>CM036558.1:126860158-131660158 GCA_020745775.1 Theristicus caerulescens | reverse complement strand
AGTCCTTGTGCTAGAGAGCCAGGAGCTTACTCTTCAGTGCCAGGTTTGCCAGAGGTGTATTAACCAAGTCACTTGAGCAGTAAGTCCCTCACTTTCTTAGCTGTAAAGTGGGGTAAACTCTCATTATTTTCTCCATATGCAGAATTCAGGTTCATTGGTGTTTGTGGATTGCGTAGGGAAAATAAATAAAAATGTATTTATGTATTTCATTTCTCAACTGTAAATAAAATGCCTGCTTCTATCTACCTATGTTGTAAATTAATACTGAAATTGTAAAAACTGCTAGTGAGAACTCGCCTATTAAAATGCTGAAGCGGTGGCCTTTTGCTATTTTATTAAACAAGAATCAACCTAGATTGTTTTGAGTTAGCAGTATTTTTGTCTGCTTATGTTATGAGATAAAACATCGAGTATTGACTTAACTTCACATTTCACAGAGGAAGAATTAAAAATTATCTCTGTGAAGGGTGACTATGGAGTTACTCTTTGAAATTCTAATTTAACACTTCAGTAATGGGTCAAGCCTGCTCTGAATCCTCTGTGGGATTATTTGATTTGCTGTCTGGTTAACCTCAAGGAAAATGGGATGTCTTTAAATTACTAGAGGTGCTAGCTATCACCTTATAATGGAGCCACATGGGAGAATTTGTTGTTTTAAATTAGGATTGTCACCTGATGACTAAGGGATTATATGAATGGGGTTTATTTTTAAAATCTGTCTTGAGGTTGAAAGTTGCGATTTTTTTTTTTTTTTTCTTCTTTTACTTACCATTAACTGTATAATTGGAGATTGATATAATTGAGGGATAAGAGGAAAATGTCTTGTTTACCTGAAGAGGGGGTGGGGTTAGGGTTTTAGTATTTGTTCTGTCTTCAGTGTTATTTATGCATGGAGAAGTTTAGCTTTTGTGTTTCTTTTATTTGCATAAATGTTATATGCCCCAACAAGAATCTTTTTTTTTAAATTATAAAATTGATTATTAAATGACATTCATGCGACTGTGGAACTGAAGGGAGAAGTTCTGCTTTTTATAAGTAGACAAAGAAGCAGCTTGAATATTTTGCAAGTTTATGCATGTAACGTTTATCCTGCCAAAACCTTTACAATTAATTTACAAAGTATTGAAATACAAGTACTCAAATGTTTTATGCTGTGTCATACATAAAGGGAGTATTTGGCAGTTAATTAGTATCTTGAATTTGAGGGGTTAAAGGCAGGATTTCAGTTAATAATGAATTCACTCCAACATTTTACTTTTCACTCTATTTTATGTTGGGTATTCTGTGCATATTGCTGTTATAATTTTTTCAGCCACAGTTCACCTTTGAAAGCCATATAACATACCTAGTCATATTTTAGCAGGTTACATATTTCTCTATCTTGCAAATTAAATTGAATTTTTAAACATCTATAGTTTGTGATGTCATAGGGTATAAATTAATACAATGAAAAGCTTAACATAATACATCATTTTAACAGCACTTAGTGTCTCTTCAGGAGTACTGAATGGAGACAAGCTGTGCAGTGTGCATTGCATATACTGAGAAATTTCACAAGACTTTTTGGCATCAGTTTTGAAATGAGTCGTGGGCTCAGCTCCAGCGCTGCTCTGAGCATAGCCTCTCCTGCAGAACTTTCCATTGCCAGTCTGTCACATACCACGTGCCTGTATTTCACCTAAGATTTCTGATTTGAATAACTGCGGCTATACGTTGTTTGAACTGCATATTTAACAGAATTTACTTACTGTTGCTTCTGAGTATTTTGTTTTGTTCTTTTTTTAACAACACAAGTATACTTATTCTTATAAACTTCGATGTATATCAATTTGTAATCAGTTTTTCATTTGTATATCGACATGTTGCAGCATGTTTTTGAAGTTGGTAATAGCTATGGAAATCTAAGTCTTGACCAGGAGGTTTTGGGAGGAAATACTGGGTAAAACAACATAGTCATCAGTTTTGTACACGTGTAGGGGAGGGAAATTTTTTAGGATATGAAAGTTTTTCTGTGCTTTCTAGGAGCTGAGAGAGATGTGAATAACATAGTGCAATAAGGATTATAAAGATAGAAAATACGCAGATTTATTTTACCATATGTCCATCAAAGGCTTGTTTACAAAGGCAAAAAAAGCACTTCTGTCTATTGCATTAAAGTGCATATAGCGAAGTGCTAGTTGCAGCAGAAGCAAGCAGGGCTGGGCTTGCAAGCCTCTCTATCTGAAGAATTGCTAGCATGCACGAGTTGAGCTGCTTTGCCACTTCAAGCTGGATAGCTTTCTGGTGATAGAGAGGTCCTACAGCTACCCATTTGTTAGTTACTAAAAATAGTGGTGCTGGAGTAAGGAGAGTACAGCCGCACAGCACCAAAAAACCCTCCCTAACCGTCCAAACCCTAAGATGTTAACAAGTAAATGCTTAAACAAAACACACCATCTCCCCATCGTAGGCAGAGTTGCAGGCCAGCTTATCCCGAGTCTGGCCGACTGGCCAGCTTATCCCGAGTCTGGCCGACTGACCAGCTTATCCCGAGTCTGGCCGACTGGCCAGCTTCTGCAGCATGCCCTGAAGGTCATTCGTTTGAGCTATTTGGAAAGAGGATGGATTCAAGATGGAGAGGTAAAAAAGCTTTTGTAGGGAGTGCTTGATTTGCTTCTCTTCTTTTTCCTGGAGGGGAAATATAAACTGAAGTGTCTTCTGACTCCAGCTGTAGTAGGGGAGTATGGGAGTTCAGAGACAACTTCCAGACAGAAACCTCAAATACAAAATATTATTGTGAAATAATTAGAAATCTTTAGATCAGGGCTGCTATCAAGTGTGAAGAAGAGTGCTTTTATTATTGGTAGATGAAGTGCATCTTGATTTGTCTTTCCCTTAACCCTGAGGTGACCCTTCAGAAGGCGAAAGGTGGTTCAAACTCTTTATTAGCTGAGATCTGGAGATCTCCTGAATATAAACTTATGTGTTTTGCCAAGTTGTATGGCCACAAATCATTAGGCTTTCTCTAGAATTTCAACTTGGCCCAAAGCTGGGGCTCGAATAAGAAAAAAAGAATAGCACTTAAAAACATAATTTACAGACTGTTTCGCGTGACAACATTTTGCTTTTATAAACTACTGTTTTCTCTCTATTTTTTTTAATAGTAGATTGGTGGTTTAGGCTCTATTTCAGATATGTCTTCTCTTCTGTATTTATGTACAAAATGCCACTAAGAATAAAGGAAGAGATACAGATTTTTTTTCAAGCATGCTTATAGCATGCATAGAGAAGTGATAAATGTGTTCACAGTCCTAATGGAAAACTTCTTCAGTATTGTAGGGAATTTTTTCTGATCGTGGTTTTGAGGGATCATTTGCCATGAAAGAACTAGTCACTCGGCAAATCTTCCACAAGTAATTTGGGTTGTATTTTGGTAGGTAATTCATAAGACATCTTCTCTTTGTGATCATGTCATTTCCCCCAATGGCAACAACAACTGCTTTCATGGGAAACCAGTAGTAAGAACACGGATTGATGTATTTTTAGTTTTCTTTAATGCAGCTAAACATCTGGAAGTAAGCAGAGCCATCATCATGTGAGCAGCCAGCTTTCTACAGAATCTCAGGAAATACTCTTGACCGCTTTTTGCAAATGGCTCCTACAGTTATCTGGTGTCTATTTTTTGTTCAAGATACTCAATTTAGTGGCCTGTACACATTGTTAGGGTCGGTTTGACATCTGGCCAATATTCCTTCCTGCTTACTATTAAGTACTTATTATCGTACTTCTTGCTCTGTGTGAAACTAAGCTTCATGATGGTCTTGTGAGGTAGGGGTTGTACAGGAAAGTTGGTGTCAAAAATCAGGGTAAGAACCTAAACTGTGTGTCTTCTAGATATTAATGGCAAAATCAGTAGGCTGATGGCTTGTTGCAAATAAGATAGTCTAATTTGTAAGCATTGATAATAGCTCAGTCAACTGAGTTTCATTTGTAGAAGCACACTATCTGTATCGCAGAGTGAGAAGTTGGTAACTGAGTAGTGTCTGTGTAAATAAGCTCTACCCTAGTGAACTTTTTGCCTTCAGACCTGTGCTGTGTTTGTATTAGCTGGGTCTTTAAATACAGAATAAATGAACAAGAAAAATAACTCTCTGGCAACAACCAAGACGAACACTTCATAAGGTGTTTAAGAAAAACAATCTTGATTTCCCTCTCTCCCCCCCTGCTTCTCTGCCTTCACAGTCTCTGCTTTCTGCTCGTGTCCGGCTACGATAATATAGTAAATGTCTGAGCTTTCGCAAGTAAGGCTGTCACATTGATGTTTAACTGACTTTGAAGCAGTGCAGCTGTAAAGGGGAAATGAATTCTGTTCTCTGTCAAAGCCTGTAAAAGAGTGTTTGTTTTAGCAGCTACTGAAGATGGAAGTGTTTATTCCATGACTGTGTTGGTTGTCAAAGCTGGACATATTTTCCTGTATTAATAGTATTTGGAATTTTTCATTAGTTATCATTTCCGGTTGGTTCTTGAAGGGAGTATTGAGATGCTGATCACTGTCCCAATCTTTTTAGCTCTTCTTTCTGCATTTGAATGGAAATCTTGGAATTCCATGGGGGGGGTGGGGGTGGTGATGTGTGCGCATGCATGTGTAATTAGGTATTATATAAAACTTCAAAAACAGTTGTAAATGTCTGATACTTTTTGATCCAAAAAGGCAATAGGTTTTTGTACAAGAGACAGAGGGGGGCAGCTCTTCCAGTTTGTCAGGTGATGGAAGACTGTACCTAATATGCATGAAATGCAACTGATCAGTTATCTTTTTGGTTGTGTTTTTTTTTTTTCCCCCCATGTGACTTCTGTCACAGACTTTTTTTCTTGATACATAGAATTCTCTCTTGATATGAAAATACTGACTAGGATCTGGATACTTACTGAAACATATGTTATTCTGTGTAATTTATTTCAAAAGTAGCTTGTCACATGCACTTACCAAATCTTAGCCATTCAACAAAAACAAAATCCTCCTGAAGTGTTTCCGATGCATTGTTGCTATAGTGGGGGGGGGGGGGAAGGTGAAGTAATGGGGTTAGAGTATTTTTGGTTTGTTTGGCTCTTTAAGATAGATCATCTAGAGCTGAAACTTAATTAAGTATAAGGGTTTGAAATTGGAAACAAAAACCATGCTAAGTAAGCCTGTCATGATCTTGGCATTGTTAGAAGAGAGAGCAAGCGTTGAGGGAAGCTGAATTTGTGCTGGTGTTGCTTACAATGGTATGTAACGTACTAATTACCTTTGCTGTAAAATGGTTGGTAAGAAGCCAAAATACCCTTCCCTAGTTCCCTAGGATCCTTGTTTTGAGAGGATTGCACTTCCCGGTGTTTTTACAAGAGTTACATGGATGCCAAAATGTTTCCCAAGCTTCTCTTTGATGATCAGTACAATGTAACAGGGAAGGCTGACCAAAAATTACTGAGGAAATGAGTAGGAGAGAGATAAAAAGGTGTGAGAATAAATGAAAATGATAACCACGTATTTATTCATCTTCCCTACCCTCCTCATTTTTAGTTGAGTTTCTAAAGGAAATGAAACTCATGTGATCATGACTGAGACAAAACATGTTTATATGCGTTTGTGGGGTAGTGTGTGTTTGCTGTTTCCTTCCTCTGCCCCACAGACACTGCACTTCTACAGGTTGCGAGAAAATATGCGGTCAGGTAGATGACTGCCATCCTGTTAGTGAAAGAAGGACTTTACCTGTTGACAACCCTGATTCGGCATCAGAAAGTCATTACGGGAGAGCAAAATTATGGATGGCTGAGGGCACAAAGTCGGTCAAGTGCAGAGGTGTTGGCGTGTTTGTCAAACTAAATTTCTGTGTGCCTTACTCTTTCTGCTTGTCAGCTGGAGATGGAAATGTCTTTTGATGCAGAGGAATTGTGAGGTTTAGGACTTTTATATTAAAAATCAGAAAATATGTTTTATCAAGACACTTATGTGCTTCAAAATCTATTGATAGAAGTCATGTACAATATTAATATAATCTTCTGAAATATATATGGGAATTAAAATTTAGAACTGCCTTTCTTTAAAGAAAAGTGTGAAAAGCTTTACATACACTGAGAAATTCAGGTTGAATATGCAGATTACAGCTTCTTCCATTGTACTATAGTTATTGGTGATACTTGTAGTTTTATTTTTTTGTCTGTGGGCTAGCCATAATGCCATGTCTTAGCATCCATTATTTTTTTTATAAGTCTCAGTTGATTTTCAGGGTAGAGGCAGGAGGAAAATACACAGTGTTCTCTGGCAGTGGGGCAGTGCAGGCTTTCATTTGTCCTTCCTCATGTCTAAAATAATGATTTTGACTGTCAGTTCTGCAAGTTGTTTGTTTCAGCCTCAGATAATCAATCTGATTAAGTATCTTGGCGGTATTTGATATTATACAGAAAGCATTTGAAATGGCAGTGACTGAGCAACTGCTTGTGTGGAAAGCTTCATTTTAATAGTCTTGGTAACAAAAACTTACTGAAAAGAGTGAGGTAGATATAAATATCTGTATATATATGCATGTCTGTATCTTCTAGTGCGAGTGATTGTAGACAAAACCACTATGAGAATTTTTTCTTATGTACTTAGTTCCTATTTGGATGAGTGAAACCAGTGAGATTTATGTAGTTAGTCTATTTTAAGTGTTACTCAATAAAAAGATTGAGGAGAAAGTTCTCTGAATGGTAACACAGTATAGACAACTGTCATAAACTCCAGCTGTTACTGACCAGATTTGTGTTCATCAGAGATTTCTGTGAGGTAGAAGATGCCCTTGGTCAGATCTGACACCCCTTGTGAGACCAGCTGTACTTCAGGAAAACTGGAAAATGCAATGTCTTCTTACTTGCCCCGAGCAGAGGTGCTTCAGCATGATAGCAAGCCAGCTTTAACCTAGGCTTCATTAATTCCTAAATTCAGTGGTTGGATGGCTTTGCTTCAGTTTATTAGGCGTCATTTTGCAAGATAAAGTGTCAGAAAAGCCCATCACTTGCCAGCTCCCACTGGGACTCGCCAAGTCTAGTGCCTGCTGCAGGGTCTCTGCTAGCCAGGAGTCTTACTTTCATCCCTTTTGTCTCACCTGTCTTCCTTCCCTTTCCCACTGTAGAGTCAGTGTAAGAAAGGCTAAAACTTTTCTACTTCATAACATCATGGCAGAAAATAACTTTACAAAGGAAAAAAAAAAACAATCAAACTGTAAATAAACTTACTTTCTAGGGAAAACTTTCTTCATTCACCTTCCTCAGCATTAAAAGTAAGATAGGACAGTGTGCCTGGTATGTGAGTAAATGCAAGCCTGATTTAGCTTCCTGACTACAGCAGAAAAAAATTCAGGCATGCTTTTTTAAGGAATGGTTATTTAAAAATAATGTGTTTTTGTTGCAGCATGATTATATATTTAACAGGAAACTAGGTTGCAGTCTCTATGACTAACTCTTACTACTACTGCTCCCTTGGTTTCCAGGAGATGATGACTATAATGCTATATAAAATCCTCAGGTATGTAGCATCATCTCAGACAATTTTCTTTTTGGTTGCATGGTATTACTGCTCCATCATTATTTTGTGAAGAAAGGTATTAAATTCAAACCCCTGTATTAATATAATGTTTTCATTTTCCTTCTAACTCCTTGTTGGTCTGGCTGGACCATAATGGGACCACATCCTGAGTTTTGGTTTTCAGTGCTTCATATGCACAAGTACAAAGTGTATCTGGAACTTGTGTTTTACATGGAAGAAAAACATTGGCTTTTTAAATCAGTAAAATATACCAAAGTAATTCACTTTTTGAGATGAAATCAAACAGGGAATTATTGGGAAGAATTCTTTTTTCCTGTTACATGTATTTTTAAAAGGCTTTTTTTATTGACAGAGGTAAGTATATAATGAATAGCATTTCTCATCCCTATGTCATTTGCTGCATAGGAACAGTATTTACTTACAATAACTCTATAAAGGATTGCATGTGTAATTGCTCAGAACTCCAGGTAACTTTTCCAAAAAAGGTTTATTTGGGAAAGAAGTAATTTGGGTCCTGTCCTGTGCAGACTTCCATTTGAGAGTCAGAAGCATTAAGCATTCATATTTTTCTAAAGACCATCAGCCCTGTTTGGTTACTTTGGTAGCGATGCAGGTATTTTCTTATAGCTGCATGTATTTTATGATTGTTCTTTAAAATACCAGGAATGTTGCTGTCAGCATGCCTTTTAGCATCATGTATTACCATGATTTGACAGCTGACAAAACAAGCATGCGAAGGCTGACATTTGTGCCAGATGTCTTTCATTATATATTTTTATAGGCTTAATTTTTCATGTGTGCACTTTATATATTGGCAGCTTTAATATTTTTTGCAGATGAAGCTTAATTGTCTCTTTTATGCACATTTATATTTTAGTAGATTAAAATTTTACCACAAAATGTAGTTGTAATTTAAATTGCTGTGCAGAAAGTAAAAGCTTACTGAAAAGATGACCTAAAAAGGTTTGACCATTCTTTAGGCCTTAGAAAAAGGAGTTGAAAGCATCTTACTCTGATAGAGAAGCTTTTGACCACCTGAGGAGCTTAATGCTGTATTTTTCCTTTCATAGCCTTATGGTGGCCCTTGAGAAACTCTTGTGATGCTGCTTTAAGGAGCAGACAGAGTCCTGTTATCCATAATCAAGTGTATAATTCAAATTTTTGCATGGACTTAGATTCTGATGATACATGTTATTTTATAGCAGTCTCTGAATCCTTGACAAACAGGTGAAGTACTACTGAAGCCTGAGTTGTCTCTTGGGTTTGGCCCTTCTGCCAGTTGGTTTTCTAATGCATCTGGGAAGTATCTCCCAAGGAGGAGCTACACATAATGGAGTCCTTCGA
This sequence comes from Theristicus caerulescens, assembly GCA_020745775.1. NCBI lineage: Eukaryota > Metazoa > Chordata > Aves > Pelecaniformes > Threskiornithidae > Theristicus > Theristicus caerulescens. Next base: position 131,651,271 of record CM036558.1, on the reverse strand, counting down.
TGGTCCCGTAGCTCCTGCTATACAGTCACACCAGCTGTCAGCCCCTTTTCACAAGGGTATCTTAGGAAATGGGAGTGAAGGGAAAGAAACATGGTTTAAGGCTTTAACAAGTGCCAGAATTTAAGCAGGGTAGGGCTAAGCCAGATTTTTATTTTCCTTTTCTCAAAAATAGTGAGATATCTGATACGTGCTTGTTAGATATGAGGATGATACTATGGTTTCAGAAATTTTTCAGACTGTGTAGATGAAAGAGACATTCTGAAATAACAAATAGCCAGTGCTATGGCGTTTTCCTCTGGTGACAGGGACTTGCGTTGTAAAATTGCCAACTTGTCCGATTCAAGTTAGGGTTATTCCTATATCCGTAGTAAGCACTAGGACTGTTCAGTGGGTTGTTGTCTATGTTCATTCTCACTCAAAGGTTCATCCTGAATCTTATTATAACAGGACTCTCTTAAAACTGGAATGTTCTTGCAGAGGAACTGGCTTTGTTAAGTTAGTGGTTTTTGATGAACACTGTCTTTTAGAAAATCTGAGTGCTGCTAATCTGAAGTTCAGCAGTCTGCAGTTGCAGCAGTGCCCCCTTCTCCCCGCTCCCTTGCAGTGGGAAGATACATGGAAAGGAACAGAAACTGGGTGCCATTGCTTCTGCCCTAACAAGATTATGATCTTCTTCCAAATGAGATTTGATTCTGGAGAAAACAAAATGGTGGGGAAAAAGACCAGTGGTGACAGCAATAAGATGGTGAGGGAATCCAGTAAAGTCTGCTGAACATGATGGAACAAAATTTCATGGGTATTTTTAAAACAATAAATATAATTGTTGACTCATTTATGTATTTCCTTTTACATAATGTCCCACCCACACACACACACTTGTTTTGCTCCACTGTACTTTACAAGACTCTCTGTGTTTGTGTGTAACATCACTGCTGTAATCCTGTCCCTCCCTCTCTCAACTTCTCCCTTAAGAGCTTTCAAATAATGGTTTGAAATGTTAACACTTCTCTTTTTCAAAAATATTTTTCCTCAGCTTTCTAATGAGCACCACTTTGAATTGTACTTCTGATACTTTTCATTTTTCTGCATTTAAGAAAATGAATGGAGTGCTCTCATTCTTTGTTTTCCTTTTGGTAACAGAAACCATAAAAATGAATAGGACCTAATTTGTGCTGGCATTACAAAACTCGTAACATTATGTGCATACGTTTGAACACCATTCAGAATTTTAGTTTTAGGAAAAATCTCCTCTCATTTCCCTTTACCAAATGCAGAATTTACGTGCATTTTAATATAACATAGTCTTGGAGATAAATGAAGAGAAGCATGTGGATGTCGAAGGGCAATAAAATGAAAAATTTGAACTGTAGAAGGCTTTAAAAACTTAAGATACTTGTTTATTCTACTCAAGTGACAAATGTTTTTGGCAAAGAAACTGTTATGGCATGTTAGTTCAGTTATAAATATATTAATTTGTATATTTGACTACAAATACTATGATGGATATTTTTATAACCATCCTTTAAGAGCATACTTTATTTTAAAATATTAGAGTATCAAAAAAGTACATAAATTTCTGTTGCACTGTTTACATCAGTAATAGACAGGAAATTCTAAATTAAGACATACTCTTACTTTCCATGCGCAAGGTATATTCTAAGGTTTCTGGTCCCAAATCTCCTAAATCCAGAGCTAAAACAGTGACTTCAATAGTCATGAATTTCTGTGTTTGTTTTAGTATGGACAACATGTATGGCATTGTTTAACATAATTATGTGAATTAAGTGTTTATATACTTTCTGTATATCTTGGGATTTGGTCAATAGAAGAAGTTAAAAGTCCAGCCTCTTGTGATTCCAATAACGAAGTAAATAAATAAATTGTCATAAGCTCTGGCAGAAGCCGAAAGATTGGGCTATTGCATCCAGCGCTGTTCTACAAATTAAATGAGTGTTTAGCTGTCTCCCAAGTGTAATACACAAATGGATGTTACTAAAATATGCACTGTTATTATCAGGCAAAAGAGTTATGAGAAAAAACCTTTAGAGTAACAATTTTAGTTTTCACATAAATGCATTTTATTCCTCTCCTACACGTTGTTTTCCTGTCCTTTTTTTATCTACTGGTGTTATATCACTTGCACACTTGGGTTTTAAAATGCTCTTGTGAAAGTATTACTCTATTACTTCCAGCTGAGTAAGTACTCAGTTGCACCTCATAAGCTTTCCAAGTCACGTCTCGCAACAGTGACAACCCTGTTAGGAAAACAACTGAGTTTTTAAAGCCCCGTTCTTGTTCTCATGCACCACGTTAGTGATGCTTGGAGCTGATTGCGGGCCTATCGATGAATGGCGGTGCGGTAATTTCAATTATTCCATTCAGTGGTGATGTAGATGTTGATCAGTTTTCAGATACTAATCCTGTTCCTTAATATAGCAGTTGACCACATGTGCGAGCTCGTCCCGTTAAGGAACAGCCTTCGGGGAAAATGAGTCCTGAAACATTCGGGCCTGGAGTTTATACATTTCCTGGGAACTGGAAAGTAAAGAAGAAATGGGTGGACAATTTCAAAGGCAATGACAAAGTACCAGTGGCCTGTGCCAATGAAAAGCAAATACAATATCAGGCTTTTGTAAGGCAGAGTATAAGACTTATTTCCTCAATGGCATTTTATGAAATTTGTCTTGTACTTAAATTTTTAAACAAAGTTCTTGGGCCATTCAAGTGCTGTCAGTAGTGAAAAAATGTTGGAAGGATATGCAAGACTGTTTTTATTCTAGCGCCAGTTCTACTATTCAACCTTAATGTCAACAATGTTTGTCACCAGGAATGTAACGTAACCAATAGCAGAGTAAAATCTCAGCTCAGCTGTCCGGGGATGATTCCTCTGCTGTTGTAAATTAGTGGGAATTCTTGTGAAAGAAGCATTCCACATCGGGAGTGCTTTGGAGAGTATCAGCACAGGCTTCAGCTGCCTTTCATTTGCCTGCCTTAACTGTATATCATGTCCATCTTTGCTTCTAAAAGTTGTGTATAAATAATTACCTGTCATCCTACAAATAGCTCAACAGAGCTGCAATTGCAAAGCCAGCTTTGAGTGGGCTGTACACAAAAGGACAAGTAGTTTTTCTGTGCATTTGGTTGTATTTGAAATTATTTTTTGCTGGAATTTTTCATTGTGCTGTTCTTTGGCTCTGTAATTTCAGAAGACTACTATACCTAAAGTTCACATCCTTATGGTAAACTATTAGTACTCTTAAGTCCATTCATTTTCTAACATTTTAACTTTTTTTGCTGAATTACGAGTGTTTGGTTTAGTTATCTTGCTTCAACTAAACATTTTTGTCTGATACTGCCAATTTCATGATCTGTAGGGAAGATATGTTTAATTTAAGATCCAAGGACACTTTTGAAGGGCTTGTGTGTGTTCAAAGGCAGAATTAAGAGTAAATCCTCTGGGTTTTTTTTTTTTTAGACCTTTTTAAACTACAAAAATGTGTTTTAATGGGTTTCCTCAATACCGTGATGTGTGGAAGCTTTGTATGATTTTTGTTCTACCTTGTTCTTAACCTGCTTTTCGTTGCATCTTTCTTTTAGTTTGACTCCTATGAAATATGAGAATCAGATTTCTAACATACAGCGTGTTGGAACAGGTTTTACTGCATCTCCTTTCTTCCCATTTGTGTGTTTGGGTACATGCAGGTTTGAGAATTATCTACCTTTGCTTGCTGATCAGAATATTTAATTTCTTCACGTGGTTAAAAAGAAGACCTACTTTGGTAAATCAATACAAATTTACCTGTCTTCAGCTTAAGCTGTAGTTAGTAGTTTTGTACTTTTGATAGACACGACCTGCTTATTTTAATTAACTCTTGGAAGTCAACAATACTGAGAGGGAAAGACCTCAGCCAAACCAGGTGTATATGCCAGCTGATGTGGTGGCTAACATTTTCTGCTTACTATCAGAAGTACTTCAGAACTATGTTACCTTGTTTTCACATTAAAACTAGGTTCAGGGCTACAGCTTTGAATACTTGCTCCTTTTCTTAAAATTTCTTTTCCTTCCCTCTCCCCCCTTTTTTAAAATTATTATTATTTTTGTATGTTCATGTAGAAAATCTCAATGAATGAGGCTTCTAGAGTTGAGAGGTCAGGGTACTCCTCAACTTTGCAGCAGAATTGTGTATTTTAACAGTTTTATGTGAATTAGATGTGAAGAGTATTTTCTTTAATTATAAATTGTGGGTGTGATAGTGTTTGTTTCTGCTGGCATTTTGAGCAGATCTACTGACATAAGAGTATGCTTGAGCCTTTTTTTTTTTTAAAGCATTAGTTGAAATTTTTGTGACACTAAAATATCGTACTATGGCTAGAAAACAAAAAATAAAACCTGTCAGCCAATCAAGATTTTTTCAATCCTATTGAAATTAATGAGGAAATTAGAAGAAATAATCAATTCCAAGGGCACCTCTAGTATATATGCAGGACCGTTTTAGGCCTGATTTAGTAAAGTAACCTGTGATTTTTGTGTTCTGAGTGACTGCAAGGAGAAATGTTCTTAAAATTCGTTTGTATAGTTCTTGTCTCATGATGTTTATACATGGTGTTTCCTAAAACCTCTCATTAGCTGTTTTAAGATAAGCCAGAGGAAAAAAATCTGATAAAGGTATGGAACTTCTTAAATGTTGCTTTATGGAGTTAGCTGTTCAGAGGACTTATGTTTTATATTGTTGTTTCACAGAAGCAAAACAAAATTATGCCATCTTTTTAATAAGAATGGTAAGTGACGGTTGGAGCAATTGCTCCAATTGTCCAGGTTTCTAATGCCCCTATCATGCTATCTGGTTTTGTGTGAGCTTTTTATTTATTTTGACTTACTCATTTATGCATTGTTTTTTTCTTTGAAAATTTCCCTTTGGAGATGTGTTCTCTTTGCTGAGCTAATAGAACCACAAGAGAAATGCTTTCTTTTTTGAGAGAGACAGTGTCACATTTTAATTATCTTTTCTTTCTTTTTTTTTTTTTTTTTTTTTTAAACTGCCAAGGTTCCTAAAAATGGAGACAGTAATGGTTTGTTATTTGAGAAACTTTTGTGCTCTACTGGGACATATATATCTCTTCAGAGAACTTTACAACACTTCGATAAGTATAAATGTGCATCACTAAGTACCATCAGTTTTTCATTTAAGAATCCAGGAAGATACATATTTGTTTCTGCACCAGCATTAAACTGAAGAGTTGCTGGATACCAGTTCCATGCTTAGTTCCCTAGGTCGTGCTGCCTGTGCAGAAGTATTGATCTTTAGGGTGTTTAGCAATCTTTGCGAGTTGCCCCTGTGTACATTGCAGAATTTGTCAGACATGAGATATATTGCCCTGGAAGAGGGGTCATTTGTCAGAAGGCTGCATGTTCTCCCGTTTGGGGCTTTTCCGAATGTTATGAAGCACAATTTAAGTTTTGCAGGAATGCTCAGCCGGTAATCTGAGTTGTCTAACTTTTAACATATGTCGTATTATCTTTTTAACACATAAGATGAACCTGAATGTTTCCAGCTGTTATTTGAAATCCTAGTTCACAAGGACACTTGTTTCAAGAACTGAAATTTATTCCATTTTTGTGACAAGGAATAGAAATAAATATGCTACTGTATATACTTGTTTACTAATAGCATAAATTTATGGAAGCGCAATGTTTGTGGAGAACAATACTACTTGGAAGAACATTTGGGGGAAACAATTTTTTTTTTTTTTTACAAAAAAACATGAATACTAAAACTGAGGGATTGCTGATATGCCTTTTCACCATATCACAGAGTAGGGAAACCCTGTTCTGTTTTGTTGTGTTTTTTTTTTTTTTTTTTGTTACATTCTGCACAAACCCTGTCATTTCTTGACTTTCCGGATTATCTTTTAAACCTCTTTGGCTGCACGGAAAGGACGCACTGACTTGGCATTTGCTGTGGTCATAGGAAACCCAGAAGAAGATGCTTTGCATGGTAAAGTGGAACCTGCTGTGTGTTCTGTTGGTAACAAAACTTAAAAGCACAGACGTCTAACTCTCTAGTTGTAGCTGGTGTTTGTACGGCGTATGTGTTACCTGGGGAAGTTGTGCTGGTGGTGACAGAGTACACAGAGCAGCATTCCACAGAACTTGTGACTTTGTACCCTGAAAGTGTTTAGCAACCCATAGAGATTATAACAGCAAACATTTTAAGCAACTTTGAAAAAGTTGCTGTTACAGGAAGAAAATAATCATTTAACCTTAAATAAACACTTTCTGAAATTTGTTAGCAAAAAAAATATACAGTTTTATTCTTATTTTGTGGTTTTGTTTCTGGGTAGACTGTGCACATGTGCAAAGGTTTTGCCTCCTCTTTAGTATAATAGTTCATCATGTTGGCCATACAGGGTGGTTGGTAGCAGCAGCATTTTATGTGTAATACAAATACATAAATGCCAATCAAGTTATAAACAGCAAAAAAAGCTTAAAATACAGCTGTGTTAGGAAAAAAAAAAAAATCAGATTTTGACAGCACGATGTAAATCTGACTGTTTTGTACAAAATACAGTCTGGAACGTACATACCTACTTATTGCCAATCTTGCGTGTGTGTCTTGGCAAAGTGCATTGGCTTTTTATCAGGTGGACAAAGTAAAAAGTAAACTTAATAGGTATCAGGAAGGCTAGAAGCTCAGTTCTGGAGCAATATATGATTGCCAGGATGTAGTTGTTATGAGGCCATAGTAAGTTTAATAACAATAATAATAGTGAAATTGTTAACAATTTGAAATCCCTTAAGCCCATGTGGAGGTGGGTGAGACTATACGAAAAGCATCCTTTTCTCTCCTTATAGCTCTGTGAGTATCTCTGCAACAAGCTTGCCTTATGTGTGACTGAGTTGGCTTTAGCTGTTGATAGGTTTTGAATGTGAAATAGTAGTGGAGCATGTTGTATTTTGGGTATTTTTGTTTTACTGTTTCTGAAGGTGGACCCTTTAACATGGGTTTATTTGTCAGCTGTGCATAAAATTGTGGTCCACTATGCACTCTAGAGTATATATAGATCTACGCTACATTCAAATGAGCATTGTGTCTATGTGAAAGGCCAGTGTGCCAGGTTAGCTCAAAAATATGTTACGATACAAATTTAGGTGTTTCCTCAATTTTTGCAGTGGGCAGAAATTGCCCCTGTGTTTGGGCTTGGCTCAAGTTAAGGGGTAACTTCCTGCTTCGTTCTTGCCCTTGTGTCTCATGTTTGACTCTCGGTAAATACAAACCAGTCCATTTCTGACTAATATCTTGCTTTACATTCTCACTTCGGTGCAGAGTTTAAGGGTGACTTAAGGAACAAAATGATGCTTCTGATTTGTTTGCCAAAGGTAGTAAATTCTGCTATAGAATTCCAGTGAGTCGTTGACACTCTGAATTTAAGTATCAAATAGAATGGTGTTTCCTAAGCAGTTACTTAAACAAAAACGTTGTCCGAGTGATGTTCAAAAAACATCTTCTAATTGGTTTCGAAAGCTAATTAATGAGAGGGCCTTCAGGTCTTGAAAAATCCTGAGAGTTTATATTTGCTTTTCAGATGTGAAAAAGGGTTATATAATTGATTAGTATGAGTAGCCTCAGCCTTTCAGACTATAAATAAGGAACATAGCTCCAAAAACACCAATTTGCCAAAATAGCTTGGATATGTTTGAAAACACTATTAAATAATTACTAGTTTTGACTTAGGTACTGTTTCTATAGAACCTCTAATGGGTATTGAATAGGTATGAAAGGAAAGGTTAACTGTTTGACTTCTTAAACATACTTATTTCTTTTTTTAACTTAATCTGAGCCAAGGTTTTCCAGGTTTTTTTTAGCAATGGAACAGCTCCCCTCCTTCAATATATTCAAGACCACCATGCACTTCTAATAGAGACTTACAGGGAAAATACTATAAATAGGACCATGTGCTGACCGTGGCCTTTTGGACCACCATTTGGAAACTGCTGCTTTTTAATATTTATTTGTAAGCCTATAGTATAACTCTTTTGGCCACAGCATGAACATGTGTTTTAATAGTGTTAGTACTGTAAAAATCATAACACTGACTGTCATGATTTTCTTCGTAGATAAATCTTCCACTATTACTGCATTTTTCCATCTTTTTCATATTTGATCTGCTGTATTGGAAAATGTAAGTTTTTACACTTGAGTAACTGTACATGTGGAATCATTTAAAAACAACAATAAATACATTTCCACATATGGACTTTTCATGGGCCCTGGTTTTCAGAACAGCAATTAAATACATGCTCTTTTTTTAAGAAAACATTTACATAACATTTAACTGAGTAACATACACTTTGTTAAATAGGGGTATCTCCTGAGCTGGAAACTAAACTTGCTAGAATTTTTTTCTTTGATTCAGTCTTTATGACATGTGAGCAAGCCCAGCTTTTGCAACTGATTATTATGGACATATCAACTTGCATATTATTAAAGTACAATTGCAGAATTGTAAACAGTAACTGAAAAGTTAATATGCTCATGTTCAGGTTAAAAAGGGGTTGAATGAAATCTGAGCTGCTTTTATACTGAAAGCTTTCAGGTTTTGGTTGATGGTTTCTTACATGTATTTCATCAGGAAGACTATAAATACTTGAAAATAGCACAATGAGTTAGAGCGTTTTTTTCAGTCTAACCATAGTGCTGTTTCTGTGACAGTAGCAGACCTCTTGAATCTAGTGGCTTTTGGCTTTGATTTTTAAATGTGATTTCTTGTTACGGAATTATTCCATGGTGTTCGCGTTCAGTTGAAACCTGGCACACAAGATGTGTGCCCAGATTGCCCACAGTAGCTGTACGTCCAGAATACCAGATGTGCGCTGCTGCCCAGGGATGGTAGATGTGCTTTACTGTCCAGCGAAGATATAGCAGATGAAGTAGCATCAACTGTCTCTCTGTCACAGATAGCTGCGCTCTCTTCTTTACCTGAAGGTAATTAGGAGTTACTTTTGCTAGGGAAGTTCTAGTTAAACTCTTTGGCTCTTACCATGATGTAAGGCATAAATCATTGGGTTTTATTTTTTGTTTCTTGGTACCACAGTCTGTGTTTGATGGCAGTCAGTAGGCACTTAGCCTGAGAATGTCTATACGTACAATTTGCCCTGCAGACTCCCCTTTTCTAGCGCGCCGCTGCCTTGTGAGCTGCCCAGGCCGTACGTCTTCCTGTGCCAATCAAGCACTAGGCTGCTGAGATGCTGGAGGTTGTGTGTGTGCCGGAGGGTGCTCTCTGACTGCACTTGATTTTTGTATCTCATTATCAGCAGAGCGAGCATGTCCGGTCTTGTTGGTGGCCTTGGGGCAGCCCTAAAGAAGCAGGGTAGTTAAAACCAAAGTATTTGGTCTTTGAAATGCCTTTTGCTGTATGACAGTTGTTCAGAGGGCCTGTTTTCTAGCATTCCACCCCTCCTCTTTTCTAAACTCTCAATGGAGACTTTGTGGGAAGTCTGTGAGGCTTTCTGAGACTTCTGTGATACCCATCTAAAATGATTGTTAATGGAAAAGCTCATGAAGAGCTGGTGTGACTCTGAGATGCTGTTCTCAGTAGCAGACTCCTGCTTTGAAGTTTGCTCTGTCACATGTTATGGCTGCAAGAGCCAGCTCCAGGAGACAGGAGATCTGTTGATTGAAAGAGACTTCATATCATGAAGAAATGATCTGACCGACTTCATCCCTCTGTCTGGGCTGGTGGTTACTCCTTCTCCCTGAAGCAGGAGAGATCAAAGATTCCCAGGTGTGGCCCAGCATTATTTGCTTTCACAGAGCTGGCTAAACGGGTATAAGAGAATTCATGAGGGTTTCTCTGAGCAGGGACACCTCCTGTGTCAAAATTACATCAGTTCTGTGAGGTTGTAGGGCTGGAGGATTACGTACCTCGGAGTCAGTACTGCATCCTTCATATTTGATTGAATTAAAATATGACTGTTTCTGCAATGTTAATGTTGACGTACTGGTACTTCTTGGTAAAGATGTTGTTTTCTTCTACCAAGACTGCTCGGTGTCCGATGCAGGTCTGAAGTCTTCCACCAAGGTAGTTTTATTCTCTGTGTATCTCAAGTCTCTGTAATAATAAAAAAGTGCCGCTTTTTCCTCTTAGCAGATTTTTTTCTTTCACTTAAGTATCCCTTGAAGAAATCTCCTTGTTAAAGATTCTTTACTTTGAGAAATCTTCCCACTTTGCTCTCTTATTGCATAAGAAGTGCTGATGGAACACAGGACTGAATTCGTTTGCCTTGAAAAATGATCAGCCTTTCTCCTTGGCTTCTTGGTCAGTTCCATCCAAAGCAAAATCAGTTATCTTTGAAAGGTCTAGGAAGATTCCAGCATTTTGTTTGCTGAGGCTATGTCTCTGCTGTAGCCAGGACTTTGTCAAGCTTTCTGGAAATTCTTGTTGAGATGTCATGGATACCATATGGGAAGATCTCAGTTTTCTTTGATATTCCACAGGTGAGCTACTGAGTTACTCAGGTCTTGTTTAGCTATTCTCATTAATGTGCATACTGTGAACTGTAGCAGGTCTCTTTCTCCCTTCTAGAATTGCATAGAAGGGCAGATAGCAGTTATCAGTTTTTCTTTAAAAGGTGTAAACGCTTCTTTGAACATTGTAATCAAACCATACAGAGCCACTGAGCTCTAGCCTGTAGATAGATTATGTGAATATAAATAGAGTTGGGAAGTTTTGCTTGGAGAGTCTGGTGACTGTGCTCAGGAAAGTCTGTTTCTTTCACATGGCTTTGAGGCATGTATAATCCCAAAGCTGAATGAATCTTTCATGTTCTGAAGTGCAGCAGGGCAGGAATGCCCAAATAGTGTTTGGATGGGCTCATCATAAATGAAAAACTACATAGACTTTACATAGGTCGTTGCCTTGAGAGGTTGCACAGAAGCTAGGGAGTCTCCATCCTTGGAGGTATTCAAGACCCATTTGGACATGGTCCTGTGCAGCCCACTCTAGCTGACCCTGCTTTGGGCAGGGGGTTGGACTAGGTGATCTCCAGAGGTCCCTTCCAATCTCAGCCATTCCGTGACAGTGTCACAGTGATTCCAGTGTAAATTTCCCAAGTTTGGGGATGAGGGTAGGATGATGGAGTTACTCCATGCAATCAAAGCAACAAGAATAAAATTTCAGGCAGTATCTCTCTTTGAGATTATCTCTGGTTGGGTAACATGTGCAGCTCTGAGCCTTCCTGAGGTAGGATCAGTTGAAACCTGCAGCTGTGGATGAGGGCTGGGCTAATTCCCACCATCTACCTCTCTTATTTGTCTCAGTGTGATCAGCTGTTCTTTTGGGTCTGAAAATGGACCACTTCTGTCTGGAGAAGAAATAGTTGTCTGTCGTATGGCCAGAAAGCAGAGGTTGATAAGATCATGAATGACACGGAGAGATTAATAGGTGGACAATTGTCAGTTGATTGGCCCCCGCAGCCCAAGAACTAGGGGCACTAAATAAAATTAGCAATGGTTCTTAATTCAGAGTGTGGTAATTAATTAATTCAAAAGCTATATAAGTCCTTCCTTTTGAGGCAGAGGGATGTAGTTTGCCTTCTGCTCTGGTGGTACCGTCATTTGTAAACTCTATTGCAGCACAAACCTTTGCTCTGTGCTTCTTTATCCTGAAGTGGGAGGGGAAACAACAAAGCAAAAGGGAATTCAGAGTTCAAGGTTCCCTAGACCAAAGCTGCTTTTTCTCATTAATACTGAAAAAATATTTAGCATCTTGAGGAAGACCAGCATATTACCAGAAGGAATCTTCCTGTGGCAATGAATTGAGAATATGTGAATGAGAGTATGTTCTTCATCTGGAAGTTGCTACAGTGGGAGGGTTCTGCCCTACTGTATCTGATTGCTGTGCTCATTTGCCTTTTTCAGACATTTGTATATTGTTTTTCTTCGCAGTAAAGAAGATAAAGTTAATGAAACAATAGTATTACATAAGTAAAAACCTCAATCATAATGCGTTTGCATGACACTGTAGAATATCCAAAGCAGCACTGATGACTGTCAAGCTACCACTTCCCATGTTTCAAAGTCTTGAGTGTGTAACCTAAATTACATTCTCTAATAACTTGTGCGGGAACATTCCTGGGTTTAATTAGTGGGAAACAATAAGGTTGTAATTTTGGACTGCAGCACTGATGTCTTAGAGTATTTGACTGAACTACAAAATTGTCTGCCATCAGTCTTCGGTAGCATGGATAGTTCGATTTAGGTTTTAAGTTGTTTGGATGGGCAAGAAAAATTCTGGTCATGACTGGTCATGCAGTCTTTTCGCTTGTCCAAGACTTAATAAAATGATTCTCTTTGTTACCCCCTTGTGGAATATCGGCCGCTGTAGCTGCATGCTGAATGTTTTTTTAGGATCATTGTGCCATGGTTGGAGGTAAGGAATCTTCTGACCTGCACAGTGACTTTTGGAAAGTAAATTGAGAGGACGCGGGAGGAAAGAGTTTTCTGCTGACCAGTTAAAGTGATTCTGGCAATTCCATTGCTGCTTTGGTGGTGAAGTGAGCCCAGCTTTGTAACCGCTGGTTATAACTATGGTGTGCTGCCAAAAGTTCTGCAGGAATGCAAGAGAGGAGAAAAATTTGGACTTCAACAGCTTATACATCATCCAAAAGTGAACGGAATTTCATGGGACAAAATGAAAACAGTTATATAGCCCATGGGGATTTCCTCTGCTGAATATCAAAGGTATACCATAAACCATTGAGGTGTAGGCACTTCTGCTTGAAAAGGTTTCAAGATCCTTTATGATGAAAGCAGTTAGGCAGTTGAAGTATAAGGGTTACTAACAAGTCTCCTTAGAAAGTACGTAGCAGTGTTATTTGAAATGTCCTGTTGACCTCAATAGGTCTTTGTTTTATTTCTTTTTTTCGTTGTTGCTGTTCAACATTGACACTGTGTTGAAAAGATACTGTGATTTGATGTTTTTGGGTATACCTGGCATTTTCATCTCAGTGGCCTGGCTTACACGGAGCCAAATTCAACTTTGGCAGACAAATGTCCTGAAATTACTAGAAATTTTATTATTTTAAAAGCAAGTCTTGAAATTACAGGAGTATGCACATCACGGGTTCTGAAGTTTTTAGGCATAATGCATTTGTTGGTAGTCAAATGTGTTCATTCTAATGCTTGCGTATTAGGTACTTAACTGTTGGACAAAGAATTGTTATGATGTGTACTAGAAGATTATAGTATTTTCCAAATCTACAGAAATTCTAACCAGATTCTTACTACCCTGCAAACAGCAGTCTTGAGAATAATAGGAAACCCCTGCAGGGTGCCATTAACTTTCCTAGTAAACCTTGCAAGACAGAGGCTGTCACCTTATGTTTGTGCGGCTCGCAGGACAGTGAGGCTTTAATTCTAAATAGGGTCTTTGAGAACAATTGAAATATTTGCTTTAGCGAAGGGGGGGGGGGGTGAGTTTGAGGATGTCTGAGTCACTAGCTCCTGATTTTCATTACACTTCTCAAATATCTGGGATGATGTTCTCCCTTTTTCAGCCTTGATGGACACTAGCCAATTGGGTCAAAATTTGTTAGGGAGAAGTCAGGCATGTTGCAATTTTGAATGTGTTGCTTCCCTAGGTATCCATATGGAAAACAAAAGTTTATTAAAATTGTAAAAGGTGAATACAGTTGACAACTTTGCAATGAAAATTAATTTTTTTGCTGTATGTAGATTCAATCAGGATATGACTGGAACTGTCTTAATCTCATCTAGCAAGCACCTTCAGTGACTAATGGTAGCTTGACTTCTGGAGCTGCTGTTCAGAGATGTAAGAATCAAACAGTTAATGAAAAGCAATGTGATGAAAAGAGTGCCGTTGAAGACTGAGGAGTTTTCCAGTTCTCATTTAAAAATTTTTTTTCTTTAAAATCAGAATTTCTGACAATGATAGTTCAGATAAATTATCCTTCAGGTGATTTTTTTTTTTTATGTTTCTCTGAAGTTAAATAAGTGGAGATACAAATGTTTGTAATCAATCCTAACTACTTAAACAAAAGCTTTTCAGAAGGTAATACTCCTACAGGTGGTGGATTTCACAGATGTGGCCATTCATATCAATGCCACTGGTAAACAAAATACAGAAGGAATTGCAGGTAAAGAAAATGGAGTTCTTTGCCAGCAATACCACCTTCATAGCTTTTCTCAGCTGAATTGCACCCAGGGCTCCACAGTCACACGGTGGAATAGCAAGTGGTTTTACTCCACCAGCATGGCCAATATAATCAAAGTTTATGTGAACAAATTACAGGTAACTGCAAGAGGATTATCTCTAATATTTAACCTGTGATCTCCAGAAGCTCAATGCACACATGTTGTCAAGAAATAGATGGCAGTACCACAGCCAGCCCAGGTACGTAATGAGAAGTATTAGTTGTCTGAGCGAAGTTGGAAGTGGAAATTTGTTCCAAGCAACTTGACTGTGGAGTCACTGTAAGTCATTTCTTGAATCCCCCAGTTTATGTTGCATTCAGTCAGGTGAAGCAAGAACAGTATTTTTCAGGAGGTGGATGTTAGGTTCCCCCTTTCCCCCATGATTTTTTTGAAATACTGTACAGTTTTTGTGTGTTTTACACAAGAAGCTTAAGGGACTTTTTTTTTTTTTGTATCGATGTGCTCCTCGTCTGTGCACATTGTTCTAGGTGTATATACCTTATGAAAAAGTCAATATAAGGACAAGCTAAAGTAAAAATACAAGCAGTAGTATTGTTTTAGTAGAACATGTTAAGATGGCAAAGGATGTAACAATAAGAGGCGTAGTCAGAGGGTCTGTATACAGAGGTCTTGGCTCCCATTGCAGCTTGACTGGCTGTGGCATAGCAAAATTACATACAGGAATGTAAGGAATTAGAAGTCATAAGATTACCAGGAGTTATAAGACTCAACTGAGTCTAAGTATAGAAGAACATTTTAATGCCTTATTAAAATCAATAGCTTGCAGAAAAAAACCAATACCTAGAAAGCCAACCCAATAGCACAAATGTTTTGAGCAACAGCGTATTAGTAAAATAAATTTTGAATCTGTGCTCTTAAGAATCCAGTGCTGGAGTTGTGTAGTAAGGGAAACGTTTGAGACTTCGGTTTAGCAGCTAAATCTTTTAAAATTATGCATTACTTGATATATGAATCAAACAAAAACAAAAGGAAGTAGAGAATTAGAATAAGCAGACTAAACTGAAGTCAAGAATCAGAATAAGCAGACTAAACTGAACACTTAATACTTGTACTAACTTGAGTTCAGCATAGGTTCTCTACATGTAACACTGTGTGCTTGCTAGTTGAGCTGTCTTATTTGAAGCTAATGGTTAATAGCTTAAAAGTTGATTAACTTGTCATACCAGTCTCACCATACTTTTGTTTTTCTCAAACTAGATGAAAGGTTCATTTAAGTATGGTTACTGTAGTACTGCATTCCTGATGATGCTGGTAGCGAATGACGCTCTTTGTTGTAGAAATCAGGAAATGTGGGTTGAGCCTCTGAGATCTGTGTGGCTGGAGTATGAAAATATTATGTCCTAAATGGCAAGGTCTTGCTGGAACAACTTGGTATGTAACATAGCTAATAATACATGTCTGTAGTTTTTGCTTTTCAGATTAATTTACTCACTTGCTATAGTGCTACTTCACTTCCACCCATGCCAAAATAGTACTTCTAAAACAAAAAAATATCTTTTTATAGTAAGACTTCTCCGCATTTGTTAAGGTGTTTGGTATAGGCATCTGGCTTCTGTCACCAGTACTGTCTGATAGCATTTTTATTCAAAATCTATTGGACACACAGGTTCTGGTTGGTTAAATGGGCTGATATTTAACACAAAATAATTTCATTATACTAATTAAAACAACCCTTGTGGTATGCAGCCTTATATTCCATTTGCATTTTTCATTTAAATACAAAGAAATTATTCATAAATGTTTACATAATAGAATGTTTGCCATAAAGTGCAATTAATGTATGCCAAGCTCAAGTGTTCTTGCTGTGAGACTTTCTTGCCCGTTTGGCTTGTTTTTTTTTAAGTTTTCAATGACGTGTGGGTGGGGCAGAACTGGCATTGGAGACTAGAGAAAGATTTCTGGATTTGCGATTAATATAACTGAAATGTTAGGATCCTTGTGTTCTGAGAAATTTCATTTTGACTATGTTTAATGAAAAGCAAGGTGATTTTACTGAAGTGATGTTGACATGTTTTCCTAAATTAAATATCTGGGTAGTATGCTGGATGTTTATGGAAGATTTGTCCTAGATTACTTATCTTCTGTCCAAAGGAAAGAGTTGTCTGTAGAAATACAGCCCCTGCCGAAGTATCTCTTGGGGCTGCTGCTTGGGTTGAGAGCATAACTTAGTCTCCTTTTCAACATCTGATCTCCCTACTAAGCATTGCAGCCCTTGGAAATTAAGGACCAGCTCCTCAACCATGATCACAGAGGATAATGTGGATAGTTCAGTTCTGCAGAAACTAATTTCATCTGATCGAGGACACAGTAGTTGTTGGCATGATAGATGTTGCAGTTTAACTCCTGCCTCCCCATGTTGACTCTTAAGTGGTTGTTTTGCACATTCTAAGCCATGTCCTTTGCAAAAATGTAAACAGAAGGATCAAAACCATAGGTTTTAAGCATGCCCAAACAGATTATTGGTGTTATGGAGTGTGTACAGTCAATTCCGTGGGATGCTTCTTGTGCGTTCCTCATGTCTTCACAAGAAAAAGCCATCTAGTTTTAGCAGGATTAACTTATTGAGAAAGCCTGGTGATTTTAGTTTTCATGAAGACTGAAACATAAAGAGAATGTACTAAGGAGTAGTGATGAACATTGGCATCCCCTTGTAATGTACCTATCCTCTCTGGTCTTCCTGGAGATCAGGAATCATCCTTTTATCATTTTCTGTAGGTTTACTAGACAGTAGTGAGGTTTGAGGCATTATATAGTGGTTCTAAAAATAACCTTTCAAATAAACTTTTAATATGAAAAGGAATCTGGAATTTCTTTAGTATCTTCCCCACCCCTGTGATCCTGTAGAGTGATGCAAAAATCCTAAAAATATGTAACAACATTAAATAGTTAAGTAGACTTATTATTTGGCAAGAAGGCTACATATGTTGAAAGGGTGAATTCATCACAGATAAGAACTGGAAAAGTGGATGAGTTAGAATATGGCAGTTGGATTTTTGGGAGTAGAGTGGAAAATTAATATTCCTAATTGTTCTACAAGTTGGCAACATGCCTATCCTTCTAGTCTTGTCTGTATTTGTTTATTCAGGTTTTAAGTCTTATTGTTACCTTTGATAGGATTTTTAGGAAGTGCTTGCTAACGTAACCGTGATTCAGTAGAGTAATGCTTTCTTCATTTTATTGCCTTAAAAACAATTTTTTGCTGTCTATTGAATACCATCTTGGTTTCCTATCTGTGTTAAACATTTGACTTATAAAGGTTGCAAGCAATGTTTGGCCATAAAGATATGGCCACATTAAAAATGCAGCAGAATGCTTCTTTTGTTTTCAATTAACTAAAGCATTTTTTAGCTACAACCACAATTTCTGTATGTTGAAGAGAAGGAGGGTGTAAGGGTGACTATTTTGGCTGTAGGCAGGGATGGAAAATGGTTCCTGTTTCAGGATCTTGGTTTGGGTTTGTTTTTTTGGGGTTGGGGGTGGTGGTGTGTTTGGTTTGTTTTTCTACTTTGTAGAGCAATATATTAAAACCCAAACCAAATTACCAACACCCCCTTGCCCCAACCCCAAAACTGTTAGTCTTCAGATTATAATTTGGAGTTACAAATAGGTATGCCCTGCTAATAGAATGAAGTATGTATATCTAGCATCTCCTGAATTTTCTAGAATGATATTAAATCTGCGAAGAAACAACAAGGTGGTGAATACAGTGCCTTTTAAAGGTTTTCTTTTCCGTTTTTTTTTTTTACATTACTTTTTTATCTTGTTTTATTTTTTGCTTCATGAATAAGAATCATGAAGTTATAGCCAATGTTAGAAAGTCTGGCTATTTTCAAATATTATCAAATCAAATCTAGGCATTCATGAGGTTGGAGCCAAAGTTCTATGACTTGCCAAGGCAAGAAAGATTCAGCAGTAAGAAAAACTGAGTACATTGTCTTCAGGAAAGCATTCAAGTCTCTGATAAGACTGGAATTCTGCTGTTGGTTTACATCATTCCTGAGGAGCTACATGCATACAATGGGTAGCTTGCCTTAGCTCTCCTAAGAGAAAGCCAGTCTGTAGAAATAATCATCTTCTTCTTTTTTTTTTTTCCCCAGAACACTTCTATGCCTTTTCTGTTCAATGTGTGCAGTGCTGAAGCAAATTTGAAGGAAAATTATTATATATACTGATTGTATATATATATCAATGATATATATATGTATATATATATGTATATATGTATATATATCATTATATATCAATGATATATATATATATATCATTGTATATATACTATCAGGACAGAATTTTATAGAACTATCAGGACAGAATTTTACCATAGTCCATTGAAAATTCTCCTTTTACAAAATCTGTAGTGTATTTGGACTACTTGTTGGATATGGAGAAAAAATAGAAAACTATTAAAGTATACATTTGTTAAGCTCTGTGTAGTATGGTTATTGCATATAGTCCTGGGTTCAGACTCTGAAAGGTGGTAGTGCTGGTTAAGAGAGACTAAAATCAGGCTCCTGTTTTTTTTTTTTTTTAATAATCTACATTATTTTTGAAAAGTTAAGGGGAAATAATGGAATAATTGTTCAATAATTTAATTAGGATTTTAGCATGATGTTTTAAATATATAATCAGTACTTTGGATTGATTCAAACTTGGAAAACTTTGCCCTTATAAGGGAGACGGATGGAAGAGGAGCCTAAAATAGGAGTCTTGGCACATGTTTAACATCTTCAGGGGGTATGAATGTAAGGACTGTTTCTAGCAAGATAGCTCTAGAAAAATCACAGCATTTTATTCTGCTCAAAGTTTTGGGCAGCAAGATTTCCCAGTTGTGTGATAACCTCAAATAAAACTGCTCAACTTCAAAAAGCTGGAGAACTCCTGGTGCAGAAGGTAATCTTGAATTGTTCTATCTAGCTTTTTTTAAAAATAGAAATATGAAGTTAATAAATCCCTCTTGTAATAATCTCTGAAGTAGCCTGTGCACTGTCAATGCTCTTATATCCTGCTGTTCTGGGATCTTTGCACCTTAAGCCATAGTAAAAAGAAAATACAGGTTATGCCTGCGTGGCACCTACTCTTCCCTTCTCCTGAACTACTCACTCAGGTTGCTAAAATGTCCAAGGAGTAATGAGCGGCCCTTTTTTCTTGGTTAGAATTAAAGTCTTGCTTATCTGGAGTAAGGGAACTTGCGTTGGTACAGTGCAAGCAAGTTACTGTTTGTCAGTTAAACCTCAGTTTTCTGTGCATACACTTACCCTATTATATGTATTCTCTTTTGTCATTATTTGTGGTAACTGTACAGCATAGATTATCCTTCAGTAAAAAGCTAGACTGTCTTACAATGAATGCAAGGTGCTGTGGGTGTAATACCGTACACCAGGACTGTGTTCGTGCTGGCCACAGGGGCCTTACATCCACTACAGAATTGTCATCGCGAGTTCAGAACCAAACCCAGTTACAGATAATACCTTGCTGAAGGTTTCATCTAGAGATATTAGAGCTAGACCTGTATCATTTAAATAATGCTGGAAGATGGTAGCCTGTATCCAATTAAAGGAAAAGTGTATGTTGAGTTGAACTGGCATGTATTCACTTAGCCCAATGTAAGTGTCACCACTTTTCTTTGTTACAATAAACCTTTAATCTGTTTATATTATTACATTTTATAGGTGTTGATGCTTACAAGCCTAGTGGGATATTTGCTAGGCAGTTATGCTAATAAGCATGCTAATAAATCTATCCACTCAATATATATTAGGGTTAGGCCTTGGCTAGTCCAGACTTTAAAGGTGTGATCCTGATTGATTTACCTAGCTCAATCTAATTAGCACCTCTAGTTAATGGAGTTAAAGCCTAGGGGGAAGCTTAAGCATTAACTCGTGAGGTTTAGCACTTTTTGAAGAACAATTGCTTTGTCTTCGCTAGAGTTTTAGTAAGGAGTTAATTAGATCAAAACAGGTAACAGATCCAACATCACTCTTAATTTCCAGGCAAGGTAGCGCCTTAACTGTGTGCTTCCAGAATTTCAGGCTTTGCGTGATTCAGTGTAGTTTCTCTGTTCTCATCAGCGTTTGAGACTTGTGGGTAATACAACACAAATGTGATGAAAGGTGCTATGCTTTCCCTATATACCAAGATGCCCTTCTCTTAGGAAGGATTTAATGGCCATTCAAAACTCAGAAGTTAAATGTTTAAACTTGTTTTGCATTAAAAGCAATGATTATGATTAGGCTGTCTGCCTGTCTTAGGGTTTTGTCACTTGTTAGTTTTGAATTTTTAGCCCTTTTCAATAAATACTGGAAAGTATCTCAAAGGGAGGAGGAATAAATGTTTCAAAGACATTTATCACAACAGAAAGTCGAGAAAAGGAGAGAGACTTTATTAGTACCTGAACTGAGGAAGAAAAGGCGTTAGACCCAAAGGAGTTGGCATAGATTAGGGTGATTTCATAAATGTCTTGGGCATGGGAAGAGCTTTACAAAGTCAATCAACCACACGGCGCAAACCTGTAGGAAAGTAGGCTTTTTTTTTTAGTCACAGTGCTTGTTGTAGGACTATGTTTAGTAAGCATGTATTATTTTACAAATAGCTTTACCTTAAGCAATCTGCATTAAACAAGGTGGCGGTTGGAAGTCAGCAATTCGTTGTGTGCATGTTGAATTAACTGATAAATTAATTTTACTGTAGATTTCAAAGGTGCATTCAAGATACATTACATTGTCATTAGTAAAGTCAAAGCTTAGTCTGAGATAATGGACTAAAGTTGATTCAGAACAAAAGTTAATTCAGAACAGGCTTGCAAATTCATTTATTTGTTAATGTTATTTTGTAGACTCTTATAAAGCTATTCTGTAGGATGATTGAAACATCTCTTATTTGGGTGTAATCCTCCATATAAATGGTCTTATTTTCTTGCTAATAAGACTTTTCAAGTAACTTGTGTCAAGGTGTCAGATCAGAGAGGTTTTCTTTCCATATACAATAGTGGAAAAAATATTTAGGTGCAGTTGTAGGGGAAAGATGCTTCAGCTCTCTGGGAAGCATCAGTCTGTCATCACAGTTAGAGATGGTATACGAAGCTAGGCTAATCTAAATCTTTCATGTCCTTGTTGTTTTGCACAGTGACTTGATGCCTTGATTTTCTCTATTTGGGAACACGTATAAGACTTTTCTTTGAGTCTTGACACCAATTAGAACATTGATTATATCTTATTACTCTTCACTGTATATGAAAATGAACACATATATGTACATAAGGGTTGCATAATGGCATCAGTAGGCTGGTCACTTTTCTGATGTATGTAGAAGTGCTTAGCAAAGGGCATTTTTTTAATGAGGCATTTGTTTTCTTTTTCCCATAAGACTACTGCTTCATATTTGTAATGTTATCTGTTTGTTTAGATAATCAGGAAGAAGTGGAATTTTCTTTGCCTGCAAATGTGTTGTCTTTTCTGTTAATTCAGAAACTCATTTATTGTGTGATGGGATGAAGCCTTTTTGGCAAATCTCAGAACTATGATGTGTTTCTAACATTGTAACTGCCTTGGAAAGGTTTTAATTTAAAGCATTTCTTATGTCAGTCGGAAATGCAAAAGTGATAAAGTGATGTTTATTGCTTTTAGTTACAATTTTGTTAAAATTTTAATAAAATTAAAAATGTATAAAGTGTCTTAGAACTGCTGTAATAAAACATCTTTTTAAAATTAGTCTTTTTCTACTATGAGAGCATAGCTTCATTTTTCCTTCTCCTCTCTGCTTAATTAATGAAAGGGATCAGTATGGCTCCTGTTGTTTACATCTCTGTGGACTGAGATGATTTCATTGTCCTGCTTTGCTGTTTTATTCACTTTATTAATAAGGAAAATAAAGTTTTTTTAATTTTTTTATGTGGGTCAGAGACAGATTATGATACTAATTTAATAATGCCCTTTTTATGCATGGCAGGTCTTTATGCACATGAGGAGTAATGATGGAGACAGGCCAGGGTGGGTAACATACACTAGAGCTGGTGAGCAGAGATGCAGGGTGCCAGCCATTCCAAGCCAAAGCGTTTTTGTTCCTGACTGATGCCATCAGCAAACCAAACCAGCCACGTTTTTATGTAATTATGACCACATATTGACAAAATTTAGGGATTTAATGTATCTTTGAAAGACAAAGTAAAATTATTTTGGAGAGCTTTAGCGACACTGGCCTTTAATTTGAGAAGAGTGATTGAGTTGTCGTGCTCTACGTGATGGTATGCAGATGGCAGTTCTGTAGCTGTGCTAATTTGAGTACAGCTGTGATTAACCTGTGCTGCAAAAAACTGAAGTAGTCCCCAGTTTTGCCACTTTGTGCTTCTCATTTGAAGAAGATTTTTTTTTTTGTGTTGTGGTTGGAAACTTCCTGTTTCTATTTGGTTCACTTTCCATTCCAATAAAATAAAGATGGTGGTGAAGGAAGTGAACTTTCTTCCCCAAAAGGCAGCTAGATGGAAATAAGCCAAGGATCAAGTTAAGGCATCTCCTGGAAAATCATTTGTGGACTTTTTAGAGTGCTGTTCCTGGTATATGGACATCTAATCCAGGTTATAAATACATAGCAAAGAAGAAAAAAGTATGTATACAAACAGTGATTAGGTTTTTTCCCTGTGTTAGAAAAGTGAACAATTTATATAACACAAAAAATCCAAAGATCAAAAAGCACTTGATGAGATTGTTGGTTTTTTTTGTTTGTTTGTTTGGTTTTTTTACATTATTGACTGATACTTTATTAGGTGGGGAAGCTATGGTAGTTAGAAAAAACATGACCATTAGAGATTTTGTCTCATTCTTTTCAGTTCCTTGGTGAAAGGAGACCTTAGGGTTCACCTCGTGGTATAAGGAAATTGGAAGGTAGTGTGCAATACCACAAATTCAGTGAATGTTTTTGTGTGAAAAATGTAAGCAAAAGTATAATAATGTTTGACCCAACAATCTACTCTGAGGATCATTTGCTTTCATAAGGAAATCTTTGAAAAACAAACAAAAGAACAAAAGCCCCACCTCACATGCAGATTTATGATTGGAAAACTGAAACAGACCTAAGCGTATTGAGGTCATCTGACTTTGTCAGAAATGGTGTCATTAATTATCTGTGATTTTTCAGATGACCCTGAGGGAAATTATTTTAAATGTTTATGACAGAGCGTAAGATGAGGATGTGCTAAAGTCACACTACAGATGAGAACGGTTGACCCTCCAAGAATTGAGGAAGAGGAGAAGAGAGGAGGTTATCGTGGGAGATTTCAAGCTGAGGAGTACATGCTAAGTCTCTCTCTGGTAGTACCATAACTTTAGGCATTCTAAATATAGAGATGGCAACTTGCTTATGGAAGGCGTTCTGCACCTTACTCTGAAAAAGGCATTACATCCCATTGTGTGAAATAAAGATTGAACACACAACTAAAAAAAAGTGCTGCAAGTTTCAAGGCATGATCAAGTCTGAACCAGTTGCAGGGGGGAAAGTACATATCTAAAACTAGGTGCATATAAATTTGTGTATATTTGTGTATTTTACACTGCAGAAAGTGTGAAACACAAAATGGTAAGCCACATGATTTGAAAAAGAATTCCTTTAAATAAAACACAACAACAACCCAACACTCTGCAGATGAAAAATGATGGTTTAAAAACCTTCAATATTATGAAGAGAATAAAGGCAGTTTGAGAATGGTGTGTAACAAATCAAACTGGTGGTGGGAGGAAGAAGATGAATCTAAATCAAGCTTGTGGTTGTAGAAAGCAGCAAAAGAAAAAGCAAAGCAACCCAAAGAGAAAATTGTAACTTAGCAATTAACAATACAGAAAATGAAGACCGTACTTCTCTTGTATTTTGGTTTTTTTTAAAAAAAAAAAACAAAAAAAAAAAACAACCCAAACCACACAACCAAAACTCACTATGTTTTGAGACCATGAGCTGATGATGAAACACTTGCCTTTCCTGTACTGGCTCAGCAGGCTATGAAACAGCAGAGTAGTTAGGCATACTGCGTTAGTTTGCCAACTTCTGTCCATAACTTCATGGGATTATCTGCAGAGCTGTCTGTACTGATAATGTTGATTTTTTTTTTTTTCCTTTTTATTCCACGCCCTCCTCCCTCCTCCGAACCTGTCACATGTGGAAAATTTAGATATACTTGGAAGAAGTTTAATATTGTCTTGGGCAGGATGAGTTGCTTATTCTAGACTTAACAGCCTGACTCCAGCCTTAGATAAAATCTCAAACAGGCTGACCAAGGACTCAATTAACCAGGAATTAAAACACAGAAATATAATTAATGCTAGCCAATATAGTTTATTTGACAAGATCATCTCTGATTTTGTCTGGAGCAACAATTAGTAGTTTTCATGTAATATGCCAAGATACAATATGTTCCAGACACAGAGCTCAGATAAACTTTAGGTGACTAAGTGGAGAAGTTGCTGTCCAGCTCCTTCCTCTCCCCAGCAGCAGCTGTATAAGGACAGTACAATGTTTCCTTAGGCATTTTAAAAAATATTTTTTGTTTTGTTCTTTTAATCCAGAGCCACTGAAAAGCAAAACAGAAGCAGACCTGAGAACAAAGGGTAGGAATCAGGACTTTCTTCTCCTTAAAAGAGCTCCCTAACTCTAGTCGGGGGGGGGGGGGGGGGGGCGGGATATGGGTGGATGATCACATTTGCTATCACATTTTGCCCATGTTTCTTTGAGCCATTCTGCACAGTGAAATGCATATACAGAGAGAGCAAATGTTGAGGATTTGGATGCTGCAGGGATTCAAGGTATAATTAAAACTATGACTGCCATTCATTCTGGGTAAATTTTTAGATGGCCCTGTGGACCATACAGTTTGAGTTGGTGTTGCACAGCATTTTAAGAAATTAGAACAAGGCAAACTCAAAGTGATACATACCCGCTACACTAGCACTAGCTAATTAATATGTTCTAAATGGGGAATCATTAAGCAACTAGTTTAGCAGAAAACTGTGTGACTTATTTGGTCATATGCCCTTTGATATTTGTGATACAAAATAGAACTTTGTATATGAAAAAAGTCTGCAAATGATGACCAGTGAAGAGAACAAGCAACTACTACAGAGCCATATGGATCACTTGACAAGTGGTAGCAAGCTAACAAAATGTGCATTTGAATACAGTCAAATATGGAGTCCTACATCCACAGACTAAGAAAGGTGGCTGTTGGAAGGGTGTTCGTGTATAATCAGCTGAATCCAGGAGTTCCCAAATAATCCTGGTGAAAAGGACTAATACAAATGTGCTTGTGTAAACAGAAAGCATAGAGCAGAGGAAAGATGTATTGCAGTAGTCAGGGGCTGTTGGAAGGGTGTTGGTGTATAATCAGCTGAATCCAGGAGTTCCCAAGTAATCCTGGTGAAAAGGACTAATACAAATGTGCTTGTGTAAACAGAAAGCATAGAGCAGAGGAAAGATGTATTGCAGTAGTCAGGATGTTGTATAATTTCTGTATTAAGGTATGGTAATTATCTAGTTTGCTGTCACCCACAAGTTGGGTTCATAAATTGGAACTGCTTCAAGTCAGATCTTTTGATTAAAGAATCAGAAAAGAGCTGGAAGAGCCGAGAACCTGGGTGTGCTTCCCTTCAAAAAGACAAGGCTAAAGTTGAAAGAGATGACCTGCCTCTGTGTTCCTACACAACAAACAGTTCTGTGATACCAGGCCCGTAAGTTAAGCAAACAAATCTATAAGCAGATCCAGGGGCAGGAAGGCTAGATAAATTTAATTCAAAACTAAAGGTGCAAGCTTTTATAGGAAGGATAACTACAGCAGAACATTACATTGCCATATATGGGAGTGGATTTCACAGCAATTTTTAATCAAGATCAGATGTCTTTCTATGAAGAAAAGCACTACTTCAAAGATTAATTCAAAAATTAATTTACTTTTATTGCCTGTAGTAAGATTGTTGGATCACAATAGATCATCTGGTTTACTAATCTGTGCTCTGTAATGTGATCAGGTGTTTGCTTACTATACACATTAATAGTGTGAGTCTCCTTCTAAAGGAACCCAAAGGGAAGGTGGAAAATGTCATCATATGAAATTCCCGGTTCCCCAGCATGATAAACATCTGGCTCTTCATATGAGACTTGAATTAGTTTATTATTTTTAGTTCACAGACATCTTGAATTGGGACTGTGTAATTTAAACATTACACTTGTATTCAAACTTGTGCTAGTAGTCCATAAATGAACAGTTCAGCAACAAATATGATGCCAAAGAACCGGAGTTGCCTTTGCAGTATATATTTAATGTATTTCACATTTAGTTGAGAAGTTTTAAATCAAATGCCCATTTTTCTAAAATGGATGCTTTATTCTTTCACACTTCATTTACTTTAATTTTAAAACATTGTCTTCCCTCCCCCCCCCCAAAGTCTGATTTATTAATATTTAAATAAAATTTTGGCTGTAGTCTTTTTTATATATATAAAAACCATAGAACCCTATTTATATATAAGATATATAAATAAAGATATATAAATACATGTTTATGTAGAAATACTTACTTTTATATATATAAAAATATATACATAAATTTATATATTTTTATATATATAAAAATAAAACTCAGTGCATAAAAAATCATGGCCTGTAAAGCTGACAATCCACATAAAAGGGGCAAAGAGTTGGAGAAGGTAATATTTTAAGCCAAACTGTTAGTACAGTATCTATAATTTATGCTGACAGATCTTAATATGAATATGAAATCTGATTTTCAGTTGCTTCCATCTTTACCAGGTTTTTGTGGTAGGTGTCTACCTAAAGCTGAATTAATAAATACTTGTTCTGTATTTTTCAGTGGAAAATTGCTAGCTGTTTTTGTGAATGAGACTGGTTAAAACTGTATTGTGTCCTTTTTTAACAGTTCTCTAGACTGTGTGCTTTGGAGTGAAGATTTATCATTTTTTTTGAGGAAAAAACCCCAACATTTTGTAACACACTTTTTTCTGTCCCAATGAAAAAACAAGCAAACTTGGCTAGGTCATCAGTTTTAAGATACTTTGATGTCAGTAGATGAAACATCAGAAGGTGTTGTCCTTAACAAGTATACTTGCACTTTGCTCAGCTTCTTCTGCGAAATAAATGCATTATCTGCATGGACTAGCTCTGCCCTCTTTTCTTTACATTTCTTACTCCAGCTGGGGCTGTAGTGCTTGGCCAGGAGGCCGGCGGCTGGGGCTGGGAAGGGAGGGAGAACTATGTTGGGTCGAGCAGCTGGAGAGGCATTATGCCCAGCAGACCATGCTGGTGCTGCATGCTGTGCTGAAGAGGAGGTGGGGGGCATATAGTTTCAGAAAGCCGTCTTATTTAGGAATGAAAACAAAGATTAGAGACTTACCGTCTTTCTGCTCTTTGTAATATCTGTGAAATGAACTCATGTTAGAAGGTGGCTGTCTTGCTTGCTTTTGCTTGCCCCAGGAGCTCGAGGCGCTGGAGATCTGTTCTGGGACTGCAAAGTATTCGCTCGCCCTGTCTTCATCATGCTTGCAGTCACGATGCTAAGTGATGATTTGTTATTGCTGCTGTTTCCAAAACACAATAAATGACATACCAGAAATAGTGAAAGAATACTAAAGGTTCAAAAGCTATGGCGCAGAACTTAGAAATGCTAAAATTCAGGTTATTTGTGCAAGGGTAGCTCAGTTCCCTGACTGCGCATGCATCGTGCCACAGGCTTTGGCTTTGCCACTGCATACAATTTTACTACCGGGCCCCTGTTTTATTTAGCACATATGATGGACCCATTCTTCATAGGGGTGCTGTTGGATTGCTGTCTTACTGGTAGGAGAAAATGGATGGCGAGAATGGAACAGGGCAAGGTTCACAGTCAGCACATAGTCTCATGACCAAGGCAGCTGTAAAGAACTGAGTTTTGCCCTGGGCTCTCCTGCTTCCTGTGTGATGCTCACATGTCACTTGGCTTTTTAGGAGGTTGGTACCAAATGTGTGTCTTGCTTGCATGTGTTCAGCTTTGGACTTTGGACTTTGCAAAAATGCTGAGTGCTCACTCTTTTCAAGGAGAAGCTGTACTTTGAGTCAGGAGATGATGTGCTTTGAATATTTGAACAAATATATTTCCTAAGTACTTTGGAAAGTCAGGACCTAAGTTTCCATAATAACCACCTACGTTTATATACTGCCTGTTGCTTATGCTGGAAGCAGGCATAATGCTGATCCTGAATGCAAATGATGCTGTGAGTGAAGCAGGTCAACTTACTGATGAACTTCATAGAAAGTTCTCTTATGAAAATAATACTTGACACTGAACACTTCTGAATACCGCAGTAAATGGTGCGTGCAGTCATGCAATGGGCAATGAAAGTAAGACAAAACATTGAATATAGTGAACATTGTAGTGAAGTACAGAGGGCAGCACAGTGGGAAAAGGGCACCTGTGTGTTTAAATGCATTATAATTCATCCATGTGAGGAGACTGATTTGCTCAGGCAAGCTAAGTTAGGTCCTAACTCAAGAGCTTGATTTTCTGTTCCTGTGCTCTATTTGTTTGGGGTTTTTTTTGGGTACATTAACATGGAAACAAAGTGAATGAGATGATAAACCTTGTTGTCATGTGAAACGTGTTTTTGATGGTGCTAAGGGATTTTGTGAGGGTTTTTTTGTGCTTTTTCCTCTCATGGTTTTGTAACTTAACAATGTTGAATGCTGAAAAGTTTTATATGGATGGAAAGGAAACAGTGTCTCTTCAAGATAGAAAGGTAATAGCAGAAAGAAGTAGCCCTAGGATCACTTACTTCCACTTGCTGTCTGCAGATGGTTTTAATGGCTTTAGTCTCCTGCAGATACTCAGTTGCACTCACGCCAAATTAACTATTATCTTGTAACTGGTTATAAATACCAAGGGTTAAAACAACTCTAAAGAAAGCTAATTTATGGTTGGAACTGCAAATCTTCTCTTGTAAATATGAAATGTTTCATTTCATTCCCCTGTCAGTCTCAGTTCATTGCCTTTCAGCCTTTTGTCAGCTCTTTGCTGTGAGGGAGCCCAAAATGCATTGCCTGAGATCAAAGATTCTGGGACATGGCTAGGACCCGTAGGGGTATTGCAAATACGAGTAAGTACAGAACTTGCTAATACTCAAAAGCGTATGTAATAGAGGGGTTTATTCTGTCTCTGTGGATGATTAGTGCACACATGGTACTTGTGGTGTGAATGCTCATGCTCTTTTTCGGTGGGTTTTTTTTTGTGTGTTTTTTTGTTTGTTTGTTTTGTTTTTTGTTGTTGTTTTAGTTTGTTTGTTTGGTGTGTGTGTTCCCCCCCCCCTTTTTTTTTAAAGTTGTGTACTTTGAGAGAAGTCCTATAAGCTCAGAAATAAAATTACTGCTTTGGAACTGAAATGAACCTTTAAGAACGGCCATTGCAGGAAAGATTTGTACAGCGTCACAGAGTTTGGTTAGAAGTCGATGTACCTCTTCCTTCCCCCTCTAATAAACAACCAAAAACTTCATTAGCTGCAGTACTTGTGCACAACCAGAAGTGAGTTATCAGATCATTTCAAATATATGGTGTGTATGTAGCAGAAAGGAAACCAGTCTGGGACAGATAGCACAGAATAATTTTTGTGCTGTCCCATGTGAAGGGGCTCTGCAGTTCCAGAAATCCAGATGTACACATAGTAAATTAAAATGTATTGAGTATCCAAACAGTAAAATGAGTAAACCTGTAAGCATTAACCAGTATCACTCGTGGTTGGGTCTTTCTGATGTTTTTCTTCTGTTGGTGGGTTTGGGGGAAGGGGGAGTTGGTGTTTTTTTGTTTGTTTTGGGTTTTTTTTTTTGTTTTGTTTTTGGTTTTTGGGGGGTTTTTTTAGGGGGTTATTACTTGAAAGAAGGCATAGTGTCTTTGTGTTTTCCACTCTGAGACGCGGGGCAAGTGTTTTTTTCTTGAAACCAAAAAATCAAGTTTCTCCTAAGGATATAAAAGTCTGAAGTTAGAAAGCCAGGAGAAGATGAGGGAATAAGCAGTTATAGTAACCATGAAAGATAATGTGCACACTGGAGGAAGCACCGTTCTTTCGATGGCTAATACTGTCATATATTGAGATCATATAATGCAATTTTAGTATTTAAATTTTGCTGTTCCATTGTCAAACCAATCTATTAAAAAGACAATTTTGTTTAACAAATAAAATAATTTTGCTCAGAAGAACTTCAGCAAATGGATAATTAACCAGCACTGTGGCAGAGCTATGCAAATTTTTGCATGCATTATTGATAGTGACAGCCAAAAAAATCCCAAGTAAACAGAAAGGGACAGTTGATTTGAGATTAATAGATATACAGATACTTTTCTCTATAGACAGAAATATGGTACTTGTATACTGAAAGCATGTTTTCAAGCAGTTGCTTGCTTTATAATTTTAGGTAGCGTTATGGAATTTGATTCTAAATATGTTAAGAGGTACTGTTGGAAAAACACAGTTGTTAGACTCCCAGCAGTCAACCAGTACTAATATTCCCAAAATGTGCCTTTAGATGTAAGTGTTTTCTTTCTGGGTCTCAGCCTTTTCACTTGATGATTTCACTTGATGATGCTTGTGACCATGTGTTCTCTGAGCATCCTGCTGCATCTTTCGAGATGATTTACATAGACCTAGATGTGTTTATGTCTATATTTTGAAACAGAAGTAGATAAAGACTTACAAGTGCCTTTTTGGCATCAGTGCAGATGCTTCTTGCAGGGAAAGTAGTATTGAGAAAACTCAGGGTCAAACCTCCCGAACTTATTTGTTGATGTTGCTGCTGTTAACTGAACTGTGTACAGCCACATGCTCCTGTTGTGCGCTTAGTACTGTTCCCTTTCCTACTTGAGCTTTCTCTTGCAGCTCTGAATGACTTTAGCATATCTCTGAATAAGGACTCAAACCCAAATTGCTACTTTTCTAAGCAAGAGATTTTGAGCAAGTTCCCCCCCCCCCCCCAACTGTTTTAAAGACTGGTTTTAAAAACTCCATGCTGCTGCATCTTGGTCAGAATATAACCTTTTTTTGGTCCAAGTTCATTGCCAACTTTAAAATTAAAATGAAAGTGAACATTTCTAGTCAGTTTAAATATCTTGTGGTTTTTTTAATGTTATATTTAAACATATATGTAATGACTGTTTAGTTTTGCCTCCCCTTTTTTCCTATTCCAAGGAAGCTCATATGGTCAGGTATTTAAAAATAACCCTCTGAGAAAAACTCCTAGAGTCATATTTACTTGCGCAAAGCCCCAGCTGAGATTGGCCTAACATTAAGCCATGGAAAGCGTTGGGTTGCTGCTTCCGTCTCTCTGGGGCCAGGCCTGCCATGGTGATGCTCTGTGCTAAGGCCCCTCCATCAGCCAGCCGCTGGCTCATCACGACAGCTGAGTTTTCCTGTGACAAGCACAATCGGTCGACTTTCTTTGCTTGTTTTGTAACACCGTAGCTTTCAAATAACTTCTTTTCCCAGCTGGGCAATAGCTCTGCAGCAGCCTTCCCTGTAGCCCAATAGCCTCCCCTATAGCTTCCCCTGTAGCCTTCCCCACCAGGCCCCTGTCTGCTCCTTCCCTAAAAAAAATGGACAGAATCTTCTTAAGACTTTTAACACATATGGACTACATTTCTGACACGTTTGTTATTTAGAATACTTAATGCTTTAATGATATTAGTATTATTTGTCTTCTTCAGGGCAGTGGCTGCTAAAGTTGCTGCTAATTGCCGTGGAGCCGGGGAGAGTGGAAGCCATTGCAGGGAGCCTTGTAGGACAGTATTCAGAAGTACTCGAGCAGGATTTGTTCTTGGGTTTAGTTGTGTGGTAGGCTTGTATTTGCATACAGATTTTCTTTGTTTTTCCATGAATCTGCTCTGACTAATCCTTTGGCCTGTATTTCATTAAGAGTGTTGACTGCAGAATGATGGTTTTGGTAACAGATGAAACGAAACTTTTCCTTTTTTCCTTTGCATGTGCATGTACAAAATAAAAAGTACAGGATGACCTTTTTTATTTGATAATTGAGAAGGTGCCTGACTTTGTTAGGAAAGCCATAGTCTAAGAATACGACTCACTGGTCTTTTTATAAATTAGTGTCAGTATGGTGTATCGGTTCTCACTCCCACTTATCCTCTTATTCTCTCCCCTTCCCATCCGCCACTACTCCCTCCCTATTTTTAGAGGCAACACAAAGCTCTTTTGCTTCAAGTGAGGGACAAAGATTAGGAGAGTTTTAATGTTTTGCCGCAGATTTTTAAAATGTAGATGAGCCACATTTGTACTTTGTACTCCTAAAACGGTGCTAAATTGTTTCTATGTTGTATTCATGAATGCTGGGTTTGTTTACTTCTAAAATTTTTACTCCTTACCCTCAAGCTATCAGCAAATTATGGCTGAAGTTTGAACTGTGGCAAATCTGTGTGTGAGGAGTACAGATTCGCTCCTTCTCCATATGAGAAATGGTGCTGTGTAACATTCCCTGTGCTCTTGTGCAAATAAAACTAAGTTCAGAGTCTCTGCGCTCCTGTGATCTGCAGGCTGCATAGAGAGGAGAGGAGTATTAAAGAGGAATGTTTATGTGGCGGTGATAAAAATCACACGTACTTTCAGGAGACCTAAAGACCCTGCAGATTTTATTAAACTTTGAAGAAAATCATGTGCATGTTTGCATGTTTATCTGCATCGATAAATACATGTAACTTGCACGGAAGGGTATTGTTAAGACAGCTAATGTTCACGTTTGTGTCAGATGGAAGTTTGCAGCATTGCGAACCTAGTACTGAATGAGGACACTAGACTTTTAGCTTATGTGAAGCATACCGAATGTTTCACAAGAATTACTTGTTTAAATGGTAAAATAATTATTTACAGTACTTAATAATGTGGGAAACATTTGTGAGTTAGTTTGCAGTTCCTTGTATCTTAAAGAATGCAGTAGAATCCATTGCTAAAAAAATGGGACAATTCAAGCAAATGCTGTCAGTATAGACAGATACAGAGCAGTCTTAGCATAGCAAGAATATTTCAGTTGAATAAAATTATTAATTAGTTCCTTCAGTTTTGAAGTCTGAGGTTAAAAATTGTTGCGGGTGCTGTTATTCATAAACTTCTGCTATAGAAAATGTAAGAATGTGATGTTTGGTGTGTTTAGTGAAAATTGAAGTTTACTATTTTTCCGTGGATGTAATATAGTGTGCACCTGATTCAGTGTGAGAAATACCTTTTTAATCCGTTCATCAAAGCCACCTAGGAGTCTATCCTTGTTGTAGTTAAAAGCAAGTCAATCACTCCACCCTGGTAGTTTTCTTCCTTCCTGAAAGCCCCATCCTTCTAAAGAAAAGTTCATTTTTCTGTCTCAGGTTGCCATCAGCACCCTTTCAGCTTAAGGCCTTGCCCTATCTGTCCCCATGACAAGTTCTGGCTACCCTGCAATCACGAGTGAGGTGATGAAACTGGCACTTTAAGTAGCATAGGTGCATGCAGTGGGGCTTGGAGCAATCAGATTTATTAAAATTTAAATAGTTATCCAGCTTGCTTATCCACCATTGTAGGAGATCTCATTTTGTATCTTTATGCAAAGCTCACCTAGCAAAAAAAAAAAAAAAAAAATCAATAAGATCTTAGATTTTAATAAGAATTAATTTTGGCGCTGCCATTAGGGTTTTTTTTCTTTCTGTGTTGAACTGTCAGTTCAGGTTTTTGCACCCTTTTTATAAAGTGTTGCAGTAACACTCGTTGGAGGACACCAAAGGTTTGCCTTTTGTGAAGTTGATATTGATAACAGGTTGTAAAAAATTAAGGAATCTACAGATGGCTGAATGGATCTGGGCTTTTACAAAGCAGGTTTGACACCTGGCCAGTTTTGGTCTCTGCAGACCTAATAAATGAAAGAGATTTTTCCACTGCCCTGTCACAGAAAACAAAAGCACAGCTTACTGAATTGGCTGTTCACTGCCAGTTTAGGAAAAAAATTGTCATTTTCTTGCCCTGTATAATAAAAGCAGTACTAATTAGTGGAAAGTACTAAAACAATCTCATATGCTTTTTGTCTAGTATTTGAAGCTTTAAAAAAATTCTCTTTTTTCTGTATGATTGTGATAAGAACTTTTGAGAACTTTGTGTTGTTAAACTTCAGCAATCAAGCTGCATATTTTCGGGCAGCTCAAGCAGACAGGAGTTGTTACAAGAGTCTCTTTCAGAGTTAAGCTGTTGGTTTGCAAACTCTTTCTGACAACTCCTCCTATGAAAGCAAAATAGTCCTTTTTAAATTCAGAATAAACCTATAATTGGCTTATAGGGCCTTGCACTCAAGTTGATGGCATTTCTGTCCGTCTGGGATGCAGAAGGAAGAAACGGGGGGAAAGAGAGAGCCCCTTGCATCTGGTTAGCAGGCCCAGCTCTGTAATTGTCTGGAGATCAAAGAAGCATTTGATGGTGGCCGTTAACACCTTCCAGCATAATATCCCCAGCTCCCTCTCTGCCTGTCCTCCTAGTGCAGCTCAGAAAGCTGGCACTCTGAAGACCTACCTCCTGAACAGAAGGAAGATAGATGGGAATGAGGATTTGGGGTGCATGTGAAGTGGGGTGAAAGAGGAGGAGGCAGAAGAAATGTGAGGCGGGAAGCCCTGGTGTTACCAAAGGATGATTTACAAAACCTTTTGCAGGCTATTGACAGGAATGGGAGGCTGACCCTCGTGCTGACATGCGAGAGGAGAAAAATAGAGAGTTAGGCATGCCAGCTGGCCAGTTATTAAAAAAAAAAAAAGCATCTAAAGATGATTGGTTTGCATGCTCAGATGCCCTGCGCATGTGCAGTGGTACCAGCCACGCCAAGGGTACGCCACAGATGTGGTGCAAGAGCTGGGAGTCTGCAGGGCCATGGCCAGGCGTGTGCGCCGGCGTTTCCACACATCCCCTGGTGGAGTGGCTACTCGGAAAACTGGAAAATTCAGTCGTCTCATTTGCAGTCATTAAGACAGTAGTAAAACTGGCCTGCCTGGTTAGAAACCAGTCAGGTAGCAGTCATATAAAAGGCCCTTAGCTTCCCAAAAAATGGCTGAAGGGAGGAGTAGTGCTCATGTGACTCAAGGAGCGGATGAGGTGGGTCAGTAGTCTGTGAAAGAGAGGAGGATGGAAATGTGGCATGGGGGTGTTCAGGGCACTCTGAAGAGGTGCCATGAGTGTGACAGACAGCTGTAGCAAAGTGTGAAGCTCTCTTTACCTCCTTTAATTTATATGTAGTCAGAATTTCTTTGCACCCTACCTTGCATGAGAGCAGTACTTTAACTTGGTGAAAGCTGTAGACTGCAGTTGCACTGAGCTGTAGATACGGCAGCTTTTCCATTTGCTTCCACTTGCACTTCAGGAACACTTGAAACAATTAAAATATTTTCTCTCTTGTGAGAGAAGCAACTTATTCCATTTGTGTTCAGCAGGAATGAGAGCAGTTTCCTCATTTTTGGGGGTGTCTGCAGAAAGATCCTGGAACGAAAAAAGAAAATGAGTCATCAAATTTAGTCATAAAATTGTAGCTGTTTTGATTTCTAGAATAACTGAGTAGCATTTTTGGGGCAGCTTTTTTTAGCTAGCATTAGAAATTATATATATTATACATGCTTTATAGTTTTATATATACATGTGTGTATACCTATATAAACACATATGCATAGTATCTGCTACCTGATTTTTTAGTAAATAGAGTAGAATTATCTCATTTTAAACTTGTATTTAAATGTTGTACATTCTTTTTACTCAGAAATTCATGGGATCAATATATAATAATTCTTTGTTTTCTGTGTTGTAACTGCCACTGGAGGTAAGTATTAAAACCATTTCACATTTGGGGAGATTATGTGATAAAGAAGCTGTTTCTTCATCCAGGTTCCATAGTGAGTTGCTGGTGAGCTGGCTTAAAGGAAAAAAAAAAAGGACGCTTGGCAAGAAATCCAAAAATAATAGAAACCAGGCAGCTCAGTTTGAACCAAAATACTGAAGTTGCTGTTGTTTTTTCCTCTTTGCTGAAACACTTACAAAAACTCCATAACTGCTGCACTGTCCAGCTTGAAGTGTATTAAGTGTGTGGTGTTCGTGGTGTCTAGCCACACTGGCTGAAGATGAGAGAAGTACCACTGAAACCATAGATTAAGCATGGGGCTTGCTCAGGCCGTCGACTCTACTGGGGCCTTTCTTCAGTTCTTGCACAAGGACTCAGGCCAGGCAAGGTTTATCACTAGGTGCTTCCCTAAGTTTTTGATGGTGTTCCCCCCATTACTAAATTTTCTTACTAGCTACTGCTATAACCCTGTGAAATTTAGGCATTTACAATTATGGTGTACGATACAGTTCTGCTAGACTGTAGATCACTTACCATGGCTATCGACTATGGATTACGGTTTGGAAACTGCTATTTGGGCTATTCAGAGATTCTTCACCCTCGGTAGGAGAGAGATAGGAGATGGCGATAGTCATTGGGCTGCAGGGGCAGAGGTACGTGGTTCAGAGCGCTTGTCTAGCTTAGACAAATACACTCACCTGACAGCAAACATGCCTGATTTCTAGTTTTTGGGCTAGCAAGTGTTAATCTATCTAAGGAAAGTGGAGAAGCATCAACAGGTGAGTGAGAAGGTTTGGTATGGCAGGATAAGTTGAGCTAATTAATAGGGGCAAAAAACTGGTGACTTCTGGAAACTAAAGTCCTTTTCCTTTTCCCTGTCTTCTCCACAGTCTTGGCCAGGTTGTCATGTTGTCCCCCTGTCTTTGCTGGCTGTAAAACGTCTCTCAGCCCTTGATGAACCGATTCAGTTTGCTAATACACAAAAAAACAGTGAATAGTTTTATGTCAGATTTTGTTAGCTGTTAGGTTGGCTCAGCACCCTGGTGTAACAGCACATTTTGAACATTTCTGTCCAGAATAATGTGGTGGTGTTTGGGGTATTTCTGTGAGAGGAAGGATTTGTGGGTTCAAATAAGAGATCTCAAAAAGGAGATTATTAAGTTTTACAAATGTAGCCCAGGGGGCAGAGGAGAAATCAGCATATTAGATCAGAGCTGTCAAGCTTTGAGGCACCAAAACCACATTTGCTCACAGAGTATCTGTTAGAAAATATTCTCTGCTCCTTCTCATCGTGGGTTTCAGGCTCAAAACCTACAGCTTCTGGAGCTAAGCACACTACTGGAATAGCAAGATGGTATATAAAAAAGGATATTTTATTCAAAGAATCTCACAAATTAGGCACAAACAGTATAATAGAGTTTAATGATCATTGTTTTATTAAGGAACCTGTGTGTGACATGCGTTTTTGTGTGTTTAGGAGCAATAAAATTTCTCAGTTCTCCTATTTTTTATTCTCTGCTCTGTGGAGAACTTCCTTGTGTCTTTGGCAAACGTATGAATTTTATAATGTATTTTTGAATTTCTGAAAGTTACCTAGGTGAAAACTAAAGCATAGTTTAAAAATAGTCATAAAACCCTGTAGCAAAAAGGGTTTTTTCCTCACAAAAATAAATGGTCACAGTGTATTCCTGTTCTAAGCCACGGTAATAAGAGGGGGATAACTTCAAAAGATTTGCTTTGGTGCAGTACTGCCAAATGTGTGCCAGGAGTCATCTTCACTCTGAGGTATGGCCTAAGAGCCAGTTCAGTGGCCAGAGAATACTGCAGGTGTATTTGCATTTATTCTAAGGACTTTCTGTTAGCTTTCTATGCAAGATATCCTTATATCTGTGCTGTTACTCAGTTTTGCTTTTATAGCTCTGATTTAATTTTAAAAATAGTAAAATCACACATAAGTATGTAACTTCCAATTTTCACAAATCTGAGACATAAGTGCGTTATTTTGAAAACTTAACAGACTATAAGTAGATTTATTTTAGTTGATACCATATGGATAACATACTACTATATACCCTTTACTATTTGCTCTGTAGCTGTTTTTGGCACTGCCATTCATAGACTAAGAAAAACAAATTCTCTTGTAGAGTACATGAAGTGAGGTGAGCTTAAATATTGGTATAAAATAGGTGCTTATGAGATGACCAACTAAAACTGGTCAGAACAGTGCTTGAGGTTCTGGAAATTGCCATGGATCCCAAGAAAGTCAATGGGGGACATGATGTCCATAAAGCTCCGATACTTTGACTCACTTTGAACCCAGTGTTTCCCTAGATGCTTGGTTAAGAATGGAAGAGGCATTAAACCTTAAAAATATTTAATTGAAGCTAAATTCCCTTCAACTCGCAATGGTGCTGGGGATGGGATTGGCAGTAGAGGGTGTTGTGGATGCTTCTTGTGTCAGGCTTCCAAGACACAGGCTTCTTCTCATACAATAATGAGCCACAAGATTAAGGATGCTGTGCCACAGCAGTGGGAAGTTGTAGGTGCTGTTGTCAGTATTGGTAACTCAGATTTCTTTCTTTCTTTTTTTTTTTTAATAATATGCCTTAAGTCAATAAAATCAATGGCATACAGGTATAAGGTTGCTATTCCATTTTAATCTACTTTTCAATGTGAGGACAAGCTGTGAGGAGCTGTGTGCAATGTATTGTGGAGCAGTAACCTTAATGTGGGAGTCTGTTTATTTGCATAAGAACCATAATGTTTTATACTGAGCTCATTGTGTCATGTTATTTGAACAGATTGAAACAAAAGAGTAAACTACACTATACATGTTGATCAATGCATGAAGTGGTTTTTGTGTTGATGATAGTGTAGCAGTAGTTATATCAGATATTACAATTCTTTGAGATATTTCTTGAAATTGAAAAGGGAAGCATGATGTTGGGATTTTTGATGATTGAAAGTTTGTAGTGTAGGAAATTATGTTCCTTACGATAATTTAAATTGAACAGCTTCCCTAAACAAACTTAACAACAGAATTAATTTTACCATGTAGAGAAGAATCCCTCGTCAAATGATGCCAGTACGTTGATTATAGCAAATATGCTATTTGTAGTCTGTTTTTTGTGATAATTGTATTAGTAACAAAAAGCTGCTGAAGGTTTTCAGGGAGTAACTTGTACTTCAAAAATGCTGGAAAGTACTTAAAAAAAGGGGGCAGGGGGGAATCTTACCTTACAATGAATTAATGGTCTTGGATGAATCTTTGCTGTTGGGCGAGATGTTCAATACACTTCAGCCAGCTGGCTTAAGTCCTTGTAAGAATACACTTGTCCTAAGGAAGATTAGTCTTTTTGATGATTAGTTCACTGCACTGAGCCTCACCTTTTTCTTGACGTATATAACTGAGTGTTTATATATTCACAAATCTTATATAAATACATGCAGTCCTAGAGCCTTTTCAAGCATTTCCATTATCAGTGTTTTATGATTTGTTTTACATTAAAGCTTTCCTACTTGATGTAGTGTTTTAGCCCATAAATATTGATTTTGATGACAAAATAATTAGGTTAGTTTATGTTAAACAAACAGATAGCATTTTTGGAGGTCTGCTGGCTTTTAGATTAGTTTTTAGGAACACTATATAGTGGTCTGTAGGAACTAAATCTATTACAGTTGCTTATAGTTGAGAGACAACTACCAGTGCCTGATACTTCTCATCAGCTGGGCAATGCTGTATGAATGGAAGTACTTTCTTTTCCTTTTTCTTTCATTGAAAAAAGTCCTTTGCTGACAGCAAATATTTTATACTCTGCCAAATGAAATAGTGCATGAAATTCTGCTCTCTTTTTTAAGGAAGAAATTTTGTGTAGTTTCCATGATTGTACATTGAAGTTTTGAAGTTTCATGTAACCTAATTGTATTTTTCATCTTAACTGTAACTAGTGATCAGATAATTATTCTGGCCTTAAAAAAAAAATATAGCTATTATAGATGCTTGATGGCTGGTTTCATTACTTAAATTGAATTCAAGATATAATAAAATTATTTATTAGTAATTTTTGAAAGCGGAAATGTGCTTTTAATGCTTCATTTTGTTTTGCACACTAATGTTGAAGCTTCTCAATTTATTTTCATAAGAATAAACATGGATGTTCTAGGAGTGTGCATGTGGGTCACATACTTTTTTCACCATAGTTAATAAGTGCTTTTTGAAAATTAGGTACATCAGATGTCTCTAGACTAAATACGATCTCAGAGGAATAGTTAGTCATTCCTTGGAAATAATTATTTCTTATTGAAAAATAAATGTCATAGTGCATTTAATCCATACTATAATTTGCATCCATCCGTAAGCATGTGACATTGTTTTTTCTTGGTCTGCTCTTCTGGACCATGTTTGTACAGAAGTATTTACAAGACCCATTGAGAAATTGTTGTCTTGTTTGCTATTAAGAGCTCAGTAAAAAAAAAAAATAAAAAAATCTGTAAATTGGATTTTGCTTTAAAAGAATGTGTTGTCTGTTTTGAGAGGTTTTCCTCTTTCTGTATATTACTTGATGGTAGGCTGCATTTGTTTTTCATGCAGATATAAATAACTGCTAAATAGATAAAAGGAAAGAAAAAGTTTCCCAGAGTTTCATACAAGAAGGTTATTTCCCTTCCAGGCAGGGGCAGATGATCACAAGCAGTAGTATTGTACGGTTACCCTTCCTCTTTGTAACTGATACACAACTACCCCTAATTTACTGCAAATGTGAAGTGAAATGGATTTGCTTAAATTATCTCGTTAGCTGTGCATGGCCTTCATTGAGAATTAAGCTAACCCATTTTACTTCAGATTTCTGTGGGCTAGAAGTATTTTGTGAGCAGCTGTAGCATTTCAGGCAAGCAGTGGTACCTCTAGGATGAAAACGGCGGCATCCGAAGAAATGCTGGCTGGACCGTGTGCTGTCATCTGACGATGCTGTTTGAACATTGGTTGTAGGCATGCAACAAAACTGATGGTGAAGACAAAGGTGGCTTGCGTGGCATTCACGCCGGCACTGTCCACCCGCAGCCGCTACTCCTTAGTCTGACCACTGGTCTCAGGTGTTAATATTTGCACAGTTCTCGTTTCAGTGAACTGAATGACTTAGGCTATTAAGGGCTGAAAGGGGACTGCCAGGAATTGCAGTAAGGAAGGCTGCCTGACGCTTCCCAGTAGAGGGTACTGGTTGGAGTTTTTTATAACTTTGCAAAACATGAGCCTTTGGGGCTAGGCAGTTGTCTCTAGCTTAATCTTTTTTCCTGCCAAAATTTTTAGCTATCTGTAAGAATGCGTGGAAAAAGTTATTTCTCATTGTAGGGTGTTTTTTTGTTGTTTTTGTTTTTTTTTTTAAAGAACCTCTTTTTGGAAATGCTCTGTGTCCCTCCATTTGAAGCAGAGACTAGGCATTAGATGGCAGTGTGGGAAGCACTGGTGATAGGCACTGGAGAAAAAGAGCGGCTTATGAGTCACGGTTTTGCCTTTGTCAGCACTGCGAAAATCTCAGATCTAACCAAACTGTAACCTTTTAAAGAAATCACAGTTCTTACATGCCGTCTTGAGCATGTGAGAGCTGTATGGCCTGGAAGGAGAGGGGAAGCCAATGTCTTACACTCCAGCGCCTGCAAGCCGCAAGCAGACCCATGGGGCACTGGCATGCATGAAGCCCTGGCGTGGTCCTGGCCCCCAAATACTGTAGCCTGTGAACAGGGGAGAGAGACTTGGGGTGAGAGTGAGAGTTAACACGATGGTGTGTTGGGGAATGAAGGAGAGGGAGTCAAGGGGAGAGTGCTGGCCAAGCCTGGAAGTGACTGAGGGGAGATGAAAAGCCTTGGGGAGTGGGGGTGAGGAGAGACTTGGCAAGGGCGCTGAAGGT
This sequence comes from Theristicus caerulescens, assembly GCA_020745775.1. Taxonomy (NCBI): domain Eukaryota; kingdom Metazoa; phylum Chordata; class Aves; order Pelecaniformes; family Threskiornithidae; genus Theristicus; species Theristicus caerulescens. The sequence continues at coordinate 131,609,282 of CM036558.1, read as the reverse complement.
GGGAATGAAGAAGGACCAGGGCTTGAATCAACATGGGCCAGAGGATATGGCTTGAGGAAAACAAGCAGAGCAGTTTGTGCTGGAAGGTCCTTTTCTATAGAGATCTTTGAATATAAACAAACACTCGTTGATTTCAGTAGAAGCTCCTTGAGAATATGTTTTTAACCATCACCTATGGCTAGTCCCCATGCAGAGAATTGTTTTGCGTTTGCAACCAGTTTACTCCTTTGCCACAAGAGCTGCATGGTATACCTAAAGATTTCAACCCCACTGCTGTTTTTTGTAGGTGTCAGTGTGACCCCGTCATACAAGGTCTGATGTCTCAATTTCTTTTTTCTAGAAGTGGTGAATGCAAACATTTTTGCAGTGTGGCAGTGTCCAAGTCAAGGAATGTCAAAAACTGCGCTTGTCTTTGCAAAGCTCTTTCATTTGGCCCCTTGTGAGGAAGCCTTACAATTTAATGGTATTTAACCGTGCGCTGACGTACCATTTTTTTTTTTCCGCAGGATCCCAGCTTCGTTCCACACACAGGATGGCCTTCCTCCGGGAATGAATCTGGTTGATGCGGTGGAGAAGGCTGTTCTCTGTAGTACCCCTGCCTCACTTCCAGCAGGAGTCGCGACGTGCGTGGCAGGCGAGGCAGGGGATCGCAGGAGGCAGAAGCCGTTCTGGTGCTCTGCGCAGCTGCATGCTGCCCCAGCGAACGGGACTCTCTTCCTGGCTGTGCTGCAGACTTCCTAGGTGATGCTAGGTAAGTTGCTTAATCCTGGCTTTCCTTGTGTCTTTGCTAACTGTGTGTGTCTTGCTTTCTTGCGGATGACTTGAGATCTTTGGATTTGATTTGGAAAAGTGCTGAGCACTGATAACTGTGAGTGAGGCAGTGGGGGCTGAGGTTTGAAAGTGCTATATAAAGCACAATGTAATGCTAAATGCTGTGAAAAAATTAGGTCTGAGTTATGCCAAACTGGAGACAAAGTTGTCTTCAGAACTGGAGAATCATTTTGACCTTAAAGCTGTCACTGCTTTAGTTAGGAAGTTAGGAATAACACTGTTATTCCAAGTTAGGAGTAACAGAGTAACAGTAGGACTAACCATTATGTTGATGAAGTACTCAGCTGCACCATTGAATTCACAAAGAAATTAGTTGTTCTGTCTTCCAAAAAAAATTTGAGTAGAATGCAGTAAATAAGGTATTGGACCATGCGCCAAATACCAAGAGTAAAACAGATTTCTGTTTTGATTAATGGTAATTCTGTACGCTGAATGAAGCAGAGGTGCTGTGGAAATAATATGACATAACTGCGGTATATACCGTGCCACAGAAGCAAACAAAGGCAAAGTTTAGGTTTCTCTAAAACTTCTGACATTTCCTCCTGTGAGTGCTTGCTTCTGCAGATTGGTTTTAGTGTAGATGTTTGTATCACATAATATGATTTGGGGTGCAAGAAGCACAGTGCTTTTTGATGCTGTCAACTCAGATAACATATGTGCATAAAACCAAAATGACACGTAAATTCATTCATCGCAGGCACATGCTTCTTGTGCCTGGTTATTGTATCAGATACAAAGTAGACAGTGTTTGTCATGCCCACTATCAGAATGGCTTGAGGTCAGAATTCCATCAGCGTTTCTTCAGGCTCAGGATTTGTATTTTCCCAGTGTCATGTCCATAGCTAGCTACAATGCTGCTGTAATCAGTAGATAACAGAATTTTTTGGCCAAGGCATGGTTAAGCTAAATATTGTTTTAACTTGGCTAACCTGAATGCAAAATATCTAATGTTAGATCAGATTTTATGAATTAACCACGAGCGTGTGTTCAGTGCCTAGAAATGTAGTGAGTGTGTTTGCCAGATAAGCTGTTACTCTCTATTGCAGGAGAGAGAGAGAGACAGTAAAAGCTATGAAGCTTTGATAATGGCTAAATATTATATTAAATACACAGAGTAAGAATGCACGTTCCCCTTCCGGCCTGCTCATGGGGGATCTACTGCATATGGCTCTGTGAAAGGCTGCAGTAATGCTTTAGGCGCCAGGCAATATTTTCAAGTGCTGCTTTCTAAGAAAACCTGAGATATTTTTGTTTGACTACTGCCATGCAGTGCAAGTTGTTCTTTAAATCTTTAAACATAAACAAAAAAGGCAGAGGGGAGGGGGGAGTGGGGGAAACAATCTGTATTTCATGAGCAGAAGTTAAAAATGAAATTATTTGCTTTACCTAGAGCATTGAAAATTATGTTGCAATTAGACTGATGCAATAGCACACATTACGAAATGATCGCACAATTCGCAGAGCCCGCTGGAGAAAAGCACGGGACTGGAACAGCAGGGGTGTTGTGCGCCTGCGGGGCAGCGCGCTGGCAGAGCTACGCGGGGAAGATTATCGGCTAATGTGGAGAGAGGAACGCCAAGAAAAATAAAAACTCTGCCGTTCCTGCATATCCCATAAAACAGGGGGTGGGAGGGAGGAGGAGGGCGATTTGTTTTATCAATGTGCCTACTTTATTTCAGTGGCACGTCTAATCCGGTATGGAAAATGTTTTCTGCTATGCGAAAGAAAGAATGGAAATGGAAGCTAATTTTTAGCTAATATATTTTGAAAGCTGCTAATAATAGTGGAATTTTATTCAGTGTGCTCTATTTCTACAACAGAAAAGTAAAATTCCTTTGGGTTAACTGAAACATCTGTTGAACAAATTGGTTCAGTTTCATGAGTCTGTTACTAATTCTGAGAAGTAGATGGTGTTTTATAAAACCAGTAGAGTTGGGGGGTTAGTGCCCATATTCTTTCATTTTTTGCTATTATTAAAGTAGGTCATTTTGAAGTGTTATGTTTTCATGAATACAGTAATACTGTGGGTAATATTTTTAGTATTTCAAGCTTGACCTTTGCTTTAGTGAGTTTTCTTCACTGTTTTTAATCAACACTACTAATATTCTTTAAAGTCATGGGTTTCCAGCTTTTTATCAAGTTCTTAGTAATGAAGTAACTGAGTAATTTTAAAAAAAACCAAAAAACTCTTTCAGTGCATTTCTGCTTGTATTTCCTTGTTTCTGCAGTTTTTTCTGCTCTGTTTTACTTATGAAGTTTGAATGTTAGCAAAATTTAATTGCTCCTACTGCTGTGTTCTCGTTTGGAGTAATTATTCTTTGTCTGTAACTTCACAGTTGTGGGAAGAATACTGTAGGTGACAAATTGGTTTATGGCTTCGCATGGTGGAAGCTAAGAATGTCATAAGAGTTGACGAGCTAATGTCATATGAATTAATAAAGGAAGAAAAAGGGAGAAATTAAAAACAATTCCTAAGATTCTGTTCCTGTGTGTCAGGAATGCTCCAATTTAATCTCATACACATACACCCGTCTTAAAGCAGTTTAGGTTTCTCAGGTACATCTCCTATCAATATCATCACTGAAAGGAAATCACAAGTAAATGTAATGCTAGTATGCAGATCAAATTAAATTCTGTGTGCTTTACTGTTACAGATATAAAATCAATGCAAGTTCTCCTTGTGTGCTATATGTAGCTAGCTGTAATACTTTGACAGATTTAAAAGGAAATGCTGAACTTTGATTTTAGACAATGAATATATATTTGTAGTGCATATATTATGTGGAAAATACAAGACTGGCATTAAGCATGTACATTGAATGTAATTGTGAGTTATGGCATTTTCAGCTTCATGGTCTGGGTGTCTGTTCAGGGTAGCTCAGTGTATGAAGGATGTGAACGGCAGTTGATAATACTTTCTAATGTTACTTTAACAGATAGCTTCCTTTACTTTTTATTATGGCTATTTTTGAAGTTTTAATATATTTTAATTATGTGGTAATTCGGTTGTTGTCTTTAATGTAGAAGACAATGCAAGTATAAATAACAGACAGCAGTGTGGGATATGATTGCTTTTGAGGGATTGCTGGGTTGAGGAGGAAAGGAGACATATAGTTGAGTTTTGTGAAGGTGCATGTGAATATTGGCAGTGCAAGGAGCTGCCCCGCTGTTGATAAGATGTTCCAAACAACCCTTGTGTCAGTTTTGTCCTTGGTGCAGCTCGCTGAAGTTTCAGATGACGTGCATGAAATGAAGCGAGGGGGAAGTTTTGTGGCTGAAGTCTTGTGCCAAGTCTTTTTGAAGTTGTATGCAGCAGCTGTGCTGTAGCTAAAGAAAGGCTTTCTTTGCCTCCATCGTAACATCTGCATGATCTTTAACAGAAGAATTATTCCACTATGATGTATCGTTTAGCTAATCTGGGTTGCCTTCATTAAGTCTTTTTTTTCTTTTCCTTATTAGAAATGCTTGCATTACCTTTAGGAATAAGTTTGCAGAGATCTGGACTTGAGTGCTTCTGTGTAGAAACAGTAGGCTTCAGTCAAAAAAAAAAGTCAAAAGAGGAGTTGAGACTTCGAGTTTGAGTCTGTAGCTCAGTGAGGCTCTTAAGGTACTCAGGCAGCTTTAGACTGCACCCTGTGAATTGAAGTTTTCTGTTTTCCTCCCTTGTTTGGAGGATAGGGGGTTGAACATGGGGCCAGTTTTTGTGGAGACGTCACAAATGCAGCGTCGTTGCAGCTAACCTCGGTCTCACGGCTTCCAGAAGCATGGCTTGCACCCTCCCTGCTGAGTTATTACCCTGTCTTCCTTGTGCCAGTGCCGCTGCCACCGCGACTCTGGGGTGAGTTGGCTCAGGGAGCCAAACTAGTGGTCAGCTAACCGCATTTTTGGTTGGGCTACTTGGCTGGCTCCTTAACTCTTTGAACTTGCTAACTGCAGAGTTGGACAGATGTCTGCGCTGAAGATGGCCTGGAGGAGGGACGGCAGGACCAACCTCTTCTAGTTGCAAATCAGCTTGTCTGACACTTCAAAACTGGGCCTTGACTTGAGGCAAGCAATCGAGGGAAGTGTTTTTAAAGAAGTGCATGAGTTAAACTGTATACCGTGTTTACTTTGAAAGTTAAGTGAAGAGAAATCAATAAATCAGGTGTAATTGAATTTGAAATTTTAGCTTTAGTGTTTCTTTTAGTTGGAGGTTTTTGCATAAGGACTTTTAAACTGAATCTTTATTTAATCTTCTTCCAGTTTGAGACTAAGAGGTCTGTTAGCACTGCAAAGCTGGCAAGTTCTCATAGTTAAAGAGTGGGATCTAATGGTCAGAAATAAGAAGTTGTGGTCTTGGAGAGCAAAACAAAGGTAGTAGAAATGCTGACACTTCTCTGTGTTAAGGATTTTGGTGATCTTGACTGTAACTGTCTTGCATTTATAGGGGGTACTTGACTCTCAAGCAGTATGTCACAAACTAAATCTGGAGGAATATGTTGTAAATTAAATGTGGGTGGGGTTTTTTTGTAAGTAAGAATTATCACATTTTATTATCAGGAGTTACTGGATATGCATTTGCTTTTCAGTTGAACAATCTGATCAGTCTTCCTGCTGTAATCTCTTAGGAAAATGACTGTCAATGGAAAAGCAGAGTGCTGATTTATGTAATTGTACTCATTGCAGAAGTTTGGTTTGTGAGATGCAATTAACATAAATAAGCAAAATAAGAGAAAAGGCACAGGAAACATACTGCTGCTTATTAGGGTTGTTAAATGGTATTTTCAAAATTATCTTCTAGTCAAATAATGATTTTCTTCGATTTATGCCGGGAGGACTGTGTTACTCCCTGTACTCAGTGTCTATAAAATTGAACATATACTTGCCACAATGAAGAATTAATGCCATACTGTGCAAAATAACAAAGCTGCTATTACAAATTACTTCAAATACTGCGTATTGAGTGGAAAAAGATAGATCTGCCGGCGTGTGTAATTCAGAGCGCAGCCTGCTTGCTCGGGGGAGCGCGATGCGCCTGCCTCCCCGTCCAAGAGTGACCGTGACCACGTCACTGGGGACTGAGCACGCCCCGGGTGACAGCTGGGCGGTTCAGCCTCACACGTGGAAAACATGTGTTTCCTAACGCCTAAGGAGTACGGTTAGGTCCTAGAAATAGAGATGCTTGACAGCAGTAGTCCAATATATGCATTTTCTCTCCATGTTTAAAAATAGTTAGTAAAATAAGATCTTAAGATCAGTCTTCAAAACTGAGCACATTTAATACATTCTGGTTCCAGCAACATTACCATGAGGTAAGGCGAGCAGCTGAGGACTTGCTTCAAAAACAGGAAGTGCCCACATTTATATAAAATTGCACAGTTTCAGCTGTCATAAATGTGGTTTCAATGCAGTTGCAGGAGTAAAGCCCAAAGTAGTTATAACCAGCTTACTTCCTCTTCCAGTCAAAGTGCAAATAGCCATATAATTAACAATCTGTGGCTCATTTTCTCTAGCTGGGTTAAGTATTCTGTTTCGCCTGTACAGTCGCTGTATAAACAGAGGGAACTCGACTTGCTTAAGAACATTTTAAAACACAAATATTCTTGGTCATAACCAGGTCCACAGATTCACAAAACAGGATCTTCGATTGCCCCTCGAGCTCGGCAGCAGAAATGAGACCCGTGAGTGTGGCTGGCGCATTGCCAGGCTCCTTGGAGAAGAGTGAGCCTTGCCAAGTTGGCTTCTTGCCATGGTAAACTGCATGGGGCAGCAAAACCTGCTGCAGAGCTGGTAGACAGTTTTTCTCTTTAGGGACTTCCCTTTTTACATTCCATTACAAATTGGCTTTATTCAAAGTCTTTTATCATTAATTTTTTGAGGACTGATTGCTCAGCTTTTTTCTGAGTTAATTCATCCATCCTGCCTTTGACTCTGCTCATGCACTTAGTATGGCAGAAAAACATGAGTACAAAAGGGTAAGAAAGAGTTCCTCTTCTGCTCCTGTGCCGTCTTGGGTTGGTTCAAATATGTTTTAGGCTGCTTGGGGCCTTTGAGGAGAGCCCTAACTTTTCATCCAGAAAGGGCCTGTCATCACTTCTCTGTCTCTGCTGATATCAGGCACTTGAGCAGCAAATATGTACTGAATATTCCCCACGTACTCTCCTTGCTGGGAAGAGCCGGTGAGGTGCCTTTCCAGGGAAAGGGAGCTCTCCCAGGAGAATTTCTCCAGGGAAGCTCTGCTTGGTTACTGAAGCTGCAGCGCTTGCTGCATACAGGAATTGACAGTGGACCTTCTTGTGACAGATTCTTGGAGAAAGGCTTTTCTTCGTGTGAGAGGTAGCGCTGCATTTTGCAAAGCCCTGTAAGAAACCTTTAGGCAGAGCTCAACAAACATTACGCTGTCCTAAACATAATACGAAACATTTACCTTCCCTTCCCTCGCTTTCCTCTTCAACTATCAGATAAATAGTGGAGAATACTTACTCAAGACCTTATGAAGTATCAAACATTCATAGTGACCATCTTTTGACTTTATGCCAGAAAGCTAATAGTCCTTAAAAAGGACTATTTTAATAATAGTCCTTAAAAGAACTGTTTCATCTTCTGCTACCCAAGGTTTTCCCTTCTTCAGGAAAAGCTGGCTAACCCGTTTTGTTGTCACTGGAACAACGAGAAGAGCTACATCAATGACCAGAACCTTGACTCATCTTTCTGAATGAAGTTTTAAAAGCAAAAGCAGTCTTAACAGCCGCCATGTAAAAGCCAAGATACATCTGACAGTGAAGGGAACAGAAATCAGGACACAGTTCTTTTTCGAGCTTCCTAGTGTTTTTAGCTGTAATTTATCAGGGGAGTCAAGGGAAGACCAATGAAAGTGAGAACTCCTTTGCGTCCTGTGAAAAACCATGGCTGTTAGATATATTAAGGTGTTTCTTTCATTCTAAATAAAATATGGAAACTTTCAGGGCACAGAAGGTTTATAACATTTTTAATTGTGTAAAGGATTCCTTCCTATTCTTGTTTTCCAATGTTTTAAGAGAACATACAGCTGCTGCTCTGAAGATGATGTTCACACAGCTGCTGCTGCTTCTGCTTACTCTGTGTCTGTGTGTGTAGGTAATAATTTATTATAACATCAATATAACATTACCGTCAGTCATTCAGAAGAGCTTTATCTTAGATGCTTGCCAGAGTTACTCATGTGTTTCTTTGCTTAGCGTGACATGGCCATATTTTCCTTCATGGCTTAGTTCCTAGCCCAGGCACAGGCGATGAAATGTGCTCACATTGCACTGTCTTTTATCACTGAGTTAAGGGATTGGATGGAGTTGTGTTGTAAAAGAGGACAGTAGGGCCAGTCAGTTCCATGCAATGAATAGATTGCTCTTATTCGTAGAGGAGTATGGTCCAAACAGTAGTCTGTGGGCCAAGACCAGTGTACAGGAAATTTCCATCTGTTCTGCTTTTTACTAAAGTAGATGGAGAGCAGCTTTGCAGCAGCAAATGCTGCCCAGCAACTGGACAGTTGGAGGCTTGCCACAGTCCAATTTAGAGGGCTGTCTCCAGGGGAGTGGAAGAAGGTGGAGTGGAAGGGGCTAGGTAGAAGAGCCTCCCTTCTCTCGTCGTCCGGTCTCATTTCCATGATGCCATCTTGACAATATTTCTAGGATAGCTACTTGTGGCGTGTGCAGGCTGGTCAGGTTGGTGACTACCCTGAGGACTAGGAAGTGAGGTCTGTGAGAATTAGCTGGTGGGAGGATCTGCATCCAACCACCAAAATATAATTGCAAACCCCTCATAATAAGCAACCTCTTTTAACAGAAAACCACATCCTTTAAAGCAGTTTGTTAAAAACGCCCTTATCAATTACAAGCTACCATGCCATGTAAAAAGCATCTTATTTGCATATGAAGTAATTCAGATTCAAACTTCTAATTGCCATTTGAGAAGTCAAATACTAATATTAATACTAATACTACTAGATTTTGATATTATGGTTTTATATTGCCTTTTAGGAGAATTTCAAAATTAATTTGAGACTGTAACTATTAAACCTGAAAAAAACATGGGAAGCTGGAAAAGCTCTGTATATATAGAAAACAAAAATAATAATAAAAAATTGTACATGTACTGTTCGTTGGCATGCAGTGATCATCTATAAAGTTTTTATTATCCTGAGGTAATACACATACCCATTACATGAGAGCACTGGATACCTTTTTAATCTATGCAGGTCATCCAAAACAAATGCCTCTAACAATTATCTCCATATGTGGTTGTGTATTTTGATCATCATGAAGTTAAATACTAAATGAACATTTAGATTTTTATATGATTTATATTTTTTAAATGTTTCATTTTTTCAGGTTCGCTGTTTTAAGAATTTTCACACTTAGGAAACCATTAAGCTATTGTAATAATGAAGATGGTTCAGGTGAAAATGAAATAATAGAAAAACCATGTACAAAGAGGGTGCTAGCTTTAAGATCTCAACTTACTATATTTCTCTTTTTCAGCTGATGGTAGAAAAAACTTAAGTTACTTTTGTGTATGTGTATTTATACAAATAATCTGGATTACTTAATTCAAATACAGTCAAATAGAGAAATATATGCATTACTGTAAACAGTCATTGCAATTAGCCTGGCCTCTAGTATGTACACAGAGTTGTTTTGAAATAAAACTGAATGAAGACAATTCTGCATCGCAGTTCCCTTGTGTCATTGCTCTATGGACCTACGTGAAATCCAGGTACTTGTAAATTTCCCTGAGCCTCATCAGATTCCTGTAAGGTTTCTGGCTCTGGCATGAAAGATCTGTTTGCTGGGGACAGATTGTTTCTCCTTATCAGGAACGGGGCCCCCATGAGGCAGCTAACCAAATTGCTAAGATCAGTGTTGAACTCTCCAAGTTGCCCCAGTAATATAAAGAATAGTATAAATTCATGCTCAGTTGCAAACTGTCTAAAATCACTTCTTGCATTGTAGAAAAATGAGAAGACATGCACAAACTTAGACAAAATAGCAAATGGCTTTATAGCATTTCCATGCTAGTGGATCACCTTGGGGTTTGAGTCAGGTTTCCTGAGTTCTCAGCTTCAGTCCTTCAGTCTTGTTGTCTCTTGCAGTTGTTTGAGCTCTGCTCTTGATCAAACTTTTCTGCCAAGGTGAAAAATTTCCCTGTGTTCAGACATGTAGATACTTTTGCGTACCTTCAACCTTCTTGTTTGTCTTCTTAAGAGAGTTCTGTTGCCTTGTTTTCTTTGTTTCTTCTTTTATACCAGGCTTTTTCCACTGTTCTTTGCCCATTCTGCTGCTGGTAAGTGGAGTGGGTTTCCTCTAAACATCATCCGTCTTGCTTTCCTCTGGACGAAAGACTATTCACTTGTTCCTGACCTGGATCATAGGTGACACCAGTCCTGTTAGCAGATGTCTGAATGCTGTGTGTATATGTGCCCATGTTTTATTTATTTTTTATATTTATATATATAATATATATAAAATAAAACATCTGTGTTGTATATAATTTGATATAGTATTGAATAGATAATGTCTGGTATATGATTGTTAGCATTAATAATTTTATAATTAAATATTTTATATTTATATTCTTTTATATTTTATTTATATTTTTTATTCTATCTAGCAATATTCTCATTTAGAAGATTCTCATTTAGAAGATTTCTGTATGTTTTTACTCTAAGGTTCCAGTTCTTACCTTTAATAATTAAAAGGTGGTCTCAGGGCTTCTCCCAACTTTGGTTTGTTGTTTGTTCTTTCAAATATGGTGTCCATTTCAGATAGAGTTCTTACATTGTCCTACAGCAAGAAGAATTACAGGGTTCAGTAAAGTTGTGACACTTCAAAATTCTGTTTGTTTCTGCAGGATTTTAAATTAATTTTCTGTCACTGTTGTTAATAAGGGACGCAAAAATGCAAAAAAAATCAGCATCTTTACGGGCGTGTGGAGAATTATTCAACTGTTAGGTAGGCATATAGATCAAAGGTCTACATTGTCTGGAAGTTTGTTAAAGCTTTGAGACATGAACGATGGCTCTTTGAGAATGGAACAACTTTTTTCTAACTGTATTTGCAGAACAGAGATATGGAAGTATGTCCAAGCACAGACACTGGTTTAGAAGTGCATATTTTGTTTTTTCTGCTTTTAACAATATATGTATGTCCAGACATGATCAGGTCTGAAATTGGTAACAACGCATAAATGCAATAAACTTTGCTGGTGGATGCCAGAGTATTAGACTTGCTTTAGGAGCTACTAAGTAAAATCCTATGGTCTTTGCTGTACAAGAGGTGAGATGATGGACTGTTTTGGCCTTAGAATCTATATTCTGATTTATTTATTTTGGGTAATTTTTATTCTGTCTTTTAGTAAATGATTAGGATTTCATAACTATTTGAATTTTGTATGTGAACATATTTTATGACCTGCTTAGAAATGGTTTAATGCTGTTATTTGTTTCATTATTCTCTCATACATATTACTTAACTGATCGCAGTGGCATGGGCTTGCTTTTGTTCTCCGTTACGTTTAGGAAGGTTTTAGCATCTAAGAGTCAAACATGACATGGAGCAATGCAACTATTCATGTGAGTGCTGACTTGTGTTTATATCCTTGGAGACAGAACACACTTGCATAAACGTTAGATTAAAATAAAACAAAGGATTGCAAATCTATCACAATTCATAGATTACAGTAAAATACTATGGGAAAAGTAGCTCTTTATCTATATCTCCTGTTAAGAAGATAAATGGGGCCTGTGTGTCTGTTTTGCTTTGAAAACTGTCTAGCAACATCTACGAGACGGATTTAAATATTGTGATAAATATTGTGATATCACTTTTAGGTGATCTGTTAGTATAGCCAGCTGTTTAGTTTGGTCCATCTAAATTAGCTTTCTGTGAAATTATAATAAAGTCAAATATTCTCCTTTATTTTTAGCCTCATTTCCTATGGAAACAAGGCTCCTGAGGTTACACCGTGCACTTGTGTACATCCACACACATCTCCCCTCGGTAGCTTTTGAACCTATTGGTGATTTCGATCACATTTTGTGGCACAGCGGAGGTCTCAAAATTCAGATCCCACAAGTTTTGTGAAAACAAGTAGCTGAGTATAGGTGGAAGCACCTAAAGGTGCCTTGACAGAGGGAAAGGTTACAGCATGAATTAATCTTATTAGTTGCCTGGGAATCCTAGTGATGGGAAAAGAGAGACTTTAAACAAATGTCCCAGCTGTGGGTAAAGCTTCATTCAAAGCTTTCACCTTTCTAGGCACCAAAGTCAACCAACCAGGAGGTGTAAATATGTGGGAGATGAGGCTTAATTAATTCTGTTGTTCATGGGACTGCTTGTTCCTTAGATATTTTAATAATAATCATATCAGTAACATAAATGTTTCCATGTAATCTATTTTTGCATATTCAGTTTTTAAGGTAAATATGTAGGGATATTCTTATGACAATCCTAATTTTCAGAGACAATTTTTGTTTTCACTGTGAACATTAATTTTAATGTTTACAGATCATCTTCTGTCCCTATTAGGACAAACTGAGCAGTTGCTTCCCCCTGCTTTTAAAACGATGGGTACCGTGAATGCTTTCCAGCCCCATTTTGCATGGGCTTCTGGATTGCCACTAGCCAGAAATGCTGGAGCATTTTGTGGGGAGAATTCATGGCACTATGGTTGTGCTCCAAGGGAGTTAACTGGGAAGAACAAGGTTGGTACAGTACACTTACTGAATATGGAAATAATAATAATTATTAAGCTAACCAACAAGAAGTGTATTCTTAATGAACCGTGTGGGTTTTTTCAGTCTAGTCATATGACTGTATAATACAAAAATTGCTTTGGGAGTGGGTCAAAGATTACACATAGCAGAGACTTGTGTGATTGGTTATGAACAAGCGAAAATAGGGTAAACTTTTGACCCAGCAGCAGCAAATGGAACTGTGTAAAGCACCTACAGATGGCAGGATTTAACATATAGTTGGTCTCTCGCCCTTTCACAGCAATTATGATCATATTACACCAGGCACAGAGGGGAAGGCGCTCTGTAACTGTAATACAGTGCGTCTTTGAAAGTTTTGAATATGCAGTTGCGTGTTTCGTTTTTGTAGGACCATCAATTAGCTTAGCAAGAAGAATTCCACTTTTGTTGCTTGTGTTTGACTCGACAAGTTCCTGACCAGCGTGCCAAGTCAACAAAAAATCATTTGAATGGTCCGAATAATTTTGATAATTCAGACTGCAGCAGATTTATTGCTAAGCTTGAAAGATTCGATGAAAGTTTTATGCTGTTGTGCTGCTGATGTGGGGTTGAAGGGACAAGGAGAATGTGGCTTCAGAGAGAGGTCTGGGAAACAACGCTCCCAAACCAGCTGCTTACCTCCTTGTGTAGATCCTCCTGGTTGAGTTTTAAGTTTGCAAAACTTAAACAGCAAAAAGACCAATTGATAAACTGTGTTTATTTGCCAATATTGTGGCATTTAGACAATTCAGTGGCTTTCGGTTTTGTTCGTACCTATGAAATATTTCACAAAGAAAAAGTGAAAGAATCTTGTCAATTAGAGACAAATGATTGCCGTTTTCCTCGGAACCTTTCAGTTAACAAAATCAGAAGCCCAGTTGCACTTTTGGCACAGAGTGATAGTTCTGAAGTCATCCAAGCATATTTCATGTAATTCACTGCCTTTCGGGGAACTGGTTGAAGCAGGGGGGATGTTTGTGTGTCTGTGCGTGCACGTGCGCAGAGTTCTCCTGTGTTTGGTTTTATTTATCACGCTTTAACGTACTGGCATTTGGGAAAAAAATCTGAATTGTAGAAGGTGTGCTTCCTTCTAGTTGTGATCCAGCCACTATCTCCCTTTCCGTCTCTTCGCTTTGCCTTCTGGCCTGTAATCTGATGCGTGTGCCAGATGTGGGGAGGTGGAGCAGAAGCAATCCAAGCTTTTAGACCATTTCATGGAGGGAGTTATTATATCTGCGGTTCACAAAAATTTGCCTTTGGTTTTCCAGAATGACTTGTATGGAGAGTAGAAATTGCAAGCATATGGTAATAAGCTAAATAAGATACTGAAAAATGCTTTTTGGAGGAAGGGAGAATTTTTAAATACTGATAAAATAAAGAGTGGTTGGTTGGGTTTTTTTCTTCTTAAATCATGCTGAAGCTTGCATTGTACATAGACTGCTGGGTTTAATTCCATTTCTTTTTGGAGACAAATTGTATTCATTTTAGCCATGCCTGTACCTGCAGCAAAGAGCTGCTGATGGAAGCTTTAAGGCACTTAAATGGCTCAGTGACTGCTACTACATGAGTCTGATCCAGTCCCACAAGATTTTGAAACTTTCCTGGTTGTTAAAATACAGTGAAATGAAAACTACTCTTCTCAAATGCCAAACAGCACACACTGTTGTAGACTAATTCCTTCTACAGTTTTCTAACCCCTCCTCACACTGAAAAAAAACCCACCACCAAAACAAACTTTAAGTCATTTAAAAACACCACCCATGCATTCCCCTCTTTTACTGATGAGCAGCCTTCAGATATCCAGGTTTGAGCTGCTCTCGAAATTTGCCTGGACCTGTTGAAGCCCCAGCTCTTCAGAGGAGGCTCACGAGCCACGGTGCTGCCCTGTGCTCCCTGCCCCGGCTGGGCTGCAGGGGTTGCAGCCGGCCTCTGCCAGAGATAGTGAGTTGGCAGAGTTACCCACCTCGTTAAAATGTAATTGAGTAATCTTGATCTAAAGGTAGTAGTGTAATTCTTCAACGTGAGGTGGTTGTCTCTGTTGTGTTAATGACTTTTATGAATTAGGGCTGTTTGCATGGCAGCTATTCCTCCTGAAAACGAGGCAATTATTGCCAGCTTTCTGCCTCCTAAGTACCAACTTCATAGAGGTATGCTGGCTTTGTTGTACTTGGGAGAAAAACTAAAAGCAACTCAGCAGAGAAAAAAATGTTCTTAATATATGGAGTAGAAAGGAAAATGAGTTAGAGAGATGGGTTTCATACTTGAGAAAGGAAGCGATTTTATCTAGTTATGTTCTTTCATGTTTTTTTTGAAGTACAAAAAGGTATTGAAATGTTATTACTGAAATATTATTGAAATCTTATGGGATTATTCCCATAATTTCACTGATTAAACTAGAAATCTAATTGAAGGACATGTACTTTTCACAGCTATTTTGTAAATAATAGACTAACTAGTTTTGTAATGCAGTAACTGAAATATCTCCAACAATTACTTGTACTTAATAAGTACGCTATATGCTTCTATAAAATGTAAAACATGTTAACCCACTGACCAAACTAAGGGATATATTAAACTTTTAGTATACTGTATACTATATATATATAGTATATACTACCAGTGACACATTCTTTGTAGTGCCTGCATTTTCTTCTTTTAAATTCTGATCATTATTTCTTGCCACAGTATAACAGAGATGCTCATATTTCCTAATCATTGCTGGAAATAAAATAGTTAAAATGACTCTTCTAGTATCGCTCAAAGCTAAGTACGAAGGTTTCCATTATGAGTTGCACAAAAAGTTCTTATCTACCCTTTGGTAAGTAGGTGAAACGCCTGTGTGCAATACGTGTAAGCTTAGTTTCCTTTCAGTGTTATCTAAATATCTAATTTAGTTTTCCTTTCTATGTGTTCTGAAAGAGTAACTGACAAAAGCTATAATTTCTTAGACTGCATCTCACATACAGATACAAGTAAAACATGATGGGTTTTTTCTGCTCCCAGAAGACAACTTTCTAAACCTACTGGATCTTTCCTTGTTGTCCTGTATCGAAGCATTGCTCACCTGTGTCCATACTTACCTGGTCTAACTGAGGTTTGAAATTAGTGTAGCAAAAGGGCACCATCACTGCTATACCAGTAATATTTAGGTTACTAGAAGTGAATTATTGTCACAGGAATATTCTGGATATTGAGATGTTTTTAACCTGTCATTAAACCATTGTATAATCGTTACAAATAATACATAGATTGTAGTTATAGTATGTAGTACAACACCTAGTTATTTGCGTGCTAACTCACCAAGCTAAGTGCTGGCTGTGTAACTGGAGAATAAAAGTAGTAATTTGCCCATACAGATCTAGCTAAAAGAACTGTATTTCCTGATACGTTTATTTTGCTACTGGAATAGTAGACAAGGTGCAAATTTAGACCCTTGGGGTTTTTTTTAAACATAAAGCACCAAAATTAAGGTGAAATATTTATTACAAGAAAGTGTTGAATTTGGCTTTCTCATTTGTAAATGAGTTAAGACCTCAAGAAAATTCCTGCTCCCAAGGTGCATGATCTTCTGAGAGAGATTTTCTCTTCAAACAACTCCCCACCTAAGCTGTGGAGATCACTGGCTTTGCACACTGTATATGACATAACAAATACCTTGAAAATGAAAAAAATAAAGCGCCTTTCCATATATGTGGGAATTAGATTGATACCGGCCTTTAGCAGAAGAGAGGGAGACAGGAACATGATTTTTGTGCCCCCCACCCATTGGCTCAGGTTACGGTTTTGCCCTCCTGATAGCCAACCCCGAGGCGCAGCGGGAGCACTGGTAGGGTGCAGATTAGTGAAAGCTGATTGGCACCAAGCACCAGCCCTTCCCATGTTTGTAGACGTGACCACTTACAGCTAATAAGCTTATAATAATTTCTGCTTAAGCAGAGGTGGTGAAAGTAGTAGTGAAAAAAATGTAAGGAGCTTAAATACGGCGAAGGCACAGGGCAAATTGTGGTGAAACATATGCTGTGTGTGGTAATCATAATTGTCAGGCTCCTTTCGCACTGAGGCTTGTGATCATCCTGGTCCTCGATGCTGATATTCCTGTTTACACGTCAGCTGTAGGGGAATCGGAGACTGAACTCCACCAAGAAGCATTACGTATCTCTCTATTGCATCAAAATATTTTTGCAGTTGGGCATAAATATCAAGACTTTAACCGGCTTCTTGTAAATCCTGCACAGGGAAATGGTTGGTGACCTGCTACACCGCTTAGATGCACACAAGTCTATGGGGCCAGATGGGATCCACCCAAGAATACTGAGGGAGCTGGCAGAAGTGCTCACCAAGCCACTTTCAACCGTTTATCAGCAGTCCTGGCTAACTGGAGAGGTCCCCATTGACTGGATGTTAGCAAATGTGACACCCATCTACAAGAAAGGCTGGAAGGAGGATCTGGGGAACTACAGGCCTGTCAGCCTGTCCTTGGTGCTGGGGAAGGTTATGGAGCAGATCATCCTGAGTGCCATCACACGGCACATGCGGGACAACCGGGGGATCAGGCCCAGTCATCATGGGTTTGTGAAAGGCAGGTCCTGCTTGAGTACCCTGATCTCCTTCTATGACAAGGTGACCCACTTAGTGGATGAGGGAAAGGCTGTGGATGTTGTCTACCTGGAGTTTAGTAAAGCCTTTGTCACCGTTTCCCACAACATTCTCCTGGAGAAACTGGATGCTCATGGCTTGGACAGGCATAGTCTTTCATATAATATATATATGATATATAAAAATGATTTACATGATATGTATGATATATATCTTTCATATCATGATTCTGCTGGGTAAAAAACTGACTGGATGGCCAGGCCCAGAGAGTTGTGGTGAATGGAGTTAACTCCAGTTGGCAGCCAGTCACAAGTGGTGTTCCCCAGGGCTCAGCACTGGGGCCAGTTCTGTTTCATATCTTTAAGAATGATCTAGACAAGGGGATCTTACCCTCAGTAAGTTTGCAGATGACACCAGGTTGGGTGGAAGTGTTGATCTGCTGGAGGGTAGGAAGGCCCTACAGAGGGACCTGGACAGGCTGGATTGATGGGCCAAGGCCAATTGTATGAGGTTCAACAAGGCCAAGTGCCAGGTCCTTCACTTGGGTCACAACAACCCCATGCAATGCTACAGTCTTGAGGAAGAGTGGCCGGAGAGCTGCCTGGCGGGAAAGGACCTGGGGGTATTGGTCAGCAGCCAGCTGAACATCATCCAGCAGTGTGCCCAGGTGGCCAAGAAGGCCAATAGCATCCTGGCTTGTATCAGAAATAGTGTGGCCAGCAGGACTAGGGAAGTGACTGTCCCCCTGTACTCGGCACTGGTGAGGCTGCACCTGGAATACTATGTTCAGTTTTGGGCCCCTCACTATAAGAAGGACATTGAGGTGCTGGAGCATGTCCAGAGAAGGGCAACAAAGCTGGTGAAGGGTCTAGAAAACAAGTCTTATGAGGAGCGGCTGAGGGAGCTGGAGTTGTTTAGTTTGGAGAAGAGGAGGCTGAGGGGAGACCTTATTGCTCTCTACCACTACCTGAAAGGAGGTTATAGCGAGGTAGGGGTCGGTCTCTTCTCCCAAGTAACAAGCGACAGGACTAGAGGAACTGGCCTCAAGTTGCGTCAGGGCAGGTTTAGGTTGGATATTAGGAAAAACTTCTTCACTGAAAGGGTGGTCAGGCACTGGAACAGGCTGCCCAGGGAAGTGGTTGAGTCCCCATCCCTGGAGGTATTTAAAAGTCATGTAGATGTGGTGCTTAGGGACATGGTTTAGTGGTGGACTTGGCGGTGCTAGGTTAACGGTTGGACCTGATGATCTTACGGGTCTTTTCTAACCTAAATGATTTTATGATTCTGTGATATGCACATTTTGTTTTACTGTCTGAAGGATTCCATTTGCACAGAGGAAGGTATTTCATTTGGTCTTCTGAATGATTTTATATTTTGAAAGCTTCAAAAATTCTCTTCTCTAAACCAGATTGTTTTGCTGTGGATGTCTTGATTGGAAAATAGCACGTGCCTCCCTGCCTGCTTTGCATTTGTTGCTTAAATGGAGTAAATTCAGCTTGGAGAGGCTTGGGAAGAATTGAAGGATTTAAAATGATTCCCCTTTAATTAATCCCAGGAAAATTCTGGCAAATCTGTCTTATCTTAGTGCACGCTGTATGTCTTTTAACTCCATTTCATTCTGGTCACATAGACAAAAATCAGGGTTTTTTTTTTTCGCAATGATACTTTGGTTTGTCGATAGCCAGGTTTTGGGTTTACCTCATTTTAGCACATGCAGAATGAGGAGTGTATGTGGTTTGTGATTTTTTTTTTTTTCTTTTTAAAAGCTTGTTTTCTGTAAAGGAAACATTCCAGTGGTGGCGTTAGTTAAATCTAGCTTTGAAGTGCTGACCTTTTTTGAAATAGTGTTTTACTACCAATTGTTATATGCTGGTGGTGATAACAGTGGTGATAATTTTTTTTTCCCCTGTAAAATATAAATCTCTGGTTTGTTTAAACTTCGTGTTATTTGAACAGAGTAAGCTCCCTCTGTGTCAGATTATTCTATGTTCTTTCTTTGGGGAAAAAGAAAAAGAAACAAACACAAGCAAAACAAAGAAACAACGCAGGCTTATTTCTTTGTTATCTTTCTTGGCTAACACATAAGGACCTTGGGTCCTACTACTGCTGCACTTCAGAGGGCAGCTAAACAGATAATTTATGCATGTTATACGCTTCTAAGTCCTCAGCAGTCTGAGACAACATAAGAACTCCATCCTGAAAAGTAAAGAACATTCTGATCTTACTCCAAGAAAGCATTTGCACATAATCTTTACAGTTAAGGACATGAGTGGAGCCTTGGACTTAATGTTAGGTAAGACAGTTCAGAGAATTGCAAGATTAAGCATTTAATCCAAAACATTATTGCTGTGGTGTTAACTAACAAATAAACTGTCTTCCCACGGTGGTACATTCTCATAAATATTCTTATATTTATGTATCATTTTGGGGTTACAATTAGACAGTTTTCTATACAGAGCTTTTTGCATGTTTATTTTTTATTTAAAGTATTTTTCAGAAGTTAAAGTGAAATATTAACACCAGGGAAAACACCACATTTTAGCTCATGAAAATATAAGAGTATCTTAAATTTCCTAGAATTTTAAATGTGCCTCAGTTCTGTTTTACATAACTTAAGTCCTAGTAGTGTACCTTCTTCTGGTAACATTGCTGTAAGTAGAATCAGTCTTTCTAAATTTAATTATTTTCTGGTTGGACTGTTCAAAAGGTGTCATAAAATCCATATCAGAAAATAATCTGCTGAAGTACCTCTCTATACAATTCATATAATAGTATACTACAACTACTACTACTTCAAGTTCAGTCTGGTATCTGATATGGTCTCCAAGAAATTCTCAGTGTGGAAGAGGACAGCTTTGTTTGATTCAGCAGATCCTGACAGCTCTGCCTGTGGAGCCAGTGCCCTTTCCAGGGTGTTCGCACAAGATGATTCTGGGGCGTTTCTGTACTGTCCTGGTACCACATTCCTAGAGTTTGTAATTTTTTTCTCCTTTCCCCCCATGAATATATTTAGACTTCTATATTTGTAAAAGAGCTAACATCCATCATGCTTTTTTCGTGAGTATTGTTGAAGTTCAAGGCGGTATCTGACTGTTTCCGTAGCGTCACTGTAAGTTGCAACCTGAGCAAAAAGGCAGCATGCTTAGTATTACCCACTTAAATACACCTGGCTTACTGAATGACCTTCAACAGGTCATTTTATTTCTCTGTTCATCCTGAGATCTATAAACTGCAGATAATAAAACATATATCCACCTTTGCAAAAGCTCTTTGAAATCCATGAGTAAAAGGTATCCCATAAGGTCAAAATATGAATTATTTATTGCTACATGACATGCACAGCATGCAGACTGTAGGGTTATAGAAATCCTGTCTGTTCCTTTTTCCCCTGAGAACAGAAGTCATACCTTCAGAGCTCTACTTAGAGAAGAAGTATTTGTTGTATGAAATCTAATATAATCTTTATGTGTATGAGTATGTAATAATATTGAAACTTTGGTATCTCCAAAGAATTGGTTTCAAGTTTTAATACCTAGCTTCCTCTGACAAGTGCAAATGCAGTTTTCAAAATAATAAATATTTTAAAAATAAAGAATGACTATGAGAAGATTAGAAAGAATAGTCAGAGGTGGGGGGAAGATTGGGCTTAAGTAAAGGAATTAGAATTTCATGGCATCACAATTGTGGTAGGGTTACTACATGGTAACAGATCACTTGACTTCCAGGTGATTACTAATACTCGTACCCGTTATCCATTTCCTAATATTTGAAATGCCAGCAGTGTGCTTTGAAAGAAGCTGATTTTTCTTTTAGCATGTTTCCTAGGGTTTGTTGTAGGCCCTACTCGTCATCAAAGTATAGATGGGGAAAAAAGCTGTGTGCTTACTATTTATATTATTTATTTTATTAATTTAGGCATGTATTATTCAAGATAAGCTATATATACATACATCTATATCTAGGTAGATATAGATATAAAACAATACAGAAAGCAAGAATAGGCATGTTGCAAGCCAGTTAGGGCTTTACAGTTCAATGTGAACATCTTCAACTGAACTTGGAAATCAGTAGGCAACTAGCACAGATTTTGAAGAGCTGGTATACAAGTTTTCTGCTGAGATATGCTACTTTAGTAACTGGGTTTCTTTATATCAGTTTTGGCCTCTGAAAGAGTTTAAGGAATGGTCTTCAGCAGAGCACACTTAAATTATCTAGCATTGAGATCCATGACATAGCATAAACTTAAAGTGCTTGGCCTTTAATCCAAGTCCAAATATTAGGTCAGAATTGTATCCAGCTAAATCCAAAAGAGCTTTTAACTATTTGGGATAGGCCCAGACTTTCTAATTCTGACAACAGAGGCAAGAGGGTTCTTGCACAGATTTTAAAACTCCCCTGGGGATAACAGACTCCTGGATAACTTTGGTTCTCTACGGCACTATTGGATGAAGTGCAGTTGTACAGCTGAAGTCACATCCAGTTGGAAAGACTGGGGAGATGTTACTAGAAAGAAAATTGTGATGGAGAAGGAAAGCAGTGCTATGCCCAAGTAAGAGATTTTTAAGAAAATTGTTCAAAGAAAAATTACTTCTACATATCTCAACACAGTTGGTTTAGAAGACTGTACTTTTAGACCATAGTAAATTGTCTGGTTAAAAGGAGCCATCTGCTCGGAAATATTTCCCTTCATGTTGCCTTCCATCTTGATTCTCTTCCATTATGCTTTAGGCATCACTTTGCTTGTTCTTTATTTATTTGATACTTTCATCTAGCCCTCTTCACAGCTGTGGAGTCTGAGGACTCTGCTAGTCTGATTTTTCTTATCTGCCCACGGCTCTGACTCTGCAAGTGGCTGAGGTACTGCAGGCTATATATATTAATAAAGGTAATTCATCTATATAAATTTACATATAACATAGATATTAAGTGAGTGTGATGTATTAAGGATTGCAGGGATCCTGTGTCATGGAAGCTTCCTAAGTGCCTAAAACCTAAATGGGTACTTTATCGCTTCCTCTTCTTTCTCCTTATCAGTAATCTCCATTGTAAATACAAATGTTAGTGTCAGTGTTATGTAGGGGTATACCTGGCCCAATATGCCCTTTGCTGTTTTTCCCCCTTGTATTATGAAATATTTAAACTCATAAAATAATATTGCCATGACAGAAGTTTTTTTAAAACCCTGCTTTATTAGAGAAGAACAACATTGCAGCCAGGAGCTGTAATCTCACATTGCCTGATTTTCTAAAATTGAGGCATTTTAATTGACCCTGTTACTTAATTCCCAACACATCACTCATTACTTCCACTGGGGGCTCTCCCTTGTTGCTCCTCTCAAAAAGTGTATACCCCTCCACAGTGCCAACTAGTATATGCCTATATATAGTATGTACAGCTAGCATATTCAGAATTGTGTTAAATACGAAGTCTCCAGACAGCAGGTAATTTAAGAAATTGCATCTCTCTTGGCTAATAGGGATGTAGATTTGCCATTCTTTACTGGCCTCTTTCCTTGTTTTTTAAAATTTCTTTTACTTTAGATATCTTTCCCTACTGATCTGTAAGGGCTTACATTTCTGGATGGTCATCACTATACATTGCACCCACTCCCATGTAAGAGTA
Organism: Theristicus caerulescens; assembly: GCA_020745775.1. NCBI lineage: Eukaryota > Metazoa > Chordata > Aves > Pelecaniformes > Threskiornithidae > Theristicus > Theristicus caerulescens. The sequence continues at coordinate 131,586,487 of CM036558.1, read as the reverse complement.
AAAAAATGAAGAAGTTCTTTTTCCAAGGCCTTTCAAGAAAAAAAATCCTTCAGCTGCCCCCTAATACCTTAACTTTCTTTGAACAGTAACATCAGCAAAAACAGTGTCAAGCATGCTGTTGTGGTTTAACCCCAGCCAGCAGCTAAGCACCACACAGCCGCTTGCTCACTTCGTCGCCCCTTCCCCCCCCCCCCCCCCCCCCGGCAGCGGGATGGGGGAGAGAACTGGAAGGGTGAAAGTGAGAAAACTCGTGGGTTGAGATAAGAACAGTTTAATAATTGAAGTAAAATAAAATAGAATAGTAGTAGTAGTGATAATAATATACAATAATAATCTACAAAGCAAGTGATACACTATACAATTGCTCACCACCTGCCAAACGATGCCCAGGCTGTCCTCAAGCAGCGATTGCTGCCCCCTGGCCAACTCCCCCAGCTTTATATGCTGAGCATGAGGTCATTTGGTATGGAATAGCCCTTTGGCCAGTCTGGGTCAGCTGTCTTGGCTGTGCCCCCTCCCAGCTTCTTGTGCACCTGGCAGAGCATGGGAAGCTGAAAAAGTCCTTGGCTAGTGTAAGCACTACTTAGCAACAACTAAAACATCAGTGTGTTATCAACATTATTCTCTTACTAAATCCAAACCACAGCACTATGCCAGCTACTAGGAAGAAAATTAACTCTATCCCAGCCGAAACCAGGACACATGCTTATCAAGAGAATCACTCCAGTTTGAGAGCAAAACTTCCTTTAATATTAATTAATGGCCTAAGTTCACTTAAATTACATTGTATCCACCCCTGTTAGGCTGTTGTCTGGGAGAACAAGTGATTGTCCCTGAACTTTGGCTCTGCTGAGCTAAGTTAGAAGCCATTTCCAAAATCTGAGTGGCTATCAGCATGTCTGTGTAGATGTTCCAAAACAACAACATCCCAAATCCACAACTCCCATCATATGCAATAAGGAGAAAATCAACCTTCCAATGTCCAGGACCCTACGTGGCCTTATCAGTCAAAATTAGTACTGCAGCATCATCTGTAAATCGGTTGATACAAGTGCACGTCATAGAACAAAACCACAAGATGGTCTTGAAATGTTGCTCAGCAAATGAGGCAGGCTGGATTGCCCTTGGGCAATGGCAGTGGCCATACACTTGGTGTTGAAGGTGGCCCCATGGGGCATCTTCTCAGGTGGAGGCGTAGTTTGGAAGCACAGAGCGCATCAGTTCTCTTATGGTTGCTTTGGTTGTCTGTTGGCTTGTGGTTGAATTTCTGACTTTTGAAAGCCATATATGACTTTACGTCCAGATTATTTCACAGATCATCTCTGTCTTCTTTTGCGATACTGCTGTTAAAACTGCCAGCAAAATGTTCTCTGTGAGGCCTTTTTGTCTTGATGTGTTGCATGCCCTGCATATTTTCTCTCTAGTTTTGGGAAAGAAATTGTACAGGAGAAAGGACAGTTAATTTCAGGGACTTGGCTGATACCCTCTTCACTCAAGGTAAATGGCTTATACAGTGTTATTTATTATTACATTATTAACTTGAACCTTAGAAAATGTGGGTTCTTAAGCACCTGGGACAGGCAATTTGTAAAAATCTAAATAACTTATAAATCTCATATTAAGGGTGATTTGCTAAGGGTTTTAAGAAATAGTCCTGTGAACTGTGAAGTACTGCAGTTTCAAGATGAGAGAGTCATGACAACCATGTGTTTGAAAGATAAAGATGGGAGTCTCTTTGCCAAAAGCAAAGCAATGAAATAGTCATGTATTCTTCCAAACTTGACTTTTCTCCCCATTTAACTGACCGTGTATCATCTTGTGCTTCAGTAAAACATGCTCAAGTGCAGTCTTTAAGAAAGTGAAACACGCTGTCCATATTGTGGTATTTTTGTTAGATTAGAGAAAGGTAATGCTTTTGAGATTGCTTTTGTGGAAAATTTAAAATGTGTAAACATGGTAGGGGCTGCTAGTTTTACATTGAAGGAAGATCTGTCAGCCCTGTTTATTTGCAGTTGGAATCAGTTGTAATGTGCCTGCCATCTATTTTCAAAGATTGCGTTTGACTTTAACTTTTCATATTGACATACAATATAACATTGATATGTGTGTGCAGGAGTTTCTCAGGATGGGACAGGATTTGCTATATGTTCTACATATTTCAGATTAAAATGATTGAGTGCATGCTCTTTCTAAGACTTTCCTTTCAGTCATACATATGCACCTACTTTGCAGTCCTTTTTAGGGGAAACTTAAAACAAACTGAATTTGAAAAATAGATTTCTGTTTTGGAATTCAGTGTGTTGAACTTTTCTCTTAAGAGTTAGCAATAGACCCAAGTCCTGACATGTTTCCTCTCTTATCATAGACTTAAATATTCAATGTTAACCACACTGGGGGTTACTTGAGATTGTGTAGCATTTCAGCTCAGAATTAGGTCTCTGTTAGAATGTTACATCTCGTTTCTACTGCAAATAATTACCTGCATACCTAAATTTTGCTCTTACTTTATTTAGATGAAATGAGTATTGTCTTCCATGTTTTAATGCTGTCATTTGTTATTACTGGCACTAGTAGCAAACCTGCACTTTTGTAGGACGAGAAGTGAACAAGTCCGGTTTCTGTTGAACACATAACTGTCATTGTTTTAAATATTCCTTAATACCCTACGTTCAGTGATTGCCATTGTATTAGCACAAGGGGTTTTTTTATCTTTTCCCCTCACCAAGTAAAATTAGAAGTTCTTGAATTTTCACAATACTTCAGTTAAATCTCAATTTTGTCACATCAACCTCATTATAAAAAGGAGCACAGAGCAATTGTCCTAAAGTTGATTTTTATTGCATATCAGAGTATTTAATTATTTTATTGTAAATCAAATGAATTCCAGCTGCTGCTAGTTTTCCTTTCACTTTTTTGTTTTACTTGATAGGCTGCAGTCTCTAGCTCTTGGTTTTCTCATCAAATAGTGTTATCTCTGACAGCCCTTGTAGTTTTCAGGAGTATCTGTGCTTGGGCTCAGTTAAACAGGTTTTTTTTTTTGTGATTCGTGATACCAATAGAAATTATCACCAGAACACTTTAAAAGTCTTCATAGGAAAGCTAGCTTTTTTTAGTTTCTCTTCTGTACCTTGTATCATCCACTGATATTCTGTATGTTTAATAATAGCAAAATCTGGGGCATGACCCTGCTTTACAGTACACTAAATTCCTAACAGTTAAGGCAACAGTTCAGTCCTCAGTGTTTACTGTTCATCACCGTTTACCGTTCAGCTTTTACACTGATTTAGTGCTGTTTGATGTGTTTGTAAGATTTGGCTAGAGTGGATGATGCAGCGTTAAACTAGCTTGTTATTTATTCTCAAATTTGTAAAGAGCAACTGTGCCTGTGTTCCAGCATCTCCCATGTGAAGCTAGTTGTAATCAGTAGTGTCTCCTTTCTTCAGTGAGGTCTCCTGGAGGGATGTGAAAGCCCAGAATTTCAGGGTCTGCAAGATGCAGTCTCTCTGTGTTTCCTCCTTGCTGCTCAAGGGAATTGGCTTTTCAATGCACGGTAATGTCTGCAAGCCACTAGCAGTTAGAAGACGACTACTGACCATAGACGAGACATGAGACTTATTTATGACTACTGGGTAGTGTTAACTTTCTCTTTGGAGAGAGGTCTAGGTGCTGAGACCCATGTATTCATTAGCAGGTATGGTAGAGTAATTTGCTGTATCCTGAACTAAAGGTAGAGGTCCCACTTGCATTAAACACAACAGCAACTTTCTGTTTCAAGGAAAACCACAGGCAATGTATCAAATCTTGCTGAGTTCACACAGTGTTGCTGTTATGGCCAGATGGAGCGTTACACTGTGCTGCCCTGCCTCGTTATCAGAGACCATGAAATTTCACCAAATGATTTCTTCCTTAATCCTCTACCTTGATTGAGCCATATGATGTCATTTAGAAATATATTTGTTTCTAGCTGAGACTACATGAAAGAAAACCTGCCTTATTCTTGGATGAATTAGTATGATTTTATTCCACTATTAATAATAAACATTTTCTAGTCTGACTTCTGTCTAATTTAAACTTGTGTCTAATTTAAATCTCAGCCATTGAATCTTGCCAGCTGTTGGCCCGCAGGTTTCAGGAGCCTTTTGTTATCAGAAGTCTTTTCCCATATAAGTATTTCTGTTCTGGGGTGAGGTGAAATAAAGAGTCTGAGCTGATTTTAAAAATATATTCACTGAAAGGCACATTCTGTAGAGCTCAAAGTCCTTTCTTTTAAAAAAAAAAAAATCCTGGACTCTTCATAATTAAGCTACATTCTGTTAAAAACGGATGGTAGCACTAGATGTTATTACATTTACGTAACGTATTGTGTTAATACAACATTTATTTCTGTGCCGTAGTATTTCTATTCTGGTTCTGGTTTTCTCTGCTTGCTCAACTTCCTGTGCCGAGTTCCCCTTGTGTGCTGTCAGCGCGGGTGGAAGCAACCCGCTGTGCTGAGCTTGTCTTTCTGTGGGCTGAGGCCCATCTCCACCAGAGAGCACCTCGCTGTGTACAACCCGTAGAGAGCACCAGCAAGCACCCCGAGGCAGAGGCTCAGAGCAGAGGATCTGACCCTTTTTTAATTTGCAAGAGGAGAAAGAGCTGAGCCAGGAGCTGACCGTTTCTTGATTGCTCTGACAGAACCCCTTTTTCTTCTTTCATATGCCTTCTTAATTAAAGGTAAGGGGGTGAAGCAGTAAAGATTAAAAAAAAAAAAGAAAGAAATCCCAACCATTACTCAAAAATCTCAGTAAACAGAAGTCATCAAACTTGTATTTAAAAAAAAAAAAAAAAGCCGCACAATTGTCAATGGACATGCCCATACAGAACTTAATTGCTATATATATAGCACACACCGCAGTATTGAATTCTCCAGTTAGATATTGCAGAAACTTGCACACAGAATACTCTGAGTGGGTGGCTGGGTGCACGCTTAGGAACTTAGGAGAGCCCTGGTAAGCTATGTTGAAGAAGCGCAGACATTTTCATACTACGATGAGAAGTAAACAGTAATATCTCAGCGACTGAGAGAGGAGGCAGTGTCTTTTCATTGCCCTCGTATGGACAGAAGTCGCAAGGTACTTAGCACCGTAGGTGTATGTACTGCTAATACAGAGACTGACTGTGCAAAATGCCAAGTGCTCCAAATTCCAGTGGAAGTACATTTGATATGATTCTTGTGTCCCTGAAGAGGAGATGCAAAGGTCAGAAAAACTAGATTTATTTCCAGTATCCTATTTATTTTTCCTCAGCTGGTAAAAGGAAAAAGAAAAATCTATTTAGTTTTCAAGCAGTGGTGGATTAGGAGTTCCTGAACTGGTAAAATGTTAATATCATTGACATCCAAGTCAACAGGTTTCCAGTTTTGACTTGTAAACCCTAGTGTTTTTGCTAGTGGTCAGATAGAGGAATTTAAAAAATTGACCTAATATTTGAAAGCTGTATGCTTGCTTCTACATTTATTGAAACGTAACGTGAAAAATCATTGCACTGTCTTTGTTCCTGACCTGAGCAGTAATACGCTTATTGTGCTTCTTGGAAGTCAGTCCTAGCAGTTTCTGCTTGTCGTTCTCTGTGCCGGTGGGGGGCTTTGCCCTTCCAGTCTTTCTCACAAGCAGTTCTTAATGCTGCCTAGTCAGCTTTCCTAAAACTCAGTGGCCTCTTGCCTTGAATAAAGCCTAGCAAGTTAGCTTTATAATCTTTCAAACACATTTTGAAGTGTCTTACTATTCTGCAGGGTAAACAAGGGCCATCACTATAGCGGGTAATTATGGTACCCCTTTGGGTACTCCAAACTGAGAGGACTGAAGGGATTATAAAGGTGGAATTGGATCCTCCTGGATATGGTATAGAGGGTGAGAGAAAGGACTAAAAAAATCATGTCTTGGGACTAAAAAGACTGAAAAGATGTTTTGGGATTACTTTACCAGTCCTTGCCTCAGGTGCAGGTGTGTTAGAGGACAGGCAAACAATGCCAAATTGTGTCGTGGTATGTCCTCATCTCTGCCCAATTCACTCTTTCTTAAGAGAAAATAAAGGAAGAAAAAGAAAATACAAACTCAAGGGAACTGTGAAATGCATGCAATGAAAGCAGTTTTCTGTTTATCAATTTCAATTATTTGATCATGTTAAAACATAAATTGTAAATGTTTTAGTGAAGGCCCAGCTTCCCTGTGTCTAGTGCAAAGCCACCTATGGCTGGGCAAGCAAAATAAAGTATTAATTAAATGTATTTCTTAGAGAAAACTTAGATGAACCTCTTCTGCTGTGTAAGATGTTTGTCTTATCCTAATATAAAAAATCTGTAGTGTCAGAATTAGTTTTAAAGGTCACCTGCTCATCCCCAAATTATGTGTATGATTCCTGTGAAACTCTCTTTAAAAGGAAGCAACAATTCTCTTGTTTCCATTGCAAGCATGTATTCGCTGCTGATAAAACCAAAAAGCCTTTCCTCCTTTGCGATTGCATGTTTCCTTATTTATATTCAGACTGGTGTTTTCTAACAGGAATATTTTTCCACTCATTTCTTTTTTCTCTTTTTGCCTACAATCAGTCTGTGCACTGCTGTGGTATGTTCCCTCTTCTCCATTCGCTTTATCTGTACTCTGCTCTTCACTAAGCAATCTTTTTAACACCACCTGTATACTTTCACTCCTTTCAGTCTTCAATACATATTTTATTGATACAATGACCCTTTTCTGTTACCCCCTTTTTATTTACACATAATTCCTTCCCTAACACTGTGATTATTGTGTTTGTGCTCACCATATTGTGTTGTCTTTGAATTTCTCATCTTATGGTTCCTGTAAATATCGGCAGTACAGTTCTATCTATGGTATCTGACTGGTATGCTCCCATTTTTTTATGTTTTCCTTAGATTTGTACTTCACAAGTGAAGTATTTTGTGTGTGTCTGTGTTCTTGTGAAAGCTTATTTTCCTTCTGGTGCTTGTCTATTAATATATTTTCTTGAATATCAGAGTGGCTCTCTGTAATCCTCACAGTTTTTCCCACATTTGTATCATTTTCCAATTTAACCAGTAGGCTTGATGCACCTTCCTTCAGCTAAGGAATTAATAAGGAAAATGCAACTGGCAATTTGTTTTAATAAAGTTAAGATCGCAAAGCATTTCTTGTTCTATTGGGCTTAAAGTTATAGGTAGCTTTGAATAATGTTCATTTTGCTTACTCTATATAGTGTGGTGCCTTGAGATGCAAGGACATACTTAGAAAGAACTGGCAAAAAAAATTTCAATTTAGTGTATATGTTTAAATGTTTTTCTGGTGAATATAGTGTATTATATAGTCTCCTTATGGAACCAGATTATTTCCTCCTGGATTTAGGATCTTTCTCACAGGTTATCTCCAAAGCATGGAAAAGGGAAGAGTAGAAAAAAGGATTCACACTGCTGCAGTAGGGGCCCCGTTCCCATTCTGTTTCCGGCTCCTCTGCTGCAGAAAGGTTGTGCCTCAGCTTTGATCATAGCCTTGGAGCAGGGATCCCCCAGAGCCTTGGGCAGGGCCGCCTTCCTGAGTAAGGCTGTCCCTAGGGAGAGGAGTAAACAGAAAAGGTGACGGGGCAACATTGGCAAAGGTGCTGTGTACCGGATAGCCACTATTCCCTCACAATTTCCACCTTATTTTCCTATAAGTACAACCACAGTCTTGTAACTTTTTCAGTTTCTGGAGAAACCATAAGTTTATGATTAATGTTGTCTTTAAGGAGAATGATCTGGTGTAATGGGAAAAGATGGAAGTAGAAGGAGAAAAGGAGATAATTCTGTTTCCTAATCAGATTGGAAAAGAGTAGGTACAGGGCTGCAAAAGTTGTTTTCGGGCTTGAAAATTGCTTTAAGATGGTTCATCTACAACTTTCTAAAACAGTTTGCAAACCCCAACACTGAAACGTCAGGTGGAAGGCTGCGCTGGTCTGTGCCCTCCTGTGCTGCCCAGCGCTGTCAGAGGAGGACAGACCAGGGGGGGATAAATTGGATGTCTTTGTGCTGTGTGCCAAGGTGACAGGGAAATGGTGTGCCAGTACAGAAGAGGGAAGGTTTGTTCTGCTTTCAGTCTGTGAAATGCTTCAGTGAAGGTAAGACAGAGCACTATGTTTGCCTGTATACTTTGCCTTTTACAAGCAGGAAACCTTCTGAACAGTGAGGTGCAAACCCACCCGGGGCTTGGCACTCTCTGTCAGGAGGGATGGAAACTCTGAAGGTGAAGCTTAGGTGGGTTTCCCCACTGGGCAGTGTATTTAAAAAAATGCTTAAGACGATTGTCAGAGTACTGAGTTAAAGCAAGATAAAGGATGTTGCTTTTAAAAAAAAAAAAAAAAAAAGAAAAAGAAAAAGGCAAGCACTCACACCAGAGGTTATAGCACAAATCATTTGTTATTTGTGCTTTTTTCTATTTGCAGGAGAGTTGGGTGCTGGGAGGAGTTGAACCATAGGATGTTGCTGAGAGAAGAGTATTTATTGCAGCAGAACTAAAATTACAGGCAAAAAATTAAAGTACTCTAGGGGAAAAACAGTAATTCTAGCATGCCAGATATTCAGTATTAAGCATGCTTAATATTCAGTTTAGTCTCATGTGACATGTTTATGACCAGTGTATGTGCCCCAATGAAGGCACTGCCTAAAAATGTATTTGTTAATTAGTTTTGGCACATGAAGTAGAGAGAGCGCACGGATTCCTCTTCTCCACCGACAGCACAATTTGCTTTTCGTTAGAGGAAGATGCAAAATGATTTCAAGTGTGCCGGGTTCGGGTTTCTCCTGAAGTCGTACCCTTAAAATCAGCAGAAGGGAGGGAGGGGAGTTACTCCGTCTATTATCATCAAGCTCTGCTAATGTAGCCCGGGCGCCACGTGACTGCAGAAAAGGCTATTATCTCAATGAAAAGGAAACTGCTTTTTAGAGCAGCAACAGAACAGAAGCAGGAGGAATTTTCGAGTACTCCACCATGCTGGATTGTCAAAGGGGGATCTCTCTGATCAGCAGTTAGGGAAGGATTAGCGTGGCCAGTTTGTCAGCTGTCATTAGAAGCAGATGACAGAGATGATAAGCTGCTGTGTGCGCACGTCCTCACTCAGCATGTGCTTTGGTTTACATCAAGACATAACACTGGTTTGGGATAATGGAGAGCTGATATTTTTAAGGCTGTAAATTTACTGGTAATTGTCTCCTCTTTTTTTTTTTTTTTTATCCCCCCCCCCCCCTTTTTTTTTCCCCTCCTGTTTTTAATAAAAAGCCACTGTGATGGATGGGGAATTTATCTACATCTTGATCTGAAGACGCAGAAAAACTAGTGAGATCTGCCTTCAACTGCAAAGGCTGGAAGACGACAAGGTGTGTTTCTGAAGTGCCGTGACTTCATTGTTAGCGCTCTCTCTTTGCACGTACGTGTGCTCCCGTGTGTGCATCGTAGGTGTCTGGGTGTTGCGGGGGCAGGGGGGAAGGGGAGGTGTCGGTTTGGGGGAGTGGGAGGAAGAGCTAATTTCTTTTTGAGCAAGAGAGTTTAAAGATCATATTTCTAAATAACAAATACAAAGAAATAATGTAAATTTGATTCTCCGGTTTCTGTAGTTCCCCCCCCTTTTTAATGGCTACAGGTGTACTTGTGGTTGCCTGTGACAGTTTTATGGGTTTATGAGGCTAAATATATCTTAGTCAGTGCACAGGAAATATTTTTGTAAGCAAGTTTTCTGGCATCCAGAATAATACACAAACCCATCTATATTTTCCCACTGTCAAGAGGAGGTGGAGCCCGAGAGTGTCTTTTTCATTGCAGTAATTACTATTCGGTATTCGGTAATTTTTATGCACATGAAAAAGTACAGAGTAAGTCAGACTGAGACATTTTTGCAATAAAGCTTTCTCTTTCTGACCAAGAGCTTGAGTAGACAAAACACACTGAAACATTTGTAGTTGTTATATAACTTTCTCTATTCTCTAATCTTAATAGTTTTCTTTACAAGTATGCAATCCCGTAAACAGAATGACATTCAGTTAATCTTCAGACCTCCTATTTATCTCATGGTTATGCATGCTGATGTCATTAAATATCTTGGCACTATTTACCTTTCTTTTAACCTTGGGAGGGCAACATTTAATATTGCAGATTAATTAAATAATAATATCCCCTGAAAAAGGTTATAGATGGTTACTTGTAGTAAGTGAAGATAGTGTGCTGTCTCCCCTGCTTCGGAAGTTCTTGCAAGCTTGTTGGCTTTATTTTCCTGTCGTACACAGCATTAAGCCCAGCATTGCTCTTTACCTCACAGCAATCACACTAATCCTGGACCACAAAAAGTAGATAAAATGAAGTGTTTGGATTTGCGTGGGAGTGCTGATCGTCACTTCTCTGAATTTTGTCCCCAAAGTTAAAGGCAGGATTGCAAAGATGCATATAACAGGTCATTACTGCAGTGCACTGGCAGTTTGCTAGAAGTGTGTTTTCATGGATTCATATTGAAATAGTGGTGGTGACTATCATGCTTAGAATCCGTTTAATAATTAACTAAATACATACAGGAAATGCCTTAGTTTATTTTATTTAGGACTTTGAAAAACTCATGCTACTTTGAGATAGGAGGGGGGAAGGAAAATATTATTGTTTTTCAAATTAATGTAGTATGTGTTTGAAGAGACTTTATTTCATACTGCGAGGGCAGAGCCAGAAACGCAAACAAGTTAGCGCTATTTATTTGCTTGTTCTCTTTTGTCTCAGTTTGATTATTTTAATTGCAGTATACCTACATTTTGATGCAGAGGCCTGGGGCAGGCGGTGCCCTTGAGTAGTGGCTTGAGAGCCCGTCACGTTCACGGCACCGAATGTCGAAGCTGCAAGAACAATGAAACTTCCTCTCTGCTTCTTGTGTTTTCTTCCTTTATTTCATTACGGAAGATCTAACAAGATAGTGGAGGCCAAGTAGCACTTATTGAAGTGTTGGCACCTATGTTTTGTAGAAAAATAGATTTTTGCTGCTTGTACAGTCATTTTGATTTGCCTGATGCCTTTTAGGACGTATTAAGGGGGAAAATTTGAAGAAAATCAACCTTTTATGTAGACTGTGTTTTTCAAATGGCTCTGTGTTCGCACAAAACTCAAATTGCGGTGTTTTCTTTCATAAGCAATTTCTTACAGAAGTATGGTATGTAGCTTATATAAAACTTCAAGCATTATCTTTGACCAGAGTAGTTTTGTTTGTCCACACTTCAAAATCCTGTGTGCTACTGTAGTCAACAAGGTTACACTAGTAATGTTCAAAAGGTGTTGCTCCCTCCCCCCGCCCCTGTCATTTCTGTAAGGTAAATTGCTTGTGCAAGGAACAAGGGAAGGCATGACTGCATTGCAAAATATACTGTGTTGTAAGAAAAAAAACCTTCTTGGAAAGTCTGAGCTACAGGACTACTTTGAAAATTACATTTCACTCCAGAGTTCTAAGCATAACATTTAATAAGAAATGCCATTAGGAACTCAACTGGCTGGTTAGATTTTGCAGCACCATTTTATTTATTTATTTAGACTAGTAGCAGGGAAAAAAAGGAGGAAGGGTGTGAAAACAACCTTGATTCTTAGAATCTACTTCATTAATAAGTTGAATAAATTTGTTAGCACACTACTATAGAATAGCCCCATAATTGTAATAAGAAAGTTGAGTTAAGGCTGAGGACTATGTCTGTAAGCCAAGCTGTCTGAGCTGAGTGAAGGAGAAGAACATTTGTAAGTTGATAATCATCATACCTGCAAGGAGGTCCTGATGGAGTCGTCTTACTGCCTATATTCCTTGTTAGCTTTTCTTACTCGCACATGTTCAGCTGTGGCAGGCCTAGAAGGATGCCTGAATTGTACTAAAAATTATTATTAGCAGGTAGAGCTTTAGTCTCTGAAGGTGAGGGGTAAGATTTGAAATGGGCTGCTCTCAATAGCCAGGAGCCTGTGGCTGACCCTGTGGGTAGTTTCCCTGATAGATGGAGTTGTACAGTGAGGGACTGGGAAGGGCTAGCTGGGATGTGAGGTTAGAGAGCATGAGGAAGACAGCAGGAATTTGATGAGGGTCCTAAATGAAGAAACTAACCAAAAATTTATGATAAATGAACTTAATTTGCAGTGTGTGTTGTACCTGAATCTTCTCTTTGCTCTTCCCATTTCATTTTCTCCTATGCACACTGTCCCCAAACAAGCATCATCAGGATACTGTCATGCTTTGATTTTCCATTCCCAATAGCATAGGCTGTTGTGATGGAGCAACCATCTAACACAAGATTCTTGTGGAAGAAACTTCTGTTAGAACTTCATGGTAATAAAATTACTTTTGTTGCTTTTCTTGAAGTTTTCCCAGATGTTCAGTCTAACTAGTTCTAAATGTGTGTTATTTTTTTACTTTGGGCCAGTGTATCACAGCTTTCTGGTCAACTCCTTCTATGAATGTAGTGCGTGTTTCTTCCACTCTTTAGTGATTATATTTTATTATATTCCAAAATGAAAAATACTTGGAATATGTGCTAATTCTTTCTTAGCACTTGTGATTCTTCTTTACTGTAAATGGTTTCATTATTAACACAAATTAATTTCAGTTTATTTTTACAAAGATAATAAAATGGCTGATAATGAGCATTCAGCTTTAATAGTAGAGTAACCTTGTTTTCTTTGGGTTGCAGGATACAAGCATAGTTGTGTCAGGCCTGTGGAGTGATTTATGTCCTACAAAAGAGAGAAATAACAGTTTGACATCTTCCTCTAGTAGACTAGGAGGAAAATCCAAGCTTCAGTGAAGTCAGTGATAAAGTTCTGATTTATTTCAGTTGAGTCGTAGCATCCCCTTAGAACTCTTCACTTTTTTCCAGAATGTCATTTCTGCTGTTAAGGGAGCTGTAATAAAGCTTATAGGGTGTTCCCTGTAAGCATTGTGGAGGCCAAAGGTATATATGGATTTAAGAAGGAATTAGGCACAACTGAAGATAGGTTCAGAGGGAGGAGGAGGACAGCAACACCACAGCTAAGCTTGAACCACTGATTGTCAGAGACAGAGAGAGGTGATATCAGGGGGAAGGATCACTCTGCAGCTGCCTTGTACTTTTTCCTGACACATCTGCTATTAGCTTTCATGACAGACTAGTCACTAACTAAATGTCTCTTTCATTTGAGTCATGCAGCCATTCCTATGTTTTATTTGGTCGCAGTCTGTATTCATGTATGCATATATATATATATATATACACACACACACACACACACTTGTTGGTACAAAGCTTGTGTCTACAAGGTTTTATTCCTTGGCAGCTAACTAAAGCAACAAGATGAGTTGTGTTTTCCTTTTAAATGCTTTAAAATGACAATTAAACTTTCATCTTCTTTTGTTATTGCTGGTTGCAGTATTTTACTAAAGCAAATAGAAAAGAATGAATGAAGACCGACATGAAATTTGAAGTCATTAGTAATTGTTATTCGTGTTGACAGATCAGTTTTTAAACTCATGGATGTATTAAGGACATATTGGATTAGGGTGTACAGGCTACTATGGACATTTATTTTTTATCAGGTTAATCGTACTTCATAAGTGTTTGCAAGACACTTGTGTGTGGCTCTGACATAATTTATTCTATTAGTTTTGATTTATGTAGTTAGTAACAACGTGTGTAGTTAGTACTCTCAATGCATTTGCCAAGAATCTAACACACATCTAACACACATCTGTATTTAGTACAAAACTGCAATTCTGCATGTTGAGAAATGATACAAGTATAATCTTTTATGCATATAGCTGTAGTCTCTCAAAAAGCATGTATTAAATTGGTTGTTCTTCAAACTTTAATAAGAAAAGAGTAATAAATTTTTTTCTATTCCCAACTCTTACACTGCTGCTGCAGTATAAATGGATGATACTGGCATGGGTACCAGTATCAGCAGTATCCACCTGCTAAGGGAAACTACCTGGTTATGCAAATATCAGATAGGAATAGGGGCCAAACCCCGACTGGTTTCTCTCATAACATCTAGGACCACATCCTTGTCACCAGGGCACCCTCTGGGACCAGGGCTGAGGCAAACCACATGATAGGCTAAGAAGGACGCTGAGTTTTCCAGGGAAGATGCTCTAAATGCTTTTCAGAGGCAGAGAGAGTGGGTAAGCCAGGCACCATACTGAAAAGGATGACTTGGGTATACAATTTCAAGAAGTGGTGCAGGGTTCTGAACCTCATGTGGGCACCAGCCACATCCCTGACTGACCAAGGATGTCAACGTGAAGTCCAATTCACGTCATAGCCAGCTGTTAACATTACTACGGCCATGGCCATTTGTGGAGCTGAGTACTAGCATTCGTATAACTTGAATATAGGTATGTTTGACTTTGGTCTCTTGTTAACTTGCAACCTTCTGGAACAAAGCAGCTTGAATTCTTGATTCTTAAATTGAAGATTTATTGCTATACACTGTTAAACTAAATGCATGCTTATGAGAGCATCTCAATATTTTAGGAAGAGCTGCGCAGTATATATAAGTGTATCTTGTAGGTACGTGTGGAGTAGAAATGCTTTAGATAATGTTTAGGTACACTTCCTGCAAATCAGAGTTTTAATTCAGTGCTTGGCATTTGAATGGCCTGAAGTTTCAACATGCTTCCTAGTAATAGGTGGTTGGTTGGGTAGAAGAGAAAAACAAGCCCTCTTAGTGCTGCAGCTATGTGAAAATCGGAAACATGAGTTCAAATTTTTGATTAGGCACCAGAGAATACACATAGAGCTGGGCTTTCTGAACTGCAGCAAAAATTTCAGTAAGATCATGTGTTTTCAGTAACAGTATCTACACTGGGATGGAAGGAACATTATTTTGATGACCAGGTTAGAGCTATGAAAGGTGGCATGCAACATAAGCATCTCTTGCTGAGTCTCTAGTGCGATCTTCCATTGCACATCACACAGCACCTGAGCATGTAGAGATGCTAAGTTGATCCTAGTGACCAGGAGGACTGACACCTCTCTAGCTGTGTGAAGTCATTGAAACCGATGTTGATAATTGACGGAACTAAAATTCAAATATGTTAGGTCTGATATCTCTGTGTATAGGTTCGATAACGCTATGTATTACTTACTGTATACAACTGATGCAGAAACACAATGCTGTGCTCTCTGGCTTGCCCTCTGCTTTTTACTTTTTAGCCTGATGGAACCCAGTTTCCTGAGCTTTTTATTGATGGAATATGTTTTATCTAAAGTAAACAGACTGGTATTTGACAGGCAGTTAGCTGGAGTTAAATCCTAATATAGGCATGGCTATGCCACAGAGATGCGTAAATGCCTTTGTCAATTGTCATCGGTCATATTTTTCTCACTGCTAAGACAGGCATCTTGAAAATCACACTAAACTGTATAAGCTTACTGGTATTGTAAGTAATGTATGCATTTGTATCAGTTGTATTTATGAGATTAGAAAATGTTCCTGGATTTGAGTTTTTCCACAGTGCCTTACACTTGTGAGAGCAGTTGTTTCACTCTTCCCCTCTCCCTGGTCTGTTTTTCCCCTTGTTCTTTGGTGGTTTTAGGGGGGAAGGTTGGCGTGGGAATTTAAGTGGACAAATAACAGTTTTGAAACTGAGATTGACAGAAGAGGATTCAGTAGGAATTAAAATATGCTTATACTCACTGTTTCAGAAGTACCATCAACTGGAAATTAAAGCTATTTAAATACAAAGTTTCCTATTATATTATCCTTTTCTGTGTTGTTAGATTTGCATCATTTCTCAGCTATGCTATTCACAAAGTTTTAATCACAGTAGATTTGAAATACTGTGCTTCTAAATGAGTCTCATAAGTTGTTAATAATTGTGAACTATAAGAAAAATTCTAGATTAAATAAACATCTTATGTGGGAACTTGGACTCTTCCTTTTCCAGCGAAAATGCTTGCAGGCTTAATATTTTTTGCAGCCACAGTTTGATACTTATCAAATGCAACATAGGAGGTTAAATGGTTTTAGAATTACTTTTGGTTTGTTTATTTATTTATTTATTTTTACTCAGCTACCCACCACAAACAGAAGGATGCAAGAGTGACTGGCATATATAAAAATAATGTTCTGGCATTGTATTTTGTTTTTTAATCTGGTGTTGTAAGGGGACCTTTAGTGGTATCAAAGCTGCATTTCTTTTGTTGATGAGTATTAAGAATCAGAAACAATTTTCGATAACAAGAGAGAAGTAGAATCCCAAACCTGAAATTACGATAGAGTCTTGAACAATTTTTTGCAGTAGTGCCACCTGCCTCCTCTTTGAGAATGTTTTGGTGAAAACAGACTTTTTCCTCTTTAAAAGTGGAAATGGAGCAAACTCTTGTATGTTATATAAAAAATGGTACTTTCTTCCTCTGATATTTTTTCTCTGGTGTCTTATTAAAGCCTAGTCTTGCTATTCCTGGGCATATTAGAGGTGGCTGACGTAGGCTAATCTGTAAGCAGCTGAGTGAGTGGCTCTGTTAAGAGCCTTAGCCTATGGGAATACAGAAGGTAGGAGCCATCTTACAGGGCTGGGGTCGGCCTGGAGGGGTTTTTGCAAAGTCTCAAGCAGAACCAGGGGTTTCTCAAAACTGTGGTTTTGAGTTGCTGAGAAAAACATCTTTCACCTTCAAGATTTAGGTGGATTTTAAAGAAAGTCCTCTTAAATACCAGTCTGTAACACTAAACATTAACGTTAGCCATTTATTTGATTGTTACAGCATGTGTTAAAGAGCTGCTGCCGCCCATTTGCAGCCTAATGTGTTTATTAGACCATCTTCCCAGTGGCATCTTGAAGTGTCTTTCAGCTAAAAAATTCATGAGCATTATTGGCTTTCAGGCTGCAAATGGAATACGTCTTCTTCTTACTGTCTAATACACCACTCTAAAGCCATTACGCAGGAGTAAGGGAAAGATATTGTTGAGGAAGGAGCCTTTGGCTTAAACATTTGTTTATAGTCGCTTACAGCTTTTTGTAGACGGAGCAAAAATGTGAGTAGTAGGTGTTGGAGCCAGTTTTCTGTTCTTTTATACACGGGCTCAATGGCATTTGCTAGTAAGTTATGTTCCTTTTCTTAGTTTTAGTTTGTGGAGTTCAGGAATAAAATAGAAGTTAGTAAATATTACCATAAATCTTGTTTTAATGTTACCTGTAATAGGCTCTCTTTCAAATGAAATTGTATCTTCTAAGTAACAAGTGTTCCTTTCAGATAGAAAAGGGTACGGATGGACGTCAGATTTCAGTACAAATCCTTTAAAGGCGACTAGAGTTTTTCAGCATGCTGCTACCACCTTCCTCATAGAAATTCTGCTTTCTATTTTTGCTTTATGCTGCGTGGCTGTTGCAGGGTGGCAAAGACTTTAGGCAGTTTCATCTATCTATAGCGAAAGTGGTAGTGCTGCTTCAGGAAAAAAGCATACCCTTGAGTAACTTAATTTGTATTTTTAATATGAAGTTACCATCACCAATCAAGGTATTGGACATCTTGCTTATTTTGGCAGGCTGGCGTTGTTTCATTTGGGGTATATCTGAATTCCCGGTGTTGGGTGATGAAGGATAGGTATAGTAGTTGGTTGTAGAACACGTGGCTTAACCGGGGATGCAGGAGGATGATTTAATATATCTTTAACTTTCTTTTCTGTCAAACTTTTTAGCGGTGGATCTCTTGCTTTAATTTAATTTTACCAGACAATACAGTCTTCTTTTTTTTCCTGCTCCTTTGATTTCCCTTGATTTTCACCTCTATTTTTTTACTCATTTCCAAACCCTTATCCATGTCTCTCTGAATTTGTCAAAATACCCATGCAAGAGAAAACCTGCACACAAGGAGGCTGAGCTTTTCTGAGCGCAGTGCGGTGCATGGGGCAGGCAGGCTCAATTAGCTGATTGGGATTCTGATGGGTGCTACAATGAAAAGTGCTGGGAGTCAGAGCAGTCCTTCCTCCTGAACCACCGTGTCTCACCAATAAAAAGTTGGCCTTAGGCTCCAGTGGCTCCAGTCTCTGATCTACCATCTTATCCTGCCTCTGACAGCAATTTCCTTTTGAGGCCTGGGAAAGTGGCTCGCAAGTATTGCCTTCTTCAAAAGGGTTGAAGATTGCAATATGTATCAATATTAAATATATTCCAATGCAGAAATGGAGCCAGTGAAAAAAGAGTTCATAAGCAGGAAAAAATGTGAAGAATCAGAAGTTGCATGTGACTTCCAACTTTCCTCTGGCTTCTACCAGAATTAATGCTACACAGAGTACATCAGTAATTTTGAAACCGAGACTTAAAGCTTCTAGTCATGAGAACTTCACAAGAAAAAAGTATGAATTATAATGGATGTATGTTTGAGTTTATAATTAACCACAGGAATATGAGCTGTTTATATTTTTAAATTGGGCTGTTAGAGAAAATTTTTGCCAAACTTCTCACTGACCTGTGATATTTTTGGTCAGTAAACAGTAATTTTGCAGTTTGCTACTGAATAAAACAGTGGCTTTAATAAATCATTTCTATATTTATCAGAGGTATCTACTCTAAATGCATGTATTGGTGTGCTGGAAGGGTGATAGTATAGTACTGCTACCTGATTGTCCACTATATGGTGCTTTACCTTTTGTTCGCTACTTTTCAGATTGAAATAGCAGCTTTGAAGGTGTAATCCTCATTTATTCTTTAACTGCATTTGCTAGGCTTATAATAAATCTGACAGTTTAACAGGCCTTGTTTGGAAGATGGCCTGCCTTGATAAGAGATAAAATGCACATCATCTTCTTCTACATTGACTGTGGATGATTAACTGGATTCACTGATGCTGAGGATCAGTGCTGGAAGATTTACTCTGCCTGCCATGTTCCTTCATGGCATTTAAGGAGTGGAGACGTTACAAATTCACGCAACTAATTTGTGCTAGATTTTTTTCTGTCTCCTCCTTCACGAGGCCTCTCTTTTGTTTTTTTTTTTCTCCCATGTGTTTTATTTTTGGGTTTACATTTTTTTTTTCCCTTTGAAAGATGAGTGTCTTGTAAAAATATGTTTACTGTTGCTTTATAATTAGGTTAAGTCTCTCTGTGTACTCTAACAGAGCGGTTGCTGGTAGAGGATGTGAAGGAGGATGTGCTGTCACGACGAGAGCAGAAGCTATTGTTTTATTACTGATAACAAGAAAAAATGAATTGAAGCCTCTTTCAGGCTCTGTTGTTTCAGTCTCCCAGCATCTGGTAGAAACTGTTTAGGTCTCAATGACTGTAATTACTAACATATACTGTCCAAGAGTTTATTCATTTAATTTTTCAGTGTTTGTGATTTACATTTAACAATTGGAAAAATTAGACAGTGATTTTGTCTACAAGTATTTTGGATACTTAGGCCTGTGGTAGTGAAATGGAGAGAGCAAGAAAATACACTTATGGTGTTAAATGTAAATACAAAGAAAGTATTTACTTAACTGAGATGTCCTGTTGGTACGGGTCATCTGTTGGAGCCTAAAATTAGTTCTTTAGGTATTTTTAGTAATAATAATTCAGCTTCTCTAATTATCTCCTTCCTTGTATGAAAATGCTGCAGTGAGTGTATTTATCTTTCCATTGCTCTGTTGCTTCTCATTGATGCCCAGTGGAATTGAAGCTTGAGGGGCATCTGAGTCAGCATTCAAAGTTCAGCTTTTAGTTATTGTTGTAGGTTTTTTGTAGGACAAATGGAAAAAACTTTAATATATATTGAGAAGAAAAATCTACTACCACCACTGAAGGCAAAATACTAATCCCACAGTGGGATATTATGTTTGTGTTTTGGAGTGCAATACAGCTCCCAAACAACTTACACAATAAAAAAGGGAGTGCCTGGTCTTGCATGACAGTTCATACTGCAAGACACACATTCAAATTCAGCTTTGTAAGACATTTTCTTTCAAATAAAAATTGGTTTAGTTCTGCATCTGACATATCATAATGGTATTTTTTTCATTAACTTATGTCGCTGTCTCTCTCTCTCCTCAATGCAGTGATTACTGCTGGTTTTGTTTTTAATAATTCCCAATTTGGTTAATCCTTTTCTTATTCTATACCACGCTAAATAAGCCTTACCCACTTTTTCTTGATTTTTTGTTTCAGAAGACATATGGTAGAGCTGATATTACATTTCCATTTCTCCTAAAGCACTAAATGAACCAAACTGTTCAATTTCTTTATTTTTCTTCTTTCTGGAAATTCCTGCAGAGATGTATGAAAAGATCAGAGGAACAGGATGAATGCTGCTTTCTAATCTAAGGTAGTTCCCTATAGGGGAGGTTTACTGGAGTAAAACTTTGAGCCTCTGACTTGTCATTCTACTCACAGTGGCTTCAGTTTTGAATTGTCATGTTTCCTGGAAAAATTCAGACTTCAAGTTTGGGAGTTTTATTTTCTCATCTGAGAAGCTATCAATGTGGTTCAGGAGCCTAAGAATATTTAGAACAACTTTAAAAGTCCCTAAATTATCTTGTTAAAAATATTAATTTATTTAATGTTATGAATTTTTGTGTATTACAAAACTACTAGTAAGAATGAATAACAAAGAAATTTTGAGATGGATAAATTAACGTATATGGAGGGAGTTATGGCAGAACCTAAAAAGCACTATATGCAGTTTAGCTGCTCCTGACCCACAGATGTTTGTTTGTATGTCTAAAATTCATTTATCAATTCAATCTAAACTCATGAGGTTTTCCCCTTCTCATTTGAAAGTTTCCTAGGTGGCTGCTCTTTGGTACTACATGTGCTCAGAAGTACTTTCTTCTGAAAAATGTGGGTTTAGTTCCTTGCTTATGCTGCATTAAATTTGTACCTAAGACCCTCCAGAGATTTTAATCTAGTAGTATGCATAGGTCTTAAATGTGAATTAGCTCATGGAAAAAAATTGAAATAGCTGTTTTCTTTTTAAAAGACGTGAGGAAACTGGGAGGGTGCTCACCTCTGACTGTACTTGGCTTATTAGAGTCATTGCTGAGAAATGGGAGATACAGGTTTCCTACCCTCCTCAGCCTAAGGGGTTTCAAACCTCAATCCCTTGTGTCTTAAGACAGCGTTTGAACTACTTACGCGTGAGTTTAGTGGTACAGGTTACACACCTAAGGATTCTTCCTGCACTGCAAGAGTTAATTAACCTTGCCCTCTTGGCTTCATAATCGTCCAGTTTTGGCAAGCAGATAGCTTACCACCTGGGAGGCTGTCCTGCGTGATGAAAAATACAGGCTTGAAAGCCCTCTGCAAAGAGGGAACTGAATCTCCATCTCCCAGTTTCTGGCTGTTTCAGTTGGTACGCAGTATTATGGAAGAGCAGGGCAGCAGTGTTATCTACCCACATCTTCTAAAAGGTAATTCCTCCTCATTTCTCCTAACTCGGGAGAGGATTTTAGTTTCTGAATCCCAAGAGAACAGCAGAACTTTACCTATCCCAGTCAGCCCCTAAAATCCCTAGGGAGATAGGGTTTGAGGGCACATCCTTTTGATTTTAGTACTATGTACTAGATACTGCTGAGTGACTTTCATTTTGACCTGTGAGATTTTTTAGATTGCCTTAGTAGCATCTGTCTAGCTCTCCACTTTCCAGGGCACCTAACTCTGGGTTTTGCATTCTGCTCTGGAGCACAGGCACCGACAACACAGGAGCCGCAGAGCCTATACAGATCTTTGAGGTATAGCACATGATATTTAATGAAGACATAGGGGAGAGCAGAAGCTAAAATGGTAGTAGGTGGTAGATTTCCAGAAAAACTTGATGATGAGTAAAAAGAAATGGGTAACTCATTCTAAGAACAAACTGATAACACTGCTGAGAAAAAGATGTAATGGCCTGTAAGTGCAAACAAAATTAAAAAAAAAAATGTTTAAAACCATTTATTATGTTTAATGAGGAGAGAAGAAGGTGCTAGTTTCATAATAATGCTACCACTTTTGTTCCCTTAAATACAGAAGGATGAAGTTTAGATGTTTATGTAGGAGGTTAGTTTTAATGTGTTATCCGAAGGCTGATACCATAGACCTAGTTGGAATCCCTAGTGGAATAGCATCAGTGTGAATGCAAGAATAGAGCTATGCATTGGTGGAGCTACAGGTGACACTTTGGTTCCTGCAAAAATAAACTTACCTTTGCAGTAAACCTGACAGAGTAGGTGGGAAAACTGTCAATAACTATTTCTATTTGCTTTCTTGGGGAGGAAAGGGGAGTGGAGGGGGATGTTCCCCCTAAATGCTTACTCTGACTTCAATTCTTACTGCTTTTGGGGGAGAAGATGACTGTTGAATGTTTGACAGGTTTTCGTGAATTATTGTGCCTGCTTTACTCAAGAAAAATAGTTAACCGATTTACATTTCTCAGATATTACTTGGGAAGCATAAGAAATGAAGGGATTCCCCAGCCTAATTTTTCTTCTGAACTTTAGGTCACCATCTGAGTCTGGCTCGGAGATCAGATGATCTCGGGAATGTACAGCTTTCATCATGCTGATGATTTTTTCTCACCCCGGTCAGTGAAAACTTTAGTCATTGGAACAGAGCCCCAAGGACAGTTCCAGCTCTCCACTGACAGAGACGTGGAACTGCTGTCTCCTCACAACTTCTCTTTAATTATCATCACAGTTTTCTTAATAGTATCTCGCTCCTTCCTTGGAGCTCTACCTGGGATACTTGTGAAATTGCGTACTTTCAAAAAAGTGCTTAGCTCCTAACCAATTAGACAATTTCTGCTTTTGTATTTAGATAAATTAGGATGTAAATGACTGCTGGGGCTAGAAATCAGCGAAGACATGTAGTTGTTCAGGACCAGCCAGTGTCACAGTCCACGCTGGAGACTGCGGTAGATGTTTCACTCTGTGCAGTAAGGGTGGCTTTGGTGTGGCACTGTGAATGCCCTGGGGTCACTGGGAGTTCCCCAGCAAGTACAGAGTGATGGAGTTTGTGATGGTACATCTTCTGTTTGAGAGCTCAGCTCTGCTCTGCTGCATAACCAGGGCCTTCTTGCTCTTGTTGAAGTGGGTTGTTCTCAAAGCGTTGGCAGTATGTATGTACATGTAGATATACATATGCATGTATAGACATAATTGATAAAAAGATAATGCAGGTGTTTTTCAAATAGGATCTGACACCATGCGTGTCAAAGACCAGCTGGGAGCTATATATTTCAGGGATGATCTAGTGTTTTTCATGAAACTTGACCAGTATCTCAAAAAAGGAAATTACTCCACTTTCTCCTCAACCTGATTAAAAAGAAAATATTTTGAGTACAAAGAAAGGAGTTTTTATTCCTGGTGTTTTGGGGTTTTTGTATTCAGAAAAATGTTAGATGGTGTTCAGTTCTGAATCTGAGACAGCTCCGAGCCTTTGTTTGCTTGCTCAAGTTTCAATAAGTAGCCTTTCTCAGCATCCCTGCAGAACTGCTTAGATCTCAGTCTCTAGGCTGTTTCTGGCGCTATCTTCATTCAGCCAGTTCATTGGCAAAACTAAGATTTCCAGTGTGAACATCCTATTACCAACACAAGCTCTGGCTGCTAGATTTTACGCAGTGTCAAAAATAAAAAGTAAATGAGAAGGGGACCACAGTTTTAACCCACAGCAGTTCCCTCATGGAGTTCAGTGCATGGCGCACGGGGCCAGCAGAGGGAACGGAACTGGTGCGGCAGAAATGAAAGGCTCGGAGGAGGTGGTGGACCCCCTTTTTTAATACCAGACCAAGATTTCCATTTTATGCCAATGTGAAGTGATCATGGAATTACAGGCTCCAGCTCTTATTTTAGCATGGTATGAATCACCTCCTGGAGACACTCAGCTCCTTCACAGCCCTCGTGTTTATTTTTCTGCTAATCCCAAACAATACAGGAGCTCTCTGAAATGTCTGGCAACATCTCTCTGCCATCGTCCTTACAAAACTGGCAGCAACTAGGCAGACGGTGAGCTAGCATCGCCCTGCATTGCATGAGTTTTTTGATCATTTACATCATCCCCCTATGCCCTTAGTAATAGTGTTTCTGCCTCAAGAATATTTGTACTTATTGAGGGGTATGTAATCTGGGGCAGGAGAGTTTCGTGTGCTCCTATGTGCAGAGGGCAACAGACGGCCAGGAGCAGGGCAGGATTTCCATGGGCTGTTTATTGCACAAATTATTATAAGCTTGTGTTGTTTTAACACATGATAGCTTGGCAAGTTATTTTCCTTATGAGGTAGATTATATGTACAAAATACTTATCAGTTCCTCAGTGATCTCTAGTGTTCTGTTTCTTTGATATTGTACATGTACTTGTGCAAGCATTATCTTCTTTTTTTTAACTAAAGCTGCATGTGCTACCTTTTCATGTAGCTGGGATACATGTTTCATTTCATGTATTTCAGTTCTGTTGTGTTTTTCTTGTATGGCGCTATGGCTTTCCCTTTATCTTTCCTCATTCAACCTTACAAAATTGCCATGAAAATTCAGCAACCCAGGCACGAAACTTACTTAACTGTTCTTACATAACTGGTAACAATCAAAGCAATGATGGTTTGCTTGCCCACCACAAATTTTCTTCTGAAGGAGTTTTGTGTGGTCATAAACACAGTGTTTTTATTGGTACCTTGCAAACAAACTCTATTTCAAATGAGAGATTTGCCAAGTAAAACCTGAGTTGAGCATGGAACAAGAAACTTAGAAATATGAACAAAGAACTCATGACTTTTCCACCATAACCCTTTCTTGCACTTTCTTCCTTTTAGTTGCTGATATGTGTTCAAGATGAGTGGGATAGGAGAAAATACCTCTGACCCATCCAGGGCAGAGTCAAGAAAACGCAAGGATCCTGATCAGCTTGGACCCAGGTTAGACCATTTATGCCTGAAGACGTTGAAACTGAAAGACTTAAAACAACTGTTACATGTGCACATGTTTTTCAGTTAGAAAATGACACACTTACCATTTTCCCAAAGAGAAGTCAGTACCAAACTACTCTGATTCAGTAATTCTGTGTTGTTGTGGGTCTGGGATGTGGGTAGGGGGTATTGTCTTTTATTATTAGTTTGTTTTGAATCCAGTGTAGTGCCAAAATACAGAATTTTGCTGACAATATAGGAGCTATGTAAAAATTTGTTTTGGCTAATCACTGCAAGGAGTCTTCAGTCACTCATCTGGCAGTCGTAAGATTTTTTTACAACCTCTTGTACATCATAATCAGGGACTTGGAAAATATTTTTCAGTTTTATAGCATTTGCATTACCAACACAAATAAATTTTAAAGCATAACCACTCATTCAGCATTTTTTCTTACGACTGTCTGTTGTAATTTCAGAAGGAGGCAGGGAGTATGGATTGTTCGGTTTAACTTTTTAAGCTGTTTTATTTTCTCATACACTGTTACTATATGATAGTCCTTGGATTCTCAATGCCATGTGGAGGGATACTTGTAAATGTTCAAATCCCACCCCCCCCAGTTAATCCTCTGTTTTGAATTTCAAATCCCAAACCTCTTTTGAAACAAAAACATGACTGCTGGGAAAAAAATAAATAACGTCTTTTTTAATGCTTCTTTCCTTGTTCCAGAGGAAACCTTTCTGCTTGAGAAACTTGTAAGTTATATTTTTTGAAGTGAGAGAGGGCAGTTCTCTCTGGTTTTGTTAAACTACTCTCAAACCATTTGAAATAATCTTTGAGCTGGCCAGAAGGCAAGCAAACTGACATTAAATATAACATTTTTATAAACTTCTTTTTCAGTCCTAAAAGAAGCACTGAGAAACGCAATCGTGAGCAAGAGAATAAATACATAGAAGAACTTGCAGAGCTGATTTTTGCAAATTTTAATGATATTGACAACTTTAACTTTAAACCTGACAAATGTGCAATCTTGAAAGAAACTGTGAAGCAAATTCGTCAGATAAAAGAACAAGGTAAGAAGACTAATTAATTGACTTTGAATATTTTCTGTGTTGATTATTACTTTATTTTTGGCAAACCCAATAGTCTCTTCAGCTTTTCTGTAGCAAATTCCCAGGTTTTTCATTAATCAGTAATGAAAAATGCTGTAATGTCATGTGAACAGAGTGTATTAAGTATCATATTCAGTATTTTAAAAATAAGCTTCACAGAAAATTCAGAAATTGCCAAGAGAAAGAGAAAATCGGTCAGTCTGATGTGTGCATCTAATGGAATTGAAATCATTTGTGCTTTTACAAAAGTTAAACCAGCAGATGGCTTTGGGGAAAAAATAAAAAGACTACCTATATGCTCTTACATGGATGGTGAATCCATGTAAAATAGGAATAATCTAGGAGAGTGGGGTATGAAAGTATTCTGCATCCCCCCTTTTGCTTTCTTTTGTTGGTATGAATGGATATTGTGGACTAAATTATCTGCGTCCCTTAAATGATGACATCATATCCTCAACTACAATAGATTTCAAACTATTCTAATCTCTAGATAGGGTCCTGTTATAAATGTAAACCAGAGAACGTGACAGTTTTCTTCCTGTTCTTTGTCTAGAAGATTAGTTTTGTATTTCTTTTCTTTTGATATATTTCCTATTTAAAGAAAAAAATCTTTTAGAAACATCAAATTTTTGGAAGTGGGTTTTGTGGCACAGGTCTGTCTGGGCGGGCGTGAATAGCACTGCAGGTGTTTGGGGCAGATTCACATTCTTAAAATAGGTGCATATCATTTTTCTTCTAATTTAGAAGATTGCAGTCTCTTTATAAAACTGTGTTGAGAGCGATTCCTTTGGTTTTCAAACACTTTAATTAACATCTTTCACTTTTTCAGTATTCTGTGATTTCTGTGGGAAAATAATGCTTCCTTTTCCATACTGTATGTGTGAAGTTATAAAAGTGAGGACTCTATGTTGCATAATTTAGATACAGATTTCTTTCTAAAACAAGTAGGTAAGTAGAGCTGTAGTTTCAGACATCAGCCTATTCCAAGCTAAATGGAAAGTGGGAAGTGTCAAATTATGTGTCAGCTGCCTCTGAAGTGGCTCTAATTGATTAATCTTCCTGAATGTTCCTATTTCTCAGCTTGTTCTCTTCTTATTGCTACTAGGTTGCCATAATTTTTAAAATGGATATTCTAGCGAAGTTGCTGAGCCCCATATTACAAGTATGCCTCTTAATCTGGCACAGTGTCCATCATCATGTTGCACCTTGCTGGCTTTTGAGATTTAATTTTTTTCCTTATTTTCTTTTCTTCTTCCTTTTCTCACTTTCAGTTTTGGATTTTTGTTTTGCTGTCACCAAGAGGCACATTCTCTTTATCCTTACCTGAGAAGGGATAAGGACAAAAAAATTGTATTTTCCTGGGAAGTAGGTGCACAGAGAAAAATCTGTTCGTCCACTTCGTAATTCTCTCAGCAGTTGTAGAACATCTTGTCTGAAAGTCTGGCTCTAACTAATGGCAACTGTGGCAAATCCAGGATTTTGTTGTTCAGGACCAGTATCACAAAAACAGTTTTCATATTGTTATAAAATGTTCACACTCATCAGATCAGGTTATACGTAAATTGTGTAAGTCATCATGGGCCAGAATTGTACCAGAGCTGAATGTGTACTTCATTTTCTAAGCTCATAAAGTTTTACTGCAAAAACAACTGAAAATACAATTCTAAAGGCAGACTAAAATGCTATGAATACTTTTTATCTCAACAAGTAGAAGTAGTTTGCAACCCTTGAGCAATAAAGATACTAAATTACTATTCATGATGTTGATTTGTTGCGTAAGGTTCTTCAGCTGAGGACAATTAGACTGTCTGATAACTGTTTGGGTCTTTGCATAAAACTCATAGCTGCTACAGCCTAGACTTTACGCCTCTCTAAGGGGCATTGCAAAACACTGAGACCTTCAAGGTGGTCATTAATAGCATCTTGGGATGTAGAAACAAAGATTAGAATATTTGAAATTATTCCTTTAAACTAATTAAAAAGTTTGATACCAGTTTCTACATAGAAGCGACATCTCTTTGTTGTTACAGCAAATTTAAAAGGCTTTTCCTTTTAAGAAAAAATTGAAATTACAGCATATTCTGAAACACAATGTTGTTTTGGAACAGGCATTTCATTAACAAATACCACTCACATATAGTAAACATTCAAATGCACGAACAGTACAGTACACCTGTACTTCTTTTGAGTGCCACAAAAAACTGACCTAAGCAAGGCAAACAGATTGAAGACCTAATGAGGCTATTACTATTGCTGTCTCATGTTTTTT
The DNA here is from genome assembly GCA_020745775.1 of Theristicus caerulescens. Lineage (NCBI taxonomy): Eukaryota > Metazoa > Chordata > Aves > Pelecaniformes > Threskiornithidae > Theristicus > Theristicus caerulescens. Next base: position 131,558,277 of record CM036558.1, on the reverse strand, counting down.
TGCTAGTTTGTCACCTCACATTGGGAATCTTGTGCTTATATATATTCATCATTTAAATGCATTAACTTTTAGGTTGTTCCAAATCTTTCTGATTGCTTTTCCACTGCCGAGACGTGTTAGAAGACCTTTACAATGGTGAAACACCTGCATTATCTTAACAATATCTATTTCTAAAATAAAGTAATGAAAATAACACTGTACTTGCATAATGTGCCATAAAACTCAGGTTAAAAATCATATTTTCTTACAGTTAAGATGTTTTATTGATTTTTAGTGTTACACTAAATACCTGTAAGAGAAAACTAAGTCAACGTCCTGAAATTCCTGAGTGATTCTACGCTAACATGGATAAATTAAGATGGCTCAGTTTCTACGCAGTGGGTCTGCTCTACCTTTCTTCAAAGACAGATTAGACTAAACTAGTGAAAACTTATTTTATGGTTTTATTATTTAGACGTTTTAGTAAAGAGGTTGGATTTTTGAAATAAATACTAAAAATTCTTCACAAATTTCCTTCTTCATCTATAAATAGAATTGCACATTAAGGTCTAACTACTTACAAAAGCACAGTCAGTTATAAATACCTTGTAAAGCCACTGAAAGCAACAAGTTTTATAGCTGCTACTGAGATTTGACAAGGAGACTTTATTCTAGGTTCTAGGAATGAAAATGAGGAAGGAAGAAATACAGATTGATATTCATTTCCCATGTCAAGCTTGCTGGGCTAGTAGCTGAAAAAAAAATAGTTTTTTGCTGTAGTAATACTATATAATTTAGTATAATGTTATCCTGATCTATTTTATATGCAAATATATATTTGCAATACTATATCTGTTATCTTTATATCATTTCTCACAGTATATACTTCAAAGATTCTTTAGTTGTGGTATGTTAGAGATTCGGTTTATTACAGTTCGAAAGCAATTTATAAATATATGCATGTAACTGAATTAATTAGAAGAATTAAAGATATTTGGAAGATGTAACCATTGCATGTAGTTTTAATCTGGGTTTTCAAATGGTTTTAGTACTTGGGAAAATGAAGATGAGTTTCTTTACAAAAGCTTAATTTTCTACTGAGGACTTTTACCATATTATCTTACAGTGATTGGATAGGGATTTGTGGATGTCCAGAGGAGATGAAAAATTGTGATTTTAGCATGAAGATGAAACAGAAGTTGTATTCGTGTAAATCTTAAGTGGATATTTCTACTGGGGATTTGAGACTTGTGTTTCAAGCACTTCGGAAAAAAATCATTCAGTTTTTTATTTATAGCATAAAAGTGATATGAAATGGTGGTTTTATGGTTGTGTTACATTGTCATGACAGTGTAAGATCTCCTGTTATTTGCAGTCTAGTTAAGTTACTTTGAAAGAGTAATAGTCGTATATGTTGCAGATATGTTCATAATGTACACAGATGTGTACAAGCACAGTAAGTTCCGATTTGCATGTGCTTAATTAAAAAAGCTTGTTTTAGGCAAGTGTAAAGACCACTGGGGATGAATGTTCCTTTATATGCCACACAGCCAAGAAGCAGTAAAGCCATTTAATTGTACTTAAGAAATATATTTAGTAAAATAGTGTCTGATTGATTTTAGGATCCTACCTTACTTCTAAGAAACATCTTCAGCACTTAAGACATACTCATTTCAGCTGTATAAGTACTGCTGAAAATGTTTTCTCACATCTGAAGACAACAAAATTCTGACAGCAAATAAAAGGAGTCCGGATTCTTTTCTTCCTTAGTTTACAGTCAGTTGAACTGTTTCACATCAGTCTCATTTGATTTCATATCTCCAGTAGTCCTTTTCCTTGACTCTAGTCATCTTCCTGACTCCTCTCATTATGTTAGCGTTTTTCTTTCTCATTGTTTTTGGTTGCTTTGTCCCCCTTTATCTCATTTTTTTTTCCTTCTAGGTATTAAGCAGGATATAAAAATTAAACCTTTGCCCTTAGTTTAAAGCTCTTTTTATCCATGATGCTAACCTCAGTCTCAGCAGGTAAATAGCTCACGTTTTAAAGCAGACACTATTTGTTACATTTCACTGCTTGAACATCTCCTGGTTCAGGCTTTGAAACCTCCTTTTCTTCATTATCTAGTTGTGCTTTTACCTTCTTCTCTGGATATCAGCAATGCAGTAGGTACAGAGAATACTGAAGATCACCTTAAGCTTCTTCAACAGTTTCTCTAGCTAAGCAGTCTCCTCTGACCCCTTCAGTAGGAGTGCTGAAGAATGTGTCCTGACATCAAGTACAAGACATGTTTTGCTTTTTTTTCTAAAGTCCCCTGAGTACCTTTTATTAAACTCCAGGTCTGCATCTCTTATTTTTCTGATTCTACTCTCCATGCCTTTCTGTTTTCTGTAGCCTTTTTTTAAGATGGCATCCACCTGTCTTATTTAGATTCACATATGGTGGGATATAACCTACTGTGCCAAAGTATCCCCAAATGCGATTTTATGTCTCAGTTCCATTTTCCTGCAGAGTCCAGCTTTCATGTGTCACCAGCTTCTGAAGAGGTTTTGTGTTCTGTAGATCAGCTTTTCAGTAGTACAGGGATATCAGGGTCGTGATTATCAGTCTAGCTGTTAATGTACACTTTTGAGTTGTCAGATCTTGTTTTCAGAATAGCCTTACAAGACAGACCTTGGACAGAATGAATCACCATGTGAAAGCTAAACAACGCTGAGAGAAGGAGAAGTACTTGGCGAAGAGAGACGTGGAAGAGCTATGGAACCTGTATGAATTAAAAAAGAAGGCTTGTTGTTAACCATATGTATCTTCTTTTTCTGGTTTCACATTTGATAGCAAAACCAGTTTTTGTTTCCCTGTAGCAGTACTACTTTGTAATCACAGGGTCACTCCCGCAGATAGCCTATTGTTGCCTCCAGTGCCAGTATGCAAGTAAAATCACTCGCTAAAGGAAAGTGGCATGGTCTTAAAGCTGTAATGAGGTGTTACTTTGGGTGCTGCTGCTTTGAATTTATCAGATCTGAATTTAGATTCATATTTCACAAGGTATTTAAGCAACTGCCTAACTTTAAGCAGATGAGTAATCCCTGTTAAGTCAGTGGAACTACTTAAAGGTTTAAAGTTATGTGCATAAATATCTTACCAAATCAGAATATTAAGACGAGAGCATATGCAGACTTGGGTTTTGTTTGTTGTTTTTTGTTTTGCAAATATTCAGTTGATCAATTTTACTGTAATTATATTTTTTTATGTTAATCGTATTTGAGATGGCAGAAGATTTAAAATTGATGCCAATTTTTGAATCTTTTTTTTGAAGGAGTTCTGCATGATAGGATTTTAAGACTGAATTAAGTGTCGGAGGAATTTGTGCTGTGAAGTTGAACAATTTATGCAGAACACAGAAAAAAATCTATTACTGAATTTGCTTTACTGTCTTCTCTACCTACAGCTGAGAGTGATGCACTGAAAATGGCTTTGATCTTCCTCTGTACATTGTAAAGCTTTTCGGCTAAATATCCAGTTATGTTGACTTTACTACTTGCATGCCTCCAGAGAACTACTGATTCACTGAAAAATTTAAACTGGTTTTAGGTAATGCAGACCATCAGTTTCTTTTCTGGCTCTGATGAAAAGTAGTCATTAGCCAGCAGGCCCATCAAGTGGGAAATTTCCTGGGGTTTCTGTATTTTACTGGAGTTGCATATCATGCAGACTAGTTGGCTTAGGTCTTATCTACATGTAAGTTATGGCACTTTAACTATACTAGTAGTTTTCTGTAGAAGCAGTGTTATAATTTCATTAATATGACTTAGAAGTAGGTGAAGATGCCTTTATGACATATAGTTGTGTCCACACTGGGCTCAAACTATTGAGAGAGTTGGGATTGTTCAGCCTGGAGAGAGAAGGCTCTGGGAAGACCTTATTGTGGCTTCCCTCCGGGAAGACCTTATCTATATCTATATCTATATCTATATCTATATCTATATCTATATCTATATATCTTTCAATGTATAAAGGGGGCTTATAAGAAAGACAAAGACTTTTTACCAAGCCCTGTAGTGACAGAACAAGGGACAATGGTTTTAAACTGAAAGAGGGTAGGTTTAGATTGGACATAAGGAAGCAATTTTTTTACGATGAGGGTGCTGAGACACTGGAACAGGTTGCCTAGAGAAGCTGTGGATTCCCCATCACTGGAAGTGTTCAAGGTCGGGCTGGATGGGGCTTTGAGCAACCTGATCTAATGAAAGATGTCCCTGCCTGTGGCAGAGGGGGGTGGACTAAATGATCTTTAAAGCTTCCTTCCAACCCAAACCAGTCTGTGATTCTGTGATTCTCTTGCTTCAAGAAAACTGACAAAAATAATCATCAAACTGGTAATCAAAATTGTGAAACTAGTGTAAAATATATGCACTTAATAGGATTTAGTGGATTGTTGTCGTTTTTTGCTTCCTAATCATGTTTCAAGTCCTATCTGCTGTTTTAGAATAAATACAGCCTTGTTCCCCAAAGTTAATGAGACTGTTTATTTGTCATCTGATTAGGAGATCTAGGTTAATTTTTCAATGTTTTTCTTTGTTTTGACTAAAAGCAATAATAGAGAGGTCCTAAAGATGTTGATGTGCAGGCTACAGACTAACCTGTGGGAAATGAGGCAGCTGTTGAAAGCCCTGGTTCCCCCATCCCTGCCCTCCTCCTGGCCAGGAGTTTCCATTCCCTCCCTTACCCTGGCAGTAGCATTTGTGCAGTTGTGTGGTGAGCCTGAGCAGTATTTTTTATTTGACTGGGAGGAGAGGATCTGTCTCCCCACGGGTCCTTGGTGGGGACCCCTCCAACATGGGTCCAAACGTGCCAGCAATGACTGAGCCATGGGCCAACACCCACAGCTGTCTTGATGCTGTTGGGCATTGCAGGGAGTTGGGTGATGACTGTCACTTAACAAGACATGTCTCTTGTCTGTGCTTAGACCAGAAATCTAAGCATTGACTCCAAGCTGTGGCTCAAAGTTGAAGAGAAACTACATGTTCACTCCTAACTGTCAAGATAGTGGTCTTTTTTAGGTAGAAATAGTAATTATTGGCAGGTGTTAGAGGAAAACTTGCTTATTTGTTTTGTATCCTACTTTTATTTTGCTTTTCTTTGATCTTTATTTTGTTTTCTTTCATAACTTGACCAAGAGAGAAAATCATTCAAACTAGTGGAGCATGGTTGTTTATTTTATGTTCTGAGGCTGCAAAGATGGTTGCGATCTAAAAGGTCTATAATACCAGTGTGGGGGAATGCTACAAAGGATTGAGCTTCTTTTCCTATATTTAACATGCTTCGGGGGATATGTCTCAAGTGTTCCCTCTTTGTTCATTGTAGGAATATTTTCATTAAAGTTTTGGTTTTGTTACTTTAATATTTTACGATCATAGAATGGTCTATGTATTTTTTACTTCCGGGAGTGTAGTAAAAATGTCTTGTATAAGAAAGATGGACACATCTCTTCCTGAAATTCAGGATTTTGGAGGCTACCTCCTTGCAGATAGTGTGTTCTTCTCAGGCTGCATTTAAACTGTGATTGAGCACTTTAAACTTCAAAACTTTACAGTTTTTCCTTTGCAGTTTATCATGTAATCTCTTATGAACTGTAAACATCATAAATGCCTTTAGCATTTTAAATTTGGAAAAAAAAATACAGAAATACAGGCTGACATGCAGCCCTCCACAATATGAGCTAAGCTTTTGAGTCTAGTGTTTCTCACCAGCTGCACTTGTCTTCAGAGGTGTCTGGTCAATAAGATATACTGAGTTTAGGTGCTGAAGAAGAATTGGGGGCTGCTGATTTGAGTCTTAATGTTTGTGTTTGTAGTCTTATTGCTGGAAGGTAGGCAGTGTAAAAGGTGCTGACTGCACCAGCACCAGGGCTTGCTTTTGTGCTTTAGATTAGTGAATGCAACGTACTAATCTCAGCAACTTGTAAAGCAAGTAAATGAAGAAGGAGACTTCATGTTATCATGACTGTCTCTGTGGAGCTTAATTTATGGAATAGCAAATTAATTTATTGAGAGTAGTGATGATACTTGAGTCAAAATAAGATCATCTATTATAAGGAATCTAGCTTTTGTTACACAGCTTTTATCTTTCCTTTTTAAAGACTGCAGCCTGAAAAGTGATAATATAATATTTACTCACAATAGGGTGCAGTGCCTTTCATACCATGTTTGAATCCTGAAAACCTGTGGATTCACAGCACATTAAAGAGGTATTGATCAAAGGCTCCTCTGTGTTCAAACTAGAACCAAGATAATTGCATCTGTTCTAAGTCATGCATTTTGTTATTTCTTGAAAAGATTCTACATATGGACAACTGCACAGTTAGTTAGAAATAGGGTCCTTGAATGTGAAACGACTGAGGATATGAAAAACAATTACTGCTTCAGCTTTCAGTTTCTTTTATGAAAATCCACAGTGTGCAACTGGGGAAAAAAAACATGGACTGAAGTTTGAAAGATGACGTGGCAAATGATCAGTTACTTGCTCTGTCATGTACACTGTTGAGCCCCTAGTAAATGTCCTCAGACAGATGGTTAGAGAGCCAAGACATATATGCCTTCTGTTGCCCTTCATCATTAAAGTGTGTTGGCACATCTGTATGTATTTTACAAGACAATAGGTACTCTTGTGTCTTTACTACACACTTACACACACGCATACTCTCCCTCTTCCCTCTGAAAGCAAACCACTCTTCTTTAGCTCACACAAGATCAGGGCAAATGTCAGAAGATGGAGACAGAAAAGTACATAAATCTAAGTTCTGCTGAAGTGGAAAACTTTCAAAGTAGATACTCCATAACTGGAGATGCTCCAGATATTGCCATGTTATGTGAAACAGTATCCACGTGCCCCTTTGGAAGAAGCAGCAGTGTGGTACCTCTGTTCACTGAGGCTGTATTCATCTTGAATCAGAAAGGCATGTCCCTGCAAACCTTGACTTGCTTACCGAAGCAAAGTGAAATGCAGCTACGCAGTGTGCCTGCCACAGAGGACTCTTGAACAGGCAAAGGCAGGATACGGCCTAACACCTGGAATCTCCAGCCAAATCCAGATTTTCAGTGGAAAGTTAATTGAAATTTCAAGCAACTTAATGAAGAAATTGGTAGGTTCTGTCAGCCCTCCTGAACAGATTTGAATGTCCTTCAAAATATATATTGTAATTCGGTGGAAGTTCTTGGCATGATGCAGTAATCACTTGGTGAAACATTTTGGAATGCATTACAGAGATCTGGCTAGACAGTTAGAGCGGTCCCTTGCCGTCTTAAGATGTGTGAGCATGAAGAGCAGTAGCCTTTTACTGGTACTTTTTTTTCTGAGGCACAATTTCCTAGAAAGAATTGGAACAACCTGCAGTTCCCATGATCCTTCTGCGGGAGATGTCTTCCAGAGACAGGTTATTCTATGTCAAATTCTATGTTCAACACTGAAGAGGAAGTGTGCTTAAATATAACAATTGATTCACTTGGAAATGGGAAAAAAGAGGAGGAAGAGATGTCAAGGTTGTAAATTCTAAATATAGATCGGAAAACTCAGAGGGACCCTCATTTAAACTTTTCTCTGGTTTATTTTGGTATTGGGTGGAAAAATATTGAGGTATTTTGTGCCAATAACATAAAATTCTTCCTGTCTTCCTTTTTTTCTACAAAACCTTCTACCTCCTTGGCTTGGAGGAAATATTTGAATGTTTGAGCTTATTCTTCTGTCTTTAGTTATTTCTTAATATCCTCTTAGACTTTTCTGAATGCAATACTACCTGTCACTAGCTGTCAAAAGTGATATTTTATGTAGAATGGGTTTTCTTTGTATTTCAACCTTTGCTCTTTTCTCTTCTTCTTAATAATTGTCCTGCATTTTGTTTTCCACTTCTTCCCCAGTTATGCTCTCTCTTGCCTTCAGTGCAGCTTTAGCCATAGTTTTGGGACCAGCATCACCATACCTGTGACAGTTGTATTCCATTCACTGTTGTCTCTCTGATACTATTTTTTCTCTTAGTGCTGCAGTAAGAAAGCATCAAATCATTTTAGGGAATGTGACAAAACTTACTAATAAATCATTGAGCGTTGCACTGATCGATATGAAGGATTTTTGTGATTACCATTAAGCCTGGAAGTTGAGTCACCATCTGTCTAACTGCTAGAGATGCTGATTTTAACTAGACATTATAATACAGCTTGTCAGGCCATTGTACTTCATAATTTCAAAATATAATTATGTGTTTGTAGTTGGCAATCTAAAATGTAAAGGTGCCCAATAAACTTTTTTTGGTTGTGTTTTTGTGTCAGTGATACAGACAGAGAAGCCTTAAAAATAAAACCTTTATTAAGTACAACGGAGGGAGAATACTGGCTTTCTCAGGGTCATTGTGAGTTACTGTGTAAGAATACTCCTGCTTTCCCTGAGCTCTGTGATGGTTGTGGGCATTGTCATTCTTTCTTTCTGTGAAGCTCAGACAAGGAGCATATATCCTTTATCTCAAAAGCTTAAATCCTTTCCAAAGGTGGGAGTTTGTTTCTTTGGCCCAGATCTACAAATGGCTTAGAATTTAGATACTTAACTCAAAACCCTGTATCCTTAAATGTTTAGGCTGAGGCGGACCCATAATCCTGTGGAAATAACAACTATTATTTAAAAGGTCTCACCTGTCGGTGCTCTGGTTAAAGCCACATTTGTTCAGCATACTCAGTGAGATGATTGCCAAACGGGGGCACCTCGCTCCCAGCCTGCCTGGGACCTTGGGGCTGGGGAAGAGCAGCGAGGCTACAGAGGCTGTCCACGGCAGCACTCACTGCCACAACATGGAGCATCCTTTTCAATGAGCTGCTAGTCACTCACCGTTAAGGGAACTGTTTGTAAGGCAGAACAAAGTTGTTTCTCAGAGGAGAACTGATAAAGCTCACTGAGAAAATAGAGAAAGCAATACTGTTTGCGTTTAATTATTTTTCTGTTTATGGATTATATGACTTATTTAAGACTAGGTACTGATCCCTACTTCATGACTCTGAAATAGAGAACAAGAAATGATAACACCTAATTAATGAAGTTGTAAGTATGGTTCAGCCTATTGAAAGGAGCCCATTTGTACCTATCGGTTCTGTTAGCAGGCATTTTAAAATGTGACAGAACAAATTAATGTAATTGAGATTAAAAGTGACTTTGTCTGGATGTAAATCTTAGCAACAAGATAAGCCAAACTCTTCTAGGGTAATGAAAAAAGATCTTTTAACTTTAGAGAATATCTTAAATGATACGTGTTAATAGTCATTACCATCCTTCCAACAGCCATGCCGTATTCATAATGTACCTGAAGTAATGTAGCCACTGTTGAAATACATGAAATGAATCTTAAACACAGTTTCGTAAAGGATTTGGGTTAAAAAATTTCTTTAAGTAACTAACATGCAGAAGCAAACATGTTCTTTTAGGAAGCGTTTGTTTTTCCTTCTGTTTTCCTTGCAGTAATAGGAACATTTCTGTTTCTGAATTGACTTAAATGTTTCGCTGAGGCCTCTGATGGTGGGTTAGACAAGCAAGAAGAGGGGCCCCAGCTTCTATTTCTGAACACTGGGCTATTATAGGAAGAAAACTTTACTTGTCCTTAATGATTTAGAGCTTTTTAGTAAAAGATTTATCTACTATGATCTGGACTGTTAGAAGCAGTAGGAGTCCTGCTATCCATGTTAGCATGGACATATTAAATTAAACTTGTTTCTGTTCTTTCTTAGCTGTCTTCAGTTATCTGTGCTCCATTTTGGCCTATGCTTCATTATGGAAACTTTTTTCTTTCATGGGCTCATAGGGAGCCCATGATCCATCATATTTCTTTTGGTGCGCCGTATTAGGTCTCTTGAAAACTTTTGCAGTTGTCAATGGCAATTTATAAAAGCAAAAAGATCTTTGCCTGTTGTTGTGAATAATCTGGTGTGTCACAAAGATTTATCATCAGCATCCTAAAATAAAGAAGATATTTTGTAATCATGGCGATGTGGCATTCAAAGAAAGGGAGTCATCTGTTTCCTTTTAACAGTTGGTTGAGTACATAAGAGTGAGGCTTCAAGAAACAGAGTCTGGCTAGATTAATATTCCTTTGCAGTGTGTTATTTTGGCCTAAGTTTTGGAAACCTATAAGTTTAATTAGCTTGGCAATTTCATCTGCAGATTCTAGTCTAAAGAGTGTTAACCCTTGTATTTCTATTTTCAAAATCTTGCCTGTGTTTTTACGTGTCAAAGACCCAACTGGAGAACTGTTAACTTTTGTGAAAGCAATATATTATTTCTGAGGCAGTGATGGAGCTCTGTTTTGAACAAAATTATCAGATTCTGCCATATTTCTTGTCTTTGAAAACATCAGCTCAGCCAAAATGCTAAAGAACGTCAGGCTCCCACCATTTAGACATTCATATTAATGCTGTTTTCAGAGATGAATTATCAAAACAAGATGAGGTTACTCATTAAGTAAATATCTAACACTTATAAAATTGTAAATGCCAAAAAATACAGTAAATTTTTCTGTCCTAATTCAGTACATACCAAAGAAAATAATGACTTTGTTAAATTGAGTGATGCCAAATATTTATATCTAATATTTCAGTGCAGAGGTCAGTTAGCTTGGCTCTTTCTTTTGAAATTCAGCCATATTAATGTAACAGATTTTAAGTCAATGCTGATGGATGCATGGTGTTTGTTATCATGTACACTTGAGTAGTTTATGTGAGTGTTTTGAAGTCATCTAAATACCAACAGAGGCAAAACTGTTTCGTGGATATATAAGTGTTTGTGTTTACAGCTACAGATACATATATTTGAATCTGCTTATCTTATTCCAGAATAGAATAATAAGTGACTGATTAAATTGAGGGTATTTTTGGGTGAGGCACTGATAGCCAATGTACTTGATCTAAGTACTATATTTTAGGCACTTAGAAAATATTCTAAATTACATCACAACCAGTCAGAAATTTGAGATACACCGGTTACTGCATGTTCCTAGGAAGTGTAAATGCAAAAATAACCCCCCAAACCCTAGCATTTAAAAAAAGCATTTTAAACCAGTAAAAATTATGAGTTCTCAGCACCATCCTGGATTTTGGCCTTTTGATAGGGAAGTCTCCTGGGCAGGCAGCACCTTTGATGATTAATTTATTTATGCTCTTTCTCTAGCCAGTCAGTATAAACTGGAAGGATAGCTTAGTGGTCTTTTTGGAGAAAAGAGAAAGAATATAGCTTAAAAACATAGGAATGTGTACACACACACATTTGGTTTATCAGTCTGCAAGTTAAGCACACGCTTTCATTTTAAATAAAAATGCATGTTGAATGTACTCAAATATTTTAATAAGCTAAGACCTGTCTAAAATTCTGCAGGACTAAAACTATACCCAGTTATATTCCTTTCCACTTTTTCTGAAAACTAAATGGAAAAGGTCGATGTTGCAGCATGTCCAGGGCCTCAGCAGGTAAAGGTTGTGATAGAAGCTTAATTCCACATTCAAGAGATCTTCGTGAAAAACAACTTTCCACTCACAATGTGGTAGTTTGACGTATCCTCACAGTTTAAAAAGAGGCATGGGGTGAGAAATAGTTTCTGGATCCAGGGTTGCTTTTAGTCGGCTTAGATTTCACTTAAATGGTAGGATGATAGTTGTCCTTCTGTGTCTTTACTGATAAATAAAAATACTAGAAATAATCTCAGCAGGGAAATTATTTTACTTGCTGTGTTGTTTTGTGTTTTTCTTGCATGCTGGGGATGGATCAAGCCATTGAGGATTTGGGGTCCTGGATAGGACACTTTATTCTTCAGTTAAGCAGCAGCAAGTGGGTTGTAATTCTGGGTTTTACTTCAGTCCCCAGTCCTTAATTTACCAGAAACTAGTGACCTTCTGAGGTCATCTCAGGTGTGAGTAATCTCTGCCACTGCATTAAGCAGATAAGTCTGGGAATAGTAGGTACATATTTCTGCAAATAATGCTATTTCTGTAAATAACATTGTCACTTTTTGTTTCTGCTGTTAAATTCAAGAGTTAGCAATCTTTAGAGAAGCTATTTAAGTGTATTTATAGAGGGTGAGACTCAGCCTCAGTGCTCTGAATGGAGCCGTGTGCTGGGAGCGCGGCACTGCGATACCCCCAGCTCACGGGGCTTGGAGCCGACCGGCTCCTGGGGCGAGGGGAGGAAGGAGGGGGCACTTCCACCACTGCCGCCGGACCTTTTCCTCACTTCCAAGAAGCAGAGCATTGAGTTTTGTAATAATGAGAGAAAAAATGTGACGACTGAAAAGACAGGCAAAATGAGCATGAGGAAGAGAAGAAACCAAGGAAAAGGTAGTAAAATGTGTATTAAAGTATTTAGCAAAAAATACATACAGAGATACTAGGCTTCTTTCTGTCCAGCAGTTAAATATTGTTCTTGGTCAGTTGAATTTCATTATTTTTGTCCTTGTTCCAGTTTAACTGAGCTGGGGCAATTATTTCTCAGGCAGTACATCTTACAGAAGTTGTATTGGGTGGCAAAAATGCTGACTTGTACAAAAAAAGAACGATGGAGAAATGTCAAAATGATTAAGAGAAATGAAACTAGTATTAATTTTATGTATTATTACTTCTGTTTCTTGCTATTCCTAAATCCATCATGGCTTTTCAGTGCTTGTTTTATTTTCAGTGTCCATGAAAATGTTATACACTGGCTACTGTTACTGAACTTTCCAAGAGCAGACATCACTCAAAGCTTAAAAAGCTCCATGAGAGTTTACCTCTATTTGGTGGTGGTGTGAGAATGCAAAGCTTTTCATACAGCTAGCATCTTACTGATGCTTCTTTACAGTGGGAAGGTGGGGCAGGTATGTGTGGGATGGGAGAGCAGCTGCGCCAATTAGAAGCTGAAAACACTGCAAAGAAGAAATTGCGATGTTGTAAGCGCTATTACTCCTGAGCGAGTAATTGAGCTTACAGCTTTCTGAGCGCTTTTAGCTTAAACCCTGGGGTCATTTACCATTTAAGTGTGCTTCCACCAGCAGTAGTAAATATGATGCTAAACCCTGTGGGTGTGATGAGTGGATCGGGGCATGGGGAGGTATGGGGCACTGCTGGGCTGGATGAGCGAGCGGGCGGGTGGGCGCGCGGCCCTTTCCAGCTGAAGGGGAGCTGAGCTGTGCTAACAAGAGGGCTGTGTGTCGGGGAGGTGGGCAAAGCTGTGCTCTTAGATTGCTCGCAGTGAATAAACGTGCTGAGAAAAAGTGCAGCTGTGCTTTTTTAATATGCACTGCAGGAGATTTCAGCAGCCTGATGATATATCGTGCATTAATGTTGAAAAGATAAACACATTTAGAGAGCACAGGAAGGCCTTGTGTTTTTATGTTAGCAGAATGCTTCCTAATGAATAAGAACGTGCTGCTGGCTTCACAGAGCCATATGGCAGCTTTTCTAATTTTAGTTCGGTGCAGATGCATAATTCTCCCTTGTTTTACCTCCTAAAACCTTCCTGAGATGTTGCATAGTTTTTCCTGTAAGACTTGATCTATAGTTTCTGGGGGAAAAAAATGTATTCAAGGGTCTAATATCTTCTTTGCTCTGGACAGATGTATGCTGTATGATGAAAGTGCAACCTCACTACATAATCACTTCCCTAAAATAGTAGCTAACTTTATTCACAGGGATGGGATAAGCTGGTCTTAAAATTGATTGCTGAAATAGTTGCTGTTTCTTAGGCACTGGTCTTTTGAAAAATTACTTGCTTTCAGGGAGAAAAAACAACTTGTGTCGAGGCAATGGGAACTGGGTAAGAAACGTGCATGTGGGTATCAAGTTCCATGTGAGCCATGGATCATAGTGCTTTGAATTACGCAGCTACAAGGCAGAGCTGCTTTCCCTGTGGTTAACCAAGCATCAAAATAACTTACACGTTCTTCACTGCTTTGCTTCATCATGTGTAGTGATCCAAAACTACTCACATTACCAAATACAAGTTTTCTTTTTGTTGATTTTTTTTTTCTATTTTTTATTCAAGTCGATACATTTGAAGGTGCTTTTTGTATAGCCCTACTCATGTTGAAAACCTGTCCATGACCACAGTCAATATCATTACTTAGCAATACTCATACACAGATGTTATTAAATCTAATATTTCAAATGTTATTAAATCTAATACTTAAAACTGTAATGTCAACTAAATTTAACAGTTTGCAAACTATACTTTCTATTATATGTTAACATTAGTTTTTAATACTATATCTACCCTTATCTCTGGCCAGTTACATATTTTTACTGTTTCCTTGACTGTTTGTTTGGATTTTATTTTTGCATGGCAATTCAGGAGAGATCAGAAGGACCACACAGGGTAAACTTACTCACAAATTTGAATGAAGCAAGACAAAAGTAGTTGGCTAATGCATACAAAAATGGAGAAGATAAGTTGTTTTCGAGACAGTTGTGGTGTAAATCTTAATTGCATGTTTAAACATTATATAGCGTTTACAATCACTTTCAAGAGATGTTGCTGTTGTTGTTATAAGGATCTTTCTTGATTCATGTGATTTTTCTAATGTGCAGAGTTAAGCTTTGTAATGTCCCTTGTAATAAATCTCTTTGCTTATATTTTTTACCTATTATTATATAAATGAGGGTATATGATTTGAGATGGGTGTGACATTTCAGTAGCAATTCCAGAAAATTATGAAGAACAGGGATTTTATGGGGCACCTGACAAAAACTTTTTTAAACAGTATTGGATAATAAATTTGATCCTGTCTGTTAACAGTTTTTTTTTCTCTTGACCTTTTTCCTCAGCAGTTTGCAGAGCATGGGTGCTGCCCTGTCCAGCGTTTTGCCAGCATCTCTTTTTTGCTCCTCTTGTTCTGTGATGAACCTTAAGTGTTTCTCTTATGAAAAATAAACTAAATGTGTGTTGATGCAAATTTTCTCTTTCAGATTGTGCTTCATCTTTTTGCAATCCCTACAGAGGCTACAGTTTTGTTCTTTACTTTGAAAATGCATTTTGGTTTTGCAGAGAGCGTCAAGGGGGAACTATTTCTGTAGCTAGTTTCATTAAGGAAGTTGGAGTAGAGCTTGAAGACAGCCAAAGAGAGCTTTTTGGGTGGTTCAGCTGGTCCTGCCTGCCCACCTGTAGGGAGGGAGGGTTTGAAACACAACCAAGAGAAGGCGATACCCGTCAGTAGCACTTCTGAGTCTGCTGTCAGAAATCCAGAGAGAACCGACATAGCTTGAGTTGGGAGGATGGAAAACAAGGAAGGCTTCCTAAGTTAAAGCATAGCAGGAGACTTCGAACTATTGCTTTTGGCTTCTCCTTCTCTGACTTGTGAATTTCTGTTAAACTAATGTGATTTCACAAAGGTTTGCTTTCAGAATCTGGAATGAGCTTCAAATAAAGCTTGAGGCTTTCCCACTGATAAATTTGTCAGAAAATATTTGTGAGGGCTTTTTTTTCCTTCTTTCTTCTGTATATTACTATAGAAAAGTAAATACAGTTTAAATACATCACTAGGAAGATGCCCAATTGAAAATACTAATATGTATTTTAGTATATTACTGCATATACAATTGTAAACATATCCACAGTTTAAAGTCTAAATTACACAAATCGCTAAAATGCTACATAATTGGATGTATATGTTCTTTGTAGTCTCTCTCTCAGGAGTACTTCTATTTTATTTAAATTTTTTTCTCTCTCTAGGCTAAACTCTTAATTGAGCGGAGCTAATAATTATTTCATGTGTGTGAAGTTTATTCTGCTGTAATTTAGATAAAATATGCTTGATCCCTGGTAGTCATATTCGTAAGGATGGGACCAGTTTCTAACTTAATGCTCCCTCTCCATAGGAGAATTCCCTGTGTGGAGGTGAAGCCATGGGAAGCCCCTTTCCACCCTGCTCACTTCCTCCGCCAGCACAAGGCTGTATTTCTCTTTCCATGCTAAACCTCCACATTGCTTTAGCCGCCGTTCCTGTAGGATGCCTGGTAACGCTTTCCTGGCGTTTTACATTTGAACAGGGGCATCGCTGTTCTAGGAGGCAGCATCGCTGGAAGGTGCGAGATCAGGGAACCGGCTCCTGCTCTCCGTGTTAGTGGCCGCAGTGGAAAAATCTAGCGGCTGTGATTATTCACAGGGTAATACCAGCAATTCCCATGGGGCTGGAAAAAAGGCTTCTGAGAGGCTTTGCAAGGTTTGGCCTCTGCTGCTATTTTCCTAACCCCTAACATTCAAAAATCATTAATCTAGTGTAGAAATAATAAACTCTCTGTGCTTTCGATATGTTTGTAGGGCCCTCAGTGAACCTAAAAAAGATAGGAGAAGTAAAAAAAGGAAAAGTAAACTTTACATTTTTGCACTGCTACTTAACGCCAGGAGCTGGAACTGTTAAGAAAAACAAAAAATGCAAACTCGTGATAAATGCATGAGTGTTGTCAGCACTAGAAATTCATATATCAGTTGTTGGTTTTTTCCAACCTTCCTGCAGCAAATTTTTGTTCTCAATTAGCCCCACATGCTGTATCACCGAAGAAAAGATTTGCATTTCAGGAGGTTCCCCATGCCTGTCTGTCAGGACAACACTGCTGACAGGGTTTGCACTTACTTTTCCTGTATGTGCTGATAGCGTTTTCATGAGGGGCTTTGTAGTTCAGTCAAAAGTGGATAATTTACTGCACAGCTTAATGTTATCAGTAGCTGCAGTTTATAACATCAACGTAAGTTACTGCTGGTCCTGTTCAGAGGCTGTCTGAGGCCAAAGTTTCCTATACAGTGCCGCTTAAATAAATGTATAGGGGCCAGTGGCCTGAATGTGTAGCCTCTTCTAAGCTCTCCGGCCACTGAAGTTCTTACACAATTAAGTTACAGATCCAATTATGAAGTCCATCATTTGGGAGCACTTGTGATTTATAATGCTTTTCAGAACACCCAACCAAACATCACGAGTAGCATAGTGTGTTGTCATCATCACTGGGAGAGGCAGGTAGGCAATGTTTAGGTCTAAATAGCGTTTTCATACACTGAAGGGAAAGCAGCCACTTTCAGAGACTGGATGTGAGGCTTGAGAGATCCTTGGTCTGACTGGGTATCGCAGCTTCTGTGTTGATTACCATTTCAGTAATTAAAAACTTTCTCCTTTTTCTTTGTATAAAACCTCGCCTGTGTGCATAAAAGAGAACAGTTGTTTTTATAGATATGTTATTGGTGGTTTGTATGAATTCCTTGGTTGTAAGAGTGACAAAAATCTTCAGCAAATGTTTTGTGTTATGTGAAAAATAATCAGTAAAAGTAGTCTGTAAATTGGTGAAACCAGGAAATAACGTGTAGTGAATGTGCTTGCACACCGCTGCTGTACTATAGCTGCAGCCCCTCCATTTCTATCGCATAGGGTATAATCCCTTGTTCTCCAATACTCAAGATGGTATCAGTGGCTGAAGCAGTGAGGGGATGAAAGCAGGAAGCTGGTATCTGTATCCATTATAATATTTTGCAGTGTGAAACCAGGGATCACTTTATGCTACCAGGAACAGATGGGAAACAAATATCATCGCCGACTTTATTAAAAGCTCAACCCTATTTTTAGAATCTTTTAGAATTCTTTCACAATTTTTAGAACATGTTTTCAGTACTGTATCATCATATGGTGCTAACTCTGCTATATTGTAGTGTGGGAAGGATTGTTCAGTTTTTTCCTGCTACAACTAATCTCTGCTTTTTGCTAAAAGAAGATGAAAGAAAAGGGGGGGAAAAAAAATCCCACTGCAGTCCTCAGTCCAAACCAGAAATACTAATTTTGTATCCTGGTGAGTTTAAGTGGCAGAGGAAGAGTTAATAGTTATTTCTAGCGTATTTATTTCTATCAGATTATGCTAATTACAGTGATGTAAAATTATTCCATTAGTTGCAAGAGTCCATCTTCAGAACAATTTTGTTTCATCATTATTCACAGTGGTGTGTTATTGTGTATGAACACACCCTAAGAAGACAGCTAAGATTTTCGTGACTCTCTTTTCATGAAAGGAAGAAACCATAGAAATCTAGGATGAGACAGCCCGAGTGACCAAAGCCTTATTGCCAGTGGGTGATCGCTGATAGGAGAACACCCAGGGGTTTTCAGAAGCGGTTCCTTTACTGTATGTCTAAGTAGCATATATTCACACTGACCTTATAACCTCTGCCAAGGAATGAGTTCAGAGGAACTTTGGCTGCAGTACTGCAGATCTAGAGATAGTGGAAAATACTGTACATTTGGATACATTTTAATTTGTATGACTGATGCTTCCATTTTCACTAAGGGTGATTTTCCAAAGGCCCTTTGCTCCATCCACACATGGTACTTTCAATAATTCCTACAATGAATCTTATTCTGGTTTATGGTTGTAGAAGGCATAAATTCTTGTTATCATAATTTCAGTGTGCTTTCATGCTTATTAAAATAATCTATTGTGTAATATTAAAAATAAAAATCTTTAATGATTTTTAATATTCTAGATTGCAGTATAGCCCTAGCTTTTACATAATTGCTTGGAAAATAATAAAAGAATGTTTTGAGTATAGAACTAGCAACAAAAAATTACTCAATTCATTAACTTATAATGTAGAATATGTATTTTGTATAGTGTTTTTATTACTTTTATTACTTCTCCCTTAAATACCAATATAATTCTTGGAATAGAAAAATTAATACAGTCCATTACTTGATAGGAATTATAAATACACTTGATTTGAAAGTTCCAATATGTATGAATATCCCTTACATTTGGAGTTGGGTATGATCTGTGATACTGTACATAACATATTGTAATATGTGTCATTATGCTCCAGAAACCTTAAATCATTATTTTCTTGCCTGTAATTTTCAAATACAGCACTTGAAATTGTATGTCGTTTCAATAACATATTGGTAAATAAGGCAGTATGAAAATTATGTGATAGCAAAAATGTGGGTGGAGGCATGGGAACAGAAATGAGACTGCTGTTTCTCAGTACTGAAACAGTAGATTGTGGACTTATGTTTTTCCTTCTAAATATAGCGATCGTGGAAAAGTTGTGCAGCTGTGAGCTTTGCATGCTCTTTTAAATCAGTCTTTTAATACACCTTGAGCCTGGCTTTTTGCCAGCATCATTGCACCTTCATGAGGGCTCCTTGTCTTTGCTTATTGTTATGTTTTGTAGTTTAGTAAAATGTCTAGCAGAGGAACAGCAGGAATTATTTCATTTGTGTCACAAAACTTCAAAACTGAGAAGCAAATATACTAGTTATGCTTTTGTTGAATCATTATGGGAGACTATTTAATCTCGTTTTCAGTATTGTTGCACTGTAACCGTTTCATAGCTGGTCTCAATACTCTGTGGGCTGTTACTGTATCATTTAAAGAGCACTGCTCTGTCATTTAATACACAGTTTTCTTTATTGCAGAAAAAGCAGCAGCAGCTAATGAAGATGAAGTGCAAAAAGCAGATGTATCATCTACGGGTCAGAGTGTCATCGACAAGGATGCACTTGGACCAATGATGCTTGAGGTGAAGAGCACAAAATTCCTTTATTTAAGCCAGCTCTGCTCGCCCTAGGATGAAGAGCAGTGTAATGAAATGCAAACGTGCACTCGGGGGTCGCTGTAAAAGAATGGTCAAGAGAGACAAACCATCCTGGCTACTTAGGTTTATGTCATTTAAGAGCAGGCAGCATATTTCTGTTGGAGTCAGTGATAAAACGCTGTTTAACCTGGGGTGGGGAGAGGCAGAGAAAGAGGTAATTCAGCTGCTTTGTAACGCAGACAGCTTGAGGGGCTTCAGTTGGTAGCAAGTCTTGGGTGTCTGCATGTGCATGTTTTATTTGTTCTAAACCATGAGAGATTTGGAAGACCTGTTGTACCTAAACATTGACTTACATGTACAGTAGTATACACGTGAATAATACTTCCTCTAAAATTGCATGTCATTGCTATACTGTTTTAATGTTTTATCATTTCAGCACTTACAGCATGACTCTTCCCTCTAGAATATGAAAGTAATCTAGGAGAGCTTTTCAAGCCATGTATTTCAGTTTGTTCAGTTAAGATTTCTGTCTGATTTAGCTGTTATTTTGATATCCCAAAAGGCTGCATGGTTAAAACCTACCTTCTAAATGTATTAATAGCAATGTTGGCTAGGTATGTTATCTGGGATCCTAATGTCATATGCTACTGTCCTTTGGCACTACTGCTTTATCTGCTTAAGCTCACTTGCAAACTGTTTATTCCTGTTCTGACTGTGGGCTTTATCTGTACGGACGAATAAATGTTACTTCAGATAATACAAAACACAAACTCTGAATCAAGCTAAAGGAACCAACTTTGGCAGAAGCATAATTATCCTGTAATTTGTGAATGTTGCAGGAGCAAGATGCATGTTAAAACAGTTTTAAGTATTTGCAATATTTTTCACGATTTGTTACATGAAAAGATAGTTTTCTGTACTACGTACGAAATAAAGGCTCCAAAATCGCAGTACTAAACATAAGGAAGATTAGACAGATTGGAGTGAAAACATTCTTCTTTGAAATCGGGGGTAACAAATTAATTGATTTAATTTAATATTTGTTATACATGCTCACTGAATTGAATGTTGTTGGTTTTGCTATCAAACAAGGTTAAACATCCATCTCTTACATTGCTATGCTAAAATTTTTTTTTAACTTTCTATTAATTTAATTGTAAGGACCTGTTTTAATCACAGGGAAAATAAGGATAAGGTTTTTTTTTTTTCCTGGTTTATCTTGCATGATTGGCTATTGCAGCAAACATGACATGTAAAATCACCCGTCTGTTCTGTTATTCCATTTAATTTAGTTTTCCTTCACAGTAAAACCATTGCATATTAACAATGAAAGATAGTGGAACTAAATTAATAAACTGTGGTCCTTTTGCACCAAGAAACTTAAAAGGACTGAAAGTTGTTATATGTTTACTGTGAAAAGACTACAGATACTTTCTTTGTGTCTTTATCTCCTTAAGGAAATGCAATTAAGTTACTTCATCTTTACAGAACCCCTTTATACAACCTCTTCAAAAACCTACCCTTTTCCATTGCCAAATAATAATAAAAATGGCAGTGCTGATGAACAGTTTATTAGTTGATTTGGTTTAGAAATGTAATTGTCTGTTTTTATTAAAGAATAAAACTGAAGAATCCTCAAAATAGTGAGTGTTTCCAGCTGAAGAGTGAGTAAAATTCATCATACAACTGCCTCTGAGGAATATTTTAACATATTTCTTGGTTAAAGCAGAAAGTAGATAGGAAGAGAGGGTGAAAAAATAGTCAAGAGAGAGCTGACAACAGCTCAAAGAACACAAATGTATTTTCCATTCCAGTATATCATCTAAAATAATATCTGTTCTCTTGTTTTCTCTTCCAGCATGTTGTCCATTATTTGTTCCCCCATTGTACCAATAGCTCTGAAGGAAAGTTGTTTATTGTGGTCGCAAGTATCTGGGGACAGAATTAGGAAATTATTGCAAAAGCGGAAGCTTCTAAAAGATTTAAGTGGCTTGGTGCATTAACTTGAACAAAAGTCTGCTGCTGCTTACCTACAAGATTATTAATAGAATAGAAAGAAATGGGAGACTGGCATATAAGGCCCTGTGTTACTCGAGGCTCAGATGACCACTTCTGTGGTCAACCCAAGAAGCAGCTGTGAGGAAACGGCACAGAGCAATTCCTTGCCAAAGAAGTTGCTGTAGTAGGAAAATAGTAGGGAAAACTGAAGATTATTGTGGGATGCCAGTAACTCTCATAATCTCTTGCTTGCCATCTCTGCCTTTGAAAGTTTTCTCCTTAGGACTTTGATAAACATCTGCTATGGCTTTGGTTTTGCAATCCCTTTGAATTGATGTAAGCGTAATGGTTCAGCTAAACCCACACCCTTCTGCCCAGCTCTAAAGGCCATGTGGTTTCATGGTGGGCCAGTTCAGGGGACTGATGTGGCTAGCATCTATTTTTTTTTCTTGTATTAGGTTTCAGCCAACTCGGTTCTCTGGTCCAGCTCTTCATATCCTCAGACAGTACCAGGAGCTGTCATGGTGTAGTGAGGACTAAACCAAAGAGGTCATGCTTACATTGGCTTCAAGCAGTGATGAAATGCAGTCTAAGACACTAATCCATAGCAGAGATGCTGATAGAAAATTGTATTAGAGCCTCAATTAATTAAATCTTGTAACTCATTGTTAGTTAAACTAAATACTAGTCAGCAGGAAAATGTCATGAATGTTACGAAAGCACATGGAAAGGAGGGAGCTCTGCAAAGAAAGTGAGTTATCAGGAGGAACCAAGAACGATCAGAAACGAAAAGGCAGCAATGATAAAAAACAAAGTCAGAGATTAGAATTTGTGACAATTAACAGGAGAAAAAAAGACCTAGTTTATCTTAATTTAGAGGCAGTCAGGAAAAGTATATACTTGTACATTTATTTCTGGGGTTTATTATTTTGTAATTTAAAAATAGAACAGACAAAGCATTTGGCAACCAGTAGCTCAGCCACTTTGCTTGTGCGTTGTGCTTTCACTATCCCTCCCCTTTAGCAGAATCATTAACTAACTTAGTTTGGGAAGGACCTCTGAAGCTTGTGTAGTCCCACCTCCCACTGCAAGCAGGTCTGACTGAAGCAGGTGGCTCAGGTCTGAGTCCAGCCGAGGTCTGAATATCTCTGGGGAAGGAGATTTCACAGCCTCTTTGGACAGCCTCTTCCCATATCTGGCCACCTTCATGGTGAATTTTTGTTTTCTTGTATCTCCGTGAAGTTTCCTGTGTTGCAACGTGTGTCTGTTGCATCTCATCTTTCCCTTGTGAACCTCTGAATAGAGCCTGGCTCTGTCTGTCTTTAGCCTTCTGCTAGGTGGCTGAAGACAGAAATAAGGTCCCTCCTTAGCCTTCTCTTGTACTGTCTGGATTTGCTAACTGCTCAGTAGTGTACAATATTTTTAATATGTATCTGTAGCCTGTGTACTTGAGAACTGCCTGCTAAGATCAACATGCAAGTTGTACAGTACACAAGTTTGGTCATATCAAAAATGCCACATGCCTGTATACGCTTGCTATGGCAGCTTCTCCTTGTTAGACTGTTTTGCAGTGATCTGAGTTCAGGTTTAGTATGGATCCACTTGCTTTTAATTAACCCATAATGAATCATGGGTTAATTAATTGTTAATTGAATGCTTAGACCAAAAGTTTTGGTGTTTTTAAGTTTAAAAGGATCCCTCTCTATCTGCTTATATGACACAGAGGGATGTATTCTGAAATATTTCTACCATCCATAGTCATGCTTGCATCTTAAGGAAAAGGAAGTTTGCATAAGAAGTTCTTACTGATATTCAAATTTTTACTTTATCCTCATTAGGTAGAAGTGATTGTAGTATTTGGCTTAGGCTTCAGATAACATACAGCAGATGTCTTGGAAAGAATGCTTCAGCTAGGTTGTCACCATCACAAGAGATAAGAGGGGAAACCAATCAGCAGAAACGACTAATTTAGACACTTCCTCGCAGAAACTTTAAGTCCTTTGGAATACCATGGAGCTGAGTTGAAGAGGTGAAAGCCTGTTCCTGTTCCCTGGATCATGTGTGGACCAAATTAAACTGCTGTCAATTAAAAAAAAAAAGGAAAGCAGTCCTGGGAGTAGGGACTAAAACTGCACCATCCTGGATGCTCACTGCCTGCTCTCAGCTCCCTTTGCCCTCCTCTGCTTTTAACCCCTCGCACTCCTGGCTGCATGGGGCCTCACTTCTATGAAGATGCATTGCTGGGGACATGGACAGAGCCTTTCTCATTCTTTCTGCCAGTGTTTTCCTTGCCTTATGTCAGCACATCTTATGATGTTTTCCTGGGATCAGTCTTCCTGTGCTGCATAGAGGAGTGAACAGGCTCTAGATTTAGCAGAACCAGCTTCTGGTCCAGGTTTCCAACTTCACAGGCAGACAGATAGATAGCAACCTCTTCCATTATGTTTGTTTGCTTGTTTGTTTGGGGTGGGGTGGTGGTGGTTTGTTTTCATGTGTTTTCATTATTTTGCAAGGGGTGCACCTTTCTGTGCTTTTACACTGGTTTGATGTAAGTAAGATTAGATGCTCAATCTGAAATGTGTCCTTTGCTATTACAGACAAGAATATAAGAGCTGGGATGGATGCAGAAAGATTCAGCTATGTCTTCTGAAGGAAATACTTATTTTCTGGATATCTTGTTATTAATCTGATTGTTTGGTATTGTGTTTCTCTCTCTTCCTCTCTCTCCTCTCTGCCTTTTTTTTTCCCTTTAGGCCCTAGATGGGTTCTTCTTTGTAGTGAACCCAGAAGGTAATGTTGTGTTTGTTTCTGAGAATGTGACGCAGTACCTAAGGTACAACCAAGAAGAGCTGATGAACACAAGCATATATAGCATCCTGCACGTAGGGGACCACAATGAATTTGTCAAAATCCTGCTGCCAAAATCTTTAGGTATGTACCTTTTCCTCATATCATACCATTACTTATTTAACTTTGGTTTCATAAATCAGCATTTCAATAACAATGTCCTTCCACTACTTAGTTTCATCATATACACTCTATTTATTTTTAATGTATATATAGGCTGTATGAATGATTAATATTATTCTCAAAAGCATCCTCTACTCTTTTCAGATTCTCCTTTGTTAAAATTACTCATAGTAACTCATGTTAACTGATATTTTTAATGGATCTCCAGAGTGAATCAGTAAAAGACAGCATTAGCTATATGAACTCTCTGTCTAGGCTGGTTATTTTAAGAATGGCCCAAGAAAGGGGGAATATAAAAGAAAAACCAGAAAACTCCTTATGCTAGTATTTTTATTTCAATGTTTTTAGTCTCACCAGTATTTACCCTTATCTTTGAAAAATGGTTTTTGTTAGCTGCAGCCATTTTTTGCATTTATATTGATATTGAGTTTAATGTCATTGGTTTTTGGAAGAGGTGAAAAGAGAAAGTCAATACTAGGCACCTCATTTACTCACAGCAGTTTAAAAACTTTTATGCAATTCACTTTAGCATTTTATGACTTTATTTATAAACCCCTGAAGAATTGAAAATGTAACACTTTTAATGGCTAAACCCCATAAATTACTGCCTTTATTGCATTTTATGACTGAAGAGGGTTTAAATATGACCCTGCTATTTCCTTATGTGGTGTTACATTAATACGTTCTGACTGATGTCCAGTACCTATATTTGTGCATCTCAGGATTTTGTTTCCTTTTTTACTTGTCTTAAGCACTGTGTTAGGCTTTAGTTTTATCCATCACTGCATCCAGTTCATTCTCATCCCTTCAGTCTTTCCTGTTGTAGCTGAGACAATGTGTTTCAATATATTCCCGATTGCATTGCTTCCTGTTTTTATAAATACCTATTGGTTTCTTTTCTTTCTATTTCTAATCTGGACACAGATTTTTATACAATGCTGCCGTCTCTTTTGTATTAATCACTTCTAAATTCAATGGACAGATCCTACATACTGCCTTATTTCTTCCAGGCATATAAATTAACTTGATCTACCCAGTAGGCTTTTCACTGTGCTGTATAACTTTTACATGCACCAATATTTAGACTGTTATCCTGCTTTTCTACTATGTCATTATGAGTCACTTGAAAAAACCATGATAGTTGAACAAATTAGCACTGCTCTTAAAAGATGAGAATTTTATAAATTATCTTGTTATGTGCTGGTTTGGGCTCTAATATTCAAAACAGATTGTTGTTGTTAAACAAGCTTATTTCCCCACCAGTTTGCAAAGCACCTTGATTAATTTCCTGTGGATAAGCAGCAGAAATAACTGCTACCAGATTTATCTCACTATATGATCTTTGCTTTGCTCAGTGAACGGGGGATCTTGGTCTGGTGACGCTCCTAGGCGTAATAGCCATACCTTTAATTGTCGGATGCTGGTAAAACCTCTTGCTGATTCTGAGGAAGGCCACGATAACCAGGAAGCGCATCAGAAATACGAAACTATGCAGTGCTTTGCTGTTTCTCAACCAAATTCCTTCAAGGAGGATGGTGAAGGTAATTACTGCTTTCAGTTTGTGTTAGTGTTTTCTCTT
Organism: Theristicus caerulescens; assembly: GCA_020745775.1. Classification (NCBI taxonomy): domain Eukaryota; kingdom Metazoa; phylum Chordata; class Aves; order Pelecaniformes; family Threskiornithidae; genus Theristicus; species Theristicus caerulescens. The sequence continues at coordinate 131,532,200 of CM036558.1, read as the reverse complement.
TCCATGCTGTTGTGGGACAGCAGTTTCGGTGCAGTTGATAAAGTGAGGTAAAGTTGACAAAGTGGCTTCTGAATCCTGAAAAATGGAAAAATTGTACATTTTATTTTGTTTTTCATTTAACTGTAGAAGTGTACTTGCATCTTGGATTATGAGTGTATACACTTGCATGCACCTATTTGTTAAACCAATGTAATTGAAATTGAGAGTAACTGTTTATATTAAAGAGATATCCTAGTTTTATATCACTGCAATTGTAAGAAGAATGTAGCTGACTGGGAGGAAAGTTTCAATTTTTTGAGTTCTTAGGATTTGAAAACAGTTGCGGTTCACCATGTCCTTTACCATTTACTACTTCAGCAGGTAAATTTCCTCAGATTGTATTTTAAGTATTCAGATAAGTAAAAATGGCTTATTATGAAGCTGCTTTCTCAGGGACAGCAAGCATTTGGGGCATGTTTAAGAAATGTGGCTTAGAAGGTACAAAATGGTGAGTGTTGAAGAAATGTGCTCTCCGTGTATGCAGTATATTCTTTTTTATTACTTATCTCCTGAGTGGTTGAGCTGCTACAGGTATATGCATAAACACATGCCAATAATTATGGGCTGTGGTGGAGTCCTTAATAATTTTTTTTCTAAAAAAGAAAAAAAAAACCAACCACCTCTCCAGTGTTGTTTAATGTTGTAGGAAATAATGAAGATGTAAAACCACTGAGCTCTGTATGTCCTTTTATTGGTACAAAATCTATTCTTTTGGTCTAAAAATACTTAAAGAACTTTTTAAAAATACTTCTGAATTCTTTGTGGAAACAAAATCTTCCTCTTCTGTTCAAATTACTGAAGTAACATTTTTCTTTTAAGATTTGCAGTCTTGCTTGATTTGTGTTGCAAGAAGAGCTCCAATGAAGGAAAGACCACTTCTTCCTTCATCAGAGAGCTTTACTACTCGCCAGGATCTACAAGGTATTGTGAAATATGAGGTTTTAATTTCTTCCCTGCCCCCCTCCCCCCCCCCAAGGGGAAACTGCTGTAACAAATGTTTTATCTAATATCAGGCAAAATAACTTCACTGGACACAAGTACCATGCGAGCAGCTATGAAACCCGGCTGGGAGGATTTGGTGAGAAGATGCATTCAGAGGTTCCATTCGCAGCACGAGGGAGAAATATCTTTTGCCAAGAGGCATCACCAGGAAGGTTAGGTTTCATATTTTTAGCACTTTCTATATTTAAACTAGTTGTCATTTGTATCTCTTGGTTGTGTTCTCTTTGTTATGTTTACATGGAACAATGAAAGGCTACTGACAGTCCCTTTTTCAAGCTGATTTGCCTAACACACTGATGGCTCGCTCTAGAGAGGTTTTGCACCTTTCTCTCTGTTTTAGCCTGCTTGTTGTAACTATACCATATTGGAGGGTGCTTTAAATCTTCAAAATGTTGCAATTATTTTAGAAAGAAAGACCCTTGCGTGTTGCCCACCAAAACATTCACTACCCATTATTCTTCAGAACCTCAACTCGCACATTGCAGTTTGTTGACCTGTATTCCTTTTCTCTACCAAAATGGACTTTTACTGTCACATTTCCTGTGAGAAACACTCAGTGTGAATTATCAGAGATGCAGCACTTGTGCTGTCTGGAACCTACGTTGTTGTACTGTATGTAGCTGATAAGTGTTATGGGATACACCACAAGCACATCTACTCAGTCAAGACTCTGGTAGGTAAGATGTAGGAGAGTACTGCATTGTGAAAGGTTCCCCATGAGGTTTCCGTGGTAGTGACTGGGTGGGGATTTTTCTTTTCATAAAACCCTGATACTGCTAATTCTAGTAACAGATCCAAATTACTAAAAACAAATAACCCTTTATAGTCCACAGGAAAGTCCTTTCAAAACAAGTGGGGAATAATTGGAACATTTCCAGCCCAGGAACATGGTTCTTTCGGTTTATGTTTGTAGAACTGGGTTTACAGCTGGCCTGTAACAAATAGTTGCCATGGTCATTAAACAATTGGCATGCTGTCTTGGAAATAAAATTGTAACTGGAATCTCAAATTATTCCACCAAATACACAAAAAAAAAAAGCTTTAGTCATGCGGCATTAATTAAACATTCTTTAATATGTTCTGCTTTCATGAAACCTTCAGGTTTCATGCTGGGAATGTGGGGGCACAGAAACACTGTGATATTTTAGATAACAGGTTTTGGGGTATATAGAGTAGGAGTGCTAAAAGTTCACAGCCTTATGCTGTGATTTCAGACAGAGCTGAAGAAGGTAGTATGCAATCAAAGTCACAGCAGGGGTTTAGAGAGCAGTTTCAGGTAAGGACCTGTCTGTGCCAAAGGTTATTTAGGAGTTTCTGTTATGGCATCCAGCCACTTGTTACTAGTCCCATTCAAATGATTCCTGACCAAATTAGCAGCTCCTACATCCAGTGGCGAGGTTTGAATGGGTCCTCCCTAAGCTATCTGTGAAGTGATAAAAATATACGTGTTTCGGAGTTTACACTTTATCGTTCTTCAGGAGAGGCTTAGGATCGTCATATAAACTGTAGAATTAGTCTAAATGAGGGGGCTCTTTACTTCTTGTGGAAGTGAAGAGAGTGACTGATAAGAGGAGGAGGAAAAACCTCTGGAATTGCTTTGCTGCAAAGGATCCAGCACTAGAGAGGAATAATGGCTAAAATGTTTCCTTGCCCTGCCCTGCAGTATAGAGAAGAAAAACAAGGCATATCTTGAGCAGTAGCATCGTTGCACTTGACTGAAAAATATCTTGTATTTTTTAAGTCATTATGGTTTGACAATAGAAGAAAAGAAAGTAATGGTCTCCTACATGTAATTCAGTGTTACAGTGTGAAAAAAAAGAATGGACAAAGCTTTCAAATTAACTCTCAGTATAAAGTGCAAAATATATGGTAAGTTTTTATTGGCTGCAGTCAGAAAAATAGCATTTCCTCAAGAGGAATACGGAAACATTCTTGTTTGCTTAAAGAATTAGTTTGGAAAATGATTTAAGTAGAGATTTCACTTGTATCCTGTTGGCATTGAGTACTGGAATTTCCTGATGTGGTATATGCTAAAGTTAAGAGCTTTGGACCTTCTGGTGCCCAAAGGTTAAACTGAAACAATGACATACCTAACAGTGAAATTTGGCTTTGTATTGTTTCACAGTTGTAGGTTTTTGTTTTTCTTTACATTTTTACTCTGAAAAACCCCTTCTGGTTGTTTAAATTGTGCTTCCTGTTTTCTCACTGCCTAAATAATACTCTAAAACCTTGCAGAACAATATATAACAGTGCAGTGGACAGGGGAAGAAAGCAATCATACCCAGTCCTGCAAGGCTGAAAATCTGGTAGCTCTGTAGAGGAGACTATTTAATAAAGCCACACTCAGAAAACCATGTCATTTCATTACAACAGGAAATATTAAAAGACAAGCATGAAATGAAGATCAGATTATACTATTAATTAAACAAAAAAAGAAAGAGAACCAAAACCACAGAAAATGTGTATGTATGAAAAAATAGGAAATTAAAAGTATTTGTAGTGCTTCATTCCTATTTTTTCCCTAAACAATTATATGAAAATTCTGAAGTTAAGTTCCCTCCTGCCATATCTGCAATCCTAATGTAATAGCTTTTGGACTAGGAATTGAAAATGATCAGACTTGTTTCATTGATGGCAAAGAGTGAACAGTAGACTAAATGTTTGGAGATTTGTTTTTCCATAACATGATTTTCATTTTTAATTAAAGAAATGTCACAGGGGGTTACAGAAGTTAGGAGAACTGAATTTGCTGAAGTTTAGATTTACACTGAAAACTTAAGGGCTGCGAAATACATGCATTGAAGTAAACCCCAAACCTGAAATGCAGTCATATCTTAACACTGGGGAAGGATAGCACAGCCCCATTTTTTGTTTAGGTAATTGTATTTGTAATTTGTTTGAGCTGTAGATTTTTGTATTAGTACTTCAAAATGTAATAATTTCTTGTTCCAGTTCTTCTTATTTCTAATTGTTCTCATGTAAGAGATTTATGTACTTTTTAAATTAAATAAGTAGTGAGAGTAACTGTTACAAGATAATTTAAGCAGGCAAAAAGGAGGAAAATATACAGGCTAATGGAAACAGACGATCTAGAAACTAAAGGCATTTATATTAATCATCGTGACGTAGATGATACAGATGAAAAAATGTTTGAGGAACAAAGGGAGTTAGACACATATTTGATGAAAGGTGAAATGGACATTGAGGACTTCTCGGTCCACTCCTGAAATATTCTGTATTTCACAGCATTTGTCCTGTTATTGCTGTCACTCCTTACCGGTTTTCTTTTGATGACGCTACAGTACATGGGATCCTTTATTTTATATGCATCCCGTCTATTAATTTTCAAAATTTTTCTTCTGGGTTTTGTTGGTTGGTTGGTTGGTTTTTTTAAAGAAATTAATGCAGTGTCTGTGGTATCAGTGCTGATGGATTTAGAACATCAGATGTTGAGCAACTAAGCTACCTGTACTATAGTATCTCATTAATTTAATTCTGTTATTTTGCTTGCTTGCAGTGCTGAGGCAGGGACTAGCGTTTAGTCCTGTTTATCGGTTTTCCTTGTCTGATGGCACTATCGTTTCTGCCCAAACGAAGAGCAAGCTCATCCGTTCTCAGACGACTAGTGAACCTCAGCTTGTAATCTCCTTGCATATGCTTCACAGGTAATCCTCACTGGTTTATTACATCCACACTATGCAGAGAGACGGGGAAAGTAAAAAGTTGCCAAAGCAAATAGATTGTTTAAGGCTGATAGATGTTCAGTTGACCTAGAACTGATAGCATGAAAACAAAGTAAGTTTTTGAATTCAATGCTTACAGTAGGAAGAGACTGTAAGATTGTTTCAGGGCTTACAAATGGCATGCTGGATTTTCACATCAAGATCTTCCATTAAACATACAAATTTCCTTTAATCTCAAGTTCTTAATTTCAGTATTTTAAATTCCTGTATTTTGCATAGTAGACACAAAAAAACTTTCCAAATGTAATTAAATCTAGAAAACTTTGAAGGATTAAATTCCTGTAGTTCACAGTCAGTCATATGTTGGGCCTGGGTCTTCTTTAAAGAATATGTTATGATTATTAGAACTGCATTTTAGACAAACTGCATATTTTAACTCCTTGTCTCTCTTCATTCCTTGTCTTTTCTGGTGCTTGGAGTAGTAGCTTTCATATGTCCAATCCTGAGAAATGTCACCACTATTAGTTTTTAAGAAAAAAGGCGCAGACAATAATACATTAAAATCAAGGATAAGTAATCACTGACCTCAGAACTTCAACATAAAATTTGAATTAAGTCATTGCATGTCCTGGCATACTTGTGTCAGGTTTTATTTGCTGATTATAATTACAGTGCTGTCTCCCTGTATCCACAGTATCACTTTTTTGAGAGGAAGAAAACACCTCTAAACATAATTAAAACTGAAAGCATTTTACAGAGATTGTAGATTTGGAAACTGACCTGACCAAAAGCTGTCTGAAATTAGTTTTCTTTGGATTGCTGAAGATACTTGCTATTTCATGAAGTGCTAAATTTTAAATTTAAAAAAGCACCATTAAGTTAAAAATGGTACTTGCAGATATTCTTGCCTTTTTTTTAGCAGAACACTGGTACTATTGTATTTGTAATAACGTTTTAAAAACCAACCTCTCTTTTTATAGTTTATGTTGTTCACTTTTGCCTTTATACCTAAGGTAACAAATACAGAGTAACAAGCTTCACTACTCTGCGTGCTTCAGTTCTTTCACTTCTCATGCTTTAACAAAATGTGAAGGTTTATCTGCACTTATGTTATGCAAGTAGGGATGGTTTTCATCTCATCGAAAACACATATTGGGAATGTTCCATTAGTATTTGTTTTTGAAAGTCCAGAGTTGATTTGATTTTTCTCAGAACCTAATTTTTTTCGTCCTAATCTACTTGACACTGTCTCTTTTATAGCTTTTAGCATTTGGGAATATGTCTGATTTTTCTGATTTAAGTTTTAGCCCAGAAGTAAAAAGTATATTGCATCCTCCCATAAACTAATTAAAATCTACTGAGGAAAAGAGAAGTGATCTCCAGGTGCTCTCACAAGAGCTTTTTCTCTGTGTGTGTGTCTCTTCTGTTTCCTCTGTCTCATAGCCTACATCTCCAAAATATGAGTTTCAGCTCCTATGTGTGTGGGTTTTTTCTTTCTTTTCCTAAACGCCCATGCAGGACGATTGCTAACAGACTGTTCCCATTCTGAAGTAGTATCCAGTAGTTCTCTTGGCTCACATGCTTTTTTGGAGCAGTATTGAAATACTCTGGCAGTGTAGAAATGCGACTTTTTCAACTTTCCTTTCACTATGAACTTGGTGGGCAAGTGGCCCACTCTGGGCTTGTGGTGGGGCTAACTCATAGAAATTCAAAACTCCAGCAAACAGCTGTCCACAGCTGTCTTGTAAAACATGTATTTGTTTGGATCATATGTTTCAGATGAGATTTCTCTCAGTTCTAGAAGTTAGCTATTGCAGAATTGTAGGGAAAAGATATACATTAAAGGGAGAGAGCCTGAAATTGTAACCTATCTACATTTCTAATGACTGTCATTTAAATGAGGTATAATTTTGTTTTTTCTCTCTTCTACTGATTTGTTAATGAGGTACTGAAAAACCATACTGTTAATGTGCAGCCATGTTGGGAGTTGCATATCACTTTTGTCAAATTGTCAATTTGTTTTTAATTGTAGGCTTGTTGTGTTATTTTAAAGCGAGGTTTGGGGTTTTGCTTCTTTTTCTGTAATGTAATTGCAAGTTGGCCACTGTCATTTTAGCTAATGGGTTATTTTTCTTCCCCTTGCCACATAGAGAGCAGAATGTCTGTGGAATGAATCAGGATTTGACTGGACAAGGAATGGGAAAGATATTGAACCCAATTAGCTCCAGCAGCCCTGCCCATCAGGCCATGTGCAGTGGGAACCCAGGTCAGGATATGACCATCAGTAGCAATATAAATTTTGCCATAAACGGCCCAAAGGAACAAATGGGCATGCCAGCAGGCAGGTTTGGTGGTTCAGGGGGAATGAACCATGTGTCAAGCATACAAGCATCCACTCCTCAGGGTAGTAACTATGCACTAAAAATGAATAGCCCCTCACAAAGCAGCCCCGGCATGAACCCAGGGCAGCCAAACTCTATGCTTTCCCCAAGGCATCGTGTGAGCCCTGGAGTGGCAGGAAGCCCTCGCATCCCACCCAGTCAGTTCTCCCCTGCAGGAAGCTTGCATTCACCCGTGGGAGTCTGCAGCAGCACAGGAAATAGCCATAACTACACCAACAGTTCCCTGAACGCACTTCAGGCCCTCAGCGAGGGCCATGGCGTTTCTCTAGGATCGTCGTTGGCTTCACCTGACCTAAAAATGGGAAATTTACAAAATTCCCCTGTGAATATGAATCCTCCCCAGCTAAGCAAGATGGGAAGCCTGGACTCTAAAGACTGCTTTGGACTATATGGGGAGCAATCAGAAGGTACAACTGGACAAGCAGAAAGCAGCTGCCATTCAGGAGAACAGAAAGATAACAGTGATAGCAACATGCCACCGGCTGTCAGTGGTGAGAGACCTGATGGACAGAATAAACTGCACGATGGAAAAAGCCAGACAAAGCTCTTACAATTGCTGACCACCAAATCGGATCAGATGGAGCCTTCGCCTTTGTCCAGTACCATGGGAGATGTTAGCAAGGACTCCACGGGAGGGTTGCCTGGGTCTGGTTCGGCACACGGAACCTCGCTCAAGGAGAAGCATAAAATTTTGCACAGACTATTGCAGGACAGTAGTTCTCCTGTAGATTTGGCCAAGCTCACAGCAGAGGCCACAGGCAAAGAACTGAACCAGGAGTCCAGTAGCACAGCTCCTGGTTCGGAGGTGACTGTTAAACAGGAGCCAGCGAGTCCTAAGAAGAATAATAATGCACTACTTCGCTACTTGCTAGATAAAGATGATACTAAAGATATTGGTTTACCAGACATACCCCCAAAACTGGAGCGGCTGGACAGTAAGACAGACCCTTCCGGTAGCACAAAGTTAATGGCTATGAGGACGGAAAAAGAAGAGATAAGCTTTGAGCCTAACGAACAGGTAAGCAAATCTATGCGTTACGTTTGAATGAGATGTTCTAGGCCTTCATTCCTGCCATCTTAATTTTTTCCAGACTTCCTCTAAGAGTAATCTCTTGACACTTCAAGAGGCTGTTACATGTCTTTTGAAATCCAGTCTTCACTCAGTTTTCCAGTTGGTGTTACTAAGTTGTGATCATCACTCTGCCTAAAAGAACAGACTCTGCCTGGGAGGAGATGGATAACTCAGGGACTGAATGCTGGGGAACCTTTCCCAGATGGTTGTTAGGCAAAGAGAAAATACTTGTAACTGTTGGTTAATGCTAACTTATTGACAGCTTTTCCCATAGGCTGTTGTTGAACTGCTGTGGGCTAGATGGGCTCTTGACCTAGCCCAGCATAGCAACTACACTTCTGCCATGTAAAGCAGGTTCATGCTCAAGGACAGGAGTTGTTTGAAAGGATTGATACCAACTTTGCGTTACTGGTCTTTGTGCTATACTTGATCTGCAAATTAAAATCAAGGCAAATAGACTTGCCTTGTTTCTGTGCCAGTTAGGGGGGATTTGTTGTTGTTTGTTTGCTTTTTCACCTGAAAAGTTCTTATATTCAACCCCAGGTTCCCGTGGATGATTAATTGTTCAGTGCAGAGATTGTTTCTCCCTGTGCAAGGTTATCTGCACTGAATTTTGTATTCAGAATTTCTTTGCGTTCTGTGCACGATCGCTTGTTGCTCTGCTGCCCAACATACTAATAAATGGTATGTTGTTAGGACATATGCTAAAAAGTGTTATTTCACTGGCCTTCATGCAGAATTCACTTTCACAAAGCACCAGGTTCACATCACCCAGAATGCTTCAGTTTTCAGAGCTTTGCAAGGAAAAGGGATGCAGCGAAAGCAATTTGCTACTTCAATATTACTGTTTATTTTATTTATAAAATGGGTAATTACAATATCAATTTTAGTATAAGGCATTTTCTGGGGAGTTTATAACTAGCTGGAGTTAATGATCCTTAGCTTTGTCCTACACTATCAACTCTCCCAGCTGGTCATTAATCCCTAGGCAGTGCCCTGTGCATGAAGCCTTAGTTTGTAAATCATGATCAGATCATACATTGTGCAAATGTTCATGACTCTCATTCACAGCCATATCCTTCACTTTTAAAATATCGTGTATTTTTAATGTGTGGACTGGGTTTGAGCTTGTTTATTTTTGTAAATCTATTGTATTTTTATTATTGTGTTTATATAAATACATCATTTTTTATATTTTCTATATTGTATTTCCAGGCTGAGGAGGGATAGGCAACTTTTTCTTATCCCTAAGCCACAGCATTGGATTTTTTTTTTTCACTTTGCCCTTTCAGCAGTCTCTAACCAGTAGACAGTTCTTTCAACGATGGTTATAACCACAAACGTAGAGGCCAAACACACCACTACAGTGCGGACGCAGCATTGTTAAAATCTCGGTTATCCAAGCGTCTCCTAAGGTTACTTCGCTGCTTGTGTTTCAACAGAATTTAACAGCTATTGCCATTATGTAGAAGCAATTGTGGTTTTTCAATCCTTCCAATGCTTTAGGGGGAACTGAGCCAAATTACACTAATTTCTACAGGGATTAATCCTCAAGCCTGGATGTTAGTTTAGTCCTGAATACAGCTACTATTTTGTAGTGTCTGTAGAGGGAGGGCTTAGGTTCTCTCTGAGAACTTACGCTTTGTTAGGCTAGAAAGACACAGATATCAAGAAATTCACAGCTAAACTGGCAAGAATAAACTATTGTAAAAATATCTAATAGATTTCAATTCCTAGTTCAGATCTTACACATTCAAGTGAATACTGGACTGAAGGCAGAGATCCTTCAGTCCTCAGTATTTGATACTGGACAAGAACATAGAATTTGGTAATCACCAAAAAAATTACGTCTGTCTAAGTAGATAAAAATCACGGCCTTCAGATGGTTTACTCCCCAAGAATTAAATTTCTAAAGGAATTAAAATTTCCTCTTTCATGATCTCTGTGGAGTAGACAAGAAACAGCTTAGCTTGTGAACCCATTCGCAAAGAGCAGGTTTTGTCCCCTGTAGAAGTTAGCTGTCCAGTCTATTTTTTGATGGAAAAATAGAAAAAATACTCCAGGATTTTTTTTATCTTATCCTAATGTGTGTCTGAAATAGGGAAGGTAAGCTGCTCTCTAGCGATGTTCCCATTGACTAGTGGCAGCCTAGATGGCTAGTTTAAACTAGCTGCCTTACTTTTTCATGACTAAAGATAGGCAAGTTGTGTCTCACCCTAAATGTAAATATGTAACTATAAGACTGACTTTCAAGAAAGAGACTTCAGTGTCTACAAGCATTGCCAACCTCAAGCATTTGAAAATCGGGTCCCCAGTATTATGAACTTTGTAAAGTGAATAGTCTATTCATTTTTTATTTTTAGGCTTCGTGTCTCTGAGGTCAGGGGAGGGGTTTGAGGGCGTTGGCATATGGACTATGGATGGTATTGCCTTTTCTTAAACTTTGAAGACAGAGGTTGTCTCCCACGAGAAAGGGGAGCAGAGGTACAGGAAGGTCCAGGAGTTGGGGCTGTTCAGAAAACCACAAAGCAGTGCAGGAGTCGTGATAAAGTGGTAAGGGCTGAAGTGTTGGGGCTTCCTCAGCACTGAGGTAAAGGGAAGCCAGTCCCGCAGCTGTGATGGAAGGCTGCTGGATAATGACAGAAGGGCTTTTGTTGCTCCCGTTGGTTGTAAATAGAGTTTTAAAACCTGCTTAAAATGCAGTGAAACCTGGAGCTGAATAAACAGGAGAAGTCCAACGTGGAGTAGGAGACGAAATGGTGGGGAATATAAAATAATGTAAGCATTTATCTAGCTGAAGGCCAGGCCTTTAAACAAATAACCACTTTACCCCAATTATAAAATCACTGAAAATATTTAGCATCAAAAACTCTTCGGCTTTGGAAGACGGTCTCCCACAGGAAGTGCTCATTGCCTAAATTTAGATCAAAGCTGGAACTATTTAGTACAAGACTAGAACACAGATTCTTGTGCTAAATTCTTCCATCCTCCTGCGTCCTTCCCCCCCCCCGCCTTCTTCCTCCTGTATGTAAAAATTAGCCGTGTGCTTGTGTTACCTATTTTTCAGGTTTATTTAAAACTTATCCTCCCTGAGGAATGTTGTATTTTTAAGTAATTAGTCACTGGAGTGTGCAGTTTCTCTGGAAACTGCAGCGGAGCAGCAGTGGGATGGCCTCTGCAAGGGGGATCGGGCTGTTGGGAGGCAGCAGAGCCATGACGTTTTCTCCTTTTACTTTTGGTGTGACTTTCTGAGCAGGAAATGCTTTGAAGTGCACCACTGTACTAAAAATAGCAGTCTTCTAGGTAGTGTGTTTAAACATATACTTCTGCAGAGAGCAACAACTGACAGGAAGCCTTTCTCAAATGGCAGAGAATATTTCCAGTGCTGCCGTACCTTTTTCCCTTCCTTGGTGGGATGATGGTTATCAAGCTCTATTAGGCTGATTGCTATTCCAGTTAAGGCAGCTGTGGGGGAGAAGATGAAAGAGAGACCTGCTGGGGAGGCTCAGCGGAGCTTTCCTACAGCACCAACAGTAGTAGGACTGTTGCTATCAAGCACCAGGAGTGCTTGTATCATTCTCCACTATTAAAAAGAGAAAGCAGTGGAAACTGATTTGCTACAGATTTGGTTTATAGGGCATCCCTCAGCAGTAAGACTACGCTGGCGCACCAGCTACTGTGGAGCTGCCGTGGTGGGACTTCATCCTGCCCCTCTTTCCCTGTGCCCCACTGCTTGTGCTGTCTCTCGAAAAACCCCTCGTCGTGCTTCTGGCTGCAGCCAGCAAACGCTGCTGCTGATGGGGAGCAGCCCGTGTAGTGGTCAGCAGATGGTCAAATGTGACAAGGACTGGCTAACAGCTCGGGGGAAGGAGAGCGGAAGTGTAGGGGGACATCAGAGAAACGTCATGCGCTGAACAGCGTCAGGTATTGCCTTGCTGAAGAAACATTTTGTTTAGCCATATTGTTTTGCACTGCAAAACTCTTCTGTAAAATTGGGTGTGGATTATTATATTCATATTACAGATGAAGAAACTAAGACGTAGAAATTTGAAGTGGCTTATTCTCTGAGAAAGCACTTGGCACAGTGCAGAATAAAAGCCTTATCTGCGTAAGTGTACTCTCCTCTTTTTTAGCCAGCAGACAGTATAGACAGCCTGTTTGTCTGACAGGGACTTTGCAATGCCACAATCTCCACCAGTGCTGTTCCAGAAATCATCTTAAGCATCTACCTTTTTGTCCTAAAACTCAGACACTGTTCTGGTGTTCCTCACACACTTTGTCAACTCTGCTGTCTTCTTGCTTTATGTGGAAACCAGTATCTTCCCAATACTAAAATATTGTCTTTACACATGCCCCTCATCTTCCAAAAACCTATTTCTTGATGTCCAGAATCCATTAAATTCATGAAGGACATTGGTTTCTTCTTGAAATTCTATCAAAACCTTAGAATGGGGATTCCATTTTCTGAACGTCTTTCAACTAGAGTTCTGTTTCCAGAAGTTAGTAGTAGATTAGCCTGATAATGTAACAGGATTTTTTAGCCAGTTGTTTGTTTAATGCAGTTACCAGGGAGAAAAAGACTATATTGATTCCACTTCTGATTTACTTTTTCCTTCTTTTTATAATCCTTTAATTTATGGCCAGTTTGGAGCAGGGATTTGGTTTTGTTTACCTTTGGCAGTCAAATGTTTTGCCTATGCTACAGAAGTAGCTAATGAGCTAACTTGGGGTTTATATAAGGCAGGTATAGTTTCAAGGTGTGTCTCCACCAAAAGGCATCCTGCTGTAAGGAAGAAGGCCCAGATGCCTCTGTCATACGTCGTCGTAAAGGAAATGTATACATGTATGAAGTTTGGAATACAGGGTCTCGGTGCAAGCCACGGGCATTGCCCATGGTGGAAAAAAGATCTCCAGAGAGTTTAGGATCTTATCCAGTCCTTTACAATCCATGGAAGCTAAACTTTGACACAAAAACTTTTGTAAGCCAAACTTCACATTGAGGTGTAACTGCCTTTCAGTAAGCACTTAACACTTTAATCTACCTTTCTCTACATGATGGTGATAAGTACTTTGAAAGTAAGTACTTTTTCAAATGCAAAAATATTTCTAAGTACAATTTGTCTTAGGTTTTCTGGCACTTAGTATCCCCGTTCCATGGAGATTGTTGTAATTGCGTTGCTTAGAGATAGTGAAAATATGTTCACAAGAACTTTCTTGTGATGCTTAGCACTTTATCAGGCATATTTTTTTTAATTTATGACAAATAATTGTTTTACAGGCGGGTTAGGGTGTGCCGTCTATTTACATAAAGTTCAATTTAGACCATTAACAAAATAAATATAGAATATAAATAAAAGAAAAATCCCATGAAACTAACCAAGTAAATATTTTAATGCTAGTTTCTGCGCATATGCTGCCATTTGAGGGTGAGTCTGGAAAGACTTAGGCTAACATCATAGCTTGGTGTTAATTCTAAATCTATTTTGGAGCTTTTGCAGCAGTTGAGAACCCTCATCTCATCAAAAAATAAAGATAAAATATTTGATATTGATTATGTTAAGAAAAAAAAGGAAGGTTACGTATTTGTGTTGTTATAATACACCTGTTGTATTTGGCCTTTCTTTGCCACTTCCTGAGAGGAATTAAAAGCATCTTGGGGAGTGCAGTTTTCTGACACATTTGGATCAATATGTTCTTCTCTGGCTTTGTTTTGGGTTTGGTTATTTTTTTACATCTGATATTTAAACAAAGAATTGCAGTAGCCAGAATGTTAAAAAAAAGAAGAAAAAAAGACACAAAGTCCCCCACAAAACCGAACAAAAAAAAACCCTGCAACATACAAAACTTCCCTTCACTGTTGTCTCAAATATGTTTAATGAAGGCCACATGTCTTAATTCCCCCAAAGAGTACTGAATCATCCTTCTATAATTTATGATACTCTACATCAGTCTCCTCTACTGGCTCTTGCAGTCTTCTTGTACCACATCTCCCGGTGCTCAAAATGTGGCAGCTATAAACATCGCTCACAACTGTCTCTCAGAGGGCCTTTTTGAATTTGCTTATCACCTGTCCGCACAATGATTTAGGCTTCCTATAATCACATTTGATTCCTCCTGGCTCTACCTTTTCTGTTGGTGCTGTGTCCACCCAACTGCTTGTAAGTGCCTGGAAGGCAGCAGGTCAGCAGGGGGATTTGACAAGAGCAGGTAATGTCGGACCAACCTGTTTTCCTTCTGCAAGAGGGTAGTGGGCTTTTTGGCATAAGAGTAGTAGCGTATGCCAAGTGTCTTGATTTGAGTAAGGCTCTTTGGCACCCTTCTGCGTGGCATTCTCATAAGCAGATTACAGATGAATGGTCAAGATGAAACTGCTGTGAGTGGGAAGCTGTTTGGAAATCCTTACACACAAGGTAGTTATTTAAGGATTCACTGTCAAAATGGAGGTGCTGCAGAAGCTCATGCAGCATCTAGAGCTGCTCAGTGTGTTGGTTAACCTAAATGACCCAAGGAGAGAATAGAGCGTATGCTTGGTAAAGCTGCGTGTGCAGACACTTGAATGTCTGCAAATACACTGGAGGACAGAATTCAAACCCAGCTGCAACCAAGAGATATAGAGGAAAAAATCTTAGGAGAACATTCAGGATGAACAAATGCTATTTATTATAATTAGTCAAGAATAATGTCACAAATTAAAAAAAAAGAAGGGGACAACTGTCTAGATAGGACTTTTTTCAGAGCTGCGTCTAGGGATCATAGTGAGCACAAGATGAGTGAGAGTCAGTGATGTCATGTAATTAAAAAAATCACAGGGTTTTCTGGAACATGCCATCAGTGCGTACTATGTGTAGAGTAAATTTTCTGCTTTACTCAGCAGTTGTAACGCTTCATCTTAAGTCCTGTTCTGGACACAGCACTTCAGCAAAAGTGTGGATCAACTGAAGACAGTCCACAGGAGCAACAAGAGTAATGAGAGGTCTAGAAAACAGGTTATATGCTGAAGAAAATTCAACAAGTGGAGATTGCTTATTAACTTCAGCTTAAAACCCAAAAAGGCACATGTTTTCAAATTCAGGAAAGGTTAGAAAAATAAAGGGGAACACAATTTGTTCTCCAGATTCAAAATGTGGCAGGAAGGAAGGGCCTAAATTTCAGTGAGGGAAATTTTGCATTGACACTGAGGGAAAAAAACGAATAGTAAGGATAGCAGAGTGCTGAAACCAATTCCCTGGGGAAGCTGTGGATTTTCTGTCACTGGATGTCTTTAACAAGAGGCTATATGAACTTCTGTAGGGAATGGCATACACTGATTTTGCCTTGAGGCTTTAAATTTCTTCCAGTCCTCTGATTCTGTGATTTCCTACCATTTTGCCAATAACACCAGTCTGCAAGTCACCCACATGATGCCTTTTAACAGAGGAAACACTTTCCTCTTTTGCATTGTATATTCTGATCTGTAAGACTAGGAGGTGATGTGGAAGGAGTAAAGAGTAATACAGTGTTTATCTGCAGCCAGTTATCCATAAAGGGTATGTAGAGATGTAACCTCGACACATCTTACCCACGTTTGAATAAAATAGCTGGGCTTCCCAGGAGCAGGTTAGCTGTGGCAGCAGGGGTTTAATACGGACTAACGTGCAGTGCTTCCTAGCTAGGCTGAGAGCGCCTCGGTAGGTAGTTTAAAGCCATCTCAGGTGTTTCTACATTATCCTGTGATCTGCGGCGTAAGCTTGATCTCAGTAAGTCACAAGTTTGCAATGCGATGGTAGGACAAAAAAGAGCAGGAAGAATTGTATTTCAG
The DNA here is from genome assembly GCA_020745775.1 of Theristicus caerulescens. Classification (NCBI taxonomy): domain Eukaryota; kingdom Metazoa; phylum Chordata; class Aves; order Pelecaniformes; family Threskiornithidae; genus Theristicus; species Theristicus caerulescens. The sequence continues at coordinate 131,516,204 of CM036558.1, read as the reverse complement.
TTGTGTGCATGTTTTTTGTGGTGGTATTTCTCGGTTCCCCATCCTTCACGGCTGGCTGCTCACTCTCTGCCTCTCTTCCGTCATTGCACATTTCCTAATGAAGGCGCTGATTTTGAGTAGGTTTTTGTTATAAATACTGTCATGAAATGTTTCCTGTGCAACTTGGTGTAACTGAGACTGGACTGCCTGTTGGTAATTATTACCCAAAAGAGTTTTACCCTATTTAAAGGTTTAGGAGTGGAGAATATACTTGTAATAATTTCCAAATGTCAGTCAGAAAAAGATTTTAATTCTGAGGGTTTATATACAGACCAAAAAAAAAATACTGGTGAAAATCAACATTTTTAAGAAAAACATGCAGGTCAGTATTTATGTTCGTATAGGATGAACTTAATTTTTTTCCCATCTTTATTTCATGGTAAGTTTCTACTGAATTGAATGCAATTAGATTTCTCTTTTTTTTCTTATTGTAGAGAAGTTATTTTCACTGATTTGGGAAGTTGTGAGCAAAATAAATTCTTAAATCTAGTAACTAGTTGACAGGTTTTCCTTTATAGAGCTTCATTGAAATGTGTTTTTCTTGCCAGTTAACTTTATATAGAGTTATTCAGTGTTAAGGTTTTGAATGTAACAAAGAAAATGCGTATGGGGAATTGTTTTAGCCATGAAGCAACTTTTCCATTGTATGCTTTTAATCAAGTCATAAAGAGACTAGAAATATGACTGTACTGAAAGGAATATTGGTTATACCTACATAAACCCCCATCTTCATCACTGTTGGATCCTTCCCCTACCAAATTATCCCTGCTGTCTTCACTGGTCACAGAGTGCACAGGGAGAATCTCCCCTTTGCCCGAGGTACAGATCGTGTGGCTGTTTGTACGTCTCGATGCAGGGGTTTTGAAGAGGTGCCAGTGCCACACCAGGCTCCCCAAATGCAAGGCAGAGGAGCCCTGGGAAGCCTGCCTTTTTGACAGCTTTATGAGCTTCCTCCATATCGGGCTTCTCGCAGGAAGCATCCAAAGCCAGTGCAGGCGTAACAGTTGTGGACTGCCTGGCTTGGCGTGAGCAGGACGCCGACAGCAGGCGAGCAGCAACGTGTACTGTGAGTTTGTGTTTGTTTTTTTTTTTTTTATTGCAGCCAGGCAGTGAATTGGATAACTTGGAGGAGATTCTGGATGACCTGCAGAACAGCCAGTTACCGCAGCTTTTCCCAGATAGCCGCCCAGGCGCGCCAGCGGGCTCAGTCGACAAGCAAGCCATCATCAATGACCTCATGCAGCTCACCAGTGACAGCAGCCCCGGCACGGCTGTGGCCACCCAGAAACCAGCAATGAGGATTTCACAGAGCAGTGAGTCCGCCTTCTGCGCGCGTGTAGGCAAAGCTTGTGAACCCCCAAAGTGGTGGTCGTGGTGCCCCTGGGCTGGCCGGGGAGGAACTGAGCAGCTCCTCGTCCTGGTCTGGTCTTGCGTGATGACATAGCGCCATCTGCGGTCGTCCCATTTCGAAAGACCTGTGGAGGTTATGTCTAATTCACTCGGCACCCTGGAAGTCTGTGCCCTCTGAGGAGTTTTAAGGGGTACCCTCAAAATAAATGTAACGTCCCCTGCTGTGGTTATAGGTGATGCTGCTGTTGCAGGGACGTTGGCATGGAGAGCACGTGCATTTTGTTCTGACACACATCACTCCTTTCCAGCAGCTCTTTCAGTAAATGGGACGAGGTAGGCTTTTCTAAGCATGAAGGAGAGTCTTCTAAAACCACAAGATTAATAGAAAGCGGTATGATTAAGAGGAATGCCAATTTGAAATTGTGGCTTTTAATTGAGTCACTTCCAGCTGACAGTGTTCTTTAACTTTATTAATTAACTTACAAATCAGTGTTGAAATGTTGGTCTACCACCATAGAATAATGGAAAGCAAGCAAGACAGGAGTCTCATCAGCTACGAATGTTGAAGAAAATGGCATAAAAAGCCACTACTTCATTTTTTTTCTCCTGTTGGCTAGGATGGCAGCATCTATTTACTTCCTTAAATGTACACTGGTGGGTTTTTTATAAAACATAGAGCTTAGATAATATTTTTAGCCATTCTGATGATATTAAAATAACACTGTGCCACTTTCAAATGAACTCAAATTACTTAAAATGTTTAAATGAATATTAATATTACTATTAATAATAAATATTAACGTTTAAATTCATATTAGAACCACTACAGATCCTTAAATTATCATTTGTTATCAGTGTTGCTCAGAGAAAGATGCTTGGATTTAATGTACTCATTTTTGTAAGTATGGGGTTACTAACAGCAGCAGCACATAAGTCAGAAGGAAATCTCTGTGCATCTGAAATCTTTAGTATATTCGTTCTGAAGCAAGGTCTGCCGGTTCCTTCCACTGTAGCCTTTTGGCTTTCCAGAGTTAACCTGGCTTTAAATCTGCTTTCAAAGCTACTGCCAGTACAGTAACAGAATGATTGTAAATGAGAGTGTCTTGGTGGTTAGCAGCAGTTCTGTAAAAGCAGCATCCTGTTTCCCATGTAAATTAAAACCCTAAAACCTTTTCCCCCCGCTCAGTCTTGTGTCCGTGCCTGATTCCCCTAGGGAACTTCTGCCTTGTTTTCAGTAGAAGAGCATACAGAAAACAGGTGCACAGAAATAGTGAGTGGCTTCTCATATGCTCACAGAAAAGCAACGTAGAATGAATGTCAAATCATATACAATTCCAAAGGAGGTTTTGGGTTTTTAAACTTTTTTTCCTGAAGAAATAACCAGCTTTCATTTGACAGGTTTTACATGAAAAAAATCTGTCTTAAAAAAAAAAAAAAAAAGACTTGAAAGCTGCTAGATTTGCCAAATTGCTAGAGTTTGTTGCATGGGGCACAGGGACCCTCCTTCAGTTGCATCCTGACCAAGAGCAGAATATGTGATCTGAGCACCATCACATCTCATCAACTGTGGTGTTAGTTTCTGCTGCATTTCCAGCTTTCCTTTTTGTAGGATCTATGTGATTTTTCAAACTTCTGAGACAAACTTTTGAAACTGGCACTGAAGTCGGTTTTTGTTTAGTCCTTAGACTTTATGATGCCCCTAAGCTTGGGAAGGTCATTTTTGTCTCATAAGTAAGTTTTGTTTGCTTGTTTGAACAGACAGTCAAGATAAAATTTTGATCTCGTGGTTAGGAATTAGGTGTACATGATGTGATGTATTTCCTATACATGCATATAAGCAAATTTACCTGGCAGAGAACTTATATTAAATAAATAAAGAAATACAATGAATTACTGTAGTCTGGTTTTATAAAATAAGAAGAAAAATCAGAGACCTTTGTAATACGATGTTTCTGTACTTTTTAACAAGCTTAATAAACCTCATTTAAGTTCTCAAATTCAAAAGTATCACTACCTGGTCTAAAATAAAAAAGAAGTTCTTTAACTTCTTTGTAATGTGATGAATATAAAAATGCAGAAGTTGCTTTAAGGATGCCATTATATCAGAGACTCTCCTAGGGGAAGCTATCAGGAAGTATTGCAAATAATAATTTCACAAAAATGGTTAATTTATTTGTATGTATTTTGTTGGTATGATTGGAAATAGGCACAAGGTCAGTGTTTGATTCATGTTTGAGAACTAGTTGTGCACACAGGGGATGTTTTCATGCATTGGAACATTGCCCAAACACCACCTGAGCCAGATGCTTGCTCGTCAAGGTCTGAAGCTCACTTTTCTGAGACAGTTTGCAGTTTTCTTTGCAGAGCCTGATTTTAAGAGCACAAAACACCTCAGCAGAAGAAAACAGTTATATAAAGGTAGCAGTAACCATCAAGCATGGTTCTGTTTACCAGAATGTTATGTTGGCACATCTCTAATTCTGGACCGCTTATTTGTTGTTGCTGAATCATGGAAGTATTTATTTTTATTAATGACAAAAAAATGTAAAAAAAAAAAAAAAAAGGTAGAAATGGGGCTACAGGATCCGATATAGACTCAATCTGTCCTTAATTTTGGTAACTTCTTCAGGGGCACAGCTTATGCTGGAAAACTTTCAAAACCGAGATAATTTCTAACAATCTGCCTCAGGATGACATCTGCATGCAATTACAGTCCTACTAGATATAAGATTAATTGGCAGTAGTATGCACATCATATAGTGGTATATTTTGTTGGAGTGGCTCTTCTGTCAGTTAAATTGCATCATTTAAAGTTTTAAAAATATACACATTATCTGTTTTAGTGTCAGAATGTTCCATTTTGAAATTTACATAAAAATGTCAAGAAGGGATGTTTCTCAGACAGATATGGAGTGGGTAAATTATGCAGCACTAAATAGCTCAGCCCAAGAGCTTAAAGTGTGTTTGGGTTCTTTTTTTTTTTTTTTTTTTAACAAGTAAAGTTTCCATTCTTGTAACTTTGCTTTTTTCTTTGCTCCTCCTGTCTAGCTTTTAATAACCCACGAGCAGGGCAACTGGGCAGGTTATTACCAAACCAGAATTTGCCACTTGACATCACACTGCAGAACCCAACAGGTGCAGGAACTTTTCCACCCATAAGAACGAGTAGCCCCTATTCAGTGATACCTCAGCCGGGACTGATGGGCAGGAATGAAGGGATGATAGGAAGTCAAGGAACTTTAGGCAACAGTAGCACAGGTAAGATGACTTTCCATGTTTTTTAAATATACTTGAGTCACAGACGATATAGCATGTGTAACTTAATGTTAGGGTTATTAGAAGTACAGGAAGGACTTTCTAAAAAGTCTGGGAAAAAATCATGTTTCACGGGCTGTTATCTATTGGCACATGTATTTTGAACTTTTGTTTCTGCATATTTTTATTCCTGCTCTTTATGTACTGCTTTTCACCTACCTGAAAACTTCTAGATGAATACATTGTATTGGTAGTTAAGGTATGTTCACATCAATGTTCCAGATTCAGCTGAGGCTTAGATAGAAAAAGATCCAATTTTTCTGCCTCAAAAAAGCAAATAAATGAACCACTTCTCTATAGAGGTAGTTCTTTCAAAACAAAATTGTGGGCAATACTGTTGCCTTTATAATGTGTATCTCTACAGACCTTGGTGTTGCCCTCAGTTATCCTTTATTTATTAGCCTTAGTTCTCATTTTAAATTAAAGAAATGCTAATGTTTTCATCATTTTCTGAAACATAAACTTTTTGGGAACCGTCAGATGTTGCAGTGGTATTACGTCTTGTCATGGATTATGCCTGATCTGGGGTACATTGATTTCTTCATGTTGCTCTAATATTGTACAAAGATACCATAGGGGGTTTCACAAGAAAAGTCTGGCCGATTGACTTATTTCAACTAGTACATAGTCTGAGACTGTCCAAGTGTGCAACAGCCACTAAGAACTCTGAGTAACTAAATGGGTATTGTAAGACCTTTCAGCTGGCTGTATTCACTGTCAAAATTTTATATTTAGTTTGCATCAGTATTACAAAAGACATGCTGCCAGACACTGAAACATCCTATTTAAGCAGTTTAGAGGTCAACTTGTAGTCTTTCAAGTGTCCTATTACTTTCATGTTCTGTATACATACTAGAGGATGTTATTCATCTTATGTATACAAGTTAGAGAGTATTATCTGTGTTCCTGCCATTCGCTCTAGCACACCACATATTTCAGCTGATAGAATATGTACACAAATAGAACAAACCTGAGGATGTAACACTGAAGCAAATTTCGTACAGCAGCTGAAACAATGACCCTCTTCAAAGTGTTTTTCTCCTTGGTTATATATCACCAAATAATAGAACAGACGAGTAATAATTATTTGTCTGGCTTTTAGTATTCATTTAAGGATGTTGCAAAATGCAACTGGAAAGACCAGTAGTCCAATCTGAAATCAGTGGTTTTATCTGTTCTCTTGACAGTATAAAATTGAAATGTATAAATATTATGAATGCACATCTTTGGGTTTTGGGGGGTTTTTGTGTTGGGGTTTGGTTGGGTTTTTTTGGCTACTGTCAGAGTGTAGTACTCTATATATTCCAAGTGTAAATAAACTGTATCAGTTGTTTACAGTAGATGTAGGAGGACTTCCCCTAAAATAACGGTAATGAACTTCAGCATCTATCGGAAAGTTCCTGTGAGTAATTTCCCTGCACTGTATATTGGTGTGAAATTATCTGGGTGAGCCTTGAACCTAAGAAGGCTCTAGGTTCTGAATGAAAGGACTTGCCAAAAGATGTTTGCAGAATGTGAATTTAAATTTAATCCTTCTAATTTGTAACCGTGTGTAGCGATAACATGTTGTTACTCAAATCTTCATTCTCACTTAGCACTTGGAAAGTAAAGCACTGACACACACATCAGCAAACGTGATTCATTTCCTGAGGAAGGAAGTTAGGGCTATCCACACACCCTCGGCACCTGTTGCGGACTACATGTGGGAACACTTACTCTGAACAGCATTTCGGAAATGATAAAAGGATCTTCCTCATGTAAAATGTATAATAATCTCCAGTCCCTTGACTAAGCAGCATAAGGCATCATTCTGTAGCTTTGCACATCTGGACGGGCAGTTGTGGTACAATGTGCTTTGAAAACTACTGCATTTTCATCGCTAAAAATGTAGCTCATCAGGCAGTTGTAATGCTAAAGCTGTTCTGAATCATGTGCCGGTACCGAAGTCTCTTTGGCTTTTGTGCAGGAATGATCGGTGGCAATGCCCCTCGCCCGGCCATGACATCTGGAGATTGGGGAAGCCAGGCTCCTGCTGTGAGGGTGACCTGCGCGCCCACAGCTAGTGCCATGAACAGGCCGGTGCAAGCAGGCATGATCCGCAACCCCACGGCCAGCATCCCCTTGAGACCCAGCAACCAGCCTGGCCCAAGGCAGATGCTTCCATCTCAGGTCATGAATATGGGTAAGTCAGGGCGCGTGTGGAGTTGTGCTTTTTCGCATATGCTGGATTGTCAAAGTTGAAGCAGAAAAAAACAAAAAAGAAAAAAAAGACTCACTTCAGTTATAGATCTGATGAGAACCATATTCCACAGTGGAAGTGGGAAGGAAGGTGTGTAAAACATGAACTTTTAATGCCTATATTGATATGAACAATTCCTGCTACTCTGTAGCTCCGCAGCAGTGTGGCCAGAGAAAGAGGATATGAAGTTGCTCTTGTTTATTAAAGACCATGGGGGTTTTTAAGAGGAAATGCTAGGAACATTATCATTGTTCTTGGTCACTTTTAAAGCAAGTACATTATTATATTGACTCTATATGCTGTCTTTTTTTATGCTTACCTTACTAATTTTTTGTATCTGTGGTGTCATATCTGCTGTTTTGTGGTTTTGAACCACTTCTGAGTTCTCATGTTATTTTCTCAAATTTTAAAAGCAATTTTAACAAAAAACCATGATGCTTTTAAGTATAATGTTACTGAAGTCTTAATGTTTTTGTTTGCTTTTACTGTAACATAGATAATTCAATGGAAAGAATTCACATAAAAGTAGATTCTTTTCACAAAAGTTACGTGGTCATTTTTCCGTGATTAGGGCCATCCGAATTGGAGATGAACATAGGAGGACCTCAGTATAGCCAACAGCAGGCACCTCCAAATCAGACTGCACCATGGCCAGACAGCATCTTGCCGATAGAACAGGCAACTTTTGGTAGTCAGAACAGGTGAGTCCTACTGTCACATCAAAACATGGAGAGATTTTACAGGCCCGTATTTTATACCCCTCATGGAAACAAAGCCCTGCATAAAATACTCACCAAATGTATATTAATTTAATGCTTGTAGTATTTTATACTTGTGCAGTGTATACATGTTCCAGTACTACTTATAAATGCTCTCTTTCCCATTTAATGTGTTGGAAGAATTGAAGGTTCTGTATCGCAGCGCATGCTGCCAGTGCTTTGGGTAGTTGCGCCATTTTCACCTCTCGAGCATTAATATGAGCATGATTCTGTCTGGTTTTGCTGGTTTTATCGTTAACAATTATACTTAACACTAAATATGGAAAAATGCCAGAGCCTTTGTAGTTACAACGTAGCTGTCTCTTCCTGCAACGGGGTAGCATTTTAAGTAGTGCAGGACATCATTAATTTCTGGTTTGTTTGCAGTTCTTAATTGACCTGAATTCTGTAAAAGGTGAGGAAGGAAAGATGAAGTGAAACGGAGGCTGCCTCTTTCCTGAAGTTAGCTCCTTCTCGGGTATCCAGAACCACAGTTTGATCACTCATATGTAATATATTGACTTTGTTCATTATTAAGACTTTTAAATAATGCCATAACTGTGAAAAGCAATTTGCACTTCTTTAAAAAAAGGCATGTCTTCTCCAAAAAGTTTGCCGCTTAAATTAGAGAAGCTATATATATGTGGACTGCATAAGTGATACAAAGTGGACAGATAAAGGAGAAATGTTGAAATATTGTGAATTGCATGAGTTGGGATATTTTTCAGTAGTAAATGGGAGGAGTGCTGAAAAGAAAATGAAGAGGAAGCAGTTGGAAAAAAGTATGTTTGAAGAAAGATTAATCTTCTGACTACATTCTCTTAATTTTCATTATGAAAGGAAGTCTGAAAATATTATCTGTAAATTTGTGTGGCATTTTCTCTGTTACTTTTCTAACTTTTTCATGCTTTTCAAGATGTTTCCTGGTGCTAATTCTCCCCCAGTTAAGGTGTCCATGTGCCAAAATCACTGCTTGCATAACTTAATTATTCACTTAAAAAATGACACTGTAAAATAAAATACAGGGCCATGTTTGGTCAGCAAACCAGGCAGATGATTCTTCCATTTTGTTACCTTTGCATTTCTCATAATTTCCTTGTAGGTGAAGATGGCGAAAAAAATACCCATTGTGTTGCATCTGAAAGTAATCATATTTTGATCCTTTACACCCAAACAGGGGTGATGAATTGTTTGGTGCTGCCATTTATTTTAATAATCCCTGGGATTTGTATTTTTATAATCTGATTGTTATCATGAGTATTAAATTTTATAAAAGTTAAATCGTGAGTAAAAATAATTATTTTAGAGAAAAATTAAACATTATAATTGTGGTATATAAAAGAAATGGGGAAAAAACCAAAGCAATTATCATTTTTTGACATACAGAATTTGACAAATGTTTTAAACTTTTTCTTACCATATGTATTCATGCCCATTTGCAATTTGAGGGAGGTTTTTTGGCTACACCCATCAATTATTTTTCCAGATCATAGATGCCTTCTTGTAAGTCACCTTTAAAGTTTGCAAGCAATTTGATTCAAATAATTTTTTTTTTTTGCTATTCCCTTTTACTGATTTATAATTCCATCTGAGAGAGTTATAGAAACTTCTCTATATATGAGATTGATTAATACTTTGCGATGTTTTCAAGGTACATCATATATATCCTTATTTTTATTTTTTACAGTCTGGGATCTAATTAAAAAGAATATGTTTTTGTTAATTTTCCTGCTTGCCATCCTTTCGGTTTTTAGGTGTGTAGCCTGACGATGCAGCTCTTCCCTTCTGCTTAGCTTTGACATAGAGATTAGACTTCCATGGCAACCATATATCTCATTATGGAAACTAAATACACAAACATGTTTCTTTGTTTTTTCCAAACAGACATGTAAAATGGGTTCACATATAGTGCTGTTTCCTCCCTCCATGTGTGACAGCTTTTGTTGTCTCTGACTAATTATCTGGGATGAGATTCTGCCATCATGTGCATGTAGTAGCTGCCCTTGCTTGCAGAATGCTTTGCTCTTTGTATTTTCTATTGTAGTCGTGTAGTATTGTGTGTGACGCAGGGCTCGTGTGTGAACTGCAAAACAAAAATATGTCATTTGGCTGCAGATAAGGTGTTATTTCAGATTTAGTTTGTTTCTCAGTAAGTTTTGTCCTTTGGGTTTGGAATAAACCTTTATTCTGCCTTTGTAACTGTGAGTGTGCTTTGCATATAAATTCAGGGGTGAGGTACGCAGGATTTATAGAGCCAGCGCACTCTGCCTGACAGTATCCAAATTCTTGCTGACACCCTTCTGAGGCACATAACCAAGTGCATAAACTGGTACCCAAGTGTGCAATTCCATAGGATGGGTTGAGCTGATGCAGTGTTTTGCTGCAAACAAAAAGGAGAATGTCCTTTTCTCCCTGCTCCCTCATGCTTCTGGCCAGCTCTTCCAGATGTTCGGTTTGTGCAAGCTCAGACAGTCCTTGGACCCCTCTGTGACCTCTTCAGCTTACTTAGTTTGATAGAAAACCAGTTAAGAGGAGTGTCTATGGAAATGAGTTCTTCTTCTACTTGTGATAGTATACTTAATCTAACATCTAAAATTCAGAGTTAAAATTAGTTTAAAAAAATTATTTAACCTTCTGTGTTCAGTGACTATATTCTATACTGACTTCTGTGTTCCTCTGTTGACCCTGTAACATGAAATCAGCACTCGGGCGTACCTTAGGCGTGCTTGCTTACTTGTTGGATACACCGTGCTTGTAGGGTCTTGACAGGCATTAATCACGCTATTTAGTTATTTCTTTGAGTAGCATAACTTTCATCCAGAATAGTTCTCTAAACAAAATTGGCAGTAATTAAAATAATTTCTGTCTCCACTTGGTAGTTCAATTTGAGTACTAATCCTCTGGTATTATTTCTTGCTTTTCAGCAGCTGTTTACCAACGCTGTGTTCATGTTTTCACAGGCAACCGTTTGGCAGCTCACCAGATGATCTCTTGTGTAATCATCCTTCATCAGAGTCACCAAGTGATGAGGGTGCTCTCCTGGATCAGCTTTACATGGCATTAAGGAATTTTGATGGTTTAGAAGAAATCGACAGGGCTCTAGGAATACCAGAACTAGTTAGCCAGGTATACTGAACATTGCATTGCATTTTTTTGGTATTGCATTTAAAGGATATGTTTTCAAGGTGGAGGTAAAATGTGTGTTGAAGAAGGGGATTATAAAACACTTCTTGCAAGATAGGATGGAGTTACATATTTTGGTTGGAGTCCATCTAATGGCTCAGTGTCACCTGAAAAGCTTCCTCAAGCCCCAGGTTTAGTCTTCCTTCCTCTCCCCTGCCACCCTCACCTAGCTCTCCTTCTTCTAACCTGTGCTAAGCCACTTCGCTTTATGCAAGTAACCTGACCTAAACCAAAAAAAATTAACAGGCTTCTGCTTATCTGGTGTTCAGAGGAACAACTGTATGGGAGAAAGGTAAGATCACAGCCAGCAACAGGGTATAGGAAAGAAGAAAAAAAGAATATGAAAACCTAGGAGCAGAGGAGCAAGACCTCTGTGTGATGGGGAAAACAAGCTTTTGGATGAGCAACCCTGTAACATGTAATTTCACCTGTAGTTTTTCCCTGAGTTGATTAATGTGTGTTAAGGGATGAGTTTTACCTGAAGCAGCTGATTTCATTCCAAGCACTTAAAATGGTAATTTTTTTTCTTTTTAATTCCAAACATGCTTCCTAAACTTTGCAGCATGATTGCAGTTCTGTTCTTTTTCATTTGTTTTTTTTTTTTCCCCCACAGGTATTTTTTATTAGCTTCCCATTGCTTCTTGTCCATTTCAGTCTTATATGATGCAAAAAAGTGTGTTTAAAAAAAAATAATTGGGGGGGAAGAGTTAGCGCTTGATGTCTCTGGCATCAAAATTGTATTTCCAAAAACAGTTGTACATGTCTCTATAATAATTTAATATTCTCAGACAAGTCTAGAGTACCTACTTCATTTCCCAGCACTCATCAGCATCCTGACCATAACTTCTGAACTAGCTCTGCATTTTAGATATGAAATAGGATCAATGAAATCCTGCTTTGGACATGAGAAAACTATCTCCAGACCTATTTGGTACAACACAGAACTCAGTGAGGTGTTAAGCTGGAGATATAATTTATTGGTGAACTTCAGTTTTGCAGTGTGAAACTTTCATGCAGTATGACGTAGCTTTTGGAATACCACCACGAAAAAAATATGAATAACGTTTTATTTCAAACTAAGTGGTAAATATCGTTCTATTTAATTAATCTCTCAGTGGAAACAGTTGAAGAATTTTGCAGATAAGAGAACTGTTGCATTTTAGAACATGTTTTTAAAATATCCATCAAACATTTTATAGGAGCTTAAAGTCTTTCTTTCATGAGGGCACTGAAATTTAAATTAACTTGATTTCCAAGGTCAGTGTGGAATAAGCTATAAAATTATTCTGGCTAGAGCAAATATTAGGGGAGTATCTAGAATGGAGTTTAGAATTGTGTTAGCTTTTTTATGCTAATGGATAATCAGTTTGTGCAAAAGTGTCCTGAAAGAATTAGGCACTCTATTCACATTAGCTTCTGTAATAGTTTCAGGCATCTTTATTTGAAGTCATTATTTTGTTTAAAGATACTGATTAAAATCTACTTTCTTATCCTTATTCATTTGTAACGTCTTTTAATTTATCTTGGATTTGATGGCAAAACTATGCTGGCATCACTTCATTTACAGATTTTCATATAGCATTTGTCATTTCAGGTGTTCATTCATTAGCAGGATGATACAGTGGCTATGTTAAGAACATAACAAAGATCGTGGGTCTTTGCTTTAAAAAAAAAGAAAAGAAAAGAGAGGAGGAATTTGTCTCCATTAATATGTTTTGACACTCAAAAATACAATTCTATTTATTTTTAAGTTTTATATTTAGGTAAAGAAAATGTATGTAATTATCTGTTTAAAAACATTCACAGCCTAGAAGGTTGGTTTTGCAGGGTGGCTGTATTAGTCTCGTATAATCCTGTGAAAAGCCGTGTCCCGCCAACTGTTCCTATTGTTCACGTATTTCTGCAGAGCCAAGCTGTTGACCCAGAGAACTTCCCCAGCCAGGAGTCGAGCATCCTGATGGAGCAGAAGGCTCCGGTCTTCTCCCAGCAGTACGCGGCGCAGGCTCAGATGGCGCAGGGCAGCTACGCGCCCATGCAGGACCCGAGCTTCCACGCCATGGGGCAGCGCCCGGGGTACGCAGCCCTGCGCATGCAGCCCCGGCCCGGCCTCCGGCCCACCGGCATCGTGCAGAACCAGCCAAACCAGCTGCGGCTCCAGCTGCAGCACAGGCTCCAGGCACAGCAGGTACATCCCCTTCCGCGCCCAGTTTCACACTGGTGCAGGCAGCACCTACTGTCAGTTTGCTCCGAACAGACCAGGTCTTAAGCGTGTACCCTGTTTTATTATAGCCCAATTCCACTTCTAAACTAAAAACACTAGCCCTAATGAGTTTGCCGAGACGGTACCTTGTGCATTCTCTTTTTTGATCTTTTTTTTGCATCTTTCAGTTATTCTTTCTATAGTACTGTGCAAGAACGTGCCTAGTATTTAAGCCTAGGTCTCAGTAATTCTTTGAGCAAGGCTACAGTGGTGCCTTTTGTTATAGAAGTCTTTTTTTGTTTCTTATATCTTGACTCTTCCAGCAATCTAAATGCTTTTAGTGCTGCCTGTTACCTACATCCTTTTTTTTCCTCGGCCTTGGTCTACTTTTGAGGATCATTTTAAGTTGTTGTTTCTTGTTCATTTTTAAATATATAAGTTTGTAATACTATAAATAAGATATTAATGCTTTTCTGGTGGAGGAGGAAACATCATTTCTGCCTTCAAACATCAGGATAGGGTCTAATTCAGAGTAAACCTCAATAGTCCAGTCCCAAACTCAAAAAGGACAGGAACTGTAAAGGCAGCATGTTTGGTAAACAGCTTAATGCCTGTGTTGTTATTTGTATGGTGTATTATCTCCTTAAGAAACAGGATTCTGTGAATGATAATAGGACTTGAGCAGGAAAATTAGTCCCTGCTTGAATATGTAAAACTAGGTCCTCAAACCAACTGATCGGGAAGTAGATGTATATACCTCTGTATATAAAATTTCCCTTTTCTTGTTTTCCTTGTAAAAACTTTTGGGGTTTGTTGTTGGGTTTTGGTTTTTTTTTCTTTAGAATCGGCAGCCACTGATAAATCAGATCAGCAGTGTCTCCAATATGAATCTGTCTTTGAGACCTGGAGTGCCAACACAGGTAAGAGAAATAGCACTTAAAAAAAAAAAAAAATCACTTTGTTTTCTTCTTTCTCCCCCCATTAAATACAGTAGTAATGCTATGTGGTAAATACATACAATAAATTCTAAAGCTTGAATACAAATAATGTAGTCTGTATGGTAAGTATTTTACTATTTTATTTCTGAGAGTCTTTTCCATATTTACATGGGGTGGATGTTTGTTTACTAGAGATATGATATAACTGCATTTTTAACCAAGCTTCTCATTTCCTAAAGATGCATTTTTTAATGAGCTACTCTATTTGCAATAACAAATCACTGCAACATTAAACACTGGTATTATTTCAGTTACTGACTCTTGCACTGTTGGAAGTCTTTCCCAGCAGAATTATTAATAGGATTATTTTCTCCCATTTAATGTTATTGTTAGTTGTGTGGTGGGGGGAAAAAAAGAGCTGGAATCTTCCAGATTGCTCCAGTGGAGATGCTTCCACTGGTCAGGTTGCCTTAGAAGGGGTTATTGATAGGTGGCGGTGGTTTTCCCTCCAGGGCCCTATCAACGCGCAGATGCTGGCGCAGAGGCAGCGGGAGATCCTGAGCCAGCACCTGCGGCAGCGGCAGATGCAGCAGCAGCAGCAGCAGGTGCAGCAGCGGACGCTGATGATGCGAGGGCAGGGCTTGAGCATGACCCCCAGCATGGTGGCCACCGGTGGAATACCAGCAACCATGAGCAATCCGCGGATCCCGCAGGCAAACGCACAGCAGTTTCCATTTCCTCCAAACTACGGTACTGTTCCACACCCCCCCCCAGTGCATTTCGGCAGTCCTTACTCCCCCGTGTCCTTGCCAGTGCTGGGTCCAAGCCCCCCTCCCACAGCCCCTTGCCTGGCTCCCTGGGAACAATGGGAACTTCAGGCCCCTTGGGAGTCTTCAAATGCGACACGGTACCTTGCAATTTCCTAGCTCTAGTACCACATATTCTCTGAGCACTGCTCTTTTTTTGAGCAATAGCAGAAGTGTGATGTGTGTGGTTGCGTATATCTATGCATATAAACACATACAAATGTGTATGCACACAGGAACACGTATATGTGTATGTATTGGCTTGATGGACTCTGAATTTTGAATACACTCAACAAACCAATATATACAGTAAGAAGTGCAAATAAAGAAAAAGATATGAATTGATGCTGGCAAACAGCATAAGGTGACCAGAAGCTTCATCAGAAGCAAAGCTGTACATAATCCTTTCAAATCGTTTTTGTATTGGTGGGGATTTTTTGTGTTTTGGTAATGAGGTATTGCTTAAGTGTCAGGCAGATTCTTCCCCCAAAAAGATAATTCTTCGTGTGTGCATTATAATGTAAAATTAGCAACTAACTATTCAGTTTAAATAAAAATTTGTTTCAGATTAGGTATTCCTTTCCCTGTCCTTAAGCTTGTGTGTAATATGATAGCTAATACCATTTTGTTTGTATGTTTTACAAAGCTGTATACTGCTTTGTTCTGGGGGTGCATGGGGCAGTAACCTCCGCATGGTTATTGTTATACAGCTTCTTTATTTATAAGTATTGTATAAATTGTATTACAAGTATATTAAATAATACGTAATGTGCAAGTTCTGCTGATAGAACAAATTATGTCCATCCAATTCTAAATTTGCTATCTACTCTTATTGATCTGTTGTCATTTACACCAGTAAGAAGTCATGCAGACAGTGAATATAGCAATACGTTTCATACCACCTGATTCTTGCGCCAGCATTAAGGGTGGCTTGTTTCTGTTGAGTATGCTGTTTGTGATGAACTTAAACAGGACCAAAATGACTTGGTTTAAAACAAAATTCCTGCACACAATTGGCATATAACAGCTTAAATGAGGTTTTCTTTGCATCTGGATTTCTTTTTTATTTTACAAAGTCATTAAATGCTTGCACAAAATGTCATTGCCTCTTTTTGCAGGGACACAGAAATAGAGATACTAAGGTTCTAGGAACTTTAGAAAAAGTTGAAAATTATAGCCTAAATGTTAAAATGTGGTGACATGCACTAAATGAGTCATGCATAACTTTCACCAAAATGGATTTATAGAGAAGCAAAATGTTTTATTTGTTGTTTTGAATGCAGTTTCTGAAAAAAAAAAGTCACTTACCAGCGTTTTTGGTTTAGTCTGTAGAAAGGAGAGACCGCTTGTGTGATTAGGACACAGAGGTAGCCAACATACGCAAAATGATTTTTTTTAAGGTTATACATAAGTATTAGTTGATGATGTCTTGCTTTTAATCTAGATCCCACATTAAGACACGAGGTTATAGGTTCTACATGACATAAGTAAGGACTGTGTAAAGATGGGTCTGCAGGTATGAGCTCTTGGCTTGTTTTAACTTTGAATGTACAGTGGCTGAATTTCTTTTCTTCTTCTTCAGGTATTAGTCAGCAGCCTGATCCAGGCTTCACAGGGGCCACCACTCCTCAGAGTCCACTGATGTCCCCAAGACTGGCTCATAGTCAAAGCCCCATGATTCAGCAGTCTCAGGCTAATCCTGCCTATCAGTCCTCTACAGAGATGAATGGGTGGGCACAAGGGAATATGGGTGGAAACAGGTAAATCCAGAACAAAACCAAAATGAGCACACAGAGTAATGGGGTCATTTATGGTCTATACTTATTTATGGGGTTGTTTATATGTAATTGTTTGCTTATTTTTTTGTTGTTAACTATCTATCCTAAAAGAGATTTCTTTTCAATTTGGCTTGACGAGTTGGTTTAAATTCTGTCTTCATACAAGGCAAAGTGAGTGCATAGCTAAAAGACCTGCATCCACACAATGCATTGCTTTGCCTGTGATAACTGATAAAACACTGTGTGTCCTTAAGAAGCACCTCTGCTGCACAGTGAGCTCCAGCCCCTAACATTTGTGTGGATGTATTTCTTCTGCATACGATTTTCATGTGCTCCCACACTGCTTTCCACACGGCTGGATCAGCTGAGCCAGAGTCTATGCATTCCCTACTACTCTGGAATTGTGGTGACTGGTATCACCTCCCACTTTAAACGCTGGAGTGCAACCAGGTTCAATCCATTAGTGCTTGCACATACTGGGGGTCAGCATATAGCTGTCATTCTTCAAGAGCATTGTAGCATGCCTCATGCATGCAGTCACCTTTTCAGTTGAGGCCCATGCCCCAGTCAGTACAACTCTAATAATCAGTCTGTCCACATTGAATGGGTTGGGTGTTGAATGCTATCAGTAGGCAGCAACGAGCTTCCAGATGGCAATGATCTGTGCTTTTCACTGGAAGAAAGGAGGAGCTATCAGGTTGGTGTACAGCCTGTATCACTTGACACTGGGGTGCACACAGTTGTCTCTAGCACAGTGCTTTTGTCATCCTGAAGTTCTCAGGCTGGTCTTACTATCCCAGCCCAGCAACAAATTGTTTTCCCGCTGGTTGACAAAGATTTAATAAACCCAGAAAAAGAGTATTTCCATGACGAGGCTGATCCAAGTTCCCCTTAAAGCAACTGATTTATCCCTCATCCTCGTCCATGCCTCTTCCTCACTGTCTTCCTGAAGCATCTGCAGGAGGCATAGCTACCGCTGTCGTGGCTTCTGCTGAAACAGCAGCAGGGGCAGCTCGATAAGACTAATAGTTGGCTTGCTAAACTGCAGCTCTACGGCGGAGACATGTCAAACGCGTTTACACAAGCCACTGAGTATTCACAATGATCTGTAGTGTACTGTTTCAGCCATCCAGATAACAACTTAAAAATGGGGTTCGGTGGCCTGAAAAGACATGGAATTGGAAGGAAGAGAATGGTGGGATTTTCTGAGTTTGGTCCTGTGCCCAGAATGCTGTTGCACTCCACCAAGTCTCACAGTCTGCAGCAATAGCCTAACGGAGTACCCAAGTGCAAGGTTGAGCGTTAACCCTGAAAGATTTCCTCAGCTGTGGGAGTAGTGCTTCACAGGGAAGTAAAAGTCAGCCATTGATGCAGAGGTGGTTACTGTGTGCCATCCGACACGCAGCAGCCTTTCCACAGTGTTTCAGTCTAGTGCAGATACTCCAACAGATGCATTTTCAGTAATAATTCCTTCATTGACTGTTGGATTATGCTCAAAGAGTAGAGAAGACTGATATGTAGACAGTGAAGTGCGTTTTAGGAAATATAAAAAAGTCTCTCATATGACTTCCGACATAATGGGAAGGAAGATACTACCCAGAAAGCATTTGACTTCAAATAAAATCTGGGATAAGATCTTCCACAGTTACTCCTCCTTAAGTTGTTCTGAGATGGCCTTAAAGGAACATAGAGGGTAATGGTCTTAGACTTTATGTTGTTTCTTACAGTGCCACATTTTCAAAACCTGATGCTAAGATGTAGTAAATGAATTTCTGCACAATTGCATGTCTATATTTGTGAGCCCACTTGTCATAATTGTATGTGCAAATCTGGTATTCATATGTGCAAATAGCCTCTTTTGCAAAAAGAAGGGTATTAGACCAGATCCAATATCAACTCAGCAGTCCTGTGCTGTGCTAACACGGGAGGGAGAAAAAGGGTTTTCCTTTCCCTCCAAAAATTACTTTCCCAAGCATATTTAAAATATATACAAAGCCCACTTAGACAGCTAATTGGCTGTTACTGCACAGGCATAACAGATTTGTACTCTGCCATAGTTTCACACGCAAAGGCATGCATTTTTGTGCACAGACATGGGACCTTAAATTTTGAAAAATCTATTCGTTAGACATTAATGTAGCTGAAAACTAGTCTTTCCTTTGAAGCTGGCATAAATGACAGTATGTACAAATTCTAGCTTAAGATATATTAAAAAGAGAGTAGTTTCTTAGTGGCTTCAGCATTCTAAGTCTGACACATTGCTTTTTCCATTCCTTGCTGTAGCATGTTTTCACAACAGTCCCCACCACATTTTGGGCAGCAAGCAAGCACCAGCATGTACAATAATAACATGAACATCAGTGTATCCATGGCAACCAACACAAGTGGTATGAACAACATGAACCAGATGACAGGGCAGATCAGCATGACCTCAGCGACCTCTGTGCCTACATCAGGGTTGTCCTCCATGGGTCCTGAGCAGGTGAGAATTTAAGGACTTGAGATGAGAGCTAGAGGATTTTCTTTGACTTTCAGTAGTTCTTCAGGTCCGCTGTGTTTGGGCTGTAACTGCTGTAAGCCATTACGTTTCTTTTACTAGTTTTCTTGAGAAATGATGATGTTAAAAAGGCTTTGTTTTTAGCTCTGCACTCAGATAACCAAGGTGACTGATGAGGTAGAGAGCACCTTTTGCATCTAAATTTCCCATTGTGACCACTGTAGCTAGCACATGTAGTTGGTCCTGGACTTCCGTGGAAAGCGCGTGCTGGTCTAGCTCCTGTTCTCAGTAGGTAAGTTTCTGTAGCACAGTTGCAGGTCACCAGTGTCCTTGCTAATTTTCTCAGCAGTGGAGGCTAGGACTGAATGGCAGGCAGCTGTTTCCTAGAGATAAGAGTGAAAGATGCTGGTGTGGTCAGCGTGTGGAAGATGCTTCTACTGCCACTGTGTTTGTAGTACCAGACAAGAGGCAGTCAACTTCAAGAACTATCAATCTGGTACCTTCACGAGCACAAAATCCACACTTTTTGTAACGTGGCGTGTTTAAAATAGATTGCTGAATCAATAGGTAAGTAACCTGTTCTTTTCTGCTGAGAGGAGGTTTGCACGCTCGTTTTTATTTGAGACTGCTACCTAGGGTATCTGAAATAAGGAAGATAAGATTTCTGTTTGTTGACCTGCAATTAACTCACACAGTACATTAATAAGTATTTGACAAACAAGTCCTCTTAATTAACAGGTTCATGTGTTTGTTTCAGAGCTGAACTCCCGTTTGTTCAACACACAGACTTGAAATTACGGACTTTTCTTAGAAATATTGGCAGGAAAGTACCTCTTGTGTCTTCAGGTAGCGTCTTCTGCTATGGTGGACAATATTGTAAACCTTTCTTCTGAGACCATAATCATAGAATCATTTAGGTTGGAAAAGACCTTTAAGATCATCGAGTCCAAACGTTAACCTAACACTGCCAAGTCCACCACTAAACCATGTCCCTAAGAACCACATCTACATATCTTTTAAATACCTCCAGGGATGGGGACTCAACCACTTCCCTGGGCAGCCTGTTCCAATGCTTGATATAACCCTTTTGGTGAAGAAATTCTTCCTAATATCCAATTTTCCAGCCTAAATTTGGTAACAGACTATTTACTTTTCCAATATTGTCCTTTAGCTTAAATAGTTCTTTTCTCTTCTTGTATTTTAGAAAGAGCCATTCTATCAACATGATTTTTTTGTTGTTGCTTTGAGGTTGTTGGATTGTTTTGTTCTGAGTTTCTTGTTTTTTTTTTCTTGGAAGTTAAACAAGCCACAGTTCAAGTCTCTTCAAGTTCACAAGTTCTCACAAGTTCAGTCTCTTCTTGTAGGCTTTAAATTCCCTTTCCTTTTCTGCACCTGTTCCAGTTTGAATCATTATTTCCTAAGCACCAGAGCCATGTGCATAACACTAGTTCTTCCCCATTTCTCTTGGAGTACTCTGACAGATATAGCCTCAGATCACATTTGTCTTTTACAGCTGCCACATACTGGTGACCTGAAGTAATTTTGATACTCCCAAATCTGTCACCTTCTCTGATATTCCCGGTTGCTATGCCCAACTACAACAGACTTTTTCATAATTATCAGTTCCCAAGTGCATAGCGTTGCACACATTTAGTGCAGTACAACAATAGTAAAACCAAAAAAGAAGAGTGGGGATTTGAAGGTGACAGCCCAGTCTGATTTCTCAGCATGCCCGTGCTACATAATTTTCCCCAGGAACCTGAACTGAGAAACATGCGTTATAGAAAGAGATCTGGTTTTATTTCAGAGATTTCCATGCAGACTGCTGTTTCCACTAGCACAGTTGTCGCGCTGCTTTTCCTTCCTGTTAGACTACAAGATCTTGTTTCAAGATAGCATTTATCTAACTTCCAGTAAGCTGAATAGGCTGAGGTTCTTTATCCATCTCAACATTTGCTTTTCAGCCCATCAGTTCCTTTTGTGGATCTACTTTAAACTCCGTTGTTGTAACCTCCTTTTAGAAGTATGAACAGAGTAACCGGAGACAGTGATTTAACAGCGACTGCACAAAAGCTGTGCAGAGTCAAGTTCTGCTTGTAATTTCTCTTCCAGTCCATGGGTTGCCTTGGCTCTGTTGGTGACAATGTCGCGCTGGAGAGCACATATTAAAACCCTTACAATGACCCCCAAATCTTCCTCAGCACCTTCTACATAGATGAAACTTGTGTTCTTTGTTCCCAAATGTATTACCTTCCTTAAGTGCTGTGGCTCATTCTGTAACAGTAACCTGTTTTCCTCATGATTTACCACCCCAGCACTGTGTCATCTGCAAACTCTGCAAGCAAATGTTTTATGTTTCATCTAGGTCAGAGGTGGCCAACTGGCAGCTGAGGGGCCATTTCTGGGCCACAAGACAGTACTTTTTAGTCCCCAGGAATGTTTGCTGTGCTGCTTCACATTTTTTTTTTCAGAGAGACAGGAATAAATAAAAATGTTTATATTAATACTAAAACTGGTTTTTTTTTTTTCTGTGTTCAGGGGATAGTGTTTTACAATTTGGCATCTTTATTTAGCAATTGACCTGTGCTAAACTTTTTCTTGTAACTGGTGGTTTTCAAAATGACTATATTTTCTTTAGTTCTGCTGACTGTTGCCATTTCATTCATTCTTTTGGCTTTTTTTTATACTGTCACCTACACTTTTACTTACTTATTTGTTGCCATTTTTTTGTTCCATAATACATAATTCTAACTTCACATGCTCATCTCTTTCTAACCACAGTGAATAACAGTGGTTACATTACGAATGTGTTTCAGCTTTTGAAGAAAAAAAAAAAACTTAACACTTCATATGTTATTGGATGGTTTTGGAAGTAATATGTATTACCATTAGTAAAAAGCTCTGCCTGGGCTTATTTACCTGGTGACAAGCAAGTATATTACCTTTGGTATCAAACAGGTTTGGCTCTGTCTCCTGTCTCTCTTTGTGGCACTATACTGTATCATACAGGCATATCCAGAGCCCAGAAATACTAAGTTTGGTGTTCATCTGCTCGTACTGTATATCTCCAGCTTCTCTTGTTTACTGCCTAGGCTTTCAGCATCACCAAGTAGAAAAGGAAGATTTTGCCAAAAATGTTGTGTTTTCCCTGGGCTTGCTATTTATGATGCTTAGTCTTTTATGTACTTTAGGGATCAGACCTTGTCTCATCATCTTCTCCCTTATAATTATGTTAAAGCTCTCTAGGCTGCTCTTACTAGCGTATCTTCTAAGAGGCTGATATCGGGAATGCTGAAATGCTAGCGGCCAGGTCTGCGGGTTCCTTCTGTCCAAAACAGCTTCCCTAGGCATCAAAAAAGTCTAAATTTTCCCAGTGTTGCACCATTCAACAACTTAGTGTCTCCTCGTCCTCATCGTCTTCTTGTTTGCACAATGGACTGTTGCCGTGTTTTGGCCTCTTACTTATTTTACATCACAGATCCATGTTATTTACCGAGTTGTCAGAGAAGCAATTTGAAACCTATGCAAGAGAAGAGACTTTTCAGTATATGAACTAAACCACTATCCAGATGTCCACTCAGAGTAGATGTTTCTTAATCTGCACAGGTGCAGTACTCCCCAGGCCAAAATTATCATGGCATCTACAAAGAGTTATCTTGAAACAGTATTAGGATTTTGATTAGCATACTGGATGAAAGGAGCTCTGGAGTGGTAGGAAACTTTTCTTATTAGACACCTTGTATATAATTCTACTTTATTAGCAGGAGGAATTGTAAAACATCTTCTCTCTTGTTTTAGTCAGGTTTTGTATCTGATAACACCACTTGACCGGTCTTCAGAAAATTATAAAAACCCTTCCATTTCTTTGTCCTTCTCTGTACTTCTCTGATTGAATTGTTATTGCAGTCAGAAAAGTTAATGTGTGAATGTGGGGTGTTTTGTTTCAAGGACTTCTGAAGCAAATGTATTCATATAACAAAATGGTAGACTTCTTTTTTTGTATCTTTTACTGTGCCAGTCAGGATTCTTGCATCATCACTGGCAGAGAGATTCTATGATAGGAACTTCACCGGTGCCTTTGCTGCTTTTGTGGCGTGCAGCCCGGAACTATCCTCCTTTGCCATACCCGTCCCAACTCTGCCATGATGCAAATCATGCACTCATCTTTTTGTTCGAAAACTGCTCTTGATTCAGTATACAGTTTTTTATTTCTGCTTTCTATTTTTTCCTTCCTTTGTCTGCTGAACAAATAGAAAAGGCATTTGTGCCTGTGCATTCTGATGAATGTTGATCAATAGCAGAAAACACTTTCCTAACATGGATTCTGTTGCTTAGTCAAATGCATGTAGATAAAGCTGCGAAGCTGTCTATTTTCTTTCTCTCCAAACAAAATAGTGTGCTTGTCTTCCCTTCTGATGTAAATTTTCAGATTCAGGTTTAAAAATCTGCCCATTTGTATTAAGAAGCAGAAAGCATCACTAGAAGGCTTGCAGCACTAAACAATCAATTTATTCAGAGTTGAAATTCCTATGGCAAAAATATTTAAGTTTTTAACCTTTCCTGTTGAACTGCAGTCTTGTCTCTGGCAGCATTTGAAACCACCTCTTTAGGTGGTTGCATGTGACTGCATTTAGCTTTGCAATGTTTTGCAAAATCAGTGAATAGCAACAGAAACAACAGTCAGGAGGACTTGAAACGAGAAGACTTTGGTGTGGTAAATTTAAGACAGTCTTCCCCCCCCCTTGCTGCAGCAGGTTGCTGTGGCTGAAGTGAGGTAGTGCAGCGGCAGAATCTCCTCTCCTTGGCAACATGAGTCTCCTGAAGGGCAGGTGACACAGAAAACATCTTTTTCCTTCCAGCAAGATCTGGAGGGGCACATCTTCACTATTATCACATTCATCTAGTCTGAGGGAAGTAACAGAGAGGACGGAGTCAACAAAGACTCCCTAGGAAGAGGTTTCTTTCCCTGTAAAACTTCTAAGGAAAGCTGGATTTTCTAATATTTCAGAACCGTGCTGAAGGGCTGTCTTTTGTATTTTATACCGGTTCCTACACGGTGAGATTAATCCTTTGATTAAGAAAGCAATGCTGTAAATTTGGCACGCCACTCTTTCCACA
The DNA here is from genome assembly GCA_020745775.1 of Theristicus caerulescens. Lineage (NCBI taxonomy): Eukaryota > Metazoa > Chordata > Aves > Pelecaniformes > Threskiornithidae > Theristicus > Theristicus caerulescens. The sequence continues at coordinate 131,491,983 of CM036558.1, read as the reverse complement.
TAACTAAGCATGACAGACCCTTTCGTTGTGCAAAAACCACACAGCTTCAATACTTTGCCGTGGCTGTGTTCAGAAAATTGTTGACACCATCCATTTAGGAAAGCATGCAGCTGCCGATTTTCCCATTTAATGCTATCTTTCTCCCATTGCTTACAAGCAGAAAAATAAGTGTCATTAAAACTAAGTCAATAGTCAGTATAATTCAGCCTATATGTTATCTCATCAGGCTTTGAAAAAATTGTGTGGTGGTTTGCAAGCAGAAAAACTGTGCGTTATTGAGGTTAGGAAAGCAGTTGCGCGTTTCTGCTTTCAGGACTTCCATAGCAGGCATGTCCTCTTCAAATAATACTGACCTAATTTATGGAGCCTGTTTTGTAAAATGTGCAGAAGGGTTATAGTATCAGGAATGAAATCTTTGTTGTTGACTGTGAAGCAGAATAATATGAGTCAAACACGTGCTGCACAAGAAGGGTGCTCAGCTACATAGTCACTTCCCTGACTGCAACATCATCTCAAAAGTGGATGTTGGTATATGCAAGTAGCATAGTGGTTTATAATGCTTCTTTTTAATTCCCAGCTCTCTTCCCAATGTATTTTTTAATTCATTCTCCTTAATATCTTGTTACCAATAGGTTAATGATCCTGCTATGAGGGGAGGCAATCTCTTTCCAAACCAGCTGCCTGGAATGGAGATGATAAAGCAGGATGGAGATGCAACACGGGTGAGAAATGACATATATAGGCATACAGAGGCAACAGAACTATGAATATACTGTGGTATACTTACAAAGTTAAAAGTACCCAGGGTAATAGTAATTAAATTTTTTGCAATTAATTTTTTAAGTCCGCTTTTGGTGACATCTATATTAAGTTCCTTGTTTAGATCCCACTAGCATTACTGGAGTGAACAATGCAGGATACATTTACATTAACAGAATACATTACATTATTGAATTAACAAACAGTCACATTCAGCAGACTTACGTATAGTTGTATTTGCTTTTTACAGAGCAATTACACGACTATTTGCTGATGATGGGAAAGACTTACTGTTGATTTATATTTGCACTGCTGCACACTTAACCCATTTCATGTTTCATCCTGCCCAAGTGTTTTTCCGCTTCTCATTGCGTTATACTTAGGGCAAAAATCTCATGAATTATTTAATTTATTACTTTCTGTACAGTGCGTCTTCTGAGAAGAGTGGTAGAACTGAACTAATTTTCACACAAATTTCCAACTGACAGGGTAATTAGCGTTTGCTTAGGTCAAAACCGATTTGTATTCCAGACAGTACCAGTACTAAAGGAAAGACATTGTGGCGTTCTTGGCGCGTGGCCAAGTAAACGAGGTGGTTTTCACGCACCGCTCCTCAGCGGAAGGGGTTTTTTTTAATGGCAATAATCTTCATTTAAGATAGGTTTGTTACAACAAACCCGGTGTTTCGAGACCTGCTGCGACTTGGAAACCAGGGCGCGGTATCTGCCCTGCCTGGCCCGAGCGTAGCAGCCGGGCGGGCCCGCCCTGACGTCCGAAGCTGCCCTTTCTGCACGGCGCGGCAGCCTGCACGTAGCAACCAGCGCCTCCCCTGCGCGCGCCGGGCGGGGCGGGGCCGGGGCGGGGGGGGGGGCGGGCGCGAGCGGCGCGCGGGAAGCGCCACCTAGCGGCTGCCGGCGGCCCCCGCCCCCCGCCGGCGCTGCGGGCCCGGCGGCCGGGGCGGGGGGGCTTCCCCGCGGCCTCGGCACGGAGGCAGGCGGAGCCGAGCCCCTCGTCCTGCCGCAGCCACTGCGTGACCTGCCGGGGGCCCGTCCCGTGCGCCGCTGCTTCCCGTCACCGCCGCGTGTGCGGTGTTGAAGTCGGACAGAGGGAATTAAATAAGCAATTTTTCCTCGTACGCTGAATCCAACAGCAAAATTTGAAGTTTTCTACTGTCAGAGAAAAGACATTTGAATAATAGGGGACCTTAAAAAAATTTGACTGCAAATGTATCAAGATTAATGAAAATGAAGAATGTGAAAGCACTGAGGAAGAAGTAACCATACGTGTATTTTATTGTATCCCTCTTTTTTTTTTGCACACATATGTGTTTAAAACTTCCTGGAGGCCAATTCTTTTCACGCCTTCATGGTTCATATCAAAATACAAGTGCCTGTCGCCGAGAGTGGAGGATCTGTGTGCAGAGAGTCTCTTCCACAGCCACCTCACGGTCACTTGATGATTAATAAAAAGATGCAGTACGTTCTGCTTTAGCAGAAGCTGTCACGTACCAAGGCGTTACCTTCCTCCTTCATGCGTTCCCTAACCAGTTACATTTCATGTGCGAAGAGAAGCCAGACTGTCAGAGAACAAAATACCAGGTACCACTGAGGAAGGAAAGGGAATAAGGCTGTTGAGGGGGAAGCAGACTACAAAAGAGGAAGATTTTAAAGAATGAAGAGAGAAGGAAAAGGGAGTGGATGTGACAGAAAGGGTACGGGAGAGGGTGGAGAGAAGTCAGGCAAGAGGGTGCAGGTGGAAGGAAACAAGTGGCAGGGCTTTGGACAGGGAATCTGTGGGGTTTAAAATTAAAATAATGGAGTCGCTGCCATGACAATGAGACCGACAGTGGCCACGCATGAGAGCGGTTTTGTCTCACCTGGAGAAAAGTAACTTCTTACAGCCTCTTCAATTATTTTGTAAGGGTACATCGGACTGCACTCTGTGATTTTACTTTTATTCTAGTAACGTAGCTCTGACTGTCAAGGAAAATGTAGATGGTTTATATGCACTATAAATACCTTTGGCTGAACTCTGAACCATAACAGAGGTTAAGTAGCTACTATTTTCATGCATCTGTGCTATAAACTACTCCTACATAACTTTTTTTTTTTTTTAAAGCTCAAGCTGTGTAATTAGAAAGCTGAGGAGAGGATTAACGTGCTTCATCCCTTGGCAGTTGTGGCTTTAACATATGAAAGCTGAGAAATTCATCTGACAAATGAGAAACTGAGAAACTCATCTGACAAATTTGAGGGTTTTTTCCAATGCTTCATAAAATTAATCTCAACAACTGTATCATTTAAAGGGATAGGTTCTGTTTAGAGTTGAGTAACCAGGAAATAACATGCTATTGCTGAAATCAGTACAACTATGGATGTCAGATCTCTACATCTACTGTTTTAATTTGTTTGCTTAATACCGTTTCACTTTGGTTTAATATGGTAAGGATAAAACTTCTACAGCTTAAGACTTGCAAGGATGATACTGATGTTTAACAGAGAAGCTGTTTACTTTGAAAAGTAACTAGAGGACAGAGAATTTTCTGTCTCAATGCACAAAGTACGCTTCATTTGTAGAGCTGAAAATAGTTGCAACTGGAACAGTTTTATCATATTATTTTGCCATTATTGGAACAAATTTGTATTAACTAATTTCACATAGTAAAAGAAAATTTTGAACCTGCTCCTATTTAAAAGTAAATGTCTGAAGAATACTGTTTGTAGCTGAGGTTTTTGAGGGGTGTCCAGTTTAACTTAATACAGTATAGCAATAATCTTATAGTCAATGATCTTTGGGGTTTTCAGATTACTTCCCTACTCTGAGATTGCATACATCAGCTGTGGAAGCTATTCTGAGCAATTTTTCCCAGCCTGGAAGTAATAATTTGACATATTTCTTTAAAGTCGTGTTTGCTTTGGTTATATTTAAAGACAAAGGGGTGGAGGAATGTTTTTCTAGAGGTACACTTGTGCCTTCTTTGTCTTATTCCCTCCTTCATATATTTTATCATTCTGTGACTCAAATCTTTGTTCAGTTATTAAAAAAACTTTTGCAGTGCATGAATTTTTTTCAAGTCACTGGTATAGTGGAAGCATTTATTTAGCATCTCTACAGAGATACTGTTTGCTAAATGTCCACTCTGAAAATAACGACATCTTTGGATTTTCACTTCTGTTCCACGCTTCATGATCAAAAAGAGCTAACAGGGTCCCCAAACTGCCTTTCAATGTGTCAGGGAGAAGAGCCAAAGTTTAGCTTGTCCATATTAGTCAGGATTTGAGGGATGCGAGTGTGGTGTCTCTGTGCTCTGGTGAAGCAAGGAGGAGCAGGAGCAGGACTCACAGTGTTGGCCTCTGGACTGTGCTCATGGCTGGTGACCCCCAGGGAGCTCCAGCTGCACCAGCTGGGCTGGGAACAGCAGGGGTACAAAGCATAGGACCTTGCTTTCCTGAATCACGGGGTGGTTCCTGATGCTGACTTTATTTGACAATAGAGATACATTTCTAAGCCTTCTGTGATTGCAGAGGAAAGTGTGGTAAAGCCCAAAGCATGGTGTAGACAGCTTCCATAGCGGCACGCACATGGACCAGCGAGAAAGCTGCCTACCGCCAGCGCCAACCCCGAGCAAACGGGGCCTTCCATGCACACAACAGGAGGCTGCAAGCAAATTGCTCCTCTGCTGCTGGAGCCGTGGGATACGAGTGAAAAGCAACCCCAGGGGAGGAGAAAAATGGGGTTTTGGCTGGATTGGCTCTCTGGCCTGGCTGCCCACAGCGCCCCATGGGAGCAGGAGTTTGCAAGGAGAGGAAGGCAAAGAGGCACAGATTGCAGTCACTGGAAGGGACGGTCTTAAAACAACTGTGAAAACCACATCCTGAGGTTTTTTTAAATAAGAAAGTACAAGATAATCAACTCAGCTGAAACCAGTTTGTATTCTATTTGTGTAAAGAAACTGCAAGGGTAGTAAGTATGATGTAAAGAATGTATCTATGAATCGGTAGCTGAAGCTTTTTTACCTCTTTATTCCCTTCTTTATTATGATTCTCGGCGGGGATAGTGAACCAAGGCAGTTGTCTCCTTTGAGAGTGATACAGCAGTAACACGGAGATTTTGCACATACTCCAACTGTGAGACTTCTCTTAAACCATATTGCTGTGCCTTTAGCTGGAGTCTACAAGAGGCAGATAGATGATCCTAAGTTGTTATGATGTCCATCATAATTGGAATGAATTAAGGACCTAAGAATGCAGTGAAATTAAACCCTTTGGAATTATAGGTCAATTGTATCAGTGCACACAAAGAAAACTCCAGCTTTATAAATTCAAATTAATTTTCAGGTTTAAAATAGGACACCAATATATGATCAATGATGGATACTGCAGTCCAGCATCCAGCTCTCATTCACCTATCCGTCTTCGCTATCGCAGAAGGAAGAATTCATTTGTTTTTCTCCAATTTCTCTTTTTTTGCAGAAATATTGCTGACCCCGAGGGTGGTTCGGTTGCTCCTTTCTTCAGCTGACTGGGCTTACGGCCCCAAATCCGTACTGGTTTGAAGAGCTGCGTCTGTTTGTCATGACCCAGCTGAGCTGCCAGCGGCAGTGGCAGCTGCATGCTGCCGACAGGACTCAGCCCTGCCTTCCCAAGGGGAGCCGGGCGGTCGTTGCCGAAGAGCAGCCTCTTCTTTGACAGTCTGAAGCTAGCGTACAGACAGTTGCTCAGTCTGTTCACTGCATTCACCTTAGTGCAACTTAGATCTCTCCTGCGAAGTAAATGTTGACAGGCAATTTCCATAAACCATGTCAGATTGAATGTATTTAAATGTATGTATTTAAGGAAAAACAACCATGCTCTTGTTCTGTTTCTGTTTAGTTCTAGACCTTGGGTTTTTTTCTTTGTTTTCCCTGGCTTACTCAGTCTGGTGCAAAGGATTCAGTTCCGTCTGAAAACTGGTGTTTTAGACTAAGGCCTGCATTTTGGGGCTGAGAGGAGGCGTGGAGGAGGGTGTAGAAGCAACGTCTGGTACATACAGAGACCTCCAACGAGCACGTTCCACTGACAACAAGTCAGAGAAGATGAACCGATGTAGAAAACTACACAGACCAATTTTGAATGGGGTTAAAGTTGTAAAACAGATGAAAATTGCCCTGTGAGAGGGCTGTTTATAAGGGGCGTTTCAGTTGGGTTTTGTGGTAATGTTTATAATGCAAGTCATGAATCCAAAAATACAAGTTGGTTACATTCTTATTTAATTAAATTCCTAACAATCAGCAAATCCTGATTTTTTTTTTTTTAACCTGGCTCTCCTGAGCTCTTGTCATCTTCCTCCTCTTTCTAATAGAATAAAAAACCAGGTGACCCCTTTATTTCCCTAGGTATGTTTCCAGCAATCTGGACAGCCAGTTACTGGATGCTGAACAGCAAAGTTCGATGATAATGCATGTACTGATTATGGTAGTGGCAGAATTGGTGCATAATATCAAAGAGCTCAAGATACCTGCTTTAAAGCATGATAATTCCTGGTTCCCATCCCCTTAGCTGGGAAAATAACAATTCCTGTAATACCTATGGCAGATATCACTACAGACTTCACCACTATTGTGTGTTTCTGATTATTTTAAAGCAGCGTGGACTACGAGGACATTTTGTAAGGTACATAAAATCCAGTTTATATGTAAACAAGCAATAATTTAAGTTGAAAACTTAAGTGTTTTACTTGTATAATTTTTGTGAGATATACATGTTGTGAAGTTGATTCCAAATGAGGTACTTCAGTATTAAATTAGATATCTTCTTAGCCGTGTGTGTCTCCTGGAAAAGTGTTTTGTAAAGGATCACAATGCCTTGATTAGACCTAATTTGTAGGCTTGAGACTTCTCATTTTCTAAACCTTGTGATTCTGCTCATAATGTCATTTAACTAACCTATATTATATGCAGCCACTGTAGGAACCAATTCTTGATTTTTGTATGTTTATATCCTTTCGTAACAAATCTTAGAAAAACTGTTACTAAGCAGGCCACTGTTAGGGGGTGTTTTTTTTTTTCTTGCCCACTGTGGTTGGAATCATCTTTTACTAAACCGACATCAGTTTCTGAGGACTTGAAATATTAAGAAATTGATGTTTTTGACCTCTGTTTTCTTTCCACTGACCCCCAATCCACAAACTTTCTAACCTGAACACAAATTTTTTGATGTCATGTAAAATGCAGTGCATTTTATAATATCTCATCAGCCATGCCTTTTGGGAGTGAAAGGTTTATTCTGTTGCCATTTAATTTGTTTTGGTTTTCAGGTGGGAGTTCAAATAAAATAGCAGCTATCTTTTGTTAAGGCTGAGAAAAATATGATGAAGGTGGTTCGAAACAGGCTGTTTCTGTAGAAGGCTTTTGATGAAAGCCCAGGAAATGTACAGTTGTGTTTGTCCCTAAGGAGGGCAGTGCCACCGTTCTGGAGAAACAACATTTTTCAGCTGTCACCATTCTGTTACCAAACTCAAACAGAATATTTATTCAGCTGAGCCATCCTCTTACCTGCTGATGGGAAACCAAAATAACTGTCAGCCCTGAGCTCCACAGCCTCATTACTACAATGACATATGTGTTAAACTTGCATTATATATCTGATAAAAAATTATTTATATAAGAAATGTATAAATCTGAAGGAATGAACTTCATGCACCACAAAGTGTAAATGGGTTTTAAAATAATTTTGTTTCTATTCCATTCTTTTTCAGTTCTTAACCACAACCCCTGCAAATAGATTATTCTTTTTCACAGTGGACAAAATAATTTAAATTTGTCCCATTTCACGACAGACCTGCAAACCCTTATCATCTGTAGTGATTATGATACTTCTTCATCCATTGCCATTTTGAGAGAAAGGAGATTGTACCTATCACTTTGGCTCCGTTTGGGTTCATCGTGACTTTAGTCGTCTTCTAACTAATGAAAGAGAAAAGTGAGTGAAGGAATCTTCTGATCATATTGATCACTATAGAAACAAAAAAGCCAAATCAATTCCCTTCATTATCAGTATTTTTCATCCTGTATACAGTAAATTTGTCGGAGAAAGTACTTGGATTTTGTTTAACAGAACAATTAATCAGTGTTCTACTTACATTACTAAATGTGAAAAGCGCATAATGTGAAAAATAAGCATATATACATGGTCGTACGACCTGTTTAACTGTTCATGTAATGTGGTAAGTTTAAAAAGTGAAGTGAGCTGTTTTGCTACAATGAATTAATTTGTACTCGATCTTTAAAATCTTGTCCCACACCGGTATCCCTTTGGGCCTGTATTAATTAAAAGCAATGTTTTTGCAGTTTATACAATACATTTTTTAATCTTTGTTTAAAAGTGGAATTCATATGGGCTTAACAGATGAAATGGGTGGCACAGCTCCACTTGCAGAACCCAAAGATACACAATCAGTTTTGAAATGCAACTTAAGCCATTAATTGTTGGTGTGAATTTAAAAGTTTTCTAGTATTTGTATGGTAGTATGCTGCCTAAGAGCAAAAGCATTCTCTGCACAAAAGAAAATTTACTGTAGTGGCTTTGATTTTAATTAGAATTTTTCTCCCTGGTGTTTCTTTGTAGACTAAAACAAAATCTTTTAAGTTTCTTACTACAGGTAAAAGCTATGTGCAAGAACCTCAAAATGCTAAAATCTAGCATAATGCCTTAGATCTGTTTTTACGTCTTGTATATTCCTACATAGCTGTCTGATGTATTATATTTGTATAGTGAATTGTGTACAATTTTGGAATAAGTGCATCATCACTTAATCTTTATGTTGTTCAATAGAGATGATGGACACATTTCTTCAAACATTTACTGTCATTTAATTTTTTCCCTTTATGTCATTTGTGGGTTTTATTTGTACAGTTCATCATGAAGTTGCATCTGAGATGTGTGTATATGAAAAGATTATACAAGGGTAAAATTAAGCAATATATAAACTATGGTTCTTCAGGAGAAAGCTTACAGTGTTTCAGGTTGTGATTTATTTTCAAAACGGAGTTGACTCTGAACATCACTTTGTTCACCTGCATTGATGTTTGTATTTCTAGTGTGAGCAGTTTATGCAAAGGTAGATATATTCAGAGAAATTTTAAATACATTTATGCAAGTTAATATTGCTTTGCTGATGCTATTTGCTTATTTGATGTTAAATAATGCTATTGTAAATAAAGAATTCTGTTGTTATTGCATCATTTAATAAATTTTAATGCCTTCGGGTTTTACATGGCTTTAGAGATTTCAACGTGTTTCTGTTGTGTCTTCATTTATTCATAGAAGGGTAGAAGACGTAGTACTAAAGCACTAGAGCGTAGATGAATCAGCAGGTTTTAAAAAGACAGCAGGCTTTCTATGTTGAAGGCTTTTATGTATTCCAGCTAGTTGGTACTCTCAAATCCTTTTATCTTTGTAGTGCTGTATGAATTGAAAATGTTTATCGCATACCTTAATGTGAAAGTACTCAGTATGGGTACTTTTTTATCCCAGTCAGGACAAAATGGGCATCTTTCGTGATGGTTTCAGCAGAGGCAGACCTCGAATGGTGCGAAGTGGGATGGAGTAGAGTTAAGGGCTGGTTCTCCTTGCTATGCCAAACGGTTCAGTTAAGACAGTTGGAACTGTTTGATTGGTCAATTTAAAACAAACAAACATAAAAGCAGCTACAAGAATGCTGGTTCATCAGAATGATCAGCTGCTCCCTCTGGGAAATGAGTGAGGGAGAAAAAACTATTTGTATTAAAAATTTCTAGAAGCTAAAATACTCCAAAGAGTGTTTAAGACGTCCAGATACTCTTGCCCTTTCACCATTCCTACCAAAATAACAAGGCTTCTCCTGCAGTTCTCGTGGCTTCAGAAAATGATGGTGATCCTTGGATATGAGGAAAAGACTGCCACATTAAGGAAAGCAAGGAAGGAGGATGCTTCTTCCCAACCTAAGTTCAGAAACAAGTAGAGAAAACATCTGTGCATAGTAAGAGGAAAAATGTTTCCTATTGGAACTTCACCTTTAGGCACGATTATCCCCTTATAAATTATTAATATTAAATGAAAATTCTTGATTTAGCTAAAACTCTTGGCATCAGTCTAAATATGATGAGCCAGCGATGGCCTCTGATGTAACTGACTTTATGAAAGAGAAGTTCTGCCTTTCACTTCCTGGATCAGGCTTTGTTGACAGAGACCAGTCGCAGGGACGGAACAGGGATGGATGCCTGGAGGCTTTGAATTATTCCCCAGCTTGTTGCTCGCTGCTTATCGTGGTTCTCCACCTGTTTTACCCAGTATGAGAGGAGGGCTGTGTGTCACGTTGTTCCTGGAGTCAGGCTATGGCAAGGGAAGAGAGCAGCCAGGGGTATCTGCCCTCTGCCTTGGCCTCTTGGGCTCCGAAGTGTGGAAGTAGAGATGCTAAGTACAGCCCAAGTGGGCCTCTTGACCGAATTCTCACCGTATCTCCTGAAACAATAATCACGGTGAAACTTTCATGATAAATTTGTTCTTCAGCTGAAGAAAGCAGAACCCAGGACAGCCTTGAGCGGTTCTGTGGCCTTGTGCATGTAACGCGTATGTATGAGTTGTGTCCTCTTACCTGTTTCTGGCATACTGTTTCTAGGTGCGTGTACACCACATACCCTCTCCACAGGGGCAGAGTTTACACCAGCAGAGGCTATTGCTCTGCTGCTCCGTGTCCTCTCCTTTAGCCATAGCAAGAAATGGCTTCTGCTCTGACCTGAGCTAAATTGCAATTCGGGTTATTCCTGCAACAGCATCTGGTGCCATGACTGGGATTCACATGTCCTGCTTCACTTGGGAGGACCACGGGCTGCTCCCTGCTGAACCCCCAGCGCTGCTCAAAAATCCCCGCTGGGCCTTTGGCTGAGGGCTGTCTGTAGGCTCCTGCGGCGTGCGGGGGCTGCTGAATCCCGGGTTTTAATGCAGGTCAGTCCAGAGTCCCATTGAGAGTTCCCGCTCTTTAACCAGCTAAAAGAGGGAGGAAAGATCACAAATTGATGAAGTCCTTAGGAGAGATAGGTCAGGAAAGGTCCAGGTCGGAATTACAGTGTGAATGAGCCTGGATGAATGGTGGTGCTTGAGAGCTGGGCATTGAGGTCTTCCCTGCTTAGGGACAGACTCTTGGGACATTGCTCAGCTGCAAAAGAAATTGCCCCAGCAGTTAAAGACTCGGGTGGTGTGACCGACCCCATTAACCCTTCCCTATCTGTGGTTCCAGTCTGACCGCCCTTTGGTACCACTGCTAACGACCCTGACCTTGGCCAGCATGGCAGGCTCATGCTAGATGCTGTGACCAGGAGGGACCCCTCATGTGTCTTGTTTCCTTCCCTTTAGTCTCTGGTTCTGGATAGTTGCCTTGGGGGTGAAAAACATGCAATTGATTGTTTTGAGGGGATTAAGTCTTCTCAAGGATGCCTGAACCTCTTCTCCTATCGCTTTGCCATGGATAGGTCTCAGCTTTGTACTCCCTGGCTGAGGATCCAGGCGACACAGGCTCCCTCTGACTTCGCCTTGTTTTCCCTGAAAGAGTGAAAATGGGACCCAGACAGAGGAAGCTCCACTGCCCCCAAAGGCAGCTCCAGTTCCTTGTATGCATACACTGTCCTCTCCAAAAGCCCAGCCGTGTTGGTGTCCTCTGTGTGTGTGTCCTGTGTCTCTGTGTCTCCAGGATTTGCGCTCAGCTTCGCTACTGGGCGAACCTGCAAATGGGAAAGCAGCAGCCATGTCCCGCAGCCTGGGCAGAGGCCCCTGGGTCCCCGGGCGCTGGGCTCCAGCAGCCGGGCAGGAGGGTCCTGGGCTGGGGCTGCTGGAGGAGGCGGCTGCTTCTAACATCCCATAACAGTGTTGTAGCCAGCAGGATCTGGTCAAGCTGTAAGTATCCCCGAGATAAAATGTATATAATCCTTATGTGATGGGAGACTGATCCTTTGCTAAAGTGCCCATAGTGTTAAGTTTGTAAGCGAACTTCTAGAGCATTGTGGGAACACCCAAACAAGACCAGTACTAGTAAATCCTTGGGTTAATTGGAACAAGTGGATTGGAAAAGAGGTGTTTATAGAACATTAGAAGAACACTAAGAGTTGCAAATGGCTGAAGCTGAGGGCCTAGAGATCCAAATTTGTAGTGTGGGGCATGAAAAGAGAGGTTTATCAAAGTATGTACAAGACCTCCTCCTCTAAGTAACAGATCACTTCCAACTCTGAAATGGATGAACGGTGTGGGCTGTAAAGCAGGAGGGAAACTGAGAGAATCAGGCTGAGGCTGTGCACTCTACAATTTGAACTTTTGAAGTTGCGAAGAACTGGGTAGAAAGGGAAATGTGCAGTTGCAAAGGAATAGCCTCAACTTAGGGAAATTTAAACCTGATAAAGCTGAGTAGTAGAACCAAGCAGTACAGAGGAAATTGGTGAATTATGGGGGAACAAACGTCATCTAATTCTGCAAATAATGTAGCCAGTGGAAATGTGAATCTCCTGTGGCTCCTGTCATTAGACAAATGCATGCCATCCTGCTTGTGCACAAGGGGTGGCTGGGCAGGACAAGCCAGGGTCAGCCAGTATAATTGTCAGTGGCACAAGAGGTCCATGTGTACAAGGATGCTCAGATAACTCCCTGATCCCATGGGATATATGGTTTTTTACTTTCTCCTCCCCTGAGGAGCTGGAACCCTTCTGGGTGTCATTAAAAGATTCTGCCTTTAAGAACAACAACAGTTTGGGCACAGGGGACAGGCCAGGTGACAGTTTCAGTGCCATCCAACATGGTGTTCCCCTCTCCCCTGAAGTTCGGCACTCAAGGTAGCAGCACTCAGTGGTGAAGGGGGCTCTGTGCAGGGGAAGGGGCTGAGATAACATTCAGACCCTCCTTCCACTGGAAAGCCAGCAGTCAGGCTCATCCACCGGGGCAGCAGGAACTTTGCTTTAAATGTTTCAGTTCATAGTGAATACGCTCTAAATGAACTACTCAGCCACCCCTGACTGAGATGTTTAAGGATAAAGAAGGTGAGGAAGGCTGGGGAAACTGCAACACCCCCCCCCAGCCCCGTACACTGCTGGGGAGGTGGAGTTGCTCTGGCTCCTGCAACGCACCCAAGGATTTCTCCCCAGGAGACGTTCATGAGAAGATAGTGCAGGAGAGGTGGGGAGACTCTCTTATTGCTCGAAAAATGTCTCTCCCTCCCCGGTTTCAGGCTACAGTTCACTTCATCACTTCACTCTACAACTACTCAGGAGGCTGGAAGGAGCCATGGTGAACCTGGCCAGAGTAATTCACTCAGCTCCCTGCAAACTGTGGGCAAAGCAGCTCTGAGAGACATGAAGAATAACAGATATTCCTGCCCTTGCTCGTGTGCCCGCTCAGCGGCCCACCCCGGCAAAGGAGGGGAGCATTGCAGCTATACGACAGCACTGGTTTGCTCCAAATTTTAGATTGGCTTGCTCCAACTTTTTCTTGCACACGCATTTTTCAGTTATTTGTCTATTCTCAATGTATTTGGAGAGCAATGGATTGCTTTAGTGAAGTCCCTGAGCTAATAACAACATCATTAAAATGCTGCTATATCTAAAGATATGGCTAATACTGGAAAAGGAAAGTTGAAGCACTTTAATATGTGATTTTCCTGTTTTTAATAGTCAACATCAGCAGAGGCTGTCGTGCTGCTCTCTGTCCTCTCCTATAGTCATAGCAAGAAACTGCTTCTGCTCTGACCTGAGCTAAATTGGAATTTGGATTATTTCCATGCCAGCATCCGGTGCCGTGACTGGGATTCCCACATCCATGCTGCAGCTCGTTGTCTGTGTAAGTGCTGGGGCACAGGGAGCCCACGGGGGGACGCTGGGCATCAGGGTCTGCTGCGGCACCACGGTCTTGGGAGGATCAGGGGCTGCTCATAGGTGTAACCTGTGTGTTTGGGAATGTGTAGGAGGCAGAGTACTTTAAGTCTGGAGTAAGGAAGACGTAGAGTGGGAGTAAGAGTGATGATGAGGAGCTTGTGTCCAAACTGAGAGGAGGATGGGCGGGCTTAGGATGCAATTTGCTGGATCAAGAAATTTGGATCAATCCAAGGAGATGACATCTGTGACATCTGCGTTAGGCCACTTAGGCGACTGAATGCTATGCAAGCAGCCTGCAGGGATGTCCCTTGGTGCTTGTCTTTAATATGCATCCCCACATCACTGTGGAGAAGGAATACCCCCTAAAATCCTTCTGTGGGGGAGGGAGGCTGATAGACTGCTGTGATTACTTCGTAACAAGCCATAAAACCATAACAAAGTCCCAGAGGAAAACCTGAGCGGCACTTCGTAGCCAAAAAGCCAAATGCTGCAGGCACATGTACGTTACTGGTCACAGCTCCCTGCTCTGATGGGGCGGCAAAGGCGGGAGGCTGCCGAGAGCCCTGTCCTCTGGGTGGGGGGCTCTGGCCTGGGGGACATCTGTAAGGTGCCACTGAGCAAGGTGCTAAATACCAGATGCCATGGGAGCCTGGTGCAGCACCCGAGGGCTGTCCTCAGAACTCGTTTTAAGGCTTTTCCTTTTGGAGCCATGATTTCAGAGTGACTTTTCCCTTCGCATGATGTCCCCCCCATTGCTGGCAGCAGCAATGCTCTGCACCAGGGGGTGTCCGGCTGAACCGAGTGTGTGTGAGCCAGAGATTTCCCCTCAAAGTGAATTGACATTTCTGTTTGTCCCTCTGTTTCACAGGCAGAGGAGGCCAGCGATTTCCCTGGCCAGGCTGAAAAACGCACGTCGGGACTAGCACCTCGAAACTGGTTTTATTTTTACAGAGCTGCTCCCCGGAGCCATGGTGAGCAAAACCAACGCCCGGCTTGTTTTGTTGGCCGAATATTCCCAGGCGTTCCCAAGAAAGGGCCGGAGCATCCCAGCGGCAGGGATGGGGCTGGCAGCAGGGCTGGCCTGCCTGCTGCAGGCGGCTCTGCCCGGCTGCACTTCTGCTCCCCCCCAACATCTCTCCAAGAGGTCAGGACTTTTTTAATGCAATAAATGCCTTTAAGCTCTTAGGGGGTGAAACCTTCTAAAGATTATCTGTAATATAGTGACAGCAGTGCCACAGGCCCTTCTCCTGGTCTCTGTGTCATCAGGCTTCTAGAAAAAGGAATATTTTTATTTCTAGGCATGTCTGCAATTTAACTAATGATGAGAATTTAAAAATCTCTTTGTTTGTTTTCATTTCTCCAAAATCTCCGATGTCTCCTCCACAAGCCCCTTTCCCTTTTCCTGGGCTGTGATACCTGGACACAGGGTAGCCAGAGGATTCCAGATTATCTGGCAACACTTAATTTCTAAGGGTAACTCCAACTTTGCTGTGCAGTTAGAGCTCAAAGGCTTACTCCTGTAAATCTGATTAACTCTGGTACTACTTTTATGCTACTGATGCTGCATCAATAAACCCATGTTAAACTGCCTGCCTGAAACTGTTTCCTAAAGCAATACAGCATCAATTCTGTCTTACAAATAACAGGTTTGGAACAACACAGAGAAAGTAGGAAAAAAAAGACTGATAACAAAAAAATCAGGCTATTTAAGCTAAGGGACTATCTCAAGCAAGTTTCAGAAGGCTGCATTCCTGCCTTCTCCCTAAGCCTCCTGTGCATATTGGCTGTCCCTGGTGTATTCAGTACTTTTGTCTTGCAAATGGAGGGGAGGTTAGGATGGAGAATGAGGTGTAGGCAGGAGAATTAGCCCAATACATTTAATGCAAAGTACATAAGCGCTCAAACTCAAGTTTGGGGACAAAGCGGCGCTGGGCTGACTATAGAAGGAGTCTTGGGAGTTGGGAGAGCCTGGATCAGTTCTGGGTCTCTCTCGGTAGTGCTGTGTGCTTGTTTGCTCTCTTTTTGTTTGTGTCCCGAGTGAAAAAAATAAGGGGAAGTTCCAAATCGAAGCTTTTGGCAGGGAGGAATTACAGTGCCTGAGGTCCTGTGCTCTGAACACCCTCGTTCCCCCAGGCGGCCGGTGATTCTTTCTCAAACTCTCTGTTTCAGAGCACTTGACTCAGGCCAGATAAGAAATAAAGACTGGAAGGATGGCTTCACCTCTGGTCAAGTGCAGTCAGGGACTGTGTCTGGAGCCTCGGTCTCTCTGTCTGAGGCTGCTTCAGGTGGTCCCTGATACATTCCTCCTTTGAGATGAAGGCAATGTTTTACAGAAGATCACATGAAGCTATGTTAATTAATTTTTAGAGCACACTGTAACCACTCAAACGGCATCTAAACCTCCAGGAGTCGGACCTGGCTGTGTTTGTTCTCCACTCCAGCTGTGTCTGTGTGCAGTTTGGCTCATGCTATGCCCCAGGGAGCCCTACACTGCCTTGCTCTGAGAGGGACCCGTGGGTGCAAGTCCCCAAGCTCTCTGCAGCCCACCCCATCCCTTTCCTCCACGCCTGCATGTGCAGCATCACCCAGGCTCGACACTGGCAGGGAATGAGCTACCCAAGGGGGGGGTCTGCAGTAACCCATCCTGCTCATGCCCTGCCTGCCATGGGGTTTCGCCCTGGACTAAAGATTTCGCCATCTCCTTGCACAAGCAAGGATGACATCCTGCAATGGGAAGGTGCACACCTTGCACACCCTGGGATCCTGCGACTCAGGTCCCGTTTTGATCCTCTGGGTTCCTTTTTGATAGCAATTACAGCATGTAGCCACCTGGGAGGACAGGGAGATTAGAAGAAGGAGAAACCCCACGAAGAGCAGGAGAGAATCACCCAGCACCTCTGCAAGTGGCAAGGGCCAGATATCTTCCCTCAGTCCCTGCTCCTGCCCATTCTGGGCAGGTCCTGATAGGTCTGGTGATGGAGCCTGGGAAACCCCAGCAGGAGCCCTGTGTCCTGCCAGGCACCCAACAGGCAGCACGATGCTGAAGCAAAATCACCTCAGCAATGCCCGTGAAACCTCCAGTGGCCCAGAGCGTGCTGCTGCGTGTTCAGGTCACTGGGGTTTGGGATGTGTTTTTTGACTTTCCATATTCAAAACCCACACCTGCAGCCCCCGAGACAGTGCGTGGGGGCTGTGGGTCCTGCAGGGGAGCAGGGAGGCCCGCTGGCAGGATGCTCACACGCTGCAGTAGGTGCTCATCCGTGGGGAGCATCGCTCCCGCACCCCGGCCTCCTGCTCTGGGGAGAGGCAGAGCCCACCCGGGCTGCGGCCCGGCCCGTCGGCCGGGGCTTGGAGAGGCGGAGGGCAGAGCCGGCGGCAGGGGAGGGGGGTCCGGGAGGCTGCCCCCCGCCCCCGCCGCCCCCTCCGCCCTCGACGTGGTGAGGGGCGGCCCGGCCGCTCCGGGAGTAGCCGCGGCTCCGCCCCGGGGTAGGGGCGCCCGTCGGGGCAGCCCCCCCGCCCGCCCCCGGGGCCGCGCGACCCCCGGGGCGGGCCGCCCCCGCCCGCCCTCCCTCCCTCCCTCCATCCCCTCCCCGGGCCCATATAGCCGCGGGGGGCCGGCGGCGGCCGGCCCGCTCGCCCCGACGGCGCCGGGCGGCGGAGGGCAGCGTGCGGCGGCTCCCGCGCCTCCATCCCGCCCCCGCCCCGCAGCGGGACCCCGGGTGTCTACCCCTCCGCTTCCCGGCAGCTCCCTCCCTCCCGGCCCGGCATGGCGCTGTCCCTTGCCGGCGAGTCGGTCCCCGGAGACGGCGGAGACGCGCTCGGGATGAGCCCCACCAGCCTCGCTGCCTACTACCCCCCTTTCCTCCCTCCCGCCCAGTACTTCGAGGCGGCCCCCGACTTCTTCCAGCCCCTCTCATCCCTGGGCGGGCTGGTCCCCGCCTCCCCGCCTCTGCCCCCCTTCACCTTCAGCAGGGTCCCCGCTTTCCTGAGCCAGCCGCCCCCCCTGCCCGCCGAGCCCTTCCCCGGCCTCCCCCTGCCCCTCTACGCCAAGCCGCCGGCCCCCTTCCCCCCCAGGGAGGGCTCCCCCCTCGGGGCGGGGGCCCCGGGCTCGCCCCCGCCGCTCTACCCGAGCCCCCCGCGTAGGGCTGCCCGCAGCCCGGGGGCCGGCGGGGCGGCGGGGCAGAGCTACAGGTACCACTTCACCGAGGAGGAGCTCAACGCGGTGCTGTACGGGGCGCTCCGCAGCAGCCAGCCGGCCGGGAGCCTCCACGCCATCTCGGGGCTCCGGCTGCTCCCCAACAGCCTAGGTAAGGGGTCTCCGGTGGGTGCGCAAGGGGCTGCCGGCGGCGGCGGGAGGGGCAGCGGGGGGAGCGGCCGGGTGTGCGCTGGGGCTTGGGGACGGTCCCCAAAGGGGTGCGGGCGGTCCCGCGGCAGCCAGGCCCACGGGGCATCGCCGGGGGCACGTCGGGCTTCCCTTCCCCGCGGGTTCCTCGCGTTACGAGCCCACAGAGGGGAAGAGCCGGAGGGGGGGAATTCGGGCTGCGGCCGATGTCGGGGGCGGCAGGACCCGCTCCCTCGGCCCTGCTGCACCTGCCCGGCCGGCGCCGGGCTGAAGAAGGGCTCCCCCTCTTCTTCTGCAGGTGCCGCGGACTCCTCCTCCGCCCCGCTGCTCGACAGGGACTCGCTGCAGCTGCCCGAAGGTAGGGGCCCGGCGCTGCCCGCGACCCCGCCGCGGCCGAGCCGCGCTCAGCCCTCAGCCCGCCCTGTCCCCCGCAGGGCTCTCGGTGCTGCGGGTGGCCTACGGGGACGTGTCTCAGCTCGGAGTCTTCTGCACGGACCCCATCCCCAAAGGAGTCCGCTTCGGCCCTTTCCAAGGCAAAGTGGTCAACACCAGCGAGATCAAGACTTACGACGACAACTCGCTGATGTGGGAGGTAGCGGAGGCACGGCCGGGCTCCCCCTGCACCCCCTAAACGGGGGCAGCCTGCAAGAGGGGCTCGGCCCAGCGCGGGTGGTGGGACCGGTGCGAGCGGGGCGGGTGCGGGAAGGGTCTGTCCCATCTGATCCCGGTTCTCCCCGCTCTCCATCCAGATCTTCGAATACGGGCGCCTGAGCCACTTCATAGACGGGAGGGGCGCCTCTGGCAACTGGATGTCCCTGGTGAACTGTGCCAGGTTCCCCGAGGAGCAGAATTTGACGGCTATCCAGTGCCAGGGACAAATCTTCTACGAGAGCTGCAAGGAAATCTTACCGACGCAGGAGCTGCTGGTGTGGTACGGCGACTGCTACGTGCAGTTCCTGGGCATCCCCATCAGCCTGAAGGGCATGCCGGAGGGGAAGAGACCCCCGCAGCACCCCGAAGGTGAGCCTGCCAGCGGCCCCTCGAGGGGCACTGCCCCTTACTCCCACGGACCTGTGTCTGGCCGGGATTAGGTTGGCATTAAGGGAGGTAAAGGAACCGGGGCATCACCTTTTCCCGGCTGCATTTCACTTTGAACGCTTCCCAGTCCCCGTGGTGAGCCGGCGGCGGGGCGACCGGCCCTGCCGCGGGGATGCCCCGGGGTGGCGGTGGCCCCGCAGCCCCGCTCCCCCGGCTCTGCCCGCCCTCCCGGGGAGCCGGCCCTCGCCCTCCTCCCCTTCCAGCCGCCAGCACCCCAAAGAGCAGCTTCCCCTCGGCACCGGGCCGCCCGGGGATTGCACCCAGGGCTGCTGCCAGCTCGGAGCCAGAGGCGCCTCTCTCTGCCCCGGCAGCTTGCTCCTCGTTCGCGTTTCCTCGGGGAGTTAAAAGGCGATCGTAAAACATCTGGCGGGGCCAGGCTGAGCTTGCTCGGCTCCGCGGCGCCGGTTGTCGAGGGGGGGTCCCGTTTTGGGAGGAGAGGGGCTTTTGGGGGGCATTCCTGGTTTGGTCCTGTTTCATCCTACGCTTGCACACTCTTGACTTAATGAGATTTTTCGTGCAATTAACACTCTCAGTCAATGGGGCAGGCTGAAGTCGTTCCGATCCGGTAACGCTGATATTGTTTGCAGAAGAAATGCCAAATGCACTTACTCCGGGAGTAGTTCTGCCTGTAATGTGCAGAAAGCACGACGTTCTTAGAAACAAAACTTACGTATGGAGAAAACAGATTTGTGCCAATGCAGGGAAAGCTGGAGCGGGTGAGGGATGGGTCGGCCGGGTGCAGAGTAAGGGAGAGAAGCAATTTGGCACGGAAATTTGGCATGGAAATTTTTGTAGCTGTTGCGTTAAGGTGCCTGGTTCAGATAGTTGGTAAATTGTTCATTTCATTTTAAGGCTTAAGCCAAAGTTACTTTTATTAAAGGCAGAAGAGGCTGTGTAAATGCTTGAAAAATTTCCTGTGTTCCTAAATTCAGCGTTTAAGAACAGTTTGAAATACAAAAGAAAACCAAATAAACGTGGTTTTGTTCGATAGTATTTTGTAAACTATATAAAAGCCGTGCAGATTTATTTTTCTTTTTGGGGATGGGAGGTAAAATTTACGGACAATATTGATAAGAAATACCTGGCAACGTTTCCGGCTGGGGAGACGCTTTTATGTGGGACTCTGCGTAGGTTTTTCACATATTCGCTCGCTCTTTATGGGGATACAAGGATTAAATCCTGTCTTCGCTGAAGTCAGTAGCTAAACCCGATAATGTGCTCGGGCTGCGGACTGTAGTTTGTTCCCCTCCGTTAGAAGGGCGAGCGGAGCGGTGTGTACGCTTAAGAGACCCGACGTGTATTTGTTAATGATATTGCCAGAATCCATTTACCATTATTACCCTCCGGGAGACTTAAAATTCCCAGTTGGGTCCCAGCTGTGAGAAGGAAGATGAGCCCCTTTTGCCGTGGTGTAACGGGGAGGTGGCACTGTCCCTTCTGCTGTACAGAAGCCGGGGAGAGCTTTAAGTGCGATCGCTGCGGCAAGGTTTTTGCCTACAAGTACTACCGGGACAAGCACCTCAAGTACACTCGCTGCGTGGACCAGGGGGACCGCAAATTTCCTTGTCACCTTTGTAACCGATCCTTTGAAAAAAGAGACAGGCTGAGGATCCATATTCTCCACGTTCACGAAAAGCACAGACCTCACAAGGTGAGCCTGCTCCGGGGTCTCTCCGCGGTTACTGGCTCTTCTGGAGGGGCTAATTTAAGGAGTCTCTTTTGGCCGAGGTAAGATGCTGATGTTGTTCCCCCTCCTCCAGTTAACCTGGTGGGACCCTTCTGCCTGTAAAGGAAGAGTTTGCCTTGTGCAGCAGAGCTTAGTTGAAGAAATATAATGGATTTATATTGGGAAAATAAACCCCACAGCCTCAGTGAGACTTCAAAAAGAAACAATATTTCTCCTGGTGGTTTTTTTTTTTTAATGTTTGGATGTGGTTTTGCTACTCTCCTTACACAGCGTAGGGCTAAATTATGTATGAAGGTGCTCTGCATGTCCAGGATCAGGAGAGATGATATCCCATGGCCCTCGCTCCCCCCTTTTGGTCTGAGAACCCACAGACATCTGTGGCTGTTGGACACAACAGGAGTTAAAAGTTTTTACATTCAACGTGAAGCAGATTTTCAACTGATGGAAGCAAATCCTTGCTGAGACACTTGCCTCCTCTCAGCTAAACACCTCTCTGTACCACCGGTTTTCTCCAGGAGCATTGGGGTTGGAAAATCAGACTTTTCCTAAAGGCTTGGGAAGGGCAAGTGCCAGTACTTGAAATGGCACAGTTAAATCAGTCCTGAAAATCCTCCAAATACCTCTTTTAGAGATAGTCCTGGAATAATGTGAGTTTTTCAGGAAAAGCTTTTATAACTAAATCAGTAATATTACAATATCAGAATATCACATTGATTTAGTAACAGATGAAAAATATAATTCTGTTAACTATGAGGCATTAAATATCATGTAATCCTTCCCCTTTTTCTTTCCTTTTCTTTCTTTCCTAGAGCATTTATTTTGGAATGCATACGAAAGAAATACAAAAGAACAGCAGGAAGATAAACTTGTGAATATATTTCATTTGTATGAGAGCAGATCAACTCAAAAAGCAAAGATGGAAAATGTGTCAGTAAAAAAAAATTACCTTCTTTCAAGATCAGCTTAGCTTATTTTGAACTTAAGAAAGATAATTTCTTTCAAATTATTGTAGGGGGAAAATTATTTTGGGGGTCATACAAATTGCACTGAATCAGTGCAAGTCTCTCAAATGACTTCAGCCCCCTCTGTTTTGGGGTTTGTCCTTGCGCTGCTGGCCGCAGAGTGCATGCCGCGCCACGAAGACGGTAGGTCCTTGGGTTGGAGGATGAAGGGCTGCTTGTTTCACTCCTAAGGAGAGGCACCTCTGACAGATCAAGCTGTAGGCTAAGTGCTGTGACTGACTCGTCATTCCTGAAAAATGGTTACTATTTTAAAAGGTCCCCTTAAATATTTTGTTGTAGGAAGTTTTATCTTATTTGTTGAGCAAGAATTCAAAATCACAACTAGAGCTTCATTTGCATTTTGAAGAAAAAAATGATGATTTTGCAGAAATTATCAGGTTTTGATTACTGAAAGTCGATATTTTCTGTTAATGTTGTGAAGAAGGATGCATTTTAATGATGCACACAAAAAAGCTTTGAAATTTTGCACTATTTCCCTTTTTAAAAAAAAGTCTTCTTAAAACTAGATTAAAATTCTGACTGTATTTCAGATTGTTACTGCTTAAATTACTACTGTATTTGTATATACATAAATACATAAATATATGTGTATAGATAAATACATGTCTCTGCATAAATATATGTAGGAAAACACATGCACACATCATCCGCATACCTCATTTTTCTTTTTAGCTGTGCTGTTGTGTGCTTCCTTTTAACTTTACCTCCTCTTTTTTTTTTTTTCCCCTCAGTGCTCAGTGTGTGGGAAGAGCTTTTCTCAGTCCTCCAGCCTGAACAAACACATGAGGGTTCACTCCGGGGAGCGCCCCTACAAATGTGTCTACTGCAACAAGGTATGGCAAAGCCCCGTCCCGTCCCTCTGTCTGTCCTCTGCTGCGCTCGGCATCACACCGCACCTATGGGGGGGTCGCTCTTTCCATGCTCTGTTTTCTTTTTTCCATTTTTCTGTTTCTTCTCTGTTTTCTTTCAAGAAAATGCCTTCTATTTAAGTTGATAACCAGATAAGTGAGTATATTTTCTGGGCACAGATGTGAGTTGAAGTGACAGGGCTGGCTGAGAGCAAAGTAACAGGGTCTGGTCTCCATCTGATGTGGAATTTGTGTTTTGTCCCAGCTCAGAGAGCTGATGCGGGGATAAGGTCTAGGAAAGCTTGAGAGCATTTCAAGTTGCCATCCAAGGCACGCAGCTAGATCCAATATTCCCCTTTTTCATCAGATAGGTAGTTTTTAATATTACTGACACTGCGTCTGGAGTGCGGTGAACAGATTTGGCCCATAAGCTGAACCTGCACGATATGACTTCGTGCATGCTTACCTTGAAGTAACGGGGCAATCGATGTGCAACTGGGCATGGAGGTTTCATTTGAAAAAGAACATGAATAGAGCCATACAGCACTGATCAAAAATGTGCTCAGCTGTTACTACCCTTCACAGCAGGGATGATTCAGGTGAGCTCTCCCTGTGAAAGCAGTGACAGCTCCCCAGCTGACGGAGGGTGGATGCACAGGCTGCTGCTGGATGAATATTGGTAGGGCTCCAGGTGCTATGGAGCATCCATGCAATGCAGAAGCACTGTCAGCATGTAATAAGGTGCTTGATTTTGGAGAGAAGTTTTGTTTATGACTGGCTGGGCTAACACAGAGCTGAAGTGTCCCATAGTAAAGAACCTTAGAAGAAGCTCCTTTTCACTGTTATATTTTTTTATCTCCCAGACGTCCTGAACGTAGGCAGAGTTTAGGATGAAATGTCATCCTTTAATCTTCCAATCACAGGAAGAGATAGCAGAGCTTTACAGGTTTCTCTGTGAGCAGATCTCTAGGACGCGTGGGACCCTTGACCAGCCCCCAGCAGTTCTGGTAGGACTGTTGCGGATTGGATCAGATTAAACCATTAGTCTTCAGGCTGCAGGATGCAGCTATCCTGGGACATAGCCATCATTTCGGTGGCTGGGAAACCAGGGGCTATTTTAAAGCATCCTCACCTGCTCCTTCTACACAGTCCTAGTTCCTCTTTGCCTCTTCTACCTTTAACAGTGGCTGTGCTCTGGGACAGCTTTTCTTTCCATGTCCCTTTGCTCGCTATCTCAGTGACATCGTGAGATTAAAGGAAAATTGTTGGGCCAAGATCACCATTCTGGCCCTCAGATGCACTTTGGCCCTGTTGATAAACATCTCCAGGGACTTCTCTATAGGGGTCTCAGATCTGTTTGTGCTCTAAAGTTCCTAGTGAAAAGGTATCTGAGATGTATTACTCTTTGCTGTGAAAACTTGCTTGTGATGGTTCAGCAACATAACCATAGTACAGAGGATATTTTTTGTGTGGTCTACAAATAGTGAAGGGCCTGAAAGTGTCTCTCGGGAAAAGAAAAAAACAGGGAAAACATGGGCTACTTTGCAACATTCCTGCTCAATTCTTGGTGAGAGGGTTTTCTTCCCACATACCAGAGCAGTCTTTACGAGGGGGACAAAGTGTGACTGTGCACATTTTGCTACTCGTGAGGGGGAAAGCAGGCTGGAATGTCTGACTGAAGGAAGAGCAGAGTATGACGGAGGGGGAAAATGAAACCCAAAAAGATGGATGCTGGACTGACCACATGGATGAATTCTGGCAGCTAAATCCCAAGCGAGTGTATGTAAACATGAAAGGGTTTAACTCTGAAAATGAACCTGCATTATGTCTCCCAAACATAAAGGAGCTGCAAAAGCTAATTAGGACAGTATTGACTTCTTATCCTTTGACATGTAGAAGATATTTACTGGTGTCTCTGGTCAGAAATCTTTCTCTGAGCTTCATCTAAATCCGTGGACTCAGCCATACCTGTGTAGCTGAGTGCGATAGCTGTTGGCTTCTGGTTCCTCGTTGCTGGGAGTTTTGTTTTTTCTCCACTTATCTGAGAGTGTGAGCTATTTGAGGACTTATTTTCAGGGTACAGTGCTTTTAATGGGGCCTGGGTTAGCTGGACCTGGGGATTATTTATATAGGTGAAAACAGATTACTTTCAGCTCCTCCCCCCTTTCCGATCCCTGCCCTTTCAGGCCTTCACGGCATCCAGCATCCTGCGCACTCACATCCGCCAGCACTCAGGGGAGAAGCCCTTCAAGTGCAAGCACTGCGGCAAAGCCTTCGCCTCGCACGCAGCCCACGACAGCCACGTGCGCCGCACACACAGCAAGGAGAAGGGCTGTGCTTGCTCGGTGTGCGGCCAGCACTTCCCGGAGCAGGAGGATTACCATTTCCACATGAAGATTCACGCTGCTCATTAGTCAAGAGCCCCGTGGCTGCGTTCTGGACGAGCTTCGTGTGTGTATCGGTCTACGTGCATGTGTTTGTGCGTGGTTGTGTGCACGCCGCAGGAGGTGGCATTTACCCTCACAGTGACTCTTTGGGTATGTCCAGTGTCTGGACCCTGGGCATATTTCTGAGTGCAGGGGACAGGAGTTTCTCACCCGGGTGTCCTAATGCCACACTGGGGTGAAGTCCAACATGCACTACCCCACCTTTCCCTTCCTCTCCTCCCATACCCTAATTTCCACAAAAGGAGAACACAAGCAGGAGGGAATTTCACCTCCCATTAACCTTTTGTGCACAAATATCACTGTGAGGAGTGTTTCTGTGCCTCTAATGCACCATATCTATGGACTGCCTAGTGTTGTCCATACCAAAGCTTGTGTGAGGGGCGTTTTTATCAAGTGAATTTCCCAAAGCCCATTTAACCTGTTTGTTTTGTTTGGGTGCATGGCCAGGTACGGGTCTACTGCCCTTTAACGTGCAAGTCTTTTAATGACTATTTGAATGTGAACTGCCTGAGAGATACAAACTGGTGGACCAACATAGGGGTATTTAAATTCCATCCTTCAGCTGCTGGGCCACAGGGAGCTCCAGGGCAGTGAGACCGACTCCAGAGGATGCTGGCCCCCAGATAGCCCAGGGGGAGAGGGGCAGGGTGTGACAAAATAGCTGCAGGCCTAGCAGAGATATTGGAGGTGGGCTCTGCCTTCTCACAGTTTAGAGGACCAAATGTGAAGATATTCCCAAGCACCGGTGAGCTCTTAGCTGGGTTGCTAACAGTCAAGGGGCCTCTGTGGGCTCAGCACAGGCCAGGAGCAGGCATGATCCCACCACTGGGCTCTTCTGTCCTGTAATCATCTTGTGTCTAGAAATTTGCTGCTACTGGGAGTCCTGGCCAGGCGGGCCTTCGTGGTGAGTCCTGACATGAAGGCTGGGCTCCTGCTTCCTCCTGCTGGCTCTATGTAGGATGGCTGCTGTAGTGTCACTCCTGAATGTTTTTAAAAATGCACCATATACTAGTTCTCAATGCACAAAGGTCTTAAAATCAGCTCTGTGATACCTCTGTTTAGGAAGGGGGAAACCCTTCTCCTGTCCTAAATTTAAGATTTGAGGTGTAGGACAATGCCAGGACTTCTCAGCCCCTGAAGCTCTGCATGTGAAATTCCCTCCCCAGCCTGCGGGAACGCCTAAACCTCTCCATGGGAGGACTGGAGGGTTTCACCCTCCCATTTCTCACTGATCAAGCCAGGAAGTCAGGAGCTATTTATTTGTGCAGGTTTTCTGTTGATTTCTTTTTAGCAAAAGGGAAGTATTTGTTCATAAAAATGCTCTTGGTTTTTTTTCTATAGAAAGAGCTGTTCATTTAGCTATGGGTGAGAAGATGTACTCTGGGATCCTTTTCCTGAAAGCTGGTTTTGTTTCTTTTGCACTCTGACTTGGAGAAGGACTCAGAACAACGCCTCAGACATCCTGTCCTTTCATACCAACAAAATTTGGCCCAGATCAAAACTGTCTCAAGTGCATATTGCCGTGGATAAAGGAGTTTCAGTGTAAAATCCTAGGTGACTAGACCCTGATTTTTGCAAAGTATTTTCAAAATCATTAATGAACAGCATTCCTTGGCAATGTGAAGTCTCATCTTGACGGAGGCTTAGCAAAAAGCCTGTGCTGAAGGACCGCTGAATATAGGGAGTGCTGTAACTGGTGCATCTGAGAGGGGCTCCCTGTGTCACTGGGGCTGTGTGTTGCATCCAGGAGGGGCAATGGAAGCTCCTGCTGGAGCTGATTGATTGATTAACACAGACGATTTGCTGTTACTGTGATGATGAGGTTCTCTTAATATCCTAGATCAGCTAGGATTAAAAAGGACTTTGCACATGAGTATCGGAGAGAAAAGATTTTATTTTGTGCCAACCTTAACAATCTCTTTAAATACAGCCTAGAACTGGAAAAAATGTTGCCTGCACATTTAATTATATCATGCAGATACTGTATCTATAAATATCTATTGATTTGCACTAATTTTATATGGTTTATTGTGCCTTAAGTTGCTCTGTACTCATTGTTTTTGTGCTAAAAATATTAAAAATATTTATGGAACCACTTACTTGTAAGTAAAATATTGAGGCCCAGCACTAGGCAGTATCTGAAATAAGCAAGCCATTAGTATTGTACACACATGTAGGATTTGGGGTAGAATGAAGATCGCATTTTGGGTTTTTTTTTGCTTCTTTTAATATCAAAGATTCCTATAATACAGCAGTCTGAATTTTGTACATATTGAGGGCTGAACTGGTGAGCCCTAAACAGGTAAAATTCACTCCTGAGCAGAAAATTATCACAGTATTTATGTCTACAAACCATGCTGAAATACAGGTGGGGGAACTGAATCTTACTTCCAGCTGTCTGCCGGTGTTTTTCCCCAGGCGTACAGAACCCTGGCCAACTACTTGGTAATGAAACAAATGTTATGACTAGGAATGGCTTCGAAGTGCTATGAAATGCATAGTTTCTTGCGAATGAGGATTATTTATTTAAGTGGTGCATCTTCTGTAGTGCTTTTAGCTGTGTGCATTTTCTTCTGCTTGAAGAATGCCCAAATATCTCGTACCAAAATACTGGCACCCTTCTACAGTATTTGAGTTGTCTGTAAAAGAGCATGCGAAGGGTTTCACTTGTACTTGTGATTGAAGGTACTGGTTGTCTTGCACATTAAACCTGTATATGTAAATTTTGATGCTAATTATTAAGACTATTACAATGAGATTCATAGAAAGGATGAAAATAAATTATTGGAGGCTGCAGTGTACACTAATGAACTATAGGTTGCTTTCTGCCCAATGCATTGGAGTTGTGTATTTGTGGTACTGGCAAATGGATGAAGGGTGTTTTCAACATTATTTGTAAGTCATTAGAGAGTCAAACTGTCTCTTACTGGGAATTGTAGTCCTTGTCCTGCTGGGTAGCAGCTGACTGCATTAGAAGCCAAAGGCACCCAGTGTCTTGATGGATTGGGCCTTAAGTGTCCCAATAGCTCATGGAAGCTAAAGCCATTCAGTTCTGGATTGAGTTCACTCCCACTGGCAAGCAAGATGATGGATCCGGATTGAGCACTAAAAAAGCCATTTAACTACCTACATTATAGCATTTAATTACCCTATAGCATCTAACTACTTTATAGCATCATCCTCTCCCTTCTGAATAGCGAGTCCCAGCTGTGCTGGGGCTGGGAGGCAGTGGGGGTGGCATTTGGCCAGCAGCACACTTCCCAGCAGGGTGGGGAGAAATAAAGCACCAGGGAGCAGGAGGGAGGGCCGGCTGAGCCGCCCTGCCAGCCCTGCCCGCGGCAGATTTTAGCCTCCTGCAAGGAAAATGCAGTGATTCTCAGCGCAAACATATTGCTGTCCTTGCTGGATAGGTTTTAGGAAAGTTTACGGTATGTAGTGTACGTGTGCCCCGTTTGCATCCAATGACCTGATGTTTCCCTCCCTGGGGATTTGCACATTTACTTGCACCGTCTGTGGCCATGCTGCCAGCAGCTCAGTGACTGAGCAGCTCTGGCCAGCTCAGTGGACTTACAGGTATTTATACACACAGATAAGAAGGGAGGAGAGGGAGGGAGCACCTGTGCGGTGTTTTTTCATCTGGCAGGTTCCCGGGATGACTGCACGGCGCAGAAAGCCACTTGCATGAAGGAGGCTGCACTATTAAGTTCAATTGAAGGGAGAACATTCGTGACCAAGCCAACTGACCAAGCTCAATCCTTTGTCTGGGAAGCCCCAGCTGCTAGGTCCCTCCTGAGCAGACACCATGATACCCAGTGCTCCTGCTGGCCTTTTCTGAGCTGAGGCTGCAGAAAGTAGGGCATCCCTGCACCAGACTGTGGCTCTGCATACTGTACTAGATCTGCCTCTCCCGTTCCCTTCTTGCCATCATCAAATACAGGATGGCAGTGACATTTTCCATGACAGTGACTATAGTAATACACTATGTGCAATAGGTACCCACGTTTCTCACTCAGTTTGCCTTAAGCAGTGGCTGTAGCCTGGCTTCCCTGGCTGGGGGCTCATTCTCACTGCATTCCCCAAGGCAAAGGATTACAGAAACTGTACCTGACATGTGCACCCTGGCTCTTCTTTCTCCTAACTAGGATTAAAAATGCTCCTGCCAAGGGGAGCAGCAAGTCAAGCCATTGGGATGAATCAGCCCACTAGCTGATTTTAAGTGCTTTGCATTAAGAGAGTCAGGGTTTTTTAAATGTTAAATGGAAAGTAATCTAAATAGAAACCAGAGGATGAGGGCAATCTTGGCTGTTTTGTTGGGGCGGTGGGGAGAGAGATGAGCGTGTGTGAGGCTAACTCCTGAAAAGCCCCTCCTTGGTGAATGACAATGGTGAGAGAAAAACAAAAAGGTGGTCCCAGGGCTCAGGCTCTGAGTGAGTGCAGGGAACAAAAGGCCTGGCCACCGACATCTGCTGCCTCCAGCATCTTTCCGCATCTCCCCGCTCTTCAAACGCCTGGTCCCCAGCCCCCTGCCGCCCCAGCCCCTGTCCTGCTTCGCTCTCCGGGGGACTCGGGGGAGAGGGAGGTGGTTAACCACCGAGGGAAGGCAAAAAGCAGCAAGGAGCTTAGTGAATTGAAGATAATGCCACAAACAAGTATTGATTAGTACCAAACTGTCCATTAAACAAGAGAGGTCGTTCACCAGGGGAGCCCTGACGGGCTGTCCCCTCCTTCAGCAGAAAGCTGTGCCTCAGGGTCCCCAGTCTCCTACATGCCTCTGCAGCAAGCGCTGGGGTTTGCTTCACCCCTACAGACACAGTTACCATCACCTTCATTTCCCTTTCCTCACACCCACACGTCCCCTTGCACCTTCTCCCTTCTGCCTCTCCTTAATTCATGTACCACAGGGCCTCAGGCACATGAGGGATGTCAGGAGACTCGGGCTTTGCTCTTTGCTTTCCTTCTTTTTTAACCCCATGTAAAACACTTTTACATCCAGATTTTCAGTGGGACCAGCAACTGTCTTTTTAGGGTGTTTGACTCAAGCTTTAATAAGGCTTGATCTCCACCAGTGAATGCCTCTTCTGAAAAGCAAGTCCCTTCGAGGTGCCTGGGGCTGGGTGTTGGCAGCTGAGGGTATGCAGGAGCACCAGAGGAGAGTATCACAGCACCTCTGCCTGTCTTACAGCCGGACCCGAGCACCTCTACTCCATCTCCATCCCCAGCCGGTCACTCTGCAGCAGCTCTTGCTGTAGGGACTGTCCTGGAAAGCTCAGCTTAGCTACATTGCAGCAGTGGCAAACCAGGCTTACATTCACAGGACTAACCTCTGGCTAGCCCAGCAATTTAGTAGTGTAGAGAGCACTGTTGCACACCTTAGTGTGAGAATGCCATACAGTCCTGCCAGGTATGGTATTATCAGTCTGCAAAGTAGCACTGAGAAAATTCAATTTCTCCCCACTTTAACTGCCGGGACTTGGGTAGAGCCAGTAGGAGACTCCTTGGTCATTAACAGAAATGCAGTAGCAGAGAATCCCCATCCTCTGTCTATCAAGGAAGGGGAAAGGAATGAATTTGTGGGTTATATTGGCCAAAAAATGGAATTCACAGATAATCCCTGAAGTGAAATCAAGCTGTGGAGCCCCTCCTCCCTAGGGAAAAAGGGTTGAGTCCATCCTTTGCCTTAATCCAAGCAAAATCGGTGGCATTCCTTCCAGGGCCGCAGGGCTCTGCGTAGTTTGGAGGGTGCTGGCCTGGGGTGGCAGTGGTGGGGATGTGCTGGCAGGCTGCTCCCCAGAGGAATCTTGCTTTCCCACAAGCGACCCCACCACAGTGGCCAGGGCAGCCCCACGGCCGAAGGCCAGCTGAGGGATTACCTGTATTGATTCTCTAATAGCTGTCAAGGTGGAGGGAAAGACTACTCTGCCACAAGCTCGCAGCTCTTAGCTGAGTGGGAGCATAAACGCCCCATTAAAGGTTTCATTCAATAGCAATCTTTACTAAAGTAAATGAACAGCAGCCCCCCCCCCCCCGCCCAGTCCCTAATGCAAGAGCCATTACGGAGCAGGAAGGCAGCACACAGAAACGCATATTTCTGCAGTATCAGTTTCACCAACAGTCTCAAACGACTCTTTAATGAAAAGGGGATTTTTTTTTCAATTTTTTTTTTTCAGGGATGTGAAAACCCCAAGGAAACAACCGAAGGGGAATCCGTTCACTTTCTTGAACCTCCCCCCGCAGCCTGATGTGTGGCTGTTTCCCACCGATGTACACATCAGCAAGCAGCGAGCGGGAACGTGGGCTGGTAGCATCCTGCTCTTGCTGCTACTGGCGACGGGCAGGACAGGAACAGCGAGAGCTGGAGATGGCAGCGCTGAAGGACGCTGGTGGGGCTGAGGGCTTTCCCCTCTGTAAGCCATGTGCAGTGCTGAAAGAGAGCCAGTCCTGCCCTGGAGGGCAGCAATGCTTGGATCTTGCTTTCCTGGTGTGTCTAGAGCCGCCTTCTCTAAGGCTCCCTTCCCCATTCTGGCAATAAACGAAGGCTTCACACTATGGCTCTGCAGCCAGCGGGGCTGAGACAGGCCTCTGCTGGGTGTCTTTGCTCCACACAGTGTAACAAGCTGATCCAGACCTTTGCTAGTCAAAATGAGTTTTTTCTCTCAACTTTGATGGACCTACAGTCAAGGGTGGTCTGAAACCTTGTATGGATATTACTATATCTATCACTCCACTTTATCACAGTTGCCTCTTCTGCTAAGCCTTTTTTCCTTCGTTTCAGAACTAGAGGGATCCCACGCACAGTTACTCTAGTACAAACAAAACAAAATTCAGCATGAAAAATCATGTCAGCAAAAGGGAAAATTCCTGGAAAAGAGACATTTGGTTGAACATCTGGGTTCTTTACCTGTCCCCCCAGTCCCCTTCCCAAGGGTGTGCTCAGCCTAGTATGTGGGAGGTTTGAGAAAGGAGGGATGGAGAGGGAGCCTTTCAGGTAGTTTATTTTTGGGGGTTTCTTTCCATCAAGGAGAGAGTTCAGGTGCCAGATCTGCAGGCAGGCAGGGAGGCAGCCTCAGAGAAAACCACTCTGAGCTTAACTCCATGTGGGGAAGGCGCCTGGATTTAGGGCTTTTAAGCTCCTTTTGTGTTTCTTCCTCTTTATGACACCGTTGTCACCTTGTTAGCATCATAGCTTGTTTCTATATGCTGGGTTTTTTAACTGTATAGTAGTCAAATTAAAAAGGTATGTTGATTTTGGTTAGAGTAACTGGCCAGATCTATTCAGATGGTCTGTCTAACCCAGTTTAGTTGCTGTCAGTTTTGTAACTGTAAGACACGAGAAGTAGGGCCTGGCATGACAAAACCAGTCTTCTTTTATGGCTTTGATTGATTTTGTCTCATGGGAGCTGTTTTGGCTGGGATGTTATTATGACAAAAAGGTTCTATGGGAGAGCTAAAGGAGAACAGTTGTTCTTCTGAATAAGAGAAAATAATTTACTTTGGGGGAAATTCAGAAGACAAGGAAAACTAAATTGACCAGTAGCATTTAAAACACCCCCCAAAATCCATGGAACTTTTTAGTCCATGACACTTTAATTATATCTGTCTGGTAGATGGATCACTTCTTTTTCTAGAAGCAATAAGGAAATCAAAATTATTATAAAATCTTTTAAATTTTATCTTTACTTTTTCTTCAGTCTATGTCTTTGGGACTCATCTTCCTTGCAGCAGAATTTCATTAGGTTAGAACAAATGGCACTTCTGTATAATGTATAGCAATGGCCAAAGATGATGCATATTGTGTTTATACAGGTTTGTGCTTTTAATCATGGTCGTAGGAAAAAACCCACTTATTTCCCTAATAATTATGACACAAGGTATTAAACTTGCATGATAATAATAGAGTTATACTAGGTGGGTTAAAATCAAAATTACGTATTCTGGATTATGAGATTCCTGTTTGCTTCTGCTTTATGTAACTGTGTGGTTGTACTGATAACCTCCTCCTCTACACTGTGTAGGTATTTTCCAAGCGCATTCACCATTCTTAACAGAATATGGCTGACTTTTTCTTTTTCATTTGTGTGTATGTATTTGCACATATACGTGCATTTGTGTACAGGTAGGTATGCCTATGCATATGTAAAACGTCTATTAAAAATGTCCTTTTGAAAAATTAAGCAATACTGAATATTCAAGTAAACTGAATATAGAACCAATAACTATCCACTCTCAGCTTCATTACTGCTTTGGATGGCATTCATGTTGCAAAAGATAATGAATTTGCTAGAGCTTCTTTTCAAGAAATGCCGTGACTTTCAAACTAGGTACTCAACAACATCAATTTATTTCCCAGCCCCATCTAAACAGAGGATGAGCAGAAGACTTTAGAGCAATGACAGATGGCAGCCAATCTTCTTGCCCTACTGCTGATGACAGCCGTGGTTCCCTTGGGCCCCAGTGGGACAGTGGTTCATACCCTTTCCAGTCTTTATGTTGCGTTGATATTTGGCATCCCTTGCATTTTTTTTTTTCATTCCCTAGACCCTTCTGTAATATGAAAGAGTTGACAGTGCCCAGCTGAAGGCTAAGTCCTTTGAAGCAGCTTTGTTGGTAATACGTTTTAGCATGTGCTTTTGTGGAAGCTGCTCTACTTCGTAGTGTTGCTATATTGGTATTGATCTGCGCTGTGTAGGTCCATATTTGTCAAGCTTTCAAAGACATATTATCAAAGATTTCTACATGAGAGAGTAATTAAAGGTCAACCTCATAAATAGTTATAACACCCAAGGCCAAAGGGGAGTTTTTACAGTCATTAGAAACTCGTCAGAAGTTTAACCTGCCAGAGTTTAATCTGAGGTGCCGTAGCTGCAGCATAGTTGAGTCCCGCCATGGCCAGGTGGCCCCATGAGAGCCCAGGCACCATGGTGGGGTCAGCACAGCCATTGACAAGACCAGGCGAACAGCTCTGCCTCTCCTCGACCTTTCTGCATGTACAGTCCAACATGCTGCAGTTGTTCACATCCCTTCCTCAGCCAGCACTTCGGTGGGATTCAGTGGCATTATATGTTGCTGCATACATGCCAGTCCTCGGGAGGGCTGTAAGAGAGAGCTTTTAACCCGCTATTGTCACTATTCGGGTGCAAGGCTGCCACCCAACAGCCCCCCGCTCACCTTCCCACCTGCCAGGGGACAGAGTTAAACTTACTTTACTTCAACATCAGGCTCTTCACTGCTCCCTTTTCGTCATCACTTGCAGGGTATGGAATAAAAGAAAATTAAAGAATTACACGGTTTAGTGGATTAATGTATGGCTGGAGAAAAAGGGCAAAGATTTTACAAATTCAGTCCATCTTTCCCTTGCTAAACATGTCATTTAAAGCTTGAGGCAGTCAGTTCAGTTAACTACCTTCAGAGGGGTAAAGAGATCTTTTGTACTATTCATCACCTTAAAGACTGCTCTTCACACTCAGTTTCATGAGTTTGCATTATTTTACTTAAACCTTCATCTAATTCAGAGATTCCTTTTTTTTTTTTCTAAATAGCTATATGACTGTTGTGAGCTTCCACCCATTTCCATTCACTTGGATAGCAATATATCAAGAAGTGAATTTTTTCTACCCAGATCTTTAAAGATTCTATCATGATCAAATATTTCCTTTCCCAAAAAGAATAGATGAGGTGGAAAAAAGTCTATTTATTACTTCTTTTTGTATTTTATGCAGTTGCTGGTAAAATATTCAATTAACTTTAAAATTACAAACGAGAACATGTCAGATATTGTCTTTTGTGACCGGCCATCTAGAGCAGGGCAAAGCATTTCTGAATCAGCTTGAGGAATTCGATTCTCGGTGGGACTTGACTTGCTGAGGTGAGGAATGAACACTCATAGCTTTTCCACCACGTTTTTTATATCAGTAAAATACACAGGCTTTTCTGACCACTGTTTTCACATCTCCAACGTGCATTTGCAATGGAAGCTTCTCCTCCAGGTAAAGGATTTTTCTGTTATTTAGGCACGTTGTTCTCTGGAAGAATCATTTTGGGAGGGAGTGACATACTTTCACAAATGACTAAATATGTTTAATAGGAAAATGCTGACTTTCTGAACTGCAGTTTGAGAGCAGGAAGGCAGATATCAGCGACCCAGCCAGGGCACACTGGCAGCGGTGCCTTTTGGGCAGACGGTTTTCATAGAAGAACAGAGGGTTGATGCTTGGCTCCCCCCGGGCCAGCAGATGGTAAGTGTTTGTGCCTGGCAAATTATTGTGTGTGGCAATAAAAAAAACCCTCTGGTAGGAGACTTGTCCAGCTGATTGATGGGAAAGGGTGGTAAAATCTGATTTATCAATAAATGTCACTTCAGAATTAACAAAGCTGATAGGAAGGTAGCCAGCAGGAACGTTAATTTACCTATGAAGGAGTTTCCTCCCCGCCTTCTGGGGGCTTATGGCCTGCACTAATAGGGTCTTGGGTCTTTTCCTGATAGATGCCTGAATGCAAGGCAGCAGATTTAAAGATAATAATGACAATGACTCTGATAATGGCCGGCTCCGTAGCCTAAAGCTGGCAATGGGGAGTGTGAAAGCATCTTGGCCCAGGCGGGCACAGCACTTTCCTCCCTTCCTGCTGTGAGATTATCTCCACCCTCAGGAGTTTAACCTGCTATGGGGGTCAACCCTCTTTGACCTGCTCTGTTCTGACACTAGAATTGACATGTAAAGGTATTTTAAAACGGCCCTATTGACTTCACTACAATGGCTCCTTTGCAGCACAATGACCCCAATCCTGGAGTTTCTGGCCAGGCTGGTCTGGTCTTGGCAGCACCTCTGGCTCCCAGCTGTGTAGGGCAGGCTCTGGTGCAGGTTGGTCTCTTCCAAGACTCTTTCTTGCTGGCTTCTGACTGCCACCTTCTCCAGGGCCCTGTCACAGTGGCCAGGACAAGGCGGAAGCCTGCAACAGAGGGACTTGTTGGAGCTGTTTTCGTGACCTTCTTGGTGATTTCTCTGCTGAAAGAGGGTCTTCTCAAGGCAGTAAAAGTGGCAGGGACAGTCAGAAGTTTGGGAGACCTCGAATAGGAATATTTTAATGTCCCGATGTGATATCAATTCACACTTTTTGGCCTTAGATCTTCAGAGGTTTTTGTAAAGACAGGTGGGGATAGCAATTCTTATTTTTCTGAATGGAAAAAAAGAGCCACAGATCAGCTAAATGATTTTCCTTGTGCTGCAGAGACTGATGCCAAGAATAAAGCCAAAGTCCATGTTAATGGACCTCAAAAAAATTACTATACAGAAGTGAGACACAAACATGTACTTCCCATGGCCAGCTTTGCCTCCTTCTCCCATTGTGGCATATTCTCCAAGGGAAGGAGCCTCCGTGCATGGCCTGGAAGGGAGCTGCAGCACATGTCAGCTCTATAGGCTGCATGGGACCAGCCTTTGCTTTGTGTCCTCTACAACACATTGCTTCTCCCAGTGTATGAGGGGAAAAAAGAGCAATAAAGGAACATCATAGTGCAAGTGAGCTATTCTAAACCTCAGCGTCATAAGCAGCAGATCAACACATTTATAACCACCGTTTACTTATCTCTTCTTTGGCTCAGTCCAAAGCAAGGAAAGTTTCCCTCTTGAACATTTTGGTGTGCTAGTCTCTTCCAGGTCCTTGCCTTTGTCCTGCTGCCTATGTCTTCCTAATCCCATTTGTTCAGTTCCTTTTGACTTTGCAAGAGCAGAGCTTGCATTTATATGCCTGATGATGCCCTTGCTGGATCACTGTATATGTGCCTCTGTAACCATGCTCAGGATCCCATCTAACAGTCTGCTAAGTTAATAACTCTCCCTCTGTTGGAATTGGTCAGTGAAGGGCATCTATCCCCATTGCAGCTGGGGCTCTAGTAAGTGTTCAGAATATCCCAGGCAGATTGCTCAGTTACATTTCTCCCCCTTTTTAATGAAGTTATTTGTTACAGGCTTTTAGGTATACTTGGAATTTCCTTCTCCTGCATTGCTGAATTTCCTTTTGTGCAGACTTTCTCCTTGGAGATGAAGCTCTTTTGTTATTTTAAATAGTGAACAAATTGACACAACTTTGTACCTACTTAAACCTTCAAGATTATAATTAGCACATATATGGGAAAAGATCTAAGACATACATGGTCTTTAGAAGAAGGACAGATGTCTGAACTGCTTGATTAA
This sequence comes from Theristicus caerulescens, assembly GCA_020745775.1. Taxonomy (NCBI): domain Eukaryota; kingdom Metazoa; phylum Chordata; class Aves; order Pelecaniformes; family Threskiornithidae; genus Theristicus; species Theristicus caerulescens. The sequence continues at coordinate 131,454,724 of CM036558.1, read as the reverse complement.
ACCCTACTGTCTGCTACACCAATTATGCTGCTCAGAATTTGCTCCTTATTAACCCATCTTAAAAAAGAAAAAAAAGTAATATTTATATTGAAATACCGATGGCCTGTTACACCTCTTATTTCCTCAATAATATTCAGTAGCTACTCCCTTCATATGCTACTCACAGCCTAGGGCCTGGTGGAAAGGCAGATAGGTGAACACCATCCATTGCAAAACCACTGGCTTGAGTTACAAGTGTTTTCTGCACCTCAGCCACTCAAAAGAGAATAGCCTGGGATGGAGGGGCTCAGACTCTTCTCTGAGTGGTAATATTACAGTATTTAACTCCAGCATGCAGCATAATCATTGGTTGCTATTGCTTTATACATTTCAGATGTAAAAACATGACAAGTAGAAAATGAGTAATTTGAGACAGGGTGAGGCCTTTGGATGAACGACAAATTCAACACAAGCCTGAAAACCAAAGATGAATGAAGATATTCCAATTAATATTTGGTCTGTATTTCAAACTTCTTACTATGATATTTACTGCTGAACACATGCGCTTGACGAGTACTTCCCACAGGTGTGGGGGCAGGTTCCTATAGAAGAAAAAATTGCATTAGAGGATGCTCAGGTTGTACCATGATGGACGTGCTGTAAGAATCCAAAGAGATTAAACAGAAAAATTAAACAAATAATTCTCATTCCAGTGAATCATCAAAGTTTTAGCCTTGTTTTATGTATGAAATTGGGTTAAAACGATAATGAGGGATGGGGCAATGGGAGACAATAACCTTGGCAGTACTTCTTTCCCACCTGAGAACAGTGGCACAAGGTACACAGCATTCCTTGAAAGAGGAAAGCTTCATTATCTCATTGCTTTATTTCGGAATTAAATACTTGTCATGCTTGAACCTAGGCTCTAAAATTACTGTTTTCTTCCTTGCTCCTGACCATTTTGATTCTTAATTCTCTTGTGTGTAAACATACGTGTGTGTATTTAGAAAGGCATGGTGGGGTAAGGAAAGTAAAAATGTCTAAGCTAGAATGGGAATGTTATATATTTTCAGGTTTGCAGTTCACCACAGCTGCACAAAGTACACAACATTTTGTGTTACCTGATTTAAAAGCCTAAACTTGTAATAACAGAATAACAAATCACATGCCTGAAGTCTGAAGTGAAGTCTGAAGTGAAATGAACATCATCCCTTCCTTCATATTTTGCAGTACACAGGGTTTACTTCATTAAATAGGTACACTGATTGGTAGCTTTTAATAGATATTTTGATATATGTGAATTCACAGCATTAAAGATAATGTCAGCACATTAATTTTCAGCAAATTTTTTATTGCTGATGAAGTAGAAAATTAAGAAAGTCTAATAAAGCTATGATACCCGTGCTTTTTTAAGCTGTTATGACACCATTATAATGAGTCTGTAGTTACAAGGCTGGAGGGAGAGAGTGTGTGTATGTGTGTATACCCATACAATTCTTAGGATTTTTTTTTTAAATCACTGTTTTGCTAGCCTTGAAGATCAAAGTCTTATGTTTTAGCCAGAGGTCAGACTGCCATTCTGACCTTTGTTAATCTTCATAATTTTAACTGATCATTTCAGTTTCTGGATTTTTTTCTATCAGCAGGTCAAGAAAACTGTCTCTCTCTGTCCAGCATTGGTCAGGACAGTGCTGGTTTCTTTTGGAGAAAAACACAACTTTGAGGGCTAAATCCTACAGCTGGTCCTCCATGACCGCTCTTCCCGATGTCTGTGAAGTTTGCCTTGGGAGTTTCGTGGATCAGCACAAAACTGAGAGACCAGCATCTCCATATCTGAAAAATTTTGCGCTTCTTCTTATGAAAAAGTATAGTGCTCTGGGTACAGCACTTGAGCTTTTTTGCTTTCTCCAGTCATGGCATGTTTTACCTAAGGAACAGGATGAACTCTTCTGGGCTCCAGAGGATCATCTGGTTTCTTACTGCTACAAGAAATCGCAACAGAAAAAACAAAAGGCAACTTTTCAAAGAACTCCCAAGGGACACCCCAGGAGGAGTGAACTGGAGCTTTTTGTTGTCTTTTTAACATTCACTTCATGGTTATGAGGTTTGGGCTTTTTGCCTTGGTAGTGGGTTTTCAAGACTGTAGATGACCTTGGCTACTCCTCATCGATAAACTGTTACAAAGCCCCTGCTGTACTTTACTACACTGTCTGTAAGCCAAAAAAAAAAGGGGGGGGGGGGGACGACACAAAGAGCTGGAAAGAACATTTGCTTTTCCTCATATGAAGGCTTCTTACCAGAAATTGATTTCTTTATTTTTTTAATGCCTTTTAACATAAATATACCCCCATTACACTTCAGGTTTCAAAAAGTAAGAACATATATGATTGACATCTGTAAGTACATCTGCATGGAGCATATGTGCCCTTTTCAGCGATTCTATTGAACGTATCTCATCCTAAGAAGTGTGACCTTGAGTTGTTTTTGTTTTAGTAAACTCAGCCTGGTTAGGAATCTTCCATTAATGTCCTAGAATGAAAGCTATAGCTCAGCCCCCTGGGATATCAGGAACAGAGGAATTTCACTGTCCTTTATGCACTGCAACACATTTGTTAAAATATATGCTGAGTGAGATGGATCCTAACCTGAAATATTTCATTTTTTTTTAGGGTGATACCATGCTCACCTGATCTTTCCTTCTTGTTGCAATTTTTTTTTAATCTCACCCCTTATATGTATTTTAGAATAACATTTCCACATACTTGAAGGAAAGAATATAGGGAAAATAAACAGAAGACTTTTTTTTTTTCTCCTCTTTCTTTTATATATAACCAGCTGTTTTCCTACTTTTCTGGATTTTGTTGTATTGGTTTTTTTCCCCCCTAGGCACACCTGAAGAATGAAAAAGATTTTAACACATGATGGAGCTACCATACTTGATAAGCAGGTTCACCTTGTTTAAGCTATGAAAGCTTTGGCAGGGAACTAACCACCTGATATGTATTAATTTGAGGCGGAGCTTCAGTATTAGAGGTCTAGGCAGGTTTTAACTAGCCTGTTGTTGCAGTCCCAAGAATTTCAGCAGCAACTATCGAAACAGGATGATGTGAATTGAAGTGGGATATATAGTTTGTGAAAAGAATGTTGAGAAAACAAATGTGATGTAGAGGTAGGGCACTATTGGTAATTACTTAGATTGTTGTGCAGTCCAGGGCTGGCTGGAGGAAGGTCCGGGCTGGCTGACTCAGCCCCATGTTGTGGTTCCTGCCATCCTGACTCCTCTGGCCTGAAGAGCACTGGGCTGTCCTTGAAGCCTTCTCCTGAGCTGTGCTTTCCCCTATTACACTAGATAGAAATCTTCCACATGACCTGACAACATAACCGCCTTTCTATGATCGCTGGCAGGTCTGGTTGCATTGCAGGGAAATGCATACCAGATCAGATAATACCATTCATGGTGTCAGAAGCTATGCTCAGACAATGACTAGGAAGAACCTCACCATATAGTCCTTGAGGGCATGGCTCTAGTAAGAAGCAATATGGCCCAATGTCAGAAAGTGGTGGCCAAGGACAAAGAGAGCATCCCTTCAAATTGGTGAAATTGGTGCCTCCACAGAGGGGAGGGAGACGATGAAACAGCAACTCACCGAGTGTGTCTGGGGAAGGAATGGCAGTCTCTGTCTGCCTGGCCAAACCTGTGTTGTTCTGTCCCCTTGCTGTAACCAGTTGTGCTCAGCTCTACAGCACTCTGGAGCGTATGTGAGGGCTTGGCAGCAGGAGCTGATTGCTCTTTCACTGCTGTCTGCCAGCAGGATTGCTGTCTGTGTCCTGTGATGGTTATCATCTGGCTTGCATGTTTCTAAATGGGGTGGGGGGTAATGGGAAAGGGAGAAAAACAGGTAATGAAAAAAAGGACAGGTAGAAGGTATCAGTTGCTACCTGAATACCTGTGAAAATGAGGCTGGGTTTTTTAGGCATCTTATCAGAGCAAGGTAAAGGTCAAGGGAGTAATGGAGGGTGGGGAGGAAACAGAAGACAATGTAGGAAGGAAAAGAGGAGGAGGGAAGAGACAAAGTGAAAAGCATGTTTGAGAGAACAGAAGGGAACTGGGGCAGTGGGAATAGTCAGGTGAGGCAGATTGGAGACTCTATAGGTGTTGGGCCTTGGCTGCCTGAAGTTCTTGACCGACCCTGAGCACAGCAGAAATGCAGCAAGCCAAAAGTGTCTGGAGAGCTGTGCACTTTTCTATACGCTCTGAGTGCCAAGACCCCTGCAGTCACATTGCTTCTCAACACCCCTTCATGGTGGAGGAGAAAGGACATTCATGAAGCCCGGGCCATTCAAGCACAGACACGCTGACTACTGCAGCCAGCCTTGTGCCTCCGTGTGCGTCCCGGGGCAGGCGGCCCTTGGTGCACAGGAAGGCCAAAGGCCGGTGCTGCCTTTGTGCAATCAGTCTTGGTGCACTTTCCTTTCTCCTTATATTTGACTTCATTTTGAAGACCATGCAAATCTGCTTAGTGTGGTTTAATGAATGAAAGGATTATTGCAAGCTGCTTAAATGCTTATCTTAACCAGTGAAGCGCACCTCCCCTGCTGTGTGCCAGCCCTGGGAGAGCAGCCAGGTTGTGTAGTGCTGGCACACCCTTGGGTTGTTGTGCAGGCGGTGGTAGGACACAATGGGACTCCCCTACAAAGCTTGGTTGTCAGTGGCAAAACTGGCTTAAAGTCTTCCTGCTTGGGGCCACATGTTTGTGAACCTTAGCAGGGAGGAGAAAGTGTTTGTGATCTGGGCTAATGTGGAATTCCACTTGCACCTTAAACCTGCAACAGTATAATTTCTTCACACATTCTCTAGGTATGCAGAACTGCCTGCCGGTGAAGCCAGGTTATGTTGCTCACCTTTTTCTTGGAGTTCATAGTGCTCTGCTAGGGTTTATCAGCACTACTGCTCCTTTCCAGCTCGCAGATGGGAAGCTGAGGCACAGTGAGGCTATATGGCCTCTTACGCAGATGCTTCTTCCTAACTCCTGGTGCTTAGCCACCACAACTGTGATGTTAAGCTCCTCATAAATTCCTTCCAGGGCAACATGACTCAAAATACTAACAAATGAGCAGTCCTGTATCTCACATATCCATTGCTGTCCCCAGCTACAGCTTCATTTCTCCTAATATCCTAAGACAGCCTAGGAACCAAGGATTTATGGGATGGCTTTGGAGGGCTGCGTTAATGCAAGAAAAAAACCACATTCTGCTTCTTCAGTAAAGACCATCATCAGTAAAGATGAAATCTTCATGATTTACTTCACACCCCTAGCATGATGCTGGACTCAAAACTCACAACCACACATGCAGAAGGATTTTACCTAGGTATGACAGGAGCAGTTGTGCAAAACCAGATCTGCTTGCAGCATAAATATCTTTTTCATGGGGTTGAAACTTCATCTGCACCTTTGTTTCAAGATAACCCTTACACAATTACTATCCTGGCTTAACTCTGCCTACTGTATAAATCTCTGCACAGACACATGAAAAACGTGATTTCATACCTTTAGGAAACTGTAGGAGGTAGCTTGGAGCCGTTGATACCCAAGTACTAGTTGCTAATGTAAGCCTTCTAGCAAATGCAGAGACACGAAATAATTTTTAGATTTTTTCTTAAATTCTGTATTAGGAAATTTACCCTGATAGTGAGATGCCAGGTATTTATGTTTAAAACTTCAGAGAAATAGTAATACTTCAGGAATGAAAATGCTTTTGTAGAGTTTCCTATTGATTACCAGGAAAAGTGCCTGATTCCTTATCAATCACCTGATCAAATGTGATAAAAGCCCACTTCTGCCCATGCTTTGTTTTCCAAACACTCCGCCACCAGATTTGCCTGGAAGCAGCCTCTCTAATGGAAGGTTCCCCAAGAAGAAATGTCACTCGCCATCAGTGATACTGTACACAAAGGCAGGCAAGGCGGGCACTGAAAGGCTCAGGAGACACTCCTGCACTATAGAGCTGAGCAATTGATCCTCGCCACAGCACTATTAAGAGTCCTTGATACCTACTACCTCCGAGACAATGTATTGTACAGAGAATTGTGGTTTGTTGTCAGTGGTTTGTGGAAAGCATAATGGAGGTACTTGGTACTATAGGTTGTTTAGAAAGGCAGACATTAATGTGAAGAAAAAAACTGCTCATGTGATCAGAAGATGAAAACCCAGTGAAAATCATAACAACAATGACATTTAATTAGAAGTCCTTGTGTCCTCCCACTGGCTGTCCTACCTGTGCAGCTCCCCTCTTGCAGACATTCTTAGCACAATACAGTGCTTTTAAGGTCTGTTATTCAGATGCTTTTGGTCTGGAAGTTGTGTGTTTCTATTCGGAGAATAAATGGTGGATAGTTAGCAGCAAGCATCAATGTTAGGTACAGACTCTTATCCTAAATTCCAACGATGCAAACCAGAAGTAGTTTGCATTGCTGAGAAGTGTGCTGCAAGCTGTGCCTTTTACTATCTTTGCTATTGTCAGGACTATCTAATACAGGTGGAAGCATGGTAAAGAGGTTTTTTCCCCCTCCTAGTACTTGAAGAAAGCTAGACCAACTCAAATGAACTGAACGAAGACAAGAGCAATGTTTTTGATAACAACAGGCACAGCTACTTTAATGTTCAATCTTTGCTGAATCAGACTTCTGGAGAACTTTGAATGCCATTTTCTCTGTCAATGCTGTTGTGAGAAAACAAAAAAAATAAAAACAACTACTGACCGTGAAAGTTAGGTCTAACATACATTCATAATGAAAATATGTGAAATGGCGGGATCACTGAGTGGGAAGGTGACAGCCTGAGAAACAGTTGCCTGACACATTTCGCAACTGCTCCGGCCGTGCTGAATTCTCTGCTAGCACATTCAGATGATGCCGGGGAATTAAAAAAAAAATATTTCCTTTTGCCAAAACTTGGGTAGTGTTAAGGCCTCCAGCACCCATGCAGTGACAAAGTTAGAGGCAGAGGAGCTGAGGGCCATGGGAGAAATGCCACCACCAGCTCCGTTCTAGCCACCCGTAGTTAAACTTGCATTGACTTAGCTGGGTGTTGTTTTGGCTGTGCTGGCAGTTGCTGAAATAACCCTTCAGCATTGAAATATCTCCACTGCATCATTAAAATAAAGTAAAATACACCAGCTGGCTCTCGCTGCCTCCAGACAGGCTGAGGGAGGGTGTGCAGGAGAGGGCAGGGGTCTGCCATGCCTTCCCAGTGCCATTAGCATTTTGTGCAGGAGACGACAACCTCTGCATGCTGGGTACCATTCTCCACCAGCAACAGCTAAATATTTGGAGGAAGGCACTTCATCACAGAGGTGCCACTAACATGCCTCTGTTGCTTTGAGTTTTATTGCAGATGCGGTTAAGATGCGACAGGTGGGGACAAAATGCATCCCTGTACAAATACAGTCTTGAATAGTAGTTTTAATTTTGCAGCTGTGAAGAAGTATAGGTAAAAGAACAAACCCTACATGGCTCTGTGTCTTCAGATAAAATTGCTATCCTTAGTTTGCCCTTGCACAGTTCAGCATCAGTGCATTATTGATTGGAATTAGGAAGTTAATAAGGTTTGGGCTAATTAATCAGATGGGTAGGGACTGGAACTGCACTGCAAGGCTTAATCAAGTCATCAAAGCTCTCAAGCTGTGAAGAAGGTAATTAAAGGAAAAGGATGCCTGTTATATAGTAACAGGAATCTAGAAGAGGACAAGAGCAAGATAGAGAAGCTCCATTTTCTTTTGTACACTTTTCTGATATAAATCAGACCAAATGACCCAGGTACAGTGCTCAGCTTCCTATCAGCAAATTAAGTTGGATGAATTTATAAATCACGTCAGAGAGGAATTTAGTCCAGCTAGTCTAATTGCCAAGAAATCTATGTTTGCTCGTAGAGGCTGGGGTTTTTTGCAATATCAAGGCCTACAGCACAATCTCTTACTGCCTGGGACTGTTATCCCAAGGTTGCTGGATATGGAATGAACCAACGTGGTGTACAAACCTAATTTTAGAAAAAAACATATTTGCTAAGGCAAAACTGGTTAATGTGAAAGCATTATTTTGTGGCCTATTGAGTGTTTACTATAGAAGGCCAAATCTCTAACTTTCTTTACTCAATTGCTTTGTTGCAAGTAATCGAAGTACCACAAAAAACCTTAGTGGTTTCATTAAGAAGCGGGTTTTATAACCTTTCTGATTGTATTTTGCATCTCATTGCTGTCAGAATAACAATAATGCAGATGAGGAGTTCTTTTGGCAAAGAGCATGCAAGAAATAACCACTAATAGCCTAAAAATAGCATTTAATATGTGTCTTCCACATTTATAGTCACTGATGGATCTAATGTTTGATGCTAGCTAGCCACAGTGACCTAAAGTAGCAGCTTGCTAACATCCAGTATCAATCTATGTGTTATTTTACTGGAAATTTCAGAAAAAAAAAAAAGATTTTCTTTCTATAGTTTATGTTTAGTTTCATTCTGTTTTCAAAACTAGAATCCTCACATTTGAATCTTTTTATTATAAAAAGAAATAAAATAATATTTTGGAGGAAAATTCAGATAAGTATTTAAAGAAACTGACACTGAAGAAATTAGTGTAGCACAGGAGTAAGTGAAGCATTTGAATTTTCAGGAACTGACATTCTCATCCTATGTTGTTACCTGAGGGGATTTTGATTTCGCAAGTGCCTAGCAAAAAAAAAAACCCAGACAATGTAGTAAAACATTTATAACAAAGAAAAATAAGGAAGATTCATTAGCTAGAAAATAAGTATAGATTAAGTGTGCTTCAATAATGCAGTAATGATCTTTAAACATATATTTTGGAATAGTACAGTTTAGGAAATTAAATTCCGTTCATATATATATATATAAAAATTATAACTATACCTAGGGCCTGACATATGGGATTCAGATGTTAACTTTTTTGTCTATTTTTTTCCAGCTTTGGAGAGAGACAAAATCAGACTGTACCTAGTTCTGTAGTAGGGGATTAAATCCACATGTTTGAATGATACCAATTCATAAATTTAGCCTGCAGCGAGTATTCTGTGTATTAAGGAAAAGTGTTCAGGTAATCTCGCCTATGTTTTCAGATGGAACTGAAAGCAGAAAATGTTAGAGCTGTGGTGCATGTGTCAAGTTTTGAATTTAAGCTCTGTGTTTTCGTGAGCAGTTGACAGTCATGAGCACAGGCTTGTTCATTAACAAGAAAGCAAGCACTCTGCTCATGCTGAAACCTGCCATATGTCCCATACCTAAGCTTGGTTGTGCCTTGTCCCATCGTTCACTGATGAATGATGAGTTCAAGATACCAGCAAAAATCCTGGCTAACAGTGCACAGCGTTTCACATCTGGACTTGTAACCTAGACTAAATGGTATTTCTTTGGAGGGGCTTTATCAGGATGATATTGAAACATGCCTTTCTAATATTTATTGCTTGTAAGACGAAAATGAGCCTGTTAATGCACAATCACTGAAATTAAGAATGAAATGGTACTGAAATCAAAAAGGAAAAATCCAATGATCTTTACTCTCTGTCTATAAAGAAGATAGTGTCTTTAAAGGCTCCCTTTCTGTCCTACACATGTACACTCATATACATTTCAAATCCTATTTGCCTAGGAAAACCACAGTATGAACCAGAGAGTAACAGCGGCTTCAAAGAACTAGATACTGAAAAATAAGGCTAAAAATGAAGACATCTTTATATACATTTGCTTATGTTTGCTAACCCCTACATACCTCTGCTGGCTAACACTTTGGAGAAAGTCTGTAGAAAATACATCAGCTCTGCTGGTCAATATTTTGGAAGAAGTCCATAATAAATACATCAAGTCTACTGGCTAACATTTTGGAAGAAATATAGAAAATATATCAATATCTTTTTCATATGAAATGCTGCATCTTTCATGAAGCATCCTCAATACCCTCCAAAGGTAAGGGAAAAAAAAGAAAGAAAAACTTCTATATTTTTATAAGATCTCAAAGTTCAAACAAATGCAATGTCCAGAAATAATTTAGGTCTCCTTTACACATAAGCAGAAAGAGGACATAAGACCATTTTTGTTTTTCTTGGGAGGTAATGCAAGAATATAAGTACTGGTTCAGATCTAAGGTTAAAGAAATTATATCTCTGAGTGGTCATTTCTCCGTGTCTAGTGAAAATATGAGAAGACGGCAAGTACAGAAAACTACTACTCCTGATACACTCTTCAAGTTTCCTGCCACCTGCATTTTAGGGATTTCATGAGCTGAGTTTGCATTCAGCTCTTTTTGCTGACACAGTCCTTGGAGGAACATTTTTACTGTGAGCTTATCAAGGTGGTTTTGGAGCAACTTTTACTGCTATCGCCCCCAAAAAACCCCATGGCAATGAGTGTAATTATACCCTGTGGGAAGTGTTCTTCTTTTTCTGCTTTTTAAACCCATTCCCTAAAAATTTCATTTTAAAAGAAACAGAAGAATCTACTTCAGGTCACACATGCTACAGGGAGGTAATCCCAAGGTTTATGTGGCTGGCTTTACTTCACCAGGTTTCATATCAGGAGGGGACAGAGTATGCCCGTACCTATGTCCCCACAGCAGCAAAGGAGCAGTTTCATTGGCTATAAATGAGAGGTTAATTAACAGCACAGGTTTCCACCAGCCCTGGAAAATAAAAGGTTGTAACTGCAAGTAGGGCAATTCCTTTGCAGTGTGCCAGGGCCCTCCTGGCCTTGTGAAGCGATCACTTTGGGAGTTCACGCTCAGCGTTCTCTCAGCAGAACTCTGATGGGTTTGCTACCATCACCACTCACCTTTCCCGCTTGGATGTCCGGTCCCCCAGGACTTGACATCTACTACCAGCTCATTTTTTATGGGTCACTGAATAGCTGTCACCTGGTGCCACCATGAGTCATATTCTAGACAGCAGTAATCCAGAACTGAAAAACAACAAAACATTAGCAGTCCCTGAACTATCCAGTTATTTCACCCATTGGTGAGTAACCCTAATGTACACAATCTTCACCCAAATGACCTCTCAAGTGGGGCCAAATCATCCTTGCGTGCACTCTCATGTCCTCATTGAGGTAAAACTCCAACTGATTTAATGAGAATTTCAATAGTATAAAAACTGAATGGAGACTGAGTGAAGGACTTTTGAATTTCAGCCTGCTGTTAATATACAGAGGCAGTAATGCCCATACATTCATTCTTCCTGGTATGTAAGGTATACGGCCTAATGCAAAACCATTGCTCAAAGACCTGGAGAAAATAAAAACAGCATGAGGAAATATTAAGCTTTGAGAACACCACCACCGTTTTCATTAGCCAGGTTTATAATAAAGATGACCAATAGGTGTTTGCCTTTTGAATTGATCTAAAGGGATACAAAGCAAATGAATCAATCATGAACATAATCACTGTTCTTGGAAGTGCGCAGGGTCTATAGGTAGGTGATACATGAACATAAGCGCTGACACCATGGTACATCATTAATGCTGAGTTCATCACGGTAATCACCAATAATTACTGCAGTCTTCTGTCTCAGACAGGCAGGGTACAGTGGTGTGAGTAAGGACAACAGGAAACTTAGAACAACAGTGAGAAGCAGAGCTGTTTGTCATCAAGCAAGCTTTTTATAGACCATGTCAATCGTTCACTACCAAAGTAGTCTGAGAGTTAGCCTTTCAAAATTATATCCAGTTACTACTATCTCTGTTGCTTTGGAAATATCCAGTGCTCATAGCATGGGGTTAATGTTTTTTGTCTGTTCATGCCTAGTTTACTGATGGTACCTGCTTCCTCCTCCCAGTTTCCTGCACAGAGAGAGCTATCATTTAAGTGATATGTGAAATATCATACCCAGTTTTAAAAGAGCAGTTGCAAATGCTGTAATTATTTATTACCTTGGGAAGATTTTTACATTTAAATACATAAGAAAATAGATCTATTATCTCCAGTATTAATTTGTATTTTAGAATCACTGGGCTTCTAACAGAGTGGAAACAAATCTTTCAGTCACTGAGTGTTGGGAAAATGTTCCCCTTGTTTGTGAAACAAGGCCATAATCCATCCAATCATTCAGCTGATATATGTTGGTTACCTGAGCTGATACCACCTGGTATTTCTCCAGAGGTGCCAGTAGCATAACAGCCTTGTGTCAGGTCCTTGACAAGCCTGTTTTCACTCAAAGAGGTGTATTAGCTCCTCCACTATCTCTCTCATTGTTTCAGCAACAGAAACAAATGATTGCAGTAACAGTGGTTGCTTGAATGACCTTCAGGAAAGTAGTTATTGCTGTTGTTGTTATTAGTATTAGCATTAGTGTTAGTATTATACTCTGGGGCTGATATGTAGCTTGCAGTTTTTTTAATAAGAAAAATGTTCATCTCGTAATTTCTTGATAGCTGGAGGATATCCTTCTGTTAAAGCACCTGATCACATATATGTATGTGTTACTCCTAGCACCACTTTTCCTTAAAAGAACAATGACATAGTCTTATTTAGTCTCTTTATTCTAAATGTTTTAGGCAAAGACACCTTCATGGCTAGAGACCAACTCTCTTCCTGGCTATCTGAGAGGTAAAAGAACATTTATGTTATTTAAGCAGTGTTATTTTCCATCAGTAAAAGAAGGTACTTGTGCTGCTAGGCTCCCATGTAAATGATGCTATGTTGTACCTTATGGGCCATTCTTCCCAACTCCAATGCTTCATGTAAAAAAATTGGTTTGAAACCTGCTATACCCGGAGTGCGAGTTTGGAGGATAACTCTATTGACTTACGGTAAACCAGGGTTGTGGCAGGACCATGGAACTGGCTATTTTGGAGTCAGCATAATGAAAACCTGCACTTGGCTGAAGTGCTCTAAAGCATTAGAAATGTTAGACTTCTACTGTAGGCTCGATAAGGCATAAAGTCAGTCCTGACTATGTGATTTACATCTTCATTTCTGAAAGTCTCTCCTCATCTTGTGTTTTTGTCTTAAAATCACGTATTAAGTTCTGTTTCTTACCAGTCATTATTTGTCCTATGTTGATCTCATGTAATAAATTTGCACATTGTCATTATCTTGTCTCTAAGACTTGTGTCCTTTAACAAAGGTAAAATAACAATAAGAGATTTAGAGTTGAAGAACTTAAACCAGTATGAAATGCTGTGATATTTCACAGCATTCGATTTTGTAGAAGATGGGATTAAGAGACCGATAAGCTAATATGCTCAGGAGGAGCCAGACGTGTCAGAGGTATGTTTTGCCATTCAGTACAGTTTGATCAAATAAACAGTAAGAATAGAAAAGAGGAAGGGAAACAAACAAACAAACAAGATCTAATTTAACTCACCATTTTTGCTTTGGAAATGTTATTTTTTTCTCAGGTTGCTTCAGCTACCTTGAGAAAACCTACCAGTCTAGCTGGAACAGAATTTAGTGTAGTTCTTATCAGTTAGCAAATTTTAAATTGCCACAGAAAGGGGTTCCCCTCTGAGTTGAGAATGGAGTGCCAGTAGTACACAGAGCAAAGCTACCTATGCCTGGAAGATCCCTTCTTGAAGATTAAGATTGTGTGACAGAAGGACAGACAAATGCTCTGGTATTTTTTCCCCATGGGTATGACTGTAAGGCTGTTGCTGAGGCAGTGCAAGGGGGAGAAAAAGTAAGGGAGAAAAATGTTTGCAGATGTGTCTTGTAATTGCTTGTAGCATTCTCTGGGTGCACTGGAAGAGCATACAGTGGAGAAGGTAAACAAACCCCACCGCCTGACTTTATGAAAGGTTAAGCTAGTCATCTGACTTTTACTTATGCTTTTCCTCTGTATAACCTTTTTCCTGTTTTGTAATCAACTGTAATACCAAGTGAGTTTATCCATTAAGTCTGTAGTAGGACATCTATTATGTGGTGGTTACTTCTAAAGAGAAATCCCTTATCCTTTGGAATTGATGCTTATTAACCTTGGCCTAATTGTGGTCTTGAGCTGTCACTCATTTATTATTTATCTTCAGACCCTTTAACCTGCTTCTCTATCCATTTTAACAAAACAAGGCTACCCTGGAGGATTTGCCTGGTCTAAAATACATGCAGCTTTCCAGGTTGCAGATGGCTTTGAGTGTTAATATCCAGCAACATCACCTATTTTAAGGAGAGGCTGGCTTGCTGCACTAAGTGGAAGCTTTGCTGAGCCTCTTGAGAATAAGCAAGCACAAAGTTTGTTACACTGACTGCATTAAACCCCTTTGTCTTGCCTTCTACAGTGCTCCTGTTGTTGATATAAGTCATGGTGCTAGTTTATGGATGCTTTTTGACTATTCTTTAAAGATTATTCTCATTTGTTTAATTTTTAAAAAATCAGGTCAGTTTTCCAGTGTGGTGCAGAGGATGTGCCCACAAGCAGCTGCATTAGATCAGCTAAGGGAGCAGCGTACCATTGAGTAGGAATTGGAATGAATGGAGAAGAGGGGGATATCTTATACTGGCACATCACATACCTTTCTGTGATGTGGAGCCATGAACGCTTGTGCCGATTACTGCTAGGTCACAACTTGCTGTTGCTACTAGGGATTTACTTTATCAGCTGTATGAACCTGGTAAGCTGAGTTTCAAAGCTGACACAAAGTATGTTCCATTCACATTGCCAACGTTAAACTACAGCTGTTTGGGGAAATGGCAAAACAACATTTGGAAATGAGCTCCAAAAAGTTTACATTTAAGACACTTCAGGAATTTTATTATCATGTCGTTCAGTTCTTAGTAGCATGGGAAGATGTACAACTAACAGACATATTTCTTGAAAACCTGTGTTTAGCTCTGTTGCCAGAGTTTTACCGGAGCTGAGACTTTAATTTTGTTGGAACACAGTGCAAAGTGCTATAATTTCCAGTGCTTCTCATACTTAACTTATTCTGAAGGATTTTGTGCATAATTTTAAAAAGCGTAATTTTATGTGCATACATTTCATTGCTTATTTTTAGTATCACAGTGTATTTTGAAACTAAGCATTTCAGTTCTTCATATCTAAAGCATTGAACTGCTTCAACATCATTTTCACCTGTGTTCTGTCAAAGAACTAGGAAATGCTGACTGATAAGTGAGTTTGTAATTGAAAAATACCATCTAAACATTTTTTTTCCCCTCAATCAGTTCTGCTTCTCAAATTTCCTTTGAACATGAGCTAAATAAAAAATGAAATCCACTTTATGGACAGTTTAAGGGCTAGGAAATAATGCATTTCTGTTTAATTTCAGAAAGGTGAGGCAGACCCTCCCTTACCTACATGCCCTGGCTGCAGAGCTGGCTGGCTCATCACAGAGTGGAGTCAAAGGGTGAATCAACATGTAAACAACAAAGATGGTTGGGCCTGATGTGGGGAATGAGGCAAATTCCTGAAAATTCAGCCACATCTGACAGAAATGCACAGTGGAAGCAATTGCTTTAACCTGCTTCCTCTAAATCTGTGGTGTTTTTAGAGTTTGCAGAGTTACCTGCTCTTTACAGGTTAGAAAATATCTCTGACACCAAACCAATGGGATCTTCACTCTTCACGGGGATTTGCCACTTTGCTTTCTAGCTCAGGGTTGTCTGTAATAAAGGCTGGATAAAATCCCCCCAAATCTCTTGTCTGGAAAATTGCTAAGAAATGTTTCTTCTACAACCTTCTGTTCCTCTTTGAGGTGGAACCAAGTCTTTTTAAAAGAATAAAAGAAATCATAACCCAATCCCTTTCCCCACAAAAAAAAGAGGTGTACAAGGATAGGAGAGATATGAAGATGTGACTTGATCACTTAATGCACATGAACTAACAGCTATCTGCTACCCAACACAGTGTTTTGTTCCTTCCTTCCTGGTTGTGCTCCGCTTCCTTTGTGCTGCTACCAATGCTTCTTGGATTCCCCACAAAGAGGCAACTTAGGGAGAAGAAATGTTTCCCCCCGCCTTTTTGTAGACTTAGTATTCTGCCTGTCTCACCCATGAACATGGAGCCAGACAAATGTCACTGATGGTGCAGGCAAGAAGGAATTTGTGGAAAAGTCTGCCTAGGAACTATAGGAATAGCAACCAGATGTTTGATAAATTTGTCTGTATTATGAAATAACACAGTTTTTGTCACCCAGCAAGCAATGGTTTATTTATCCGAAGTGGAAAGCCCTTGGAAGAGATTGAGGAAAATTCTCTTCCTCCTGCAGTAGCCCAGGGCTAGTGCAAAGCTGGGGCAGAGGAAGAATAGGTCTTCACCATCCCAGCCAAGTGTCCTAATCACTGATCTATTCCTTAGTCTGGGTTGGAGATGTCTCTCCAAATTCCTGTGCTGGAGAGTCCTTACCCGGTGAGAATTTCCTGGAGGGGGGTACATTCTCAGGTAATGTCTCCATCTCCGCAAATTAGCATGAAGTTTAAAAAACAAAACAAAACAAAAAATCTAAAACTTCTGTTAGAAAATTCCTCAATAGTTCCCACTTGAGACCAGTGCTTTTTGTAACAATATTTGGCAGCTGCTGAAAGGCTGCAGTACTGGCTATACAGCAGCAACTTGAGAAACCAGGCAAAAGGAGGGTGATACCCTGGTAGGTGCTGTGCAGAAATAACCCGGTCTCAAAACACCTTGACTCTCCTATCCTGCACATATAAATAACACAGTAGCAAAACCGTGACTAGAAGGAGAGAACCTTGCACCAATCAATTAATCCTTGACCCATTTGCTTCTCTAGGTGGTTCTTTGGGGACTGACAAATAATGGATCCAATATTTGGATGCAATCAACACTGACATTATGAGAGTTAATAAAACTCATTATCCTCTGGCTGCGTGCTCCCCATGGCAAGGGAAAGGATGTTAATTTAACGTTTTTTTAATTAACTAACATTCTAAGTAGCCATAAGCCTCTGCCTCCAGCTAATGTTTAAAAAATGAAAACAAAACTTAGAGCGAAGCTGCTTGTGTAGCAAAAAGCCTCACAATTATGCTACTAGCCAAGCAACCAAAATGATTATGTTTCTTCATTTTTGAGAGCTTGCCTTTGGGAGATTATTTTAATTTCACTTTTTCTGGTCTCTTACATAGTAAAATAATGGAACATTGTTTATCCTAACATAGAAACTATACAAAATGTCATTTACCTGTTCTGTTATTGGTGAAATGTATGCATAAGCAGAGATTTGAGACATCTGGCTTATGACCAGTAAGAAGCAAAATGGAACAAGCAAATGGCTCAGGAGTTACCAAAGCATGCAGGGAGGTTTGTGTATAACTGCAAAAGAAAACTCTGGTCCTACTGGATCTGAAAGCAGAGGAAAGGCTTTTCAGCATCTGTAGCTGAAGTGGAAGGATGAGGCATCTGCATGGGTGGGATGTTCACTAGCCCTGAAGGACAGATCCTTTCACTGAAGATGAGCACAATTCTACTGACCTCTGGACTGTGTTAGACACCTTGTTCAAACATTCATCTAAACTTTAATTGCTGAAAGCTAAATGCCTGGGATGAGTTGTTAATCATGTATGTTCTTCTCGTAAATAGTCACTGTAGGCATCCTCTCGTCCCACCTGGTTTACATACCTTCTTGGGGTGGGAGGACTATCTCTGTGAAGGTCCCTATTCTGTCTCTACTGGCTGTGGAAGGAGTGCAGGTGAGTGGGTCAGACCAGAAGCTCATCTGTTGGGTGGCTGAACAGAGGCAATTCCCACCCTTGTGTAGATCGGATTATTATGATTACTGATAAAACCTAGGACTCTGGTTAAGAAAGCTAAACCATCAGCTTTCTTTGCTATCTCTCATAACGCAAAGACTGTGGGCAAAACTTCATTTTATGTAGATTTTACCCAGAGGAAGGCTCTTGGTATATACCCACCCCACTGTGCATTCAAACTGGCAGAGGATTATCATTCCCTTTGGTCATTATTTTGAACTTGTGGAAAAACATGATTTATATTGCATAAATTCTGCTGCCAAAGCAGTGTATCCAGCTGTGGAGTTCAGCATTGCCCCCTGCCCCTGGAGTCCAAAAAGCACTAGCTGGGGCGATTGTCATGGTGGACTGGTTGTTCCCTCCTTACATTTCTTCACAACCACTCCAACACCCATAGTTACAGATATATTGCCACAATGGTAGTAATACAGTGATACAGATCATTGGTTTTGAGAACAGATTAAGTCAGACCAACACAAGATGTCTTTACACCAACACAAAAGCATTGTATAAATAATATAAATACATTAAAAAATAAATACAAATGTAAAAAAATACATGCGAAATTTGTTTAAGATTAGAGATTCAAAAGTGACCAGGACAGAATGGTTTAAGAAGTTACTGCCTCCTAAATGAAGGATTTAACTTTTAAACCACCCAAGTTCTGCACTGCAACAACTTAGAAGCACATAGCTACTCTAGCCCTGCATTTCAGCTGTGAGTATTGCAATTTTGACCTGGATTGCCATAATTTAAACTGTTGCAGGTAGATGGTTTGTGTTTCTGGCCATACTCCATCTGTACCTGGATAAGTGTGACTTTATCATTTCAAACAGTTCTTCTCCCCAGGACAGACTACTACTCAACATTTGGTAATTGCAGTGGGTGTCTTAGTGCCTTAGCAAATTTGGGCCCAAAGACACTATCACAGAAATATATCCTGCCAAAGCCCCTAAGGTGTGTGTAACTGCCCTGTTGACTCATTACATTAGCTAGTTCCACTTACAGCTATGAGCTAAATCCTTGGGAAAAGTCAGCCTTATTCCAGTGACTTCAGTATGTCTGCATAGATTTAAATCAGAGTATTGCATCCACTGTAGTTTAAATATCTCTTCTGTGTGATATTTATAGGCACAAATCCACAGTTGTTTGAAAATGAGCCTTCACGAACTTTGGTTTTGCATTAGAAGCACACTCTGCAGTCCATTCTGCTATTGGATCATCTGTCACTGTCTCCCTGCCTTGCCCCCGCCCGGGCATTCCTGATCCATTAATTGATAAATACCTCATGGACATCACGGAAAAGAGATTTATCCCTTGGCAAGCACAAACTCTTTCTTTACACCATCTCCTGATAGGGCTGCGTATCACACGAAGCATTTTAATATTTCCATGACAGTGGAAGTCTCAGGAACAATACTTTACAGCCACAGGACCAATAAAAAACTTTACTCTTATGTGCTTTAAACCAGTTGATATAATGCATTAGACTGAAACTGGCAACGAAGCTGAAATCCAAGTGAGGTCAGTTCTTTTTGTATGTTGTTTCTGTTTAAGGGCTTTAAGACACTGCCAATCACCTCTAATTGCTCTAAACAGTCTGCATTAAGTGTGATTACCCTGTTGAATTCCCACTGTTGTTAGGGTCTTTATTTTAGCAAAAAGTCTAAGCACTTATCAGATCTTCCTAACAAAACACTTTAGCTGCAGCCCAATACCTTAACCCTGCTGTGCTATTGTCTAGTTTCAACTACATCCTGCGTCTAACTATGCCATCTTTGATGGATCTATGTAAATATGGACTGAAAAGCCCCAGCGAAACCTTTTGTTAAGTAAATATGGAAATTCAAATAAGGACACAACACAAATGATTTCATCATAAAGCTTGTGTATGGTCCAGCTTTACACAATATACTTATTTACATGCCTTAAAAAAATCTTTGTTATCAAAGCTATATAAATATCAGTGAGACAAATTTTTGGTCACACAGGCTTATGCAAGTCTAGCCTCTAGCAATTAGAAGATAGGGTCGAACAATCATATAGAAATATAATTATAAATACCAAGAATGTATTTTAAATATAAAGGGGTGTGTGTGTATACAGAGATCTTGTGTATTTAACATTTTTCTGATGAATCAACAGATGCAAAATCCTGCTATAGAATTTTGCATCCACAGGTACTAATATACTGCACTTCACAAGGTCTTCATTGATTTCTCCTAATACACTGTTCTCTGATAAATGTTTGTGTTACAGCTTACAGGTTGGGGAAAATAAGCCAGGCAAGCCTGAACTTGCTAGCTTGGTTAAGATAAGCACAAATAAGACTATAGAAGTTAAGTTCATCTACAGCAGTCGTCTAATTTGGGGATCAAGATTTCCTACCCTAGCTCCCACAGCAACAGAACAGGTGATGTATTTTAAGTAAGTCCCGTTCATATGAATGCAACAATTCTGGTAGGAGAAATTAGACATATGGTATAAGTATTCTGCTTTCTTTGCTGGCAAAGCCAGTTTGGGAAGTTCCCTCGATATGTGATTTTGGAATTCCTCCTCATGGTGATTTTGTTTGCAGCATTGCCCCACAGAGCTGCATGAGCACAGCATAGTGGGCTCTAACCCACAGCACGAGAAGCGAATTGTGTGAAGGCAAGAGGGGTGGAAAAATGAGAACCAGGGGCTTCTCAAGACCTTTTTGCCACGAGAGAAAATGGCAGTATAACTGCATTCACAATTTCATATAAATTGCACAACTGCTCTCCCCATCCATTCCTTCTCCGCTGTCATCTTCTGCCTTCAGGGGCAGAAGTTCCAATATGAACTGAAGGAACCTGAAGAGTCCCTAGGATGTCACCACGGTTTGTCAAATCTCTTAGCTATAGATAACTGCGTTAGCTTAGACCACCGGTGTAACAAATGAATGGTGAACTGTGTTGTGTTAGCTTAGACCACTGGTGTAATGAATGAACGGTGAACTCAGTGCTGTTCTGGGTATTTGGTGGCTCCTGCTGGCCTCTGCGGATATCAACATCCGCACTGGCTACTTTAAAGGTAAAGGTCTATGCATGCTGCAACCACAATTCTGATTCCAGCATAGAGTTATCCTTAGAAAGGAAGGTGTATCTGAGCCTATATTTTTTTATTTCACATTCTTAATGGGATGGGTTTGCTTCTTTCATCACTTATCTCAGATTGTGTCTCATCTATTTTATATGCTGTTCATCTCTAATTGAATTCTACCTGCCTATGATAGGATCTTCCTGCTTCCACCCAGACCAGGAGCTCTCTGTGTGTTCACCAGGAAGCCACAAGCTCCCTCCAAGTTCTCAGTAGGTTGATTCTGACTTGTCTCAAAGCTTTTCTCCCACCAAAACCTTTAATGTTCAGTTGCAAGCCTTTACCTCATTACCAAAAATCATTTATCTATTTAATTTTTGAGACAGTGCACATGGACACATTACTAATGTGCTTGATGAAAAACAGAGAGGAGTTTCACAATATAAATATTTTCCCCAAAGGTCTTCAGTCCTCTATGCTCATTGCAAAACAATTTGGATTCCATCAAGATATGCACATAAGAAATGATGAGAAAGAGCTTGTTTTATTTTGGCATTTAAAAGGTACATTGCAAGTATTCTTATGAATGTCACAAGAAGTAGATATATTGTGTTATTTGGTCTCAAACTCAGCAGTGAGTGGCTATAATCTATTTTAAAAGCACTATCGGTTAAGATACTCTGTGGCTTCTCATAGTGAGTAGATTAGCACCTTATAAATTAGTTCAGGAACCAGAGTTGGCCTAAAGGTGCTGGGAAAACACAATATTTGTGTGTCCCTTGTCCCAGAGACCTTTCAATGCAAATGGATGAGATAAGCGCACAAGGAGGAAAAGGAAATCATGAGACAGCGCAGTGAGCTGCGGGATGGCAGCAAACATTGTTAGTTACAGTGGCTTGGGGGGAGCAAAGCAGAGGGAAAGAAAATGAGGGAGTGAAAGAAAGAGGATTAGAATAGGCAGCCAATGAGCAGAAAGAGGTGAAAATATGCACACAGCTGTAAGGTCTCTGGATGTTCAGTGACTCCTGCTTTGGCTGCTTTTGGGATTCCTTCTACTGCCCAAATCCTAGTTTTACCCCAAATCATGCAATATAAGTAAAGAAAGATGCATCACATTTTCTACTGCTTGTACAATGGGTGTAGGAGTCCATGAATGCTCTTTTTTTTACCCCCCGCCCCCCCATTGGTAATAGTCCTTCCTATGATTCTTTATGTGTGTCGTCGTCCGTCCCCCCCCCCCCCCCCCGGAATTATCTGAAGTTCAGAAAGCCATGCCTTCTCTTACAGGCAGCACCTTGTGTGGTCTCTGTGATACCTTTGTTACTTATTATTATTATCATGTTATGTTATGTTACATTATACCTGAAGTCTTTGTTATTTATTGCCCAGTGGTTGTTTAGATGCTCAGGGGATTCTTAGAAAGAAAACTGGATCATTTGATAGTTTTAAAAAACTAAGACATAGTCTTTCAGTTCTCTCAATGATTACAGTGTTGAAAGCACATTTCTAAAAGGGCTATCATAGGCACTAACTTTGTGTTGGATGCTGAGTTCCTTCATCACCTGGGCATTAAATCCTACATGAAATCTGGTGGCTACTGAGAATTCATTCACAAAGAATCTGTCCCATGTCATGCTCAGGCAGTTGTTGGCTACAATAACCTGACCTGTCCTTCTGTAACTTGTTACTTCAGTTCTCTTATGGCTGGAGTAAGAATCAAGGGGGTGACAGTGCTTTTGGTGGGCTCATGGTTCGAAGATGGACTGAACAGCTTCCAATTTGAGCATGCAGTCATATAAGTAATATTTCAAAAATAGGAGACTTTCCTGTCCCTTGGGAGGCAAGTAATATTTTCAGAGTAAAAAGTACTACATAAGGCCCTAATTCATGTGTAGTCTTCTGGGTATTTTGTACCAGTTCAAAGTCTTTTTACTATACTAAAGATTTCCAGCTCTGTGGTGGAAATGCTCCTTTGAGATTCTCCTTTTGTGTTGGTGCTACTCAAAGACAAATGTGCAGAAGATATTTTTTTTTAATTCCTTTTTTAATTCCTTTCTGTGTCTGCAGTAGCTTGAGGGATGATCAGAGATAACTTTAAAGCTGATTAATTATTTTGAGTTCCCTCATTCTCTCTACAAGATCATAAGTCTATGGAATTTTCTTTTGGCAGTTCAGACAGCTCCCGGCATAACTTGCTGACTTGCTGTTCCCATTTCACAGAGAATCTAAAACCTGCGTTAGTACCTGCAGCTCATGAATGAGAAAATAACATTACACATGTTATGATGCTTCTTCCCTGTTGTTTCTTCGTGATAAGGCAGGAACTGAAATAGAAGTTGCATGCTCTAAGTGATCTGTTTAATAAACACTTAGTGTGAATTCAGAAGTAGTCCCTGGAGCAACTGTACCATAAGGAGGAGCAATGTGAGTACACAATTATGATCTCTTCTACTTGAATTGCAACAATGGGAACTAATTCCAGAAATGAAGTGTAGTTACTTGCTATTCACCAAGAGAGCACACAATCTTTCAAAACACACCCTGAAGTTTTCATTACTTGAAATTATATAATAGACTATAATCTGCCATACTCTTAGGCCATAGTTGTTGAATGTGGCCACTGAAGATGTGAAGTACCTGTTAACTATTAGCTACAGGTATTTATATAAGAATGACCAACTCCCTTTCTTCCTCCCCAATGCAACCTCATTAAAAAATATCCTCCACACAAGTAGCTACTAAAAAATTAAGAAATTAAAGACTCACCACAAATTACGCCAACTCAGGTGCAAAGATTGCCCACAGAAGCAATACTATGGAATGCAAATAGTCTCATTAACTTTAGAAAGGCTGATTATTAGCCAAAGTTCTAATGCTAGACCTGCAGACCTTTTTGAAGTCCTAGGCCTAGTTTTCTTTCTATTTCCCCAAAAGCCAAGAAGTCTTACAGGCTCCAAACACAAACATCCACCTAGTCGATCAAGAGGTTTTTATCTTCCCGTCCATGTCTGTCTGGAAGGGGTGTGTGCAGCTCAACATGTTTCCAAGACCTTACAGGACTGGGTCCCAGTTTGCAATGGCAGAAGAACCCCAAGGAGGGTGCATGTTCTCTTTTCCTTGGCATGTGGTGCAACATAATGGCCCAGTAGACTTAATGTAGCTTAGGTTGACCAGTTTGAGTGCTTGCTGCCCAATGTTTAGAATGCTACCAATAATTATAAGAAGTTTGACTTATCTGTTCAACTTGCCGTGACCTTACGTACCATAAGGCAATAAGGCTGCTTGTGCCACCAGACCACTGATGGCAGTGGTTCCTTGAGCAGCACTTTAAACTGGATGATTAACAAAGCCTTTAGCAGAGATTCAACTGGCTTATAAAACTGATTTTGAATTGAATTGTATATTATAACTAGATATTTCTTTAAAAACACATATTTTACTATTTAGCATATAAAAACTTTCTCTGAGTTTCATGGGAGGTAGTGGCTAGGCCTTTGGGGGATTTTATTCTGTCTTATTAAAACCAATGTCCCTGCCTCCCTTGCCCTTTCAGGATTTTCAACCATTGTATTAGAGGCCATGCCATTTTAACCAAAACCCTATTTCTTCTGCTTAAATATCAGCGGAAAGATTTACATTTATCAAGAACAGTGTATCTCAAAGGCTGGCTCACTTGTTGGTTGCTAAAACTGTAAAAAAAAAATTCAGCCTTCTGGCTGAAAACACACTGTGTTCATGTTGTAGTCATGCTGAAAATGCTAAATGACCCTTCAGACTTTGTGGAGAAACATTATCTATTCAATTAATGGGCCATAAAATGATTTAGATAAAAGACAAGCCTGAAATGTCTTTAGAAATCCAAGAGAGGAAAGCTAATACTATCTAATTTCTCAAACTTCAAGGATATAAAAGGTTTAGGAAATGTAAAACATCACTTGCACAGGATTCTGCATAACACTTTAGGAAACCAGAAACTACAAACTGAAGGGGGAGGAGAAGTACAATATCCTATATGAGGTAAAACACACATTAATGCATGAACGCACACTGTCATTTTGCAGGGGCAATGCATTTAATACACTTTCCAGCTAGGATGACTGAAGAACAAGAAGGTCAAGTGATCTGACCGCAGACATTGGTCAATGGCTCTGTGTGACTGGAATTAGCACTTTCCTGGCTCCCACAAACCACTACACCAGGACCTCTCATAAACATATTTTTTTGAATTTGTGAAATTATTTATTAGCTGCCATGGCCATTATGCCATGATAAATCAGCAATTTTACATCTTTATTGATACATATGCAGAAAATGTTAAAAAAAACCCGAGGACTTGACTTTCATTGATTTTGGCCAATCTGCTTTGAGAATTTCATCCTATAATTGCTAAAGTTGCAATATTATCTCAACTTTGCAGAAAACTACTTGAATTTTAATAATTTTTGCTTGCATATAGTTTTTTTTGTCCTGAATATTTTATAGTACAATAGTCTGTCTATTACCAGTTTAACCAATTTCCTTTCAGCTACACCCCTGTATGGAGATTCTGACCATAGCTTCCCTGTCTCAGGTTCAAAGAAATTCTCATTTAATCTTTGGCAGGTCCCTCAAGTGGACACTGCACAGCCCTAAGGAGCAATCATGATGTACAGAAGAGGGAGTTACAGGAGCTCCCTATTGCCACACATTTCATGACAATAAACTGCAGCCAAGGCCCTCCGCAGCCCAGTGAGCTGTGGTCAGGATACTGGGGTTTTATGATGTTTGCTTTGGCTGACTCAAAATCATTGAACAATTTGAGGAAAACTAATGATTTTCCAGATCTAAATGTATAGGTAGGGAAATGTAGGTGTCTCCAACCAGAACAGCAGCAATTAGCAGTGGTAAGGAGTCATTTGCACTGTACACAAAATGTTATCTTTGTCTTTCAAAGCACTGGAAATACTCAGTGTACCACTGAGTCACACATGGCTGTGTTAATTTGGCTAGCCAGCTCAGTATACATATAAAGGCATAAACCAACCTCAAAATAGTAACAAAGATGGATATATACTGAGGTATTTTAGGCAAACTTAATTTTCATGATTCCAGTCAATTTAATAGAGGTTTATTGCACCAGGAGATAAAACCCTGTGAAGTAGATTTCAGGTGCTGGATGTCAGGATAAGGAAAGCAAAATGCACGAAACCAATAAAAATGTGTAAATTGTATTAGTCAAAGGCAAAAAGGACAGTGTCTCTAAGGATAGAGAAGTTTTATAAATAACACTAAACTTGCTTTCCAATGAAGGTGTGACTTGGGTCTTCCAATCTTCCACATCCACTACTGTCCCTCTCCACGTTGCTGCTGCACTGAGTCCCTGCCTGCTGGGCATGAGCAGTGCCTTTGCCTAGTTGGGTGCTGCCTTTCATCTGCGGGAGCACTGGCTGGGGTCTTTTCCCTCTAGTTCTTGTGCAAACTGCAGCAACATAAAATCTTTGAGGCCTTTACCTCTCTCTGTTATGAGTACAATCGACCAAGAAGTTCAGACACCACTAGAAGTGAGGTGACTGACAGATGGACAGGCGCTGCAGTTGTATTATGCCTCCTGCTCCTAAGAAAAAGGAAGTAAAAAATAAATGAGAGAACAACTTACTCGTTCTGCCTAGTGAACATGGGTTTTTTCTCACCAACAGACTGAACATTTTTATATGGCTGTGTAATAGCAGCATGAATCCAGGAAACCATAACTTGGTACAGGGGAAATGATGAAGGGTGTATGAGTTGTGTGGGCTTGTCTACCAGAATGACCAGCAGACTGTTCACCCTTCAATAGCTATGACCAGCACTTGACACCGCTGTGCTGCTGCTGACAGCACCATTTCAAGGTGAGGTCTCTTTTCAGGCACTCTACTCCAGATATGTTGTCATGAGAATGCTGTCAAGTTCCTGTTGAGAGCTTGCATACCCTCCTTACATGTGGGTGGTAAGACCAGGCTTTGTTGAGATTACTTTGAGTTTTCTGGTAGTGCAAACCCTGCCAGGGATATGCCGTGATTTCTATTAGTGTAGTTTATAACTGGCCCACACTGCCGAGTCCTTTTTTTTTTTTGCAGGTGCAAATGCATAAATACAGCAACATCGTTGTTGCCTATGAAGGCATTCCTGTGAGTACTGGAGGGACAATGGGACAACTGATGATGGTGTGACCTGACTTCACTGACAGTTTAAATTCTGTAGCATTATTCCATGACAAGTAGTATGGTCAAGGAAATGTCGGCTGACACTGCTTTCCCAAGTTCTGGGCAGCAGCCTTATTGCCTGTGCTGTGACCTCGTGAGAGCTCATGGGTTAGCAGAACTGCTTCTAGTTAGATGCTGTATGTTTGCTGAGGTGCTGAGGCAGCTGGTGACACAATAGGCAGCTCTCCTCCATGTAAGCCACTATCCCACACTGACTCCTTTGGTCAGTTGGATGGGATGCAAGTGAGTAGGTTCTTGGTTTTACAGTAGTTAAAAACCCGAGGAGCAATTCACAAGAGCATCTAGGTCAAACTACATGTGTTTGGACTAACTAAAGTCCCTCTTCATTTTTCAGGGCTCATAGTATTTTTTTGTCTTTGTCTTGAACCAATGTGCAGTTGGTGCATGCTGTGCTCTCTAGAAGTGAATTTCTGTGGTGTGTCAGCTGAACCTTCCTTTTCCTTGGCTATATTAGCCAGTAGAGCTGATGTGCTACATTATTTAGTGTTCGTAAAGCTCTTTTCAGCTCTTTGAAGCACACAAACTGCTAATGACTCAAGCCATGGCTGTTATGGTGTACAGTGTTTCTGCAGGAGTAGGCTCTTTGGTCTCTTGCTATTCAGGACAACTAAAGGTCATATGAAACATTTTTTAAAAGAATCTAGCCATGGTATTTTGCTTGTAGTTAGTCAGCAAGCAACATTTCTGTAGGAAATGTCAAATTGTGCAAGATTTGACTTTTTGATATGAAAAAAAATAGACTGAAACCAGTAAATTGTTTGGAGGATGCTGTCTGTCTGCACTGCCATGGGGTGATCTGCTTGATAAAGATCATCTGTGGCGGCTGAATGTTAGACTGAAACCCTGGCACAGTCTGCCAGGAAACTTGCCCCAGATTTGACAAAAGTTCTCTGAATATGAGGTGCTTCCAAAAAAACATTTGGATGCAGGCATCTATGCTCATCTGTGCCATTCGACTGCTTTCCTGACCCCCAGTTCCACTGTGGGAACCTCCCCTTGGCCCTCATCGCATGGGAAAAGCCCTGAGCACAGAAACAGAAATTACTTTACTCACTTTCCTAGTTCAGTGAATGAAGATAGTTTCTGAGCTGCCGAAAGTTCGCATACAATGGTTCAGTGATACCACCCAGAGGGTCTGAGAAAAACCTTTAAGAGGATCCCCCCATGGTGGCTTTGTAGCTCAGAGCCTGTTCCTCAGGGTGGGTGAGGGAGATATTTCCCCCAAAACTTTGAAGCCGGGAGGCAGGGAGAAGCATGGAGCAATGAACTCCCCCTGTGTCCACAGGTTTAAAGTTCACAGGGAAAGTGGAGAAGCAGAGAGTGGCACTGCTAAAAGTGCTTAAAATGGATGCAGAGGGGAACATAGAGGCAGATGCACCCAGAGTGTGCATAAGTCTGTGCCAGGAGGACCAGCAGGACACATTGGTTGGAAATGGAGGGCAGAAAGACGAAAAGGCAGAAAGCAGAGGCAGGGAGGATGGAGGGGACGCTGTGCTGGTTGCATCCACATGGCCACTGCCTCTCACACATGCAGGTCTGCAATGCCAGTGCTGCAGTGTGAGCGCTGAACGCCTCTACACAGCTGTTTTCCCTCCTCTGAATTTCTAAAAACCTCAAATAAAGTTATTTACTTGTTTCTGCCTTTCTTCAAGTATATTTTCACATATGCTTTATATTAGCTCCAGCTCTCTAAGGATAAATCACTGCACTTCAGACCTTCAGGTGGAAGCTTCAGCAGGCTTGCAGTCAGGAGGCTGAGCCATCTTCTTGTGAGCAGGGCTCTAACAGGACTTCCTCCTGATCTATATAAAGCAGCGAAATACAATATAGTTATAAAAGGGAGCAGAAATGCCATGTTATATTGACATAAAACGTATCGCTCCCCCCCATTTATTTCATAGCATGACTTTCTGGCCTGTAAGAGGTTAGCATGACCTGTAGGTGTTTTAGGTGACGTAATATTGCCCTCTTCTGGCCAAATATGGAAATGACTTTTTTGGTTGAGGTTAAAGAGCACAGCGAAGTTTTGCTCACGCGAGAAAACGAGATGACTTGGCTGACAGCAACTACAAAATGCAAGTCATGTTAAGTTAGGCTTAAGAGGCCTCTGTGATAATTGCAGAGTGCAGAAAGCAGCAACCACAGCTCTGTAAGCCTGAGTGTCGCAGCGCTGCAGGGATGCACCCGTGGGTGTCACCACATCTCGCTGTAGCTGAAAGGATCAAGCACAGGTGCTTCCTGAGCCCAGGGACTGATTTTCCTCAACCTTGCAAATCCAGGACTTAGATAACTAAGAATGGACTGCACAATGCTTTTCCTATGCATAAATGCAAGCACATGTTGCAAATAACCACAAATTAACGTTGCTAGACCTAAGTGCTGAAAAGTCTAATGTAAGCTCCACAAAATCAGGAGAATGACAGTTATAAACTGTGGGTTTTTTTTCCTTCTCCTGCCTTCTGCTTTTTAAGTGAGTTTTCTCAGCTACTCTTCTATAAAAAATTGCCTAAACTTTTAATGGGAGAAGATCTTATACTTACATAAGAAGAAAAAAAGGTCAGAATGCTGTGTTTGCTTGTTATCAAGAGATGGGTCTTTATGAATGAAATAAAATCTTGAGACTTGCATTAAAATTGGGAAAATTGACAGCATCATTGACATTATTTAAAAACCTAAGCTATTCCTTTACACTTGAGGTCAGTTTGTCCCTGGCCATTCCCTTCTCTGTCCTCCAGCACTGGGCTGCAGAATGCCAAATGTACTCTTCTTTTTCAAGACTATGATTGCATTTAATATGCACAATTCATATGGAGGCTTGTCCCAAAATGCAGCAGAGCCCATCATAGCTCATACTACTACCCAAATTCCCATTTTTAATTATCTCTCTTTTTTTTTTTTTTTTAAACTTTATGGGAAAACATTCTACAGAAAATATTTGCCATTGCATACTGTAGAATATGCCAGTCTGGATGAATGAAGATGAATTTCTGGTTTGTGTCTCACTTTTGGAATACATAATTTAAATGTTTGATAACAAAAAGGCCAATTTTTATCAGTGCAGCAGCAGAGGAAAGCTTGGAAACAGAACTCAGGTGCAACAGAGATGTTTGGTTTGGACTGGAGCCATTCTGCAAATAGCTGAAGAAGAAAGTCTTCTCCTAGGGACCAAATCTAGGATTTCTTCCACTATTGCATTCAGACAGCCAGTACCACCAAGATGCTGCCAGGAGATACTGAGGCTCCTGCCTCTCACAGAGGACTGGTGCCCTGCTCTCACCAAGGCCTTTCACAAGCTCCTTGGCTGGGGAATGAAGTGGCCAAGATTTCACCACCCATCTGCAGTGGGCTGCAGGTCCAGCATGAATAAAGACTTCCACTGAATTGTGGCTAAAATCCCACAGGTTTTAAGTCCAGTTCTTTTTGCATTTCCTCAGTGATTATGCTGCAACTATACCTGCTCAGTTAATCAGAAACACTGGATGAGTGGCATCTGGAAGGGGGATCACTTTGTGGAAATTCATATTACTACATATACCACAAGTCTTAAAAGCTCATGGCTATTACAACTCCTCTAGTTACCAGGGCTCCTCTGGCTCTGGTTTCAGAAAGGCTTTCTTGCATTGTTCATCGAGGTTTTAGCTCTTGAGGAGTAGAACTGCCATTTTTTTTTTTTCAGCTAGAAAAAATACATTCAACGAATTATGATGTGCAGTGCTCAGTGCACCGAGCAAGCAGGAGGCCTACAGACGTGTGCAATGAAGCCAGTGCTTTGGTGATTTACCTGGTCTCCTGCCACTGCTGTGTCAACCAACTAGCTCATCCATTTGCCTTCTGCTTAGGTCCTTCTATGCTCTGAAACTTGTTTTTCTCGGAAGCACTGAGATGACTGTTCAGGCAAATAATATTGTTGCATATGCTCAGATTTCTTGATCTGTGGCTGTTGTGTGCTACTGGGTAGTACTGGCTTGCCATTTCACCCACCCCCCAAAATCCTGAATGAAATCAAAAAGTCTCATGTACTCATATACTGACACTATTTGCAGCTAATGAAAAGAGCTCAAGTCCAACAATAGGTTGGAGTAGCCTTATTAATGAGTTTTGAATGTCTGAGAAGCCCTGTTAAACAGAACATGAATCTGAAACCATTTCTTCAAGCAGTCTATCAATGACATATTACATTTGATTTTTCAGAAGCAAAGGAAGTCAACAGTACAACATGCTGCTTGGGGAAGGAGCATCAGGGAAAACATAGAGCTGATAATAATTTTAAAAGGAAAGGTGCAGTTGTCTCAGAATGGCAGGAGCCTTACAGACAGAGATTTCCACAGCCAGCAGAAGGAGACCTCTGGGTCACTCCCCATAGGGTACCAATGTGGCCGGTCTCCCACTGGCGGTGGCCGCTGCCAGACAGGCTGCGCTCCTGCACCTGTCTGCAAACTCACCCAGTGGAAGGAGTGTTGGGGCCTGCCTGTGGACAGAGCTGTGGGGCCTCTGGGCTGTGTCCTGAAAAGACCCTCATCCAGAGGAAGCTGCTGTGACCCAGGCATGTGTAGGGTCTCCATGTCAACACAGAAATAGATTAGGAGAGTTCTCTCTGGAGTCAGAAAAATACAGGAGAAAAAGAGGAGATTTGGAGGTATTCTTATTTCATCCTTTGCAATTTTCTTCACTATTTTTTCCCCAAACAGCTTCAGTTTCTTTGTAGGCATTTAACATGCAGTCAGGAGCAGGAGCCAAACATGCATTGCGTTCATTCAGGAGCTGGGCTGTGTCTTGCAGAGCAGGACATTCTTCCAGCCAGCTTTCAAATCTTTTGGGACTCTGAACTACTTGTTCAGAGCCACTCAATGTGTTAAATACAGCAGAGCTTTATTTATTAGCTGGCAGAAGATATAAAGCTCTCATCATTAGAGTGAAGTATATTATCCAAATGCAGAATTAGTAAGTTATTTGGTGGTTTAAATCACAGTGTTTGTAAGGAGGTCACTACAGGTACATCTAAACAGCAAGACCTGAGAGAACGTCTACTTTGTGCCCAGATGTCCACTCCTGTTATGGAGCTAGGACAAGACTTGGGCACCTTTCCTCTCAAATTCTGATTTCCATGGGATCAAAACACAGCACAGAGCCAGGACTCATCCAGCCATCTCCCCCCAACCAGAGCACTGAAGACAAACACTTAGCCTGTATGTAGGTCATTGGTTTTGCTCATATTTATTTATACAAATCCTGACCTTCAGGCACACAGCATGCAGAATTCCCACTGATGTTCACAGGCTTTTTGGGCTGGTGAAGTCCTGCAGAATCATGTCTTAAAGGCCTCTGTCTGGAAAGACCTGTGCACCAAGTCCGGCAGCAGTTGCGAGGCTCCATGTGAACACAGGCGTCCCACCACACACTTGTATGTGCAGGTTAAAGAGACATCTGCTACATGCAGTGACATGGTGACAGAGATGGAGTTCTCCCTCTTTATGAAGGAAGGAAAACCAGTAACACCAGAGGGTCATGCTGCCATCCAGAGGGACCTTGACAGTCTGGAGAAATGGGCTAACAGGAACCTCATGATATTCAACAAGGAGAAGAGCAAAGTCCTGCACAAGTGATGGTAAAGGCTGGGGGCCACCCAGGTGCAAAGTACATTTGCAGAAAAAGACCTGGGGGCTCCTGGTGGTCACCAACTTGAACATGAGCCAGCAATGTTCCCTAGCAGCAAAGAAGGCTAATGGTATCCTGGGCTGCATTAGGAAGAGTGTTGCTAGTTGTAGAGAGAGGTGAACCTGCTCTACTCAGCACTGGTGAGGCCACATCAGTAGTGGGTCCAGGTCTGGGCTCCCCAGCACAAGAGAGGCATGGGCATCCTGGAGAGAGTCCAGCAAAGGGCAGAAAAGGTGATGAAGGGACTAGAGCATCTCTCCCATGGGGAAAGGCTGAGAGGGCTGGGATTGTTCAGCCTGGAGAAGAGTAGGCTCAGGGGGATCTCATCAATGCCTATAAATACCTGAAGGGAGGGTGCATAGAGGATAGAGCCAGGCTTTTTTCAGAGGTGCCCAGTGATGGGACCAGAGGCAAAAGGGCCCAAACTGAAACACAGGAGATTCCTTCTGAACATCAGGAAACACTTTTTCACTGTGAGGGTGACCAAACACAGGTTGCCCAGGGAGGCTGTGGAGTCTTCTTCCTTGGAGATAATCAAAAGCTGTCCTGGGCAACTGGCTCTAGGTGTCCCTGCTTGAGCAGGGGGGTTAGATCAGGTGACCTCCAGAGCTCCCTTCCCACCCCAGCCATTCTGTGATTCTGTGAACTCTCTCTGATCAGAGTCATAAGGCCTAGCATATGTAATACTCTGATTCATCAGAAGTTTCAGTTTATCCTGAAGCCATGGTGCACCTTGTAGTAACCATACTATTTTGAAGATGGCTGTGAGCCTGGCAGCACTGTCTGAACTGGTTATGTGAGAATTTGTTGTTAAGGGTTTATGGTCTCTAAGGCAGGAACTTAACGTATGACAGTCTTGCAGCGTTCACCTTTAAAAAATAATTCAGCCTTAGCTGGCCTGTTTGGTATAATGTAAAATGCTTTATTTGCAGTATCCGTTTCATTAAAGTCTCAAAAATTGAGAGTTTCAAAGTAACTATTGCTGACTGCAGCATTCATTAATCACAGATGGTCTCCTGTCTATGCAGGTGAAATAAGGTCACTGCACATCTCTATATATTCTTTTTTTTTTTTGGTGAAGATTAGGAATCTAATCCTCTCTCTTCCCAGAACCAGTTGAAGATTTTTTCCACTCCAGCTGATCAGCGTGGTGTGGCTCCAAGGACACCTTCGGTGCATGACTTCAACAGAACCTTGGGTTGACTCACTGGTATGGATAGCAGATCTAGATAAGATAGCAGATCTACAGAAAAATGTTCATATTCTTCAAACGCCAGAACAACATGTAGCTATTATTATTTTGAGTTGTTACTCCAAAATCTCCCTTGATGAAATATTGCCAGCATCTCTCCTAAACAATTTTTTTTTAAGTCAGAGGTATGAGTTTGGAAGCAATTTCTGCAGTAATTGCTTCTATTTGCTGTCATTTATGACATCCTCCCTGCAAATACCATCTTCTGAGGGCATTACTTGCACGTGAGTTGTATATAACAAACATATCTATTCCAGGTAACAGAGCGGCAATCTGCTGTCCAAATGGTTTGCTGAGAGCACTCTTATCGCTGTATCACAGGCTGTGAAGATAACATTTAGCAGCTCTCACCCCCATATTTCAGCTTTCTGAGTCCAGACTTCT
This sequence comes from Theristicus caerulescens, assembly GCA_020745775.1. NCBI lineage: Eukaryota > Metazoa > Chordata > Aves > Pelecaniformes > Threskiornithidae > Theristicus > Theristicus caerulescens. The sequence continues at coordinate 131,420,455 of CM036558.1, read as the reverse complement.
GGACCAGGTGCCCAACGCTCTAGATCTTATAAATGGCAAAATATAGTAATAGCTAGAAATGTGTCTGGTACATATTCCTGAATGGTGTTTGTATTACTGAAAATGCCGGGATTTGCACATCTTTCAAGAACAGTCAGCAACTGCAAACAAATGGCCTCACTAAGAGCAGCTGCTGATTTTGTCAACACGTCTTTTCATGCCTTCATTTTCTTCGGCAATGTAGGACAGATGGTTCAAGTATTCACCTGCAGGTACAACTGCAGCTGGGGTAGGAAGGGTATATTTAAGGCAGTACAATCAACTTTCCAATCTATTTAAAGAGGGTTATCATTGTTTCTTACCAGTCAGCAGGAAGAGGGGATGAAGGGACACCAGCACTTTCTGAAATAGAGCAGAAAATTGGGGTTGTTCTCTTCCTCCTATCCTGCCCTGCTCCACAGTGCACACTCAAACATGCAGAAGTGCTCATGTTTCTGGAACCCAGTGAGGTATAGCTTTAGAGCAAATGAAATAATAGCATGATAATGTATTATGTTGACAGGAAAGAGCTGTCAAAGTAATTAAGGTTTGGTTATAGATCAGAATAATCAGTCATCCACCATCTAATCACAGAAAGGGGAAAGTTTTATAAGGAAAACACATTTTCCCAATCTTGCTATAAACTTTAGTTATAAATATCAATGGTATTGAATAATTTGCTCATTCATGTGTAATGTAGGCATAATGAAAACATTGAGACAGGCTCTGGACATATGTGTGAGCAGGCAGAGGATGACAATTGTGGAGCAGATATATACATCTAGTTCTTAGATCAGATAGAGTATATATGCAACCAATACACTGTAAAGAGACATGACTCCTTGGGGCATGTTCAGGATCTTTTTTCTGGCTTGCTGTTTTTGCTCATGAACGTAAGTCTGCTCTGCTGTTAATCTGGTCCTAGGTGAAACATGTTTCTGTGTCCCTGCTGTGCCGCGTTGGCATTTGACTGAGAACAGTTGTAGAGTAATTGCAGAGATGGTTCTGTGGAACGCAACCTTTTTGCTTGGAGTGCGTTGGGTGGCTTGTGCAGGAACACAGCATTCAATCTGAAAAAGAAATTCAGACAAAAGAACAGGATAGAAGGTAGAAATGGAAGAAGACTTCTCAGATCTTTCCTCTTTCTTTTGTTCTGAAGAATGCATATTTGAACTCATGAAATCATGTCAGATTATTTCCATTTTTGAAAACATCAAGTGATGGTCTCATTAAAAAAAAAAGATCAGTAAACTTTTTTCATTTGCATGTTTACAGAGCAGCATTTCAGATTTTTTTCTGTTGAGACAGAATTTCATTTAGGCCTCCTGAAATTAACTTTTACCTTGTTTTACAATAGATCAACAAAGGCTTAAACAATGATGTGTACATATATGGGTGTGTATCCATGTTTCCCTCATGTTCTTCCTAGCAGATTTGAATCCCATTGTGATTTTGGCCAGTTTTAGCAGCCAGGTAGTGATCTCAGAGGTCATGAAGACAGGTTTTGCCTTGGAAGCCTGAACGTGAGAAAGCTATGCTGTGTACTCGCATGGGAAATCCATAAGTGGAAAGAACTTCTGGATGGCTGAACATGAGAAGACGCTTCAGTCACCACTCATATTTTTGACATTAAAGTTACTCACACATAAGATCCAAGTTCAAAGAAAGTCAGTTTGTTAAGAAAAAGATACTGGCACTTTTTTAACACCAAGGCAATCATTTAGGTTTTGGCTTAGGCAAGAGAACCAGTAAATCAGCTAGCTGCTCAGTTCTCCTTCTGCAAGGTACTGTGTTTCAGTGAGGGACTTTCAGAACAATTGCCCTGATACAAAGGTCGGAGGCCAGTCAAGAAGACAGAAACCACAGGACAGAAAGCTCTGTAGGCATCATGGAATAGCACCGCTGGTGGCTCAGCTTTTGGGCTTACCCCAGGGCTGACAGGAGTGACCAGAGCAAGATGGAAGGTACTGAAGTATGACTCATCCAGCTGGGCACTGTTGCTGTCCATTTGTGCCTGTGATTCCCTCCAATTTGCAAGGTTATCAAGGGAAGGGTCTCATCTCCCCTAGTTCATCTGTCCCCTTAAAAGTCAGTTGGAGCATCTAGATCCTACAGTCAGAAGCAGGTAAGCGTCTCCACAGCATGTGTCATCCTATCTTAAACTGAGTGCCTAAAGTAAGCTGATCTGCCTTTCTCAAGTGCCTGTTTCTTTCCACTGACTGACAAAGAAATTCACAAAACCAGCTCAGGCTGCAGCCCTAACTTATAGATGGATTGAATTAGGTGAGTTGGATCCTCTCCAGGTTGTATGACAAGGCCAAGGAGTGACTGCGGTGTGCAGACCCTTTTTGCAGGGATTGTTAAGCCTGCAGAAAGTGCTGGCAAATGTTTGATCAGTTCCTGTGCCAGGAGAACCGAGTCCCTGATTACAATCCAGCAGACAGTTAACTGCACTTTAAGTTCCTTCCTCATTAATATTTCCAGAAGCATGAAGTGTTGCTATAATGCTATTTTTTAATGTTGATTTAAATTATTCATAGCATTTACAAAGACTCTGTTTTGTCATCACAGTTATTGACCAGTTATGACTACCGCACTACCACTGCCCTTTAAAAGATCACAGAGGTTTTTATTTTTAATGAAAACAAGCTTTAAAAATACCCTTTGAGATATATAAAAATATCCATTTTCCTTAATGCAGTCAGCTGAAAATACCTGGACTTTCTAAATGCATTCATTTCTGATTTCCCCCTTATCCCATCCTTCCCTCACTGGGTCAGGTTGAGACTTTAGGCCAGTGCTTGTGCTGTGCAGGGTGGTCGGGGCTGTCTTGCCCCTGCATGACATGGTGAGAGGAATCGCAGCGATGAGATGTCAAATGCCAGTTGAGAGACACGTTTTGCTGGAAACACTCTCCACGTGGCTCTTGCACATCTGATGCACAATGAAATACAGGCTACAGCAAGTACACTGTCAGTAGAGTGTCCCCATGTTTCCTGGTTTATTCTTTTTGCTTGTTTTTTGTCTCCACAAAGGCCCACACAGAATCACTTTAAGAGCGACTTACAAGTAGATGTATATGTGTGCTCCTGCTCTCTGCTTCCCAGGTAATGATCCAGTCTGGAGGCTATAATTAAGAGCATGCACTGCCTCCTTACCTCCTTAGGGACTGCAAGAGAGGCTCACTGTTGCTTTTTCCATCTGACAAATGAACAAATCTCCTTTCTGCCTGTCAGCTGTGAGGCAGACCAGGACCTGCTTCAAAGTGACCAGCCTGCCATCCGGCGCATACAGATACCACGTGAAAGATACAGAGTACCTTGTATCACTGCAAACATGGGGCAAGACCCCAAGGGTGCCCTGAGTCAGTGTAACTCCACCAGTTGCAGCAGAGATTTAAGACAAGGTCTGTGGTGTCCTTGCAGGGATTACAGAGGGAATTTCTTTGCCTGTGCGGGTTCTTCACATCACAGCTTGTACAGGGTCTCTTCAGGCCTCACTAGCATGACTCAGTACTCCTGTGAGGCAGATGGTGTCCAGATGGATGAGCTATCTGCCTCATCTCAGCCAGCCAGAACAGCCGGGGAACTTGTGTGAGGGCAGTAACCAGTACTGAGGGAGGTCATTAAGGGATTGCTTTCTAGAGGATGAATTTTGACATCCAGGACTTGCACATAGAAACTGTGGTATCTGACCTTTAAAATACAGTTTAATTAAGATGGACAGGCAGTATGTTTGTATCCGTAGGTTCAGTTAGTGAGACACAACACCACACAACCATGGCTGTACCACTTCTCACCCTGGGCTGGTGGGTGTGAAACCAGCCCTTGGGCCTCCACAGCACTCCCACATCTGGAGCTAACAGGGTCCTGGCTTAGATTTGCCTGCCCTTGCTGAGGTGGGACAGGCCCTTTTCCCATGTGTTGGGTGGTGTAGGGAGGCTTTTGGCTCCCTCTGTGCTAGGGTGGCAGGGGAAGGCCAGCAGCCTGTCTTGGGTGGCCCCTAGCCATGCTGGGCAGCACGCACAGGGGTGTCCCTTGTCTGAAGACAGCAGGGACTCTGGTGGCAGTGTGGGACTGGTGTGTTCGATACATGCATGGGAAGTATGTTTTGTTTTCCCTTCCACCTTACACACTGGCATACAGAGAGAGCTAAGACTGCCATTGTTTCTGTTCAGGTTATTTTGTCTTGTGGCATGGCGGGTGGACAGGGCAACCAGCTGCAATGGCACCTCATGGCTCATCTGAACACTTTCTTTTGTAGTTAAAAGCACTCAGTCCTCACAGGGCTGGAGTTCGATAAACATAATGAACCAAAACTGGGTCCAAAGTAGGGCACTTGGGAGAAGAATCCAGCCCCATTTTCTTTGTCTGCCTTTTGCCTTTCAGTTATAAGGATGACTGCAATGCTGTGGTGGTACATTTGAATCAGAGTACATAGCATTGCTACTATTTGGTTTATAATAAAGATACTGTATCAGATTCCTTTCTTGTGTAGCCCTACTTGAAGAAAATGATGTCTGCTTCTGTTGGTATGGTGCTCCTCAGTCTGATGCACTCCTTCTAGCCACAATTTCCAAAGCATCAGTGCTTGCTGTAACTGTCCCTGAGCAGAAGTGGAAATCAAAGGACAGACAAATGTTACCAGACAAAAAAGTCTTTTTAACATTGTCACTGTCACTTTTGGTTTAGTGGACATTGCGGACCGTTGTTTTACAATCTAAAGTACCTTTCTCTGGAACATGGGGTTTTCCTACAGACCATCTCAAGGTGGAGTTCATAGTTGTTCTTGTGATGTTTATCCCAAAGATTTCTATTTTCAGTGAGCCAGCTTGGGAAAGAAATCAGAGGTACTCCACTGTTCTTGTGCGCTTTCAGCTCTTGTATAGATAAGGTCTTTGACTACATCCGTCTACATGTGAAATGTTTCATTGTCTAACAAAATATTGATATAAGAGGTACAAAGACTTAAACAGTAAATATTCATCAGCTGTTATAATTAAAGGTTGTACAACTTCTTTTTTTTTTTGTAAATGCAGTTCCCACATCTTCTTTGCTATTCATCTTGGATCAGCTAGATTAGGACTAGAATTAATCAAGTAGGCATTGCTATTCTCATCAAGTGTCTAAGAAATGATGAACTGATTGGCATTTCATATTATAGCAGGCTTTAACAATCTTTAAAAAATAATTAACAGTGATTTGGCTTGTTTGCCTATTGTTTTGAAGAAATGCTATGAAGCTGTGCTATTGTTGATGCTAATTTTAAAGGAGATTGCTATCCAGCTGCTCTTTAATGGTAATACCTCCAAGGTTGTTTTGGGAACAGCTTGATTCAGTTTGGATGAACTGACTGCTGAAATCACAGCCGTACCCTGAGCTGCCTGTTAAAACCTGCCCTCACTGTGCCCAGCTCCCTGCAGCCAGCCTCTTTCCAGAAGCTTTTTCCTTCTGCTTCACACCCAGCAATCCCTGACCCCATGTGCATACAAGCCTGGGAGGAGGAGGTTTTTCTCAGGTATCTGCTCTGGCCCTGCCCTGATCTGTCCCCAGGAGGCCAGGGACATCCACAGGGCAGCTCACCTCTGACTAATCTGTTACATCTATTTACTGCAGCAGAGTGTGAGGCAGCCCCATACCCACTGACAGCAACAAGAGTATCCAGCAAAGTCCCTTGCTGCACTAAAGTATTGGCTTATTGGAGGCAGAATCCTGCAGTCCTGAAATATCTCTATTGCTAATATCCTCCCTCAATTCCCCAGGAGCAGCCAGCGTTACGGATACCCAAACTGATGGATGTCTGATACACATGTTTTTTAATAACTGAATCATAAAAAATTCAGTAACCCCCGGGACTGCAGTGCCTGGTCTTCAGCCATGACCTAGCATAATTCTCTGAGCAGCTGCCTCTCAGTGCCTGAGGGCTTAATTTAGAGTCCATTGAGGTGAGCAGGAGCTTTCTGTTGGCACTGGTGATGCTGGATCTGGCCCAAAGGCGCAGATCCTTCATCGTCTTATTCCTACAGGTGATCCTTAAAGAGTCTGTGCTAGGAGCATTAACTGTGTTACTGCTGCACCATGCTGGCCTCCCAAACCTGAACAAATACCTCCTGAATCTCTTTCCTCCTCATGTATTACCTGGGAGAGAATTTGGGTGCTATTTTTCTCTGAGGACTAGGATAGATAAGCATAGGTAGAAAGTCCTGCTATGGATCTAGATGACATTTGATGTTAGATCTGGTATGAGCATCCCCAGGCAGCATCACATCATGCAGGGGAGACCTATGAATTCTGGGGTTGTAGCAGATCTATTAACATGGCACATTTCAGCCTGCTTTATCTATTACAGTTAGACAACCCCATGTTACATGGTTGGTGAAACATGACAGAGCACCGCAAAGGGCTGCTGCATAACCTGGAATAAACATTGGGACTAACTCTGCTGAGAGGCCTGAGGAACAATTTTCACTGGTATAAAAGTGGTAGATTCGTACATTAGCAATGAGTTAAAAATGCAGAACAGTTGCTTTCTCATAGTAGAGGCTTGTGTTATCTGACCACAGAGAAAAGGGGATAAAGTTGGGCAAATTGCAGAAAAAGTCCCCATGTCCCCCACAAATGCATCTGTGAGCCCCTGGGCCCAGGGTTTGTTAGAGACTGGCACTCTGGCTGAGTGTCTGCAGGTGTGAAACTGGGGTCTGCATGGGGAAAAGCTAAATGAGCAACTGGCAGAGCAGGGACGGGAAAAAGTAAGCAAGGGAGGCAGACACAGGCCTTGCAGGGCATGAGGTCTCATGGCCACACCACATAAATCCCATTTCTTAGAGTTTAATCACATAAAGAAAAGAGGGCACAGTTAATCAATCAAACCTGATCAGGCAAACCTGTCTCAGAGCTGCAGGTGGTTCAACTCTACCTGTGTAGCTTCTGGCCCATGGACTTTGGATCTGCTATCAGGACATGCAGTTACAGAGAAAATTCCTGATTTGAAACATGCCAGTTGTATCTGTTGTGTTATTTTCAGCTGCGAATTCTGTTCTGCTTGGTTTCTCTGTGTCTTTAGAGCAGGTTCAGGGTAATGTAGTCACTGGCTTGTTTGTGTCCTTCTTTATTATCACAGCTCAAGTGAATGCCTTCTGGAAGGCATCATCCCTGAGGATATCACTCAGTCAATCAGTCTTGCGAGCTCTTGTAACGTACCTGCAGCCAAGCACAAAGAGGATTCGCAGCTACTAAACATTTTCTGGCCACTGAAGGAACAGCTTATCTCAAATGCTGTTCTTGGAAATGAGAGCGGCTTATAGCATCAGTCCTGTTGCTTTTCTAGCAGCATCTCTGCGGCATTGGCAAAATGCACTGCCCATTAAACAACGTATGACTAATGCCCTTAATGGCTACATTAGAGGGGGCCTCTTTTTAACTATTTTTCCTTGGTTCTTGGAGGCAAGGCTGTGGGATTAAACAGTGCAGCAAGAGCCAAGGGCATGGGGTCAACTTTCAAAATGGTGTGTGGCAGAACTGCAAAGCAGAGTGTGTTAGAGAGGTCACAGAGAGGAGAAAACTGGCTGCAGCTGGACTTATCCAGGTCTTTCTCTGCATTTATGAATGTTATCGTTGTGTATTAATATAGGTTCTGTGTTTACTCAATATTTGGGCTACTGATAGTTGAACGGCCAGATTTATAGCTTAATTGATTGACACAGCTCCTATAAACTCAGCCAGGTTTGTACCACCTGACAGTCAAATGCTAAGGAATATTTTTGAAGTGTAATTTTGATCATTACCTGCAATCAATACAAATGCTATTTTTAATCACCAGACTTAATGGGGAGATTGTCAAATTCTGCTGTGTCTCTCAATCATGTTGTCTACCCTGGCCCCCTCCACCCTGGGCACAGGTACCCAAGGGGCAGCATAGTCAGACTCAGCCCAGTTTCTGCTATTTCTGCCCAGTCCCTGGACTCCAGTTTTGCAGGGGAGGAGCAGCCTCAGGCTACCCTGCACTGTGACTGTAGCTGTGATAGGTGCTCGGGAGCAAAGCCTTACTACAATCTCTTGACTTCCTGCCTTGACGTTAATCAAGCTGTCTCCTTTGGGAGGTTAAATTGGTAGGCATATTTTGCTGGATATTTTCCAAAGCAGCAATACCATTCTTTGAATAAAATAAAAGAATCTTTGAAGCCAACCATCCAATTCCATCCTTTAGCTAACTCACATCTAGTCTTAGTTCCATACTCTCAGTTGCTATTTAAATCATCTCCTGCATCAGGATATTTTATTGCCAATGACACTGGCTTTTTTGATTCATTTCATTTTTGTTCTGAATGAAATGGAAAATCCCATACAGATATGTTTATCCATGTCCTTTATGTAAATTTATAAGGGCTTGCACATGGGGCTTGTAACAGAAAGTGTTGGTCAGCCTTAGCTGGAAGGGTTTCCTAGGCTTCTCTCCAGCCTAATTCCTCATACAACTGATTTTAACTTCAGTGGAACCAAAAATCCACCCGCATGATATAATTACCTAGTAAGCAGAACTTAATATTCTTTTTGAGGCAATGATTCACATATATTGTTCCATACCTGGCTCCAGATCTACCATTTTCCTTTTTCTTCAAGAAGTCTTACAATGAACATAGTTTCCACTATCCTGATTATCATTTCTCTGAGACTCAAAGTGGAGTGCCACTGTGATGGGACAGCCCAGTGGGTGAAGCTCAGGCAAACCTTACATGTTTTCTGATGTTCTATAACAAAATAAAGCCCTCCAGTTAATGAACTAGTTTAAGCAGCACAATGAATTATCAAGAATCCTTTCCCAGCACTTATATTAGAGGTTAAGCATTACTCAGACTGTCTGATCTAGGAGGAAAACTGCTCCATTTCCATTCCTATTAACAGACACAACAAACTCCCCGAGCAGAAGAGCAGGGAAGGAAGAAGACACAAATGAAGCTAGACTGCAGCTCTATCCCCAAAGGACCAGGAGGATTTTGAGATTTATTTTCATGCTTTTTTGTACTCATTGTGTTCCTAAGTTAGGAGGAATACAAAATAAAGGACCAAAATCAAGGAACTTGCTGACCAGGGATCTGTCCACTACCATGACTGTGGCTTGCCAAGGGCTAGAGATGAAGCCAATATATTAGCTAGAAATTCGTAATCCATTTGATTGCTTGATCTTTTTATAACTTGGCATCCAGTTTTGCAGCCTAGCCCTTAGCTCATTGCTTTAATAGAATAAGCTTGATTTAGTCTGTTCCTAGAAACATCTAGCAACAAAGATGTTTTCAAAGTAATGTAACAAACATGACAGGAGCAGCAAATCTGCAGCCAAGCTGGCCTAGCCTAAGCTTCCTACCATGTAGCCTGGGGCAGAGAGAGGGACACAGTGAAAACACTCTTTTATCAGGCTGCTAGGGTGGCTTGGGGATGTGGAGGTCAGGTACCCGCTGCTGAGATGGAAGCTTTTCTTGGCAGACATTAGGCACTGGCTCTTCAGTGAGCAGCAAGTGGTTGGAAAGCAGATAGGGCTGAAAGCATCCATTATTGTGACAACCTGCTTCGCGGCAATCGTTAAAAGGCCCCAGGTGAAGATAGGAGGGAGAGAAGCTTCCAGAATATTTTTTTTAATCCTGACTGCACAGCCACTGACTAAACAAAGTGGATGGTTTTCAATTTTTGTCCCTCCTGTTTTTGTTTTGCCATCAGCTGTATGCTCTGCCTGAGGCACACGGCTGCCATGGCGCTTTGCAGGGACAATCTTTGTTGGTGTTGGTTGAATGAAGCTGCATTTCAGGTCGAGATTTTTTGTTTCTTCGTTTTGATCTGATCTGGCAGTATATTCTCTAGGAAGAAAACATGAATTATAAGAATTAATCAGCCTTGATTTGGGATGTGCAGTGAGATGTGTTGGTGGACAGACCAAAAAGCTGTCTATTATTTCTCCCTTTTTTTTCAGCTGTTCAGGTTTGTTTGAGGGTGTGGAGACCATCTGACTCACTCTCACTATCAGTACTACTAAGAAAATGAGTCAAAAGTGGAATCACAATTCTTTTCTAATGCCAAAGTGTGCCAGAAGCATCCTCTGTCATTTTGAACAGCCTGGGCACATGCAGAATGGGTGACTAATGCCCATAGCACAGGTTTTATTTCATTTGATTATGTCATCTGTAGTTTCAGCACTTTCCCTAGAGGACTTCCTCACTTCTTTATATTTAAAGGGTATTTTTGCCTAAATGGACATTTATTACTTCACAGCTCTAGTCATAGCTGAGAAAGCAAAGTATTAACAAGAAGGGCAAACAGAGACAGTAATTTCCTTTAAATACTGAATCCCTTTTGCTGCTATCTTTGACAGCGACCTACTAAAGAAAGAGTCATTGCGTGGAGTTAGGGTGTAGCAATATATTAGGCAGGACTCCTGAGATCCCTTTCAGCCTGTTTTCCACAATTTTACACACAGATCAGTTTCTTCTAGGCTATTTTCAAACACACAACATGTCCTGTTCTGGGCTGTGTGCGGGAAGGGAGACACAGCTGGCAGGGGCCAGGGGTTGTCTTTTAATTTAATCTTTCTTGCTCTAATTCACTGAAGTATGTTGTTTATGTTTGCATGGATGGGGAAATAACCTTATTTGTGTTCTGACAGTCACTGTGCTGCTTTTCTGGAGGGGCTGATTGCCTGTTAATAGAGAGGCACCAGGGTCAGCAAATAACTACATTTAAATATATAGTTATTTTACATTTAAAATAATCAACATACATGTAGACAAAGCAGGCACAACAGAGGCAGTCAGCTAGCCTTAACTCTGCCCTGTCATAATACTATACAGTAACCGCAAAATCCTGATGATTGCATGGCTGGATTTCTTATAATCAGTTCCTTGATTCTCAGTTTCCCAATTTATATTGCCTGAGCTTTGGATAATTACAGTAGTCCCTTAATGTATTTTACCCTTGAATTATTGACAAGTGCTTTCAACCTTAAATCCACTTAAATATAGAATAGATTTCTGAAGTGATCGTTACACTGTCTTGTGTGTCTCTTCTATTACCCTTCAAAGACTATATAAAATTTGTATATTTACATTTATATATAAAGGAAGTGTCTGAAAAACCTCTTGACTATGGACACATCACAAAGTATCTGAATGGGATTGTTACCTGGTCTCCTCCTCTGTTTCTTCTTTTTGCTTATTCATTATATCACATCTAAACTTGTCTTGCTTTTTTCTTCCTTTTTTAAATGAAGTTTCTCTTAAGAAGGAATTTTGCACATATTTAATATGACACACCAGACATGCAATAGTAACAGGTACAAAAATAAACTTGACACATTTTATTTAGAAAGAGATTTGATAGCAATAAAATAATCACATTTTTCTGGCTGACAAGGGCAGGATGATTCCTCCCACAGTCTCAGGCTGGATGCTTTAGTTGATTTTGATAAGAGTTTTGGTCACGCTCAATTTTTCCTAACCCTATATTAATTTTAATATGGTTTTGATCTGATTTAAAGGTACTGGAAATTATTCTAAGTACCTATGTTAGGGGTCTATCTGAGTCATCTCTTGGAGAAGTTGTTCTCCTGCTTTGGACTATTGGGAATTTAAGAAGATTTTACTGCTGGATATTTATAGGTAAAAAATGAGAATAACCCCAGTATTTTTGGTGCGATGACCTGTACTGCCCTGTCACTGTAAGAAATCACCAAATAAGCACAGTGTGCTTGCTCCAGGCACAGCTACTGCCTGACTCCTGGGGCCCCAGGAAGGGACATTTCCCTCCTCTCCTCCACGAGCGCGGAAGAATCACCTTGGCTGACCAAGCAGAGTCTTCAAGGTCTACAGCCAGGTGCGCTCCTGGGGCTGACATCGCAGTGCCTAAAATACAGTTTAGAGATATAAATGTTCTGGACTTGCCTTCATTCAGAGGAGGGAAGCAGAGCCAGACATGGGTGTGAGCTGAGCCCCTGGCAGCCCAGCTGAGCTCTGTGGATGCTCTGCTTCCTGGCTGTGGTTCACCACTTATTGAGGTCTCCACATGCAAACAGGTCTCATCCACACATCTGACATCCACACATCTCATCCACCCACATCTGGCATATGCAGCCCAGGGAATACCCTACAGACGTCTTGCTGTTTCCAGTATGTCCTGGTTTCAGCTGGGATAGAGTTAATTTTCTTCTTAGTAGCTGGTATAGTTCTGTGTTTTGAATTTAGTGTGAGAATAGTGTTGATAACACACTGATGTTTTAGTTGTTGCTAAGTAGTGCTTACACTAGTCAAGGACTTTTCAGCTTCCCATGCTCTGCCAGGTGCACAAGAAGCTGGGAGGGGGCACAGCCAGGACAGCTGACCCAGACTGGCCAAAGGGCTATTCCACACTGTATGGGCGTCATGCTCAGTATATAAACTGGGTGAAGAAGAAGGAAGGTGGGGACGTTTGGAGTGATGGCGTTTTGTCTTCCCAAGTAACCATGACTTGTGATGGAGCCCTGCTTTCCTGCAGATGGCTGAACACCTGCCTGCCAATGGGAAGTAGGGAATGAATTCCTTGCTTTGCTTTGCTTGCCTGCGTGGCTTTTGCTTTACCTATTAAACTGTCTTTATCTCAACCCATGAGTTTTCTCACTTTTACTCTTCCGATTTTCTTCCCCATCCCACCATGGGGAGTGAGCGAGTGGCTGCGTGGGGCTTAGTTGCTGACTGGGGTTAAACCATGACACAGCATTATGTGTGAATGTAATTCCCAAAGCACTGTTTTTAAACCTTTAAACCTTTAAACCTTAAAGCACTTCAGCAGAAGCCTTTTATAGAAGTGCAGAAAATGGTCTTGATGGGAATAAATGGTGTTCTGTATTTTCCAGCTTAGAAGAATCTGGATTGAGACCTGGGATCATCAAATGGGTAAAACTCTTCATGCTCAGAAGTGTACGAGTGCACTTACAAAGTGGTTAATCTCCATGTCAGCTGAGTTGTTTGCTGGGAATCCTTTGACAAAGGCCTGAGGGCCATCGTGTCTCATGTTTATGCTCCTCCATAAATTGTTTTCCTCACTGTAAATGTGAGATTACATAAACCTCTGCCACTGATGACTGATGGCACCTACTTTGGGAATGCTTTTAAGGGTACACCAAGTTTTCCAAAGTTACCTATAGAGTGATACTTGGAAAGGAAAAGAATATTTTCTTATATCAACTACTGCAAATGATTGCTCTGAGATGTTACCTCCTAATTCACTCTTCTCCCTCCCTCCTTCCCTTCCTCCCAAAAGACCCCCAAATCATTTAAATTGCTGTGCTGGCGACCGATCCATTTGGCCTACTACTTCATCTGCTTCTTTCTTCTCCCTTCCCAAGCAGTGTCAGTATCTGGATTTAGGCCTTAAATGGATGAAACTTTGCACACTCAGCAACAGGCAAAAATGCATTTATAAATGGGTTAATCTCTTTGCCAGCTGAGTTTATTTTCACGGAATCTCAGCCCTTTCCCCTCTCCTGGATTTCAATATACACAGGCCCACGTAAAGCTAGTGATATAAATCAGGTCAGCTCTGAGATTAGAGGTGTGGGAGTGAGGCAGAGAGAACATAATCAGTGCCTGCATGCTGCTACGATGCTAATGACATGGTTACAAGGAGTAACTTTAATCCCAAATGTCCTGTGTGTTCTGCAAAAACGTGTCAAGCCAACCTGCCAGGATTTAAGATAAATCCACTGAAATGAAGTGAACCATGGCCTTTGCCTTTTTTTTTCTAAGTGGCAGATGTGAGTTTAAAAAAAAAACAAACCCAAACCTCATTCAAACACAGAGATTTAAAAATAGAAGCTAAAACAGTTCCAACTTTTTGGCTAGACAGCAGATCATCTGGCTGTAAAAAATAATAAAAAAACTATGGCCAGAATATATTTTAGAAAACAGAAAAGGTTTCATTATAGCAGTGAAGAATGAAAGCTGGAGGAAACCCATAACATTTCTGCAATATGATCAGCATCACACAGGTTCTGGCCTTAATTGCCTGCAACAATTGTAATTCAGCCTATGCAAAACTATGAGCTGGCTAGCTGTGCAGTTCCATACTGTAATTATTACACACATGAATAATTTATATTTGGGGAGAGTAGTCTTGGTAAAAAGGTCTTTTTTTAATTCTTTCCCAAGGTGCTTTGTTATGCAAGTGCACCAATCCCAGATTGGTACTTCTAATTAAATCAGAGATTTCTTCCGAGGTGAGCTCATTAGATAACAGGGACAGAAAGCGGAGTGGCCAAGCACACAAATCTTTGAACTTATTTTTAACTTCTTCATGATACTTGGTCCATCTTTCCTCAAGCAGATCAGCTACTAATAGTAACAGTATCTCCTACTGCTTTTGGGACTTGTTAATGTTTTTGTAGGTTTGGATCAGACTGTCCCCCAGTTTATATGAGGAGCCCAAATTTTTAACACTGATGGAGGATTTGGCTTGAAAATGCCAGAGCCACAGCTACAGGACCAGGATTTAACCAAATACAGTAGACAGCACAGCACAAGTAACAACCTCCCATTAGGTATTTGAACCTTACTGGGTACTACCAATGTTTGGGTCCTGCTAGCTCCATCTTTTACCAGGTGCTTTTGTACTTTTGCATTTAAATTGATAGTGTATTTCTAGGTTTTATTAAAAGTGTTTTACTGATTTAACATAGCAATGTAGTGCAAAATTGTACTCCTGGTTGTTCTCCTGCTTATGGACTTCAAATCCAAGGTTGTTCTCCTGCTTATGGACTTCATGGCTTTGGTTAATAATAAGACCTGAGAAACAACCTCATGTTTCACTGAAACAGGTAAATTAAATACATGATTTCTTAATCGAGGAAAAAAAAAACAAAACAGACAACCAGGATGCCTCTGGGAAGGAAGATTGCATGACAAGAAAACATTTAAGGAATTCACTCCTTTCATTTAGTGGCAGATTTCAGGACGGGATCCAGAGTGCACACAGCTGTCTGGATCCTGCCTGCCTCAGGCTCTGGCCCTCTACCAAATGGGTACAAAATGGCTGGGGAGCGCTGGGGGGGACCGCTCTGCTGCTGCAAGGTGAGAGCTGGGCTTTCTGGTGGAGACCCTGTTGCTGGTGGAGCAGTGGTTGTGGTGGTCCCAGCTGGGAGGAAGGCAGTAGGGAGCAGGGCCAGGATGCACCTCTGGGATCAGAAGGGATCAGGAGCTGCAGGGAGAAGGTAAGTTGTGGGTCAGGCCCCTGTGCCACAGTGGCAGTGAGCTGGAAAGCAAAAGCCATACTGGGAAAGGAGATTGGAAAGGAGAAGGGATTGAGAAGGGCAAGGGAGGGGAGGGCAGATGTTTAGAGTTGACCCCATAACCAGGAGGTCAACAGAGGAGGGAGGAACTGTTGAAAGGCATAGGTTAGAGGACTGGGGTGACAAAAATGGTCTTTAGATTGATGTATGCTTTTAGTACAGGGATACATAGACATTCAAAAAAGGACAGCCAGCATCCTCTACTTATTTTACAGGAGAAAAGACAAAGTCCAAAGAGCTGGAACAGAGCTGCCTACTTCAATCTGTAAAATAGTCAGAGGTGCAACACAATGCAAATGCAGATGCACTGGAAAGTCCTGACTTACAGCTCTTCTTTCTTCACACTTGATGAGGATGAAGCACTCTTCCTGGGGCCAGTCTGCATTGGTTCTGCAGGGCAAAAGGAGGCGACAGGGTGGTGGAGTCTCTTGTGGAGATACACAGCCCATTTACATTACAGAACTGTGAGTCTCTTTCCAAGTCTGTGCAGGAGGGTTTGGGCAAGAACAGGCTGGGGAGCATACCGACAAGGTGAGCAGATCAGCATCCTCTTGTCATTTCAGTAGAAATATCAGAAAAACTTCTGGACAAATAATTTATTAATTGAAAATGCATTTGGCACACATTGTTCAGCTGAATGTAGAAAAATGATGGTGGCTGGAGAAAGGAGACCAAATTAAGCTGAGCTTGGCGTTAGCTTAAAAAGCAACTGAAATAACCACACCTTTGATTTGGGAAGGTTGACATTTTTGTTAAGTTGTTTTACTAAGGAATGGAATTTTTTATTTTTACATGACACAAAATATCTGTACTGGAAGCGTGTCAGTCCCGTCCCCCCCCCCCACCACATTCTAAGATAAGTACACAGATCTTGAAAGAGTAAATCAGGCCTAAGACCTCAGACAGGTCTACAGAACCTATTGAAGAAAAGGCTCTGGTAAGGAGCCATACTTAGGTTAGATAACAAGACCAGTTTATTCTTTTTTAAAAGAGGTTAAAATACCAATATTTTCTTCTTTGCCATATATTTTATATCAGAAATTGGTTCTTCCATGAGAACAGGACCATTTATTTTTGTAATCTTTCAGTTCAGCTCTGGGAGTGAAGAGATCTGAGTTTTATCTAAGTTCACAGTAGTGAAATTCTGGGTGAATTGAGAATAAATGAACATTTTTATTATAAAGTCCCCATTGGCTACAGAAGCATCCAATAGTCAAATGCTTCTTTATGCTCATAAATTTGTTTGTAAAAGCCTATTTCATAGCTTCCAAAAAGCACAAAAAAGCTCTTGGGAAGACATGTTTCCTATCTCTTTTGCCAATCACCTATGGTCTGCAAGCTTCTTAAAATTAGATTCAACTTCAGATACTCCTTACTCAAAGACATGTGCCTGAATTGCATGTGGATTGCAGAACTAAGGCCATGCACCTGAAGACAAAACACCTGTGTTGCTTAGGCAAAGGTAATTTCATGAGCTGACGTATGTCAGCAAACTGGCAGCTACTGTGAGCTCTTGAGCATGATGACGATGTGATTTCATATTTATCTTGTGATTGTGCTTAGAAATCCACTTAGCTGAATTTAATTTTTTTTTTCCTATTTCCACTGAAATTGTACATGACAGGCAGGAGTTGCAAAGCCTTGTGCACGAGCACGAGATTTAATGTAGGGCATCATGTGTATATAGATGCAACCTGAGTCCTGAATCAGCAGACCTGCTAAGCACATCCTAAATCCCCAAAATATGCTACAATGCTCCATTGAATAAAGACAAAACTTGTTGCATGCTTAATGGTAAATACTTTGCTGGAGTGGGACCTTCCCATCAACCTGTTCCAGGCGGTGTCTAATTCTAGAGATAGCTGTTCCCTGAAACATCAGTGTTACCTCCTGCACAACACATTTTACTTCTGTCTCTGCAATTCCCAATAACTTTGTGTTCTTATCTGCACACCCATGGTGAGATTCAGCACCAGATCACAGACACTGAAATTTAGGTACCTAGATGTAGGTAACGACATAGGAACTAGGTGTCTAAACTTTGTTACACTCAGTGGAAACCTAACTGGTGCAGATGTCAGACTGCTCACTGCTGTGAGCTCTTCAGGTCACCCTTAAACAGCAGTCTACATGAGGAGTTCCAAACTCAATATTGAGTTTGCCTAATGGAGGAATCTACTGCCCTTTGGGCGTCCTGCCTGATCTCCTGCTAAAGTTTGGAAAGGCATGGGTCTCCTCTGTAACTTCTGCCACATCTGCCACCTTTGTGCAATGCTCCCAGGTGTCCTGTGGCATCTGCGATGGCACTTGACATCTATACTTGGCAAATGAGTGAAGTATTTTATCTTCAGTGACTAGAGCAGGAACTTCTACACTTAGATTGTACATAGACACCTACATTTAGAGACTAAAATGTCCTACAGGATGGAAAGTATCAACATTTTTTTAAAGCATTCTCGTGTTATCCATACAAAATCTATTCCAAAATATTTATATTCTTTAATGCTAAAAGCAACAACAGAGTCTTGCCTGAGTTTTAACACAGCTGATTAAACATCTATGCTTCCCTACCACTCACTGAAACGGCAGCAGAGCACTGACCGTATGGTCTTCTTTTAGGGAAGAGTAAGGGTTCTGCATAGCTAAGAGGTATCTGAAATTCTTCTGTCTACAGCGCTTTGAAGTTCTCCCTATAAACTCTTGACTGAAACTCTTGACTGCACATATTTTATTTTGCAGGCAAGATAGGATAAGTGACTGTAGAAAATCTCTTTCTCCCAGGGCCAGCAATTCTGATGAAAACAACCCGAAGTATGGCCTTTTGCAAAACCAGCAAGATACAAGGTTTCAATACTGATGTGCCATGCATATCCCGAGCTTTAAGAAAGAGCTGAAAGAGCTTTTTGCACCTGAAGACTGGGGGAAAAAAAAAGAGGGAAAATGAAAAAGATTTCTAAGCATCTTGCCCCAAATGTAAGCTTGTCTAAGTAGATCAGTCTGTGAAACAGTCATACTATTCCCATAGTCTTAACTGGTTGTAATTTTCTGTGCCTTTATTTGGGTGTGCTAGGATATGGCAGCCTTCAGTCATTTCTGTTATTTTAGAGCACTGTAGATAGTGTTTTGCAGCCGTTAACCTCTCAGCTATTAAAGCTATTGAACTTAAGGAATTTGAAGCATCTAAGTGCTGGGAATACTTTCTAACTTGTGCATTTCTCTTGTGTCCTGAGGTACAAGAAAGGATATAAAAGAACTTGCATGTTTATAAGGTCTGCCTATATTAAAAAAAAAAAAAAAGATTAAGAGCTTACTAACGCATTTGCTGTATCAGATGCAATACTTTCTTACGTCATGGTGCCTCTTTGATGATCTGACATAAGCCCTGCTTGTGTAATGTAGTTTTGCTCCGAAAGCTAGATTCAGGCCAGCTTGTTTGGCTGAACAAGATGAGGAGAGTACAAAGCTGTGCCATCATGCCAAAGTGAGGCTGGTAAGAACAATTCATCCTTCTGTGGTCTGCACCCTCTCCCTTGTGATGCAGAGACCATGCGGTGTCGGAGCTGGACGTCCTCCTGCACACCTACTAGGTGAATTCTAGCATAGCTGGCAGAGCAATGGGACAGACCTTTTTGGAAGGCTGGATGAGGAAGGGGATGGGGATGGATAGGAGGAATGGATAATGTAAGGAAGCCTGACACTAATCATTGTACTTTTTTATAATTTTCTTTAGGATTTCTGACTAAATAAGAGTAGGAAAATATACAAAGCGTACAAATTTTGTTTTTTTCCCCTAATAACCAAAACCCGAAGGACTTTAAAATCCTATATATGATAAATGTATCAACCAAGCACTAATACTGAAGGATATAGAGATAGATGTAACATGTCTAGATAATACAAAACAGGTAACTGAAGCCTTAAGTCCTCACCGATTTTCGTTTTGAATAAAATCCTACTGACACTAAGCAAACTGTTCAGAGCTGCTTCATTGTACAGATGTTCTAAGCATTTTCACATTGGAGTAACTAGCTATTCACTGTATGTGTATAAAGTAAAGAGCAAAAGATATCTAGAGGACAACCACTGACTTCCCTCTGTATTTGCTGAATATGGAGCCTAGTCCATGAACCCAGCATGAATGGCCACATATTACACAGCTACAGTTAGGTGAGTTGGATCCCATTCACTGCTTTTAAAATCTCTTGGCCTGATAAGGGGGAAATGAACAGACTTTCCACAACGTGAAACTATAATTTATCAGAGAGAAAATGGCAATTTTCCTCTATGCACTTACATTTTCTGTCTTCTACAGCTGCAAAAAGAGTAACTAGCAAATGAGAACTATACCACAGATTGATGTCGTGTGAATGATGACAGCTTCAGCTGATGACAGTCTACTAATAGATATGTTTCAAAAGAAAGAAAGAATGAAAGAAAGAAGGAAAAATTTAAATAATGACCTGGCTCAACACTTGATTATATTTTATATTCTGCTTAAAACTGGGCTGCAAAGGTGTTCACTTTATGAGACAATGGACTTCCTTGCTATGCAGCATCTGCTCCAATCTTATCTAAATCAGTGGAGCTACATCTCTGTAACCTCATTTTGGTGTCAAAACACAGTGTTTATGCCAGTAATATTGCAAAGATGAGTATACTGAAACTGGCAACTCAACATGAACAGTGCTGAAGGCCTTAATATGGAAATCTTCTGTCTTTCAGAATCCACAGTTTTAATTTTGCATTTTGAGGTTTTAAAATTCATTAAACTATTCCTTTCCTTGCCTTATTCATCTGAGTCATTCTTCAATCTTCTTCCAGCATTCTGTTTCTGATTAATAGTTATTAAGTAGCAACAGCAATCATGGGAAAATGACTGTTTTGTCCTGGAAAATTTAGCAGTTCTAATAACTAACTGTTAGTATTTCCACAGTTGAACGTGAACATAAAGAACACAATCTGAAGCAATGCTAGCATTTTAAAAGCTCTCTCTATTGTGTTTATTTTGCATTTTCATTATGACTGTGAGCTACTATGTTTTCTCAATAGTTTATTTTAATAAAGCTCGTATTTCCTTATGTGTATTGAGCAATAAAGCTGATCTTTCTACTGCAGAAACAATCTATGCTGTAGAAATAATTAAAGCTATAATTGTGCAATAGGCCAAAAAGAAGGGTAAATTGGATAATCCAAACATCTGTTTTTGTTCACAAATGCAATGTAGAGATCCACAAAGCCATCCAGGGTAAACACGGACTGCTTTGTATTTACATTCAAACTAACTACCTGCAGAAGAGGATGTCTATTTTTTTATTAGAATGGTTGGGTTTCAAGGTTCTTAACAATGAGGCTCAGCACATATTTCAGGTGAAACCATGGAAACAGCAGGAGCCATTTTACTCAAAATAGAAATACCACAAATGACCTTGACATTTAAAAGCTGATGCTGCACATTGTCATTTAGACTGTGAATGATGGGCATATTACCATGTCCTCTGTTCCAAAACTGTTCTTGGTCTTCCAAGAAGGAGTATGTGAAAGCTGGGGACCTCTGTTCCAAAACTGTTCTTGGTCTTCCAAGAAGGAGTATGTGAAAGCTGGGGACTTTTCTCATCCTCCCTTTTTATGGGTGCAAGGTAGGAAAGTACAAAATATGCAGGCAGACATGACAAACTGTAAATGATGGCAGTAGACCTTGAGATAGCGGCGCTCAGAGGAATTCATTTGCACCTGAAGACTGTAGTTTGAATTCTGTCTGAAGACCCAGCATTCAAAACTTCTTCCCTCAGGTAGCTGAGTGTGAATGGCTTTTTGCTCTCTACGTGCAGAGAGAGAATTTTTCTACCTTACATGTCCGAACAATACTAACATTTCAAAATACTGCTGAATTTAAGGATTTAATCCTCTTGAGGATTGCTGGACAACGTGATTGCTAAGTCTACAACATCTGCATAAAAACCTAACTTCTACCATCTTTAAACAGTTGAAAATTGCAAAGGTATTTTGGCTTTTTGCTGTCAAGCCATCCTTCTTGGATCCATATTTGTCTTCCCATTTGAATGGTATTCTTCTTGCTGAAATATAATTGCTGATCCAAAGCCAGTGGCGGGACAGGGGTCAGCACAGGGTCCCTGTTAAGAGGGCCCCATTGGAAAACACATTTTCTGAGAGGGACTGTCCACCACCGCTTGTCCCTCTTGTAGGACCTGCTGCCAGGGACAGGCACCTTGCGTGGTGGCTAGCACATATGCTCCAGTGTCGGCACCCTGTGCCTTGGCCCTCACCAGCAGGGAACAGTGAGGCAATGCCATGTCTGAGTGGGGTTGGCTGTGAGGGTACAGCAGTTTGGGTTAAAAGTTCTTCGCCGGCACTAACTGCTTCAGAGGCGCTACCTGGAGGTCGTGTGTGGGAGGATGGGACTGGCGCTCCCAGTTCTCCAGCCTGTTCTCCTTTGAGAAGACTGGGCCATATTTTTTTCTCCAGGTATTCAGGATCCCACAGATATAGAGCCAAAGACACTCCTAAAGAGGCTTCAGGTGCATGTAGGTTCTTTGTTTCTCAGAAGACAAAAAATGGGTTGAAGGAGACAACAACCTGGAGAATCAGTGCCTGGCAATGGAGATTTTACCATTGACTTTTGTGGGGCCAGGATTTTACCTTTGACCTTCGGACAGCGTTTCACCTCTCGGGTGTAGCTAACACTTAAAAAAACCCCTTGTTGAATTCACCGCTTCCCTCATCTACTAATTCACAGAACACAAACCAAGACATGTCAGTGGGAATTTTTGCTTAAATGATGAGCAGTAAAAGAGCTAGCATTGGGAACCATATAAGGAGAGAGTTGGAATGCCTACTGCAGCTTGGTTTGCCTTCTCCAGTGGTTTTATACAGCTCCATTGGATTCACACCCTTTCTTTTGGTCTTCGGTTCAAATCTTTCCCTTTATTTATTACTAGTTTGAGTGTAGTCTGTGTGTGCATGTGCCTGTGTGCACACATGTGTGCATGTAAGTAATAATAGTTTTTATTGGCCTTCTCTTTCACTTTGTTGAGTAATATTTGTACTTCTAAATAAGAATTTTAATACTTTAAGAAGCCTGCTAACAATGCCCTTGAAGCTTTACTTACTTTGTCTTGTCCTCATGCTGGGAGCAACTCTTCCTTTAGGTGATGGATAGGAAGTCCATTTTCTGACATTTCAGATCCAGCAATGTCATGGCATGAAAGGCAAAATAATAGCTGCAGGGCCAACAATGACAGACTAAAAACATCTGAGTGAAAATCCGCTTTATGAGCATCATTCTAGGCAGGACTTCCTTTTAAAACTATTCAGGATTAATTTTACATAGCCATTTTATATGTAAAATCATTTAATTCCATTCACCACAGGTAATGTTGCATATTGAAAGTGAATGCACTGCAGCATTTCTTGTACAAACACAAGCTCTGTCCCTGTGGACCAGAAGGGTTTCTGAGGAGTAGTAAAGCCAATAAGAAACTCAGTGTTTTCTCCTGCTGACGATGGGCACAGCAGTCCCAGTGATGTCCTATATCACTTCAAGCCTACCATGAGAGCCTTGAGGTTGCACTCTGCAGTGTGTCCTTGAGCACTGCACAACATCCAGGTCTTAATGGTCCCTACAGACATCTAATAATAACTTAACAATTAATACAAAGCATTTTTTTAAAATAAGAAAATAAAAAATTACCATTTGGGTGAAAGGAGGGCGACAGTGCCTGGCTTTGGCTGAGTAGACTCGTGCTCCAGGGCACACTTGGGTCAGCGACCTTCATGTACTGCTCAGTCCCTAACTTTTTTGGAAGTTGTATTACTGGTCACAGATATAACAGACAAAATAACATTTACTTAGTATCCAGGCCAGGACCATGTTGCCAGCTGGGGTGAGTGGAGGAAAGGAGCAGATAGAGCCTCCTCCCTCCACAGAGGAGTGGAAACTGCATTTGCAGAAGAGGGAACTGCAGTCCCTCAGCCCCTCTTGCAATTTCACTTCTGGCAATGCCTCGCTCTATTCTAGCTAGTATTTCTAATGAAAATCTCCCATCTTCCTGCTACAATTTATCTTGCTAACTAAAGATAAAATGAGAATAGGCCTTCCCCAAAATGTCATGACGATAAGTATCTTAGAAGTATCTGTGACCCTAAGCTGAGGAGCTGCACAGGACAGTGACTTAGCTTAGCTGATACAGAATATTATCATTTAAAGAAGCACTGCAACAGTCACCTTCGTCTTCTTGACAGGAACAAGGTACCTGGATCACATCTGGTGGCAGCAGTAGAACCTGTAGTAGGAGACTGAGGGCAGGAAATCCACTGGAGAAAAAATGCGGCTAGCTTGTTTTTCCCTCTTCGAGAAGGTGCCCTCTCAGCCTGACATATCTCCACCTGTCTCTGGTGACACCCAGGAGACACCAGAAACACCAACCTCACTGTGTGCAGGACCCATCAGGTCAACGGTCACCACATCTCTGCTCTGCTGCCTCTCACTTCAGATCCAGTGCAGCAAGTTTCCCCACTCCCTGCCCAGTTGATGAATACTGGGTAAAAGACAGTGTTCATCCTCAGTGGCAGCTGGATGGCTGATCTCAGTCCTATGGGTAGAACAAACCCAATGGTATTTTCCTGAACCCAGGGGAATCACTTTGTCCTATAACTCAGATGAGAATTTGGGCCACAGAGATTAGAGCTCAGGGCAATAGTAGGGTGGTCTTTAACACGGAATGGGAGGCTGCAATAGTTTAAATTTACCATTGGATTTCATATATAAGCCTCCATGACTGCCATGCCTGAAACCTTTCTTGGGTCAGCAGCTGTAGAGGCTACTGCTTGCTGAAAAAAGCCTTCAGAGTGCCCTCATTAAAAACATGTTTTCAAGGATAAAAGGTGAATAATGTTTCAGCATATGGTTCCTCTTAAAGCATTTCCTTTGGTTCTTTTTTCAGCCTTATACTAATAAATACATAACTTCAGGATAATTTTGCATGCATTCCTCTAAGAGATCTGTGAGTTTTATTTGTATAGGGACCCTAAGGCTGTGAAATATGCCTTGCTGAGCAAAATATTCTTCCTAAAAAAACAACAAAACCCTGCTCTCATATCTGGCCTAAATCTATTTTGAACATTGGTGCATATTTACCAGCTGCTTTCCTGGCTATTTTTTTGTCTCTCTGCTTTTTACACTGTATTGCTTCAGACCAGATAATTGTAAATAGCTCACTACATTCCTCTCTGGTTTTCATATTCTAGGTGGAGAATTTGGTTTAAGTGCTGGAGATGTACAGTAGCCCCAGGGCTTTGAAATGGCTTTACCACTCCAGAGGTACGGAGTAGAAGTCTTATGGACTTATCTCCACATTTTAGCAGTTTTGTCCCTTTTCAGGTTTACTGAAACAGGAGGAAGCTAGCTTCTGTACCGGCAATCAAAGAACATTTTTAATATTCTCAGATTTACTGAACCAATTATGTTAAATCACATTTTAGATGGCAATGCATTTCATGAGAATCTATTCTCATCGCTCCTTCTTGTGTTACTCTTATTTTGTGCTCCCTTTCTCTATATTGATCAATGTCCAATTACTTTATGGCTACTCACTAATTAAACTTGCTCATGGTTTTATTTAAAGGTATTGGTTCTGAACGACATGCACTTTCCCTGGACAAATGCTCTTTCCCTTTGTGTGAAGGCACAAGTGCTGATTCCAGGTGGCACATTGCTGGCTCCCATCTGAGGTGACTGGCTGGGGTGACACCTTGGAGCACCAATTCAGACATTGGCATGGTCCAGAAAGATCTATTTGATGTGTCTACCTCTAGACACACAGCAGACTTACTTAGAAACTGGCAATGAAATTGATTTTTTTCTTGCTCTCTGTTTAATGGTGCATTATAGATTTTGTGGGTTTTTTGGTGTTTTGTACTAAAACCCCTACGTTTTGCAGTTAGTGATGTTTGTGGTCAGGCCACGCTGTGGCCCACAGTAGACTAAAAGCCTGTCATGTCGTGGTAACTGGGATCGGGGGATGATGACCCAGGAGTTCCCAGACATTTTTATGTTCCTGTGTACTGACTTTTGGAGAGGATATTTTTACTCGGTGGCATTCTTCCATGTTTCTTCTATTGTGGCACTGATATTTTGTGATTTTGCCAGTGTGTTTCCCCTGAGAGAAACTAATGATCAGGTGGGGGAAAAAACAATGAGCAAATGTTCTATTTTAATACGGAATTTTGGGTTTGGATATGGGCAAAGAATTCAAACAGATTCAAACTGCTATTTCAAAGTATTTTGACTTTGCCACTTAACATTTAAAACTAGCACACTTAAAGGCATGTAAGTGTAGAGAGGAGAATAATGTTTAAGGACGGTTAAGGTCATAATGCATATATTAAGCAAATATAAATGTATTAGCTTATACATGAATACAGAATACTTGCCAAAAGGCCGCTGAAAGGTGACATTGAAATAAAGCGGCAGATGCTGAGAAACAAGATCTCTGTGAATGAGAGTGAGAGGGAAATCTGGTTTAGTCTTTGTTCATGGCTTTGATCCTGGGTTCAAACAATGCTTCCACAGTTTCAGATGAATGCTTATATCGTTTTAAAAGCAGGATGTTGCAGAGGAACTGGGACTTTTGGGGAAAAAATGTGAACATAAAGAATGAAATGGCATAGAAAGAGTGTAACTCCCTTCTTCCTCTTCCATGTAGACTGTGTGAGTATCTCTTGTCTCCTTAATGCCTGATACTACTGTGGCAGTAGGAAAAAAAAAGGCTTAAAAACAGGGGTATAGATCTTAGGAAACAATTATAGGCACTAAATGTGCCTTTGCATTCAAGGCATATACCATATCTCATCTTATTGCTGCTAGGCTACCACAGCCCTGTATACATTCCTAACCAAGTATCCTGGTGTTTAATCATCTGGTATATCTTACTTGTAAATAACTTGGAAAAAAGGTCTCTTTGATGATTAGCTGATGGATCATCTGCCTTTAAATATTCCTCGCTTGGGGCTAGATTGCAGCACTTACAGCACCGTGCTGCAGAATGAACTGTGGCTCAAAGCTGCCCAGGGCCTCAGCACCCTGAGGTGCCTGAGTGAGGGGCTCCAGAGTGGAGGAAAGGGCCTGATCCTCTCCTCAGCGCAGGGATGGAGGAAGCCCTCATGGCTCTCCTCAGACCTGAGTGACTGCCCATATAGAGGTCCTGTGCTGACTCCGAAAGCTTCCTGCATCCTCCCCCTTCCCTCTGCCCCACTAGCCAAATTCCTAGCACAGTCTGACGTGTTGCAGGATTGGGAATTAGAGCCCCTGCCTCCTAGTTTGTCACTTAGCATTTATCAATATGATCTCCAGAGGTTAACGGTATGTAGAAAGAGAAAACACGCTTTAGTTTCTCCTTGTTTCTTCTATGCTTTCTCTTCTAGATTTTTAAAAGTTTTATTTTATTCTTTATACTCCTTATGTATACAACCAACTGAGATTTTTTACACTTAAATTTCTTTTTCAAAATAAGGGTTTTTCTGTGTGTACTTGCATAGGAGATAGATATAAATAACTGAGAGTCAGTCCCATTTTTAAGATGCTTGATTAGCCTTTTCAGACAAACACACTTAAACATTGGGCTTTTGCTTGAGAAGAAAAGTCTAATTTTGAACACAACTGTTAAAATTATCTGAAGAAGATTCACTATAACTTACCTCCTGAGACTTGGCATCTTCTAAAACAAAACAGTAAACCCTGTAGAACCATCACTATGACTAAGATAGGTGGCATGGGCTTTATCCTGCTACTAGGCAATCGAAGGGGAGCCCACATCTATAGGCATGGTGCCAGATTCAGCCCTGCAATGGGCAAGGCAGGTCAGAGCCTTCCCCGTACTACCCATTGCAGGTAGCCTCATCACCTGCTGCTTCTGACTGGGCCCCCCGCACTGACACAAGCCCGGCTCACCACCCCTCCATGCCCAACGATCACTGAACGGCCAACTGAACCCATTGCTCCCACCACCCTGGCCCCGCTGCGGATCGTGGGGCCACTCCCTCGATGGGAGGGCATGGCACAGGGCGGACTATAATGTAGAAGAATGACCTCAGTGAGAAAAGGTAGCCCTTTCTTCGCTGATATGTAGTTTTAATGCTGATAGCTGTCACCCCTAAGCTTAACCATTATTTCTGAGACTATCTTTCTCTTTTCTTCCTTTCCCTTATTGCTTTGCACCTTCCTCCCATTCATGGTTTCTTTATTTCATTCATGTAATTGTAGCTAGCTCTTCTCTGGAGACTGAGAAATGTTAAGGTGGATTTATCTGAACAGTATCTGAGTGTGGTTAAGCTCATTTCTTGTACTAAATGAGCTCTTTAGTTTAGGATCTGCTGTTATAAATGCTCTCTCTGACATCCCAAATAAAAATAACGAGCTGCCCTCGGGAGTTCATTAGGACACTAGCTAGCTTGGTGAGGGGCCCTGAGGAGTGAAGTTACTTGTCCTTTCGCTTTATGCTTCCCGATGCTCACGCTCCAGGAGGACCTAAAGCCCATTAGCCTCCTAATGCACATCCTGTTTTGCTTATTGCTTTATTCATATTGGACTGGGAATGAAGAGCAGATGATGCCCAAAAATGGCAGCAGTGTTAGGGAAAAGGGGAAGAAAGACAAGTGTGTTGATTTATTACATTTGTGGCATAGCATCGAGTGGAAAACCTGGCTGGAAATGTAAAATACTGAAGGAAAAGCAGAGCCATCAACTCACACCACCCTTCAGCTGACTTCTTCCCTCTCTTCGTGGCCTGGAATAGACCAGGCTGAGGCACCTCATTGGGTGTCAGCACCTCCCTGGACTAGCAAATACATGTAAAGCCCCAAATCCATCACAGCTAAAATGTCACCTTGAAAAGATGGTGCCTTTGTAGCTCTTCTACCTTCTCTTCTGAAACTGATACAGCTCATGAGACCAAGCCAGCCTGAGTTAAGGTACTTCTCTTCCTCTCCGCTGATGGCTACCATCTCTCTGCCCAGAGGTCGTGCCCCTCTAAGAACAGCAGCCGAGAGCACCATGCGAGCACTCACCACTGCGGCAGAGGCAGCCCATGTGGAAAGGAGGTTGTCAGCTGGGAACGCAGAAACTGTTAAGATGAAGGGCCTGTCCCTCACTAGTCCTGACTTAATGTCTTTCACTAACACAGATAAATCAAAAGTAGGATGTCAGCCCATGCCCTTAATCTAGCAAAATGGGAGCAATGTTCTTTTGCAGCTGTAGCCGTAAACAGATCGTTCTGCAACACCAATTGATTGCTTTGTGCTTGAAGTATCCTGTGTATTTTAAATTCACTAAGGTGAAACTTTAAAAGCAGAAAGTTTGCATGATGAGCCTTACACATCTATATTTTATTGTGAACTTGGGTACCATCATTGCATCTTCTGTAATCAACCTGTCAAGTGAAGGGAGTAATATTGATTTCCCATTCATCACTTGGCACTGGATGCTCATACCCACCACAGACTACAAATACTCTCTTTGCTCAACTAAGTTGTTATTCAAGTATTCAGAGCCAAAAGTAAGCAGGGAAATCAGGCATTGCAGCAGCTGTAGTCTGCTGGAGTAACTTCCTAAAACAAACATCTTCACGTAGTCCTAAGGACAATTTTATCTCTTGCTAGGTTTGCCACTGCAGAAAGAATTGAAATTGTACCTCTTTGCAGGCTGTACTGTTTGCAACTGCGGTGAAGGCTGCGAATGCTACACCCTTATATTTTCCCATGGGATTGGAGAATGCTTTTGTAATACCTACGGTTGTTCTGTGATCTCATGAAAATTATTGTTGGTTTTATACAATAATGGCTAGGAATCCTGGTCCTAGAACAAAATCCCAAAGCTGATGTATAAATACATGATCCAGAAAGCTTACAAAATGCAGTTATTGGTTCATATACTAGTTCAAGTGCAATGGAGTTACTGAAGTTTAATGAGTTACTGCCTATCTGCTGAATTATACGTATGTTCTCAGGGATGGCTCAATAAGATGACTGAGTTGAATTAAGAGCTCGTCCTTGTTGAAATGGGCTATCCTCTCTTCCTCCTTCCCCATGGACCTCCCCTCTTCCTTCCCTTTTTTATACAAGTTCTTGTGCTCCCATTCTTGTTGAAGTGATCCAGCTCACAAAAACAAAAGCAAAAATCTTTCTTTCCCTTGGGTTGGTTTCATGCCACCTCAGTGAACTGTATGAGCTTACCAAAGGCTGAGCTGAGTGCCAGAGCCGGCATGAGGGAAGCAGTGGCCATGAAGGGCTGACGGTGGAAGAGGTACAAAAAGAAGAGAGGAACTGCAGTAAAAACAAGTGGTGGGATGATGAGATAGAAGAAACCGTGTTAGGGAGCTTATGTAGAAAGAATCCTTGAGATGGAGAATCATTGAGATGAATTTTTCAAGGATTCTTGAAAACCTGTCTGAATTGAAGAGAATGCTAGAACTACAGGCCTAGACAACCATGGAACTTGGGGTATCTTATCAGCAGGAGAAATATGGTGAAAACCTAGGAAAAAAGAAGTATTGCTTTGGCTGTGTTGAGTTTGAGTGTTAAGAAAGCACAAAGAGGTATCCAGCACAAGCTTGATAAAAATTGAAAATGGTATCCTATGAAACTATCTTATTGATCAAGATTATAAATAAGTAAACAAATGTGGTGAGTCAGTCTTAACCACTTTTTTTTTTTAAAGGAGGGGAAACAAATCAAAGGTAAATCCTCTATCCTGCCAGAAGAGCACTAGATATTCAGAAATGTGTAGGATATTGTACTTCTTTGGTGTATTCTTCGGCACTATTTTATGGTAAAGCTTAGGGCAAAAAGAGAACCTCATCAGTTCACCCTCTATCAAACCACAACAAATGTAATAATTTGCAGGACTATCTAGACTTAGCTTTAAAAATGGAGACTTAAGAGGAAAACAAACCAGTACAATTCAAGACACTACACAAACTGAGAAAAGGGGATTAAGAGGAAACTGTGAGGAGGAAACTCCAAACTACTTTTCCCAGGTCTTGTGTGTGTTTCCCACTTCTGGAGGTGGCTCACATTGGAGACAAGAGCCTGGACAACATGGATCATCAGGTGGCCTGGCTTTCTACTTTCCTTAAAAAAAAAAAAATCAAAGAATAAATCCCTTCTTTCTTTTCAGTTTTAAGCAGACGCTGTAATTGAGGTATCGCCTTCCGAATTACCTTTTACAGAACACGGTGCAACAGCACGGAGCATCCTGAACTCCGCCTGGGGCTGACAACCCTCCCTACATTTCGCGGGGCGCTCCGCTGACTTTCTCAGCGACGGGCGCGAAGTCGCAGCACCCGGCAGCTCCCGAGGAGAGCAAAGGCACCGGCCGGCCCCTCGCGAAGCCTGCCCCGCCGCCTCCTGCCGCAGGGGCTCCGTGAACTCCTGCGGGGGGATGTAACTTGGTTTATGGCGGGCTGCCGCTCTGCCCCGCCGGTGCAGATGGCGAGGGCCCCGGGAGCCGCTCGGCGGGGACGAGAGGTCGGAGAGGGGACGAGGGTGCCAAGCGGCATCGCCCGCCCCAGCCGGACGCGGCGGCGCCCCGGCCCACAGGCGGCGGCGGGCGGGCGGCAGCGGGCGCGCCTGCGCTCCGCCGCGCCGCCCGGGGAGGCGGAGGCGGCCGAGGGGGACCCGGCGTTGGGTGACAGGCGGGGCGGGGGCGCAGGGCCCGGCTGGCTCCCCGGCTCGGCCGCCGGCCGCCCCCCCGCGCCGCAGGCACGGTGAGTAGTCCCGTCTTTCTCCTCCGCCGGGGCCGGGAGGCGGGAGCCTGCTGCGCCCCGCCGGCTCCCCCGCCCTGCCCGCTGCCCACCCTCCGGGGGTGGGGGCAGAGCCGCCGCTGGGGCGCGGTTGCCGGAGCTGCCGCTGCCCCCCCGCCCGCCCAGCTCCCCCTCCGCACCGCGCAGGCGGCGGCGGGGAGACAAAAGCGGACAAAGGAGGCGAAAGCCGTGTTTGGCGGCTGGGGGAGGCAGGGCTGGGCATCGCGCGTCGCTCGGCGGTCCCGCGTCTCCGCGGGCGCGGGGAGCACCCGGGCGAGCTGGGGCGGCGAGGCCGGCCCCGGGGTGCCGGCTCCCGGGGTTCCCGCCGCCGCTGCCCCGGCGTCGGCTTTGTTCCCCTCTCCTCCGCCGGCGGCTGCTCCCCGGGCCGCCGAGTTGTAGCGGAGTATTTATTTCAGCGTGCTTATTTTTAGGCTGGAAAATAAAAGGCTTGGCATGGCGACCTTTGGCTGTCGCATCCGGCGCCAAAGAAAAGGGTCGCCCCATGTCCTCCCCTGCTCCTATGTAAATCCATGTGCTGTCCCCAAGGACGCGGTCCCCGGGGCGCTCCCGCGGCCCTCCCCCCCGTGGGGGCGGCGGGCGCACCCCGCCGCTCAAGGCAGATCCCGGGGTCGGGCGGGCAGAGGCCGGGGCGGCGGGGAGGGGGGCTCGGGGGCCGGCGCCGCTGACCTCCCGTGCTTGCTCTCCGCCCCGCAGATCGGCAGCACCCCCCGGAGCTCCGTCACCGGCGTCGGCGGCGCGGAGAGAGGAGGATGCGGGCGGCGCTCCCCCGCGGCGGCCGGGCTGGCCGCGGGGCCCCGGCGGGCGGCTGCTGAGCGCGGCGCCGCGGGCATGCGGCGGCGGGGAGCAGGAGCCGCCGGTAGCGGGGACGCCCCGGCGGGCGGGCGGGCGGCCCCTTGAGCGAGACCGAGGGAGGATGGAGCCACAAAGGACTTTGGCTGACACGTGCGGCGGGGCGGCCGGCGGCGGCGGCTAGGGCCACCCCCTCCCCTCCCTCCTCCCCTCCCCGCTATGCTGCGCTCCCGCCGGGCCCCTCAGCGCGCTCGACGCACGGCGGCGATGGAGCCGGCCGGCCTCCTCTGAGGCCGCGGCCGGACCCAGCATGGCCTCGGCGGGGACCCCGGCGCAGCGGCGCCCCGGGGCGGAGCGGCCGGCGGCGGCGGCGGGGGGCCGGGCGGAGGCGCCGCGGTGCCGCAGCCTGCCCGCGCTCGGCGGGGCGGCGCCGCGGGGCCGCGGGGCCGCGCTCGGCTCCCCCCTGGCGGCCGGGGGGGGCGGCGGCGGCGGTCGGCCGAGCCCCGCCGCGGGACCGGCTCCCGAGGACGGACGGGGCGGGGGCCCCGGCGCCGCCGCCGCTGCCGGGGCTGCCCGGCCCCCCGCCGGCAGCGGGAGCTTCCCCCGGGGGCCGGAGCGCGGGCAGCCGGCGGCGCCCGGCCGAGGGGTGTCCCCGGGCCCCCCGCTGCCGCTGCGGCCGCCGCTGCTGCTGGCGGCTCCCCCGGGCAGAGCTTGCCTGCGGGCCGTGCTGGCGGACTCGCGCTTCTTCTTGGTGTGCATGTGCTTCCTGACCTTCATCCAGTCCCTCATGGTCTCCGGCTACCTGAGCAGCGTCATCACCACCATCGAGCGGAGATACAGCCTCAAGAGCTCGGAGTCGGGGCTGCTGGTCAGCTGCTTCGACATCGGGAGTCTGGTGGTGGTGGTCTTCATCAGCTACTTCGGGGGGCGTGGACGGAGGCCGCTCTGGCTGGCCGTAGGGGGGTTTTTCATCGCCCTGGGGGCTGCGCTCTTCTCCTTACCTCATTTCATCTCTCCGCCGTACCAGATCCAGGAATTGAACTCCTCCGTCAGTAACGAGGGCTTGTGTGTGACTGGCAATGGCAGCGCCAAGGAGCAGTGGGACTCGCTGGCCTGTGTCAAGGACTCCGGCGGAAACGACCACTCTCTCTATGTAGCTTTATTCATTTGTGCCCAGATCCTCATTGGCATGGGCTCGACACCCATCTATACCTTGGGACCAACCTACTTAGATGACAATGTCAAGAAAGAAAACGCCTCGCTTTACCTAGGTAAGGCATCTCAGTACCAGCGTGCTTTGAAGGCTGAACCCCAGATCTCTCTGAGGGACCGGTTACAGGTACTTTGGTCCTGTTCCTTCTGAACGACGTCTGTGCTAAGCTTTCCTTCTGAAGTGAACTTTTGATGTAAAATTGCCATGCTTTCCTACTTTAAAATTATTTTTTCCTCTTGTGGAGTGGTGAACAGCAGTAACAGGTGAAGCTAACCTAGTGTGCGTGGAGGCGGCTGCACTCACACCCTCCTGCACGGGGAACGGAGCAGCAGAGAAGGTCGGCTTCTCTGACGCTTTCAGCACTTGGCATTAGCTGGTGACTTTTTCAGAAAGCAGTATTAAAGTTTGCCGTGCCCCTTCAAGTTTCTTTCTGCTAATACAGAAGCTATATATTTCTAAATTTTGGTCAGCATGCTTTTACCCTGGTCTCTATCTATGATGTTAATGTTTTGTAAGCACTTTGAGAGATTTTGGCATGCTTCATTTTACTTTTCCAGCATTCATTTATCTTTAACTAGCAATGAATTTTGGTTGGCATCAGTAAATCATCTGGCAACTCAGAATGAGTTCAAAAAATGTTGATAAAACAGCAAGTAAAACCTTCAGGGTTAAGAGCTCAGTTACGGGAGCTCAAGGGATGCAACAAAATGAGAGTCCGACCTGTTAGTACCTGGCACCTGGCTTTCGGCAGGGACAGACGGGTCTTCCTGATAGTTGTTTTTAGGATGGGAGAAAAGGGTTTCTCAGATAACTGGGTACTAAATGTTTTTGGAGTTTGACCACGATAACAAACACCATACATTTTTGATAGTTTGCGTAACGTGTCAGAAGATTGATTGTTCTCTGAATTTGTATTTGTATCTTACATGCTTCTGTAAGAAATGAACCTCATGTACTCCTTCAGATTCTTTTCAAATAAGGAGAGACACTTACGGGGCTGAGAGAGCTGGATGGATGCTCAGCATTTGCAGTTCGATTTACTTCAGCTTTACGATAACCATGGAGATAACCATTCTGTGTAAAATAGACATGCATGAAAGGAATACGCTTGGGGTGTGCGTGTACTTACTTTATTAAGCAAAAGTAGTGATCTGGATCAGTGTTTTTATTCCTTTTGAGCTGTTCTTCAGCAATTTGACTGTTCCCTGAACCGTTTTAAAGCCATGCACAGTCTGTGTGCGGTGTCTTGAGAAAGCCTGAGGCACTGCTGTTTTCAGAAGGAGGGAGAGGTATTATCTCTGTTTTTTTCTATTGTTTTCATGGCATTGCTAATCTGCCTGATGAAATATTTGACAAAGTGTTTTTCCTCCCTTCCCTCTGAGAAAGGTTAAGTGGTATGGAAATTTAGATTAACCCGGAATCAACTTTATTGGCAGTATGAAAAAGCAAAGCATCCTGTTGCTGAGGTTAGTAACTAGTTTGGAGCAGCAGAGAGGGGGGCCGAAACTTTTGCAAATAGATGATTTCATACAGTCCTCAAAAACACAGCAAAAAAGGGAATGGAAAGGCTGTAGGTGAGGAATGAAGGGTGAAAGAGATCAACGGTGCGAGAGGAGGAAGCCTTCATGGAAGGGGGAAGCAAAGTCAGTGGTCGGAAATCCTCACTGTGCAGGAGAAATGGTGCCTGCCATTGAAGCGCTTCAGGCGCAGGAAATTGTAATAAAGTGACTCAGGTAACTTTTAATTGCGGCAAAGATCAGCCTTGAAGTTAACAAAGGTAAAAGACACCAGCAGCTGTTGGAAGACTCTACGTGACCCTGTCGCCAGGCACTGAAAGCAGCTTTGATCTATACTGGGAATACCCTCGTAGAGTTGGCGTTCGTATGCAGTGATACACGAAAGTAAAGATGAGGTACCCAGCTAAATTGTACATGAAAAATTTATGCCTGTGATCTGATTGTGTCCACAGGGAGAAGAATTAAAATGAACACAAAGCATGTTTAAACACTGAGTAAAATGTACCATCACCTCCTTTCAGTCTTTAAGCTACTCAGGGCTAGAAGCGATGTTGCTTGCCATTGGAAATCTTGGTATTATCTTTTTTAAATAGTGGGCAATTCTGAGGAAATGTTTAACTTGTTCAGGTTTGAATGTTTACCTCTTGTTGGACTTAACGCCAATGACTTTTTGAAGGGTAAAAACTGAGTTCAGTGGGAAAAAAGAGCATCGTTCGGCACGCTGATGTGAGCAAACATGGGTTGTGGAGTTTCTCAGAGGTCTGGAATGTTTCCTGTTCTCGAAGAGAGGGATTTGTGGGTGGTGGGCAGCCCAGCTGGGTGCGGAGATGGGCTCGAGGTGGCCAGGGCATGGCCAGCCACCACACATCTTGCGTTATGCAATGCCTGTTTCTCAAGGTAGGATGATTTTATTCCTGGGGCAAGCTATACAAATGATGTCAAAATGTAAAATGTATTTATGCATGTAGGCATGAGGTAACAAAAAGTCTTGGAGTGGGCCATGGGAGCTGAGAGGTTTTGAAAAGAGAGGGAAGCCTGGTAAAGCAGATTTGAGTCACACAGATGTATGTGTCTGAATGAGGACAGTTAATTAAAAAAAAAGCATATCCTCTAATGTAAAGTAGAAGGTCATTAATGTGTTTGTTCGTAGTCATGCTGGTATTGCATTCTATGTTTTTTTTCCAAAGAAATGTAACATATATAAAGATGCGTTCAGATGAGAAACATTTGTTTACAAGCATGCACATGATAAAAGTTCCACCAAGCTGCAGAACTGAAGAGCTCTTCCACCCTGCAAGTGTGCTCGCTAATCATAGGTCAGTAAAGCCCCCCTGAGTATCGCTAATCCTGATTCTGCAAAAACTCACCTTATGTGGCTGTGGAAGCTATTTTATTTCTTTTCCAAGTTAATCCAGCTCAGGGCTCGAGTGGCAATAGCATATCCTCTTAAGTGTAGGCATGCAAGCTCAATGGGGACAGCTGTTTTAACATTCCTGGCTGGAAGTCCTGCTCTCAAAAAACATATTTGATGCTTATACATAGTCTCTTGGCTGCCTACACTTAAGTCCATCTGTCAGGGTGGCACGGTGGCCAGTTTACAAGGTGGTATGGCGTTTTTAGTAGGACAAAGGTGCCAAGCAGGGACATGTATTTGGGCTGCCTGCATAGCAATGTGCGAGCTCACTCTTCTGCGGGATGTTTCTTCCTTGTGAAGGCAGTGCTACCTCCGCGTCCTCCTGCCCCTTAAACCTGGTGGTGCTTTGATGCCCCGATGCTAATCTTGAGAAAATGTATGACATCAGGCTTGGAAACAAGTCATGATTGTAACAGGTGTCTAGGAAATATAAGAACTGTCTCCCTTAATCACAGATAATCCAAAATGGAAGTTACGCACTTTCTGTAAAAACTGAGCCATCACTGTGTTGTCTTTGTCCACTCCTAAAGTCTCTCCCTTCTGTGCTCGGCTGTGCGGTAGCATGTCTGTCGTCAGCTGCCCAATGTGTGCAGGTTCTCCTTTTAATTAATTAATTAATTAATTGAATTAATTGCAACTTAATTGGGAGCTGAATTGGACTTCACGAGTCTTGTTTTGTACTCTTGATGGTATTTCTGCTACTTGTAAAATTCTAGTGCTTAAACACAGCGTGTTTTTTTCTAAACACTGGTTTTTTTTTTTGTAGGGATCCAATAGTTTGTCTTGAATGTGAGTTTACCTTGTGATTGTATCATGAATTTTAAAAGCAGTTCCTTAAAGTTAACTGTGACACTTGGAAAGGGAAGTTTTATTAGTGGCATTACAGTGCCTGAATAATTTTAAAATATTTTGCTTCTTTTGCAAGTGGGTATCGTAATAAAAAAGGAATTTACTTTGAAAATTCACGCATGGAAAGTCAATGTTAGGTTTTACAGAAATATTACATTAATGAAAATATTTGAGCATTCAGGAATGACTTTCACCAGTACCCCCCAAAAATGACTAGTGGGTGAATTAGTCATTGTGCTAAGGATGTTTTATTTCCATTTCCAGAATGCTTTCTATAGGCTGGTTAGGATATGATATGAGAAAACGGTCTAAGGCAGTTTAATTTCATGCAGACTCTCCATAGTTTTGGGAACACACCATAATTACAAAATGCAAAGATAAAGCTTTTATGAGATAAGAGCTGAAAAACTGGATAAACCTGTGTAAATGGGGTTCACGCAGATAATGGCTTGAGAGCCAGGGAAGTAAAATCCTTTCCTAACCTGGAAAAAGAATAAAAATTTAGACTAGTTTCAAAAATATTTTGGACTCTAGCTTTGTTTTCATGAGGATCATTTGTGGGTTGCTGTTTCTAGCATTAGGTAAACCATTTCACTGTGACTATATTCTACCTGGAAATCACCTTCTTACCAAGTGTTTTACAGCTGGATGCTCTGGGTACCCCTCATGTCTTTTACAGACTCCCCCAAAGCATATCAACATGTATATATGTTGATTGTATTTATTGTATTTCTAGTTAAATCTTCCCTTATATTGATGTCCCACCTGGAATGAGAGGGCAGGAGGAGTAGCTTCACGTACTCCATCGGAAACCCACTGCCTCTGCCTGCTGTTCCCGGGGCAGAGTCCAGCTGCTGAACAAGCTGGGCCTCTGTAACGTGCTGTTGCCTGGATGTTGGCACGGGAAGCACTGGATTTTTGTGCTGCTTTGATTCGTTTTGGTCTGGCCACTTCTGGGGTTACAGATGCCACTGAAGGACAGGAGCTGGAGCCTGACAAGGGCATCACATTCTCTGTATAGGTGCTGCAAGATCACTGAGGTTTTCCAAGGCAGGATCAACTTTCTAGCTGAACAGGAGGGACTGTCTGGAAGTAGTGAAACGGCTGACCAGCATTTCATTTTATTCTCACCATTCAGCCTATGACTACTTGTGGTTTACATTGAATATACTTCCTGCTACCTGATATCCGAAAAGGCTCGTTTCCTACAGGGTTTTCTCAGCATTGATCCCTATAGTTGGTAAACCTTACAGAAATAGTACATTTATTTTTACAGCATGCCCATGAGGAGGCAGGATTTTATGAATCAAAACTTGAAGCAAAAGGGCATGTTCACCAGCATTTTTTATTGCTTGCTGTATTTCCCTTGTAAAAGAGCAGCGTGCAGAGCTTATTCCTCAAATACAGGATTTTAGTTTATCTGAGTGAAAGTCACATCTTGGTTTATCCGTAGGCTAACACTAAGACTTGGCCCATCAGCAGTCTTTTTTGTACAAACATGTGCTTGCTTTGTTTGCACACTCAGCTGGGCAGAGCTGGCTGCAGGCTGAGCTCACTGTGCTCTCAGCTGGGCGTAGAGAGCATCTTGGGATGCAGGTGAAGTGGCCGTGGGTCTGTTTGTGCATATGCATTATACTGTTTTCCCACACAGATGGTTTAGCACTCAGAGGGTTCAGTATTGTGCTTCTCTGGCGTTTCTGTAACATCTTTTTT
Organism: Theristicus caerulescens; assembly: GCA_020745775.1. Lineage (NCBI taxonomy): Eukaryota > Metazoa > Chordata > Aves > Pelecaniformes > Threskiornithidae > Theristicus > Theristicus caerulescens. The sequence goes on along the minus strand of CM036558.1, from coordinate 131,381,809 downwards.
GTTAAAATGCTGATCAGGCAGCAGGCACGTTCCTAATAATTATTTAAAGTAGCACTATGCAGTTTTATTGCTGTTTCCTATAGCTGAGGAAATAGAAAGATCAATTTTACTCTTCTTCTCCACTTTAGTATCCTGCTCCATACGTGGACTGATACTTTATTTTTCATAGTATAATCCTAGGTATAATTTTCTTAGGCATTTAGAGAAGGTGGGGTTCTGTGTCCATGTAAGCAGTGTGTGCGTATGAGTCCAATGAAAGGTGGGGGCAGCCTTTCCTCTGAAGTTTTCTGCCTGCGGGATTTAATGTCGTGAGTGATACACCTTCACTTGCCCTGCCAGTGTCGTGTCCCTTAGGGATGCTTTCTGCATCTCTCCCGTTGTGTCCTTGCCATGAGCTACGGCATTGTTCACAAGCAGCTGCATTGACAAAGCATCGCTTGAAGTTACTGGCAAAACGTGCCTTGCCCTTCTTAGGAGCAAGAAGAGACTTATGCACATACTTCCCTGATTGTCTCTTTCCTTTTATTTTAAAGGAGGAAAACTGGGTTGGATCCAGGGGTCTGAAACTCACTGAAGTCCCAGGCCCAGTTGTTTTCCTTCGTTAGCATTTGTCAAAATGCTTAGCGTTTTGTTTCTGAGGCTGGCAGTGCCCTTTTTGCCTGCTTGAGCTTGGAGAGCAGCTCCTTTCTTCTCCTGTGAGCTCTGCTGCAGGGCTGTTTGGGCAGACAAGTGTCTGAACCTGCTGCGGTCCCCGGAGAAGCTTGGAAACTTAGATGTGAAAGTGGCCTTTAAGTAACAGCTTGTTTGTACCTTCTCCCAGGAACCGAAGGCTTGGGATCTAGTGTCTGATTACTCCGGGGCTGGAAACTTTAGCTGTCTGCTGGATACCCTGACTATTTTGTAAAGGGTCACTGTAACTACTCCTGTTGCAAGCGGATTAGAGATGCTTTGTGTTTCATGTGTTTTTCCTTAACTTTCATTCAGCGGCCGCCTCACCTGGGAGGGCTTAATTGCTGTGAAAGTGCTTATGCAGTCAAAAGAGAGGAGACCGGATTTCTCTCTATCATCATTCAAAGATACATAGGTTTCTGTCTTGGCTGTGCAGGGAACACGGGCAATTATATAAATGAGGCTTGACCTGCTGTTTAGTCCTGAAGGCCAACATCTAAAAATTCTGATTTTTAAAGTAGGTGAATGGATTTCATCCATGAATTTTAAAAGAGCAGAAAAGTAACTCAATCATATTAGACTCTTTAGTCTCACACTCTCTTTTTAATCCTGTTTTAAGTCTTTTTCACCCTGCTAGCACTTTTAAAACCCTTGTTACTTGGGAAGCATGAACTCAGTTTTCCTTTTTTGTTGTTTTTACATGCCTTTCCCATTTCTTTTGAAAACAGCTGAGAAGTTACCATGCAAAAATGGCACATACTTCAACTGGTCCCCTCTGGCAGTTGTTGCCTCTGTGGACTGTAGCGGTCAAAGTAAGTGTTAGCTGTGCTGCTGGTGGATCGGACGGTGTGACGTGGACTCTGACAGCAGGGCAAGCTGATCACCTGCCTGCCTGCGAATCATCTCCAGAGCTGTCAAAATTTCAGCTCCAGGTCCAAGGGTGCCTTTGCAATCCCCCTCAGCAGCTATGGGGGTACCAGGAGTCATTAGGGCTGTAATCTGAAGGTGCTGAAGCAGCACAGTCGGAGAGGGACATGCTTTCCCCAGGGAACCGCTAGAAGTAAGGGCTCTGCACAAGGAGCAAACAACTTTGTTGGCCTTCTGAGTCCTAGTGTCCATGCTTTTATTTAAGCACCGTGGTGCTTTTACCACGACTCAGTTGGACTATCTGGGCACATGGGCTGGAGCCAGCAAAGTTATGACAGCAGACAACGCTGCAGTGTGCATGCAAGCTAATTTCACTTGAGTCAGCCAGATCCGTACCCCCAACTCCTTCAAAGTGCCTCGAAAAAAATAGGACATTTCCCATGATGGGAAAGAATATGTCAGCGTCCGGCAGCACAGCGAAGTATGGGCTGTGTCCTGCTTTGCTGCTGAACAGTTGGGAGTTTGGGCATCTGTTATGCTGTCACAAGGCCAGAAATTCAGACTCACCGCACGGCATTAACAGGAGAGCTAAGGAACCCGGGTCTTTCCTCTTACCTTTCCTCCATCCTTCTCTTCTGCCATGGTGAATTTGTTCTTACCTGAGAAACTGGGAACTGTGAACACAGAAACCTGAGTGCTATTTTCTGCTGCCATTACACCTGATAGTCTAATCTGAAAGCACTAATTCTGATGTAGGTAAACAGCTTACTTGGTAGCAAAGCCACATTACAGCAGTGAAAACGTACTCTGGTATGAATTACATTTTAGCTAGTCTCATGGCGAGTTTGGAGGAGATGCAGTCTGAAAAAAACATGTATATTTTTACTTGTAATTTGAACAAGCAGATACAAAAATTATTCAAAGAAAATAAACATGAATTGTATCATGTGAAGTACTTGCAAAACAGTACTGCATGTTCACTAATCATATGCTCCTGTGCTGTTCCTCTTTGATTTTCTTCTCTGTTTTCAGTACAGGTCCTTTTTCAGCAGCTTGCTTGCTTTTCGTTAGCTTGCTGGGATATTTTTTGGTTGCTCCCATTTTTTTCCTTGCATATATTGATATTAACACTTTCTTTGCCTTGCACCATGCACAGTAGGACCTCAATCTGACGGTTACCCTCTGTGCCTTTTGTCTTTGGTGCTTACAGGATCACAATGAAAGCCTCAAGAGTGTCTCAGCATTGATTTTCTCAAAATCCAGTGCTGCTCTGAAACCAGCTACTAGCTCTTCAGTTGTTTGAATTTAGTAAGCTTTTGTAAATTAGCAACTACTTTCCATATTTATTTGTCTGTTTTCCATCAACTTCTTCTAATTGATACTGGATGGATTCTCGTGTGGTTGTATCCTTTCCTTTCTGGATTAATTAAGATATCCTCTAGAGTCAGAATATTTCAGATAATCCTTATATTAGCTGAGCGTATCTTCTGATAGATGCTTTGCTAGCCAGGGCATGGTATTTACTGTTTCATGCTCAAGTTGTAGTTCACACCAGTGTTTGTCACAGATTTGTTTGCAGTGCTTTACTTCAGGTGTCATGTAGGCACTCAAAGGTCCCAGTGGGCTCCTGAAGTCAAGTGTTCCCAATGACACCTTCGTTCCCACTTCTCCTTTTTTTCAGTCCCTGGTTAGATTAAAATCTAAGTACCTGACCTCCCCAGAAGTCATTTTAAGAAATATGTTCTTGTAGATAAATCAAAGTAGATTGTGAAATAGTTTTGAGCATGCTGTGGTGGCTGCTAACCTGTAATTACTCAAACAGAATGTGTTAAGCCTCATTTGTGTCTAAAAATATCTAAAGGAAATACTCTGTAAGATATTATCTGATGTTGCTGTGTGTTAAGCTTTCCCTGTACTTAAAGAGAAATTGCTATCTTCAGCTGAGCTGTTGACTCAGTAGATTTTGCTGGGTGTAAGACAACTGGAATCACTACCTTTTCCATCAAAGGTCCCAAAGGAATCGGCTCACAGGCTCAGAGGTCAAAACCATGTGAAATTCATGAGCAGAATACCCTGAGGATGCTGGTTAGGTGGGATTTCTCAGCTGAAGAAACACCAGGAAAGGTGAAGGAGAAGGGGAGGTTTAGTGCCAGTGGCATGGGACCGGCAGTGCCTCTTTGGTGCAGTCCAAGGCAGTGGGGGGCAGAGCCAGAAGGAGCTCTGGGCCAAGGGAAGGGCGCCTGCTGGGGCCGGTGCCAGATGGAGCCCATGGGAAGGGCTGAAGGTGCTGCTTTAAGTGTCTGTGGAGTCCTGGAAAGCCCCTGGCAAGGCCAGGGACTTTTGGAGATGGAGACAACAGATAAGCTTTGCTTCTGCCCACGCTTTTTTCCTCCCAGCCCAGTATTTCCCGCTTCAGCCCAACATGCCTTTCCACGCTGTCCGTTGATCCCTGCCATTTCAGTAGCTGGAGTTCAAAAAATAATAACAAAATAGTTTGCCTCTTTGTGATTTTTAATCCGAACTTATGTTTCTGCTTGTTATTTCATCCCAGTGAGTGAAAAAGAGGTTTAATAGAGAGTGTAACCTTCTGGAGTGCAAATAGCTTCAGTAATAACTCTCCCATTTAAAAAAGTAAAAAATTCGCAGAAGACCACTACATAATTTTAGAGTCTGTAATTTCTGCAAACATGATGGGCAATTTGTATCAACTTGATTTAATACAGCTGTCTAGTGACAGAAATAGTGAGGGCATCCCTAGGGAAATTTTATAGTCGTGGGGGAATTTAGATAACACATGAGCTTTTGAGTCTGCAATATGGTAGCACTGATGCACACAAATTCAGGCATTTATCTGGTAAGTTATATAATTGGCCTAAAATAGGAATTTCAGGAAACTATGTTTCTTCTGCTAATAGCATGACTGAGGGAAGGAAGTGGGATTTTGGGGCTGTCTGAAATAAGTAGGTGTTAATTTGTTACCATACCTGCATTGTGTTCTTGGAGGAATATTAGTCCTGTTACACAACGAGTAAATAGGCTCTGAACTCGGCACTACATCACTGTAATGTAATGCCATACTGTAAATAATTTTTCAAAAGCATAGCTGAGGACTGAATTGATTCTTGAAGGAAGAGCTGTACTCTAAATTATAGTTCCTAAGTAGCAGTTGCACTCTTTTGATACATGGAAGCTCTGTATATTCATTGACCTCAGTGACTGAATATTTTAATGGAACAGTGATTCTAATAGCAAAGATATAGCTGGCCGGTGTGAATTCCTTTGGCTGCAGAAGCAAAGTAGGCAACGATATCTGTGTGTTTACTCCCACGTCTTCTCCAAAAGCTCTGGGAGAAGGAAGATGAGCACTTCTAAAAGAGTACCCTCTGCATTTAGGAGTACCTCTGCGACTGAGCCTATGCAGAAGTATAAAAAAAGACCTTTCCTCATTAGCTTTTGCTCCTTGCCTTACTTGATATTTGTTAGCAATTGATTTTTGCTTAGATGTGGACATTTATGGGTAATTGCAGTAGCTTTGGACACTCAGAAGCAAGTAGGACACAGACAACAAGTAGGGAGGCATTTCGCCTTGAAAGGCAAAATAAAAAGAGTAACGCTAGTGCACCCATGCATTTGTGATAGTTAAAAGAAGATCAGCCTTCTATGAGAAATGAGGTAAAACTATTTGACTAGTATTTGCCAGGCCAGCTAATGGGAAAGGAGTTGAAAAAAGCTTTTAAACCTGGTGAGTCAGAAACCTTGGGTACATATGTGCCTTCTCAGCCTACAATAAGGATAAGAGATTCAATTTACCAGAGAAAAACAGAGGATTATATGAACTAATATAATTTTAAGAGTGCCTACACTGATGTTGTTAGAGCAGCTATTACTCCTTTGGGTAAGTAGTAATATTTTAAATATTTGTATAAGGTAAAAGTGAGCTGTTTGTGATCAGATAGATCTGTAATTAACTTCCCTTCATCCTTATTCCCTTCTTCATCCTCCCCTGCATCCCCACACTCCAAATTTAAATCCTACAAAAATAAGAGCTTACCGTGGGTCTGATGCAGTGCAATGCTTTCAAGAAAACTCCATGTTTTAATTCTCAGAGTTGTACTGTGTACTTATACCTATCATCTCAAGTATTACAAAGACTGAAGAAGGGATCTGTCATCTGTCACAGTTTCAGGGTATGTGAGAAATGACATCTCATTGTTTGCCCAGGTTGGCATACTGAAGTCTTTTACTAACTGTTGGGTCAAGGTTGACCACTTTCCTGTAGGAGCAGAAGATGTAACTGGCCCAGACAGTGAGAGGACTGCTGAACGGTCACGGTAGAAGAGTTTGATAGCCATGAGGTTTATATTAGCAGATAGGCATCCTACACTATGAGCCAGCTGCTTTTTGTTTGAATTGTGCCTGACAGGAAAAAAATGGTGTAGTGTATTAGGAAAGTAGTGAATTTCCCTTGTCCAGTTCAATCAGATGCTCAGATCAGTTATTTTGTGGTCTGAGCATTAGGATTTCTCCAAAGTGCAGCTGCTGGGCTAAGCAACTCTTTTAGTGCTGGATTAATCCCAGTTTGCATGGCCTGTCTGGAGATATTAGAAGAATTAGTAGCATAGCATTAGAAGAGGCAGTAGCATAACCCTTGTGACTGTGTTAGAGAGTCCCTGGATGCTCTTAGGATGGGTGTCTGCTGCTTTTCTACTGAATCAGGATACGGAGTGTGAGAAGCAGCGTGGTTATTTTTGTATGCATAGGACTGGAAAATGATAACAACAATTCTGCCCTTAATTTAGGCTGTATTGCACTCCTGTTAAATTGAAAACAAAAGACTTCTTGACTTTTTTGCTCTTTTCCCTTCATTTTATTGAGTAACAAAATGGTGTGGAGCTCAGGGAACTGACAGCTGGTGGTTTTCTGATGTGGGAGATTTGACTTGAAGAATATATGTGTGGGTGTGATGATATGAGGCAGCGTCTTTGTACAACCCTTTGGTGATGTGCTGTATACTGTTATACACAGTGCCAAAATAGACAGTAATCCTCTTAGGTGGGATTGTGAAGCAAGTAATAATAGACCACAAGTCAGTGTCATCAGTTCAGAGCTGGCTTTTTGATAAACATATTTGTCATTTGTATCTCCTAGATTCTTTAGTACTTCTTAATCTTTATATTAACTAAGTCCTTCTCTCCAGCTGGAAATGTTAATGTTTCACAATTGTAATGTCAGCTGCAATCAAGACCTTTCTATTCATCTTTCAAATTGATGCACTTGCTTTAAAAAGGCCACAGAGATTTTGAGTTTTGTAATTCAACTCATTTCCCAATATGAAAAATTCAGATGAAGAAAAATTGTAAGATCACTTAGGCTGCATAAAACATTTCAACTGCCTTACGAGGCACCCTGAAAAGATCTGAAGCAATCAGAGTTACTATCTGCAGGCTGTTCATCCCATTTAGAAAAGATGAAGTTGGCTGCTATGCAGCAGGGCAGGCACGATAAGCGTGTGCTGGAGGAGAGAAGCAATTAGCTCTACAGCAAGTGCAGTCAGAGCAGAAAGGAAGGTCTGGAGGCATTTAATTAACACTAATGCTTTTGTGCTGATGGGGACCAGAGTCACGATAGGTTACTGCTGCCTCGGTCTTGTGGTTCTCAAGTCTGGCATCTAATGAACATTAGGTTTAGAAAAGCTTTCCAGAAAAGTTAATAAATCACAACTAACTGGCACATTCACATTCCCCCTGAAGATAAAGAGGTACACCTGATACTGAATGGGAGCGGAGTCTGATCTATAAAACTTTTTCATTTTTAAACAGATAACAAGTCCTCTTGGGATTTTTGTACCAAATTTATTTAAGTAATCTGAAATAATGAAAATGCATGTTGTTTATTAAACATTTCTCAAGTCACCAAACCAATTAGGGAAAAATAAAACAGGGTTTCTTTTCTATTGTGAAAAGAGTTTGGGAACAGGTATAATTTTTATTAATCTGAGTTTGATGGCAGAAGTACTTTTGATGGAAAATTGTTTAGCCATCAGTGTATACTTATTTGTATAACTTGACATTTTGAGATGCATTTTTGCTCTTTAATTCTCAATTCTTATTATTCATTTCAACTTCCATTTTTTCTTGGGTGGAAGATACAAGTAATGTCCCATTTTGTTTGAGGACCACTCTCTGTGTAATTCTTCTTGCTCCTGTTTTCATCTACTATATCATTCAAGACATATTTAGACTCCAGTAGACTGGAGAGGATGAATTTTTCCATTTGATCCCCCTGAGAATACCAGCTCTGTGGCTTCAGGCTTACCTGTTTTGACATTTTGCAAGTGATGTAACCTGATGGGTTTCAGCAGTGTGCATTAGTAAAAGGATGATCTCTGTGATGATTTACTCTTTGTGCAGGAGCACTAGTATAATCCAGTTTAAGGTGTACTTGTAATCACAGACAGTTAGATAACTGCAAGGGGCCATCCACAAACATTTTAGTTTTATTTAGAGATTGCCTGTGTTTAGGTAACCCTATGTCACCTATTCTACTGATGGTTGTCTGTACAAACAGCTTTATTGTTCCATTTTGGGAGCAAACTTACATATCACATTGCATTTAATGTATTGTTGTATTGCACTGACTGCCTGTTACTACATATTTTCAGATTTTGCAGGTATTGTGTAATTAAAGTATTCTTATTGCACATTACTGTATGATCCAAGAGTTACATATCAAGGTAATTAGACTATACTTTCTCCAAGGAATAAATCAAAAGTACTGGATTAGAGTCACAATGTTTAATGATTATTTATGTCACAAGAAAAAAGCTGAGCAGAAACATTTGGATTTTCCTGTTTTGATGGATTTTTAAGTGAATAGCACTTCGTTTCCTTAGTCATCTGGGACTCCCCAGCTGAACATTGTTAGTAGCGTGGTAATAGCTTACAGGTCTGGTAAATGAACATAAGGAGTTGAATTCTGAATTATGGGCTTCTGAATACCCTTAATAGCATCGATATGCAGTTAATATAATGCCAAAAAAAGCGTTAGTGTTCACTTGAATTGGATCTGGAGACCGTTTTCGCTGAAGGCTGTCCCTTAGTTTTTGTCAGCCGGCAGATGTGTTTTCATGTCAGCGTGGCGGGCCACCTGGAGGGAGGTCTTCTACCACACCGCTCCTTTCCCTTCGCTGTGGGTGTGCGCTGCTGCCACTTCCCTGGCACTGGGTTCAAGGATTTTGTGACTACAGCATGGATCAGACCTCCTGCTGCTCTGACATGAAACTCCCTCACCACCACTGGCAGGGCCAGGTTCATCCCAGATCCACTCCCTCCTGTAGATTGTCCATGGCTGCTGGCCCTCGTGGGAAGGAGGGGGACAGCCGGGGCACCCGGGGAGCGGGTGGGAGGGGGACGGCTGGGGCACCCAGGGAGCGGGTGGCTTTCAGGACCACCCGGGGCAGCAGCCTGCAGACACACGGGTGAAACCACGCGCGGCGGCTGAACCCCAGGCTGCCTGCGTTCGTTCCTCTGGCAGCCTGAAGAGAGGCAGCTGCAGCAAACATCTGAATTTTTAACAACTTCCTGAAACTTCCACTCCTTTAGTCATAGACTTTCTTGAAATGAGGGGTGTTTAGCTGAATAGCTCATGTATTTTTAGTATTTTGGAAAAGAGGATTTTTCTTTAATATCATATTGGGAATGATGACTTCCTCGTTGCACATCTTTCAGTGGAATATTTTCTCTGCAGGTTTTTTCCCTTTATTATTACGAATGTTTGAAGCTCCCACACTGTAGGTAACAGTACATTATCCATTGATATGCTTCTTACACACTTATAAATACAAATTTTCAAGGTAGTATTATAACTAATAGTAATACATTATTCATTAATGTGGTGCTTGTGTGGAATAGCAGCCAAATAGAAAACCTATTTGGTTTTATGCAATATTGGATATTGAAAATAGATGATAAAATGATAAATGAAAAAAAGATGCTAGGGATTTATCACCCCCCATAATAGACATGCTCCCTTTCTTTCCTTTGCAGTAGGAATTTTTCTCCCAGCATCTTGCACAGACAAGCAGACATCTCCCCGGGACACTGCCAAACCCACCTTGTTTTGCCTTACCTCAAACATTTCATTTTTGTTTCTGAGAACCAGGTGATGTTAAATTCATGCTGAAGTGTCCATACTGTAATCTGCTTTCGGATACTGTGATGATGAATCTGATCTAAAGAAAATAATAGTGTAGAATAACCTTTGAGATTAAGTGCTGTCCTTTCACTGAGTAGCACGTAGGGAGATGGATGTTACAGCCTAATAAGGTCTTCCTTTTGATTCTGAATGTATTATTCTTACAATGGAAGGTCAAAGAATTTTCATTTAAAAATTAATAAAACAGCAAGATAGAGACAATGCAGTATGTATTATATTTTTTAGAATGGCAGTAAGTGGAATTAGGTGGTGCTGCAGAAGTGTTAGCTTGTAAAGTTGTGTGAAGGCACAAGGCAGGACACCACCACATAGCTGCCAAAGGGAACGTATGTTGAACCCCATCTGCTCAGCAGTGGGGAGCGTCTCTTTTTCAAGCCTGGCTTTTCTTTTTTCACTCATAAACAAAGTTGGTGCATCTCTGCAGAGATTAATATCTCCAGTGTCACAGGGCTAGCTGTGAACATTTATGCATGTGCTTTTGATTTATTTTTTTTTTAATTGAATTGCAGGAGGGGAAATAGCTTCCGTTCTTTAAGATTCAAACTTGATTGTTTGGCCTTCCTTTACCTCTTTCCTAACACAGATATCTGAAGTTGTATTAATTACGTGATGACAGCCTCAGCCTGAGGCATGGGAGAGCCGTGGTATGGGTGACTGGCAGGAGGACCTCTGGGAAGGCTGTGCAATGGCTCCATAGTAGCAGAGGACTTTGGAGAGGAAATTAAACAAACCAGTCAATAGTAATAACTACAATATTTTAGAATTGTTGGAAATGTTTGTTTCCTAGAACAAAATCTCTACAGAAATGAAAGCCTTCTTTTTTTCATTGAAGTGGAATAAAGTATCGACAGTAAAGATGGCACATAAAATGTATGACTCAGGTGAGCTTACTGAATAACTGGTTAGTAAATAATTGTTCCCCAAATCAGCGCTCCTGTTTTCCACCCAAGTGTCTTCAGGATATTCTTAAAACTGGACAATAACGAGAGAAAGCCATTTTCTAATTTAGTTTCTTCCTGTGACAATCTGAAGACATTTCATTGACTTCTGTGGATTTTTTTTTCTGTATCACATCAATGTAAAGGAGAACATAGTATGATCTTTACTTTTTGTTTTCTTTTTTAGGCCTATGCAAATAGTTTATTTTTTAGTTCATCTCCTGAGCCAGTTCTTCTATGATTGAAACATTACATATTTTCTGTGATTATATGAAAACTAAAAAAATAATAAAATACTCTGTTAAACAAAAGCTTTCTTTCTGGACATTTATAAAGGTACAGCTAAATGAAGGGATGGATTCATAAAAATGACTAGGGAAGGCAGCGTCCGTCAGTCATGTGCTAAATATCCCAAAGGTCAGAGCCTGGGGTGATGCCTCTGAATTGTTCCTCCTCTGGAAAAGGAGATGCATGCTGTTAGAGTTTTCTACACATTGTTTCACACGTGTGAAACTGAACAGTAACATTTTAGTTTGGTTATTCAGCTATATTTGCTAAGAATGAGTGTTTGATTCTGCTGCCATGTCTCTGCTGGAGTAGTCACTGCAGTGTTTTGATCATTTAGTTGCTAAGTTTTTCCCAACAGTTTCAGCATTTGTAAAGCATAATGCTGTGTTACTATCATTTGTCTGTTTTGAAAGAAACATTTGCCTGAGTGGTTTATTATATGAGTTAGCAGATGGCGATTTAACTGTGCTTGATCCAGCAAGAGTCTTGGTTCTGTAAATATGGCTCCAGCTCAGAAAATCTCCGCAAAGCACTTACAAAGCGGTTAGCAAAGTAGTAGTAGCTGTGCTGTTTGGGAGCACAAATGGAGCAGCTGTGATGTGTTTGACAAGGGTTTACACAGTTTTGGGGGTTAGAATCAGCCTCTAGACAAGGATGCGTCACTCCAGTATAACATACGGTGACCTCAGTGATGCAACGGGTGAGCTGCTTGATTGAGGAGAGGAGGAAATTACGGCAAGAGATATCTCAAAGTTGAATTTACTGTGCGATGTTTGATTCCTGTAGTCTGTGAATGAGTATTACCAGAATATACTTCATAAAACGGCTGAAGAACTTCACCTGTATAAGAGGTTACAGTAGATGAAGGTCTGCATTTTTCAAAAGTTCTGCAAAGACCCTTTTTTAACTTGTTCTGTTTTGTCTGAGCCATTTGTGGTCTGAGTGTAGTGTCAGCACTGATGGCAGAAATAGACTTGTAATATTTGGATGTTTTTTAAAATTTATTATAGACGTGCAATTTAGATTAGGGATAGCAATGTGTCAAATATAATTATCTGTGTGATGATATAAAAATATGGATCTAAAAATGTTATATTAACTTATGAATAATGTACATAACATTTTTACTTCAAGGGAATGTGATAACCAGAGATATTTTTTTTCTTAAGGCAAATGTTTTATTGTAGATTGTATTTTTATTTATGGAGTTTATTAGAAGCAAGTATGATTTAATCAGTGATTGAAAATTTAGGAGTTTTATTGCTAGTCTTCTCACATTTGATTATTTTAACTTTCACATTATAATTTTAGTTGTTTTACAAGAGACAAAACTAAGGCTTACACTGCATCTTCAAGTATATGTGTTTAATAATTATCTCTGAGTGAGATAAGATAAAATCTTTGTATCTCCATATACTCTTTGAAAAAGTACTAGATGTTTATGTTTTTTGTGATTAACATTTTTACTCTTTTTCTCTGCCTATGAGCTGTGTGCTTCCACTTATTTTGTTGGCACATTTATCAGTATGAATCTGAAAATCTAGTTAAGGGTCCAGCAGCGTGTGAAGACATCTCTCTTCTGTCACATGTTGTAAAATACTCCCATAGAGTGGAAAGGTGCCAGATTGATTTTCATTAGACTTGGAAAAGCTCTGACAGCAGCAGAGACCACTGGTAACACTTGCAATCATGGTTATTCCAAGCAACTCCAGTATTATTCTTCAAGGACCTCCCTGTCAATCTCTCTCTCCCTCTGTCAGAATAATTTAGTAACTGAGGTTAAGATTTCCCAAGGAGCCTAAAGAAGTCAAGGGATCTGACTTTCAATGAATTTCAGTGGGATTTAGGGCTCAAATTTAATTTTCTTTGCAAACATAAGCCTAAAGTTTCAACAAATAACTTGCTTGTGGTAAACTGATTGAAAGCTGTGATAGTTTGCAGATTGTGTACGCAAATGTAATCTTCCATTTGAATCTTCCTAATGTAAATAACCAAACCATGTTCCCTATGAGAAGGGATGCAAATGGACAAACATACTAGAAAAAAAGGTCACTGAATTGCTTGAGTAAGCAAAATCTGAGTCATGAGATATATTTTATTTTCATTGGTACTTAATACCTTATTTCCTAAGCCTGGCTGAGCAGTTTCTATGTGCTCAGGGATCAGTACCAGCTCCCATTTTTCTGGGGCATTCTTGCTCTTTGGTGCTCTCAGAGTCAGCCTGGCAGAGAGGGATGCCCCAGGGTGGCTCAGGGGGTGGCCCGGAGGTTCCCCAGCTGCCTCAGCCAGTACTGAGGCCACACATTCAGGGGCTACCTCTGCTAAATGCTCAACTGATACACCGGTGACATATGTAAAGGGCACGGGGCCAGCTCTGGTCCTTCCCTTACCTGGGTGAGGACTTTGGAGTTGTCTCGAGGCAGAATGGCCAGGAAGGAAAGGTGAAGAGGTTTCTTGTCTCTTGGCATCCTTCTTTGCAAAGGATGATGACTCTTTCTGCAAGATCTACTGTGTTAGAGACGACAAGAGAATTTATGGGATAATTTCATGCTTTATTGGACCAGAAAGGACTGTTATGTTCATTTACTCTGACATCTGTGTTGAATCAGATTTCATTACAGCGTTATCCCTATGCAAAGCTCTATTTATATAAAACCATTTAGCTTAAAATGAACCACTCACGGTTACAGAGAGTCTGCCACATCCCTAGGAATATAATATAGTTCATTATCCTGTTAAAAAAGTTACTGCTATGAAAGTGTGCCTAAAGTTGGCTGAAAGTCATTTGTACGTAGCCTCTAGCCACCATGTTTTTCATATCAGTCTGCTAAATGTGAAAGCATCTTTTACTATTGGAAAATAACAATATGCTTAATAACCTGCTAATCTAAGTAGCTGAGAAACAAAGCTGTCATGTCTAATTCTACTCATGGAAGAGAGAAAGAAACAGAATGAACAGTCTTTATTTAAAAAAATTGCAGACTAAATAAAAGGATATTGGCCAATTTTCCCCAAAACATGTCAGCTGAATAATTAAATTACCTAATTAGTGAAAGTAACTATAGCTGCTTCTAAATTTTTCAGTTTTTGTAAATCAATCATGCATGGTGTTTTGAAATATCTTGGAAGGATCCCTGTAATGCAAATAATTTTCTCTCTTGGAAATGCTAACACTGGAAGTTAGTAATACTTCTATATTTTATTAACATATTAACATATCTTACTATGACTGGGAATGAGCTGCAAATGGAGCCCTAAATCACAGTGACAATTTGTATCTTAAAAAGGAAGACAAATGTAATTATAATATTACCATTAAGGAGAACCTTTTGTAAGAGTAATTACTTTTTCAATGCTACACTTGGTGTTTAAACTATGCCATTTAGTAACACTGATAAAGATGTTCTGATGGTTATCCTCTGGCAAATGATTCAATTAAATCTTGATTTTTGGGATATATTGATTTAATATTTTTTTCATGTAGAAAAAAATATTTATTTTTAATAAGGTTGAAATATTTAACTTACATTGCATTATTTTGACCTTTATGTAGAAATACAGGTTAACATTTTACAAAATCAAGTTATCTTTACTTGACACATAGACAAAACCAAACCAAACCATGTAAAACACATTGCTTAATAATGTCAAACCAAAATGTTTTCATAATTTCTATTTGATTATTGACTTTGCATGTCAGTATCTACTTTTTCCTGTGAGACATACATTCATTTCTTTCAGGACCCTAACTAAAACTGTCAAAGCAATCATATGTATTTATAGAATCAGTTTGTTATTAACAAATGTTGTCTGTGGTGGTTTTCTGTCCAAAGCAAAAATATGAGTGAATTTTCTTCCTTTTTATTTCTTAGAAAACTGTATTCCCCTCTTTTCTCCATGACTCTCTGAGATCTCCATTTTATTTTCTCAAAATTTCTTGTGTATCTCTGACAATTCACATCCCTTGATCTATTGGGTTTAGCAAGGCCTTTTCGGGATCAATGGCAGCAGCTCTGTGCTTCTGTGTCCTATTTCATGTGACTGTGTCAAGAGTGCCAGGGTCGTTTGGGAACAATTTGTTTCTCCATGGGGCACCCATTAGCTCCTTAACTATGGGGAAGGAAGGAGGTGCTGGGGCATTTCTTGCTGGCATTTCTCCATAGGCTGGGATGTCTACACAGAGGTGAAGATAACCCTTTCCTTAACTCACGGTTATTTCTTCTTTAATTCAAGGTATTAAATCCCAGGAGTCTTTTAGTTCAGTGAATCCAAGTCAGTGCCCAGAAGCTCACAGTGGTCCTGGTATTTGGTGTTGCCACAGAGATATACAGAAGTTTCTTCTGCTTTGCTGATACTAAGGCCATGTCATCCATGGTCAGGCTTGTCATGGCCTGGGTTCCCTGCAAGAGCTATTATTTAGATAGTATCGATCTAAGATCTAAGACCTCGCTATCTAGACCTGGCTATCAAAGATCTGGCTAAGCACTGTTTCCTTCTAGGTGGTTTTACTTCTCCTGCCCTAATTCTATTAGCAGTTGTGATGAGAACCATTAAGGACATTTTGCTGTTGCATCAAAACTAAAAGCTTTTTTGTTGTGGGCAGTGTGGAGAAGACAGAGGAAGCCTGTCGTTTTCATCATCCATCTGTTGTTGATAAGGAGACTGCTTGAATGGTGAAGAAATTCATTTTGGTGCTGCAGCAAAAAACTCTGCTGTCTCCAAGCAGAACATGCAGTTGAATGAACTCTCATGTCTATCTTATGATCTCTCTATGGAGATACAGAGGAGATAGCCCTACCCAGAACCCAAAGCTCAAGTTTTCTTCAGAAACAAACATTTCAGCATAATTCCAATTTCATGAAAAGGCCCAAACAATGTTTGTTCCTATGAGAGTAAAGAGCAAATTTTGAAACTTTGGAGGTTTGCATAAAATGGCGGTGTTGTCCTATAGCGAAAATAAATAGCTTCTGCTATTTATAACTGTTACACATGGATGGAAGTGTTTTTCAGACTCTTTGACCTGTAATAATATTTTCAATATGGTTTCAAATATGGCTATACGGCTCTGCATTTCACAATTGTTATTTAATATTTTTTTAATTGAAGCTATTGCAGCTTTCAGCCTTTTTGAATATAGAAAAATAACTTCTTTAGCAACACAATAAATGTTAGTAAAACTAACAGGGTCATCTGCAAATTACTGGAATAATGTGCTTTTGCTTACAGGCAGATTTTCAGTCAGATAGGAGTAATGAACTGTAATTCCTGTTGCTTCGGTTGAAAGATGAAAATCTAAGTGCAATTTACAAAGAAAATAAGAAGAAATGCTATTTGGCTTGCCCTTCTTTGCAATCTATTAGTGAGAGGTAGTCAAGGGAAAAACGATCACCAACATTTTCAATAATTAACCTGTGCCTCCTAGGCAGAAACCAATTTTAGAAAGGAAATTAATTCTGAGAGAATATGATTGAAATAATTTCCCCCTTTACTTCTTGGTGCTGTAGTCTTGCTGGTGGGACAAAGGAAAAGTGAATATATATAGAAATTCTTTGACTATCAGCACCTAACCTTCCCTTTCTCTTTCTTCTTCCCTTCTATGGAGATATTTGGTTTATCTCCATTTCTTCCTCACAGTTTCTTTTCCTAGGCACAAAGGGTCTGGTTTTGGATAATGATGAAGTATTCAAAATGTGTGTCAAACCTGCCTCTGAAAATTAGGTATTTATGTGTGCCATTACCCCATCTGTGCACAATAACCAGTAAAGCCCAAATCCATAGACATTAGGTATTTAATGTACATAGACTTTGCTAAGGAACTGGTACTTATTCCTGGTTCTTCGCATGGTACGTGATGGCATACTCTAAAATCTAGTCCTGTGCCTGAAAAATTTCACCAGGCTCTTCCTCTGCTTTTCCTCCAAGAAAAACATTCTCCCAGCAAAAAGAAACAAGAGGACCTGAATGATATATTCCTGCTTGCTTGTGCTGTTACACTACCTGAACATGATATAAAGCTAGGACAGATACAAATATGCTGAAATACTCTTCTGAGCTGGGTTCTGCCTGTCTTGTAGCTATGGACCTGGGCTTTCTCACTGCAATTTTTAAATTTGCTGAATTTAAAAATACTTCAGTCTCTTTCTTTCATTTGATTATTCATGATCTACCTGGTGAGGTCTGCTTGCAGGCCAAATTTCAGCTTTCACTGCTTGATATTTTTCAATTATGATAACCTAAAGAAAAGGGAATGAGATGCAAATGAACAACCCAGCCTCACTCCAGGTTAGTTAGAAGTAATACTAAAGAAATGAAAATTAGTGTTAAGAAGTTGAGATCAACAGAGTCCGTAAGCACGTGCCTGGGGATAGTCCCAATGAAAATTAAATGCGTGTGTGCACCTTCAGCTGCCAAACCATTAAAAAAAAACAAAGCCAAGCAATTAAAAGGCAGAGAAGAGATATTCCCATGTGACATGACTTAACGGAAAGAATGACTGTGAGTCAAGAGGCTGCTCCAGTATCTCTTAAAGACAGCCAACAGCTTCGGTGTCCTCCTGTTAGGAACATCACCGAGTAATAGGACAGAAGTACCAAATCCTGCCTGCCTCATGAGAGTAGCCCCACTAACTTAGAGGATCCTACTAGTGTGAGTGATGAATTCACTACTGTGGATTTAGCTTTCACTGTTTGACTGAATGGGAAATAAGACAATGAAATTATCTAGCTAGTTATTTCTTGGATTTGGGATGTTAAAGGCTTTTAAAATAATTTGGAGTAGTAGTTTGATTAGGATTTAGGTTAGTGGTTATATACAGTAGATAATTTTCTGTATGGAAATTAACATTACATTTATGACATTTCATTGAAGGTAACTTTGGGATGCTGACAGATCAAGAATTCAGAAGGGACTGAGGAGTCATTCAGTAGGTATTCACATGAAGGGTTAATGTCTCTGCCTAGTTCCATTAGTTAAAGGTATTCACAAAAGAAAACATCTTTGAGAAACAAACATGCATGTTTGAAAAGTCAGGGTTTGGGAACTCACAGCTAGTGACCTTCTTGGGATACATTAAGTTGTTTTATGTTTATAATGCAATGTACTGAGAGATGTGAAAAACTTGAAGGTAAGACGTGGAGCTTTTTTTGAGAACTGATTTCCAGAAAACAACAGCCAAGAGCAAACTTTTGCCTTTCAGGGCATCTTTGGACATTCTCACTGCATTCAGCACAAGTCGTGCATGCATCTGTCTGAGAGCTAAATTTCGATAACAGCGCATTTCCAAATCATAATTCCCTATGTGTGGAAAAACACCTCGGAGGTTTAAGACAGTTAGTTTTCATTGCTCTCATATTCATGCATTTAAGTAATTGTAGACACGTGTTTTTAAAAAACATTCATTGAGGGGACCAATGCCTGTTAGTCCATGGAGAGAATGCCAGAGCATCTTTGTTCTCAGTTTAGGTTCTGATCATGCAAGTATAGACAACTGCATCTTTGGTCACTTGAGCCACTGACATCAGTGGGGACTTTCCATATGCTTAGAGATAGCTGTATGTGCTTTTGGAATACTGTCACCAGAAGGTTCTTGCCTTCAAATTGGTTTAAGAACTGATAAAGCTGATAAAGCCTGATTTGCTTAACTATCCGATCTAAAAATTTCCCCATGCATCGTGTCTAAATTCAGTTAACCACACTGATACAGAAACTGCACTCAGAAATTGCAGCTGTTTTCACTAAACTCTTAAAGCAAATGTGTCTTTTTCGGATTTACTTACTAACCACGAGTCATGATTGATAATATTATCAGCAAATGTGTATTTATAGGTGAATATATATATAGAAAAGACATTTTCTGAAGAAAAAAAAGAAGTAGTATTTGTGTTTCCAAATGAAAGAGTTGTCTCTAAAGAATGGGACAGTCTCCAGTTGCCCCTTGGATTTCTACTTCCACAGTTCTCAAGTTTTAAGAATAAAGAAATAAAGACTCCATTTTAAGCACTGGAGTAGTTTTTTTGGGGGCAATCTTTTCTTAATCTGAGTATCTCCAAGGCTGAAATAACATGGTACAAGTGCAAGCCTTTCTTCTTTGATATTTTCAATGTTTTCAGATTTTGGATTGGATGCATACACCTGTTGATAGAGTAACCTAAAGACAAGTGCTGAGTCCTGTGAAATTTTGATTTAAGATGAATTGCTTTGTAGTCTCTGTGGCTCCACAGCATAGCAGGTGACTTGGGAGCAGCATTGCAGTGGCAGTGTGTATGAGAGGTACACTTTGGGATAGGCAGCCTCTTTTAGCTTGTTTTGTTTGGGCTTATCTTCCTCATTTTTTGTGATGTTAGAATTGCATCCTGTGAAAATGATTATAATGTTTTAGAATGTGACCACAGATGGAGAATACAAGCATAAAACAGCTTAGCTGTTTAAGCCAGGGAATGATATCTGTTTTGATACAAATAATATCTTAGTAATAAATCTGTAAGAGAAAAGTAACAATGTAGTGCTTTTCATCTGGCATTGGCAAGTCACAGGACATGTATTTAATTTAACTTTCAGCATTTTTTAATGGAGTGGTAAGCTGGACCATTCATTTTAGTTTGCATGGTAGGCATGTAAAATTATGCTTTAGTTATGCGTCTCTAAAAATTTGTCTCCTAGATCTGTGGAATCTGCTTGTGAAAATAGTGACAAATATATTCTATGCAAAGATCAAGGGAGGCTACTGGAATAGTTTTGTTGCTCTATTTATTGTTTTGAGTGGAGCACTGGATCTGAGGGACTTTTAAAGTCATGGTAATGCTAATACATTTTGAAAGGAAATGATTTAAAGATTTGATCTGTATGTTGTTATCTGAACTGCAATAATGCTTAAAGCATTGTTTTTTCCTGAGCAAATAACCACATTAAAGAAAAGCATGTATAGAAAGGCTTGGCTGTGTGTGCATGAAGAAAAGAAGGAAGTGAACTGATTTCCTGACTTAAAAGCTTTTGAGAAGTATGCCTGGCTTCTGCTCACAACTCCTCACAGTTTTGTGTCCTCAGGCTCAAAAGAGTGGTTAAACCTTACGGTTTTTTGGATAGCTTCTGTGTGGGTGAATTTAGACAGGATGAGGTAAATATGCCTTTATGAATGGGAGCAATGTTTCTTTGAAAGCTACTTTATGCTTGTTCCTTGCTGCCCCATCATGGTGCTGGGACATGAGAGGGACAGGGGAGAGCTGAGGCATGTTCCCTATTGAAACCTCTGTCTGTCAGCTTTGTTCTGTGGGGAAATTAAAACCTGCCCTAGAGAAATATCCTGCTGTTTATTCTCCAGTGACAGCATAGCTCAGCTTTCCAGGGACATGTGCTGCAGTAGGACTAGAGAGGATGCTAGGGTACCACAGCATGGTGATGCTTCTTTTGCTTGCAAAATCCCAGATGGTAACCCCTGTGACTATCTATCTAATTTTTTTTTTCTGTAGCCCCCTAAATTTCCTGACACATAGAGACACAGTCAGGGTTACATAAAGTTCATCTTCCCATTTCTGATAAAGCTCACTCCTCAGGTTGTAGACAGGTAGTCTATAAACACAAGGCTTTTCTTGCAAATTCACGAGTGTTTTCATTTTTTGCTGTTTTTATTCTGCCTTGTGCTGTTCTTTCAGGAAGAGTGTTGTTCAGCAGGCAGGACACTGAGTTATTGCTTTGGTGAAGTAAATTATACTCCTGGACTTTCTACTCTACTGCGTGACTACAGGGGATTAATTTTACCTTTTGTATCTCTGTTTCCCAATCGATACCCTCATGCTAATGACGGTTACGTTTTTGGAGTAAAAATTTGAAATCTGCAGATATAAAAGGATTATACCTCTACGTCCTGCAAAGTATCCTGCAAAATCTACCAAAATTTCCATAATATTCTGACAATAAAAAACATGCATATATCTATATCTACATCTATCTCTCTCTATAAAACCTCCAGAATGCACACTGGCTTTTGAAGTATTTTGCAAATTCTAAACTTTCATTGCAAATAGAATAAAGGTCAAATTCTGCTTGCCTTACACATGTATGAAATGAACATTTGTACTACGGTGACGTGCTGCCAAGATTTGAACAATGGGGTCTTTCAGAAATGTTCCTCCTCATCCAGTGATAAACTTTGTGCAGTGACATGTGTGTGCACACAGAGGAGATGACAGGCACTGAGCAATATATGCCTTTGTTTTTACTTCTTAAACCAAAGTGGCTTTTTTAGAACCCAGAAGCCAGACAGCCTGTTGTGTACTTTCTGTTCATCTAGGCACAATATGATGCTTGCGACTTTAATTGATACTAGCATTACTAATATAAAAAGGCGCAGTCAGAGGGTTAACAATATAAGCGTTTGAGGATGCCATAGGGACATATGCTATATATTCCCATATGCAAAATGTATTGAAGTTGTCATTTGGTGTGATTAGAGGAGGAAAAGGACATTAAAAGTCTTTTTATGACCTCTGTCTCAGTGTATTTTTATAGTGTGGGTAGATTAAAAAAAAATAAAATCTTTGGCAACAAAATTATTTCATGCATGTGATGTGAACACAGGGATTTTTGGACCTGTAGAGGATTCAGTCCATCTTATTGTAGTCATAGAGACTTTGCTGGAATAGCCTCTATCGAAAGCTTTCTTCTGTTGAAGAATCTCCTATGAATAGAAGCAATAGACAATATTATCATTTTGTCAAATGTTGTTAAAATGGCAGCATTCATTGCAACGTGTCCCAGGATAAACTTTCCAGTGAAGAATGACATTGCTTGATCTTACTTCGCTTTGGTAGATAAATTCCATGCGTCGTTCAATTACTGTTGCTTTGACTCCCTCTCTCTCTCCCATCCAACGTCTTAGCTGTGATGGATGTTTGTGGCTAAGCCTGGCTAGCCATAGCCAGCTGCAGTTTCTAAACTAGACAGCCTTGCTAGTATGGTGGTGTGCCTGAGATAATATGCCATGCTGAGGCCATACTCAGTGAGGTAGAGAAGCTCCTCAGGTACAAAACTTCAAAGGAATTAAAATAACCATGGCTGGATATCATGGGGGCAAATGGGCACTTAATAACTGTGTCTGAACCAGGGTGTTTTTACTCGTCTACCATCTATGTCAGAGGTAGAACTATGATCTGAAAGCCCAGGTTTGGGAGGGCTGGGAAAGGCTGCCCCTCGTCACTGAAGAGAAGCTGCACGCAGAGGAAGAGGTATGCTTGCCAGTGCAAACTCCTCTCCACAATGCTGAGTTCTTCAGAGAAAAAGGAAACTTGAAAGAATCTGCAAGGTCTTTGGTCTTTTAAATTGTCTTGTTAAATATCATGTAATTTCAGTAGACTAACCTGTGCTTTGGTTTGAAGACTTAAGATCCTACATCACAGCAGCAGCAAGCTACAACAGGCTTCTGGGGAAAGAGTTTTGCAAGGTCCAGTCTGAGCTGATTGTGTTGAATGTCATGAGTAGTTCTCAGATGGTTCTAATTCAGCTAGGAGTGGGTGACCTGCAGATGCTCTTTCCTAGAGAGACCCATGTTTCCAGAGAAGTGTACTCAGTGACTTGCCAGCATTGAACATGCATGGCTAATATGGTAACTCTGAGGGATACAATTTTTCATTTCCATGAAAACCAATCGGAAGAGAATCAGATGAATGATGTAGCCCATATGTCTATATTAACAATAGTTTCCTCATTTGCTCTTTCAAAGATGATTTATTGTTTGGAGTAGAGCTATAACTTATAGAATGTACATCATCTCTATTTTGTCATGGGAAAGGAGATATTACTGCTATTTTATAGCATAGTTTTTTAGACTTTTAGACTTAGAAATTTGAAGGCAACTTGCAAATCTAAGCACCAGTCAGGGTTATGGCTAGGAGGTTAAAAGACAAATCCTGGATGTCCTTAAGGGCAATTTAAAAAATCATCTGGATACCATGTGGCCTGCCTCTGCATCACAGTACTCCAGCATGTCCCCTGATAAAAATGTTTGTAACTTCTGTTGCTGAAACTTCTCGACTGTTGAATCAGTGCAAGTCCCTAGATCAAGATCCCAGATCATGGCCCAAAGAGGGAGGACCAAAAAGAGCTAGCTGAAATGCCAGGCAGGGGGCTGAAAGGAAGGTGCTCCTACATCATCTACATGTTTCAGAACCTTTTTCATCCAGAAACTGGAGACCTTCCAGTGACCTGAGTGGAAAAAATTATGGAACAGTTCTTTATAGAATTTTGTATTTGTGAAGTGGGCTCAGTTTTGATGACACCCTGATTGAATCTGTTTCCAGTTTAGTTTCATTTCTATATCATCCAGTAATCTTAGTGGCCTGTTTGCGAATCAGGAATGCCTTTAATCCTGGACACTGGGGTGTGTAGCTGTGAGGGCTGTGACCAGAATTTCAAGGGTCCAGGACCCTGGAGCAGCCTGCCAGGGTGAGTCTTGGAGATGGCTCTCCCTTCACTTCCACAGCAAGGTTTGGAGATTTGGGGCAGATTTTTTCAAGTACCTCATTTTGCAATATCAAAATCTTTTACTTGCCATGCCCTATCTTTAGTCCTATTTAGACGTCCAAATCAGTTTATCGCACTTGCTGTCCAGTTTCTGATAGTGGCCATTACTAAGTGCTGAGGAAGATGCTGCAAAGTGTCTTAAAGTGGCAGTTGTGGAACTCATCTGCTCACAGGTTTCCTCCTGCCCTGGACCAGGCACATGAGGACTCTATGTTTTCTGAAAGATCCAGAAAGTTACATGTTGTCTGTAAGTTATATTAAAAACTTGAAGCCTGACCAGCATACAGTAATTTTAAAATACTTTTGAAATGTTGGACAGCATTCCCTCCTCTAATGGAGCACAGTATACACTGTTATTTTTATCTTTACTGTACAGTATTTCTACTTATGAAGAAACCCCTCTGAAATTACCAGGTGTACAAAATGCACTGTCTAGATAGTGCTTCTAAGCCTAAGCAGTTGCTGCATTTTGCCTGTTTCAGTGATGGAACTGAAGCTGAATAAATGCAGCATAAGTATTTTTTCTGAATACTGAAATGAATGGATTAGGTCGCTCTTTTACTCCCTTCGTGTTTCCTCTGTAAACTTTTTAGAAAACTGAGTTTGCTCTAGTTGTTTGAATCAATTTTCCAAGCAAACATTTGTAGAACAAAATTTATTACAGTGGATGGAGTTTGTTTTTTTTTTCCCCTCCTCATGATGTGGATTTTGCAAATAACAGTTACTGTGGGATTTATCTAACCACTTACTGCTAAGGAGCAGCGTTAAAATGTCTGATGGAGCATTTTAGGCATACAGAGAATTGTTTACAATCAATCCAGAAGGGAACATGGCTGGAATAAATTTAAATAGTGAACACGGTTCTGGAAACCATTATGCAAAAAAGGCTTCAGCAAAATCTAATTATTTGAAATTGCAGTTTAATAAAAACTGAAAATGTGTTTAAGAAAGAGTAACTTAAAAGTGATAAATCTGTTTAATCAATTTGTAGTCTGGAAACATTTTTTACTATAGGCAGTTTACCTTTTGTGGTAGCTTCTGTGATGTTTTTCCCTACAATACAGCTCTCAGATAGCAGCCCCTTTTTACTCATGAGAATGTTCTTTTTCTTCTTCTTTCTCTTATTTCAAAACATAAGATGAAAATGTACAAGTTATTTTGGTTTAATCAGGCAGATTTAGTGATTTCTTTTTGCTTATTTGTCTGTGAGATATAATTTACTATAACTGGTAATGCAGAAACCCAAGCTCTAACAACTCAGTTGTGCTTCCTCAGGTGCTGCAGTCTAGGAGACAGCATGTCTGATTGAGGATGGGACCAAAAAGGATGGAGTTTGCATACTGCCATGGAGAGTGACTGGTCCACAGAAACCATGTGGAGATAGAGATTTCGTGGTGAAGATGATGTTTTCAGAGAATTAAATAATCAGTTGTTTTTTCATGTGCTACATAGTGGATCTGCAGCATCTGAGCAAGTGGTGTTGTGTTGCTGGAGCTTGGGTTTCGGTGGTACCAGACATGTGAGTGGACAGCAGAGACCATCCCTTACCACCCCTCTTGCCTTTTGTGCTTACAGCCAGACAGTACGGGAAGCAGGACAGAAGCATCTTAAAATGGAGGAGTACTGCAGGATGCATTAAGGAAGGAAAGAGATGGAGTAGGGGAATAGACTAGACTAGACTGTTTCAGTTGGAAGGGACCTACAATGATCATCTAGTCCAACTGCCTGACCACTTCAGGGATGACCAAAAGTTAAAACATATTATTAAGGGCATTGTCCAAATGCCTCTTAAACACTGACAGGCTTGGGGCATCAATCACCTCTCTAGGAAGCCTGTTCCAGTATTTGACCACCCTCTCAGTAAAGAAATGCTTCCTAATATCCAGTCTAAACCTCCCCTGGTGCAGCTTTGAACCATGCCCATGAGTCCTATCACTGGATACCATGGAGAAGAGATCCGCACCTCCCTCTCCACTTCCCCTCCTCAGGAAGCTGTAGAGAGCAATGAGGTCGCCCCTCAGCCTCCTTTTCTCCAAACTAGGCAAACCCAAAGTCCTTAGCCGCTCCTCATAGGACACACCTTCCAGCCCTTTCACCAGCTTTGTTGCCCTCCTCTGGACGCATTCAAGGACCTTCACATCCTTCTTAAACTGTGGGGCCCAGAATGGCACACAGTACTCAAGGTGAGCCCAGACCAAAGCTGAACACAGAGGGATAACCACCTCTTCTGACCGGCTGGTTATGCTGTGTTTGATGCACCTCAGGGTGTGGTTTGCCCTCTTGGCTGCCAGGGCGCACTGCTGGCTCATATTGAGCTGCTGTCCACCAGCACCCCCGGATCCCCTTCTGCAGGGCTGCTCTCCAGCCACTCTTCTCCCAGTTTATACTTGTGCCTGGCATTACTGCATCCTAGCTGCAGAATCTGGCATTTCAACTTGTTAAATTTCATGCCATTAATGATTGTCGAATGCTCCAATCTATCTGGATCCCTCTGCAAGGCCTCCTGTCCCTCAAGAGAGTCAGCAGCACCTCCCAGTTTGGTATAATCAGCAAACTTGCTAATGGTGCATTGAAATCCTGCATCCAGATCATTGATAAATACATGGAACAGAACTGGCCCTAGAACTGAACCATGAGGAACACCGCTAGTGACTGATCACCAGCCAAATGTAGCCCCATTCACTACAAGCCTTTGAGCTCTGCCCTTCAGCCAGTTCTTCACCAAGCATGCCATAAACCCGCTCATCCCACAGTTGGACAACTTGTCCAGAAGGCTGCTGTGAGGGACAGTATCAAAAGCCTTACTAAAATGCAGAAAAACTACACCTACCACCTTCCTTTCATCCACTAGGCAGGTGACCTTGTCATAGAAGGATTTCAAATTAGTTAAACAGGACTTTCCTTTTGTGAACCCATGTTGACTGTGCCTGATGATTGCATTTTTCTTTAAATGCCTTTCAATAGTACCCAGTATAATCTCCACAATTTTTCCAGCAACTGAGGTTAGACTAACAGGTCTGTAGTTCCCTGGGTCTTCCCTCACGCCCTTTTTGTAGATTGGAATAACATTGGCTAGCTTCCAGTCAGCAGGGACCTCCCCAGACTCCCAAGACCTTTGATACAGGGTCGAGAGGGGTCCTGCCATAACATCTGCTAGTCCCTTCAATACTCTGGGATGAATCCCATCAGGCCCCATGGACTTGTGAACATTCAGCTGATACAACTGGTCCCTTACAAGAGAACAGTCTTTGGAAGATGGCTATGGTCTTGATGTTGTGGTCAAGATCATATGGATCTTCTAAAAGGCGTTGGAATTTAAGATTGTGATAACTGACATTGGCTTAGTTTAAAAGTTGATTTGGGATTTGCAGAAGCAGAAAAGGAAAAGAGTGGAATTGGCAAGACTTAAGGGCAAGGCAAATGACAGCCTTTAAATTATCCACCTTTCAAAACCTGCAAATGAGAGCAGAATTCCTAAATCTCAGCACTCAGTTCTTGTTAGCAAACAGACCAGATTTTTTTGCTCCTGCTAGTGTCTCACAACTATGCCTCTACTGGGAGATGCAGGAAGGTTTCCTGGGTCCCAGGTCCAGTTGCATCTTGGCCCCATGCTGAGATGTAGTCTTTCTTTGCCTCTGTCTCTCCCTTGCTCTTGACAGCACTGGCACACAAACTAAAGGGGAGCTGCGACATTTTCTTACACATGCCCTGGTGTGGATGATTGAAGGACCAGGACTGGAGACTGCACTCTGAAGAGTATTTTGTAGAAGACACAGCAGATGATAGGAGCATTCTGTTGGTATCTCCTACTCTGTTATTCCAACTTATAAGGCTTTTGCTGTCATCCAGTGTTCAGGCCATGATGATGATGTAAAATGTGTGTCTGTATGGTTGCGTATGAGCAACTTATTTTCATTTTACTTGCTTTTTAAATTAGGAAATCTCTTTTAAAATAGCATTAAGATTTTAAATTTAAAAGATATGAGTAAGGCAGGAGTCTTGCAGGAAATATGGTATATATGGTCTGCTGGCATCAGTATGCAAACCAGGGCAAGTCCATGGCTACACAGATAAAAACATAATTCTGTCAATCTCTGAAATAGGAATATTTGATTTCTTAACTTTGGTCATTCTTTTAAACCCAGTATTAGTCTGATGGTAACTAAGTCGAAATGTACTTTGTTCTTTGGTGTCTTACACAATTTTTATACTTTGCTTTTCTGTTTGCTTACCATTAATTATATTTTTTCTATTTATGTATTAAATTTTGTTTTGATTCAAAGGAAATGTTAACAAATATGAAAAATATTTTCAAAGTCAAGTATGCTTTCCATCCAGAATACCAAAGTAGTATATACTTCCATCCATAATTTGACTGAAAACATACAGAAAGCAGTAATTTTCTTATCAGTATGTTACTTATGCAGAAGTTGCTTCCTTTGAAGGTTGCAAAAAAGGGCTCTGAGGTTTTAGGGTGCAAAACTCCCTGCTTTAAGAAGCATCTTTTACTTCTGGATTTTACATGTAAATAACTAATGAAACAATCATTTTATTGATGTACGACTCTGACCTTTTATTTCCTCAGCCATCATGTACGTAATGGGAGCACTCGGTCCTGCAGCTGGATACTTGCTAGGAGGACTTCTTATTGGTTTCTATGTTGATCCTAGGACGACTGTTTATATTGACCAGAGTGATCCCCGATTCATTGGAAACTGGTAAGGATCAAGCGTTTTTCAAAACTACTTTCTAAATTGCCAGTAGGGAATTGAGACAGGTTGGGAAATCCTATCCCTTGAGGGCTTGTTTAAGGTTGTAGAAGGAGGCCAAGGAAGAGGAGGTTTCTCTCGATTACTACACACTAGCCTCTGACAGAGAGGGAACGTTTGCCACAGAAGCACAGAGGCACATTGCACGGAAACCCTCCTGCTTTTGGCTGCTCCAGGACTGTCTCTGACTACTGTGGGTGCTGACTGACAGCGCTCGGCACAGAGATGGCAGGACAGAATATCCATTTTGCAGGAGACTGTTGAGGATCACTTGTGCCCAAGGCCGAGCCCTTCCTGCTGGAAGGTGGATTAATCCCTTCTTTGGTTTTCCAGAGCAGGCAGCACAAAACGCTGAGCTCTGCTGCCCAGATGAGAAATGGTAGACTTTGTTTACCCTGGTCCAGGAGAAGGAGGTAGGATGGGGTCAGAACACAGCCTTTCCAGTTTTGTTTCTCAGGGTGATGGCTCATGTTTAGGCAGCAGATGATGTAAACCGTCACATTATTCTCTAGTAAATAGTAGGGTTCCAGCAGCACTGAGATGTAACAGCCATAATCGTTAGCTGATGTCTTTGGGCAGCCTTTGATATATGGCCTCCTTGGAAATGTCTCTTTGAGGAAACAGGTCTTGAGGAGGCTCTAACTGGCTTTTCTCAGATAATTCATAAATCTGCCTTCAAATTTTCATGCAAGCCCAGAAAAGACTTAAGTTCATTATCCCAGGAGGAGACGTCTACTTCCTAGGTGTAGGGTGCAGTGTCAGTTCTTGTGCACTAGATTAGTGTTTGTCACTGCGCCATTGCAGTCAGATTGTATCCATTTCTATTTATCCTGCAATGATCTCTCCTGGCAGTTTGATGAGAAAAATTTTCTCTTTGGAGTGCTCTTAAGCTTTTGAAGATTTATTGCGACTTTATTTCTCTTACTTAGTCCAAGAGCATTGCTACACAGGACTGTCTAGCTGAATTTTCAGCGAGAGAAGGGCAAACCTGAGTGCTCAGTTAACCTATGACCTTGGGGTTAATGACTTTGTGCTTTCATGTATATGCTGACTTATCTCACAGAAAAGATTTGTCATATGAATGTGCTGCAGTGTTAAAAACGTGCTCTGACTATTCTTGAAGAAAAGATTAGAAATCAAAACAAAATATTATACATTCTTCCTAAAACTCATATTTCATGTGTTTTTAAGGACATGTCAGAACCGGTAGTCAGCATCTGCTCAGTACTTTTCAACAGAAATCGTGAACTGGCCCATAAATATATTTAATAATTGAAATCAGTGGGTCTGTATGAATGTGGGGTAAGCTTTACTTTTGACTTTATTTATAATGCAGCCACTGAAGTAGCTGCCTTGTAGTGTGGGCATGTCTGTGTGAGTTTTAACTTAAACAGCTCAGGTGAAGGTACAATAACCAAAGCAGTGCAGACACATCGGTTTGCCACTTCTTGGGCCGTTTGCATCAAGCTTTGTGCTGCAGCAGATGGACAGCCACTACTGCTCGTTAAACGAACTGGCTTGGATATACGTGCAATGTTGTCATAGCCAAATGGATCAGAGAGATCAGGCAAAAAAATGCCTCATGAATTACAAGTTTAACTATCCTCCCTCAAAAGAGTGGGATGGATGCCCAATGCCAGGGATGGATCCCCAGCATCTTACAGAAATGCTGTAACTAGTGAGCTCCATGGCAAGAGTTATGAGAAGTCACCTCTTACAACCATTGCTGTGGGCAGGCTTTGAGAACATCAACTGTACAAGGCCTTGCAAGCAAAATAGGGAAAAGAGCCTAGTTTGGGCATTTGGAAGATTTTATGTCAAATTGCTAAATGCATTTCGCGTATCTCCAATGTTTAATGTCACCTGAACAAAGTATCTTGGTGATTCAGTTTTGCACAGGGGTACCAGCAGAAGTGATGCAAATATGACTGAAGCAAGGGCAGGAAATCAGCTGTCATAGGATCTCAGCAGGCGAGTCACGTTCTAGCCAGCATAGAAAAGTAAAAGTCATTTGGCTTCCTTTTTGCATCATGTTGATTAAATCTGTAGAGATTAGCTTTCCCTGAAGGGTATTCCAGGTCCTTGTATTTTTCATTTTTGGCTCTCTCAATTTTTTCTCTCTTTAATTTCTAAGCAGTATCCCCTGCTATCAGATCTCTGGTAATTTGTTTCACAATCTGTTGTGGCCTTTTGTAAAAGTTTGGTGGTGTTCATAGCTTCTGCACCTCATTCTCTGTTCTCTTTCTGAAGCTTTGTCTGCCCATTCAAATGAAGACTCTCATGGTGTGAGGACTGGTCCTTTGCCCCTTGCTACTCACTGACTGCCCAGTTGCAGAGGGCTCTGGTAGTGTAGACTTTCATTCCACTGAAATCTATTTTCTGGGACCGTGACATTTTCTCCTTGGGGGGAAGTGCCACATAGCCAAGTTTATTTTTATTTATGTAATCTAGCAATTTGAAATATAAGAGTAGCCTAGCACTTACTTCAGCTGACGCGCTTTTTAAAAGTAGGGTGCAGTTGAGATAAGTTAATGGGCAGTCGTATTTGAGATTCCTCAGCCTTGTCCCGTTTGAAGTGAATTAGTGTCTTTGATTCTTATCTTTCCTTTGTTATAGCTGTAAGGTTTCTAACATAACTTATCACAGGGACCCAGTGGAAAAATTCCATTACTAAAGGAGGTAATGATTACAGACAAAATAGTAAGTACAGCAACTATGGTATATGGCAGCAAAAATTACAGTAAAGCCTATTTTTCACTTAAGCTGTTCCTGTCTAAGAGGTATGTTGCATATATGCAGGACAGGTAACTTGGTTTATCTCTTGTCAAACCTGATAAACAAAGTAAGTGGTTGTTTCTCAGGGTTATTTCTGACCTGATTCTTCCTTGAGTTTCACAGAACTTGGGTTTGCGCTCCTGGGTTTTGCACACCTGTGCTTTCTGTAGGTGCTCTGGGCTAAATTACAGGCCAGCTGTCTATGCCACCCCATCAAATGTTTAAAACTCCTTTTTATTCAAATGTGGTAAACTGTAGGGGTATCTGTTAGAAATCACCCATCCTGTTGTATTTGAGAACTGTTAATGTGCTATGTAGGGATCTCATTAGTTGTGGAGTAACCCTTGGCGGTCTGTGAGGTGCTTTGAATCAAATTTTCTTTTGCTGACACTTTTCTGAGTGTTTGCCTAGTTCTGAATCTGTTTAATACTTGGATCTTCCCATATAGTCTTTCGTCGGCATTCCACACAAGAAGTTTAAAGGAATTCCTCCAGCACTGTCTGGTCCTTCCTTAGCTTTAATTGCTTTTATTTGAGGTCCTAGGGCTTGTGCAGATGCCTTTGAGGTGTTCTCATGCATATTTTCTTTGACTTTAGAAGACACAAGGGCTTTTTAATTAATACAGAACCTGTTCTGACCTCTCATTTCCCATTGTAGGCGTCCTTATTATTTTTTATATCATCTTTTGTCTGTTTTCCAATTCTTTGATATTTTTCCAGGAAGATGTGAAGTGTAGACAGTGCAGATAATTGCATCCAGTGCTGCATTTGTGACATCTCCAGCACTCGGTATACTACCGTAATTGTCCCTTTGGATTTGAATTTCATCTCGTGCTACATCACAGGCCCCTGTCTCCTTCGCTCTTTCCTGCTGAGTGGGTGGTTTCAGATTTCTGCGTATTATTGCCACAGATTGTTTCTTTGATCAGTGCCTTTACAGCTTCTGCCTTTGAGATCCTGAAAGGGATGTTACTACATTTTTATACAGTCTACCGATTTATTCCCTGTCTGATAGTGCTGACTAATCCTCCTAAAAGTCTGCTTTCTAATCCATGTATGTTATCAGCTAAAATGAATGAATAGAGGATTTTCTGTTTACATAATCTCAAAACTAGTCAAAACTTTCAGTCACTTAGATTTGCTGTGCAAAAGCTTCCCCTACAATCTTTCTAACAAAAATGGTGTTACGCATGGCTGTTTATTTGGTGTTTGCCTTTGCATAACCATTTACCACACAAACCATTACACATGCATATGAATTTGCCTTCATTTAAAAATACAGTTTGCAATATCTTTGCATTAAAAATATGAGGCCAAATGTTTTTGTTTCTTGTGCAAGTAATCCTGTCTACTCAATACTTTTAAATGTTTAAAGTTTGAACAAATATATAATTAGTAGCTTCCTGTTGTAGCTTCCTTTTTTAAGTGTAAAGGATGTACAAAAAATGTAAAAATTGTTCTTATATGGGGTTTGCGTGGCAAGGTTTTGGTAGTGGGGGAGCTACAGGGGTGGCTTCTGTGAGAAGCTGCTAGAAGCTTCCCCTGTGTCCGACAGAGCCAATGGCAGCTGGCTCCAAGACGAACCCGCCGCTGGCCAAGGCCGAGCCCATCAGCGACGGTAGTAGTGACTCTGGGATAACAGATTTAAGAAGGGGAAAAAAACCTATGCAATAGAACTGCAGCCAGAGAGAGGAGTGGGAATATGTGAGAGGAACAACTCTGCGGACACCAAGGTCAGTGAAGAAGGACGGGGAGGAGGTGCTCCAGGCGCCGGAGCAGAGATTCCCCTGCAGCCCGTGGTGAAGACCATGGTGAGGCAGGCTGTCCCCCTGCAGCCCATGGAGGTTAATGGTGGAGCAGATACCCACCTGCAGCCCATGGAGGACCCCACGCTGGAGCAGGTGGATGCCCGAAGGAGGCTGTGACCCCCGTGGGAAGCCCGCACTGGAGCAGGCTCCTGGGAGGACCTGTGGCCCCATGGAGAGAGGAACCCATGCTGGAGCAGGTTTGCTGGCAGGACTTGTGACCCTGCAGGAGACCCACACTGGAGCAGTCTGTTCTGAAGGACTGCACCCCATGGAAAGGACCCATGCTGGAGCAGTTCATGAAGAACTGCAGCCTGTGGGAAGGACTCATGCTGGAGAAGTTCATGGAGAACTGTGTTCCATGGGAGGGACCCCACGCTGGAGCAGGGGAAGAGTGTGAGGAGTCCTCCCCCTGAGGAGGAAGGAGCGGCAGAGACAACGTGCGATGAACTGACCGCAACCCCCATTCCCCATCCCCCTGCACTGCTGGGTGGAGGAGGTAGAGAATTTGGGAGTAAAGTTAAGCCTGAGAAGAAGGGAAGCGTGGGGGGAAGGTGTTTTAAGATTTGTTTTTTATTTTCTCATTACCCTACTATGGTTTGATTGGCAATAAATTAAATTCATTTTCCCCGGGTCAAGTCTGTTTTGCACATGACGGTAATTGCTGAATGATCTCCCTGTCCTTATCTCGACCTGTGAGCCTTTTGTTATATTTTCTCTCTCCTGTCCTGCTGGGGAGGGGGAGTGACAGAATGGCTTTGGTGGGCACCTGGTGTCCAGCCAGGGTCAACCCACCACAGTTCTGAAAACCGTGATTTGAAAGCAAGAGCTTCAGTCTTTCATTGTCATGGTTTGATATTGCAATAATGTGATTGACTTCACTGAAACTTCCAAACACTAGTGTAGATTAGTGTAGTGGGTTGACCTTGGCTGGCTGCCAGGTGCCCACGAAGCTGCTCACTCACTCCCCCTCCTCAGCAGGACAGGGGGAAAAACTATGATTAAAAGCTTGTGGGTCACGATAAGGACAGGGAGAACACTCACCAGTTACCATCATGGGCAAAACAGACTTGACTTAGGGAAATGAATTTAATTTATTGCCAATTAATAACAGAGTAGGATAGTAAGAATTAAATACAAAACTACAAACACTTTCTGCCCACCTCTCCCTTCCAATGCTCAGCTTCACTCCCAACTCTTCTACCTCCTCGGCCCTGAGTGGTGCAGGGTGATGGGGAACGGGGGTTACGGTCAGTTCATAACACTTTGTCTCTGCTGCTCCTTCCTCCTCACGCTCTTCCCCTGCTTCAGTGTGGGGTCCCTTCCATGGGAGACAGTCTTTCATTAACTGCTCCAGCATGGGTCCTTTCCATGGGGTGCAGTCCTTCAGGAACAGACTGCTCCAGCGTGGGTCCCCCATGGGTCACAAGTCCTGCCAGAAGACCTGTTCCTGTGTGGGCTCCTCTCCACAGGCCGCAGTTCCTGCCAGGGGCCTGCTCCAGCACGGGCTTTCCATGAGCTGCAGGTGAATATCTGCTCCACTGTTAACCTCCACGGGCTGCAGGGGAACAACCTACATTACTATGGTCTTACCCTGGGCCTGCAGGGGACTTTCTGCTCCGTCACCCGGAGCACCTCCTGCTCCTCCTTCTTCTCTCACCTTGGTGTCTGCAGGGCTGTTTCTCTCACATAGCTGCTGGGCAGCATTTTTTATCCTTTCTTAAATAAGTTATCGCAGAGGTGCCAGTAGCATCATTGATGGGCTCAGCTTTGGGCAGTGGTGGATCTGTTTTGGAGCTGGCTGGAGCTGGCTCTGTCCGACATGGGGGCAGCTCATGGTGTCTGATCACAGAAGCACCCCTGCAGCCCTCACTCCCCTACCAAAACCTTGCCATGTAAACCCAGTACAATTAGATTAGTATATAGTGTGAACTGCACTTTCAGTACATGAGAAGAACTTTGTTGGTGAATTCTGAGGTTGTCCTTCTTTATGGAAGCAACTATGTGAGTTTATCCATGTTTCCCTGTATTCTTTCATTGCAAGATAAACTTAGAGGAGAAATTATGTTATCTGATACTCTACTATCAACCTTCTGACTGCAGAAGGTTAACTCTAGAGTACTTTCTAGTAAGGCCCTTTTACCCATCTGTGTTGCTGTGGTAAAGTTCATTAAGCTTCTTGGCCTCAGGGAGGATAACTGCATGCCTGCAGTCTGAAGGGCACTTTTCTGGCATCCTATACATTGCGCCTTCTGTGGACACATCACGTCATTCCATGTGAGCCAAGGGATCATTGCAGAGTTGTTTATATCCCGTTCTTATAAGACAGAGGGACAGAAGAGGGAATTCTTTGTGAAGGGATATTTCAGGTTGTGGTCACAGAACAGAGCTGCAAAGTTTTAGGCGTAAACCCTGGCGTGAACTGCAACACGTCAGTTGTTTGCAGTCAGGCTCTGGGAGCTCTTCATTGGGAAGGGAGAGAATTGTACAGTCAGGGCAGTGAGAGGTAGGCACTGGAAAGCAGAACAGATTTAGCCCTGATGTATCCATCTGGACATTTAATCTTCTCATGCCATGGATAACTTTTTTCGTGTTCTCCAGAGGAATACTGTATTGCTTTACTGGGAATTATCCAAGAAAGGCAAAGTAAAATGAGTATTTACTTCTCAGCACTCGGTACTGAATAATTACCAAAAGTGAAAATTTACGGGAACTCAAAGCTGACACTATTTCATAATATTTGGTGGGTTCTGGATAAATACCTTTATCAGTAGACAAGCCAACAGAAGCATCTTCTAATTAAGGGTTTTAGTGCAATGAAGGCTCTCCCCCAATCCAGTCCTTTACTCTTAATATCAGTGTTCCATATTTTGCAAATATGTCTTTCCAGACAGTACAGCCTGTAATAATCACTTCGTTTTTTTTATTTCATGCAATGCGTTGGCTTTTATTTCTGTTCTTGTCTCCTGGCATTAGGTGGAGTGGATTTCTCCTTTGTGCCATTGCAATGCTCCTTGTGATATTTCCCATGTTTACCTTTCCAAAAAAGCTCCCTCCTCGACATAAAAAAAAGAAAAAGAAAAAGAAGATGAATTCTGATGATGTTTCAAGTGATGATGAAGTCATGAAAGAGAAAACAAATAGCAAAATACAAGCAGACAGTGCAGTTCCTGCCTCTATGGGATTTGGAAAGAATGTTAAAGGTGAAGTTTGTTTTTAATTTTTAAATGCTTTAAATTTTGTATACAGGGTCATCTAGGATTGTATGAGTGTAATTGAAGGCAGAGTTTTGACATCCTGTATTTAATATTATGTTTTGCTATTGAGATTTTCATAGATGGTCGTCCTCTAAAATTACAAAATGCAGTGATGAGCACAAGACATCCATTTACTTAAATTATTGAAGTGTTTAGTGTGCACCTGTAACAAACAGGTAGCCTATTTCCTATAGTTATAGGGCCTCTATTACCAGAGATATTTGTGCACCTTACAGTTTGTAATTATCATACTTGCTTTAAGCTGTCCTTCATAGAATAAAGTGTTCTTCTAAAATATAAGTGAAATAAGTAAAAAGAATTCTAGTATGTGAGTTCAATTACATTCATGCATTTGGGTAAGTTAATTGAGAAAGATTATTTCTTTCATATGCCTTTCCCAGCTATTTTGTATGCGAGCTATTTATTTTTGAAAGGCTAGGATGAATGAAACCTGTGCTAATTTTGAAACAAGAAGAGATCAAAAGATTGACAAGTAATAGAGATTTTTATTTTATTCAAGAAGTAAACCATTAATGTGAAATGTAACAGTAAGTAGTAGTCATTGATAAAATGCTGTGGGAAGAAGGGCACTGTTGTTAAAAATTAATTAATGTGAAGCATATACACTTGACAATATAGGCTTAACAGTGTTAACAGTTATAGGCTTAATATTGAATAGTATGGGACAAGAATGAATGTGCCTTAATGCCATTGTGTTGTCAATGCTGTTGTGTTCTCCTTGGATTCCATGATATGAATGCTGGTTGTGCCATTTTGTGGTAGCCTGATGTATGCAATGGGACTAGGAGAAACCACGAAATGTCATTTATACCATTAGATGTAATTTGAACTCAAAGCTTCAAGCATTTGTTTGTTGATGTGGACATTACTGTTACTTTTTCATTGGATATCAGTCCAGGATATAATGATTGGCAGATTTTTTAATAACATGTTTATAATCACTCTTTATATTGAGTAGGCAAGGCTTAGCAAAACCAATGTGCTGGTTTTAAACTAAAACCAGTGTAATTCTAAGTAGCGTTTGCTCACATGCATATTCATTTGCTCTACATTGCATTTACATCTGTACTCTCAGGGTACCTAAAGTTACTGCTAATTTCTATGGAAGTAAAGAAAAAAGAGGAGACCAGAATTTGCTTGTGGTGATTTTATTAGCTTACAAAACAGCATCTTAATCAAGGCATAGAGCAAGCAAGGTAAACCTGTAATACCAGATCTTTCAGAACCATGTTCTCCCTTTGTTTGCATAGTAGCTAAAAAAGTGGTGGAGAAGCAAGAAAAGCATGTTGCCTACTTCCTTCTTTGAAGACTCTCTATTCCTCATATTTGTGAGTCCTCATACATAATGTTTTCTCCTAAATCCATAATGCTAGTTGTGGCCTCTGATTAGCAGAAGTAGTTCAGGGCTACTCCTGTCAAGGTTTTCTCACTAATTTACGGAAGTGGGAAAGGGGAGTTTAGTCTTCGCTGGGCTCCTTCCTAATCATTGCAGGCAATGCCACTAGCAGAGGGACTGCTTCATCCTGTAGGTGTGCCTGGAAAAGATGCAGGTATTCAGACAAACTCTGTGTCTGGATGAGTTTGCTGATGCTGGTTCTCTGTTTCTGTACATAATTTCATCTTCCAGGTCACGTTGTGTCACTACAGGCACAGCAGATAGACAGAAAACAAGTATACTCTTAGGAGAATGTTTCCTAGTGCTTTTTTTCACAGAAATGAAAACTACTGTATATGTCGTTTTAGTGTGTATTTTTTTATATGTATCTGCCTAAATGTGTACCATGCCTTCTACAAAATCCTATATTAATATATTAGCGGAGCCACCAAATTAGAGCTTCTCATATACAAAACTTTTCATTTTCTCTAGAGGAGAAACTTCACCACGTGGAACAGTGAAAAGCAGCATTGTATTCCACATGTCAGAAAGATACCAAGCGAGTTGAGATAACGCAGAGAAGAGTATTTTGCCGTAAGCTGATAATAGCTTTCCCATTAGGTGTCATTTACCCTAGCAAAGACAGCCTGCAGCAGGAATGCACTATCATTTAATTATTTTTCAAGTTTAAGTGGGCTTTATGGAATGAGATCATGCCTCAAGCTCCTCAGTTGAGGTAATTTTGTTTATAATGGGAAGGAAAAAAGGATCGCATGTGTCTAAGTCATTTAGCATTGCTTCTTCTGAGATGCAATGTACATTTTATACTTCCCATTGAATTTCAGGGCTTCATCTTTTTATAGCACGATGGGCAGAAACTCTACTTAGGCAGTAGCCGGGAGACTGATGATTTAGTAGGTCACGTCTTCTGTTCTGTACTAATAAATATCAGTGATGTCGTAGTCTGCCATGACAGAGGTCAGTGCCATTAAATCTGTAAAATCCGTGCAGCTTCGGTAAGGAAAGTCTCAGGGAAGAAGCTGTTTGTTTTGATCTTCTGATATGATGTTGTCTTACCCGGGAAGTCTGGCAAAATAATTCTTGTCCTGCTGTAACTTGTCCTAA
This sequence comes from Theristicus caerulescens, assembly GCA_020745775.1. Classification (NCBI taxonomy): domain Eukaryota; kingdom Metazoa; phylum Chordata; class Aves; order Pelecaniformes; family Threskiornithidae; genus Theristicus; species Theristicus caerulescens. The sequence continues at coordinate 131,343,194 of CM036558.1, read as the reverse complement.
TTTCACATAAGTTAATTCTTAGATGAGTGAAAAGGAATTGAAAAGCCATGATGGGAGAGGGCTGGGGTCCTTTTTCCTGCAATGGCTGCCAGTATAGGCTAAAGAAATAAACCAAAACTGGCTTCGGCTGCAAGTAGCCTCCAATTTCAGTGACCTGAGCTTTATTTTGGCCCATGGTAGAGCTGGGATCAGATAAAAATACAGATGCATCTTTGCTTTTTCTCATGTTTCGAGATGTGAGGGCTTGGAATTCAGTCTTTTCCTATTTATGTTGCAAGTAAACAACATGAGAGGGAGATTGCTTCTGAAGCAGGTATCAAAAGTATTAAATAAAACATTAAATAGGTCACAGGATGAAGAAAATTGGATGTAGTTTATTGGGAGAAATAGAGGTAGTGTAGATAACATGAGCTAGAGGAGATTTATAATGAAGAAGCCACAGTTCAATCCTATACATGCAGATAAATCATGAACCTGAGCAGACAAAACCACTGTTTTCATTTATTACATTGATACCCTTAGGGTTTTGTACCATGGAAATTGTATCTGCAGTCCCTTTTACTTACCACTATAATGAAACTTACTGTGCAATTGAATAAAGGAGTAGTGTAAAGAAAGCAAATGTATATATTACCTAAAATGTACTGATCTAATCTGAAGCGTGTTAATTAATTACACATATTTTGTAGTCTTTGGGGTGTTTTTAATGTTTTTTTTGTCACTATGTACAGCCCTTTCTTAAATGTGGAATATTCCTGTCTGCCTTTTCACGTCTACCAGCTGTCGTATGCCCTTCCCAGTCAGACCCTGCTGGGGACTGAGACAGGATAATAACTCTTGTCAGGGCATCAGCAAAGGTAAAGGAAACTCCTGAGGGGCTCGTGGCTGTAGGGTAAGCCCACTGCAGTGCATCCCCAAGGATCTGGACTGGAGTTTCTGCAGTGCCCAAAGATGAGTTGGCAGGGATCGGAAGAGGAGGTGGAGACAGTGGTCTGTGTGCAGGGACACTTGGTGAGCACTGTAAATGTCAGAGAGTTGAGCAAACTGTGGGCTGGAGATCCTGCTGTGCCACTGACCTTGAGTGAGTCGCTCCCCCCTCGCCCTTTCTTAGGCCATCTTGAAGAGCTCAAAATAGAAAAGGCTGGCATGGCCCCATGCAGTGATGAGCAGTGTTAGCTGGAGCCTCGAGGAGCTGCTCTAAATCAAGTTAACAAAAGTAATCATCAGATCAAACTCGCTCTGAACCTCCCTACTCTTGATGGGATATTAGGAGCTGTTCAACAATCTGGCCACCACCCAGGTACTTAAGGCATGTCCTGAAAATGCTTGAGGGATCAAGTTGAATTAGGTTGTTCAAATGGTATGTGAGTAGATAGTGAAATTAAATAGATGGCAAAATATTATTCTAGAATTTAATGATACCTCCATGCAGAATATATTTGAAGTAGTTGTGTATGACTGAAAATGCTCATTTCCATTGTGATAACCAAACCAGAAATTCTGTCTCAAATCTTGGCTCTGCTTTGTACTGCATGAGAGCAGAAGCTGCCCCTGAGACCTCGGCGTGGAGGCAGCCTCCTTCAAAGCTGCAGACTTGGATAGTTCTGTCCAGGCTTGGAGCACCAGCAGAAAGGTCCTTTGGCTAATATCTGCATCACCCTTCCAAGGGGCTTCGCTGATGGACTACAAGAGGACAGTGCTGTAGACTGGGATGGTTTATTCCCCTGGTTGTATTTGTTGCACTGCCTTGGGCTAGATGCACAGGAACAAGGATAACAGGAAATATATTAAATTATGAAAAAGGAGGTGAAGTCAGAATTATTTGAGTTTTTATTGAAATTCTGCTTACAGTCCTTTAAGAGTTTTGCTTAGAGCAGTGTTTACGAAAATTTGCAGATTTTTCTTATGCTTTTCCCTTACCATGAATCAAGCAGTGGTCCAGCACACTAGTGAAAGAAAATGAATACTGACGAAAGAAAAAATATTGTCAAAGACCATGAAGGGAAGAAAACTGCCAGTAGACTAGCAAACCAGTCCAGCAAGGAAGGTTTCAATTTACTCTTAGTTACATATTAGGTTATTTAAAAAAAAAAAAGAAAGAAGATGAGGATGTTTAAGATTTGAATTACTGCACAATAGAGTAAGTATGTTAGCAGCCATACTAAAAGATAATTTCAGTTTTAGGAAAGTAATTGATAGAGATTTATTTGTTCAAATGACAGAATGAGGGAAACTGCAAGTTCTCATAGGTTTGTTTCTGATGCAAAAACAAGAGATGTTTTTTGAAGACCTCCTAAAAATCAGAACCTGACAGGTTTAATAATGACTTTGGAATCAAAGCCTAGGCCTATGGCTATCACACAAAAATAACGTGACATTGAAATGTTTTAAATGCATGATTGATTATGTAGTACAAAGGATCCTTAAAGTTTTTAGCATTCTTGCTTTTTACTAGAATTAGTGTGGTTGAAAGATATGAGATACTTATAGTGCCTTTTTATTATAAGTTTTTAAATTCAGAAGTGTAATACAGATTCTGTCACACAGGATTTGACTATAATCATGGGAGGAAGTCAGGGAAAACCTAATTCTGAATATGTATTTTTATTTGCAAATTTCTTACTATATAGCAACTTTTCCTTGCATGCCAGACAGTTGCTCTTTATAAGTCACAAAGAGCTTCAATCCTCAACTGCTCCAGGTGGTATGTATTAGTGCAGCATGCAGGAGTAATCTCTGTTTTATTTCATACCAAAATTACAGTAATCAGCAGAGCTGTTCCCTGAAGAATCCTTCACACAGGTGTAAGAGAACTTGTGCTTATTCTAAGACACTGAGTTTTATCTATTTATCAGTAGAAATCCAATTTGAAAATACTAATTAGTTTTTAAATTAATAATGACCTTTAGACTGAGTGCTCAGATGAGATGCAAGTAGGAGTCAATGGAAAGTATCTGTATCTGAACACCAGAGCAAAACGTTCATTAGCTGCACAGTTCTTTACCTAATTAGTTCTTCAGTATCTTTAGATTGAAAATTCTAAACCAGATGTTTTCCTGAAGCTCAGTTTTACCAGGAAGACCTAAACTTTACTAGGTATTATGATATTTGGACCAGGCTCTTTAAAATAATGGATTTAGCAAAGATCTTGGAGGCAGCCCTTGGCCAAGGACTTCCAGTTCATTTCTACAAAGAGCACTTAGTTCATCTTCATCATAAAATGATATTTCTCATTGTGATGTCCAGTCTTCTGCAAGTTGCTATCTTATTATTTTCTTCCACATGTTTTCAGCACAGGTGAGCAGCTGCCACCAAATAGCTCCGTTTCCAGCAGGACCTATCCTGGCACCCCGTCTTTCTGTTTCCAGACTCCTTTCTCACAGCGGCAGCAGCATGGTCATAACTGCTTGCTCCTGTTGCAAGTGAAGTGCTCAATCCTGCACCTTGTCCCCAGCAAAATCCTGCTACAGCTGCCCCGCTGCAGTCCTATGGCAGCCGTTTTCTTAAACTGCGTCATCTAGCCCCATGAGTGGCTTTGCAAAAGCTGGGTTAGAGCATCTTGGCTCTTGCCCTTTGGTTTCTTTTTGCATGTAAGCCCCCATCAGCTAGCCCAACCTAACCCAAGCCAACCCAAAAATAGACACAAAGCCAAAGCTGATGATGTTCGAGGGCTGACATCTGATGGTATTTTAGGTATTTCATTTTTTTCTCTCTTTCATTTCCTTTTGAACAATGAGATAAATTTTGATCAGCTGTATTTTGAACATGCAGCATATTTGCCAATAAATACTGATACTATTTTATCTTTGTACTTGCTACTGTAATGTAGTTTCTGAAGGTGTACAGTTGCATGACAGTTTCCAAATATTCATGTTGATATTATATGGCCTCATACTCCTGTTATCTTGTTTCTTTCTGTTCTTCTATTACAGACAGTGCCACATGTTTTTAAAAAAAGCTGTAGGTGGTAAAAAACATTAAGATTCAAATCTATGAGTGCTTCTTAATATGATTTATTCATTACTTATTTCCACCAAATTTTGTATTTAACATTTATTATGTTTCTTCATAGAGACAGCAAGAGAGCATTTGACTACATTAAAATTATAAACCCTGTGCTCATAATGAATTCAGTATAAATTTTGACAACTGGCATAAGCTAAGACTGGATGCAGTCAGACAACTTAGGTGCTAATTTGCAGCCTGACAAGTTTTGAGATGACAAGAGTCTAAATTCTGTTTGCTTTTATACAGATAACCTACTGGAGTCAATGGAAAAAGTGAGACAGATTTTTAACTTGACAACTTTTAACATCAATGAAATTCTCACTCAGGAGTTCTTACTCAACATGTTGTATTGCTAATGGGCACTCTTGTCATTGAATTCAATGGGCTTTGATTCAAGCAGCATTCAATTTATGTGTGAAGTAAAAAGCAAATGAAAAAACCCAAACCATAGTGGGTTAGATATAGTACTTGAACAGAAAATCTCATCTTTGTAGAAGCCCCAAGGAAAAAAAAAATGTTTAAAATGACGCCATCTAATCTGAAAAAATTAAGTCTTAAATAGAGTTATCATCATCTCATGATGATAATTTGACATCACTACAGGACTGAATTAAAAGTATTTAAGTGTTTCTTTTAACTACAGTGCTGAATTTCATGGGGTTTTGATATTTGATTTGAGGATAATTGCAACATCTATGAATACTTTTTCAATTTAAGTTAATGATGTGCTCTCATTTTTAATTGATTGTTTTATCACTTCTGAGAATATTAAATGAGTTGTGTGTAAATGTTGAGATTCATTGATATCATTGACCTCAGTTTTTCAGTATGCTTTTTCTGCCTCTATTGTAAATACTTTTAAATCATGTAGAAAACTGTTTAATTAAAAATCTTTTGGTTCACTTTTCAAATGATAGTAGTATTATCCCAGCTTTCCAAGTGGAAAAGCTTTCCAAGCTTTCCTCAAAGCAGAGAGTTACAGTGGGAGCATGTGATCTGTTTTCCTCCTGTGGAGTGCACAACCCAGTACTGACGGTTCAGCGGTGTGATATGTGTTATCTCATAGAAAATTCCAAAATAAGATATCAGAAAAATTCCAAATTAAGATATCAGAATAATTCAAAAATCACTACATTTTATTGCTGTTTTTCTTTCCTTTATAGTGTTACTATGTAGACCGTGTTTCTTCAGATGGTTTTGTTAAAACAGACCTCAGTTATGTTTGTAAAAAGTGGGACTGCAGCCCCGGGGCGATGCAGTGAGATAGGGTAAGAGCAGACAGCGAAAGCTGCAATCCCAAATATGCACTCTCCCTTCCGCTTAGCAAATGTAGCCACATGCTAGCAAGCCATTATTGCCAGTCCATCTCAAAGAAAATCAGTTTGTTTTGTTTCAGTTTGCTTTTGTTTCTCACTCATTATTTATAACATTCCTTTGTCATTTTTGTCATTTTATAGAGCTTCCAAGAGCAGCTGTCAGGATCTTAAGCAACATGACATTCCTTTTTGTGAGTTTGTCATACACAGCTGAGAGTGCCATTGTCACAGCTTTTATTACCTTCATTCCCAAGTTCATCGAGTCACAGTTTGGCATCCCAGCTTCCAATGCCAGCATCTACACTGGTAAGGCATTGCCACGTAGTGTAACGTTGAAAGGGTTGACGTTCTTTGACTAATTAAATGAATCCATACAGGAATGAACAAAAAACATGCTTGTTAGAACAGGTGATTGGATCCAGCTTTGTGCATTTGGTTGGATATTCAGGCAGTTTTTTGATGTTTGCTGTATGTGTTTAGTAAAATGTGAACCCATTTATAGTGTTAAAGGGCTGGGGTTTTTTACATAAGTCTAGACAGACATTTTCTAATATGTTAATGGTCTTCAAGGGGGAAGAAAGCAACAAAACCAAGCTAGAAAACCCATAGGCATCACTGTGATTTGTGTGCTTTAAAAGATATTGTAAGGCTGTTCTTACTTTCTGTGAATTTTACTTCCTCTTTGATCTTTAAAATATCCTAATCTTTTTTTTTCCCCAGTGACGAGTACATCTGTCCCATCCTTCAGTTATCTCTCCTCTCCAGGCTGGTGGTCTTCTGCCTATTTACTTATTAACATTGAATGCACAACAATCTAGTCTAGCTAGGAGAGCTCCCCAGATCCTCTCCCACCTGCCATTGCAGTTCTGGGGCCCCTCTTTTGCAGTTGTGGCACTTTCCCTGCTGCTGTGGCAATGTGCAGCCAAGTCCAACTTCTAGCAGAGCTACAAACCACAAAATTTTAAGCTTCAAACTGCTCTGCAGGAGGGAGAGATGGGAGCTTCCCTAGGGAAAGGCGCCAAAATGTTGTGCAGAATTGGGGCCCATGTCATGCAGGTCACCTCCCTTCTCCTAGCTGCTGCATCAAAGACACTTGTCTCTTTCTTCTTTTACACTTATAAGCATCTTTTCTGCCTTCTCTGTAGTGCTTTGCATATAGAATAGCTGCTGATTGCTTGACAGGTTAGTTCTTTGCTCCCCCATACTTCCAGATATTGTGCCTGAGAAGGAGTGATGGAATGGATAGTGAGTTGTGGGAACAGGGGTGAAGTATGGGGTGAAGCTGCTCAGGGGCATCGGTCAAGGAAAAGACAAAAAGTGATAGAAGAAAGAGAGACAAAGACACAGAGACCTCACATGGGAATCATTTGTCGCCTGCAGTGGCTGGAAGAAACGCGAGGAGTCTTTCTAGGGCGCTGAGGGGAAACATCAGAGAAGCACCATGTGGTGACTTCTGTTTGAGAGCTTGCTGGGATGAAATTTTCTTCAGGGTATGACATCCCTGTGTTCTGTATACAAGGAGGAAACATTGATTGATGGGACCATGATTCTATCTGAAGCTTGGGGTAACTACATGTGCATAGGACTTTTGCTGTAATGAGTCTCGATGGGATTGCTACTCCATAACTTGCTTCATTCTCAGGATAAACCAGAAGCATTCTTGCCAGACAAAATATTCAACAGCCAGTACATTAAAAGATGAAAAAATGATGTGACCCTGTCCAGGGTGTGAAGCTATTAGCATCTGTTGTTTTCCCTGTTATAAATAGCTTGATAAAGACTATTATAATGAACCAGAAGATGATGAAATAACTTGGGCTGGATGTGCAACATGGACAAGTGAGCACTGCTTCCACAACCCCAGCTCCTAAACTTAGCATTAAAGTGAACAGTTGTTATTAATTTTATAAATTCTTTTTGCAGGAAAAATGGGAAAAGGAAACTTGGAGATTCTGCATTAGATATTGCTCTGGCTAATCTAGTAAAAGACATCTCCAGTTTACAAACTTCTGGTTAGCAAAAGGAGGACTTACACATTATTTGTATTACTACATCTATACCTCATATATACATTGCCAGCTGAGTACATGTGCTTGATGAATCTCTCCATGTGACTGATGTAAATTTTTTATTTGTCATTTCCCATCTCAATTCATAAACAGTGACTCTTTAATTAAGTCTCAATTTGTTTCTATTTTTAAACAAACCTTGCATTAATAATCATCAAAAGCGCCATGTGGCAAACTTCATGTCTTGAACTTGTGCAGCTTGTGCTGCAGTCTTGTCTTGTTTGGAATTTTTTTTGTGTGCAGAGCAGGTGACATTCAGCCTTCAGGCTTTCTCAAGTCCAAAAAAATGGTCTTTGACTTTAGGTTACAGATAGATCTTAGACAAATCCAGGTTAAACTTTCAGGTGCTTTGCTAGCGTATTTACTTGTGAGAAAGAGAGTTACAGTTGAAATAATTTGTAGTTGGAAGAACTGCACACTACATATTATAAAGCACTGCTCTGGTGACCTCTGCTAAAATGGTTACAAACACATTGGCTCTACCTTTAGTTTTAGAAAAGGTATAATACGTAGCTCAGACAGAATTGTTTTGAAAATCTCCACAGTATTCCCTTAGTGTAGCCCGCTTAGCAGATATTGCAGTTTTCTGTTCCCAGACTACTAGTAGCTGTTAAGATCATCTTTTGCCTCTGTGAAAAGCCTCAAGTGCTGCAGCATCTTGACAACAGCAAAAAGGACAAAGCTTGAAAATTGCTGACTGAAAGCCGATATTGCCTCGGAGCACTGTACCCAGGAGTGTATTTGGCACATGCACAATTCCTGTAAGCCAAACTGTCATTATAAAATGAAGGAGAGTGCAGTGCAATGGCTTAGTATCAGATATTAAGCTTTATTCCTCTAAATGCCTTTGAAAAAGAAGAAAGCATGTCCTGATTAGATGTACATGCTTTGCTTTGCTCTGGAAGCTCGTCTGGAAGTGCACTGTAGTAGCTGTGTTTCTTTGACAGTACATCACTTCTGATTTCACATCCCCTGCAGAAAGAGAGGGGCATAAGGATGAAGAGTTTGTACTTGGGGCAAATGAACCTGTCAGACTTGCTGACACACAGGAGGGAATGAGTGCTTCTCTCTGCTGTCTTTACCACAAACAGCGAAATCTGCTCCTGCCCTTCCAGTTTCTCCTAGAGAGAGTTTTTCCATCTCCATCTTCAGTTTGCATGGAGGACCTGGTCTTTATGCTTCTTCTGTGTGGGCTTTCCTTTACCTTTCCATCCTCCTGAATGAGAGAGCCTCGGCAGGCAATTTGCTCATTTTTTACTGATCTTCACGGTGTGGCAGAGGACAAATGAAAACAGCAGCACAGTGTAACTCACTAATGGAAGATCCACTAACCAAATGCCTCTCAAAATATTTACATGCTTAGTTTTGACAAGGTACTAGATGCAGACACACACAGTCTCAGTGCTAGTGAAAGGCTTTTCCAATGTACATGTCCTCAGGAGAATAAGAAAGAAAAGGTAAATTCAGGTCCAAAACAGGTTAAGAACTCAAAGCTAAGCTATAAGATGGAAGAAAGAAGAATATTGAGGTTAGTTCATTGTCAGTAAGCCCTTGCCTTGGGCTAGATCCTTAGTTCATATAACTGATGCAGCCACGGATTTGGTCCATGGAATTTGGTTTGCCTGACAGGGGTGTTTTAGAAGCTATTGCAAGTGATCCTAGTCTGCCTTCAGTGTGGATGTGGGCTTCTCTGACACAGATTTCATAGAGCAGGGCATGCCTGGTAGACTCAGATGGCTGAGTTACCATTTTCACCCAGAGAGAACATTTTCAGTGCAAGCAAAAGGATTTGCATTCTTTCTTTCCCTCGTTCATATTCAGTCATTGAAAGTGAAAGATATAACAGCTCGAGAGAGATAACAGCTTTGAACTTTGGGAAAATGATTTAATTCTCCTAGAGGGACTTATACATTTAAATTCTGCTCTTATGATAAAAACTGATTTTGAGTCTGTGAAGGGTTATTATTAAGAATCTTCCTCATGAAATGACATTTTATTTTATAATGCCATTTGTGATGGCAGTATAATTAAGGCGGCAGCTATTTTTACCTCTTATTTCTACTTTCACGATCTCAATATTTTGATAAATATAATGTCCCCTTCACCTTTAGACCAATTAGCAGAGAATGAGAATGCTTTGCAATAATATTAAAGATATTTGCAAGTGATAGTATTACTGGCTTCTTTAAAAAGAAGACCAATATCTTTAAGAATTGGGATTATAAAGTTTAGCTCCTTCTCCCTAGATGCAGCTGCCAAAAGTTGTTTAAAATCCATATTTATGTGGAATGCATCTTTATTCGCAAAGACGTTATTTAAAGACCTTCTCACATGTCAGTGAGAAGCAAAAACCAAGGGAAGCTAAGAAGTGCAAGACATTCACTGACACCACCACCCCAGGCCCTGAGAAGTGAGGACAGCCCGGTGACACGTTGCTGAACTGCCACCTTACAGCTGCAGCATCAGGGCAACAGAAATTTCATAGGCACGTTTTTTGTGTCTTAAACTTGTCCTAGTACTAATTCTAGTAACTGAAGTTCTTTCGTCATATTTGGTCAGTTTGCACTCCATGAGGCTGTGCTGAGATGAATGGGGCTGCCGATGCAGGAAAGTGCTATTCAACTTGAGTAAAGTATCCAGAAGGCAGAATTTGCAGCCAAGGCTCACGCATGCACTCCCAGGTGGGCAGGCTTCTGGTGGCCTGCCTGGGATTAACACTTGTGCTTCCCTGGAATTAATCATGAGAGTAGGAAGAGGAAGATTTGTGTCCAAATCTGGATTTCTTCAAATTTTCAGTAATTAAATTGGAGCAATGTGTATCCTTTCTCCCCATTCTAAAATAAATACAAAGCAATGTTTCTGCTTGTGAGTACAATAGTTCTCTTATAGTGCTTTGGCTGCTGGTAATATCATAAGGAGGCTTTTATTAATTCTTTGACAACACTCCAGAGGTTTGAAAAGTCTGACTCAGTTTGCTAGCAGACAATGGACATCTTAGTACAACATTTGTAGTCATCTAATTAGGGAATGAAACCAATATTTATGTTTTATTCCATTTCTGTAGGTCCTGTTTTAATGTTGCTCGAATTTCTTCCCGGCAGGTGTGATTATTGTCCCGAGTGCTGGTGTTGGTATTGTCCTAGGAGGCTACATTATAAAAAAACTGAAACTTGGTGCAAGAGAGTCTGCAAAGTTGGCTATGATCTGCAGTGGTGTATCTCTGCTGTGCTTTTCAACTCTCTTCATTGTTGGATGTGAAAGCATTAATCTAGGGGGAATAAATATACCTTACACGACTGGGTAAGTATCTTGGAATCATCTGTGGCAAAAACAGCTTTTTCCAATAAGCCTGATAAAGAAATGTATAAAAATGCTGATGGCTGATGTACTGAAGAAGCCACATGTTCAAATGAGAATTCGGTGAGTATTGTGATATAAACACAAGCTGTTACTATGTGGCCCCAGTTTTACATCTAGTTTATTATGAAGCTTGTGTAAGAACTCAACTTTTCGGGGGAGGGGAAAAATGTATTAGAATGGACTTCAGTGATTTTACAGGAAAATAAGAATAGTATCCTCTGTACGTTGCTTGGTTTAGTTGGTATTTCAAAATGTTTTCTGCTCATGAAAATTGTGAAAATACTAAAGGGATTATAAAGATTATTTCTGAATAAGTTTGTTTATTATCACCCTAATAGTGTCTTAGGTCCACAGTCCCTATTTGGAGGGAATCACTTGGGCATGGGCTATCAACATTAGTGGTGTGCACTGCTTCTGAACCTCTTGCTGGTTGTATGAATGCCCTCCAGCACTTGCTGGATCATCAACAGGATAGCGACTAGATCATAACCCTTAAAGAGATATTGAGAATGAAGAAGGCTGTCATGAAAAAGAAGATGTGGATGTAGGAAGGTATTGGGAATGAGGGATTTAGGCTGTGACATTAAGAAATATATGGAAGGTCATTTTAAAAAAACGAGGGATATTTGGAAGGAAGACAGTGTGGTAAAAATTGTGAGAAGGTGTTTCACTGGAAGGTAATTCCTCAGAAGCCTGATCATGAGCTTTTATTTTCTTTCTTATTTTGTACATTACCTTTTCCCCAAAATTGCCTTCTTCATGTAGCTTAAACACAAGAACAGAGTTAGCATTTGAAGAGCACGAACTTATCTGAAGCAGTGTTTTTCCCTTTGCTTTTACATCTGGGGCAACGTCTGCCTTTCATTTATGGCCAAGTGCTGGGTATCAGATCCATTTGAATATCTTGCTTTTAAGGCTCAGCTCTGGACTCTTAACATTTTGAGGGTTGGAATAGAGTGTAGAATTGTGGAGCAGGAAAAGAGATGATCAAATGGGGAAAAAAAGAACTACAGTGGGGCAGTGAGCAAGTGTCGTGATTTAACCCAGTGCCAAAACCGGGACAGCAAGCCAATTGAAAAACAAAGAGGAAAAATGGGAAGCAAGGGAGGAAGAAAATAGGCACTGTTTACACAGAGAATATTTTGCATTGTGTGTTGCTGGGTGTTACTACATTGCTGTCAAACCCTAATCCTAGAGCAAGGAAAACCAGTAACTGAAAGTCATGAGCTGATGGAAAGCTGGTTTACTCCTTTGTATTCTTAATGCCTAGAGTTAAAGCTTGGTGCTGAGAGGCTGACTGTAGAGGGGAGTAGCATGGTGATATATCCTTGTCTGAGCATAGTGGGCTGAAGAAGAAGAGAACAGGGATGGGAAGGGGGTGGAATGCTTTGATTGTCCACCTTCTATTGATGTTTTTGGCAGCCTGTGGGTGTAGATGAAGAAATGAAAATTATTCGGAATTAAAACATAAATTTCAGAACGACCCTGCCTTGCTAATGAGAAGGCTGTAGTTTTCTGTTTGTGAAAAATTGCTATTTAATTTAAATCTATTGCTAAATTGAAGACAAGGCAAACTATTGCTATGTAATGCATAACCTTCACACTGGAATTGTAAGAGTATCTAATTTTTTTTAGCAGTAAGTAATAACATTTGCAGTGAATACACAGCATGAATTGAAATAGGCGTCTATTCACAGCTCTTTTGAAAGTCAGCAGTAGCATTACTTCTTTACTACCTTCATCTAATTGTTCTTATTGAGAAAAGAGGTGAGAGATGGTAATGGCAAAATTCTCAAAAGTGTTGAGGTATAATCAGTTGAAATCAGTATAAAAATCAGTATGCTTAGACTGCAGTGCCATCAGAAATTGAGAATTACCAGCATGTTATAAAGCATGGTTCAGGAGTTTGCAGCCCCACCCCTACACAATTTTTTAAATACAGAAATCAAATTCAAATTTATAATCAAAATGATAATAAAGAAGCAGCACTACACATACATTCATCTTGAATATCTGACATGATAAACGTTCTCTTAATCCTCATAGTTAATCATTTGATAGCTTAAAATCATTTACTTGGTAGGCAACTCTTTTAACTTGGACATCAAAGAATGTTATTGTTCATGTAACAAAAAAGCATGCTTTCATTTTGAGGTTTAATAAAACACAAACTTCATTCTCTAGGTCCGATGCAGTGCAGCATTATGGACATCAAAGCCAGTTCAACAGGCTAGATCGGATAGGAGAAGCAGTACAGCTGCTTGGTTCAGAGTAAATGTCTTGCATGATGCTCGACCTTAACATAGCTATGCCGGGTCTGATGTCTGAGCTACCTGTGCTGGCAGCAGCCCAGAGATCTCGGCTGCATTGGGCAGTGTAGACATACCCTGCAGGAGAATCTTCTCTAGACATACATGTTCAATTCTGCTGTTCTTTTCTTTTACGTTTAAAAAGTAGATTTTTTTCTTTGATGAACTGAGTCATAAACCAGTACAGAGGAGAAGGATAAGCTGGAGTTTAGTTAACATAGAAGTATGTGCATACCAGTACTCAGCAAAGTAGACAATGACATTTCATAATTCAGTATGTTTCATAACTCAGTATTTTTCTAACTGTACCAGCTGTGAGGAAGTGGATGGGACCTGGAGGCATGCACAGATTAAAATACATTTGCAAGGATTTGCTGCTGTTTTATGTTGGACACAAGCAGTTTGTTGTTGTGTCATCAGCAGTTCTGTTATCAGGAAGGTCAAGGGCACCTCTGTATTATACATCTCAGCATTTTAGAACCTGTTGTTCTGTGCCCCAGCCTTGTCTCTGAAGGCATGTTTCATATTTGAACACAGTATAAGGAGCCTTATGTCAAACCACAATCATAGAATCATAGAATCATAAAGGTTGGAAAGGACCTCTGAGATCATCGAGTCCAACCATTAACCTAACTGCCAGGTCCACCTCTAAACCATGTCCCTAAGCACCACATCCACACGTTTTTTGAACACTTCCAGGAACTGTGATTGCACCACCTCCCTGGGCAGCCTGTTCCAATGCCTAACCACTCTCTCTGTGAAGAAATTTTTCCTAATATCTCATCTAAATCTCCCCTGGCACCACTTGAGCCCATTTCCTCTCGTCCTATCCCTTGTTACTTGGGAGAAGAGACCGACCCCCACCTCGCTACAACCTCCTTTCAGGTGGTTGGAGAGAGCAATAAGGTCTCCCCTCAGCCTCCTCTTCTCCAGGCTAAACAACCCCAGTTCCCTCAGCTGCTCCTCATAAGACTTGTGCTCTAGACCCTTCACCAGCTTCGTTGCCCTTCTTTGGACATGCTCCAGCACCTCAATGTCCTTCTTGTAGTGAGGGGCCCAAAACTGACCACAGTACTGGAGGTGCAGCAATACAGCATCGCTTCTCCTGCACCATAACCAGCATCCGAATGGGAAGTCCTGAATCAGTGAATTGTCTCGTGTCCAGACAGCTTTTGAAGATCTCCAAGGAGAGAGACTCCGCAGCTTCCCTGGGCAACCTTTGCTACTGCTCGGTCACCCTCACAGTGGAAGGGTGTTTCCTGATGTTCAGAGGGAACCTCTGGTCTTTCAGTTTGTGCCCATTACATCTGGTCCTGTCACTGGGCACCACTGAAAAAAGGCTGGCTCTGTCCTCTTTGCGCCCTCCCTTCAGGTATTTTATCTACATTGATGAGATCCCCTGAGCCTTCTCTTCTCCAGGCTGAACAGTCCCAGCGCTCTCAGCCTTTCCTTACAGGAGAGATGCTCCAGTCCCTTCATCACCTTAGTGGCACTTCGCTGGACTGTCTCTGGTACGCCCCTGTCTCTCTTGTACTGGGGAGCCCAGAACTGGACCCAGCACTCCAGGTGTGGCCTCACCAGTGCTGAATAAAGGGGAGACAGCAGAGAACAGCTGGTTTGGTTGTTTGTAGACCCGTCTCTTTCATGTTTTGTGGTATAAGGCAAATAAAACAGGCTCCATGGGAGCTTACTCATAGTGACAGATTCCTGGATTAGATCACTTCCACCTCTCATATTTCTGGCATGTAATGAATCAAAACTTTCTGATTGCTTTCTGTTATTTTGATGCAATAAAGGTTTAGTTAAAACATGCAATTGACTTACTGAGGCACTTCACATATTAAAAACAAAATTCCTGTCCTTCCTTTTGTACCACCAGTTTGAGTTTCTGTTATTCTTGTCTCTCTTTCAGTCCAATTAGCCAGTTGGATCTCTTAACTTGAAAGCATTGACTAATTGGATCAGAACAATAACAACAAAGAAGGAATCCAGCTAACACAGTGAGAGGGTCCCTTGTTTGACAGCTACACAAAAATTGCGTCATTGCTGCAATTCCAGCTGCTTGCCAAGAAGGACACTGCAGATCTCTACCATCCAGAATGTCCTTCAATACCAAACCAAAAATATTGCTATCAAACTAACTAATCCTTCTTATTATATAGCCCAATATTAAGATTAAAGAAACTGTGTGGTGAGGGGTTATCTCCTTTCCTTTGCATGTCCTTCATCCTGCAGGTTACTACAATGATCTAAATAAATATGAATAAAACCACGTGTAAAGCAATTCTTTGTTTAGATGTTACAAAAATATAGTCAGGCACTGTTTTTTTTTCAAACTGCATTTCATTTAGATTGTAGCCTCATGGGAAGAGGGTCCACCTTTTTTTTCCAATATGTGTGCATTGACTGCCAGCACAATGAGGTTTCAGTCCAAGCCTGGGTGTCTGAAATAACAGGTCACAGCTCTAAAAACTCCGGGCAATAAATCTTGCCTTATACTTTCCCTTTTCTTACTTTACTCCTATCCCACAAGCCTTCCACAGAGTAATAGTTAGACAGGAGAACAGGATTTAGAAAAAAAAATGTTTGGAACTAGAGTCCCTTTTATCGTTAGTCATATCTAATAAAGGTCTCCTCTTTATTAGCTTTACCAGCATCGTGTCATGGAGACACAGAACAGTCTCCCTGAGAAGTGAACAAATGCAATTTGTCAAATGGGATTCTGGGTTTTGTCCCAGCACATGTGTTTAAGATTCAACTTACAGTTGAATTTTATTAATGAAAGGAGCGGCACCATTGTTTGTAATAATTGAAGGAATAGTTCAGGAAACGTTGTCGTTTGGGGCTGGTTTCTGTTAGTGTGCTCGTGCATGATGGGCATCCTTGGCAGCTCAGGTGCAGCAGCACTGCAAGTTGACAGCATCTGCACCCGCTGAAACAAGCGGGCAGCTGTTTCTCAGACATCCCATGTGTCTACAGCAGTGGATGCATTGAAACTAAGCTGCTTTTCCCACAGGCCGGCTCATGAGCAGGACTTTCTAGCTTCAGTGCAATTTCCATAAGAGCCTGCTCTTTCTGACCAATGCAGGTAAATCTGCGATGTGCTGTGCAGTAATTCAGGGATCAATGCTCTGTTTTCCTTTGTGGAGAGTAGGCAGCTTCCCAGTGTCAGATTAGGATTAGCAGAGTACTTTGGTTCAGTTTATTGCTGGAAAAATACGTACCTTCAAGAAAAAATGATCCGCTACTGGGAGAAGCATTCATAGAAATCTGTTATAATATGTGCTATATGGTAGATCACATGCGATGAAAATGGGGTTACATAGATATATGTCAATAGAGGTTTCATGCCCCCAGCATCTGAATTCCTTCATCCTTCATTAGTTTCCCATCATTGAAAGAGGAGTGGACAAAGAGTGAACAGTAAAGGTAATAAAGATGAAAGCATGAACTTCTTACAACTGTCTGATAATCATCTTTTAGAAACAGAGTTAATGTAGGTGATTTTGTGTATCATGTTCTTGAAAGGATGAAAAAAAAAATCTCTTTGCGTGCAAGGCATTTGCTGTAAACAACACAAAAAATGCCCCAAATAAACCTTAGTGATTTGCTGAGGTACAAAAGGTGATGAAATCTGGAGAGACACTGCTTGCAGTAGCTTGTTAATCTGAGCATATTTGCTTTGCCTATCTGTAAACTTAAGGCTTCTTCCGGGGAAAACAAAAAATGCCCCTGAGATTAAATTTTCACAGCGGTCAGTTCAGTTTCCAGTTTCATGCTTCTCATTTCTTGCATGCCTGATTTCATTCACCTTTCTTTTTAAGCTGATTTCCTAACCTCTGTGTCATGGTAATGTTCAGCAATGCAGCTGAAGTGGGTTAGCTACGTAAGCAGAGCGAGCCGGGGAGCGGGCTCTCCTGCCTGTGGAACAACACGACCCATCTGCTGGGAAGGGTTTTACATGATGGAGGGATAAGAGGTCAGAAGAACGCATTTCACAGAGTGGAAGAGGTTGGAGCTGGGAACCCGAACTGTGCCTTTCCCTGCAGCCTGGGCTGTGCCTGGACCCGTCTGTGTGCAGGGTGGCAGAGCCCTGCTGGCAGCTGGGACGTGGGCACGAGGGTCTCCCAGGCAGGCTGGGGAGCCACTGCTTACCCCAGATATTCAGGCATCTGGGACATCCAGCCCAGCAGGCTGCCAAGGAGCTTACAAAACTCCAAAAACACTGCTTCTCTTTCTGGTGTGAAAAACTTCTGTCACTGTGCTGCTGAAATCAGTATGTTCCTGAGGAATGTTTTGATGGTTTGGTGTTTTCCATCAGAGAAAAGGTTCTGTTGAGAGATTACTGGAAAAGTCTGCCTGTTGCTGCATATTGCTTTCTGGAATCCAGCATGATATAATAAGACAAGTTTCAGCTGATAGCTGAGAAGGCGACAGAACCAATATCAGTCCTGGATATTTAATTTCCTGCTCAAGCTGCAACTTGTTTCTAAAACTGTGCCTTGTTTGTTTATGGCGCAAGAGAGAAAACACTCAGAAAGGCTTTGGTTAACATCCAACTACACCATAAAGTGTAAAGTAGCTCCAAGAGCTAAATTTCTGAACCTGATTTGTATGATCAGTAGACAGTCAATAAATATTTAAAAGTGACTTAGTAACGTTTGATCGGCTGCAAAAGTGCCCAGCTGGAAAGACAAGCATATTCAGCAAAAGCAAATAGTGGTGTATAAATACATTAAAAATGAGTCACGTGGAAGCCACTAAGCAGCAGTCGTACTGCTTAGTGTCACTAATGACAAGAGGTGACGGCTGAAATGGGTGCCAGTCGCTGTGTGTAGAGTGGCTCCTAAGCCAAGTCTCTGACCTATTCAGGTGTAGAAGATGGGAGCAGAAGAACCTAGTGGTCTGTGGGGTAGCTGGGATGCGGTGAGTCTGATGCTAGCTGTTTACCTTTACAGTGGTCCTGCCCACACATTACAGATGTGAAGGCAAGCAAACAGCAGCCCTCGTGAGGCTCTGCAGCCCCGGCAGTCTGTGAGCATGCATACAGGATCTCGGGGATGCAGCCACAAACCCAATCCAGATTCCTGTTCAGCTCCTGCCTGGCTGAGGAGGTGCTAAAATTCCCAGGATATCTACTGATCTGCTTAGAGCATAGATACTTGAGCTAGTTTTAAACAGCAGTGGCCTCTCTGTGGCACCATTGAGCAATACTGAGAGCAGGGCAAACAAGGCAGCATATTACGCTGTGGTGCCCAGTGTGGAGAGGTTGTGCATACCAACATAATTCCCAAGGCAAGATTTTTGCTTACGGTGCATGTGCATATATACTCATGCCCCAACAGAGCTCAGTACTTAGCTCTGTCTGGTTTTGCAGATTCCACAGGGGTCAAACTGGCATTTATTCTCAGAAATTCAGGTTTTCATGACTGGACTGCACGTGGACAACAGGCAGAAAAAGGATTGTGCCTGCAGCTCTGCTTACCACTCAGGTGTGAGAAGGCAAAGGGCACAGTCTTCTCCTGGAGTTGGGGATTTTCATACATGTATTCTAGTCTCTGGAAAAGGCCTTTAAATTTCACTCCTACAGCCTTTCCTCTTTATCACTTTAATCCGTTAATGGATTACTTCAATATTCTTTGGAAGCTGAATTTTCATATCTAATCAGTGGACTACTGGATGAATGATGCAATGGAGGATGCTTTTTGCTTCCATTTGTGAAAAAAAAAGTCAGCTAGTTTAAAAGTATCAGGCAGTAAGAGGAAGGAGGGACAGCCTTGTATCACAGAGCTAGGCAGATCCAGCCTCTTGGGAGAGGATCCAGAAGCTGTGCGCCTCTGTGGATCAAGGCCAGAGTGACTGTAGCCACGAGTGGCAGCATCTTGCAGTCTGTGAAGCACTGGTGAAAGATGGAACATGGAGTGTTCAAAGTAACCTTTCAAAATGAGCTAATGACACACCAAAGGGTTCTGGTACCACTGTAATAAAACCCATGAGAAAAAAAATTATCCAAAACTGCATTCTCAAAGCACCACCTTTCTTCACTGTTCAGCTACCATGCACTCTAGCTATGAAGAGTCCCAGAGCCATGCAGGTGTCAGACCTGGCCCTGTCTTCTGAGCTAAACTAGGTCTCTGCCGTTGTGACCACTGTGGAGAAGGTAGAGGAGTTCATTGACTGAAGAAGGACTTTGGGACATGTTTGAAATATGTGAATTCTTTCCAAAACCCAGATTAAGCATATTTTGGACTCTTCAATCTCAGAGATTAGTAAGTATAGTTACCTGTTCTCAAGGACTACTGAAGTGAAATAAACTATTGTTTGTATTTTGGCCAGAGTTCTCCAAGTGACCAAGCATAGACTCTTGTGTGGTTTTAGAAGATCCTATGCTAGGGAGCCAGGTAGGTGCAGGTGTTTAAGCTGCTGTGACTCAAAGATGGGAAGGAAGCATTTGAAATATGTCTAAATCCACAAGGGATGCATTTGTGTTTCCCACTGATACCCACTTTATTAGCATTGGCCGCTATGTTTAACAGTTATTGTGGAGAAGATAAGAACCACCTGATAATGTGTTTTTTGCTAGGAAGTCAGGAAATTGGTTGCTGCAAAAGTTGCTCACCTTATGTGTGGTAGCCTCTACCCAGCTGTTTAGTCAGAGAGAATCTGACTCTGAACTCTTGATGTCCCCAAGAGCACCGTAACCACAAATGGATGGTGGATATAAGGGAAGAGAAAAGAGAAAAAATGAGGAATGTATAGAGATGCAAAGAAGAAGAAAGAGTATGGAAGAGAGGAACCTAACTTTAAAACCTTCTGAAAGATTTCCCTAGGAAGAAATGGCTTCAGTCCTGGTCCCTGCTCCAGGTTTTGCTTGTAGATATGGCAGTAAAGAGTTATTGATGAGGAGACATGGACAGGATTGGGATCATGTTCAGCTTCAGCAGGAAGGATGGAAAGAGATGCCATTCTGGAGCTTGCTGATAAGAACATCATCAAGGAGATGTAGGTTTGAACTCCTTCAGGTTGAGGAGGACCTGGAACCCCAGTGTTCCCACCTCAGGCAACTGTAGAGCTGATGAAGAGGAGGAAGCTTCCTCCTCCACTTCAGAAGAGCTCTGTTGTAAATCCATGAAGCACGGTGTTTCTGGAGAAGGCTATCAACACAAAGAGACGGCTTTTTGCTCCGTGTATAGGAACTCACTGAGCTGTCTGCAGTGGGCACCAATATTCCTATACAGTGTTAGGGTGCAGAGAGTGTCCCCCCCACTTCTAGGAGCTTGGTTATCTGAATTAAGGAGTTCGGCTGGCTGAGTCCGGAGTCAGCTCTGTCACTGATAAGAGCTGGTGTGAAGAAAGGTGGAGGCAAGGGCCTGCCTCTCCTTTCTCTTCGACTTGCTCTGTGATCACTGGACTGATCATTGCGATCATTGTATCTGGACCCAATTCTGATCTAGTCTTGCCATCACTCTCGGCTCCCGTCTCACCTTCCCTGGCCAGGGTGCCAGCCAAAAAGTCACAGGAGGGAGGCCAGGCCCTCACTTCCATATTCTGAATTTTTTGATATCTTAGAAGTGGCAGCTGTCTCGATTCCTTACAGAACCTGATTTTGACACCTGGAAGGATGAAAACGTTCAGGTTTAGATATTGCAAATTACAACCCATAAAGTATGTGGTTTGAAACTGGCCCTCTATCTTCAGAAAAACTTGTATATTGCAATACTGAATATTGCAGTGCCTAACATTTGGGTACTTTTAGACAAAAAATAGCATTTGCAAGCCTAGAGTGCAGCTATGGCAGAAAGTAAGACTTATATTTAAAGAGTAAACCCCAGAAAAAGAAAGCTAGCTAAGCATCACAGGAAACTACAGATTCCTGAAAACATAATAAAATGGGGGTTTTCCTAACTAAGAGGAGATGCTTCAGGAGAAAACATTGATATCAGCTGCTTTTCAGTTTTCAGTGGCTTGGTATCGCCTTAGGCAGTGAAGAGGGAGCACAGGTGCAGAATTCAGGAACTGTGATTTCTTTAGACAGAAAGGTATTTAGGAAATAAGACCTGGACTCCCTAGCCTCAGCCAACCCTATCACTTGGAAATAGATTGGTATGAATAAAGTCATTCAGGTAACTTTTCCATTGGCTTAATGCATTCATGTTGCTGGCAGTATTTTAAACCCAGATGAAATTCCAAATGAGATGCAGAAAATTGAACCAGCAATAAACCACACTGCAGACTCTTGCTTTTCCACTTATTAAATTAATATAGCAACCTGAAACAAGACAGAGAGCATGGCACGTGTAGTAAAAATAGGTATAAATATAATATGGGCTATTTAACAGTTCATCCTTGTTATAATTTGGCTGCATAATGACAGCAGAAAATTACTTGCATTTCAAGGTGTCTGCATATATATCTAAGTGGAACAATTATTTTCTTTTTGGTACCTGAGCTAGCATGTTCAGTAATAGCATGGATAAAAGGTAATACTTTATGCCTATACCTTCAGGTACCTTCCGGCATAATGCCTTCAGGTAATACAAGATGTGATTAGATTAGATTACTTAATATTAGATGTGGTTTATTTAATTACAACTACAAGATTTCACTAGAGCTTGCAAATATTTTCATGTTGGCCATAGGAACCCCTAAAGTTTATTTCTTCAGCAGCCTTTATGTGTTCAGAATTTACAAGCAAAGTAGTAGAAGTGGGGGCTGTCAGATAAAGCTAATGAGAGCCAGATTCAAAACAAACAACAGTTCATGTAACAGGCTGTGGGCTGTCAAAAAATCCTTGCTATTGGATATTGTAGATGCAAAAAATTTAATCTCAGTGAGAGAAGTACAGGGAAAAAAATTGGAGTTTATTAACTAAAAAACCACATCAAACTTGGAAAATATTTTGGGCTGAGACTCATTAGAGGCTGAGAGAATACTTTTCTGGGGGAAGTTACTTGCCCTGTTCTTGCTCTTCCCTAGGCATCTTCTTATGGCTACTGTTAGAGACAGGGTACTGGTGAAAAGACAACCGTGGTCTCAGTAGCCATTTTCATGTGTTTCTAAAGGTTTTCACAGAAAATGTATGCATACAAAAATAAGTTTTCAATCAGTCTTTAGCCAGCCAAGGTAGAAAAGCAATGCTACAAAACTCATCTGAGCAATCCCAGTAACTGAAAGGGCCAAAGGTAGTATAGTAGCTCTTTATAAACTAGTCTGAGGTTTTCAAGAAAATATGCCCATTAAAAGTAAATGGCTTTTCAGACCAGTTATTTGTCAGAGAAATATGATATGATCATCAACTACTACCTTATTAATGAGGAGCTTCTAGATAATAGAGATTGACACCTTACATCCTCTGATATTAGCTCTATATACACTGGGTTCAGTTATGCAAGTCTGCTTTTAATTTGGTAACAAACTAGTATCCATTTTCTCTTTCTTTAACTCTTTCATTTTCACTCTCTCTGTTTCTCTATAATCAGAATTTGTATATATAGTTATGCAGGGGTTTTTACTATTCTTTTCTTTCAGTGACGTTGCCTTTGTGCTTGCTAACACTTTTCCTTCTTTGCTTTGTACTCCAAGCCCTTATTCTACCCAGGAATCTTAAAAGTCCAGTGTCACCTTGGGCTTTTCTTCAGTGCAGGGAGTAGCTGGGTGTCTCCTCCAGTTTGTGCCCAAAGCTGGGCATTTTTAAGTGACCTGAGAGTTGTTCTGGGCAGGACTGAAGTGATATGGTAGGTAAGACAGGAGCTGGTTAATTTGGTGACTGTGTGGCTTAGTCAACCTGAGTCAAAACCTCTGATGGTGACAGCTGGGGGTCAGTTGTAACCAGAGTTGATTTCTTTCTACTGATAGCAAAAAGCACCATTTGATTAGTGTTTTTTTTTTCCCCCCATCATCTTCTGATGAAGAGTCTGTGATCTTACAGATATGGACTCTGCTATTACTAAGGCCTTTGTCACTTCTGGATTGAGCTGCAATGGTACAACTGGTACAATTATAAAACCTCGAATCCAGCCACAAGTTGCACTCTGGCACTCAGTGGTTCATACTGGCTGCCCCTTGGCAGCTCAGGATATCAGGTATTGGTTACGTCTGAGGAATTTTTCTTGCTTTGGGATCCCCAGCACCCAGGGCAGTGCCATTTGGGGAGACCAAAACTGCTTCCAAATGACCTGCTCTCTCCAGACAGGGCCCAGATGTGCCATGCAGAGGTGTTAGCTGGAGGAGAGGGTGCATCGGGAGAGACCTGTAGCTGTCTCAGTGCAGTGCTTCATTTGGGCCTTATTACATGAGCTCAGATGAGTGCCATGAGCTGCGGCCTTGGTGGGGGTCCCTTTGCGCATTCATCCCATGGTGAGGATGTGCCCAGGCTGGCATGGTGCTTGCCAGTGAAGAGTTGATGCGCTTCCCTGCTGTAGCAGTTGAGATCTGTTCAACCACCTGTTTGAAGCAGCAGTGATAGATAGTGAAGAGCCTGCTTTTTGGTGTGTGCACATCCTTCAGCTTTGAAATTCCCTTTAGTTCCTTCTGAGCATACCGCCAAACACTTCTGGGGAGGACCTAGAAAGTTGGGCTTTGGCAAGATTTTGGGGAATGGTCCAGGGAAGCGGAGTAGTGGTTCTTTTACAGACATTTAGTAAAAGCACAGCACTCCTCCAGATCTAGAGAGATTCCTGTAGATTTCACATACACATCTAAATACTACAAGCATTAAGTTTTCTGAATAGTTGTTGGTATGTGGGAAGAGGTGCCTATTAGTTCATGCTTACATCTTGTTACTGAGCCCTTCACTAGTAATCAACAACAAATCGCTGAAGCTTAGGATAGACATATAAAATAGGGGTGTCTTAACTCTTAAAGGAAAAAAAAATGGGAAAAATACAACTATTACCTGGGCAAATAAGATACAAGTTTTAAGCTTTGGTATTATTTTTGTATTATGTTTTTAGTTGATGGCAAGGATGCCTTGGATGTTCTTCTATATTGTTTAAATCATATACATAACCTAGAGTTAATGCAGTCTTTCTCTGATAATCAACTCTCAGTTCCAGAGTTAATGAGTAGGATGTTTTTTCCCTCTAAACAGCAGGATATCTATGCTTGCTCTACTAGCATGTTCTTTTTCCTTTCTTCAGTCCCACTCTTGCCATGGCCCACAGGAATCTGACTGGGAGCTGTAATGTTAACTGTGGATGTAAGATTCATGAGTACGAGCCTGTCTGTGGATCAGATGGAATAACGTATTTTAATCCTTGCCTAGCTGGCTGCGTCAATGGTGGAAACCATAGCACAGGGGTAAGTGCTTCACCCACCTACCCACATACAACCCATGAGTAACCCCTCGGAACTGATGCAGATCAAAGACTGCTTTGTTTCTAGTGCAAGCATCACCCCTCTTAAGCTCTGGAGAAGTTGCTCTGCTGCTGACTCGTGCATGAGTCTTTCCATGTTTTGAAAGGCTGGTGATGCACAGTCCCACTCTCCTTCCTTTCAGTTACATACAAATTTGAGGCACAAGCTCATTTGTACCAAGTGAATCCTCCAACCAAGTGAGTCCGAAGTGCCACAGGGTGGGGAGGTCTGGTGTTTCCAGTACAGACTCTGAAGCCCCTGATGGCAGTAGCCTGCCTGTCTGCTGCTCCTGCAGGGCTCGGAGAGGGGACCTTGAGTCTGTGTCATCTAATTCAGCTTTCTGCTAACATAGGTAGCCATGTCATACTGTCTTTCCACAAGCTCATCAGTGTTACTCTAAAGAGAAATTATGGGGGTTTTTTGGCTCCCTTTCTGAATGGAAGGAAGAACTTAACTCCTCAGGTAGTTGGAAGTGTTTTAAACTCCTGTTTAAATTTAGTCATGGCCTGTTTAAAGTCATTAGTGTTTGTGTCAGCCTCGCCATTTTGCACAAGTAGCTGTTGCACCTGCACCAGTGTATACCGATAGGTCTTTTGTTTGCATGGCTAAATAAAGACTGCCCGTTTGTTCTGCTCGCGTAAAATATTTTGGCCATTCTCATAGCCTTTCTCTAAACCTCTTCCAGGCTAAATGAAGTGATTGTCATTGAACTTAAGTAACCGGAACTTAAAGGATGTTAATAATCCACTTTCTTTCTTGGAAATACGTTGCCTGTTACAGCCCAGTCTTTCAGTCATGCTGGACTGGGAAAGAGCATCCTGCTGGTAAAATCACACCATGGAAATTTGGTGGTTTCCAGGACTGGGCACAAGAAAACAGTTGAAAAGTAGAATCTGACCTAAATATCAACAGAGCATTATGGTCATGCTCGTTTCATACAAACAAACTCTTTAATTCTTCTGTTACAGAACTGTCCTTTAAAAAAGGATAATTAAGAAAGACAGGAAGTAATGTAAACATTGATTTTCTCAGGACTTGACTCTGCTTTCCAGAAAGCTTATTTATAATGTATCAGTCTCCTGATTTGCAGTCCTGAGCCAGCCTGGGCAGCAGGAGGATGTTAGGTGCAGTGCTGTGCTTTCTCAGGTTTGACTGGATAATGGTCTGAAAATGGAGGTTCATATGTCGATTCCACTTAGAACAGATTCATTTCCTTTACAATTTTTTTTTTAGAGTATCTTGCTGGATTTTAATAGAAAATTGCATTGGCCCAATGTGAAAAGCCTGTGATGTGAGCCTGTAGTTAACTTTCAGTGTCTATATAAATCTTATTTGTGCTTTGCTGGATTGAGACATAGGTTTGATCTTTGCTACATTTCACTTGATATCAAACTGGCACTAATAATTCATTTTGTTGGGAGGTACCTTGGGAGTATGTACTCTTCACTACAGATTTTGAAACATACTATTTCCTCTTGTGATTTAAGAAAAGATCCTTCATGGCCTGAAGTTTTAACTTGGTAGCTAATGGTGAATAGACTAGGGCTGACATTGGTAGGAAAATACATTTCTTCATTAAATAATGCTTTATGTAGGGCACTTTTAAAAACAAGTGTAAGCTTGTGTCACTGTATAACACACAAAATGTTGCTAACTTATAACATTTGGATTTAAGTTTATAACACACTTTTTTCAAAATTAACCAGTTAAAAATTGGAAGTAGGAGAAAAGGATGCCCGTGTACAGTTCATACCTATTTTATATATATTCCTATACTGTAGCATTTCTGTTGTGTCATATCTGTGTCTTTTAGTTCACAGATTTGGTTTATCTGGTGGTGAACCAAGATTGTGTAGTAAAGAGAACTGTTTTCTGTAGGATGCCTGGTTGGAAGCAGTAAGGAGATTAAGGTGAGGGACTGTAGGAAGAAAGCAAATACTCATGTGATATTAGACAGAACAGTGTAGTGCTGCCTTGGGAAACTGGATTCTGTCATTGCCTCCATTCATAAGTGATGTTGGGCAAGTCACTTAAACGAAACATCTTCCAGTTGGTCATTAATTTCGTATTCTTTGTATTCTGGATGATGGACATGAGCAATAACCAAGTGCCATTTGTAGAAACACTGAGTGCCTAAATCTGTATCTGAAGGCACAAGAAGTTTCATTTAGAATATATTAAGTTGTATATAATGGAAGATGTTCTGAAAAAAAGGAACCCGACTATCTCATATTTGCCACCCACATTTGTGAAACTTTTGATCTCTTTCAGTTATTTAGCTACAAAACAGAGATAACAACATCAGTGCCTCACCTCATAACTGTTTTGAAGATAAATTACTCCTTTTTGAAAGAGTTAAGCTATAATGATGAGTGTGACAGAAAAATCCATATGAAATATGGGTCATTATGTCTTTGTAGTGGAATATGTTTAGTGTGAGGAAAAAATTACCTGGAGCCACATTTTGAAAATGGGAGGTAAAATAGTGGATAAATTGATACATTATTAAGATGTTCAGCTAAATCCCATGGAAAAAAATGTGAGGCTATGTCATAACACAAACACATACAGAGATATACGTTAAAGTTGACAAACTACCCTAATTTGGATATTTCCTGATGTCCAAGTGCTTAAATTTGCAACCTTAAGATGGTCTTGTAATGTAGCTTCTGTGCATGTGCGGTCCTAGGTTTTATGCATGCGAGCATCAAACCCAAAACCTCCTTCCTGTAACATCACATGAGCCCAGACCTGTTTCCCCTCTAACGCTGGAGTATTCTGATCTGCTGCACACCCCCTCACCATTAGAGAAGTTGAAAACAGTAGTAGAATAAATGTGACGTGAGGCTATTTCTGATCTAGCCCTTCCTCACCTTGCTCAAATCATGGTCCCTTTGCGTATGATATGCCACTTCGTTATTCAGTCTGTTCATCCTAATTTCAGCCTCTTTGTTCATTCAGGAATCCCTCATGTCCTTCAGTCTCACTGTTTAAGTCTCTGCTTTCTCATTCTCTGGTTTTGCTCCTGTATGCATCCCATCCACATCCACATCCAGCTGGAAGGTCCTGGGCTCCAAGCACAAAGTGCAGCTTGTTGCTCTTTAGACGAATCTGGGGAGACTTTCATTGAGATGGCAGAAGACACCTCCTGAAGATAGATGCTGACAGCCTGCCAAATTCCAGAATATGGTGTTGTCAGTGCTGCTTAAAGAGTGTTTCCTCACAGTTTTTGTAATACAGTAGAAACAATCTTTTTCTCCAGCTTCCCTGTCAGAAGTGATTGAATTATTTCAGCAGAATTTTCCAAAAATATTCCAGAATTTTTTCTAAACTCAGCCTAAACAATGGAAAGGCAGTCTCATCACGGGAAGTCCTGGCCAGCTTTAAAAATACTTGGAGCGGTAACCTCGCTTGTGCTTGGGGTAATGATGCTAGAGACTGAAAAGTACCATGGGACCGTTGTACCACGTCTCTGTGCAATGTCTTTCTTGCATGGGTTTTTCATGTGGAAATGTTCTTTTTCACTCTCCCCAGGTAAGAAATTACACTGAATGTGCCTGTGTCCAGAGTCGCCAGGTGATCACTCCGCCGACGGTGGGCCAGCGCAGTCAGCTCCGGCTGGTTATTGTCAAAACCTACCTGAATGAGAACGGCTATGCTGTTTCTGGGAAGTGTGATCGAACCTGCAACACGCTTATCCCATTCCTGATATTTCTCTTCATTGTTACCCTTATAACAGCATGCGCCCAGCCGTCAGCAATCATAGTGACACTCAGGTGAGAATTCAGTTATGGTTTTTTAAGTATTTTTGCTGTGCCTGCTATCACCAGTGCCTGTGTCAGAAGAGGCTGGAGCAATGGAGCCAAACTCCTTCAAGCTTATGTATCCTTAAAAAGTGAATAGAATAGGGCTGACATGGATAGGGTGCAACTTGCTTGTATTTAGAATATGTAACATGATAATCCACTTTAGGAAACATGAAGTGCCCAGTGATTTCTAGGTACTATAAAGAGAGAACGAGTAAATGCATCTTGTAAGAAAATGATTAATCCTGAAGAAATTTTCAACCTTCTTAGAGCAATGGTTTGGATTTTCAAATGCAAATGAAAAAAAGTTAGTATTTAAAATTATCCTTTTCTCTTTCTTAAAATTATTTATTCCTGCCACATGCCTGTTTTTGAGTTTTCCCTTTTTTTCTTTGCAAGAACTTGTACTGTAGTGGTGGTGTTGCCACCGTGATCATTTAAGGATAGAGAACAGCACAGTCTTTGTAGGGAAAGGTAGTGTCATTTATTTGTCCATTTGAGAAAAAGTGTTCAGGTTTTTGGATTGGCATTTCCCACCACTGCCATCTGGTCTGATAAACATTATCACTCCCTGTAACATCTTTGTCCATTTAAAATACAGCTTCTGTAAGTGAACTTCAGTCTGATTTTTAAAGAAAAGTGAGCGGAAAAAACAGAGTATGGTCTAATGCTAAAATAAATTTATATTTGTATAATATATATTGCTGATATTAAAAGAGGAGGAGGAAGAATTAGAGGAAAATGAGACAATTATTTACTAGGATTTACAAAGCACACCTATAGGTGTTGGTTCTACTGGTAACAGAAGGACAAAGAGAATGGTTTAAAGGTGTTGATTTGGTTTGGAATCTGAAGCTAAAGAGCTCTCAGAATTCAAGAATTAAGTTCCTTTCGGATGGAGATGAGCTAGAAGATAGAAAAAACAGAATAGAACAAAACAAAACAAAACAAAACAGCACAGAACAGAATAGAATAGAATAGGAGTAGTTCAGTTGGAAGGGACCTACAATGATCATCTCATCCAACTGCCTAACCACTTCAGGGCTGACCTAAAATTAAAGCATGTTATTAAGGGCATTGTCCAAACACTGACAGGCATGGGACATCGACCACCTCTCTAGGAAGCCTGTTCCAGTGTCTGAGATGCTCTTCAGAAGCACACCTGAAATGATCCAGATGAAAATGGGCATTCAGTCCCTGGGACCAGGTTAGAGCTGATCTGAAGTAAATCCCTACAAAACCTGAAATGCTTGTGGTATAATATCAGGTCCTCTGCATGAACTGTTTAGCTGTATAAATCTGCTTCTCTTGAGCTGCATTAATTGCTAATGTAGAGACATCTTTTGACATGGTTTTGTGTAAAATCTCTCTCCAAACTGAGCTTTTTTAAACCAGTCTTGGTCCTTTTCTTTCTGTGAGAATGGTTCTCCCAACTAAGTGGGATTTTCTCCTGTTAGTGTTGTCTCTGTATCTTAACTCTGATATTCTAAGACTACTGATGTTCTGCTGCTCCTCACAGTTAGCCCCTTATAAAAATCATAATGGCAAATCTTTGTAATAGGTCATGGAGCCTTAGAAAACATGAGGCAGATCAGGACTGCTTTGCTCTCCTTAGGCTCAGCTGTGAGCACAGCTCTGAAACCCCCTGGCAGGCATCTGTG
Source organism: Theristicus caerulescens (assembly GCA_020745775.1). Classification (NCBI taxonomy): domain Eukaryota; kingdom Metazoa; phylum Chordata; class Aves; order Pelecaniformes; family Threskiornithidae; genus Theristicus; species Theristicus caerulescens. The sequence continues at coordinate 131,313,310 of CM036558.1, read as the reverse complement.
CCTCATCCCCAGCAAGGGCGAGCACTCTCTTGCTGTCTTTTTCTCAGGTCAAGTGGCTGAGGTTTATGCAGGAGCCTGATGCTGACACGTGGAGCACTGTGCTGTGTCATGTGGTGGAATTTGTCTTCCAGTTTGCTTTTCAAAAAATCTGCAAAATGGGTGCAAGGATCACTGTTAGGACTGTGAAGCCAAGCTCTCGGGAGTGGGCACATCAGACTTCCAGTTGCTCGTGCAGCTTTAGCTCAGCTACTGTGTGCACAGTGCCGTTATAATTCAGAGACTTCTGACCTTATTCCTTCTGTCTCTGGGTTTTCCACCAGTACAATAATAACAACAACAACAATAATAAATAATAAAAATAATAAACCATTGTCATTGCACTGCAATTATGCAAAGGTAAACTACAATTAACATTAATATTTCAGTGAACCTCACAATAGTGAGAGGCATAAGGATCATCTCCAGCAGGATTTTGTAATGTTCAGTAAAAAAAGGATGGCCCACACACATGAACAGTGGCACCCACTGTCCCAAACCACATATTGTGCACAGCACATCAGGCCAAGATTTGTGGCCCAAGTTGGTTCCCCAATGTCTCAATTTCTGAGTGAGTGCTTGACTTCAAAACCTTGATTTTACAGCTGCACCTCATTGACTGCAGTCGTTTTGCGTGTTTTTATCTTATATTTCAATGTCATTAGCAGCTGCCTATCTTAATTTCAGACCTTTAGGTTAAGATTTAAAAATATTTTTTAAATCAGAAGAAAATTTGTGGTTTACTAAAGTTGTATTTGCATTGTGGAATATCATTACTTTCTATTTAGTGTTTTGAAAGCTTGACATTTTTCCTTTGAAACCAGTGGAAGAAATCTTGTGTTACTTGTATTGAAAAGGAACAGTGTTTAAAGAGACTGGATGTTTCTACTGATATTTTTCCTAAAGTAGCTCCAAAGTGCTTATGCTACGCAGAGATCTGTTAAATTCAGAAGCTGAGTCCAGCTTTCAGCAACTTAATTCTCCATTAATTCTAATTTATCTGAAAAAGATTGATAAAATAAGCAAGACTTTATATGAAATAATAGGAAACTATCATGAGAAGCCATAAACATTTTGGATGGATTCTTTAAATTTCCTTAATGGGTTTGGATCAAATTCTTCAGACCTTACAGGTAAAGAAAGGTTTGAGATTTTGATTAAACAGGGACAAGAGGGGCTGGCTATATTTTTTCCTAGCTATAAGAGTTAACAATATTAGAAGCTAAATGGAAGAAATTTAGACAAAGATTTTTTTGTAGCTCAGAAAAAAGTCAGGAGGTAGAGCCAGAACATACTACAATGATTATCTGTTACGACTACTTCTTCAGACGAGTTTTCTTCTCGCCTACTAGGTCTGTGGAAGATGGGGAGCGGCCCTTTGCACTAGGAATGCAGTTTGTTTTATTACGAACTCTTGGTAAGTCTTACAGTTACTCAGCATTTCCATAAAGGCTCACCATATTCAGCTTAAATGTACCATAAAAGTACTAAAATTCCATAAATCTGCAACCAATGGCCTGACTAATTGTATTAGGAACCTAAAATTAATAGCTTCTGAAGGTGTTGTAGCTGAGAATATATTTAATTTTCTTTTTTTTTGTTACTGACTTTCTAGAACATTTTCGTCTCAGAAAGAGATATTTTTAGTTTCAAATTTTATTTAAAAATTAATAGTTACTAAATATTACTTTATAAGGATTTTTTCTTTTTTAGAAACCGATTTTTATTGCTTTCAACAATAACAATAGCTTTTTGCATTTTTTTAAATAAGAAGCAATTGTTACTTAATATCTAATTTCAAATGTTTCAAAGCAAAAAGGGTACATGTTAAAAGTCTTTATTCCACAAAGTAGTTTCTTTCAAGCTCTTGAACTTCTAAAATCCTGCGTATAAGGACCACTCCAGGTGTTCAGCTACTATGAATCATATGACTAGAGCAAGTAAGGACTATTCTAAGAGAACAAGAGGAGAAGCCCGTATAGCTGCATCTGGAAGTTTTCTTTGAGAAGGGATGTTTCTGACTTGTCTTAAAGGTGGTGTATATCTGGAGAAGGCAGGAGCATTCAATGGGCTGGCTGCATTTTTAGCAGCCTTAGAAGTTAAAGTCTGTTTCTAAAGAAGATCTATTAAAAAAAAAATTTACAATTTTAGTGGTCTCACTGCTTCCATCCATCTTCAGTAAGAGAAACGTTTTGCAGTCTTTCGGGTTTTTTCTCCTTAATTTAAAGCAGCAACCCCCGCCCTTTCCCAGCTCATGGGCAATGGATGTTCAGCAAGTAATGCTCTGGAGATAATGTATTTTGTTCCTCTCCTGTATTTTATCTCCTGAGAGCAACATTGGATTTTCTTTTGGGGGACACGTAGTTCAAGAAGAGCTGTCTGGGGACAGCAGATTGAAGCAGTACCTGTTGTAAGGTGCTGCTGTATTGTCTTCTTTGCTTGAACTCTTTCCCATTTGTGGTACGTTTCATGTGTGGAGTAAGTAGTGTTGGTGGGAAGATCGGCTGACCAGTTTTCCATATTTCACACTTCATGTGAGAACAGCAGTGTAGAAATCTCAAAACTTCTCGAACTACACTGTTGGGCTAAGGCATATAGTTTCTTTAGAAGTTTTCCACTATATATTAACACATATTATTTCTGTTGCTATTTTTATTTCAGCTTACATTCCCACTCCAATTTATTTTGGGGCTGTTATTGACACCACGTGCATGCTTTGGCAACAGGATTGTGGCGTACAAGGATCTTGTTGGGAATACGATGTCACCTCATTTCGTTTTGTCTACTTTGGATTGGCAGCTGCTCTCAAGTTCGTGGGATTCTTTTTTATTTTCCTGGCCTGGTATTCCATTAAGTGTAAAGAAGAGCAACTGCAGAGACAGAGATGGAGGGCTTCGCCGGTGAACACTGTGAGTGAGATGGTTGGCCAAGCTGGACCCCAACAAAACTATGCACGGACTAGATCCTGCCCTACCTTCAGTTCCCGAGGAGACATCAGTGTGGCACAAGGAATGAACTGCATAGCACAGACATACCCCGGCCCTTTTTCAGAAGCAATAAATTCCTCAAATGAAAATGCGTTGGAAGAAGTCACTGCTGAGATATAGACCCCTGGCTTGGTAATGTAATATTTAGTTTTGTTGGTTGACTTAATTACGGCGCCTTGTAAAACACCTGTGCCTTCTATTTTTAATCTAAATGTAACACGTGATAAAACCAACAAAGCTTAATGCAAACAACCTTAGTATGTTCCTGAGGGCTGGATACCTCAAACCAACCCAAGTTCTTATTTCTCCCCTCCCAACAATGGAGTTTTAAAAATTGTGTTTGTAATTATTTCAGATGTGTCCATTAAATGTCCATGCTCTGATGTAATATCAATGTAAGGGTGAGGTATTATGAACAGCAGAAGTCAGTGGAAGAGTGAAAAAAACTCATATTGTTGATGTTTAGACGTCACAAAAATGCTTAAATGTATCGTCAACTTCATATCCGCAAATCGTATTTTTAAGAGATGAGTAATTACTGTGAGTTCTGCTACAAAGCACAACTGAACTTGTTTAAACTATGCAACTTATTTGGACAATTGTAAGTGCAGCAAATTAAGTTTAAAGTTTGCTTTTAAAGACATTACTGCAACTGAATTTGAAAGGGGCTATTTTCAGACATAAGCATTAAATTAAAAAAGAACATAAGGTTTAAAGTACTGTTAATAATGTGTTAAGCCATACAAAAGTTATGCATCAGGTAACGTTTGCAAATGTGGAGTCGTAATATCTTTATCCTGTCAAAAAGTGCATTAATTTTCATTTGATGGGATGTAGTCATTCTTCACAAAGTACACAGGCTAGGAAAGTATAATACTTGGCGTAAAAAACTTAAGTATTAATTTAGAACATTAAGATGTAGGAATCACACACACATACCAGAGCAGATATGTGAATATTGCTGTAATGTTGTTTGAGTGGCCGTTACTAACGCCAAATCCATACTTTTCCTGAAGAAGAAAATAACCAGTTATAGCTTGATAGGAAGAGCTTGGCTGTCCTTCAGAAACACGTGCCAGTCTAGTTCAGCTTCGGTGAAAAAATCTCGAGGGAGAGCTGATGGCTTCATTTCGTGTCTGAGTGGCCACCTGGGACCTGGCGGGTCCCTCGCAGCCAGCGATGGTGTGGGGCTCGGGCTGGTGCCGCTTGCTGCCTTATGCAGGATTGAGCCCTTCACATGGCCGCCTTTCCTTTTCTCAGCTTCATTGAATGCTTCTGTGAAGGCAAAGGGTGAGTCGTGTCTCCTTTACCTTCCAGGGGAAGAGCTAAGAATAGAAATTGTCTGCAAGCATGGACCCATGGGACGTGATGTGGCCTTTTCTTATTCCAAATTAATGTAGTGTGTTTTCTCCCCAGGAGATGCTGAGACTTTCTGATCAAATGTACTTGGCATCTCATTTCTTACTCTGGAGGCTTTGTAGTGCCATGCTTATGACATACTAATGATGTCTCAAAGGGCAGAGAATGATTTCAGGTGGACACTAGGAAGTCAAAGTTGTATTTTGCCCTGCAGGGAAAGTCTTAGAAGTTTAGGAAATTAAAAGCGCTCTTTTAAGAGGATGCAGTGATAGGCAGATTTGGATTTTGCGATGTGGGGGGCTTGTGTGAAAATAAATAGAAGAGAGCAGAACTTCTGCGTATTTTTGAACAGTTATTCCTGGTTTTATTTTTAATTTGTCAATGATTTAATTTATTGATGATCAAACATTATATGGAACGAAGTCCTTGAAATTAAAGACAGTACTCTCCTTGGCATCCATTGGGTTGTCCTGGGAAGAGTAGATTTCCCTCTTTCTCCTTTGCCGGCTGCCTTCCTTCATCTCCTGGCTCTCCTTGACTGGCACATGGGACTACCCACCAGCCTGGTTCCCCTGCTTGAAATGGTGGCTGCTTATTTCAGAATGTCTCAGTCCATTTATGTGGCTTGTAACGATTTCCACTCTCTGTGGCTGCAAACTCAGATGCTTCTACTCTAAACTACAATGTAGAGGAATATCATTTTAGTCACCTTCTGCTATTCTATACATATTAATAGCTTTTTGGGATCAATCCACCGGACACAACACATCCTCAGTCCTGTGCCACTTGAGATGTTAGCTTCTACACTTCTCATCCCAAGGAATAAATTTCCTTGGCTCAAAGGTATTGGGTATATTTTTTTTTGCCGTAGGAGATCAGAATAGATGATAAAAGTGTCTCCTTTTGCTCCAGTCTCAAATGCTTCTTGCACCAAGAAATTCCTGCCACGGCAAAAATCGAGGCAAAGTAGTAGGACAAAGTGTAATTGCAGCCCATCACCCATCCATTTTAGTCACTCACCAATTTTAATCAGCACAGGATGAGGTGAAGAGCGACAATCTTTTCAAATACCTCAGAAACAGAGCATTTAGGGAATAGTAAAAGGCTGGAAATGAATAATCTATCCTGATCTATTCTGTTTCATGCCTTGTGTGCACTTCAGTTCCATGCGAATAACAAGGGAGAACAGATGAGGCTTGTAGGGTTGTCAGGAGCTGACACTGATGGCAGAGAATGAGAGTGATAGAGGTGACACGTCTGCAACTGCTGCTGCTTTGGAGCTGATTTCAAGGAAATTCAGAGCTTGTTGGAATGGAGACCACCTGCTTTTTAGGAAATCCTGACACTTAGACTTCTAAAAACATTCATTTTTTGAAACGTTTGGGAAACTGGAATGTAGAGGGAAAGATGTTCACTTTGGAAATAGTGAAAAAGCCTTGTTTACGTACTTTCAATAGCCTTTTAATTTTCCTTTCAAAATTATATGCAAAACAAAATATAACATAAAAAATCATTGGTATTTTTTGATATAGATAATTTTGACAATATGAATATATTTCTACAAACTCACTCAATTAAATTGGCATCCTCTGACAGAAATAAAACCCAAACTCTGGCCAGTTTTTGATTGATTCCTGAAGAAGGCTTTATTGTGAGTAAGCTATAACAGTCTAAGCCAATAAAGGCATGCAGGGGAAACACATTCACTTCCTAAAGAAGTCAATTCCAGCATTGTCAACATTGACTGAAATATGGAGTGAGACCTGCTGAACAAACACTGTTTTCTGAGGTTATCATTGCTGAAGGAAGCAAAATGGCCAGAGCAGCTGTGTGCATCCCTAGCAGTAGTCATGATCAACGTGTGGTGCTAAACCAACTCACAAGAAGAAAAAAGGAGCTTTATCTATCACTCAGTGAAGGTGGCCATGCTGTCTTACTGCCGTCAAACCCTCTGACCAGGGAATATAAAATTCCATCGACTTGTAATTTCCACCACCTTCCCTCTCTGCCCCCAGACACTAAAGTTTGGATAGCAGTGAGCACAAGCAAATGTAAAGCAGGGGTCCTGCTCACCCACAGGCTGCTATCAGTAGCAAATCAAGTCATCTACCTGCAGTTAATAAGCCAGGGATAATATGGAGTAATGACACCCCACGCTTAACTACAAGTCCACAAAGTGCCATCATGCCATCACAAGGACAGACTAATTTCCTCTCACATCACTTTTACTGATTTAGAGTGAGGGACACGAGAGGAGAAGTAGCCCCAACATATGGACTTGACTGACCAAGTGATCATCCTTGCTTAGGCTCCCATTCATCCCTGTTTCTTCAACAAGGGGAAACCTTCAGAAAGGGCGTAGCCATGGCCTTGGGTGCTTATGAGTGTAGCACCCTCAGGAGATGGTTCGTAGAGCTTTTGGGGGCTGTGGTCTTGGCTGGAATATCTGAACAGTGGGACTCTGTGTTTCTAATTCTACGCAAAAGCCCTATGGTTTTCGTCCTCCTTTTTCCCTATGAGCATACTGGATATAATATGGTATAATTTGGAACTCGTGGCATTTTATGTCCTTTCAGTACAGTGTGAGCAGCTGCAAGAAACATGTTGAATATTATGGTGCAATTTATATGTAATTGGAAACTTTCAGTTCTTTGACCAGCCATTGTATCTTTAAAAGTGCATGTAGTAACGTGCAGTTCCTCAGAACTTGCTGTTCTGTAAGTGAAGTAGGGGCATAAATCTCCTCCTAGGTATTAGAAATCGTAGAGATTAGAAATTAGAAATAAGTTTGAAAGCCCCTAGATTAGTTACAAACACTTGAGTGTAGTGTTTTCAAAAACATATCTTCTTTTTTTTTAAAATAGAGGTTATTAATTTGTAGCATTAACCATTCATTATGGCTCTGACCCAGCAGAACACTTAAATATGTGTATAAGTTTATATACTTAAGTAATGCACTTTAAAATAATGCATGTATGTAAGTATTGGATCGAATCCCATCTGCATTCAACAAGGAGTTCCTTTACCCTAAGAGTAATTTCCATGCTGAGTTTTTTTCCCCCATGGATTCAGTGATCGTTGTAACCAGAATAGCACAAAGTAGCACTCGAGTACTCCCCTGTGCCATTCACATGTGGCTACTTAGATATCTGGCAATGGAGGAAAGCTTTCATTTTCAAATAAAATTAAAATTCAAAGTATTTTGTGGACACGCTCAAAGATACATTCTAGCTCTTCCTGCCATTCACTTATTTTATGAATTTCTGGCTGAAAATCTGTGCATTATATGGGGAGATAGATTAAATAAGAGCATTTTTCTGACCTGAAAGCCAATGGAATTGCTCAGGTTCGGGTTGTGCCCTTTCACAGAACTTGGACCTAGAGGTTCAGATGCCATTTTCAGTATCCTGCACAAGCAGAGCGGAGCGGTGCCTGCTCTGTGTAACTCCAGACAGCATGGTTGGGAGAGGGATCAGCACCTTCTGTACTGCTCTTGTGAATTTTCCTCCCAAATGCCTGAGTTATTGCTGCCTTACGACACTTTCTGTGTGTGTAATACCACAGCTCTTCGTAGTGTTATATTGACATGAAACTGATGATAAATAGGTCCAAAGTGTCTTACTGTTATTTTGGAGCCAGATTCTCAGCCTCATCAGTCCGATGATGAGGCTGAAGATCTGGGCCAGCATTTTGGGTTGGACGTTAACAAGCTGGCGCTTTAGCATGTGTGTGTGAACTAAGTGATATCAAGTGCTTGTTTAGCTTTTATAGTCTGTTCACTGGTTACTATTACTGGTTTTGGAGATCAAAGACTAAATACTTCCTAAACAAGTTTTTCTGTTTTCTCAATAATGTGTCTTTTATAACAGCGTAGGAGATACCACGCTGCATGCTGCAGTGTCTGGGTTCCCCCAGCTGAAGCCATCCAGCTGTGATTGCTTTTCAGGGGCTTAAAACACCAGGTAACAGAGATTTAGCTGGCCAGCAATCTGAATTGGCATCTCTTTGGACAGAGTGTTTGCCCCTTGGTGACTGAACCTGTATCAACACATTTCAGGTTCTTCACATATTGGACTTGATTTTATAGACATTTTTATCCTTTAGAGTGCTTACAAGATGGACAGTTGACATCATGGTGGTAGATTCATTCTTTGGTATAGAATTAAGGCTTTCTTTTTTTCTTATAACATCTTGTTTTATAAACAACAGTTCAAAAAGGTTACATGTAAACATTGTCGCAGAGTAGAGATGTGGAGCCTTCAGCGTGAGGATTAGGTATGGCCAGGGTTCACATGATTCTTCTTCTTCTTTACACTGAATATCACTAATACATGTTATTATGTGGCCAAAGGTTTGAAAGCCTACCTGATCCTCAGAAAGGAGATTTTCTCTATCTTTTCCACAGAATCTATTATATAAATTAAGGAGGACAGCTAACACTATCCATATCCCATAGCCATATCCATTACATTAACTACAGTTAATAACTGTAGTTTTGAGTATCCCCTGCCTCCTCCCAACCTTCAGATAAGCTATTTTCTTTTCACTTAATACAGCCTTTTAAACACAGACGTAGCTCTGCAAGTTCAAAGTAGCTCCAAGCTTTTCTTGGCTTCAAGAAGTTATGAAACATGCTTATTTATTCAGGTTCCATTCTGCTCTTCTAATTATTACATTATCCGTTGTGTGTACTGTATTTTCTTATTTTATCTATCTCAAACCAGTTGTCGCAATGTTATCCTGTAACAACATTTTGTTTGTGATATAGAATAGGTGAAAACCTGTGGAATTCATGAAGGGCTACAAACAGCATCCAAACCATCGTTCACCTCAAGGAAGGGTGAGCCAGCTTGATAATCTTTGGACAAATGACTAAACAACACTGTGGTGCTAATAGGTACTGAAGTATTTTATAATGTATTCACTATGACTCAACTGACATAGTCAAGGCATGTCAATGATGCGACTGCATGTGTTTTTGTTCTTAGAAGTCTGGACTGCTCCAGCAAAGACAGTGTTCGTAATGCTTGGTGGGCCAATTCCTACCTGGCTCTTCTGTGGGAAAGTCATTTCAGGAGGCAGTACAGGATTTGGCCCAGCGCTAGCAGCTAAGGTAAAAGCTATACAGACCACAGAAATCTCATGGGGGATGTATTCATCCTGCTGTAGAGTGTTACTTTATTTAGTGGCTTTGCTTAAGCAGAGGCTGAAAATAAATTCTATAGTAATGACAAGAAACACTGGGCTAAATTCTGCGACCCCTTAACCAAGCAATATTAGCAAGCATTTGAATTAAACTGAGGATTCAGATCTGAAATATTAATGTTCTTCCATGGAATACCAGAAAGAGAAGGGTAGAATAAGAGCAAGTTCTAGCTCTAGCAATGGAAAAAGGCCAAATCTGGTCAGCTTTAAAGTGAGCTACGATTTAAAACAGAGGGGGTTGGTTTTAAAATCTTGGACAAAGTTTTCCCCTTCCATTTTGAATTCTGAAAGGTAATTATTTTGTGTTACTGTGCCTGGACTGCTCATGCAGAGAAGGCATCTGTATCCTAAGTAGCACTAAGAGGTACAGCTCCGACCAAAAGGTCAGAAATTTTACCTCTTTAAAAAATTCCATATTTGAAAACATGGAGGAAAATTTCAAAACAAAAAAAAATGTACCCAGAACTGAGTTTCGGTACAAAAAAAAAAAGAATTTGGAGTCACTGTGATCCATGGTTGAGTGAAGACTTGTCAGAGAAGACCTGCTCTTCTCCCCAGTTGAGCAACTGGGAGTTTTGCCCTTGGCTGCAGCGCGTACCTCTACCAAATGATTTAAGCAGAACAGCAACAGAATATCTGGGTAGTATGTTAGGAGCATGGAGTGGGCACACTGCCTGTAACTGTTTAGTTTTTAAAAAACTCATTATTAAGCAAATGTGTAGAGTATTAAGGAAATCTGTAGAGTATGTCTGACCGTATGAGTGTGTGGGTGCTGTGCTGTGGTAAAAAGAGACTAATTGGTTTAGGCGGTTTGTTTTGCATACTTTAGGCTCCTGTATGGGGTTTTTTAATTGATATTTATTTCTCAGCAGAGTTTAGAATAATTTTAAAGCTGTGTAACACATCATTTAATGAAATCTATTGTCAGCATCTGTTGTAAACATGTGTTTACAAAACAAACTCTTGAATACTTGATATTTGGAAATAAAAAATAGCATATCAGGTGTGTTTTATTTTTGACAAAAAAAGAAAGCAACAAAAAAGGTACTTGGGTCACTGTGCAATCATTCTGGATCAGGTGATGAAGTATTTGGTCTTTTAGTGCATAGTCAGACAAAACCAAATCTTTCCACTGAATTCAGTGACCACCGAATCACAACTAAGCATTGATCGTACAGAAATAAACTAAAATTCCACAGTTTCCTCTAGCACTAAATTTGATTGATATTAGTTATATGCTAAGAAACACAAATTTGTTTGAAATAGATATTGACAGCTGGAAAAAATACATAGGGCACGAGTCTATGCGCATCTACGCTGCTCAATAAAAGAAGGCCAGGGCATGAACTCCGGGACTGGACTTCTGGTAGTGCTTAGTTCGCTCCTTGGCTCTGATTTGGACCATGCCAACAAAATATCTCCGTGTGGTTTGCGGGGAAGGGCTATGCCACAGAGACCTCCCACATGTCAGAAGCGGCTGAGCCAAGTTTGGTTCCCCCAGTTTCTGCAGCCACCCAAAACTACAGGCTGTGTGTGTCAGGGACCCCCCTGTCCTCATGCAACACCGCAGGGGCTGCAGCACACACTGCAGTACCACACCATAGGAGCTCTAGTGGTTGCAACACAGGTCTGATGTTACCACAGACATTTAAAAACGGTAACGATTGGAAATGATTTATTTTGGGTCTACAGGAATGTCAGCACAGAGCCAAGGGGAGACCCGGGGCTAAGTGCTACATAATGTGGATGGGGCCAGCCTGGTCTAGCAGTGTGGATGTGACCTTGTTCATACAATTTGGTTTTGGAGCTGGGTTTTCTACTCTCTGGACTGACTTTTATTTAAAAGTATAGATCTATCTTTGGATGGAAATTCTGTCCCAAGGTAGCCTGGTCTTTCGAGATCAAAAGAACAGCAGGTTGAAGTTGAATATATTTTTCTAGACATGTTTCATTATTCAGCCTTTATACTGAAAGTATTTTGACCTGTAGTGCATGTTTCACGGCTGGATAAGCTGTGGCTTGTTTCTATGAAACATCCTTGCTGCTTGGTGTACTGTGAGTACTACGAGTCCCCACACCCCAGCAATAACCAAACAAAATTTTGCTGCCACAGGGCAGCTGAATTCACATCGATTCAGGACACGGCTTGTCTTTCTGAGGTATCTTAAGTGCATTTGGTTTCAGACCACAGAAGCTGTGGTGGTGTGCACAGCACTCAGCAGATTTGAGTCCTCAGCCAGCAGTGCAGCTTCAGCCGATGTGCGCAACCAGGGAGGAGCTACCGTTCCATGAATGGCACAGAGATCTATGCGGTCCAGATCCTCTCTGACTTCCAAGTTCAAAGTAAGACTTACCTGTTTTCATCTCCAGTACATATCACCACACAAAAAAGGCATCTTGCAGATCCCACTGAATGTCACCAGTGTCCAAGACTAGAAGTCTGACACACCTGAGGGACGGGATGCCATCCAGAGGGACCTGGACAAGCTGGAGAAATGGGCCTGTGTGAACCTCATGAAGTTCTACAAGGCCAAGTGCCAGGTCCTGCACCTGGGTCGGGGCAATCCCTGGTATCAGTACAGGCTGGAGGGTGAAGGGATTGAGAGCAGCCCTGCCGAGAAGGACTTGGGGGTACTGATAGACGAAAAGCTGGACATGAGCCGGCAATGTGCTCTCACAGCCCAGAAAGCCAACCGTATCCTGGGCTGCATCAAAAGAAGTGTGGCCAGCAGGTTGAGGGAGGTGATTCTGCCCCTCTGCTCTGCTCTGGTGAGACCCCACCTGGAGTGCTGCGTCCAGCTCTGGAGCCCTCAGCACAGGAAAGACATGGACCTGTTGGAGCGGGTCCAGAGGAGGGCCACAAAAATGGTCAGAGGGGTGGAACATCTCTCCTATGAGGAAAGGCTGAAAGAGCTGGGGTTGTTCAGCCTGGAGAAGAGAAGGCTCTGGGGAGACCTTATTGTGGCCTTTCAGTACTTAAAGGAGGCTTAGAAGAAAGATGGGGACAGACTTTTTAGCAGGGCCTGTAGCGACAGGACAAGGGGTAATGGTTTTAAACTAAAAGAGGGTAGATTCAGACTAGATATAAGGAAGAAATTTTTTACAATGAGTGTAGTGAAACACTGGAACAGGTTGCCCAGAGAGGTGGTAGATGCCCCATCCTTGCAAACATTCAAGGCCAGGCTGGATGGGGCTCTGAGCAACCTGATCTAGTTGTAGATATCCCTGCCCATTGCAGGGGGGATGGACTAGATCACCTTTAAAGGCCCATCCCAAAGCATTCTGTGATTCTATGATTCTATGATAAGTGTTATACCAAGGAATGTGCTGTGGGTGAAATGATCATCAGTAGCTTTCCAGCACATGAAGGGTATCGTTCTAGTTGAAAACTGACTAAATGAGCTACCTTAGCAAGGGCTGGAAGCACAGCGGAGTGGTGCAGTGGCCAAGGAGAGGCAGTGTTGTGTGGCTCTGCACTGACATCTGCTGCCTGAGCCAGAGTAAAATTACCCCAGGCAGCTCCGAGGTGGCTCAGGCTGCTGTTGCCTTCTTTCAGGTGGGACATATGTTTTGGAAATGACTCTCCTGCTTGTACCCCACTTACTGCACATCGGTTCTTACTGCAAAGGGGTGTCAGAGCACAGAAACTGGATTGGTTTTTGCTGAAACTAAAGGAGGAAGTTTTATGACAGCGTCACACCTAGTGGGCACCAGCCACCCACGGGTCCTCGGGCCTCAAGGCCAGCCCTGAGCGAATCCTCCCTCAACAGGGTTGCTGCAGCTCCTGGCTTCTCAGCCCCACCTGTTTCACCACACAGATCCTCTTCCACTGTGCTTCTGTGACTGCCAATGGAGACAGCTGCAGGCATCTCAAGGGATTTTGGTGGGGAGAGTGGGGGATGTCTATGCCCAGACCTGCACTCTGAAAAACCCTTCACTCAGCTGTCAAATAAACCTGAATTCCAGAAAGTTGCTGTGATCCACATGTTACCTGAGCCTTAATTTTTCTTTTTTTTTAGCTATTTGTGTGCATTAACACTTCAGGGCCAAAAGGATTTACCTACGCATAACAGCAACTAACTCATGTCTGAAGTTCTGGAAACGAAGCATTACCCATCTTTGCTTTTCTTGAAGAAGGCTTTAAGTTGGTAAGAGGTCTCAGACAGTGTCCCACATAGTGTAAGGGTGTGAGGGCAGTACTGGCTGCCTTCTTTTATATCCCAGAGGAAGCATCACAAATAACGTTGACACCTCCCAAAGATGTACAAGTGTTAGTTATTCCTGTCCAGATGCAGGCCCTCTTCAGAAAGTAGATAACTATGTACCACCTTTCAAAAAAGACACACCTGCCATTATTTTGCAGATCAGAAAAAGCCAAGGCGTCCCTCCTCCCAGGCCTCCGCTTGCCTGCTGTGAGGAGCACTTGCCCATGGAGTCAGATTTAGGCATTTGTTTTCCTCCTGAGCCTGCAACTGCCTGATGCCTGGAAGAGCTTCCCGACAGTCACACCATGCACTGCTCACGGACTCGACTGCCTCAGCTATGGGACAAGAAGTACTGTACAGAAGGAAATGCAAAATATATTGGGATAGCGACATGCTGCTTAGGACACCTACTTAGGGATATGACAGCTTTTGGCCCCTTTGGGCTGGTTTAATACTTGATGCATGTTGCCAGAGAGCAAGGATCAGAGCTCATTGCTCCCTGTACCTCTTAGCTGCAGAATAAGTCTCTTTAATTTATTTCCCTCCACACTCCTTTAAGAGAGCTGTAAAAAAAGCTCCCGCCTAAACTATCTGATAGTTTGGAGGATAGGGCGCTGTCCTGGAGGAAGGAAGGTTGACCACTTTCAAGCTGAGGAGGATACGATCTCTTCCGTTTCCAGAGTGAGTACTTCAAGCTGTCATGTAAGGAGGAAGAACAAGTGGGGCGAGTAGGTGGACCACACTATCGCACCATTCCCTTCTCTATCTCTACCCAAGCGTTGAGAGAGAAGAAAGCATCTTGCTTGGTTCTTTCAAAGAATGGAGGGCACATGGTTGGTGTTGGATAATTCCCTGCAGACAGATATGAAAGGTAGTTGTATGGGACCTTGCTTCAACTTGCCTTTGTCCTTAAAGTCCTCCCAAACTTGCTGGCTCAGCCTGCTCAGCGCCCCGTTTTGAAATACATCCTGTGTTTGCCAGTGTGTTTTCCAGGGGTAGGCATCTCTCAAGGGTCTATCTAGCATTGCAGTGCCTGATTTTTGAGGACTTAGGTTAACCATTGGTCCCCTTTCGTGATTCCCACAAACATTGCCTGTAACTTCATGTCTGTAGGAGCATCGGTGTCCAAGGACTGTGTAGAATAAAGAAGAGATCCAGAAGCATAGCTTCAGAGGCTGATTTTAGCTTATGAAGCTAATCTTATTCACGGGCCACCAAAGAAACGTGGAGTGCAAGTAAGAGAAAGTTTACCTTGAAAGCTAAATTCCCTTTTGTGAAGGCTTGTGCAAGGAGTTACTCCTCCTGACTAGAGATCTGTGGTCCATTCTCGTTAAGGCCTGTGTGTCCAGTCTGCTGCGCTTTGCTCTCATAGGGAAAGCTCTGCAGGGAGAAGGGAAAGCGGCAAAGCGGGGAATGGCACCGTGTAGCATTGCTTTACTTCTGGGAACCGCTGGTTGCGCAGCTCCGTGCATTGACTTCGAGGAAGACAGGATAGGATAAATTGAGAATTAAAAAAAAAAAAAATCACAGCATGTCTTAATCAAAAATATATATTATTCACAATCTCCAGGAATAATTTATAACTAACAGAATGTAGTGTGCTATTTTGTTACCCATTGCTTTAAATGTGAATGGATTCTTAAAACTGAAACTGTTAACACATTTTTAAGATAAATCTTAATTAGGAGGAAAACTGGATCATCTGGACTTCTCTGAAGCAGGTAAAGTAAAGCACTTTTTATTTCAAGAAATATTGCTTCTAGACTTTCCCGAAGCCAGAATTGTTCTATAAAAGTATCACAGAAATATTATACAAGATTTAAAAACACAGTCTGGATCCTAGTAACTTAAAACCTATGTACAAATAGCAACATTCATGACCATAAATACGTTTTTCTATCAATCAGCCCATGACACATACATCAGATAAAGAGCTAGTAATTTTAACATATGTACAGAGTCCATCAAAAAGATTGCTTCTTAAAATTATTAAAATCCTACTAAAAGAATCTCCTTTTTAAAAAGTTTCAACTTAAAATACAATGCAATGAATGTAAGTTTAACCTGCAGTGCTTGCAATAGCAAAAAAATACTCACTACACTAAATAACATGTAACAGATAGGAAACACACCCGTGAATTGGACACTACGGAATTACATCTGTTTGAGGTAATTCTCTTTTGTTGTTGTTGTTGTGCTAGTTATTTAGACATTTATAAAAAAGCAAGGGAAGATATTAAAGTTTGAGTAATACAGATTTTCAAAGTAATTTTTGTATTATACTTCATAAAATGTAATGTTTGGTAAAGTTCAAGAAAAAATTTAGAATACAACAACAAAAATTATCTAAACTACTATTTTTAACCTCATGTGCCTTTTGTATCTAAAATAATGTAAATCTACATGATTTTATCATTCCCTTTAATGCCTGTTGAAAACAAAAAGAATTTAAGTCACAAAATGATAATAATGCTTTCAAGATATTGTTCAGCCTAATAAAAATCAGATGTGGTGACAAAAGCATATCTGCATTGATGTAAACCTTTCTACCAGTATCAGAAAAAAAAAAGTCAAAAAACCTCATGAATTTTTAATACTGACAATATCAATATATGGGGAAACAATCCAATTTAAACAAATCCTCCTATAGTTAACAATCATTAGCCATACCTTTCTGAGAGTAAATTTAATTAAATCAAAGTAACAAAAACATGCAATATTTTTGCTAAAATAATATTCAGAGAGTCTGTTTCCACAAGCCATGCTGATTACCTCTTTCCTGTCAATCTATTTATTGGTTTCACAATTACATGAGACAATGAGCAAACTAAGAACATGTAAGGTATTAGATTCCTAAATGGTATGGCATACAGATTTTAAAAGTGCATTTTACTCAAAAGCGTGACATTAGGAATTTCCAGTGGTTAAAATAATTTATGAAAAAGACATTATGCAGACAGATTGGGTGGACTGAAACATTCATTCATGGTGGGATCATTTGGAAATAGAGAAAGTAACTTGAACATCCTCTTCAAAGAAATACTTTTTAGCCTTTGGAGAACGTGCTACTGCATTTGAAAGTTAACACTGTTTCTTTTCATTAAAAACTGGAAATCTTCCTTCCCAGTGGAGAGAATTACAGTGATAATATGTGCGTGTGAATAAAACAAATGCACACAAATACTGAACTGGGCTCAATTTAGCTGCAAAATGTATCTACAATAAACATGGAATGTCAGTTGTCATGATTACCTTTATTAGTTTGCTAATAAGAAAAAGGAGAATGTATTTAATGGTTTACAACTTGATCTAATCCAAGGAGAGCGGAGCTGAGGCACTGCCTTCTACATTTAGGATTTGTGAAGTTTCACCTGCAAGACTCTGTTCTGGTTTTTTTAAGAAAGTTCCTGTTTTCTGGGTACCAATAGATGAATCCCTAATGGATACGTTTACAGCCTGATGAACAAGGGGTTCATCAGACCTCACGGGAAGATATATTTGATCTTCAAATATATCTTCCACAGCATCACTGTCCTGATGAGTGTCTTTTTGAGGAATGCTGATGGGTTGTAGCATGAAGCTATGCCGGGACTCCAACTCTATCAAACCGTTTCCACTGAAATCCATATCAAAACGGTCCGATTCTTTATCCTCCATCCATTTTTCAGCTTGATGATTATTTCTCCAGTGTGCATCATTCAAACTACTTTTCTCAGGAATATCGTTTAATTCAAGTTTCTTCTCCTGACTTAAATTCACCGTGCTCAAAGTGAGGGCTGCAAAGTCCGTTGGCACAATAAGCTGCAGCTCTTCTGCAGGCAGGCCGCTTGATTCTTCAGCAGAAGACATTTCCACCAAGGTAAACGGCGTGGATGATTCGTCCCCATCCCCGTTGCTTCGAGCAGTGTTAGCCTTGTCTGTTTTATTTTGCTGGTAGTAACTGTTCAGCAGTGCAAACATTCTATCTACATCCTTCAAGTAATTAGTCCAGTCAGCCAGACTAAGTCTATAGTTGTATCTGTATTCATATATACTTTCATTCACACTGTACAAGTCTTCCAGTCCTTGCCAGTCGATGTCGCCAGTGAAACTGGGCAGGTTAGCCTTCCCATCCATCCCATAACTGTCCTCTGTTGAAAGAAAGAATAAAGCCTAATGGTGAACACCAGCTTAAAAGTGCAAGCAAAGCTTCCATGTGTGTTTCTACTCCAATTTGCTTGAAAACACCACTGTTCATAAAGTATGTAGCTCAAAATGTAAGATGCTCTACAACTTCTGTCATCATGTTAATGAATCTGGGCTCAGGTGTCTTCACAGCTCCTGCTGAACACACAGCAAGAAACTCCCTGTCTTCTGTTGCATCCTTGTACTGAGTAAAAAAGAGCAAAATCTGGTCTAATGGGGCTTTGTGATGACAGTCAGAGATAAGTCTTTCCTCTGATATTTCAAGGCAGGAAAGGTGCTTGAATGCACAAACAATCCATTTGCCTTTCCTAAACATTCCACCAAGTTATGGAATAAATCACCAATGGTTAAATATAAAAGATGGGACTAAATGAAAGCCATTAGTGACCTGAACTTCAACAGTGCCCACAGCAATTTGGTGTCTGGGTAGCTTGAGACATACGGTCTACAAACCAACCAGCCACATTTTATTTAACAAACCATAGCCAAAGGTAGTATTTTATTTACTTTGTAAACAATCATTTTAATTTACGTGGAGCAATTAGGAGAAATAAAAGCTGTAAAAACTTGGTAGGAATTAATTTACAGGGCTGCACCACTCTGTAAAATAGTGTTAAAATATACATAGATCTAGAACCTCCTAAAGGTTTTTTTTATTATTAAAAAAAAGCTTTCAAAGAAAATGTCTAACAGCTTTATCAAATAATAAGTTCGAATAAAGGGCATACATATGATTCTATAAGTAGCAATGGAGCTGCATTTTATATTTATCACAGCCAGAAAAAACAGACATGAAGGAAACCCATTTCCAAAAGATTTTTAAAAGTCACTACAGTGACTATAGTAACCCAGATTATCGCATGTAGTGTGAAATTTTATATTGACAAGTAACACTGAACACCACTATTTCATTTAATTCATTGCACAGACTGTGTTCAGTCCAAATATTTTATGAACAAAGGGGACTACAAAGAAAAACTAATCAGGTAGTGTAAAGCCCTGTTAGGGAAAGTGGCAAATTTGTCCTTACGTATGATGTTGTAGGCAATATTTAGTAATTAGCTCACTAAGATGACTTACTCTCTTTCTGAAAATTGTACAGGCAGGTAGGCTAGTAGTAATTACCTTGGAAGTTCGAGTGGCTATAGTCCAACAGTGTGAACTGAGTGCAGATATTTATCTATATTGAACCCTTCATCCCTACAGTGGGTCCTTGGCATCTCCATTAATTTGTTTGCATTTTAGCTTGGCCTTTCTCGTTGTTCAAGTAAAACAGAAGATAGAACTTGAATCTATCATAGTTTATATTCTTTGCTTCTTTACTAGCTTGGAATTTCACAGCGGAAAGAATTTCTCCAATATTTAGTCCGTCATAGGGAAAGTAAAAAAAATATCATTATCATCAGAAAAAACCTTGAGATTTTCTTATGATGAGGCGCCTTATTGTGCACCAAAGGGAGATCACTTTCATTACTTGGAAACACCTGAATCTTTAATCTTAATTGATATTTCTTCACTTAATACAACAGCTGTAAATATTTTACAACATAAAATTTAACACAAGCTTTTTAGATTTTGTAGAACAGCTATGACAGAGCGTCTTCTTTCTTTCCTGAAGTAGACAAGAGAAATGAAATCATGGCATGGCCACATGAGAGCCATCTTCCTCAGTCAAATTATGGATAATTTGTTTCCTGAAACAAAAAATAATTAAATACTGCAGAGGTTTCAAGAAAGAACTCTTACTATTCCAGTGCTTAGAGGCATAAAGGGCCCTAGAAAATATCATAGGAGGGGATGCATTTTTGAGTAATTTAGTCACCAAGCCCTCTAAGATATTAACCACACTGCAAATGTGAGAATATTTAGATTTTGCTCTGTTATTATTTGTATTGATAGTTTCATATTTTTTTCTTTGCCAAATCAGAGCCTGTATAGGAAAACCAACTGCTGTAGGAACAGTCAGTGGCCAAAGCGGTTTGGTATATGATGGCAGAAAATGAAACTGGAGTGCTGCTGTTTGACCAGTAACAGGTTTGGGGATGGACCAGGACATCTGGGGGCAAAGCAGGGGCCAGAAAGGTGCCTCTGGGCCCAGAGGAGCCTCTCCTGCCTGTCCCAGGTGGTGCGACGGGGTTGAGCTGGACAAGCTGGGGTGGCAGGGTGGGCAGCCAGGAGGTCTGGGGACCTGCAAGAGGAGCAAGGTTTCTCATTACCCTCAGCAGCGGGACAACGGGGCTGTGCTGCAGAGAAGTAAAATCAGCAAGGAGTTTGCTGTATTCCTACAAAATAGCTCAAAGAATGTCAGAGCTACGCAGTCCTTCGTGCTGGATCTATATTTCCCCTCTAAATGTGGCACTGTTTCTGCAGTCTCAGAGGAGTTCAACAGCTGGGAAGGTGCTGGAAATTGTTCCATGATCTTCACGTCAAGCAGAAAAAACTTGTTTAAATGCATGGGATAGAGGTAACATATTCATAAATGTTAAACAAATAGGAAAGCAAAGTCTTAAGGTCCTAGAGCTGGCTGTATGTTGGTTGACTGAGCGAGTCACCTCACAGTTTAATTCCACAACTTAGCAGTAAGCATGAAAAGTTTCCCACTGAAATCAAAGCATACAGCGGGAAGGAGAGAGGAAAGAAAAGGTTTTCCCCTGTAAGAAATCTCATTACAAATAGGCGTGAAACAGGAAAGTGCAGATGAGTTGCATTTGAGTAACAGCACGGCAGTGGTTTCCTCAGTGAATACTTCGGAATCTCTCAGCTATGTCACAGACCCAAAAGAGAGAAAAATTGTTGCTAACTGTTCACAGTAAAACATCTTCCGATTTTTAAAAATCAAGCATTAGCTAAGCTTCACTCTCCAATCATCACACCCTGGAGTCCCGTGCTGCCATCTGTGGCTGCGTTGTCACAAAACTAATAAGGGATCTGGATATATCTCCACTGAGACTAAAGACAAGTAGGTACAGTAATCTCCCTGGTGGCTTTGAAAAACCTCAGACAAGCAGGAGAGGAGAGACGAGTGTGTGGTTACCACATCCTGTCATCAACCATGTCTGCAGAGTTGTTCTGTCAATCAAAGGACACAGGTGACACGAGTTCTTCCCTGTTGAAGCTCTCTCCCTATGTGTTAAGCAAACAGCACTATACTGGCTGTTTCCGTACAGGCCTGTTGTCTCGATATTGTACTTGTAACACCTGTAGTGCTGTACTAACTCAGGTCATTTTAAACTGGAAACAGGTCTGAGTGGATGAACTACAATATCTGAAGGAAGCCTAAGGGGCAGTTCAGATGACTTAGCAGCGTAGGCCTTTCCCTTTCTTATTCTGCTGGTTTCTCTGCAGGCATTAAGAAAAGGATCCTCTGAGAGATTGTTTTAATGATTCCTGACAAATGGGTTTTGTTTATTTAATTTTTTTTTTTGTTTTAGAAAAGAAAACCAATTTCCACCAAGATGGGGCTTGAACCAAAATATTGAACCCAGGCATCTGTGTGTATTGAGAAACTGGGTGACTGGAATGTAATGGAACAGAGCAATATCACTTGTGTTGTACTATACCTGCTATTTATCCCAGTAGCATAATGTTATTGACTTGGTATCAGAAGTTAAAATATTTTCATTACTAAAGAGTGTAGCAAGATATAATTTAAAGATTAATCTTGTGTGCTCTACTACTTCATGCAATCCTACAATTAAAAAATGCCATTTCTGTTAGATCTGTAGTTAAAATGAGGAATGCTTACAAGGACATCTTCTAATGAAAGACTTAAAAGCATAATTACAGGGATTACTTTCTATCATTGTAGTAACCAGTTCCCACCAGGCTATAATGGGCAATGCAAACAACTGCGATATAACCAAACAAAAGTTTATCATTTTCCTAGATCCCAAAACTACTCAAGTGAGAATATACAAAATTGGCTACAAGGAAAAATTAGCTGCTTAAACTGGAGATCTATAAAACATTGAAATACATTATCTTAATTGTTCCCTGGCTGCTGGGAGCTAGTGACAAGGTTCTTTTCAGAAGACCCTGTGAAAAAAAGTTTTATGTAGACATATACTCCTTGGACCCAGTTTACATCTCAGGTAAACAATGTATATCAGAAGCTAATCCACCAAAGCACATGGACAAGAAAATATATAAAACTGATATACCATGAAAAGGTATCAAGTCTAAATATGACACTTGACAGACTTTAATCTGTTTTTTACCCTGAGTACAGGCATTGCTCCATGAACAGCAACTGCAGTACTGTTAAGACCTGAAGTTTTTCAGTCTCTTCAGGCTTTTGCTTTACGTTTAACTGGTTCCTCCACCAGGAAGAACTGGGCTCTGCATGATAAACATGTAGGTAGGATGAGTACACTTGCAAACAGATAAATATACTTGCAAACATCAGTCTTTCATGTATTCCTCAGGTTCAAGCATTAGGTATGAAAAACCTCACCTGGTGCCCCTCTTCAGTTCGAATATTACAATCTTTTAAAGAAATTTAATTTAATGCCTGTGTGATCTGGTCTGAAACCTCCCCTACCCAAAGGAGCCTCATCTTTCTGCCATACTTATATTGACCTGTCTCCTGCTGGCTTCTGAGCACATGCTGCTCACGTTGAGCACTGCTTTTGCTTAAAGCAGCATCTGCCAACATTCCCTAAAGCCAGTGAGATTTCACTTTGCTTCCATGGGTTTGATTAGGCTCTTTGGATACATAGACCTCAGAAAGCTTTTTAAGCACATTTGGTTTATGTTTAAAAAGCAGTTGTACAGACTTCCTAAATAAAACCAGAAAAAAAACCCAATCCATCCAAAATCAACCCAACAACAGGAAAACAACCCAAAAGAGATGATTCTTTTTGTGTCATTTTCCCTGTGTAAACATCTAAGAAATACAGGCATGAAATATGAGCTGTATGAAGTCCTGCTATGACAATGAACTACGTTAAATGCAGAATGGTAGATCTAAAAAACAATGGCCAAGTTCAGTGTAGAGTAGTTAGAAAATGCATGCATCAAAAGCTATGCTGTGGGCAACATGGCAGGATACAGACATTAGTTGAAATGGACTGGAGTCATGCAATTATTTGGAAAGAAGCTGCTGAGGAGAATAAAAAAGTGTGGATACCTGTGTGGATCATAGCTTCCTCCATCTTTATTTCCTGATATAGGAAAATACAAGAGTAACTTTTGTTAGTGTTTAGAACTTGTAAAACCATTCACAATGTAGTTTTCCATGCACAGCACCTAATTCCTAAAAAGAAATGTACTGTGTTAAATAAAGGCAGAGCTGCAGTCCAACAAAGATTTCCTGGAAGTTTTATATAAAAGAACTGAAAAACCACAGTTTTTCAAAAATAATAAAACCCCCAAATAATTAGATATTGTAAAAAAGAGAAACATTTGTAGGTGAAGAAAGAGATACAAAGATGCAACAACGCAAAATATGTAGAAGGAAATATTCCTGTAAAAAAACCACAGTATTCAATCAACCAAATTTAAGTGCAATGAATTCCAGAGTAATGAAGTGTAAATACCAGCTATTTTTGTACTCAGAGACTCTTGTAAAGAAATTTGGCTTTCCTCAAAAACAGAGGGGACTACTGCTGATTAGAAGTTTGCAATGTTAAGTCTCAGTTGTGGTGTAGAGCCTGAGGTTGTTCATATAGACAGCAATTGAAATAAACACGGAATTTAATACCTCACCTGTTACTGGGAGGCAAAAACTAACCAAATAAGCCCTGCAACAGAGAAAAGAGTTATGACTATGAAGATCTGCAAGATCTGCATATGCTTGTTAATGATTAGCTCAAATAACTTGATAATCTTCTTGCAGCGTTTGTGTCAAGTCTTGTTGTTTGCCATCAATATCTGTCTAGAATAACCTGTGCAAACTTGCAAAGCAGCTTCCTGGTCATGCGGTTGTGCAGGATGGTGTATGTGGATCATTCCAAACTATTCAGAGCAACACTTAGGAGAGCAACAATTCATGGATACAATTGGTACTTAAGCAGATGGAAAAAATGGAAAAAATGGAAAAAATGGAAATAAACACTTCTATTTTTCTTGTACCTGTTTCGAGTCCCTTCGGCCTTGGATTGCACTGCTTATAGCCTTGACAACTTCGCAGTTCCATTAGCTGTATGTGTAATTGATTCAAAATGCCTCTCTCCACTGTATGTACTGTATTCGTCAGCTAAGAAAAAGAGGAATGGAGGGAAAAAATACTTGTTAACAGAAATAAAAAAACTCTAGAGGAGTCTGGTGAACAACATTTTGTGACAGGGAAAGGGGTTTACCTGATAGGGATCAGTGTTCATATCAAAATATTCCAAGAAGCCAGTCGCAAACTCACAAAAGAGAAAATTGTGGGTGCCATTGACTGTTCGCAAACACCAGTAAGTGTTGTTATTTGAGCTTGTGCAAGCACAGAAAGAGCCCACTGTAATTAAAGAAACAAGTTATTAGTCTTCAGTGAAAAATAATAGGTCATTTCCTCTACTAGTGAAACTTCTATAGGTTTTCATGTAGTAAAAATTCTAGATAAATTTAAAAAAAACCTCTCGTGTTTGAATTAGCTCAAATTCTTATCCAAAGCAAAATAACTGTTGCTAACGTAATTTTCACAAACATACAGTTAACGAAAGCAGAAGATAGTGAATCCTATGAGTTAATGAGGCATATTCTGTTCTGAGTTCTATTCAGTTTATTAGGATTGAGCAGTATTCAGACTTAACAAAAAACCAACACAAATCCTGATTCCTGAGATTTGTATACAGGATTCCTTGGAATTGCTTACTATACATAAGGATACTGCTTCCCCCAACAGTAAGTAACCTTAACCTAGTCGAGTCTCTGAGGTGCAAGTACAACAGAAAATTACAGCCTTGTAAGCACTACAGAGGAAGGTCAAATTGCTAGTTGATAGCATAAGTGAGCTGGAAATGACACAACAGTCACGAAAGTGTGAGGCAGTGTACACAGGGAATGAGACAAGTGAGAAAGATTAGGCAATGAAGAGGTGGATTTGCAAGCAGGGAGCTTGCCTGGCACCTCGAATGCAAGAAAGGTGGAAGAAGCAAGGTGGGAAGGAAGACCGATGGATAATCCTGTACCTCATTTTAAGCAGCTCTCCCTTACTGGCTTGAGTTTTCCACTTAACTATTATTTTGAACTGCAATCCCTCATTTTGTTTATTTGATATACAAATAAGAGGGAAACTGAAGCACTCAGTCAGGCCTTTGTAGGACAATCCCAAGCAGTGTAACTGGATTACATCTTGTTTTCAATTTTCAACCTGGGGAAACCTAGAGCAGGCTTCCACTCCAGACTGAAGACGCCTGGATCCAGGTGTCACAGTGATGGGAGCAGCCATAGAGGAGACCTGGGTATATCTTGTCTATAATCTTGTTCTGCCAGTGGAAAAGGCTGTAAAAAAGGTATCTTTTTAAATTTTCAAATAACCTGCTAACAAAATTTTCCTGTAGAAGAATGTCTTTTTAATTCCAATAATAAAATATTAATATTGCCTTAGATTTTTATTTAGATTTGTTATTAGTACTGTGACTAGCTGTAATGGTATCAAAGTTTTGAATAAAATTCTTAAAAATAGTAATGGAATTGGACCTTTTTATCTGTGTAATGTGAATCAATACATTAGCTCTCCTTTAAGTTATGGACTGTGTCAAAGGGACATTTTTTTACACCATGACTGTTGCTGGAGCATTGCCAGAATGCACAGCAATATGAGAACTCTTTTCATAACTGTTTGTTACTCCACAGGTAAAAAGTAATAACCCTTAATTGTTGTCTTTAAAACAAAAATCATACATATGACTGCTTTAGGAAAATCTTAAAATGTAAAAAGCATATTAGCAGAACTCCTAGTGCAATCAGAACAGATTATCACTAGGAGACAACTTTCTCCAAATGAAAAACTGTTCTTAGCAACTTTTCTGCTTGGAGTCAAATATGTTGTAATTTAATCACCATTTGATCTTGAAGTTTTTGAAAGTAAAGTTTTCAATCACTTCTCTTCCTCTGCCACCAAAGATGAGAAAGTTGTTTTTTTGTTAATGCTGAATACTGAGAAATGTTGAAGCATGCCTCAATAGGATGATTATCTATATACCCTGAAGTTTAACGGAACTTAAAATATTTTCTAGCTCTAATATTTTGTTCTTATATACCAGGTGAGCATTCCACAGTTGTGATTTTTAAATTCTTTTAGAATATAAAAAAATGGGAATAATGGGAAGAATTCATAAGGGATAGTATCTGTATTTTCTTCACGATAAGGTAAGTTGTTTATGACACACTTTGAAATCAAAATTATAAAATTAAAGTAGACCTTCTATGTGCTAAAGTTTGTGACAAAATTAAAGGTCATGTCCCAAAAAGGATTTGTGACAATTGGAAGAATAAGGTTATTATTAATAACTGGAAAACCAATTAAAATGCCTATGAAATATTTAGTCATCTTGATCTCCAAAAGATGACACAAATCTCAGTGGCTGATTACAAAAGTCTATGTTTTAGAGGCCAGCTCTCCTTTTTTTTTCTGCAGTGTTTAGCATCAAGCCTCTTGTGACAATTTCATATAAATAAGTAATGCAACAATTACAAGCGCACTCAAGTGACATTCTTCCCTCATACTTCAGAATAATGGCAGCATCAGCATTACTAAGTGCCAGTTCTTCCAAATAATGCTCTGATTGCATCAAGTGGAAACTGTAACACAGCAGAGGATAACCTAGATCACGTCTGCACATGGAGGTAAGACTTACAGTTCCAGAATGGGGCTGTTTGCCAGTGGTTGTTGTCGTGAGTAAAGCACGTCAGTCCAGGAAGGCTACACTCGTCTCCTTTCTTCTGGCGCTTTTTCCCCTTCCTTTCCTTCTTCCTTCTCCGGTTCTCTTTGAACAGCTGCAGTTTGCCATCTACTTCCTGTGCTGCTTCTCTGTTCAGAGAGAAAGTTGGGCACAGCTGACAGAGAACAGTCTCTATTTGATTAACAACAGCATTAGTAGTTTTTACATCTTTTTGGCTTTTTTAAAGATGAGAAGATGAGAATATGCCCCTCTTCTAGCTCATCTTCCACCCCAGCTGTTATGACAAGGTGTTCTCTTCAGTAAGCATGAGAAATGATGCACTGTTGCCTTTAGGTTTAACTGGATCTTTTAAGCGTGAGGCCAATCAGCTTCCAAAATGATTTTAATTTCATCCATTTTTTATCAATAGGTTTTAAAAATGTTATCCATAAACTTTCACAAGTCTGTCCAAAACTACTGAAGGTTTCTTGTGAGAGCTTGCTATATGTGACCTTTTCTTTCCCTTCCCATCTCCCCCCCCCGCCCCGAAATTTATTTCTCCAGTCACCAAAAACCCAGCTGAGAGTGTGAGAGGATAATAACAATCTTACTTGAATGGATGAAGATGGCTCTTGAGTTTCTCTTGCGCCTTTACCCCTTTCTCTTTGTTGTAATAACTACAGGGAAAATTATTAGGAATTATCAAGTCATGAAACCATTTTCAACACAAAAACAAAACAGAAACATGCCATCTTTGACATTTTCTTAAAGAACTACACAGAATGACTTATGATTTTGACTTCACTTAAAGAAGTTATATCTGTGTGAGTGATCCTATGCTAGATTATAGCGAAACTACAGCTGGGTTCAAATATGTTAGTGGAATACAAACATACTTAATGTTAAAATGTTTACATTTATCCTCTTTTGATTCATAGTAGTTTCTACTCTTAAAAGTGATCTAACTAAAATGAGTACCTAGAGTGGCTATAAATATCAATAAAGCTTATGTTCTTTCTTTTCCATCTCAAAAACCTGGAAAATGTGTAAGTCTTAGCAATCGGTGTAGCTTTCAGCATTGAATGTCATCTCTCTTACCTCTGTTTACTACAGTCACATTCATCTGGTTTTCTTCTTTTTAGATGTCCTCTAACTTCCCTCAAATTCTTAATTTTGTCTTGGAGAGCTTCAATCTGCAGAGAATATTTCTGAGTTAGAATTATTCTTTGAAAAGGTAGCAGTGCAAAGACTTCACTCAGATTTTAAAATACCTCTCAGATTTTACCTCTCAGATTTACCACTCAGACTTAAGATACCTCTTACCTCCTTATCAATGTAAGCCTTGTGGTCCTTCCAGGCTCTGGCGGATTGGTACAGCTCCCTCTCACAGTGAATAGTGTCATTTGGAAGAATAAAACATCTGTAGACATGTTTTTAACAAATAGGAAAAAGATCAGTGGTTTCCCAATTGCCTACCCATTTCTTCTCTTTCTTCCAACATTCCTAATAAATTCTTTGTTATATTCTGTTAACAAATAAATAAACTTTACAAGGTCTTCTCATGTTGACTTAATAATATTAATAATTGCTTCAATCTGTTTTCTCTGCAAAATAAAAATAAAAACATCCTCATCCATGACAGATGCTCTGTGCCTGCTAAGCAAAAATGCAATGGCAGAGCCATCTTGGAGATTCTTAATCCAATCAGAAAGGAAACTGAAACTGAAATAAAAATCTGTTCAGAATTTAAAACCCGTTAACCAAATGTGCCATTGCTTATTTAACCACCAGCTGCTGAGAAATATATTCATCTTGCCACATGAATATGACTCATCTTCTAAGTATGCAAAATAGTCAAGAACAGGACCTACAGTCAATGGGCTAAAGATCAATATAATCAATAAGGATCAATAAGAGTCAAAGTTAGAGCAAAGAGTTCAAACTGGTTAAAAAAAAGCCAACAGAACACTCAAAAAGTGATGCAATGAAAACAACATTCATACCAATTCAATATTTTGAAAAAATAACTCTACCAAAAAGAAAAAAAGCATGTGGAAGGCCAAGGAGGTGAACCGAGATAGAAAATCCAGCAGACTACAGGCTGGGCTTTCAAAATCTCCATCTGACAAACAGAAATTCCTTAATTACAGAAATATTCCAGTTTTATAGACACAACCCTTCTTGGGTCCTGCTTCATCAGAACCCTTCTTTTAATTTTTGAGAAGAAAAGCAGAAAGGAAGATTTAGATGCTTATCTCTTCCCATGTTATCCCTCTGTGTTTTTTTCTGCACCCAAAGAATTCTGAAAACAATACTGTATTCAGTAAAAGTCAAAACACTTTATGGAGAAATAATAACTTTCCCAGAAAGCTGTTTAAGGCTTTATTAATGCCATGGTTGGAAATTATCAATGTAAAAAAAAGGATAATTTTTACTTTTTAAAAATTAAATTTTATGTTTTCCTTTATGTTTAAAAAAAAAAAAAGAAGAGAAGAAAAGGGAGAAATGCTATTTATATTTTAAACACAATAACAAGGATAAAATAGAAGATTTTTGTTGCCTGCATCTGCCTGGTTTTCCAGATCAATCATATTAGCTTTTTTAAACTAAAAAATATTTTGAGATTTTTGCCTTTTCATTTAGATTTAGTGTAGGGCTAAAAATTGAAATCTAAGCATCTTCCAGGATGGAAAAATGATGTGGGTCTCTTCAGGTGTAAACAGGTCTAATGTAGCTTAGCTAATGTTATTGGTTGCAAACAACTAAGCATTAAGAAAGATGATGTAACTGATCTAATCTGTCCTCATTTAGAGTGGAATTTCAGTCCTCTCTATATTTAGGCCTCTATGCTAAGCTGGTAGCCTAGACTTTATAAAGAACAGCAGGAGTGTCAGCTTCACAGGGTGATTAATCCATCATAAGATGCATGTTTTGATACGGCGGATGAATCTCCCTCCAGAGATGCCAACTCCTCCTCAGAAATAAAACCTAAACTAGATGCCTCCCTTTAAAATATGCGTACTAAAGTTAAATGATTCCACCTACTAACAAGTACAACTCAGGTTTATCTAAAATCTACAATGATAGTATTAAGTTCTTAAATATTATAACCATAAAATCATAAAAAAATGGAAAGAGAGAGACTACAATTAGAAAACGAAGATTTAATTTTAAGAAACAAAACCAGAAAAAACCCAATTGTACTTGTGTGTCACTCTGACAGAGTTGGGTTGACCTATAGCATCAGAGCCATCAGCAATCATTGCATCACCAGGAGCACCATTGGTTTCCTCTGCTTCTTCCTCATTTTCAGCATTGTGACGCTTGGTAATACTTTTGGTCTTTAACACCTGCAGTTCTTCCTCTTCCAGATTTATGTCATATATTTCACCTTCAAATTCCACAGACAAGGACCGGGTTTGGCGAGTGTGAACAAATCGGGGTTTGTATTCTGCAGCAGAAGAAAGAAACATTCCCGGTTGCATATACATATCTACATGACCTATGCTATGAATACAAAGCATACTCCAAAAAGCAAGAATGCTGTTCAGTAAGAACAGCTTATTTTTTCTGTGGCTTGATAGAAATTTATTTAATGATTTTTTGATATGTCGGGGCCCACAATTTCATGAGTAGCATGAAATTTCCATTGCTTCAAGGTTTGCATTTCATGATAGTCTGACCTTATGCCACAGTTAGCATCTATATCTCCAAATAAAATCAGCATCTTAGGAATCAGATATCTAGAAAGAGACACTCAAAAAATCAGAGACCACAGGATTAGAAACCACTTTAGAAAATTAAACCATTCAGTACTGTGTGAAACAAGATCACCACCTGTAAATTGGCATGTGACATAAGTTTGACTTATGCCTTAGAATAAAAATTATTTTTTAGAAGGATAACACCTTTTCCTTTTTAAAGATAGGCCTTAAAAGGACAAGAATCCATCATATATGGATATTTGCACCCTAAGTTTGCAGATGATACCAAGCTGTCTGGGAGTGTTGATCTGCTGGAGCGTAGGAAGGGTCTGCAGAGGGATGTGGACAGGCTGGATCGATGGGCTGAAGCCTATTGTATGAGGTTCAACAAGGCTCAGTGCCAGGTCCTGCACTTCGGTCACAACAACCCCATGCAACGCTACAGGCTTGGGGAAGAGTGGCTGGAGAGCTGCCTGGTGGAAAAGGACCTGGGGGTGTTGGCTGACAGCCAGCTGAACATGAGCCAGCATTGTGCTCAGGTGGCCAAGAGGGCCAATAGCATCCTGGCTTGTATCAGAAATAGTGTGGCCAGCAGGACCAAGGAAGTGACTGTCCCTCTGTACTCAGCACTGGTGAGGCCGCACCTCCAGTACTGTGTTCAGTTTTGGACCGCTCACTATAAGAAGGACATTGAGGTGCTGGAGCGTGTCCAAAGAAGGGCAACGAAGCTGGTGAAGGGTCTAGAGCACAAGTCTTATGAGGAGCGGCTGAGGGAACTGGGGTTGTTTAGGCTGGAGAAGAGGAGGCTGAGGGGAGACCTTATCGCTCTCTGCAACTACCTGAAAGGAGGTTGTAGTGAGGTGGGGGTTGGTCTCTTCTCCCAAGTAACAAGCAACAGGACTAGAGGAAATGGCCTCAAGTTGCGTCAGGGCAGGTTTAGGTTGCATATTAGGAAAAACTTCTTTACTGAAAGGGCAGTCAGGCACTGGAACAGGCTGCCCAGGGAAGTGGTTGAGTCCCCATCCCTGGAGGTATTTAAAAGTTGTGCAGATGTGGTGCTTAGGGACATGGTTTAGTGGTGGACTTGGCAGCGTTAGGTTAACGGTTGGACTTGATGATCTTAAGGGTCTTTTCCAACCTAAACAATTTTATGATTCTATGATTCTATATCAGTGTATATGTATCTATATGTATATACGTAGAGGAATAAGAATGTTGTAAAGGAGAAAAGCATAAAAAATGGACTTTTTCTGATGCCCCCTTCAGATGTTTTCCACACTTTCCCTCTTTCTCTCCCCAAGTCACTTCCCCCCTGTGCTGCAATCCCCATTCAGCCCTTGCTGGTATGCTTCTCTTTCCAAGGGACACGACAGGTATCTTCCCTTGAAAATACCACTTAGGGGAATATTCCCCAATTTGAGAATCACCCTGGTAGTCTGTGACATGTAGACTTTTCAGCAGACTGCCTGTAGACACTGTGAAGTTCCTTAGATCATACTAAACAAATGGAAGAAATTATATCAAGGCAGCATTTAGTCTGAACAATGAGACAACTCAAGACAGACAATATTGTGGTTGAATGTACAAAGAATACCAGGGATTCTTGTTCACATCCAGAGTGGAGGAGGCTTTAAATCAGGAAATATTTTATATTGACATTTTCTTATTTCATAGACATCTGTGCAGCATCTTCTAACTTTTGCCTTTCTCATATGACTTCACTATCTTCATATTTTAAAGACCCATCTTTATTTCATTCCCTAGTCTAGTATTCTAGATAGAGAGCAGGAAAATACAGCCTACTCTTGAATAAAGTCTGAAATCCAGGTCCGCTTGTATTGCTATAGCTACAGAACTTCACTTTCATCGCTGGGCAGCAAGATGAAGATACTTGTTTCATTTAAAAGAATGGCTTCTTTAAATAGGCTTCTTTTGTAGAAATCATTAGCAGAAGCAAATTCAAGTACTGCTGTCCTAAAACCTTCTTGTACGTTCCCTTCAGCCCACGCTCCACTAGAGGACACTGCAATCTCACTCGTGTCCCGGCGGGGATGCCGGTATTGACTTGCCGGGAAGTTACAGCCGAGCAGAATTTCAGTCCGACGGCAGTCACAACACTGCAGTGCCTCATGTAAAAGATGTCTTTGGGATATCACCAAACAGTATGTGAATTCGGTGTTAACGATGCAAGAAAACACTTGCCCTGGCCATCCTAGCAAATAACGGCACCCACTGATCCACGGATGCCGGCGGGTTGTCATGTCTGAGCAGCGCGATAGGTGGCCCCAGAGCATCACCACCACCACCACCAGCAGCCTAAAGACTATCCTTCACCGTGATCCAAAGGATAAATATTGTTGTTATTATTATTGTTATTACAGAGGCAATTATGTAGAACCTGACTGCCAATTACGGATGTATTCATTATACAAGGAGGTGAAAACAAGAGTTTACTGGTAAGCCAACACTCTGCTAGCTGTTCCCCCCCGCCCCCGGCTTTTTGCCTCAGCGGTTCAAGAGATCAGATAACGCTTACTTTGCGCATTAGGGTTTCTCAGGAACTGTCTTTGATTTTTTCTTTGGGTCCTGCTGTTTCGGTAATCAGTGTCTCCACAGTTGCAGTCTTTGTCTTTACCGCTGTATCCCCGGGAGTGTATGCTGCGGGTCCTTTTTCTGATGGCAAGTATGTTGCTAGATACCTTACACTTGTGAATTCGAAGTTTGCCGGAAGCATCCTCCGTGCACTGCCACTTCTGTGAGA
Source organism: Theristicus caerulescens (assembly GCA_020745775.1). Taxonomy (NCBI): domain Eukaryota; kingdom Metazoa; phylum Chordata; class Aves; order Pelecaniformes; family Threskiornithidae; genus Theristicus; species Theristicus caerulescens. The sequence goes on along the minus strand of CM036558.1, from coordinate 131,280,058 downwards.
GAAAGAAATGAAGATGATTTCCCAGCAGCCTTCCAAACCCCTGCTACTTTCAGATGGATTGTAAAACAAGACAGGCAAATTTCTTTAAAAATTAACCAGTCCCTTAAATAACAAACTGAGAAAGGAAATATTTTAAGGGACTAAATTCGTTCACATTCTTCTCAACATCTCTCTCATGCTAGGCAAACATAAGCTTGAATGAAATCACTGCAAATCTGCATAAAAAAATACAACCCAGCCAAAAAAGATATATAAATCAAGAGTATCTAGACTAAACACATCCCTGAAAGGAGCAAGTAAAAAAATCTTAATTTACTGAGCCACAGAGTACAGCTCTCAGGGCTGTTTTCACCAACTCTTTTTTTTTCTTTGAAAAAACAAACTTTGTTTCTTTGTTCTGTGACTTGGGATTTCTAACATGATTCAGGGGAAAATAAAAAATCCCTACAGATGAAGAACTGGTTCAGTTGTAGGGTTCCTTGGAAAAGAGAAGGACAAATTGTGGATGTGATTTATAGAAAAATACATAAACCACTAACAACATGTAATTTATTTCCTTACCAGTGGTCAGAGTTAGGACCTGCACCCTAAGACATGCCCCTGCAAACCATGCCACTCAGACCTGCAAACATGGCTGGGTCTTTATATTTTACATGAGAAGGGAGAAGCGTGAAAGCACGATATCCCCAGCCACCTTCCCTACATCCAGCAGGTGCAAGCAGGGGAAGAACCTTAGGGACAGTAAACAAATAAATTAGCTTGGAGAAACTTCTTTGGATACCTAAGTCTTGAGATTTCTATCAGACTTGGGAGAAAAAAGTGCAGCCTGGAAGGAATACCTGTAAAAGGCATCATCATATGCATGCTGAATATCAGAGCAAGTGCGGGAGAATGAGAGGAAACAGAGTTTTTCCAGCTTGTCTGCACAATATCTGTCTGACTTGATTATCAACATCACTGAACCAGATGGAAGATTCCAGGTGGACTTTTCCAGTGGACCCTGCTGTCTTCACATTTCAAATTAAAAAACAACAGGGACATTAATTCCTTTTCCATACCAAACTGCCTTAAAAGAGCTAAATATTTTTTTTTTTTTTTAAACATGGATAGATGCTGACAGATCAGACCTATTTTGCCCATGCCCAAAGCTTGCCATATATGGCTGCTGGGTTATAGCTGGCACTCGTAACACCCTACACAGGCTAAGAAGTCTGTGAAGATTTTAAGTCGGTTGTAGTCCGAATAACAATAGGGAGAACTAGAAATAGCTATGTTTATTTATAATTTGAATGTAACTATAAATGACTCTTATGCAGTGAGTTTTGTTCACTTGTGCATCTTAAGCCACAATGACCAGACTTTGCATACAAAGCAATTAAGTTTGGCTGGATAGTGTAGAGAACAAAACTCAGTAATGCTATTGATAACAGAAGCCTTTTAGTGGCAGTTTCATCAAAGTTTCCCTATAACGTGTCCTTTTTTGGTTCCTGTGACTGAATAGTGTAACTTTCTCTTGCCTCATTACTAATAGCAAGACAGCTAGATGCTGGACCTAATGGAGTCCCCAGATTAATTTTTTAAATGGTCACTAATATCAGAGCACACACATTTTGGTAAGTCTCTTCCATTAACTAACGGCTGCTCTGGACTGTTTTCGGGGTGCTGTCAAACTGACTGAAGAATGAAGAAAGAAAACTAAGCCTCAGGTAGATTTGCTGACCTGATAACCTGAGGAGTGAGCTGATGTGGCTCTGAACGACAGCAGTGTGAGAGCACTCTCTGGCCTAACAACACATGGGCTGAGCTCAAAGATGGATGCCATGCTCAGAGACCTTCCCTGTGGATTGGCATGACTGATCACAGAACAGTAAACCATCTGTAAAAGGCCATAGGCCTACATACATCTGATGGCCACCTCAGAAATTACACTCATGCCCAGACTTCCAGTGTAAACCCACACCTACAAGTGACAAGGTGACTTTCTACAAGTAAAGGTGTCTGAGAGCTATAAGGCTTTGCAGGATTTTATTCTGCAATAGCACGTCCATTCTTCCTACCGCAGCAAGAGATGATTGTTACAGGATAAGAACTGACTGCACCACTGTATTTCCTGTGTTTATTGGGTACACGTTACATTTATAAACATATGGCACTAGTTTTTAATGAGCCTCAAAAGCACCATTTTAAAGTAAAATAAGTATTCTCTTTGTCTAACATTAATTATAGCAAGAGGTTCCAGGAATGGCTTCAATAGCCATTTAGATCACTTTTAACGGTATTATGACTTACATTGAAACAAGACTCTCTGTGTTTAGTGCAAGCCAATAATAGTTCTCTATTTAAAACAGGGATTAAATGGGATTCAGTTCCTCGTCTTTTTTTTTTTTAGTTTTACTTTAAAAAGTGTCATTATAAAGATGCTTCAGAGTTCTAAGATGGAATTTTTAGACTAACTTTCCTGAATCCCTGCCCATGCCAGCGTAATCAGGCACTGAGCATGCATTATGCAGTAAGTCATAATGGTCCTTCTGCTCATCTTTAGATCTATAAAATGCATTAATGCACATAAAAGAAGATTCTGACTGATGTGCTGCCCCTTCCCCTCCCCTGTTTTCTACCTTCCTTCCTGCTATGAATACCAAACTATTCTTTGAAATCCAGGACTATTAGGGTTGGTTTCTGGGTCCCCATTTCTCCATCAATAAAAAAACATTGGCACATACAAAAACTAAATATGTCATCATTAAATTTTAATTTGCATATCTTTTCTTATTTTCCCCATGTTTGTCTTCCTTCTCGTGGTGATGTTTCACAAGACACCTAAGCCAATATAACAATTCACTGTTGCCATAGGAATACAGGATAGTCCCTGCTTCTGGCTGCATGCTGACTTAGGGACCTCTGTGGTGATTTATTCTCTCCCTCAGTAGGAGAAAAGAAGACTAACTCAGAATTAAAAAAAAAGCAAAACTAATGGGAGAGGAAAAGCAGGACCCTGCCACTTGGCTGCAACAAGCTGTTATATCGTTTCAGTCACATTGTGAAACTTAACCTGTGTCAGCCCTTTTCCCTGTCATTGACTCATCTTTTCCTTCTTTCATCTCATTTCATCACCTACCCTCCAGCAATTATTTCCCTCTCACCTTAGCTGCCCATCTCCAGTTTTCCTTCTGCCTCAATTTAACTTCAGAGGGGAAGCAAACGTGGAAGAGGATCCTTAATACCCCCACACCAATGGAGTCCTGAAACCCCACAGCTGAAAGCTGGCGGGACTATCCTGCTGTGAGGGGCTTTGCTGGTTTACAGCCACCCCAACCTGAAGCAGGCTCTTTCTGCAAGTGTGCTCGGGGCCCTGGCTGGCTCCATGTGAGCCCTCCCTGCCCTTGGCAGCAAGTTGCAGAGGCAGCTTAGGACAGGTGAAAGGACTGAGCATCATCTGGGGGCTCAAGCTGCTTTAATCTCTGCCGAACATGAAGTTTAAACATAAGTACATGTGCCTGCTCTTCAGCGGGCAGGCAAGCACCAGACTGCAGCAGGACTGCAGCAGGAGTTTTTCTGTGGGTGATGTGATTGACATGATGCATTTTCATCTGGGGGTAGAAGTTTGCCCTTATAAAGTCATTTCAAAGGCAAAGGGGAGCAAATGAGCTGGTTAAAAGGGTATTGTTTGTACTAGGTGGCTTTGCTTTGCGCTGCTACTGGCACGGCTCCAGGTGCGACTTAGAGCTACATGAGCAAGACAACAGCAAATGACTTGATAACTACCTTGGGTCTCAGTTTCCTGCTACTAATCAGTTTGTGCCACTTCCTTAAACTTAAGTAAGTCTATTTCATTACTGAATATAATTAAGGCATAAAAATACACATTCAGCATGAATCATTGTGATGACTGCACTGTAAATATCCACTTAAGCAGGATTTCAAGTCAACTTTGTTTAGTTAATAGACTGTGACAGCTTTGAGAGAGTTCCTGCCCCCTTATATAGAGGGGGAATTAATTAGGCAGTTTTTGAAAGGTGTCTTAAGAGTAGGCAAGCTAAGGGTTTCTATGAAATGTAATTACCCACTATTTGCAGTAGACACTTCAGTGTTAAACATCTTGTCAGATTTTATCACAAAGCTATGAAACCCTGAAAAACATGCAACCAGAAATATAACACGGCGACAATATTTTTACAGGTGCTTTTTCATTTTGGTACTGTATGACTGACTTTGAGTATTATTGCTCAGCCTAGGGAATGTTAAGATAAGGCATGAAAAGGAAGACTTCATGAATGTAAACATGTCCTCACAATCTCATTTCCCTTTTTTCCTGTTTCGAAAGGTATGACCTAAATTTGAAAACAGTTTAGATGAAATTACCGTCGTGGGCTATGTATGTGTGTACCATTTTGCTCTATTAGCAGTAACCAGATCTGGGGGAGTGCAGGGGACCTGATGTGATAATACCGGTAAGGGAGTTTGGTTTGGGGCTGTGCTACCGCAATGAGAACGAAGTCGTGTTTTTGCTTTCTCTGTGCCATTCAAAGAGGCCGTGTGACACAGCATATTGAAAAGTGCCCTGTAATTAGTTGGCTGTGGTAAATAGTAGAGAGCAGCAGCAGTTTATTTCTGCTGAACTGGACCTGAATACTGAGAAATGTTTACAGGCTAAGGCCATGTCCTCTATGCATTCCCACAGAGCAGTCATAAACCCTGGTCCTGACTGAGGCTCCTAAGTGCTCCTGGAAATATTAATCTCTGTTGTTACATCTCAGCAGTATTTGAACATTGCATGCAAGTGCAGCTGTTTCACAGGGATGGTGTACCAGGTTTGCTCAGGGAATTTGGAATTGCTGCATTTTTGTGGAACAAAAATCTCCTCCTTGAGTTTAGAACTGGGTTGGCGCTGCCCATATGGGCAGGTCCCAATTTGTGCACCCCTCCCTCATAACTGGACCACCTTCTACTGAATCATGTGCATCTCCAGAGCCTACTGGCATTAATATACTCAAAAATGCTTATTTATATACAACCTAACACCCTGAGGAAGTGTTCCTGAAAAGTGCAATGGTCAGTGGTTCAATAGGTAAGGAAGCAATTTGTCCTATAAGAACTGATGTAATACAGGGGAAATGTATGACAGACTTTAGAAATACATTCAGTTAAATATACAGGGACAGAACTGGAGGAAAAAGGAATGAAGAAATTAATCACTGTATAACAGAAATAACTTTATGAAAACTGCCAATTTTGAGCTACTTCACAGTGTTTAAGAAATGGAAGAAAGAGAAAATAGCCTAGGAAGTTTACAGACTATACAATTTCATATTCTTGACATATAGACAAGATTGATTTTAAGTGTCATAGCTATAGCAGTTCTCTAGTTTATAAAAAATGCATGGACTGCATTGTCAGCTCTAGAAGTGTAGGCACTTAGGTTGAGACATCAAATATTTCACCTCCAGAGCATTCCCTACCAAATCTATTAGCTTGTCTGTAGTTACAACTCAACACCAACAGACTTCTGTTATTATCCAATAAACGTCCACTCTCATGTGCAAACAAATAGGAGCCAATGAAAAGGATAAATTTAGCCTTTTGGTTATAAATAGCAATACCAATAATAATCAGTTACTATTGGGTCATATAAATTTAATTTACAGAGGACTTAATTTATACTATATTTCACTGGATACTTTAAAATGGAAACTCTGCAAAAAAGAACCTCAAGGGAGTACTACAGAAAGTGCTAAACATGATTCTTGCATAATCTATGTTTTCTGTCTAAACATTTTTGGTAGATAACATTGCTTTTTAAGATGCCATTCTACCAAAAAGTCTTTCTGTTAGAGAACATTGATAAGACGGTGGTAAAAATGCTGAACACAGTCATGCATTGAAAGACATGAAACCAGTGAAAAAAGTGATGTTCCCAAACTGGAATATCTCTGGATTTTATCCAAAATAGAGCTGGTACTTCAGATTAAGAATTGCTTAAATTTGAAGAATTGTCAAATCTGGAAAGAGCTGCCCTCTGTTTAATAGGCAACTTAAATATTTAGGCTGAACTGTGAAATATTTAGGCTGAAATATGAAATAACATGCTTTGAAGGATTATTTTGAGATAAAGGAACTTATCTTCATATTTGGTTTTAACTCATAAACAGGGTGGTATTTTAACAAGGGATAACATAATTTCTGGCAATTCCTATGAATTCTTGAGCAACTATGTTGCATGTTTCTGTCAACTGTGAGGGAGCTAAAGAGAGCAATAGCTGCAAGAGCTGTTCACAAAAGCACTTAAGTAGGTACTTAGTTTTAAGCACATGACTGGTCCCAAACACATATGCTTCCAGTTAAGCCTGTGTATAGATGCTCTGCTGAATTATGACTAAGAAAAGGTGGTATCAATGGGCAGATGGCAAAGAAAAGCCAGCTTTGAACTGATGGTCTGGTAAAACAGGTTGATGGGATTAGTTGTCACTGCTTTGAACACAAACAAATGTTGCTACTATGAAGAAAAAATATTTTCTTTCTTGCAGTAATCTACACTGACTGGGCTGCTAATACCTTGCTTTAGGAATGCCGTAAAAAACTCTGAATAGGTGCACCATGATAGAAAATGGAGAAAGACAAGCTGAGGTGGGAGGCAGCATATGGAATAGCAGTACATTAATGCACTCTTGCATGCTCATCACCAGTGCCTTTTGACTCCTGCGAGCATCAGGAGGTTGTTCTGTAACGGGGAGGATCCAGGAGTGATGTTTATATGCCATATCATAATATTAGTTGGGTTTTAGTGGGTGCTCGGGGTCTGGCTGTCAGTTGCTGGCCAGCCATCTGACACTTCTGGCCAGCTCTTACCAGCTTATGTGTTTTTATTCATACTCCGCAGCTGGTCATAAAGCTGACCTTTACAAATGTATGGTCTGTGATATTTATTTTATGAGAACATAGATACTTGAGCCAAACCAGACTACACCTAATAAGCCCCATTCTAATTTCCTTTACAATACTATCTGTAAGCTGATTGATGGCAAGTGTTCTTTTAGCATTACAAATAGACATGCTTTTGACTGAATGCTGATATGATAATGTGATAAATATGAATATGAACAATAAAATTCAGTTCTTATGCTAGATTTTTAAATGGCGAAGGATACATGAGAAAAAGAGGTATTTATAGACCATGTAACATGCTCTTTGGATCAGAGCCAGAAGAATCTTGCACATTTACCACAGAGCTGATGCTTGGATTCAGCAACATGTCTCCAGTGACTACCTGTAAAGCCTTAAATCACTGTAAAATACATTGAGATCTAATTAACTAAAATCTCCCTGTACAGTCTTCAGGTGTATTCTCCAAATGGAATATTATTTCTTTAGGGCGGTTTTGGGATACACTTCCTCAGGAGGAAACACAATATTCTGCATCTCTAAAGCAGAGGTGCATGAAAAAAGGGCACAAGGAAGGTTAGCAGCTGCAGCATTATACCTGTCTAGCTCGGTTTGAGTTCGTGGGCATGCATGTCATACAAACACACGCAGCACAACACACTTTTCTGTTCTGCCCACTGTCAGTGCTCATTGGAGTTTCAGACCTTTGCTCTTCACATACTGGCAGGTATTGAGGAGCAGATGGTAGGAGATGTATACCCATAAAATAAACAGCCCTGTGTCTGGGTTTGGTTGCTGAGTCATCCAACCTAAGAGCTGAAATTTTAAACACAAAGCTTCACAGTCCTCATTTTGGGAGGGTGGAGTTTTTTCTTCCTATGTTGGGAAAATTTTAAAACAAGGTTGCGGTTTGTGTAACTTTTGTAAGAGGATAAAAATGCATGTTTGGCTATGGATTTGATACTGATTATAAATAATGGATTGAACAGTACACTGGAGACACCCAGCCTATCAGTCACAAGACCTCGAAAGGTAACTACTATCTGGGAAACAGTGTTAAGTCCCAGAAGTCAAAATTATGCCTCAGGAAAACTCCTATGATTCAGACTGGTGCAGAGAAAAAGAATAAATACTTATGAATTAACTTAACTCATTAATTACACATTTAAGTACGGGAAGAGAGAAAGAAAAAGTATAAATGAAAACACAGTTAACATGATTTTATTTGATATTTGCTAAGTATCAGAAGTATTTCATGGGTGAGAAGATGGAGTGAGTTCAACAAAAACAACCTGCCAGAGGATTTAAGAGCAGCTTGCCTCTAAACCTCCTGAACTAACATATATTCTCATCTCAGGTTATTTCAGTGGAAATCTGAGATGAGATTTGTCTCATGATAAGGTTGTATTAATCCAGAGAAACATTTGCTCACATGCCATTATTTATGCACTATTAGAAAATTAACAAAGTTTTAGTTAAAAGTTCGCACTGATTGTTTCCCATTTTAAAACAGCAGCAGGGGTAGCAATGTTGCAGATGAATAGATATTTCTATACTGTGTACCTTACTGCAGTAAAGCTGAGAAGGGAAATCTGTATCAATGAAATATTAAAAAAACCTGCAAAACATTTAAGTGCTAAAACCCATCAATAGTCACTACCAACTGGGCTCAATCAGGTGACCTCAGTAAGTTACACCACATAAAGTGGTGACAAAGTTGGCATATAAACTACGAAGGAAACCTCTGGTTCCCATCATCATTTCTCGAGTGCTCTCTGGGATGTGAAGGAGGGGCCTCAAAGGAAATTTCTACCCTGCCCCAAGTCCCAAAGCTTAGCAGAAAGCCCAACCTGCTGCTGCTCCCTTTGCAGGGGGAGTGAAGCTGGCCTCAGTCTGATGGGACCGGCTGTGCTGTGGGTGAGTGCATGTCAACCGCTGGGTCAGGGCGGGAGCCGAAATCTAGTCTGTATCCAAATATGATATGGGCAGGTGACCTATAACTCACTCACAAGATGGACAAAATTAACAGCACTTCCCAAGTTATGAAGCTGAGGAGGAGGAAGAAAACGTGAAAGCCTCAAGTCCAGATATTAAGCAAGCAAAAAATTAAGAGCATGTACAATTACTGGAAGGAGCATCTGGAGGTCATTTAGTCCAACCTCCTCCTCAAAGCAGGAACAATATTATTAGGTTTTGAAAGTATCCCTGGATGGGCCTTCCACAGCCTCTTTGGGCTCCAGTGTTTATGATAACGTTTTTTGCCACACACCTAGTCAGACTTTCCCTTGCTGCAACTTGTCTGTTGCTGATAGCCGTTTTGCTGTGCACCTCCAAGAAGTGCCTGGATCTATCTTCTCTCTAATTAGCCCTTAGTTAGTTGAAGGAAACAATTAGATTCCCCGTTTGCCTTCTGTTCTCCCAGCTAAACAAACCCCTGCCCCTCCTCAGTACTTCCTGACCATCTCTGGGGTCCTCCACTGGGCTTGCTCCAGCTTACCGATGTCCCTCTGCTAATGGAGGTCCCAACCCAAAGGCAGCACTCCAGCTGCAGCCCACAAGCACCAAGGAGAGGCGAGTAATCACTTCCCATGACCTGTTAGCTGTGATCTTGCTAAGGCAGCTCAGCAGGGGCGGTCCTCTCCTCCGCAAAGGCTCAGTGCTGACCCGAGTTAATGACTGATTGAACATAACTTAAAAGTGAACACATCCATGCAGTTGTGCACATCTCATTTCTGATATGTTCTCAAGAAGGTGAGTGAATTTTTGGAAACTGTCCTCCCATAAATGGAATTATGAAAAAATAGCAAGGACAGGGTGCTCTACAATGAAAGTGATACAATCTGTCAATGGTGTTAAAAACATTAAACTAAAAAAAAAACATGGTGAAAGTAATTTAACTTAATTTTGCATATGCATTTTATAACTATTTTTTCTTAATGAAACAAAACTTTTTTTTGGTAACCCATAAGCCTTACTTATTTGCAGCTAACTGTAATCTATGATCTAAATTTCCTATCTCTTTTTGGCAAACAGTCATTTAGAACTTTAAAAATTACGGAATAATTATAACAATTATACAGATGTTTAATGTTTTCCTTTTTTTCCATTTTTTTATGCTTACATACTTTTGGATAGACATTGGGCATAGAAAAAAATTGAAATTTTGAAACTTTTAATTAAAAAAAAGTGTCTTTACTATGCAAGGTTCTTTTTTTTTTTCTTCTTTTTTTCTTCTTTTTTTTTGTTTTGTTTATATGTTACCTATTAAATAGAAAATAAGCTGAAACAATGATTTTCCTGACTACCACATCCTTGGAGATTTTGGAACTATGAGGTCTCAGGATCACACCTCATTTTAATATAGGAAAAACAATTTTTCTTCTTTTTCAACTCCCAGTTGTGTTCTCCATTTCAAATGAACTAGATATTGACTAAAGTAAATTAAAATGAAGAACAAGCTCTAAATATACTAGACAGTACATTGGTGTATTAATTCACCAAATACTTATTCTTAGATCCAGACATTTAGCAGCAACTTCCCACAGACCAGTAATTTCATTATTTAAAAATCTGTCAGCAATCACTTATTCTGTGAAGGCGATTTTAATTTAAGTGATGTTAACTGCAACCAGTTAGAGTAAATGTAGGAAGTATTATAAACCATCATAATTAAAATGAAGTTTTTTTTCTATATATGCACCTATGTAATTTAAATTAACGATACTAATCTCAAAAGATGAAACAAAGTTAAGACCCACATAACAATATTTCTTCTTTGTCTTTTCCAAGAGGTGCAAAATGTCTAGGGGCAATCTGCTGGAAGAACCTTGTATTAAACTATGATGCCTCATATTGCACATCAGAAACCACCTGGGCTAAAGTAAAATTATTTGGCCTATTAACTTTTAATTTTCTTTAAGAACTTTTCTACATGGAAAAAATCCTGCAGACACTTATTTCACGCTGCAATACTTTGCTGATGTTCACATTATTTCCGACGTTGCTCTTTAAATTCACACCTTTCCTATTCTACGTTGACTTCCCTGTGAGAACTGCATATAGCCCATCCCTGAAAGAGAAACTGCCCTTGCTCTGTCTGACAGGAGGTTTCTGTAGGCACATTTAACTTTGGCATCCCTGCAAGAAGCCTTCAAGATGTTAGAAGTATCAGGGACAACTTTGATCTCTTTGTTTAAGAAAATAATTTATGTACGCCGATGACTAGGTCTGAAAATTGGTCTTAAAAACGTTAGTTCAGCCCTGTCCTTCATTCAGCCATGAGGGATGGCTGCTGGGCTCTGTGGAAGCAATGTATCTTCTGCATTTAAAGGACCTCGATGGGAGTTTGTAGGTGGGAGAGCTGCTATCGAACACCATTGCTCTCCTAAGATCCTTGCTGACTCAAGGCCTTCTCCCTCCGCCCTTTGATCAAACAGGATTCACCCATATGGGGTGGAAAAACAAATCTACCGCAGTGGGCTGGGAACACAGCTGTGAGCAGTGTTTTCTACTGCTTCAGGTGTGATATCTGGTCAGGACACTTAACATTTTCTATTCACATATGGACAAGTAAAGCTATTCCAAGCTTGGATTTTGGCATAAGAAGTAATAAATATAAGAAATAATTGCAAAGAAAATATTTTGGTATTTTAAAACTAAACATTTTAGCATCTAACAGTCTAAATGACTCTGTTGATCTCCTTAGTTTTTATAAAAATGTTCAATTTTTCAAATTTAATCTCTGTTTACAATGGCAGTGTTTGAACTCCTGAAAACTTTGCTCTTGGGTGAGACTGTGATATTGTGTATAACCCTTCAAAAGTGGCCACATTTAAGGAGCATGTGTGAGGTGAGAGCTGAGGCAGAGGACCTGACCGAGGATGTGCCAGCCAAAACATATTCCAGTCCCATCTGGGATTAACAGAGATTTACTGTAACACTACACTCTAATGAACAAGAAGAGGAAAGGTAGGGACGGAGCATTTCTTTAAGTGAGCGAGCTCTCCCCAGTGCCCTCCCGTTTGTTGTGTGGAGCTCTACCTGCCCTGGGTGAAGCACCATGGGTGGCTGCAGATGCAAGCGGAGCACAGTGAGGCTTTATGCTCCCGTTCAAAACAGCTTACCGATATTTCAGCGCCAGGCCTACGGCTGGCTGCAGCAGTCTGGGCAAACATCTGAGGGAAAAGCACAAGCGCCTGCCTGGGAGAAATCGCTTCACACTCCTCCGGGGAGGTGTGTGGGGATGGAGACGGAGGGGGAGGACAGCAGGGAGGGCACGAGCTGCTGCCTGGGGCCCTCAGCATGTGCCTGGTCAGAGGTGGTGCCGGTGGGAAGGCATACAGCTCCCTTCCACCTCTCCCCAGTAAATTCATCTTCATATGTTATCATAAGTATAGCATTAATTCAGAATGGATTGAAGAGAATTTGGGGTCAGATTAACTTTTTCTTAATTTAGCTCCCTCCCTGTATACACACTACAGAGCTGCAGATGTAAGCATACTAGTCAGGGGTGCAGTAACTTCTGGTTTTGGGAGCAGGCGATTAGACCTTTGTATCAGTCAGGCGTTATACTGAAATCATTAAGGCTAGGAGAAGAAAAAGTAATGCTTGGGTATGGGTATCAGTGTCTGATTCCTTACAGTGACCTTAAACAGCAAGCGTTTCTGAGCAAGGGGACTCTTCTATTAAAGGTGTTTCAATAAATAATAAATCATGATGATTACCAAGTGTGTTGTCCAGTTGTTCATCCCAGCAAATGAAATCATGTGTAAGTGTAGAACTAACCAGTTTGCTTCAGTAATTCTGAAGTAGCCCAGTGCGTACAAGCTTTCACTACTCAAAAATGTTGTCTCCCTTATTCATAATTATCACTGAATTATCTCGCATATTTAGCAATACACTGAATCAAAGAAAAAGTAGTCATCTAATGTTATATTTCAGCATGGGAGTTTTACCATTAACCCTGCACTGAGACAGCAAACTAAGGACCAGCCCTCTAACACCTTAAATTGGACCGTTGCTTAGAGCAATTTGTGTCTGGTTTTCTTTGCTCTGAAGATATTCAGAATAATGGTCTTTTGGCTATCTTCCAAATGCTGTATTCTTCACCCATAGTGAAAAATAGGTATTTCCCTGAGGCACATAGAAGACTGCAGTTGTTTGTGGCTTACCTGTCCTGGTTGTTCACAGGCTGTCTGGTATCTTGCTTGTTGGCATAATTCTTTTACTCTCTCATATTTTGGTAGTTGATTAGACTGCTGAGTGTTTTTGTTGGGTTCCTCCTTCTTGCGTAGAAATTTGCTGTAAAACAAATAAAGTTGAATATTTTTGACACATTCTTCTAAGCTCTAGAAATGATGAATTTAACTGGAAAAGCAAAGCTACTTGAAGATTTAAGGTCTTCTCAGGGAAAAAAATCCCCACATTTCTGTTACTGACCTTCAGTGTAGGTCACGTAGTGAAAAAAAGGCTCAGGTGATTTGCTGGAAATTACCCAAAGAGAAATAAGGGCTGCTGAAATATGTCTAACTGATACAGTTCAGCACCATTCATACATAAATGTATGCACAAAGCAAAACACACTGAAACAGTACTTGCCTGGCTGAAAAGCCCAGCTGAAGAGACTAAAGGCCTTCCATGCTCATTCAGCACTAGCTTGGTTATATCTTACATATTACTATGTGTCTTATATGCACTGTTTTGTACTACATCACACAAGATTTCCATAATCTGTAAAGCCATAAAGTGCCACAAGGAAATTGCTGTAAAATTTTTACTCAGAGAAAATTTTCACAGCAGTAGTTGGCAAGGTGAGAGGTTGTAAAGAGGTATCAGTGAAAAGAGGAGCAGTTATAGTCATGAATCTCATTTACACATAAGTCTTTTCTTAGCTAGAACAAAAATAAAGAATGCTGACAATATGTGACGGAAAAGACACGTTTAGTTGCTAAGAGGATTCTGCACAGCTGGATTTGAAACAGAGATTTGGAGAGAAAATGAGTCAGATGATGACATAAGTGGTCACAAGTATAATGTTAAAGAAAGAGGAGGTACATGCTAGGAGAGTCGCCAGAAAAGCATGTTTTCAAATTTCTTTGGAGGTAGGGATTTGGGAGCACAGCAGCTTGCAAAGCCAATGGTGTAAAACTAGGAAACAAGTCAGGCCTCTAAGTTTGCTTGCAAAATTTACTACTTCGCTGATCATAAAAAGGAAGAGGAGGGAGCAGAAAGGAAAGCATGTACTAGAGAGTGTTCCCAGCAGGCAGGGTCTCCCAAAACTCTCTCACCCCTAATAATTACCCTCTTTCCACCAGAAATGTGTCACGCCAAATTTTGGTCTTCTTGTTTGTTCGAAACCTGAAAGCAAAATAATAATATTTACTGCTGGCACCTATGTATAGCACTGCTAGTGTTAACTATTTTTGAAAACACACCTCTCTGCTTATATATACCTGCAATTTTATAGATGTGCTATTTAAGAGACTCTTCAAATATGAAAGCTGTGGTCATTGGCATGACACAGCTCATTTTCACAGAATCTTTTTCCACTCAGCTGTTTTGATTTACTTAGGTGTTTGCTTCTGAACTGGCTGAAAAAAAAAATGCTGGGACCCACCTGTTTCCTGGTCTCTCCAAGTCCAGAAGCTTTAGGACAGATTTGCCATCCATATCTGGAGGTGTGTCAAGTCCTGCTATGTCCAGAATTGTTGGAGCGAGATCAATATTGAGAACTATCTGAGGCAGTCTGCAAATCAACAGAAAAGGTCATAGCTGTCGTGTTCAGTATGTAAGTCTTCACATTCTCTTGGAAATAGAATGGTAATTAATGTTTATCAGGGCTTTGAAGATGTAAAGCTCCACAGAAGTGCTACGTTTAGAAAATCCCCTTTGAAGGCTACAATTCTGAGAATGACAGGCCAGTACTGCAGACTGTCATCACAAAGAAAAAGCTAAGCACAATAAAACAAGAAGGTGCAGTAGCCACCATCTTTATCTCATCGACAATGAGGGCATGACGCCACCTATTCTGCTAAACCAGAAGGTGAGCAGCAAAGATGAGCACCTTCTTTTTAAAAGGAAAACCCAAAGCCTGTCCCTACAGGACTACACACTATACAACTTTCTCATCTGCATTATAACTTATGAATAATATACAAAATGAAAGACGTGCCTCTTTATAAGACTCATTGCTCAACAATAGTAGGACATCCTTTATGAAATGAAACTAGACAGAGTGATAATTACATGCTCTTAGAAACATTTTACATTAGGTTCAACAGCTGTGCTAGAGATATAAGAGAACGTACACTGATCCCGGCTCTACACTTGGACCACGAATAAAGAAAGGAACTCGAATATCAAAGTCATACGGCATTGACTTCCCCTTGACCAATCCGAACTGCCCGATATGGTAACCATGGTCAGCAGTGTAAATAATGTAGGTATTCTCCAGCTCTCCCATCTCTGCAAGCATTTGGTATAACTGCAACACAACATGGGAAAAATTGAATTAAATGTAACAAAACATATTTTGTGCATAATCATGCATAACCATCATTTTTCTCCCTTAAATACACAGAACCAAACATGACATCAATGAGGTTCTTGAAACAGACATTCTGGGGATGGATATTTTTACATCTTGTCTTTACTGTGCCGTTAAAAAATTCAACTTACAAGTTCAATTTCACATTTAACAGAGGGGAAAATTAAACAGGTCCAGAAAATTAAAATAGCAAAATATGTTAATACTAATATAGTTGCATTAGTATGTCCAAAAGTCATTCTGTACTCAAACACAGCTTGGGAAAAAAGTCTGCTACAGCTTTAGGGCAAATGGTACTCAGATTTGATTTACTGTGTTAGGCTACAGCTTTCTCATTCCTTACAGTTGTGGGCTTGGGAAAAGGCTGTAAATTTTTATTAAAGTTTAAAGAAATCTCTCTGGGGGAAGATCTTTGGTCATGGTGCTTGATTTTTGAACAAAAAGTCATGCAAACTACACCTAAGAGTTCATGTATCACGTTACCTATAATTAGCTGTACACTGCATTGCCTAACTTCTGCAAACACCAGCAGACTGACACCTGAGTTGCTGTGATTTGCCAATTCCCACATTTCAGCTGAAGGATGAACTGTGGAGCGTGTGTGTGAAATGAATAGAAGTTGTCATGTGTGCACCTGTGTCTATCCACGTGTACATGCAGGTAATGCATCTTCTGTTAATACCAGGCTTTATACTAGGCCCAATGACTTTTCCCTTTTAAAAAATCATCAGTTTATTCACCCAGCAACTGAAGGAAGCAAGCGAGGAGCTTGGCACTATTTTTCAGAGAACATAAACTGAATTCATTTCTACTGAGGATATGTGGAGTAATTCTTTGTAGCCCAGGGGCTTTCCCCAGGCTGTGGCTGGTGAAGGTAAAGAAAGTTCATTTAGTTTTGTAATGGACTAATAAGCTAGTATTCACAGTAATTTCTTGAACTCACTCTTTCCATAGAGTCATCAACTGACATCAGGGTCTGAAGTCTTTTGCGCTGCAAGACATTTGTAAACTCCATGTGTATAGGCAGCATGGGCCCCGTGTACTGCATGATCCAGTGTTTATCCATGTTTGGTGCATAGTTATAGCTGGGAGTGCTGGGAGGAAAAGAAAGGATCTGAAAAGTTGTGCAGCATCACAGGCATCAGAGGAAGGTGGGAACTCCTTTAACACAGGAATAGCCTACAAACAGTTAAATTACATATTCCATGTAGTAGCTGATATTCCTAATGTAAAATATCACAAATATCACTTCAGTGGCTTCCAAGCTCCATTGGTTCATATATTACTTCCTTGGTTCATATATTACTTGCTCAACATTCTTTAACCACTTGCTTTCTGAGCTTTCTTTCAGGCTCAAAGACCACTACCAGATTCATGTTAATATTTCAGATACGCCCAAATGTATTTCTCAAAAGAATCTGTAATTGTTAAAAATACTCAGCTGAATGATGCATCCCATCAAGATAAGCAGAAAAATTAAGAAAGTCAGAGATCAAAGATGACTACTTCCCCTTAGGATTAATGTAAATTACCCTGACGTTTCCAGTGGGGAAATTACCTTTATATTAGCACAAGTTCAATGAAACTCACAAGAAAGATATTTTCCTGTGGGATAAAGATATTTAGCAGTCAGTACTAAGATAAGAACAGTAACACTGGTGTTATCAGTTTTCAAGATGCCCCAAAGAGTGAAAGCACTGACTTTTTTCCCCTCCCCATCACCAAAGGTGAGTGCAGGCATTGCCAGGACCCTGAGTACAACCTCTTTGGGGCTGGCTGCCTGGGTGCAGCATCAGCTCTGATACGAAGCCATGCTGTGGCCTTGAAGGAAGGAGCTGAGAAAGTGCTGCAACCAGTGCCGTTGACTCCAGACCCACATTCAGTCTCCATCATTTGCCCTTGGCCCTCACCTGAGCTACGTTCCAGTGATGCCTGGTGATGTGGTGGACATGTAAATTCTGCCCATACCAAAATAACATTTATTAATACACTAAATACTGTTCAGGTGAGGTTTTTTATGTGAATACAAAGCACAGTGCATTATCAGCATAACATGAACTATGACAACAATATTGAACTAATACTGCTGTTGATACTAGTATTGAGAAGAAGTATGGCACAGAGTCCTACTGAAGCAAAGAATAATGCTTTAGGAACTCGCAAACATCAAAGGAAAGATTTAAGAGAGGTGTTCTGCCCACAGCTGATGAATTTTTGAAGGGTATCACATAAGAAACAAGAATACATTCACAGATATATCACCTCTGAAGAAAAGGTACTGCAAAAAATACACCAAGTAGGTTTGCGGTACAGATATACACACTACAAAAGCTTTCCATCAATCGTGTTTTTATACCTAGCATACATGACAACTAAAAGGTGAAGAAAAACCAAACAAAATCTGTGTCCCGTAACAGTTTCACCTACATATGACTACTTCTCCAACACTTGCAGAATCTAGGCTTTGCCGTTTTGATGAAGTTCTTTGGGTTTTTATTTTTTCCCTGTTTCTAATACACTGCAGTACATGATACATGTATTGCAGCACTACCTTTGAAAAATAAAAGTAAATAGAAAATGAAAAAATGCTGTTGTGTGATTGGATTAATTTGATTCTTATGGTTCTTTTTTCATTTTATAACAAAAATGCAATTCAGTATTAATTTACTGTTTAGAAACTGATAATTTTAATATGTGCATTACCCAAAGGTACGTTTTACCCACATAAATGTTTACATGTAGTTGTCCTTTCGTAAGAGGTAGCACTGAACAATATCAGAACATTGTATACTGATAACGGAAAGTCACACCTTTGACCAGCCCTTCATTTAGCTTTCATTTTTCTTGACATGGTTGTATGTGATCACAGAATGGTGGAAGTGGTTGATTTTACTGAAGCAGTTGCTTTTATTGTATCAGCTATAGTACATATAACCTGTAACTATATATTCTGAGGATAAAAATTGGCTGAATGGACAACATAGCAGACTGATAGTCAACTGCAACAAATTAATGGAGTCCACATTTTAATCGGAGACTATTTTTGAGAATTTAGGTAGAATTTGAGAAGTATGTATGTCTCTAGTACACACAGCTAGCTTTGACCAAATTACTTGACCATTAGCATCAAAGGAAAACAGAAATGAGACAATGGTATCACAGGATTTGTGAACATTTCTTGAGTACTTCCTTCCTAAGAAGTATGGAAAAGTTAGCAAAGACAAACATAAAGTGAAATTCCTTTTCTGCTGGAAAATGTTTTATTTCAGGTTGAAAAGTCAAAATTTTGACATTTCCCATAGTAGAAGTCTGATTTTTTAAAGGAATGTTTATACTACCACAAAATTAATGAAACTGAGCCCAGGAGCACAATCCTCTAGATTGTTGGCTAGACAGCAGCCCCAGCAGATGGACCAATGGAGCCCTAGACTTTGAAGAAGCAAGTCTTAGGTGTTTTGGTTGCTATCAGGTATTAGGCACATTGACAGAAAAGAAGGATACTTCCAGTGCAAACTTTCCTCTGTTTCTTTGGAAGTTTGTCAAATGAGATGTTTTCCCATGAAAGAGCTCAGTTTTGATTAATCAGCATTTTCCAGCAAAACCCTGCTTTTTTTCAGTGGCCTCCTGAGTGTCCCCGCCAAGGAGGGATGAGGTGGCTGTGAGCCGCGCTCAGCCGGCAGCACCATGACAGCCTGCTGCTGTGCCAGGAAGGAGAGCCAGCTGCTGAAGCAGGCTCAGGTCTCATGTTCCCAGGCCATTGTCAGAAGCCTCCTCCACATAATGGATAGTCTTTAAAAGCAGCACTCAAGGGTTTAGCAGGGTGGTTAAAACCTTTCACAGACACTTTCCAAATGCATTTTGAATTTTCTGGGTGAGAAATGCAGTAGGCAGAGAGTGAGCAGAATTTTCCTCCCAGACAATTCAAGGAACAGGACCTTCTTTGAAATATCCAGTGCCAGTGGCTGATGGAGAAATATGAAACAGGGGTCCAAAGTGGAGGAGAAAAGTACTAGGGAAGAGACAGAAAGGAATCCAAAAACCCCACAGCTTGTCTATGTTCCCTGCATACCCTTGTTTGTTGTGCTTTGCAGAAATCCACCAGAATGGCACTGCTTGCCAGGCACAAAATCTGACATTGCCCTCAGATCTGTCTACCTTTTTTTGTGTAAAACAAACAAACACAACAGAGGTGAATTCTGGGGAGAACATTGCTGATTTCTGAAAACCTTTCCAAGCAGACAGACCTCTTCCCTGCCAGTGATAACTGTTTATCACAACATTTTTTTCTTGAAGCAGTCGGAGATATCAACTAAATGTTCAACTGTTATAAGCCCTTGAAAGTCATCACGGCAGAGTCTGTCACTGTTTCTATTCTTCCATTTTTGGGAATGGCTTTGCTCTGTATTGACAAGTACTGCTGTAAAGTAACACCAACATCTACATTTCCTTGATTCCTCTTAGCACTGGGAATATAAGGTTGAAGATATCTACCGTGTCTTTTATTGCCTCTTCTCAGTCACAGAGACTATCTTGTCTTGAGTACATTTGTTGATCCATGATCAGCAGACAGTGCCAGGTACCCCACTATTTTCAGGTTGTCCATGGCGTCTAAGTCTGGGAAGGAGCTACTGCTCACCTGTCTGTCGGTCTTTGCTGGGCTGCCTTTGAACAGCTCAGATGCTGCCCCAGAGCGCAGTAAGGAGCAGTTTCTGATTTCAAGGTCATTCTTGGTAGTTGATTAATAAATAGCAAAGCATTTAAAACTTCTGAATGTGTGCCCAGAGACTGACTAAGAGTTCATTTTACATGTTACAAAAATAGATAACATGAAAAAGTGCTCCCCTTCAGTTCTAAAATGACCAGCAACATACTACATGAATATTAAATCTGTAGAGAGGGTAAGGATTGAGAGAGCAAATGATTACGCTACTAAAAAGGTATAGTATTTGTCATTCTTGTAGGCTATACTAGCTTGGGCAAATCTAGATCACTCAGTTGCTCCCTTATATTTGTCCAGCACATACTATGCAGAACTTACAACACAGAGACTTCTTGGCACTCCATGACATGTCTGTTCTGGCACTGGGTAGGACACTGGAAAATGTCAGGTTCATAAAATTTCAAATTGATACCCCCAGTTTAACTAACAAAAAAATCCCCAGTACTTAACAATAACAAACGCTGAACCCAGTCAGGCACTTTCCCATAAACACATTCTCAGAATGAGAAAAATAATTTACCCTGAGATTTCGTAATCATTCACCTATGTGAATAAATTTACAGGGAAATCATCCCATTTTATGTGCACATTTGCAAAAACCAAAAAAGTAAATTAGTATTAGCCTTCTCTAGCCTTAGATCACAGTCTCCTCAGGAAAGGGATGACTTGTGTGATTTGAGTTCTGTTAGCACTTGAAGTCTCTGTATCTGTTTTGTTCATGCTACATCATGGAAATTGCATTCACTGTCTATTTACCACCTGTTAAACTGCAGCAGGAAAGCCCACAGTGGTGATAACAAAGTGTTCTATATGTTATGGGAAGGAGTAAATATCTATAAGCACTAGTACACTTTTCTCTTTAAAGAAAGATTCACCATGAAATCTATCATTTCTTTATCTGTAAGCACTGGTTCAAATAGATACTTAAAGTTATGTTAAGAGGAAAGGAATTATATTAGCATTCAGCTTTGTGGTCTGAATCCAAAAGACCTCAATAACCTTCAGTTACATGAACAATCAGCATTTCATATCACGCATTTTAATTACTCTTACTGACAACATATTTACTATATTTGTATATTTAAATTGGAAGTTTAAAATAGAGAATGTGTCTTATTTGGCTACTAAGGTACCACAATAACTTTAAGTTAGACAAGAAATAAAAAAACGCAGCAACCCAAAACAATGGATGTTGTACTTGAGGACCTATTGCAATGGGGTCCTCAAATACCAAATCATTCAGAAATAAATTACACTATCTTCTACTAGTAACTGAATTGCTTTTTGTTTGATATTCAATGAAACAAATGGAATAAAGCCCTTCTGCAAATCATTATTACAAAAAGATACTGTACAGGTTAAGAAAAGAATGGGAGATTCAGCTTGGCTAATGCTGTTTACACACTTGCAGTATCTGTGTGGAAAAGAAAGCAAGCAGAGCACAGCATGTTTTAAGAGCTCCCAGAATTCAGTGAAACTTTAAATTAACATTTGTTTTCTAAAATTTTGATCTAAATATATACATTTCTGTTTCAGATGGGTTAACATGGAAAGAAACAAGCAAGTTTACAAACATTTGGTCAATTGCTCATACTAAAAATCTGTGTTTGCCTCTATTTATAATCTCCTAATTCCCTCCTGTTTTTATCCAACAAAAGAAAATTATGTTCACAAAAATACTGCCTAAAAATGTTGATTGTGAATAATTCCATAGAGTTCTCGGGAGTTTTTATCCCAAAAGTGTTTGGCTAATGTTCTGTTTGGATTGGGAGTCCTCCAGTTAGTGAAAATAATACAGTACTTATATGCCCCAGGAACATTTTCATTTCATAAAAATAAAAGTCAACAACATTTGAAAATAATACCTATGGCAAAACTCATTGTGAAAAATGAATAGTTTCTGTACAAAATTAACACCTATATTCTTTGAAATATGATTAGCAAACATGGCATAAGTGGTCATGTTTCTTCAGAAAAAGAGTAAATAAACAAAGGAAGCAAATCCTTTGTTTCCGGGGAAAGCAGACTTCCAGGTTTAGACACCATTCTTGGAGAGCCGGAAACCTAGGTTCTGGGCAAAATCAAAAGGCAAAAAAACATGACCAGTGGCATGGTCAGTATTAATGTGAAGTTGAATTTCACTGGGTTTACTTTTGCTGCTTTTGAAAATGGGAATCTTTTAAACCCAGGAATATTTATATATCTGGGGATGTGAGGTATGAAAGTCTTACTCCTGAAGTGTAACACAACTGCTATATTTTGGAATAAAGAAGAAAAAAAAGTTGTTACTTGTTAAATATAAGACCTTTTTATTTTAGGAAAAATTATTTGTTGCTGCTGCAGAAGTTAGTTGTGTAACTAGAATCTTACCACGTTTCTATATCACACTATTTCTTCTAGTCTTGTTTAAAGTCACACTCGCAATGATGTGTGTGATGATTTTGATCATTTATCTCTAAGTCAGGAGTCCAAGTGGGCCTCAAGCCAGCCACAGCAAGACATACTGACATGCTCAGATTTATTACTGATGCAAATGTGTGATCCTACTCTAATGGGTAACTGTCCACGTTACCAGAAATACCACTGTAACTGGCAGATGTTTGAGACTCAGCCTCAGTGACTAGAAGGCATCCTGAATGCAGCCATCTCACACCCCAAATTCGCAGTTAAGACTGCTCTGGAGATTTGGAGGTGCCACAGCATTGCTCTTCGTGCTTCACTACTGCAAACACACCGTTACAGCCAGACCTGGTCATTCAGCACCTTTCATACTATCTTTAGATGGAAATTTAAAGCTCTACCTTTTCTCATACCACCTTGCAAAGCTTTGCGATCTCTTCCCAGATACCCTTTCTAGCGGCTCCTCCTAAGATATTTAGCCTGGTAGTAGGATTGCTTTCAGGTAACTGTAAAATCTGGTTGGCAGTCCTCCTGCCAGCCCAAGGATCTTTAACTCATCACAGTCAGCAGTGTTTCAGATTTCCATTTTTTACATTCTTCAGTAAACCTGCCTCCTGCAGATTTTTGCTTCTAATGTTTGTTTACTTCACAGATTATAAACAGCTTAGGTCTGATTCACAGTTCCCCTAAGACTGGTTTGCACTGGAAGGTAAAGGGAAGTTAAAGTGACAGAGGCCCTGAGCATAACTGAAAATTCAGGCTTTCATTAGAGCATCCTTTGAATCAGAGCTTTCCTGCTCAGCTGTCTGATGGAACAAGATTCCCCTGTAATGGCTGGCAGGGACACCTAGAGAACCATCTCTTGTGTCATAATTTCATGTTTAACAACAGCATTTCCAAAGGTCTAGCAACCCCACTCCCCAACAGGTGATGTTCATTACCACAGCAAAAATCCATGTACTGCTTTCATCTAGTACATCTTCTCCAGTCCCATTTTCTTCCACAGAAATAACTGCTGGGCATAGCTAGAGTACATGCATTAGTATGATTCATTTTCAGAAAATATATCACTCACTATGGTGACAGCTGTCAGCATAAACTTTCAGAAATATTTTTAGGTGTCAGAAATAGGACATGTTTTAAGGAGAAGGAGAGGTGGGAGAGTGGGAGGGAGAATGGACACTTAAAACCAATAGAGAGTGTCTGCTGCTTCCAGTGTGATATAGTCTGTTAAACTGGAGCTAATGAGAACTAACAGGGATCACTTAAAATTAATGATTAATCAGTGTACACATCACTCCCTTTCTTGTCCTTGTAAGACTTTTCATGCCATTCCAGTAGGCTGTTTGTGCTGAGGAGGACAGGATTGTAAAGTAACAATGGTATGTAATTCTTCCTTTCCTTTTTGGCTTTGATGGGTTTTTCATAAATCTTATGGACTTTGCAGCTGCATTCATTTGATTTTCTTCTTTCTTTGCTGTTAAGTGGGGAAACGAGACCAACGGACACCCACATTTGAGGGCAGAACTCTCCCTGAACTGGAGTATTTCCTGCCGTAGCCGCTCCCCTCTTCATATGCACAAGTGGAAAATTTCTTGTAAACAAATTTCTGGTTTGTGTTTTTGAAAAATTTATAAAGGCAGTATTTCAATCAAATGATAGGCACTTTACCAGCCAAGAAATGTCACATAATTTAAGGGCTTGTTTCAGCTACTGTCCTTTTAAACAAAACTTCCCCTCACATGTGGTTGACAGGCTATCTTAATCCTTGGTTTGTAGGTATAACCTTCCATCTCAGTTTGTAAAGCCAGCAAGAAGCTTTTGACCTGGTTTCCCTTCTTTGTTGGAGGTAGGCGTTACAGTAACATGATATAGCAACTACATTTTTAAAAACAAAATCCAAGGTCAGATGGCTGTCACCCAAGGTCAGAAAGAAAGAGATTCAAATGGTGCTTGGCCACCAAGGAAGAAAACCTAAGGGTTAAACGTTCAAATTACACAAACCTTGGCAGGAGGGATTTTATTGTTCTTGTGCTGTTTTCACAGGGAGCACCGAATATTTCTGTGAGAACTGAACTACTTATATCTTTTGGAGCATGCTGCTAACGTTTTTGCTAGGGAAATCAGTTATTTGGAGGCTTCAGCCACCCAGATTGGCAGTTTATCTTCAGTTTGTCTCATTTCTTAGTCTGCAGACTGAACTCTAACACATGCAGTCAGTCAGTGCAATAAGAAGTACAAAACAACCCAGCAAGGATCTCTTGAGGTCACTAGAGAAAAAACTCTTTGCAAGAAGGTTGCCAAGAAATCAACAACACTAGAAGACAAGAAGAAGCACAGCTGAGTCTTATATTCTGGGCTATTTCACAAGTAGCCTAGCAGAACAAGGTGTTGATTGATAAGAATCTCAACATGACCCAGCAATGTGCGCTTGCAGCCTGGAAAGCCAACCGTATCCTGGGCTGCATCAAAAGAAGCGTGGCCAGCAGGTCGAAGGAGGTGATTCTGCTCCCCTACTCCATTCTCGTGAGACCCCACCTGGAGTACTGTGTTCAGCTCAGGGACCCCCAACATAAGAAGAACATGAACCTGTTGGAGCAAGTCCAGAGGAGGGCAACGAAGATGATCAGAGAGCTGGAGCACCTCTCCTATGAAGACAGGCTGAGAGTTGGGGTTGTTCAGCCTGGAGAAGAGAAGGCTCCAGGGAGACCTTATAGCAGCCTTCCAGTACCTGAAGTGGGCCTAAAAGAAAGCTGGACAGGGACTTTTTACAAGGGCATGTAGTGGTAGGACACAGGGCAATGGTTTTAAACTGAAAGAGGGTAGCTTTAGATTATATATAAGGAAGAAATTCTTCACTATGAGGGTGGTGAGGCACTGGAACAGGCTGTCCAGAGAAGTTGTGGATGCCCCCTCCCTGGAAGTGTTCAAGGTCAGGTTGGATGGGGCTTTGACCAACCTGACCTAGTGGAAGGGGTCCCTGCCCATGGCAGGGGGACTGGAACTAGGTGACCTTTAAGGTCCCTTCCAACCCAAACCATTCTATGGTTCTATGATTCTATGATTCTATGGTTCTCTTTAAACCCTAGGAATCCATGCAAGCAAGAATTAATTTATATAAGTACTCAAATGAAACTAAGCCTGCAAATAGATAACTAGGATCTTCGCTTGATCTTTGCAGATGACATGCAACCTGTATAAGGTGGAGAGGTGATTAAAATTTTGGAGACTAATTAAATCCATTGGTTCTAGCAGCACAAGCTAGAAAACAAGTAGGCTGAAAACACCAAGCAGTGGAAAGTGTTAGGAGCATGACAAACCAATGCAAGTTCCTACAAGCACTCTTTTATCAGAAGACAGTGAGCATGGAGCCTAAAATCAGTTGCTTTGGCCTGGGGAGAGGTAGGGTGAGATACAATGATTCAGTGCTTTTCTTCCAGACACAGTCCCCACAGCTAAGCGGAAACAGTTTGAATCCTACCCTCCTATATGATGGATAGTCCCCCAGCAAACAGGACGGCTTGCCTGAGGCCAGGCAATCTGTGCCACTAAATGGGAAGCAATCTGTTGAACAGAGCAAGAACAAATAGATATAACTTTCTCGGTATGAAAAGGGGTGATTGAAAGAAGAGACGGGAGAGGTCCATTAAATTTGATGCAGTGACTATTTATTATTCCTGACAGGATGGGAAGTAGGGGACACTGGTGGCATGGGCAAGCTCCAGGTTTAGAAGGAAAGAAAAGGCAGTCCTTTGTCCCCAGCACACACGTGACACTGTGGAATTTGTTGTCACAAGATGGGGCTGCCACCGCAGTTCAAAAAGAGATCAGGCCCATGCAAAGAGAATGGGGAGCAGAGGCTTGGGTGCTTCATCTAAACTGGTGATTTTCAGAAGCTGGAAAAACGAGGAAAAGGAAACTCTCCTGGTTTTTTTTTTTGCCCTGAGCATTCCCTGCTGCTTTCTGCTGGAGCACATAATTCCCGATACTGAGTTAGAAAGATCTTTCATACAACCCAATATGACAAGTTCTATGTGTTCATGTCTATCTTATTTACCTTTAGGACATAAAAAGGTGATAATGATTCTTTGGAATGATTACTTGAGAACCATTTTCAAGTGAATATTTACAAACTAAAGTATGAATCTCATCACTTCTGTATACAGGTAGGAATTACCCTGAATATCTAAATAACTATGAAACATGGTTGACTGGTTTGCATTACTTGCAAAGACTAGTCTCAGGAATGTGGGATTGTTGAGAATATAGGATAAGAAAAATATAGTTAAGAATGTAAGGTCAGGGAAAGTGGCATATCTAGAAAGCAGCCACCAATAAGAGGATAAAAAAATACCAGCTAACAAATATTTAACCATGTGCCATGAACAGCAAATCTCTCTCTGGCCCCAACTAGTGATCAGTTTATGCATGCAGTTTATGGAGTAACTGCTACTCCTTGCAATTTTAAACTAGTTAATGTAACTACAAAAAAAAAAATCCTAGCGTGTGAGCTACTGCAGAGTGTCCAAAATGCAATTTGTAGACCACAGAGCTTTCCCACAGTGTGAGCTGATTCCTCTTCATTTTCAGAAGCCAAATCAATGTACGACCCAGATAAAATATTTTATTAAGTTTTTTTCTGTGTGGAAGGAGGTACAAAGACATTGTTTAAGCACAAATGGGAAGAGTGGTCCACGTGCCCATGGTAGACAGAAGGGAGATGGAAAGCTTCCCTATCACATCTCTATGAGGAAAAGGACCCAGAATATTTAAGTTATAAAGTAAGCTATTAAACCCAGGGCTATCTTCAGATTTTTACCTGGAGTTGGCCTCAGTTCTAGAAACAAAATGAAGGGTGTTTTTTTTTTTATTATAGTATAATCACCAGAAAAGATTAAGCATGTTATTCAAAAATGCAGTCTAATAGGCTGGTTTGGGAATCAGCCAGTATCTAGTCTATAAACAAATCTGGTGCACTCAAAAGCTACAAAAGGGTGTTTTTTCCTCTCAATGCATTCAGTTAGTTAGAGCCCGGGAAGCACATAACTTGGAGGAAGACGAAGGAAGTAATATCTTTCCAACAGATCCTGACCTGTGTCTACATATTTTCAGGGTATTGTAAGAAGCTGCCCTTACAAAGCCAAATACTGACCTTTTAATCTCCCACAACTTCCCAGGAGAAAAAGAGCTTCTCTCTGTTTTAATAATGGTCAGAGCTGTCACTCTCCTCCCCAAAAGGAGCAAGCACGGCAAAAGAAACAAGTAAACATTCACCACTTACTATGGGTTTCCTATATTTGAATTTTCTGTCCCTACAAGGTCTCCATAAAGAAATACCTCACAAGAAGCAGATACAAGGAGCAGGTCTGGCAGAGTACGATTTTGACTTACATATGCTGTGAAGCGTTGGGGTAGAGCTCTGAGAATTGTGGTGCCGAATCCTCAGGGCCATGGGGAGCAGCATGGCTGATGACCATCATTATGGGCCTATGGGGATATATCCTCTTAGACATTCTGAAGTAATTAATGCTCTCATTAGTGATTAGGTCTGTGAAGTAGTCCTGGAACATACGATTAACACAAAGCAAAAGTTACAAAGTGCATGATTAATTAGATCACATACTATCATGTTATTATGTTATTTTCAAGTCCTCATTAAAGCTCAGATCAGGAAGTAAAAACATACCATCAAAGAGATGTATGATTCGAGGGAGCATAGGGGAGACTGAGCAGTAATTACTTTCTTAAGCTGATGTGGCCACGTAAAATGAGATAGTATTTTGCAAATCAGATACAACAGAAGGCATTAAGTAAATATGATTACCAGATTTTGTAATATAATGCTAAGTAACATTTGAAATGACAGACTATACTGACAAAGATAGATATGTTTCTTGAATTTCACTGATAAAACACTTTCACAAGATAATGGCTCCTAACTGCAAGAAATCATTGACTCTGATGTTGGTTTTTTTGTTTACCTAAACATTTCTTGTGTGCTCTTTGTTGAGAGTATACTTTTGCATATGTACAAAGTGGAAGAAAGCTACAACAGGCAAAAGATTGCAAAAATCTTTATCAAAGAAATTGCAAATGTGAATGCAGGGAGCAGTTGAATTCCTGCAGGCTCTGTTTGTTTAATTGTGCAACTTTAAGCAGTGCAGCTGCTGAGATTAAGGTTGTGACTCGCTAATAAACTGGCTTAACCCACAGCCAAGGTGGCAAATGGAAGCCTACAAGGGGAAGGGAGGAAATGGAACTAAGAAAAAAAAGATGAAAACTTAAATTAAACCACCTGCCACCTTGGAGCATTCACTGTTGGCCTGGAGGTCTAGCGAGAGCTTCATTGAGAAAGCGCTGAGACAATGTTTGTAATTTCAAGCACTTCCAGGCATGACTAATCATATGTTGTGGATTCGAGGCCCTGAACAGCTGCAAAAGCAGAGCCTGAGGGACAAGGTCTGTGTCGCATGTCGGTGCTAGGACAAGCCAACCAGCTGTGACCTCCTCGCTTGCCTGCTCCCTGTCCCCCCTGCCCCTTACCCTCTCCTGTAGCATGCTCGGAGCACACACGGTAGCCCTGGCTGCTACAATCCTTGCAGGGGTATGGAAGAGACTGAGCGACCTTTTGGTGTACAAAATGGGTAAGCAGTGCGAAGCACCAGTGTTGTGATAATTTCTGGTTTTGTGGCCTGTTCAAGTGAAATGCCTGTATGGCTGCTTTCCCAAAGCATCCACTCCCCTCCTATTTGCCTATTTATTCTAGCTACATACACAGGGTGTGTAAGGAATGTATAACTAACCAATATTCTTTATTTTCCTTTTTTTTACTTTATATAAATATATAATTAGTATCATGTAATTTGTACGGGTGGGGAAATCAGAAACAGGCATTGCAAGCTTCCAATAAAATCTCATTACATGGGTCAGAAACCACAGCTGCAACATCTGTATCATCTTCCATGAGCTACAGTCTGAGGAAATTCCAGATTGCTTTCTGCAGGCTGGAAAGTCTGCGATCTGCACTCCTAAGCCTTTCTGAGAAACTTCACAGCAGTGGGCAGGTCACCTTGGCATACTTTCCAAATTTTGTCAAGAGCACAAACAAGCTCTGAAGTTTTCCAACGGCCGTGTTCTCGCACTTATCTATTCTCATAGTCATATCCGGAGTCTGACATCACAGGCGCACAGCCTTTTTTTGTGTTTGTGCACTGTATAACGGAAAACAGCATTAACTAAGGTTTCTTATGTGGGCAACAACTGACAACACTTAGCTAACTTTAAAGTTCAGTAGTGCAAGGGGCACAATTATTTTTGGGAAAGGCTTTTATTTACTATTTGCTTCTGCCACAGAACCATCACTTTCTAGCAGAGAGAGGAAGGGAGGGAGGGAGGAAGGGAGGGAGGGAGGGAGGGAGGAATCACCAGGCTGCCCTGAAGAGCCCTTGGAAACTTTCTTCCATTGTGCGATTAATATTCTCACATGGAAATTGATCTGCAATGCCCTGGAGAGAAAATGACATCTCAATTTCTTGGTTGTAGTTGGTTAATTAATTAATTATCTGGTTAATTAATTATCTGAAAGTGATTTTTATATGGATTAATGATGCAGCATTTATGTGTCTGGAAAATACCTTTGCATAATCAAATCCATGCTTCTCTTTGTTACCATTGCGAGAAATGGTGTAATTATAGAAGCGAGAGTTCTTCACTAATCCAACCCACTCTCTCCACCCAGGAGGGATGTAGCTGCCATTGTATTCATTGAGGTATTTCCCAAAAAAAGCTGTGAAGGTAAAAAAAAAAAGAACACACACACACATGAGGCTTTGCAATCCAAGTCTTTTAGTCTGAGTCAAAAGCATGCATGAATGAAGGTAAAATGTGTTAGAATGAGTCAGAGTTGCTTTATCGAAAATGTTCCTTTTATACCTTAGAGGGTTTTGAAATTAAAATAAGTTATTTCCAGAGTTTTTATGAGAGCTGAAAGCCTTCGTGACTTTAGGTTTTCGTCTTAATCTTTTGGAATCTAGTGTTCACAAAATATTTTTGGGGTTTTTTTTAGAA
Source organism: Theristicus caerulescens (assembly GCA_020745775.1). NCBI lineage: Eukaryota > Metazoa > Chordata > Aves > Pelecaniformes > Threskiornithidae > Theristicus > Theristicus caerulescens. The sequence continues at coordinate 131,249,447 of CM036558.1, read as the reverse complement.
TAAGTGTGTTTCTCTTGGTTTCCACTTGAAAATGGAATAAAAATTCAGTGCCCAGAGGAAACATCTGAGAAACACCTTGTGGTTTTAAGCAAGTCCTGTGATGTTTTGGAGCTCGGCTTCTGACTTTTGAAAGTTTGGGCTTAGCAATGTGCCTACGTTTGCTGGTTTGATAAAAGGTCTGGGAAGTCCAGACCTCCGTTCCTCTGGGCCACGTGTGGGTAGAGCAAGAGGGAATCCCCACCCTGCTTTGCTACCACAGCGACTCTAGGGCAAAACTAACGAAGAGAGAAAGACTTGGAGGTCAACTACCTCTACCTGGCCTGCCAAACTAAGTGTATTTTTTTCCATTAGCTCCAGGTGACAAGTCAGAACTCACTCAGACTGAAACTTTCAGCCTTTGCTGTCAGGCCCAGGAGGGTTTGCAGGTGCTCCTGCCAATTCCTCTGGAAGGAAGTAAAAAGGAAAACAATCTCATAATGCAGCAGGCTCCCAGCTATCTGGGAGTTGTGAATCGCTTGTGCCAAAGATACACAGACACCAAAAGCTGGCCAACTGGCTTTGGGAGGGCAGATTAACGCTGGCATGGCACCCTGGCAAATGCAGCCATGCTGTTTCTAGGGACAGATGGGTATGGAAGCTCTTTAGCTGCTTGTGTATGGTCTTTGGCCCGGATAAAAAAGTCAGTTTGGATGGCTCTGTCCTGCTTTTCCACTGCCTGGGAAGTGTGGTGACAAAACACCTGACTGGGCCTGCAACTTGGGTTTTTAGGGATTTTTCAGCTCTGGCTCAGTCCCAGCAAGTTGTTGGGGTGTCTCAGTAACTTCATTGTTTGCATTTCTAATTTTCTCGAGGTTTACAAGTCCCTGGAGGGTCACCTATGCCAGCAGTTCTGTCGCCCATGTCCGCAGCAGTCAGCACAAAGGTACACCCGGTGCTAACAAAATAAGACACCCCTGAAGAGGAGGGAATGACAGAGACCTCTCCCTTTCCAGGGACAGAGCTCCTCTGGGTGATAGCTGCTCACCTCACCACACCCCTCATGGTACACAGCCCCTGCCCTCGCTGCCGGCCCCGGCTCGGCCAGCCAGGCCTGCCCATGGAGAGCTGCTGCCCAGCGCCACTTCCTCAGCTGGGCTTCAGGACACACGTCAAACCCCCATACTTGTTTCCTACTCGGAAATGAAATCACTTTGGAAAACCTCACATTCAACCTAGACACATTCAATCTAACCAAAGAAGCAGATTTGTGGAAGGGCTTAAATAATTCAGATCAGATTGATGTGGGCATGGTGAATTTCCTGGGAAACTGGTGGTAAAATCAAAATGTTCATAATTAAAACTTGCCTGAGGCAACATAAATATGGTGCAATTGGATCATATAACTGCCAGCTATCACTAACCAGAGGTTACAGTCATATATAATGTTACTTTCCTATACCATGTGGAATGTGACATATAAACAAGTCCTACAGACACTAGACCAGGCTTCCAGGTCTTCTTCCCACAGCCAGTCAGAAAGCAACCCAGCCGTTCTCCTTTTTTCTCGTGAGGCCAACCATAAGTCAAGAAGCTTGAGGTGAAGAGGGTGACCATGGGGAGGGAATATGTGCCCGGCACTGTTGCCTCCCGGAATGGAAACCATACCTCTCCTCTAAGGCAGCCAAACTGGGTTAAACTCTCAGAGAGTCAGATGTCCAGGGAAAGTGTAAGGGTAAAGGCTGAAATACTGTGGGAAGGGAAGCCAAGGAAGGAGAAGAAGGGGAAGAGAAGTCAGAGAGAGATAACAATAAAGAAAAGTATGGGAGAGTGATGTGACCAAGAGAGAGGAAGCATTACCGAGCCAAGGACAGTCTGTGCTTACAGGGGAGATCTGAGGTCAGCCCTCCTGAATGCCATCCCAGATCCATCAGCAGCTACTGCATGACCTTGGGGAACCTCCGTATGCTGCGTTCATCTGTAAAGGACTCTACTGCCAACCCGCCTCTTACAAAGATCAGAGGCTTGCAAGCTATGAAATAGAAGTTATGGCAATTTATCATGTAGGATGGTTTGATAGCCCCACCTATAATTAAGATTGACTAATACCGAGACCCGAACTCTGCTATTTACAGTCTTGCCAAACTTCAATCATTAGTGATGATAATTTCCATGCTATCTGACTCAGGCCACATTTTGCTTTATGGAACATTTTAGCCAAACAGTTCAGCAATTTCCAAGAAAAAGGCTAGGGAAAAATAAATGGGTTTGCCCATTTAAAAATCATTGGCAAGCTTTTCTCTAAGAAATTCTAGTGTCTGTAGGTTTTGATGTAGTGCCTTTGTAAATAACAGAGGTGGCTATGAAAATCTGTCTCAAAATGGTCAAGCTCTGAAAAACTGTAGCACACAGGTAATCAGGAAAGACTTACTACAGCTTGTCAGTTTAATGTTACCTTAGGGTGTTCCTTTACGGACCTGAGAAAGCCCCCACAGTTTCAGTTTTGGCACTAAAACAAAGAACAGTCAGCTTCTTTCCTTCTCTCCTCTCTTGATATTCAGGCATTACCTGAGAGAAAGCCACCAGCATAAAATGCAGAAATGAAATTACCTGGGGCATAAGGACGAGAAAAGATAAACTGAATTTAGAAAATGAAAGGGAAGCTGGGAGCTTGTGGGGGCCAATTCATCTTGGAATCTCCTTGCTTTAGATTACTTAATTTTCCAACTTTAATAATTTTTTGTTAGCTCCCCTTTGGCCCCCTGAACCCCATATTTCGGTGCATATTATGAGACTCCGGATTGACAGCCTGAACCATTCACCTTTGTGTTGGCAATGATTTAGTATTTTATCATAAAAATAATCTCAGAGCTGTCAAGTTTTAAGCAGCTCCCTGAGTGACAGTTTGCAGAAATAGATGTTTCCCCCTGTTGTAGAATAAAGCAGTTCCCATGTCAAATGTGCAGCAAAGCCCTGAATACTAGTAGAAGTAGCGGTAGCTGTGATAATGAATCACATTTGCCAAATTGCTTTAACCAAGAGTGGTTTGTTGGTCAAAAGCTCAGGAGGATATGAGTAATTAGACAGATGAAGGGAAAAGCCAGGCTTTTACTGAAACACAAGAGTGCAGTCCCTTCACCGTGGGATTTTCTGAGTACTACTAAGTATAGGACAGGGCAAGTGAGTTAGAGCTGGAGCCCAGCACCAGCAGTTAGTGTCTGGCTCTTCACTCTCTGAATGAAGACAAGTGCCAGAGTAAAGGGAAAGCACAGTAGTGTCCATGGGGCCAAATTATAATCAGCAAGTAATCACGACGGGTGTCCTAGTTGTTTTTTGTTAACCAGAAGATTGTAAACAATTAAAGCGCTATGGAAGATGTCATGGAACTGCCCGGGAGCTGACACCGTGATGTGCAAACGTCCTTGCTGGATCTTCACATGCTTGGCTTGTAGAGTCAACCCACATCCTTAACTTAGCTGTAGCCTGACACTTGCTGAATTGCCCAAGTCTGAGTACTGACTGGGAATGCTCAGCTTTAGAAGCTACTTGCACTCAGCAGTTACAGGGTTTAGGAAGCCATTTCTGCTTGTAATTAATAAAACAGAGATTATGACTCAATTGGTAAAGCCTCATTAAAAAGTAATGCCATTTCAAGGGACATCTTTTCATTATTGCATGTAATGGCCCCCACAGGGATAACAGGAAAGATAAATGCCGATTTTTGCATTTGAATAAGACAGTGTTTATCTGCATTCTGGCAGTTTTGCTAACTGTTCCCAGGACACATTGTTATTTTTTAATCACATGTAGAGTAGCTTAGTATATCAGAATAATTGTATTCTGTGTGAGTATGTTCAATTAAGTTTATGCAAACAACAACACATGGCATGGTGAACCATTATACAGACATCTATGTGTCTCAGGAGTGGCTGCAGAATACATGTTTAGTGCCTAATATGAATAGATGCCTTAATACGGGTTTTTGTTTTCCCTTTAGCAATTAGCTAATGAGTCCTGAACTGGACCAAGAGATCCGGGGGATTGCAATGGGTGCAAGACAAGGAGAATTTGACCCAGGGGATCTCTGGATTTTGAAGCCAGGATATTTATAGCTGAATGTGATTCAAATTCTCATAATTCCCAGTACTTTTTTCCCCTGTATTTTCTACAAGCATTTATGACTAACGTTTATAGTATTACACAATAGAATTAGTCCCCTAACTCCTGTCAGCATTAGTGGATTAGCATACAGGTGAACTGGGTTACATCTACTGGCAAGACATCGCTGCACTTCCACAGATCAAAGGATGTATATTATGTTCTACGCCCTTGTTATTTGTTGAGGCTTTTGGGAATGTTTCCGATTTAAAACAAACCCAAACCTTTAAAAAGGCATGCTGCAGTAAGGTTTAGTCACTGTGACCCAGACAAGAGCTTTAAGTAGACAGCCCACTTCCTTTAACAAAGTCAGGAAACCATTTACAGGAGTCGCAAAGTACTGTTTATATGACATTTCAGGGCTGACACACAATGATCCTGTGCTTCTGGGGACAGAGCCCAACAAAACTGCAGCTTCCGGATTATTCCAGTAAATTCCTCCTTGCTTTCTTCCCATTATGCAAGCGATAGACTCAAACCCGAAAAATTTGATTTTTCCCCTTCTATTGGAAAATTATAAACGATTAGTGTACCACGTCATTAAAGTGCTGAAAGCCAGGTCAGTATACCAGCACTGCCTAGGAAATGAAATAAGCTCTGTCCCAAAAATGCAGTGAGGAAACTGAGGCACCAAGAGGTTAACCTTCAGCTAGACCTAAGTCATGCAGGAAGCCTGTGGCATTGCCAAGAATATTATTCAGATTTTGCAGTTCCCAGTCTTGTAACTTAACCGCAGTAGAAAACCTCAGGTTTTCTACTTTTTCTCCAGCTTTGTGGGTCTTTCCCAGTTGCTGCCAGGTTTACCATTGTAACCAAAAAGAGCATTAAAGATTTTATAACTCAGCAGTTGCAAAAAGCATTAGCCTATAACTTGATATGGCAATCGTTAGCCTGCATGATGTCTTTAACAAAGCCTGTATTATGGGCCAAGCTGGTAGCACTTTCCAGTATTGATGTTGTCTGACACTTCTCATTATAGGACCCTGTTTTCAGTTGCTTAGAACTTTCTTATACTTGGACTGAAATTTTCCACACTGGATGTCTGCCTCAGGCTGAATTTTTTGAAACTTCTTAGCCCAAACAGTAGCCATCTTTGAGAACCACAGTAATGGAAAAGGAATTACGTTTAACATCTGAAAAAAATTATACAGGCTTTCATTTGATAGCACTTCCATGCTCTGCACTGAGAGCACGAACTCTGTCAAAGACAGGATGGACTCTTTGTCAAGGAGGCAACTTTTATCATCCTGGTGAAAATCTGTCCAAAATTTGCTCATTTTTTAAAAAAACCTTGCAGTTTGCATATGCTGGAGGTCTGGCCACCTCGGGACTCCATTCCCTGTCCATCTGTGAGTGGTGTCAGTGGGTGGGAGAAAGTTGATTGATTGAAATGCAGAGGGCAGGAGGTGACCAGATAAGGACAAGGATTTTGGGGAATGGCAGGAGATCCAGTGAAGGAGCTGAGAGGGGGGGAAAGCAGTGGGGGCTTTGGGGCCCAGGACTGGCAATGTCAACCAAGAAACTGGACAGTGAGTGCAGAAAGGAGAAAGAAGCTGACTGACAAGGCAAGGGGGGTGGGAGAAGCAGATTTGCTGATCAGGCTGGGAAAGTAGATCAGTAATGGTAAGCGGTGGGAACAGGACGTGTCTGTCAAGCACTGACTGGACCCAGGAGGGGAGGGAGGGTGTGAATGACTTGAGGACAGACAGGCTGGGGGATAAGGCTCAGAGCAAAGGCCAAGGTGAGGTCTTGCAGGGCTGGAAAACTGGGATGAGGAAACTGAAGAGTGGAGACTGCTCTGCCTAACAGGGTAGGATAAAGGGAGCCAGAAGTTCTTTTGGACAGGGCGGAGGACACAACGACGCCTGAAAGGACTCCTGGGTCTCACTTGCCGGCCCCCATATATATGATAAAAACCCACTCTACTTAGTAACTCAGTGAGAAAGCAGTAGAGTTTTGCAGAGGGGATCTGAGACCCCCATCCTTGCTGATGCAGATGCTGGCATCATGCCACTTGATAGAACTGGTCTATCTCTTTAAACCAAGGAAATTTCACCCTCCAAAAAGTAATGTGTTATTATGTAGTTAAAGACATTTGGCCACATGAACAAGGGAGATGAAATAGTTGCACAGACAATGTTCTACCCAGATTTTCCTAAATGAAGCACTTGAATGTGTAAACTTGCTAAAAATCTTTTAGCGTACAGTTTTCTGTGCAATATTTAATAGCACAGAATTCTGTTTTAAGCATAAGTAGGCAAACATGCTGTGGTTTTTGATGAGGTCCTGGACAGAAACCAAAAAACGTTTCACTTCACATGATACCATAGAACTAGAAAATCCTGCATGTTACCCTTTTCAGCCTTTTCCCTCTTCTACATTTCACTTTTTGTGGACTATTTCAATATATTCAGCATATTTCACTTTTATTTATATATTTCTTAGTTTGATTGAAAGTGCAATTTTATTCTGAAAAGTGAGGCATATTTTTAATTATTTAAAATATTTACAAGTTAAATTATGTTTGATGCTCCTCAGCCACTTTTATACCAATTGAGAAAGAACCTGAATGCTTGGAGTTCTTTCTTTATTTTGACTTTAGAAATATTCTGAAAATCAGGACTCATTCCCTGCTCACACATTCCCACCCGTGTATCATATTCTGTCACCCTCTCTGAAAGGGTGCATAAGGCAGGATACAAATTAGGTCACTGAAACGATGCAGATTAAAAATAGCGTGTGCTGGCAGTGAATTGTACTGTAAGGCTATGAACAGGAAACACACTGGCTTTGCCTCCAGAGGAAATGTATTGTCTGCCCACACCTTCAAGAGGCATAGCTTTTGCTCTCTTTATGAAAGATTAACTTGTCCCTATGTGTCAGAAGGGAAAGTGCACAGTTTAAATACTCCTTAGCTTTCAGTCTCTTGTCATCTCAGCATTTGATTAGTTCTTTGGTCACTACACTAAGAAATGTACCCATAAGTGACAGATGTCAAGTGACACGCATCAGAAGCTGACATGAACTGTTGAACATATTAACTAGATGTCAAGCAAGTGACCATTTCTGTTCATCACTACACAGAATTCTGTGAGTAACGTCAAAACATGCCAGATGATAGTGACATCTTGATGTCACTTGATTCTTGAGTTTTGAGTTTTACAAATGCAACCATTTAGAAATTAATGTTCAAGTCGCTCAACTTTGCTATGTTACCATTTTTGTCCCACAAAAGGCTGAGAATGCCGTCAGGACACTTGCATGCATGAATCTTGACTGTTGTTCTGATCAGTTGATACTTCTAAGCACAAAATAAAATATGGGGAAATACATCTTCCCAAAGAAAATTCTAAAAAATGTTAACAAATAGGTGCCTAATTTGCTGATCTCTATTCTTTCACGTGGGACTCCATAAGGGGAGAGCCTGGTCCTGAGTTTGGCATGTTGCTGTGAGGCTGTCAGCGGTTGCTGAGCCAGGGCAGACTCCTGTTTTCTCCTGCGCAGTGAAGGCTAAGAGGAGTGAGGATTAGAGAGTAACAATTTTATAAAGTAAGACTAAGCAGAGATGGCTCTGAATGCATACACGTTAAGCCAGGGTGAAATTTTTAAACTGGCATTTCTCTTCATATTTGCAAAGAGATGAAACTTCAGCTGGCAAAAATGTAAAATCCTTCACTATACAAAGTGTGACACACTATTTAACAATAAAATGATTGTTGCATTTATGTCTCCTGGATATTGGCTGTGCTGCTGTCACGGCTCTCTGTTCTAAAATACTAAGATAATGCTCAGCTACTGCTCCGTTATTAAGATGTAGCACAATCCTTTCCTACTGGAGGAAGCCAAGGTTGAGGTAGTGCACTCCTGGAGTTTTCCTTTGTGTTTGTGTAGGTGAATGTCAGTGTGAGCTGAAAATACCGAAGACCACATCTGAGAGGCAATGCTACATGCTGCAGGGCTGGGACAGAACAGTAGAAGGTAAAGAAAGTAAGAGACTTCAGCAGTACCTCAGGGAGGGCTGAAAAATCAGCAAATAACCAGCCAATACTTTGGAAAGAGCAAAGCAAAATCTCTAACTCTTGCATCTAATAATCTTATGAATAAAATTTCTGACTCTGAATAGCTGAATGGATGTCTACTGACATTAAAAACTAGGAGATGAAAGAAAACTTCTCAAACTTTCCTCACAATTTCCACAAAATTTGAAAATCATTACAGAGTGACCCTTTTTTCCTCCCCAGTATGAGCAGCTGGAACCTAGGTAATTAAAACAAATGTCTCATCTCTCTGAAGCTCTCCAGAGTTGCTTTGTTTTCTCTTTCTACTTATTTACTGTGCCTTCCCTGCTATTTCCCACAAATTCTAGTTTAATATTACCAATTTTGTGGACTTTTAACAATCAGGAAGCTGTGCAGTTGCCTCATTGCTGCATTAGCATACAGCTTGTGAATAAGGGAAACCATAAACATTGAAACATTCTTAATTGTTTTGGGATTTTTGTTAATGATACTTAGAAGCAAAAGTGATTTTGGTTTGGCAGTGTTGTTTCTGAATATTGTCTGCCCTGCTAGCCCCCAGCACAGTTCCTGCCTATGATTTAGCACTGATGTATAATCTTCAAAAAGGGATGTTTCCATGAAATGCAACACTTCCATTTGGTCACATCAGAGTAGAACAGGAGTAGAAGAGTAAAATCGAGAAAGGAAAGAAAAAACCATTCTGTTCTTTGCCAGGTTTTCCCAGTGGGCTCTAGTTATGACTGTGGTTTATTAGAGCACATTTCAGATCTCTCTTTAAATGGCCTGCTGTGCTTGCGTGGAGTCCTTGTGGCTTCAGCAGGACTCCCCTCATAAGCAATCTGCCTACATGTGATCAATTGCAGTATAGAGCGTTTAGTTAAGGCTGCGGCAGGTTTAGACAGCAGATGTTTTATAGATGTTGGAAAATATTTGGAGTGAACAGAAGTAAGGACATTATATAAACACTCCTCCACTCCTTTATTTCCACTGACTTATATAATAAATTGATCCTATGCAAAAAGTGAGAGCTAAATCCTCATCATTTCAAACAGAGAAACAGGTTGGAGGTATTGCACATTGTCTCATCTGGACCGGAGCTCTCTGGACCAGTGCCTTCTCAGGACTGTCACCAAACTGTGGGTGGTCTTGGGTCACTCACTTCTCTTTCTCTGCCTCAGTTTCCCATTGAGGAGAATACTGATTTCCTCTCAAAACATGTAGAAATGCACAGGGTAAATACCCACAGCATCTGCAATATCAACACAGAGTCACAACTAGTCTATGTGGCATGCAGCCACTCTTTCCCCCCAGTTCCCTCTTTTTCACTCTCAATTATTCTTGACTCCCAGGTATTCTCGAGTCATTATAATTTTACTAAACTTTCTAGCTGTGAAGTGTAGATTATTAGTTGGCTAGTAGACTTTTGATGACTTTTTAATGAGGCAACACTGTCCTTGAAAAATGTATTATAAGATCTGCTGTTAATTAAGCTGCCACTTCAAAAAATAACTGTAGGGTAATTAGAAGGTAGGCTCATCTTACGAGGAGTAAATGGATAAATTCTTTGGGGCCGTATTATTATAGGGTCAAACAAGGTACCTTGGTCAGAATCAGAGTTTCATACAAGTAATTTTATTTGTTTCAATTTACTTTTTCTCCTCCCTGCCTCTTGTTAAAACTCACCTACTCTGACAGTTTTAGGACTGATGTTCTCTTTGCCTGCCTTTGGAAAGGGATTTTTTTCCTTTTCCTTTCTTTTGACCTCTTTTTCCTTTCCATTTAATAGAGCCAAGTCTGCCTTTAGTAGACATCTCCACATGCCTTCACAATACAAAGCAGTGCAGAAGATATACTCAAAGCAGAGTGTTTACCCCTAGAAGGGCAGAGAGGGCTAGTGACAGAGCTATGCAGTTTACACATGAGGCTTTAGTTGTGCAAGTATTAGATTACAAATCAATAAGATACTAAATTTTTTAAGAACAGTAAAGCCAGGTCCCACATGAAGCAGCCATAGATCAAACAGAAAGGATTTCTGAGACATAAGCCATGAGACAAAGCATATATTTTAGGGCAAATTCAGCATCTTTTCTAGCAGTGATTGTCAATTCTCTCTCTTCTCTTTTTCTCCTCCAAAGCCTTAGAATCATAGAATTGTTAAGGTTGGAAAAGACCCTTAAGATCATCAGGTCCAACCGTTAACCTACCGCCGCCAAGTCCGCCACTAAACCATGTCCTCAAGCACCACATCTACCTGTCTTTTAAATACCTCCAGGGATGGAGACTTGTCATAGAAAGAGACCAGGTTAGTGAAGCAGGACCTGCCTTTCATAAACCCATGCTGGCTGAGCCTGATCCCCCGGTTGTCCCGCACATGACGCATAATGGCACTCAGGATGATCTGTTCCATGTCAGGTCAGGCTGATAGGCCTGTAGTTCCCTGGATCCTCCTTCCGACCCTTCCTGTAGATGGGTGTCACATTAGCTAACTTCCAGTCATTCGGGATCTCCCCGGTTGACCAGGACTGCTGATAAATGATGGAGAGTGGCTTGGCAAGCTCCTCCGCCAGTTCCCTCAGTATCCTCGGGTGGATCCCATCTGGCACCATAGACTTGTGGGCATCCAGGTGGAGGAGCAGGTCAGTGACTGCCACCTCTTCGACAACTGGGACTTCATTCTGAGTCCTATCTCCATCTCCCAGCTCAGGGGCATGAAAACCTTGAGGATGATCAGTCCAACTATTGAAGACTGAGGCAAAGAAGACATTAAGTACTTCAGCCTTCTCCTCATCCTTCGTGGCCAAGTTTCCCTCCGCATCCAACAAAGGAGGGAGATTCTCCTTAGCCCTCCTTTTGTCGCTGATATATTTGTAGAAGCATTTTTTGTTATTCTTGACAGCGGTGGCCAGTTTAAGTTCTAGCTGGGCCTTCACCTTTCTAATCTTTTCCCTGCATAACCTCACCACATCCTTGTAGTCCTCCTGAGTCACCTGCCCCTTCTTCCAAAGGTGGTAGGTTCTTTTCTTCCTGAGTTCCAGACAGAGCTCTCTGTTCAGCCAGGCCGGTCTTCTCCCCAACCTGCTTGACTTGCAGCACATGGGGACAGCCTGCTCCTGTGCCTTTAAGACTTCCCTCTTGAATAACATCCAGCCTTCCTGGACTCCTTTGCCCTTCAGGACTGCCTCCCAAGGGACTCTGTTAACCAAACTCCTAAACAATCCAAAGTCTGCCCTTCTGAAATTTAGGGTTGCGGTTTTGCTGGCCCCCCTCCTTACTTCTCCAAGAATCGAAAACTCTACCATTTCATGGTCGCTGTGCCCAAGACAGCCTCTGACCACCACATCACCCACCAGGCCTTCTCTGTTCGTGAACAGCAGGTCCAGCGGGGCACCTCCCCTGGTTGGCTCGCTTACCAGCTGCATCAGGAAGTTATCTTCCACGCACTCCAGGAACCTCCTAGACTGCTTTCTCTCTGCCGTGTTGTATTTCCAGCAGATATCTGGTAAGTTGAAGTCTCCCACAAGAACAAGGGCTAGGGACTGTGAGACTTCAGCCAACCGCTTGTAAAAAACTTCATCTGCTTCCTCATCCTGGTTGGGTGGTCTATAACAGACTCCCATCAGGATATCTCCCTTATTAGCCTTCCCCCTGATCTTTATCCATAAGCACTCAACCTTGTCGTTACCTTTGTTGAGCTCAAGACAGTCAAAATACTCTCTGACATACAAGGCTACCCCGCCACCTCTCCTTCCTTGCCGGTCCCTTCTAAAGAGCTTGTAGCCATCTATTGCAGCACTCCAGTTGTGCAAGTCATCCCACCATGTTTCCATAATGGCAACCACATCATAGTTTCCCTGCCGTGCAATGGCTTCCAGCTCCTCCTGCTTATTGCCCAAGCTGCGTGCATTGGTGTAAATGCACTTGGGTTGGGCTATCGATCTCTTGTCCAACACAGGCATGCCACTCGGGATCATCCCTAGCAAGCCTGGTTTTATCCCCTTCCCCCTTCGATGCTAACTCCTACTCAGGTTTAGCAGCGCTGTACTCAGATGGCAACTTCACTGAAACCAGCTTAATAGAGACTGAAGTACTGTTCAGTGCATGTGTCAGAGCCAACACCAGGTCCAAAGAAGTTAAATATTTGTCTGTTTTTGCTTTTTTAAACAGGATGCAGAAGCTCTCCAGAACTACAGATACAGAGAGACAGAAGAAAAAAGAGCAAGCTGTCTGTGCAGTGAAGAAAAGATGGCAAACAGGCAGCTAAATTTAAGGCACTGGATATAGCAGCATTAAGAGAATTAGGACAAGCAGACAGCATGGAGACATTCGCCTGCTATATGTTTTGAAAGCAATCTGTTCTTGTGCCTAAGCCACTGATAGAGACAAATTTCTTTGCTGCCAATTACATTGTAAGAAACGCAGTTGGCACTGAGATCTGTGCCTCGTTGGTCCTGTAAAGGGGAGTCTTTGTAGTCGAACGACGCTTCTGGACAAATTGCACCCTGATGACCCCGCACAACTCCTGTACCTTGCGAAAGGGAAGTCAGGCTGGAGCCTAATGTGTCTACAGATTGAATTTGAGGGGATAGGTGATGCAGAAATGAATCAGGTTTTACATCAAGCTGAAGCACAGACGAGAGGAATAAGAAGAGTTCTTTGTAGACAGGAAAGGGATCTCCTGACTACGGAAAACCACCAGGAATTTACAAGAAAAACTATCAAATCTTATTGGTGCACAGCAGAACAATCCTTCTTAAAGGCATGCTTCTATTCTTTTTCAGAAAATGCAAATGAAATATCGCCCATGGCAAAGTTTAAATTATACCATTCACCTTGTTTCACTCCATGACAGGCACTTTGCTCCTGTGAGGTCTTTGGCACCAGTCCCCAGCCTGGCCCTGACATCTTCTTCCATAACTGTTAGCAACTGTCCACAAGCAGGCTGTAATACTGACCATAATCACGGCTGGAACTGCCAGTTCAGACCCACAATGCCACTAAAATGCACCTCTTTCGCACTAGGTGTAACTGCCCAACAGCTTATTTCCCACCTGGGAAATCCAAACATGAAAATATGCTGCTCCATTACAAGGGAGTTTCTTTACATAGCTGTTAGCTGCGGATCTGGACCAGCAGGCAGTGCTACCCTCACTCTCCATAACACTAAACCTCTGCTCTGTAAAGCCAATTTGGGACAATAGTCGCTTCATTTTAGGCAGTGATTCGAGACCCATCACAGAGTATCTGTCATCTTCACTTTAAACAAAGAACCACTGTTGATTTGTCTCTTACCTGTTCTATACCCAGTGTTATTGAGATACACGGCGAAGGTACGTGGCTCATGAGTAGCCTGCCATGAGGGAGAAGAGCAGTTTTCGTTGTTGGTGTATATGTTGTGGTTGTGCACATACTTCCCAGTCAGCATGGAGGAACGTGATGGGCAGCACATCGGGGTGGTTACAAATGCATTGATAAAAGAAGCCCCTCCATTCTCCATAATCCTTCTGGTTTTATTCATCACTTGTAAGGACCCTGCAATAAGAGGTACTGATCATCACTGTGCTGCAAAAAATAGTTAGAATATATTGGCTGCTACTGTGACAGTAAAAGTAAAGTATCAGTGATTAGCTTGCCTTTGGACATCAGTCTGTACTACTCCGTAGCTTAGATAATTTTAGGAGAAAAGATAAGATTTTTATTATATCACCAAAAATATTTTTCAGGATTCCAGAAGGACATTTTCCTGAGGCTTCAAAACAAAATCAAAATACAGACTAATCTAGAAATACAATGTTAAAGCTTTAGAGCTGCATCAAATTTATAGAACAATCGCTCTTCAAACACTGCTGTAGGAAAACAGTATGTTACACATGATCATTAGTCAATGTGCCAGTAAAATATGTAAAATTCTGAGATTACCAATAATCTGTTACATTAATTCCATTTTATGAGACAATCAGAGAGAGAAAATAAGAGAGAGGAAGAAGGTAGGGGAGGGAGTGAGAGATAGGGGAGAAGAGAGAGACAATTTGGTAACAATTTTTCTGGACGAAAGTTTCTCTGGACATGGGACCAGCATGTCTGGCTCCGATACTGAAGCACTGCGCGCAAAATCAGCTTTTGGGGATGAATCTATATGCAAAAAATATTGGCAAAATTCAGCACCATTCTCAAGAAACTGTATTGACCCAGTTTAAAGAACAAAGACATTTTTCGCATCCTTCAAAACATCTTCTTGAACAACAAGGTAAGACAGGCAGGGCTTGCAGATTTCAAATTGCAGAAAGACTGAGCAGCTCCTGATAGGGTCTGTCAGTATTTGCTGACAGCTGTCAAACTTTGCTCTTTCTGTTATCCAACAGAGCAGAGATTGAAGGGTGAGGGTGAACCGTGGATATGGCCGTATGTGTCCAGGAAACATGTTTGTGAATTGTAATACTTGCACAATATTGATGGTAAAAAGAGGTTTCTGGAATTCTACTTTCTTTTTTTCCTTTGTTTTTACAATTAATTTCACACAGCTGACAGTAGTGGACTTACTTACATTTAAATTCATTGATTCCACTGATACAATAAGAGTTTTTCTTGGTGGTTTTGTTTGGGTCACTTGAAAACCAAATTAAAAAACCCAAATTTTTTAAACATGAAAGATATGTCTGTAAAATCATAAAACTGCCGAGCAGGCTCAACTTTAGGTGTAAGCAGTAAAATCTTACAAATGATTTTACTAGTTAAAGTTAAGCATGCTCTGTTTTGTTTTGGGGCTCAGGAGTCAGTGCTGACTATGAAATCTTTTGCATCAAAATTGTTTGATTAAAAAAAGGAAGAGGCAGTTAGCTCTTCAGCATTTCCTGGTGCGGTGCCAATGCCTGTGTCTTTAAGAATACATTTAATACCCTGCATATAAGTCAGCATCATTTTGGACTCTTCCTCTTTCACAACCCCTCTTTTCTAAATGCAGAGCATCTGCATTCATGCTTTCCTGAACTCAATACAGACAAAAGCCATGTGTTTAGAGATACAGAGAAGTAAGAGAGTAACTGAGAGGTCCCTGAACACAAAAGGTCTCCATTTGTATGAGTGGGAGCATTTCACTGAGTTGTTGAGTAGAAGTCAAGTGAGAGACCATCCTCACTCTACATATCTTTATCTCAGACCCCAGGCTGGCTTTTTCTTTTTAGTTTTTGTTTTGTTTTGTTTTTGCCATAGCTCTTCCATTTTTGAAATGTCACAGTATATTACTGAGAGCTCAGCTGTAAAGTGCTTGTAGGTCCTCAGATGGGAAGTGCTCTGTTCAGGTACACTAATGCACGGTAACAGCAGCAGAGCTGATGTGCACTTTCATGCCTCTATGCATTATAAATGAGTAGCTGTTAGAGCGCTTCCTCATTCCTCTGCTTGGTCAGCCCTCTGCTCTTGCAAACCTGCTGTTTATGAGTAAGTTTTTCCTCCAGGTATGCACTTACTGACAGTGATAATAGATTTAGCCCCTCTGGAAATTCTGGAATAGGCACTTCAAAGCAGGTGAGACTTCCTCATTTGGAAAACAAAACATAAGTATGAGATAAAACTTGCTGATATAAGTTATAATCCTTTGCTGTCTGTAGCTCTCCTCACAGCTTGTGCTCTTTACCATCTGGCCCACAGTCTTCAGGGCAGACGTACTCAGGCGCTGTCTGACAGCAGGACACTCGTGCTCTACATGACCTATTGGGGAGCACCTGAGGGGAACCAGATAACTGGGAGCAGTCACTTTGGACACAGAAGTTAGCAAGTTTTGTCAGGCAAGAAATTCAGTGTCACCTCTCAGTCTATTCTCATATGTCAAGAAATATGTTTGGTAACCAAGGTTTCATAACAAGTCTTAAAGTTGCTATGGATTTTCATCCAGGTGTAACACAGGTGTACATCTCTACAAAGGGATGGCTAGAGCCACCTTGTCTTTATTTGGGTTATACACAAGGCCCCAGGAAGGTGTTGGACTTTCTCAGATCTCAGCACATATCCCCTTTTCTTCAGCTTGTGTTGTTAAGTGCTTTGGAAGTTCCAGTGAAGATGGAAAGCAAACCAGGCAAATTATGCCTGATATGATGTATCCAGATGATGCTGTGATCTCTTCACCCACTGCAGTACTCAGTGAATGGTTTATATGGATTTCGCTGAGCAGTGCATTAGGCTGTAAACCAGGGTACAGAAAAAAGTAATTGTCTCAGATGGATTTTTCCCTCGTTTTTTCTTTTTTAATCTTTTCCCACTGCTCTGATATCTCAAAGGGCTCTGGGTTAGAAACACCAAAACTACCAGCTTATTAATTAGTTTTGACTCCTTTCTGACATTATGCAAGATATTATTCACAGTGAGAATTATCAGAATGGTTGGGGGGTCATGGTTTGAGGTACTGATGTGTGCAAGCGATAGAGAATCTGGAGGACAGGGGAAGAGACTAAAGAGTGACCAAAAAGTTGGAAATACCTGTACTAATGCTTGAAAAAAGTACAGACCTGACCCCAGCGGGAGCTGGGGCCACTGCCCTGAAGAGCAGCAGTATGTTGTCTGCAGGGCAGCAGTAGTTCTGGGCAGTGCTGGGTTCTGGGAGCTTGTGCTTTGCCTTGAGCAAGATGCCCATTTGCCTCAGTGCTGGGCAGTTATTTCTCTACCCTCAGGATCTTGGTAGGGGAAAGAAAGGGCACAGAGGTACAATTTAATTTAACCAGTCCTTTCCCAGCTTCTGGGCCCAAGTATTTGCTGAGTTTCTTCAAAAGCTGTGGGCCAGGTTGCTTTATACAGCTTACATTGCCATCCACCAGCTGATCAGTAACATCCTTCCTCCATGCCACATTCCTCCCAGTATAGATAGGAACTGACTGGAGTTGTGGAGCAATTTGTGGGTTTTATCTGATAAGCTGAATGAGACAGCAGCTCTGCTGAACTTCTTTGCATTCAGAATGCAAAACTCAGAGAGATGGTGCAGATCAATAGGAAGATGTGCATACTCCTATGCTTTGAGCACTAACTAAATGCAAGCTCCCTGCCTCTTGCAAATTTTACTTTGGATAACTCCCCTGTATATCATTTGCACTCAGGCAGCTGAATATTTTGGTTTAATGCTTATACATGCTCTGGAGACAAATTCTTCCTGACTGAAGTGTATAAAGTACCTTATATGCTTTTATGTTCAAACATTCATTTAGAAGAGCTTTTAGAAATGTTCGTGCTGGGAATACAATAGCAAATAATCCATATTGAGAGACTTTCAGTCTTGCAATTTTTGGATAGCAATGCCAAAGCTTTTTTCTGTTTGTGGCAGAAAGTGTGACTTCCCATTGACCTTTGGGAAACTTAAGATTTTTCTCAGGAATCACTGAAGGGCGAGAGGATAATTCACACATGGAAAACAGTATGGCTTTACTTTTCAGATAAGCAGAATGATTTATTAGTAGAAGTGCGAATAATGCAATACAGTAAGTCTTGGGGCTGAATCCTGTTTCCTGCGAAATGATCTATGAAAAGGGGAAACCTGTGTCTTCATTCAATGCAGTGGGAATGCATACACATCCAGGCTATTGCTCAACTGCTTGCTAATAGGAGCCAGAGTGCCCTGCAAACATCCAGAGCAGCTTTCAAAGAGAGGAGCTCCATAATATGCACGAAGTGGCTTGCCACATCCTTCCTGCTCTTTCACCACTTGCAAACTCTCTTGCAAGATTGAAGACAGCAAGTCGGTAACATTGTTCAGAGATGTGTCTGCTGACCTACCTTCCCCAGTGCCCTGGAGAAAGTAGGCTCTTTCTGACCACAAAAAGGAAGACATGACTTGACCCTTTTAACGAAATTTTCGGAACAACTCTATCAAGAACAAATGCATTCCTATTGTAATAGCTGTATTTTAGGCCAAAAATAGAGCTGGGAACAGCCATTCATTATGCAGCATGGCTAAATAGAGCAGACATTTGAAAGAGTGAGAAATAAAAAAGATAAGATGTGCTCAGATCTAAAGGCCTGGTCTCGGAGCTCTGCTACATAAAAGCACTAACTCTCAGTCATGAAATATAGTTTATTAATTATGTTCTCACAACCCTGAAGGACTGTGTAAATTATTATTGCATCAAAACAAATACAAAAATGCTAGCAAGAATTGCTTTTAGATCTAGACCACTTTTTGTCTATAACTTTCTGGCTGAAAGTATGTGATTTTAGAACAAATGAACTATTTTGATATAAGTTTTCTGGAATGAAGCATTTTGACTTTTCAGTGTCACATGGCATTTTGATTAGAAATTCACTATACTTTTATTAAAAACATGTCTTTCATTAAAAAACACTAAGAATGCAAGATTTCATTTCAAATTGATTTGCCATTTTTTCACCTTTTTGATCTCACCTCCCACCCCCAAAACTAAAATATTTGCTTGGGGGTAACCTAAAATGATCCTCTTTCTCTCCTTGATTTTTAACTTTGGGCAGTGAACCAAAAAATCAGTTATATGTATAACTACCATTAATATCTTTCTAACTTACTTAATGGAAAACATTCAAAGGCCTCCCGGAACATCATCCAAGTGTTTTAACTTTTTCCACCCTAAGAAAAATATGTGAAAGCCACTTCTGGCTGGTATGTCCAGGTTGTGCTCAGATATTTAGTATACTTGTGAAAGCAAAACTATCCTATTTTTATACATACAGCATAGTTTTAAAGCAGATGGATTTTAAACACTTTAATAATTCATAGAACTATTAAGCTTATGTCCTGAAACCAGACCAGTTTGTCTGTGTGCATAAACATGTCAGATGACATACCTGCATGTGACAAATATGTGGAGAATATAGATACTCACCTACAGAGCACTGAGGGAAAGGTTAACCTCATAAGGCTCGAATTTTTAAATGCTACAGGAAGTCACAAAGTGAAAAAGGGCTTTTGATGCAAGTTTTTTACCTGTGTGTCCTTGCATGTATTATTAAATACTTTTATGGTGGTGATTAAAGCCTTCTATGGTAGATTTTGATAAGCAAGTATTTCCTAAAGTCTGTAATTAAATGTGATGAATGCTATTAAATAATATTTGTTAACTCATTTTCCAAACTTGTCCCACATTCTGGTATTTTTCCAGGACCAGTACCTTCTCTGAATTTAAAATACTTTCTGCTTGGCAGAAATTACTGAAAGACACATGACAAAATGGAGTAGCAAATAACAATTATTTCTCACCTAGCTCCACATCTTGATCATCTGTGAGTACGAGGATGATATTTGGTCTGATATTTTTTCGCTCCTGCTGCACACGTCCTCTGAACCTTGGGGACTTGATGGTGGAACAGTGACTTGTTAGCAATTCAGTACTGAGCACTGCCAAGATGAGTGCAAACCAAGAAGACTTCATAGTAGTTCCAGTATTTCAATGAAAAGATTGATCCAGAAGTGCCTGAGCTCTAGTTTTCAAGACTGTAGGGAGGAAAAGAAATTCTGTTCAAGCAATAAATAAACTCCCAGTCACACAGTGAAAAGGATGACACTTAGGGAAGTCAAGCCTGACACATACCATTTAACATGATTATAAGCCATATTGTTTAATAAGAGCTTTATCCTGTCATTTTCTAAGAATAAACTCGGTCATTCTGCAACTACGTTTTCTCAAATAATTTTTGCTTGAAGTCACGCCACTGCCTGCATTTTGTATAGGCATGACTTCTGGTATACTCCTCACAGTTCTCCTTCTCCTACACCCCACGCTTCTCTTTATGCAGCTTGTTCCTTACATTCAGTACCTGGGCACAGTAAAAAATTGCTGGGATGCAGACGTGTTCAGAACATCTGTAGGAGGAGCCCTGTAAGAAGAAGAAAGAAGAAGCCTTGTCAGTCAAAGACCTCAGCACTGTGGCTGTGCTACAAAGTCTCCGGAACTGTTCGTTACAGCTTCTTTCTCTGTCCTGAAAGGAAAGAGTAGAACAAATTTGCATTCCCTTCAGCTCATCTCCTTAATTTAATACCATACCTATGCAGCAGTTAGATGGCACCTTGGCTGCTAGAGATAAAGGACATATATATTATGTCATCAAACGCAGGTGCTTTACCAACAGTTATAGTCAGCCTGAGATTCTGAGAATAAGAGTTAATTCCGGCGTATGGCACCTGGCAAGCAGTAAAGCTATTTTAGGTTAACTCACCTGCATGAGCAACTAAACCCTTACAAAGCAGAGGGGAAAGGATGGCTGTCATTTGCAATCTACATTGGATCACTACGGGAAAAGGCATCTTCCCACTGACAAGAAAGCTCATATTAAGTGACAGTCCAGATGATCTTACCCAGCATTGTGAAAGAGCGTAACTGTCCCTCAATCAATCAATGACGGACCTGAGTGCCTCATCCATAATGCACAGTACCTCTGGCACAGCCTTGTCCTTGATACTCCGCTTCCAGACTCAGCTCAGTACGTTATCAGAACCCCCTCTCTGTGCCTGTCAGTCAGCCAGCCTTGCTTTTGTAAGACCTGATGCAAGCACAAAGGCTTGGCTTTGCTGCAGCAGATTTAAACCTGTGACTGAAAATGACTGATTGGCCCGGGGAGGAATGGGTAGCCACTTACACTTTAACATTTTTGGCATTACTGACTGAAGCTCTGCAAAACCATCCTGTTACACAAGCGAAGGGAGGGGATATCTGGGGGCAAAAAGGAAGGGGGTGGGAAAGAAACCACGGAGTCATGCCTGCTCCCTCCAGGGTATTGACCTGCCACATACATTCCTTCTGTTTTTATTTTGGGACTATGGATAAAGCACGGTGACATCGGTCAATAAAAAATTCCCGCAAAACCACCCAAGCCCAAGAACATTCAAGAGATCTGCCCAAGGGGAAGCCTGCATGGGAACTGGGGTGCGCATTATATAATTAGACTGGAGCATAATTCACGAGGAGATCTATGCACCCACACCTGCGACTTCATATTCAGACATGCAACACTAACTACAAACAGATTAATAAGCAGAAATAATTTAATGAGAGCAACACAGAAGACAAAAAGGGCCCCATCACTCACCTAAAAATGCGTTAATAGGAAAGTGCTCTAAATTTCAGGGGAAGAAGCCACAGGAGAGGAAGGGGATGGGACTTGGTGCTGGACTGCTAGAAAAAGGATCGTGTTCTTGTTTTCACATACACCTTTTATTTTAAGCTTCGCAAGCTAAACAGTTTCATGCTCCTCACTCTGGCAGGCTGTAATTACACCAGAAGAGTGTGAACGTCTTTAAAAGGAAAAACCAAGTGTCTGTTGCAGAGAAATCCTGTCTTTCATTGTCTCTGCACTGACAAACAGTCCAGCCTGAGACTAACATTAGGGCACTGCAAAGCCAATACAGGGGATCGGCATTTAACGTTAAACGCTATTTCAGTGATTACACAACATTCAGATAAGTAGACTGGAAGTCTGTAATTAGTCTGTACTGACTCTTAAAAATACTTCAATTTCCATGTATTTGTTCTAAGTCACATAAAAGTTGACAAAAGCCCTGAAGAACAGGGTTACTGGAGAAGTCAGCCTTCTTCTGACAGACACCAGACACCACATGCTCTTGGTGCAAAAGCAGAAATACAATTTCTCTAAATGTCTGATCTTTAAATAGCAAAACTTTGACTCGCCTCACAAAGCATGAAAGGCTAACTGAAGTGAGACTCAATGTTTAGTTTCTTACCTCAGTTGTACCGTACAGCAAACTTTTTCAGACAATGTTGACCCAGAAAGCGCAGTCATCCTGACTGCACTGAGCAAACATTGGCATCAACGTGTTTGAATAATCCCCCACAGTACGAAACTGCAAGTTCCTGACTATTACACCTCAGTGCTAATAAAATTTACACTAATCCAAATAAAAAAAGTATTCTTCATTTCACCCTCTTTGGGCTATACTAGTTGGTTTTCAAAAAATCCTTTTTCTTTAGCAAGTTAGGGCCACCTTAGGCAATTCTTTTCTAGGAAAAAGGGCACAAAGTGTTTCTTTTCTAACTATTTTTTCCCCCTTGATGGATAAAGGAAAATATCAGGACTGATCTACACCTATAAAATTAAAGATTCAAGTTTCATTGAATGGTTCTTGCACAAAAGCACAGTAATGCCACTTTTTGTTGCTCATAACTATTTCAGTTTTGCACATGACAAATCTTTATTAAAAGGTAATCTTTGACAACTTATCCTCTTACAGCCTGTTTCCCACTCCTAGAAAGAAATGAAGTAAAGAAAACTGTCAAAATACAGGCTTGATAGGGAAGACAAGGCTGCAGTGTTTGTGTCGGATACTGGCTGGTAGTTTACAAGTGCCCCACAGACACTGTAATTTGTCTTGAGAAATAGACAAAAATAGGAGAAATTCTAAAAGGGACTTTTTCAAATTCACATAGGGAAGTAAACTTAAATTTTTTTGTGCAGTGTTCAGAAATCAAGATGGTACTATAAAATGCTTTTCTCTAGCCAGGTAAACAAGTGCTGATCATAACTTCTATATATGCTAGTTGGAAAATTTAAATTATATTTTCCTATAGAACATATTATGACAAGTGAAACGTAGTCAATAAATAAATGAAACCAGAGAAATCCAAAGAAACTATTTTTCCTCATCTGGATGTAATTTTTTCTTTCAGTCATTCTTTTTTTTTTTTCTCCACAGGAGCACAAATTCATAGTTTGTACTCACCTTTCATGGGATAAAATCTGAAAACTTGGATCTTTAGTTGGTTCTATGCTGCTAGTATTATAACAGGCAGTTCAAGGACTCGTTGGCATGGAGAACTAATTACCCATGAAACTTGAATTATGTTGGCAGGGCACTGCAAAGAACGGCTACAGTGCCACTTCGTGTGATGTGGCATAAAAACGAGGAGGACTTTATTTCTAGGTCTCTTAGGAGAATATCTTTCAGTGACTAGGAAGAAAAGTAAAAGGTAGAATAGCATCTTTTGAAACTCTTCATAGATTTTATATGCATTTTGGCCAAGAAGTGTTTAAGATTATTCAGTGCATTGGCTGAAAGTGCTTAATTTGGAACACAACAAAAGGCAGTCAGTTTTCAAAAAGGAGCATTTCCCATTTGAAAATCCACTTCATTTTCATGTTCACATTTTTTACTATGTTCACTTAAAGTGCCATTTTGTGTTTGGCCAATAAAAATCTGCCCAGAATTATACACTTTGTTTATGAAACAGGGCACTGAGTATCCAGAAGTATACTCCATTATAAGCTTTAAAGATGTATGGACTTCTTCATATTTAATATTCTACAAATGTGGCTTCCACATATCCTTGCATAGGGAATCTGGCTTACATGAACAGATTTCTTTCTTGTTTGTAAATATGAAATCAAATGCGGGGATTATGAGTAAGGATAATGGACATATGTCCGTCCCCAATACCATGGGCTATGCAATGCCCAACATCAGTAATTCATGACCAAGTGGTAACAAAGGGCAGACAACTTTGTCTTCTCTGCACCACAGCACTGGTGTTTTCTTTTGAGCATGAACATTGAGGACATCACATTATCCAAAGTCATAGGCTAAGACCCACTGTTCTAGTGGCCTTTCCTTAGAAACAAAAATGGATCAACTCTGGCCAATAAAGGAAACAGCAGTGATTATAATACTAGGAATAATGTGGACTGTGATTGTGGAGCTTGAGAACCAGAATTCTCGTTTCTTTTCCCCTGATATTAGCAATAAATGTGCCCAGTGAATTGAGAATGTAAGGTACCACAGGGATCCTAAATCAAGATACTCCTAATGTGGCAGAAATTTTGTGGTTGTTTTGTTCCTCATTACTATCCAGTAGCCTACTCATTATTTCTCTGTACTTAGATTTCCCTGCCTCTAAAAACTGACATAGTTGTATATAATTAAGATATAGTCCACAAACGAACGTTTTTCTACTTAGGACATTTTTGAGATTTGCTGACAAGTGCTACAAACTTGCACAAAAATATATCAAAAGCATGGAACAGAAGCAGAAGGCCTTGTCATTGCAAGTGATAAGTTGCCTCATTTCCTTTATGCAAAAGACCATCTTGGATAATTTCTTCTTATAGGTTTCTCTGGTAAATAAATGGATAAAACCTCTCAAACAAACAAAACCTCAGATATCAATCGCCACAAGAAAATGAGCTTTCCTTCTTCACTCCAAGCAGAAGAGAATTGTCTTCCTATGTATTTTACCTACAACCTGCTGACTTGACAGTTTTAGCTTTGTTGAACATTTTTCACAGGAATATGACCCCAGAATTCTGTTTCCTTAAAATCAGACTCTCCATAAGAAAAGTAGAGAGGCAAAGGACAACAACAAGCAGAGTAGGGATTCTGCTATTGACAGCATTTTGTCATTTCTAATATGACCTTGGAGGTTGGTCACATTGGTTGGTCAGTATCATTTCAAAAACCTGACAGTCTGCTCATAGTGCCAGAAATCATTACCATTGGCATCATGTTAACCGGAGGTGGCTTCACCCACTAGTGCCCCTGCAAAGGTCAGATTCAATGGTTTACGCCTACCATTTTCAGTTCTTTGCTTTAAAGTGAAACGTGTCCGTTTAGCAATGCTGCTGTAGTCACGAATGTTTTGCATACATGGAAACTCCAAGGTGAAAGGGAGTGAAAGGGGTTTTCTCAGCCACACACACACAGCTTCTGTGAATCTTTGATGTTTATGTCAAAGGGTGGATGGACCTCTCAGACTCACATAGTCTGAATCATAGCAGGTGTGCAGTCAGAGATCCAACAAAATTAGTAATTTCATGAGATTAATAATTTCATCAAAATTGTGCAGACAGATCGAAATTACATAATAAAAGGTCAGGGAGGCGAGATGTTCATCTGCACCAAAGCAACTTAGCAGTTCAGAAGTCTTAAATCTCTCCTTAAATCATATTGCCTTGATGACTACAGGGCTGTAACAACCTACAACAACAATAAAAACTCTCAATTTCAGTAATACAGTGAAGCACTTAAGTGGAAAAAGCTGTTGACAGATGACTTTTAAGTGTGGCAATGTTAATGCTCTTGTCACATCTTACACTTCTATCTTGTGTTTAAAAGGCAAACACTGCAATCTCAGACTACCAGGCACGACCGCGTAAATCTGCGGGTCAGTTTCCTGTGGGAATATCGAGCCTGCAGCCATGGGAAACACATTTACAGTACAGCAGCAGTCAGGAGAAAGCAAGACCTACCATCTCTTCTTAAAGGTTAATCCCCTAATCTTAGCTGTAAAGTATAGGATTTACAGTGAACACAAAGAATGTAGTTCCTATCTGGGTCTAATCTAATCATTACCTATTGGATTTCCAACACACTTTACTAATCAATCAGTTATCTGCTCACCTTCCAAATGTAATCTCTGTATTATAATGATGTACCATCAGTGCCTCAGGCTAGATTAATTT
Organism: Theristicus caerulescens; assembly: GCA_020745775.1. Lineage (NCBI taxonomy): Eukaryota > Metazoa > Chordata > Aves > Pelecaniformes > Threskiornithidae > Theristicus > Theristicus caerulescens. Next base: position 131,223,882 of record CM036558.1, on the reverse strand, counting down.
AAAGTAACTACAATTTAAAGTAATTGCAGGCAGGGAGAATCATAACCTTATATTACGTTTTTACATTGTAATTTCACAAACAGTTACAGACAGGAAAGGAAAAAGCCTGCAGTGACTTGAAAATATAATACACACTTGCTAACCCACTTTTATAACTTTGCACAGGTTAAGGGATATTCTTAGTAGATAAAAGTTTCCAACACTTCATATGCCGGAGTAAAACAACAAACTGCAATAACGTTTTAAAAATACATAACTGTAGAAGAAATGATCTGTCTTTGAGAAAAGGAAAATATGTCTCTGATTTTAAAGTTGTTAATATAGTTGAACAAAACATTAAAGAAAATTAAAAATAATATTTTTATATTAACTTCAAATCCGTGAAAGTTTTGAAAGAAAATTCCCGCATATTTTTCAGTAAGAAGAGTGCTTGCTGCTAAGTTACAAACTTCTAATAATATACAGTTACTTAAATTTATTTCTCACCATCTGATTTACTTTGTTTTAGAATTTCATATTTCAACACAGCCAAGAAGTGCACTTGTCATACAAAAGAGCCTGGTATAATTGAGCCAGATGACGTGCCCCACAAGTAAAATCAGCCATTCATGAAAGCTGGTCACCAGAGGCCATTTCAAACAATGCACATTTCAAAGTAATCTAAAGTAATCCCTTTTCTCTACTGATTTGGTTTCCAGGCAGTCTTAAGCACATGTGTTCAGCAAACAGGAGGCTTATTAAAACCTGATGTTATATTGGAAGTTATAATGCCATTGCCTTGTGATTGAATTCCGTGTCCGTGAGTCTTCAAAGAGAGGGAAAAAAATCAATTAAATTTATATGCTTATTAAACATGAGTGTCATGATACATGCCATTTATTAGCACTTGCTATATAATTAAGACCGAGAAAGATAATTAGATGTGTACTAGGCTCCAAACAGGCTTCTGATATCAGATTTTTTTTATCTTTAAAGAAAGTGGCTTTCCAGCTACCAGGTAATATAATTGCTAAAAGACTCCAAGTATTTTTCAAATATAAAGAGTAACCTCTGTGTACGAAGGAATTTAAGGTAATTTAAAAATTCCACTTTAAAACCACATATCTTTGCTATATCCCTGCTCACTTCAGCAGTGTGGGGCATTACGAAAACATACCGTACAATAACACACTGATGGTTCAGTGATCCAGTAAGTGGTCTTGAGTTTGGAGATCATATCACAGAGGTGAACAACAGCAACACAGTTTGCACATTTCTTTAAGTTCCTATCCAAGTCCACTGGCTTTAGAAACTGTGCAAAAGCATAGATTTTCACATCTCCTTTAGATAGAGAACTCTTTCAATTTAAAAAGCTTCCTTCCTAGATATGTTTACTTCCCCTCAAAGATCTGTAACTCTCTTTGAAACAGGGATTTTTTATTTTTTATTTGGTAAACAGTTTGTTTTCCTAAATAAACGGACATGATTAGCTTGAATATGAATACAGCATCTTTAGCACAGAATATGTATGGATCTACATATATAGGAGAAGACAGAGAACATGCCCATTTCCTCCTGGTAATGTACACACCTCCATTATCACAGGGAGAGGTTAAGGTAGCTTGTGCAGTCTTGTGGGTGGGTGGTCTTGGGTGGAAGCTGAGCCTAACGCGCGGCTGCTCTGGCCGCTCTTCTTGCTGACTGCATGGGGGAAGCCGCAGGAGCTCATGGGGACCAGAGGAGTTCATGTAAGGACTGAAGCATGAGGAATTGGCAGTATGAATCTATATAAATGTACGTACGTAAACAGATAGAGCACCTGTACTCCTAGGAGAGGATCTCACATGTACTTTTAGCTATAACACAGAAGGATGGACTTCTCACAAACACCATGGGGATTTAGATAGGTGCCATCCCCTGGTTAACCAGGAGAGTCGGGCAGTTCCCATAAGTGTTTTTGAAAAACTTTATTATACTACAGTGTGGAAAGTGAACTTATTCGTAGCATCAGTACTTTGTGTGCTTACATGTAGAGTGAGTGTGCTTATAGGCATGTCGATCCACTACAGACTGCATATGGTATCTGCTGACTTTCTCTTTAACTTCCAGGTCTGGAGGCCAAGCCTAATAATTTTTTTTTTGAGTAGTCCCATTATATTCAAATGAGTTTTACCCTCAGTAAGTTCAAATTTAATTTAATAAGACTACTAAGAGAGACTCAATGGATCAGGTTGTGAGTACCATCTTTTAAGCAAAATCTTCTTACTAGGTTGTTTCTCTTTGTCAAGCAGCTTTTCCAGTCCCGGCACAGTAAAAATTTTACCTTCACTGATATACATGTAAAAGCTCTTTGACAGACCAAAAAATGTGTTTTTAAATAAGTTCCTCCCTGACAAACCTGTACTATAGAGAAACCAGCCTACTAATAATAGTAAACAGACAGTCAGACCAAACAAAACAATCTATTACAAAAAACAGATGCTTCATATCCTTTTCCATAAAGACTAGTCAGCAAGGAAGTTGCAATGACTTGAGGCACTCCTGAGAAGCACATCACCCCTCCTATCTGTCTTACTTTTAATTGCCTTGGTAATCAGGAGGCCCCTGGTGTTCCCCAAGCTGCGTTACCTGGGAGGCACAAGGTACAGCCCCAGCCCAGGAACATGAGGGACTTGTGTCAGCTATCACAGTAATCCTTCCAGTCCCCTCGCCTTCCATCAGTCATCTCGCTGTCCCACAGTCCCCACTCAAGTGCACACCTGTGTACACTTGGGGGGGATTCCCGGGGTGACCTGTGACTGACCCACCATGGGGGAACTCAGAAAGCCATCTCCACGTGGCCTCAGTCCCATGCCAGGAGCATTACGGGAGGCACGTCCTACCAGATGAAAAAAGTTTTGCAGAGGAATGGCAGCAAATATGAGCAAGGAATACGACTGATGGAGTTTACTGCCAAATCAGGTGTCCAAGTCCTTACTTAGGCCCTGATACATGTGTTCTGCTGTGCAAAATAAATGTCTGCTGGATTCAACAGGACTCCTCACCTCCTTGAAACAACCTCCTGCAGGCTCTTCAATAAATCCCTGGTGCAAGGATGCTTTAAGATCTTTGCTGAATATTTCAAAATAAGCTAACCATCACTAGCACATGAGGAAAGGCCAAAATGTACAAAGCATCTGGATACTGAATTTCATCTGAAAATTAATATTCTTATCAAAAAAGCCTGAAATTAGAGTCACATTTCCCTGTTCAATGACAATATATTGTATACAGCTTATCTGTCCAAGGAATACCAATTCTCTCACCCCGAGTTCTGGAAATCTGCTCTCAAAGAGCTGTTTGAAAATAATCTTCGGTCTGAGATCTAAGAGACTCAAGAATGACTTGTTGAAATTATTCTGCTAATAACTTTATCTCAGAAAACATTTTGAAACGGTAGCACATATAAATGCACCTTCATTTTCCAAGTGAAAATGCCTGCTGAAAGACTTTCTTCATCTTTCAAGCGCACACACAGGTACTTCAATTTCACAGTCCTGGCTTCTGTAGATGAGAGAGCAGTTTTAAAGCATGGAAGCCGAGGCTGAATACATTCAAGCACACATATATTTATTTCCAATGCACTTCTTATTAAGCAAAGTCCCTATTTAACAATCAAGAGACATGATTTTATATCATCTTTATAAATGATATAGATATATCTTGTATCTTTATAGATAGTTAATTGTAAGCCTGCTCATGAGCCAAGATTGTGCTAAGATGCCTAACACAGCACGTATTGAATTATTTTCTCTAGCAGTGATGGAGCAGGCAGTCAACCTTATGTCCCAGCACTTGACTGTGCATTATGCACAGAGGGGGAAGACAGGAATGGAAATTGGTAATCATTAGGTAGAAGCTTCTGAATAATACAGAATGGATAAGGAATGGGAAGGACCAGGCTGTATCAGAAATCACTCCCAGATAACGGAGATGAGATAGAAAGGCAAAGGACAGAACTGTAGTGCTTTTCTTCATTTTGTGTAGGAAGGAAATTGGGAGGCATCCCAATTTACAGTGATTATTGTGGGGAAACCATCAATGCTTGCTTTACTGGATGTTTTTTTCCTAAATGTAGATGAGATGTTCTTATATGAAAGGTGTCTCATAAACTGTGTCAATGACCCAATTCAGGAATGCTTAGACCAACATATAGAGAATCCACTTCTTTGTCCTTAGCACGCTCAGCTGTGAGGTCAGACCAGGCTGCTCAGAGCTTTACCAAGTCAAGCCTTGAAAACTCCCAAGGATGGACACTGCCTAAACACTCTGGGGCCCTGTTCCACTGCTTAACTGTCCCAAGGGTGAAATTCATTTTTCCTTATATCCAGTCTGAACCTCTTTTGTTTCAATTTATGTCCATTGTCTCTTGTCCTCCTGCCATGCATGGAATGGGGCTCCGTCTTCTCAGTGACCTTCCTGTAAGCACTGGGGGGCTGCTGTTAGATCGAAGCTGTCTCTGCTCCATGGTGAACAACCCAGGTCCCACAGCCTCTTCACATAGAGCAAGGGCTCCAACCCCAACCGTCTTGATGGTCCTCTGCTGAAATCACTCCAGTTTATCAATATTTCCCATATTTGGGACCCAGAACTGTTAGATGCTAACAAGTGCTGAGTCAAATACATTTTAATATTTATTTAAAGAGGTATTGCTATTGTTTAAAGAGGGAGAAGTGAGCTGAACTAAGTGAAACAAAAATGTCACAGAACTTTTCTCTTGTAAAGTGAATGAATCAGTGAAGACTTTCAAATAGTCGGTTGACCGAAAACATGATTTTTCTATTTCCGATTATTTCCGAACTTTTTATGTTATTCTCAGGACCAGAAATTAATAGTGCCATTAAAAAAGCTGGTTTTGCTATAGTTACAGGCTGACCGAAGTCCTTTGAACTGGGGAGAAGTCTTCCAATTATTTCAGTGGTCATTGCTTTAGCAGAAATGAAAACTGATTTAAACATCATTTTGTGGTTTGTTTTTTTTTTTTGTTAATAAAACAGAGTGATTAAAGCAGTCAGGATTTGGAAAAGAAGTGCAACTTTGTATATGAGAAAAGAGAGATTTGAAATCCCCTCTGTCCCAGGCCCCATGTAAATGTAAAGAGCACAGCTGGAATGAAACAAATGATCTGACTGGTTTCTGATGAGCTGGGTGGTGTAAATGTTTCACACTAACCACACTGCACACTCATAATATAGGAGCTAATTCATCTGCCATGAATACATTCCTGTGTATGTTGTCCTTTAAAATAAACAAGCAAAAATGAGTAATTTATCAGGAGTTAAATGAATATTTTTCCAGAGGGACCCCTTCTGTCCCATATGGCTGATTTTAAAGTCTAAATGCAGGCATCTTAAATGCTACATCCCCTGTCTCACTATGTGAAACAGTTATTGCTTTTAAATATGGAATTTCAAATTTTTAGCGTTGTCAACAAGTACCAATTGTTCCTGAAAATATCATTTAGGTTGCTTATTAGTTTCTTAGAAGATTGCAAAACTCTAAACACAGGGCTGCAGACAGTATGTAATGATAATTTTTAAGAGCCTCTATTTACAATGGCATTGCATTTGCAAAATGTGTTTATTTCTAGATTTAATTTAAGAAATTTTGGTGGAAGGTTTATAACAACAATAAAGCAGTTTTACAGGAAAAGTCTCCTGGAAAAAAAAGCTAATCATAACCAGCTCTGCATGTATTAAATTTTACAAATCCTTTTTATTTCTTAATACCTTAAAATCTATCAAAACCAAATTATTCTTAAAGACATTATGATTTGTTAACATCACAGTGATTAATGTATTTCCCAGAGTTTTTCTATGGTAGGAATGAAGTTATTAATTAACTTGCATTTGTTCCTGCAGAATCTTCCCCATAGTAAGGGTTACTCATGTAGGCAGCTCTTGATCATAAGCTCTTAGTAATAGATACTCTGAGACTGAGGGTCACAGGTTTATTAGACTAACACAGCCTCCACATAACTTTCCTCCAAAATTAGAGGTGCTTCCATGGCTTACAGTGAAAAGCAAACAACGCCTCTTGGACAAAAGATTCCAAAAAACTCCACAAGGAGGTCATGGCTTAATTCCCCCTGTTTTCTGCCCATTTTCCTTTGTGGCAGAAGAATTCAACACTGAACGTTAACATAGAAAAACTTTCAGACTGAAAATGCTCTGTTATTCATGTGTAGTGTCCTGATGCATATCTGGAAACTGTAACTTGCACCTAAAGAAAAGCATGAACACTGTTTGGAAAAATCACTTGCTGTGGTGGTGGTGTTAAACAGAGAGGCAGTGCAAAAGACTTCCAAGCTACAGAAAGAAGGACACCCTGAAAATACATTTTCCTATCTCTGTTCTTTTATTCAATTTTATAATGCGCTTTTATAAAATTCCTAGCTTTCCTTAGCATCTCCTTTAAAAGCAGAGTGGTTTCAAGCAGGTGACATACATACCCTAAATCCCCTCCCCAGACTTGCAGGATGGGGAGACAGCACCCATATAGCACATAGCATAATCCACCACTTGGTCGCCTTCTTGGGTTACCTCACCCTCTTGTTTTTCCATTTTACTGAAAGCTCTTAGAAAGTTACCTCTTCCCTAGCTGGTAAAGTATCTTTAGATTATAGACATGTTAAACTTTGGACAAAAATATACCAAACATTTCAATGTATAAAGAGAGAGAAAGAATCTGAAATGAAAAATGCATTATGCTAAAGTATCGCATGGCACCAGATTATGTTTCCATTATCTCCTACATTTAAAACTCTGTTCAGCCCCTGTCAGAGGCCTTTATCTTAACATTGCAACTATTTGTAAGACTCTTCCACATTTCTTTGCATGATTTTCCCTCCCAAAACTAGGCCTTTATTACAATATTGAGTTACTTATTCAGCTTTTCACAGAATAGAGCTGGGAAAGAGATACAGCGAAATGTCTGAGCATTGGCATGTGTTTCCTACATTCACTAATGTAATTTTTATGTACCTGCAAATGAAATCCTTCTGTGTTTCAAGTAACACCTATAACCACATTTTCAGGGCACAGCGCAGGCCTTATGGGCCATGGCCGGGAGCAGCCGGCAGCCTGTCCTGTCCCAGCCCCCAAGCCAGGAGCAGGGCACCGGGGTGGGGGGCACTGGGGCAGCCCCAGCCCCAGGCATTGGGCACCTCCCTGAGGATGGGGACAGGCCCAGGCCGGGCTGGGACATGGGCCCATGGGTAGGCCCGGCTCAGCAGGGCCCATGGCCTGGCAGGGCCAGGGGGAGCCCAGGGGGCTGAAACAGGGTCCTGTGCCGTGGGCAGGCGCGGGGAGTCCCGGGGGGCTGGAATGGCGTCCTGGGCCGTGGGCAGGGAGGTGAAGGCCTCAGGAGGTGGGCAGGGGCAGGCAGGGGCAGGCAGGGGCGGGCAGGGGCGGGCAGGGGCAGGCAGGGCCGGAGGTGCTTCATGGCCATGACACACATGGGCAGCAACAGCATCAGTTGTAAATGAGTGAAAAAGTATCTATCCAGCTGAATGAGAATCAAAACCCATTATCTATAACTACAGAAAAGCTGCCCTAAAAGTTGCAATGGACGAGCACATTTTACCACAAAATTGTTATGGAAAAATCCACAGAATTGGCTAGTGTGGGGAAGGGTGTAAACAACAATAACCAAACAAAAATTGAGATACAGTAGAACGGAACATGTCACAAATCATCACCTTTAGTAGTATGATAAAAAGTAGTCTATTTATTATAAATTATCCTATCTTCTATGGTTTAACATTCAGCTCAGCAATCTATACAAAATATATATCAACTGTTAACAGTCAAATGATACAGGTTTTAGCTTACAGGTGAGGACATAGTGGGAAGGCAATTTTAGGAAGCAAATAACCGTAACCAAATAGCAAAGAGCTTTTGCTAATACATTTTCTTGTTAGCGTGAAATTGCTTAAAACCAAAGCAGCTGATTGACTAGTGTGAATCATATGCATCTCCTAGACAGTGTGATGAATGTCACAAGTTAGCATTTAATACCTGCCTAAGGCTTTCAGTATTTTTGCATGTTTTCTTATATAACATCTTTCATCTAAGTTCCTTGATTCACTGTGCAAACCATTAGCTAATTGAATATCACTGGTATCAACAAAATAACATTGAAACTAGAACAGAGAAGGATCAGCTCAACTACTCTGAGTCTAGGCTAAGCTTTCTGCTTACTCCCAGACTTAAGGCTCAGATGGTAAACCTTAACTTTTCAATCTGAAAATAAATTTCTCTACAATTTCATGTTGTGGAAAGAACAACAAAAAACACTGGAAGGGTTTTGTTTTCTTTGCAGTATGAAATGAAAAAATGTGAATTCTTGAAAGCTGAACTGTCATCCTCTGACCGGCTTTACCTTTAATGAAAGTCATAGTGCAGATACATCCCTATGATATTAAATGACAATAGTCTTAAGTACAAGGCCTCCCTTAAAACCCGATGATATTACTGCTGAGGATGTTATGCCAGAAGGACTTTCCAAAACTAACACCATTCTGCAATTTATTATGGATGATGACATGTCAAGCTACACTGGGCCATGAGCTTGGATCCTTAACGGACATCCAGGTAAGCCTCCTCAAAGATGTATTCCTGACTTGTTTCCATTCATCAACCTTGCATTTGAGTTATGACTGTCTTACACTAATTCATGTCTTATAACACACTATTCAGATATTATTAAGGGAAATGATAAGCTGACAGTGCCATATTTGGGTCAATGTGCAAAGTAAAACCATGGCTTCACTTACTGCTCTATACTGTAGGTAAAACATACTATATTTCTTCACTAATGTATGATGCATGTTACCTTAGGAGCTAAGTAAGGGAACTGACAAAGATTTACTGATATTTACTTATTTACTAATATGACATTTTCAGGTTGGTTCATGACAGAGTATTCATCTGAGTTATGGTTCTTTGCCATATATAAATTTGCAACCATCAGACATTCTACATTTAAATACCTCAACACCATGACTTTTCTCTCTTTGAAGACAGAGGCCATATAAATTGCATAATCTGCAGGACATTCAGACTTGGGTAATAACAATACCAGTGGGTACTAAAATGTGACATATTACTTGCTGCTGTGTTGTGGACTATTGTGGCTGATGCGTCATCTGTTAACTGGGCAAGAGCAGCACATCTTGAACAACTGTAAGTTAGCACAGTTGTGCCAGCAGATGAACTTGCTGATCCCATGGTCAGGCAATTGTTATTATCCTGATATTTTGTTCACAGGTCCCTAGACTACAGACTCTCACAGAAAAATGACCTTACAACATGCTTGTGCCTCAAGAAACAGCACTTGCTGGCATTTGAAGGATTTAACAGTAGTCACCATCTGTTAATGTTTTGATTCATTACTGGCACAGGCCAGACACAGGTAAGATGTTATCTTCTTTCCACCATTACTACAACTGGTTGTGAATCTAACAATATCAACTGGCATCTGAACCTAATTTATGCTTAAGCATAAAGCAGCAGAAAAGGAGCCTAAAATGACTGTCAGTATAAAGGCAAGGTTCCTTAGCAGAAAGGAAGCCATACTGTAGATGGGGAAGCCAAGATGGGAGGAACCAGGAATTACTATTCTAGTGAGAAAAGATTGTTAAGTGTCATTTTCCCAAGTCTTTTCTATACATGTAACATTCAGTAAAAGGAAACTTTTATGATCTAGTAATCAAAGTTTTCTCTGCTTCCACAGCCAACTATTACTGCTGTTGTCAGCTGTGCTGACAATAAAATATCTCCCTATCACTTTGGGGAATTATTCTGTATCTTGCAATAACCAGTGGTTATGATTAACATAATATTCTTATTAACTGGCCTTCTAGGAAAGGATGTTGACAGTTAAAGATGGGATACAACTATTAATAAGCATGCAGCCTCCTTTATTTACAAATATTTCCTGAATTCTGCAATTTTTCTCTGATGATCAGTGGTTATGCATTCAGTGAATATTTCCCGCCTTTTCCCTTCCTCCAAGAAAATCACATAATATAAGCACATCAAAGCTGTGGGTTATAAGGCATTAGCAAGTGATCACCCTGTGGAGGGTCTCTCAGTCTATGAATACTACTAATTAGGCAATACGTATGAGAGTTTCCTCAATGTGTGGTTGCTTACTCTTCATAGAATCATAGGATCATAGAATAGTTTGGGTTGGAAGGGACCTTTAAAGGTCATCTAGTCCAACCCCAGGAACATCTTCAACTCAACAGATTTTTCTTTACTTAATCATCAGCAAAATAACCCATGTAAAACACAAAATAGTCTAGCTGTTTGATCATTCCCTTTCTTTGTGTTAGCCCTTTGATATTTAACCTCCCATTTCAGTCATCTTTACAAGGATGTTTTCCAGAGAAACAATATGTCTCATTTGATGCTATATTAATCATTTGAAGAGAACATGTATGTTGCTAGGTTGGCAGTAAGTGTATGCATATGAAAGCAGGCCCAGTTGTAGGCCACAATGAGGTCCTTCTGCAACAGACCAAGAGCCCTTCATCTTTATTGACCTAGGGAGCAGGTCAGATATGATGGCTGCTATAACAAAGACATTTCTTGAATACAAAAATGCCTTTGCAGTCACACCAGCTAATCAGTCTGAAAATCTCAATTTTATTTGGCTTTAAAATACTTCAAGATAACAGCACAATACGGCTGACATGCTAGAAGAAAGGCTAATACTTAATCTTTTCCAAGCCATGACAGACATGCAAATTAACATCTGACTGGAGATGGTGAGCCTTTTGGCAAACTCTAAGTATCTTTTCACCTACTAACTAAAGCAACAACTAACTCCAGAAGAAAGTAACTTCACCAGGTAAATAAGACACTTGCATCTCTGTTACAAAAAAAAAAAGAAAAAATCTCTGTCGTAAGCAATGGGCTGTGTTGTCCCTGTTTTGCTCTGCAAACATTTTTCTTTTCACCCAGCTTGTGAGAGAGCAAGCTAACTGCATGCCAACTATAGCACATTTACCAGTTAGATTCTATGATCAAGTAGATGGTGGTGAACTATGTGCAAGAGGATCCTGAAAAGTAGTAACTTAGGATCCACCTGGATTCATGTAAAGGGTAGAAACTTTCATGTGGATCACAAGAAAAGGATAATACTTTCACCTTTTTCCTGTTCTGTGGTACCTTACCCATCCTGACCTGAAGAATAAAACTTCTAAGGCCACCACTATGGAAAATTAATGCACTTACACATATGTATGTGTTACTTTGGTGACAAAAACTTAATAATACTTAAAATAACATTTTAAATGGAATTTTATGTGACAGTTTCAAAAGAAGGAAGACCCAGCAGGATGAATACTCTTTTCTACAACAGAATAAGCTCTTACCCATAGAGATACACAACACCCTCTAAAACTGCTCAGAGATTAAGGTATGTAAGTTATGTGGCAAATATTATAGGGATCTTAGTTTCTGTCCTGCTTCATGGGATGAAAAGGAGCGTTTAACTGCTTGGCTCCTGCTGTTCTTGAATGAAAATCCAATGCTTCATTAATATTTATCCCTTTTTCTTCTAACCCTACTATACATGCTCTCTTTCGGAGTTTCAGGAAAACCAGCAATTATCACATCAAAGGTCATCAGTCCACCAGAGAAACTTCAATCCTTAACTGATGGAGAATTGCTGCAGCTTTTGCAAATAACTCGGATCAGTCGAGCAAGTGTTTTCCCTCCTCCCTTCCCTCCTGTGACTCTTGTTGGTTTTATTTAATCAGCTTAGAAGACCTCCTTAGTTTTCTTGTGATGCCATACACTATCCTAGACATCAAAAAGATTTTTATACTGCTGTTATATTTATACAGAGGGAATAAAAGAATAACAATGATTTAACCATGCTATACAATAGGTCCAGTCTGAAACAGTCTGAAGGACTCTGCTTAAATTTCCCAAGAGATATTTTTGTTAAGCTCCATTCTGACGTTATTGGCAACACTCTCAGTTACTTCAATAGTAGCAGTAGCATTAAAGAATGAAGGTGAACCATGCAGATGAAAATGACAGAGATGTTCAAGTTACTGAACAGCAGAAATCAGGAGAACCACTGAAAAATGAAGAGACTCTACTCCTGCCAACAGCAAGCATTAAATAAAAAAGATATGAGTCAAACCCCCAAGATAAATCAAGAAACTGGTTTCAAAATAATGGTATTTTAAAAAAATAATAAATGCTGTGCTCATGTTACTTATCTTTTGGCTTCATAGCCTTTATCGTTGTGCATTTTGAAAGTTTTTTTGGCAATCCTAAGTCCTAAAGAACATTAGTTTTTTCTGCCAAATAAGAGATAAGTTTTCCTACAATCATGTCATGCCAAAAATGAGATGTCTGATACAGCAGAGAGAGTTGCTAATGCTAAAAAATGTGTTTTCTTCAGGGCCGAAGATGACAGTTCTGATGACACGCAATAGGAAGGGCACCACACTCATCTGTGTTTCCAGCCTCACTGGAGAACAGATGACCAAACATCATTAATTCTGGGTATTACTTTTTTTGGCTCTTGTACCTTTGCACAATGAATTGATTTAGGCATGTAGGAATCTTGATGTTAATCAAAACATGACTTCAGTGTCATGTAGCCTGCTAGCTTGGGCAGTTTACCTCCACTAAAACAGAGTACCATTCAGTGCTTTAAAAAATCATTAAAATAAATTAACAAATTTGGCAGAACTGTCAGGGAATACTGCTCTACTTTGTCTGAAGTATCATTTCTGTCTCACTGCTATTTCTGGCTCTGATCCTTTGCACAAGTCCTGTGGCCAAGTTCCATTAAATAAAAGTCTTTCCTACTTTATATATGAAGCTGTGCAGGGAATTTGCCTTCACAATATTGTAAAGCAAAACCAAATAATTTTATCCATCTTACTGCTTTAATGTAATTAGTCAGTTGATTCGATTTAATCATTTAATCCATGCTCCCCAGTGCCTCCTTTAAAGATAGAGAGTAGGAGGGAACACTCCTATGTACTGAGCCAAGCCAGCTATATGTTTCTGAAGCATGGTTTTCATTTTGATAGAATTACAATTTTGTAATTCTATGTTTCTCTTCTTTACAATAAACTAATCTCACGTCTGTAAGGGTGGAGACACATCTAAGAAGCCACAGAACCATATGAAGCTGAAATTTCAGCCCTTCCCAGCTCTGCAGCCCTCCCTACCAAGACATGAGCTGGTATATTCCGCCTGCATGAGAGACTTCCCTCACCATGCACTACATCAGGTAACAGTTTTGGTGATCTTGTACTCATTTTGATAAGGCAGAAGGGGAGAAGAGGAACACAGGCAGAAGACCTGTTTCTTCTCCCAGAAAACAGAAAGACCTGCTGTCTTCTTACTGTGTGCTGGCAAGGTTGGGAACATTGGTATTGGTACTACAGCTTCGCATCATGTAATTGCCTTAAGTTCCTTGGACACCCTGCTAATGCAGGGCCTCCTATACAGTTAATTTGCTTAAGATAAATATAGTAATGTGTTTTTACTGTACTTTCATACTACAGCACCTACTTCTTGGGTGTGTGGTTGGCCTAGCAAAGTAAACTCAAGAATTAACTAGGTGCATTTTTCTATAGAAGTGGACTTTGTTAAAAAGTGACTTGAAATGTTAAACAATTGGTTTGTTTAAATAGCTGAAGTAACTGAACATTTGAGATTGACTTCAGAACATGAATATTCTCACAGCAAAATACAGCGCGTTGAGGAATTTTGCCTATGGCTATGGTATGAATGAACTGAATCATCCCCTGAAAAACAGACATTTCTTCGATCATCAACTGAGCACGTAAAACAGAGGAACTGGTATAGTATAGCAAACAAGCTGCCATTCAAGCAGTGAAATTTTACTGTTGTGTTTTATGATTAGTACATTTGACCACACTGATATTATCAGCTTCTTAATTCATAATTACTGCTCTGTTTTTAGCCCTGTTAATTTTGTTACAATTCAGTTAGATTTGACAAGCGCAGCAGAAAGCAGCCACAGAAGCAGTTGAAAGACTTTCACTCAGGTGCACTGGAAGTCCACTCAGGTGAGCTGAAAGGAGCTCCCTGGATAGGGAAGCATTGGTAGCAGAGAGAGGACATGTCACAGGTCTGCCATGTGAAAGCCAAGTATGCTGAACTGCCCTTACATTAGATCCTAGGTGAAAACAACAGCAGAGACCACAAAGGCTTTTTTTAAGATTTCTGTTATAAAAACATCGACACCATTCCTCTTGGATAAAACCCCACTATCGGTATGAAAACCATTGTCCCATCAACACTCAGGTACAGTACTATAGCACGCGTGGCTATGAGTTGTTAGAAACACACTAAGGTCGTCAAGCTGCTGCAGAACATTCAACTCTAGGAGAGTTACAGGTCAGAAATGATGCACTAACAAAAGCTGCTCTGGTTAGTTGTTTCTGGATGGTGTGATAAGCACTGATTTTCGTCTACAAAGAAATGGTTCTGAGCATCGTACCCAAAAGATCACCTCTTCCTGAATTACAGTTCTGCAATGGGGACATCTTGAAGATAGATTAGGTTACCTGCTGGATACACTTAAAGTTTCTGAAGCTTTAGGGAAAGATGTGAGTTTATGAAACAGAGAATAGGCAGTGTGCTTGTGGCACAGGGAATTCTTCAGTCTGGGCTTTCTTTTTCCAACCGGCTGAGGAAATTCAGTTGAAGAATACAGTATCTGGATTGCACCACTGGAAGGGCAGAGGTTGTACAAAATACATTGGGTTTTGCATTTTAATGAATTTATAGTATGTCTATAGGTTAGCACAATCACAGTGAGATAAAAAAAGAAAGCTTCATGTGAGATACAGTATTCTTACTTTTTGCCCCCAGGCACTGTATATTGCAAGACTGCTGCTTGTCTAGATACAAGGCTGTGACTAACTGATGATTAATTAGCTTAACTTATACTCTCATCAAATTCACTACTTTCATAAGTATTTCTTAAATGCCTTGGCTCATGTAGACAAACGCATGCAATTATTGACATAGTTCAAATAATTCAACACTTCTAGCAGAAAGGCTCAAAGAAATATAAGCACACTGAAGTCTTACCAAATGTCCTTAATGAAGTTTTCTCTGTGGTCACAGGCAACGGATTTTTTTGGCTCCACAGAGCTTTCAGAATCTGTTCCACATGGCATGTCTTTGGTCCTTGTTTTGATAAGAAAAGATTAAGGGACTTGCCCAGGCAAATACCAAGACATGGTTGGAACTACCTGTATTTATGGGAGTTCCCAGTGCATTTAACAGACAATACTGACAGTAGTGGCTTTCTCAGTTTAGGCAGTGTCTTAATTTTGCCACTGTTCACATTAAATGTCTAGGAAGTTTTGATCAGAATCTTGTCTACAGTTATAATCTAGAAATACTTGCTGTATGTGATTGTTACCATCTGGGTCAACTGGGGTATACGCTGTCAAACATCAACCACAAATGGATCAGACTGCATTCTAATGATAAACAGAACCATCCCAATATAACTCTTATTTACTTTTCAAATTGTGAGGCTTAATTAATATTTTTTAGAAAGTTCTTGATTATAAGTTGCTATAGAAATTAAAAATGTTTGCAGCCCATAGAAACCTTTGCTTCAGCACAACTAAGATGTTTTTCTTGTTACGTTTTCTCTAATTATGTTTCAGTCTTGTCCATGGATCTTAGTTTTCCATTGTCTAACAGCATGTTTGAGGTTTCTGGATTTCATTTATACACAAGCTAACATTATAGTTTCAGAATCTCCGCTAGTTGAAATAGGACTTCTGAAAAGAAAAATAAAAATAAAGAAATGAATATACAATCACAAAGAAGCTGGGGGAACATCCCAAAAGTTAATTGTCCAGAATTCTCTGCTTTTGGCAAGGCAAAATCAAGGGCAGCTAAGAACAACTTCATTTGGAAGTGACTCCATCAGGTATGGAAACAGCATGCTTCAACTGCAGCAACTTTCACAGCCATCTTAAACCACTAAGATTTTAATAAATCTGAGGTTAGGCTTTCAAGACTACTCTAGAACATATGTGTCTCACTGTCATATGAAGAAAAATACATGTGTATGAATGTTAAAAGTTTGGAGAAACTGAAAGAAGCAGTGCTGGAGCACTATTTCATGGCACAGGCTTTCAAGAGCTGCCCAGGTCATAGTGCCAGTGTCAGTCTAGGATTGACGCATTAGAGTCTCCTGATGTGAAGTACAGTTTAGAGATGAATACACATCCTTAAAATCAATCTCTTACTGACAAAAACATCTATCCTGCTACACCTAAGTAAGCACTAAAACCCCCTCAATCTATAGATATCCAGAGTTAGTTTTGGAACACATGGACCGCTCTGAATGAACACAGGTCCATGCAGCTCCTCCTGGCACTTCAGAAAGACATGTTAGTTAAAATAAAAAAAAACCCCTGAGCAAACTGTCTGAAATCTTGTGGCACTCTGTCTCCACTAGCCGCAAACTCCTTTTCTAGAAAAATGGACCATGGTGCAGAACCAACTGCTTCGCTCCCCCCACCCTTTGTCACCTGCCAGCCTCAGGGTTGCCATCAATGGCAGCTCCACTATGGGCTTGGCAGAGCAGCACTGAGCCCAAATTAATAAAGCCCAGCTGGATACAGGTTGACACCATCAAGAGCCTCTGTGTTTCCCAGGGAACTGGCTTACCATGGAGCCAGATAAGATTCATATGGGCTTATTAACTCCAGCTCTGTGTAATGCAAAAGCAGCTGTACTGATTATGGAGTTGAGATGCTCCTGGAAGCAGTGTAGCCACATTCATGTGGATCTGAGCTTCAGCTAATATCTGTGGCAGGAATAATCTGCAACACATGGATAATCAAGTGCTGACTGTATCCTGCTTCTGAATGGGTGCACGACCAACATATCTAGTGAGGCAGTCCTGAGACAGAAGACTCTAAGAGCTCTGAGTCTAAAAGAAATTCAAACCCTTCTTTATTTCTAGGCTGTCAGCAACCTGTTTTGCACAGAAAAACAAGACTGAATCTTATTATTTAAAGGAAGGAATTTTATTACTTATAGTCAGATTCACCTTCGTGCACAGGATCAAGCACAAAAATCTATGAATCACTTCAGGTCTGTTTTGATGACTTGTTAGTGCTTCTTAGGTCTTAGGCTGAGCCTCTCTCGAGGTATGAACGTGCCCCTGAGGACTCCACCCTGCTTATTGCTAAACAACTTCTGGAGGTGATAAGTGCTCTTTCTTTATGGTACTAATCATTATTTGGAATTGTTCGGACTCTACAGGACTAGCTCTCTAAACTCTGGTTTTAATATTTTCATTGGAAATGAATAAGTGCAATTGACTCATGTAATGTTTAACAGGAGTTAGCATTACTAAATGCTTACTGAGCACCCTGAATATCTAAATCATGAGAAAGATACTCTAGAGTTACTTGCCTCATGAACACAGGCATATATATCCCTTTTGTGCTAAGTAAATGCACGTAAAAGTAAGTTAACCATACACTGGATTTTAATTACCCCTGAGGGCCACACAACAGAATAGGTTGGAATTAATTCATGTTAAAATCACAGCAGTTTTAATCCAATTGCTGTCTTTACTTTACACATACATCTGCATCTACTTAAATAATTACAGTGGGTGGGATTCACCTTCACATTGTAGACACCTAGATTTAATTCTCAAAATGTTGGTGTCACTACGTGAGGCAGGTGTCTAAGCTCCCATGACAGTCAGAGGGGAATCTAGTCTGTACAGTTAGGGAAACCTGGAAACTATTTGGCTGTCCAGGTGCAGCTCTCCAAGCCCCAGTGGCTGTATTGACTCAAATACTACTGCCTATAATGGGAGACCAGATATTCACACACTAACACCTACATCTAGGTGTCCAAATCCCACCCAGTAGATCAGGAGATTGGTGTCATTTCTGAGCTATTGCCTAACCCCTTTTATTGAAAATATATTGAGAAGCAAAAATTTGAAAGAGCTTTAGGATATAATCAACCTACTGTACATACACAGACTAAAATCTCCCTGGAGATGCTCCTTTGAGTTGTACTGAAAGGTACTACTATTGTACAACTACAAAAGGTACAGAGAAAGAGGAAGAGGATGAAAGAGTCACACATTGGGAGGGTTTCTTAAATTTTCATAATTTCCCAGATTGTGTCTGGGGAGTCAAGGATCACCACAACAAAACAAGGCTAGAGATTATATCTATGTCTTTATATCTACCTGCAGGCACACACACACACACACACACACACATATATATGCATTATTTTACTTTCTTATACACATATTTAAAACTCAGTACACTTATTTCCTCATAAGGGTAGAGAAAGCATATTACTGCCCTATAATCTGCAGTTGGGAGGAAAAAATAGAGGTGTGTTCAGAAGTATCAATTGTAATCCTGAATTTTAACAATATAAGCCAATATAATACTGTTGCCTTTGGAAGAGTGACATGACATAATACTTCACTTGCAACACTAAAAATATTCGCTTACTGCTTTTCCTTATGCTTTAGGGACGCTGTGCCTGAGTACCCAGTGCTACTGCGAGGGAAAGCATGGCACAATTTTCCCCTCTAATGCTTTTTTACTTTCTCTTGAAGCCTAATATACCATCATACTCGACAGTGCCCTGTTCTGCTTCCTCTGCTCAGCTGTGCTAAGCAAGCTAAGGAAGCTGTCCAGATCCCAAATTTTTCTGTGAAGAGCTTGGGGACAAACTATATAGCATTTTCAGATATTTAGTCTCATCCTCAACTTGCCATTTTTACATCTTCCACAGCTTTCTACAAAGATAAAGAGGCAACTGGGAAAAGAATAAAAAGGAAAAGGTTCAGGGAAGTGTTTAAAGTTAGGAAAACTTTGATAAGGAAAGATGTGATGAGAGGAAAGGGAGAAGGGAGGCAGTGAAACAAATGGCACAGATGTGAGAAATGCATGTCCATGCACAAGTCTGTGCTGATTAAGCTAATCAGGTTCAGTTAAACCCCTGCACGGACACCTCTGGGAACTGTGATACATATGCGAACAAATGAACAATCTCTCAAAATACTTGGGTCACCATAGCATGAACCAATGTGCTTTCCAGCAAGCATACAACAAATCACATCAGTGCCCTTTCAGAGAAACTTAGGAGCTTAACTTCAGAAGAGCAATTAAAATAATCCATACCTATCGTGCTGCACAGCTTAAGATACCTAAAGTTCCTTGGAGACCTAATGCTAGGCTTCTGGGTCTGCTCAGTTGTCACCCTGTCTTTGTTGCACTAATTGCCTAAAATCCTGCCGTTCAGCTAAAGCTGTTTGGGAGATGCAAAACAGGCATGAGTCTCCAAAGGAGCCCAGTTTGTGAGGCACACATTGGCCATGGAAAATTCACGGGATATTGGGGATCCACCAGGAAACTGGAAGTCTGAGATTCAAGCCCTCCTCCTCCTGTGACTGGAGCTCCAGCTCCAGTCCCAGGAGCGTTCCTCACTCAGAAGGCAATGGTGACAAAAGGTTCAGTCTATCTTTCCTGGGAAAGCTGCTCCAGGCAAGATCCCTATGCTGGGGAAGAGGAGGAGGAGGGTTTGGTTCTGCAGCTTAGATCACTTGATGCGGGGGCAGAGTGCTGGCATTCTTGAGACCTTTCTGCTCTTTATCAAATGACAATTTTGGGACAATGTATAAACAGTCTAGGTCCAAGCATCTACTTCCCAGAGAAGCCTGACTGTAGCCCTGACCTAGGTTTCTGCATTTGTGCGAGACAGAAGTCTAGGGTACCCATCCCTTTGCCACCTCTTATGAGCTGTTTCCATTTCCCGTTGCTCAGATCCCAGTCTAAGAGGAAAAAATCTACCACACAGATTTTAGGTGTCTGATAATACTTAGCATTTTTTCCGTGCGTTTTTTTCCACTAAAATGTACAGGAGAAGTCATGTACAGTCTGCGAATGTTTGGGAAATGTCAGGCTCCCATCCGCGCTGCTTAATGCATTTTCTGATTACCTGTTCAAGATGACTCACAACATTGTGTAAATCTTGGTATTGTCAGTCAACTTGCTTATGTCACTCAACAACCTGGGAAAGAGCCAGGAACTTTACTCTGCTCCGGAGTTTCAGCTATTTGATCAGTCTTCCTTCCTTAGGACCAACGCTTGCAAACTTTCACAGACACCATTGTTTTTTATAACTGCAGTTGTAAGGCTAGTTTGACCTACCATACCTAAATATTTTCAAACAAAAGATGTGCTTAAAAAACCAATAACTATATAAATTATTCTTTCCATTTCTTTATATGATCTAGAAGAAAATTGCTGCCTAGGTAAAGTCAGCTTCGAAATTGTTAGCTATTTAGCTAAAGGGATAAAAATTCCTTTGGGAGGTCTGAACTAAATGAAGCTATAGATTTCAGGGCTGGAGGTTTAATAATTCCCTCTGCTCTATGCTCAAAGGCACAGAGCCCTCTTGGGCAGAGGCTACAGTTCGCCAAATTCATTGAATGAATGCTAAAAAGACCCTGATCCACTCAAACACAGAAAAAACTTGTCATTACTTGCACTGTCAGTACCTGAAAACATGTGACCCTTGCTGCTGGCAAAGTAACATCTTATAGCCCAGAGGTACATTAAATGAGCTTAACGTAGAATCAGTTTGACAATAACATTAATCTAGGGCATGTGGACTTAGGAGAATCACAAATCTTCTTTTATAGCTTGAAGCAGGTCAAACATCTCCCTTTATAGAAATGGCATTTGAGTTCACACAGCTAAAGAAAATACCCACTATTTAAAATAAACACCTGTAAGACATATACAAAATATTTTAATTAAGTAGCTGCATTCTATCCTGCTTACTTTTTCTCAGCAGTTTTAACAACACATACTATTCTACTCCTTACTAAACTCTTGTTTAGTTTGCTAACACCAATAAAATTCCACATCCCTGAAATGGCTACATTTCAATGATGGGTGAAATGATCCCTCTTATTTTCTTCATATAGTAAAGTAACAGTGCTACTTGAAAATGTATTTCTTTCGTTATCTATACTTCTAGAAAAGACATAAGTCTGCAAAAGGAAAAAAATGTCAGTGAAACATAAGAGCCAGAAATCTTTTCTATTGTTATTTAGATCGGAGGTGCACACATTTCAAGTTTGCATTTTAAAACTCTGATCTATGGAAGTGTTTTGTTTCTATTCAATGTACTGATCAAGAATGCACATAAACTGTTGTCCTGCACTGAAAATTCAGCTTGCAAAGTGACACCTTCTTAGTGAATAGCAAACGTCAGAACTAATGCAACAGCAAAAAAAGAAGAAAAGTTTAGTCTTTTTTTTCCCGTTATCTCTTTCTGGCCAATAATGTTAAATAATGTTAAAAAAATAAACAGGTTTTTATGTCACCTTGTGTATTAACTCAATAGTTAATTACATTCCTGTCAAATACAGTGGGGCAAGTCCTCCAGAGGTAAATGGCTGGTTCAGATGTCATAATGGTGATAATCTAATGAGTAACTCTATAAGGGCATCTAAAGTTTGTAGCCAACAAATCTTTGCTGAAGGAATATGTCTAATGTAGCCTATAGTACTAGTGATTTATAAGATAGAATCAGAAGTCTGAAAGCCCAAACAGAACAGCTCTACCTTTGAGATGTTCCTGGAATGAGACAGATCCACTCAGCTCGCTCTCATCACCATTTTGTCCACCAAACAACTATAAGCATCCCTGTGCCGTCTATTCCAGTTAATATCCTTTGAGTTAGTAGATCTTTGTTGCTGTTGTATTTCAGTATCATGCTTCACCTTCACCTCTCTGTCACCTCTTTTTATTTTTATCCCAGTCTTTGCCGTGTGTGTGATACAATATTCAGACTGGGAGAAAAGTCTCTCAGCAGAGACCCAGCAGAAAATTTTGTTGCACCTGAGAATCAGACCATGCATTCAGAAGGTGGTACAACAGTACTAGAAAGGAAATAATGGGAAAAAGATAAAAATCACCACTGCCACCCCAAAATATTCTCAAAATACTTCTCTCCTTTCATAAGGTTAAAAATTCATCATGACCCAGCTGAGTACCTGAGGTGTAAAGGCCATCCACTATGTTTTTTCTGAGCATCACAGAATATAATCCTTCTAGAATATTAAGTGTAACCTAAGCATGAGGCCCTGCAAACACAGTTCACCACTTCCATGACATCATGGCCACTAGCTGGGATATTTACAAATTTACCTAAATCACAACCTAAATTCAAAGTCCAAGTTTCCATAGGAAAACTGTATTCTTTTGTTGTCTTATGGTATCCTGGGTAATTTCAATAGTTATGCATAGTTTTAAATATTCAGGAACACACAGTGTACATGATGGTTTAATTTGGTACTATTTAAACTATGAAAAGTTGTGGGGAAGGCCTCCTACCTAAAGGAAAAAGTTAATGTGTGTATAAGAATCTAAAAACACTGGTGAAGAATGTTTTCATTTCAGTTACAATTACTGTGTCATCATATCTTATTTGCTTTCAATTAGTTGCATGGTTAAACATCGTCACTCAGTCATGTCTCTGGCTATTTATAAATATAGAATTAATGGCTATAAAGACCTGCTTTGTTAATCAGTGGTTTTTACTGCCTTAGTCATCTTAATTTACATCTCACAGGATTTCAAAATCCCATAGAAGCTCTGGACCTGATCACCGAGGGGTCTGAGAAAGCCTTCAGTGGGAACCGGCGTGGCCTGAAGCTTCCAGGATCAGTTCCTAGAGATAAACATGCCCACTGTGTGATACACAGCTGCTGAGCCATGAAGCCTGGGATTTCTCTGTGGCATTTATGAGCACCCCATTACTGCATTATCCAAGCACTCCATAATCTTAAATGTATCTATTTCCACAGCTCTCCTGTGAGATGGTGAAGCAATGTTTTCCCTGCGGCACTGACTGTAGCGCTGTTGTACAGGAAGGCTTGACTGGAGCAGGGAGGTGAGACTAAATTCCTCTAAATACCAGGTTAATAAAATAACTAGTGCACCAGCTTTCTCACTGCAGTGTAGCACCGAAGGAGCTGAGAAAGGGGTGATAACTTAGAGAATCTCTCATGTACACCTCATTTCTCGTCTGTACACACTCCTATATATTAAGAACTGCAAAACTGTCTGGAAACCCATGCATTTTTCTTCCACATGAGGAATAAAGTCTAAAACATGGTTGAATTCTTCCCCAGAAGTAATATCCTCACTCTCAACACTTCTTTAGGTGAGAGCCTGCACTTCACTAGTACATAATCTGGTTGCTTGTCAAGATCAAAACCTACCAGGCCTTCATATGACGCAGATAATAGGCCATTTTCTTCTTCCTTCTGGGAACAGACTGAGGAGGTTGTAGGGAAAATGATTACAACTTGAGGAAACAATGAGCAAAGAAATGTTGTCTTAGATCTGTAAATCTGCAAGGCAACAACAAATGCTGGAAAATTTTCCCATTAGTGTTTCTTGGCCCTGAGTCAGCAAGCAACTTCATTGCTATGTCAATAGCACATATACATATATAAACACATGTCCAAGTGCTTTTCTCACTGCAACTAGATTTAAGCAGTTGCAGATATGTCATTCTTTTCTAGATGACCAAAAAAGTCCTCTCTGAAGAAATGTTAATCTTATCCATATACTTCATTCAAAAAGCATTTACAGTTTTAATATTACTGTATCTCACAACTGATGTCACATTAGGCAGTTCTGTTTGTTTGTATGGTTTTGCTTTAGCTGTTTTCTTTTGTCATTCTGGTCTTAATGCATAAAGCCAGAAAAGAGTTTTCTTTCTAGTGTTCTTTTTTTCCATTCCCTGACTATATCATTACAATCTTAATGATGATATAGGTCTACTCGCTAATAAAGACATTTTGCATTTCTACAAGGAAAAACGTGAGATATTTCTGGATCAAGTTACTGGCAGTAGAAGTGTGGGGCTGAAAAAAAATCTCCATTCTTCTTAAACATCCATCTGAATGGGAATATTTGGAAGGGGTAGAGGAAATAATGACACATACAATTCTTTTACAAAATCCACTTTAAAAGCATTCCTTATATGAAATATTAGAAGTATTTTTATCAGACTATGCCTGTCTTATTTTGATGCCCTTCCATAGCACCAATTCTGCACTAAGGCATGGTAATACAACTAATACTGGACAGGAAGGAAGTGACTTGGCTCTTACAGGAAAAAAAAACACCACCTAAATGTGGGAAAAGGTTCATAAATATTTCCAGAGACTGGCATTTTGAAAGCTTGATCTTGAAATCTTAAGAGTACACTTATACAAAAGTTCCTGCCTTCGGTTTGTTTCAGGCTGGGAAGGAAGTTTTTGGGATCTGTTTTTCTCTTGCCCGTCTCTCTTTTCCTGAGCATACTCTCAGCATACTGCCCACCAACCTGCTGACCGCCTGTTCCTCATTAAGGCATGCAGTGTGGAGAAACACGCTGGTAATAAAACCAATGAAGCAACCTAATCAGCAGCTGAGAACCCCTTCCACTAAGTAGCAGGAGGAAACGAAGGAGAAAAACCTCATGCTTCCTCTTTGGAGCTCTACTGGTGTGAACTAATTTAATAGGGATGAGCAGCCACAAAGGCAAACAAGTGCCTGTTGCTTCGTATAAGTGACATGTGGTAGGTTATGGATATACTAAAAGTGAATCCCAGAATCTTCACTTTCACAGCTTCTAAAGGGAAAACTCCAAGATCACAAACTTTCTACTGTATTGACAGGCCGTAAAAAACTCCCTCTGGATCTTAATCAACAATGTATATAGACAAACACAAAAGGTTTGTGTGTGAGAGGGTGATGGAAAAGAAAACCAAATGGAAAGGGCACTCGTTTACCAGGCTAGATCAGAAATGTGCTGTGGGCAAGAAAGTCACAAAATAGAGAGGAAATGAAGGGGCAAAGTTGTGTCTCCTTGGAATATCTCATTTTACCAGCTATATCTGTTGTAGTTAAAAGCCATTTACCCTAATGCATTTAGGGGGAAAACTCCTTATCTTTCAGCTAATAATCCCCTTCTCCATAATCCTCTTTTCCAAACCAAGAAACTTGACAGCATGGGAGGAAAAAAGAGTTGAGAATGAATCAGTTTTGTTTCCAAAAGTGGAATATACTAATGAGATAGAACTAAGGTCACTGATGGCAGAGATCACTTGGGAGGGATGCAGAAGCAAATAGTTTAGCGCATGCTTCTTAGCAGATAATCTTTGTGTGGGTGCATGTTGGAACGTGTATGTGTACGCAACACAGAGATGTACCTCTGTGTTAGAGGATTTTTCCCATGGGACTTCCCTATTTTTGGTAGGTATTTCCTTGTGACCTTTTAGCAGGAGAGGAAGAAAAATCTTCTAGACAAGGAGATGAAAATGCTTGACAAGATCCTGGCTAGAGAAAGGCTGCCTGATTACATATTCAGCATGACTTGGCTGCATCCTGTGTAGACAACTAATAACAATGAATTATCACAGCACAGAAAGAGGAACCCTACAAAGAGATTGTAGTTCTGCTGTACGCCTTCTAGCAGGACACTCAGCAATACATTCTGCTGACAGACCAGTGATGGTGCCCTCATTGTGCATATGGTAAAATGAAGGGTGATGCAGTGAACTGTAAAAAAATGTTCCTTGCACTTGCCATATGTCTCTGTTCCTCAGCTTCCCAGCCTCTCCTAACAATTTACTGCCTGTTGGGATTTTCTGAGTTATTCTGTGAGACCCATCTGACCATCTACCCAGGTTTCTTGCTTGGAGACACCACTGGTCAGCCCAGTACTCTTGACCTATAGATCCCTCAAGCAGATTCACTTGCCTAAGCCCTGTAACCTGGAGTGAAATGCTGTAATACAAGCCTCTCTGGTTCTCGTTTCAAGATCATGCTCGTTTCAGATGAAGTGAAATGGGTTTTTCAAGCTCTTACACTTCCCAAAAATAAACTGGGATCCAAAAGCCTGTTTGGAATTGGAACTGGGATACGTGTGTGTGCAGTAATGAAACTACATTTCTAAAAAACCTGACCCCAAGGGTTAAGTTGTATTCGACTTAATTAACTGAAGTTGGCTTTTGGAATGTCAGTGGATAATGTGCCAAGAAAGTCTTTGCACTGAGAGTGTCATTAATAGATTATATACATAAGAGACATGATTTTTAAGCTTCAGGTCAAAAAGCCGCCTTTTCATTTTTCTTGGAACTTTCCAACTATTTTATCCATGGTGCAAGTGATAACACTTTATTTCATAATAAATATTCTGAAGGCATTCCTAATAATGACAAATATGAATTACATTTATGCATACTTCACAGTTATAGTTTCATTGTATGAGATACCATGACCCTAAATCTGTAGAGAAAAAGTATGTTTATAAATTTTTCTTGAGAAATCTCTGTGCAGCAGCAGATGATGTAGTCCATGAAAAGTGAACCTCTAAAGTTTCAGGTTAGATAAACAATGTCCAAGCTTTTTTAAAAGAAAATATTAACCTTTGGATCTGCAAAAATTGCTTGGAAATCTTCCAATATAAAGTCCTTCATAAGATTATTTGTGCTTCCTGCTTTTAGTAGACTGGGAGCATCACCAAAATGATCACTTTTCATTTCATTGAATAGAACTGGAAGGTACTGCAAATAACAATCTAATTCATTCTCTTCAACAAAAGCAAGATCACTCATCTAAATCACATTATTTCATAACTTCCATTTCTGTGGAAATCTAAGGCATACATTGTCTTGGCCCTACTCTAGTTAACCTCTTTAAGAGCAACCTAGGAAAAATATAGATAAACCTAGGAAAAATTTAGATAAAGCTGGGAGAGAACATTAAGATGGAACTGGAGATAATGACTAGATCAATGGTAAAGGACAGCCTGGATATCCCAATATGCTGTATGCAAGCAAACAATATGTGCTTTCTATGGGACCAACAGACAGCCACACATCTGGAGGGAAAATAAAGCAGATTGAATAATCTTATATTCATTCTAATTGTTATGAAATGTTATCTGAAGATCTGATAATTTAAATATTCTGTAATTAAAATAAACTGTGAGTTAACATGTCAAATGGTAACTGGTTCCAAAAAAAATTCCATAGAAAGACTTGCACGTGAAATAAACTTGATGTATAACAGCTGTCTTTCATTGCTAGTAATGTCTTAATTTTAAATCCAAGTTTACCTCTGCCACATATATCTCCTATTAAATCACATGCATTTGCAAATTGTTTAACCAGAAATATTTTATGTAAATGAGGTGACAGAATATAATATAGGTGAGGGAAAAAATGAATCTCAGAGCATTTCAAGCTTCCTGCTCTGTGCTCTGTCATGTGGCTTTATATTTTTATTTGTTAAGTTGAGACTTATGATTTGATATTCAGCCTAGTGCCGTAATTCCCACATCACAAGGTCACCACACAACTTGCTGTGACCTCCTAATTCCACCTAGAAGTCAGCCAGGCCTTGAAAGCACATAACTGGTGCAGATCTTTTGGAATTGCTTTGGCAGAGTCACATAAGACGGCTTGCATAGTGCCTTTCTCTACCATGTCCAGATGCATACAGTGAGATTAGCTTCAAGTTTTCATAATTGTCATGTTCACATAAACAAGGGAAAATTCCAAACCATTACTTTTTGCTTAATGTACATCTTTCCTTGCAGGAAAAGTGCACTTTTATCTTGACATAACTCAAGCCTATAAAATATTTCTTTTCCTAGGCTTGAGAAAGGCATGAATTTTGTTCACAGAATATTATTCAACAACCACAAAACATACAATTTCTGGATGTCTTAAAAAATAGAAAGTTAATAGTAGCAAACTTTGGATTGAGAAGCTATCTGTGTAATCATTTACTGACTCACTAAAATGTTAAGGGTCCTTGGGTTAGTCTTGAGCCTTTAAATTTTGGCAGGATAGAACTTCCAGAAGATTTACTACAGCTTAATTATTGACCTGACATAATACTTAGGCTATGCAGCACATGCTGATGGCTTGTTTAGTTTAATTAATTACTGAATAAGCATTTTATTTTTGTACCTTTGAAGATTTCTTGCAGTTAATGTGCCTTGGTTAATTTTCATAGCATTGGACAGAAGTCTGTATGTCTTGCTCAGTGAATTTATTATAGGCAAAACCTGCAAAAAGGGGAAAACACATTAATACTTATAGCTGCTAGGAATCACACATTTTAGTTGTAACACAAGCTCTGTTCATACTGGAGTTAGAATTTGTTTGCAAAACTAAACTTATTCATTCCTATTTACTTTGCTGAATCACCCTGCAGATCCAAGTTTATCCATGTCTAATTACCTTGCTTACAAGTCAGCAAGCTGCCATAGTTAAAATAATTGAAACATTAGAGAGCATACAATAATTTTTAAAGATCCTGACTTCCTTGTGTTTTGTTCATTATTGAAGTACCTATCAAGGTGTACCTGATTTTTCAGTGCCTTAATACAGCTGAGAAAACTTATGGCAGATGTTCTTCTATATGAGAAGAAAACCCAAAGGAATAATTTCTACTATTGTAAAATAACTGTACAGAAATTATAAGTGATATTTTATTTAGCTGTCAAAATCAAATTAAATTGCTCTCCTTTTGCATTCCCTGTGGGAAAGTGCTATAAAATTTAACAGAAATGCATATCTTCAAGTTAAGCTTAGTCCTACTGTTTGGCTAACAAAATTTTTACATCTCCAGCCTCAGATTCTAATGGATGGTTCAAATAGCTAGATGTCCCATCACTAAGTTCTGTAGCTTGTCAGGATATTTTCTGAGAATATTTGGAATATTTTAATAGAATTTTCAGTTTTGGAGATACTTGTCTTGGCTTTCATAATTGTTCATTCATTTATTTGTTCTTTTCTAAAATGAGGTAATATTAAAATCATGTATAATTTAGCACAAATGAGCCCATTTTGTCTTTAGGCAACTGAAATGTAACTACCAGTCTCTACTATTATTAATCTAAATTCCTCACTCATCTTCTTCCTGTGACAAGAACCAATTGGTTCATGTCTACTTTCTCCTCTTTGACCTGAGCTACTATGAAGATGCAAGATCTCATAGGTGACTCCAGGCAGGAAAAAGTTTCACTGACAGAAAAAGAGCTCTGTTTCGTTTATTTTCATGAACACAGGAAATATGTTGTCAACATGAGCTGTAGTTTCACATTTCCTTAGCCTCAACTAGTCACAAGCTTCTGACAGAAAAGACATCACCTTCCCATCCCATCCTGGCAGCGCGTCTCTCCAGCATGTGCCAGTGCGCACGCTCCTGGGGTTGAGGGGAGCCAGGTGAAAGAACTAATCTGACCCAGTATAATCCTGCTAGCCAAAAGCATACCAGCAAACCAGCAAGCAGGTTAGTTTTCAGATGGGTCAGCTCTGTCATCTGGCTCCCCGTGTTGTCACATGCCTGCCAGTGTTGTCACAAGAAAGGAGCAGAACTGGGAGCCACCACGCCAGCAGTCAGCACATACATCATGAAACCCTTGCCTCTGACATGGGGGCACTAAAACCACCAGACAGGGTTTTCCTGTGTAAGCCAGCCTGTCAGTCGAAAGGGCCTCTCTCTAGGCTTTAGTTTCCTCTGTTGTGAGGTCTCTTTCTCTGTCAGTCTGTCTGCTCCCCTTCTTCGGAATCTTTCTCCATCTGGCACACCACCATTCTGGAAGGGCGAGACAAAGCCTGGCTGCCTAATGCTTACACACTCTTGAACAGCTCTGAGGTTTGACTTTGGTTTTGGAACAAGCATGCTTTACTGTTTCTTACAGCTGTTTTATAAGGGCAGTGGCAAGGAAGTCTATCTGTTTTGAGGATAATGAACGCAGTTAGATTCTTCATTTGAGAACTTCTGAAAGGTCAAACCCAACCTTATTAGGAAAACTCTGGTGACTTGCACAGACACCAGCAACGGGAACAATGAACACATATGGGGAGCATTATTTCATGCACAGCTGGGTACCTGGGACAAAAAAAAAAAGAAATCCCAGGAAAAATTGGGGCATTTATGGCTTCCAGGGAATGGAGTGGGAGGAAAAAAAAAAAAGAAAGAATGAACCCTCCCTTCAACAAACCCAAAATGGAGATAGTGTAAATCAAGGAACCTGAAATACATACACTCCTAATATGCTGCTGCAAAATAAAATGTAACCTTTGTTTCTCTAATGCAGAACAGGTCAATACAGTGGCATATACAGTGCCTGGCAGTGGACTCATTGTCTCAGTTAATCAGAAAGCATTGTGAATTGTAAATCACCAGCTTTTAGGTGGTCAAGACTGTGAAGGTCTGAACAAGTTTAAATAAAAAGCTGCCAGTATTTGGAAACTTAACAAATTACTTCATAGTTATTATTATGCTATAAATAAGTACGTGCAATATTATGGTCCTCTAAATCTTACCTTTTTCTTATGCAAGAAAGAAATATTGTCATTATTTTTCCATTCTTCCTCAGTTCAGTCTTTTTTTTTCCTGTAATAAATAAACCAATAGAAGGTTATAACCATTTCTAAGCAATAAATTTAATAATAGTTTAAAGAAAAAAAACCCAGCAAATCACTTGCGTTTATCTATACATTATTTCTAGGAACATATCCGGGCACAATAAGAAAGACATTGCATAGAGTAATGGTTTTTTGAGCTGTCCCATAAGCCTCACTGGGACTATTGCCTCTATTTTCAGCAGGGAAGGGTTACAGAAAAGTACTTTGCTGCTGCATTTTTCTTCATTTATCAACAATTCTCCTTCTTCTTTGATTCTTTTCTTGAGAAGGTTATACCGATAGTGTACAGTATCTACAGAGGGCGGTAGCTCTCTAAAGCTGCTTCTGCAGGTGCAAAGCAGAAATCCAGCAAGACTTATTTAGATTCCAGCCAGTAAGTTCAGTTAAGCCTGCTTCCTAATAAATCAAAAAACAAACCAATGTGCTGTTAAGTTTTCAAGTTGGTAGTGACTGTGAAAACCAATGGGTCTTCTGGGATTTCACCTCAAAAATGTAAGCCCAGAATCTAGATTGAACGCTCTTAATGTAAAACAAAAATACATAGGTACGAAATAATTGGAGATGTGAAAAATAATGTTATTATTGTATTACCTACTATGCATTTTTGGCTCTCTTTCTTTGAGAGATTGGTCTCTCTAGTTTTTAATAATTTATTTTTTGTTGATTGGATTCCAATTTTTTAGCAATGCTGTAATAGCTAGGATAATCAGACAAGGGTTTCTTTGTGATTTTCACTAGTTACCATTAAACCTTTTTGCTCACCATTAATGTCACATAAAGTTATGGGCAACTAATGAAGACTGGTCTTACTCTGTGGATACCCTCAGCACTCTTGGGCATGTCTATTGCTTGGGCCAAGAGGCTAGGAATTAAAAAAAGCACTCTCACAGTCAATCACACTCAACACAACTTATCTGTCCCAATGGTCACATAAGCCCTCCACACCACAGGAGCCAGCAATGCTCTGCCAACCTTGTGTGTGCAATAACTCCTAGGTCACCAGCACTAGGGATGGGTGAGTGCACCAGGCCCCTTCCCACAGGAGCTGGTTGAATGCACAGTTGTGTTAGAGCCATTTTTTGCCCCAGTAAAATCAGTGATATAACGAAAGGCCAAGAAGTCACAACTGACATGTTTTTTCCACTTACTGTATTAACTAGACCAAGTCTCAAGCACATCATGCAATGAAAGATTAGCTATCAGCCACAGTACAAGAGCATGGGAAGAAGGGATAGGTATGCAAACACTAGAAGATGATTAATCAAATTATTCCCTCAATTTTGAAACATAAATGAAGTCTTACTATGTTTTGCTACAGTTACTTGTAGTTATGTGGAGGGGTGGACTGTGATGCACAGGCCAGCTTTTTAGCCTCAGTTACATGAGTGCAAATCCCACTGAAAGGGTAGCTGCACATAAGTACCAAAGGGTGGATTTTGGCCCTTAACTTCCTATAAAAAACAGTATTTTTTCCTATTATTGTTGTTGTTATGGGAAACAAATTGGGCAAAGAACTTTTGGAAGGAAAGTGTTTTCTAATGGCCAAGAATGTAATAGCAAAGAAAATAAAGAAAACAAATTATCAAGATGAAAATAAGCTAATGAAGAAAACAATGGTTAGAACAGCAAATTAAACAGAGGGAAAATGCTTTAAAAAAAGTCCTCAAATCATCCCTGTTCACAATCACTAAGCTGACTGCATGTGTACAACAAAAGCTCTTTTTTTCCTTGTTTAAAATATCTCCTTCTTTCATGGCGAGAGATCCATGGTTTTTTTACCTCTTCCTTCTTGCTCACCACTGCACTTAAGATGCTAGTTTCAAGTACATGTGATAAGGCGAAATCAAGAATCACCTAATAGCACCAACTGAAGTGAAATGTTGGCTTTAGAAACCTCTTTATCTACACGTATGAAAGGGTAAAAATATCAGATGATGAAGCAGAGTGATGATGAAATAAGCCTTTGGATGATATACAGAAGAATGAATCCCATAGCACTGGAATCAACAGGAATCTTTCCATTTACTTTAGTGGGCATTGAACTAGTCCATTACAGAGCAGAAAAAGACACATGGAGATGGTGGCTACCATTGTCAAAGTTTCCAGATCCCTGTTTTGCACATTCATGAGCATATGAAAATACAGTACTTTCCAGGAGGTGCATAAAGGAGTTCATTATGACTTAACATTAGAGAGGATGTTATGCCATAATTTTATTCTATGGAAAAAGGACCCATTATTTTCTTTAAATGCTGCTGTGTTTGAAGAAATTGCAGGAGCATTTTAATTTTTCTTCTTTCATTTTTCTTCTTCAGGTTTCTGTGCGCCATTTACTATCTGAATTCTGAATACAGCCTTAGTTAGGAACCTTGCCACAACACATTTCCAACCTGTGGTACAGATGGAGACTTAACAGCATCCCACGATAAGAAAGGCTTACAGCATGCTGTAATGCAAGATTAGTATTTACTGTTCTGTCTTTGAACAGCAGGCGTTTAGATGCTGCTGCATGGCATATTGTTTGGGAATTTTGGGGAGTGTAGGTGTATGTGTGACAGTGAGAGAAATCCTTCCTATATAACACAGCCAATGAAACATAGGAGAGTTTACTATGTGCAGGACTTTTTCCATACCTGGGACATATTGGTGATAAAGTTTTCCAAATCATTCCAGAAGTGATAATACATGACTGTTACCATGTCCTGGGGCTGCAATGATCTTATCTAAACTCACAAAAGAAACGCAGTCACAAAGCCTCCCAGGAAGACCCAAGGGACTTCAGGGAGTGTTGTGTGTGATTCACCCATCTCTGACTCAGTCCTGAATTTACGTACTCAGTTTCAAGTTTCAAGTTTCATGCCAGAAGGGAGGTCTTTCAGAAAACAGGAAAATACTAGACCCACATCTTTCTACAGACTCAGCCAGAGACATGTTCATTACTTCCTCAGGCCAACGCTGTATAAAGAATGTCCTTATGCAGCAGCTTCCCATTTCACCCAGAAACAACTTTATTCCAGTGAAGAACTCAGTGATTTCTGTGTGCATAAAGTGCTTTTGCATTTCCAGGGTTTAAATGTTCTATACAGAAGTTACAAGTGCAAGATGATTGCACTTGTAACTCACTGAAAACAGAAAGATCTGGAAAACATTTTGGTGGCTGACGTCACAAATGCCAATAAATGGACAAGAGAATCCAATTCCAGTTATCCAATACTTTTTTGCTGGCTGGACCATCTATAGGAATGATTGCAGAGCAGTCTGAGGAGCCACAGTTTATGTAAGTGTTCGATTCTCCTCCGGCCTTGTATTTCTCATTGCGTTCAGTAGGCACTGTAAGAAGTATTTCTGAATAAGGATCTATCCTAATATTTCTCAGAACTGCATCTCCGTTATTGACACATAAGGGAGCTCCAGCATACACAGAGCTCTCCCACTGCCTGGCACTGTTATCATGCTGTCTAGCCTTGCTCATAATAGATTCAGGAGACAGAGCAGTAAAAAGGCACCAAATGCCAGCAACTTATGAACATTACTGACTTCATCACTCATGCAGCAGTATTACCATAACAATGGAAACATCTATTGTTTAAAAAAACAATGGATCAGCCTATGCAGATCAAAACAGCATCTATTTCTATTTGCAAAATGGTGATGATTAAAACTGATCTCATATGCTTCTAGATATTCATAACTCAGTGGGATTATCTCAGTAGCCTAATTTCTAAAGGGCTTCTATTACTTACTGCTGAAGATTCCTTGCTAAAAGACCTTCCATCATCACTATACTGCACATGCAAGGGGCAATTCTGCACCAGTCATAAAATGACCCCTGCCCCCCATTTCTGGGTGAAACAGTGTGGAAGAAAACTTCTTGGTGTCACATTTTTGAAGTGTGAAATACTGCTTTCAACAGTCATGAGCAAAACCCTTAAATTAAATAAAACTGATCTATATACATCTTTTTTTTCCTGAGACAACAGACTCAACTAATTTAATTTTTCATCATGATTTTGGTGGATATGACTGAAAAATTGCCATAGTATTTGATCCTCCATTTGGGAAAATGTGTTAGCTGGATGCATGGATCTATTTTACTACATTGTAAAAATGCAATGGCTATAGGATTCAAGTCTGCTTCCAAGTGCTTAGTTAGTTAGCTAGTGACAAAACTGGACACAACTTTTACACTTCAAAAGAACAAAGGGCAAATTCTGCTTTCTAAATTACAAGTAGAAAGCCAAACTAAAAATTTGATCATTAAGTGAAGTAAAAATATAATAAAGCTGAAGTAGTAGCAATAAAAATATAATAAATATTCTAAAATAAGAGAACAGATTCAATTAATCTCTGACATAGGAAGTCACTTTACATTTAACTTGCAATTATTCCTACTTTGATTTAACCAAAAGGTTTGATTTGGTAAGTGTACCAATACTGAATAGATGTATAGTCTTGGGGGATATTCCCATTACCTTTATTCCAGTGGAATTAATCACTGAGGAAAGTGGAAGCAAATATGACTGATCTTAGAAACAGCAAAAAGGTGGCAGAATCTTCTTGAAATAGACTGACCCTGACAGGCACTTATTCCTCAAAAACAGCTTTTATACAAACTGTTATAACTCCTCAGGGTGTAAGGTATTCCTGTGTTTCTGCTATGCAATTGTGGGAGAAGAAAACAAATAATTTGCATTTAAAAGGATATCTAACTCAGTTTAGGTATTTGGGAGACTCTAGCAGCCCCAAAATAGACTTAAAATGTTAACTGACACTCAAAATACATGAAGGGGGAGGTGGAGCAGAAAATTTCTTAGATGTGACTTGATGAGGGTTGATGAGCCACCAGTTATGTGTGTGCTTTCTTCGTTGATAAAATATCAGCATACCCCTTTGCCTTACTGTTCTGGCAGATTTGTTTTTTCAGCAGCCAAATACAGGCTTTTGTTTAGCGAGAAACACAAACTACAGACAAGGTTGCTTCAGACAGAAAAATAACTCAGGGGCTTAATAAAGGAGGCTTTTCCTATATTTCAGCACTTAAAATAACAAAGTCACTGTGACTTGAAACTTGACTACTCCTTATTGCCTTCTGAACCTGAAGAACAATGTCACTACAATCAATGAATCAAAAAGCAAGATGACCTGAATTTAAATATTTAAGGAGCAATTTAGAAAAGTGAAAGGTGTGAAGGCAAGGAAGGAGGCAAGGAAGAGTACTTGCTGGAAACTTTGCCTCTCTGATTTGGAGAACACATAAGTTTACTTGAAAAAAAATGAAAATAATTATGAGTAATAAATCTTTTGTGTTATCTTGTTAATGTCATTGCTTTTTTAATTTTTTTTTTTTTTTTGAGAAATGTGGAACCATTCCATAGACACAACTGAGCTCTGCCTTCTGTTAAGGGTTGCAGCACCATTGAAGCTTGAACTCATTTAAGCAGTTCTGTTGTGCTTTCAATTCCCCCTACCTTCTTTTTTTCTTCCAGTGGATTGAAATGTGACCAAATAGCAGCATGACTGTAAATGGAAAAGATAATTCTCACACGACATTCTTCTCAGTGCTTTGGGGAAAAGACACACATACAAACACATTTGCTCATGTCTGATTCAAGATGTGAAAAAAAAAATAAGGCATTGGAAACACACTTAAAAACTCTCCTATGTATTTGTTTTGTTTAGACTTATTAAGACTTCTGCTTTATGTTACCACAATAGACACTAAACATTTGCAATATATTTACTGAGGTTAAAGGAATTATGGGGTGAATTTGTATCTATTACACCATTATCCTTAAGCAACACTTCTTTAGTAATCAGTTGGAATATATTTTTATCAGTGAAAAAGGTGACTTGTCAGTCTGACCAGAGACATTTTGCATCCTCAATATATTATATAATACTGTACGCTAGTAAATTTTGTTTCTGAGGAAAAAAAATCCTCTTTTTTTACAATGTTATATTACCATATTTGCATAGCTGGATTAAAGATGGAGGCAAACGTACTTGTGGATTGGCTGGGATCTATAGTTTGCCTTACTTTTCTCACATCTGTGTAATTTGTTATACTAATGATTGTCCTTCTCATGAACTGAAATAATGGACAATTCCTGAAGTAAAATATGTCCAAAAGAGTGAAGACTAAGTTAAATATTCTAACACTAGGTATGCAGGGATTTACTTCTGTTGTTGTGCCTCCAACGCACGCACACACACACAGAACAAACACTCACTTCCCTTATTAAAACATGATGGTGGAACTAGTTCTTACTAACACAATTTTTTTCCATGTCCTACTCACAAAATCTAAATTAGATTAGAGTCAAGCTTCAGCTATATTAAGTCTCCTCTTCCAAGAAGATTTTTTTTAGACATATATCTTTTGAGTTTCTCCAGCAATAAGAAGAACTGAAAGCTCTTAGTTATAAAAGCTATTTTAGATCTTAAAAAACTTGGGGCTACTTTCTTTCATTCAGCTTTTGTATTATACATTGTTAACTTTTCCTGAAGCGTAAAAGCTGGAAAATTGGTATCAGCAGTCTTCCCTTAAATCACAGTATACAGGATAGCACAATATCAAGACACCAGTAAAACTCAAGGCCTTGATGCATGATTTTGGAAATTTGTACTCTGTTAAATTAAGAAGTTAGTTCTTCCAGCTGTTTCATTTTCTATACCCCCATCTCTGGCCAAGGTAACTGACCCCCTAACAGAGACAGCAGAGTGGGAGGTCTGTTCCAATGAGAGAGCTCCCCAGTGCTTCTTGTTTATAGCCCAGCATATTAACTACCATTTAAAAATGGCTACTTCAATTTACATCAAGGTGCAGAGCTATGGATTGGAGTAGCTGAGGAGATGCTATGGAGCACATTCAGCTTTATTTGCGATGGAACCTCTAATCTCCAGGAGATTAATGGAGCAACAGGTGGGCAGAGAGATTCTGAAATTGCTCCAAGGCATCAGAGATGACGGATTAGTGCAGAATAAAGATCTGTATTGAGGCTCCAAGCTGCAAGTGAAGAGTCCAAGATGACATTTCAGACCCATCACCCTGCTAAGCAAAGAGTAGCTAATTAGCTAGCAAAAAAGAAACCTCTGACTTCTCAGAGCTTGGGCATCTAAATTATCTTGTTCAGGAATAGACAACTCATCTTCTTGAGGTGGTTCTAGGAGGTGCCTAACCATTATATGGTCAAGGCTCTTGTTGTTGAAAGAGCACTGACAAAGAAATTACAGACATCCTCCAGATGAGGGTGGTCACACACATCTGTTCTATGGGAGTACCTTTACCACACAGCTGCAAAGCTGCTGTGGGTCCAATGTTACATTTATTTGAGGAATGCTGAGCCGGTTTCAATGCATCTATACAAGCAGGTTTACACTGATTTAAAAAGTCAATAAATGTCATTGTAGACAAGCCCTTAGTTTCAGAGATATTTACAGGTTTGTGGTGATGACTGCTATCACATATTGGTTACCTATGAGAAGCTACAAGATGATGGATGAGTGAAGACAGGTGGATAAAAACTGCATGAGACTATGTTTGCTAGCAACTTAATTCAGTGAAAAGGTCAAAAATAGCAGGACAGTAACCAGGTTTTAAGTAAATGTTACTAAAGTTTAGGTTATTTTGAGTATTTTCAATGCTAAACCTTATAAACAAGTATCAGAAACAAGTTTTCCCCTTTGCCCCAAACCTGTAAAAATCCATGAAAGTTCCTTTCTCCTTTTTCTCTCACACTGAGAAACTCTGACAAAGATAGTTCAGATGTGGAGTGAGCTTAAGGAAATGCGTCTTCCACTCTAAATTGTCAAGAATTGGCTGAATGGTGCAGGTAGTCACATCACTTGCATAATGTACAAGTCAGCAGCTGATCTCCTCTCCTACATGCCAGGCAACCTTCTCACGAAAAAAGTGATTCAGATATTTTGCCCCAAAATTATGTTTCCTAGAATGCTACCAGAGGTTGGTAGAAGAGACATGTTCCTAGTAAAATGCTTGGCATTGAATGAATTGAATGTTCAGTGCCATTCACGAAGTTCTTAAGCTCAGACAGCAGGGAGCTTTTTAAGAGGACAGGTATGAGCAAACTCAGGTAGAAATCAGAGAGGCTGCCTGGGAAATGAAATTACCCAGAATAATCACTAAACTAGGGTGGCTTTGGACTTTGTATGTTTTAAGTTCATAAATTTCAGCTCTGTTGGTTAGCTCCTTATATGGCAACAAATAGAATTTTAAAATAACTTTATAAGGATAATGCATGCATCAATAAGATATGCATGTTGGACTAAAATTAGATTGTTTTAATTAGCAGTTCTAAAGTTACAGAGACATATAAGAACCACCGCTACTGCAAATCGACAATGAAGTTATAGGAGGAACTTCAAGCAACATGAAGATGAGGGAAGGCAGCATTGCCAGTGCTGCTAAAGAGCAGCAAGGAACTCAGAGGAAACAATATCACTGATAATAAGTGATGCAAAATTTTAAAGGCTGTTTTGGGGCTCCAGACTGTGGGCTGCAGTTGTTTGAAATGGATCTATTTCAGGACTCACAAAGTCCACTTAAAGTCCTCTCAAACTTCTGAAAAAGGCAATAAAAATCCATAACTGAAAATAAAGCCTAAACTCAAAATAAAAATCTTGCATGGTTTTAGCTTATATGTTTTAAATAGTAGTCTTAAACACTCTGTTTAGTTGGGCTGCCCAGAAACCCATTGAATTTGAATGAGATTCCTTGAAGGAGGTCTTCTTAAAGATGTCTATTGTGACAGACCTGGCCAAAAACAGGAAGAGCACCATCCCATGTGAATGTATCTTGGAGAAATATTTGTCCTGCAGCTTCCAGTGACTGGAGGAGCTATTTAAGGGTGAGTTAAGAACGACTGCATATATCAGGAACAAATTACAAGCTGGAATGGAGGGTTGCTTTAATATACTCCTTTTTTTTAAATATCCAGTTTACTCAGAGACACTGAAAACTCAGAACAAAAATCAAGAATAAAACTTAATTTAAAGTAATGAAAACAACAACCTGAGGGCAAGTGTTTTAAGCAAAATAAGCAACTGTTATGAAGTTTGAGGATGACACCAAATTGGGGGGAGCAGTGGGTCTCTTTGAGACAGGGCTGTCAGAGGGACCTAGGTGGACTGGAGCAATGGGCCATCAGGAACCTTAGGGAATTCAGCAAGGACAGATGCTAAGTCCTGCATCTGGGAAGGAAGAGCCCCTTGCAATGATACACGCTGGGGATGGACTGGCTGGGGAGCAGCTCTGCTGAGAAGGACCTGGGGCTCACGTTAGACAGCAAGCTGAACCTCAGCCTGCAGTGTGCCCAGGGAGCAAAGTCCAACAGCATCCTGGGGTATATTAACAACAGCCACCTATCAAGTAGATTGAGAGAAGTAATCATCTCCCTTTGCTCAGAGCTCACTAGATGGCACCTAGAGTACTGTGCCCACTTTTAGGGCCCACAGTACAAGAACAGCAATGATAAACTGGAACAAGTTCAGTGGAGGGTCATCAAGATAGTCGAGGAATGGAGCACTTGCCCTGCAGTGAGAACCTGGGGTTGTTCTGCCTGGAGATGAGCTGGCTTTAGGGGGACCTCACAGCAGTTGTCCACTACCTGTAATGAGGTTATAAAGGAGAGCAAGACAGGCTCTGTCAGGAGACAGCAGTGCATGGCAGGAGTGCAAGAGGTAATGGGCAGAAACTGAAACAAAAGAGAGTCAAACTGGACATAAAAAAAATAAAAGGAAGCTTCTTCCCTGTGACAAAGTCAAGTAGCAGAACAAGTTGCCCAAAACATTGTGCAGTCTCCATCTTCTGGGGTTTTCAAGATCCAACCAGTTAAAGCTCTGAGCAACTGGATCTGATCTCATAGCTGAGCCTAGTTTGAGCAGGACCTGAGACCTCCCAAGGACCCTTCAAACCTGAATTTTCCAGTGATCATTCTGTGAGTATATGAAATGTTTAATATGTTTGTGAGGAGCCTGGTTGAGCACAGGAAAGGGTGACTTTCCTTATTCTTGACAGAGGGATAAAGAATTTACTTGAACATCCCCATTCAGATTTTTTATGGAAGAACATAGTGCTAATCATATGATTGCGTTTTGTGGGGGCAAGAAGTGGCTCAATTAAATTGAGAACTAAACCAAAATGAAATTTGAGGTTAAAGAATGGCTGGTTCTTTCCCTGCACTACACAGTCAGCTCTCACACTGTTTCTGCATGTTGTGGTGTCTCTCATAACAAAGCTCCATGGAGCACAATTTGCTGTGGCATAGCAAATGGAGACATCCCAAACTGCAAAATTCTGCTATGGTTGCTACTGGGACTGAGGGCAAGAGAGAGGTTCAGACCTAGCTCTTCTCCTCTCAAGAGTGTAACAAATGAAGAACACAACAGCCTTTCCATTAAAAGCAGCGGTGCCCTGAGGACGTAGATCCTGCTCTCTCTGAAACTCTTTTACAGGGAGACTGCCAAAGTATTTTTGAGTGAGCACACCAAGGACCA
The DNA here is from genome assembly GCA_020745775.1 of Theristicus caerulescens. NCBI lineage: Eukaryota > Metazoa > Chordata > Aves > Pelecaniformes > Threskiornithidae > Theristicus > Theristicus caerulescens. The sequence goes on along the minus strand of CM036558.1, from coordinate 131,182,800 downwards.
GAACAGCCCCCTCACTAGCCAAGAGCATTCTGTCTCACTCTGTGTATGTTGCAGTAGGCACAAAAAATGCCCAGATAGAGATGGAAAACATGGCAATATTTCTACCTTTTTGCAGAAGCAATGCACTCAATATTCATAAATTGCAAATGTAGCAGTTCTTTACATTTGTTCTTAATGCCAATAAAGAAGATGTTTGGGAAGAAGCCATTAACCAAACTGAGATCTCTAGCTAGAGGACTGGCAAAATCATCACTAGCAAAATAGAGCTGGAGACATGAGAGAGGAAGTCTTGACACTTCATCATCATTGCCACAAGCTACTAATTTCTCTCTGAAAAATCCAGTTTAACAATTTTGATTCAGGAAAGATGAATACCTATAGCAGGGAAAGTAAACATGAGCTATGGAAAATCTTTCTGGTTCAGCTGGAAAGGCTGCAGCCAAGATATTTCCCACTTAACCTTCATCAAGGAACAGGTCAAAAAAGGCCAATGTGTTTAAGCAGGGCACAGGACAGAACAGAACAAAAATTCCTATGAAAAAGATTAAGTTCACCTTCTTTTGTCTTTTGTTTAAACTATTCCACATCACTCCACACTTTCATTTAACGGAGTTTCCTGACAGCATTGAACACAAGATCTTAAAGGAGGAAAATCAAAAGATAAAAGCATAAATGGAAAACAGTTCATGTACTGTATACAAAATGGGGAAAAATATGAAGGACACATAAGAAACAGCAAAAGAGAAATAATACCTTTAGACTTTGCAAAGTATAATATGCGGTGCCCAAGGTAATCTTCCACCCTGTGTACTTCCATGTACATGTACTTTGAGCTGAACAGTTCACAGGACATATGTGGCTTTACCAAAGTAGAAGATTTTTGTTTTACATGAGGCTTTTAAGGAAAAAAGAATTTTCTTCCAGCACTACAAAAAAAGTAAGACCAAAACTAAGGTCTCCAGGTATGTCATTTCCAAACTGCTGAGAAAACAGATTAGCTCCTCTTGGACACTGCCACCTTCCTATATCCATTACAGCAACTATAAGTATTGGACAATAGAATATAATACATGGCAAATGCCCTAGAAATGTTTGGTTGTGCAATACCGCGCTCAGGATTTCTCCTGGAAGAAAAGATAAGTATACCTTTGAGCAGTCTGGTATGTGGATGGATCAATAGATACGAACAAGAAGCACACTGAAATGGCACTGAGAGAGGGAGAGAATGTCTTTTCTTCCCATCCTCCACTCACCAAATCTGCTTTACATTCCTTTGGGAGATCTATCAGCCATGATTCAGACTACTACACTGTCTGTTTTAGAAGTTGCCTGTTCACTCAGAGTCATTTGTGATGGCTGTATCTATAGTGTCAGCATGACAGTTTATTGCCCACCTGAATTTTCATCCTCCATTGTTCAGTAACATTGTTCCTTTTAAGTGTAGATGTCGATGATTCATGATGAAGCAGGGCAAAGAGCTTCTTCAAACAATGAGAGTGGCCCACACAGAGCTTTGAAGATAAGGGCTGAGACATGGGCTTTCAAGCCAGATGTGATTCAGCAAGGTGTCTGGAACAGAGGGGTGAGGCATTCTTGGAGACCTACACTGCCCTGTGTTAGGCTCTCATCCAAACTAACTGCAAGACTTTTTCTAAAGATGAGTTGTTTGACAGTAAGGTATGACTTCAAAAAAAACCCAGACCCATAAATACATGCGTTACTGAGATCAATTCCAAACTGAAAAGCCCAGCATATTCTTCTATTGCAGGCAGGGAAAAGTGGCAGTTCTGGCAGCTATAGGTGGTTGGAGACTGAAAAACCAGTGAATAGTTCAAATAGCTACCAGATTCAACACACTGGTGCTCCACGTGTCTGTCTCTTTTCCAATGTCATGGTAGCACTGGTGTCACGGTTCAGGTTTGAGTACAGAGCTGTATTAGTGCAGCAAATGTAGAATAGCTGAATTACTGTTGCTCATTATCTGAATTGTCTCTGACTGAAAGGCAAATATTCTTGTGGCAAATTAAAAACTTGCTCTGCACTGGACTTTGCACTGGAGCTCCTGAGGTGTGTGCATGCACCCCATTAGTAATCTCTAGCAGAGGAGTGAAGCAGAGAGGTCACAGTAGTAGCATCACTCATCCCAACTGGAGCTGCTAATGCTTGTGTCAATGACCTCAGTAAACAGTGCAGAGTATGTAGAAAACAGCTTTATTCAAAGCAACCTTGAACCAGTAACCAAAGGGAGAACCAATAGAAAGTCAGCAGTATGGTAGGTATACTCCTGAGTGTGACCACAGAACTCACTCAACAGGGGTATGTGTTCAAGCTCCTCAGCACATGTTTCTCTCCAATAACCCCATGGGTTTCTGCAACAATCAAGGATTCTTACATGGTACACAAAAGGAGAAATACACAAAGCATGCATGGTCTTCTCACACTACTTGTGCTGTCCAGCAGCCAGAAAAAACAGTGAATCCTCCAGGCTTACATACAAGGTAGACAGGATTCCTCAAAATGGACAATGTCAGGATATGGTTGCACAACATCACTTGTCCAAGACAGCATGGACCTCAGTTCTAGCTAGCCATGTCCTTCTTTTACCTGGCCTTTCCAGCCCATGCTGGCAAATATTCTCTACTCTAGAGGATTCACAGGATCTGATAGACTTCTTTTTTGTGTTAAAGGTACCCATGGTACCCAAGATCAAAACAAGTACCTGTAACATAGACCTATTTCTTAAGATATGGTTATACTGCATCTCAAACCCTTCACAAGTCACTGAGGTGCAAAAAGGTGCAAAATTTGTGGAGAGGAAAAGTTTGCAGAGAAATTCAGTGAAAGGGAAAATTGGATGTGAGCTGTATAGGATGGAAAAGACCTAAAAAAGAGACGTACCTGTTTCAGCACTCTTGTGGCTGCTCATCTTCCTATGTTGAAATATTTGGGGTTTTTTTGAGGAACCTGATGATCCCTGACTACGCATACCTCAGAGTTTCTTCATTTTACCCTTCCTCACTTCAGAGGATCCATGCTTTAGAGGAATTCTCCATATCAAGTAGAAGGGAACAAAAAAACTAACTTAGTAGCCTTTTGCACTTAGGAGTTGAGTTGCAGAGCAGTAGAGCACAGGAAGCCTTCCTCTGTGAGCCTATATGCCAGCAACAGACTGAAGTTTACAGTGAGATAAGAAATGCTGACCCTCTACTGATATAGAGATAAAAGAAACTACTGGAATGCCTGGCAGATAAAGTTGGGTTAACTTCAGAACATTTTTATTGGTCTAACTATGGTAATGGTCTCCCTGAACCCTACACAATAGTGCCCAAGCAGATAGTGTTACAGTCTCAGTTCATAAATTGGCTCTAGATGTAAAATAGATCACACCAAGGTAAATTCACATGTGCTTTACTAGGGACACATTCAGGAATTCAGGTATTACAGCTATTCTTTTCAATAAAATAGTGAGGAATGACACCAAGGGAATCTTTGCTAAAAATTACTACATAGGTTGGCTTAATGAATACTTCTTTATTGCTACCAAGGTACCAAAATGCAAATATTACTCTAAAATCTATTATTGTTAGCATTTTTGCAGTCCTTGGAAAAAGTGACAGTTAAAGGGTATCCTGTGCTGATTATTTACAGCATGTTCAGTTTATTATTGCACTACTGTTCTCTTAATTTGTGACTGGCATGCCCTGAGGCAGCCAAGTCAGCAGGAGATAATCCTCAAAAGATTTAGCATAGCTAAATCCAGAAACATGGGTACTGAATCTTTTACAGTTCTGTCTTTCTTCCATTCTTTGTCCAACATCATCCCCCTGTAAGATCATCCATTATTCTTCACTACACCTTTAGTGCTTGTAGGCACCGACAACATCTCCGATCCCCCTAAGCTTTATCTGCCTTCGAGACATTCCTTCACATAACAACAGTGGGTGATTTTTAAAACATTTTCCTGAAACTTAAATGATTTAGAAAGAAAAGGCTATGCATTTTTTCTTATCGGCATAACCCAGCACTGAAACAGATGACACTTTGAATGAGTACAGTGTTCCATTTCTACAGGCAGTACCTCAATTCCATTTAGTCTAAAATGACCATCCTAGTCTCTTCAAGTGGACTGCAGCTCCTGCTGTTCAAATGAAAGACCTGCTTCATGCTTTCTTCTGTGGAAAGTATAGGAGACACCTTAAAGAGCTGTGCAGGAATTACATTACAGCTGTTCAAATACAGACAGTGTTTATCCATGGCATCGCTCATCTATGGGCCAACCAAGACACTCAAGAGTCTATTAAGTCCCTCCAGCTTAAGCTCCTTAGCAATCCTCATAAAGCAAGTGGGTAGGCTCCATCCCTACATGTGCAACTGAAAGAGGCAGGTGCCTTTGAAGGTTTCCAAGAGGAAATCCTGCCTGCCTAACCGCAATGCCCAGAGGCCTTCAGAGGGACTGTCTTCATTGATCAGAGAGAGAATATGCCTTTAGGTAGCTGCTGTTTAAGTATTTAAGACCCAGGGGCACCTCAAGTGCCTTGGCTATGCAGACTGGATCCCACCCTCAGAATCTCATTCGCCTTTTTTAAAGCAGCAGCTCAGCAGGCACTTGTGTTTCTTTCCTCTTTTCTCCCCACACTTCTTATTAGCTTCTCTCCAAAGCTTATTTGTCTATTTAAAAAGTCAGAAAGAGTGTGTGGGGCCTTTCTGCATTCTGAGTGACACTGCAGCAATCCTCTGCATAAAAACAGACACGCTTCCGTTAAAAGCGTGCACATTTAGCTTTCTGCTCATGGCGACGCTGGCACAGTCACATGTGTCTGTTATCACACCTTCTCTTGTAGACACACACAGTGCCCTGGTTCAAGTAGCTGAGTGATCTTACAGCTCTCATCTGCTAAAGGGGTGGCCACGTTTTTCCCCCTCACCCCAAGCCACCAGCTTCAACCACTTCCCTTGCACCATGTGGAGCTTCTGTCCACTTGCTGAGCTGAACCAGCTCACTAGGACAGCAGCAAACGCAGCTTCCCACTGCTCCATTGAGCTCATTCAGCATGCCAGGAGGCGACCCAAGAGCCAAACCTGGCATGAAGGAGGAGATGGGAACACACTGCTAGAGGAAGAGGATGGGAGGATCAAGGATGGGTTTCTCCAGGGCAGCAAGCTATTTGACTGGTTGAGCAGAGTCATGGAGCCTCACCCTCCATTGCAATAAAACCTCTTTAACAAAATGGAGTTATCAGACAAATGATCAGAAATTCCGCAGGGAGCTGATTACGGTAAACCTCAGGAAAGAAAGTTGGGGTTTTTTTAATTGCCAGGTATAACATACACAAACCCACGTTATTCACAAACTCTGCATGCATTTACATAGTGAGATTTGGGATTTCTGTTAGTTTCCTTCACGTTTCTGGGGCTGCATGCAAGTCAGCTTCCTCAGCATCAGGAGGATTAGGTTTAAAAAACCAGAAAGGAGAGATCTGAACTTCTCACGTTATATCTTGCCTCTAACACTTGAAGCTTTACAAAGGAGGCTAAATATCATGAGACTACTGATAAAAGTCAGGAGAGTTGGCAGCTCTGCAGACATTTATGGGCTTGGTAACACATTCTTCTGTTTTTAAGTGAAAACAGACAAAACAGTGCACATGCTAGAATAATGAACATCTTGGCACATTGCAATTACAATACTGGAACAGACCACTATTCTGTTTTTATGGATGCTTTTGAGAAAAACAATCCCTATGTTCAGCTCCCTGTTACATTTATTCTCCAGAATTCTAGTGCCAAAGGCTTCCCCATCTTCTCTGTGGGCTTTCCAAGCAGAGTTCACCTCCTGTGAAGCACCACAAAAATACAGCTGCTGTGGAGCAGATCCTCTTCTTGCTAAGATGGGTTAGTCACATCATAGAGAAATGGCAACATGCAATGCCATAATTACACTCAGACAGCATCAGGAGAGAATTTTTTTTTTTTTAGAACATAAAATTATTGACTTTCAGTGTTTTGCTTCCATTTAGAAACTCCATGAAATATTCTGTGGATAATCTAGTATTGATCTACAAAACAGTCTGGATATCCATAGCACGGTACCACATCTAGCAATCTTCCAGAATATAATGGTGGAATTGTTATGCTAGTCTGTGATAAAATAGATGAAAAAGAGCATTTTTGTTTGAAGTTCTAGCAATATTATAAACTTTGCAGGGAGCTATAAAAATCACAGTGTAGAATTATAGTCAACTGTAAGTCAATTTTTTCTATAAAATAACTCAAAACAAAATTTTAAGGAAGTCAGGATAAAATCTTACGTGAAAAGGTCAACTATTACAAACATGTTTCACTGTAACCAAATCACCAGTGATGGTTAAGGCTGGAAAGGCTCAGAGCTCCAGGATTAATAGAGCGCACCCAGTAACAAAGGCTTACCAAACCTTTTAAGCAGATTCTGAAAGTGGGAATTTAAGTTCTGGGAAATCGCTGATACCAAATCTGCTGTGTGCAATACATAAACCAGAAGATGAAACAAGTATTACTTTTCTCAGAAAATAAAAGTCTTTAAGCACCAAAAATTAAAAAGGAATTACTCTCACCAGTTAACAATAACTTCTGAGCATGAACAAGCAATATTAAAGCAAAGATCTTGCAAGGGGTCTCAAAAGGAGTCTACTGCCATAAATGAAATATGCTAAAATAATTCAGCTAAAAAGTGTCTGGTTTGGCAATTCATATATTATGTGTTGCATTCTGAGGTGACACTGGTGAAGGCCTTGAGTCTTTCCATTTCAGAGTGTCCTCTACAAGCAGATGACAGTGTTGAACATGCTCTACTTGGTAAGAACAACAGCAGAGTTACTGCGCTCTGATCATATGGAAATGGTAAATTAGTGTTGGAGAAAGAGGGAGGCGGCGGGGGGGGAATATTATGTTGCTGGTCCATCTGGGAAGACAGAGTGATGATTTAGGACTTGTTAAAGGGAGCAGCAGGCTGACTTGCTGCCACTACTGGGGCACAGCAAAGGGGATTGTATCACCTCCCACTCCCTTCTCTTGCTGCCTTCCACATGTGTAACTGCGTAGGGACAAGGTCTACAGGTAATTGCAGTGCGGGGACAGCCACAACTCAATGGATTATTCACTATGTACACACAGCCCCCCTACTCCATCTGTAACCCCCTTACAGCAGCCCTATCTGTGATGGAGGTGTTAGGAAAATCTAGTATGAGAAAGACAACTGCTGGGTGACACGTGTGTCACGTAGCTCTCTTGTGAGCTGTGCTGTTCAGTGTCTTCTAATTTAATATCCTCAAAATCTCCTAAGACAGCAGTTAAAATTTAAACAGGCATTCTGAAAACACACTCTTGATCCTGTTATCAGTATCGTGGATGGGATTACAATGAGGGTGGTAATGGTGGAAATTTTTTAGGAGAGATCTAGTATCAACAGCAGGAGTGGTCACTAATTGGATTCTTTCAGTGTCACCACAGAGTTGTCACGGGACCCTCATTCTCTGTTGAACACCACGGCTCTCAAGGCACTCAGAAAGGAGCTTTCTCAATTGTTATCACATCAGTCTGCCTTCCCACTCAAACACAAATCCCCCAAAGCCCTTTCTAAAGCTAAGGAGATCGTGGAACCCACGACTCCCATGACATCTGCGACAAGTGTCCAGCCTCGCCTGGGTAAGAATGAGTCCTGCCATTACACAAGGCTCGAACTCCTGATCCTGCATGAACAAACATATAACATCGAGTGCAGTATGCAAGTTAAACAAAGCTAGATAATAAACTGCAAACGGTCAAAGTAGTCTGCAATAAAGCGATCTAGCCAGAAGAGAGTTTGCAAATCTTTCAAAATATTTTTTTCCATAGCTGTCTAACTTCCACTGAGTGGGGGTTTTATAATGGCTTCCACATTTGGAAACACTGTCCCCAGCATCACAACATTTTTAATAAACTGTTTTTATCAGTTCCTGACTAGAATGAGAGCTGTTACAATAATTTTCACACTGATACTTGCCATCTCTAGGATACTTCTGGATTCTTACATGCATTTTTTTTTCCCTAATGACCTCTCATTTAGCCTACTTTTTGAAGATGTATTTACATGCCATTTGGAAATTCACCAAGGCTTTGGGTTTTTTTTCAGTGTGAAATTACACCAATCATAATTAATTTTTTTTCCTCTGAAACAGAGACAAAAATCAATGAAAGGCCAAGGAGACATGCCAAGCAGCAGAAACTGAAGTTGCATATTATGATGGAATAAGCTCACCCACCTCGATTATAAAGTGCTAAAAAGAGGAAGCCCCTGACAAACAATAAACTGACACATAATTAAGACAATTCAGGGCAGAACACATTCTGGCTGAAAAACATTTTCTTGGGCTCTGTCTCACTGCTCAGAGCAGTGAGGGGAAAAAAAAAGGTGACACTTTGAAAACAACTCTATGAAGACAATTAGTATCCCACCTAGTCTTCACTAGCTGAGGGAAAAGGAAAGCCACCAGCTTTTGTGCAGTGCAGATTCCCTCACATCACAAACATGGTTGATAGTACAGACATGCCTGGTATGTTCAGCATTCCATATCAAGCAAAGATGAATTAGCCGCAACAAAAATGTATTACAGCTTTCATGCAGGAGTTTGTGAATCTTTTTGTACCTCTGGAATTTTTTACCTTGAGCATACTGTGGATCTACTGAGGTTTGTACCAGTCTCAGATCTTTTCCTCAGATTATTTTTATCTCACTGTGAAGAACATCTTTGTGAGTTTTGAACAATTTTACAGCTGCTAGGATGCTAATGGGAACTTCATGTGTGTACCCAGTACAAGTGCTCTTAGGGAAAAAAAAGCTAATGTCAAAGGAAGGTATGTAGAAGTCACCATAAATATGTCTTTGAATGTTTACCATCTGGAACAGTAGATTACGTTTTGACAAGAAGCTGGACTGCCCCGTGGGCATTGTCTTTTAAACAGCCCCATCATTATAAAGGAAGGAAAAACATGATTTGCTGTTCCTAGTTTCTCAGCAAGATTTTCTGGCAATGCTAGAGAAACTCGTTTTTTTTCCTAGTAAAACAATAACAAACTGGGCATGTGTAGTTAGCTATGCACTTTCTTGAAAACTATGTTTTCTTATAGATCATCTGATGTGTGATCTGACGATACCCACAGAGAGGGCTGCGTTTCAGTTAGGCTGTGACAGCAGCAGGCTGCGCAGCTCACATCACTGCACCTTAGCTTTGCTGGAAGACTAAACCTCTGTGCACCAAAGCTGGCTTACTGGACTTCTCACAGGACAGACTGGGAAGAGTGAAGAGGAGAAATCCAGTATACAAGGCATACAAGACTTTAACATAGGGTCACAGTGAGGTTTTTCTTTGGTTTTGTTTTTCATTTTTAAGCTTGTAAAAGTTGACATCACTATTTACAGTGAGAAAGAGTGGACTGAGAGAAAAATCAAAATGATTAAATTTATTCACATACTTTCTGGTCTGGTCATGCAGTCATATTAGGGATTTAGCTAATTCTCTGTTTGAAATTGATGTGGATCACTTCTGAAGACACATTTTTACTGAAGAGTGTGTTTGAAAATACAAGCTGAGAACAACCTGTAAAGGGGCCAAATAGCCTGCTCAAAAAAAAAAAAAGTTAACAAAAAAGTTGGTTTGAGGCAAAAATATATGTGCAACTTGAAACATGGTTTTATGGGCATCGTTACACAGTTGAATGCCAAAATCACAAAGCACCAGCTATAAATCCCCTTGCTCAGCCTACTAAACAGATCTTATTTCAGAACACATTATATACAGTATTATTTATAGAATATCTCACCTGTAAATGGTGAGGATAGTGTTAGATTTCTTTCACAAGTAGGAGGCCAATAATTCATAAGCACCACAGGTATGTGAGAGTTAGTGTGAAGATCTGTTAGGGTGCGAAAGAAACAAATCATTTTGTTACTCTGCACAGGAAGACAGTATATATATACAGTCAATCTTTTATTAAAAAAAAAAAAAGGAAATTAACCCATCCGCTAGTTTCTCCGTGTAGATCATTTAGAGTAAAACAATGAGAACATCTTAATTCTCTGATAAGCTAACATACTGTAATTAGTGATAACATTTCTGACGACTTAGTTAATTTGCTGGGCTTCCCCTGCTCCAGACATCAATGAACTTAATAGTCGAATTAAACGAAAATGATAGCAGAGTACTTCCATAACTAAATTCTAATTATATTTCTGCCCCTCTTCCTTCCTAAACATAAATTTTTGCTTACTTTTAATTAACACTTCAGATCGCTAGTTTAGAATCTATAAATATAGCGAGACTTTAATGATCCATTATAGTGATGCTACTTAGTTTTCAATGACTTGTAAAACTTTCGCAAACAGATCTGCAAATGAATTACATCCATCTGCTCTGCTGCAGCTGCAAGAGCAGCATTACATTGTACCCTGCCTTTCCCTACTTTCCTGATTTTCTCTTAACTTTGAGCCCATGTGTAAGCCAAACCATGTCTATAGCGATCATCAGAAGCCCAGCCAGGTCTCTATAAAGGAGTCTTCAAACTTTACAGGCATCTCAAATGCACTTTCAAAACACTCTGGTTTGCCTCCCAGCTGAGCCCCAGACAGGCTGCACACTGCTCAAGCATCAAAACCTAGGAAATACTCTCCCGCGATGCCCTCCCCCGCCCGACCACGCAGTTTCCACGGATCTGTTGAGCCACGGAGGCGTTCATACCCGCAGCGGCAGGCAGGAGCCCCCCCGGCCGCCGCTTCCCCCGGCCCGGAGCCCCGGGCGCAGCACGTGTGTGCGGGAGAGCGGCGCGGCGCCCGCGGGAGCGGGGCAGAGGCGGCGGCCGCCGCGGTAAGGCGCACCGCTCCGGCAGAGATTTGCTCGTCTGCACCTTCAAAAGCCTGACCTTAGCTGCGTTAAGAGTGTGAGCTCGATGAAGACAGCCAAGCATCGGGCTGTGCTCGCTGTTATCTGTCAGCCGTACAATAGCAGCATTGATAAGGCTGCAGCAACTGGCTTTGACAAGTGTGCTGTGCTAGCATTCCTCTGAAAACCGTGAAGGAAAAAGAAAGAGAGAGAGAGGCATGAGGTGCCTTTTACTTTACCTGAACAAAGTGTGGGGTTTTATTTTTCCCTCTGAGCTGCTGGAACCGATTGCTCCCTCTTCTCCCCCAAAGCTAGGTAGTTCTTCTTTTGCTTGCAGCTCACACTTGGGGAAGACCACACAGCTCCAGCAAGGCTGCCTCTCTCCCCTAATCCCCACTCGAGTGTGATGACACACACTAACCCCAACCATCTGTTGAAACACGTCCTCAAGCACTCAGCACAGTGGTGTGTCAAGACGGGCTGCCCAATCCAATCGCTGGGGCTGGGTGGCTCTTAAGGAGCTGGAGGCAGAGACAAGGGCAGAAACTATAGGGCTGAGAACTCTTTAGCAAAGTAACCTGAGATTTTGAGAAAGGGCTGCTATTGAAAAAAAGAGCAGAAGGGGGAGGTACTAGCGGGAAGGTAGAGGGAGTGGATTAGTCTGGTGGCCAGTTGTGTTACTTCTCACAACTCCTTGTATTCCCAAGGGACCACTGGGACCCCCTCACAGTGGGATGCACAGAAGCACAAGAGCAACACTAAAATCTTTTTATGGCGGGTCTATTGCGGGCAATCTCCTCCGAGAGACGCTTTTCTAAAAGAGATAAAAGATGCAGTTTGCGATCCTGATAGTGCTAATGTGGGAGTCGTTTGCACGGCAACGTGACATTTGCACCCCGCAATCCCAACTCCTTACCGTGCCGTGGTCACCCCGCGGCTGCCTCCAGCCTTCCTGGGGGAACGGCGGAGAGAGGCAGAAGGAAAACCGGGGTGGGGGGCGAGGCGGGGAGAAGAGGGGAGCTCCACGGGGCAAATATTTCTACTTCTGCACAGGTATCTGCGAGTCCTTCCCACGAGCCCGCGCTCCCCCGCACTCGGTGCAAATGCCCGGGCTCCCCGGCGTGCCCACCGCCGCACCGGCCGCCCGCGCCGTGGCTGCTGCAGCCGCTCGGCCCCCGCGGCGTTGCTGTCACGGCTCCCGCCGCCGCGCCGCGCCACGGCCCCGCGCCCCGCGCCGCGCTCGGCACCGGGCTCGGCACCGGGTCCCTGCGCTCCCCCCCGCCCCGGGAACCGGTGCCACCACGCCTGTTGCTTCCCCCTTCCCCGCCGCTGCCGCCACGGCCGCGCCCCCTCGGGCTTCCTTGCGGGATGCAGCCCGAGGGTTTAAGGCTCGCTGCCCTTCCCTCGGGACCGGCCACTCGCCACCCCCCCAGCCGCGGCTGCGGGCTCTGGGCAGTGCCTCGGCAGGTCTGGACTGTGTCTAGTCTCTACCTCAGTTTCTCTCGGCCACAAAGCAAGCATTATCACACCTTCCTCCCTCCCAGGGACACTGCCAGGAAAAATACTCTAATTTACAGAAGATGTCCGGGAAGGGTAGATAAGGGACACAGAAAAGCTGCTAAGTGCCAAAGAAACAGTTCTTTCCTCTCCCCTCCCTGTAATAGGATAGCGTGGAAGAGAGACTTAAAATCTCAAGGGTTTTTACCTCATTACCAAGTGCCTGACTTGACACTTGCATTAAATCTACATTTCACATTATGACAGATGTTGTGTTTTCTTTGAACTGAAAGGGAGGAACGTCGTTTTGGCATTAAAAGTTACTCTGAAACTGTTAACATCCAACTTGAAGAAAGGTTTGCAATTGTGAAAAGACACACTACCCAGCTACATGAAAGCCATATGGGAGTCTTGAAATGTTGATTTGGCTTACTTGTTCTTTAATACCTTACACGAGGCTATATCTGAATCACTAGTGGCAAAGTGGATACTTAATAAAAAGTGAGATTAAAGAGCTGCGGTTTGTGCCCAGTTAGCTGTTATCAGAGCTGACCTGGAGAAGAAAGGAAAAAGAAGAAGAATCATAGAAATCATAGAATCATTTAGGTTGGAAAAGACCTTTAAGATCATCAAGTCCAAGTCTAGTCACAATTACCTTTGCTCAAATTCTTCCCCAAAGTGATTATATGGTGTCTGTTTCAGCCTATCAGACTGAATCTGCTTTCACAGATGTTGGGTATTCACTAAAACGCTACTCCCTAATCTGCCAATTCCAGATAAATAAATAACTAAACAATATTTTTGACAATAATATGTGGTGAAGTAGGGATGCAACTACTGTCCCTGGGGTATCGTAAGATTCTTAACATTGCCAGTTACGCCTTCAGGGCAAGGGTTTGGTTTGATTTTGTTTTGTTCTGGTAGACTGTGGCCTGTAAACAGGCTGGATAACCTTACACACTCGGAAAGCCCTGGAGACATTATTAAACTCGTTTGCATTCTCTTTAGCTGTACTCCTTACCAGTATTGTATTAATAACTCTGCATTAAAAATGTATAGTGATCAGAGATGTGGAATACCAAAAAAGCCGCAAAAATTGTGCTGTATCATCCTGTGTACTGACTCATTGGCTAAAATGCAGTTCAGCTCATGACTGCTCTATTTGATATTGGTCAGATGAGATGCAAACTCAACAGGGTTTAACCTCTAGATACTTCTAACCAACATGAACGACAGTTATGCTCAGTACGATTATTTTGTGTTGTGTATGCTTACACGATGTTGTGTATTATATCTGTGTATAAATATAGGTAAAAAAGATACTGAGCATTCATATGATGTACAGGCCCAGTTCTGTTATTTTTTATGCCTGCGTAAGTCAGGGATGCCTCTGCTGACGCCTGTCAAGTCACAATAGTGTAAAATTGACACAGTTAAAAGGACCCCTAATTGCGTGTTTTGTACACAGAGACACATGCACGCACACACTTATCTTCAAAGACTCTTCAACGACTTGAAATACAAACTTTCATCTCCAAAACCAACATTAGCAACAGCCCTCAAACATTGCACATGATCATGTTTTCACATAAAAGCTACTGCTGATGTTGTGGGATAGTTTAGCCGCTACTCTTATGACTGCAGGCAGATTTAGTTTGCTGTGACAGTTTATAACAGACTTTTCCACCGCTTCTCCTCTATCCAGACTGCCATCTACAAGGAGTTTAGGTTTTCAAGGCTGAAATTAAAGCTGCACTGGAAGAGCTGTACCTGAAATACTGTTAAAATAGGGCATCATAAAACAGGTTCTCAGGTTGACTCTCAAACCCGTGAACTCCTGCTAAGGTCAGACTGACCCCACTCAGATAAGACTTATAACAAAGTGAATAATGCTTTACGCCAGTAACTCGAGGCAATTCTAATATGCAAGATTAATTGTAGGTAATTGTGATATTGAGAAGTAGTCACTCCTGTTTTGTTCCCACAGTTAGCATGTCCCTTACTTATTAGCTCCAATTAGTTTCCATGGTAGCCAGCAGCATCTTTAAGCCAGGGCACTGAGCTTCACTCAGCGTTGCCTAGACTAAACTCACCCCCTTTCCTCCAGCACAGATGGCCTTGGCAGTTTTGTGTGTCTGTGTGGACATATGTACACATTCACACATGTGCACTTCTGCTTAAGACCCTCATGTAATTCCCAACTCTGGCATTTTCAGCTCTCGAAAATAATTAAAGGGCATTTTTCATGGTTCCTGCAGCAACCTCAGTCTATCTCCGCTGCCAATATGAACAGAATCTGCTTTTTTATTTCCTTGAATCATAATAAGTTTACCCTGGATTCAATTAGTTCTGAAGACTTTATATAGAAACAGTAGATGTTCTAGAACATGGCTATAAATGCACAGACAAGTCCATGGTCAAATTCTAGCCTAAAATGTACACATGCAGAGGCTCATGTTGAGCTTGGGTGATATATTGATGAGATATAATTAAAAGGCCTCTAAAACCCTGAGTGGCAAAGAAAAGGTAAATAAGGAATTACCAAAAAATGTTTGGCTTCTCTCTAAAGACCCCAGCAAATGGCAGCTTCAAAGAAGCACAGAAAAATACGCTTCTTCATATGGAGCACAGTGAGGACTTGGAACTCCTTGCTGCAGGATGCAGTGGAGGAAAAACAATTACATGCATTCAAGTGTTTCGGCAAGCTCATGGAAAAAAAAATCTACTCACAGCAATTAAATACAGATACAGAACTTATGCTACAAGGAATCCCTGAACTGCCTGGAGAGGATCCTGGACAAGTACCATTCTGTGCTTGTTCTATTCTTACACTTTACCCGAAGCATCTACTATTTTCCACTATTGGAGGGTGCCAAGCTTAGTATACCCATGATTTAGTGTGGTACAGCTGTTCTTGCTTTCTTAAAGAAAACCATTGGTAGGTTTTGGGCCTCATCATGGGTAGTATAAGAGACATTAATTCCTTTTAAGAACTTTAGCCCAGATTTTTAAACATTGGCTCATAAATCTGTATTCAGGAACGTAAATAAAAATGGTCTGATCAAAAGTACTGAGTATGCAGCAGCTGCTACTGAAGTCAGCAGTTAAGTTTATTTTTCTCTATATGTAGGCATTCCAAAGCCAGACATGGGCTTATGTAAAATTCGGGTGCTAAATCCCAAACTATATTCTGTGCAAAACTCTGCTCAGCTGTTTCCTAACCTGGAGTCACCTAAATTCCACAGACACATGGTCTTTTAAAAGCATTCGCCTGGCACCTCTGTGCATTCCCCCATGCTGAAAACCCACGCCCAAGGCCAAGCAAGATTCAGAAGTCAGGCATTCCTTCACTTCAGTCCTCTGAATGGCTTCATTGGGCTCTCAGGGTGCACCTACCAAACTTGGAGAGCTTTGAGTCGCATAGTTAAAGATCAACTCTTTCTTCTAAAACCTGTTCAGAGGAAGAAAAAATAGATAACTTGTGGGACATACAACCAAATGCCCACTGGGGTAGCTTTCTGCTCACTGTGCCGGTTCAAGCCCATTCATTCGAACATACTATTCCAACAATGATTATTCTGTGTAAAAATATGATAAGGCTAATGTGAAAAAAATATTGAAAGGTTCAGTGAATCACACACAGTGCAAGTACAGGAAAATGAAGGATTCTGTATCCTAGAAGTGCGGATGCTAGTTCAGGTGTTGCAGAACAATTTCCATATTTTCTGGGGTAATGTACTTTGAAATATGGGCATATACGTGTACTCTCCCAGTATGAATCCATACATATGCTAGGTATGAAATGACTGCTTTAGAAACACATTAAGGGTGCAGTTCCAGACTCACGATTACCTGCCTGTGCATAGCTGTTGTGGGATGGAAAAGTCTAGCCTTCTTCAGTTTTTAAAGGAAGGTCCCCTGCCCTCCTCCAACTTCCCTGCAACAGAATTGGATGGTATGGAAGTTATACCCAACTACAATTTATCTCAGGTCTGCAATGCTAAAAATAGTCCCCCGAGGGGTAACCAGAACAGAAGACAGAGTGCAGGTGAGACAGACAAAAGTTCATAATTGACTCAATTTATCACAGGGCTTTACAATTTGTCAGGTTGTTGTCATCACTATCACTTGCCCCCAGAAGAAGATTAATGGTTGCAATGATCGTTGGTCCCAAATTTGTGTTGCTTCACTTACATCCCCTCCCAAAGTTCTCGTTCTCCTCGGTTACTGTTTCTTCTAAGGTAGCTCCCTTACTAGTGGTTGCATAGTAAGTCAGCACCAAGCAAGACCACTGCAATAATGAAAAAAAGACATATTTCTTACCCTAGCAGGAGAGCTGGTTAAATTTGTCATAGCTAAACTTTTTTTAAAATATCCCAAAATAAAAAAGAAGAAAAAAAACAACAAATGAAAACCCTGCATATTTGTCATGTCATGCTTAGGGAAAAAGAAAACAAAGCCAGCAAAAGTTTTTCCAAGCTAGAGCCTAATATGACAATTTAATGCACTGAGAAGCTGTGGTTCTTCCCTTCTCAGCTGCCAGTTGGCCAAGAGTTCCAACTCCAGCACAGTAAACAAGTGATCAGTGAGTCTGGGAAGAGCTCAGCACACCAGACAGTTGGAAAATAGAGGCAAAAAAAGGCAGGAAAATCAACAGACTTAACCAGTCAGCACAAGGTAGGTGATCCCATGCTCAGCAAGTAGGGAAAGCGCTAAAGGGAGAGTATATATGGAGTCTATAAGGCTTTAAAGTGTGAGAACTCAGTGAGCAATGTGCTCTCAGAACTTGTGCTGACTTCACGTTTTTGGACAGAATTCAATTTCATTACTGAAAAAATTTGAGGTAAACCATCCAATATTTAACAAAAATTGAAAAAAAGCCAAAAATTTAGAAGCCAGAATGTCTCATAGCCTTTAATGTTAATTATTAGTAAACTGATGACCAATGGTCATCTTTAAGTCCCTCCCTCTTACATAATTCTCATCTTTGCCCTTACTCAAAACTTCCAGTCTGAAAAAATTGTAATGACAAAGAAAGAAGGACTTGAATGACTCCTAGGTTAAACTCACCAAAATCAGTAAAACTTTCATTGAGAAGGCTTAGTCTTGCCATTTCCCCCTTTGACTATGCCTCTAATATTGCACATAGTCAAGGTACCACTTGCCTAAAAAAACAACTATGTTCATGATGTTGTTCTGGACAGAGCGTGGGAATACACATAGTTTAACGTACAGATTCATTTTTTCCTAGCGAGTCAAGGAAGCAACAGCCCCTGTAGCCCTTTTATTTTTATAACAACAAAGCATCAGCAAATCCCATAACACTTTAGGAAAATATTTCATTTAACCCCTTCGCGATCTAATCTCAAACATAATGATGAGAATATTTGGGAACAGAAAGACCAGACACATTGCAGGACCAGCAGTACCTCTGAATAGCAATTTTTGTATGATAGCAGGGACCTTTCAGGCTCACTTCTGTTCTCCCTGAGAAAACAGGCCAATATGCTTAAGTTGCTTCTTATATATAATTAATTTCACAGTTGCACCTGTTAAGACAGTTAACCTCAAGGAAATTGGCACCTAACCTAAGTGCCTACAAGTAAACAGGTAGGCTAAAGCAGCCGTAATAGCTGGCAGACTCACTCAAGGCCCTGTTGACCATGAATCTTGATGTAGTCATAACACCTAAGGTAAGCATATACTAAAATCATAATACAGCTCCAAGTCACCAGAAGAGTGATAAGGCAGTATTCATGGCATGGGAGAATGCATTTGCTGGAGCCAAGTTTTCTTAGTGTTGTCTTAGGTGCCACTGGTACCTTCTCCTACCCATGGGAATGACTTAAATGCCAATATCCATCCCTAAAAAAGTATGTGTAGACATGTATAGATAGATAATACCGATATGTAGAACTAAATATATATTCATATATAAAATATAGGTATGTATAGAACGTATATAATATCATAGAATATAGAATCAATAGAATGTATATACTATATGTATATAATTCTACATCTAAATTCTTGTTGTTGGGCCTAAATCAAGGGTATCATAGATTGAAAAACAAACACAAACATCATAAAAGAGTATGTTTATAAACATGACCTTTAGAGAACAGTTCAAATGTAGACAGCTACTTTAAGAAAAAAAAGAAAAAAAGAAAGTTAATATGCTTGTCCCACGGACCCAAACCACTTGTCATTCCCTTTCTAGGTGCCAAAAGCCCAGAATGTCCTCACTCTACTGCCAAAACCTCTAGTTCACCTCCTGAAAACATCTATGGCTCACATCTTGTGTCAGTAAAAAGAATTCATTGTAGAGAAAACTAAAAAAGTGAGGACAGAGTAAAAACTGAAATGTAATATTGAAAAAGGCCAAGAGGGAACTGTTAACATGGGATAGAGAGCTGCTGGAAGACATCATGATTACTTTGCAGGTCAGAACAATCCCTCTGGGTGTATAAAAAGTCCCAAGAACAGGTGTGGGTCCTGTATCGATGTGATGGGGGGCTTCAGTGACAAAGAGAAGAGAAATGTCATTTCTTTCCAAGCAGAGGTAGTTCTAGGCAGGCATGAGTGATGCCGTCTGAGGGGCCTACTGAGCTGTCATAGCAGCAATTTGTTTGGCAGTATTGATTAGATACCATTGTGATGTTCCAAGGATGAAGAAAGGACAGGCAAAATTCAGTGTTGTTGTAGTGGCAGAAAGATTTAGGGGGGAAAGGATGGAAAAAGTCATGGTGCTTTGGAAAACAAGGTATTAGTCGAATTTCAGCCAAGCAAAAGAGGTTGAGGGCATTCAAGCTGTGCAACAAGGAGTTGGAGGGTCTTCAAAGGAG
Organism: Theristicus caerulescens; assembly: GCA_020745775.1. NCBI lineage: Eukaryota > Metazoa > Chordata > Aves > Pelecaniformes > Threskiornithidae > Theristicus > Theristicus caerulescens. The sequence goes on along the minus strand of CM036558.1, from coordinate 131,163,569 downwards.
GGGGGAAGGTTTTGAAGGGTTTAGCAAAGGGTTTTAGGGGAATAGTTGCAAGAAGGGAGTGCTAGCAGGGTTTGATGCATTTCAGGGAGGTTTTCACAAAAGACAGTCTGAAAAAAAGACATTGGGCTGCAGAGCCTGCTGGTTGCGGCATTTGTGAAAGGCTGTGGATGAGAAAAGAGATTCTTGTCCCTTCTGAGAGTCTGTCCCCCTCTGCACTTTCTCTTCCACTCATGGCACAGGAGGATCCTGTTCCTTATCCTGATGGCTTCCCCCTTTTCTCTTGGTACCCACAGCTCTTTCCCCACTGCCCTTTAACACAGCAGTCACGCTCCCTGTCTCTACTTAAGCAGTCCCTTGACACTTCCCAGACTGTGACCACTAAAGGGGAAGGGACACAGGAGAGAAGAAAGGCACAGGAGTGAAAGGGGCAAAATGGGAGTCTGGCTGGAAAAGCATTTGCTGCTCCCGATGCCACGGTGGGCCTGAGCAGCCCTTCAGCCCTCCCTCCCTTCTCCTCAGCTCTCTGCTCTCTGTCCAAGCAAAACCTACTACAGCAGCAAAGGGAAACTCCCAACAGATAGTCCCATCTGCTGTCCTCAGGCTGACACTTACCCAAAACCTCCTCTTATGGCAAATATAATTATTATTTACTCTCAGTGGTAATTTAGGGCACTGAATCTTTTCCAAGCTTGTGTCAGTGAAGTTGAATTTTAAAAGGACTGCAGCAGGAAGTTGTAATATTTGCGTGGCTGGTTTATTTTGTTTTTATTTGAATTCCACATTTGGTTGAAGGGAGGGAAAAATATTTTTCCTCTTCCTTCATTCTGGTATCGATCAGTGGGAAGGTGGAATCTGGTTAGTTAGACTAGTATAAAAGGCAGAGCCATGCGTACTTCTTTACCATCCTAGGGAATTCGGAATATTTTTTATAGCTGGCTCATTCTCCTCCCAAGGCTGTACACATGGTTCTAAAAAAAGGACAGAAATGCCATTTTGCAACTAGTTTCAAAATTTGTTTTCATTCCACGCTTAAATAAATCCAAGGCCTTTCTAACATTTTCTTCAAACTGAATGCTATGAGACAGCCACTTTTACACTGAAAAATCAGAATTTGCAAAAGAATTGTAATAAGTGTCGTGATCTGACATGCGGTCCAACACCCAGCTCCACAAAAGCAGCTAGGAGCTGCACTCCATCTGCAGATGATGCAGCTTCAGAGGGCAGGTTCACATGCAGCAAAAACCACTGGAAGCGACAATGCATCCTTTTCCCTCGCTCTGCTTCTCCTGCTTCTTGTTCCTGCTGACTCCTTTACATAAACATTAGCTGACCACTTTCTTTTTTTTTTTAAATGGCTAAATTTGTCAGGTTTAATCAGACCATAAAGCTATGAATATGCTAGCACTAACACAAGAAAAGGCACAGAAACGTACAGCCAAGGGAGAGAAGTAAGAAAATACGTCTCCTTTCAGAGACAGTCTCATCTTAAATGGGCTTAAGCTGATTTTAAAATCAACTTTTGGAACTCACACAAACTCCAGGCGAGTCAAACTGGTGAAGCTTTACAACCGTCATCTACTGAAGGGTAGCACTAGGGACAGAAAGCGCTCTAGTAATGGGCAATTGTCCTACTACAGGAGATGAGACCTGTCCCTGAGAAGCTGAATTACCTCAAGAGGCAATCATCAGAAAACAAGCACTTTTTTTAAGCACTAGCCCAGATGCTATTTAAACCAGTCTCATCAACAATAAAGAAGTTTTCAGTGGAGTTGAGTTTGATTTCCTCATAGTGATAGATTTAGACTGAGGGTAGTGTATCTGCCATATTTCTTTGAGAGATGAGAGGAGGCTGACCTTTCTTGTCAGGAAGATAGCCTGACATGGGAACACCGTAAACAGCCTTGGCTTGTGCTGGAGATGTGTTCTGCCAAAGAATGCTCTTTTGAAGTCGTCTTCTTTGGGTCTCAAGAAGGCCCAGATGGTATTTTCCAGATAAATGAATATAGAGGTTTTTAAACCTGCTGTAAGGGTTTTTAAACCTGACTACACCCACTATGTGCTATCATGACTTTCCTTCATAGGTGGTAAAATGGTCTACCTGAACTTTCTGAGAAGCAAAAGAAATTATGTTTTATATATATGTAAATATATATATATATACACCATCTTTTATTGCATTTAAGATTTTCCCTTTTAATTGAGAGTCTCTGAGCAAAAGAAAAAAGCTTTTGACCTGTAGTCTTTCCAGAAGCAGCTGACAGCCTGAACTAAGCTTTGTGCTTTTACAGCCTGGCTCTGCAGTGAGACCAAGCAGACAGATCATTTCACTGAAATGAATCACACTTACCCTTCTACAAATAGCCTTTCAGGCAAATGAATCCACAGCTAAGTTTTAAGACAGCAGTACCTGAATCATATGTAGTAATGTGATAGCTGATCAATAGCTGTGTCACAGCACTAATAAGACAGACATGCTACCAAACCACGTGTTAGCGCTAATTGCAGACCTTGATCCTTGCCTGCCTCGTGTGTTGATGTAAAAGCCCAACAAGTGAAAGTAGTGGCATTTGTTGACTATTTTAGAAGTTGTTTGAGCTAAAGATCTGATCTGCTCTCTTGTGATCTTTCTTTCACTTAAGAAAATCAAGAGAGAGGTATTTGATCACTGAATGACAGTAATCGTTGGCATATCATCGGTCATTTTTAACAATAAACCTTTCCACTTGTGGTGAGTTACTTATTAAAATAAAAATTGGTCATTTTTATTGGAACAGCATAGTTTCCTGCAGATTTTTTCCCATTCGAGTGTTATTCCTGAAATTAGCACAACCTAAGGCAGCTTGTGTTAACTCTTTCTTATGCTAAACAGCCCTTGTTAGTTTAACAGAACAAAAGCTTTGATTGTAAGTGCAAATATGTGTGAGAATCTAGAGTCAAAGCACATTGGTGGCTTTTTTCTGAATGACTTGCTTTGGTGCAAGTTTCCAAATAAAGATTTAATTGCACCCACTTGCATCAATTACAATATCAAAGCGCAGAAGTTATAAAAACAGAAGGTGCATACACAATGGCTATTTCACAGTCTGTTTTGAAAACAGATTAAACACAGTTATAATGATCATTTCTTCAAAAGAATTTAGAGATTATCAGAAACAGAACAGACTGTGGATTTTAATTGAAAACTCGGTCCGAATTCATTGTATCCCTCCACCCCAGCCTGGTCTCTTTCACTGCATTCAACAGAATAGTTAATGAGTAGTTTTAACAGGGGGAGATTTGAAACCAGGAGATAAATATGGTTGCAGTGCCCAGTTCTTAATATTGCAGTGCCTGTCGTACCTTTGGGTGATCTCATTTCCTGCACTTACACTTTGACGTAATAACACTTAGCACCTGTATGTATAACTTAGCAATTCATTCTAACAACCCAGACACTCTTCACAGGCCCCTTGGATTTGAAAATAACTATCTGTACATTCCCAAGGAGAAATCTGACTCCCATATACTTGAAAGCCCTTTGTGACTCTGAAATTTCAATATCTCTCTCAAGAGAATAAAAAAAAATCATGCAAAAAGAACAGAGCACCTTTTTATATTTTGAATATTAATAATCGCAACGACCTTTGTTTAGACCATAGAAATTCCCTGGAAAATGTTCTGATACAGATTGTACAAGACAGTACATATTAAAAACAAGTCATATCAATAATACTTTTGAGAAACATAGGCCTAAATTTGAACCTCGCCTAGGCAAATTTAAAGTGTTTAATTAATACAGCTCAATAGTTAGTAGATCAAGATATGAACATATATAAGTTCCACTACATATCAATTGGTGAAAAGTCAGGAATATATTGAAAAATGTGGAGAAAGTTGATATAATGATTGACAGAAAGAATTCCTTTATGAAAGTAATGTATTGGTTAGGTCATTTCATCTTTTTTACACAAAGATTTTGTTTTCTGAGGTTCTTTATTTCCACAAGCAGAATGACATTACAGACCTCCCAGGCAAGGCCCTTCATATACCAGGTTTTCTGAAGACTGTTTCATTGGAGTTTAATTCTGATCATTTTGCCAAAGCAGCAGTCACTGCAGAGAATTCTTCCCATCCCAAATTAAGCCTCAGGTCTTGTCCACAGGGTGAGATCTGGACCACTTTGACTCTTCCTAAACACACACACATGTGATCTCTCAATTTTCCCCAGCGCCAGGTCAGGGCACACCACTGCTTTGCTGTTATAGTCCCTTCAGCTGCTTAGAAACTCTCTGCTGGCCTGGGACCCCACTCGTGGGGCACCCCAGTTTTATGAATGCAGAAGACATCCCCCTGTATCTGTGTAGCACTTGCATCAATTTTACCTCTTCAAAAAATCTGCCCCAATATTTTAGGAAAGTGAAAAAACCTTCTGGAAAAATTGCTGCCTCCAAAATTTACTTGGCTTTTTACTCTCCTAAATCTTAAGGTTGAATTCTAACAGTTGTTTAAATCATTGCAAATTTCTCTGAGGGGATTAAGCATTTTAATCATACTGACATGAAAAATATCCAGTGATACATCCATTGCATAATTGAAAATAAAAATTAAAATCTTCTAAAAATACTAGCTAATTCAGAGTGTCAAGGACACCCGTTAAGGACATTGAAGGATTAGCAATCACAGCCAAAGATAGCCAGGTGGCCAATTCAAACACATTACAAAACCTTTCTAAAAAGTAGACAACCGTTGTGGTTTCACATCAGATCGTATTTCTGTGCAGTTCTGTCACTGTCTTTTTTTATATTGCAAGCAGTCTTGGAAACAAATTTAGCAATCACCTACATATCACACAAGTTCAAGTGCTGGCCTGACAGGAGCTCTGATGGACGTCCTCTCTGCGGTCCCTGCGGAGCTGCTTCGCATCCTCTGCCAGGCAGAGCCGGCGGCTCTGGCTCACGGTGGCAACCTGCGCACAGCCGGTGCGGACTGCGTGCGGGGAGATCAGCCGCCTCTCACAGCAAACGTTACTGTGGGAGAGATAGGCAGAAAAACCGCTCGTGTGCTTGGGGTTGGAACCACAACGTATTTTGAGCATGATAGACTTATCCCCGGCAACTAGCAGCAGCTCTCGGGTTTCAGGCAAAAAAAAATCTCCCTATATAATCCTCATTCACCTACTGTCACAAAGGGGAAGCGCCTAGATAACAAGGGCCATGATGACACCTAGCAATTTCTCCTAACTTCCGTGCATGGCAGGGAAGCTAAATGAGTCTTGGACATAGGATGGTGTGAGGAACAGGGTGCCTGTCATGCCCATGTCCCTCCTCAGGGTCAATGAGTGTGGGCCAGGCAAGCGCCTTATGTCTAGCGTTACCACTGAGATCACAACTTCTAATTGTTTCCGTTCACTTCCGTACTCTCCCCAAAGCATCTCACTATTTTTTTCCTTGTTTTAGATGCATACACTTTAGCTTTGAAATAATAAACAGACAGCAGGAGAAGGATACACTGGTTTAGAGAAGAGATGATTGAGTAATTCAGAAACCTTTGAACAAAAGAGCAGAAGTTCCATGAAATTGTCTATTTGTTTTAATTACCTGGTATTCTGGGGCCAAGATGTTTCGAAGTCAAATAACTATAATGAGCCTTTAAAATCTATATTTGGATAGATAAACAAATAGTGCTGAGCACTGCTGTTACGTCCACCTTGTAAGGGATGAGCAAATGGCTTCCAGGAGATGTGCAGCCACTCACTCAGGCAAGCAAGTCAGCGGCTCTGGTGATCCACCAGTGTAAATGAAAAGCAAGGAGGAGAACTAGCTCTGGGAAAGACCCTGGCGTAGAAGAGTTACACAGTTTATGCCTGCACATTTCCAGAAAGAGCAGTGAAAACTGTGTTTCCTTCCCCCCCAAGTAATGCTTGATTTCTTCTTTAAAACATAGAACTAATGAAACTTGAACGAAAAGTATCTGAATTAATAAAGGATATTGGCAGAAGCAGGAGAATGTTTTTGGGCTGCAGTAGAATAGAAATGAGCACAGAGATATTTTGCTAACCAAACAGTGCAGCTAGCCTCAGGGGCAGAAGAGTGAGGTGCTACACTTAAAAAATGCATTGTAGAGGTTTTCTCATTTTACACATTTAGGGAGAAGCCCAGCAGGACAACGCTGGTGTGCGGCCAGGAGATTTACTCTGAATTCACACCAGCGCCACACAGCAGAATTAGCATCGCAGTCTCTGGGGAACAGCTCCCTTTTGGTCAAAGTATTTTTCAGATAGGTTGCCAGGAACTGAAATCCAGTGGAAACAGCAGTTCCCAAACTAGGACTCACCCTCTGGGAAAGAAGGGGGGGTACGAGAGATACTGGCAGGGCTGCAAGCTGAGATGAGCGGCTGTAATCCTGAATGCCGGATGCTGGATGAGTTGGGGAGGAAAGGGGGAGAGAAGGGTCACAAACGGTAGAGTTCACTTGGGAGAGGGGCACGGGAAAAATAGTTTGGGAAATGCTGCGGCAGAAGCCTTTTTTTTTTCAAATCCCTTCTTTTCCATTGTTGCTTCCTTGAACAAAAGCCACCCATGCAAAGACAAAGGCTTAAAACTAAAAGGCCTGACACATATTTCCCCATCTCAGTATCAAATATCTCCTGCGATATTTGCAATTCTTATACCATAAATAGAAATGCTTGAACGTAGAGCTCATTTCCTGGTTTCTCAGAAAATGACATCCTCTTCCTACTTGCCAGTTTCCCACATCTCTCCGTGCTTAGCGCTGGTGGCCTGCCTTTCCCCACCATTGTAGTGGTTGTTCTCTTTTCCAGCAGCCACAGCCTCACATTCAGTAACCTTTGCCCTTCCATTTGATCGGAGCCAAAATACCACCTTTAGAAAACTAACGTACCAGAGAAAATGGAAATATGAAGCTGGGCAACCCAACGTGCTGTTATCTTACCCTGTTTGCCACTGAGGCTTATTTTCTGGAATTCACCTGTAGATTTTAAATTCAGGAAAGATTTTCTAAAGGAACCAGAGCATCTGAAGACTCGTCACCTCCTTGCCAGCACAGCCCCCTTTAAAACTGAACCTCTACCAATGTGGTAAATTTGAGGCAGAACAAATATTTACTGAAAAAGAATAGTACTTTACCTGCAGGCTTCTTTGAAGTCTTCTTATCATTACTAGAAATTTCATTGAATTATCTTGCCATCCCCCAAATGAGCTTTCTGCTGACACAAGAGAGCTTCACCTTCTTTTTGATCCTACAAGTGAAGCCATGTGGAAATGATTGAGAGTGACGTCACGAGTTCAGCATTATGATTTAAATTTGGGATCAAGCAGGAGGAGGGGAAAAAAATTACATGCATCCATGATTACTGTGTTTGGGGCATTCAGATGCAGGCTTAAAAAAATAAGGTCTTGTCTCAGTGAATATGAAAAGTACCATGGGATCTTTTAACAGGAACTATTACTTGCCCTCATATATATATATATATCCAAAACTTTGGCTTCTTCCCAGTCTTTCATTGTTTATGTGACATTTTGATTGCTGTTGTCAGTACCAGAGGTAACTGTGTTTTGGTGATGCTGTATGTAAATAAGTTTTAGACTTTTCAAAAGGAGAAGCGCGTGTTTCCATAAGCTCCAGGCCCCTTCTGGCCTCTCAAGTTGAGCACCCAGAGCATGAAACACTCAAAACCACTGAGTTTAAAACACTCACCCACGATTATTACTAATTATAGTAAAATTCAGGTAAGTGTCTGGAAGATGACCTTTCTAGAAAGGACATTTACATGCAGAAAAAGTTGAACAAGTAAATCAAGGGTCAGAGAAAAGAGCTTGCAGGGAGAAACTTAAGGAACTCTATCTGCTTACTTCATTACAACAGAACACTAAGAGGGCCCTGGCCAATTTTGCATCAGGAGTCCACCAGGAAGAAAGCTCCTCAGTTCCCTAGCAGAATCGGGAGCAGTGCTGGAGGCTGATGCTGGAGGTGAAATGGCAAGGTGCTACATACGTGTTTTCTGAGCTGAAGTAATGCTCCACTGGAACTCACTACCAGGGAAATACCACCTCCTCATGTCACAAAGAACATGAGTGACCCCTTTCAGAAGACTTTCTTTAACCAGTCTTGGATTCTGCTTTATTCTGTGCTTTTTACTGCATTCAGATCAGAGGAAGCTGGGAAGAATGTGGTACACCTGGTTGTTAGTTCACGTTGAATTGTGTAAATCTAGAAAGGCCTTGGGAGGTTTTTTTGGCTTTTTTTTTTTTCTTTTTTTAAACCAGAGGTCATTGGAATGTGAAGAAAAGTTTTCCTATAACAGTTTACGACAATGTGAGCAGTGAGGGTTGAGGACAGAACAGAGCCCGTGGTAGGGTATGAGAGGACATCCAGAAGCATTACAGCAGGCATACAAGTGACCTGGGGTCTACACAGAGAATTCAGTTCTTTGAGCTTACAAGCAAGATAGTAGGTACATGTGTTTTTTTAAACAGAAGTAGATATCTTTTGCCACCAATGAATAATGTTCATCTCTAACCTCTGATTCAGCACTAAGCTCATACTAGAAGTCTATAAATATTTCTCTGTATGTGAATATCTAGATTCATATACAGTCTGTGACTTGCAGTATTCATTAAATCTCCCTTGTACCACACACACACACACAACACTGGCAAATAAATGAATGAGACAAGAACTTTCAGCCCCAAGGCTCATTTCAATGTTTAAGCTTTTCCTTGCTCCTCCAGGGATATTCATGTCAATGTCTTAATAAGGCAAGAACAGCCATTTACATGCCTGAAAACATGTGCTCAAACTCAGGAAACTGTGCATGAAGTGGGGTAGGAGTTGTATGTTTTCTCAGAGGGAAAAAGTGGAGTAGTACTCTATTGTGCAGCACAAGCTTCAGTCCACAGTTAACTTTAACAAAAGCATCGCCGCAATCAGTTCAAGAAAACAAACCAAAAAAAACATTAACCAAAAAGACAAACATATCACAAAATAATTATATGACTTTGGAAGGACCTGGTGTAGTAATTCACTGCTGATACTGTTGCTACCACAGAGTAAAAAAAAAAAGTTCCCCCAGTTTTCTGCTGTAGAGCACAAGATGTTGCCAACTCCAAAGGCGATTTACAGTTAAGATCCTGGTTAATCCATCTGACTGCAAGTGTTTACTGTCTTCCCCAAGCAGTCCTTTAACTTGAGCATTAAAGAAGAACCTAAACTGAGATGTGGTCTTTATGAAAGCAGTGCTTCCAAATGGAGTCATTTGGGAAGAGTTATACAATAAGCACAAGTTTTCAAAAATAAAGACATGTATTATATAGGATATATGAAAAATAACATGTGGATATTTGCATTAGTCTCACATTCTAGTAAATATAAAAGATTGCATGCAAATCTATTTTCAGAAAAATTTTGTAATTTGCAGAAGAAAGATAAGATTAATAAAGATTATAATGTTTAGATGATTATACATATCACCAATTTTATTTATCTGTTAATTGAATTGATTCTCTTTATAAATTGCCTCCATGGTGTAAAATGGCAAAGAGCCATTGCTTACCATGGAGTTGAACATCTGTCCTCATATTGTAAACGTGGCTTTCATATTATGGTGTTAAATATACTTTGCTGAGCGAAATGCACTTGAAACCCAGGGTTACTGTATAAGCAAAGACCTGCAGGGGAATCTATCTAGGAGTTACTGCCCTGAAGGAGAGATGAAACTGCCTCCTCCACCCGGGAATTTCTACGGCAAAGGCAGAGAACTGGCAGTACAGGGAGCTGCCTTGGGCAGCAGCCTGCAGGGAGAAACTACAGCGGGTCCGCACCTCATCTGCCCAGCTCACAGCCCCATGTAGGAGGGAAAGCTCACTTTCGTCATGGTCTTGGACTGGTATGTTGAATCACTTTCACCATGTGCTTGGCATAATATACTGGATTAGGACTAATTCCCCATTCATTATTCCAACAACCTTAGATCCAAACAGCAAATGTGGGAAGAGGCTATTTCCAGCAGACATGGAGAGTAGGTAGCTACAGGCAGGCATAGGGTAGGATCCTCGCAAGCTGCAGCTAAATCCTCCCTGCTGAAGGCATTACAAATTCTAGCTGTACCCACCTTCCCTGCAAGACATCCATGATGTTGTAGCACAGTTGGGGAGGACACGATGCACATCTCCCCTTTCCAGGTACCTCCCAGTACCCTTAGTTAGAGGGATGACAACCTCTCAGTCTTCACGACCAAAAGCTGGTCAAAGGATGGGGTCCCTTATTGTTCTTTGCTAAGCAGATGGAAACACTTGCCTTGCTGGAGTTGCAGTAACCTTTCAGTGAGCATTTCTGTATGGCTTCGGCCCAACACAGAGTATATTCTATGTGTAGATGCTTCTGCACAATGTGAAATTTTCTGGAAGCCTAACTCCAGGGCCACCTTTGCATTGCTTCTAAATCACCAGAATGACACCCAAGTTTCCTTCCTTGGCCCCAGTTTTCTTCCAGATCTACCCTGGCTTTCTTAAGCTTCCCAGACCATATGGCTTTGATGGACCCACCCAGTCATAAATCCCACCCGTCCTCGGCCTGTAGCCCCTGAATCTAACTGCTGTAGCAATTTAATTTGAGCCATATACTTTCTGGGACAGCAATTCTGTACTTATTTAAAGTGATCCAGTGAAAACGAACTCTCTGAACTTAGACACTGACTTCAATGAGGATTTTGCCTGCGTATGCACAGCAGAACTGAGCTATTAACTGCTGATAAAGGACTGGCTCTTTGAAATATGTTTTGTACTTTGATGGTTTTTTTAAGAAGGAAGTTAAAAGAAGTTAAAAGAACATTTAGATTCAATGATCAAGTATTCAAAGCACTTAGAAGTTCTCAAATTAAGGTGTCACTTAATAAAGGATGGGTAACATACAAGTTTAAGACTATAGTTGGGGATATACAAGAGTATCCTGAAGTTTCTCAGATTATCATAATTCTGGCTAGAGACATCGGTCTGAGATTTTATGTGTTTTCAACTGTTTTGGTAACATCTACATGGTTTTTTTTCCCATTTTTTGAAAAAGGATAATTGAAAAACTGACAGCACGTTGATATTCCCCAGCAGAAGCCTATAGCAGATTTGGGTTCCCCGCTTCTTATATGAAATGGAGTAGGATATCACGCTCTTTGTAGACCAGATACTAAGGGATCGAGAAGAGAAATATACTCTGATGGTTATTTATTTCCTAGTCAGGGGTGGAATGTTCATAGCTCTTCCATTTTTAAAATCATTCTTCTACTTCTAAGCCATCCCAGTGTCCTTTGACTCCTATAAACCTCATTCATCTACACTCCTTTTTGCATGTTTATTCCTGCCTCTTTCAAAATCTGCAGCTTTCTGTATTAGTTAGGTTGTTTCTTCCTCCTTCTTGGGTTTTATGGCAAACAATATGTTAAATTCATACAGTCTTCTTTCCAGTCTAGTAAATATCAAATAATATCAGGGGAGACCTGTACCTCTCTTGGAGCTCTGGGAAGGTACACGATCGGCCCAGCTGACATATCAGAGCTGTATGAGGATGGAGCATGTTTGGTGCACTGGAATTTTTTGCAACTCTGCAATTTTCAAATATATATACTTTAGCCAGTTGTAGATAGATTTTCAAAAGGATGTCAAGGAATAATACATTCTTATTCTCTGTTGCCAAGTTTTTAGTCTCTTATTGGGAATATTCTATTTTGTATAAATAATTAAACATCCCAGCCAAAGCAAGACTGGTTTTATAGCCCCAATGGTTATCACATTTCTCTGGTCTATTGTTCATATCCCTGTTTCAAACTGGACAGCATAGCAATTTTTAATCTGGTGTTCTAGATTTCAGGTAAATGATGGAACCAGTGGGCTTTTCTCACATTTCCATGAAAACAATTCCAGGAGATCATTTGTTTGTTTTAATGTCAACCAAGAAAGTTGGCCACACGTAGCCTTGAAAAGTGTGCCTTCTATAAATACAACTGGTACAGACTAATATTAGTAGGAATAGCTTGAAATAATTCTTAGCATTTTAATAGAAGGAACAGTCTTTACTCCTTAAATGTCTGAAGATCTAAATTAAGATCCTTGTTTCACAAACACTTGTATATCTGAGGCTTTAATCAGCTCCTGTTAAGCATTTATTTTTTTTTATTTTTTCTATTGCTGTACACATCAAGCTTCAAGTTCATTTTAGAAGATCAGTACGCTATATCATAAGACAACAAAACACTATACTACAGCCATCTGTGTTTGTTCCATGATAAACAGGAGGAGGTTTTTAACCAAGACTTGTAATTCAAAGGAAATTCTCAGCTGAAAACACAATTAATCTCCCAATGCTCTGCTGATGATATATAGAATAACAGAAGATAACCGGCCTCTCTTCTCTTGTGGACACATATAGATGCCATCTGGGATGCTTTGCTACTCACCCCACTTTCCCCTCTGTATTTAGGCTCCTGTATAAGAGGGAAATCAAGAGCAATGATCACCTGAGAAGTAACTGCACTATGTGTGGTATCACCACCACTGTGCAGTTTGGGGACAGGCTGGCTGAGCTCTTACTACCTCTGGGTTTGTCAGCTGATGTCAAGTATGGAAAGAAGCAGGCATTTGCAAGGGGGACCTTCTAGTTCTGCTTAATATATTTGAAGTGAAACTCTCTAAATGTTGTGGATGGGAGGAAGGAGCTGAAAAGAGAGGGAGAAAATGAATGTTATACCTCCCATATGAGTTTTACCATTTGTTTCATAAAAAGATGTTAAAGCACAAGTCACTTGATTTTATAATTTTTGTACCACACATTCTTTAGGAAAAACACTGTGAGACCTAGAGGCTTTTGGGAATAATATAGCATAAGCTGGAGAAAAGTTGGTGTGTTTATGCTGTGTTTTGTAACTGACCACTAATTCCCTAAATTAGTTTGCAGTTAACTCTCTCTTTGTGTAAGAGTGTAATGGGCTGCTGAGTCAAATATTTTACTGACTTTAATTTGTGATAAGTATGCTAGTCAAATGCTGTGGTGATGTGCATTACATGAGTTGCAAAGCAATGATTGAGTTATGCCGTCTTCCCAATGGAGCGCTAATAAAAAACTTTATGCTTTACAAACCATCATAACTCTGTATATGCCACATGAAATAAGGTATTAAAATGTTTTAGAGAGCTTTAAAAATTTTATTGGTACTTTTTCGGTATTGCTCCACCTATAAAGCTGGACTTCCTTAATTAGTAAGGACCTAGGCTCAGGGAAAAAAAATAAAATGTCTGGGAAAGATTGGACCCTTTAAATTTTAAGTACTCCAACTGTAGTAGGTTTTGCTGTCATACAATTAAATGAAGTATGCTTAGACCAAGTGGTCATCCATCCTAGGCAGAAAGTTCATACAGATTAGTCAGTACATTCATTTGGGGTTTCTGATTTAATTTCAAAGTGAGATTAAGTTTTTGGTTTGGGGGAATTATTTTAGTCTTCTCAGGATCTTGCTGCTCATTAAAAGGTCACTGTACACAGAAGAGTCCTTAGCTATTCTATACATCATAACATCGGTCAAACTGTTCCTAGCTTCAGACGGATGGGACAGCAACGCTCTTGTCAGAAAATATTTCTCATGAAAGGAAGCAGTTGGACATTCCAGCTAATTTAAAACTCACAAGGACCATACGAATCCTACGTCCCAGAAAAATCACGCAGTCACATTTTTTGCAAGTGCTGGCTTCCCCTCCTCTGATAGTTTGTCTGATGGACATGTGCTTGAACAGAGCACTGGAGCCCTGCACACTTCCAAATGAGACCTGGAGCCATAGATGTCTGTGATGATCTGCAGTTTAACCCTTTTTTGCAATTGAATTTTTCTGCCTTGGCAAGTACCCAACTTGCAATGTGTAGATTTCTTAGGTTGTACTAGGGACCTAGTTATGCTTACACTAATTCACAACATTTATGACCCTGGAGACCTGCATAAAACAGCTTCTGCTTTACAGGTACATGAGCGGAGTGAAGAGAGGGCAAACAGCTGTGTCAGTCTCCACTGAGGGGAGCAGCTGACTGGGGCGAGGCTCTTGAATAATGGGGAAAGCATATCTAGGACCACCTCCCACCACTACACCCTAACACCATTTGCTGTAGAAGCTTCTCTTGGCTCTAACCCCAAAGAGCTGGGTCTCAGCTGTGGTTTTTTCACATACTGATGATACAACTTACGTTACAGTCCCATATTGGTGTTTTACCACTATGAGTTTAAACAAAAGTATCTTGTTCCTCTCTTCACTAACTCAGCTAGCTACCATGGTCTCAGTAACAACTACTCAGCTTTCTCTGTCCGTCTGCCTCTAGGTTATTTTCTTCAGCTAAACCAGATAGGCAAATTTGGGAAAATGGGAAAAGGTGCAGGGTACCCTTTCAGCTTCTCTCTGCAGAGAGTGGCAGGTGACTTCTCATGGCTGCCTCTGCACCTGCTCCTCATCCATTTTTAGGGCTGAGATGTTGCAGAGATTCTGAAGTGTCACCCAGGTTTTCCAACTTTGTGCCATTTGAAAGGCATCCAGGCAAATGCTGAGGATGCCTTCTTGCTTAGGATACCACTGCAATGCAAACTATCCCAAGGAATATCTACTAGGACAGTGGGAGCAGGACTTTAAACAGGCCCATTGGAGGCTACATCTGCACTACAGCTGGAGGTTTGACTGCAGAATACCAAATAAGTTTAAAGTCGCTGGTGAGAGGGGGATGGTACTTACCACAGCAATAAGACACCAGGACTTCGTCATTTTAGTTGCTGCCAGCAGTACTCCACTGTTATCAGGACTTGAGATTAACTCTAGCTTTAATATATGCATGTACTTCTGATTGCAATGTGGGCAGCAAGTAAATGGCAGGACCTGAGAGTGGTTTAGCACTAGTCTACTGCTCTCTGAATATCTCTGTAGGAAAAGGGAACCAGCAAGTTTTCTGTGGAGATTATGGTGGAAGCTAGTCATAATTTCCACCCACCAGATCAGAGTAGGATCTTTAGCCTAGTTTACCTGAAACTGTCAAATTTAACCCGTAAGATCCCACAGTATTTTACTTCTGCATATTAATTCTTGCTAATAGCTAGAAATCAGGGCCTGGCAAGAAACACCACACAATCACTTTGTGCATAACTGATGGTATAAGAACATAAGCAAATCATATTCAGTACTGACTGAAACACTGATACTTATTTTTAAGACTTGGTGACCAGGCCATAAGGATGTCAGTATAATGCCTCTATCTGGGACTTTGCACTTCAGTTACTGTTTATCCAATACACGTTCGTGGGACATAAATATGATTTGAAACATCTGCATCACACTTGTGGAGTGTCAGCTGGACACTTACTTACACTTTTCTGTACACAGTTCATAAGTTTTCCCCTGCAGCCTATTCCAGGGACCATCTTTAAGTCAGGAGGTGAAAATGAGAATATGGTAGCTTCAAAAAGATTTAGGAATGGCTGCCTTAGTCCAGAGCATAGCAAGAAGCAGCATATCATACAATTCTTTAAAAACAGAAATATCCCTCACTCACTTGAACACCCACATCCCGTCTGCAGTGAGAATCAAAATTTCCTTTTGCTTTGTCCCAGACCCAAATTACTAATCTTTTTGACAAAAGAGATGTTATTATTGAAGTATAAGCACTCCCAACACAGTAGCAGATTTTTTTTTTTGGGTTAATGAAGCTGGGCAAAGCATTATGTGGTGGTACTCCTCTGCCTCCAGCACACGTTGCTGGTGCGGTTTCATGTGCGAAGCTGGCATCACCTCCTACTTGCTCTCCTTTGCCCTGCTCCTTCCACTGTCTGTCCCTCTTCCTCTTTCCCTTCCTCATCTTTTGCCTTCTGCCTACACTTGCCTTGTGACAGAGTCCATTAGCTGAGAGATTTAACTCACCAAAACCAGAAGAGAATTGCCCGTGGTTTTGCTGCTTTTCCTGTCAGCCTGGGGAGTTGGGCTGGCTCATGGAGGGTGGTGCCAAAATGAAGTGGTAGGAGAACATGATGGAGTGCAGGCAAGGAGGGAAATCTGTGAAGGGGGAGCAAGACCTTCCCCCTTAGTAGCGGTGAGAAGTTTTCACCTAACTCCATACCTTCAGGTCTGTCTCCATCAGATGCAGCAACCACGATAGAATCATGTCCTCACTGGATTTTACAGACCTTGTGCTCCAATTCATTGAGAATGTCAACAAGTAGCTGCTAATTGATGTCAACAAGTAGCTGCTAATTAGAGTGCCCAGGAAGCAGCAAAATTTCCTTTTTTCAGTGTTCCCTCCAGAGTCATTAGGTATTTCACAGTGGCTCCATGGAGTAATAATAGTATCTAGACAAAACATCATAGATTTTTAAGTGCACACCTGAGATCAATTATGTCAACCTTCCCTTCTAAGCTTCCTCAACATGCCAAGCCTTTCTAGCTGCTTTTCTGTTAGCTACCAGTATCACAGGCAGCTAACAGAATCATAGGCATCACATGGCGTGTGATGAACTTACCCTTACCTCCCATTTTTAACTCTGGAAATTGGAAATGACCACCACTGTGGTTGAACATCATTTGGGAAGCCAGTGCACAGTAAACTTAAGTAATTAACCAAGTTTGTGGGAAAGCAGGAAATCTAAGCCTGTGTCATCTAAAATCCCAATTATATATTTAACTGCACAAGTGCAGACGGCAAAAGTGTAGATACCAGACTACAAGGAGAATATTAATAAATTCCAAACCTAACCCTAAGCCATAGTTACTCCTGCTCTTGCAAAATATAAACCAAGAATGGTTATCCTTTTTGTTTTCTTCCTTGCAAGCTATGAGGTACTTTGGGAAAGAAAGTAGTGAACTAAATTAAATAATTTTATTCCACTTAAAATGTATCATATAGTGCCACAGATACTTACTAGGAGAAAACCCCAAATGGAGAAAAATTAATTTAGAATTTTTTCCTAATGTTATTTGTTAGAGGAGTGTAAAGAGATTGCCATTTAACAACTCTCAGTTGTAAAAATATGATGGGTTAAACTTTGATAGTCAGCTGAAAAGTGACTTCAGTGCTTTTTGGGTAGCCCAGTAGTCCATAAATAGGTTGCATAAATGCTTAGGCACCCCAGTATCTCCTGGTATCCTCTGATTCTCTCTAAAGGACCCATTTCATGCAAGATTGACTTTCCTACGTTAGACAAACTTACTGGTTTTCCGCAGCTCAGAGTTCTGGTTTTCAAGGCCATTGGGTATTTGGAGATCCTGTCGACATCTCCGGCTCTTCAGCACTGCCTGTCACCACATCTTACTCCCATTGTGGAGCTGTCAGAATAGCTCTGACCCTCTGTTGAGTAACTCAGAGGAACCACAGGCTAAGTGGGTAGCACTGACAGATATGCATTGATGTGGATCTTGCTGGCAAATTCAAGAACTGCTTTTGGCTTTTCATTTTTAATATCCACAAATCAGCAAGAAGTGAACTGGAAAGTGAATAGCCTTCTCCAGTAACATTAAGAGGTTATACTACTTAAAATGTTTTCTTTTTTGGAAATGTGAGTATATACAATTGGATGACTTAGCTCATAATACCCCCTATGTTAGCTCAAAATTGAGAGCATCAGTAAAACCATTGTCCATTAAAACTGTCTAAGTGCTTTCTTGCTTTCTTTTGGCATCTGTCCTATAATAAAGTACCTTACCTCAAAATAATCTCCCTTTTACTCATGGGGACCACCACATTGGCTGGGAAGATGGAGTCACTCAGCGGGAGAGAAAGCAGTACCAAAGCCTATGGCCAGCTTAAGCATATTTGTATATTTGCATATTTAGACAGAGAAAGGAATGGAAAGCATTTGCCCACCCCCCCCCCCTTTTCGGTGGCTGTCATTTTGAACATGGCTAGAGGTAGGATGAGGTTAAAAGTTCAGGAAAGAGAAAGAACACAGAAAAACATCCTATGCACTCACTGTAACTGCAACAAGGGACTTAAAACCCTTCCCATGTATTGCCATATACAGTACTCACCGCAAGTAGTCCCCTATACAGTCTGGCTGTGATTACAGTTAATTTCTCAGCCAGGAGCGGGGTAGGACAGTCCTGAGCCCGGGCAGGCGACTGTGCTTTCAGCACACTTTGCTGGATGGATGAGACCTGGCATTTCCAATTAGGGCACTCACACAATGCAGTGGCCAGGCCGTGGCATTGCCATGCAGCCCAGCATCTTGGCGCAGGATCCCTCCTGCAGCCCTGCTCCACCAGCACGGCAGCTCCAAGGTAAGGATTGTGCTCCCTGCCCCTATTTGGGTGCAATAACCACGAGAAAATTTGTGTTTATTTTCTGCATACGCTTTCCTCCTCACAGGGAAGAACAGATCGGGATTTCTGTTCAGCACCCTGTTGAAAGGATGAGGAAGGACTGCTGGTTTCTCCCAGGCTTGTGAGCTGCCATCAGAAAGCAGCACTTCAAAATGGAAGGGGCAAGTAACACCACATCAGCCGACAGCAAGCAGATCGCCCCGGGGAGGCAGCAAGATGCCTCCCTGGAGAGGCAGAAGGTATTTGAGAGTGCTTGTAGTGGAAAAGGGATCCGCTTTTACTTTGTTTGGGGTAGACTCAGCCTTTATTCTGATATGGCCAGGGTAGATTTAATAATGCTTATCAAAAGTGACAAATGATTCACACAGCAAATTTTGTTTGTGGCTGAATGACATTGAAACACAGGATTAGGCAACTAGCTTGCCCCAGATTTGCTAGCCTTGAGTTTCTGAGGTTAGAAATAAAGCAACTAGCATACGTTGGCAGTGAGGGAGGCCAGAGCATAGACTCTGTGTATTCCTGAGTTTCACCATTCCCACTTCCAACAGCACAAACAATAACCCCAGAGACCTCTGTGTTTTATTTCTGCTTAATCTGTATGGGAGGGAATAGTTTTTGATTCCAGTTGTTGTTGGGGATTTGTATAGTATCTTAATTCACTGGCTGAACCTAATCCTTATCTCAAAACTTTGCATGGTAGTATGTAGCTACTGCCACTCAAAGCCTCCTTGCAGCTATCAAGAAAACTGCTCTGGCTTCATGAATATCACCAGCTTTGTGGATAACCATGAGGAGCCTCATATTCTAGAGAAATCTGTTAAAAATAATTTGATCACTTTCATCTCCAGCTCCCCACCTGCAACGTGCCACATTTTATTGGGCACTTTATCTGTTACACTGCTCCCTGACTTCTTTACCACAGTAGGGAATCTGCCAGCATTTTTTTTTAGTCAATATTATTGAGGTTTTTGTTCATTGATAAGAGGAGATTTGCTGTACTGAAATAACAACAGAAAGCTTCTAACAGGTGCTGTGATAATTGTTCCTTCTAGCAAAGATCTAATTCATATGATAATCTGTCATCGTCTGGCATTTCATCCTAACTGATTTTTAATGCTATATTGATCTCAGCTTCCATAATTGGCCTCTTCAAATAGTTCACTTTCTTCTTCTCAGAGAAAAGGGAATTGCAGGTTTTGTTTCTTTTAAGCTTTTTTACTAACTGGTATATATTGCCATGGAATTTAATTCTGTATAACTTTTTTATTTTTTTAAAGCAGAATCTACATTTCTGGAACCTAAATAAAATATAGTCAACTTGCATTTGATGTTGAAATCCTTATGTAAGCCAAGACTTCTTACTTGAGAAAAGAAATGATAACTAAAGACATTGAATCGTTGTAATTTGCCTATCTTTAAAAAGCAATGATTTGATTACTTCACACAAAGGGTGTCACTCCTCATAATATCTCAGCCGGAAAAAAAAAGATGAAGAATTGTCAATTAAAAAAAAAAGAAAAAGAGATACTTGCAGGCTTTTGTGAATATCTTTCTGAACGGTTGTATTCTAACCTATATAAATCAGCAGCCACAGATGCAGTAGCTAAGCTAACAAAGACGTATGGTGCTCTGTGACCCTCATCATCCCTGTGCATCTGAAAACAGAACTCAGAACTACAAGGTTACTGTGAATGTGGAAAATGGCAGGCAGTCAGCTCTTTCACCAGACTTAGCAAAATCATAAGAATAAACGGAAAGAAAAGTAAAAACATGTAACCAGTTCTTTGCACAGGGATGGGGGAGAGGGGAGAATTTTAGGTCATCTAACAGCTAATGTAAACTACAGGGTGGATTCCTTCCAGAGCTAAGCTTGTGATTACATTAATCATACACACTAGAGCTAATGCTATACATTACACTTCCAGGATTTCAATAGCGGGTTAGAGGTATAAAAGAGGGAAACAGTCCCCAATATTGGGCACACCATTAATAGAAATAAAGAACAGGAAAATAATTGCTGAAACAGCTAGTCGACTGAATACCGAGGAAATAGTGAGTGAGCAATTATCAGTTTGTAATCGATGTGACCATTACCCTCTTCTATAGTCTCTTTTTGAGCACATCTTTTGCACCTGGCACTTCAGCAAAACAGCAGCTGAAAGAGGACTCTGTAACATGTCCATAATAGACTGCTCCCCTGCCTTCAGGAGCAAGTGGCCATTTCAATGGCTGCAGATGTTAATGTAAGAATGGTCACTGCTAGGTACCATTCTCTAGTCGTAATGCCAGAGTCCTTGTAGTCAACAGCTTGAGCTCTTTAATTCATGTTACAGTCTTTATGCTAAAAGGTCTCAAGGAAACACTGATAGCTTCTGCTTCAGATGTTCTCAGCAGACTGTGTAAATGATGTGTTGGTTTAGGTCACGTAGATGTCCTATATTTACTTACAGTAAAGATCTTCATTGTATTTTTCTGATGCTGTCTACCTAAATGGATATGCGTGTCAGCTGGGTATATTGCTGAATTCTGAACACAGAAAAAAAACCCAACTATGTTGTAACTGGTTCTCATTAAATTACTAAATGGAATACTAAAAGGTAGCTTAAAATCAGGTGCGTTTAATAAAGCTGTATTTGAATTGGCACACATACAGGTCCCATGTGTTTTTTAGTTTGCTAGTGTTGCAAGTTTATCATCTGTATTACCTATGGTTAAATGTTACTTCATTCCAATAAAAACAGGCATCATTTACAATTTCTATCAAACATTGCTAAGTCAGTCCGTGACCAGATTCGTTAGCTAACTGTTAGAGGCAACATAACACACCCATTGAATTTACTGT
This sequence comes from Theristicus caerulescens, assembly GCA_020745775.1. Classification (NCBI taxonomy): domain Eukaryota; kingdom Metazoa; phylum Chordata; class Aves; order Pelecaniformes; family Threskiornithidae; genus Theristicus; species Theristicus caerulescens. The sequence continues at coordinate 131,142,410 of CM036558.1, read as the reverse complement.
ATCTTGGAAGGTGATTTATGCCTTTAGATTAGATATGGGTTTGGAGGATTAAAAAAACCCCCCAAAACCAACACAACCACACAGGGGCACAAAGAGGGGATTTTCTGTAGAAGATATATTTTTAGTTTGAACAGAACTGTGCAGAGTACTCATTCACCACAGTTCACTTTCCTTGGTAAACCTGCAGAAGTCCTGAAAAATAAATCACAGGAAGGATTTTCATGAATGCAATTATATAAAAATTCCACCTTGAAGAAGGCTGTGTGATAGGATCTGTTGTGGGAAAGGGCATTTTCCTGTTTCTTCACCAGAATTTCTTTGGGGGGAGAGAGCACGGAGACCTCTGCAGCAAGCCTCTCCTGAGGGCTCCCAGCCCAGCCCAGCCCAGGAGAGGGGCTGACATCCTTCCAGGTCCGGCCGCTTCTGTCTCTTCAGATCTGCTGTTATGACTCAGGCAAGGGCAAGTCCCAACTCCGACACAGATCCCAAAACAGATTGGTATCCCAGCAAGACTGTGTAATATGCATTCACAGCCAGACTGCCAAAACTAACCTTGGCCATAGGAATTTGGTGTCCTTGCAACTCTGGAGACATTGCATTCCTCAGATATGATAGATTTGTTGAAATATGAATAGTAGTTTTACAGATTTGCCTCAAACCGCCTTTCACATTCACAGTCATAGAAGCCACTCCTCTGATTTGGGACTCCACCATACCTCCATAGTACTTTGTTTGGTTGCTCACATGGAAACACAACAGTAGGAAACTATTTTATATAATTTAGCAGTGAGAAAGAGAGCAAAGGAGCCAGCATTGTGTGATCATCCAACTCTCTGGACCACCATCAGGTAACACTTAGAATAAAATTTGGTCATCTCTGCTTTACAGCAGCACCAAAGTGCAATAGGTTTCTACCTTTCCTTTTTCAGATTATGAAGCTGAAATAACTTATTAGAAAAAAGAATCTGAATTTTAATTAGTAATCATGCCCATGGCAAGATAAATTTATGCTTGAAAAGGCTTCAACAGATGTTTTTCATTGTAATGGCTGAGATCCAAAATCTTTTTACATTTTTATTTTCTTTCTTCAAACTGAAATAAGACCAGAGGTCACTCCAATTTTTTTTTTTTTGTGTGTGTGTCTGTGTGTGAAGAAAGTGGACACATGTAGAAAAAAAAGGGCCCTCTAAATAGGAAAAATAAATCAGAAGTACCACAAACCAGGATAACCTCAGATTTTCTGAGTGATGCAGACATTTGGAAATAAAAGCCATCTGAAACAGTAATTTAAAAAACATCGGAACTTCTTTTGAAGTGAGATTTCTCAATGAGGAAAGAAACTTCTTTGGCTCAAGGAAGGTGCAGTGGCATCACGAACCTCATGCAACTTTCCTAAATACTTCAGAAACCCATATAAACTCATCCAAACCAAAAAGGAAAACATAAAACAAGATATTTGACTCACAAACTAGCCACTAAAATGTCAACTGGTTACAGAATGCTCCACCTGCCAAGACTGAAATCTAGGACAAAGATCCCAGAGGGGTCAAAATCCTGTAATCCCTACTCAGACCAACGTCCTATTAACTCTAAAACGTCCCTAAAAAAGAGAGAAAATACCTATATTATACAATGAGACTAGAGTTAAATGTTTTTTTATTAAAACAACATGCTTGTGGAAGGTGCCAGGCTGCTAGTCCCAGAAAATAGAAGGCAGCTGCAGCTGAGGCAGAAGTAGGACTTGCTTGTTCATCAACCTGCCATGACCTGAGGCCAGGACAAAGAGTTCAGTCTCCCTGCCTGCTTAAATCCTTGGCTTGGGAGCTTTTGTAGCCAGCAAGCGTGCTAATTAGAGTTAACTGTGGTGTTGACACACGTGTACTGGGAACTGGGAGGAGATCAACCTCATTTCTACAATAGCATCGCACAGAACGAAGTTTTGGTTGGTTTGGTTTAATGACTTGATTAGAATTTGAGCTGATAATTTACAAGGGATAGGTGCTGTATCCACTGCCGGTCCTCTAAACCAGCCAGCTTCATACAGGATCAAATTTATATAACAGTCCAGACTCAGCAGTGACATAAATAAGGGTATAAATTTCACGCCAAGTGTAAATGAGTAATAAAGTAGTTACAAAGTAGTATGCCTGTATGCTGATTTGGCATTCCATGTGTGTGCAGAAGCAATTTGGTATGCTATGGGGACAAAATTCAGCCCTGGCATAAATCAATGGGACTCACATCTATTGAACACCAGAACTGAAATAGGATTCAAAAGCATTTTAGACGGTGTAGGAATTAGTGATGGGAGGGATATGTGAAGGGAGTATGGATGGGGAACAGCACAGAAGGGGAAAAGAGCAGGAAAGAAGCAAGAAGAGAGGAGGGTAGAAGGTGAACAGGACCTTCTCTGTTCTTTTTACTGTTCCTTTTCTTCAATTGGAACTTGAAATTTTTTTTTTTTTTAATCCAAACTGTGCAATAAATTGGGGAACAGCTTGGAAACACTTAAAAGCCTTTTAATGATCAGTTACACCTGATGAGTAACAATCATTCAGGTCAGTTCTGAACGAGGTCCAGAGACCTCTGCGGAATTTCCATCTGCTTGCCGCAAACAGCTACAGGGGAATTTGGCTGCCAAATATTCTTGAATCCATAGTGCTATAGTTGAGGTGAACTGAGCCCAACGTATACAGTTTTCTAGACCTAGTTTCCCACAGCAAACAGACACCGAGTGATAAAACTACAGTAATACAAACACCCAGACACATAGAATGAAGGATACTGCAAATCTGGGTGAAAACAGTGAACAACTAAGATGTAAGACAGGTAGCTGAAAGCAGGCATGGTTTTACCAGGTGGCTAAGGCAGTTCAGTTGTGACTCATTTTATCAGGCACACTTGCATCACAAAAAGTGAAGGAGAGCTGCATGTCTCTGCCGCTCCCCTATATAAACTGAAGCATTCCTTGCAGTGTTTATTATTGCGCTGTGTAAGCCTAGAGGAGAACAGCAAACAATGGTATACGGTATTGCCTAACAGGTTCCAGATTATCCAAATAGTTTGTAAGTGGGCATGAGGGAGCAATGCAGAAGTTCTGCAAATTGTCACCATACATTTCAGACATTTATAAGCTCTCAGGTGTTGATCACAGTGGTTTATTTATATACTATGTGTGCAGTGCTAAGGTCCTCAGCACTAACAAGGTACAGAAAGCAGCTTTTTGTTATTTTTTAGTTAGATTTTTTTTTTTTGACTGAGTACTTACTACCAGTTTTAGACAGCAGGTTTTGATATTTTAGTAAAAACTTATACTGATGTCACTTTTGAACAAACTTCCGCTATGGAAAGCTCTACAGATATTTTAGGCATGGGCATTTGTCTCATCGTTATGTATAAATGCACTTGGATTATCAAAATACTCTCTGATACATTTTCTGAAGCTTCCTAGAGCAGGAAACAATAAAATTCAGGATAAAGCATGAGTATGTGAAATCTTCACTGTCAGCAAGCTGTACGATTTCACTACACCTTTTTTGTGCGTATCACCTGCACTTTGTTACCAAAACCAGTAGAATCTACTTAACTGTATTCAAATCACATTTAAATTAAGTGACACAGTTTCTGAAAATGTTTCTTCACAACATACTGAAAAGATGCTTATAATTGATGTGATAAGTGTGAATTTATTACTATTATTCACTTATTTGATCAACATCTACCCACCTACTGTCACTCCTTGCTGGAAGTTTCATCCACATATACTTTGAGAAACACATTTAAAGCCACAAAATGGTGTCATGTTTTGCTCCAGTGCAAAAGCTCTTTTATTCTGCACTACTGTAGCAAATTGTAGAATAAATAAAAATTGCTCTTGGGTTCTTAAAAATGTTCAGGCATAGGCTTCCAAAGGCTATCAGAAACATAAACAAACACACTTCACAGCACATCACCATCACCCACCAAAATATGGGTCGCTGAGAATTATGAATACTTCCATGGCAACAGGTGAAAATTAATAACAGAGCGTGAAATGATGATAAATACTTTCCCATTGGTATATAGACCCTTAAGAATTTTTTTCAGATCCTTCCCTGAGAACAGAGAGGATGGAAACTTCAGGGGAAGCTCATCTCTCTTGTGGGCTACACTTACCAGAACAAGGCTGATGAGGTTGCCTTTGATTAAACTCAGGACATTTCAAAGCCAGCTTCAAATAACATCCAGTGTATCTAGCTCCTGGCTAGACTCCATCAGAGGGCAAAGGCTGGGTTAAATGGTAGGTTATCTAACCACCTGCTTGAATTAGACAGATCTAGGTTAAAACATGCACTACAGTAATCACAAGCCTTTAGTTCATTAGAGTCTAGGTCAAGGCTTATGCATAAACACACAGCAAAGCATGTGCATTGTCAGAGCCGGGCTAGGAAACGTTGCAGGGCTGCCTTGACTCCCAGAAGGCTCCATACATTCTTGACCTTTCTGCCATCAAGCAATCTAAGCAGTCACACCAATTCACAGAGCCAAAGGTAATTGGGATGAGAGAAAGATCCCGCAGGATCCCTGACCGGCTCAGTTCTGCATAGCACAAGTTCTCCTGTGCAAGAGCGGACGTGACCCCCCCTGCCAGTCTCACAGGTGGTATTAAAGTTTAGTCATAACAGATAGAACAGGGGATAAGAAGAAATTGATTGGCATATAATTATGTTAATCGTGGCACCCGTGCACTCATTCAAGATTGAAGCTCAGCAGCTTTTTAAATTAAGTGTTTGAAAAGAAAAGAATTTGGTGACTAACCTTGACTCTACTGTCCTTAAGCAAGCAGAGACTTACTTATCAGATACACACTATCATTTGTTGGAGAATGTCATAAAAAGGTGAGAATTCAGTATTTTAAAGCCCATGTGCAGCATCTTAATAAAATATTCTGCCAATCATGCATCAAAGTTCAAGCATCCTCTTTAGATCAGGCTGGATTTACCCAAGGCTAACAGTAGGTTCATTTTCCTTCACGAAACAAATTTATGTGCTACAGCTGTCTGGAAGCAACTCCTGGGTCATCAGCTTAGTCTCCTGCTCACAGATCATGAAATTCCTTCATGTACACACTGTCCCTAAAATCAGAAATATTTTTCACCTCTCTCCCCACCTTACTCTGAAAGTTTGTTCCAGAAGCTAACTGGTTAGGTTTATGCTGGACCTGGCAGAGAGCAGTGAAGGAGTGTACATAACAGAGTTAGTTCGGCTTTAGAGCATATAAAGTCATGCTGCTGGCATTTGGGATCCACCAGATAAGACAGCCCAACTGTTGCGTGTGAAATAGCTGTGAAAATGGTGAAAATCCTTCTCTTGCTACCATCTCACACAGTATTCTTGTGAAGATCAGAGGACAGATGAGATACAGTATCCAGTTTTCCATTACTGCAGTGGGGCATGGTTTGTCGAAATCTCCCAGGAATCCCTGACTTAGTTTCCCAGGAGCAATCAGTAGCATGTTCCAGAGAAAATCTTCTTATCTGCTCCTGGCTAGCTAGCATCAAGCTGAGGAACAGATGGTATGATCCTTTAGGAAAATGGAGATAGATCGGCTGAGGCGAATTAGACCATTCGGATCTATTTATCTGATGAGAAATGAAGCCCTGAGCTGGCATCGCCTTTTCCTGAGGTGGCAGCGGCAGCAGCAGATGTGAAGATGAGTAGGTGAGAACAAGATCAGAAGGCACCTGGTGCTGAGATGTACAGTTCCTTTACAGCAAGCTCGTAGGACGCTGGCCAGCTGTCTTGCTGAAATTAGCACCTTCTCAAGGTTTAGCTATCAAAGCAGAAAGCTAGGTAAGACTGGGTGATGCTGACAGAAGAGGGGGAAGTCTTCTGTTAGTGTACCTTTCTAGGGATTATCCACTAACAGGGTTTTGTTAATCTTTTTTGGATTCTTGCCTGTAGCCACAGCAACTGAGAAATCACTGCTTTCTCCTGTGACCAGGCAAAATGCTGTTCACTCTTTGTTAATAGAGGTCTGGCAACAGCCTTTATGATTTGACTATTTCAGTTCCTACTGTCGAACAATCCAGCCTTCCTGAAAAAGCTCCAGTGACTAAGGAAATAACAGCCTGGTTGAGGTGTTCCCATAATCACCTTCACCCTCTGAAGTACCTGTTCAAGAGTTCTTCAAAGACCTCTGCAGAACTGGTCCTTAGCACCCGTTGTAGGTGTTTGTTCTAGAGAGAGGCTCCTCAGGCAGTTCCTGTCTCTTCCTCCTGGTGAGGCAGAGAAGTCTGTGCGGGTATGGGATCAGACCTTGGAGGCTGCAATGACAGCCATACCCTTCAGAGCCGAATAGCCGGGTAGAGCATTGCACCAGCAAAGGTCCTGCCAGTCCATGAACCGAGGTGTGCCTCTGGGCTTGGGACTGCTGTTTTGTCAGAAGCACCTTGCTTCTGCATTCGTATGAATTCAGCTGTGCCCATGAGAAGGGTGGCTGGGGGGGCACGCTGGATCAGGCTCTGTCCCCTTTGCTCTAGGAACTTTCCCTTTCTCTCTGACCAGCTAGGTAAACGGGGAAGGAAACTGCAGGGGCAGAGGCAGGTTACTGCCAAACGTTCTTATTCCTCTACCCATTTGTACGGAGAACTAAAACAATTTAAAAAAAGAGGGAAAAAAAGGAAGAAGGAGAAAAAAAGCAGTTGTCTTCTCCCCGCAGCAGGAATCACAGTGTGAACAGCCACTGAGTGACAGAGTAAGAGTAGGAGGTTGGGTTTAGCTGCCTTTATTCCTCGGTGCATGTGGCTCACAACAAAGGCCATATGCCCTGATCCTAGACATCTTTAGTCTTTTAAGCAGTCTTCAGCATGCAAGTAGCTCTATTAAGCATTATTAATTATTACAGCATATGGCTGTAAAGTTAAAAACAAGAAAAATCTTATCGGTTGCTTTAATTAAAATAGCTACACAGCTAACCTCTTAGACAATCTTCATAGACAGGAAAAAAGATAAATTAATAGTCTTTTTTGTTGGGTGAGTTATTTGCAAGGCACTCCTGATTTCTGCACAAGCACTCATTCTTCATAGAGATTGAAAAGAAAAAAGTTTAGAATAATACCTGTCAAACTATGAGGTTATCTGTGAATTGTTCATTTTGACCATTCTCTATCAATGACATGCAATTTGTCCCATGAAATATTTTCTGCTATCTCAATGGGTGAGATAGTTTTATACAAGAAAAACAGCTGAAGAAGGCTAGGACAGGTTTGTGAATGCCACCAAGGGAACTGCTATTCAACAAAAGACATGAGACAGATTCTGCTCCTATTACTCTCGTATTTCTAAGGGACTATTCAATGTAAGATTGATCAAGTTGTCAGTTACAAATGACATCAAACAAAAACCTGTGCGGCTTATTGATGAGTTTATTTGCAATGCTGTGTTTTCTGCGCTTTGCTCTTGCTGAAAAGCAAAGCATATTGAATTTGCTTGACATAATGAAGCTGATTCTTTATCTGCCATATTCTGGTACTGAGCAATTTTATATACATTTACAAATAAAGCTCTAAGGTATAGTTCATTTCTCATTTTTCCTCCTCAAAAACAGCAGAAGTCTGCATACTTCGCAGAATTCAGTCATACCACTGGGCAACAGAAATGTCTGATGTGATCTTTTCCATTTAAAAAAAGATAGTGGCTCAAGAAACAAACCTTTGAAGTAGAAAAGTAATTTTATTCCATATATACATTTTGGCATAGGCAACCCCGTTGATTAACAAAACTGGTTGTTTAAAATATTAATCTTTTTAGTAAAAATAAAGGAAACCCTATTACTTCTTATCCTTGTGCTTTAAGAAAAATGCTCACTTTAATACAAGAAGACAGAGACCTGAACATTTCAGCAGAAGCAAATGATAAAAAAGCAAGTCGTATTTTGAAATGTGCCTCAAATTTTGGAAAGAAAATACAGCTGGGCCCTCTTCAGTCTAGTCTGCTAACTAACCTCATCAGGTTGAAATCCAGCCCTTTCCTATAAGCACCAGGCTTTTGTAGTGTTTTCTCGACCCACAGTCAGCTGCCCAGCTCACTAAGTGCTTGCATATGCATAAACAGAACAAGGCATCCTTCCCCTGTCTGCCCCCTGAAAGCCTCAAATGCTGAAGTAAAGGGGAACCTTTTAAGCAGGGTTTTAATTAGCACCCATTGTTCCTTGGCTGGCAGGACAGGCAGAAAGGCCCAGTGATTTGAAAACTGCCGTCACAGTGGGAATCTAACTTTGCAATTGAATCAATCTGCAAACTCCACAGGACTTGTACACTGCAAATAAAAAAAGAGGGAGTAGACCAGGGCATTAATTATAGTGGTGTACTCATACTGCTACATTTAAGGGTCTGTGAGCATTTCTCTCGTATATTTTTAAGAGGAAAATAGAATCATATAAATCCACTAGAGAATGAGACCTGGTCATACAAGTCTAAACATAAAAGTGAAATTCAGCATTAAGTCTACCACTTGATCTTTAACTTGTAGCATCTGTACTACAGATGGTTATTTCTGAAGATGTCTGAAATGGCTAACTGGGAAAAAGGGATTTCAGGAGGAAGATATTCTTTAGCTTTAGTAGGCTTGGTATATAATAAGCAGGGGTTTATGTTTAACAGAAATTCCTCCGCCTTCAGAAGAGAGGTGCATGTGTGTTGATGCGGGACAAGATGCAGCTGTTTCAAGAAAACCAGGCTGCAGTCGTTGACTTGAATACCCCAGATAAGAACGTGTACTGGAAGCTATCTTTTCAAATTTGAACAGGTAAAACCTGACCGACTTTTTTTGTGGTTCGCACCAGCCCAGGCACGGCTCACCCCCAGTCATTCTGGCTACCCTTGTGGCAGGCAGGCAGGCAGGCAATTCACCTCATCATATCAGCTAGTTATTTTTGCAGAGGGCTTCTCCCTGCCTTTTCAGGGACCAAAGAGAAGTATATCTTTGACTCTTACTTAAAAAAGGATGGAAAATAAGGAAGACCAGTGAAAGTAAACTATACTCGAGCTCATTTATCAGTACCATCTATTTTATAGCTATACAAAGATTGTAAAAATTTCTGTCTAAATAGAACGTAGAAAAGAATGACATGAAATAACATCTCACTTTGTCATAGTTATGTTTTTGAAAGATTCATTCTGCATATTTGTTTTATTTCTTTGCTATGTTTTAGGAACAATAGGTCCTCTATTTCATATGGGAGGATGCACCATGAACAGTACTGTTTTCAGAACAGAGAGATCAGAGAAGCCCACTATAATTCGTAGACAAGAGGACACTCCAAGCAAAAACCTTTAAGTTAACCTTTGGAGTGAATAAAATAATTATAAATACTAAAATAAAAAATGGTGGGGAATAAAAAAATGCTCTTCAAAAATCTATTTTATGTTAATTTAAGCAGCCACTTCTATGAAGAATTGTATCTACTTTCAGTGCCAAAAGTACAATAAGGTTTTCTTATCAGCACAGGTCTTCTTACTGGCGGCAGCTGAGATTCTCTGACATCAAGACGGGGGAGCAGTGAAAAGGCCCGCTCTGAGGAACAGATGTATTTATGGACCCTTTTCAGCTGCCTAGAATCTGATCTGAATCAAAACATGGATGTAGCCAGGAGCAATTTGGGAGCTACATGCAAAGCAAACCTCCTGCTGATTTGAGGAACGTTCTTTTAATTGCATGTTAAATATATCTTAAAAGTCCATGAGAGCTGGCAAGGCAAACTTTCAGAAGCTGAGAAGTATCAAAACCAAAATTGTCTAAGTAAAAGCGAATATAAAAAGTAAAATCAGCTTTTTTCTCCATTCCTCTCTTCTTGTTCAATGCACAGGATGGGCAGAGTTCAAATAATGAGCAGCTACACAATATTTGTGCCTGCAGGCCTTATTTACTATACACAATTCATATCCTGCTCTGAAGACAGAGTTATTAAATTCCCCATGAACTTTTTCATGGCTCTACTCACAATATTGTATCTAAGGGCTTTGTGGACAAAATGAATTTATTTTTACAGCATGTTTCTGAGGACAGGGACACATTGCAAGAGGCAAGTGTTATCACCATTTCATAGAGGGGAAACTTAAGGTCAAAAGGCTGAAAGTACTTTGGGCATGTAATTTAAAGAACCAGGACCTGATATTTTTGAGACTACTTCACATTAAGAAGAGCTTCATCTATTCAAAGCATGAATAACTTTGTTTACTTCAGCTCCAAGAGTGAGTATTTTTTTTCTCTACAAATCTGCCTACATCTCTCCAGAAAGGTATGCAAAAAATAAGTGACAACCTGAAAAATTTTGGCTTCATGGCCACAAATCATGAAGCAACCCAAAATTGAAATACAAGGTTCATTTCCCCCTTCTTGCCATCCCTGCCCGATTTGCCCTTAGCAAACAGAGTCGTTCCTCAAACAGCAGTGTCTTTGTTAAATAGCTTTGGTTATTTCTCAGAAAAAGTCTAGCTTTTCTATATAATGAGGATGATGTCCTGGGGGATAAAAGCAGAGTCAAGATCATCTGGATGCCTTCACACTTAAGCATCTACGTTACAGTTGCGAGCCAAGCTCCTGCATAGTCAAGGAAGAGATGTAAGTGCCTCCAAAGTGCAATTCCGAACAACTCAGTGGGACGGATGGCTAATGTCAGTCAATGTGAGTTCCCCTATGAGCCCATTGAATCGGAGGAGGATGGGGATGTATAGGCAAGATGCCAGGGTGTGGTGCACGAGAGAAAGAAGTTTTGCAGGCAAACTACCCTCTGCCATTTTTCACCTTTCTTTGCTTAGCTTTGCAACATTGTATTCTTCCAAGGTGGTATTTAAAAAAGAAAACACCTTGGGAATTTACTCACAAAACTCTTGATTGAAAAGAGAAGGCTTCGTTTCTGTTCTCATATCAAAACCTGTGCTGGACATCCCCAGAGCTGGAAGGCTTAGTCCCATTGCAATAACTTCTGATACTTGTGGATATGGAAAACTGCCTGCTGCTATGGGATCTGCATGAGCGGGAGCATCTGCAGCTTGGGCAGCTGTGCTGTGGGGTGTAAGAGCTGTGTCCTGCCTGCAGACAAGTGAGACTCAGAAGCACTGTGATCTTTTCTTATCCTCCAGAGACAGGTGTGCTGGGGCATGCACAGACCTCTGTCTATTCCCCACCATCTTATCTACCCTGCATCCCAGTCAGGCCCAATTACCTTAGGTCCAAATCCCCTTCCCACCCCAATTCCTCTTGAGGTATTATTTTCCAACCAATCTCTTTCACTCTTTAATTCCTATTGCCATCTCTTTCTAGTTTTCCCGTTGTGGCTCAGCGGTACAAGCCTTGTTTCCTTTTCATTCAAATGCAACACCTTTTTCCATGTTGCCAGGACCTGGCAGGATATCCTTAAGGACATGGTTAAACGGATTTGATAGCCTGAACAGCCCAAACCAGTCTATTACAATTAGAGGACACATCCAACTCAAATGTAAAAATATTCTTTAGAAACAGAGTTGCCAAAAGCTTACAAAGTTTCAACTGAGAGTATTCAAACTACAATTTAAAAAGGCTTAAAAATTGGCCAGATTTGGGTAACAGAATAGCAGAGCCCTTTTCTGACGCAAGGCTAGCCTGAGTCACTCCCACCTTGTGTGAGAAATGCGTGTTCTACAGGATGGGATGGTTTCATAGGGACAACTGAGGGGCGTTTACCTCAGGATACCCTATATGAGAAGCGTAATTGTTTTAGTAAGGTAGAAAAATTTCAGCTCAAGAACAACCTGTATCTAATGTTCAATGGCTAGGATATTGCTTTAGAAAATGTGACATATATGTTAGAATCCTCTGGAGGATCAGAAAATTGATTCCAGCTTTCCAGTTCTGGAAGAAAGACCTAACTGGTAGGCAAAACTGGAAAAAAATGGGAAGTTACCAACCTTCAACTTTCTTAAAATTCCTTTCACTGAGTTTCATTTTCTTGAAAGCTTTCCCCAAATTAAATGGTAAGAAAAAGAAAAAGGAAAAGGAAAAGGAAAAAGAAAAAGAAAAAAAAAAGAAAAAAAGAAAAAGAAAAAGAAAAAGAAAAAGAAAAAGAAAAAGAAAAAGAAAAAGAAAAAGAAAAAGAAAAAGAAAAAGAAAAAGAAAAAGAAAAAGAAAAAGAAAAAGAAAAAGAAAAAGAAAGAGAAAAAGAAAAAGAAAAAGAAAAAGAAAAAGAGGAAAAGGAAAAGGAAAAGGAAAAGGAAAAGGAAAAGGAAAAGGAAAAGGAAAAGGAAAAGGAAAAGGAAAGAGAAAAAGAAAAAAAAGAAAAAGAAAAAGAAAAAGAAACAGAAAAAGAAAAAGAAAAAGAAAAAAAAGAAAAAAAAGAAAAAGAAAAAGAAAAAGAAAAAGAAAAAGAAAAAAGAAAAAGAAAAAGAAAAAGAAAAAGAAAAAGAAAAAAAAGAAAAAAGAAAAAGAAAAAGAAAAAGAAAAAGAAAAAGAAAAAGAAAAAGAAAAAGAAAAAGAAAAAGAAAAAGAAAAAGAAAAAGAAAAATAAAAAGAAAAAAAAAGAAAAAGAAAAAGAAAAAGAAAAAGAAAAAAAGAAAAAGAAAAAGAAAAAGAAAAAGAAAAAGAAAAAGAAAAAGAAAAAGAAAAAGAAAAAGAAAAAGAAAAAGAAAAAAGAAAAAGAAAAAGAAAAAAAAAGAAAAAGCATTTTTGGATTATTTTCAGTCCAAACCCCAAAGGTTTTTGCTTTCCTTTTTCCCCTCTTCCCAAGCAATTTGAATCTTGGGGGTCCCTATAATTGCTCACAGCAGGTGACATCTGGCTGCAAACCTGGTTCTTATGGGGCATAAGAGACTTGAACAGCAGTTCCAGTGAACCTCACTTGGAAAATGGATTCTATACTCAATACTTGAGAACCTTAAAAAAAGAGGAGTAATACTTCAGGTACAAAAAAAATTGTTAAAAACCTGTTTTCCATAGAAAACCAGTATCAATGGATACTGGTGTTTGAACAATCCTAATCAGTGTTTAAACAATCCTAATAACTACCCTAGTAAACTATGCCTTACATTGACTTTGACTTTTCATGCCTTAAACACAAATACACCTCTTTTCTTTCTATCTTATTTTTAATTAAATAGAATTTTCCTACCACATTGTCCAAAGGTAGAGGAAATCACATAATACCCCTACTTTTCCTTTGGGAGAAAAAATGCTAAGGATTTTTTCATCTTTAGCTCTCTTTTACTGCAGATGGCAACACATGGTTTTACAAGTCAAGGTCACGTTTAGCTAGTTGTCATGGTGAATAAAAACACATGGGAAATCGGGCATATAGCATTTAGTTTGGCTTTCTGGGAGAAGTAACATACAAGAAGCCCTGTCATGAAGAGGCTGTGTTTAGCCAACCTCTGGTACCTTTAACAGTCATCTTTTTGGCATTCACGTTTAAACAGAGTAATGAACCTTTTCCTCTCTTCAGCTGTAAATCGATACCTTAAGAAATGTGTCCCTTAAGAAAATCATTAACAAATTGTATAAATGCCTGACTAGTCGATAGAAGGATTTCCATTTCAATTGTCCATGGAAAGAAAAGAAACTCTTTTTGTAATGTATTCAGAGCAAGTTGTGGCTGTGCATTGCAACCATTTTCAAGATAAATATTTCAAAAGACATAACCTCATTAACCACCACCCCCCTTCCCATCCTTTGATACAATACACAGGTATCATTACTTTAGTCTATGGACCACCTCTGTGAAACATCTGTAAAATGTCCACAAATGTTCACAAAATGTCCACTGAGTTCATTCAAGTCCATGACTTTGGGCTCCATCTGTTATGGTGGTCACTCAGGAGAGGAGAGGTGGTGTGTTGTGTGGAGTTACCGGACACCAAAGTGAGCTCAGGTCCGATCACTGCTGCACTTGCACTGCTTCTGGTAAGGCTTGTCCTCCATTGGTTCAGGTGTTTCCTGCTATAGTAATTCCCACAACATGCAACTTAAATCATGGGTTACAACAATTTAAAGGTATTCCCATTACAGTCTCCACCCCGATCCCTTTGGACCAGACCATAGGTTGCAATAAACTCCTCCCATTGCCTTTGCTCCAGCTCGGACATATTCACAGACTGCAGTCCCTTAGGTGGGGCCTTATCTATGAGCTACAGGCTCTTCAGGGGTATCCCTGCTGTGGCATAGACTTAGGCGGCACAGCCACAGTCACTTTCAGGTGCACCTGTTCCAGCATGGTCTTCTCCATGGGCCACAATGCCTTCAGAGACAGACCTGCTCCAGCATGGTCTTACCCACAACCACAGTCCCTTCAGAAGTAAACCTGCTCCAACACGGCCTTACCCATGGCTGCAGTCCCTCCAGGGGTGTACCTCCTCCTCTCTCATGGGCTTATCCATGGACGCATGCTTTGAGGTGCTCCAGCATGACCTCATGCACAGCCACTGATGCTTCAAGGTGTACCTGCTGCAGCAAGGACTTATCGACAGCCACAGAAGCTTTGAGGTGTACCTTCTCCAGCATGGACTTGTCCTTGGGCCACAATCCCTTCAGAGGTATACCTGCTGCAGCACAGACATAACCACGGCCACAGACACTGAGATGTACCTGCTCTGGCATGGGCTTATCTGCAGCCACAGACACTGCATGGTGTCCTGCTCCCATGTGGACTCATCCACAGGTCACAGTCCCTTCAACTTGAGTTCACACTGGAGTTCCAGCCTGTCCAGTATGGCAGCACAGAAACAGCAGCGGTGCCCTGGCCATCTGCCAGTTCAGGCTCATCGCTACTGCTGTCATCAAACTGTTCCCAGGCACGGCAGAGTAACATGATAAGCAGTACAGCAGTACAGCAAGCAGCGAAAGCAAAAAGCAGCCACTAACGAGCACTAGACTCTAATATACAGTAAGGCAAGCAAGCCCCATGGCAAGAACAGAAGCCTGCCGATTAACAGCTAAAAAGCAATAACAGCTATACATTCCATCTGGCACGTTCCAATCAAATCTGTCATTTCACTGAACCCTTTGAGCCCCACGCTGGGCACCAAAAAGCATTGTCATGGTTTAACCCCAGCTGGCAACTAAGCCCCCCACGGCCACTCACTTTCCCCTGGTGGGATGGGGGAGAGAATTGGAAGAGTAAAAGTGAGAAAACTTGTGGGTTGAAATAAAGACAGTTTAATAGGTAAAGTAAAAGCCACGCACGCAAGCAAAGCAAAACAAGGAATTCATTCACTACTTCCCATCAGCAGGCAGGTGCTCAGCCATCTCCAGGAAAGCATCACCCATAGCAGTTACTGGGGAAGACGAACACCATCACTCCGAATGTCCCCCCCTTCCTTTTTCTTCCCCCAGCTTTATATGCTGGGCGTGACATCATATGGTGTGGGATATCCCTTTGGTCAGTTGGGGTCAGCTGTCCCGGCTGTGTTCCCTCCCAGCTTCTTGTGCACCCCCAGCCTCCTCACTGGTGGGGTGGTGTGAGAAGCAGAAATGGCCTTGACTCTGTGTAAGAACTGCTCAGCAAAAACAAAAACATCCCTGTATTCTCAACACTGTTTCCAGCACAAATCCAAAACATAGCCTCATGTTAGCTTCTATGAAGAAAATTAACTCTGTCCCAGCCAAAACCAGCACACTGACTCAGTGCTAGATGTTTTCTGGGAGAAATAATAGTCATATATGTATCTATGAGCTCTTAATGACTATTTTCTCCAAAGCAGGAATGGAAAGAAGCTGAAAAAATTATGGAAAATACAATTTCAAACCAAATCTTTCTTCTTTCTAAATATCTTGAAAGGGTACCTGAGAAAAGCTTTCTTAGCAAAGTAGCTGAACTACTGTAGATGACGTTCCCCTAGCGAAACTCTTCTGGTAACTTCCTGCTCTATGTACAAATTAAAAACGAGAGCGCAGGGGTAGCAGTATGAGGAAAGGGCAGTGATAGGCACCATGCAAGGAAAGACCAATATACGGTTGCTGTTTGAGCTTTCTCTAGAGGCTAAAAGCCATTTGAAGACATCTTAAACTGGAAAGCAAGACGGTTTGAATTTTCACTAGTGGAGAAAAACAACAAGTTGCTGGAAAAAAGGACAGAAGAGTGCGGTTTTTATAGACCTGTGCTGCAGTTCACAATAAAATCCTTCTAAATCAGAATATTTTGGGTGGAAATGATGTAATCTATCACTTTTGATTGTCACTGGAAGCTCCTAATACCTTCCCTAAATCTAGCTTGGAATCACATGAGGCACTTGGATGTGCTTTGACCTGGACAAGAATATCGCCAGCTCTTCCCTCTGTCCTAGCCCATCCCTGTGGCAATGATTACATACATTCCCACAGAAGTCTGGGCTTAGCAGTTCAAAACTTTCCATCAAAAACCTGGCTGTATTTATTGAATAATCAAGCAGCTATGTCACCTCCATGGCTTACCCTTTTTGTAAAGGGAAAGTGGTCCTAGGAAAGAAAGATTAGCATTTATTTGCTGTTAGGTAATGGGAGAAAAGTAGAACTAGAAAAAAAAAAAAGAAAAATCACCCATAAAACTAACACTTGAATAGCTCCTTCAGGTTACATGTCCATTTTGCCCAACCACTCTGAGTCAAAAGGGTTCCCCCTCACTCCCATATCCTTCTCCCAAATCCTCCCATTTTTCCCCCATCCCCAGGAGGGAGTATGTTCCAGCTCTGTGAGGAGGATGGCTCCTTCCAAGTCCCTTTTACACTTTGGTTTGTCCCCTGCTGTTTAAAAAACAGTGATTTAAGGGATAATCTGACATGACATCTATGTAGGGATATGGTAGGGATAAAGGCACCCTGATTACTGTGAGTACTTCTTAAAAAAATAAACTGCAGTATTCTTTGATGGAGCAAAACAGGGAATAAAGAGAGAAAGTGGAATAGAAAAGCAAACACCAAGCTGCAGTTCATGATGAGACTGATTCAGAAAATATTACTTTCTAATGCAGGTTCACAATGATGTATCTAGCTCAGTATTTTTATATAGAAGTGATGAATCCCATGTTTTTTCCTGGTTGCAAGGAGGGCCACACCTGACCCATGTGCAAGAGAAATAACAAAGCTGGTGTTCACATGAATTCCCTGAGCATGCAGAGGGATGGTGCAAAGAATGAGTGGGTTTAAATGATAACATCTAGTGACCCCAGAGCTCCCTAAGCAGAAAAAAAAAAAGAATGAGAACAAGGATTTCTAACAGTAGTGGCAAATTCCTTATTACTGTGTGCAGACAGCCTCACGTGCAGTAGTGTCTTTGGTGCACTGCTTTCTGACAGCTCATGCCAGAGCCATTTTGTAATATTAAAAGGCTAAACAGTGAAGACGAGGGAGAAGGAAGACAAGCAGACTTTTATAATAATTCATATTAGCCTTGTAATACTTTCTATCATAAACCATAAAGGAAGAAAGTTTGTCGCATTGTCCTATATTATACAATCACTCAGAGAGAAACTTGTCAGATGTGTAAACACCAACGATAGCCCAATGGCTGCTGCTGGAAACAACTACCTGAGCCTTCTGGTTTGGGGATACTGGACATAGCAAGAATCAGGGTCAGGATGCCTCAGGATCCTTTATTTTGTGCCTAATGCATGTAACACTGCATAGCTACCTAGTTATTTCAGTATTACAGAAAGTATAGGAAAAAATCCTGTACATAAGACAAAAAGAACAATTAATTTCTTCTAAACTGTAAAAATCCCATCTCTCTCCATATTTTTATTATGCTGAAATAATGAGAAAGCAGAGACAGAGAAATCGTTACAACTCTGCCCACGTGGTGTTCAGGCAAAGGCCCAGATTCTCCAAAGACAATGTGCTTCAGGTGTTTAAGTGTGACAAGAGGACATAGCCCTGATATTAATTGCACCTCAGAAGTGACTACTTCTTCCAGCAGCTGCAAAAGGAGATAGTTAAGCCTCATTAGCTAAATCCCAACTCTACTTTGGATGCTAATAAAGGACGTGGTATAGCTGTCAGACAGTAATTCTTCCTCCTTGGAATCAATACAGCATAAGTTGCTCAACACTGGGGCTCTGGGCTGAGGGGAAAGTGTTTATAGGTGAAGCATGAGATCAGTGCATAACTTTTCATCTTTCATCCCAGCAATACTATTTCTATATTGTAATTTGAACTGCAGATCAGGGAAGGTATCTGAAAATACCATCACGAGAGAAAAATAAGAGAATTTGTGTTGAAAATGCAGCTGAGATGAAAAATTTGTGGAGGAGACAAGAACGTCAGGATAATATGAGCAATGAATCAGAGAGCATGGGATAGGGAACACATCTCACAGAGGGAGAAGGAGCATTGGGGAAAAGGACGCAGAAGCATCAGCAGAAGTACTTAAATTAAATAGACCTGTAAAGAAATCAAAGTCTGTAACTTTCTTGTTCCTAAACTGGGAAAAATTGTCAAATAAAAAGTATTGCAGATAAAATTTGCACATAGCACAAACATTGGCATACATTAATGAAGACAGAGCACATGTACAAAGTGATCTCAACTGCTGGATAAGACAATTTTTTCAAAAGAGAAAATTGATATGAGTTTTGGCTATTGCAGACTAAGAAACCTAGGATAGACATTAAAATGGCATTTTGAAGTTTATTTAGAGTAGTATCCTGAAAAACCTTTCTGAAATGATTTAAAGTCAAAATAGGCAAGCAATAGAACATAAGCTTCTACTACGATGCTGTGGCCAAAGGGCTAATATAATCCATGTATGTATAAATGTAGGAAAAATGAGTGATGACTTCATTTTTCTCTATAGCAAAGATGAATTAATGAGAAAGGTAGATATATTGGAAAAAATGGAGCTCTTAAAAGCAGAGTCACAGACTTGTTCAAGAGCCATAGAATATACCCTACTAGGAGAGACTTAAATACTTCAACAGATTTAGTCCATTAAAAATAAAATTGACAGTCCCTTGACTACAATGCATGAGCACATTTATGAGAAGAAAATAGAGGGCTGTTTAACAGTCAAGAAGGTATGATAAAGGTTGAAAGCTGAAGCCGGACATATTTACATGAGAAATTATGCACTTTGGGTTTTCATACAGAATGGGTAATCAACTTGTGAAACAGGGCAAGTTTTAGAAACTTCTGTTGTTTGAAATCCTCATGTCAAAACTAGGTGTTTTTCTGAGGGGTATGATTTTGCTGTGTGTGTTATGGACTAAGTCTAGAACAAAGAAAACAGACATGCTATTTTCACAGATAAACCAAAATACAGTGCATTTAGCCAAAGCTGAAAAGCTGGGGAAAATGGCACTTCAATTTTAGTTGTTCTCTCTATTTTTAAAACGTAAGGAAGGTAGATTTGACCCAAAGCTATAAAGCTTCTGTCAAGCTGAATTGAATCTTTTGTTTCATGTACTGCTTTACCAACATGTTTTGTCTAGCTCTATTCAGCTCAGAGGTAATACTGTGAGATTTAATAGCTTTGATTTACAGGTCTGATGAGACAATCAAATGATCTTGCCAGAATTTAAAGTCTATAAATCTATCAATTTATTCCTATTAACAAAAGAACTTTGCATGCTGATGTTTATCTACTGCAGTTTAATATCTTCTTCTTTTCCTAACAATAATCAATGAATATGTTCTTTCATATATTTCACTTTATTAAAAAAATACTATCTTTATCTGCTTATCTGAACTGCTGAAAAAGCCCACCCGCTCATGCATAAACTATTCAATGAATCTGAAAATAAAGCATTATGTTTAAATTAGCATCCCATAGTCTGCTTCTGATGATTCCCTGTCTTCCCCAAAAGTGACATGAATTGTGACACTGGGTAGTGTGCACTGGTCTTTCAATGACACTGCATCCTTTGAAGCAAAAGTAGTTGACAAAAGCATCATCAGAGTTGTGGGTACCCTGGCAGCAAATACTGATGATTCTCATGAGAAATTTTCTTAGGAACCTGAAAAGCAACAGCAAGAATTTGAAAGTTGGGGGAGGCAACGCTAAGCACTTGGCAAAGTTCTCTTTTTATACTTAAATTCTGCTCTTCAAGATATCCCTCTGCGAGACAATGCAGGCGTCAGACTTCACTGTCTGTTATTGGAAAACCGGGCTGCCTAATCTGTATAGGCAGAAGACAGAGCAGAGTCGCGGAGTTTCTATGGAGATGGGAATTGGTGAGGAAGTGCATTTTCTCCCAATTCATCCAGTCTTCCTGATCTTATAAGGGGCCATTATAGCCATTTATCTCTCTCTGAAGAAATGATGACGTCTTTGGGAGCAATAGCAAAAGGAAAGTTAAGTTTGGCCTCAAATGAGGGTATCTGGTATGTTTTCACCAGGTCCAGCATTTCAAAATATAATTCATAACAGTTTTTGGTTATTAGACCTGACAGTATATGCCGAATACAGATAAGCTAGTAGGCTGGTTTTAACACTCAGTAAGCGGTAACAGAGAATTAGAAGCATTTCTCAAGTAACAGTAATCTCATTAACACTAACCACGCTATCAAACAATTGTACACAAACTCTCTGCAGAGCAAGCCTGTTGAACACCACTGGATCTTTGGCAAGCATGTGTAGATGCCAAAACTGTCTGAGTTACTAACTCAGACATGCAACCAGGCAAATTAGAGGTGCTTTACATGATCATTTGTACACCTGAGAGATGCCTGGAAAATTTGAGTTAAATTTCTCCACTTCCAGAATACATAGGGTTACTCAAACTCTGTTTATCTCCGTCTCCTCTGCCTCTTCCAGGGAATTTTTTTAGGACATGAAATTTATAACTGGAAAAGGAAATTGTTTGCAGGAAGAGAGAGCTACAAAGCTGGATTTTTCTTTTTAAAGCCACTTGTTTGGCTGCTGTTACTTTGCATGGGTTTGAGGCTGCTCCCTTATCTACACATGTATCTTTTGAGAGGCTAAAGGACTGGGGAGAGGAGTTAAAACATACCTTGATGGAGTCATCAAAGAGAAATATATATCTGGCTTCAATTTAGCTCAGTTCAGGGACACAATGTATGTGGTGGGTGACACCCATTTTCAAGGGCTTGTAAAGAAATATGTTTCCCAATTTGTATTCTGATGTAAAAGAAAAGTTTTTCTTTTGAAACCCATAAAGACCAGATGTTTTTACAGGCTTTGTAGCACAAGCTGAAGAGGTTGAAGTGAGCCCTTTGCCTTCCTCCCCCATGCTCTCCCTTGGTGGTGGTGGTGCATCACAGTGGTATGTGAGGGTGACCAGTTACCTGTCCTCCCCCTGGAGAGCACCATCACTGCCCCGTGCACCTGCAGGCTCCTTTATTAGCACTCCCAGCTTTGCAAGCACGTTTTGATACACATTTGAATCTAAGCTTGATTTATTTAATAAAATAGGCTTTCTAGAAGAAAGTGTGAAAGTCCCAGGGGGAAGGAGGGAGGCAAGGGGAGGAAGCCCATAGAATTGCAAATTCTGGTCCATCGCTCTGAAAAATCTCACAGGAGCTCAAGGAAGGTAAAGGGCCGTCACATAAAACAAGTTTCTCAAAAACCAGAAGGAGTGAGGGGTAGGAATTTCCCTAAAGCCACATAAATCTTGAGGACAGGAATATATATGTGTATATATCTACAAATCTCACAATGACAGATAACCCGATCACAGTAGTTTTGAGTGAGCTTATTCTTAACTTGCAGATCCCCTTTGGTTTTAACCTTTTGCAGTTTTGTTTCATTTCTGATGGAAGCAGGGTTGTAAAATTAGTGTTTAGTTAATGCAAAATAATCCACATATATTTCAAGGAATATAATTTCATAATTTACTTCAGTCTACAGAAAAAAATAAAATTATGGAGCATTCAGCTCACATCAGTAGCAGCTAATACTTCGTTACTATTTTCAATAAAACAGATCCTTTTGATAATGTAGAGAAACATTTATGTACCGAGGCATTTTCAAAAGCAGAAAAGAAACTAAGACTATGACTAGTGATCTTACTACTAGGTCACAGGTTCAGAAGATACTGTTTTCAGTGTAATGTTCTGTGTGTTTTGTAACATACATAGTAAATCACTTATTATTTACTTATTAAAAGATTTTTCTTTTTGGATCTACTTAACTCAGATTTTTAGAATTACTCAAAAAGATTTTGAAGCTTTTCTAAATTAGATTGCTCCCTTTCTATTTTTTTTAGTAAATCAGAGATATTTCAACTGTGGTAGACATACAGTGATTTATCTGCCAGATCCATTCTCCCTTCCTCCCCTTTCCCCACAAGCCAGTTCCTCAGTTTGCTTGCCAGGACAATTCAGGAGCCACGTTTTCCTTGTGTGATGTGTATCACCTCAGCATTTTGTGGTTATACACATTTTACAAACTAAAAAATGTCAAGAAAAAATACTGAGCCACCACTGGAAGTTTTGTTCTTCTGAAACAGGGATAGCAGGCCTAAACTCATTAAAAATTATACAAAAATCAGCAGGTCAACAGGAGAAAAAAAGAGTAGGCAGGAAAATGTGGCCTCCAGTATATACAGACTGTAATATTTGAATCTTTTCCAACACAGATATTGAGAGTATGTATCACAGCACCTTTAAGGAACAGCACAAGAAGTTTCCTTTAAAGAAAACAAGGTGTTAGTGTGCTCTTCAAACATGGCTTTTGCAAGCCACATGCCTAACGTTTGTGGCAGCTCTTGTTTGCTGCAATGCACCTGGGAAAAGGCTGCGGGAAGAGCGTGGTCCATTTCCAGACCTGCTCTCTGCCTTTTCGGGAGAGCTGCAGCTGTGGAGCAGCATGACCCCCAGTCGGGAGCAGAAAGTGGTGGAAGAAGATAAGGGAAGGGAAGCCCAGAAAAGGGCAGAAGATGGGTATTACAGACAACAGAGCTGTATGACCTTATTTATTATAATAGGTTTCAGTATACAGATGCATACACATCACTGTCTTCTAGTTTTCACATGAAATACTGAAAAGAAAGACTCATGCTGGATCTTGACACAGCAGCCAAAACACATGTCACTAATCCAAACTTTTATAATCAGATTGAAGGAGCTGGAGGGCGTAATAATAATTATTACTGCCAATAATTTCTTTGTGGTGTGACACTAGATAAGCCAAAGCAATAACAGTTTTTCTCATCTACATGCAGGAACCATCAATGGAAAAAAAAAATTAAACCAGTCCGTACTCCAGTGTGATTAAAGATGTATGACATGTGAAAACATACTGTAAATAAGCCAAACTCTGCTATGCATGACTGAGTGCAGTAAATTTGACACGTCTTAACTATACGTGTAAAGATTTGTAGCAAGAGCTAGATGTCATCAAGTTCTGCATTTCTGCTAAGGTGTCAGTTTTAGAAGATGGAGTAGCTCATCCTTTTGTGATGAGCAAACTCTTCAGGCAGCTGCTGTCCTTTATGCCTTCCTCATCTCCACCAGACTAGAGGAGAGTTTGTAAGAATCAGCAAAGACCAGCAAGAAGAGTAGATCAAATGAAGGACTACAGCAGGTTCCTGAGGCTAAGTGAGGTACTTCTGCTACCCATGAGCAAGAGGGGTGCCTTCTGGGTCCTCTTCCACGAAGGTGTTAGGGGAAACCCAGAGAGGAGAAGCCAAAAAGCTCCAGCCAAATGCAGAGAGAAGCAGAAGCAAGTCAAGCAGTGGATACGCACTGTACAGCAACTTTCCAGTTATGCCCAGGCTTTCCAGTTCCCTTCTGATTGTCTCTTCCTTCTTTTTCAGCCAGATCTTTTAACAGCTTCCCCATCCACCTTCCGTTTCTTAGAATCATAGAATCATAGAATTGTTAAGGTTGGAAAAGACCCTTAAGATCATTGAGTCCAACCGTTAACCTATCACTGACAAGTCCACCACTTATCTCTCCTTGCTTTTCTGTACCCTCACCCTCCCTCTCCTTTCCATGTGTATATTCTCTTTACACTCTTCAATCCTTCTTCGCTGCCCCTCCAAAAATGACCAGTGAGTTTTGCTGTAATCTTTCTGTCCCCTTCACTTTTCCATTCAACCTCTCCTCTGACAGCTCTCTTGTCTGTGTAGTTAACAAGCTCTTCAGGAGAAAACCACTGGATCTTCTGAGACCATGGTGCCATGAAAACTAACACCAGATCTGTGGGCAGTAAAGATTTGACCCAGAAGAGGTCACACAACTGCGCTTCCGGGTTTATGCTGACTCTGCACCAGTGCTGAGAAAACAGGCTGCAGTTGGTTTGGTACAATGTTGGATGGCTAGGGCAAGATGATACTGAAGCTGGCATAAAGCCAACCAATATAAAGTTAAATTACTAACATTTAAAAATACAGTTGAATTTGCAGAATTAATTCATACAATGTCAGCATTTTGGCTCATATGGCTTTGGTGCTTTTGATCCAGTAGTGGGAGCCCTGAAGCAGGATTTATTGTGTTCTTGAATGACAGCCCAAAGTTGCAGAGCACCTAGCAAGATGAAGCTTACCTTAACTTGCTCCTTAGGCATTTTTGGAAGAAGCACTGTTTTATTATTAATAGTAATAGTAGTAATAATGCTAATAATTACTCTGTGCATTAAGCCAACAGCCATTCAGGTGGTGCCTAAGTTATTGAAAATAACCTGGAAACGTAATCAACTCGAACCACTCTGCTTCCTGGAGGGGAAGGCTTTTACCTGCAGCATGGGTCTGGAGAAGGTGGAGAAGTCTCTGTGCCTGAGCTGCTTTTAGCTACCAAGCACTCTTGAGGAGAGCAGGGCCACTCTCATGTGGAAATCAGCCAGGCCACATACTTGTCCCAACATGCCTCGAAATTGTCAGGAAAATGAAGGTAGAAGATTGTTCCCTGTCTGGAGCTGCTTCACTACACAGCAGTCTGTTGATCAAAATTTCACCATCTTTTCTCTGCAATAAGTACTGAAAGCCTATAAAATGCTCAAAGCATTGCATAACAGGAATCAACTTGAACTGGAAGCTCTGAAAGATTAGCTGAACCAACGCTGTGCTTGGAAATCCAGCTTCTGACTAGGTGACAGAGCATCCTGTGGTTTCAGCCTGTTGGGATTTGATATTTGTTGTCTGAACACACAGCTGACCATGTAGCTTACTGCTTTCAGCATGCCTCCTTTCGTCTAGACTCCAGTACCTCCGCTCAGGGTCACCCAACAGAGCTGTACCCACATGTGCCCTGCAAGGTCTGCAATGTACCTGTGACATGCCAGGCATGTGGTCCTTGCGATCTACAGCTGGTCCGTGACCTTGACAGAGGACCAAAGTCTCCTTTTTCCATTCAGACAATACTTCTACAGGAAGGGGGGAGGAATTAAAAAAGATTGTACATGGGATAACCCTAATTCCATGAGGCTAATCTGCTGCTGTGTCAAAGATATCACATAGTGTCAAAGGCAAATGGGCTTAACTGTGCTCAGCACATAAAAATCAGGCCTTTCCTATGACTCAGAAGGGAGTTGCTTAACCACAGACCCCAGAATCCATGACAGTTCAAGCACAGTCAGTTTTTATACGTCTGAGTTCTTAGACGACAGAGACTTGGCTGGGCTGCACTGTGGGGAAAATTAATTGTAGTCCCTCGTCATCTTAACTTTGCTGAGGGATAACCTCCTCCTCGGAGGGTGAAAGAGCCGACTTGAGAGACTGAACTGTGGCATAGCTCGGAGCCACAACGAATTCTTACTAACCATGGAGCTTTTTCTAGCAGATACCTGCATCTGGACTGTGGTGTGGAGTACAATGGGATTTAATAAGTGCCATTAAAACTGGCAGACAGCACTGCTCCTAGAGAGGGGCCGTATATTTCAGAACTATGCAAAATATTATGCAGTATGCATGTGACCAAATTCTTTGTAGAGGAAAATCCCTAGGACTGTGTTAAATTAAATAGGATTATGGCTTTCACTAATCTGTATCCAGTGTGACCATACAAGGGTATTAGTTTGATAATATTTAAGGACTTAACTCTGCAGCAGCAGCGATCAGCTGTCTAAGCTCAGTGACTGCACTGTCGGTGAAAATGTTAACTATTAAAGAGATTGCTATTTACATTGTCTGAATTAAACATGTGACGCTCACCAGCTGGCAAATTAAGCACAAGGAAGTTATGCATATGTCAAGGCATTTTTTCCTTTTGGAACAAGTAGAAGAAGCGAATCTTGGGATGTGACTTCTGCGAGCAGCACTGCTGAGCCCTGCTCTTCTGAAGCCGTGAGTAATGCTCCCATCAGCTTCAGTGAGAGTGGAGGCAAAGCAGTGTGATGCTATCAAAAACCTCACCCTTGCACCTGAAGCTTTTTCCCTGAGTGGCACAAATGGATTGTTAGATAATTTAGCAATATAGTGTGGTACCTAAGCTGGGAGCATTCCTTGTCAACGTATTTGTTTACCAGGGGTTACTCAGGTACTGGTATTACAATGCTACAGCTGTCTCCAGTCACTGAAACCAGAGGGAACTTTGTGGCATACACTGGCAAACACTGACATTTTAATGGCTCTCTCCAGAAAAGCAAACAGATAACTCTTTTCAAGCCTGTTTCTGCACAGACACACACACATGTGTATAAATATATATATGCTCAACTAGAAAACATTAAGAGCCTTCTTAAATGTAAATTGTGTTAATGCAATACGAGAAACATTCAAAGCAGAAAAAGGATCTAAACCACAGCTCAGTTTAAATGTCATGGAAATTTTCCCACTGGTTTCAGTGAAACAAAGATTTTAATTACCTGTATTGAAAATAGTATTATTTCAGCAAACAGATGACATAATCAGACTATTTTTCTATTGATTTTTTACCATATTTTGTTGTGTTAAAGCTATAAAAAACCTAATATTACATCTTCAATTATCTTGTATGGATAGAATTTTTACCAAAAATAAAATAAAACTGATAATCAGCTTGCTTGAAGAGGATTCTTACTGCAAGAACAGATTATATGAAAATGGCACCTTTTCCATTATCATTCTGTTCTTAAGATATTCAAATTTGTATATTTTTAATAGGAGGGAAAAGCATTTTTAATACTTCAATTACATGTTCTACAGTCAGCACAGCTAAAATAAAACAAAAGGCTTAGCATCTTCTTACATCACTAACATTGGAAGAAGACTCTACCTGAAGGCCACATTTTTAAAAGAGCCATATATATAAATCCTGTTGAGGATAACTGTGTTGTGCAAGTGTGGCAGAGCATAACGATCTGAAAATAAAGTATGATTATAGTGTGGGCTGCAGAATGATCACTCATAAGAATACAGAGCATGAGATGTAATGGGTTGATTCTTAGCTCCCAGAGAAGGCTTGCAGGGCTGCCAGGACAAAATATCCTTTGTGTTTAAATGGAACAGCTATGCACCAGAGGTCAGTCAGGGACACAAGCGTAGGAGAAGCCGAACGCACCCTTCCAGTCCCTCAGATTGGGTCTGTTCTTTGTATAGCCCCATCAAGGCAGACCTAATCTGTCCCATCATACTAAAATCCTCATACACGAGCAGCTGGCTATGTAATATTAACAGGAAAGACACGATGTCCAAAGCAGTCTTACTCATTTGGGCACTGCAGGTGACTTATTCAAGATGAAGTTTCCCAGCAATGGAGGGTGATTTTTGATCACCGTGCCATCATATCACCTCACTTCTAACTGCACATACAGTTTGAAGATCTTTCATGTGCAAATATAGCTATGATCCATCCAGTTACTCTCCACATGCTTCATAAGTTTACAGTGAAATTTTTATGATTAAAATCCAATTCCTTCATTTTATTATTTAACCCATTTTTATTATTATCTTATTTCCTTATTTTCCTTGACTGAGTTCATTGATTTGCTATGTGATTGAGTGACCCAGATTAAATATCTAGGAAATTTCTTAGGATACCCCAGCTGTTTTTTTTCTGGCTTAGTCAACCAGTCAGCACTTTAAACAAAAGGGGTTAAAGAAATACAAATGTCAGTTGGAGTCTTACCAAATTTCCTTAGATAGTTTCTCCCAGAATCATCAGGAACACTGTTTATGCTTCCTTAAGCTTTCAATGTGCTTTCCAGATGGATGTTTTGGGATCCCAGCTTTGTAAGCAAAACCATCCAACTGAAATAAATGTGTGTCTGGACAGGTTCTCCATCATACCCTGGAGCCACCTGAACTTATGGCAATTCCCAAGGATTCATACAGCTATGCCTATGCTAGGGATCTTCTCCAGAAGACACAAAAGCTGTGTCTGCTCTTGTCTTATTTTTTGTATTAAAACTCAGGCAAAATTCTAGTCTAGACAGCACAGTTTTAAGCTAGAAATACTTTATTATCACATCTACAATAACAATATCAAATAGTTAAATGCTAAACTACATTTCATTTAAATAGGAATCAGCAAGTTATTTGGAAACCCATTAAAGTTCATTTCACTACGTTTTTAAACACAAAGAGCCTTTTCTAAAGGCCTGATCCTCACTTGCATCATGAAAGCATCTGTCTCCTAAGTAAATTACTACACCATTGCAATGGCATGACAGTAACAGTAATAGTAATGAGGGCTGTTTCCAGAGCTGTGTGCTGTAGGTCTGGGAAAAGGCTACGGGCAGGAGCATCTCTCCCGGTAAGGAGGGATTCCTAGATACCACAAAATCTTCATGTAGTCCTTGAATCACTGCAATGGTGCAAAGGGTTACAGTGGGTCTCAGGGCAAACAAATACCACTGAGACATAAAATATTTTCTCAACTGTCAATCTTTCTTAGGTTCACTGAATTCAAAGGAGAGAATTTGTATAACTTCAATTGGTGTTGAGCATTGATGTATATTCTCTGGAAATACTTTATCTGGGGAAAGACAGCTTCCATTTTACTAAGACAAGTAGAAAATCCTCTGCCTCTATGCCTGAGAATCTAAATGGAAACAGAACAGCCTATTTACGTTAAAAAAATATTATCCTTCTATCAGCTCATTTGCAGTGCTGTCACCTGAAGAGGAGTAGGGTAGAGGTTATCGCTGCATGCCTCTTTGTAATTGTTTTTATACATCAAGCATGTTGCTAAGGAACACCTGTGTATTTTGGCTTAATTTTTTATCTTTAGGAGGTTTTTGAAATACAAGAGAACAAAAAAAAAAAAAAAAGAAAAGAAAAAGAGCTTTAGATGTATCTGCGACCTCCCATTCAATGTGTCAAAGCAAATCCTAAAGACATGGTGCTAGCTCATGACTCGTTTTGAACGTAGAAAAAAATGGCATACAATGATATGCACAAATGTATACCTTTAAACTGTAAGAACAGTCCCTGCAGTGCTTTCAACCTCGGCCACCTTGAATTCTCCTGGCAGTTATTGGGCAGAGTCTGGGAGCTGGCACAGTGCAGAGACAGGCAGTTTGCAGGTGGTCACTGCTCAGAAAATAATGTAATTGGGTAGATGTGGGATGCTCCATGCCAGCCTCTTCACTGCCAGAGAGCATTTGCTGGCACTTTTAAATTTACTAGCAGAACTATAAGCCATGTGTTCTCTTTTCTCTTTGTCAAGAGAATAGGATGCAGAAAGTTAAAAACAACTATATATGCCAATATATCAACTTAAACTGAGTTTTAAGGTGCAAGGGAAAAAGGGACTGGTAATCATATTGTCATAGATGCAGTTTAAAGGCTAAATTCATCCTTGTTCTAAATTCACTGACCTTTATTTGTATGTCAGATCAATAACAATAAAATATTGGCACGTAATATTAAATAAGTTTCTCACAACCTTTCAGCAATGTTTTGTCATCCAAAAAGTTAGGTTAAAATTGAAGAGCTTGAGGAGAATGAGTCCTCTTAAGATGGATAGGTATGTCAGGATCCAGCTCCCAGAGTATAATATAGTTGTTTACTTCATTTGTAAAAATGCTACCATAAACTTTCCTGGTGAAAGTTAATTCTCACGACATTAAAAAAATCAATTACCAAGCATAGAGCTTTCTTTCTAACGATGTTACATACTGAAAATTCAATCTGGACCACGGAATTATGGGGAGGGCTGCTTCTAGATTTATGTGCGTACCTTTTAAAGGTTTTGCAGGTAACCATCTGCTCAGTCCCACTGAAAATGACAGTACAGAACAGAATCTGTCTCTGTTAGCACCACTTGGGTGCAAAAAAGAAAATGGAGTCGGCTTCACTTTTCAGTCATTATATTCCTTTCCCACTGGTACGTGTATCATTCACATTAGCAGCTGTAACTCCACAGAACGGTAAAAACCTCTCTGTTAGAAAGCCATTTATAAATTGTCGTTTTTCTGACTTTAATGACATTTTTCTGTATAAGATTCTTATTCTAGCTATGAATTCCCAGCTATTTGAAGATAGTTTTACACCCAAGTTGAATGTCATGTGTTACTTAAAGAATTTGCTAAATATCCAAAAGACCAGCAGTGATTTACAGGCACAAAATTTATCACGCAAAATTACACAAAGAAACCACAGAATGAAACATGTTATGGAAACTTCATCCTTTTGCATTGTGACTCTGGCTTCTTGGAGGTGCGCACAGAAAGCAATTCTTCATAGGAATTCCATCAGAGCATAAACTGAAAGGATTTCAAAGGTTGTGTCAATTGCAAGTCATTGTAAGTAATTTTTACTTGCACTATGAAGCATGGTTTCACTGAGCTATCCCCACTGGTAGGGCCTCTCTAAACCATGGTGTACTGGCTTTTCCCCCAGTGAAACTAAACAAAGTACCCCCTGTTCCAGTGTGAAAATGATTCAAGCAATCGTTGTCTAGACCTAAGGACACACTATCGAATTGACTCACCAGGAAAATGTGAAAAATTATCAGGGATCACAGCAAACTGCAGTATTTGTGAAACAATAAATTCTTCTTAGGCAATGTTTATAAACAATACAGTGTTGATCTGAATACTTCAGTAGTCACCTAACATTTACAGAACAGAGATATAAATACTAATTCATCTCTATGCCACAAAGTACATCTTTTACCTATTGTTCTTACTGAAGTAAACCCCTTGGCATTTCTATGCTCTCAAAAGACTACAGATTTAGAAGGATATGAGATAATAATGAGTGATTAAACACAGAAGTAAAAGGACGAAGTTTTAGGTAAGCAACTTGGGAATTTTGAAACTTAGGGGAAAAAAAAGGTGGTTAAACTAAAAAAAAAATCACTGTCTGAAACCTAAGCCAATTATTAGAAACACAAAGTAATCTTCCTAAGTCTCTGTACAGTGAGACTGTAATAGTTCTACTAAAAGTCCACTTAAATCCACTGTAGAGGAGTCTTAGTTGAGACTAAGAGGAAGAATAATGTACCACCATTACATTATCAAATTCTGTTAGAATAGTTAATTGCCCACATTTACGGTGATTTCATAATCTCCCATTATGGCAGCTGCAGGGAGGCGAGAGAGCAGGGGCACATGTGAATTCTTGGCAGTGAAATCACAGCATCTATGTTAAAGGCTTATTAAGACTATTTAATCCCTCTCCCTGCTGATTCTGGATTGTCCCCCATTGTACACTTCCTAGTGTTTTGTCTAACCTAGTTTTAAGTATCCCAAGTGATGGGAATGTCTTCAGTTCCCTTAGGAGATTACTTCAAGGCTAATGGATTTCACTGGCAGAGACGCTTGTTGATATCCTGCCTACATTAGCCCTTACTTGATTCCTTTTGATTAAGAAAGTTTCTTGCCTTTTCTTTTTTGTGTGAAAGATATGAGATACCCCATGAATATTAGAAATTTCACTCTCTGCCCTGTTGTTACACTTGTAGGCAGTTTTCAAGTGAGGGATCTAGAGGATTTCCATCCAGATAAAGCCAGTAGCAAGCCACCAGCAGTATTCACTGTCAGTATAGTCATACTTTCTTCTCTGGCTGCTGCCGTACCACTAGAAGTGGTTTCCATATGCAGCCTTCAGCCAGCTACTTGTCACCACCCTCTTCCTAGAGGTTATGCACACCCTCCCACTCCTGATTTTCTGGCTGAGCTCTTGCTAGAACTGCTGCTTAAAATGAGCCAGCTTAGTTAAAGCCTGTTCAAACAGTGAATTATCGTTTACGCATCTCTTTCTGGCTGACAAGGGCTAGGCAACCCTCCCAGCCACATCTCATCTAGCTGATGGCAGAGCGGGTAACCTCCAGCAAGTTGGTGTTAGCATTTGCTGCAGTGGAAGGCAAAATGCAAATGCAAATATTCACATTTGCCTCCCTGCTCCTGATGTTCTGTGGAAACTGGGATCAACCAGTGATAAGATAAACCTACAGACTGCAATGAGACAGGCTGAACTTTTTTCCAGACTGTAGGTGCCCGATTAAATCAGGCCTACCCAAGCTTTGTACAAGCATCGCCATGGTTGTGTTGCAAAAACATTCTGCTTCTTCCCTTACTTTGATAAGATTACTTGAAGTAAAAATACTTTCTTTTGAAAAAAATGCCATTTTTGGTTCACTACAGGTGCTGACCGTAACTCCAAAAAGGAGGACTCGCACACAATTAGGTTGTGCGGTCCCAGGAACCATGGTTGTACATGCCATCCTTCCAGCCTAGTCTGACTGAGGATGGAAAGACCAGATTCCAGCCCAACAGAAGAGGCAGGCAGTCACTTGAAGTGTTATGTTTCTGTAGAGCAGTTAAATTGTATTTACTAGCAAAGACACTAGATACCTTAGCGGTAGAAATCACTAAGAATTAGGAAGCGGTGTGTTTTTTAACCAACATAACACACTATCCCTCTCACTGAAATTAGAATTTCTGCCTGTAAAGTAT
This sequence comes from Theristicus caerulescens, assembly GCA_020745775.1. NCBI lineage: Eukaryota > Metazoa > Chordata > Aves > Pelecaniformes > Threskiornithidae > Theristicus > Theristicus caerulescens. The sequence continues at coordinate 131,109,713 of CM036558.1, read as the reverse complement.
AACCATTATCAGAAAGTTAAGGATTTAGGACTCTTTATGCTTTACAAATGGCTGAAGATGGGGTGATAAATGCATTTTTTTTCTAGGCCTGTTCTAAATTATAATGTTTTGCCAACATAGCTATGTGAGTTCCCAGTGTGAAAAATTCACGTCCCCAGCAGATATTGCTATGTTTGCAGAACTCCTGGTGTGGACACAGCTTTGCCAGAAGGGGAGAGCTTATATTGGCTCAACTTACATCACTTAGGGAGGTGGTGTAACTATGCCAGAAAAACTCCTTCTGTCAGTTTGAACAGTATGTACTGCAGGGTGCTCTGCCAGCTACAGTGATGGTGGAGCTGTGGGGTAGACAAGACTGCGATCACTGTTGCTCCATACATTCACTTTTAATTAGCATATTAATCAACGTGTCACATTTGAGAAATGCATCTCATGAAAGACTGCTGCATTTATTGACGTTCTCAGTCTGCATGTCTGCTAATATATCAGAACTGCTACTTTGATGCCTGTCTTGAAACAAGAAACCATGTGCTACTCAAATGTGTATTCTTGGAAACCAGACAGCTAAATTATGACCTCCCTAGGTGTGTTGGCACCTTTGCTGCAGTCATATAATTTTATGTTTTCTTGTTTCCCTGCTTGGCATCTACTGGCCTCCAGATCTGTATTTTGGAAGTACAGCTCATCCAATCTCTTCTGGCTCCGTCAAAGATATTTTTGGATTTATTGTGATCTAAGTTTAACTGACAAATCTTTTTATAAAAAAAGAAAAAAAAATGTTTTAATAAATTCTCTGAAGTGTCCTTAATTTGTCCTTGATGCCCTTTTCTCCAAAATATCACATCACCTGCTTTCACATGACTCTGAACGCTACTCATGCCCGACGTATATAGATAGATACTGATTTCAGCAGTTGTTTCCAGCATCAGCTGGTTCCTTCCTCTGGCTAGAGCCGTGTCTGGCAGTTCTTTCCGGTGCTGTGTGACCTCTGTGTTTATGTCTAATATCCTGTCTCCATTTACCACAGAGCTGTAATATCATGTACACTTTGTAACATTTATGAAATGTATATGTTGTGCTCTATACTAAGAAAATCAAAGATAAAATATTCTTAAATGTGGTTTGTTTGTTTTTTTTTTTTTAAATGAGTGGGTACATATTTTATATGAATTCTCCTAAAAAGTGCAAACTAAAATTCAGTAAAGCCAGTGAGATATTTCCCATGCAATATAGGCAATAGAAGTATTGCTTAAGGAAGCAACAGAAAGGAAAACGTTCAAAGTACTGCCATGGGATTGATCGCCCTAAGCTCATTTGTATTAGGTCTCTCTTCCACAATTAATTATTTTGGCTCTACCTTCCATAACTGTGACAGAATGAGTTGCAATAATTCAACCTCAAGAGAAATACATCTCTGTCTAGAAAATGGCAGTGGTGCCTGGCCTTTAGGAGAACAAGAGGGACATCTATCATTGTTACTATTATTACTGAATCTGAAAGTCCAACACGAATCTGGACACGACCTTAAGAGCAGGAAAGCTGATACCTACAATGGGAGCTAGAACTGGCAGTTCATTTCTCTTTAGATAATATCATACCAGTGGTTTTGAGCCAGCAGCTTTTCCATCCCCCATGCTTATCGCTTTCTAGCTGCAGTGTCACCTGTGTGACACCACTACCTGTGTTTGTTGAAAAAAATATAAAGGAGGACATCATCAACCCCAAAGTACCACTGAATCCCATGTGTCTCAGCAACGTGTGTACCAACAGGTGTGGAATTAGAACAAATGGAGCAGAATTTAGTCAGGGTAAGGAAAATGTGAAGATAAAGGGCCTTCACAGTTCTGACATGCCTGTCTGGCAAGTCAGCAAGAAAAACAATACTACCTTAGATACATATGGCATTAGCACTAGCTATTAGCATGTATAAAGATATATCCAGTGCAGTGGATACACTCAGAATGAACAAAAAATACTATCATATTTGTGATCAGCTATCCAGAAAAATAAGATAAGACTTTTTTTCCAGTCGGTAAACCACTCAGGGGTCTACGGAGTAGCACCCTTAAACCCGTATGTTTATATGGAATTAAATAGTAGGTAATTTCAAAATAAATTGTACAACTATTACATTCTAATTATTGAAGACAGCAATTCCAGGTTAGAATTAATGCTTTCCACACTGAGAGCAAACTGGGATGAAACTTCCAGTTTCACTGTGTGTGAATATCAGTGAAAGGAGCCCATAATTTCTTTGAATTGTGGAAAGAAACAAGATCACTTTCCTGCTATTCTTTTATAGTCATTTCATTTCCTGAGTGTACAGCTTACTCTAAAAACTTTGCTAATAACTTAATTAATTAACAAGCTTAGACTCTGAGGCGCTTACGCTTGCCAGTCTCTGCTTTACACAGATATGGCTGTGTTAAATTGGCTTTGTCACAGAACTGTTCCCTCTTCCCCCTGTCCCCGTGGTGTGACACAATCTTAGTTTATGGGCAAACTTGGAAAGGTCATTTAAACCTCAGTGATGCGATGTCCCTCTATGTCTTAATTATTATGAACCAAAATGCAAAAAGATACGAAAAGAACTTAAGGAAGAAGAAATCTTTTAACCTACATAAAGGCTTCTAATACAGAAAATGAAGCAAATATTAAAACTCCTTCACACACAGAAGAGGTGACAGTGCCGGCAGGCCTCCATCCTACTGAGCTATTCTCACCAAGCAGAACTGTTGCATTTCAGAATACAAGGATATTTGGAAAGAATAGCTGGGATCAGCCAATTTATTAACCTCTCTGCTAATACTGCCAATTGTGGTGGTGTTTGTAATGTGGGCACCTGTTCAAGAAAGAGCAGAACGGGGACAACTCCCTTTACACAAACTTTTCCATTTTGTGAACCACATCTTAAAGGAGACCACATCCCTCCCATACAGACTGTCGGCCACCTCCCATCCCACCAGTAACCAGCTAATATTTCTGTAATAGCTACGGTAACTGAGTTTATGAACTCAGCTGAGAAGTAACAAAAAAAATAACATAAACAGACAGGAATGGGAGTTTTCAACTTCTTTTAATTCTATTTACCATCTAGAAATGAGACAGCTACAGCTCTCTGGCTGACTGGTGTTCTCTGGCTGACATCTGTCAGGCCAGGAGGTACTCAGTGCACCAGCAATAACCACTGTCCACAGAACACAAGGACAGAATCACAAAAGCTGGGGAGATGTCACCTGAGTGAGACATCAAACTGCAGTGCCTGCGTTAGGGCACAGGTTCCTTGTATAATCATCAGAGAGCGAGCCACCTCCAGAACTAGACCTGGAGGGAAGGTCACACTTGGATTTGCCTATTGTTTCCATGGACGGTCGAGGAACCCAGGCACCTCACTTTTACTCACCTTCTGCGTTTGGCACAAGTCAGGTGCCTAAAATCTGGCCAGCTTTACCTATCAGCCAGTCCTGCAAGCTATGTGTCAGAGGGAAAATACAAGGAACCATAAAAGGCTCTTTGCAAAAGGCGAGGATGCTCTGGGGAACTGTCCCAAGGTGAACTTGCTGTAGGGAGTGCAGCTCCAGGGATTCCTGCTCCGACACGCAAACAACATGTGATTTACTATATCTGTTGCAGTTCTGAGTTTAAAATGTTTACTGCACTCCTAATGTTTTATCTGCTCTGAAACAAAAATATTTTCCAACAGAGTGTTGAGCTGTGGCTAACTTCATAAAATAGCTATTGGTGACTTACTTGGGAAAAGAACAAATAAACAAACCAACCAAAAAAAAAAAAGCAGAAACGTTTAATTTCCTCCACAATGAAGATGAATGTCTCAGATTCTTTAAAATTCTCTCAGTGCTCCCTCTCCTTCCCATCCCCTCTCTTGTCCCCGTAATGTGTTATTTTAAGCTCATTTTCAGTTGGGCAATTAATAACAACAAGCTAACATCATTGCTTTTTTTTTTGTTTGTGTGTTTTGCCTGGGAAATTCCTTAAGAAACACGTAACAACTGCATGCTGGAACAGGCCCACTTTGGTTCAGAAAACACACGACATCCCCAAGAGGGACTGCTGCTGCTGCTGCTTCTGTGGCAGAGAGATGCATCTCGCAGGCTTTCTCCAAAACCGTGGGGGATGCTGAGGAAGGATCAGGCACACTCACCCTGCGGCAGGTGTGCAGGGCAGGGAGACGGGACCGGGGCCGGGGAGGGCGGTGGGCAGCGGGGGATGATGGTGGCGGGGCTGGTGGTGGCAGCGGAGCTGAGGCACAGCCCCAACCCTGAAGCTCCGAGTGGGCAAACTTCTTCACATCTCCCAGGGAGGAGGCAAGGTGGGCAGGGAGGCAGGTGCAGCGGGTGGCCGGGCCTGATGGGGAAACGCAAAGCAGGGAGATGCTTCTCCCAGAGCAGCAAAGCCAGGCTGGGGAGGACTCTGGGCATCTCTGGCAGGCTACGGAAAGGCTTCACAGGGCCGTGCTCCCCCCTGGCTTCTGCCCTGCTCAAAGAGGCGCTCCCCATCCGTGTCCTGCCCACCACCTGCACACCTGCAGAGTGGGACAACACACTGTAATATCATTTTCTCTTTTATTTCTAAGGCACCATGGTGGATCTTGCTGACAACTTGCAGAAATATGATAGCTTGCCTAAAAATACATAATTTCAGACGAGTTTGTTTAGTCTAAGTGAAATTTTGAATGATTAAACCAGGTTTATTTTATAAAATTGTTTTGTCCTGATCACCTTCATATCACCTTTGGGAAAAACCTTTGGTAAAGTACAAGGCCTACCACCCCCTAATGCATCTCTTCAAAAACATCAGCGTGGTTGATATTGTTGGGTTTAGCTTTATAGAAAATACAAAGCCATTCTCCAGCTTCAGAAGAGAGAACTGTAATCATCACCAAGTAAACTGCACATACATTGCTTCTGGGAGGTTATACCAGTGATAAGGATAGATGTTTTAATAAGAAATTCAGTGTACAGCTGCACTATAGAAGCAAGAAACATTTAGCAAATATGTTTTTACAGTTGATTTGCTTTTATAAATAGCTTATATAGCTTTTCCAATTGCAAATCTCCACCAGTCCTGACATTTTATTTCAGCCATTGGAAGACAATATTCATTAAAAGAACCACAGCTGCTCTGCAGGCAGTCTCAACTCATTATTTATAATTAATATCCTTCTATATGCAGACATATAAAAAAACATTTCTTTTTGTCCTAGTGTTTATGGCAGTGATGTGCCAGACTGCCAGTAAATTTGAAACCTGAGGAGTTTGTTTTTAGAGTCTCCAGAGGAGATCAAAGTTACAATAGTCACTTTCTCACTGAAAACTTTTGTGTTTATCAAGCTTATTGGTAGAGTTGTTGCTATAAGTACTGAGCAATATCTTTTTCATGAAGGTTGGACTTTTATAACAGCATAATAATGCTGTGCAAAAATAAGACAGAAAAATTTCACCGTACTGGGGACCAATACACTTCAGCAAACACTGGCTGTAAAGTAAAGAAATATTCTATTTCCTCAGCTCCCACAGACATCGTTTTCCTCTGATACCCTGGGAGGGAAGCTGAGCTACAACTATTTCCTGACTTATAGGACTTTGGAGGGATCATTGTCTCTCAGTAAGCTAAACCTTTCTGAAGAGCACTTATTCACGTATACAACTCACACTTAGTCATTAGCACAATATTTATGCATGACATTGCCTTGGCTACCAGTGTCACCCTTACATGTCTAGGAGCTTGATTTTCACCGTACATCATTCTAATGCTGCTGTACTTCAGTGCACCCCTTAATTTTGGGGAAAGCATACAGAAAAAAGCTAGAGATGTTTAGAATATATCCAGTATGAGCCATCATCCCCATTGTGAAAGTGTGATCACAGCAATGCTTTGTAAAAAGTTCAGAATGCATAAAAAGGCACCCATTTGAAAGAATCCAAGGCACCCATTTGAAAGGATCCAAGCCACCCTTAGAGTTTCTAATCTTTCCTGCTTCATCAAAATAGTTCTAAACTTTCCTCACATTCTAAAGCTAATGGACAAACATCTTTTGAAAGCCTTTCAGACACATTTACATGATTTTTCTAATAAACATAAGACAATGCTGATTAAAGCATAATAAAGTATCATCCATGTGTGCAAAGCATGTGCCCTTGGTCTGTGAATGTCTTCCCTTCTGAAGATGTATATGCTTTCATCTTGAATTTTTTATGTGGAAGTTTTTGGCTAGAAGTTTATCAGATAATTGTGACAGTTTTATATGAATTTTGACTTGTTCCAAAAACACTGCAGAGGACATCCCACACTGTTGGGTGAAAATAGCTTGTATGACTTTTTTTTTTTCCCACCTTGACATTGACAGGCTGCTGATGAATAACAGTAAATCTCCAATTCCGATTTGGCTTACATGTGCAAAGCCTCTTGTCTGTCACGCCTGCCTCCCAACCACAGCACCTGCTGTAGTACAGTCCTGTGAGCTTCACCAAATACTTCCCAGTACCATACCAGCTCATCCCGTGACTCTGAAACACATCTCTGGCATTGGCAGAAGGCCACGTTGCTTTTAAAACCCTCTTGCTTCTCCTAACTGTGGAAAAAACATGCTTGAAAAAAATGTTAAGAGCTGCAGAGTTTTCCATTTTCATTTCAATCCGAGTCCATGCACTCAATCTCTATTTAAGGGAGTGTAAAATACCCCCAAGGCAATGTCCCTGGCAGTTGACTCTTCTTGGATTTCAATTATGTCATCGGAGACTGTAGGGCTGGGCACAAGGAAGAGCTGAGGAATGACTGAATGAAACAGACCCACCGGTCCTCTTCCAAGGCTGATGGGAAAGATACAAAATATCTTGACACACTTTGTCCTCTCCTACTAGTCGAAGGACACGTAGAGTTCTCTCCCAGTGGCAGCCTTTCCTTCCATAAATCTTATAAAGCCTTTCTTAATACTTTATTTTTCAGTACCAGCCTGACCATCTTCTCACACTCATGCTGCCAAATAATCCTGTGCAATTGATGGATTTATGTGGTGCTAAAAGAGCCTATAAGCAAGGTTATCAAATAAAATGCACTGCTCGGTTATTTTTCACCATGCCTTTTTTTTTTTTCTTTTTTTTTTTCCAGAGGAACTAGTCAAAACCATAACTATTTATTACTAAATCTAAAGAATTTACTTAATGCTGTGGGCAATCTGCTGAATATGACAGAGTGCACTGCATATGGACACAAGTTTAAGACTGTGTATGGACACAAGTTTAAGACAGCATTTTATGATCCCTGCTTATTCCACTCCTAAGAGACATGGGAAATATGTGAAAGCTTCCCCAGCCTGCTAGTCGAGAGGCCGCTCTTCAGCTTGCTTTCCCTACCTACCTGCCATAAAATGAGTTCAGGGGATTAAAAAGAGTTTTAGTTATTTCTAAGTTTTAGCTGTAATTACGGAGTATTTGATGGGGCAAAAGGCTGGTGGAAATACTGAATCTGTTTTTTCCAAGTGGGTTTAGGGTATGTAGCTATAACATAACGAAAGACAAAATTCTTTATAAGAATGAAACAAAGTTTGAAATATGTTTGGTGCTGGGTGAGTTTGCACTAATTTATGATGGGAAAATGATCTGTTACTCCATTGTAATGCTCTTCTGGGTCGATTTTGCATATTACAGATATGACACAGCAGAATTTATAAATAAGATTAACTGATTTTATAGCTTCACCCTGTCATTCTTCCGCAGAAATATCATCTAGTAGAAATCAACTACAGATGGCCAAGTTTCCAGACTTTGTAACAGGAGGCTTTTCATTATTAGACCTGCAACATTATCAAAATGACCACACATGACAATACGGAAAAAAGCAATGTGTGTGCACATGTACGTGTGTGTGTATGCTTGCATTATGCACCTGTGCATGTATAGGCATCTGTACATTGCTACTGTAACTTCTCTGGCCTTGGAGCTTTCCTTCAGCTGTTTCAAGACAGCCAAAAGGTAACAGTAACTATCACTTGCCTGTTGCTTGCTGCTCCAAAATATTTTTCTTTGATTTCTTCTATTAGTTCTCTCTACCTGTCAATCAAATGTTTCTCCTTGATTTTAGCAGTCTGCTTGATGTGGCCCTTATGAGGGACAGAGAATTTCTGCTCTCTGGCATCTGAACCTGTTCCTTCTGCCAATAACTGTTCCATGCCCTATCCTATGACATTGCTGAAACTGTAATACTATCCCCTTTAGGCTCCTTCCTGTGAATTCCTACTTGTCCCGAGACACTGCTACAAACAACAGGCCATGTTGACAAATTGCCATAAGCATTTAGAGTTCACTGATTTTTTTTTTTTAGTCTTAATGGTTTTTCTATGGCTATAGAATATGGTCAAATGCCACCAGATCCAATTGGTATTTTACCATCACACCTCCCTGGGAGCATATTTAGTCCATTAGTGACTACCTAAGTTTTGCCTCAAAACAGTCAGAGATGCCGTTTTGGTTCAACTTAGACTACAATCAAATGTCAAAATTTTGCATTGAGGAAAAGAAACTGGCCAGTTCTGCTCTTGATTATGTAGATACTTGCTTTTTTAAGCTAGCAGGTTCAATACTTAAGAATAACTGTAGACTGAATAAAATGCACAAGAAATTAATAACAAGCCCTTATTCCATGTAGAATATGTATTCTTTTTCTTTGTCCTAAGATATTTCTTCTCATATTTAAAGCATAATTTTGATTTATCTCTTAAAGAAATGCACATCCAAAGTTAAAGGACAATATACTGTTTTATCATCTTTGAATACCTTGTTTCATTACAGTGACCAGGCAACTTTCCATTTCTAGTTTTCCAAAGAGGTTCCTGGCTGACCCAAAAGCTATATGTTTTATCTTTGTTGGTCTCTAAGAGCTTAGCCAGGTAAAGTAGTGCAGCTTGAGTTACTTCATCCACAAAACTCCTTTTGAAGTCCTGCCAGCTGCCTCATTTTGTTTTGAATGATTTGGCAGACATTAGGGAAAAAATAAAATCTTGGCTATGCCGTGAAACATGTCCACCTCTTCTTTGCTGCAAGAATGCTGTCCCTGTCACTCCTGTTGAAGAAAATTGCTAGCACTGTAATTCTTATAAACTTGCTGTGCTGAGATTTTCTGGGTGGTATTCAGTTAGCGTTGCTGACCTGAGGCACCAGGTAAAAGGAAAATCTGCTTAGTATTTTAGAAAAACTTAGAGTCAGTCCTCAAGGAACCGAGGAAGTACATTGCTCATTGCAGCAGTGTGGATTATATCTGTATTAAATTGTAACCTCCATTTTGTCTTGTAAACTCCCTTGTGACTTAGGACTTCCATTTTGGATTCTGTACTGAGATTATTATTGAGCCACAAAGATGGTGAAGGGTTTAGAGGGAGGAGCAGCTGAAGTCACTTGGTCAGTTCATCCTGGAGAAGAGGAGACTGAGGGGAGACTTCATCGTGGTCTACAGCTTCCTCATGAGGGAAGGAGGAGGGGCAGGTGCTGATCTCTTCTCCCTGATGACCAATGATAAGACCCGAGGGAATGGAAGGAAGGTATGCCAGGGGAGGTTTAGGTTGGACATTAGGAAAAGGTTCTTCACCAAAGGGTGGTGGAGCACTGGAACAGGCTCCCCCAGGAGGTAGTCACCGTGCCAAGCCTGACAACATTTAAGAAGCATTTGGACAACACCCTCAGACATATGGTGTGAATTTTGGGGTTGTCCTATGCAGGGACAGGAGTTGGACTCAATGATCCTTGTGGGTCCCTTCCAACTCAGGACATTCTATGATTCTATGATTCTATGTCTAACTTCTGTGACTGAATTTCTTCTGTTGGTCTTGTATGATCTTGGTAAAATAAGCAATGACATATTAAAGCCTGATCATAACAGCATTTCTTTTCATCTGTTCGTGAGCAACACTAACACCAATAACAGGGTGAAAGAAAATTGAAATAGGATAGAATATGGAAACCTCACAGGGATAGCAGCCCCTACACCTCCTATTTGGAAATACCATGCTCCAGCAGTTATCTACTGACTACATCCCCTGCTGAGCACTGAGCTGGTAGGGGTAGGAGAGGAGAAGTAGCAATGACTGTACAGACCTCCCAGGTAATATTCGGGGTGGAAAGCAACAAAACACCAATGTCACCTATCAAACACTGATGATGCTATGGCAGTTATGAAATAGAAAAAGGAAGAGAAAATTCATCCATTGAGATTAGTTTTATCCTTGTAGCTTCTGCTCAAAGGTGGACTGTACACGGGAATGGAGACAGCAGAGGCTGTTGGATACAGAAGAAAGAACACAAAATAGGAAACAAAAGTGTAAGCAAACAACATCTGCACACAGATTTGTAAGCAAATATTTGAGCAAGTTGAGATTCTTTTTGCCTCATTTTACAAGCAAGAACCCAGGCACAAAGTTTAGTCCTAGTTGAAATTTCCAGTTTCCTAATTTTCTATTGATAGAAGTGCCTGATAAGAGACGTCAGGGGTGCAGAAACACTTGCGTATGAAGAGGGATTGAAACAGCCTGGGACTTCTTCAGAAAGGAGAGAAACAGGACAGGCTCAGTTGGAGAGACTGAAAATAATGAATGGCTAAATGGAGGCAGATAGAGCCAAGAGAGGTCCCATTTCCATGGAAGAAGATGGCATCCTTTGAAAGTAAATAAAAGAAAACTAAAAACCAGTTAAAATAATTACATTTCTACAAGCCAAATTGTCAACCACTAGAGCTTGTCACTACAAGGTGCCATTAAGGTAAAAAACTTGAGAGAATTCAAAAGAGAAGTATGGATGAAAGACTCCCTGACTTAAATGCAAAAGATTGGGAAAAAACAAGCCTACCGACTAGGAAATAAAACAACTGCTTGAAAACAGACACTAAACTTTAGCCTAATGTCTACAGGAAGAAACTTTTCCTAAAGCTATGTTATTTGGTAGCTGGCTATCTACCACAAGGTCCTTTGTTACAGACAGCATTTGATGTTAGCTACAGTTAGAAACCAGGGTCTTGCTCAATTGACCACTGCATAACCTTGCTTGTGTTGCGCCTCCCAGGAAGATGAATTAGGTTTTGTAATTCAGAAAAGACTTCTAATTTTTTTTTTTTTCCTGGAAACTAGTTATCCCAGCTTTGCCCTGTGCTGGGAAAGGGATGGACAGTTATGTGATATGGGAACAGTTTTCCTGATGACTGTTTTGGCCAGCTGTTATTTCATCCCAATAAGTCTGCTTTTAAATGTGCCTTTCTTATTTACAGTCTTTCTATTGCTCACAGGTAACTTCTTTGCTCCTAGCTGACTGCTTCTGGATTCCTCCTCCTTCCTAACCACAGCTCAAAAGAACCATTTCTGGCATGCCTCAGTCTAAAGGATTAATATTGTATTAAACATTGTTTGATCTGTATTTCATCCCATATTTAAAAAAAAAAAGTTTCCTGCTCTTTTACTTGCTCACTCACTCAACTGCAATGAGCAACTTTTCATGCAAGCACAAAATGTCAACTGGTCGCCAAATAAAACAAATTAAATGTCTCACTAATAAGTTGGGAGGATGGGGATGCTTTTAACTATTGTTTTTGCTAAAGTCCAAAGAAGACAGTAAAACTATCTTGGGATATCTACAAACCACCAGGATGAAAAGAAAGTGCTATTCCTAAGCTTTCTTCTTCAGGTGAGAAAATACAGATGGAGGGAGGTAAAAAAGAGGAGCAGGTCCCTATTATGTATGGGGAGGTTTTTTTGTGTGTGTACAACTCTATGAACTGCAGAGAGTCACACAAGCATAAGCTAATCACAGATAAATAAAATTACCCCAAAAAATTACCCATAAGAAACAGCTCACAACTTAAAATGAAATGCAGACTTTGAATTCTTATTTATTATTCATACTCTATGACTAATTGCACAATAATGACCTCTGTTTAGCTTCACAAGTACTAAGAGTTATGTTTATAATCTGAAAATTAGTGTCTGAACCTTAGGAAACTTTTTGTAAAGTTAGATGAAAAAGATGAAAAAATATTTTCAAATGGAATGGAAGACATTGAGATAATAGTGTTTTGCAGTAATATTTATCAAGGTTTCTTTCAGCTGATCACTAGATGCAACAGTGGGTAGAACCAAAGAAATCGAGGTTCAGAAAGTTTTTCAGTCAGGGAACAAAATCTTAGATATTTATGAAGTTATAGCATTTCCTGTTTCTCATACATAGTCGCTTAATAAATCCTTGTCTCTCACTGCATAACATCACTTTGTATAACTCCATTCTGTCTGATATCAGTGCGACAGCAATAAAAGTGGATGAGCAATCCACCCTCTCTCTGCAAGAGAAAGACTTTTTGATTGACTCATAAAAAGTACAGAAAGTTCAACAATTTACCATTCAGAGAATAAGTTATTCTCACAGAGATTTATTCCTTTTTTTGTTCATGCTATGTGGTAGCAACCATACATAATCAGCAAAATATAAATAGTACAGGATTTATAAAAGCACAGTTTAAGCTTTTCTGAACTACCTTTCACATTATCCCATGAAAGCTGGATCTACTGAACTCTGGAATTGTGAGCTGGCCACAGAACGATGTTTGGATGATTGTGAAAACACTTCTTTCCCTCAGGGGGAGATGTTAATTAGCATATCTACTGCTTATATAGAAATGAATTACCATTTCCTTTTTTTTTTGCTGGCTTCAGCTATTAGTTATGATTGGGAAGAAAAGGAAAATTTAAAACACTATCTGGAGGTATGTATCCAAGGTTAAAACACAAAAGGTTGTCAAGTGTTGTAAAGCAATAAAAAATAAAACACCCACAAAGAAAAACACACAAGAAAAAGAAAGTAGCATTTATCAAGACCCATCTCTCCAAAGAAACTTCTAAAATTTATCCAGTAAAAGTTAGTCATAAAAATCACCCAGTCTTTTTAAATACCAATTTTATGTTCACGAAAGTGACTGTCATCTAGCAGAATAGTGTTCTCAGTTATCATAGAATCATAGAATCATAGAATCATAGAATTGTTAAGGTTGGAAAAGACCCTTAAGATCATCAGGTCCAACTGTTAACCTACCACTGCCAAGTCCACCACTAAACCATGTCCTCAAGCACTGCATCTACCCGGCTTTTAAATACCTCCAGGGATGGAGACTCAACCACTTCCCTGGGCAGCCTGTTCCAGTGCCTGACTACTCTTTCAGTAAAGAAGTTTTTCCTAATATCTAACCTAAACTTTCCCTGGCGCAGCTTGAGGCCATTTCCTCTCGTCCTGTCGCTTGTTACTGGGGTGAAGAGACCGACCCCCACCTCACTACAACCTCCTTTCAAGAAGTTGTAAAGAGCGATAAGGTCTCCCCTCAGCCTCCTTTTCTCCAAACTAAACAACCCCAGCTCCCTCAACCGCTCCTCATAAGACTTGTTCTCTCGATCCTTCACCAACCTAGTTGCCCTTCTCTGGACATGCTCCAGCACCTCGATGTGCTTCTTGTAGTGAGGGGCCCAAAACTAGACACAGGATTCGAGGTGCGGCCTCACCAGTGCCGAACACAGGGGCACTATCACCTCCCTGGTCCTGCTGGCCACACTATTCCTGATACAAGCCAGGATGCCATTGGCCCTCTTGGCCACCTGGGCACACTGCTGGCTCATGTTTAGGCGGCTGTCAACCATCACCCCCAGGTCCTTTTCAGCCAGGCTGCTTTCCAGCCACTCCTCCCCAAGCCTGTAGCATTGCCTGGGGTTGTTGTGACCCAAGTGCAGGACCCGGCACTTGGCCTTGTTGAACCTCATACAGTTGGCCCCAGCCCAACAATCCAGCCTGTCCAGGTCCCTCTGCAGGGCCTTCCTACCCTCCAGCAGATCGACACTCCCACCCAACTTGGTGTCATCTGCAAACTTACTGAGGGTGCACGCAATCCCCTCATCCAGATCGTCGATAAAGATATTAAACAGGACCGGTCCCAACACTGAGCCCTGGGGAACACCACTCGTGACCGGTCGCCAACTGGACTTGGCTCCATTCACCACCACTCTCTGGTCTCGGCCATCCAGCCAGTTTTTAACCCAGCGCAGAGTGCACTTGTCCAAGCCGTGAGCAGCCAGCTTCTGTAGGAGAATGCTGTGGGAGACAGTGTCAAAGGCCTTACTGAAGTCCAAGTAGACAACATCCACAGCCTTCCCCTCATCCACTAAGTGGGTCACCTTGTCATAGAAGGAGACCAGGTTAGTGAAGCAGGACCTGCCTTTCATAAACCCATGCTGGCTGAGCCTGATCCCCCGGTTGTCCCGCACGTGACGCATAATGGCACTCAGGATGATCTGTTCCATGACCTTCCCCGGCACCAAGGTCAGGCTGACAGGCCTGTAGTTCCCTGGATCCTCCTTCCGACCCTTCTTGTAGATGGGTGTCACATTTGCTAACTTCCAGTCATCTGGGACCTCCCTGGTTGACCAGGACTGCTGATAAATGATGGAGAGTGGCTTGGCAAGCTCCTCCGCCAGTTCCCTCAGTATCCTCGGGTGGATCCCGTCTGGCCCCATAGACTTGTGGGCATCCAGGTGGAGGAGCAGGTCGGTGACTGCCACCTCTTCGACAACTGGGACTTCATTCTGTGTCCTATCTCCATCTCCCAGCTCAGGGGCATGAAAACCTTGAGGATGATCAGTCCGACTATTGAAGACTGAGGCAAAGAAGGCATTAAGTACTTCAGCCTTCTCCTCATCCTTCGTGGCCAAGTTTCCCTCTGCATCCAACAAAGGAGGGAGATTCTCCTTAGCCCTCCTTTTGTCGCTGATATACTTGTAGAAACATTTTTTGTTGTCCTTGACAGCAGTGACCAGTTTAAGTTCTAGCTGGGCCTTTGCCTTTCTAATCTTTTCCCTGCATAACCTCACCACATCCTTGTAGTCCCCCTGAGTCACCTGCCCCTTCTTCCAAAGGTGGTAGGTTCTCCTTTTCTTCCTGAGTTCCAGACAGAGCTCTCTGTTCAGCCAGGCTGGTCTTCTCCCCGACCTGCTCGACTTGCGGCACATGGGGACAGCCTGCTCCTGTGCCTTTAAGACTTCCCTCTTGAATAACATCCAGCCTTCCTGGACTCCTTTGCCCTTCAGGACTGCCTCCCAAGGGACTCTGTTAACCAAACTGCTAAACAGGCCTAAACAGGTTATCTTTGTATCTACATTGAAAAATGTAGAAATGGCCAAGTATCTAGAAAAAAACCAATAATTTAAGATAGGATTCTTGGAAGTTAAGGGACCGGAATCCAAGTGTCATTTTGGACAACATACACTATATGTTTTGGAGAAGACTTGGGGAAGAAGAAAGGAGAAAAATCCTGTTAGCAACAGAACTATATAGCTTATTGGATTTGGGTATCTGACACCTCACGGGGGAATTCTGCAGTGTTGTAAGACCAGATTCACTTCTCTCCTTTTCAAGATATAAAATACTAAGAGACTACTAGGACTCATTTATTCCTTTAGGAATTATAGCTGTTATCTCCAAGTTTTCTGGAAGACATGAAGGTTGAAGAAGAACCAGATATCATTAGCTAACCAAAATACAATTAAATAAAAAACAAAAACAACAAAAAAAAGAGGACTGTGAATGCCTCTGTTTTAGGCTGCAGATGAATGCTTCCTTGGCAGATTGGAGGGTGTTAAAATTCGACACTACAAGAATGCAAGTAGAAATAAGTTTTATGGAGTTTTTAGCTTGTATCACTACATAACTTCAGGATGATAAAAATGACTACTTGATTACAATGTGCTGTGGTAGTATCAGTCATAATTAAGTTGGATTGTGAAAGTAATACAAGGCATTAAAATAATTTTTAACAGCTGCTTTGTAAATGCATAGAAAATGCCGTTTCTCAAAAAAACCCCTTAATTTAGATGATAATTGTCAAGAACACTGCTAAAAGAGAACTACCAGGAGGAAGGGAAGTCATGGATTTCAACAAAGAAGGGACAGTTAAAGACAACCTACCTGTGGTTTTCTCCAAATTGTGCTGTTTGTCATTTATAATCTAGTGGCATCTGGAAATCTCAGATCAATCATACTTCCTGTATTTCTCCTATGCTTATCACATCTTAAATGTCCCTGTCTTTTTAAGTGGGGCATTAGAACTGATACAATGCTAAGCTCTCTAGGAAATGTTTAAGTGTTTAAGGTTAGTGATGGATGACTTTAGAGAAGATGCAAAGAGCTCACTTCTCCAGAGTAACTGGTGAACATAGTAATACAATCTGTACTGAATGTTTGAAACATCCCCATTATAAATGGCTCTATTGGAGAGTAAAACATAGAAAATGATTGCAAAGGCAACTTAAGCCTTTTACATATAAGAAATTGCTCATTACTGCAAATAACTACTCACATTTTTTTTCTGTGTCAACAACTTTTATTTTTGTGCCAAGATATTTTTCATTAGTTTTAACAGAGGAAATAGGCTCATTTGAAACTGCCCCAGTGTATAAAAACTCTAACCATTTGCAAAGTACCTACATGGTTTAAAGCCAAAAGTTAAATGGTCGGGGACATGTTTTCAAGGAATAACTGACTCTCAAATTCTTGCTTGAACAGCAATTATTTTTATTGCCTAAAAGTTTCTATTACTCTCACTTTTTTCTTTTTAAAGTCAATATACATCTCATGAAAAGTGCCAAATTAAGAGGCTTAGAAACTGAAATTTTGCATTATCCAAGGAATGGGGACAGTACAGTACAAGACTCCACATGTGGCTTCATCAATGTGTTTTAAATCTGACCCAAAGGTTGTTAAACCAGACTGTTTCCATGTGCTTTTAGAACTGAGTGTCTCTCTCTTAAGCATGTTTGCCCTAAAAACCACTCAGACATTTTAAGAGTTCGGCAAAGGGCTAAACACCCAGGCCTTTGGCGAGGATACTTATTTGCAGTTATGAAGAAGCTTCACAATGTCAGTGCCTCCTTGGATTCAGTACCCCTTGATTTGAGTTATGTTTCTTATTATCAGAAATTGCACTCCAGCATCTTACACCAAGCTGTGATGTTCCTTTCTGAGCCCTGCTTACCTTCTACTATTAAGTAAAACAGAGTAAAAAAACCTCACATCAGCTGATCCGTATTGTCTTTCAGCTTATGAAGAGGCACAAATGGAGTGTCTTTTTGTAAGTTTAAGTTATCTAGGACCCACTTGCAAAGAATAACTTTTTCCCTTAAACTGCGATCATTTGGGATAATGAGTTTCTGGTCTTGAGGACTTAATTTGTGCTGATTCAGAAGAATATTCCTGGTAGAACTGGACCAAAATTTATGCCAAAATTGTTGTTATAATTTTTTTTGTTGTTGTTATATTATTTTCAAGAAACACAAATTAGCTCAACTTGAAATGTTTTATGAAACTGTCCCGGTATATTGGATTTTCTGCAGTGAAGGAATATCAATTTAATCACTGAGTCTGATCTCATTGGTTTCTGTTGGTATTTCTTAAATTACTTTTTCAGTTTTTTAAGTATAAATTCATTTTCTTTTAGAACTTTCCTTCAGTTTCAATTTTTAATTTCAATACTTGACTCAGAAACAAAACATTCCTGTTTCGTCAGGGAGAAGCAATGCTTAACCGGAATGGAAACACAAAAATTACATGATATAAATAGCAACTACACAACAACAACCAAAACTAGTAACATCAAACCAAGAATGATCATCTTTTCCAGTTAAGCTAGATGTAATTACTTCCTTTAACTGTCAGTGACTCTGATGTGAGCAGCCATAACTCAGCGATTCAGAAACTTCTGATTCTCGGTATTGGACCATAAACACTGGGATTTCCACACACTAGCAGTATATCAAAGCCAGTCTCGCAGCTCTTAGGACACAACTTGATTGTCCAGGCTGTTTTCTTGAAGAATGTAGGACACCGTCTGGAAATTGGTTCTTACCCCAGAGTCAGAGAAAACATCTGAGACAAATTAGTGCATCAGCAACATGCCCATTGGATAAATCACATTTGTTTGGGAACTTGATGAAAAGGAAATTTTTAGTGCTAACTTTAGTAGTAGAATTTTATTGTCATGAAGTAGACTTAGATGTAGTGAATTACTTGTAGTTCATTATCTCCCCTTCTACAGTAAATAGTATAGTACTAGTACAGTAATAGTAGTTTCAGATTTTGTTGTAAGTAGTCTACAGTAGTTTTAAATGGCAATAAGCTAACACAGCGAACATGTTAAATCTTTTACTGATATCGGTGGCACCTCAAATGTTATTGGACCCACATAACACTTTGTCATATAAATCTCAACATTTAAGGATGTTGGCAATGCTCTAAAGGTAAACCTGAAGCTTCTGCTAACACAAAATGTTCAGACTTTCTTAGATTTTAGTTTCACGTGTCTCTGAACCAATGCCTCATTTACACTCACTGCCGATTTGTTTTTTGAACTGTTTAAATTTGATAGGCTAATAGACTGAAAAATAAGAAGATTATGTTTTTAGAGTCTGATCCTAAGCCAGTGAACTTAATATATTAACTCCCTTTTGCTTAAGCTAGGTTTCGGTTGAACCCTCAAATCTAGCAATAAACAGTACTAACAAAGTCTTCGTCTTGTCTAGTGCTTGCCTTCTTTTCTCTATGCTCTTTATTGCAAATTAAATCCCCATATCTCTTCTCATAGTTCTTTAAGCCAGGAGTCTGAGGTAATTGAAATCAATGAAAAAACCCCACATTTTGACATTGTACCATTCATAATGCTGCCAACATAATTAAACTAATCTTAGGAGATAGATACAAAAATATGGGTCTAATAGATCATGGCAGACTCAGTGGGCATCTTACATAGGGAAGACAAGAGTACACTGAAGGCAGTACATATGGACCTGTAAGGGAAAACCAAGAATATAGTGAGCAGAGGTTGGTGATGTGGGAAACATAGGGAACTAAGCAATTATTGAACTAAAGACAGTGGAGAAGACTTGTGTCTGAAATATCCCAACACCCTCAGACACCCTTCTCCCTTATCTGGCTTCAGTGTTGCCCCTGGAAGCTGTCAAAATTAAGTTGAATTTCTGCATTTGCCTTCAGGAGATCCTAAGCCTCCAGTCCTGCAAATGGATTTAATTGAGACAATAACGTGTTTCTTAACCCTGCCTCCTATACAAATGAGCTTCTGCCTGATACAGTTTCCTTTTTATTATGTAAAGGCATTTTTTGTGTATATCTTACCCAACCGAATGGACACCCTTCATTATATTGTTTTGTTAACTGTAAATAAATTTATATATGCTATGCAAACATACCTTTTCCTGGCAGACATAATGGTGGTGCGAATTTATGCTGCCTCTGCATAGTCGTGAGCCTAAGTATGTAACTCTGTACAATGTGACTTCTGAAATGTCATCACAAAACATAAATGAGAGCAATGAATGTGACTCATTAGTGTGTCTTAAAAAAATTTTGTAAAAAGATTGCTGCGGCTGGGCATATTATCCTGGGAATACTGGACACAAATCAAATACCTTTAGTTTTGCTGACTTCAAAGGAATGTGTTTGTAAAAAGAAGTAAACAAAGCTTCTCTTGAATACACTAAATTCTCATGTCAAGATAATTTAAGAAAATATGGTATTTGCTTATTTTCCTTGCTAGATCTTTTTGTTCTGCTTATATAACAAAACCACTTAAGTCCAATAAAATGCATTTCACCCATTGATTAATGCACACCTTCACGCTCCATGCTTGAAAACTAGCCAGTGTGAAGGACAGTTTGTGTAGTCCAGTAGGAATGAAAGAAGACAGACACCCATAATCCCAGAAAGTCTATTTCAGCTCTCTACTCTTCATAGTAAGGATCGATCAGACGCAGCTGGAATAGTCCTTTGAAGCTTGTGCCAAGTTGTTGAACAAGGCAGTAGATTTGTTGAAGTGGTTAGCAATCTCCCCTCTGGAAAAAAATAAAATAAAATAAAATAAATCCTTTTACCTCCTCTGGTCCTCTGGAGTGCAGCCCATTATAAGCAACAATAATCATCCACTTCTTTTAGCACCTCCCCAAGCAATATAAACATAGGTGTTATCATGATGTTTAGATTCAATATTTTCATTTAAGACTTGCTGCTAGAATAGAATGGTCAGCAAGTACTAAAATAAACATAAATATAAACAAATTAAGAAAAACAGGGATGATGAAATATATATCATTTAGATATGAGGTCTCCTTGAAAAAAGGAACAGATACTATATGCAAAGGGCAGTGTACTGCCTTTTCTGCTGCAAATAATGTTTATGTTTTTTTATAACTCTCCCATGCCTGCGTGAAATTTGGTCAGACATAGTGCCTTCGCTGTTAAACTATCACAAAATGCATTACAAAAGGGACAGAATGAACTGTGGTTCCTGTAACATCTGAGAGTAACAGAGCAACTATTATATGACCTCATTAACAGCTTATGCATAACCTTGGCCCTTACAACTTGTTTTAGTAAAAGAGGGAATGTCAGAGTCCAGAGCCACTGGACTTCACCCATAAACTTTTAGCAAATGTGTAGTTCAAATTCCCAACTTATTCCCTACTGGACAGCCATCAAGGATAAGCAGAAGTGATCGCAACTTCAATCCTTACACCAATGACAGACCCTCTAATAAAGACTGCTACTCTGTGTGAGTATGCGCAGGAAAAATCTCCACTTACAAAAGCTGCAGGAAATTTTCATTCCATTTTTTCTATTTGTTTTATACTGTCTGCAAACAATGACAAGCAGCTGGTTTGCATTGTTTTATTTGTATCACATTATCTGACAAAAATGTTGATGAGATCAAGTTTTGGGACACTCTATTGTGAGTTATGCCCAGTCTGGATTTAAGGACAATATATATTTATATCCCTCTTCATATGCACTTGTGAATAATACTTCAGGATTCCATGATGAGTTATGTATGTCCTGAATGTGATCAGCAATCATTAATAAATTACCACATTATAAAAAAGAAAAAAACACTGCATTTTCCTGGCTCTGCCCTGCTAGCTGCATCTGTGTTCTGCTGGTTGGATGAACTATTAGCTAAGCCATTTACCAGGAAGGCAGATTTATCACACAGCCCTAAATCATATGGAATAGCCTGTTAGATGAGAGACATCAGCTACACATTGTATAACACTGATTAAAAGTGAACATGGACCCAGTCCTAATGGAGTAAGACTGATGACAGGGTAACACATTGGTACTGCATTCCAGCACTTAGAAATTAAATGATTAAAATGTGACAAGGAGCTGGTAGTGCTGTAGGTCCAGGTCTTACTGATATATAGAGCCCACTTCCCCCAGATATTCAGCAGTTGCCCACTTTAAGCATGTGAACTGTTCCACTAAGATCAGATGCTTTAAAGCGTGATAGAGGAAGAGTAGACATGACATACTCCAGCCAAATAAGAGGAAAATGACAAAATGACAGTGATTGTCTGAGGAGAAGTATCTTCAGGGATAACACTGCTGTTCATCTCATTGCTCTTATAAAAAGGAGTATTTTTTTTCATAAGCTGGAGAAGGATCAGTGTGTATGAACATTAATTACTACATGATTATGAGTCTTTTATTGTAGCTACAGAAAACAAGTGCAGTCAAAAGTGTACTAGAAAGATTTTAGCGGTGCAAGGGGTTTAATAAGCTTTGCACAATGGGATGTTGTACCTCCTTTCTTCCAGATGTAGACACTGCAACAGCAACCTATTGCAGGACACAGGTAGTGAGCAGTGCACAGAACAGCAGCTTCTGTGGGGGCAAAATTTGGTGGCCGGCAATCTTAAGGGTCTTTTCCAACCTTAACAATATTATGATTCTATGATTCTATGATTCAGCTGTCTTTTCGCTCATTAGCCACATCGATTTGTCTTTTATAAACCTGCCTGCTAGTTTCTAGTTTTATGCCATAAAAAAACTAGTTTCAATCTTCAGACCTGCACAGGCCAAAGTGTACTTGAAGGAAGGGCGATATAGGAGTATAGTGTTTTTTCTGCTACTATGAAATACTAAATTCTCTGGGTTTACATTTCTGCTGGGGCAGTGTTATAGGTGGATAATTGCTGAGGACTGCTTACTTTATGATTAGAGTTGGTAAAAAAAATTGTCAAGGATGACTAAAACTTGGAAAGAAAGTTTTTTATTTAAGATAGTATGATAATAATTTTCTAATTAAATGTGGAGGGTTTTAGCAAGTAATCTTTTTTGTTTTCTCCTGGGAGTATTCCAGTTCTCCTTTTGAATACAATTGGCCATGGGTTTATGTTGGCTCAATGGATTCCCTGTAAATATGGCCAGCCATACACCATACTGATCTGAAATTAAACAACTCATTGGATTAATGCTTAATTTTCCTTTGGAATTTTGCTTACAGACTAAATAGACCTAGAAAAAATGTACACGTTTCTTAAAATTTTTTTATTTGATTAGTGAGTTGGAATATATCTTAAAAGATACTATTTTTATAAGTAAACTAAGAAAAGAAAAGCTAGAGTCGTAAAATATAATCAAATTATCCAGAATGTCAAAAACTTTCCTTCATGATCAGAGGAAATAACTCTGCCCATTCAGCCCTTCTCTGAGAAGAAATCTGAGTAAATAAATGGCCTTTGTAACACGACCAAAAGTCAACAACATTCAAGCTCCCTCTCAAACCCACCAATGTTTGTGCCTAGGAGGGCATCGTTAGGGCAATTACTTGATTAAACAGCCAGTCCATTTTGTTTATTTGTTACACTCTTCAAAGGAGCACAGTTCACTCTCACGGGAGCACTTGTGTATCCAGTAAATAGAAGCAGGTTAATTACATGCCTTAAAATCACAAGACGGAAAATGCTATCCCTTTATCTTCTGCTAACCCACAAGCAGGAGCAGAGCTGGAGAAAGATATGTCTTGTGTGCCTGGTTGTAGGCCCTGTGTGGCTCTAAAGCTGCATAGCTCTGCTGAGGATGTAGCTCTCTTTTCTTGCAAAACTGTGGAAAGATTTACACAATATGAATATTATAAGATAGGTATAGCATTTATTTATGACAGTTAAACATTATTACTGCTCATTGCTTTTGAGAGATGACAGGAAGAAGTGTTTATTGTATGCCAAAATATCTGCCACTCTTACTGGTATTTACACACCTTTTTTTCCCCCCGGCCTCAGATTAACTTGTTTTAAAAGAGAATTTGCTTTCATTTCAGGTTATTTTGTCCATCTATTTTTACTTTGAAAAATCTCTTATCATTTAAACCAAATCTCTGGCAATCAGCATGCAACACAAATACTTTCTCTAGGGGAGTTTGAAGGGTTTTTTTCAGGATCATGTTACCAGAGTCTTTGGCTTTATCAATACCAGTTTTAAAGAGGAGTCTCCAAGAAGCCAGAATTATGGCATGTTTCCAGCTCTGCTTGCCTCCAATCAACACAAACAACTCCTAGGCAGTGGGTATAATGATTGCAGAAACGCTTGCAGCCAGCCTACAGATACAGTATGCAGGTGTGCCTGAGAGCATCCAAACTGCCTAATGCTGAGCTAATAGCATGTCAACAGTATACTGAACCAGTAACTATGCTTAAGAGATGGTGTCTCATTTTGCTACAGAAGCAATACCTGGAGCCATGTTTCCATGTTCACTATCTGGCCATCTCTCAAAACACAATGTAAAAATACCTACCGTGGTTTGGGGATTTTTTTTTTTTTTTTGGCCTTGTTTCTTTCATGTCTCTTATTCTTGCCTTCCTCCTCTCTTACATATCTAGAACATCAGCCAGAAAAGGTCTCTGCCCAACTACTTTTCCCTTCTGAGCAGACTCAGAATATGCCTGTATTTCTTGGCTATAACATGGCTTGAGATTTTGACAGGAGTATCACTTTTTACATATAACTGAAATGAGGGTAGCTGTCTGATCTTGGTCCGATTTCAACTATAGCAATACTAGAACTACTGTTTCATATATGCATATATGAATAACATGTCTCTAGTCTAAAGTCCTAGAAAAATGAAGTCTTTGTTGCTTCATTTTCCCTAGATCTTATATTAAGTGACCTGTGTCAAAACTGTTAACAGACAGTGGTAGTAAAATGTTGGTATTTATCCAAAATTATATATCCCAAAGTCTAAACTGGGTGTGATTAGCGTAAATCCATAAATCACTGAAATATTTGAAAGAAAAGAAGACTTTAAAAACAATTTTATATGTGGCTGTGATATATTTCTGTTTCACTGTTCAAAGTTATATTTTCAAAGATGTATAAAAAGAGAAATGCATAATTCCTTTCTTCAGTATAGAAGCAAAAACTTCTAGAGTGGATCTAGGTGATTCACAGTTATGATTAGACATCTGTTATGATGCTGGAGTGATTCTGTATGATGTGCATATTAAGGTATATCACACAGTCTCACAACATTCTCTGCTCATGGTAAATCTGACACTTCTGCCTTATTTTTTGTATACAGAGTGAGGGGTACGTGTATGGTATATTAGATGTGATCCACCTGTGTTTTGACTATGGAGGGTCTTTCTAACAGGTCTTGCACTGGATGCAGCACAGTGTTTAGCCTTCTTACTCAACCTGATTGCAAGATAAGAAGTAAGGAAGGAAGCAGAGGTGATACAGGATACAGGAGAATGTCTTCATTTAGATAAATGCTCCCTATCCCAGTGTGCTACCTACACTCAGGGGACTGGAATTTTATTTTTGGTAAACTTAGAACAACGAGGAGAGAATTAGATATGCACTGTCTGCTTATATTCTGCTACTTTGCTGTGAACTGCAACTCTCTTAGATTAACTTACATTTTCTCATTAACACTTTTCCTTTCCTTTTTTTGTGAGGAAATTGCTCAGCTTTCATTAGCTGAAAGGTAACTTTAATGTCTTTCTATCCCAATATTTCTACATGGTTGCAATACTTTGGATCTAATAACAATACCTGCTCTGTTGTTTCACTCTGAATTTTGTGATTCATTAATTCTTCAACATAACTATACAATTGTCTTAATAGCATATGATATCCATCTTTACTGATTGCAGTGAATACTTCATGCTGAAAATGAATCTTCTACTTTATTCACATAGAACCATAAGTAAACCAGTAGAAGATAATGCTCAGGATAAAGAGAGGTGCAAAAAGCAGGACCAATATGTATTTACTCAGTTATCCTTTTCATCCTATGTTAGCTTTATCCTTCCTTAGTCCTTTCAGCCTTTTCAGTTTAGGAGGTATGTTTTTCTCCTGGAAAAGAGCAGAGAAGAAACTAAAATGAATGTCAAGTTGTAAAACAACAAAAAAGTACTGTGAGCTGGCAGACCAGTAGCTCTGCAAGACAGCCCTGAACAGTTACAGAATCTCACCACACCACTGTGTATCCAGTCATTCAGATGCTTTGATCAAAAGGAGAAAATCCTCATAGAATCTCTTCTGTTTAAAAAAGAGAGAAAGAAATGGTTGATCATTAAATGAAGAACAAGAATGAATTAAATGTGTAAATTAAAAATTGCTGGGTCTTACTAAACAGGTATATTCCCATTTAAGCTGTTGGCAGACCCTCAACTGTAATACAACTTTTTACCCCAAGGGTAAGAGTCTTTGCAGGAGACAGAGATTTTCAGGTCTGGTGCCAGACAGTAAAATGAACTCCCACAGGAACTAGGAGCCATCATTTCTTTGACCTTGCTCTATTTAACACAAGCACATTGCAGCATGTACATATGATGAAATAAAATCTACCAGACAAAACAGTTTTACTTCATGAACAGTTTCTGCTTTGGTAAGGTGATAAGAAGAAAAAACCACATGTGGCATATGCCACTTGTGTCCTGGAGTATTACTGGCAGGAACTGAGAAACCATGCTAATGAAAGCACAAGCGTAACCCACATACAAAGGTCTAGACAAGAAATACCTGTCTGATAATAAAAGCTACTAGACACCAATGCGGCTGATTGCCAATGCCTTAAAAACAGAGATCTTGCATTAGAGCTTGAAATGATCATGTCTCACAATTTTCTGGTCTTTAAGAGAAGGCAAAAACCAGCATGATGTGAATAAAACCTGCTCACCCACCCCTTCTTGTCCTTTTTGATAGAACAGCCAGATTGTTAGTCTTTGGCTAATGCTCTTCTGTATTTTAGTGTATCCATCAAAAAGTTCTCTTGGATGAAGTAGCTGCTGTCATTTAGTCTAAAGACTCGTCTTGTTTTTGTGAACTTCTCTTTCCCATACAGAAGCTGTTGGCTGGGCCAGAACACCTTGAAGATGTTTTGGACCTGGTTCTTGGGTTGCACAGCTTCCCTGGAAATCACATATCTGAAATGTTCCCAATGTTTAGAAGTGAAAACTAGACACTACTTGACTGCACCTGCCTTTCGTGCTTTGATACCATGTAAGAAAGTGTTGGTACATCTCTCTGTTTCTTTAAAATCTTTAGTATTTAGGAGAGTGCTATAAAAGATATGGAAGCCGGTATACCTTCACCTTGCTGGCTAGCAGGCCAGCTGTTTAGCATTTATTTCTTTCCCTACAGTTGTGATATCTCAGTCTGTCTGTTCACTGTTGACACTCTGGTTTCTTCCAGCTGGGGAGAGGTAAAAGGTGCTTAAAACAAAAGAGACCAAGGTGGCAGAAAAGGAGTTAACTCATGTGCCCAGTTTCTGCAGTAGTCCCTGTTGCTGTTGGGCAGAAGTGCTCTGCGCTCCAGGTCATGTTTGCTCTGTGGCATTACACACATTCCTGACTCTGCCTTTTTTCCTTCCCGTTCTGTATGCTGGTATTAATGACCATCCTGCTGTCCCTTGACATCTTCATGGAAATATTTCATGTCCTTCTTGTGGACAATAAAGTCTTTAAACACAGAAAAAACCTCCATCTGCAAGTGGTCTTTGACATTTGCAAACATGGCAGTAAGTAATGTTAAATACTTTTCAATCTCCATATTTTCCTTATTACTCCAGAGCACATGTCTTTCCAGTTTTACTTCACCTTAAACTGAAGAAAGCTTCTTTTAATTTAGTGGTAGCCATGTGGTATTCTAGGAAAGGTTGAAGGACAGAAAAGGGACATGTACTCCATGTATGATATACACACATAAAATAAACAAATTCCAGGAAATTGAGAGAAATCATGCAAAGATGACATTTCCATTCCACAGCTGTGAGAAGGGTCCTCGAGCTGTGAGAAAATGGTGCATTTTTGATTTTCCAAACAGAAAGGTAAGAGTCTGATCATTCCAAATCTTCTGTAAAATCACATTTTTTTGCAGATTAAGCAATTAGAAATTCTAAGTGTTACAATTCTCAGCACTGGAAGCTAAAAAGAATTTCACATATAAGTTACGTATGTTATCTTTTTATCCTTGGGAGCTATCAAATGGACAAATCCTCTTTTACCCATACAACCCTACAAGAGTGTATGATTGAATAGAGTTAAGAAATGGTGAGATCCTTTGTAATGTGAAGAATGTCTGGATTGTATTTTGTTCCTGTAAGCCTGGTAGAAGGCATTTTGCATGCAAAATTATTTGCTCTTATGGACTTGTATACACATGTAAACAACATATACACATGCTCCCTGTATTCATTATGAATGAGTTTAAACATGGATATTAATTTTATTTCTAAAGAGAAGAAAACACCATCTCACATAGCACTGTTAAAAGATGCTGCTTTGTTAATATTTCCTGCTACTTTCAAAGTCAGACTGACGACTATCTTCTAAATCTGTTCTTTGCAAAATACTTTTAGGAATAAGTCAAGTACAGTAAAACTGACTGAAATTAAGGTTTTGGCAGCAGTTACTACTGAGCTTTCAACAGTCTGTGGAAAACTTCACAAATATGAAATGCATTTTATCCAAACATTTTTTAGTAAAGCTTTATAAGTGTTCTGGATTTTCTTTACCCTCATCACTGATTTCTAAGGAATATGTGTGTAAAATGGAACAAATCTGTTTCTTCTCTTGCTTTAGCTATTTCCTGGTGCTGCATTGGCTCTGTTTCATGATGAGCTGTTGATACTGCAAAATCTGGATTGCAGTGCGCAAAATAATTCAGTTAAAGAAGGTAAATGATTCAAATATCCCAATACTCAGCAAACTGGATGAAACTGAGAGACCTGAGACTTGCTGAAGTTTCAGAAAGTTGCTAGTTGTTGAAGTTCCCTGAACTTTTTTTTCTGAAGATCTGAGTTATTGAGAAGAATTGGTAATACTTCAGCTTTAAGAAAACATTGGGGTTTTTTTCCCAGTTTTTGGAAGTCTTTCAGCTTTTGATGTAGTTATAAAAGACTGATATTTTCAAAAGAAAGAGTTTGCTTCTCTTAATCATCTTTTGCTAGGAATATGTTCTCAATGGGAATGGCAGGGTATACTTTTCACGTCATCAGGAGATGTGCTACACCAAGAAAAATGGCCCTAGAAAAAGCACGGTGTTCTCCTTGGATGTTATTTTTGGTAGCATTATAATGTCCCAAGTGTTGGGATCCATTCTAATGTAGGCAAAATGGAAAAAAAATCCCTGTGACTATCTCTGTTTAGACATTTGGATGAAAAACGCTGCTATGGTATGGGCAGAAAGTTTGCTATTTTAGGAAAAAGAGAGTAAAGCTGTCCTGTGTTTCGTACCTTTCATAAGGATTGACAGATTGTCAATACATTTATGACATAAAAGTCTGGAAGGAAAATTAATAGATTCATCTAAACAAAATGAAAGAAAACTCTTCAATTTCAAAGAGGTAAATGAATTTTCATTTAGAGATTACACCAGGTCACAGTGGTGACAAAAACATCAGCAGTGATGTTCCCTTTTGCCATAGAGTATCAACGAAGCTAAGTTACCTTATCTCCATTTGAAGAGTGTGAAGAAGACTTCAAACTCAGTTGCTCGGAGAAGCTAGAGGCTAGGAAGTGAAGCTAAAGCCATGCTACATTGCAGCTGGAATTTCATGACAAGGAAGAAGCCAACACATTGGCTAGTTAGGAATATAAGTACTGTTATACTATGACATATGTACAATTTATCTATAGTACATGCCTTTAATAGTTCTTTTCTAGGAATCGAAACATGTGATTCTTCATTTTAGCTTTCCAAAATGATTATGGATTTCCGTGTAAGTAAAATACTGCAGTATTTTAGATTTATTTGAATTAGAGTATCCAAGTGACACTGTGTAAAACTATTCTTTTTGGCCTAGTGAGAGAAAATATAAGA
Source organism: Theristicus caerulescens (assembly GCA_020745775.1). NCBI lineage: Eukaryota > Metazoa > Chordata > Aves > Pelecaniformes > Threskiornithidae > Theristicus > Theristicus caerulescens. The sequence goes on along the minus strand of CM036558.1, from coordinate 131,080,518 downwards.
GTTAAAGCTTGGTAAAATTAGCTGATCGTTGACTTAATTGTCTCTGATATTATTATTAAACAAGTCTTCCAAGACAAACTACACTCAAAACTGGGTTGTGTAGAACTTGATGAGATATAGTTAATCAAGTCCTTTTTTTATTGAACACAATACTTGGAGAATAACTTTCGTCTGGCTGGAATCTGTGTACACAACTGCCCAAACAGAGCTGGGAAGCAGCTACCTTGGTTAGTGTTACTGTAATCCTAAAAGACTCTGCAGCAACATAATCTAAGAAAACCCTTTTACATCATCAGTGGTCTATGAGCTGCACAGACATTTACTTAACATAAACATTGTACTCACCAGCCTGTGCAGGAAATATCTATGTACAAATTTGATAGTGAATAAAAGCGGAGCTAAGGGAGAAATGGGAAGGAGACACTGTTCCTTTAGGATCGCAACATATGTCTAATAGGACTGTCTTTGTCATGACTGTGTTCATGCTTCTTAGGTCTACAGTTATTATTGCACCTCAGCCTCAAATGCGTAAAATATTTCTGCAACTTAGGATAAAATACGACCACTTAAAAGATGTCATCAGTGTAGATTTTGCGTATGTTGCTTTTCTCAGCTTCAATCATGTGCCCACTGGTAACATGGAATTTCCATTAGCCTTTGAAATTTGTCATTTCTAGGATAAATCATTAGCTTTTGTTGACTTTGTCTATGATTTATGCTGCACCTTAATTATAATTACTTCGATATCTAGAATGACAGAACACAATGTAGGTCCACAAATATTTACGTTTAAAGTGGTCAAGAAGTTTGAAATAGTCAGGACCAGCTCCCAAACTGCAAAAAATACTCTGAAGAAAATTTCAGTCCAGAGTAAGAATGAATTTTGTTCTTTATTTTCTGTTCTTTCACTTAAAATCAAATAATCTGTGGTTTTGGAACCCTAGTGAGCAAAAAATTCCTTAGGATCCTCTTTAGTAGCCTACCAAAAGAGGTGCTGTATTGCTAGTTCCAACTAGAACAATATGTCCATTGGAAATGCTGTTGCTATGTGTAAGAGAGCACAAAATGATACCTGTTTAGCACTAACATAGTTAGAATTAGTGGTAGATAGATCTATACTGAAGACTAACCCAAGTGGATTGTTACAAGAAGTAACAGAGGAGACATCAGACGCTGATCAATTCTAACCTCAACTGGACAACAACAACAACAAGAGTATTCAGGGAACATACTATGGCAAGGACATAGTTTGCATGACTTAAAGAGCTCTATGAAGAATATGATAACTATTTGCATTATCTTTATGTAAAGGGTGTGTTCTACTTTCCCCTACTCACCTCTATATGGTTACCTGATTGGATTAAAGGGATTCTTTTTTATTTTTCAGAGTAGAGGGATAAAGTAATACAAAGAATGAGCAGTAATCACACAGGCAGGTCAATCTTATGGCTGTCCTTGTGTGAGTAGAGAGCCACCAACTGAACCTCATAGCTTTGGGGGTTGATGGACAAACACATTTTTCTTTACATCAGAAAGAACAGCTCCTGTTAATTTAATAGGACTGCAAGTGAAAACAAGAAACAAAGTTTCAAACAAACGACAAGACGAATGCTCTGCTGCTTGGTGCTGCTTGAAAAGGCAGCCCTGTGTGATTGTAAACATCTATTGGCCTTAAATAAAGTAACCTCACAAGCATATAGGTTCATGTGGTCTTGTTGCAGAAGCTATCATGAGCACCACACATCAGACCCAGAGACGCAGACTTCGTCGCACTCTGTCACCAAGAAATGATCACAGGTATCCTTAGCTGGTGACTGGAAGACAAATTTTTTGATACTTTACCTTGAAATGACATGTAATGTAAGTCTAGTTCTTCCCTCTTTCTTTACAATAAAATGGGTTGGAGTGACAGTTCTCTGCACTGCAGTGAAAATGAAGGTCTCACCCAAAATGAAAACAGGGCAGTTGAACAGAAAAAGATACATCATTCCCACCTTTTTGCTGCCCTGCCTTACCAGGGTAGGTAACTGTAATACAAAGGAAAAACTGTAAGCTCAGATTCTTCATGTCTCTAAGCGGTCAGAGGAATCTGACAGGAGCTATAAAATGCCTGAAGCTTAGTCATATGCTCAAGGAAGCTCATTTGCCTCCTGTGTGGAATAAGAGCATAGCTTAGCACTGCTGTGGCCTTAGGGCCCAGCCAAGAGGAAGGATAACAAGGCGGGCTGGAGCACCATCAGATGAAGGGAGCTGAATCCCAAGAGACTGTAAACCAGGCTGTGAGATGGAAAGTGGAAATTATGCATATATGATTAGATGTAAAAGCGTGTTAGAGAAGTTAAAACTTCCTCAGTTTGATCTATCTTGAGAGGTTATCCTGCCCCTAGTAAAAGCTGTGACATCCTCAGAGTTGCTTGGCTTCATGCTCTGTTCCTCATGGGTCCTTTACAAGCAAAAGACAGTCTGGCCACATACCAATGCAGCCATTATCTGCTGCTATGCCGCATGTTGGGTGTTAGTCTGATGCTGACTCTTTCAGTTCTGCCCTGACTGAGCAAGCCCACTGTATAAGGGAAAATTGTGAGGGGTTCTTCCACATGCCTTCAGGCCTCTTTCTCTTGCCAGAGTGATTTAAAAAGTAAACCACTTTAAGAATAAGTGAGGATGAAACCTACACCCTTTAATTTATGCTTCCTCATGTGGTGTTAATCTTTCTTTTTGGGGTTGAGATTTCATCAATATAAGACACCATAGGTAAATTTAACAAAGTGTGGTTTACACCAGCTGACATTGTCTCTGAATTTGGCCCCAGATGTGATGCCTGGTCCACATTATTTACTCCATTCTGGAAAGAAATTTGCCACAGTAACAGCTCCATTTCTTGGTGTCAGGTAACACGGTAACATGCTTGGTTAATTAAATAAAACAACCTAAATAAATATTGGAAAATCTCCATTTTGCCCTTAACAAAATAATGTTAAAATCCTAAATAAATTTGTGAAGATAGATAGATAATCTTCTAGGATTCTCACTTTGGATGCCTTCCATTGACTTCTTACAAAACAACAGCTTCTTGTTGCTGCTGACCAGTACAGGAGAGTATGTGAGAAGCAGGAGCCGGAGGAAAGGTGTAAGATTAAATTTCTTATTTCTCATGAATGAGTACATCTTTATGTGATCATGTCTGTTCCACATACATCTCAGCAAAGGGGACAGCAAAATAGAAGTGTCAACATCCTCTGTTAGGTGAAACGTAAACAAGCTAGATTTCACATCCTGTGTTTCCCACAGAAGTATTTGTTATCTTCCTAAGCTCTTCTAAACACCCCACCATCGAATTCAATTACATGCATTATTTACTAAGTAGATTTGTAATTACTACCATTATTCAGTAAAATGAAACAAGCTATCTAAAAATTATCAGTAAAATTTTGTATGAAAAATACCACTCTGCTCAATATAACAATATAAATATACAATTATAAGGAAATGGAAAAACATAATTTAGTTTCATGCGGAATGCATAAGTTACGTGCTTCTCAGATACGTATTTTTTGTACTTACCCCTTTTTTCAAGAGTGAACTTATGTACTATTTAAAGGTTCTTTACCAGAGCTTTGTTTTTTAGCCAGAACAATTTTAGCAAAAGAACAATTTAATTTTGAGAAATGTCATGCCATGATGCATTTATGTGAATTAAAAACAATTGTACTACTTAGAGGTAACACACTGGATGTAATAATTAAATGACTGTGGTCTGGAAATATGATTTTTAAATAGCTGTCAGTTTTAAGTACTTTATCTCCAAATGAATTCAGAGGTACATGTCATACTCCTGTGCTGCCTGAATTGTACTATCAGGGTTTTTTTCACTTAAAAGTCTTAATAAAAGCCAATAATACTTGTTTTGTTTAAAGGAAAAATAAAAAGAGTAAAAGTAAATATCCAATAGCTGCATTACATATTCCCATTCGACCTGTCAAGGAGGAAATGAATGAAAGCCACAATGTGTAAAGTTTACTGAAGTGTGAAGAGCTTTTAATAAATCTGTTAAACAACCAGTGCTTGAAATTAAGTTCTCAAAATCCTTCTCCACTTAGTCATATCACAGCAGGTTAAACTTTTGTATTACATTGTAAGACACATTTATTTCTTTACTGATTCTTCTGGGAAATATTACATGATGAAGACATTCTGAATAAACTATGTTCATTCTGATTTTGCTGAAATTAAGTTATAAAAAAGCCCACATCTAAATAGATACAGTTATTTTTGTCTAAAATCCATTAAATAACGGTATTCCTCAATCAATTATGCACACTAGAAATACTTTTCCTGCCCTGCCATCTGCCAAAATAGAGTTGAATGCGATTTCCCTAAGATGAGTGTCCAGGAAATAAAATAAATTGTCATAAATTGAGATACATCTTCCATTATTGATCACAGATTTGCAGCTATACCTGTCAAAGCAATCTTTGTACTCTTCAGTAACAGCTACAGCCCACTGAATATTAGACCAGTATTTTTGTCATACTCCCTGGAAAAAAAAAATCTTTACCTGGGATACTGAGATCCAAACAGCAGACCTAATTCATGCATCCCAGTCATATTCACGTGCACTGAAGAAAAGAGCCCTTTGTACATTTCATCATTAATCTCTGTAGAGGACATTGTGTCTAATGTATCTCTAAACTATCTGTAATATGACTCGGGTAATGGCAATTCATGCCTTGTTTCCTCTTGTCAAGAATACTGAAATACATTAATTTTGTACTGTCTGGGTTATCCAGAGGCTCTGTGTGGGAATAATAAAGGCCTACCAAGCAGTGCTTCACTCATTCAGCATTATTTACCTCTGCTGAAGTCTCTGCACTGATCATTTCTGAACTGAATTCCTAATTAGAAAATAGTCAGAGAAAAGAGTTTCCAGGCAGTATCCCATGTAACAGTAAACAATGGCTGGAGGAGCTTTCCCATTGTTCCTTAGGTCTGGATTGATTTTGATCCCTAGGTCAGAAATTCACAGCATTTCCTACATTTCTAGATCTTTAGATGCACATTTTGGTTGCATGCTGGGGCATTTCAGAGCCTTGTTCTTCCCCTCTATACATGAAATTCAGGTCCCATGTAAGCCACTAAAAGCATGTGCAAAAGCAAATAAGCTCATCAGAAATTCAAGTTATACCAAACAGGATAAAAATATGCTTAAGTTAAACACTTTCTCCCTGGACTGGGTTTACTTGTGGAAGTCTAATATTATACCCCAAATTAGTAGGATTCTGTAAGATATTCTTAGTTACTCAGAATCTATGGAAGTATTTTAAAAGAAAATTTATCAAATCATAGAGTTTTTAGATCTTAGTATTTTCCCATTCCTGTAATGCAATTTCATGACAAGACAAATTTACATCTGCATGGTAACTGTTCCTTCTGAAATGGCAAATGCTGTAAGAAAAAAACATTAAAAATGGTTTTAATAATCACTTCTTATGTTTGACTTTCAAAAATAAGTACTTAATCAGATTTTTAAAATATATATTTGTTCTTAGTGATCCCAAATTGCATTTTACAATCCAATACAAGAAGCCAGCCACATTTATCCATATAAATCCCAATGATCTTGTCTATTTCCATGCCGCATACTAAGGAAAAATAGAAGGCATATTTATCTTTCCGTTAAAGTGTGCAGGCAAACCAAGTGAGATTTTAACTTGTTGAAAGAACAAGTTTTTCAGAAGTACAGAAAATGGCAGAATCAGTAGAGAGCAGGCTGCCAGAGGGGGTCAAAAGAATCATCTCCTTGTGTTTTTGTACTGAACAACCTAGAGTTTTTTGTATGAGAGCTTTCTTTCCCCTTTTTCCTAGGGAATGTAGTACAGACCACAGGAAATGAAAAAATGTTTATTAAGCTGTCTCCAACAGCAACTAGGTGCTTCCAAGGAAGACATAAATCCCCATATTCACTGAGGGAGGAGGAGAAAGGTAATACTTTTCTATCCTCAGGCAAAGTACAAAAACAATGAGAGAAGAGTCCCTCTTAAGCTATTGCTGATGCAATGAAGCAATGCAGTCCTACCAAAACTGAGTTTGGGAACTTGTCACACCAGGATTGTCAATACATTTAGTTCTAGCTAAATTTTACACAAAACTGAGTACGTTGGTGAAGAGTCATGGGTTCAAGTACAAATGTCAGGGATGCCCTGTGAATCCAGACACAAAACAATGCCCAATTTCTTCCATGATAAGCTAAGATATTTCTGGTTCCAAGTAGGAACTTTACTTCTTTCTGTTATGTGCTGGACTGCTGTCCATTTGAAGACAAAGCAGGGTGCTGTGAAATACTTCAGACAGCTTTTCTGCCCAGGGAGAATGCTTTAGAGCTTCAATAAATGACAAAGCCGTACAGATGGGCTGGGAATCAACCATTTGCATTTAATTGCTGAACTAAACAGTACAGCTTGTATACCTACAGGTCCTCAGTCTGGATATATGGAAAGAAGAGAAGTGAGACCACGTTTAGAAGGTGCTACTTTAAGAATGCCATTGCTTAATAAGAATTTGCCAGGGGAGACAAAGGAAGAGGAACTTTGCCCAGCCTGAAATGTTAGTCATGGAAAGATGGAGAATAGGTCAAGCAAGGGTCTGCCTCAGGGCTTATATGTTTTTCCAGAGCCCTCTGACTCATTTGTGCCTTTTTAAGAGCAAAGTGACTATAGTAAGAAATTATTTGGCTAACGTTATAGTCATTGCTTGCTTGCCAAATTATGCTTGAAGATGTTAAGCCAGAGGCCAGAGTTCCTAGAGTTGAATGGAAATCAGAGGAAAATGTCTGAGCCGCTGCAAGACCTGAGAAACGTGAGGCCCAGGTCTGAGTGCCCTGGAGTCACGTGTCTCAAGGAAAAGGTTGAAAACTACTGCTCGATTTACTACCCTACAGACCTTGTACTAGAAAAAAACCACCTCCATTTGCATATGAGACAAAGAAACTTGGTACACTTACTGAAGATGAACATCCCTACTGGAAAAAGGTGGTAGGCTATCACATTTTCTTTTTTACTGAGAGAAAGAGGTATTCTCTGTCTTTGTGGAGGAAATACCTACCATCAGCACATCAGGCTCCTCCGACCATTACAAGAAAGGAAGTGTTGTAGCTCTGTGTTTATTCCCTCATCCTACATCCTGTTTCAGTCATTTTCCATCTTCCTACAATGTAGTAGGAGGCCCAAGAAGCAGGAACCGAAGACAACACTGTCTTTGGAAACAGGACCTATGCAGCTACATCTGCACAGGTGATTTGGGAGTACTCATTCCCCTTTACAGAGGTCTAGTGGGAAGACATCATTTAGTTCTTTGTTTCCTTCTATGGCAGATCTGCTTTGCAAGGCCCTGTGCTTCTGGCAAGAGCAGGCTTGATAGATCTCTGCTCAGAGCCTTTTAGCCCCAGCTGGAATGAGCAGAGCAGCATCATTCAAAAGCAGTGTACAGCCTGCCAGGGACCTTGACATCTCCGTCTCTCTACCACACTGAGTGACATTTATTTGAGTCCAAGTCAAGGACTTGTACTCAGGTCCCAAAGCCTGCAGTGTGTACTGATTCTTCCCAACTCTTCTGTTTGTAACCATTCCACACCAGTGATCCCACAACACGTTCTTCCAGCCATTGGCATGCATGATTTTGTCATTTGTAACTGCTAAATTCATTGCATAAATATTAATAAGCAGGAGTGTTACAAGACATCAAAGTGATATGTGATTCGCTAAATCATTTTCCTACGAAGTACTTTATAAATGATGCATTAATTCCATCAGGATGCAGGCCTTCAACATGGCTCATTAAGTCTGGCAGTTGCCTACTTTCCTTTTGATCGTCTGCATAGGGAAAGGAAATAAAAGCCATTTTTATCTCCTCAAGAGCATCCCCTACCACCTGCCCTGAAAAAGAACAAACAGCATTTTCCATTTGAAGGGGGCTTTTTTCCCTATCACCTGAGAAGTTCTCACATCGGAGAGTTTACATGAAGTATGTTTATAAATTTACAGGCTTTTGGGATTACTCTTTCTCTAAATCAAACTACACTCTGGGCCATAGCGGCAATCTGTGGGCCTGATGGACACTTAAAATTATCCCAAACAGGTAGCTGGGATTTTTTCCAAAAGAGAACAGCCTGGTTAATATAAAGCTCAGTCTCCACCTGAGAAGTCTTTCACAGCAGGTGAGGACCCGAACCATCTGATGAGAGCTGCATTTTGCACTCTTGACAAGAAAAGCAAGCACTGGTAAGAGGATATGAATAAGTGCAGTTAGTTGCTTTTACACAATAGATCATTTGTAACTGCTGTTGTACCGAAACTATTAAAAGGTCATATGCATTATAATTTAAAAGCATTTTCCCTTTAGACTTGGTCAAATGAATTTTCCTTGTAGAACACGCTACGTCTCTAGCAAAAGTTCTGTTATTTTTTCAACATTGTGCTTTGATAAGAGCTTAACAAGCGGTGCTTCACATGACAGCAGCCAAAAGCTGCACTGACTTCTGGTTATGTGTGCTCAGGCTGAGCCCAGTGAAGTGAAGCGCTGATGACTAGCAGATGCAGGTGTCAGAAATGCATCAGCATCTCAGAGTGCTTTCCCAGTGGGCTGGTTGGGTTTCCTACAACTGTCTCTGCATTGTCTCATCAAATCCCCTCTCCAACTGATAGACCAAATAGCAAGGCTAGAAAATGACAGCAAGGTTTATAAATTGTACGGGTGTAGTACTGCATGGTAGTTTGAGAATGACTCTCAGCGGTTCCTCTTTCAGTTACACAAACCTAAGTGACGGTATGTTTGGCTCTGGTGAAGAGGGGCTAGGTACACTGCATGCTACAGTGCAATAACTAGAATGTCAAGGATGATGGCATAGGTCAAATGTCAGATTTTAGACTCCCCAAATTGTAAAAGGAAGCTTGGTGACATAATAAGAGTTTCATAAAAGCCAACGAAAAGGAAAAATGATGAAAGTAGCTCACAAATGACCAGGTAAAGAATGTAAACAGCTATGCCTAGAGTAAGCTAAGTAGAGCCAATACTAGATTTGAATTCTCAAAATATTATGTATGCTCATCACAGTATACTATGTTTATAGTATGATCATTATAAATACTCATTAAGGGGGTGTAAAAAGATCAATATTATTGACAAACATGTCAGTCTAAACTACATCAGTTTGACACTAAGCAGCATGTTTTCAGTATTACTAATACTGTTCTCAAATTTCCATGAGATTTTCATTCTCTTTTTTCCTTTTTTTTGCATTATTTCTCATATATAAGTACATCCATTTGTATAGATACAGAAAAAGTTATAGACGAATCTAAATGAAGGGCTACCTGTAAAACAGATCTAAGAAGTCTATCCCAATGTTCTCAGAAATGACAAGCATGTTGAAGAATTTTTAGAACCAGGAATATTAGATATTAGTCATGTTGCAAATTACTCTTACGCTGGTCAATTTAAAGCAGAACGCTGTTGACTGTCACTCAAGCTTCATTACAGAATATGCAGCTGTGGATTATGAACAATGAATAATTAAGACATAATAATCTAATTAAGATGTCAGCAAATAGTATGCTTAGCTAATTCAATGAGTTATTTAAAAATGTGATCCAGAACAGGGTTTTTTAACAAAAATTTGAAGAACCTATTTTTAATATCATTCCATGCTACTTACTACTTTTTGTGTTACATACCAGCAACAGTAGGTAATGAGGTTTTGAGCTGGTTATTTTTTTATTGGACCACTAGCTATTGGTTCCACTATCCAACCAGTACAGAAAATGATGATCCTTGTATTTGTTTGAAAAATTGTGCATGCAGTTTCTTTGTTCCTGTTTTCTTTTTCTAGAAGCTCTTTACATCTTCAAACAGCTCTATTTTAGGATCTTTTTAACAGATGTTGTCTATCCTACACTGTGATGAAAAGAAGAGAATATTTTCTAACAGCTATAACACAGTCATTATGCGATGAATAATCATGCCTAAGAAGCAATGCCTATGCTGCAATATATGCAACTGCGGTACCCAAATATGCCTCTGGCACAGTTATCCCCAGTGTTCAATACATTCGCACTGGAATGCACTGCCATACTTCATCCACCATTCACACCGCAAGTATTTTCCACCACAAACAACCACAGCCGTTCCTTCATAGGTGAAGTGAGGTATTGTGTAGCTCTCACTGAATGGCTTTCTCTTTGTAGCATGCCAGCACAGGCAAAAAACATAAAATACATTTTAATTTTCCTGTAGCTTAACAGATAAAAACATTCATTAATACAAGTCACCAGGTAGGCTCTGCAATCACAGAATTTTTATAAAATTTATACAACACTATTAATATGGAAAAGACCTACATCAATTATAGAATACTATCTTGGGAGAAATTTATAGCTGCCTGTTAAAACAAACTAACATTTTGCAGAATAGCAGCTAAATGGGATTAGAACAATCTCTCAATGTAGTTGAATGCTTTTTTTTCCCCAGGGTGCGGAAAAACACTTTTCCCTGTCATGAAAAAGACAAATCACAATCAGTCTGTCACATATAATTTGACAATTTGCAATGCTTGAACAGCAGGAGGCCAAGGCACATATTTCAAACATTGCTATTGATAGAAGAGTTTTACAGTAGCTCCCAATTTCTATGCTGGATAAATATCCCGGTTAAAAACAGTTGTATAACACATAGCCATGAAGGCTTGGTGCACTGGAACCAAAAGGGTTGCCTGATTAGTTTTGGTCTTCAAGCTGATAATTTCTTAAACGTGCATGGGAAATCAACTTCTATGCTCCAAGGATCAAGCAAGCTAACAGGTGTATGTCTTGGCAACTGCAAAGATATGACAAAAAAAGGGGAACCTTTCTGCATAACGTGCCAGCTATGGCTTTAAGTAAATGGATGGCAATCTGTGTCTGGTTTTTGAACGCTAAAATAAGGATGTAAAGCTTGCATCTTCTTTTGAAATTTCTCAAAGGCAAACAAAGTGTCCTGTCTCCACTTCTTGGAGATAATGGACACCTTCAAAGTCAAAGCTGTCAAATACTATTGAAACTGCATTTATTGGACCTATGGGAAGACATGTCATAAAGAAACACCTTTCCACTGAGTCACCATTTTATATTGCTTGATATACAGAAAAGATGAAAAGAAAAAAGAGATAAAAAAGATCAAAACTCTTCCTACTCATGTAATGCCAAAAAAAAACCCCAAAACAAAACCTGAGTGCATCATAAATCCGATGATAGCTTAAAAATACTGAGAAAACAGTAAAAGTGGTGTTGTTAAAGAGGATAAGGCAAAGATACAGTCAGCTTTCTCCTAATTAATTTAAATTGTGGTTTTATTCCGAAAACCATGGCATGGGATTTCACACTGATTATCTCCCCATAATTTCCACATAAAGTATGTTCAGCTTGCAAGTAAACAGTTCATTTTTTTTTCTCTTCCTACAAAGCCCTGGAAGCACAGCCTGCCCTCTGAAATGCAAGCCAAGTCTTCTGTTTCTTGTGAATAATCACCAGCTAAAGGCTCAACCTGCTCTGTCACACGTATTCACCAGCATTGCGTGTGAGAAGCTGACTGGAACAACTGTATTTGCAATGAAATAGGAGGACGAATTAAATCTCCTTCATTTCCTTCCAATTAGCTGCAGAGCAGTTCCCTCCTAACTTGGTTTTGTGGGGCTTGAGGGGCAGGAAAAGCAAGAATTAGAACTGATTCTGCCAGGGAAGGAAGCAGCTGAGACAGTGCAAGCAGCTGAGACAGTACGTCAGTGAGCACATTTGTAAAGGATGCCATTTTTACAAAGAATGGCAGCATATTGGAGATAGGAGGAAACCTTGGTTGGTCATTGCTCCAGACTCTGTCGAAATGTCCTGCAATATTCTCTAGACCACTTTCTGAATTTATCAAAAGGATTTTGAAAAGAGACTATGTTGCTGGGTTTGTGCTGCATCTTCAGGCATCTTCAGCTGGCTGCCTGTGGGACAGTCAGAAAGGAAATAATCCTTGTTTTAGTTCATGCATAGCTTGCGGAACACCTGTGGTCACATCAGTACACGAACTTGCTATGGATCAGATAAGAGGTTTCCTCTGCAAGCTCCAAAGCAGAACTACCCTTTCCAGCTTTTACCAGAGTTAATACAAGAAGAGAGAAGTATCAGGTCAAAACAAAACTCCTCCTCACCCAGCTGATGCTGGCAGTAGCGAAGACTAGAAAAGTGTAAGATCAGGTCAAGCTTTAATGATGCTTCTCCAGGATACTCGGCTCATCTCCAGCAGCAGACAGCTCAGAAATTTTCTGAGCCAGGCCTGGCAGCATCCTGAGGCAAGGAGTTACGCAGCTTGACTGCGTGCTACTGGTAAACCAGCCTCCCTCATTTCTGTGTAGAACCTGGCATGTTCTACCTTCATTTAACATCCTTTTTCTTTTTACTGGAAGAAGCAGTAAGCAATTGATCCATATTCACCTTCCCTATATTTCGTACATATCTATGATATCCTTCCTTCCTTAGTCATCTCTTGCCAGGCTGAAGAGTCCTATCCTAATTCATTGCACCTTGCATGGATGGATGCCTTTCCAAATCCCTGAACTTCCTTCCCCAAATGTTTACTTGTTGCTGCATTATCCTTCTTGACATGGGGGAGGGGGAAACAGGATGGCATACAAGTGTTCAAAATGTGTGCACATCAGGGATTTGTGGAGAGGCATAAAAAAGCTTTCTGTTAGTTGTCTGTTCCTTGTCATCAGAAGGTCTCAGGGGAGAACTGCCTGACTGAAGCCTCTTGGCTCTTCTCACCATGTGGAATTGGCTGAGTGTTGGGGTATTACTATAAGTTAGATTTCTAATTCTTAGACCCTGTTGCTGGAGTACTGTTATTATTTGAGAAATGATAATTTTATCAGAAAATAAAGTAGGATTGTAGCCCTCAAACTTTGGAAGACGTGTCTGAGAACAAAATAGATCTGGAAAGCAAAAAGAAAAGTCATTACATTTTTTTTTTAAGATAAAGGGCTTATGATTCAGCCAGTTTTTGAGAAAATACAGGACTGATGGGTGAAGAGCAGATTCTATTATCCAGGCAGCACAAACGGACATAATACATACATAATCACGTATTAGTCTCCTTAATACATTTACCAAGTTCCATCCTGAAACTACAGAGGTGTTTTTAACACCCATTAATAATATAAGACTGAGCTAGAAATCTGATGATGATTAAGAACCTTCCATCTTACATGAATACTAGCCATTTTACACCCAAGTATTTTGATACCAGCTGCATCCTTCAGTTTACATAGCTTTTCTCTCTTTATTGATAGAGAAAAATATGCTTTCTCATCAGTCATTTCCCTGCACTAAAAAACAAGCCAGTCTTTTTTGCCTTCTCTTACATGTTTGACTCTTCATTACTTTGATCTGCTTGTAGCTTTCCTCTGCTCCTATTCCAGCTTGAATTAATCGAAAGATAGATAAGCAGAACAGTGCACAGCTATGCCAGACTGGGAGGCTCTTCTGAAATTCCCCTTACTAGAAAAGCTCTCTGATAATGGCATTACTATGTCAGATCTACTGGAAATATTTCACAAGATACCACCTAAGATTACAGCTGGTTTTTTAAATTTCCTAGCTTCATGATACTTCATGATACAGGCACATTTTCATCTTATGATCAACTAGTTCTCCAAGATTACTCATCTTCTTTTTTGTTTCAGTCAGTTCATCTTATAGCAGAAATTCCTCTTAGTTCATCAATGCTCAATTTTTCACTATTGTATTATTACATTCATTACATAGGCATTTTTGCATACTCAGAACTATTCAGTCCTTCATAAGATATTCCTGTCCTTCTCTGTATTAACAATATTTTCTAACGTTGTTAGTAAATATCATTGCATACTCCTACTTCTTGTGTCAAAATCACTAGTGGAACCACTCAATGAATTTTTGAATAAAGACATTTTCAGTAAAGAGTGCCAGTAAAGTCTGACAAATTTTAAATTAATTTAATTGTCTCTATCTTAACTAATTAAATTCTTTACATGAAGTCACATAAAATTCTTTACTGGAGTTCTAAGAAATTACAATTTTAATCTCCTTGTCTTAGAAAATCAGTCATCTAAAAAAGACATTGTATTTTTTGGTAAAATGCAAGATGCGTAAATCCATGATACATCCTGTTTTCATTTACCTCTACATTTTTAATCGTTCTTGAAGTGTTCTAAAGCCTTGTGCATATACTAACATATCATGTAGTTATGTAGACCATATCTTCTAATTTGTAAATGTATGTCCTGTGTTGACTTTTTTCCAATTATACCTTCCCTGATTTAACAGACTGATTAAAAAGTTCTGCTGCTGGATTTGCAACCTTATGTGTGAGTTCATGCAGTATTGCAAGGAGATTATCTGGTTCCCCCAACCTGAGTACATTAAGTTGTTTGACTTTTGGTTTCCACTTCAGCTGTTGTAATTTCCTTTTCCACATTTCCACAGCTATTGTGCCTCTGTTCCATCTTCAGTATCACCATTCCTACTGAAAATTGATCAAAAGCTTTTAGAAACACAGTTAGTGACCCACACTTGGCCCACTGGGATCATCCAGTCCAGAATCTTATAATCACAAGCAAAAGCCTAATCCAGAAAAGTTTGTAGGATATCTGTGCCAAATACTGCTTCCCAGTATCTGATAACTTAAGACTTATAGAAGAGAAAAAAAATCCAAAGCTGTAATATGCCATGGGGAAACAGTAGGAGAAAACAAAACCATTGACAAGGTCAAAGGACCCTGCAGTGAGAAAGAATGTAGTTTTGTTGTGCCACTGAACTCCAGGAGATTTTTAATATTATTAAGGAATGATCTTGCCCCACACAACATGCCCAAAGTATGGCAAGTTTCTGATTCTATAAAAGAAGGTCACTAACCGGTGCTTCCTCCATTTTTTCTCTCTCCCTTATAAAGCAAGAGGATAACATCATCTTGGTTCCTGCTGCAGACCAGGAAAAACTATGAAGTCTTGGATTGATATAAAATATAAATAATAGCAGTTAACATATTCAATAGAGAGAAATTACCTTTCCTTTTCTTTTTAGGAGACACTTAAAATCTCTGCCCTAGCCACAATGTACAACAAAGCCCATGTGTTCTTGTCTTGTTTTTTTTTATTTATGTGCTGAAGACTCAGGCCTAATTACAAGAAGCCAGAAAACTGTTCTTATTACATTCTAATGGACCTTTCTACCAGCAGAATACCACCATAAAATATTTACACTGTCCAAATTTACCTCAGATAAGCCCTTAGTCTGTGAAAAGATTTAGGACCCTGACTATGGGACAGGTGGTGTCTTCTGCAGAGACAGAATAAAACCTGCATTAGACAACTATTCATGTCCCTTTTAGTTCTTAAGAATGCAAACTGGGTGTAGCCAGACGAAGGCTAGCCCTAAGATGCTGCTAAAAGATCTGTCCAATAACGTTTGTGATATTTCATATGGTCAACTTTGTCACCCTCTGTTTTTTTAGGTTGACACACCTCTTAATTGAGGGATGATTTAAGACAATTTTAATTTAAATATTCAATGATTTTTTTTTGTTATTTACACATAAAATTTTCCATAGTCCTCTGACTCTATATTAGATACCTTCACAACATTTTACTGGTCCAGTAGTGACGTTTGATTGTATGTACCAGAAGCCGTCACTCTCCTAGAA
The DNA here is from genome assembly GCA_020745775.1 of Theristicus caerulescens. Classification (NCBI taxonomy): domain Eukaryota; kingdom Metazoa; phylum Chordata; class Aves; order Pelecaniformes; family Threskiornithidae; genus Theristicus; species Theristicus caerulescens. The sequence continues at coordinate 131,064,768 of CM036558.1, read as the reverse complement.
TTAATTCTGACACAAGCTGAATACATTGTTAAAATCTGAGGGGACTGTGAATGGAAAACATGTCAGAAAAATTACTCCTTGTGAACTCGGAGGAAAGTAAAAAAACCACAAGATTTTTTTAATGTCATTATCCATATATTACACTAGGAGTTTGTCTTACAGCAGCTTTGGTATTTGCTCTCACTCCTTTTTCTTGGTGTTTAGAACATCACCTTCATCACTGAATTAAGTTGATCTAATTGGAATTTTATCTCACTTATTTTCTCACTCCTGTCAGGAACACTTGGTGCTGGCATGTATGGCAGTGCATGGGAGGAAAGGCTTATTTTAACAACCTCGTTGACTTTTCAGCCTCTCTGTTACCACAGTCATCAAATTCTAATTTACTCGTCTGGGGGCCCTCATCATTCCACAGCCCAAGATGGACAAAAAGAAAAATAATTTGGTCGCTTAACAGTGAGAAAGTCTATACTCCCAAAACAAAACCAGTCAGACAGCTATCTCAAAATTAACAGGCTCTGTTGACTGACTCCTTACCTCTCTTCCCTGACTCCACTCTTCTCACTGCCTCCTCTTTCTCCCCTTGTCACCACCATCCTACCCTTCTCTGGTGGCTTTTCAACAGTCCAGTGACAGAATTGTGTGAATACAGATAAATGAGAGGTCAAACAGTCCTCCATTTTTTTTTTCACAATTATTTTGCCCACAGATCAAGAAATGATGATGAGAAGTAATATTTGAGACCAGCCCATAAGAAAACAAGAGGAAGATAAAAGCAATAAAAATGCATTCTCACAGTCCCTCCCTTCTAAAAGGTTAGTACTCTCCCTTAACCTGCATATTTTGTCTACTGAGAACAAGTACAAAACCAAAGAAATTATCTGACAACTAGAATTATTAATTCAAATACTAACAGATTGTTAAGTCATAAAGCTGACCTGCCATGCTTTACAGGGATCTGAGGTCATAGGTGCATAGTTAATTTCTGTAAAGATTTTTAAAGGACGTTAAACTGCAAATGAAGCAACAGCTTTTGCCTCAGCTTTCATGCAGAAATTGTTGTTAGGGAAGAAATAAAACTATTCTTTTAAAAGATTTATTTCTTACACAGTCTTTTTTCAGCCAAGCACGGACACACAGAGATAAATTCCCTACATTTCTGTCTTCATAAACAAGCCTTCCCTTCAGTTTGCTTTTATTCTCTTTTGCTTTTTTATAAGTGGGAGAAAAATGCACTGCATTTTAATTTTTTCTACCACTGGACATTATTAAGTAGCACTACATAGATTTTCTTTTCTTTTACTAACTATAACAAATACATGGTAGAAAGGTATATTTAAAAAATTATAGTGTTTATCCTTCAACAGAAAAAAAATAAGGAAATTCAGATTTCATTTTGAACTTTCCTAATCTACATTCTTGTACTTTAATACCTCATAGGCCTTTGCCAATTTAGGTGATTTAAAAATTGCATGTGTTACAACACCTAGGTACAAAACCTTCCTAGGAAAGAAATTCCACTCATTTATTTTAATAAATTCCCAATTTTGTCTATGTAAACCATTCCTTTGTAAGCCATCCCTTAACTTTATTTTCTGTTAACGGAAATATTTTAAAAAAACCCCACGGATCAAGAAAAAAGTCTGCTTTTTGAAGCTAAAAGCAGTTGACATATCTTGGTGGCTTTCTATAATGTATGATTTCTTTCTATGATGAAAATGCACCTTTTAAAAACATTTAAAACATATGCATGATAAATTGGTGAGCTAAATCTCTCAGAGACATATTTTGGCTTCATATCGTCCTGTCCTATATTAAGCAATTATGGAAAAGAACACTGACTACACCACAGATGTTTCCTAATTAAGTGGATCAAGGAAGACACAGATGCTAATGACTCTTTATTTTTGCTTTATATGCGTGCTATTTATAATCTGTTGTGCTATATATATACTAAGACAGTAAAGTACAAACCTAAATTCAACTCCCCTAAGAAAGAGTTTCTTTATAAAAAATTGCTTGAAACTTTATGTTTCAGAACCATAATTTAACATAGACTAGATGTCTGCTTTTACGAGTCAGCTCCTGGTCTTCAGTTCTATGTTCTTCTCTAATGTTTTGGGTTTTTTCTAATTAATATCTAATGTTTTTGTTTTTTCCTAGACTCTTCCTTTCTCACTGTTTTGATTTCAGTGTCCTATCTTCTACTTTGTAATGGTGTTTCAGTGCAGGAGTAGTTGTTCACTTGTGCCATTCAGGCAAATATCACAACCTTTTTCTTGTTTTTAGTGTTGTCTACATTCATCTCTTGACAATATTTGCCAGACATTCATATAAAATTTCTTCTGATATCTTCAGACCTTATCCTGACCCAGATAATGAAGTTATGGGTGCATTTTAGTTTGAACCAGAGTGCACTTTGAAATTGATGTCCCAATTGTCCCCACTTACCATCGCTGAGTCATCTTAGAGTGCACAAATTGAATTCCTTTGGATGAAACTAAGCTGGAAGACCAGGAGTACATTTAATTTGCTCCTGCTGCAAATGGCCACTCAGTCCACACGACCAATCTAGCACTAACCTGAAATGAAATCTCCAAATCTTATGCAGTGGTGCCTTTAGGTCCCCAGTCTCATTTCATTCCATTAAACCACTCTTCTGGGCCTCCCTGCCTGCCAGTGTAAAGCTGAACTACGTCACACAACAAATGCTGTGGCTGGAATTGTCTTTCATTCCAGTACCACTTTCTGGTTTAGTGCTGTTCTTTGGATGATAGTATTATAGGAAAACTCTGAAATGGCTGTAGGTGAACCATTTAACCAGTTCAAAAAGAAAGGAAAACCCCAGTTGTGATTTTGAAAACTTCATCTGATGAGGCATGTGTACAGATGAAAGGCAGATGAATGAGAGATGTAAAGAGAAGCACCGAGGAGAGCAGTATGATTCCACAGGGAGAATGAAAGGGCTCTTACTGTATAAACAGACTACCCTAAATATGACCAGGGGTGTCCCTGAGGACAATGGAGGATGGACATGTCACAGAAGAAGAGTAACGTACTTAAACTCTGAGGGTCTACTTTCGTCAGATACAGATGAAGTCAGTAGAAAAGCTCCCTATTGGTTTAATCAGGTTTGAATCAAACCCAGCTAGGTATTCTAACAAGCAAATGTCAGCATACGCACTTTGTGGTAGAGGCTGATTCACACTTAGGAGTTATCATCCCAGCCCTGCTGAATTGCCTTGAGTTTATGCTGTTGGTTCCAATGTATCCGTAAACTTCAGCCATGTTGACTATATCTAAATTAGAAAATTAAACAGTGACAGGATGCTGCTGGTCTAAATGACTAAATTTGTAGCACAGTCACTGCTATTGTTTTTCCTTGGATCAGCTTTTACCAACCCAAATATTTCCCAAGTAGAGTTTGGGAATAAGCCCAGTCCTATTGTCAACTGGCAACTGTCCACTCCTTCAGGTACCAGAGTATTATTATGCGTTGTGATCATAACCAGAATACGCCAGTGGCCCAGGCTGAGAAAAAGGACCCTGACAGCATTTAATTTCCTAATATAGATTAGCTGTTGAATTGAAGAATGTGCTTTACGCTTCATCTGGCTCATTTTAATGAAGTGGCCCCAGAGGGATAGAGTATAAGAATTAACCCTTCCAGTCTTTAAGTACTATCACTTGAATTGGGAGAACAAATCTGTAATAATAGAGAATATCTTGGTTAATACACACTAGTGTAACATACAAAAGGTCGACATGATTTCACTGACAGTTTATACAAAACCTAAGTATTTTTTTATTATTTTTTTTTTCTACAAAGACGTTCTTATGTTTAAAGACTTTAAAATCTGAGAGATGAGCTTTATTCAGAATAAAGTTACTTGTTACAAGAGTAATGAACTTAAAACTCACAAAGTAGTATTCTGTCTAGGGAGACAGAGACTACTAATATGTTTCTGTAAATGTTTCCATATTTAAAAGAACTTCAGATATATTTACAATTAGAAGCACAGTGAATGCTGCTTCTCTGTAATAATATTTCTGTCTTTCATCATCTAGGATATTGTGTTTTCAGGCTTGTAGTGATGAATGCTAAAAAAACTCCACTTGATATTTATCAAGAGTAGTGAATTATTTGTGCTTGTAAAATAGCAAAGAAAAAAAAAACCAACAAAGTACATCCTTATCAGCATACCGACCTCAATGAGTAGATAACAATGAAAGTAAACTGACTGGACAGCCATGGCAAAAATTCCATACCTTTAAAATTTTAATTCAAAATTAATGCTACTTTTAAGGATGCAGGAAGTTAAGGACGTTTATATCTCCACAAATCTGTTTCAATCAAAAATATCCAAAAGATTTGTGAATACATAAAAGTGATTTACTGATAGGTAATAAAACCCCTTTATAGTCCAGTTGAGACTGGACTTAACAAAAAAACAAGACTAAAGAATGACATGTATCATATTTTAATGACAAAGGATAGAAGGTATTATGGAAAGAGGTGGATTTTACAGAAGAGGCTGGAGTTAAAAAGATCTGGAGATCCTAGAGAAGCACTGAATGGACTTGAAGATGTAACAGAGTAGTGCAAAACAACAGGATCGTGCATACAGGAATCTCAGAAAGGAGGCCATGGAGACCCCAAAGTCCTGGGTTATCTCCTCTTACTTTGTTTCTTGGAAAAAAAAGACTCAGGTTAATGCTGAAAGAATCATCTGTTCACAATCCTCTGAGTAACTCTTCACTGTTCAGTGATGGAATTGTCCAAGGAATTCTTAGGAAATCACAGCTCAGTGGTGGACTGTGTTTGGCTTGTTCATCCTTGAATCATGGATCCTCCATGCCCAAGTGAGTGGAATGTCTAGCATGTCAGATACATAAATTATGTAAAGATTTAAAAGTAAAATGATATATTTATTGAAACTGTAAATGGATATTAGAATAACATCATAAAAGGAAAATGCATTCTTAAGGTTATGTTTGACAGTAAGAATCCTCAGTAGCAAATATACTTTCTCCAGTAGTCTCTGAGGCTGGCTAACAAGACTCTGCAATCTCCTCCAGGGCATGCTTTAAAGAGTTTTAAAACTGCATCTTTCTTGCTTCCATTTTGATGGAGAATGACTAGAACTGTTCACAATGGTTTGCCATTTGCTCCTTTTCTAGCCCCACCTTGGCAGGACCATGCATGTCCACTTGCGCCCCCTCCCCTGCCCCCCATAAGTCCTTGTATTTGGGTAGTAGAAAATCACAAGGGAGAATGCCATTTTATTCTTTCCAACATTGTGCTCCAGTGTCTTGATTTTTACAGTACAGCTTGGCTACCATGTTCTCAACTGTTGCCTTTCTTACAAGTTTCTTCAATATAGTGGCATGTTTTTATAAGTGCAATACCATGAGAAGCATCAATTAATTGCACAAGCTTCTTTCAATTTATATTTAATTTGCTATGATGTGCTTTGCCGAAAAGCTATACATGGCACAGCATAAGACCAATGTGAGAAAGGATGTGACCTTTACCTCCCCCCAGCCACTACACTTTCTTAGATTTACAGAAACCCTGCAGAGCCTTGTCACCAGGACTAACAACAAGGAATGGCCACTAGAAATCTACTGGTGGACAGCATCCAGAGAGGGGAAAAAAAAAGACCTAAACATGCTGCTTCATTACAGAAACATGAGCCGCCTTTCCGGTGCAACAAATGTAATCCTGGATTCAGTAGAAGGTATATTCCTGGTAACATTAATGTCATATTGACAGCTATTCATTGATGGATATGCATAGCAGTGTTAATGGATAAAGCAGTAGTAGTGCTACTATACAAAGTAGAAGGCAGTAATTCTGATCATCTGCACCCAAGCAAATTAATTCTCAGAAGAATTTCTGAAAAGAGGTGGGGAACACTGAACACAGAACTTTTTGAGCAGAGGCAGGAGGAGCCTGTCTTATTTAGCTTAGCTCAATATTCCTCAACCTCTGATTACACAAAATTTCGAAAGAGGTCTCAGAACATCAGAAATAGTCAGCAGCATCTCAGTCATCTCCAGGGCATTACCGGTTTCATTACTATGGCAGTAATTATTGGCTGAAACTACCATTGCTATGTTAGGAACTGATTATTTAATTGTTGGCAGCACCAAATACACATTGCACACAGAGAAATCAGGTTATGAAAGAGGGAAAGGAGGGAACAAAAGAAAATTAAATCCGAGTACACATCATCTAGACTTATTTATAAGTATTTTCCCTGCATTACATGATAGGCAGAAGACATGACTGCTCCGGTGACCCAGGAGGTCTCATGCTGTAATATGTCAATAACAAACCATTCGTCTTCTCCTTTAATGCATAATTTAGCTCTGTCATGGTTACTTTTTTTTTAATTTGTAATTTTAACTGTTTATTTTCGATTCTTCTCTGCTTATGATATAGCTTTCATTACATCAGATAAAAGATCTCTTCAATGTTTGTCCTTTGATCCATTGCACATCTTCTGAGTAGGATGAACTCCCAATATTAAATCTCTCTTTAATGTTTACTACTGCCACGAGTCCTACAAACTCTTTTGACAACTAATATGATGTGCTTCTCCCTTCTTATTTTATAATGGTCTTACTATGAATGTTAGTCTGTTGTTTCTCCTTAGGTATGCTGATTGTCAGCCCTCTGGGGCTCTGGCCCCCTTAGTCTATGTTTAGGCTTGCATAAGGCATAGTAAACGCAATTCCTGACACTCAGGTTGCTGCCACAATAGCAGTTTCAGCAAAAACACTGCTGAATGGCAAAACTAAGCACTTAGAGTTAAGAAATACCAGAATTAGTATCCCCTGCATCCTTAATTAGGCTCATCTTATAGTATAGGTACTACCTATATAACCATGTTCATTTTTTGTATTTAGTTTTACACACTTCTACTTTATTCAGTGAACAGTATGCAGTTCTGCTATGATTACCTCAGAGTTGTGCTGCAAAAGAATATTCTTTCCTCAGGATCTCTGCCTTGTTGCAGATTTGGAAAGCAAGTTTGGAATTAGACAGAAGATTGGTAAGTGGTAGCAAGCTGAATATGGAGGTGTACCTTTGCTAAAAAACAGGAGGAAGTGAGAAATGGGGAATCAATCATTCTCTTGACTTTTCAAGCAATTCAAGCAGAAGAAAACACCGCATTACTGTGCAAGTTTACTAGAGCTCCTACGTTCAAATACTGTACGTTGGCCAGCAGAAGCAGCAGAATGAAACCCTCCATTCAGCCTCCTTAAGTGTGCAGAGAAAAAGCATAGTAGCCTGGGCTAAGTGCTAGAGTTTGGGAGTTAGCATGAGTGCTATTACATGCTGTTCCTGGACTGTGACACATAATAATACTCCCTGGCTATAGCCTGGGAGCTATGTAAGAATTTGGGGGTGTTTCTGAACAATCCAGTCTGAGGCGTGCTCCAGCTTTATCCCAACTTTACATTGGGGAATACCAGGCTGCACATCCTCTGAGCACCTTGGGTTCCCTGGGAAGGAGTCAGAGAGTTGGCAGAGAGAGGAGTTGTAGCGTGTTCTGACAGGGCCCCAGCGTACTCCACTGGGAAACCAGCAAGTAATTACAGATGCAGGTTCAGTCACCCACCCAAGATTGCACTGAAAGTCAATGGCAGGACAAAGAATTGCATGAAGGCATTTTAAGCCCTAGTTTAAGATCCTTAATACTAAACCATCCTAGAAAAATTACATATGTCAGTCACCATCTCACAATTAAAGAATGTTTTTAATGAATATTGTTGTTCCTGGAAATTGCACTGAGTATGCTGACTGTGTAACTAGGAATTGTGGCATGGCTTATCCAACCTAGATAGTATGATCTGTTTCATCTCAAATTTGCCTTTGGGGGTCTGTGTTTATGAGCACTAGGGTTATCACATCTTACATGCAGATTCTTTTGCAGTGTTCCAAAGCAGGAAATACTCCCTTACAGTCATGAAAATTATTCCAACCACACAACCATAGTGTTGTCAAAACTGCACCATAGACACCCATCACTTCTCTCCAGAAATTCAATGGCATGAATAACTGAAAGTGGCAAGAAAAAAAGAAAGACAGACTTAAGAAAATATTCCACTTTTTTGAGATGTTGGATAAATCTAGTGTAATGAGAACAAGCAACGTTGTTATGCTGGTTTTAAGCCACTGAAAGTAGAGGACAATCAGGCACATAGACTGCATCGCTGCTGGAGTGGGTGCAACAATAAGATAACACTACATGTAATCTTCCTTTGCTGAAATTGAAGCAGAAGCCATTGTATAAAAAACCCACAACAGATATTAATACAAATAGACCCTTATTCTAGTGCATTCCTATGTTTGATGATCATTGCACATTTATGAAGAATGATTTCATACTGCTGTGTTGTGGGAACATGCAATTATTTTATCTTCTGCTTAGAATATTCTTTCTGATGCTCAAGGGTCAAGAATTTAATGAGCCTTTCAATATTATCTATTCACTGTAAGTGGTAGAGTAAAAGCTTCATGGCAAAGAGTCTATTTGATTTAATATACATATTTTTATATGCTAGTATGAATTCCATATTATGCCTTTTGCTGTAAATTCCCATATGTGGTCCTTATGGAGCCCTTTATAATTATTTCATTATGGTGCTAAATCATTCCCAATCAACAGATAGGAATTATGATTTTAAAAATATGAATTAGGCATTTCAGAATGAATGGAAGAAAAACATGAAAACCAAACAGCTATGTTTATTTTGATGCACAATGAACTCAGAAATTTCTCAAAAATGACATTATTAACATTTAATAAATAAGAAGGGAGGAAAAGTAGATTTTGAGACAGTTGGGAATTTCAGCACCCCTTTTGACTGTTGCAAATCAGCTATGATCAGATGCCTTGCTAGTGCAGAACCAAAAGTATCTAGCTTTGTATTGTAAGCCTGAAGTAATCTAGACTGGTAGAAGTGATCTGTTCAAACATGATTTGAAAATTACAGTTATAGTACCTCTGGCTATTGTATTTTTTCCTTGCACTGAAAAACATATAATTAAAACTATTATTTTTAAAATTTATATTTATTTATAGACACACAAACACATTCAAAGATTATAACTCCAAGGGATCAGATCTGCTCCTAGGTACAGGTCACTTTATAATTGTGGTTCGAAATACACAAACACTTGCCTACAAAATGTTCATTTCCTTCACCTAAGAAGTGGACTGATTCCCTGACCAATTAATTATATTTTAATCCTTCAGCCTATCCTGGTCTTTATGTGATAATAATAATTATTGTATCTCTCTGAATGATACAAGGTAACGTAAGATATCTTGCTTGCTTTCTTCTTCCTTCTAATCTTTGAGATGAAACTTTGCATCCTTATTATGGGTATCAACTTTGTTATGGGGTGTAATGTGTATTGTAAAAATGCTGGACTGAAGAAGAGCTGTTTGTCTGCCTTTTGTTCTCTGACACTCCTGTGAGGTGACCAGTGTAAACCTTCCTGCAAGCAATTTGCCAGGAGGTCCTCAGCACACTGCATGTCCTCAACATTTTTGTGTTTGATGGACTTTCAGGGGGTTGGCATTGAATCAGACGATTCCTTCAGCCATTCTCATGGAAGTCTTTGAAAATAAAAACTTGGAGAGTGGGACTTCAGTTGTATTTTTTTCATGGAAACACTGATAACATTAGAAAGCAACTTGACTGTGGTGCTTTTCACCAACCATGGAGTCTGAAGGAATGTTTGGCTGGGGCATTTTTAGAGATTTCATATCTAAGAGGAGATAATTACTACAATTTCATCCTGGGATGGTGGTTGGTGAGCAAGTCTAAGACTGAGTCTCGAGGAAAGAGATTCTTACACACAGTGTGTGGAAAGCAACACTATTGGCAGCTGTGGCAATTTAAACATTCAAGAAGCAGAAAGGTATCTAAATGGATCTTTCTAAGGAGGATGTGCTCTTACAGGCAGAGGATGCTGCAGAGGGCAGCTTGGTAAATATATTTCATTCTTTCTACCAACATCACCTGAATGACCCCAAAGTTACTTTCACCCATATGTTCTTTATGCAAGTGTTGATCCCAATCAAGCATTAGGACAGCTGGGAGTCAATTCTGTTTGCATTGAACCTGAATGTGCTGAATGGGCAAATGATTTTAGGATATTGTTGCTATTTTAGTCCACAATGGCTTTTCTACTATAATTTTAAATAAATGTTGAGTAGAGAAGAGAGGCTTATTTGGTACATGAACCTTTGGAGGTATAAATAGAACCCTGCAAAACTGAGCTCTGTTTGATCTAAATGACCAAGGCCATCTCTTGTGAGCCTGCTAATCTTTCCGATACATTCAAAGAATGTCTGACTGATGGCTGCAAAATACTGCATAGAGGCCTAGCACTGGGAATATGAATATGACCATGAGAATGTTACAGATTTGACAGTCTCCTTAGTTTCCTGCACTTGAATAAATAACTGAATGAATGCTTCATGCTTCCATGCCAGCAAGGTCTGGAAAGCGTCCAAACTGTTTCAGACTTTAGGCTTTGTACAAATTGTTTCTAGTCCCTTGTCTTAGGCTTTGAGACTCTCTATTTAAATTGCCTCAACTCCTGAAGCTAGCACTCTGACTAAGCGGACTCTTCTTTGTTGCCTATGAGGCCAGAATTTCGTCTCTAGGAATAACCTGAATTCCTGTCTAGGCCTTTGATGCCATGAGATATACTTTGTAGGGGACACTTTTGACATGAATTTTTAGAATTTTGGGGGGAAATGATTTGAGAATCATAACCATTTTTAGTGCCCAGGTACAGAAGAGTCACAGATCTTTCAATGGACACTCTTTCAAGCTATGATCATTCTTTCTCTTGTGAGTAATTAGGTCCAATCTACCTGTCAAGGTGAACAGCCATCGCTGATTCACCATTTTCCATCATCTTTCTGATTACCTAGCATGTTTGTGTAGTAAGAAAGTGCAGAAAACTGAGAGCAGATAATAAGTGTTTGGTGAATTTTTGTGTGACCCACTGATCAGCTTCACTTCTCAGTCAGTCTCACAGCCACGCTGAAGAAAAACTTAATTTAGTTTAGCTGCTCTGTCTGGAAACTTGGCTTCTGAGCAGCCAGTTTAAATGTCCCTGCATCACATTTCCCAGTTCCTGTGGTAGAGCAGTTAGATCCAGATGAGATAACTCTGTCCTGAAATGTTGGGTTTTATAAATGAGCGAAGTCTTGGACATCAACTTTCCTGGTATTCACAGCCCTAGAAAATCACACTAAGAAATCAAAGGTGTTTGTTGATCAAATGTAGTGCACTCCACCTATCTCCGATTCGGTTTCTCAATAGTGGTTCTTAAGCTGTCTGGGGAAAGCCCCTTTTTCATCCAAATCTGTACAGACCTAGTCCTGCCACTAACAGACTTCTCAATGAGTGCTGAATGTCTCTCTGTTAAAGTTTTAATCAGGATGCAGCATCATTAGAGGAGTTGGAGGTGACTTGACAAACTTGATTACTTGGTTGCTCTCATCAGGCCTCTAAGACTTCAAACTTAAGGCCATAAATTGCTGAATATGAGAAATGTGCTTGCATATTCTATCTTAACTTGACACTTTTCTATCTGGTTATGTGCAATATTATTACTCATTCCTGGAGACAGAAGACTTACATACGTTATGAGAAGAAAAATATTTTTGAGGGAAGAAAACTCATTTTCAAGTATAAGTAACGTTATACTATGCCGGTACCTGTAACAGTAATGATTGATAGTGAATAAAAGCATGTCTTCAGGACCCTGAGGTTGCACAGTGTGACCTAAGTTCCCCAGTGTCCAAGCTAATGCTTTTTTTGTCAGAAATGTAAGCTCTTCACTTCACTCAAGACTACATAATTGAGCAGAATGATATTGAAATAATTCTAAAAAGTTTTTCTCCTGTGAATGAATTAACTGTTGCACCCCCAAAATAAACAGGCACCTTTTAACTACGCAACAGATAATCCCATAACAAATGAGACTGTCCAGAAACTGCTTGCAAAGCTGTTGAAGTTATATTCAGCACAGGCTTCCAGCATGAAAAAACAAATGTCAATGTTAATGGTTTCTTTTGACTCTAGTAAGTGGAACAATTGGAGTTCTGGATGATTGATGATTCTTCTATTAATCATAAAAGTCTTCCTAGAAATTACCTGTTTAGTTTAAATCAAGTAGTCAGTTTTACCTTGCTACAAAGACACAAAATATTTGATATACAGTTGATTTTGTAGTACAACAGTTTTGCAATGCAGACAATTTACTCTGGAAATTTTTTGAAATTCTAATTATCCTTGACAGTAAATGCATGTTAGTTTCTTGCTACATCGCAATAACTAAAATTTTCATTTATTGAAGTTTTTGCTTAAAAATGTCTCATGCAGCTTTATGGCAAAATTAAGGTAAATAATTATCAATTTTTAAGTGTGTGAACAAGCAAGCAAGGATGTAAGGGGTATTGCTTATTCAAGTAACATCTCTGAGTTTAATAGTTTAACATGTTGATTTTGGTTTTCCTTTTATGTGTGTTAAAGGACTACATATTAAAAAAATGTTTCAATGGTATTCTAATGATATTTCAAATTACTCTAGAACCTTGAACTGATTCGATCCCTATTTTTTGAGCAAATTTCTTTGAGAACATTACAAAACTTACAAAAGGCAAAAGTTTTTAAATTTTATTCCTTTTTATAAAGAACATGGCTTTTTTTTCTCTTAATTAGTAGCTTTTAAAAATCAAATTAATTAATAAATGTCAGAAATTTTATTGTGTAATTTGATTTTAGCTTTAAAATCTACACTTAAGCTTGAAAATCAAATTAATTTTTCTAGTTGCTGTAATGTTATCTATAGTCTTCACAGAGGGTTATGCATTTTTCTTAGACGTATTCTTGAAAAACTGACTGAGAACTTATGAATAAGATCAAGATAGAACAATATCACTGAGAATTACATTCTATGATAACTAGTATTTGCTCAACTTTTATATTAATAAGTTGGCTACAGGACTATATATGTGTGTGTGTGTCTGTGTGTATATGTATGTATATGTTTATATATGTATATGTATATGCATGTGCATGTGCAAGTGTATGTATACACATATAAGTATATATATACATACTCACACACTTCTGAAATTATTTGTTTGTTGGTGTTAATTTTTTTTTCTTCTGAATTTATACAGTGGATACCGATATCTATTAGTAGATTTGGGTGCTACCGAAGAATGCTGAGATCTGATTCTGGGAACCACAAATAAGATGTCTTCCTATTGCTTTGCAGTTTTTTCCATCCTACTCTCATGAACATGAGCATCAGAAATTAATTCACCAATTGTACGTTAATCTCTATAGAGGACTAAATAAATAAGACTCTTCTTTAGTTAAAAGGAAATTGTCTGGCAATGTGTGATTTTACATAGTTTTCACCTAAATGGAAGTATAGCATCCATGAAAAATTGGTGTGAATTTGAGACATTCTCTGGAGAAGTTTGCATGCATAAACGAATTAATGGACTACACATTAATATATGTGCAATTCTTAGGTGATAGTTTAAATATGAATAAGTTTAAGCAAAACAAGTTACAACCAATGTTGAAAAAATTCCTCATTTTAGCTATTTCTCAACGGTTTGTGTAGGAACACAATTGAATGGAAGTTGTGCTTGCCAACTAGAAGGGAGGTTTCCAACATTTTGCAGCACACCTCAGAGTATTTATGGCTCTACATAGCCACAACATGCCTTTCTTATCACTTACCCACAGGCTGTGTGAAACCCTACCTGGTTCCTTTTGTTATTTAACACATTGGTGACTGAGAGAGAGTGATACACAGACACTATGAAATATTTTGGGATTTTCCTACACAATGCCTGGGATTCTTCAAACAAGTGGCAGAACACCAGAAAAAAAAGCCATTCTAGTCTTTGAGAGGTAAGAGAGGTAGGCAAGGTTGGAGAAGAGGGGACACAACAGTTCTGGGCTAGAGCAAAGGCAGAACAACATATGGAGAAAAATCACAAAGGCTAAAGTGTGTCAAATTTGACAGGACCTGAAATCCACCTGCAAGGATCAATCATTTGGGGATATTTTGGTCATTTTATGAGGCAAGGAGGCAGGAAGTATGATGGCATAAAAAGAACAATTACAAGGAAGGAAGCTAGCTAACCAACATAGTGCTACCAGCTGCAGCTGGCCATTCCAGAAGAAGCAAGACAAAGCAAAAGAGACAATAAGGATGATGGGACAGGGTTACCAGGGAAAAAGTTTTTCATCTCTTTGAAAATGTAGAGTTTATATCATGGTTAAAGAAAGGGGCAATGTTTTTAAACTAAAAGAGGGTAGATTTAGACCAGATATAAGGAAGAAATTTTTTACAATGAAGATGGTGAAACACTGGAACAGGTTGCCCAGAGAGGTGGTAGATGCCCTATCCCTGGAAACATTCAAGGTCATGTTGGATGGGGCTCTGAGCAACCTGATCTAGTTGAAGATGTCCCTGCTTATTGCAGGAGGGTTGGACTAGATGACCTTTAAAGGTCCCTTCCAACCCAAGTTATTCTATGATTCTATGATTCTATGATTCTATGACCTGGTAGGTTAATATAGTTTCCACGATAAACAGATAGACAAACCAGCCCTTCCAAATCCAGCTTTAAGAACGTTGTCTTCCTAATGATTTTCAAACAAACAGCACAGTTAAGTTTTGGTTCTTTTCTGAAGCAGAAATTAGGCCCACGCTTAGTTTTTGTGCCACATGAATCTTTCACCAACCATTCTGAAAATATCACAAAGATATGAAAAACTGCTGTTGTAGAGATTACCCATTTAGTGTAGTCATATAGTATGGAAACAGTTTATTGACCACCTACTGTAATGTAAATGGGTCCTTATAACTTCTAATACTTTGGCTGTTTGCTGACAGGAGGAAGCAACATAATTTCATCTTTTATCCTTTCATACATGATCTAAAAGAGCAGTTACCTTGTGCTGGCAACCATGAGCAAGAGAGTCTGGTGCCACCCCTCCCCATCCTTGCTGGACTATAAAACACACACTGGAAAATCCTACCTATTGCTATAACAGTTCAGTAACAGACAATATAGGGAAAAGGAGAAAAGTTAGAACAGATTCCTTGAAGTTTTACTAAAAAAAAAAAAACCAATATGCCATTAGACTCACAACAATATCCTAAGTGGAGGTAGTCTGCTGTGTGTTCCACCTCCGTGGAGTTCACTATAGACTTGGAGATGACATCTGTTGCCTTGGAACAGAACGAGTATTGATTTACCCAGGATAAAGCGCATTTTAGCTTTCTAAAATTTATTTGTATAGTCCTAAAAACTAATCTGGGTCCCTCAGTCAATTTGAAGAGATGTAGGTACTTCCAGGGGGCAATTCATTCCATCCTAAGAAAGATCTCTAAAATAAGCAGGATATCATTGTGTACAGAGGGAGTCTAAATGCTAAATACCCCTTAATGTTTAAAAAGTCTTGTAGAGCCATACCTGATATTTAACAGTTTAATCCTTTTTTACAAAAATAGAAAAAAACAAGAAAATAAAACCAGAAAAATAGACATTAATTACCAGGACCAGTACTTATAGAGTTGTTATGAAATGATTATAGCTTTGGTGCTAGAGTAATTGTGTAAACAACACAGTATATTTTGTTCTACAAATGCAGATTTCACTTTACCTGAGAGATTTGAAGCACAGAATGTCTGTTTTGATCAGAATATTTCATTTACTACCGTAGTGTTTTTAATCTTGGTGAGTTATGCTCCATTCCAATTAAACAACCTGACCCCATGTCTTTGTAGGTATTTTGGCATGACACTCAACCACAGTGTACCTACTCCTCTAGTCTACTCTAATAAGACCGCTAGCTGACAGCACAAGCTGCCAGACAGGAAGCTGTTATCCAAATCTACCTCCAGTCCTGTAATAACAAAAACATTTACCTCAGCCTGTGTCTCCATTAACATGCTTTCCTTGTTGCTTTTTCTTCTGTTTTTTTTTATATTATCTCAAATAGAAGGTTTTTGTGGTGTGGTAGGTGACTAACCCAAAATGCTTATTTAAAACGTTCACTGCTGTAGTGTGAATCCCTGTGGTTTTGATTCAGAACCCTCTGGACATACTTCTTCCCTGTAACAGTCCTAGATGGCATGCACTCAGGGTCCTGTAACTCAGTCTTCAGAAAAAAAGAAATTTAAAAAATCTCAATCTGATGGAATCTCAGTTGTTTGTTCTCATTAGCTCTGTCCTGGTTTTAACTGGGATAGAGTTAATTTTTTTTCTTCTAGTAGCTGGCATAGTGCTGTGTTTTGGATTTAGTATGAGAATAATGTTGATAACACACTGATGTTTTAGTAAGTAGTAAGCTACTTAGCTAAGTAGTGCTTACACTAACCAAGGACTTTTCAGCTTCTCATACCCTGCCATCAAGAAGCTGGGAGGAGACACAGCCAGGCCAGTTGACCCAAACTGGCCAAAGGGCTATTCCATACCATATGACATCATGCTCAGTATATAAACTGGGGGGAGTTGGCTGGGGGGGGGAACCGCTGCTTAGGAACTGGCTGGGTATCAGTCAGCAGGTGGTGAGCAATTGCATTGTGCATCACTTCTTTTGTATATTCTATTATTATTATTATTATTATTATTATTATTATTATTATTATTATTATTATTATTATTATTATTTTCCCTTCCTTTTCTGTCCTATTAAACTGTTTTTATCTCAACCCATGGGTTTTGTTTTTTCTTTTTTTCCAGTTCTCTCCCCCATCCCACTGGGGAGGGGGGGAGCGAGCAAACGGCTGTGTGCTGTTTAGCTGCCTGATGAGTTGAACCACAACAGCTCTTATAAAGAGACCATAGGAAAAGCAAATTTGCCACAAAACACCCAAATACAGGGCCCACATGCACTTGGAAAGATGGGAACACCTTGAGAGCTGTGTTGCACGTTTCAGAAGTTGTGTTATCCAGCCCATTTCAAGTAGGATGACTGCACTGGAGTTCTGAGTTTGTTTATTTTTGTACAGAATACAAGAGATGTATAATCTCTGTTTCTGTGACTTTTTTGAAAAAAATGTGAATTTCTGTGAATGCATGTGGACCCAGCAGCTGTTTGTGAAACAAACATTCCATGAACATCATTATGGCTAATTTATTTGGTATTGTCTCTCTGGAATTTCCAAGCCTCACCAGAAGCTGTAGCTTATTAGAGGCACTTAGCATAGGCTTGTGTAAACTATATTCATGGGTTCTCTGTCTGGAATGAGGGAGATGTCCTCATGGCCTGTGGGACTGCCTGATGTGCTCTTCCATTTTGCAAATTACAATTTAATATATTTATTTAGGACACTTATTAAATATTGATGGAATAATACTAAAAATATTTTTCAAGTCATCTGAAAGGGTTTTCTTTTCAAGTAGCCTTCAAAAAGTTAAAAGCACAGTCCTTAATAACATTCATCCTCAGTTATTTTTTACCACAAAGGCAGTACAAAATTTGCTCAAAAGTTTCTTAACAGTGTATATAGCACTGGCAGAAAAAATTATTTGTAGTGTAGATGAAAGAAGAGCACATGTTCTTAACATTCCTCTTAACATTAAGATAAAAAGACAACATACTTTTTTTTTCTGATGTTATGTCCAATGGAATAGTGGACTAAGGAAGATTTTCTTGGGTCTGAGACCCAGTTCCACAAACTGACATTTCAGAGAAATCTCAGGTGTCCTAGTGGGTGATGATATCAACATTGACCTCTGGGCATGCTTATTCTCAGGGGCAGTTACAACACTCCTGCAGCTTACAGGAAAGAGGTCAGGCACAAAGTGTCAGGGTTTGTTCACATAACAGATAAATGCACCACTGACTGCACATAGGAGACACTCGAGCTCCTCCTCCACGGACAAGATTGCTACAGAGCTAGTGCCAGAGGTGTTCCAGACAGTAAGCAGTATGTAAAATTGGTGAATTTGCACGACTTTCCCAATTCCACCAGTTAGGCAGCCCATAAAAGAAATACTGTTATTACTGCACTTAATTTGTAGCTGACTTCTGGTTCCAGAAGTTCTGCTGTGGAAAAGAAACTCAGGAAAAAGGAAGGGTTACTTAACAGCCATATAAGAAACAGGATATCTAGCTTTCACAAAAGAGGACTTACTAGAGACATATTTCAATTCCTTCCTATACAGTATGTTATTGTATGGCAGTTTTCCTTTCTATACTTGATTCCTTTTCATGCTTTTTTCTGTCATATCTTTAATGCTTTTTTTCTATCTGTTCATCGCAATTCAGTGAGTGTGCTGCTGAAAATATTTCAGATCCATCCAAGTTCAGATCAAATTGACCATCTCAAGGAGAATAGCCTAATATAGTTTAGTCCTGCCTCAGCTTTGAACTCAGCTGAGGGAAAGCAAACAAAGTTTTACAACCCATTCTGCTCGCTTGAAGCAACAATGCCTGGCTGAAAACAAGAGTATTTTTATTAAAAGTTCTAAAAACTAAAGCTGGATTTTCTTGACATTCTGTGTTAAGGTTTTGATAAGTATGATCATAAAACTTCACTGTTTGTATTAGAGTATGACCCTTTCCCGCATTTTTCTTTGTAGTGCCATACTACCTTGCTGTATGATCCAGTGTTCTGTACATACATATACAGTAGTCTGTGTTCATTATGATAGGTTTGGAAGCTTTTTCAAAAGAAGAAATAGTTGGTTATGCAAACTTTCACATTCTTCTGTATCTCATCTGATTATTTCCCATAAGTACATTCTGTCTCTTGTTGAAGACCACACATGAAAAATGTCATACTCAATACTTTAGTTTCTCAAAACTGAGATACAGAAGGTTTGGGGTTTTCAAAATCAAATGTGAAAGTGGATTATAGCTATAGCCATGGAATTGCTACCGCAGCATCATAAAACAGTATAAAAGACTGTCAAACTTTCAGTGCTTGAAAAGAAAGCCTTATTTAAAAAATATTTCCATATGTTAATCAGATGTTCACACTACTTTATACATTTTGATGTTAAATCCACCCAGAGACAGATATTATTATACTCAACCACCATCAAGTGGCATCAACTTTCTGGAAAAAACTGAAAGGATACAAATGTGCCTTCGTTGTGTATGTGCTAAATGGAGCTTTGCTTTGTTTAACTGGCTTGGAACAGTTACAGTGCTAAGTGAGAGCCACACAAAGAAAGATGCATATGAGCAAAAATAACTAGAACGGAACTAAAACTAGTTCAGGGACCTTCAGAGTTTTTTCCAAATCTTGCAGGATGTCATCTACCGGAAAGTTTCTCAGGCAAATAGCTAAGGAAGATTAATTCACTGATTAAAAGCTTGTCAATGAGGGAGAAGGGCAAAGGGAAATCAATAGACATCAAAATAAAATAAAGAACAGTAAAATAATTCCTTTTGTCCTATGACACTTTAAACTCTGTATTATTTCATATGTATCTTTCTGGAAGTCCACCTCTCTATGCATTTAAGAATTTTCACAGGAGAGTGAAAATCAGCCACCATGCACACAACCAAACAACAAATCTATAAAATCATTGTGATTCTTGTGTAGCACAGATTAGTTAAGATCATTTGGCTAGTCATTCAATAGGCTCTTTAATATCACTAACTGGATTATTGCACTTTTTTTCTGATAATCCTGACACTGCTTCTGGACATGGATTTTTTTGAGGGAAGATTTTCATACTAGAATTCCGTGTTGAAGCTGCCTACCAGTTTAAGCTTATCCTTTTCATAGCTACTGTCTTGTTGGTGCTTTAATTTAAAATTCACTTTTCAAAAGGCATGTAGTCAATGTGTACAGAGATTTTGTACACTTTCAAGTACTATAAACCAGCAGAATTTTCTTCAAACCAGTAGAATATTCTTCAAGCAGAATAAGATATTCACAGGCAGGGACAAAACAAGAAACACTTGTATCCTTACCTGATCATCCTTTCCTGACCACTTTTAGTACAATACATGGGTTAGGATCCTCTCAGTGTCCTTTTCCTGGGCTCAATTTCTCCATAACATGGAGCCTCTCTCATCTTGTTTTTTTCTCCAGTTTTGTTTTGCTCTGAAGTTGATAGAGTCCCTTTGATTTATAAGTGCCTTTCTTCTTTCTGACTCCAAAGTCCTTTTATGTGTGTGACTAACTTGGTCAATATGTTTTTAAATGTCTTTACTTTCCCACTGGGAAGAACGTAATTGGGACAAACCCTACCCTCCTGAAGACAACTTACAGAAAAATGAGTTTCTTGAGGTACTCCTCTGTTTGACATGGGCCCACTGTACACATACCTGCTATTATCTCTTAGTGATAAATATACAGACATGGAGCGCATTCTTCACCTGTTGATGTAACACAAGGAGTCTGGGGAGAAAGCACTGCAGCCACTGTAGTAGTCATTAAAGATGCCTTAGTTTCAACTGCGGTTCAAAAGCTGTGTGTACGTGAATTCCCCAGGCTGAAGCGTCATGTGCTACAAATATGAACCCACCACTGCAGTCTTTGTCTGTTGTTTGAATGAGGAAGAGGAGAGCACTCTTCCGTGCTCTCCCTGATTCAATATTACATGCTTAAAATAGTACTCCACGTAGTAGTTTCTCCAGCTTTTCCTCACAGTTCTCAGATAGGACTCATGCCATAGAGCAGAACCTGGTGAAAGAGAGGGAGATAATACTGAGCAGACCACTGCTTCCTAAGGAAGAGAGTGTCATGGAGGAATTGAAAACTGTACATGCTTAAGGGTCGGAGTCTGGCTAAGAATAAAATCCATTCATATCAAAATGATGGTGCAAGATCTTTTTCAATTACCACTAGGAACTAAGCGCCTAATTTTGGGAAAGTGATGTGTGCTCTCTTGAACCTGAAGTTTTGGAGGTGTTGTAGGCAAGTTCATGGAGCAGATTTAGCTTAACTGGCTTGCTGGGAATTTCCCCTCTCTAAAGTCTGGCTCGACTGCCACTGTGCTCCAGCTCTACCCAGCTGTCAGAATAGCTCTTTGTGGCTATGGGGTGATATCAGTGTGAAATTAACTGTGAAATGAAAAAGACCAATAACTGAGCCTTTTCAGGCAGCTTGCCTAGTCCAAAGCAAGAGGTAGTGATTAAAAAGGTTGCTATGAACAGCAAGAATACCACACCCCAAACTATTTGTTTGCACTTTGAACCAGAGCATTACAGAGCAAATGCATGACTTATGTTGTAGCTTCGTGTTGTCTCCAGGAAACCTTTCATAAAGTTAATGGATACAGCTGTCACCCTTTGAGATGAAGTGATCTTCTGAGTTTAGCAGGAAGGCTGTGACTATTGCATTCAGCTTGGGTTCAGATTTTTAGAACAATTCGAGAATCTTATTCCCAAATCAGTTTTTCTGGACAGTAACAATAGCAGAAAATAAGAAACGGCTTCTGAAGCTAATGTCCAGATACGCGCTGTAATACAGTTAAAAACAAAAAGAAACATGGGTGCCAAACCCCAGCACATCAAGGACAAACCAGGGGAGAAGCTCTGTGCTATGCATAAGTAAGTGCTTTTCCCTTATGAAGTATGAACTACAAATTCATGTTCTGAATGCAGACATATTTATCATAAGCAATAACACCAACACCTTGAGTGAATCTTGGCCATTATAAATTCTTTTTTCTCTAGCAAGTTATCAACTCTCACTCTCTCTAGCAAGGAAAATCCACTTGCAGAAAATGTGTTTAATTATGAAGCAAAATTTATGTGGAGTGAGAATACCTTTTTTTTCTTTTCTTTCTTTTCTTTTTTTTTTTTAATTTCAACTGGTCTAACATGCAATATTCCTTCTTACAAAACCTTGCCTCACAACTAAAAGAGTGGATGAAGCAGGCTTATTTCCTTGAATCTTCACAGCTGTAGTGACTTTACTAATACAGCATGATTTCTAGTTGTGGTGGTGCTTTTAACAGAGAGGAGAAATTTCTGTCCACTGGAATTAATATGGTTAGGGATACTACTGGGAATGGGGAAAAAGAGAAAGATTTACCTCATGACCATCCCCATCCCCAACACACACAATTATATCAGTTTCTAAATCTAAATCTCTTTTTAAGTCTCAAGTCTGGCTTTAGGGCTTGTTGCTGCAGGGATTCTTTTTTCTTAGCAGAATTTCTGATCCTTATCAGCATTCAACATTTCTGAGTAAAAGGCATTTCTCTTGAATGGCCAATGCAGCTTCACAGCTGCTTGTCAACCTGACAATAAGTAGAAACACAAAATGTTCTCTCTTTTCTTTCGTTTATGCTCAAAATGCTGAATGGAGAAATAAAGCTCATTGCAAGTGAAGATGCAGTGGGACATCACCTTGTCCCACAAATCAGTTAAAGCCATGTATTTTTTTTCTTGATGAAACCCCAAAGGTCTTCATTTAAAAACCAACTGATTCAGTCTTCATTTATGAATTAGCAATAATGTTTTTAAAAAGCTCAGCTCAGAATTTAATATTATTCACTGAAGGTGGATCTGAGAGAATGAAGAAGCAGAGGGACAACAGGTAGGGGAAATATCATTCACTGGACTGAGCCAGGGTGGCAAAAGGAGTAGGGTGAGAACTGCAGTAGTGGAAATGGTGGCTAAATGATACTGATGTATGATTTAACTTGAAAACCCTCTCCCTAACATCTTTTATTATTGTGTTCAGTTTTACAAATAAAATAGGATTGTGCAGTTAGAGACTTCTTATCTGATCAGATACATCTGCTGACAAAATAAGCATAAACTGAGCAAATTGACAGCTGCTATTGTGGTTGCTGGAACTTGTGAGCTATTTCCTCTTGTGAGGTAAGGTATTTTCATAGCGCATAAAGTGAAATTACACACAAAAAAAAGAAATTGAGTTTAACTTGACTATTACAATAAATGTTCATAGGTCTGAGGAAAGGTGACAGCACAATTTTGCTTTAAATACTTATTTGTGTTTTGTTCATTGACAATATCACTATGGATTTATCTGTAAGTATTAGGAGTATTTACTGGGATTGCATAATCATTTAAGTCCATCCTTAACAATAGCGGATGGTATCATAGTGACTGAATTCAAGGAGATCATCCTACTAATGTAAATCCAATTCCATGCAATGAATCCTACCATGTACTTAAAACACATCACTGGCATAACCTCTTCTAAAACTTCTTTGCATCTGCACAGTCTCAGTCTTCTCTTCATATTCGTCCTCCTCTTTTTTGTTTCTTTATTTTTCTTCTTTTTTTTTTTTTGCTTTAGTTTTTTATCATTTGGGATTCTGTCTCTCCTTCAGCATATGAAATCTAAGGACACTTGATATTCTTCCCTAAAGCCAGCAACAGATGAAGGCAGCTGCAGATAAAATGACTTGCTGAAACGTCAGCTGTAGCCAGCGGTTCCAGCTTGTTGGAACGCCACCATCTATATGCTTGAGAGACTTTCTGGAACTATACAGCACTATAGATGACTGCTAGGGGAGTCATAACATAAGACATGCAGATGTTCCTACTTACTCCACCCAGTCCCAGTTTATTTAATACACTGAATTATCTTAGCTTCTTAAGGAAGCAAGAAATGATAATAAGCATTAAAAAGCCATGGACCATGACATGTACTTCTCTCTTGGACCAAAAATCCTGATGCCAGAAGAGCGAAAGAACCACTGAGGTTCTGCTTCAATGCAACATCTCAAAGAAAGAATACACCTGGGACTTTCTGTCCCTCAGAAAAGTGTTTATGTCACAGGAGAGTTAAAAACCAAGAACGACAGTGAATCACTAGTAAGAAACTGTTCACTGAAGTTATAGGAGGCCTGAAAGGTCTATGGAAAGTTTTACTGATTACAGAAGTCTTCTTTTTTTATGTCTCCTAGCATAGTTGAACAGGAATATACTGATGGGGTAAAACATGTAAGGTGGATGCATAGGGATGCTAGATTTTAAATATAAAAAAAGGAATGCTTGAGCCTTCTCTCCCTCTCTTCTGCTGTGGCACCGTGAATGCTTATGTTCTCAGAGCTGCAGCCTGGGAAGAACAGATAGGAGCCAAACAAGAAAAATATGGAAAAAATTATCTCCTCTGTGCTTTTTATACAGGACATAGAGCTTGAAAGCACAATAGAGGAAATCCCATATTACAAGAGAGGTCTGGAAAGCCTGTGTCTGTGTGAAGTTTGCCTGTTTGCAGTTTCTCAAATTAGATAATGAACAAAGCTCTAGACCAGCAGTTCCCAGCTTCAGCAAACGTTTGTGAAATGTAAAGCTGTTCATCTCTATCAGGCTCCTCGACCTGACATTGCGCACTGGTCACCAGGAGGGAAGAAAATGGTTTATTGCAACATCACGTCAGCAAGAGGCCCAAAACCTTTCCCTCTTAGCATTGCTAAACCTCTTGGGAAGAGTCACGCTAATAGAATCTCAGGGGTATACAAGCAAAACGCGAAGGAGGTGAGACATCTGAAAGAGTCTCTGTTTCAGCACAAGACTGACCTACTCACCTCCAGGTATTAAAATACATCCATCTTCCTTTCAACTGTTCCCTGCTTCAGATGGCAATTAGTACTGGGAGCTAGATGCAAAAAAAATCACAAGCATCTGAAATACCAGGAATTGAGTACCAAGAGTCAAAACTGCATCTTGAAACTATTTAATCAAGTGCTACCTCATCTACCTTAACTTCATGAACACCACACTGTGACCTTAAAGTACCTGAGGAAGCTCAGTGACAGACACCACTATGGAATCCTAAAAGGACTCAATGGCCAGAGTGTGTTCTCCCCAGCGCCTCTGCCACGGCCGTTCGGCAGGCACTCTCAGGACCTCTGTAGTTGTGCCTCCCTTTCAGAAAGAGTCCACGGGGATTTCTTCTCCCCCTGCCTTTTTTTACACAATAGAAAAGTGGCAATTAGGAAACTGAAGTGCAATATCCTCCTGTCATGCAGGCAAGCAAACCCACATCTCCCAGGAAACTCTTTAACCACAAGGCTATAAACAGTCAGGCTATAAACAATGCATCAGGGTGCTGTGGGAGGGGAGATGTCACCACTTTGAAGATAAGCCATTGTGCAGGCATCCATTCTACATTCATCATGCTAGAGAGAGAGGGTGACAGGGAGCAGGACTGGGTGCCCAGCATCAGCAGCCGCTGCTGTTGGCTAAGCGACTTACCTGGGGGACAGCCTGGGTCTCACACTTTGTGGAGGGAACTGTGTACACCAGGTTAGAGCCAGGTTAGAATTTTATGTGACAAAAAGAGAAAGATATTCCAGATATCTTTTAGCAGAGCTTGATTCTTTTGGAAAGCAATTACAAATAGTTAATAATACTAAATAGGGCAAGGATTCAGCAGCAGATATTAAGTGCCTACAAGTACTTCTTTACAGCATAGAAGCACACAAAAGGGCAAGGTCCC
This sequence comes from Theristicus caerulescens, assembly GCA_020745775.1. NCBI lineage: Eukaryota > Metazoa > Chordata > Aves > Pelecaniformes > Threskiornithidae > Theristicus > Theristicus caerulescens. Next base: position 131,039,297 of record CM036558.1, on the reverse strand, counting down.
AGACAAATATGGCTAGCCTTAGACAGCTACATTACACACTTCTAGCATGCTGGATTCCTCTTCTTTGTGCCAGACCTACCTCCTACATTAAATCCAGCCTGATGTTTACTGTGCGCATGAGGTCAAGTGTTTGTAAGCAGACCTATTATAAACTGCTGAATACATTACAGCTGACAAATTAGCCGTCTAACCCGCTGTCCTCCATATTGCAACATTACTGAAATTCACCCAGATAGATACTTTTGAACTGTCCTGTAATTGGAACGTTATCTGGTATGAAGAACATGGGCATGTTAACAATCAAGACGTCTGCCACTGCAAAACTAAAAATATTAAATTGTCTGTGTTCTGCATAAAGTAAGCTTGATTGAGTCTGTTCCCACCAAACAATGGGCATCATGCCATTGACTTCAAAGCGAGATCTGGGCTCAGATGTTTAGTGTAGGAACTGGATCAATTGCTTGACTTCCCAAAAGACCACCAAAGACAGAAGTGTCTGATAGACAGACTTGGTTAAAATAGAGTAGTCTTAATCCAAACGTTTACATTGACAGGGTCATTGACAGGCCCACAGAATCACCTGTGCAGCCTCATAAATTTGGAGAAGGAAAAGACATGAAAATGAAAATAGCAATAAAATGTATCCTGTTATGATTACCTTTCTAGAGAAATCAAAAAGTCAAAACTGAAAAAAAAAAAAACACCAAAAACCCCAAACTAAAAAACCTGAACTGGCAGTTCAGTTGTACACAATATCCAAATGAAATAAAATACATCAATAGCAAGGATCCAGGATGGTTTGCAATAATTAGAACAAATGCTAAACCTGTTTTAGATTGCTGCCATACACATGTCTGTACACAACACAGGCAGTAAGTGAATAGTTCAGAAGTATACAGTGTGGGGAAGATTGACCCTAGCAAAAGAACATGGACGTAAATGTATAGAGTACTGCTGACAGTCTTTATAGCATCAGTGCCAGCACACTTAGCTGCCTGATGTTCTCTCATGACCTATGGTTACCAGATGTGCAATATTTGTCTCATGATAACCTTCCATCTCTGCCTTTCAAACTGTAATTAATGATAAGTATATTTTGAAAAGGTAGCTGACGGTATAGGAAACAGACAGGTTTCTCTTTCAGGATCAGCTAACCACATGCAGGTATCTGCCAACTGCCTTCTCCCTTTCAGAAAAATTACATCTTATTAATTTCTAGCACAAGAATCTTTTCATGTTTTCTGGTTTTTAAATATAAATTATTTTTTCCATTTTCTATTACTTGCTTACTTCCCTGTTATTTTTCCTCCACTGAGATCTATAATGGTATTCTTCCCTCTCTAACCCTTTCAGTCAGTACCCTAAACCACTTCCATCCCAGCCCAGGGCCAAATATCGGAATAAAAATAACTCTTAGGCAAAGTCCCTTTTGCCACACAGGCAACAATGTACATTATCCCTCTTTCCAAGCAGTATGAAAATGCCTCTCAGATACTGACTTAACATTCAGTGCAACCAGCTGTTGGACAGGCCTGAATCTAAGTGCAAGTTTCACTGACTTCTCTCCTTGGGTTTTGGTGATAGTGTATCAAAATCTGAAAGTCCTGAGTTTCTTTTCTTGCCTTAACTCCTTCAGAATTCAGCACAAAGGTGGCCTGAGTCACTAACAGGAACCAGATGACCTTCCCCTTTCACTGATCTCTTATTGGGTTACTCTTTTTCAGTAAGGTCTCCATAAAAATGACTGGAAAGATTATTCATAAAAGCTATTTAATATGTGATGCCTAGTCCATAGATGCAGGCTATTGCAGCACTGCATGGCTTTACAGGTTCTGATCTAACAAAATTCACATAATTTTGCAAGACTCATTCAAGGCCTCAGCTTGAAGGAACTTTCCTTGGTAGGTGGATATTTTTTTTCTTGTGGTTTGGAATGAAAGACATTCAGCTCCATCTGGCTATGGCCATTCTTTTCATCTTCTCATCTGGATAGTTTTTTACAGTCCAGGACAATGTGGTAGTTACTTTTTACATTTTAGTACTATGAATGCACAAGCACCTGAGGATCTCTCTCTTGCAACTTTTTTCCCTTTCCATGAACATCTGTACCTGCATACTCAGTAATGACTCTGTGTTTCCACAGCCAGAATACAAACACATTCCAAAAAACATAACTGAAAACACTGGAAAAAGCTTTTCTGAACAAAGCTGTAATTTATGTAAATGAAACTTAAGAAGTAATTTTCCCTTTCCCTACTGATTAGTGTTTTTCTCTTGAAGCCTTCTAGCTTTGGGGCTTACATTCTGGTGTCAACATTCTGGGCTCTGAAAACAGCTGAATGGTTTCAGAGCTTCAGTCAGGAAAAAAAAACAAACCCAAATGTCAACTCCATGCTTATTAAAACAATGATAATGCAGAAATAAAGTGTTTACAGATTGTTTCCTGTATTACATTACTAGTCTTAAACATAAGCCTTTAATGAAGAAATGCCACATTAATAGGGCATCAGGAACCACTGAGGGATCAAAATGATGCAAGCACTCCTGACATGGTCAAATCTTCCTTTAGAAAAGCAGCCAGTTCTCCCCAGTAGCTTAAATCTTGCAACCCTTCCCTTCACAACCCATCACAGGTTCCATAATAAGTATATACAACTAGCCACACAGCCACAGCAGTGGAGAGACTGCGAAAGCTGAAGGAAGAATTCAGTCTGTTGGGTGGGTTAAGTAGATGTCATGAAAACCTCACACAAAGGCTGTGGTTTTAGATGCCATAAATGATTTCCTCTATGAACAACAAATTAGAGAATACTCAAAAGGAGAAGCAATTCTTGAGATCATCCTGAGATATATGTGACTTAGTCTAATATGTAGTTATTAAACTACACTAGAAACTTTATTAATGAAAATTTATTAGGAAGAGCCAAAAAGTATGGAGACATATGACAACAGAGACTTTAAATAAACATTTTATCAAGCCAAATAACCTTGAAAGAAACAATATAACAACATCAAGGTTAAATGTCAGATTAAAGGAGGCTAATACAATAGTCATCCCACAGAAATGGAAGCCACATCTGACTAGAATAAAAAGAAATTAGTCTTAGCTCTGGCAAGTTAGGTCTAAAACCATAACAACGAAAAATGTATTTAAAAGAAGAAAAGCATGGACACTAGTGATAAAACTTCATATCGTCATTCTCCTTTGATCTACATGCTAGCTGGTGAGTTTTCATTTTCTAATAGATTTTAAGGTGCCTTAAAATTATATTAACATAATATAAAACAAATATGTCATTTGCATTGTTGTTCATTCTGTAGTGAAACTTTCATATGATACAAAAAAATTCGGATTAGTTCAAAACTATCCTGACTGAAAATACTGCAAGAGGAGTTAACAATATTAGACATTGAATGACAGATGAAAATCAGGGTCAATACATGCAAAGAAATACACATGAGCAAAACCAGATTTAATTGTATCTACAAAATGATGGGTTCTAAATTTGCTGTGACCATTTGACAGGTCTTCATCTACCCACAGCTACTGGTTATTGTATATAATCCTCTGAAAATATCAACTCCATAGTGAGGTCCAGTCAAAAAAGCAAACAGATTAGGACAAAAATACTACTGAAGGACTAAGGAACATAGCAGTAAACATCTCTGTGCACTTCATTAATCTTCAGTGCACACTCTCCTGAAAAGCGTGTGCAGTTCTGGTTGCCCTGTATCAAAAAGGACACAGTAAAATGTAGAAGTGCAACAAAAATGATCAAAGGTAGACAATGGTTTCTGTAGGAGGAAGGACTTTTCTGTCTGGAAAAGAGAAAACTAGCAGGGAGCATCATACAGGATCATAGGAAAATTCAGTTAGGAAGAGACCTCAGGAGGTCTCTAGTCCAACCACGTATTCAAATAGAGTGGCCTCTGAGGTTTATCCAGTTGGATCTTGAAAAACCTCCAAAGATGGAAACTGCACAGCCTCTCTGGGCAGCCTCTTACACTGCTTCACTGTCCTCATGGTATAAAAGCTTTTCCTTATACCACGTCTGACAATTTCTTGTTTCAACATATGTCCATCGCCTCTTGTGAAGAGCCTGGCTCTGTCTTCTTGATGACCTCCTCTTAGGTATTGGAAGGTTGCTATTTAGGTCTACGTGAAACTTTCTCTTCAGTCTTGGGTCAGTAAAATGGTGACATTCATGGAGAAGACAGATAATGATTGCTCAGTGTTTCTCATAACACAAAAGACAGGAAATAACACTTTTAAACAAAAAGCTTATAAAAAAAAGATTAACTGCTTCTTTTCCCCAGAAAATATATAGTTGTAGATGATGTATAATTGCAGACAATTTCAGACTTTGCAGAATTAATTGCCATATGATTTTGTGTCCTAGAAATAGGGTTTTGAACCCACGATTCATGAAGTCTATAGGAGCTTTAAACATGTCTAGGTAATGTCTATGCAACATTTAGTTTGGAAAATACCTTTTCAAAGACTATTAGAATCTGGGAAGGTTTGCAAGAGGAAGTATCACTCTAAACTTTCCTGATCCTTGTATACTTTGCCAAATTATCTGCTATTTGTCATAGTTAAAAACAGGGTGGTAGTCTACCTCTGGACAGCAGGTCTCATGATACTCTATGCCTTTATGCATAACAGAACTGACAGACTTTAGAAAAATTGTCATTGGCTCCTGGGCTGGGTGCATGTTCTGCTCTACACTGAGTCCCTGTTAATGCCTTTCAGTTATTCACTCTTCCTTCTACTGCAGCAGCTTCTGGATACTGCTGGATTTTCCCTCAAATATACACCCTTGATGAGCTTAATGGGAAAATGGTAACAACAGCTTGACTGTGTAAATAGAGAAATGAATGTTTAAAGAACACAGCACTGCATTAGATCAACCGCAATGAAAATGCAGGGGTGAACAGGAAATCAAGTCATTTTATGAGCTTTTGTTGTCATCATGGATGCAGGGAAATATTCAAGGGTGCAAAGAGACAGAGTACTTCTCTGAAAGACATTATATTTCCATATATAGTTGTATTTATTCGTTTGTCCTTAAGCCACCCACAGGAGCTTTTCAAAATAGAGATCTGTTTCCATTCATGTTTCAGTGTTGTCTGCAGACTTCAGTGGAGTTACACTTCGTGACAGGCAAACTTCAAAAGGTTTAGAGGTTCAAAGCTTGTATGGGCTTATCTGAATTTCTCAGGTCTGCAAATCTCATGGTATCAGCCTACAGCTTGGTACTTCAAGCAGTTCCTGGTGAAATCCCAGATGGAAACAGAGACATAGTTTGACTTCAGAGGGCCTGGGCCAAGATATGCATTCAAGCTGCTGATAGGTTTAACAGGGGGTTGGAGACGCAGTGCATGTTGGCAAAACCCGAAGCCAGATATGCGCAGACTTTTTTGATTCTTCATGAGGATCCCACCATAGAAAAACACAGAAATTCATTTTCCACACATCAAAAAAGAGGCATTTTATTTTTTTTTATTATTCTAATCCACTCCAAAATTTAATAGTTTGCACAGATATTATTTGCAGTATTGCTTTTTTTGCACAAAGAACCATGAAATCAACAGGACTCTCACAAAACTGAATGCACTGTATCTCCCTTATGAGTGACCACTCTTCTGGTCTTTCCTTATGTCATGAGGGGCATTTTGCCAAAGATATCGCTGCTTTCTATCTGTCTGTTTATATCATGCTCATCTATTCTGTAGTTGTTCTCCCATCCACGATATGTACATACCTGTAACCTCTTAAACAACATAGCATTACAGTAATGACCTGTTGAAATGCCACTGTTTTATCTTCTGGGTACCTCTCAAGAGCAGTAAGAAATTTGCAGAAAAGAAAAACCAGTGAAGGTGATTATTTTGTCAAACGTAATCATTTCCATACTGACAGCTCAGCAATGAAATGTGCCTGTCTTAATAAAGTGTTTTACTTAAAGCCTTCTCTTTGCTGAATAACAGCATAGAAAGTTTTACTTACTAGTTCATGGCAATTTCTGACTTTTCTGTTTTATAATTTTAGCTTGCATAAATAACTTGCTGTAACAACGAAGCAGCTCATTTATATATTAACTAAAGTTAAGTGAAAATTAATTGCAACATATAATCTAACATACCAGCTCTTTTAAGTGGATCTGATATTGTAAATAACACATAGCATTTGGATGAAGCTAGTCTCAAATTTCATGATACTCCCTTTTACTTCAGATTTTGACAGTGGTGGAGCTGCACTTCAAGCAAGTCTTGGCCAGTTCAGAAATAGAATGTGTATTTCAGTGTCTATAATTCCCACAACATAGTTGTTTTATATCTCTCTCATGTCACTGACTGCGTTAGAGATTATGTTACAGATTTTATTAGTCATTAAAATAATTTTGTTATGATGTAGATAAAATAGATGCTTTTCTACTTAACAACAATTTTTCCTAATATTTTTTCTGCAGATGCAATTCCGTTGTCACTAATCATAGTTCTAGTTGAAACTATATTATGTCATGCAATAAGTGCAACAGGAATTTCTCCCTAGTATCACATTTGTACCCACTTAGTGGGCATCTGGCAGCAAAATATGAATTAAACATACCATAAGAACGTTTCTGTGGAGGCAAGGTGAAGAGGTAATTTGTCTGAAGCAGGGGACTAGCATTTGGGTATATGGAGAAAGGCAGATTTTTTGAATACTTAGCTACAAGCAATTTACTAAAACAACTTTAGTAAGACATTCTTGAAAGCAAATTTACATATATACTAGCAATAAAAATTATGTTATCTCTTATGTTAATACTACAAAGTTACCAATAAATAGAAAAATCAGAATTATGCAAGTAGATATCGAGCCAGCTTTTTTCAATAAGCCAAGCATGCTCAGGTGATTCAGTGTGTTCTTCATACTTCCAGAAGAAGTACGGCTTTTAATTTCACAAATTTGTTTGGAGCCATCTTACGCTATGCCTGCTTACCAGCAAATAAAACGACAGAAAGCATGGCCGATTCAGTACACATTTCATCTTAAACTCAGGGACAACAGCACAGAATGCATTAATCTAGCTCATTTTCCAAAGACTGTACATAATATGCAGTTCATCTGAATCTCAGTGAAACATGATTTTGAGAGTTTGCCAGCTTCACAATGTTCCTGGGAATAGTTTATCACTGGTGTTCTCCATTTCCTTTCTTGATCCTCTCCTTGAGAGGCAGCCAAGCAAATGTTGGATAAATATATCTGATAGTTTCTATGTCTCAGCAACTAATCAGAAATAACTGGACCAGCTCTTGCAGAAATAAAACCCAATGTCTGGCTCTTAATGTGTGGTTCTTAAACATAGAACTTTATCTTTAATAAACAGGCCAAGGGAATGTTTTTGTAGTTCATTTAGAGTACTTTTGTTGTTTTTTATAAATATACATGCAATTAAGAAGCACTATATTAGTTGCTTCGCCCTGCATGCTAAATATTAATCTCCTTACTCCATAATTTTTCAATTTTGAACAACCTTAGGATGCCTTTTATTGTGAAGAGTAATGGAAATAGTAGGGAAAAAATGTTGAACAAAAAAACCCAGTTCATATTTAATGGCTTAATAAATTCCAGATTTTGACTATGCAGATGATGAAGCAGAAAGAATTTTTTCTTTTCATTAAAAAATACATTAAAGATCTAAATCCAGGTTGTATTCAGTTTTTTTACTTTGACTATCATCATTCTTACCAATGTAAGCCACATTCCCTAGCTGGCAGGGACTTCTAAACACAAATGTGCTCTTGTGAGCTGCACTGGCTATCCTGGAAAGTAAAGTGTGTTATTTTGCCACTAAACAGTTACAGCAGCATTGGAGGCACCAAAAGTCAGTGTCCTTCTACCCTCAAGACCACCAAGAACAGAGAAAGAAATAAAAGGCATTTTCTGAAGTTGTTATCTGTCTATTAAGGCGTTACAGGACTGAACTTTTGGACCCCTCCTGAAGTGAATGGCCTGCACTAGAGACTTCTTTGGTTAAAATCACTGGCATAATATTAAAATGTTGCTACCTCAGAGTCCTTTCTTTTGATCACAGTTTCTGTGACTAGCGTCTTTCCTCACTGCATAAAGCCACATACCTTCCAGAAGTGTTCCTTCAGGGATCCTCTCTTTATGACACTTGTCCTCTAGAGAAGAGAGAGGAACAAACAGTTGTCCTTGTGTTCCCCCTAATAAACCATGTCTGAATGAACTCCATCTTTTTTCCCTTATTTACATGTGAATAATATAAAACTGTAGTAGATTCATTATCCCTTTGTCCTTCATCTCTCTAGAAGCCAACTCAGAACTTACAACTGTATTGCCAATTAAATTATCCTCTTCCTCGCAGTCGTAAAAGCCTGTGATTCAGTACTAGCAATCTCAACACTTTAGAGTGAAGGAATCCTAGAGAAATTGTGCAAGTCTGCATTTCTATGGCTTTTAGCTGGATGAGGTAGATTCTGCCTGGCAGTAACTCCCTACCTAGGTGAGAGGTGGTCAAGTGTGCAGTCACTGATCCTTTAGGATCTTGTGGCTAGAGCTGGTGGTAAAAGCATACAATATTCTTGGGCTTTCCTTGTTCTGCTCCATTGTCAAAAGCTCTTGTCCAAACCGCTCTACCCCCTGCAGGTTATGTTATTTAACAATAAAATGGCCAGGTATTTTCAAGTTTTCCTTCTTGGACTGAAATTTGTTTACTAAAGGATATAATGAATTCAATGTGCTTTTCAAATATTCACGTAACAAAAAAGTTCAACACAAAAAAAACCCCCAAACCTCACTGCATGCCTCTGTGGATTTCCTTGTGGTTACATGACACTCAGAGCCCTAGTAGAATTGTGGACACTATGATAAAATGGAAATTTACTGAAAATGACAACTAAATGTTGGGTACATCCCACCCTCTTGGCAACTTCTGTAACGTGTTTTCTAAACATTTCATTACCCAGAGTCTTTTACAGAAATTTCCATGGGATCTAGTATGGGTCAGAGCAGAAGAGCTTGTAAATCAGTAATATTAATGCTGACTGTCTAGTTTTTCTTTCAGTATGTGCTTTTAGTATATGTGTCAATTAGATTAAGTCTCTTCTGTTTGGGTTTGACTAGAACAAGTGACATAAAAAAGTGAAGTTGCAGAGGTTTAATTTGAACAGACAGTAAAATAAAAGTAAAATAGAGCTAATCCCAGGCATAACAATATATCATATTACATATAGCCTTGACTGTCCAATCAAGCCACGAAGCATGAACAAGATTCCACTGACTTCCATTGCCCAGACTAATTTTACCCTCAGCTGTATTCAGAGGTTATTAGATTTTTTTGATACAGCATGTCCCTGCTTGCAGGGCTTCTACTACCAGCCTTGAAGTTGGTATTATCATACTTTTAAATTTTGAACGCATATATGGAAAATAATGTCTCTCACAAGTGGTTCTGCAAGCTTTCAAGATTTTATGGCAAGTTTCATAACATTTCACTGTTTACCTGAAGCCCTTGCTCTGAGAGGTTTGGGGTTCTAGAGGAATCTTGTCTTTTTTAATGAAGTCTGTAATGATTGCACAGAAAAACTTCAAAATGTGGCCTGTTCTTACTAAATGCAAAAACTCAAAAAAACCTCCAGCCCTAAAAATAAAAATATTTTTAGAAATACAGTGTGCATTTCTTAAAAAAGATATCATGATTAAGTCAAATTCAAAACACTCATTCTGAGCATTTGAGTTTGGCAATGTTGCAAATATCTCCATAGTCAAGTCAATATTTTTATCTAAACTTGATCCTCTATTACATCATTCCATTGGCTTCACGCTATATAATATGCTGGTCTCATGCAGTGTCAGTTAGTTTATACCAGTTAACTAGGTGTTTATTATGTACTCACTACCATGATATCATTCTGGATACCAATGCACTCAGTGGAGGTTGCCATACTTTTGTCATCCATACTTAGTTTTTCTGGTTCCTGTGCGTTTCACTCCATAAAAACATTTATATCAATAGATCAAATTAAGCTTTGGTCTAAGCAAACCTAAAGTCATTTTAGGATCAACAGAACAGTGGAATAGGACCTGTTTGCACCAAGGCTTAATTTTTTCTAATGTGTTTGTTCTATAGTGAAAGCAATATTAATGATACTAACTAGGAGTACCACAATCTTTGTCTTCTGGACTGCTTTAGTAGCATTAATTACAGGAGTTAAAAATTAAGTTAATGTAATTTGGGATATATAAGCTGCAACTGAAAATAGTATTTCATCACTTAGACATACATTCCACCACATAATGTTTTTTGGAATGGAGAATTTTAAATGTTAAACTTTTTTTTTTTCTGTAATAGAGGTCATTGTAGTAGAGATATGATCTTCATTGTGATCACTGCTGCAGGGATTCATGAAACAACTCAAAAAGGATTAATGTAAAAAATAAATGTTATTATACAGATTGTACTTACTTCAGACTGAAAATGTACAAGTCATCTAAAGACAAAGCCAGAATACACTGCCATTTAAAGTAAATAATAGTAATTTTAAAATAAACATTTTAGCTTGTCAAAATAGCCACAAGACTCAGGAGACTAATATTACTGCTTACTGTAGGCAATGCATTCACTACCTTAAAAAAATTATAATTTTTACAAGCAAAGTAAATGTCACAAATGGTCTCCTATAATTTACTTGGTTTTACCTCTTAGTCTCTATGGGTGCTTAAGGCTGATTTTTAGCCTGTCCCCTTTCATGACCCTCGAGGCTCTTTATTTGCCTTATTACAACAGAATCCTTCAAGATGAGATTCATAGATTATCCCCTCTTCTCTTGTCAGTTCTTCATCAATACCATCTTGTTACTTTATCGGAGTTTCAGCTACCACGATTTACCTACCATTTGCTGCTACTTTACGAGTCACTCTCTGCGCTATGCTTAATCCCATGTTTTCAGTTGTCTTTCTTACAAAAGTACCACTGTCACCTCAGAAAGCTGCTTGTTTTGCTCCTGTTTTCTGTCTACCACTTCCCATTTCTGCGCCAAATACTGATGTTGTTATCCATCTTGTTTTCAAAACTCACTCCCTCATTATCAGTTTAATGCTTTCTCACTTTTCTTCCTCACACTCTCAACAGTTTCCAGGACTCCCGATGCAGCATTGTGCCAAAATGCTTACTGCTGTGCCCCACTCATCTATCCCCTAATGCATTTTTTTAAATGGCTGTCAAAGATTATTTATCTGCTTTCCTTCTTCTCCCTATCTCCCTTGATCCTTTGCAGCTTTTGAAGCATGTCTCCTTGTCTGTCTTCTTCCCCTTCCCCTTTACTCATTAGGCGTTCCTAAATGGGAAGGGATCTTTATAAACTTATCTTCCAGAGTCCACTCAAATTTCCTTTTCCACTGTGCTGTATAACTCGCTGCTCTCATGGTAGTACCTAGCCTTCTCCAAAGTTACTTTTCTCAAGAATTTTTCTTCCCGCCTTATTTCTATCCATTTTAGTTATTCAGTTAGTATATTCTAATACTTTATTTTCTGAACTGATTAGACAAATCTTCATTTCAAATTGAGTGGCCAAGTAGTGATTGACTATAAAAATTGTAAAGCTATTGCTTCTGCGTTTCATGATCATGAAAGTGAAGAATCATCTCTAGTTCTAATACTTGTGACCACTGCTTAAAAAAAATCTAGTATCCACTAATTTCATCACAGTTAAGTCATTAGCAGTCAAAAAAAAGGCTGTAATATTGGTCAAAATGAATGACCATTTTTAAATTTGGTTTTATCTGTCCATGTCTAATAACACTGATGATAACACACACAATTCATATGTTGAAAAATTAGTTGAATTTTTAAGTGAAAATACTGCCATACTATATCTGAAAGACAAAATGCTGTATTAATATACAGAATGTTGAACAGATGTGAACAATTTCTCAATGTAACTTTTAATTCCTCACATAGGAATAGACTGTTGCTAATGCTTGGCAATATTATCCTGCCTCACAGTGTTCTGTCACAATGCAACATAAACCACAATTTGGCACTATATTCCAGTGGTTTGCAATTCTACATTTATCATAAAGGTTGTGTTTTGCTGTTGCTTCAGGTTTGCCTGTCTCATTCCATGCTGCTCCATGTCCACGAGGAGTATTCAGAAGTGAATACGTCTGTCTCAGCAGTGGAACGAAAACTCACTTTTTAATGACATTCCATCATGCTCCAACTTGGCTTTCTTGAAAATATTTGAGACTTCCAGATGCATGTTAAAATGACACATGGGATATCATTTCAGCTGCAAACAAACAGCAAAATACAAGAAAGGTTATCTGACTGTTGTTTAGAAGTTTAGAGAAATAATAGTTTGCTAATGGAGAATATCTACTATAGAACTAGTAAACTTAAGTGACATGGTCCTATTTTGTAGACACAGACAAACTATAAGTGTCCAACAGCTCCCCACTTGTAGTAAAGTCACGGCTCTGTCAAATCAGCACCAGTCTTTATAAAAGTATTTGGGGGGCATAATAAAGCAAGGGATTGAAAAGAATCAGCCATGACAGATATTTTATTGCAGGGTCTGTCTGTCTTCAGTCAAGAAAAATAGCAATGCAAAATGGACACAAAGAAGCACAGTGCCGAAGAGGCAAGAAACTGCTCAGATACAATGAACGCATAACTCACTGTCACGCTACAGAATTCAAGTATATTGTTAAAACTCCTTCAATTTGGATAAATCTGTGTAACCATGTCAGTTAATTCATTGGATCCATTTCTCACTGAAGTACCAGTCAGTTCAAACAGCTCTCATCTTTCTTTGTAAATAAAATACAAACAGTAAATCTCTGAGACAATTATCAGCCAGAGAACTAGGAAAGCCACTCACTTTATCTAACTTAGAGGAACTCGAACTGACCACCGAAAGAGAAGACCAGAACCTATAAAAACTACCTGGCCTATTGCTCTGAGAGCTACTCCTGCTCCTCAGAACTAATGGAGTCGAAAAAAGAATATCTAAACAATAACTGACACTTAGCAATGCTTCCTTCAAAACCATAGAGAACTACCAACCACCCTATCCACCTGGCAGAGATCTATCCACCCACACAACCATCACACAGCTTTTAGCCTTCCTTTACTATTGAAGGAGAAATACTAAAAGATACTTTTTCAACTTCAATAGCTTGGATTTCTCACAGTCAAGCCCCAGACAAGATACAGTCCTGCTGGAATATACAGGCAAGTTTTTCTTGGCTTTGAACAAAAAAGAGTTTGTAGGCTGATACTATAAGACATCCTTGCAGGCTTTTTTCCAGCAAGTTTGCCATACTGTTGTCACACATGTTAAATCTTATCAGCCAAACAGATTTTCACTCATCTGGATCAACTCACTTAGTAGCAGTCAAAGCCTGCCTCCCATCAGCTTACCCATCATTTCTTGCTCCCCAAACTGTCTAGGGGCCCAGCAGACTCCCTAGGATCGCATACTCAAACATGCCTATTTTCCATAGCACATTTTGACTTTCAAAGTGTTCTTCGATAGCCTGCTCTGCCTACTGCTTCCCCTGTACCATCAACTGCTGGGTTCTGCTAACATGTTTTTAATAACAGCACAGTATTCCATATTCTGGAACAGAAATACCACAACAATACGATACAAGTCAAAATCAAATGGTTCGTCAAGAGGCAATTTTGATTTAAAAGGAGAGGCTTACTGGCCTTTTCCTCTCAGCCTACTTGGGTGGCATCTTCCAGAGCCAAGGAGGCAGCCTGCTTTCCATTCAGGTAAAGAAATTCTCCTGCCTGCTTGAAAATTAAGAGATTCTTTGCAGTCTGGGCACCCAAGTGCATGACAGGATTATGACGTAGCCAACCACCCACATTGTCACAGAGTGGTTTCATTTTTAAAAAAAAACACAAACACTAGGATGAATTTTAAGGTGGAGAATGCTCTTGAAGCACTGCGCTTAAGTGGAAATGCACAAGGAGTACTTCATACACAGACACATATCCCACCAAAAAAAAGCAACAAAATAACAGCAGGTCAGGTTTTTTTGGTCCTGTATAGTACGAATACTTCCAAAACAAATAACCAGTAATTAGTACTCTCCACTCAGCTTCTGAACATGCTCCCCAGCAGGGATAAGAATATATAGTTAGGATCTCACAGTCTGCAAGAATTTACTTGGTGGGGCGGGGGGGGCAGGCGGTGTTAAGCCAGCAAGGTGGCTTCTCACGGTCTTTTTGCAAACTGACCTCTCAGAGCTCCCCATCCCCACTTAAACACTGGTGACAACTTGTGATGAAGTTACACACGCATCTAAATCTATAGATTTCTCTCTGTTGCTTAAAATGTTTATAGATTTGTTCTTGTCGAGACCTTGGTCTCCAGGAAAACAGAGACTCACTTAGAAAACTAGCTAGTCATGCTCCAAGGCATAAATTCTTGCTGGTCCCGAGAACCTGAGGTTGCTCCCTGGGCTCTATGATGCAATTTCCCAACTATCTCTATTTTTAAATGAAAATATATTTGAGCCGTAGTCTGGGAAAGGGCTGCTACATGTGCCAAGGTGTCATACAGTCAGGGCAGAAGGGAAGGTGTGAGAACACGCAAAATCTTCCCTTTTCCTCCCTCTTTCTTCTGTGGTCCCACTTTACACAGCCCCTTCTCAGAGAACGGTGGAGGTTGCTGAAGGTAGAGAACCAGAAAAACTACCTTCAGCCCGGTAAAGAAACAGAAGAGATGTTCTGGTCCTGGAGCACTTCACTTGCTGAGTTCCTGTCATTCAGGAGCAGGTACTATGCAGGCACCATTTCAAGCTGCCTTCAAAGTTAATGGAAAAATTGTCTTATTGAACCAATTTAATTGTTACCAACTATGTCACCTTTCTGTAAAGTTCTGTAAAGTTAGTAATTTCTTTGTACAAGTTTTATAACCTGGAAGTTTTAAAATCAAGTTAAAAATAAAGAAATCAGTAATGCTTAAATCATGATTTTGTATAATGGAAAATAAAATAAAATTTATTGTTTTATATTAACATAATTTCTTGGAAAATCAAAGACAGATTTTACGAAGCAATTGATGTTGAAGCTCATTACTTAGGGAACAATTAATAATTTCTTTGCATCAAACAAAATATTTAAATAAATACTTATGGGAAATCTTCTCTTGACTAAACTGAAATGTTGCCATCTGGCTTTCATTCTCCCTATACTGTTTGTCAGTTAAAAAAAAAAAATTATTCTACAATAGAATAATGCAGTGATAAGCTGCTGGTGTTTATGTTAATCTGCTCCCACTCAGGAATGTACGTACTTAGAACACAGCATCTTCTCATAAATGTTCAGGCATCTATTGTAACCTTCTTGGCACTTAAGGAACAATTTACTGTAACAGAGCTGAAAGAAAGTTGGGGATTTTTCATTTCAAAAGGAAAACAATTCAGATCCTGTGCTGTCACTGGCTCTATAAAACAAACAAAAGTGTTTATACCATTGAATTGCACCACATCTTGGAACTTGTGTGCACAGAGAAAGCAGAGGTTTTAGACAAGGGGATGTCTCTGACAAGTTGTCAGAGATCTCATGATTTGTATAAAGAGAAGACAACTTTGCCATTCTGAGGATCACATGCAAACAATATAAAAATGCACTCCCTCAATAAAGCACACTGGTAAATATATCCAGAATTACTGCATTATCCATATTTAAACCATCTGTTTATACTGTGTCTTAAATACAGACAGCAAGGCACAAAGCTATATTTTACATCATCTCTTTCCTTGTTTCTTAGGATTCCGTTTTAAAGCTAAAGAAGCCCAACGTGGGCAGTTGTCCTGCTGTATTAGCTATGGTCACCGAGTGAGGTCATCAGCTCATTTCAGCAAGACACCAGCAATGCAAGACATCACCATGACCAATTGTACCTAGAGGATAGTAGCCGTGTTTCGAAACACTGACTAAAACATACTGAGAGAGAAGTGTTGCCCAGAATATCAGTCCTTGTAAGGGCATCAGGCGGTCAGGTGAGACCTTGCAGGGTGCTGCTGGACCTGTAGCTTTGCTGAGGAAACTGCCCCATGTTTGCTCTGAGTTGTAACTTCCTGTAAGCTTTTCTTGGAGACCAAGCTTGTCTCCGTGGGAGCAGCTCTTTTTTCCCCATCATTTTACACAGCCCTTTCAGACCACTGTCTCAGCTGTGAACAATACCTGTTGTTCCCTGGAATATGTTGCAACCTCTTTCCATCTCACAGGCACAGACCCACCAACTCTGAACACCTGACTCGGTCAGGTCCCAGAGCAGAAGTGGGACTACAGCACCGCTCAGCATCCACGGGACAGCGTGCATTTCCCACCAGCCTTCGTGCCCCGGCTGCTCCCTAGCACGTGGCTCCATGCCTCCTCAGCTGACACATGGGAGCATTTCAGTCATGGAGCCATCAGTAGACAGTATCACTTTTATTGCATAAAACAATGCAGGGAGCCTCATACATTCAGTAAAAAAAGAAATTGAGATGTCTTATAAGCTGCCAGGTGAGCCTCTGAACTGGAAAGCAATTGAAGGTGTAATATGAACCATTTTCTGGGCCACAGATCCATGGAGATACTAAATTCTTTGGGAAGAGAAAATCTTGACTTGGGCAGTGGTGTTAAACCTGCTGTCAAAGTTTGTAGTCATTTCTGGGCACCACAGAGCAGAAACCTCCGGAGAGAAGAATATTAGCTGGTACAGCTTGAGATAAAGGATGAAGAATCTGCAACTAGGATCTGCAATACTTAAAAGCCTCTGAGGACCAGGAAAAGAGGAAACCTTACCACACACACACGCATGCACACATACAGGCCCAACTTCAGGAATGAAATCTAACTAGTAACCTCCAGAAAGAAAGAAATGAGCTTCTGTGTGTGAATTAGTTAGCTCCAGGTTCAGGTGGCAGCACGTGTTATCAGTGAGACAAGCACAAAGGCGAGTTGTAATAAACTCAAGTATGTCAGACTTCAGCTTTGGATTCACTCTTCTGTCTCAGGACTTCTCTATTTTCCTTGTTTTACTATACATAAAATGGCCATTTACATTTGTGTGTGTGTGTTTGTAGACTAAATGTTCTTCATTAAATTTATAGGTATAGTGTGCTTTTCAGTTTTTCTTCTTTATAGAGAGTCTGGTCATTAGAGGTAATAACAGTAAACCACTGCCTCCGAAATTGTGTTACAGGACGTTATTATAAAGCCTGTAACTGTTCTGTTATTTACAGTCTCTAATTTACTGCTTTTTGTCTAAGCAACCATCAGCTAACTGTAATCTTAAATCTTGCTCTTTTACTGAGATGTTTAGACTACCATTTTTATTGTTACATGCTTTTATTCTTCAAGTCATTCCACACGGACTGTTTAGATGATTTGTTTCCTGCCTATGTGCACCGGCAGCCCAGACACTGAGAACTGGATTAATAGGAAATAACTCATGAGTCGGTCTTATGACTGAGAGTCCCATAAATGAGATTTCGATAGCACATATAATTAATGCTGCTACACAAAAGACTAGTTTTACCTGCGATCTGAGAGCCAGGACTAAATGTTCATACTGTCTGTCTAACTTGTCACAATTTTTACTTCCAGCTTTTTCTTACACTGTCTTTGGACAAGAGTGCCAAATCTGGGAATCCTTACATAACTCTAGAACAGACCATTTCCCAAAAGAAAATAAGCAAATACAACTGGAAGGCACAAAACTGAGCCACAAATTCTCCTTTCATCCTCAAATAGGCACACACATGGATGGAGCAATTCTGAGGTTGTGAAAAAAGAGTAGATCCCTGCTATCATATCATTCTCTGAGTGCCTGTCTGAAAATTATAAATTATTATGGTATTTTTTCAAAAGGAAACAAACAGTTTCCACTTCCAGTGAAGTGGCACCCTTAGTAATTTTCCATGCCGATACTGGTTGATTAAAAACAGACACAAATTATTCCTCCCGTAGTCTGCAATAAAAGAAAAACAAACGTAGTAATAAAATATGAGGAAATCCTCCTATTTCACCTTAAATGTCAGCCAATGCTTTGTTCCCCTGTCATGATTTTAAAGGTCAATTATGGAAAAAATGTTCTGGAGAAATTGTAAGTACTGAGGTTTTTCTAACAAAAATATGATACCTGGAACTTGTAACATTCATGTTTATGAATTTCTGCTGAATTGCTCATTCACTAGTTAACTTCCAGAGTCAGCAATGCAAGCCTCATTTAAGTGTAACCTAAAACCTATTTGTGGACTGAAAAATGTCAATACAAAGGTTAACTCCTTACAGAAGCTTCTTTTAGAAGTGGAAATAAAAGTATTATAGCCTATAAGCTGAAATGAAGCCTTTCTCTTATTTATAATTTGTATGCACCATTTTCCCACTAATTAATCCTTCAGATCACTTAGGAATGTCAATAAATAGTTTTTTGTTCAAATTCAATTCAATAAGATTCTCAATATAATTTCTTCCTTTTTGCACAGAATGAATCAAACTGCAGCATTGTTCTCGCTTATTGGTGCAGGAGTAAACTCAGCAAGCAGCTGCACCATAAAAGGCAAATTAGTAGAGTTAGTAAATGACATACTTCAGAGGCAGTTTTTCAAAAACGCTTCAGAAGAACACAAACAGTCATGAGATGGATTGTCAGCACTAGAACTGGTAGCTTGGGTGGAGTGGCACCAAACACCTAAAAGGAATAATGCTTATAAGTAGGGTTTGCCTCTTCCCTTCTTCATAGATTTTTGTCTCTGATTCTTTTCTTACCTGTCTCTTTGGGAGTCTGAAAGAATATCTAGTTAATTGGTTTTTGTTTTGTTAAGCCAGTCAACATCCAAGCATGCCCAGTCAAAATATAAGGCAGTTCAAAATGGTACTTACGTGAGTAAATTTTCCAGAGGACCATTGAATGCAAACCAATAAATTATAAAGTTATGACACTTCATAACTTTGTGGAGAAGCACAGACAGGAGTCCAAGGAATGGAACAATTCAGGTTATTGACAGTGGTACACAGTAAATTCACCTCAACTTTTGAAAGATAGGTCAGAAACAGGGACAACAACAAGGGATCACAGAATCATAGAATCATAGAATTGTTGATGTTGGAAAAGACCCTTAAGATCATCAGGTCCAACTGTTAACCTATCACCGCCAAGTCCATCACTAAACCATGCCCTCAAGCACCACATCTACCCGTCTTTTCAATACCTCCAGGGATGGGAACTCAACCACTTCCCTGGGCAGCCTGTTCCAAGCCTGACCACTCTTTTAGTAAAGAAGTTTTTCCTAATATCCAACCTAAACTTTCCCTGGCGCAGCTTGAGGCCATTTTCTCTCGTCCTATCACTTGTTACTTGGGAGAAGAGACCAACCCCCACCTCTCTACAACCTCCTTTCAGGTAGTTGGAGAGAGCAAGAAGGTCTCCCCTCAGCCTCCTTTTCTCCAAACTAAACAACCCCAGCTCCCTCAGCCGCTCCTCAGAAGACTTGTTCTCTCGATCCTTCACCAACCTTGTTGCCCTTCTTTGGACATGCTCCAGCACCTCAATGTCCTTCTTGAAGTGAGGGGTGCAAAACTGAACACAGTATCCGAGGTGTGGCCTCACCAGTGCCGAATACAGGGGCACTATCACCTCCCTGGTCCTGCTGGCCACACTATTCCTGATACAAGCCAGGATGCCATTGGCCCTCTTGGCCACCTGGGCACACTGCTGGCTCATGTTTAGGCGGCTGTCAGCCATCACCCCCAGGTCCTTTTCAGCCAGGCTGCTTTCCAGCCACTCCTCCCCAAGCCTGTAGCATTGCGTAGGGCTGTTGTGACCCAAGTGCAGGACCCGGCACTTGGCCTTGTTGAATCTCATACAGTTGGCCCTGGCCCATCAATCCAGCCTGTCCAGGTCCCTCTGTAGAGCCTTCCTACCCTCCAGCAGGTCAACACTCCCACCCAACTTGGTGTCATCTGCAAACTTACTGAGGGTGCACTCAATCCCCTCATCCAGATCATCAATAAAGATATTAAACAGGACCAGTCCTGTTTGGGGGGATAGGGGAAATAATTATGGCAGCACTGGACTGTTCTACAGTACACATCCTTGTATGTCCTATATGTACTTATATTTCCTATATATTCTTCATATATCCTAAGTACAAAAGCTCCTAAGTACAAAATAGCTCCTAAGTACAAAATAGAAGTGCATAATAGATTTATTTATTTCAGGAAACATCCACATTGATGTCATTGAAGATAAAACCAAATAAAGACATATGCAGCTATATCAGAAAAAGCCCAAACTTGATGTATCTTTCCACTAGCAGAAAGAATTTTAAATATCCATTTTCAAATACATAAGAACTATATTATGATCATAGCCCTTCTAATATGAGGATTTCCTGAAGAAAAATTGAGGAAAGAACTTACCACTGCTGGTGGTGAGATTGCATGAACAGGCCTGAGGAGATTAGTGTAGGTGTACATGCATGTCTACTTAATTTCTGTGACAGTTATGAAGTAACTTGCCTGTAAGATTTTTTTTTTTCTAAATGCTGCTAACTGGAGGCTGAGTTATACCCTGACACATAAGGTTTCATATCCCTTTCAAAAACCTTAGCATTAAAAAAATCTCATGTCACAACTATGGGTAATATATTTAGCTATATAAACAGCGGTTCTCTATATTTTTCTATTCTGCTAAATTTACGGTCTTTTTTATTTTCAGAATGGACACAGAAGCTTCTCTTAACCATGAATTATTTTATGTGACTTTATTGAGTCTCCTCATTTTTCAGTTCAATAGCCACAGTCAGAGTCGAAAGCTAGGATACTCATTTAAGAGTGTAAAACATTGTCTTAGAATATAAAAATCTTTCTTACTTTTAAAATGAAACAAAACAAAAGAAGATTCATGGTACCGAGTTAGGTGTTAAACGTACTGATTTTCATTATAATGAATAATGAGCATTAAACCCCCACCTTTAAGGATGCTCTCATTTAACATTAAACCAAAAATCTGGAGAGTGGAATATCACTGTCAAAAACTTCTGCTCAGCACCTACACTGATCTACCACTGCTGTGTCATTCACCTCTTGTAGAGGGAAGAGTAAAATGAGTTGCATTTGATCCATAATTTATAACTGATTAGAAGACATTTTCCATGTATTTAGTATCTTGTCATTCAGATATGCTCTTTTTCAACAAGTCTTTGGTTTTGATTGTCAATGAAACAAAGGTAGTTTTCTTATTCTCCAATGTAAAATAACACGAACTCACTCCAAAGAAAAACAATCTAAATGGCTGGAGTCATCATTGGCTTTCTGCTGTATCTCATGAATGAAACTAAGAAAAGTAACTTTAACTGTAACATGAAGAATTCATATTCACAGTGAGTATGCTATAACTAATTCAGGCAACTGGAAACTCTCAGAAAACAAGAAGAACCTTAAAGGGGAATCTCTTATGGGAGAAAGAAACCTAATTTCTCTATAGAGATGTTTCACTAAAGGAAATAGGAAGTATAGGTTTGACTTATTATATTGTATTAGCTTCTTAAAGTCTGTACAGTCTGAATCATTTTATATAGTGAGCCTGTATTCTCCCTGCATTTTTCCTGAACTAATTAATTCACTCTAAGAGAAATCGTCTTTCTTTTTCACTCATAGGCAATAGAACAATGAAATATGAATTAATTTCATATAAAGAAAGCAAAAAATTTTGATCAATAGTTGCATGTAGATTACACCATAGCTGAGTTTGAGTTTATTTTGGGAGTCACCATAAGCAAAGTGTCACTGGATTTTCATCAACTAGGTATTGCCAACAAGCTTATCAAAGTGAGCAATCACAAAAACATTTGGAATACTTTGTGACGTAGAGGAGCTCCCATATATTCAGGTCAACCCATGTATTCTGTAGTAAGCTTGGTATATCTTCCAGCAGCACATAGTGGGTGACTTTACCCTTTTTGTCTAGCTATCTATTCCTTTCTAGCTCCAAGTAAATTAATAAAAATCATGTCTGTGGAAAATTTGGTCAGTCTCTAACAGCCACCGCAGACCATGCGATGCAATCAAAATTTAATTGCATTTATAACTTTAGAGCAAACGTATTTTTCATTGTAGTAGTAACAGTAGGCATTATCCAATTCACATATTTTCACTTGCTTAGAATCATGTCTGAACCAGTATTTCTGTTCCTTTAACCACACAGTAGCTATGTTTCATATATTGATGTCTTTTACATTCTGACATCCATCCTAAAAATAAGAATAGCTTGCTTTCCTTCAGTAACAGTTCTTAGTCAACCATAGAGCTGTGGTGAGCATAGAGGCTCTTCGATGACCTTTCATGGGCTTAGCCATGCTAGCAGGACTATCCTGATGAAAGTAATACGTACACCATCTCATAACTCCTGCACTCGTTTCCAGTGGATGTGGTACTGTATTACGTTCTTCCCTTCATTGACATGAAAGCATTGCAGGAATTCTCTTTGTACATCTCACTGAAATGTAAGTGATAGTATTACCTCTTATCATCTGATGGAGAACATTTGATTTCAAAGCTAAAACTAGAGACTGCTTTGCAGGAGCATGTTGGTTGTTTTACAAGTTAAACCATCCTTGGAAAGAGCTAACTGTGAGGACCATGGACAGATCTTACTCATTTCATGTACTGCCACGAGCTCTGAGTTAAAAAGCTGTTTATAGCTAACATGAGATGTGAAGTCCTTCTGTATTAAGACGACATACCTGGGAACAAGAATGAGAGAATGATGCAACCTACCAGGGTTCTGTGTGTACATATAATTTAAAAAAAACATCTTAGAGGTCTTACCCCTCTATGGTTCCCTTCCCTCAGGCAAAATGAAGGATATTAGCCGTCCAACAAAACAAATGTTATTTCAGTTAACACTACCTTTGCACAGATCCTATCTGCATAAGGGAGAAGATGGTCATGATGAATTTTGCCAGTGATTTTTCTCACTGTATATCTCCTCAAATATTCAACAATGCTTTTCAACAGTTCTAGCAAAGCCCATGTAGCAGTGGAAGAAGTGAGAGTAGTGTCTCCAAGCTGGCATTCACTTTGGAAAAAAGAATAGGATTTTTTTTTCCAGGAAGGAAAATTGTACAAGCTCTTGAGGAAATTAAACAAGTTTTCCAAAAACTATGGATACTACTTTATCTCAGAATTTCCCACAACTCTCCAAAAGATGCCTAAATTACCTCAGAATTACCTCAGCAAAATCTCTCAGAAGGCATTGCTGTAGGAGGCTGCAGTATGTACCATGGAGGAGATGAGATATCTAGAAGGCAGATGTCACAATATGGAAAAGTGCAAAGGAGATAAAACAGCAGCACAGCTGTACCAAAGAAAATGCATTCATTCTTGGTGCTTTCACTGAAGCAACTCCTGTGCCTCGGTGAAAGCAGACCTTTATTCTAGAAGAGACATAACTGTAACATAAACAAATGACTGCAATCCCCTATTCAGCTGGCCTCATATGTTGTAAGATTTTTGTTCTTTCTTCTTTAAGCACATTGAAACACAGCTTTGGCATGTCTGCATGCCTAATGCACCACATTCCCTTATGGTCCCAGATATCCCAACCTATACTACTCTATTAATTATGAAGCACTCATTTTACATGCAAATCCTGCACTAGAATGGCTGTAAAGAGAACTGGCAGAACTATCCTACTACAGTCTCCTTTTCTACAAAATGACATCATCCAACCTGACTGGTCTGGCTCCCACATAATTACAATTTTCACAGCTCAAGCCAGGAGAGCAAGGCGATGGCATTTTTAATGCTTGCAGTTTACTGGTTTATGAGTTAAGGTAGGTGGCCAGGTGCTATTTCGTAGGCTCATCTGTCAGTCTAGTGCTGTATTTGCAATACCGTGAGACTAAATCAAAATGCTGTGAGCACTTCTTTATGCTGGAAATATAAATGTTTTCTTTTCTGGAAAAGGCTGCTGCCTAGTGTAACAGGAAGTGATCTAATATTTCATGTAATAGCCTTATTATTGCTAAAAGGTCTGAATTTAACTTAGGTAGTCAGCATCTCATGACATTCACTCCTTCATTGGTAGTATTTGACAGTGTGGTAGAAAAGAAGAGGAAGGGAATTATAACTCACTTCAATCACATTTCATTATGTTAAAAGACAAGTTGGCAATGAAGCAGCAAAGCTCTTTGAATGATGGGGTAAGGACTGAGGAGAGATTTGGCATGAAGATCTTCTATTTTGAAGATCTAGGATCAAATGCCATTTTATTGCCACATAATCCCCAATTATATGATGACAGACACCAAGACGGAGAGCTAAACCACAAGTATCATTCAGTGGAGAGTTAAAATCATGTTCTTAACACTTGAAGATATAAAAAAAATATACAAAACAGAAAAGAAAATCAGTAATCTTTCCATTATATAACTCATACCTTCCAGAAGCATGCAAGGCTAAAGTGCTAGCCTCAGAAGTTAGGTGGTCACTTAGGTAGGATGTTATTATGCTCATAGAGGCACTTCATGCAAGATAGCTCTAAGTAGCTCCACAATGAGCAATCAAATCCTCTCCAGTGTTGTGAATTGTTCTTTGAAGGTAACTCATTTTGCCTCGAGAAGATGCATGCTGCCTAGGCACCTAACACAAACTCTCTGAACCACCTCACTGGGACCTGTTGCACTTCTTTTGATGTTGCTATTCTTATGTTTGAGACGCTAGCACAGTTCGTTCGAATCTTGCCCAAATAAATGCCAAGCCACATCCAGCAGAGGGCAATGAATAGTACACAAATGAACCAGCAAATGAGACATGCTTCACTGACAAGCTTAAGTGTGCTCACCTCTGTTTAGTCATCATTCCCTAGCCCATCCCAAGGAAAGTATGAAATATACGTTTGAGGTCTATTATGAAATCAGGCAATATAACTGTGCACAATAACAATTCTTGTGCACTATTTAGTTGACTGTGGTACAGAAAAGATTATGGGAAATTGGTAGAATTATGGGATACTCAACCAACTTTTGGACAAATATGTCTGTGTAGGCAGAAATACTAATTATAGTATGCACATGCCTAAAGATAGAACAATGTTTCTCTTTAATAAAAACACTTAAAGCATAGACAGTCAATCTAATAAATTTCTGATCAGATGCATGCAATTGACCAAAATTATGAGCATCTCATAAAAATTCATAACACAGCTCCAGCTGAAAATAACAGTGATATTTATATGCAAAGGTGTCTTCAGAGCCTAGTTAAATGAAATATTGACACAAGTGAAGAGCTTTTAAGAAAACCAGTAAGAAATCCAAACAAATGGGACTTAATAGTCAGGACAGTGAGGAAACACTGAAATAAAGCTGAAACCTCATAAACTGTGACAGTGGCATTCCACAGAAAAGAAAGTGAAATTACCAGCCAATGTATGTCTTTAGAAGTCAAATATTACTTTCAAAGCAAAGGAAGAAAGAAATCTATCTCCCAAAATTACATCGTTTAATCTTCTCTGGTTTTGAATGAAGAGGAGAGGCACTAAATTTTTAAGAAAGCCAGTTATACAAAAAATAGTTTAGGTAGAAAGCAAGTAAGTTAATACAGCTGTTTAGACAAAATACAAAGTTTCATTGTCTCTGTGAATCATAGCCCCTGCTTTCTTTATGGTTTTCATGAGTGCAAACAAAATTAACTACAGTCATCACTAGGTAACAGTCGTGTCTACCTAAAGTAAGCAAAATAATTATTTTTCAACAGCTCTGAAGTAAACATACAAGTGTGGACCCAGATTTTCCACCTCAAGAGCACCTCAAATTATACTTTTCTGCACAGGAGAACCTCAATCTTTTTACTTGATCTATAATATACAGTTTAGGGCAAAGTCTAGACTCATGGCACGCTGAAACCTTTCAAATTACAGCACTTTGAATATTGTGGAGAAATAGTCAGCTCAGAAGAAAATGTCACCATTTGGCTTTGTTATCAACCAACTGTACTTTCAGCTTTGACTGACAAAGCTTTGCATTATAAGCAGTTCACAAAATGTCTAGGCATTTTAAAGAATTTCACAAGTTTTCTCCAAATTAGATGACAGCAAAAGTAATCACACACAGTCCAGTCAGCTTCCTAAATCAGTCTGAAATGAAGGTGTGGTCATCTGAGAATCTGATTAACTCTTAAAACAGATGAATTGCAAGATCCTTAATGGATTTTTTTTCCCCCTTGTTTAAGGAAACATTTTGAATTTATTGTTTTACTCAATATATACATTCCTCTCTATCCTGAAAAGAGATCAGCCCAGGAAAGACTATTAAGGAAACAAGGTAGTACAGAGTTCTAAATCTTTTCAGGGATATTGCAGTACCTACTCATAACCAAGCTGAAACTGCAGTATTTCTTGCATACATATATGGACAGAGTTGATAAGTTTTACTTGTTACAATGACTAGGGTTTGGCAAACCAAGCTAGATAATCTTTAAATGTGAAATGCACGAAAAATACCAGAGTGGCCAGAGGCAGTCAAAGATTTCTGAGCTGGTCTTACAGGTAACAAGCGAGTTATTCAGAGATGTAATTACTCTTGGCACATTGTATCAGTAGACACATCAGGATCTGCTAAGCTGCTTTAGACATTATAGGACTTCATTGCCATATTATTGCCATATTTTTACTGGTGAAGACCTGGTGACCTGGCAATCAACAGCAAAAAGCTAGACAGAAAGCAGGTATCATTTTCTGGCAGACTCTAACCATGTAACCAGCAATAAATGGATCCCATATGGTCTTCATCAGCAGAAAATATGCCATTTGCTTTACTTGGCTGCATTTTGATGCCTTGTTTTAGGTGGAGAGATATGAGGGACCTTGACAGCCTGACAGGAACCTCATGAGGTTCAAGAACAGTATAAACATTGCCAGTAGATGATTTTTCCCCTCTGTTCAGCACTTGAGACATTGCATTTGGAGTATTGTGACCAGTTCTGAGCTCCTGATACAAGACTGGAGCAAGTCCAGTGGAAGGCCACCAGATAGTTAGGCACCTGCAGAATACAGCATATAGGGAGTCTTAAAAAGAGAAGGCTAAGGTCTTGAAGGTCTTCAGTGACCTAATGGGAAGTTGTAGAAAAAAAACAGAGCCAGGCTCCCCTTCTAGTTACACAGTGACAGGACAAAAGGCCACAGGCATGAGATGCAGCAATGAAAATCCTGATTCGGTATCAGGGAAAGAAAATTTAAACCATGAGAGTACCCCATGATTAGAACAGGGTTCCCAAGATGCCCAGAGAGATTGTGGAATCTCCAGCCTTGGAGATATTCAAGACTGAACCAGACATGACTGTCAGCAAACTGGAATAAGCTAGCCCTGTTTTGAGCTGAGGGTTTGGTCAGAATACCTAAGAGGTGTCTTCCAGCCATATAAGGCCATATAATGCTAGGACTCCATGACACTCTACTGGCTTCAGTCTGCCTGCTATAATTATGTAATGACTAAACTATATGCTTATAAGATTGAGGGGTGGGAATAATTTAATTAAACAGGAACAGAAGGAAGCTGCAAAAGACCAGAAGTGGTTTAGTGAGCTGCACTAGTGATGCTGGTGCTAGGAAAGACTACCACTAAACAGCTGGGAGCTGCAGGAGCCACCAACTATTTCACAAGCTTGTTCTAAAGCTCCGTGTGAAATATATGTAAGGTAGCATGGAAAATAAGTGAACCAAAACCTAAACCCCAATGTTTCATATCACCTGACAGATACTCACTGAGTTTAGATATCAGCCATCAAGTAGTTCACTGCTGTACTTTTGTTGTATCAAAGTAAACTTACTAATGCGCAGCAACTGTTTTCAGAGAATTCCCCTCACCTTCATGTGCACAAATTGCCCATGAGCTGCTTACAATTTTGAGCATTTTTTCTTTATTATTCAGAATTATTCATTCCAAAATTTCAGCAAACAAGCAGTGGTCTGTAGTTTGTGAATGAGCTGTTTGTTGCCAGTATGCAGCATGGACTTCGTCCAAAGCCTATTGAAGTTGATGGAAAATCTCCCACTGACTTAAAATAGGCTTTGGATTGGCCCTGTTTGAGTGGTAGTATTCGTTTTGATTGGAATTATAGGTCACATGGCATTTTTCTTCAATATTCAGTGTTTCTGCCAACTTGCTGGACAATAAGAGCATTTGTCTGAATTTTGACACAAAGAAAATATAGAACAGCCATTAATACAGCCAGAATGAATTTGTTAAAAAAAACTCAACTATTCATGGAAAAGAAAATGGTAGTATCTGCCCAGACAGTTCTTTTGGATTCACACGAAGGAGAGTTTCATGTGATTAAGGGATTAATGTTTACAGAAAAGTGTACCCACAGTATTTTTGTGCTGAATACTTGTGTGTGTGTGTGTGTGTGTATGTGTTCCCTCCCTTACAGCTTAAAAAAATGTTTATGGACTATGGATAGAGCTTATTTTGATAAGGATAAAAAAAATTGGAGGATTTTTCCTTTCATTTTGGTCAATAAACAAAGTCTTTCAGACTCTGTAGGTAAAAGGATTTAGTGTATCTCTTCAGGTTACTAGACCTGAACATGCTATACAAATAAACTAGGTGGCTGATGAACCTAAGACACCCCAAATATAGGCTGCAATTCCTTAAATATGCCAATATTATATGCTTCATTTCTCTTTTAGCTCCTCACATAAAAAACCTGCTGCTTACGTACTCAGCTAAGTAAATCACACAATAGATCATGTCTTTTTCTCTGTTTCCTGATGACTTAACACACAGTTTAAGATCAACTGTGCAACATCAGGTACTTTTACAAAAAAAAAAAGAAAAAGAAATGAAGACCTCATGTCAACTAAAATATTGAATGTTTTGTTTATATTGAAAAGCACTGCTTAAATAACTTACTATAAAACATACTACATAATTTGCAATAGCTTGTCTGGGAAGACCTCACTTTCTTGAAGGGAGCTTCAGAAAAATCCAGGGGTTCAGAATGCTTGGGAAGTGGGTTTCCTTATGAAGAATTTAGGCCCACATTCACAAAAGACAGACACCTGAAGTTGGTGATAGGTAACAGTTATATGCCTGTTTCCTAAAGTATTATACTGAAATCCATCAGTAACCTCTGGTGTATTTAAAGGTTGCAGGCAGGAGAGGTTTTGATATAAAGATTCTTAAGTGACTCAGCTTTTGGTTCAGTGCGTGCTTCAGCAATTTTCATCCTGGAGGGCAGAGCAGCTGAGTTTCTTTCTCCCATGAAATCCTGATTTGGTGTTGTTCCTCTTGCCTAACTACTGCAAAAGTTCCATTTGAGCTTATGTCGATGTAATTAAGAGCTGCCTACAATCGTTTATTCCTACCTCTTCTTTCACATGAACACTAGCAGCAAGCCACTTCTGGGAAATGATCTGGCTGAAAACTTAGAGACTTCAAGTTTTGGCTGGATCAATTCCCAGAACGAACTCACATAGTCACTCACATGAGGACAAGTTCAGGCATGAAAGAAGGGTCAGCATGCATCTCCCAGTGGCACTCAGAGTGGGACGCAGAGGAGGGCGAGACCGCAGCATCACGAGGTTAAAACAGATTGTGCTAAAAGGAAGTGCAGGTAAGAACAGAGAGCTGGGTTTTCATTGTATGATTATCAAGACAAGATTGATGTGTATAAAAAAAATCCATAAAAGTAAAACCAGTCAGAAGAGGAGACAGTGGCTCCAGTGAAAGAGATGCTTCCTCAGCTCAAAAGGGTTCAGATCTACAGGTCTCATTCAAGAGAGCTCTTTTGGATGGAGACTGCCATGGTGTGTGTGTGGGGGGGGGAGCCATTTTCTCTTTGTGTGTTTTAAAAAAAGAAAAAAAGGACCATAGCGTTCTTGTCCCAGCGAAACCCACCTGTGAGGGAGAAGGTTTTAGTTCTGCATATGCCATTAAGCTAACCTATACCAGGCAGCATTCCCGGGCACCGGTGATGGAGTGTCCACACTATTGCACTGTCAGAGCATGCTCTGGGATGGTTTTGGCACCGGCCAATTTGCTCTCCTCCAAACAGATCGTGGACATGGTTTGGGAGTTAATGTGTGCCAGAAACAATTCCCACAAGGCAGTTTGGATGTGGCTACCCTGTTTTGAGGGTAAGAGTATTTAGTAGTATGAATATGGACCATTCTTGTGCCATTTGGCCTCTGTGCCAGCAAACAGTTCCAGGCACAACTAATTTCCTAGAATAGACACTGCCTGTGGCTCTTATTTCTGTTCCATGAAATGTTTGTGCATTTTATTCAATGGTTGTTTATTGCAAAATAAACATTAAGAAATCCCTGAAGTGGGGATCAGAACTAAAATCTTCTTGCTGTCAGTCAAGTGCCAAATCAAAAATCCAAATTTTCTCTCTTTCCAGGCCTTGTGAATCTTATGTTTCTTTCTGTATAGTGATAGATATAGAAAATAACTCCCAACTAAGGAGATAAAATATTTTATAGGGAAATCTGGGTTTAAATTTGAGTTATCTGTCTGTAACTGGTTTCCAGTGAAGAGTCTTGCAAACTGTAATCAGGCTAAAATCTGCTAGTTCAATAATTGACCTTTCTTCAAATAGACAGGCTTGGAAAGGATCTTCGGAGTTGAGCAAGTGCCCTCCTTCAGCATGCCTCTGAGTGCTTCCACCTCCCAGCTGGAAACTAGAGTTGGCAGGACCAAAGAGTGGAGGCCAGAAACCAGGTGGAGCCGGGTGAGAAGGGAAGGTCCCACCACACTTTCAGGACAGCTCTTTGGCTTCAACTACTTGTCTGCCCACCCTAAAACTGTCCCCTGAGAGGAGATTCCCAGAGAAGGATTCCAGTTGTCAGTGTGGCTGCCATGTGCCTAAACTTTAGACATGTGCCATACAGCTGCACTGCACCAGTATTCCTCTACAGAGCTGACCTTGAGTTTCTGGAGTGACTTCATCCCAGTTAGCTGTTCTGTCAGGTCCATGAAGCTCCCAGCATGATCAGACAAATACACAATATATTCTATCCTCCTAAATTAATAAAATTATATACATTTCTCAGTTTTTTAGAGTACATTTTCATGCTTTACTGATATTTGTTAAAACCAAGGTCCTTTCAGGTATTTATTTATACAGCATCTCACCTACCAGATGTTCTCTGTTGAGTCACTAGGGACACATTCATCTTCATGTGCTTCTAAAGTTCTCTTATGATTCATGCTGAATTTCAATCCAGCCCAATTTTTTTTTTCTGAAATATAAACATTCCCTTAGGTGCCCCAGTTCATGTAATTTCAATATAACCATATAAACTGCAATAAACTGTGCACTGCACAATTATAGAATAAATAGCCCATTTTAAAAGTGAACTGCCAAAAAAATTTAAATTCTATTTTAAAAACATTGTCTACAAAAGAAAACATTTTCCAGGTTTGATAATTGGTCAATTTTTCATTAGCACTTTTCAAGCCAAGAATTTTTCAATCTTCAGCTGTCTTTTTCAAAAGAGATAAAGAGAGAAAGACAGAGAGTGAGAAGAAGAAAGAAGGAAAGAAGGAAAGAAGGAAAGAAGGAAAGAAGGAAAGAAGGAAAGAAGGAAAGAAGGAAAGAAAGAAGGAAAGAAGGAAAGAAGGAAAGAAGGAAAGAAGGAAAGAAGGAAAGAAGGAAAGAAGGAAAGAAAGAAGGAAAGAAGGAAAGAAGGAAAGAAGGAAAGAAGGAAAGAAAAAAGAAAGAAAGAAAGAGAAAGAAAGAATGAAAGAAAGAAAGAAAAAAGAAAGAAAGAAAGAGAAAGAAAGAAAGAGGAAAGAAGGAAGGAAGGAAGGAAGGAAGGAGGGAAGGAAGGAAGGTAGGTTGGTTAGTTTAATAGCCTACTGGATCCTAAAGTCCCCAAGAACTAAATTCTCTTAAAGAAATTTTTTTCACGAGTACAGCACAGTTTATCTTTGAACTAACTGCACTGTATTTTCTTTCCACACCCATAATAGACGTCATACACCCAAAAAAACCAAATTAAAGCTTTATCTGCTTTTAGCTATATAAAACTAATTTTCACATATTTCTTTTCACCTCAACTTGATCTCTAAACACGCACAAAAATTATAAGCCTGGTTTCATAGCACAAGTGATACAGAAAGACGGGAGATTTTGCAGTGGACAAATGCCCAGTATTGGAGAAGGATCTCCATCTTAAATAACTCATGATTTCTTGCAACAAGAGAGTATGTATCTTTATTGCTTGTTCTTTGCATCTGGGATTTTTGGCCAAACATGCTCGTTTTCTGGCTCATGAAAGTCAGAGCACAATTTATCAGGGGAGCAGTTACACCCAGTGTTTTTGTGTCTCTCTATCTTTACTTTTTCTTTAGCTCCTCCACTTGAGTGGCCTTTCTAAGATGATGATGCACTTAGAGAGGCTACCTCTCCCTGTTCCAGGTAGGTGGCAGGTGCACTCTTCAGGAGGGTGTTAGCACAATTAAGTGCTAAACCCACAGTACACCCAGCCTTTTGGATGGATGGAGGCTGTTCCTGTTGCCACCTGGCAACATGAACTGCTTGTCCCTGGACATGCTCTGAGCAGGAGATGGCAGCAGAGGCAGCTTGAAAGAACTGGGGTGGAAGGAAAAGATAAGAGTTGAAGAGGGCTACCTGGTTACCCAAATATTTCACAATGACTTGGTGAAGTACTGTTACTTAGCTGTGTAATCTCCTGATTACACAGGACTATCAAAAAGATATGGCACATTCATTTGCCTTTTTGTGAATAGGCAACACATGAAAATCCATCTCAAGCAAATCCTAGAAAGCGAGAAAAGCAAGATCTCCCTAGAGAAAGCAGTAAATCATATCAGTTGACAGTAAAGGGAGCAAAACTGTAGGGGCTGTATTGCTCATGATACTCACACATCTGTATGCAGCCATTCTTATGTCCTTGAAAAATAACCTGCAAATGAAAGTTTTATTTTGGAATTCAAAAAGTGGGATTTATCTGATTTAGAGAAAGCAAAAGCAAGACTCAACCAGCAGTAACAAGACAAGGGACTCCAAGGCTGAATAAAGCAGTGGAGGAGTGATCAGTACATGGAATGACATCTGATAGCACGTCTTCAGTATTTCTACTGAGCCTTGTCTGAGGGAGAGATGTATGCAGCATTCCAACTACATTTTTGATAGATATTGCAAAATAAATTAAGTGAGAAAACTTAGTACACCAATTCACATTCCATTAAGACCTCCTAATTAAACACTTTCTAAAATAATGCTAGGGTAAGACATTTGACTGTTGAACAAGCCCTGATAAGTGAACTGGCACTAAAACACTTCATTCAGGTGTCTGAAGTCAGGTTGTTCATTAAGCTTCATTAAGGTCATGTAGAACCTATGAATAATACCAAATTAAATGCCCTAAGTCTTAAGATCCATTTAATTTAAAATACTTCTGAGATGGGCATAACAATTTAATTGTTTTAGTCTCTGAGCAGGGTGTCATGTAGAATAAAAGAGAGAACTAATGCCACAGCAATTGGTAACACTGTTGACAGAAGAAAGGTGCTGGTAAGCGCATCTGACAAGATGACCTGACCACTCACGTAAACAATTTCTGGTGCAGATTTGTTCGTCAGCCACACTTATCTTTAATAACCTCTTATTGCCAATGTGGTCTACAGAAATAATCTAATTGGTGTGAGCTATTAAATTAACAGCATGCCAGCCTCCAGTTCATTGGAACCATTGCTACCTGTCATCAAGCAGTGCAACTCTGAAAACACCTTGCAGGTCAACAGACTTTTAACAACCTACACTTACTCCAGTTATTTGTTGCTTGCATGTCATCACATTAACTTGGTGCTTAACCTCTCACCCTCTTCAAGCAGATCTGCACTGGGAGGACTTGTCAGTTAGACAGTACTCTAGTGGGAAGCTTTGCATCTTTGAAGAATGAAGAATACATGGGCAGTTGAGAAGAATTAAACCTTCTTAGTCTGTAGGAATTAGATGAAGATGGAGGGATTCAGGAACTAGACATAGAAAGGTCACATTGAAAGTTTAGTGCCTTAATCCAGACCATTTCACAAAGGATGCCCTAGCACAGAGTAAGGCTGTTTGAGGGGCTTTAGGGAATTACTGTATTAAAAAAATAAATTACACGCCCTGCTCCCCCCCCCCCCCAATTACTAAAGTTTGCAATAACTGTCTGAAATCATAATTTCTTTGGTAAAATAAGAAAGAATTGCTTTAACTACAGGGGTTTTTAACACATATTTTACTTAAAGTGTCTGTTTGGATTATGCAAAACTTAGGGACAGTTATTGTTTTATTTACTTTTAATGGCAATAATGGTCACCATAAACAGGTACATTTTTAATGCAGCACCAACTCCTGAATAGAAAGTTCACAAGCGAAAGGCAGAAGTATTGACATTTTTACATCTGTCTGTTAGTGTCTGAGTACCTCAGACATCAGTAACATCTGGTAACTGCAGCCTCAGGGGTTAATGCAATAAACAGGCAAGAAAAATGGACTATGTCATTCTTTGAAACTCTTACATCACACTTGACTCACAGCCAAAGGATTTTAGTGCTTGCCATTATTATTTTATTGACACATCAAATCACTTCAATTTATAGTTGCATAATCCTGTATATTCACATTCACGTTTTTAATACACAGTGGAATTCTTCTGACTGACAATCTGTGAAGTGAATAAGAATGCTGTTTACTGCATACATACTGCCCCATACATACTGCTAGCAAGTAAAATGGGAAAAGGACTGATGCCTTAGTTTTCTTTGGAAGATACAGAAACCAGAAAAATCTCCTTCTGTCTTTCATAGTGTCTCTTCTTTATTTAGTAGAAGAGTGGCACAATATACATATTCAGTAGAAAATCAGTTATTTCCAATGGTAGTTTTCCACTCTGAAGTATGCTATTTTACAGTCGAGACATTATTTGTTAGATAAGAAATAACAAAGGGATGAATATAGCCATAAGCTGAGTTGGAGAAGAGAAATGCAGAGTGATATAGTTTGGTTTTACTAGTTATGAGAGGGAAAACATCAAATGATGCCAACTTCTCCTCCCAACTACCTGCCAATGCAAACTTGTACCTCCACTCCTAAAAATTAGAATCCTGGAGCATTTTTTCCAACAGTTTAATGAGTTATGATCTCAAAGATGATCAATAAAGTGGATTTTCACAATCCTAATTAAAAAATATTTCCAGGATTTAATATCTTTACTAGATCAGATTTAACATTTTCATTAAATCAACTTGCATTGGATTCCAATGCTCTTCTCAGACTGGATTACTGCAATTTCCTAGGGGGTCATGGGTAACATTAGAGAGGAGACAATATCCATCATTTTCACAAACTTACTCTTAATTTAGGTAAGTGTTGCTGTTCAGATGACAGAAGAGGTGGTGTGTTACCTGACATTAAGTGCCAGACTCAGTGGGAAGCCTTGGAGTCTTGCAATAATGGCTTTAAATATAAGAGATTAGAGACATTTTTTTTCTGCATTCATTATCCCTTTCCTTTCTTCTTTCTTTCCCTTTTTAAATGGGGCTTATAATTCAGATCTATGAAAATCATCATTAGCTTAAGAAAGTTACAACACGGCATATGAAATGGCATAATACTCCCTAAATTTTATAGAAGAAAACACCTCTTCAGTGCAGCAATAGTTTCCATTTGCACTCATCAAAGCATTGCCTCTGTCCTAGAATCATTGCTTGTTAACATGAACTCTATTTTAAGAAGAAGGTTTCTGGAAAAGTGAATTACTATTGAAGCCCCAGCCATGTAACTGCAGAAGTGCTTCTTGTGCTTGGGCTAGGAAGGGGACATAGTATTCCAAGGAGTCCAGACTGTAAGAGAGAAAAGGTATTTGAAGTACAACTTCTAATGAAACAAAAAGCTACAGTAAGAAAATAAGAGGAAGCTGGACCAAAACAGAGTATTCGAGGTCAAATCGACCAAGCACAACCGTTTCTCAAGAATGAACCAGCGTACAACCCTGCCCCAAAACATCTAATTTAAAAATTTCACAATAAAAATTGAACATGTGGGGAAAATGTAAAATACTTCTCTACTAATTTCCTAATAAAAAAATCTGGTCCTTGTCACCAGGAAGAAAAACAGGCAAGCTGCGGTCTCTGTTATGCATTTTCCACGCAGTTTTTCTCAAACTCACCTACACACTGGGAAGCTCCAGACACATGTGAAGATGTGTGTTTCTCTCATAGTAGTCCCGCAATAAATCAGTGTTATCCAAAAATGTTCTGATATGACTTTAGATGAAATAGCTTAGGACAAAGCTCTGGATTACAATGAAAGGCCTCCAGGAGAAAAGACAAAAATACAAGGTGAAAGTTCAGAATTCCTCATCATACAATAGGAACACAGGAACAATCAAGCTGGAAGGGACCTCAAGAGGTCTTCAGTTTAACCTTCTGCTCAAAGCAGGGTCAACACTGAATTCAAACCAGGTTGCTCTAGCTGGGACTAGAAAACCTCCATGGACAGAAATGCCATGGCCTCCCCAGCCAGCATGTTTCAATGGCTCTTCATCCTCATAGTGAAAAATTATTTCTGTATATTCAGCTGGAATCTCCCCCATTTCAATTTATAATTATTGCCTCTAATTTTCCCACCTTGTATCACTGTGAAGGGCCTGGATTTATCTTTTTGATTACATCCTTGTAGGTCCCAAAACTGTCTCTTCTCTAGGCTGAACAAGCCCAGGTCCCTCAGCTTCTCATCACAGGGCACACGATCCAGGCTCCTGGGAGCCCTTTGCTGAACTTGCAAAAAACTTGTTTTTTGATATCTTTCCTGTAACTAGGGAACCCAAAACTGGACCCAGTATGCAAGATGCAGTCTTGCATGTGCTGGATAAAGCAGAATAATCACTTCCCTTCAGACTACACTCCTGTTTAATATAGCCCAGTGTGCCTTCACCACTTGCAGGACACAGTCCTGGCTCATGCTTAACCTACTGGTCCTTGTCCACCAGAATCCCAGGTCCTTTTCAGCAGAGCTGCTATCCAGTCAGTACCCAGATCCAGCCTGATGCAGGGGTTAGTCAGGTGCAGGGATCTGCATTTGTCCTTGAAACACTGAAGCCTTTGTTTTGCAAAGGGATCAGTGATATGGGGTGGTTCAGCTTTTCAGCTTGATTTAAAGTGCCCCTAAGGAACTCTAATTTTGGAAAATGGAAACTGGACAGACTCTGTCCATCTGAACCATGCATGTAAATGAAGTATTCCAACAACTTGACCTGGACAACAGGAAGAAAAAAATCAAAAGCCTAACCAGATATCTACAGGAGAAGGGTTATTAAATTATTGTTATAATTTACATTAGACTTCTCTTTGCCTTTTCCTTAGGGTCCCTGGCCCAAGAGGATTATTATCCAATTGACTGTATGCTTTCTTTGGGGGAGTGCATCATTCATTTTCATTCTCACAAGTTGTTATTACAGATCCCTGCTCTTTCCTTTTCTTCTATTTCCCTGATTGAAACCTTTGCAAAGGTTTCCATCAGGGTCGCCCTTACAGCCAGCCTCCCTTTGTTGAGGGATAAGATGACAATGGGACCCTACTAAGCAGAGAGTGGTGAGATGCACATCCTGGCCTACACTGTGTGAGAGGATCTCCACCATTTCTGGAGCCACCATCAACATCCATTGATATGCCCTTGAGAACAGTGGATCAAAGCCAATTCATGCTGAATCCATTCATCGTCTGGGAAACCGCGCAAGTGGGGTTATCCCCCTAACTTCCTTATGCCATATCCATTTCTAGTCCCATTCTGATGAAGCACTTTCCAGACACCTCTCTGCTCACACTCCAAATCCTGCTTCCTTACAAGCATATCTAGTCACCATGCACCATCACTAATTCCACGAAAAGCCTGATTTCTACTCAGACCAGCTGGTGCAAACTTATTATATAGCAATTATCAATGGGCTCACCTCCAATTTCATTGTCCTGGTGTTAAAAACAAATTTTACAAGCACATATACATTAACCCAATGGGTGCAATTTTGATCTTTGTTAGAGGAAAAACAGATTGCTGGAAAGGCAGGCTGGCACAAGCCAACTACCATACCATCCTGGCTACTTTATTTTGACAGATCTCCCTATGGGCATTTAACAATAAGTAAAGGTGTTCAAATCTATGCTTCTGGCAAGAAGAGTCAGAATTTCACCCAAACTTAAAAATGGAAAATTCATATAATGAGCCAAAATCAGGCCCCTTTGATGGAACCATTGGTCACAGATACATTAGATATACCTGACCGTACTGACATGCTGTTTAGAGGACAGCAGTATTGCAAGGCAACTTCCTTGAATTTTAGGATATTTGCATTTTAGTTGCTCTGCTTGCTGCAATGATCAGATATCAGTCAGACCATAAATATCAGCCTGGATTAAAAATTTCTGCTTTTCTGGAAAATAACATATAAAATTCCAAGTCCACAGAGCAGATGTGTGTAAAATGTAATAAGTGTGTAACAAGATATAAAACTACTGGAAACTCAAGAATTTTCCTCAGCTAGAATCGAGGGACAAATTTTATATCCATACCAAAACAGCTCAGAGATGTCTGTGCCTATGATACTAGCTTACCCCTTCAAAGGGATGATACCATATAAACAAGTGCTCTTCTATTTAAATGAAACTATAAACTATAAATTGTGGTACATATGATGAAACTTTCTCTCCCCTGCCTCTATCCATTTGCCTCTCTATGTGCCAAGTTAGCCTTGGTACTGCACCACAAATGATGCATACATGTAAGTGTGGAGGTAGAAATGTTCTGCTGAAAAGGAGGAGGGCAGAAAATACTGTGCTTGGAATTGGAAGGGAACATGTCAACATGTAACTGGGGAAGCTAGCCACCCCTAATGAGCTGAACCCGAGCTTTCTCAGCAAACACTGAAAATTAGTTAAAACCTTCTTTACTTTTATTGCACTGCAACCACAGGTCCCAGTCAGGATCCAGCATAATTTTGCTACCTGCTGTTACTATTGCCGCAGCAGAGATACTCCCTGCTACGGATACCATACAATGTTATTTCAACAAAGATGTGACAAATAAATGTAATGAAAATAGGGAAAGTGGGGAGGATACAAAACCATGTTAACACACAATTCAATCTGCCAGACTTCGTCATTCCAAAGCACCTAAAAATAAAGTCAGCATTGCCCAAATGCCAGATTGCCTAGCCATAAACACTTGCTTTCTTTCTGGAAGGTATCAGATCACAAGATAGAGGAGTGAGCTATACAGAGAAAGAAAACTGGCAAAGATATGGTGAGACTTGTGCAAAAAAAAAAAAAAAATAAAAAGAAAAGGGAAAATAAAGACTGAAGGCTGCATTAAAAATGAAGGATGGGATTCGGTCAGGTAATTAGGAAGGGGAAAGTTGTGAAAACAAGACAGTTAGTTAGTTACAATTTTCAAACTAGCTGTCTGTATGTGGGGACAACTGAAGACAAGGATTTGAGGAAGCTCAAATTGCTGGGGAAATTGTATAAAATGAAAACAACTTATGTGTGTGCAGATGAAAGAAGAGGGAGCTGCTATAATTGTGAAAAGAACCAGTAAGGTCCCAGCCAGGATAGTTAACAATGCAGACGACACAAGGAAGGTCGACTTTGGAGCACTGTGGGATTCTGCTTAGAAATGTGCATGAAGAAGAGATGGCTCCAATTAACTCCTCAGAGTGACAAAGCGAGATAGAAAAATTGCCAATACCTACAGCATCAACAAAGACATTGGCCTCGGCTGTTCTTAAGGCAAAATTAAGATGCAAGCTACGAGCTTGTAAATGAAGGTAACTTGGATGTTCAAAAAGCAATACAAAACAAGTGACTTGAGCCAGCTCAAGTTTTAGGCTTCATGTTCCCTTGCATTTATTACCCTCTGTCAGCTTTGCTGAGGAAGATCAGCCATGATTAATATTTCCCAGTAGAAGAAATTTATAAGCCTCCAACTGTAAAAGTATAGGGTGAATTCAATACCTAAATTTTATAGCTTTCTGTATAATTGTTTTATAGCTGAAATATAATCAGCATTTTCAGTTAGCTGGCAGTTCACTCATCACTTAATTCTTAGTTTCCTTTCCTCCCGGAGAATGAAACACTGCGGAAAATATAGATACTCTTTTATGCTGGTGATAGGATTCCTTATTTCGCACCTGTCTATACAGAACACAGCTAAGGATGGTTAGAAAGAAAAATGTTGCCTGTAAACTAAGTGACCTAGAGTATCACCAAAGGATATGTTTTGGTCAGGTCAGTTACTAATTTACATTAGTAAATTGGGACAAACTGCATGACAGATTGCTAGAGACAGTCAAGCTGCCTTTGAGTGCTTCTGCTTTATATTCCTGAGTAGAGCTGCAGTACTTCATACGAGCCCCAGCACTGCCTGCGCTCTGCAGATAGTAATTCTCCAGTTTGAACACTGCTTTAAATGTGTTGTGGGCAGTTATCTAGTCATCTTTTTAAATGAGTTGAAACAGGTCTGTGCTTTACCTTTTTGAATGTTTATTATTACTGCAGGGGTAGCAGAGGATGTTTGTATTCTCAGCATCTGGTCTTGTGAGTTCAATAAGGAAATGCAGACTTCTTTTCATGTTCAGGTGAGAGAAGTAATCAATACCAATCAGCAGAAAGACCAGCAGTAAGATTACCCAGCCTTGTTTGCTGGCAGGAACAGAGCCAGATGCAATTCTGATACAGACTGAAGGGGGGAGGGCAGGAAAGGTTATTTTTTAGGTCTATGGGTAATTCCACTGCCTCTGTGTTAAGAATTGCACCTAACACAGTGATATTAAGTTCGGATTTGTGCATTGTGCCTGATATTGTGCATAAATAACAAGAAAAGTTGAGTTATTAAACAGAAATTCAGCAATGGGAACATTCTCACATGGTCTGTTAGACTTTCCAATAAATCTGTGCCTGGTCCAGGGGACTTTGACAGATTTAAAAATCCAGGGGCATCTGAGACAAATATTAAGTTAGCAAGAAATTGGCATTCATATAATAAGAAAGTGTTCTCACATAGCCTCTTTTCCATCTAAAGGTATCAGAGTGCTTAACAGGGTTTCAGAGAAGGATAGTGAGTATTGTTCCACTGTGCAGGCAGGGTACTGAGGCAAGGTCTAAATAGCTCAAGACAAGCCACACAGCAAGATGGGGACACAGGCTATACACAACACCAGAGGCTCAGATCTCAACTTTTATGTTTTACCTCTTAAGTGAACTCATCTAAACAGTTGTTTGTTTGCTGCAAAATAAATCCTCTCGACTTTAAGCATCCTCACTTCCCCCCAGACTGTCTGCATATTCAGTCAGTGTAAACTGCCTGCACTAAATTTGGAGGTGTTCCACATCCCACCCAGCTGCAAATCTTTCCACTGACTGAAGCTAGAAATGGAAAAAAAATGACATATATCTCTGCACATGACCAGTCCGAATGAAGTTGTTGGTAGCAGAAGAGAAGCTGTTTAAGCTCCTACCACTCTATCATTCTAGCAGATACATCAGTCATTTCAGGTAGGTTTTCAAAGTAAAAGCAGAAAACACAGCCAGTCATTTCCACAGCTTTTGCTGATGATCAGGGTAACAGCACTGACCAGGATTTGGCCATGCCAAAATGGATAGAGTTACGTCATGAAGTAATTCCTCAAGGGGCTTTTTAACTTGAATTAATTTTTACATGCTATCGAAATGGCTTCTAGAAATTTTTGGTTAAATTTAATGAAAGGAAGACACATCTCCCTGCTCCCAACAATTTGGTACTAATTTTTTAAAGGTGCCAGCTCTTGCACTCAAATTAACATCTCCTTATTGCCCATTGCGCAAGTTGTCTGTGAACGGCTTTTTGATTTGTGGTACTATTCTGCAGAAGATCAGTCCCTCAGTTGTTTTGCTGATGTCCTGCCCTTCTTCATCTTACTTCTTTCTGGTCTGGTGAATGTTAATTTGTAACTTTTTGAGCGCTGTTTCTAACCAAGCAATGCTTGTGAGTGCCGCTCAGTCCTTGGTGTCCCCATTGGCATGAAACGTGATGTGAACAGCTGCAAAGGGACTTTTCGGTTGCCCTCTGCCTTCTCCCAAAAAGCTTTCAAAATTTGTGTTATATAAAAAAATGATTTAAACAGCTTCAGTGATGTATTTTGGAGTCTGAATACAGACTATTTTCTTTTGACAAATATCAAGTAAAAGTGATATACTTGGGCAGTTATAAAAAACTTCCATCAGTACTCTGTAACAGTAAAATAGATGTCTGTATACCATCCGTGACACAGTATTATTTAAGAAAATAAATGCCCTTCATCTCTTACAACCTTTCAAAATATTTATATATTGCTTTTGTACTTTATCTTAAATTCAAATGGTGTTACTTTCATTTGTATTTCTTCAATTTTGGCCTTCAGATTAGGAACATCATTAGAAATAAATCAAACGTATGGGGTAGTAGCTTCACTTTGTTATGATCAAGTATAATTCCATCTGATTCCATCTGATTCACCCCCCACTAAAGGACGTAAATCCTGCACTGGCACAGCATTTGCCTTGGTGTTATAAGAGGTCACTCTATTTTCAGTTCTGTAATCACCTATCAGCATGATAGGAGCAGCTTTAAAAAAGGTTAAAAAGGTCATGTGCTTGCATACTTAATTCAGCGACATTAAACTTGATAAAGTGCTGCACTGTGACTGAGTAAACAATAAAGATACATATTTTCCTCAATATACAATGGACCCACATGTGAATAATGGAGGCACTTATGCTGTCCAGAGTGTGAATAATGAGGGCACTTATCCCATCCGCGGAGCACCGCTTCACCGCTGCGCTCCCATCTGGGAATCCTGCGCCTGGAATCAGTGCATACATCACGGGTCTGCCCTAGGCACTGGGCCAACCCCTAATCATACAGGCACTTTGCATTGTTATCCAGCAACATCATACTCCATCAGCCAGGCCAGGGATATGATGTACTGGTGCTTGAACAGCAGTGGGATGGCTCAGTGCTGAGCAAGCCAAGACGATCATTGGGAAGGACGGGAGGAAGGTGTTTGAAATATGCAAACATATTATCTGCTTTTGGTTTCCCACAGTTTAGTTTTCTCTTGAGTTTTTGGCCCTGGAAACATAAAATATGAAAGACAATGGCTTGAAATCACTGCCTTTTATGCCCAGACTGAGTGAAACAGCCAGGTTTACTTGACTGCTTTGCTCACTAGTTGTTTCATACACCCAGTCCTGCAAAAGTTTCATGGCTAGCAGAGTATGTATGAGATAAGTGGTCATATATTTTGTTCTGCCCTACAGAGATCACCATGGCTATTGCATAGCCATTTTAAAGCTTTCCAGAGCCTTCCAGCTACAGTAAGTCAGCTGGAGTTCTCCAGTGCCTAAAGAAATTTGCATTTATTGTGCAGAATAAAGCGCCCTGCTTATCATTTTTAACTTCTCTCTTTCTGATCCATTAACACTCACCCCAGTTGCACTATGAGATCAAAAGTAGCCATTGAAACAAAGTACAAACCTACGACCTGCTGAGTTCCCAAGATTTTTAGGTTTTTGGTTCTCTATAAAGTCCATTTTTAGCTGATGACCAAGAGGTAGGGCTGATACTGGAGTTCTGCAGCTTGTGTTTCTGAGCTCACTTTAAAAATAATAATAATAAAAAATTAAAATTAACTAAATTACTGTTATTATTATTAGTGTTAAGAATTCCTAGCAAAACTAATTTTTAAAAGTTCTGATGATTCTAGGGAGAAAGTTCTGGGCCTGATTCCTGGTTGTACTTGCCTCGGATCTCCACTACCAAAAGAATTACTATAGACTTACACAAGAAAAAGGGAGCAGCACAAGGAATTTCCAACTCCACAGCAAAGGACTTTGTACAATAAAACAACTGTGCGAACTATTTCAAATACAGAAAGAGTTCAGAAAATATTTGGCTTTTTATCAGTTCTATTTGTGCATGCAGAACTGATGATATTTCAACTTTTTACAGTCAAACTTTTTGCCGTTGTTAACAGTTTTGAGTGCCCAGTATTAAGCCTTTCCACTAGGCAGTAAAGCAACCTCATCAGATTCAAAATAACATCAGATCCAAGGAAAATTCTAACACACACACACATACACCCTATTCTAATAGCTCTTTTCCTGAACTTTGTGATAAACTGAAACTGAGAGATGAGATTAAGCAGTGAAACAGAGTAGATGCAGACCTTAACTTGCCTCCCTATTGAACCATTATGATTTCATTGTAGAGCAAAAA
Source organism: Theristicus caerulescens (assembly GCA_020745775.1). NCBI lineage: Eukaryota > Metazoa > Chordata > Aves > Pelecaniformes > Threskiornithidae > Theristicus > Theristicus caerulescens. The sequence goes on along the minus strand of CM036558.1, from coordinate 130,994,970 downwards.
ATCACATTCCATATCCGTAGTACCTGGCTCTTGCATGCATATTTTAAGCTTAAAGTCCACAAAACTATATTAAGTGTTAACCAAGCACTTTTAGAAGTCTATATGTATCTGTAGAATTTGTCTCCAAAATGGAAAACTGAAACAAGCAGGGTAGGTCTCCAAGGTAGGTATCTAACCAGCTGGAATAACCTGCACATTAGGTACTTCTGTTCTCACCACTGAGAACAGAAGAGTCCAGATGGCTATCTTGGAAAAGACAAGTCAGTTTTAAACTGCATAAGTTAGAGTCGAAGTGTTGATTCCATCGTTGGAGTAAAAATCCACACTGAAAATGTCTACTGATTTCAATTCTCCTAAGACTTCATCCCACCTACTGTCTTAAATGCAAGAAAAGGTAGAAGCTAAGTGAGAATAAGAAGAGAAAATGATTTTTAATAGAATTTATGTGCTACAGCCTTTTGGCCCCTTATGGTGCACCAGAGAGGTGGCAGGAAAGCCATCACAACTATTTTTATTTTTTCTTCAGTTTGTTGCAAGTCGTCAGTCGGGTTTGTAGGGACACATTTTCAAAGGCTGGTTTGTTGGATACACCTGCCAGCCCTCACCCAGGCTTACTCAGATTGTGGTTTTATACAAATGCAGTTGCAAAATTCCCCATCTGTGCATCCCAATAACAAAATACTTTTCCTTCTCTTATCTGGCAGAGACTCTCTCTTCATCCTGTTTCCTTGAATGCTGAGTCCGCAAAGGGATCTAAGCCCAGAAGCTGCTGACCATGTCTTGGAAGCCTTCACTAAGATCCAGTGCCTGAATATGTGGCAGGAATTTTAGTGGTGCTTACTTAGGCAAATAACGATTTTGTATCTCATTCAAGCATAGCTAAGTATATAGCTGTCCAAATACAGGCACAGTAACAGTTGCAATAAACGTGGATATACATTTAGTATTTATAGCTTTTGGGTGCTAAAATGAAAACCCTGCTGAAAAAACGTTATCCTAAGGGATACATTTTTCAACCTACACACACAAGATTCACATCAGAAAGCTAAATTATTATCTCTAGAGCCTGTTTGTGTTGTTTTTCCCTGCCATTCATTGTGGCTGAAACCAGTCACAGCTATAAGTACTTAGAGACTACAACAGTGTTTGGATTGTATTACTCAAATAATATGTCAATCACTACAAACTGGGTTTTAAAGCATGTTGGAGAAGAATGCACTTACACAACCACCATTTCACAAGTCAAGGACACATGCAAAGTCCTGCATCTGGGATGGAATAACAGCATGCAACAGTAAAGACTTGACATTGATGGGAGAGAAAGCTTTGAAGACAAGGAGCTAGGAGTCTTGATGAACGAGACCCAGCGGTATACCTCTGCAGGGTTGAAGGACAGTCGCTTACTGGGCTGCATTAGCAAGAGCATACTCTTTCTAGCAGGTCAAGAGGACCATTTGTTCTCCTATATTCAGCACTTGTGAGACCACATTTGGAGTAATGACTCCAGCTTTGGGCTCCCTAGTACTATTGACAAGCTGGAGAAAGTCCAGTGGAGAGCCACCAAGATGATGAGGGGGCTGGAGCATATACTGTATGAAAAGGAACTGACAGAACAGGGGTTGTTCAATCTGAAGAGGAGAAGGTTAGAGGTAGGAGTATTGTCACCTTCAACTACCTGCCAAGTTGTTAGAGAGAAGATGGAGCCAGAGACACGCAGTGATATTACAAGAGGCAACAGACACAAGCTGCAGCAAGGGAAAAACAGCAGGTTGCCTAAGAAAGGCTGTCGAATCTCCATCCTTGGAGATTTTCAAAAGTTCGCTGGATAAGCCCTAGGCAACCTTCTCTAACTGTGAAGCTATCACCTCCAGAGGTCCCCAAATTATTCTGCTTTCACCCCTCCCCACCAAAAAAGAAACCAACCAGGAACTTTAGTTCATCAGCTGTATACCCTCATCTTGCAGAGGAAAATATGTCAATTCAGGTACATTATAGCACTTGAAAAGCATTCTTGATCACAACCCTTCCATGAAGTACAGAAATGCTAATGTTTCCATGGCACAGAAGAAAAGATAAAACAGAAGCTAGGTGACATGACGACACTGCCACTTACTGAAGTCAATAGGAAACTTACAATGAAAGGGGTTTATTCTGAAAAAACATAGTCATCAAAATAATTTGTGATATTAGGCCAGCCAGGCAAACTTTTGGTGAAAAATGAGTTCTATTAGACATTTTGTCTAAATTCTTGCCAGCTCACGTCCTGGGTTCCCAGTGTTTTCCTGTCTGCAACAGGAGCACTCCTTATGCCACAGGTGTCCCAGTGGATGGGGAGATCTGGGAACTCTGCTCCAAGCCCTGCAGCTGACCATTGCCAAATGTCCTCCTAGGCCACCTTGCACCCAAGAATGCTGTGGGAAACAGGGCTAAGGCAGCAGCCCAAACTCAGCATTGTTTCAGCTTCGCAGAACAAACTGTTCCCACTGGCAATAGGAAAAAAATCCCTTAGCATTCTGCCTAAACAGTCATTCCTACAGAATTCTTCATTGAAAGAAATTCTGACTTTGTATCAGCTGTCTTTGACTTCAGGCATGAGTTTACATGGATTTACTGTGTGTGTAGTTCCAGGCATTGAGCATCTCAGCAGCCAGCTGTGGGTGAGAAGGCTGTGAATTACATTGCACATTAATACAGGCTGATATCTCTCAGACCTTTTGTTTGTGAAATTTTCTCTTTTTTTTGTAGAAAACCTTTTAAGTTTTGTGGGAAACCATTTAAGTGACACAATAAGTATCATGATGGTTTACACAGTTCGGCAATTGCAAGGAAGGGCAAGGGAAAGAAAAGAAAGTTAAGATTAGTCTTAACATTTCTAGGATTCAAAGCTGCAAACATATTGGGCACAAAGACAAGTGCCTTTACTTAGGATCTGAAGTGAAACTCGACATTCCTTCAGTACATTTAACCTTACTTGTCAATAGCATTGCTTTCACATTAACTTCTCTGTTATTGAAAGATTACCTTTCAGAGTGAGGACATCCACAAGTAAATGAAAAATGTCTCCCTTTGCTTTGTGAAATCATTCCCTTGTCTTCGTGGACTACAGCCAAGGACTGTTTGTGATAGAGATGATTAATGCAGAAATCAAATCTAATGTGAAAAGCCCTGGGAACAATTACTTTATCTTTCAGTTTTTACTTTCAGTTGCATCAGGAAAGGCATACGCATATTTCCTTCCATGGGAACCAAAGTCCATAAATTGTTATAGTAAATTCCTAACTGCTGGGAAGCTTAGATGGACAACCTCACACAGTATCATCTGGTTCATTACTCAGAGCTTTCAGGTGACTGTGATTATGATGCTTCAAAAAAGCCCAACTATGGTCTTTTTCTTTCCTTGAGTATCATTCAGTTTAAAACGGATAACCACCATTTTGGTAAGAATTTCTGTTTCACTGTGCTAGAATAGTGCTTTTACTCCCAATTGTATGCCTTCCCAGAATGCTCTACTACCTTGATCTTGCAGCTTCTTACACTGAAAGCAATAACTGTTGTAGTCATTTATTATTAATGATGATAAAAGATTTATTCTCCTCATGACAGGTAAAAAAAGTTGCACTTGTTCATGACTTTGTCTGTGTTTCTTTAGCTTCATGGTTCCAAGGAGAATGGGTCTTTGGAATCTTAATCTTTAGGTCAAAGCTCAGTTTGTAGGTTTGCTATGACAAATAATAATTAGAAAATCATTCCTCGGCTGCCTATCACTCCTAGCTACAAAAAGCTTCTGGAAACAGACTGGAAGAACCACGTATCAGGAGTTAGAGTCTGATTTCCTTTTCCTGATACCATGTTAAAATCCAAATCTTTAACTTTAAGCCAAGAACAATATCTTTTTTTGCAAAGGACATTCATTAATTCTGCTAGCAAATCAGCAATTTCTTTCTAACTGACCAATCCATTGCATTTTATGCTATTTACAGACATGACATTGCTTGCTCTTTGAGTAGACTTAGTCTTTTGAGAGTGGACTGGTGAATCTGAACTTCCGAAACCTAATTGCTGCTGGGGTAATTTAAGGTGACCCTTCAAACTTCTACTCCTCACCACAAAGATTCCACTTGAGGCTGTGTTAATCTTTGACTTCCCCTTTGGGAGAAAAGTAATACTTGTTTCTTATATTAAGTCATAATAGCAATATTAAAAGGAAAGGTTCAATGTGCTTTATCAGGAAATTCAGAATAAGATTTAATGTATTACTTACAGATCTGGCTAATTGAATAGGTTTGTACAGAGAAATTAACCTGGTACTTAACAACTGCATTAAAAACTAAAACACACAAAATCACACACATGGCTCAGTTTCCACTGCGTATTTGCATACAAGCAATACATGTCATTAAGTAGAAAGGCTGAAGCTCATCCACAGTTTTAAACTTACAGTACTGTAGTGTTCCTGACTGCAGGTTTGTCAGCACCGCAGAAGACATCTAAGAAATGGGATTTCCACCTGCCTGGTTCCTGAGCCTGTTACCCCAGTCAGTTATAAGAGCTACAGTGCTCATGCCTCTTCAGGAATTAATGGGTAAGAAAGCAATTGCAATAAAGCTGAAAGAAAAAAGTAAACTGTGTCTTTCCTAAGGGAACCACTAAATGTAAATAATTGCAGCCCTAACACTTAATTAGTGATAAAGAAGCCCATCTACCATTGACAAAATATTGATGCAGTCTTTCATGCCTTTGCCATTATAGAAGGGAAAGGACTTGTTAACATAAATTTTCTCAAAGCCTTACAGAAGCGGTTTTAGACATATCTGCAGGTTCCCTCTCATTGCTACCTTTTTGACAAATACTTTATTATGCTAAAACTCCAGTACATATTGGATTTACATGATGCTGACTATCTGAGTTCTTTCACTCTGTTTCCTAAACATTAATTAATGCACTACTAGAAGCTAGCGAAAAGAGTCCACCATTAGCTAACAGAAGATAGTTTATGTGAAACAACTTGCTTTGAATTCTTCCTGGATATTATCCTTCCAGAAATTCTGATGTTGATGGAACATCCTGAGCAAAAAATGGAATATAACTGACAAATAATACTTTTTTCAAACACACTTAAAACCTGTTTCCATTTGACTCATGTTTGCAACATGCCTCTTCAGATATTTGGTTTGCACAAATATTTTAACGAACAAGTTCACTGGGAGGAATGCTTCATTAAGATGGCTTTCAAGAAAGTTTTAAAAATTATACAAGGAATCAGCTGAAATGGGAAACACTATCTGTTTCATTACAGTCTCAATTAAAAGCATTTAGTATTTACTCTTTTCAATGAGAAGGAAATATTCTATGCTGCAAGGTCAGTACAATCACCTGAAGCTTCAGCTTTCAGCTGAGTTTCTTGATAAGCAAGCTATACAGCAGATGAGTATCTATTTGCAGCCATTTGGAGCCACAAATGAAAAATCAAGAACACTTTGTTCTGTTCAAGAATAAAATGTGAACAGGAAGGGAACAAATCCTGAGTTTCAAGTGACCCTTTTCCCAGTGATAAACACACCACCGTTTTAAAGGTTATCATCAGAGAATGTCAAACTTTCTGAAGACAATTATCTTCTCTGCATAATCGCAGTTTTAGTATCTGACACAAGGTCAGGACTGTTCCATTAGAAATCTGTGCCAAACTAATGTGCTGATTTTGCATATTAAGTAGCATTAAAAACAGCTGATGTTTTAGTGCAGAAGTTAGCTCTCTGTGTGTAAAATCCACACTAAATTAATACTAAATTATTTTCAATGAGCAGATGTCTGATATTCATTGTCTTGATTAACTTCTACTGTACCTGGGCACCATATAGTGCCAATAAAGTTATTGAGATTGAATTAACTTCATCTTTTCATGGTACATTATCCCTTTGATGACTCTAGATCATGGTTTGATTTAATGCTCCTGGTGATCAGAGAGACTAAAAGTTAAAGCACGCCATATGTGATCAGAGTTGAGGAAGGCTTTGGGAGGGACTCCTGCTAACGAAAAAAAAAAGCTTTGTAACTTAAATCCATCCTAAAAAATAAAAAAAAAGACATTCTGGAGAAAGACATCTTTTCCATGGTACCTTGGGAAGCCACCCAAGAACTAACATTTGCTTTGTGGATTATTAATTTTTCAGCAAAAATCTCACTTTTATTTCCTTGTGCTTCCATACTTCCAGTGGAGTCACTTTCAAGAAAAAATATGCAAGTAGTTGAGGCAAAATATAAGTGAAAAATTTGCCATAGTTTTGCATCTTGCCTATGAAAATCTCCTGTCATTATGGAGGAAAGATAGAGTAGAAGATGTTCTGAGTTTTTAGTCCTTTAGTTTCCAGCAAACTGTGGCTTTATTTTTGGTTTTTGTTGGTTTTAAACTGTTTTCATTACTCTCATTCCACTCCCGAAAAATTTATTTATGGCATTGCAACCTAAGAGAGAGAATCAAAAGCAAGCAATTTTCCCTCTATGTCTGAATTTCCTCTATGTCTAAAATTCTTCCTTCTGGCAACAATTTTCTTTTAAAAAAAGCTACAAAAATTAATTGTAATAATTTTTCATGTGATTTAGCATGTGACAGAGCCCTTTCTGCCTTCAGAATCTTATATGATTTCTTACTGTGAAAAAACATCAGTACTCTAAAATACAGGACAAAGCCTTATTTTCAACTCTTTGGAGTCATATTTGCGGGAAGAAGATACACAACAGATGGTCAACAAGAGATAATTCACATTGAAGACTTTTGAAAAACAGAAAATTCATTTAAATGCTTAATTACAGATTTAGGGGAAACATTTTTAGGCTTCCCTGCCTGAAAGAGCATGCATTTACACATGCAAATTAAATGTTTGTTTTCAAACAGAGACATGGTAGATAGGGGGATGCATTAAGCTTGCACTGCAGGACGATTTAATTTGTAAAAATTATGTAATGTTAGATGGAGCATATGAGCCAAGTTTCAGTGATCCAGCGGGGAGGTGATGTCTATTGATTATATATGGGTTTTGACTCTCTAAAGCTTTAAAGAGTTACAGATTTTTAACTTTTCCTTTCTTGCATAACGGGACACTATAAACTCATGTAGGCTACTTCTGTATTTAAGAAGTTTTAGATTAAATATTTAACTAAGTACTAGTTACTGAGCAGTAAGAAACACATAAAAAACCTGCAGATTTTAATGTGTGCCAAATGTGGCATATGGTATGCAATTAAATAAAATAGTTGCTTAACATTTACAGTTTTAAGGACACTTAAAATTTTATTACTCCACAGATTTTTTTTCCTTGAGAGAGGGGGTAATTCAGTCAAATCCAGCTTTCAACTAACCATCTACTTTGCTAGAAAGCCTCTTGTTCTCTTTGAACTGTACCGGAAAAAAAATCAGGCAATGCCTATATTTATGAACTGATCTTCCAGCTATTGGAATTATGGGAGGAACAGAGAAAGAAGGGACAAGTATACTTCGGTTAAAAGACGCTAGATGGAGAAGGTGAAATTCTAGCCTTGCTGGCCATGGCTATGCTAGTTTGTATTGCTGATCACCAGAAGAGTCCTTGGCATGAATTTGTACTGGGCCAATTAGTGCTCTCCTGTGCAGGGCTCAGGAGGTGGCATGGAGCTAGTCCCAGTAGGCAACTTGAATGCAGCTGTGCAGAGAAGAGTCCCAAGCATTTTTTATTTACTGGTACAGCCAAAGCTATTGAAGTCAGTGATTAAATTCCCACTAAGTTCAGGGTAGCCAGGATTTTACCCAGAACTTTTTGTTTCTAAGGAGCAAATCTACGTGATAGAGCTCATTAGTCTTCATAAATTAACACTTCTGTGTGGCTGGTCTGAGTAAACTACAGTATTCATTGTATCTACTTCCTTACAAGCCACAGAAAGACATTATAAATCGCTGCTTTATTTACTGTCTCAGAACTCCTGAAACTTTGGTGAAAAAAATTCACTGTTTTAAGCCCGAAAATATCATGGTGAATTGTTGTTGTTTGGTTTTAAGTTTTGTTTTGTTTCTTTTAAAGGAAGTGCTGTACCTTAGAATAGAATTATTTTTAATGACATGTCAGGAATCATATTTTGAAATGTTTGTCAGCTTTTTAAAATGTGCTGTTGAATCTTATTAAGCTGTCAAAAGTATGACTAATATGTTAACAAGTAACATGATCTTGCTGTAAATCAGTATTTCAAAGTAACAGATCTTAGAGCCAGGAGAAGAGGGAAGAAAGGCAACTGTTTGTAAATTTTTTGCTCTGACATTTTGTCCTCTCTGCCTCCACAGTGCATTGCATCTCACTGCTCTAAGAGGCATTTCGATGCTTTACAGGCGATGTAATCTGACCGAGGAGGCTGGTCACAGAAGCAAGTGGGGATAGGAAGAATGGAGAAAGTACTTCCAAGGTAGCACTTTTGGTTTTCCGGCAATTTCAACCAAGAGTCAACATTTTCTACAGGAAACAGTGTGATTCACAAAAGAGTCATTCAATCAAAACCCAATGCGTTCTTAATAGTTTTGACTGAAGACTTTCAGTAAACCCTAACATTAAGATAAATGGCATCAGGAAGGATGAACCTGTATCAAGATTAAAGCTTTCGCTGTCAAACATCCGGAGGTACTTGTTGCTGGAAGGGACATAGGAGTGTATTCTTTGACTACGGACAGAATCACAGTTGAATTTTTGTCTAAATTAGGAAAGGAACCCTCAGGTTTAGTTTTGTTAGGAGTGAAATTGCTCGTCAGATATATTAAGATAGAATACAGGGTCATACTTATGTATGTTATTTTTATTGATCAAATGACCTATCTTCCATTTGCTCATGCATTCCCAATGTGAAAGAACAACTGACATCTGGAACAGCTTTCAAACTATTTGATGTAACCATTTTCGAAAGAAAACTGGCTGAATAAAATAATTATTCAATCAATTGAAATGAGAGTTTATTAGTAACAGCTGACTCTTGTATTTCTGGCTTAGCTGGAAGCAGTTCTGTGATCCCTGCTACCTAATTATTTTCAATGGATGCTGTAAACACAAAACATATATTATTTGTAAACAGTGTGTCCTTTGCTATTTTGCATATGTAAATAGTTTTACTACTAACGGGTCTTCTAAAGGTTACCCTACTCACTAACTTTTATTTCCCTGTATCCCTCCAGGAAGTTTTATAAGGAGTAAGGGCAGTTGGCAATTATGGCAGCACCTAGACTGACCGGGTCATGGCGTGTACCACAGCTTGGCTGGGACAAGGGTGGCGGTCACTGCAGAGTCCTTCTAGCCAGAGCCTCTGGGTTTTCTTTCTCCAGAAACCCTGGAGTGGGCTGGTGCACAGTAGGGTCTCACCAAGGACTCGGGAGACTGGAAGGCCCCCTCATCCAGCCATTTAAATGTAAACACTGCTATTCCCTTAACTGACAGGGCTGCTGTCAAACAGAGGCATGACAGACTTAAGTTGTTCAGATGCTACAGGGAGAGGAGCCAGGTAAGGATTAAAAGGGAAGAAGTATGTGTTAGGCAGGAAACAGTGTACTGTTTTGAAGGATTTTTCATCATTTTCTACTCCTACTGTCCAAAGCACTTTATGCAATTTTTTTTCAAAAAATAGAAAAGTAATAATCCCAAACTACTTCATGTGAAGAGTCTTCAAATTATTATTTGAGATTTCCTCACACGGACCTCCCAGAGGTACATGGAAATTATAGACAGTACCAGTTCCTTCCTCTAGCCAACCTATTCATCACATACTCAGCCAAGCACATCAGAGTAATTTGGGGTCTTGGCTACATAAAGGAAAATGAAGCTGGATGCTTCATATAAATGAGTCAGTTTTTCCCCCAATTGACTATGTGACTGTCTCAGAAAGCCCTGATCGTGGTCGGTTAACTCTGCAAAGTATCTTGCGTGCTTGAATGCCTATTTACCTTTCAAACACTGGGCCAATATCATGAAACCAGATGGAAATTCTTTGAAAATTGAGTACAGGATGGAGTTACTCCAAAGCCACTGCCCAATGAGATAGCAGTTCAGGAAAAAGAGAACCAATTGAATTACATTTTTCCAAATTTGGTATGCCTTCCAAAATTAATTCAATATTTCATCTTATCATCATGTACATATTCTTTATATTTTCTAAATTTTATTAATTAAAAGCAAACAACTAACTTGTCAACCCACTAATAAAAAAAAACCCCAATATTTTACATTCACTACTTCCAATCATGAAATTAGTTCTTCACACCTACTCCATTATTAAAACACAGCAACGTACAATGTTCTGTTTGGAAAAAATAAGTCTCCATACACAATAATGATAGCATCTCCTTTCCTTAATTTGTACTCTATGATGTTTTCTATTTTCTGATCAACCTACATTTCTCAAAACTTTTTAATGAGGGAATGTTTAACTATTATAATTTACTAAATAAGCACTTCATTAACATTATATAGTTATGTACATGTATTCATTCTTTCTTTTGATACTTCTTACAACATTTTGATGGTATTAAGATCTGTACAAAAGTATCAGCTGTGGCATTAGGTAAACCTCTCTTCTGGTTTTTGTTTAGGCTGTTGTGTTCATTTCTGTGTTTCTAATATAAACCAAAGATAGCTGAAATATGAGATATGTGTTTTTTGATGTCTGTGTATAAAATCAAGTGCTATATGAAATCACGAGATTAATAGCTATTCTAGTAGATGCATTATCAGGCAAAAGAAACTTGCCTATTGCTAACAGGCAAGTCTGCCTCCATGGTCTATCAGAACACATAAGCAAGTGCTTGTTTCCATGCTCTGAAAACAACAAAACAAGGAGAAAGCCTAAAATAAAGCTCATGGCAGTACTATGATCCTTCTACCTGAAGAAGTTTTAAACGTGAACTTCAGGTATGTGCAATAGGCATTATGGACCATATACGGAGATTATGTTCAGATATACTGGTATGATTCTCACGTTAATGCTGTATGTAGGAAAGGTAACAGGCACAATGACCAGCTGTGCTAAGAAAAGTAGATGAATAGAAAAACCACGTTACTAAGCAATATATTAAATCAGTGTTGCCATTCTGTAGGACAATTCAGAGCTGAACTCTAACTATAGGTATTCCAAACGGACTTTTACAGGAGCTAATACAGGCCTTCAGCCTACCTAGTCTGCAGCTGGTCTTTGTGAATACATTCCTCCTTATTCATTAAAGTAATACATTTCCCAGATCATCTTGCAACTTTATCAGCATCGGTGGTTCTAGCCACTGGAGTGCATTTGTGGCCATCTCCAATGGACTTCCCTTTGCTTCTGAAGTAGATATATAACATGTACTGATGATGTGTGTCTGAAGCCTGCAACTTTCTTGTGACTTTTGGCAAAAGTACTAGTGTTCAAACGTTATAAATCTCTGTGCTAGACTTTACAGAACAGAACATTCAAAAATGATCACAGTAATGTGGGCCAATTTCAGCTATGGTTTTGATTAAAAGTTTGATAGAAACCTCAAAAAATGACAACATGCTTCCATAGATAAGCTCTGCAACATTTATATTCCACTTCACTGCACTGAGTGGATTCAGAGTGTATTTGCTTTTCCTGGCCACAGTGTAAGTGCTCAATAAAGTTACATTCTATTATTAAGTGCTGACTCTTTTTCCCTAGATTAATGGTTTTGGTTGTCCAGAGAAATGAAGTCTTTTGAAGAAAATGAAATATACTGAACTGAGTAACATCACAGATATGGGCTTTTGCCCTTTTATGGTATAAAGAATGCCAAAAAAGAAAGTGCTTTCCAGATCAGTGGCCTAAGATTATTTCATTCTTTGTGCAATTCTTATGAGCCTTCAGGAAAAATCAGAGCATTTTTCCTAATGAAGATTGTTAAATGTGCCTTTCATAAATGCCAATGAAGTAGACTTGACACTGTAACTTGACCCAACAATGAAAATGAAAGGCTAGCTTGGAGTGTTCTGTGATGACAAAGAGCTGAACAAATTCAATTTTCCTTACCCTATCATTTAGCAAATTTTGTGTTTTCTAAATAATTAAATAATTTTATGTATTCATTCTGTGCTGTTTAACTGCTCACATATTATTAACAAACTATGAATCAAACATGCAAGACCTAGCTATTTATCTGCATCCCCACTGTAGCAGGATTCTGAGCAGTACATTGCATATTAAATAGCTTGAGAGCAGACTACTTAAATGCCACATTTCTATTCGCTACCATTACATGACTATCTTAGTGTCACCTGAACATATTAGAAATGGTAGAATAGCAACATTATAACCAAGGCTTTGTCACTGCATGCTCCTTGCATATTTACTTATCATTTACCCATCCGAAATAATGATAGAGTCAGTACTCCCATTGCACCTTTCAGCCAGACATTGACCATTATGCTTTTCTTTCTTTCTTTAACAAGAGGAATTGCACATAAATATAAAACAGACACTGCTGCAAGAATACTGGCAGAACAGCAAATATGACTCCATATTTGGAGAAACTCCCTATAAGGAAAAATACATGTTGGCAATATTGTTTCATCTATATTTTAAGTGTGGTCTTGAGGATACACATTTGGTGTAAACATAACTATCGTGCAGGAATGTTCTCAGAAATAAATCTGTGGGTCATGTCCTATTCCCTCTCTCAATATTCTGGTCAAATACTGGACATTTCCGGAAGACAGAGTACATGCACAACAAATACCTCCCAAAAGGCTAAAAGAACTAGGAAATATTTCAGGTACACATATCTAGAAAGTGAAGGTATTAGCAAGAAAATATCTGCCACTCTTGCATGAAATACACCGTGGGGAAGCCTTTGGCGCCCACGTAGTAGTCAGAGGACTGAACAGTCACAGGTTTATACTAAAGAGGATTATGAGGACATCCTACTCACAGAGAAACCAGCATACACTACCTCCTGTATCATTACTGTAGCAGCTTGTTTTCAGCAGAAAGAGCATTTGCACCTAGCTTTATATACTGTACAGTATGGCAGGTGCTTGGTAAGCATCTCACAGTCCAAACCATTGAAAGAATGACCTCTTCTCCTTCCACCTGACCCTTCTACCTCATTCCTACATGTATCCTAGCCACACCTGCAGTAAGAAAAATACATCTCTTCTAGTTTCATGTTGCAGTCTTCCTATGTCACAAGGAATTGGGACTGACATCCTGTCTCACTGAATTAAGTAGCAAAATTTCCAATTACTTCAATAAAGCTGGAACTTTTCTCCTTGGAGTAGATCCTCAATTACACGTAAGTCTCAATTCACTTCAAGGTACACCCAGTACCAGCCAAGGATCTTTCCTGACATATCTTTCCAGCAAAATAAAATTGTCACTGTTCCATTTCACCTGTGCCTGCTGAGTCTTGAATTGCAGCAGTATGGCAATGGGAAGGCTAACTGCAATCACTCACCCACTTTTACTACCATTATAGAATTCAGCACTAAGCTCACTCGTTTGTAGAACATGATCCTTTCCACTCTCTTTTGGTTTTTCAACTGGAGGCACAGTTCTGCAGAAATGGATAGTTTGGACATGCTGACAGAGTTTGCAATTCAGACCTGGCAAAGGGGCAAACACCTAGTTCATTTGCAGTAAAATGGGGGGCTGTGCTACCAAGGTAAGATAAAAGAGGTGCTATCATCAGTAACTAGCAGTTGTAAGATCAAGCCATCATGTAAAAAGTCCACAGATGGGTAGGAGTAGCATTAGTGGATATTGCAAATTGAATTTCGAAGTCGGAAGGACCCTGCAGGCTGCGCAATGGGGAGACTGTGAGAGGCTCCACAGGCTGGAGAGCATACAAATTCCAGATCAAACATCTGCACTTGCATACATACACCAGTGCTGCTTCAATACTGGGACATGCTATATGGCAATGACTTTCCTTCAGGGTGGGAGGAGGATCTCATTGACAGAAATCTCTAACAAAAGCCAGCAACATTTCTTTGTCTCCTTGCTTTGTTGTTGTGTCCTGAGAGCCAGGCTGAAAGCATGAAGAAGTGAAAGCTGCTTTATCTCATGGGAAAAGACACTGCACAAGAAGAGGCAGTGTTTCTCTGCACTCTTTTGTCAATACAGTTGCTTATTTTAACTGTCCTTTCTTCTTCATCCTTGGCTTTACCACTGCAGACTGAAGGAAGGAGGTGTTCACAGCTCAGCCCTCAGACCCTTGCCAGACTGTTTCACTGGATAAATTTCTTCTAGTTCGGATCCTCCCACTACATGTGTTTATGCTGTTTGGGGGTCAGCAAATTTGATCCTCAACAGTCATAATTTTTGCCAGGTTACCTTTCCCCCAGGGATTTGGCTCCATCAAATACAGGCCTGCTGAAGTGTACTCTATCCCTACAAAAGGGATCAGTGTTTCTTCTGCAAATCAAAGCTAGAGCCGTTCACATCAGTTCTAACTCCTGCTGGCACGGCCTCTCTCCCAGAAGCTGCAAGCAGTATGTCCATGGTCCATCTTCACACAGACACTGCCATGCAGAGCAGATCCCACAATAATATTTATATGGCCCCTGCTTTATCATTCTGCGGGTAAAAATACACCAGTCCAGAAAGAAGACATTCACATGGATCCTCATCCAAAAAATACGCATATTTTTGGGGCCTTCAGAATGAAAAGTTAGATATCTTGGGATTTCTGAAAGCTCTCCTCCGAGCAGCATGGGGTGATCTTCAAGAGAGCCTTTGCAAAGCCCAGGCACAATGGTGTGAATCTCAGTGATGGTAAATACTTTGGCTCAAATTCCCCATGGCCTAATACGTCATATTTCCATCTGAATGACATGAGACTTGTGTTCATGTTTCTAATCTCTTAATCAAATCTCATTCTGTTTGTCTGGATCATATAATAACATTTTGGTCTACAACAAACACACTTCTCAGTAACAGTAAACTTACTTCAGACACATTGGTGGGGCCCCAGGCTGGCCGAAGAATTGCTCTACAGTTACAGCAAATGGGGTTGTATCTGTGTGTGCTCCTGTGGAAAGGTTTAACAAGGTGGACTGAAAATATTATTGGAGAATGTGGGCTGTAATGATTTTTACCTGGTGGGGAGTTATTCATCTGAATGTTGTTTTATCATTTCAAATGTTACTTGTGGGAAGGGAATGTCACAGCTCGCCAAGAGCTACATTATGTCAGCTGCCATGCTCTATAAACAGATTACACACACCTTATATAAACAAACTGTGGTTAGCTAATTATCCTGAACAAAAATACACACACAGAGAAGAAAATTCTTTTCAAAATGATTAATTATATAAATTTTAGTTTCACTTCAGCAACATATTTCCAATATCCCCATGTGTAGCTGCAGCTTAATACTCTTAATAACTCCCTATAAGATTACCACCATTTAGTTGGTTTCACAAGTTCAGATTGTTGTACAGAATCATGCCATGTTGTGAATTCAGTACTAACCACATTGTAAACTATGACCTAACTTGGCAGAGAGGATGTATATATTGTAAATAGATATTATGACAGGTGTATCAGCTAGTGCCAACAATCAACTTTTTAAAAAATATATAGTATCAAATGGTTATGGCCATAAATAAGCTGGAAAAATTGTAAATGGCTTATTAAAATATTCAGGAAAAATGTTTTATTCAGAGGGTCATTTCTCATTACCCATATCATCAGGTAACAAATTAGAAGTAAAATGCTAAGTCAGGCCAATGCATTTTACTCCTTTTTCCAGAAGTTATACATAGTGTATGGTAATAGATTCTTGTGGGAGAAAAAAAAAGGCTTAAGAGCAGTATAATTACTTTTTGTCAAATAAGAGAGTTCAACAAAATACAGCACATCTCTGCCTTGTGTATGTCTGTCTTTCATGAAAATCTTAAGTTTTCAAAACCTGTTTTGACAGCATGAAGGTTGAAGCAAATATCAGACTAAGCAAAAACAAACAAACAAACAAACAAACAAGACATCCAAGTAAGATGGTAGAATTTTCTCTAAAAACAGGTTCAAAGCATGATTGACTGGACAGCAAAATACTTCCAAGTTCGGAAGGACCAAGATGCTCAAAGAAAGAAAGGAAGTGATTAACTAGCAAAGTTAGTGATTTTAAATACATACTTCCCAATGCTAATGTACAGCACTAAATACAGCAAACAACTTAACTGATGTTGATATAGCCTACGAATGGTTCCCATATGTGGTTCCTGACTATGTGTATACTGGGTAGTATATTTATTCCAGTGGTAAATAAAATCTTAATTCAGCAACCCAGTGGTTTACCGATAGGGCATGTGTGGATATCCAGCTTTTAAGAAAAACATACTTGGTGGTATTCATAGCCACATTACAAAACCCCGCAGACAGAAAGTCCCTCGTGAATTTCCATTGGAATTCCAGCCTAATATGGAACTCATGGGATATAATAAGGATTTGATTTTGTGACATCTAAGGCAAAGCACTGGTTATGAACTGCCAGAAGTTTCGCAAATAAGTACAGAATTGACATCTTCAGCATATTCTTCAATATATTAGCAGTACATACTGGTCAGACACTCCACAAATTTAGTGTAGTGTCATGTGTTAAAGCTAATTGTAGCAGGAAAAATGTCAACATAGCACACTAGGATCTTATTTTATTCCAGTTATAGTTACTAAAAATGTTCCATTCCTACTTCTGCCTCAACCTTCATGAAAGCCTTATGCAGGAGAACTGAAGCACTAAACATAATTATGAGGAAGTGGAGATATTCTCAGTTCTAAGAGTTGGTTTCATATTGTTACACGAGAAAGTATTTATAAATATGTAAGAAAACACAGGGGAATTAAAACAGAACATTTCCTTTGACTTCCAAAGTCATACTTAATTTAGCAAACATCTTGAAAAAGAAGAGAAACTCATAAAAAAAGGCATTATAAAAAAATTTAAGGTTGCAACAATCAAGAGAAGTCAATTATAAGTCTGCCAATGTAGCTGTAAGCTAGTATCCTTCTGCAAGCACATTCAAGAGACTGTGAAATTAAAGACTGTAATATACTGTTTTTTTCTTGAGGACTTCTGTCCAATTGACTGAGCAGAGTAGATCATTATTCGGGACTAATTTGAATATAGGTACCTATTGCTTGCAAGACCTCTGCTTGCTGCAGAAATTGAAAGAAACACAAGGCATGTTATAGTAAAGTGTTGTGTAAGATTGTGTTCATGGTAAGTTACATTTGTGCTCTCTGAACAACTAGATTCAACCTGTCCCGAAGGTCCTAGGTGTTGCTCAGCAAGGTGTGTTATTCACATTCATCTTGGTGAAGAGGATCAAATGAGTGAACTATGGGAAGTGAGAAAAAAAATACATGTGTGTTACGAGCTTGGGAGACAGATGAAAAAGGGTGGATATGCAGCTGAAATTATATAGAGAATATGTTTGGGGCTTTAGTAGAAGAACAGGAGAGGTAGGTGGTGGGTGTGTGGTTCTAGATGCGTGACAGAAGGGTGGAAGACATAAAGATGATGATAGAGTAGTGGACTGGTTGTACAGCAAGTTATCTGTAAACTTTACTTGGAGTCTTGCCCCTATTTAGGTGAATAAATGCCTTCATGTTAATAACATACTTCAACACAAAGACAAACACTAACCGATAACTATAACAGTTATACTAAGTAACATACTGATTGTCATCAGTTACTCCAACAAGGCAGGCAGATGGAGAATATTGTGCCCTGCTTCTCTGTGGAGAGAGAAAGGCAGAGAGGTAAAGCTCTGCTATGGGAGGATTTCAACTCAGGCATGCCTGACTCCCAAACATACTCCTTCTCACCCCACTGTGCTTCTGCTTCTCATTTAGCGTATTTTATGTACCAGGGGGTTTCCAACTAAACCGTTTCATGAGGCTCTGATCACGCATTATCAAGCCAAGCCAATCTGCCAGCTGCACCATGTAGCATGTCACTCCTTTCTGGAAGAAAGGAAAGAAAAGGCTTGAAATGGCTTTCTCTGAAAGATGGATATTACTTTGTGTTGTGTCAGCATGCTGTATGTTGGTCTTGTCCAACAACCATTTCTCACCTAGCTACTACATATACACACAGTGGTAATATTTAAGTCTATTTAAGTTTATTCATTCGTGGTTTTTAAGTACAGAGTAGACCAATTTAATCAATGAATATGACCTCCTGCATAACAGGCCATACTAAATCTGGCATCTAGTTATGTGTTCACATTTCTAAATGCTCTGCCTTGCTGAAGCATGCTTCCCTTCTCCAGCTGTTAAATTTCTACTGTAGACATATAGTCTGACTTGTAATGTTATCCAGGAGTTGTTTAAGGGTTAAACTACAACCTTTTCTTGTCCATAAAAACAAGGAAATCTCTAAGCAACTGACAAAAATCTTCTTAGGAATTGTTATGTTCAGCAGCAACAGCTGAAAGCATTTAGTTTATGAGCCAGTATTCATCTTCAAAGACTTAATTCTGCCCAGAAAAGAAAGAACAAGAGATCAATTAAGATCTCATCCAGCGTGTTAGTAACAGTGGGAAACATACCTCACACAAGTCATATAATCTTGGAATACATCCTAAGCAAACCAAAGTCTGATTTGCACTTTCTTACCTTTCATAGACTGTACAGATGCTGCTTCAGACTGAGATGACCAATTGGGAAATGTGAACAAAAAGAACTTTTGGGAACTCAGTTCTGAAAAAAGAAAATTATACGCAAGGTACCACGTTTGTCATTATTTAGCACACATTATCCAGGTGACAGATGATCAGTCTTTTTATTTAGTGTGATGTCATTCCCATGTAAAATCTGTAGCGTATGGAGGAGGAAAACTGCATGTGGTACATTTCCCTATTTAATCCTCAAAGCAACTCCATCAAACTGCCATTTTTATATTAAACATGGAATTCATTATAAGATTATGAGATTTCATAGCAAGGGTTATAAAACTACTGTTTATTCATCTGAAAATGCTTAATTAGGTTTATTTATAACAGGCTTTCATATTTTGTTTAGAATATTCCATTATGTTCCATGAAGAAACACAGCTCCCTTAGACATGGGCCTAAGCATAAGTCTGGGAGCTGTGATTGAATTTTCCTGAAGATGAAAGTTTCTCAGATCTCAAGCCAGCTTGGCTCTCTACAAAGGTACAGACGAAGACTCTTACAGTAGTGAGAATTTCCTCTAACTTCTAAAAAGAGAGTTGGTGTAAAATCCTCACTAATTTTAATGGTAGTCAGGAGCTGGTTTTCTGTATGGAGAATAATGGGAACAGCCTTTCATCCCACTGGTTTTCTATGTCAAATTCAGAACATTTGCAAAGGTGGGTTCTATTTTGGGGGGTCCATTTTATGGCCACTGTAAATTCTCTGTTCCAAGGTCTTGAGACCAAAAGGACTGATGTAAGAAAACGTATAACTTGTAACAGCAGTCCTTATAAATCTTAGCTGCACACAAAAGAGCAAAGAAAATAAAGAGACAGTGAACAGACTTTAAGACCAGGGGAATAAAAGAAAGTTTATTTAGAGGAGACTCACTACCAGACTGGTTTGACTTGAATGACGTTTGTAGTCTGTAAAGAGGCCATGTTATGTGAGGTGAATACAGAGTAATATTCCTCAAGGGGGAGAGAACACTTTGTAGGACTTTCTTGTGACTCTAAAAGTACTGCTTACTGTGGAGTAAGACTTACAGCACTGAATTGCAATTCCAAAAGTGCCTACAATGAGTGAAAAAGCCCAGTAGAGAAGAATTCACTAATATGCATATCAGGTAAATTATGCTTGTTTGCAGATTATTTTATTATTTTAAAGT
The DNA here is from genome assembly GCA_020745775.1 of Theristicus caerulescens. NCBI lineage: Eukaryota > Metazoa > Chordata > Aves > Pelecaniformes > Threskiornithidae > Theristicus > Theristicus caerulescens. Next base: position 130,975,155 of record CM036558.1, on the reverse strand, counting down.
AGTGAATAAGTGAACCTTTGCCCTGTCTGGTTCACTGTGAGAGCACTCACATGCTTTTGCTCGAACAAGGCTAGGGAAAAAGAGGGCAAAAGTGGCTGGACAAGACCCTTTTTCAAGCCTAGTATACTCAGTGGGTTCCATCAGCTCAAAATATACCTCCAGCTACCACAATAATCTCATTTTCAATCCAGCCTTTGATTTTTCTTTTATGGCAAAGATTCAGACACAACGTAGTTAATAAGCAGCATAAATGTCTCCATACCATTTTCAGTCATGGTCTTCCATAGATTTTAGGAGAGAGATACTTACAGATCTATACTTGAAAGAATATTTAGAGTATTCTTCACAATTCTCGCACTGCAAGCCAGATCCTTTGCAGTAATTCAGTTCAGACAAACTGGAAAGCAGCATCTCACAATAACCTCTTACGGAATAAAGTTATGAGCTCATTTTGAAGGAAAAAAATTATATAATTGCACAAAGGATTGGTTTGAACTACATTAGTTAACAGAAAGTTAGCTCCAGAGCCACTGATTTTGCAAGTCCACTTAGAGCTAAGTTTGGTCTTAAAATCAGGAAAGTGACTAACTGTTTCCAGCTTGACTTAGAAAACAAGGTCACCTTCCAAAGAAACTTTTATTATGAAACTTTTGAAAGAAGCAACACTCATAATTCTCACTTTAGCAATTCTTCTGTAAGAGACTACCATTGCATCTTATTTCTGTAAGTACCTACAAAATTGTATTTCTGCTTTGTTACAAACATGTTTACACAAAGTCATGAAGGTTTTGGGGAATTACGGATGTGAAAGTCCCACTCAGTGCAGGTGTGTTACAGTCATGTCTTTTCTTTATAGTAGCATGATTCATCTCATTTAAGACACAGAAATGAAGACAAAAACCACAGGCACTGGTGTGCTACATTTCAGTATCCTGTGTATAATCACTACAGGAAGAACGCCTGCATAGTTTACAAAACCTTCGCCTTTTTTATCCATTCTAAACTTCCTGAGTGTAATTTTATCAAATATGAACAACTCCCAACTCCCTGACCCTATACAACCCTTCCTCTTCCCCAAAAAGCAGATTGATAAGAAACCCTACTTGCACATACAGCTTCAAAAGCCACCAGGCATTTCAGCATGTGGGATGGGTTGATGCTGTTGGCAGGTTACATTTCATTCTTACTGTAAATTGTAGACAAAGGCAACAGCACCTTGGAATCAGCTGTTAGTATTTGTGGCAGCTAATTGTATGGTATTTCACTAGTACATGGTGGGGACAGACTCAAATTCCTGACTTGAACAATTTGGTGTGTAGATAATGATGAGAAACGGTGGTTCAATAATGTAATACGGTAGTGCCAAGAATAAGCATTATAATATATTAGCAGCTTTTTATTGAATTAAAACATGATTTTTAGGTACCAAGCACAGTGCAGTTTCAGTGCTACTACTTTACACATTCTCTGAGAGCTTTTCATGTCAAAAGTTCTAAAAAAACAAAATATAAGTGAGATATAGAATATTCTTACCTCTGGGGTGAAACTGAGCAGCTGTTTAACATCACATACAACAGCACAGTTTAGGACAGCAGTTGCTAATGTGGGAAAACATACCCAGATGTTGACTCCTTGTCATTTTAGGATCACATCTTGGTTAGATATTCATGCTCAGAAGACTGAACTCTTTCATGCCTTTGAAAATTCTCTTTCCCCCTCAAATTCAAATATGAGAGGAAACCATTATTTTTTTCCACATATAAAATCAAGATGTATATATGGCTTTACTGACATTTCTCAAAGCCCCTGGTCTCAAGGCTTTGCTTTCTTGGACTTCAGTACTGTGGTGATGCATGCATGAACACTTGCATCTCAAAAGGCATTGGGAAGGGGGAGGAGAAAGCACTTATTGCCTTTACTTCCAGACAAGGCTCATGGAAAATCAGAAAGGGTCCTCACAAGAGTCACATAGACATCCTTAAGGATTGGTAGCTAATTTTGACAGCCACATGAAAGGTTTTTTCAAGACGGGAACCTGATTTTCCAGGCTAAAGAAATTCCAAATCCCCAGACTGTTATCTGACTTAAGTTCTTTAAAATTTTATTTTTATGCTTTTTTATGCACAAAGCTATTTTGAGTCACATAGCCACATTTATGTATGGAAAGAAGTCCAACACACCTGCCCAGAAGTAATGTGTTCCAATAGGTGCCACAAGCGAGGGATTCAGAGCAACAAAATGCTTCCAAGTGCTCTGCCTAACTCAGAACTCCAAAAACTGCTATGCTGAAGCACTGTGCTTGGTTTTAAGGTTTTCCACAGAGAACTGGTTCAGAGCTCAGTGCAAGCCTATATAGCTAGGCAGTGACTGGTTTGTTGAATGTAAGCAAGTCTGCCCATGGGCACACAATTAATCCGGTGCCTGACTGACCAGGTAAATATGGCTTGGATATGCTCTCAGTTTTCAGCTGGAACCACACAGAATAAATATGACCAAAAAGTAAGCTTAAAAGAAATAATTTTTCTCTCTGTCACAAAGTCATGCAAGTACCAAGTGTTACTTAACTTTATTGGGGGGTGTCACAGATGAGTAATGCACCACCACAGGGTGAGGGGGAGAATTTATTTCAATGTCTAATTTAGACATCCATTTTTGACACATACTTTTGACACTGTGCCACACTTCTCCAAAGCCCAAACACTAAACATTCAGTTTTACATTTACCAGTTCCAGCTAATCTCTTGTCTACGGGTTGCATTAGCAAGGCAATGACATGTCAATTGATAATGACTTACCAGCACAGTCCCAGAACAGATGTTACAAGGAGATCACCCATCAGGCGTGGCTTTGGGAGTTTCCAGTCAGAGAACATAACAGAAGACTGATCCCATGAGCCTGAGAAACAGATGATTATTAATGGGACTTATATGACAAAGTTTTTGGCTCAGTCCTGTGGAGTTCAAGGACTGAAACAAACCTGGAAGAAGTTCACCACAAGGACTGCCAGAAGGACAGCTGCTTAGTGAAAAAGAAAAAAGCAGTGACCCACACATCATAGTGGAAATAGGTGGAGTTCAGTCAATAGACAAAGTGCAGACACAAAATGAACTGAAAACCTTGCTGCTAAGTAACTGTAAAGTTTCAATACAAAGGTGATTCTGGAGCTCTAAACAAGGCAAGATGTCTTAGAAAAAAACTGGCTGCAGGAACCAAAGGGATATGATGTCCCTAATGACATCCCCTAAAAATAATGGTTTTGTTTATGGTAATGGTTTATATCAGAGCCTTGGTGATGCTATTTTAACCAAAGTTAACTAATACAGTTACCTACAGATGCAGACCATATGGAAACCAAGGTAACCAAAGCTTTCCATGCAAAGGGGCAGGTCTAACCTGTCCTACTCAGGCAGATGGAAATATGTTCTGCAAGACAAGAAGTGACAAAACTTTTTTGAAAAATAAGTTTTTTGAAGTCACATCAATGATTTTACATTCAACATAGAAACATTTAAAAAACAGCAGCAAAATCAAAGAGCTAACTAAACAAAAGTAAAAATAGTCAACAATACCGGAACAAATCCCCCAGGTAGCCTGGGAGAGAACATGATGATCCAGAGTCTTATCTTTATTTTCCTTGCTAGACTATCAGGAAGATTGAAAGGAGGGTAACAGGGTTAGAAGGAGGATATCAAATCTTTTTGCTTCATCACCTCTCCAGAAAAGAGCAAAGAAAATGGTTAGAGATTAGAAAACACAAAGACAGAAAAATAGTTTGCTGGCAAAGAGGGGAAAGATCATAGCATCGTTCAATTACATGAAAAGCTCTTGTCAAGAAGAAGAAAATCATCTGTTCTACTTGCTTATGGTGGAAAGAACAAGTAGTGACAGCATCAAAGGTTAAACATTAAGAAAGAGCTTTGGAATAGATTTTCTGGGAAGGTCACAGAATTTCCATCACTGGAAAAGGTTAGACAAACATCTTCTAGGAAAAAAGATAGGTATAGTTGATCTTAGTTTAGGGACTTCATGACCTCTTGAGGTCTTTTCCAGGACTATTTTCTATGGTTTGACAACTTAAGCAGTGATGACAAACTTTATAGACTTTCCTTTGAACTCTTCAGATGTCATTAAGATTACCCAGACCTTTTATTGTAACAATAATTCATTACATAGATAACGAAGGCAAAGTTTACAGGAAGAGATGACATCCTTTATTTTTCCATCTGTATCAGTCTAAAAAGATTTGAGGCACATGTGTTTTTCTGAGAATAGCAGACAGGAAAGCAACACGTTCCTGTTTGTTAAAAGGACTGAGTTGCTAATTGGAGAAGAGCAGATGTACTTTGCCCTAGCTTTTACTATGAGGTCATGATGTTACATCATTCTTATGGAAACAGTAAAAGTTAACATGCTGGAGCATTGTACTTAATACCAGAAACAAATTCTAATCTAGCTAGCATCTTCACTGTTCCAGTTAAAAATGTACATTTATCTCCACAGTTGCTATATTTCACACTGAGAAGGAAGACATAAGGTTTCAAGGGATAAAGTTCATTCATGTGAGCATAATTATGATTTTTTTCCCTATCATTAAAAGGAAAATAAGATAATGGTCAAATGGGAATAATGGTGAGAATTCAAGTATCATCCTTAGCATGTGGTCAAGGACTCTAGTGACATGAAGAGATTAGCACCAGCCTAGTCTGATCACATGGTTGCTGATCATCCTTCTGTAGGACAGCCTCTCATATGTGCACTTGGTTAGTACAACTACTCGTTGCCTATGCATCCCTCTAGAAGAGAACAGCAAGGTCTGTGTTGCAAGAACAATTCTTCCTTCCTACCCAAGCCCCCAGCTGAGGCTATCAATGAAAGGGAGAAAACTGTGAAGGTTTATTCATGAAACTATCTTTGGCCTTCCTTGAAAAAGAAGGTCATTACAGCAGTGTGCTATGCAGAAAAATGACTTGTAGGCAATTTTTACAAGTGATTATAAATAACCTTTCTGCTTACGAGAAGTATAACCACTGCAGTCACAAGACAGACATCAGTGCTGTTGCATGGTACTGTACCTCCCACTTCACTCAAAATAAAACTAGATGCCATCAACATAGGCTGATGCATGTAGCCTTCTTTACAAGTCTTATATTTCCTTTATATTGTTCCTTATTAAATAATCAGACCTGCTCTTTAGCCTAGTTCTGTACTTTCTATTTACCTCTACAATGACCAATGAAAAAAAATCAGGAGACCTTGCTAGAAACCATATTCTACAAACTTTACATATCTATTGAGGCTGAATTTCCCTTATTCCTCCTAGAATAAGCTTCCCAGAGATTTTCTTCCTTTCTGGAAAACTTCTATTCTATTCTATTCTATTCTATTCTATTCTATTCTATTCTATTCTATTCTATTCTATTCTATTCTATTTCCATGCCTTTAGCCTCATTTTGGAAAAGTTTCTATCCCCCAGTTTTGTATGGCCTTTATCAGCCTTAGTATGTACATACCAGATAACTTTAGAAATATGACATCAGGCAAAATCTACACCACTAGACACTAATTACATGACATCATTGCAGGCCATTCTATTAAATCAAAATTTAACTAGCCTTTTTCCTCCATTGCAAATCCCATGAAAGAGTTGATATTGCTGTTGAAATCCCTTTTATATGCAAATCAACAAGTCTGTCTAAGACACAAACAAATATAATTTGAGTTGTTAGCTATAGCCTAGAGACTCTGCTTGCAACATTTGGACAAACAGAAGCAGAGGCTTCTCCCTGGTGATCTTCTCTTTTACATAGATCAAAGACTTTCTAGCCTTTTATTGGAGCCAGTTTAGGAATTAAAAGATGACTTGGCCTTATTCAAACATCAGACGTCCATAATACTTGGAATGGAATTAGAAAACCTTAACAAAGCCTGTAGTTTAGAATTTGCACTTCTCCTTTAAGCTTAGAATCAAATCGTATTTTCAGTGTTAACTATGTTAAAAAAACCAGCCTCTCTGCTAGGTAATAAAAAAATTGCAGACATCTTAGCTTTACAAAGTCTCTAGTGTGTTTATCTGTTTGAAGGAACTAGGCCCTCACTTCCAGATGGATCAAGTTCAGCACTTACTTATTAAAATCAAACCAAGCCAGTTTATAGAGAGAAATGATGTCCTTAATTATTATCCAAGTATTTTTGCCTATTGCTTGTAAATATGTGAGGTCAGCTGTACCTTTGTAAGAAAATAAACATAGGAAAAAAATTCAAAGTGACTGCGCATATAAAAAAAATTCCAGCTAAGCAGGAAAAGTCATTTTTGGAAGGAAAGCTGCAAAACTTCTCAAAAGGTGTTCCTGTGTAAAATGGCTGTGTACTAACATGCTACAGCAGCAACTAGCTCTTTATGAATGTCTCAAAGACAGCAGTGGGCTTTGACACCCCTATAACCCTCTTGCAGTAAACCACAACTTCAACTCATCATCCTGACCACTAGTGATGTAAGAGACAGAAGCGGGAAGTGCAGAACAAGCCCTGCAACACCAGCATGAAGCAGGATATGCCAGGAAGAGAATAACGCCACAGAACACAACTTGTCTCCAACTCTGAACTCATATTGATTATTCATGCTCCCAAACCAGAAATGGGCTTTCCAGTTTCTGAAAGCAGAACAGTCTTCTGAGCCTCTAGCACCCAATTCATTTTTGCTTGTACTATTTAAAGCAACATCTGCTTACCAGGCATGATTGACTGAAGGAAAAAATCACATTTGTTAAACAAAATAAGAAGTAATTATTGAGATAAGGTGCCACTACATGGTAGTATGTCACTACTGGAAAAAAATGCTCAAGTTATCCTGTCCCGAAGCTATATAATAGGGATTTTTTTTTCCTTTTCTTTTCTCCCTTTAACATCATATTAAAAGCAATCTATTAATTTAAATTTCTTCAGGGAAAAGGGATAAGACTGAAGGTTGTCTTTGACTGATTTGTTTATTGGTCATGCACACTAAATAAGATTTACATTTATGTAGTTTCTACATAATAGGGAGAAGGACTTAATAAAATTTTAACAGATAGGAAATATATTAATATTGCAACAGCATCAATCCTAATGATTTCTGATCATTTCCAATTGTTTCCTGATCTTGAGAAGTAATTTCAACAAATAATGTCTATTAATGTCTATACCTAGCCAAATATTACTGTACATTTGTCACTTTATTTCTTTCATATTTCATCAAGTATCAGTAAGTCCAGTATATTTTTTGCCAGAAGCTGTTATAAAATATCCTTATTTATTACATACCATATCTCTGCCTACTAAATAAACTTACAAAAGCTCTGAGAGAAGAGAGGAAGATAAAAGAGGAGCAGAAGAAAGAACAATATTCTTTTAATCTTCTGTGGACTCTTTGTAATGTCAGTTACCAATAGATCTCCTTTCTCAAGCAACTGGCAGTGACTTGTTCCAAAGACAGATCAGCAGAGCACCATGCACAGTAGAGTGGAAAAAAAAAAAACTGGCATCAATCTCCTAAGAAGGTATTCCCAACCAAGCCAAAAGCCTGGTTTATAAAGCCCACAGGGATGATCATCCGTTTAGCCATCTGCAGACCAAACCACAGAATGTCTTTTCTTCCTAAAAAGCAAAATTCATGTAAAGTCAGATGTGCATGGAAAACAAAATCTTCTGTTCCCAAAAGCTTATGCAAACAAAAAGGATTTGTGGGCTCCACATCCCATGATTTTTTCATTCTGCTGCATTTTTATCTGCTGGAAAAAATGAATACAGGGCTATATTAGCAACTGTTAGTTCACAGAACTTCTTCAGAGTGCAATGCAGTAAGGTACCATTCTGTTGTTTGCCATGTTTCAAATGAGGATTTCAGGAAGGAAAACGAATAGTGTAAATGATACATAAACAGCTTTGCCTTCACCCACTCAAAAATCTATGGTTGACATATACACACATTGTAAAACTTCATAAATCCAAGACTGAGACAAAACAGGCAGGTGAACTACCACAAAGACAAGCAGAGCAAGAGCCATGGGCTCGGCTGCTGTTTTGTGCTCTAAAAAGGTCTTCTGGAGGCCGAGCTCCCCGAACCTTCGGGTCCTGGACAGCAACTCCCTCAACAGACTTCCTCTCTTGGGAAATGAAAAAGAGCAAGCTCACCTCTAAGCTCATCTGGGACTACGAAACAGAAAAGCCTAGCCATAGAAAAACAGAGCTAGAAAGGATCTCAGAAAGTTGCGTAGGAAATTTCTGATTCCTTTGCAGGACCCATCATGCCATGCCAATCAAGACAAAATCCAGAATGTGTCTTCTTCTGTGGGGAACAGTATTCCAGGAAGCAAAGGGGACAGCTGCAATATGCACCATTGACAGTGTTTGTTATCAATGACTCTGGTGCCTCGTGGGTGGAAATGTGCTGCCATGGCAGCAAGAGAACACAACAGGCAGGAATTAAGCTGAATTAAAGGAAAATGCCCAGTTGTTAAGTCCATTTTTATAATGTAGAATAACATCATTTAGTCTGCTGGAAGCAAAGGAGGCCAAATCACTTTCCAGCACTCCCTCTCCCACAAAAACTTCTGACTTATTTTGCTGCTAATGACTACCAGTCCCTTCCCTCTTCTCTCTAAATGCTCTTTTGCAATGGTCCTTCCTGTGATTTAGATACATTAGAACTGCAAGCATGAATAAGTACCTCACTTTTCTATCATGCTGTGTAAGTACAACACATTTAAACTAATAAATGCTCATTCTTCAATTTTTTAAATAGTTTTATTACTGATAATGGGAGTTTCTGTACTTATTCATTACTTTTGCCAGGGTCCTTCTTTAGGGATTGATTTTGAGTTTATATTACAGTGTGTTCTGGATTAATATTAACGTGTAATTCTAAGCCACTTTTGTCTTGCCTTACTGGATTAATTTAATGTCTTTTTAAAGACACAGCTCTATGTGACATCATTACACTGCCAGATTTATAACAGCCAATGAAGTCACCATTATAGCTTCTCATAATTTTCCTCTTTAACCAATGGTCTAATATGCCATTAGTCCTGCTTCTCAATTATGAATCTAGCTTGTGGACAGGTAACCTTTACCTAGAATACAATATTTAACTCACAATAATGGTAAGAATTACTTTACAGTGACATTTTGATTAATAAACCATAAATCAGTATTACCAAATTTCAGTATATTTCAGATGCAGTAGATATGAGAAACTATTAAAATATAAGGGTTAACATTAAAAATGTTGCCAATGTTTCTGAAAGAACTATAGTTCTTTCCAGTTTTTAATCCTAGCTAAAAGTCTTGTTATTTGTCCTGTTTGTACCTATTTGTAACACAGAAATTTCCTTGTATAAGGACATGTATATGAAATTACATTCAGTATTATATGAAAAATACCTATTGCATATTGTGTTTTCTGTTACTTTTACCCTTGTTAATGAGTGATTCAATATGTTTGTGCTCCTCATACTATGTCTAATATCACTAGTACAGAGAGTAGGTGTGAAATTAATAATTTTCTGTAAAAACATTAATTTTGGCAGTCGAAACATTTTCAGCTATAAGCTGTACCTTGGGCAGGCTGTACCTTTATGTCTCCATGCTTGCTCTCGGCTCAGTAACATTTTCTCCTTTGGTTTCTCTCAGTTTCAGGGTCTCTTGGACGACAAGGAGGGCCATATGCCTCTTCTTTCTGCCCCAGTGTAGTGTTGGAGGCTCAAAGTATTTATTCTCATTTCTTAACATTTAGACTTTTGTATGTGTGTGTGTTGAACGGTGCTACAACTTTGATTAATGACAAAAGGTTTACATCACGGAAATATAGCAGATCAATAGCTGGCCATGGCCATGGCCATCAGATAGGACTAGGTTTTCTCTAAGAAGAAGATTCTTTATTGCAACAAAAACTAACAACCCATATATCTGTCTACACAGTTAATTTGTATAGATATACCTCAATTGGTTCTGAAATTAACTTCAGATCAACAGTCATAACTTTGGTGCCCTGGGCTAGTATGGCTGCAGGAGATAGATTTATGTTATCGCAGTTGTATAACATTTTTGTAAATGAGGGAAAATAGCTTATTGACAACCTAATCATATGAACAGTATTCCTGTTCCAAACTTCAGATGTGTTTAAGAAATAAATGCTTGTGTGTGGTCTTTCTTCCCCTTCCCTCCTCAGCAGTCCCTATTTCTCCAGGGACAGAAAAAGGAAAATGCTGGAAACATGGTGGCTTGGAGAAATAGCAAGTCAGAGAAATAGCAGAAAGAAGGAGAAAAAGCATGATGGCCAAATCAAACTGACTACTAATCTTCAGACTGGATTTTACAACATCTGTTATACTATTATGCACATTTTTCATTTATCAAACCTCTGTTCTGATGATTCACCTATCATCTCTATACATTTAACTCCTAAAAGTTCGTTGCAGAGCTCAAATGAGAAATAATGATGTAGAGGCTGCTCTTTTCAGAGCATCCAATGTATTTATGAGCATAAATTTGCTCCAGGATCATCACTTAACTCTTCTGTTTGCCACAGGGCAAACAGTTCCCCTCATAAATTTTTAACTGTCAATGTGAAGAAGAAATAAGAGTTTTGATTTTTCCATTTAAATTTTTCAATCCGGGATTAAATTTACAAAATTCCACCATATATAAATTTGCCTTCTTACTTGCCTTTCAAAAAAAAATATAGAAAGGGGGATGAAAAATAATTTTTAAAAACCCAGCCATTCCTAAAACAAAAGTTGAGTATCAGTCACTGATTTAACTATATTTTGCATTAAAGGATCAAATGTCCCTATCCCTGACAACTAAAGATAATGAAAAAATACAAACATGAGCTTTGTCCTTTGTTGCAGGGTCAGGAGATACAATCACTCACTTAAACTATTAAATGTAATGCATACAGGCATAGGGAGATGAAAAGTGCCAGTTTAAATTAGCTTGACCTGCAGTGTTGACTCCTGGACAGATGGCATAATATACCCTGACTTCATTGCTGAGGCATTAGAAGTACACAGCAAGAGCCCATTGTGATATTAAGAAAAAGCTCAGAAGCAAACTCAGACTGAGATCCAAAAACCTGCTGGCCCCCTGTGAGGCTCTTGCCTTCGTTTTGCCAGACCTATTACAATATAGAATGAAGTCTTCTCAGTTTTAGCTAAAGCAATGCAGTGCTCAGTCAATGAACACTCATTTTCTACTTTGCCGTCTACAGAGCAGGCTTTAGGATGAGATTCAGAGTCCTAAAGACCAGGCTGACAAAGGGCAAACCAGTCAAAGTCAATGTATTCTTTCCAGGAGAAGGAAAAGCTAACTGTACCCTAACCTCACTGTTTGACAAAGCTGGCAATCCTTTTAAGGAGGAGTGTACAGGCATAAAAATTAGGTAGATCTGTAAATCCGCATATAGTATTTCTCATGAGACAGCAAGAGTCATCTAAAGAAGTCTTTCTCCCCATAAATCTTTCTGCTGTTAGCAGAAACTGAAGGGTCTTCCCACACACACACACACCAACCCACACATAATTTGGTTTTAGTAGATTTTAAATTAGAAGAGAAACAAAGTGCTTATCCAACTTCCCTTTTGCATTCATTCTCAAAATTGGGAGGGATGTCTCTGAAGTGAATAGATAATTCACTGTCTAACATCCTGAGAAACAGAGCAGGGGTATAGAGCGTGGAGCACTAACAAAATAGCCGGGCATATAAAAACAAAGAGCTAAAGGCTAATGGCATCTCAGCAAGTGAAAAGCAGTTAGGAAAGAAAAGCAATTAGCCATTTTTACAATGCATGAAAGCTGGCATTGTGAAAATGGTTGGCTCCAAATATCAATGATTTACATCCATCTGTTTCTTCACCAGCACAGGTTTGCAGCTACACACTATGAGAATTTAGATTTTATGGACTCTAAGTGGAAAGGACACACCACAATATGAGTGCCAAGCATTCATCAAACAGGGTCATCCACAGCTCTAAGGGTCATCTGGGTTCTGTTTTGTTATCTGGTCCCTTTATAAAACTAGAGAAAATAATATCCCTGAAATCTCCTCATGCTGCCCTCTCCTGCAAGGGCAGAAAGCGTAACAAAGGGCAAAGAAAGTTAAGAAAAGAGATGATGACATTGGATGAACCTTGCACGGAAAGGAGTTGTGGGATGCTCTGTATGCCATGTTTGCATTACTTTGAATAGTCCTGCCCAAGTTTCTCATTCTCTTTAGTCACTTTTATGTACTGAGATAATCCTACAGGAAGCCAGATAATGACTTATTCCATAAAATGTATCCGATTCAAATTGTTCCTGCCAGTGACCACACTTCCCATTTTGTTTTGGGGCCATAGCATAATCTTGTTCTTTACCCTCACCCTCCAAAATCTTTATTATTTTACAGACTATAAACTTGGGGAAGCTCTCATTTTAAAGAAAGAAAAGAATTAAAAAACAGGAAAACATTTTGTCACCTGTAAATCAGCTTAACATGAAACTAAAATGATTCAAACTCAAAGCCTGGCAGCAATCTGTGGCTTTCAATACAGGCTTCACTACATTTTGCAGCTTCTCCAGGCATTTGCCCTTTAAAATTGTATTCCACCTTTGTTACGTGGCTTGCAGAAAGTCTGCACATCAAGAAATCAAGTATAAAGTGTGGTTTATTTTCAGCACAGAACATCCCTTAAAGTGTGAATGATTTCACCAAAATTTTAAGTGCATAACAAGAGAATGATTTGTGTTCCCATGTCTGTTTTTTTTTAAACAGTTAGTCTAATAAAAGATATTTAATCCTGCAGATAGTGCCTTGCCTAAAATTAGGCATCTGAGTAAGAAGTTTGGATTTAGCCTTCGCCGAGCTAAGGCATTCTGGCACCTGCTTTATTAACTGAAAGCACCCTCTTAAATTTAAACATATTTAAGCACCAACACCAAAAGTGTTGGGCGGTTTCCATCAATCTCTGAAGAAAAAGAAAAAACAACACACATTTATCTCCCTGAATAAATTTAATCATGCATATTAAATATGTTGGCTTTTATGACTAATGGAAAGTCAAAATACTTTCTCTGTGTATTATTTTAAAGGATTTGCAACACAGTGGAGCTTTCTGAGCAATCACAACACTGTGCATATATACCCCACTTCTTATTTATACCCTGATAGCACCGAGGCAGTGGATAATGGCTCCACTGTTGCAGTTACTGTACAGACAAAACTTTTGCAGCCACCTTTGCCAAATGTACAATTTAGGCTAATACCGAGCTGGAGCTGAAGGTCTAATCAGAGAGCACTCAGAGCAAGTGAGGGAATATTAAAAGCTCCCTTGCAGTTCAGAGCAAAGAGAGGCCTCTAAGTAGGGCAGATCTCCATTCCTGGCTGTCAGAAGGCTGAGTTGTAACATGAGCTGAGCTCCATTTGCTTTTCCATTTATATAAAAACCTTTTTGTTTCTTTTGTTATAAACTTAGACCTCCAGAATAAAGCCTGGAGGAATGGGGGAGGGGGAGGAACACTTGCTGCCTGAAAGATGTAGTTTGTTGTTCGACCACCTTATGCAGCATACAGTTCCCAGCTATCTGCAGAGCTTGCAGCAGCCTGTCTATGCTAGCTATAATCTCTTAAAAAATAAAGCACTCATCCACATCCAGAAAATCCAACCCAGTCCCTGCCCCCAAGGACTCTACATTACAGAGGAAAGACTAAAGCACATGGGGAAGGAAGAGCAAGCTAAATTGTTTTCTTTTACAATACTTACAGAGTAAGTCAGTCAGTCTTTAGGAGTCATTTTAAGATGGGAAGACCTTGGCAAATCAAGACTTCAAAAGCAGCACATGGCAGAGAAGAAGAAATCAATAAGATGGGAATAGGGTAAGCATATTAAGAAAGCTCTGCATTTAGCATTACTGACAGCAAAGGGAGCAAGCCTTGGACAGGAGAAGATAAAGCTGGAAGAGGCTATAGGAAGCTGTCTCCAGGGGCAGCTATATCTGTCAAACACGCTAAGGGGAAGTGGCTTGGTAATAAACAAGAACAATGTATTGATCATGCAAGAACAGCATATATTGCCACCTTGCTACACTTCAAAGGGATTAGAACAAGAAGAATAATAAGTAGTAGGACATTACAAGAGTTAACGTGGAAGATGATGAGTGAAAGCACAAATGTAAGTGTTCTAGTTTTCTGCAAGAGAAGACATATTTATCTTTTAGTCATGCAGGGAGGAATCAACACAAGCTGTGTGGATATATTGGTGAAGGGAACTATAAAGAAATTGAAAGACTCTACTCAGCTGAGATTTATGAGTAGTAATAAACAACAGTAACTATGCTCTTCATAAAATCAATATTCATCATTGCTTTTATGAAGAACCCTTAGCACTGCTCCCATTTTACAGAAGGAGGGAAAATGTCGTATAGCTAAGTGCGAAGCTGCTGAGGGTGGCAGCACAGGGGCAAGAACAGAAGCACAGTACTTGGAAAACCCCACAGCATTTCACCCGTGAAGCTGCATTCCCACTGAAGCCAAATGCAGCCATGGCTAAAGGGAATGCAGAGGGAAAACTCTTTTGCAATGAGCAATGTGGGGTGCATGAGGAGAGAAAATGAAGCTCCAGATGAGACCTTCCTCTGCTTCCCTCCATTGAGTAGGTCAGGTCGAGTGCTATATACAAGGACTGAAAAAAATTCATTCTTCCTCCAAATGTAAATTAAAGTATTCTTTAGCTATTCAGTTACTCCTGTTGGTTTATCTCAGGCTTGTAAAGACAACAAAACCTGAAAAGAGAGGGAGTTGCAGTAAATAACCAATTACTAAATCACTATTTAGGGCCATGCCTGGTTTACTATGCTAAATTTAAATTGAAAGAAGGAAAGGTGGATCTCAAAAAGAGCAACTCCAGTTTGGAAAGCAGTGATATGATTAGCTCTCTGTGTTTTGTATCAGCTCTTAGTGTGCTAAAGGAATTAAGCAAAGTTTCCAACACTTATAAATGACAAGTTGTTTATTACTGCACATACCAATGAAAAACGTGCTTAGAAAGACGTGAAAAGTAGTGTAAACACATATATGTACATTGAGGAAGCTAGTGAAAATATGAAGGTGAACACAAAGGAAGAGCCCTGATGTTGAGAACCTGAAAACTGCGCGACATCTCCTACCACACTCTGTAAGACCCCAGTGCTTATGGAAAATATAAGGGCTGAATGCTCATAAGATTGGGAAGAACTTAATATGACCTGTCACTTGGATGATGGGTCTGCCATGCCTTGCTCCGTTTGAACCTCTCTGCTTCCCCCACCATTGGAGCAGAAAGATCTAGGGCTGGGGGGCTGCAATGGTCTGAGGTAAAAGGAAAACAATGGGAGAAACTGTTTTCGTTTTCTTCCCTCCTACGAATCCCACAGGGGCCCAGAAACCACATTTTATATCAGATTTTGAGGGCTGAGTTCTCAGTCAGTGTTCTGTAAAACATGCTTTTTCATGTTATAAAACCAGAAAAAGCCAACAGCTTTAATATTTTAAATTCTATTCTGTTAAAACAGGCTTATTTCTATTTTCCCCTCAGTTCCCTCTTTTTTTTTTTTAATTGTTCTAAAGCCTATAGTGGCAAGGTTGACATTTGGCTAAGTTTCAACGTGAGATTTTATAGCTGAGATAATATAAACTTCTGTAAAATGAAGTAGCAAAATGCTGCCAATTAGCTTTAACAATAACTGGAAAGGGGAATGTTGCTTCTGAAGCCCCTTTCCTCTAGTTGTTATTAACAAGTGCTGAAAGAGATTACTTTTTTATAGGCACTATTTATCTTCTGCTTCTCCTTGCTATTGATTTATAAACATATAAATAACATATAAAACGTATCTAAGTAAAGTATTAATAGCACAGACATATTGCAGAGTAAAGTCTCAGAGTCCACTGCCATACTGCTTTTCAGTAGCACAATTCCATTCATTTAATTGACCTATTCCTGATTTATAAGCCACAGAAGTAGAGCAGAATCTGATCCACAGAGCAATAGGATCTTTCTCTGTAAAATTTGGCGTTAAATGTTAAATAGTGAGTGCCGCAATGATCAAAAGATGCCACAACAGTAGCAGCATCTCTGTTATTCTGAAATTTTCTTGCTTGTAAACTTCAGACAAAACCTCTTTTTGTTTGTTGATGTGAGCATTTTAACAGGAAACAGGAGTTCAGCCACTAAAAAGCACTTTTTTTCCGACACAAATTTCACCATTGTACTGTGATTGACAGCCATCCCAATGTCTATAAACAACCTACAAGCCTCCCAAATTGACCATTCAGTTCCTGCGTCCAACATTTAAACACTGAGCAGTTTTTGCGCTCAATAAAATTCCTTTTCATTTCACCCTGGGTTGCCATGTCTCTTCAAACAGAGACAGAAAAGCAGTGCTCTGTGTCAGACAGATTTTAATTTTCAGTCCTCATCCATTCGTACAATGTAGACACAAGCAAACAAACCCTACCCAAAGCCTAGCAACCCACAGTTTAAACAGTCAATGCGTATGAGCTACGGGATGAAGGCCTGGACCTGTTCACACATGAATAAAGAAGATTAAGATTTTCTTTCAAAGACATGAAGCCTTTTTGACAGCCTGTGTCAACAGCGCTGTCTGCCTCTCAATGTGAAACAGTCTTCTATCACAGGTTCCCACAGGGAGGTCTTGCTTATTAGCATGCTTTACACTTCCATTCCTTGTCAGTATTTAATTTAAGAATAAGGGTGCAAAGTTTTGCAAACTCTTACTTACCCACAATGAAAGGATAACTTACTGGAGACGCTGAAAGGAAATACCAGCTAACATGAACACCTACAGGGTACACTTTTAAAAGAGGATAACCTAGAAGGAAAAAAAAGCAGTGGATACAGTCACGTTCTCTGTTTGCCACTACAGGAATATACCAGTAAATTTGTAATCACAGAATATCTTTTGTAGCAGGTTACTTTTGTAGAATTCCTGTCAGCCTGCATTTTAAGTGTAACACACGTGCTGCTGTGCAGGGCAATATTTCAACTAAAATTTCAGACATAAAAACAAAAAAATCCCCATCCAACTAGCAACAATAATACTGACTGGGTTCATATAGAAACACAAGACTGGAAGGGATCTCCAAAGTCATCAAACTGAGTCCACTGCTATCACAGGCAATATGACATATAATCCTTCTCAAAAAGTGACCAAGCTCTCTTCTGAAACACTGTGCACAACAAAAAGCCAAATGCACGGTTTTCATTGAAGAGAAAGATTAGTTCTGGATGAAGCAATGTAGATTCCATTTTTCTGAATGAATGACAGCACCAAGTCACCATTATGTACTGATGGTATCGTATTGTTTAAAATCAAAATATTCCAAGACTCCAATCATGCAAACACACTTAGGGAGCTGTTTAGACAAAGAAGTGAGTGGTCCCAGTGAAGGTAATTGCATCATGCAGATGTAGAACACATGCAGCTTTCAGGATTACAATTTAAATTTCTGAAACTAAAAGTAATAGGAAAAAACCATACCTCCTTCAATATTGGTATAACTTTTGTTTTCAGGAATAAATGAAAATATTGAGTGCTGTGTTAGGTCCCTGCTTGGGTAAGACCACAGGTTCATTATCAATTTGATCATGTAGCTTAACATTAAGAATTTATTTTGAAATTATCACATAAGAAAGTTAGAATGTTCAGGGCAAAAAACTATTTCAACAAGGAACTGATTATGTCTCAGTGAAGTAAGTGGGAAAAGCTCCAAATTTATCTCAATATTGGACTTAAAACAACAGGATTAAATGACAACTGTCCTGAAAGCCAAGTCATAATCCATATCACGGGAAGCAAGATCTCAGGCAGGAAAATGATAAAGATTTTTTTCCAAAATTGCTAAGATTTTTCTTAAGGTTCAAAATACTTTGCATCTGTATTTTTTAGAAATTTTTTTTTTAAATTGTGCAGCTGAAATAAAAGGAAATGAATGTTTCATGGCTCTAATGTAAAATTCAATGTGAGATACAGAAAAGAGCTGAATGACCTTGTAACTAGAAATAAACAGCTGAGACAAGGAAGGATAACTGGGATTACATGGATCAACATTTAATGCATCAAAAATCTTCCTTTAAAGCTATGTACTGTACACAGTAATGATTCATAGTCTTTCACGAGTATCTGCTTAGCAGATGCTTTTTAACAGTATTACTGTTTTCTTCCCCACTGTCTGAAAATCATAATTGAGTGTGTGAAAGCTAATACAATTACACCAAAGATGTAACTCCTTTTATCCTGGTTTAGTACATCCCAAAGAAATATTCTAGGTTTCTGATCAGTTATTTTTAAAGCAATACACTTTGAGTTCTACAATTTGATTCTAGCCAACATATATTTCTGTCAAGCAAGTATGTGACATAGTGCACTGCAGTTATAATTCATAACATATTTAGCTAGGTTCTCAAAGCTACATATTTGTTTAACAGAAAGAAATGTCATTTGAAGTTTTAATTTGCTAAAGTTAAATTTGTCTAGACATCTAAAGAAAAATTACATAGGTCAAAACACAAAGATAAATAAGTAAAGAAGATGTACAAATACAGTACGTGTGCAAGAGTCTGGATTTTATTCTTTCCAATGTCAGTTATTTATAGGTATTAATTTTGAGAAGGAACACTAAGTTCTAGCAACAGTTAGTGGCAGGCCTATAAATAAAGCATTATTTCCACTATAAAAGCGAAAAAAAAACCCAACAAATAAAATTGTTGATTTTTATTTTCTGATCAGTTCTTTAAAGTTATAACATAAAAAATGAAAGCATACATCCATGCCTTTGCAACTCTCCCCCCCGCCCCCCATTAATTTATTCACTGTCTCTCAGGGTCTCAGGATGCAGTCTTTTGTTTTGCTTTGTTTTATTTGAGACAGATGCATTATTTGGAATCAAACATGCTTTTTAGGTTTAGATGTACAGTGCATACTATTTGCAAGGAATACTCTCAAAGCAGTTTGGAGACCCCTGCATAATTTCACTCACAGGCAGGGAATCATCAGAGCCACCACATTTGTTAAAAAATAAAAAGTGCTAAAAAAAAAATTGAATTATTGTCAGTTTGTGAAAAAAGGAAAATTTAGTAATTTCCTGACGTGTTTGTGTTAATTTTCATCACCAAACAAGCTGCATAACAAAATTCATTAGCAGAGAAATTTCACAAAGCCTTGTGAAGTCCCCTTGCAGCATGGCTACTATCTCCCCTTATTCTTTCCCAGCTGACCTCCATGGGCTGTAATTTTGCAAATGGTATTTCTAACCCTCTGCTCTTAATGGGATTCTCTTGTCTCCACCTCCTAACCAGTTAGGAGGTCATCCTTCTCCCTGGGGGCATTTGGCTTTACTGTCATGGAGCACAATGGGGAATAGCCACCCTTCAAGCAATTCTCAACAAGTTGGTGGTGTTACTTCATAACTTTCAGTTACAGCCAGCAGGAGTAAATATGACCACATATATAAAATGCTTCTCAGAAGTCCTCATGCACGCTAGATCCACTTGATAGAGCAGGCAGGAAAGGGGAAGAAACTTGCTTTAAGTGTGTGCCTAAGTGACAGAAGGGAAAATTTAGAAACTTGTGTCAGGGGATGAGGAGCTGAGAGAGATGGGACAAAGGCTTGCAGACACGAAGGGGAGGAAGTATGGGTGTTGCTTAACCGTGAGTAGCTACTCCCACTCATTTTATTTGGGGTACCTTTGGAAGATACTAGTGTAACATGTAGGCAGAACTGGTGGCTGCCAAAGGCAAGAGTTAGTGAAATTTGTGTGTGACTGAAATGTTCTGGCAGTTTCAGCCATTTCAGTCATTAGAGAGAAATCCAGGCCCTGGTCATGTAGCAGGAGTGTGCACTCATGCTCCAGCTCTCAAATTCAGAGGTAGCACCCTCGCACAGACATGCCCTTACCAGCAGTTTACACAGACACACCAGGCTGTTCCACAGACACTGAAATTCCATAATCATAATCCAACTGTTACTGTGTGGCACGTGCAGGACAAAATTAGGGTGAACTGGATGCTCTAATTTTGTCTTTCTGTAACTTAGTGTTTGTAAAGCAAATGGCTCACATGGCTCACAGGTTTTCTTCTTTTTACTTTAATTCACATGTGGTACACCCATGCATGCTCAGGGGGAAAAAAAAAAAGACACATTATCAATAAGGTTTTGTTTTTTCTTAATGATTTATCAAAATGGTGAAGTGTTTAAACTAAAACCCAAAATGATGCTATTGCAGTACCTCACATCTTTTTTCATACACTGAAACCCCTGCACAAGCCACCACTTACACTGGAGTTTCCTAAGTTTTTCCCTTGGTACATAGACAATGAGATTGTAAGACCCCTCGGCAGTTTCTAAGGAAATTTTGGGTTTGGCACTGAAATGTTTCTGTACCCCTAAATGACATCTAACAAGCAATCATCAGGTTTCAAAGCTGGCATGACATCAAGGTGATCAGGATTCATGCCTCTCAGAGCTAGTGCTCCCTGACACCCACAGGTCATAAACAATATTTCACTCTTCACTCTCAGTCAATATTTTCAAAGGTAGTTGTACAAGCAATCATATTCCAAACATAATTGAAACTACCCTACGGTTCTAGGATGTCTCCCTGCATCAGTGATCAATGACATGGCACTTCCAGAGTGTCCAGCTACAGGAACATGATATGAAATATGAGGCTGCTCTGTTCAATTTATTATCACATCACAATTCTCAAACCTTACTTCATGGGATTGGGAGCATGGCCCTTCTTCTTGTCTTATTCAGGCTTGCTCAGAGCATGAACATGGCCCAAAGGGTTAGATCATCTAGCTGGTATCTGAGGTAAGCAAGTGGACAAGCATTAGCCAGGTCAAAATTAAGAAAGAGAAGTTCTCCACCCTCGTTGGTGTAATGCTGGTTGACCATACTTCAAGTAATTTTCAGTAAAATAGTAAATTTCTTCTGAAGATTTTGGTGCAGTAATGAACAGCCTTTCCAGGGTGATACCTAAGAAATTATGGCACTTGTAGAACAAGGATTTTTCAGAATGAATTTGTATGTTGGACCCAATTCAGTTTTGGGCCTTAATCCACAATATTTCAAAATTCTGTAGCAGGTTCTGTGATCAAACAGACTCCCAGTTGTTCCAGTACTTGTTACCCTCGCCACAAAGGCAAACAAGGCAAAAAGCTTTTGCTTAATGTTTTCACAATTTATAGTGTGTTCGACATTCATTCAGTTTACCCATCTTGTTCCTAATCCTAAAATACCCAGCTTTAAAACAGGATATTTTGCAGATTTTTACAACTTTTTAACATCTGCACCAAATATTGTGGGAATGCTTTAACCCAAGTTCCAAAATTATACATGATTTAATAAGAGAGTTGTTTATGTTGGTTAAACAACAGTCAGCTATTGAAAACAGATTCATGGAGGATAAACAGCTCTAGTATGTGAATTGTTTAGGTTTATTGCATTGTCCTTAAGTATATTTAAATATAAGTTATTAAATTAGTTTACTAAGCTAGCTTAGTCTTGCAAATCTATATTTGGAGACCCTGTATAGCATTTGATGACAGGGTGCTAAGCCACCTATTAGCATTTTCAAATTAACCTGTTTGAAGAGCAACTAATAAACAGGAACACCAACAACAGACAATGTTAAACAGTTATTAATGTGTTTATCTGAGAAGTTTTCCTGTCTGTAAATACAATTATTTCTGCATTGCCACTGATGACGATTGACTGTGATGAGTTTAAAGCTTTTGTAACTATGGTTCCACTTGACACAAGTGATCATATGTTTACACTAAATTTTGCAGTACAGGCTAGATTTGGTTGGTTTAGTACCAGAAAAGTTACTTAAGGTCCTGAGAGAAGTACAGTGCGATCTCTTTTTGTGAAATAATTTATTTTCGTGGCTCCTGCTCCATGTAAACTGTTTTCTTTGCAATTTCAATGTAGTTTTAAAAAGCCATCGTAAAACGCAGTTCCTGCTCCAGCGTGCCAACAATCTAAATCTATTGGATAAAACACATAAACAGAAGATGAGAGTAGTTAATATTGAGGTATCAGAAATTAATGACTTTTTTACACATAGTTCTTTTCCATGCACTTTTCTGCAAGTAGCTCATCTATAGACCAGTGGGCGTGTAGGTTGTCTTTACAAAGCATTGCCAGCAGATGAAAAATAAGGAGTAGAAAAGAGTGAGGGGAAAAAAGAGGAAAGAAAATTATGTACAGCCATTAGCAAGGACTCTCTCACTTAGAGAATATGTAAGAAGGCAGATGTCATGCATTTGCTAAAGTATATTTCCACCTGTTCTCTATTCCCCATCCTCACATCCTCACACACAACTCTGCTTTCCTTCACCAGGGCAAAGGAGAGCTTAGCTGTGTTAACATCAGGGTTGGGAATTTCCCTACAGTGTTCATTTTTCTGTGAGACAACATATTCCTTTCTCTTTCAGCAACACTTGGCTCACTAATGGGAGAATGTGACAAAATTTGGGTAAGAAAGCATCCAAGGTTTATAGCCCATAGAGCCAACTCTTCCCACCGCTCTCTGCCAGCCTCCTAGCAGATGTTGTTCTGCAGGTAGTGCCAGGGTCCAACAGCTGCTCCTGTTAGAGAAAGCCATTCGGCTCACCTGCTGGAGACAGGAGCTTTGCTATGACTACTTCTGCAGCCAGCTCATTTACTTTAACTAGAACAATCCAATCTCTCCCCCTGGGTTAAAGGACCCAGGACCATAGGAGATGCAGATGCCTTGCTGGATAATTGAGACCTGAGCATGGCTAGACAGGAATTGCAGCCACCTGGTTTGCACACAGAGACAGTCTTTCTCCTGCCAGGGAGGCAGGCTCAATGCAGACTTCTGAGGAAACATAATTTCACGAAGTGCCAAACGCCCAGCAGTGGCACACTTCCTTGCTTGTTCTCTGCAATACAAAGCCAATGGTCTGATTTCTGCCTTTCCAGAGGCAAGGCTAATTGGCTCTCAGTGAATCTGCAGAGCAGCAACAAAACAATGTGTTGAGAATAGCTATCAGACAAGGTAAGAGCAAAGGGAGGCACACTGATGCTTCTTCCTCTGCAGCCATCAGCTGGCATGGAGATTTGAGCAGCTGTCTCCAGAACAACACTGAAGCTTATGTGGCATGGCCGCAACAAGCCATATAAGTGGTGAACCAAGCCTGACCCATGCCCATTAGGGTCATAAAAGTAGACTAATTACAAGTAATCAGGTCCCAGATTAGTATCACTAAAATCTTTGGCACTACCACTTATGAAAGCTCCTTCAACACCATGCCCAAGTTCTTGTTTAATACAGACTCACACAAAAGTGTATCCTATATTCAAGCGATAACACAAACCCTTCTCCACAGTTCTGAGGTTCATTCTTTCCCAGTTCTAACAAGACCTTATCATAAATTATCAGATAGGATGAGATCACAGCATGACTGAGGACAGTCATGAGAAATCTGAAGTTGTTTGGCAGGTTTGGTAGAATAGCAACAGAACACAGCTGAAGAATACAGTAACACAAGTCATAGAATCATAGAATCATAGAATCATAGAATTGTTAAGGTTGGAAAAGACCCTTAAGATCATCAGGTCCAACCATTAACCTACCACTGCCAAGTCCGCCACTAAACCATGTCCTCAAGCACTGCATCTACCCATGTTTTAAATACCTCCAGGGATGGGGACTCAACCACTTCCCTGGGCAGCCTGTGCCAGTGCCTGACTACTCTTTCAGTGAAGAAGTTTTTCCTAATATCTAACCTAAACTTTCCCTGGCGCAGCTTGAGGCCATTTCCTCTCGTCCTATCGCTTGTTACTGGGGTGAAGAGACCGACCCCCACCTCACTACAACAAATCATAAAGCCTTATTGTCAGTACTGGAAAAATCAACTTTTATGTGACTAGACCCACCTTTAACAAAACATTAACTTTTTTCATAAGTGAAATATTGGGTGATTTGGTTGTTGGGAGTGGGCTGAGGTCTGATATGCCTGGTTAGTCTTTGGTGGGTAATTCATTTGGATCCTGAACACCTAAACCAGATGTTTGTATTTAATAGGTCAGTGAGTCTCATAAGCAACTCATTATTTAATAGTAGAATTGAGTATTTCAACATCTCTCTCTCCTTTTCCACTACCAAGCAGACATAGTGTCACACATACATACTTTTATCACTTGTGTGCAGCATACTGTAGGCATTTAATAGCTTTAAGAGTTGTATGTAGAAGACTGATGTAATTTTTTACAGTTTATGAGAGCTCTAACTGTAGGTTTATAAGATACAAAGGTTTAAGTATTCTATATCTGTGGCAGATTCAGAGGTGAAGCAAAAAAAGAAAGTGATGTTTGGAATATAATAAAAGTGTGACACAAATACCACAACAGTCATCTGTTAAGTCCTCCTCCTGACTAATCTGAGTTATGGTTGTATTCATTAAATTGCATTCACAGCTAGATACTCTACTGAGCCTTTCTTTAATGTGAATCTGGAGTGAATTTATTGGGGTAAGTTTGAGCTCCAGGTCTTTTTTTTTTGAATGTTCATTTTCTTCACTGAATTATTTTGGATTTACTCCAGTGTAATAGGGTAGGGTTTGGCCCATCATACTCGGTTTCAAAGATTCCAGGGTTTTCAAACATTGGGTTGTAAGTGAACCTGTGATATCCATAATTTATGAAGAAATCTATTTACGAACTGAATTCAGCTCTATATAGAAATAAGTAGAAAACAGTGAAGAAGTGTAGATTTGAAGCTTATCAAATCTATCTTGCCCCTTTTTGTCCATTCTAGAAGCTGCCAACTCATGTTAAATAAAGCAGAGTTTCCAAAGTGACAAGGCAGAATTTGGCCCCAAAACTGCCACAAAGACAAAATAGGTGCTATTCTTAATATTAAAGTTATTTATTTCTAAATGTTATACGGTAAAATGAAATTTTGAATGGTATCTTTATTCAGAAACATATCTTTGTATAATCCAGAATTTTAGAATAGGATAACCTCCTGCTGAAATTACATTCAAAGACAGATTTTAACATAAAGGAATTGTCCATTAATATGAAAGAACAGATGCTTTTAGATACATGATTTAATTAAAATTAGACACTGAAATCCAGTAATATAACTGTAGTAGATAAACATTGTCACATAGTATCAATAAATAGTCAAATGTTGAAACAAATATTAAAGTAAATATGGAATAAATTCACTGAAATCTCCAAGTTCACTGCAACTTAAACATGAGTGGTAACAATGCCTAATTGTCAAAATTTTTTTCCCCTGTAAGATTCTGTTTTGAATTGCTTAGAACTTTGCCATATTTCAGTTGTTCATGCTGAAGTATGTCCTGCTGTTTGCTTGCTTCAGGCTGAATTCTTCTAGACAGTGTCATCTTAATGGTTCACCCATTTCCAGGAATAGTGATAAGATTAAAATGGTGCTGTTCATGTAAAAATGCTTCCAGCTGCCTCATGAAGGATGTCTAGCATCTTTGCCACTTTGAGCAGGGGCATGAATCTGCTCAGTAGGTTTCTCCCTACAAAAATTTGTGGCAATGAAAAAGTTGATGGAGGCAGCTCTGGAAAGCCCGTTGCTACATGCTCAGCACAGTCAGCTGGAGCCTGGCAGCTAAATTCTCCAAGGATCCTCTGGGCCTTGAGCGTGCCTTGTCCCCACACAGCTCCTGTGTGCTGGCCAAGGGGCAGAGCTGACAATGCTCCTGGTTCTAGCCCATCTTTTGCACCATATTATGTTTTTCTTAAAATACCAAGTTCTGAAGTCCTGCTGAGTTTAAGATAATCAGCTGCCAATATTTTTTTAAAGGTTTCCAGCACTCACTATTACAATGAAAAGCCTGGAAACATGGTGTGAGTACATGCTGAAGACTCAAAAAAAGATTTGAAAAAAACCTCAACAACCAAAAAGTCTAATAAAAAGAACAACAGAAGTCTTTTTTTTTAACACAGTCTTATGACTCTAAAGGCAGTTTCATGATTTGTTGTGGTCTGCCTCCTTATTTTTTAAATGCTTGTGGCTGAGAATACTGGAAATATGCATGTGCTTCCCTGGGAGAAATGCTGCAAGGGCTGGGGCAGTCTTGTCATGAGGTTACTCCAGAACTGAAGACAGAAAACCAGTTTCTATCCAGCGGGTACGCCATTCACGTTGGTGTCCTGGCAGTAAAGGAAGAAACAACCTGATCCAAAGGGAAAGAGAGACGAGGAACCAAAAGGCATGTGTTGAGAGAGGCCAGAACCAGAAGCTGGGGGTCTGGACCAAAGCAGAAGGGAGCAGGAGAGGGCTGGGAAACAGAAATGAACATGTCTATCGTCAGTGGTGAAATTGCTCCCTTCAGAAATTTGGGAAAAAAAGCAGCAGTCCTGAGTCCCTCTGCAGTGCAATGAAATCCACTGCTGTGTAAACCACTGCTAAAAAGTGTGGCTGCACGCTAGGTAATAGCCTACCGCTGCAACCACGGACAACTTGGATGGCTCAGATCTTTGCTGAGTTCTGAATTTTCCAATCTTCTTGTTGGCCCTGCAGCTGTGGAGAGGCATTCCTTCCCCTCCTCCTTCCCTCAGTTTGCCATGTTAAAAAAACATATAAAATAGAACTCAGAAAAACAAAGAATCCCCCCTCAAACATGAAAAATGTCAGAATTAAGGTTGTTACAAATCAGCTCTTTGTATATATTCGTTATGGCAGCCTCTAATGACACTATTGCCCATTTCTTCCACAGCCTCTGCATCATTACAGAACAGATGACAGCCACTACGTGGCTGGCTAGTCTATACTTTTTCTCAGATCAATGTACTAAATACAGGATAGGTATTTATTCCTGGTCTTTGAGTTCAGTCCTAATGTTAGTACTATCATAATGCTTCACAAATAAGTACAATTTTCCTGAAGTTGTTCTCTTTCCATTTCTTACAGCTGGTGCTGAGATTGGCAGTAGGCAGCTGTGAGAAAGTTAATTAAAAGCACTTGATCATCATCATATGAAGAACTGTGTGGCAGAAACAGAGATAAGAGCCGGTTCAATATCAGCGTGTTTTTCAGCTTCTTGTAGTACTAATATTATCCTTTCTCTTCCTAAAAGCCTCTGTTTTATTCACTGACACCTTTCAGCTTCTGTAAAAATATATCAAGTGTTCCCACAAGCAGATTCATGCAATAAATCAGGTGACCAAAGCTCTGTAGATGCAGGGCTAGCTCCTGCTCTTGGGATTTCTTTTTGCAGGTTGTGTTGGCACCGTGACTTCTGGCTCTGAGCCTGGCTGTGCAGAGAGACGTGTGCCTCCCACCTCCCCCTCTAAGAAGGGTGTCATCGAGGCGACCCCACAAGGTCCAAGCATCTGGCCATATGGAAGAACAGCAATTGACTGGATGGAAATAGTCCAGCCAGAGCTGGACTAACAGTTGGATCTTGCCCTCATAAGTACACTACATTCTGTGCACTTAATAGGTATTGCAATTATCATGTAATTAAAGAACACCATAACATGTACAAGTAGGTTGAATTAATATTACTTAGGCAGCTTTAACGCCAGCAATTTTTAACTTCTGAGTGCTTGACTTGCAATCTTAGCATTCCTGTAGTGTAGTTTTCTGGATGTAACAGTCTCTATGTATCTGACAATATGTTTCATGCTTCATTTGCCAGAAATGTTATGAGCTTTGAGTCAACACATTAGGAGCATGTTTCTGTTTTCAGTGGCAAAAGGCCAACTTTTAATTTTACTTATTTGCCACTGGCTAAACTGTGTCATTTCCTAAACATTTCTTAATTTTTAAAATAAACGTCTAACCAGTTTTGCAATATACTAAAACATACTGTTCAAATGACTGTAAGGGAGAATAGAAATATGTAGGAATAGCATTATATATGGGGGAACTGGAGGTTTCTACTCAATTTTTATTTTGACACCATAGGGCAAAAATTTTTGTATATATTCCTCTGTGTTTCAATTTAAATGTTATTTTGTGTTTGGCTCTACTTTGCTTTGAGCAGGATTCTGTTTAATTGGCTTTACAGTTTTTTATTCATGATATACAATGTTACAGAATAAAACAGCAGTGCAAACTACAAGGTAGTTTGGGTGTTCCTAGACATATAGGTAATATGGATTAACAAGATTTGGCTGTGCTTAATATAACATTTGACTAAGGACAGATTATAATGTTGAGAAGTCAGATGATTTTACTTTTTCTCCAGAACAGTGGATTAAAAATACTCCAGCACTGTTCTTCAGCAGTGGCTATCATCTACATTCCCTATGTATGCTACAGATGTTCACTTGTAGAGCATCTATTTTTAGGGGTCCTTTAATGTATTATGATTTTTTTTGTGAATTCTCTGCAATATTGAGAGTTTATTGACACCAGTGCGCATTTGCTCACAACAGTACAGTTTCTAGTTGATAGATCCAGTTACAGCAAAGTTAACCTTTCTAGAGGAACTGGGAACAGTTGTGATGAGAAGAAGAATAAGAATTAAATGTAATCTGTCATCAGACTATAAATGTAAATGGGATTGTAAATGCAATCTGTAAACAGAATTTGTCTGGAATAGCAAGGAAAATATTATTGCTAAACATGCACCAGATTTACACTGAGGGTTTTAATATTCACCTGAATGTTACACGTTCAAGAAATGGACTTTTCCTTCTTTGTGACTGAAGGGCTGGTTTATTGCTGACTTTGATTACTCAGGTATTGCCATCATTACCTGAGCAGACTTCACACCCAGAAGTCACTACCAATTAAAAAACCAGATATGTTTGACCTTCTCCAAGCTGACCTTTTAATTAATTTTAAGACTTTTAGATTAATTCTTAATTAAGCATTCAATTACTTTTAAAATTTTAAGTCATCACAAATACTGAACAGCTTTAAGGAAGACCCACTTCTGCTGTAAAAAAAAAAAAATGGCACCACCACTCTACAGTAATGGAATATACAGCCATTGAAAACAACTGGAGCAATAGTTTCTTGTTTTCAGCATGGTAGGTAGCTTAAAGCTACTGAACATTGAGGCATCAATAAAAGTGTCCAAGACAGCAAATAATCATAATAAGTGATGTCAGCAATTCTTCATGACCTTCCAATTTTATAGCTTTTTATTTGAAATACATTAATAAAAGAACCCATAAATCAAGTTCTGGAATGTAATGAACACGTTCCTATATTGAAAAGTCCATTCTGTATTTCCATTGAAATTTCCATTTCATCTGTTTAAATATCCATTGCATTAATTCAGACATAGACCTAATGTTTCCATGCTATGGGAGAGAGACAATTCACTTTAAATATCCATTACATGTATTTTTAGATTCTATTTAAAGCCCTAAGGAAATGTATGAGATCTGCACTTGAACACCAAATTAACTCATTAAGATAAGCACAATTTTGTTAGTGTTAAATCAATTTCTGGTAAAAGGCGGCTTTTTTGTGCTGATAATTTATGGAAAGATTTGACTGTTATAGCTCCCAGCAAATCCTTACTAGTGTGTCTGTAATCTTACTATGCTGAAAGTATTATAGATAGTAAAAAAAAGATGCTTAGGCATCATTTTTAGAGAATGTACTGTACCTTAAGGCATTGTGGAATGTTCATCCTCAAGAATATCATTTTTCACTTTAGGGAACTTCCAAAATAGTACATGAAGTGGGGTGTCTCTTCCCTTTGCTAGTGCTCTCTTGTCACGGTGTGATGTGAACTTTCCACTCAGAGGAAAAAGGGGTAACAGAGAGATGAACCAGGGAAAAGATTCTATTAAAAGGGTGGGGGTGTTTTTTTAGGCACTGTATCACAATTCATTCCATTAACTCAGACAATTCCAATTCTGTAGTGGTTCACACTGAATACAGAGTGAATTCTTTCTGAAATAGGTACCAGATAAGAATTTTTCCTTAAATTTTACAGGCCATGTTCTCAATGGCTATAAATTGGTGTCACTCCATTTGCATAAGACGGCAGTTCCGCTGCACTATAAAACTATTTAAGTCTGAATTATCGTGGTCCAGGCTTCATTCCCACTCCTGTCGCTGTCCCACTATCATCCTTGCCATGGCAGTGTGGCTGAGGAACGGCAGAGCAAGCTGCTACAGGTAGCTGACTTGCTGAAAACAACCCCACCACAAACCTTTGACAGGGTGGGGAGCCTGAACTACTCCTTTGTGCAGGCATTTGGGCAGCTCAGTGTGGCCTAAGGTGGAGGGAATACCAGCTTTGCAGGGGCAGCCTGAATTTCAATCAGCTCAAGCCACTGTGGGACTGCACCTTTGACATATGTCACTGAAAGTTATGGGCTGACAAGCCTAAATTGTGTTGGTTTTAGGGAAATGAACCTTGCCACCATAAGAATGGGTCAGTTTTCAAGGTAAGAGATTTTCAAATAACATATGATTTGTCTATAAACACTGACATCATGGTAGCCTGAGACACCGACTGAGCAGGGCAGATAGATGCAACAGATCTTTTCAATAAAATTACATTTGATAACAGAAAACCGTAACTCTAGCTTCATGATTCCCTGATAGAAAATCAAAATAAAAAAAAAACAACCAAAAAAACCCCGTATCACAGACTTCTTCACTGCACAGATGTGCAGCAGACATGTGGGTTAGTTGCTGAGGCTGCAGTTACAGTCTGCTTTGTAGCAGGATCATGAGGAACATGGTATGTGGCTGTATCAACCCTGGCAAGTCGTGCGGCCCAACACGAGCAGATCTGGAGAGTGAAATGGTGGGTGCCAAGGACCTGACTTCCAAACTATCTGCATTCAGGGGGGCAGGGGGCTGGTTCAGATGATCTGTGTTCTGGCCGTGTGGAACAAATGCCAGCGAGTGGTGGGGGTGCATTAGTGCAGCTCCTGGAGCACATTTTCTGGCTTGGCTCAGCCCAAAAGGCAGTCAGTCTGTGTGCTGGGATAGTGCTCTGTGAGGCGGACTGATGGCAAGCGGGGATGAGTCTCCTCAGGAGTGCTTGCTTGGTCCAAGCTAAAATGCTCATAAAGATACGCCCATATTTGTGTACACATGCTCGCTGTGATGGAGCAGATGACCCTTAGGGGAAAGACAGAGTCCATCAAGGAAATTGGTGAAAGCTGTATGTGTGGAGTAAGTTACATGTATCTTAATTATTACTCCTTCACTTTTAGATACAAGGCAAAGTTCAGCTTTGATATCTGTAATTGCTTTTGTTAATGGTGTTTTTTCTTCATGGCCAGATGTTATATGAAGCCTTATATATCCTCTGGTTTATTTCAGGCATTTTGCTTGAGTAAGACTTTAGGATCAGGCTTATAGACTCTAAATTCTTAAGATCCTTTGGGAGACATAAATCATGACTGCATATAACTTGGCTGATTTAAGTGAAAGAAAATACATGTAAGAATGTGTACTTGTTAGAAAAATATGCTTAAAGGTATATTGAAAAATCAAGTCCTGTTGCACTGATGTCATCTACAAAGGTGGGGCACTGCCTGTGAGGTACTTCAATGTTTTGTGGGTTCCTATAAAACCTGGCCAAGGAGCAAAGGCATTTCAGTTTAACAAGCTAATAAATAGTTTTGAATAACCCACCTTGTGTCTCATAACATTTGGAATTAAAACATAAAGTAAAGCCAAGGAAGACAGAAAATAAAGAAACGCAAGGCTGCCCT
The DNA here is from genome assembly GCA_020745775.1 of Theristicus caerulescens. NCBI lineage: Eukaryota > Metazoa > Chordata > Aves > Pelecaniformes > Threskiornithidae > Theristicus > Theristicus caerulescens. Next base: position 130,943,428 of record CM036558.1, on the reverse strand, counting down.
CTGCCTCTTACACTGGAAGGGATGTAGGTGATACTGATGGAAACAGTCGCTTTTTGATGGATGTCATCCATCAGCTTTTCTGTTTTCTACCCCCTGCCTCAGTAAATAGGGCAGTATATTGTATGACATAAAATTAAAAAGATATTCTGACACTAACTGAAGATTTATTAAACAAAGAAATGCTGTGCAGAACATTTTTCAGGGAATTACAAGATCTCCACAGGTATGCAAAGACATTCAAATGTCACAAGAGGAAATCATACTCTGTCTTGAGATCTAGCCTAGAATTGATAGAGTTGATTTGCATTTGATATTTTGGGTGGGGCTGGCCCTTTTCTAGGATTTTTTTAATGTTCTTTTGGGATTGCAAGAAAGTCACCTTGGTGTCAGCATTATAGTATCCCCAACTGCCAGATAACCTGTCAATACAGTCGTGAATCAACCAGTCATTTCTAAAGTAGGAGAGGAAGTGAAAGAGGAGGATGAGAAAGGCCATGTTCATGTAGGATGAAGACATTTTAGGGAGCAGACTGCATTTTACTGCTGGCAGTTGGTATTAAATTCAGTGAAGTGATTTAGCCATAGAACAAAGATAAGTGAAAGGAGCATTATTGTTGGTATAAGCTACACCTTTCTGGTTGATAAACCAGTGCCTAAGCTGACAAGTTTTGGCTTTTAACCTGTATTTGAGAGACACTGTTTATTTGTGGCTGGTGTCTATGGTAGGAGGAATAAGAGAAGTAGATGATGAGGATAACATAATTCAATGGTAGCCCTAATTATACTGCAATTGCTTTGTTCTTTAATGACTTGTTTTAGCTGCTTTTGATGGGAACCCTTAGGCTTTTGCATGTGGAATACAAGAAATAAATTGAAAAGAGTAAGTTTTAAATACTGATTTTATACATGAAGTATCATGCCATGGATAACACCTGCTTTTTAGCTTCAAAAGGCACAAGACTGAATCCATACATAGAATTTCAACCAGCTCTTACTGTAGTTCATATAAGAGCACATGAGCACTATGTGACCACTGTGAGGCCATTATGCAGGTTGAACTTACAAATCTGTAGGCGTCTGCCATCTTTAGTAATACCTGAGTGCCCCAATTTAAGGTAGGGAATTAAACATGTAGCAAATGAGATTCACATGGGTAACATTTGGAAAATAATTACAATAAGTATGTTGATGGAAATCATCCAAGAAAAGCTTTGGCAAAATGAGCTCTGAAGTACATTTCATCTTTGTTTACATTTTTAACACTAAAATACAAAGTTTATATTGTTCCCCTTTAGTCCACCTGGGAAACGAGGGATATTTCTCTTCTATGTTTCCAAAAAAACAAAAATAAGATTGGAAAGAAATGTTAAACTGCTAGCTTAAGGGCATATTTTCATCTTGTTTGGAGCAATAATTTTTAACAGCATTAGTAAGAGGCATACATACTGGGAGAATAAATCCACCTGGCCTTGTGTGTCAGAGGTAGGTGAGCTGAGCTGTGCATATGTCTTTGTCTATGTGAAACTGATCCAAGCACACTTCGTATCTGATATGCACAAGGACCTCAATCACAGTCTTTGCTTTCACTTTGCCAGTTAGTCCCTGCATAAATAATTAAGAATTTACTGTTACTTGACTATATAGTACTTCAGAAATATGTGATATCCATTTATTAACCTTTGCAGATTAGTTTTCACTGTGGAAAATACGGAAAAAAAGCACTTGCCAAAGCCTGCCTATGTTAATATATTACAAACACAAAGCTCAGGAGAGTATGAGAGCTAAGATGAAGGTCTATTGTTTGTATTTATTTCTCTATTAGAAAAGTACATACAACTTTCAAACAAGGATAAGGGCCTTATTGTAGTAAGCTCTGCACATAGTCCCAGACTTTCCCCTGGAGAGACCTCTAGGCCTTCCTTGTGTCCCAGCCACTCACTAGTACCTTCCAGTAACTCAGGCTATGCAAGCACCACCCAGTCAGCTTCCCTTCTGCTGTTCAAATAAATATCAATAAAGTTAGGGGTACAATGGGCAACTTCAGCTAGTGAAATAAGGTAAGGCAGCTTCTTAGCCAGAATAAACATGACTTGAAGGCCTGTTTAGCTGATGAGTTTAGAAGAACAGTCAATTTTTTGACTGATGTCTTAGTAATGAGCACTGCAGCAGAGCAGCAGGGATTTAAACAGAATGGATGGATGCCTGACCAGAGTTTTCCTGTGAATGCATAAATGCATGTAAAAGGCAGCAGATGATGGCTACCAAGGCTGGCTTAGCCAAGACAGAGGTCAGACACGGGATAACCCAGCAGAGAATAAGTGTTGCAGGTAGGCAGTTGTGTCCACCACAGGAGTCAGTAGATTTATCAACACAAAATGGAAGGAGAGGAGATTGACAAACTAGAAAGGGGATCCTAGAGGTGGTGTTTTGAGATTAACCACCTGAAAGAGATTAAACAGACTTTCTTCTGTGACCTAAGTAGGTGTATTTTACATCTACAACAGGTAAAACAACTAAGATACATCCAGACATGGTTTTTAATTGCATGTACTACTAAAGTCACTGTGATTAAAACATCAGAAGGCACTGCACTGAGGTTAGTAAGCATAGACCAAGAGGCAACAGCACAGATTACATCATTCAAATAAATTAAAAGGAAAATAAACAGAAGTAACTTCATGTTGTGAACTAGTAGTGGCATTAGCCCTTAGAGCAAATGCACCCTGGTTCTGTTATAACAGTTAACATTCAGGTAAAATAGCTAAAGCTCAGTAACCAATAGTCCACCCTTGAGCATTTCACTACAACCATTAAGTCAAAATTAGCAAAACAATTACACTAGAGTCTTCACAAAAAGGACACAATTTTATTCCACGTCAGTAATCATCTTCCAATGAATACCTGACTTCTGAACACAATTAAAAAATGTCTCAAAAGTGTCCTCCCCTTTAATTCTGTAGATCTTTCCATGGCAGGTCACACACACACACTGTAGTGCAAAATATTCAGAAAAGGGTCTGGAAATTTCACTCGTAAATCCTCAATCAAATACAATCTCAATGGCTTAAGGCTGTCAGCACATGGACACTTCCTCCAGTGTCAGCAGTGGGAAAACTGTATTACATGTAAATTAAACATATGATTTGCAAACTGATAGCAGCCAATTAGACTCTTAGCCCTCAAGCTTAGCTTGTTTTCAGATCTGCATGTATTCAAAGTACCAAATTGTCCTCTAAAGAATCTGCTCCTAACCTTCATGGCTCAATGTTCTGGACAGAAACATCAGTCTATGTCCTCCCCTACTTCCAAAGTCTCCCAGTACAAACCTGAGGCTTCATCCTTTCATTTTATAGGGTCTCTGGGACAGTGACCCAGGACTGCCACTTCTGCACAGGGAAAGGGAAAGAGGGTCTCATGACTCCTCCAGAAAATGGGACTTCTACTGAGATAAAGGAAATTTTTTTTCTTTCTTGGGTTTAGACAAAAAAATTCATTGGCAAAGGCCTGTTCATAGCAGAGGTTCCTGTAAAGGTGGGTCCACACCACTGGTAGAAACCAGCGTGCAGATTCCTGTCTTTAATCTAGCTTTCTGGATACTCTGAAAAGTTTTCGCAAAGCTTAATAATAATAACCCTGAGGATCCTGGGCTACCCACATGGCCTACAACCACATTTCTAGTTGGCTTGTGAGTGTATCCTGAAAACATCTGGAATTTCTGGGACTTCATTGTACCAACAGCCTCGCTAAACGGTAAATCCAGCCACGCCAAGAGCTATGCTGAACCCTTCTCATTGATTTTCCACTCAAGGACCATTTCTAAAGAGATATCGAAAAGACAGTTTTAAAAAATTTTCCTCTACTTTGTGCTTCAGCATGCCTTATATTTTGTGCCGTTGTGTTGTGTGCTTACCTTGTGAAATAGCTAGCATGTTCCCTCAAGGCTGTCATGTCTGTTCTTTCTCAAACTGTTTAGTTTTCCCCTTTTCTTGCAACTAATCTGGAATGTTTGGCCAACACTAGAAACTCATCTTGGAGGATGTGGTGTACTGTAAGTGGTTTTTTTTTTAAATTTAAGATTATATCAGTGCTGATGATAAATATCACCATGAGGGACGTACATGAAATTAACTCTATCTAGTTTCATCATCCTCTGGGACAATAAGAGGACAGCAAGGTCATATCCCTCAGATAATTCACAGCTTTTTGGCACTTTTTGAAGTGATCTATTACTCAGTAAATTGATTTTCTTCCACTATCGATTTTGAGGAACAGACATTTTGTGGAATCTTTCTCATATTTCAGGAAAGGAGCTTCACTTCATCTTTACGCCATGAGCATGTCATAAGAATCTCTGTGACAGCAAAACCAGATAGACTCACACTGTGTGAGATAAACTGTGTTTAAAAGCCCTTTGAAACAGATTTCTGTCATAAACAAACTGCTCCCACTGGGCTAAATTTTATATGTACATATATAATGTTACAGAAAGAAAAAGAAAAGCCCCACAGGCTGCCTTACTGACTGATAGGTACTCTTTTTATTTACTCCGTGTACAGTTTATAGGAAAGTGAACAGGAATGAAAATGTGTTTTTAAGTTGACAATTGGTAATATGATTTCGTGCTTAAAAGCGAATCACAATCTCCCTTATAAATTAAAAGCATCACAGAAAATTTATCTAACACACTTGCCAAGCTTTTTCTTTCTGTCAGTTTAGATATAGTATTAAAAATCAACTTGAAATAATAGAATAGTTTATGAAATGCAGCTACCGTCTGGTCTACATTTTTATTTTTAAGTAAACTTGTGCCAAAAGGAAAGCTCACATAGAGCCAGAAAGTCTGTATGAAATCATTTACTACCCCCCAAAAATGCACTGAACAGAAATTGAGTTCTGAACTTTCACTAATCTCTAATAGGACTCCCTACAAGAAGTAGTTTATTGTTCATGGGCCAACACAAAAAATATGATTAATTTCAATTTGTGAAATATGCTTTGATCATGATTATTATATATTTGAATGAATCATTAAAAAAACCACCCTCATTTGAGATGGGATTGCAAGTAGACTGTGCTACAGGAAGGTGTAAGTGGGGTCGAGTGGTTGGAGAGAAGAGAGAGGCAGTAGGTAACTTGCAAAACAGGATGGCGTGACTTTACATACACTAACATTGATTGCAATAAATCTTTTCTGCTTCAAATCAAACATTCCAGTGCTCTATCACTGATCAAATTCAGATCTCAAAAGGCTGTAGCCAGAAAGCCTGGTTTCAATACACCATTGGAATGGGGGCATGGGTGAAGGGACGGAAAAATGAGCTAAACTGAAGATGATGAGATCAGCTTTTAAAGTGCAACATAGTGTATTTTAATTGTGGTTTAAAATATATAAATGTATAAATTCAGGATGTCAACTGTCACATTCAGAGAGACAATAAGAGGTTATTCGAATCCTGGTTAGTGAAAGTGAAACTCTAGCTCAGTAACATAATGAAAAAATAGGGGTTTGGAATCAAATTATAGTAAAAAAAAGAAAGAGGTGATTTATTCAAATTATATTCTGAGAAAACTCAGAAAATACCAAACAAATCCAGTCTTCAGACTGTTCCTCTCAGAGTCCAAAAAAAGCAGAGGCTACAAAACTGCAGTGAAGCTACAGTAAATTTCGATTGCTTCACCTCTGGCATGTTGGCAGTGTACAGATGCAGAGTGCAGGTGGGCATGTCTTTGTCCACAGGGCATTCAGAGGGAGTGCTGAATTATAGTGCTGTCTTGGAACTGGTGGTATGGTAGTGATTGTCCAGGATACATAATCAATTTTAACAGGACATAAACTATGTAAACATTATTACATTAACCATTACATGTCTGAGTTTAGTGGTCAAGTGCTTCGAGGAGATCATGAGGGCTAGATTACAAAACTAATATAAATTAAGGTGGCCCAAAATATCACACCTTTGATGATTTCAGTGTTAATGGAACTGAAAGAGCTGACAAAGGTTTAACCAATATCCCCTACCCATGTGTTAGTCTCCATTAAGCAATTCAAAGGACAGGGACTTGAAAAAAAGACCTCCAAAAGCCTCTACCAGCCCAAGAAAACATTGCTCTGAGACCAACATTATCATGACCAGCAGACTCCAACAAGCATGCAATAACTACTACCCTCTTAAAACTAAAATTGTGAAACCATTAAAAGCGATGAGATGTTGTTTAACTCATTTTGTTTGGAGATGTTTAAGTACTTGTGAATGTGACTAATGACAGTTTTATGTAGTGACAGATTAAGGCCAAGTCCCATTTAGTAGCTGCAAATACTCCATAGTAACAGCATCCTAAATAACCATTGTCAGAGCACCAGGTTTACTGTTATTTACTCTCCTCCTTTGAGTGCACGCTTCCCAGTTCAGGCATTGCTGTGAGGCACAAGCAAACTTCACAACTGCTTTCTGGTCTCCTCACTGTCCTGGATCCTGAATCTAGAAGAGATTCAGCAGCACATTGCAGAGTAACAGGCAGCAACAGGGCTAAGTAGAGCAAGACTTGGAGTCTTCAGATTTTTAGAAAAAAAGAGGTTGTTTCCATAATAAAAGGTACTAAGAAGTGAGGAGGAAGGAGCAAAAAGAAGGGAAATGAGGAGGAAAAAAGGAATTTCAGAGGTTTGGACTTTGCAGCCAAAAGGATGTTTGCCTTGATGGCCAGGGCAGGTATTTTGGAAGACCCTGATATTTTGCTCAACCCAGGTCCTGTTTTGGTTTAATTTCTTTGTGGGTGAGCCTTTATCACTCACAAAAGTCTTCCTGTTGCTAACCACAGACTAAGTCAGGAAAGATTTTCAAGACCCTACAGAGAAACTGTAAGAAAACATTTAGAAAGCATGGCAAAGAAGGCAGGGTATAGGATAGAGAGGGAAAACCAAAGCTCTGAATAAACCAAGCAGAAGTATACTGCTCAGTACTTACAAAACTATATTGAAAGAACAGTTTACGAAGACATAAATCTAAGTCATTGCCATAAATGCAATGTTTGAAGGGAGTCATACCACTGTGATGCATATAGGTTTGAGATCCAAGCAGAAAAGAGGCTAGTTCCAGCATTACTTAGGAAAAATACAGTGTCCAGCACACATTAGATCTTGCAACTAATACAGCAGTCCATCATAACTGGCACATATTTCTGAGGATGTTTAAAGAAGTTTAAAATACAAGTGAATGCCATTTCTACCTGAACATAGCTCAGGTTTTTTTAATAAAACTGCTTTTAAATGTATATATCTTCCATATCAAATTAAACACTTCTTTTAGAAGTTTATACTCAGTGTCGCTACCAGCTATAACAATTTTTTCTCAGAGCTACAATGACTACAGCCCTTTCCAGCACATTATTAAATCAAAGGACATTGCTCTAAAAGTAGCAAATGAGATTTGAGATGTCTAATTGTTATAAAAGGGTAATTTTATTAGCTCAGTTATACTCAATATGCAATACAGTTACATCAAAGGAATTATCTCCATTAACGTGCCCTTTCTTACTAATGTGATTTGTGATAGGCTTCCCATACATACAGTGCTATATACAATAAGTAATTAATAAAAGTCATTTAAATTTTTGCACAGTGTGGAACCTCCCTGAGACTGAATAGATGTCTTAGATGTACATAACAAAAAAGGGAATCAATCATAATACACATGGAGATTACTTCTATCCCAGAAATCATAAAATAGTTCTGAGGAACAAATATTTTGGGGTTTGGAACAGACTAGCCTGCATCCCATAATGAAGCAAATGACACAAGCCCACTTTCCTCCCACCTATGTATACTATCACAAATCCAAGCAGCAGAGCATAAATATTTCCAGAAAATGCACTTAGTCCAAATGTGCTTCCTAATGATGCTATTTCTTCCTGTTTATGAAAGCACTGTCTATTTTTTATGTAGGAGGATAAATTAAAATAGCTCCACTGCTTTCCCCTTTTTGGACTACCTAGTCTTAGCAACGATTTTTAAACAGAAGACATGTGGGATGTTTCTTTGGTATTTCTTTGTCAGGGAGTGAGTGGAAAGAAGGAAAATTTCTTCTGCAGCTGTTGGGACTACAATACCAGGCTTGCAGCAACCTGTTTGTTTACATGTAGGTGACCTGGCTATATTAAGAAACTGATCATTATTCAACAATCCAATGCCATATTTTTTATTTCTTTTGTGAAAGCAATCACATTTTACAGCTAAATAAAGACCTCCCCCAAAACTGATGTAATGGGGAGATGAGGGCACTGAACCCAGGCAAAGCTCCATCCAGGTAACTGGACCTCTGCCCTACCCACGTGCGATAACCAGAAGGACGTTTTCAGCATAGTTCAACCTTCACAGCACAACTGGCAACTAGTGAGCCTGCTCACCAAACGAAACTCTGTGTGTCTATAAGGCCAGTAGCCTGTTATTAAATTCTAATATGAAAAGAGACTTTAAACCTGTGCTGTGTCTGAAGCTCTGCCATAGGTTTTGTGGCTGACTTAAGAGACAATTGTGTAACTTCCTGATTAAATAATACAGACTATATCATACAGAGCAAATACAAGCAGGACCACAAATGGGTGGAAAGAAAGAGAGAGAGAAAGGAAAGAGAGCGAGAGAGAGAGAGAAAGAAAGAGAGGGAGACAGAAAGAGAGAAAGAAAGAGAAAGAAAGAGAAAGAGAGAAAGAGAGAAAGAGAGAAAGAGAGAAAGAGAGAAAGAGAGAAAGACAGACCTGTTCAGAGAGCATTAGTGAGTCCCTCCAGAAGCTACCTTCAAGCTGAATAGCCTGATGGTTGGAGACAGCTCCTTGCAATGCCAATCAGTGAGTGCAAAGCTAGGCTTAAAATCCACCCCTGCATTGCATTTTTCCTAGCTGTCTAACCACTTTTGGTAGCTTTTTGCATAATTTTCTAGATACACTGGATCTTACCATGTGGCATCTAACTGTCTTCAAACCAGTATTGGATTTGTTCCTAAGGTTGCACATGCACAGGTACAGAGCAATGCCACGTGATGTAAGGCACAGGATGTGCAATATTGCATTGGACTAAATAATAGCTCTGTAGTCTTTACTAGAAGAGCTAAATTGCCTTTCCGAAGAACACCTCACAAATATTCATATTGTTATTATAGTGACTGATTTTTACAGTAGATTAAATGAGTCAGTGTGACACTTCCCTGAATTAATGTAAGATCTAGAAATCTAAATGGTTGAATATGTCACCAAATGACTGTCAGTAGTCTCGATTGATCAGGACAACAGTGTGATCTAGAAACATCACTTAGAAATGTCTACACTAATAATTTCTAAAGTTTGCGTTGTCTTGGCATTATCAGAGCTGTTTTTCTTGCTCAGTGAAAACACATGGCAGGAGGCCAGTGGTAGAGAATAAAAGAGAAAGATGACCATTCACACATTGATTTTGTTTACCAGGGCTAGTTACTGATTTTTCAACTCTTCAAAACAAGTTTTAGAGACTTTATCAACTCCTTCACAGAGGCACTCAGAAGTAGAGAAGAGCCAAGAACTTCCAGTGAAATATTTCATAATTGGAAAATATTAATTGCAGAATCTTCCTGTAGGAACACGCACAGCCTTTTCAAAAAGGTCAGATGCAAAAGTGAGTGGCCATGAACCCAAAGTGTGTGTCCTCACAACTAGAGCACTAACTATTCTGACATAGCTCTTTTGCCTGGTAGGGCAGTTCCACATTTCATAAAAATTCAGTATTCGCAAGCCTAGAGAGAAGCCAATTAAAAAAAAAGGTTCTGAATCCTGCTTCCTGAAGCTCTGAAGATGTTGGAAAATCATATTCAAAACCTTGTTCTGAATCAAGAAGAGCAAAACCATGCAGCTGTCTTTCTGTGGGAAGTATCTTAAACACTAGAGTGAGCTAGAGAGTGAAAGTAACCATTTCTCTCACTTTTTGAAAGACCTTGATTTGAGCTCAGTGAGGACTAGGACATTTTCTGAATTTGCAGCCTTTCAAAAGACAGGATAGTTGCCCTGCTAAGGACCTTGCTGGATTTAGCACCTATCTGTGCTAAAATCTATCCATTGGGTTTTTCGCCTGAAAAGATTCAGGACATTTAGTGTTACTTTTTAACTGAGAGTTGTTAAAATTTGGGATTTATGTGCAGATCAAATAAAGTGGGGTCTGTGTGATTAACTCTGTATGTTTTGGATATGAAAATGAGATTCTGTTAGTGCTGAGATAATCTACATATGCATTTAGTGACATTCCATTAAAGGAATCATGCATTCTCTGCATTATGTTGCTTTAGTGTCCACAAGTAGTCAGAAACTCACCTAGCAGTTTTTATTCTGTTTTGCCTGAAAAGACAGGAATGAAAAAAAAAACCAAAAACCAAAAAAACCAAAAAAAAACCCAAAACAAAACAGAAGATAAGAATGAGGGGTTTTCCCTAAACTGTGGGGCTGTGGGAAAAAGTACATGAAAAATCTTCTTGCATAAGCTTTGATCCCATATCCAGATCTCTCATTGCTCTCAGTGGAAGAAGGAATACTTACCATAGAGATTTAAAAGATAAAAGGCAAAACTTGATTTTAGCATAGCTGCAGTACGGGCAATAATTTTGCTGTGATGACTGCAATTTCACTTGGCAAATGCTAGTATTCATGTCAAAATTGAGAAATAGCAGTTTCAGTGCTGTTTTGTGTTTCTAATGTTCTTGTTTTGATAAAATGCCTGTGTTCTGTACAGGAAAAGTGTCTGAACTATTAAACTTTGTTATTTCATAATACAGTGTAAATATGAATGAAGGTGCTTGAAGAGGTTATTTAACCAATGTCCACATTAGACCTGAGACAAACCTTTTTTAATTAGCTGTCAAGTTAGGATAGATATAGTTTTGATATTTTTATAAGCAAAGGTCATTAAAAGTCTACCATAATCTCTGTGGGATTTTATAGATAATGGGTAGGAAAAGAAGTAGTGCTGTAATCCAGCCAGGTTACATGGGGAATTCAATAACATGGCATTCAAAAATATTTCATACAGTGATTCATAATAGAGCTATTTTCCATAGCTTCTAGATGAACAATAACAGAGAGGCCACAAACTCTAACTATGTTGGCTCAGTTTAAGAATAATCTTTTTATTTACTCTATTATTCACTATCCAGATGTTGTTAATTAACAAAAGGTTAAATCACTAAATAGTTTAGCATGAATCTTGTGAAGCTGGTATAGTCTATATAGTCTATACAGTCTCTTTAAAAATCAAACAGGAATGCGCAAATGCCTTGCTTTGAAGCTGGTTGCCACTGTCAGTATATTTTATGTTTAGAATGTGAATAGGAAAGTACATTTGAAAACAGATCTTATTTAGGTCAGAAATACTTTCAAATTTTTACATTTGAATGGACTGATTTGTCACTGCTACAATGCTGATTTAACGTAATCAGAAGTATACAGCAAACTGATTGCAAGGCTCATCCATTGGTTAGGTTACAAAAATACAGTGTAGTTTAGTTTAGTTTAGTTTGGGGTTATCCTGGTTTATGCCCTGAGGACCTTGGTAACCAAATGGATGGAGATCTTAAAATGAGGCAGGCTAAAACCGGGAACTGTTCTGCATTCTTTAAATTTCATGGCATTCATCTAGTGGTTATCCTCTTGGAATAAGATAGCACCAGCTGAGCCAACAGAACATATGGTATCAGCTGATTTGACCTGTCAAAAATTTCAACATGTATACAAAAAAAGATTAAAATCTAATCATTAGCCTTAATGGAATTTAATTCAGCATTTTAACATTCATATTTAACTGGAGTAAGATACTAAGATAAAGCTTTTTGAAGTATTATTATTCTTAGCATGGAAATGTTTTTAAATGTTAATTTAAATTTAAATGTTTTAAATGCTTTTAAGAATTTGCATTCAGACATTCATTCATATATGCTTTTCAGCAATGCACAAAGCCAAAAGAGATTTTTTCAATTGATAGAGAAAGGTGTCAATGGATGAGGCTAAGGCTACTATGAATTGCTGGGCTTCAACCTTTATTATTATTAAAGCTATACCTCATTCCTTATTTCATTTGACTCTGCTTTTATTATCAGCCATCCAAAGCCAAAGATTTTCTAATATAAATATGATACTATGAAGGATACCTATGATCAGATCTACTAAAAACAGATTTCAACAAGACCTGACTTTCTAGTGTTGTACACTAGCTAAAATCAGAGCAGATTAGTTGGCTGCTATACTCATGAGGAACAAAAAGGCCATGTCATTAAATACAGTTACATTCTCCGTTACTGAAAAAAAGCATACGTGAAATTTGATCAAGAGCCATTCTTCAAACATGCCTATGACAAGAAAATACTATGGCTATTGTGTATCTAAGATAACCTTTATTTGGTGTTGAGATCTACTCATTTAGTGTTTTAAATCAAAGAGAATATAAACACAAAAACAAAAGAACACATCCATCAGGGGGAAATAAGGTTAGTACCGGATCTCTGATAAAAAGTAATCTTATCAGATCATGACTTATTTTCTCTAGATGTTCTTGATTAATATCCAGCTTTATACAACATAACTCATTACAGTATCATGTTGTGCCTGTTTAACAGCATGTTCATGTACAAGTGCTGCTGATAACCAAAGTCAAACCAGTCTGGGGAGGTTCCCAAGATGAGTAATTATTCTTCTCTTCATGTCACAATTTGTTATCCCTTCAGTTTGCTCCTTTGCTATGGAAGACACAGTACTATTAAGCCCAGCATCTGAGCAGTCTGGTGTGGGGCTTGGATACGTACCCTTCAATACACACACTGCACTAGCATGAATATTTCTGGCATTACACCATGAATTGGATCAGTGTGAAAAAATTACAACATTTTTTGTTTGCTGCTTTTTCTTCCATCTTGGAAAAAATTTCCTTCAATTCCAATCCAGCTCACATCGCAACCACCACAAACTGCTTTGCCAACAAGATTGGGAGGGCACCACGCATCAGCAATAACAAACCTATCATGAGGGGACGAGGGGCAGCAATACTTCAATCAGTATTGCTGTAAGAACTTTTTGATCTCAAACTAAAATGACTGTCAAGAAAAGTCACAATTGATTCTCATAACAGCAGGAGAATCCTACAGAAAGCTTGTGGCTGAAACTGTGTCCAGCCCACATTTTATTTATATGACAGGGGTCCTTGTTCCATGTGCAAGGAAGCTACACTAACTTCAGTCAGTTCCAGGAACAGATTAACAAAACTGTCATCTTTTCCTTAATTTCCACATCTGTTCTTCCCAAGCACACAGCCAACAGTGCCACTTAGACATAAGGTCCTCAGACCTTGGGCTGAGCTCCCACGGGCACCAGTGGAAGTCCTGTAAACCAGAAGTGCTCAGTACATTCTTCTGGCAGAGTTGTGAAGCAGCACATTTGAAAGGCAGGAACGTCAACACGAGTCAAGAACGAGCAAAAGGGTCAATCTGAGGATTTTTATGTGAAGCAAGACACCCCTTAGACATGCAATGTATCTGACTATTTTTAAGAACCATTCTGGGAAACGAGTTTACAGGTCCTGAAGGACTACTTCAAAACATTACCCACAAGGGACACAGTGCACTTAGTGCTTTTACATATGAGAAAAATGTGTTCTCGGTGTATCTGTTGACAGTATGGCAGAACCCATTTATCATGCTAACTTCTGAATTCTCTTTGACTTCAATCTGACTATAAGCATGAGCAAGGAAAGTACTTTCTTGGACAGGGACATTAATTGGCATTTGGCAACCTAATGAGGAACAGTAGATTAAAAAAAATTGAAAAGCTTGCATGTAGAATTACAGACCACAGGGATGGAACAAGATTCACACCTAAAGGCATGGCAATGGATGTAATCATAATGCATGCTTTATAGAGAAAAGAAATTACTCAAGCAAGTGACTTCTTTTTGCCTTATGGTGTATTTCTTGCATTCTTTCTACCATAGACAGTCAGTATATTAGGAATTAATTTTGACAACAGTTATTTCCTATTCTACCATCACAACAGATAAAGTATAGACAAGCCCATTTCATCTAACACAAGCCATCCCTCTATCAAGTTGCTCGGAAAAGTTCTTATTTACAGCCTCCTCTGGCAATAGCAAACTGGTGGCTGAAGGGGATAAGGGACTCCATCACATCAGGGAAGCACAAACAGAAACAGCTGCTTTTCCTGCTTGTTAATTGTAATGAAGATAGTGCTATGCCAAAATTTATTAAAAATAGATGGCATTAGTTTAAAAAAAAAAAGACTTGGAGATTTTCTAGAGACCCTTTTAGCTAATCTTTCAATGCACTGAGTGGTTTTACAGCTAAGCAAGCTAAGTTATTCAACTAATTGGCAACTAGGTAAAGTAACTTCTCTCTTCCTTTCTACATAAAGAGTCAAACAATTTTGGGAAGTCTATAAATATTCAGTGAAACATGCATTATATCTGACTTCAGATGTTTAACTTAAAGCTTTTTTTAAGCAAAGAACACCCAGACTTCTTAATCTGCTAAAAAGAGACACCAGCATGTTGTTGGTATCATTTTAATTGCCACAACACCATTATTAAATTTAAGGCATTATATGCAATAAACAAATTGGCAATAAAGGTATTAGTAGTTTCTTCTCCGTTTTCTTAGGTGGTACTGTGATCAACTCTCTTGGCATCTAAGAGAAGCCTCTCCCTTTTTAATTAGTCCCAGACCACTGATGAAATCTGAAAGCAAATGTGTGAAATCCCACTGCTGGAAAATCAATATCAAAGCTGCTAAAGTTTTAGTGGTATTAGTCTACAGCCTACAGTTTGAAGTTTCTCATCACTTCAGTCTAAGAACGGTATTTCTCTAATCAGTCAAATTCTCTTTTTACTCTATTTTCACCAAAGGCAGTAACAAGTGGCCCTACCTGATTGTAAAGGATAGATGATTGCAAAGAACTAGAAATAAAAAACAAGTTCCTTTATTTGTTCATTTTTGTCACAGATTGTCTGTTTCTGCAGCCAGTAAACACTGGTGTTCAACATAGAGGAAGTTAGTATATGTTACATTTATATAGGCATATTTGGCATACTTGGTAGAACTTAAGATTCTTTTTCCAAAAATAAATTATTGCTTATTTGAAAAAGTATGTGTCAGGCAAGGACAATGAATTCCCATAAGAATTCTGCTAAGGAAACATTACATTCACTATTATCATCATTAGCAGCAGCAGCAGCATTTTTTACCTTCATGACAAACCAGACTGGGAAACCTATACAAAATAAGGGCTTGCCAGTGACAAAACTGTTGTAGCTATACTGACTTCTACCAAATATGGCTCTTTTCTTTTTATGTAAAGACCCAAGAAGTGCACCTCAAATCCAACCTCCCAAAATGTGGGCAGAACTCCTTAAAAATCTGTACCACATACATTAATATGAAACAAAACATGAGTAACACTTTAAACACTACACATTTACAAGTCATATATTTAGGAGTCTAAGGATACTGACAAGTCCATGACAGGACTGAGGTACTTCCAATGAGAGTGCTCCATCCTTATAAATTTACTACATTTTTACAATTACAGAAAGTATTAGAGCACATCATCGTGATTTGATGTGGCTGAAATGAATAGACAAACAATGGAGTGTGTCTAAAGAAAGTACTTCACCATGTTAAAAAAAAAAAAAAAAGAAAAGAAGGAGAAGAAGAAACACCACCAAACAGATTAATTCATAGAAGTTAGACACATAACTGTTCTGGAGAGATAAGGAGCAGGAGTCCACAGAGGTGCTCCTCACATGACTTACTGTTAAGCAAGTAAGTACCCCAGTGTATTCCCTCTGGGACATCCTGTAGGGTCATTCAGTAAGTGTCGATAAGACCCATCATAAAGGATACTTACTCAAACCCAAATGCCAGCCCCTTGTGCATACATTAATAGGTAGCTTGGTGTGCAGGACCTGCAAGCAACTGAATGTCTGAAAAGGCCAGAGTAAGTCTCATCGGGACATAAGTGGTGTCCAGCCAGTCTTTATTAGCATTCTTAAGGCAGGAGTTGGACATAATAATTTTCTTCTATCAGATTAGTTTATTTTCCTTCTCCTTGACTACAAAAATTATCACTCTTATCCTTCCCAGAACTTATTTTTTCTCCAACTCTATCATCACAGCAATTCATTCTCACTACCGATAGAGTAAATGTGTTTTGAGCTCTCTCTTATCACTTAATTCCATTTTCCATTATAGAAGCAATTGTGGAATCAGAAAGCACCTGACAGAACTCCTAGTAAAGTCAATAGTTCATAACTGTTTGCAAAAGGAGCTGGGACCAGATGAGATGTGACAGTCTTAGAGAATGCATACTGACCATTTTGTCCACATGTGGTTTTACTGTTTATTCATATGCACTGTCTCTTTATACTGGATCAGCATTTCTCCCTGCTACCCCTCACTCCCCACTCTTCCACCCCACCTCCATATGTCTATAGTGGAATCATGAAATCTGTATCTTGGATCCAAGACGGGACTGAGGTTTACAGAAACCTGTAGCTAGTTCAAATGCAAACAGCAGTAGATCCAGGAAACAATCTGGCTGAAGGCAATTGACAAAAGCCAGTGGTTCATTTTCAGGTCATCACACAGCCAGCGATACATTAGCCCTGGCACAAGGGAAGGGTTAGTTTCACAGCAGTAGCTGGTGTAGACGCATTATCAACAGAACAGGCCCTGATGACCTGAGGATGCACGTAGTGGCCATTAGAATAGAATCATAGAATTGTTAAGGTTGGAAAAGACCCTTAAGATCATCAGGTCCAACCATTAACCTAGCACCGCCAAGTCCGCCACTAAACCATGTCATCAAGCACCGCATCTACCCATGTTTTAAATACCTCCAGGGATGGGGACTCAACCACTTCCCTGGGCAGCCTGTTCCAGCGCCTGACTACTCTTTCAGTGAAGAAGTTTTTCCTAATATCCAACCTAAACTTTCCCTGGCGCAGCTTGAGGCCATTTCCTCTCGTCCTATCATTTGTTACTGGGGAGAAGAGACTGACCCCCACCTCACTACAACCTCCTTTCAGGTAGTTGGAGAGAGCAATAAGGTCTCCCCTCAGCCTCCTCTTCTCCAAACTAAACAACCCCAGCTCCCTCAGACGCTTCTCGTAAGACTTATTCTCTAGACTCTTCACCAACCTAGTTGCCCTTCTCTGGACACACTCCAGCACCTCGATGTCCTTCTTGAAGTGAGGGGCCCAAAACTAGACACAGGATTCGAGGTGTGGCCTCACCAGTGCCGAATACAGGGGCACTATCACCTCCCTGGTCCTGCTGGCCACGCTATTCCTGATACAAGCCAGGATGCCATTGGCCCTCTTGGCCACCTGGGCACACTGCTGGCTCATGTTTAGGCGGCTGTCAACCAACACCCCCAGGTCCTTTTCAGCCAGGCTGCTTTCCAGCCACTCCTCCCCAAGCCTGTAGCGTTGCCTGGGGTTGTTATGGCCGAAGTGCAGGACCCGGCACTTGGCCTTGTTGAACCTCATACAGTTGGCCCCAGCTCAACAATCCAGCCTGTCCAGGTCCCTCTGCAGGGCCTTCCTACCCTCCAGCAGATCGGCACTCCCACCCAACTTGGTGTCATCTGCAAACTTACTGAGGGTGCACTCAATCCCCTCATCCAGATCATCGATAAGGATATTAAACAGGACCGGCCCCAACACTGAGCCCTGGGGAACACCACTTGTGACCGGTCGCCAACTGGATTTGGCTCCATTCACCACCACTCTCTGGTCTCGGCCGTCCAGCCAGTTTTTAACCCAGCTCAGAGTGCACTTGTCCAAGCCATGAGCAGCCAGTTCTGCAGGAGAATGCTGTGGGAGGTAGTCAAACTGCAGAGCCAGATGCTATCCAGCCTCAGTGAAACTGTCATGTCTAGCTCACAAAGCTTTAGGTATTCAATAAATCATCCCGAGTCAGTCAACTGGAGGGTAGCACTCTACACACAGCTTCGGCAAAAACAGTTGCCAAATGGGGACAAATATGTTGAGCAGCATGCCCCTACATAAAAGTGTCTGGCACGTCTGGTGCCACTATCACTAGATGGAACAAAGAACTTCCCTTTTTAACTATCCACACAGAACCCGTGTATAAATAACATGGGTACAGAGAGGTACCAAACTGAGCTCCCTTCACTTGTACCACAACACCCTTCTGCAGTCCTGCATGTTAGCAAAGTCACCGACCTCAAGGAATTCCAATAATGGGTATTTCCACAAATAATTTTTAAAAAAATCTTTCCTCTCCAAATTCTAGGTTAAGTGTTCCTACCTTCAGTTTTGTTCCAATATGCAGTGCAGCAACTAGAACTGTAAAAATAAAGAGAAATTGCTAGGAGGAAAATTTTCATTGTAAAAGATCGGGGATGTACTCATGTGGAGATGTGAGCTATAGCGTCAAGGCTTCCTAATAATAACATTCCGCCCCCTCCCCCACCCCCCATTTCTTGCATAAATTAAAAATATCTATTAATATAAATTCAAATAAGACTGTGGGTTATATTATGTAAACCTGTTCCATGGCACCTTTTTGTCATCATTTATTTCAAACACACAGTTTGAAAACAAGCTGGCACATTTGATAATTCAGTAGTGTCAAAATAATGCAATAATGTTCAAAAGCCCACAGCCCGCTTATAAAGGATTCAGAGAGATCTAATTATCACTGCTTTATGCTATCAATCAATATGCCACAATGCAGCATCCTCTGTCTTAGTCAAATTGCCTGGGAATAAGGTACTCTGCTTTGTGTGCTACTGACATAGGTCCTGAACAATGTAGGTGGTGAAAATTGCCATATGGTCAATATTAAATGAAAGTCGCACTGCTATAAATCAAAGAATGGTGCTGGCTGTCATCATTGGAAATACACAATCACTTTCCAAAAGGGCCAAAGGCCGCTACTTGTTTTGTTTTTGCACTGGGCTACAGCTCAAAAACTAATTTCCCAGCCCTCACACAAAAAATATGTTAAACTGTACAGTGGTAGATTAAACACTGTATCTGTCTACTTATACTACCTGTTTCCACAGTCCTGTATGTTAGCTCTAACTAAATCTCATTCCTCTGAAATATGCCAGTATGCCAGTCACCAAAAGTTATTCTACAGAGCAGAAAACTTCATAACGACATGTAAAGAAAGGGAATATTTTATCAA
This sequence comes from Theristicus caerulescens, assembly GCA_020745775.1. Lineage (NCBI taxonomy): Eukaryota > Metazoa > Chordata > Aves > Pelecaniformes > Threskiornithidae > Theristicus > Theristicus caerulescens. The sequence continues at coordinate 130,924,205 of CM036558.1, read as the reverse complement.
ATGAACAATTTGTACTTCAAGGCAATACAAGCAATAAGAAAAGTCTCAATTTCCAAATATTTCACCATAGGACCCTTAAATCTTATTAAAAAGGAGGTTTTAGAATGCAAAAATTGAAAGTGTATAACAGAATCCTGTATAATACATTGGTGAGTGTTCCTCCTGTCTGTGACATAAATATTCCTTTCCATGGCCATCGAGAAAATGATTTCCTCATTCTGTAAAGTTACAGGATCTCTCACCATGTGAATAACTGTTTGCTCCTTCATGAAAGAGAAAATTGGTACCTCTTTGTACAGAATGCACAAAGCAAAGGGCAGATTTGAAAGCTCTGCAGGTCAAAACTGGATTACAGTAAATATTGTCCGTAAGTCAAGTTGTGGGACTGGGGAAAGCACTTTTGCAGTGTTTCAGCACATCAGCATCAAATAGATGGTTTTCAGAAAACATTTTTAAATGCCCTCTCACAGCCCTGTCCAGAGCTGGAAAGTCGCTTGGCAGCAATATAAGCAACACTAAATTGCATCGTTTTAAGGAGAAAAACAACACTCTTCACTTGTGGATTTAAGTCTGTTCTCAAACCTGAGACAGGACCATTCATCTTGGGACAGTAGCAGGGCACCTTTTTGGGACGCCAGTGTCAGATGACCATAGAAGACTCAAAGAGCTGTCAACAGGGCAAGGGAACTATGAGAAGACAGAGGATTTGGGGTGCATCAAAGGATGTCAACAAGGATCTGTTTCCCAAACTGATCTAGCAATCTGCTTGCTCAGGGGACTTCTGTTCACAGTGATGAAGTAGCCTAGCAGTAGTGGCATGAGTCCTTCAGAAACGTATGACCAAGCAGTTGGAAAGTCTGGATGTTCATTGTGAGCACCACGGACACCTCCCATCAGGGTACCCAGAGATGCCCACCCGGTGCCACTTGTTCAAAAAGACAGCAACAGAGAGATGTACAGAAATATCCATATACACACACAGCCCATATAGCAGTGCAGAATCACCCATGTACAAACTCCTTTCATTTCCCAGTGCACACAAACCTTTCTCTACCTGTGAAGACAGAGCTGAGGCTGTTCCCATACTCCACCAAGGAGAGCTACCATGGCAACAGAGCAGCCCAGCCTACATGCAAAAGGAAGAGCTCCATGTGGCCAGCCGCATACTGAAGACAGTCCAGGAAGATGACAAAAAAGGTGCAGCATAGGTGCCATTACAGAAGCTTTAAAGCAGAGGAACTTGAAGAGCTTGGAGCACTGGAAGGAGGGAAAACACACAACCTTGTGGAGCTGAGGACAAATTTCACTGCCCTTCAGTCTTGTACACCTGGCAAATGACCACAGTTGCCTGTACCTAAAGGCACTCTGGATGTGTGAAAAACTATTAAACACTTATAGGTCGTCATAAGGTTAGCTCACACTCAGCTACATATTCTGTGTGGCTAAATGCCATGCCATTCAGCCAACTAATTAAAAAAAACCAAACAAATGACACAAACAAGAAAAGCCCAGAAAATTCCTCTTATCTGGTAGCATGTGATTTGCTACTGAGAAATATGAACTAATACAAACTAAAATATAAGCCAAGACTACTCATTTTTCATTGAAGAATGGAGAAGAACAGTCTGTAAACATTCACATCAGCCTGTGAGAGTGTTAAATGTTAGTTTGCTACACAGAAAACTAAATTTGACAGTTAAATGAACTATGATCAAACTTCTCCAATAGTGAAAAAGCACGAAGACCATAAAACAAAACACTACAGTATTCATATGACATCATAGTGTATGAAACTAAAATGTAGGCCAATTGTTGGCACACTAAATGGAAAAATGAGGGGTTTTTTATTGGCAGATCTTATGAATGTGTTTCATATAGAAAAATTCAGCTTTTACAAAAAAACACAACACCAACGAAGTATTAAAATGCAAAGATGCTATGGAGCCCAACATGCTAAAAGACGAATGTGGCTCATTTTTCAATCCTAAGATAATGGCATAGATAGACAGACAGACAGACATGTCAGTTACAAGCATAAGGTGAATCCTACCAAGCAGGCAAAATTTTCCTAAAAAGCCCCATATTTCCTTGAAATGCTTTTTTACCTTTTGGTAAAATTGAAGAAGTACAACACCAGAAATAAAATGCAACAAATTCATGACTTTATCATACTGTGTCAAAAAAAGAAATCTGAAAAGGTCAAGCCATTTATATTTAAATAGTAGTTTGTTCATAAAACCCACACAATTTTATTCTTGAAATCCCCAAGTATTTTCATGGAAATCAGTTTTCTCTGACACAAAAGCAAAGCTCTCTTTTGCTTCACCAACATTTATTAAACAATAAAAACAATTCAGACCATGCCATTACACACACATTATTCACATGGCTCCTTTCCAGTATCCACGCTTCAGAATCCACATAGTGGCCTTGCCTTGCACCCCCTTGTTGTTCAAAAGAGAAGTGACTCCATGTTTTGGCAATTAATGTATTAAAAGCAGCAATTTGACTCTCCAGGACAGGAAAGGTAGGGAAGGAGAAATATTAGGACTCTGCTATGTTAATTTTGTTTAGGCAATCACTGACCTATGACAAGATCAGTTGCCTGCCTGTGGCGCTCTCAAGGGTAAAAGCTGTGGCAATCCATCGAGCTTGAGCAACAACCTGAACTCACAGTGCCATATCAGTACTGTCTGGTGCAGGTAATTATTTTGACATCTGGTGGGTTTGATCCACATTTTCCTAAAAAATCCTTCAGTATGAACAAATCAGGCAAATAATAACATATTACTCTTATTTGCACTGCATTAGTGGTATGATAGTTCAAATCTTAAACCAAATGAAATATCTTAAATATTCTGATAAACAGTCTGTCATAGCTGCATTCAGACCAAAAAACTAAAATTGGAAAGAAGGATCTCAGCTTCCTCTTGGAAAGAAATACCCTGGGGGTCGAGGGGGAGTATTTCTTCCCTTGCCAAGGTACCAATGAAACATAAATCCATGCAGGCTTGTTCCTTGTGCTGAAAGAAACAAACAGCTGTGTTCCACTTCAGTAAGCAATATATTAAAAGAGCTGAGGGGGTGGGGGTAGGCAGAGGGATGACCTAAAGATGTCCCTTGCCCCTAAGCACTTTTCGTAAATTGACCCAACTTAAGTTTCAAGTCTGTCTAACTCTCCCCAAAATCCCATGGTAGTGGCAAATTACAATTACTAGGAGGAAAAACTAGCATTGCTTCCCAGAAACACTCAGAAATGCTATATTTGGATTTGAGTAGCCACCTCAATTAAGTACTTCAAACAATATTTAATACAGAGGCAGTGTGAAGGAGGAGAACAGATATTCCTAATGGAAAAATTGTAGCCCTGTAATTAATCTATGTCAAAGTTCTCCTATCCCCAAAAGAAATAGTTTAGAAAGAATGATTAAAACTTTCAGAGGATATTTAATAGATGTCCAATAATAAAACTGGATGACTTCCAAGCTCATAAAACATAAGGATTCCAAGACCTGGAACTTCAATGTACAGTGCAGAATCTGCTGGAAACAGCAGCGAGGATGCGAATGACCCTTCAGTGTGCCAAGAGGATGCAGTTGTTGGGAGGCTGCTCTCTGCTAGGACAACTTTGCCCACCAAAGAAGAGAATACCCCAGGTTAAAAAGACAGCAGGGCAATTTGGATATAATGCTTTTCAGAAAGGAGCTGGCTTTTTGAACACAGAATTTATTAATGCCGTAAATAACAGAAGACCATTCTAATGGATGTAGCAAAAACTGTGTCATGGAAATGAATAGCATATAGACAAAGGTTAGCAGTAATATTTCCTCTGTATCAGTAAGTACAGGATAAAACTTTATCTCAGTGCCTCTATTATAATAGACCAATGTATAGCATTTTATAACTAGACTAAGCATAGAGCTGAAAAGTATCATGGGTCAGGAAAGCAGTTTAGCCAAAAAAATGACACCACATGACCATCAGAGACTGAAGTCAAGCGAAAATCCATGTCAATATCCCACATTCTCTGTAGAGCTTATTGCTTAGTATTGGTAATGTCTCATTGCATCTCTCTGAAGAGATAAAGACCACTTTGCATGACACTTCTCCTGGTTTTCAGATTTCTGAATCACTAGTGAAGACAAATTAATACTAAAAGTATTATGAAGGGTTGCTGAAGTGTATCCTACCTACTTGAATGTGGTTCCAGTGGAACAGAGCAGAGGAGACACTGTATATTTTTTACATCAAGTTAGATCATGCCCCAAATAAAACATTCTGACCACAGGTACTTCATCTGGATACAAGAATAAAAATTTCCACATTTCTGAATTCATTCTCTTATATTTTTAAAATCTACAAGGTGCAACATTTACTTTTCTTAAATGAGTTAACCTTTTTCTGACGTGTCTGAAAGCTGAAAAATCAGTGTTTCAGCATTTGAACATGGTATTATTTTCTACAAACATTTAGCATACAGAAGAAGTGACAGAAGATAATGTTTAATTTGTCATACTGTGAATTAATTGCTTTTAAAGGGAAATAGTGAGCATACGTCTCTATCTGGAGTTTTGTCTATGTTTTTACCTGAAGAGCTTAGCTCTGTCTTTTAAATAGCTTACTGTCTTTGCATAGAGCAGACACAGAATTATGGATGAGGTTGATGCTACAGTCTCTCCCAGAAGGCTTATGCATCACAGTACCCCAGGCAAGCCCATCAGGTGTTTTCAACACATCCTCATAGGAAAATATTTTAAATTCTGTAAGATCTGTGTCCAGATGAAAAGTCGATAACCAATAATGTGTTCTGGACACAGAAATGCAGCATCACCTGGGGGGATAGGAAGTATAAGTTGCTTTGGAATCTCAGCTAAAGGGCCCCACACTTTATTAAACCTGGAGTTGTGAGTGTGTAGGTGTTGGATTACACACATCAATAGGAAGAGAATGATTTCTGGAGGCACTTATGGAGAGATTTTGAATTACGGTACTTATCAGGCCCCAGGGAGCATTTTGGCAAGTTTTTGAAATGCACTCATGAATTCCTCATGCGCTTTTTGGAGACAGCTACAATGACTGAAGCATGGAGGCTCGAATGACCCTTTGCTGTTTCATCACATGTGATTTCCAGTGAAAAAGCAGGGCTTCTCAGAGCAGCAACATGTGCACCCTGTAGAGCACAAGTCCTTGCTGTCAGTGGCTGACACATCTCATGGACTGCAACAATGCTTCTTCAGTAACTGTCTGTAACTCTGGGGTGAAATCCTGGCTACATTTACATCATTGCAAAAATTCAAAAGGTTTTACAGGACCAGTATTTCATTCTGTTGCTTTGGGTGGCATCTGAATTCAATGTTATCTGAGCTGAAACAAGATGCAAACAATTAAGATGTGAAGAATGTATTCAAGGGGAAAAGATCTTGTTCTGAGAAACCACTGTCAAGCAAACGTACAAGCACTTGAGTACATGATTTTCTAAAGATAAGGAGAGGGATTCTACATCTCCAGACATTCTCAAAACAGATTAGACAAACATCTGTCAGAAATGGTTTAGCTGCAGTTATGCTGCCTCAGGGTTAGCAACTAAATGATATCTGGAGACCCTTCCCAGCCCCATTTCCTATTACAACTCCCTCTGTAGGCAAACACATGTGTACGTTTCTGGGAGAGGAGGTCCCTGGTGAGAATCAGCAGCTCAGCATTCAAGTAAGTCATAAGAGGAACTATTTATGTTTGCTCTCCTGTGCTATCTCTTTAGAGCTGTGCTGTAGCTGGTTTTGGTGGGCAAAAAGAAGGTTCTTTCTGTCTCTCTCACAATTCAGAACAATATTCCATCACTAAGCTCTCAAAAGAAGGTCCATGAATCTACAGACAACATTGGTTCAGTGATTCTACTTAATTGTTTCAGAACCAGAAATAGTCTCCAGGATTGGCTGATAATTAATTAAAGAAAAATAATGTGAAGCTCAAATATAATACAGATATTATTCATACAATAAAGATACACTAGTTGGAGAGTGTGTCAAATTCTACAGTAGAACTTCTGGAATAGCAGCTGGCATAATACCAATCACTGAAGCACTGCCACCTTCCAACAACAGAGATATGTATGGAGTTTTGTAGATTAAATTCCAGTTCTGTATAAAGTCAAATTTATACGTAATGTGTTTGTGTACGTGAAAACATCACTAGACTGCTTTGCTGATTGAACTGAACTTAAGGTCCAATACAGTGTTTTCGCTTGACAATGCACCTTGATAGGTTTAAAGCTGTCATAGAGGAAACTTCTATGGACAGTACATATTAAATTTGCTGCATGTTCTTTTAAGCAAACAAGCCATAGAAAAGAGTATTTGACTGTACTATCCAAATTAAAAAAAAAAAAAAAAGCCCTCAAACTAGATTCTATTTGACTATGCTTTAGTTGTACATAAAATGCCAGGAAACAAACCAGCAACCAAAGTCATAAGGAACAGTGGTGTCAGAATTCTAACTTATAAACAATCATAGAATCATAGAATGGTTTGGGTTGGAAGGGACCTTTAAAGGTCATCTAGTCCAACCCCCCTGCAATGAGCGGGACATCTTCAACTAGATCAGGTTGCTCAGAGCCCTGTCCAACAAAGATTAAAGATGTGTCTTCTTCCAACCAGCAACTTGGTAGTTAAAAGTAATTAAAACTAATTTGACTAATATTTCAGCAATATACCATTAAGTAGGCTAATGCTGTCAAACCAGTGGTCTGTTTAAGCTTTACTGGATTAATCCCAAGCTTTTGCACTTTCAGTTAAAACTGTAAAGGGCAAAAATATCTACAAAACTAGGTACTTGCATTGCCTAACTAGCTGCTGCCTAATCCAAACAAAGTAGAAAACAGAGCCAAGAGTGAATGGGCACCAAACTTCTATAAGCATAGGAAGAGCTATTTGCCTCTGAACACAGATTTTTGCATGTCTTTTTTTGTTGGGAGGCTGCCTGGAACTAGTCATATAAAGCTACTAAAAGCATGGTAACTTCATAGTTAGTGTACTTGCTGCAGAGAAGTCCAGGTTGCTGTAATCTATCCCAGGGGAGCTTTTCTGTATTTTACATTAATAGTTCATTGGATTAAGCGTAAAGCATGACCACATACAGCCAGAGCAATGAAACAATAGTGTCACATACACGCGTGTGAGTTGGCTTTCATTTAGTTCATATATCTCTATGAGATTAGTTGTTGCAATATAGAATTTCCCCTGCACTTAGCTAGTTACCTCTGTAAGCGAAATGTAGATGTACCTGAAGCAATATTCCAGGAAGCAGGAAACAAGTTTCCCTCCCTCTTTTGTAATTACTGACTCAGGAGAAGGAGGCTTAAACTGCAAATAAAGCCATATTTTTAGGAAGCATATTCCCACAGGGCCAGAAGCTTTTGTTAATACTATATCTGCACAGTACAGCTGGTTGTTATGTAAGTGTTTTTAAATTATTGCTTAAGTTTTCGAGATAAAGATTTCCTCAGAGAAATCCTTGACAGGATAATATTTCAAAAGAAATTGTAATCTTTCAAAAGAAATTGTTTCATTTTCATAACTTCTGCAAATAAAATTTCTTCCCCATTTCTCCCTCGCTCACACCTACAAATCCTAGAGCTAGACACTGGGGTAGCAAGAAGTCACTCTTTCAAATCTGCCAAATGATGAAGTTGCTTGATATAAGCAGTACAGAAGGGAACCTATTAATATTATTGTGTTATTGAAATGACTAGAGATACATTAAGGTTGCTTTTAAGATTATCCAGATAAAGTATCAGGAGTGTGAAGATCTTAAAAGGAAGCAGCAGAAACTCATAAGGCAATAAAAACCATTTTATTATAAATTGGCCTTTGAAAGACAGCTGCTTATTAGACAAGCTACACGTGTTTTTATATACTGAGATACATTTGTATTTTTTTCATTAACAAGTACTATTGAGAATACTATGTCCCTACATTATTGCATTAGTAAATGCTTTTAAAAACTAAGATGTAAACATATGGCTAGGAAAAATTTATCTGTTTATCATGGCTCTTTTTTCCATCAAAAAGCAGTAATTGAATAGCATCAGCAATGACCCATGAAGTATTTTTCTGAAAAGCACTAAATCTACTCTGTTCTATGCAACTAGAAAGAAGCACCTTTCTGTGTAGCTTACCATGAACTTTTTGTGATGACTTTGAAGTGCCTGGTGTAGAGTCAAAAACAAAACAAAAAACCCCACCTTGATACTCTTGCCAAACTAACTAGAACAGCATCAACAAGAACTTCCACAGCTGATTCTCAATTCAATTAGGCACCATGGAGGCAGAGTTTATTCCATAAGCAATTGACAAATGGAAACTGCTTCCTGAAGCCAAAAAGGTCAAACAGAAAATGAGTAAGGCTTCCCGCAGCTCAAAGGTGAAAACAAGTTTATCACACATGCCTTCTGCATGGCCTTCCCAGCTGCTGTTTATACTCCCCAGCCCCCTAAGCCCAGCTGCTTGTTGCCTATTAAGCACATCTCAGCTCCTCCTTGGAGTTCTCCTGACTTGTTACGCTTCACTGCCAGCTTGTTCGCAGTCAGGGTACCAGGTGGCTGCTTCTCCTCTACAATGCCAGCAGTGGTTGCTGGGCTGAATGCAAGACTATCAGCCAAGACTGCTTCCCATACGCTTTAGAGGGAGTAGTGCCAAGCACAAGTGTTAAAAAATCATGAGATCATGTCAAAATCATGAGAACCAAAACAAAAAAATGACATGGGATTTTCTGTATGTTTTAGTGTGAAAATAAAGTAATATTTTCCATGGTTTTATCCTCTACCCTTCAGCTTAGAAAGCGTCCCAGAAAAATACCATTGTTTTGGCCAGTCCCAAGAACAGCCAGATCTCAGGAGCCCGAGACTTCACAGCTTTTACAACTGGGACCACTCAAGAGTCTAGCCAACCTATCACACTTCCAGACACTTGCATGCAATTCGCACTTGCTAAATTATGAATCATTCTAATGAGTGTTGATGGTACCCACTATATCTGTAACTGAAAGGTTTTTTTGCCCACTGAAGACCAGAAGCAGATAGTCTGCCTTCCTGTACAAAGCTTGTCTTGGGTTTCTTCACATGTAATCAAAATGTGAAACCAGACATGTCCCTGACCAAACCTCTCTGCACTACCCAGCCAAAACTGTCTTCAAGTTCTTAGACATGCAAGAACTTCTAGAATTAAGATGCTGCCAAATTCTAATTTCTTTCTCAACTTGTTGTGGGCAGTCTTAGTTCCATTGAAGTCAATGAGACTTTTCCCAGGGATTAAATATGGTCGTAATTTCACCCAATAATGAATGAAGCAGAAAGAATGGAGCTTAAGAGATGTTCAGTGAAGCAACTGGAAGAAGAAAAAAAGGCAAACCTACTTTACATTTTTCAGTAGTGTCAAGGTAAAATATGAAATGCAGGCCACTAAGGAAGAATAAAACCCATGAAAAGGAGATACCAGTTTCACAAGAATGTTTTACTGAGCACAACTAACTAAACATAGCATATCAGTGGTAATATGCTCTCCTATATGCAAATGAGTATTCAAGTATGCTGCAAATACACACAGCGTAACAGATTTTCTTTATTGATGGCAAATTAATGAAGCCCCTTCCTGAAATGAACTTCAAGGCACTATCCCCATGGGGTTCCAGTATGCTAAACATTTTACATATAGGAAGCCTACACTATGATGACACCTATAGCAAGTACTTGTTCATCACAATGCTACCTTCCATTTTACTTGCTCATGACTAAGACAGACCATACACTTTCTGTGTATTTAGCACTGCATGTTTGTGAGACAGCAAAAAAAGTTCACACTATGAAACACTCATGACAGACAATTCATTTTTATTTCTTAAACAAATAGATGGTTTGTTATTCTGTATTTTTTTAATAGTTGCAAGCAATTTCGTTATATCATTATTCTAAGATACAGGAACCAAGTGTACAGAATTGAAGACAAAGAAAATCGAGAACACACTTGACAGAATTAACAGGTAAACGAAATCACTAAATGCAACTGCCACATCCCTTCATTTGATGTCTCTGCAAAAGCATCTTCTAAAGTTCCAAGCACACAGCACACACCAGTTAGCTTATTTTAAACAGCAGATTTGTTTCAGTAATCCATATGGGTAACTAATGCTTTATCATATACATGAAATTCCTTTAGGTGCTTTATTTTTGCATGCATGCTCCATTCCTTATTGATATGTTCCCTTTTTAACAGAGTCTTTATTTGTTTGAAAGATCAAAGTAGATAAACTCAATACAAAGCTATGCGGCTGGGGCAACACCTGTTTCTGCTACCCCCACGCACACTCTTTCACTCGCTCCCCCTTCTGACCCCTCTCTGCAGGTGACTATGAGTGAACAGCTAGTTCTCTGTGAGACCTGAATGGGACATACACATTGGCAGATGTGGGCGAATACTTTAATGTTTATTAATCTAAAAAAGAGTAAAGATTACAAAAATATAAGGAGTAGAAAACCTTAGACAAGTTAAAATACATAAAATCTCTAGGTAAAGTTTATTTTGGTCAGGCAGAGTTTAGTTTATCAAACGTCAATCCAAAATAACAGGGGTATAAACTAAACAAAACCATTATAGTAACTTTATACTAAAAGGCGACAGTTACCCTTCTTTCCTAAGGCCACTGTACCACAGTAAATACTCTGATTAAGTGCATTAGAGCATCCACATATCAGAGCGGTTCCACTTATGTACTGCTGATACTAGAAAAATAACTATTTAAAATTATTATGTATAAACTAAAGCAAATTTTCAGGTGTAGTTTTGATCACCGTAATTTTGTTTTAATTAAATTGTTCTTCAACAATCCCACTGATTTCACAAACCTGTGAAATCAAACAGAAAAACACAGAAATTAGGGCTAAAATTTAATGTACACAAAAATAGGATAAAAGGGAAAATTAATCCTTCATCGTGTTTGCATTTTGTAAAAGTTTTCCATAATGCTGGACTCACAGTTAAATAAGCAACATTGATCAGTACTTTGATGAATCCTGATTTGTTTTTATTTCTAAAATATTCAGAAGCAAATCACAGCTTCTTTAGTTATATTATTTGTTCCAATTATTCAGTGTTTTGGAGGGGTTTTCTGCTGCTTCTTTTTCAATAGTAGTAATAGACTGCAAAAAATGACCAGTGTTGCAAAAACCATCAAACATAACAGACAACTGTGATGAATCAGATAAGCTGAGATAGCAGTGTTTTCATTTCTGATTATGTTCATGTTGAAAACCTTCCCCAAAGCAAAATGGAAATTCAGCTTTTACAAATATTTACATACACATATTGAAATAGATTTTTTCGCAAATGTTGCTGACTGTAACACAACCTGCCCCCTCCGCAAATGTTTGTAAAAGATGTAATGCTGCAACTGGACCTATTACATGGATCCAGGTAGAGAATCAGGGTTATAAACTGGAAATAAACACCACAACCACATTTAATTACACAGCTGACTGAATAAAGGTCTCTATGTTACCTTAGAAGCCTTCACCTTCCCATTTTTAAACACTGAAGGAAATCAGGCACAGCAGTTTCACATTTATTCACTTTTGAACATATAAATATGCAAGCCCTCTTTGGGAGATTAAAAAAACTTGGCAGGAACAAACTATTCCCATTATCTCCAGCTAATCAATTACATACAATTGGAACAAGATCTTTAAGTTTCACTTTGCCAGGTGATAAGCCTGGACTTTATATCTGATACTGTACTGATATTCAACAGAGCAAGTACATACCATGAAAAACTCTGCATCAAAAAAAAAAAAAAGAAATAAAGCCTAGGAAATCTTAGCAACAGCTCTTATCCTTTATTAACCTTAAATGTATTTTTTTGTCATTTATACCTAATGTTTAACAACTGTTTTCCTTGGAGGCACTTCATTTAGCAGATATTCAAGGACTGTCACAGTTTGATCTTTAAGTAACAAATTTGTCTTAAGGGGGAAAAAAGAAAAGCAAATATATGTAAGCCTGTTTCATTTACAGATTCTTCTCATGACTGTTACCCACAAAAACTCCAGGGACTGTGCTTTTCTTAGCTGCAGAAGGAAATGGGATGCCAGCCAGAAAATATATTCCGTGCTGCCCCATATCCATTATGGAATTCTTGACTGATGAGAAATGATATTAGCAAGATCAAATCAACTTTCAGCTGATATGAGATAGAGAAGCTTCAAGGTGGAGATGCAAGAGATGAAGGACACCCTGAAAGGGTGATGGGATTCAGTGTACCTGTCTCAGTCCCCCAGTAAGACAGATCTCTAGCAGTCCTCTGAGGTCCCTTTCTTTATCTCCTTACTTCAGAGAACAAATAGCTTGGACTAGACGGAAGGTAGGTGAGACAAGTCATACCTTGACTGGCTGATTTCTCCAATATAAAAGGGAATGACCATAAAAGCAGTTAATACAAGCAGGAAGCCACCACTGACTTACTTGGGGAAAATAACTGAAAAACTACAGCCATTTTAAATTTAGTGAAATCACATCAGGAAGAAATACAGACAGACATTAGAATTGGGGCCCAGAATCATGACACATTTTAGAAACATTAACTGGTGATTTCTCATAGCTTTTCTGTCAGTTATCACATTTTATCATCAGTAGGGTAAAACTAACCTGTCTCACGACAGGGGAACTACAGGCTTATCAGCCTGACCTCGGTGCTGGGGAAGGTCATGGAACAGATCATCCTGAGTGCCATTATGCGGCATGTGCGGGACAACCAGGGGATCAGGCTCAGCCAGCATGGGTTTATGAAAGGCAGGTCCTGCTTCACTAACCTGGTCTCCTTCTATGACAAGGTGACCCGCTTAGTGGATGAGGGGAAGGCTGTGGATGTTGTCTACTTGGACTCCAGTAAGGCCTTTGACACTGTCTCCCACAGCATTCTCCTGCAGAAGCTGGCTGCTCATGGCTTGGACAAGTGCACTCTGAGCTGGGTTAAAAACTGGCTGGACGGCCGAGACCAGAGAGTGGTGGTGAATGGAGCCAAGTCCAGTTGGCGACCGGTCACGAGTGGTGTTCCCCAGGGCTCAGTGTTGGGACCGGTCCTGTTTAATATCTTTATCGATGATCTGGATGAGAGGATTGAGTGCACCCTCAGTAAGTTTGCAGATGACACCAAGTTGGGTGGGAGTGTCGATCTGCTGGAGGGTAGGAAGGCCCTGCAGAGGGACCTGGACAGGCTGGATTGTTGGGCTGGGGCCAACTGTATGAGGTTCAACAAGGCCAAGTGCCGGGTCCTGCACTTTGGTCACAACAACCCCAGGCAATGCTACCGGCTTGGGGAGGAGTGGCTGGAAAGCAGCCTGGCTGAAAAGGACCTGGGGGTGTTGGTTGACAGCCGCCTAAACATGAGCCAGCAGTGTGCCCAGGTGGCCAAGAGGGCCAATGGCATCCTGGCTTGTATCAGGAATAGCGTGGCCAGCAGGACCAGGGAGGTGATAGTGCCCCTGTATTCGGCACTGGTGAGGCCACACCTCGAATCCTGTGTCTAGTTTTGGGCCCCTCACTTCAAGAAGGACATCGAGGTGCTGGAGCGTGTCCAGAGAAGGGCAACTAGGTTGGTGAAGAGTCTAGAGAACAGGTCTTACAAGGAGCATCTGAGGGAGCTGGGGTTGTTTAGTTTGGAGAAGAGGAGGCTGAGGGGAGACCTTATTGCTCTCTCCAACTACCTGAAAGGAGGTTGTAGTGAGGTGGGGGTCGGTCTCTTCTCCCCAGTAACAAGTGATAGGACGAGAGGAAATGGCCTCAAGCTGCGCCAGGGAAAGTTTAGGTTGGATATTAGGAAAAACTTCTTTACTGAAAGAGTAGTCAGGCACTGGCACAGGCTGCCCAGGGAAGTGGTTGAGTCCCCATCCCTGGAGGTATTTAAAAGATGGGTAGATGTGGTGCTTGAGGACATGGTTTAGTGGCGGACTTGGCAGTGCTAGGTTAATGGTTGGACTTGATTATCTTAAGGGTCTTTTCCAACCTAAATGATTCTATGATTCTATGATTCTATGATCATCCCACTTTGCAGATCTGGGAAATAAGACACAGAGAAAATAACTGTTGCCTAGATCCTGCTGTAACACTCACACTGGCACTACGCATTGCCAAACAAGATTTAACTAAAATGAACAGAAATCACATATCAAGGATCAACCCTCCTCTCTTCTCTCTCTCCCCCAGTCTCCATATTCACGGATTTTCTCCCTGACAGGGTCAAGAACTGTCACCGTAATTATGTCACAAAATCTTAACCTCTTCCTTTACTGAGCTTTTCCTGCTTGAATTTGAAATCCTTCCTCTTCATGATAAAAGAGGAATTTCTACAGTTTTGGCTTAGAGTAAATCTTGGCCTTGTTAAACAATAGGATAATAAGGAGTCTTGGGGTTTTTTTAGAGCTTGGAGCATACTGGGCCAAAGAAAGAAAGCAGATTTCTTTCATAGATCCTTCACCTCCTGGTCATTTTTGCACCCTGGGATTACAGGCAAGCATTCTACATTTTTTCTGGTTTCTGCAGCAATCTGGCCCCTCTGCTGAATCAGTCAGCTGTGGAGCCAAAAGCCTTTCAAGGCCTTATTTAATGCAAAAGGATGTACTCCCTGCTTGCTGCTCCCTGGGTCTTGCACTTCATCGGGTCACTTGCATTCAAACCAATTGAGTGAAAAGTAGGTGTGGAACATGACCAATGTGCTTTGGTAGTACTTCAGGGCTACTTTGTGCTATTTCTAAATGACTACGCAAGGCACTGGTGAAAGATGACTGGGTTTGATAGCTCTTGAAACAAGTTGGGACAATTAAATGGAATAAAAAGCACACATAGGTTTGCAGCAAGATCTTCTTGGCCTGTAGTGAAAGCACTGAGCCAGCATGGCAAACGAAGGAATCAAGAAAGACATAAAAGAATGAGCCCATCAGCATAATTTGGTCCCTAGCTCTTTCCAATGCTCTGTACTATGAAGGATGCATGAAATGGCCAGTTCCTTCCAATTGGAAAGTCTGGACAGCAGTCCCTCAGTCAAAAAGCTCACTGACATGCCCCTCTAAGGCCAGACACAGTTCCATAGGATGACTTTGCACCTCACAATTTTCATAGTGTTATAGTCACTTGTATTTACTAAAACCCTACGGGTGTTGCTTCATGAGCGTTTTTTGGTTGAAAGGCCAGCTGAAGCAGTTTCAGCTCACCACTGTCAGATTCAGATACTCTCTATTGCTCCTCCTGATTCACGTAGCACAAAGGTTGGGCAGCTACAGGGCTGAGCAACAACACAGGACTGAATTATCTGAGTAAAACCATTCTTTTTGCTCAGAGATTTTTCAACAAGATCAGTTCTCAGTTCACTGCATGCCTTCACAGAGAGCTACATTTAAGTTACCTTTACTCAACAAGTGTTTTGGAAGACCAAAGTCTAAAAGGGGATGGATCAATCTGATATAATCAAAACCAAATCAAGTGATTTAATTAAAGTTCTTTCATCAACATGCAGCAAATTAGGCTGTATTCCAATTAAAAAGTTACATTTCTTTGCTATAATGGCTAGCCTTGTTAACTGGTTGTCAGTGCTTAGTCAGTAAAAGCTTTAGTTTATTTTATTCTCTGAAATTCTTTAATATTAGAGAAGAGCTTTACTTTCCTAGAAGTTTATTATTTTTTATTATGCCCTTTTAGATTGATATTTTAACAGCACAATATTAAACAACCTGTGTTCCGACACATACAGTACACTTTGTGATTGAAATCAAAGTTCTTGTATCAATATATATATAGCCTGCTATGTCAATATATAGTGGAGTATTTTTATGGTGACATATGTAAATCAATATATGTTTATATTCTTATTTTGGAACAAAATTTTAATGAAGCTTAGTACAGTTTTTTGGTGATGAGCACAGATGATTATCTGTTGAACTTACCTGTATATCTATCCAGCATGGTTTATATAAGGCATAGAAACCTGTGGAATTAAAAAATTAAGGACAGCAAATATTTTTTTCCTGAAAGCTTAGAACTCCATTTGCAAATGTTTTTTGGATTAAAAAAATATAATCTTTAAAGATCAAAATATTTGTATTGCTGCTATTATACACACTGCCATTTAATACTGGACATTCACACAGATAAAATTATAATGAACATATTTTGTGTTTTGAAATCTACAGACTTCTATGACTATCTAGAGCACAGTAAAGTTTAACAGTATTTTATCAATATCTTTGTTATGGTCAATATTAATCCAAACTGTCATATCTTATATTTCCCAGGTGTATATTTTTGGATCACTAAGGACAGCCATTACTTTATCCAGAGGCACCGCAGCCTGCCTTCTCAAGTAAATTATTTTTATATTCCAAGGACTAAATTATGATAATAAAAACAACTGGGGGGGAGCTTTGCAGTTTAAAATCACTAGAATAAACCCCAGAATAAAAATCACAAAAATGTGTTTACATGTACATACAGTTAAGCACATATTCAAGGGTTTGTAAGAAAACAGGTAGCATACATGTAGAATCATGATCCTTATACCATGTGCATCTTTATCAATGCCTAATGTAGTGTCCAGGAAAGCAACTGAAATTGCACATTCAGACTGCTCTTTATGAGAATGTGTAAGTACATTCATAGACACTAAGACAAAAAATCCTGCTGTTATCATCTAGTTTGACCTCCTGTATACCGGTAAAGAGCCCACAGAATCTCCCACTGGATTATCTACCATCTGTCTTTTAGAAAGACCTATCACTCCAAGTTCATTGCCTCCCTTAACTGTTGCTTACAATGCTTAAGGCTCCTGGTTGCTAGGACATAGCATTTAATTTCCTTCATCGCAGTTTGATGAGTTGAATCTTTTTTATGTAAATGTCTACCTACAGATACCAAGTCATCTCCAAGGTTCCTAGTTGAATGCCTTTAGGTGAGGCGAACTCCTAACAGGGTTTCCCAAACCCTGAGTTAATCGTCTTCTGAAATCTCTCAAGTAATTCCAATCTTTCTTAATGGCAAGACACCAAAAGCACAGGTTTTTTACTGATATGTTGTGGAATAATTACTTTGCTACTTAACTTTTTAGGCATTCAAGGAATGGTCTACCCTTCTTTGTGACAGCATTATGCTGAGAGCTCACACTGAGATGAGCTTCTATGATCATCCTAAATCCATTAGGTCACTGCTTTCCAGGACAAAGCCTCATTATTCTGCAGCAGAGACAGATATGTTTCTCTGGTGCCAGATATATTTCATTTGGTTCAAATGTATTTCATCTGGTTATAATAAAGCGCATTTTACTGGAATGTGGCCATTATACCAAGGGATTCATATCATTTAATAACTTCAACTTGTCCTTCCCACCAATTATCCAAACCTAACAGACCCTAATGAGCCCCATTCATCTACATCTTCCCATTAGAAACTCTGGTTTTTGATTCCTCAGTGAGCCAGCTTTTAATTTACCTAATGTGTGCCCTGACAATTCTCTATGCCATTTTTTAAATTACAGTGTCATTTTTTTATTACATTAAATGTCTTTGGGAATCCAAGTCTACCATAATAATGCAAGTTGCAGAAGAAGTTATCCTTAGATTTGGAAGCTGTACTGAAAACGGCTTTCTGCACTGAAACAAATTTTGAGAATTTTTTCCCTCACTGCAATGGAAAATTCCCTCCTCCTCCCAAATATTTAGTTCAAATGTGACTTTTCCAAGATGAAACCAAGTATTAGTCAGCAGAAATAAAGTGACATGAGCTAAAGCCTTAATAATATAAGGAGATAATGGCAGCTTTGGATTTAAGCACATCCATTCAAAAAATAGGAATCTTGAGTCAAGTTCCATCTTTCCCTAGCTGTATTTGAACTCTGCCCTCACTATCTAACAGTCATCTAACTTCTCATAGAAATAATGTCAATCTCTACTTTTGTTTCACTATCTATAAATAATTAAATCCAAGTGGGCAAGTTTCCATGCTAGAAAATTGTTTTCTCTCATTTTCAGACTCAAAAAGCAGTTATATGAAATGGTGCAGCTTCAGCTATGGGTGTTACAAGACATCCAGCCAAGACTATCCAATAGGCCTGGAGAAATTCTGTTCAGAGGAATGCAGTCCTTACTGGTATCCCATTTCTGAAGTGGACATAGAACTGTCTCAAGCTAAATACCTAGCTAAGCCACTGGTAGGGAGAATGAGAGACAATGATGTATCTTCTTTAACATACCTAAGTGCACACTAGAGAAATTTGGAAAATTAGTCACACCCCAAGCAGACAAAAGCTTTATGACAGTCCTTAGAAAGGTTATGTGGGATGGGGAGATATGACTTTTTTACTCCAGTTTATATTACCACTCTTGAAATATTAAATGAGAGAAAGATACCAATAAATTTCTCCAGAAGTTTCATGAATCTGGAATTAAAGCCTGTTGGCAGTTCAACCCAGATTCATTTTTGGGACAAAAAAGCACATATTTATAGTGAATTTACTATTTGTGTTTGTGCTAATGTCATAAAGGCTGCAATCAACAGTTGCTACTCTAAGCCTGATTCTGTCATTCTTACTCATACTGTGTAGTACCTGGCTCTAGCAAAAGGAAACTTTCACAGCAAAAACATATTCCCGCAGTAAACTCCTCCTTATTATCAACTCTGATCAAGCAATTTGCCAAATCTTAGGAACAATTATTCTCATAATTAAGAAAAACTAACTGTTTAGCCATGTGAATTTGCTCAGTGTAAGGAATTTTACCCATGGACAAATATTGTATGGTTTGGAATTTTACTGGAACACAGCGTGAATTTCTTGATTCTACAAAAAACTGTCTTTCATTCTTTGGGTCTTTTTCCTAGGTGGATGTTTGTGCAGAATGGGAAAATGAAGGTTTTCTTCAATACCTGTTGAAGTCATCAGTGCAGTGCCTTTGACTGCAGAGTTTCAAGAACAGTGCAAGAATGAATGGAGTGGAAATCTCGCTTTTCCCAACAATCAATCAGCTTTGATTTATCAGTAGTAGACCTTCCACTGCAAACCTTAGGAAAGAGTTTGCAGATGTATAGTGGCAAAACGTTTAAGTTTCTTGCCACAGGTCAGGAGGTGAGAGTTCAAGCCTTGTCCTAGATCAGCCGAGCTAGAAATGAGCATCTAGTATGCCTGTCGGCAAGTTGAAGTTAGAGTGAAGTGATAGTAGCCACACCACTTAGTGTGCCATTGACTACAGAAACTGACGTGCCTTAAGCGGATTAGGGCAAAGGAATGTATGTACACATAGATGTTTAATATGGATTAACGGAGTAGCAAGTTCCCTAAGAGTCTATGATGTCATTCACCTATCATGTACATCTGCCAAATGGACTGACTGCAGGTAGGGATCCTCTGTGTCCAAGGCTGTGAGACCTGGGGAAATCTGGTGTGTGGGTTACTTCTTTAGTTAGGCACCCAAGAAAGCAGACTCAGGCTTTTGGGCAGTAAATCCATGCCAGGACTACAGATAGTAGGTCAAATTACACCAAAAGATTGTCTTTGTCTTTTCAAGGTTCTTGGAAGCTAGTGATGCATTACAAATTTCCAACCAGCAGTCTTTGTAGAACCTGTTCTCAAGGAAAATTCAAGCTGACTCCTGCCAGTTCCCTGAAAGGCTAAATTTCTTTGCATAAAAGCTGGCTAAGAAATGCTCTGGTGGTTGTAGATGCATGTCTTCTGTTTCCTTGCATCTGTACTCCATAAAGGAGAAAATTATTTTTGCCAGCTCAAAGAACTCCCACCAAACTGAAGTATTGTAGAAGTGGTAAGCATTTTCTCCAGGTCTCTCCTCTTTCCAAGAAGGATCTCTACACATCCTCTGAAAACTCTTTGCAGAGAATCAGCACACAAGCAAACTACTACAGGTAATAATGGGGAACTGTCTTCAGAATGACAGCTGAGGAGGAAGACATGAGGCCCTGTCTACAGGCTTTTTAGTGACACTAAAATCAAAAAAGAACCACAAACCCTTGATTTTGGATCATAGTGCCTTGGCCATTTTCACTTCTCTTTGCTCAGTGTGTACAGAGTATCAAAGGAGAACACATCTAGCAAGCAGAAGAGATTTAGTTACTAAATTATAGTAGTTGTTAAAAAAGCATGTGTTGGTTCCTATTTTTTTAATAACAAAGTTTACATTACAAGAGCAAATAATTATGCATCTCTCTCTCTCTCTGACATATGGCCACAAACTTAATTAAGCACCTAAGGAGGAAGAAGGAGAGGGTATGCTAAAAAAATCAACAATGCTTCTTAAAAATGCTTTTCTTTCCTTCTTTAACATAACAAATCTTTTAAGCTGTAATAATTTATACTCTTTTATATGAGTACCTATTTGATTTTGAATTTTGTCATAATTGGGATGAAGCTTTAAAAATGATTGACTTCCAGTTATCTTTGGATCTTGCTGATAAGGACAAATTTTTAAAATGCTGTCAGAGAACCTGAAGGATTTAGAAAGTAAGTCTGATTTACAAGAACTGAGAACCTAGATCTCATTTCCATAAGACAAGATGTGTGCTGTCCTATCTGTTTTGCAAATTATGTTTGTTGGGAGATGTTGAGGTGGTAAAGTGACCCAATTCTGTTCAGCTATCATTGGCTTTGAAAATAGCTTCTTTAAACTCTTATATCTGACTGGACTTGAAACTGTTACCCCCAAATTTTTTCATTCTTTTTCTTGTAGAACACTAACCAGAAGGTATTAATTTAAAAGAACTCAAGGTGACTCACATAGCTTCTCTTTTTGCATTGTTAGTTTTCCCACTACCAAAAACTAGCTTTACACCTGGCTGCTATTATCTCAAAGTAGTCAAAGAATGTGGTAAATATTATCCACATATAATTTATTAAAAGCTGAGTCAAAGAACAGGTGTTGCTATTGTAAAGATTAATTTTGCAGCTCTTCTGCTCAAACTCATAAATTACAAACTCCTGGGCCCCCTCCACACTAAATCACACACACAACATCCACACAGATTTATTAACTTCAGAGTGAAAAATGATGTATAATCTTGCCAGCTGCTCTGCCTACGAGCACTGGCATCAGCAAGTATGCCAAGCCCCTCACTGACTCTCCACTTTACAACTAGGAATTGGCAGCTTCTCTTTGTCAGCAGTGGCAGTTCTGCACTTTCTGCTTGCCAATGACACTAGTACATAACCTCAGATGGGGATCATAGAACCATAGAAAGGTTTGGGTTGGAAGGGACCTTAAAGATCATCTGGCTCCAACTCCCCCTTCCATGGGCAGAGACACCTTCCACTAGATCAGGTTGCTCAAAGCTTCATCCAACCTAGCCTTGAACATTTGCAGGGATGAGGCATCCACAACTTCTCTGGGCAACCTGTTCCAGTGCCTCACCACCCTCACAGTAAAGAATTTCTTCCTTATATCTAATCTAAATCTACTCTCTTTCAGTTTATAGCCATTAATCCTTGTCCTATCACTATGTGCCCTTGTAAAAAGTCCATCTCTATCTTTCTTGTAGGCCCCCTTCAGGTACTGGAAGGCTGCTATAAGGTCTCCCCAGAGACCTCCCCTGGTCTCCTCCAGGCTGAACAACCCCAGCTCTCTCAGCCTATCCTCATTGGAGAGGTGCTCCAGCACACTAATCATCTTCGTGGCCCTCCTCTGGACTCACTCTAACAGCTCCATGTCCTTCTTGTGTTGGGGGCCCCAGAGCTGAATGCAGTACTCCAGGTGGGGTCTCACCAGAGCAGAGTAGAGGGGGAGAATCACCTCCCTCGACCTGCTGGTCACGCTTCTTTTGACGCAGCCCAGGATATGGTTGGCTTTCTGGGCTGCAAGCGCACACTGCAGAGTCATGTTAATTTTCTCATCAACCAACACTCCCAAGCCCTTCTCCTCAAACCTGCTCTCAATCCATTCTCTGCCCAGCCTGTACTTCTGCTTGATAACGTTATTATTGTTATTTCTAATAACACTATTATTATATTTCAGATACAGAAAGGATTGCTTTGATCAAACATTTTTGTTCTCGTCCTTTAGTTATATTAGTAGAAACATTGACCTACTATAAAGGGTGCAGCAGTTAGCTGCACTGCAGTTAACTGCACAGTCAACATGGGTTCACAAAGGGAAAGTCCTGTTTAACTAATTTGAAATCCTTCTATGACAAGGTCACCCACCTAGTGGATGAAAGGAAGGTGGTAGATGTAGTTTTTCTGCATTTTAGTAAGGCTTTTGATACTGTCCCTCACAGCAGCCTTCTGGACAAGTTGTCCAACTGTGGGATGAGCAGGTTCATGGCATGCTGGGTGAAGAACTGGCTGAAGGGCAGAGCTCAAAGGCTTGTAGTGAATGGGGCTACATCTGGCTAGCAACCAGTCACCAGCGGTGTTCCTCAGGGTTCAGTTCTAGGGCCAGTTCTGTTCAATATATTTATGAACGACCTGGATGTGGAAGTTGAACACACCAGTAGAAAGCTTGCTGATGATACCCAACTGGGAGGTGCTGCTGACTCTCTTGACGGACACGAGGCCTTGCAGAGGGATCCAGATAGATTGGAGCATTCGACAATCATTAATGGCATGAAATTTAACAAGTTGAAATGCCAGATTCTGCACCTGGGATGCAGTAATGCCAGGCACAAGTATAAGCTGGGAGAGGAGTGGCTGGAGAGCAGCCCTGTAGAAAGGGATCTGGGGGTGCTGGTTGACAGCAGCTCAATATGAGCCAGCAGTGCGCCCTGGCAGCCAAGAGGGCAAACCACACTGTAGGGTGCATCAAACACAGCATAACCAGCTGGTGAAAAGAGGGGATTACCGCACTGTATTCAGTGTTGGTGCGGCCTCACCTTGAGTACTGTGTGCAGTTCTGGGCCTCACAATTTAAGAAGGATGTGAAGGTCCCTGAATGCATCCAGAGGAGGGCAACAAAGCTGGTGAAAGGGCTGGAAGGCGTGTCCTGTGAGGAGCAGCTAAGGACTTTGGGTTTGTCTAGTTTGGAGAAAAGGAGGCTGAGGGGTGACCTCATTGCTCTCTACAGCTTCCTGAGGAGGGGAAGTGGAGAGGGAGGTGCGGATCTCTTCTCCCTGGTATCCAGTGATAGGACTCATGGGCATGGTTCAAAGCTGCGCCAGGGGAGGTTTAGACTGGACATTAGGAAGCATTTCTTTACCAAGAGGGTGGTCAAACACTGGAACAGGTTTCCTAGAGAGGTGGTCGATGCCCCAAACCTGTCAGTGTTTAAGAGGCATTTGGACAATGCCCTTAACAACATGCTTTAACTTTTGGTCAGAAACTATAACTTACAGCTGCCTTCTTTCCCTTCTCTGTTCTTGGTGCCATCAGATCCAGGAAAAACAATTGTTATTAGTTAGGCAACAATCATCTCTACTGATCTGGTGGTAGGACCGAAACTTTTCTCTATAATTTACTATGTTACACTGGGTAGTGACAATGATCTACCAGGATTCTTAGAATCTTATAGCACAGGATATTGGATGCTCAGAAGTCCCCACACCCATGCAACTCAGGTACAGCAGCTAGAAATGCTGTGCATCTGATGTGTCCTGAAGCATCGGTCTCCCTGATCACATAATTAGCACCAGTCTATGTGTGTGCAGCCAGTCCTATCAATGTTTGTGGGATTGTAAATTCTTTACAGAAAATACAGAAGAAAATTCACGTGCACAGAAAAGGCAGGTACCAGGCTCTTCCTTTGGCCACCTAAGATGAGCTTCAGCCCAAAGATAAGTGAAAGGTTCAGGTACAAGTCAAACTGGACTTACTGGCTTTGGACTAAAATAAGCTGGACACACAGAACTTCATTTTAACACTGTACTAGTGTTAAAAAAACTGGCACATGCTCTTCAGCATCTCACTGTGCAAACTGAAATTTCATAGTCAAACCCCAGGCTATATATGGATTTGTGAAACTGGTATATGAATAGAAAACTCTTAATTTTTTTAAGTGGCATCATTTAAAAATATATTCTGTTTATCTGTCACTGTTATTATTAATCATTAATCCCTTACACAACTGTTCCATTCTGTGGAGAAATTGGCCTTTTCTTATTTTAACTGCATGTTTAAAGCAGTTTTAGTAGAATGTATGAAGTTTTCTAGACACGCTGATTAAATCATCTGTTCTTTTCAAGTATATCACCTAAAATATGTTAGGAAATAGTTTGCATATTGCAGATCACAAAACTACTGTGAATTAAAAAAGAAAATGCAAAACATTTAATATTCAGCAAGATCATTTACAGGTACCTTGTAGGCAGATAGAACTTGCTACAGTTTGAATGTATTGCAATTTATAGCACGTTATTTGTTGTTACTTGTTCTGTCATTTAGGTTATGATCCTGCTGACCTTTGCTTTCATTATTAGACAACTGCTTCAAAGAGTGTAGGATATTAAGGATTGCTTGTGTGATT
This sequence comes from Theristicus caerulescens, assembly GCA_020745775.1. Lineage (NCBI taxonomy): Eukaryota > Metazoa > Chordata > Aves > Pelecaniformes > Threskiornithidae > Theristicus > Theristicus caerulescens. The sequence continues at coordinate 130,899,727 of CM036558.1, read as the reverse complement.
AAGAATCCTTAATAGAGATAATGGAGTCACAGGCCCGAGGAGGAAGGCTCTACTTTTCAGAGCTACTGCGGTTTTTTGTGGTGCTTTTGCTGGTCAATACAGATTTACTAAACAGAGTATCTATTTCAACTTCATGCTCCTTCTCTGGAACAGCTACTTTAACACATCGCGACAAATTGTTTCAGTTAGCTAAGTAAACTGTGGTCTGTGATCATGTTGTCATCATTCAGTGACTGTAGGAAAGCTTATGTAAATCAATCCTATAAAGTTCAGCCCTCAAACAAATGAGTAATTGGTATTTCTGAGAAAAGCGCCTGTGAGCAGGCATGACATCTTCACAGGATTTGAAGATATGAAAAAGAGAAGTTAAAAGTTTGAGGGTTTTTGACATATTATCTGGTCCTAACAAATATACTTACATTTGTCTTGGTCAGCTTCCACTCCTTCACTTTCTGTGTCGCTCGGTAATATCCAAGGTTGATGAGCAAGCTGAAGCTGTTGTAAGAATTCATCCTGCCACAAACAGATCTATTTTAGATAAAATGACAGAGAACGGTTCTATATAAATGCAGACTGTAGCAAACACTCTAGCCTCAATTAACTAGAGAGGAAAAAGCCATTGATAAAAAATAATATCTTGCTGTGAAATAAAACCAGAATGTAGAGGATATGCAGGCTCCCTAGAAATTTTAATTTAATTCTTATTTATTTATCTATTCTGAAAAAATAAAAAGGTCTCTTTAGCTATCTATCTGCTATAGCCACAGATATATACATACTCATCTTAGAAATGTAGCGACACACAACAAAATCTTAATGCAGATATTAACTGCATCTGTCCCTGCAGTTTTTGGACTATGCCTAGACATGTCATGCATGATTTGCTTAAGTAAGGCTTTGATTTGTCATAACTTTCACTGTCTCCAATCTAGTAAAAACAAGGACCTGAAACTTGATTTAGAACCTATGGTTTTACTGGAGAAGGAGAAAAACTAGGAAGGGAAAATGCTATGGAAACTTTTGTCTCCAAGATACCATAAAACTCTAAGCATGAAAATATAAATGTTTTATACAGTTAAAAAATCCATACACAGCTGAATATATGCTTTTTAAAATGTTTTACAATTGCTTCCTTTTTTATATTATGTACATATGTATGTATATAAAAATATTTTTCCATACACCACACACACATATGTATGTGAGCATGTACACACAGAGACATATAAAATACTTTGACAGGTTCCTTTGCAATATTGAAGATGAGAGATGAGACTGGAATGCATAGTTTTATTTTCAAAAGCAGTTCAAACATGCAAGTCTAGTCTCTAAAAGAGAACTTAACCATTGGCCAGATATCATAAAATTACTAGCCAGATTCTTATAAGTACCTGAAAAAAAAAGGGGGGGGGGGTAATAGACCTGTCTTCTTTTACACCAGCTGAAAACCAGAATCTACATATTCAAAATTAAATTGTATTGTACAGCGCTACAGCATAATTTTTATTGTTAGGCTATCTGGTTTAAAAACAGAAAACAGGCTTGTTTAAATCAGTTCTTGGAGATCAAAGGCTGTTCAATCAAGATCTAACTTACTGGGAGTAAATGATTAATTCTGTTAGTAATCTGTTAAAAAATCCACAAAGACTGCTGCAATGGCCCAACACTAAGCACAGGCAGGAGCTCCAGGCCTTATGCATGTATTGCCATTTCAAACGTGCTCAGCGTTCGAGAAGGTTGCTGACTACAGCACTGAACAGGGCTAAGTGTTTTGGTTCTCAGAACAGGATTCTTGCAGTAAGAGTGAGTGGCTCTCACGCTGATCAGCACACTTTTTAATCTTCCAAAAACACAAAGCAAAGAACTGAGCCAGGTAGCAGAAGAGAATGGAAGTATCTGACCAAAATGAAAGTCCTCATTACATCAAGTTATGCTCTATACTCCAGTAAGTAGGAGGAAAATTTGTGTTAATCAATGTTATATTCAAATAAGCTGAAATTTCCCACTGTTAACAATGACAGACCAATAAAGATTACTGAATACCACTTTAAACCATCTGGATAAATAAAGTGATTATAAAATTCCAAGTGTTCAGAAAATGAAATGGCAAACGAGGGAGTCAGTAGTATTTTCATCTCAACAGCTATTGATAACCATCACTGAATTGTGTCACTTTAATGGAATCCATCCTAAATAGATAAGCAGGATTCAACATTCCTTTGTCAATTTATACAAAACACCAAAGGATAAGGTAAATGCATAAAAGTATCTCTGCCAAAGGATTTGAACCCTGATTTATTAGTTGTATAGAGATAATAAAACTATTTCTCTAGGTAGCATTTCTTTGCTATAATTCAATTCAGCCTTGAACAGAGCTGATAATAAAATACACCTGTTAGAACTTTGTAATATTATGTGTGCCAAGAGGCAGAAATTCATCCACAAAATCTCAGATCATTATAAAGTCTTGAGCATTAAAAAACCCAAAACATTCTTAACAGCTGATATGTTAAGTACTTGCCAAATTATTTAAGATTTGTGCTGTAACAAGATTAAACCACCCTGAGCTACAGCATGAACTTTACTAAAACTTAAGAACAACTCTGAATTGTATTTATCAGTAATATTTTTGTATTTTAGACTTGTTATGTTACTCTGAAACACATTAGAAACTAGGAAGCATACATAAGGCATTGAGAGATATGTTAAAATTCCTGGTAAATAAACAAGTGACAGCACACAGTGTAAACCCATGCAGATTCTGAATTCTTTAATTCAAGCTTCTTATGGTAAAACATGCTCCTGGTAGCCAGTAATCACAACCTTTTCAACTGACTTATTCTCATTAAATATATACCAACTTTGTACTAATTAATTCCATTAACACCACCTAAGAGTAAGGAAGCAGAATTATTTGCAAGATCTTATCACAGTATCTTCTATAGGACTGGCAATACAACCACAGTGTATTCACATCTAGTAGAAATTCCCAGTTCACACCGTAAGGCTAAGAAGAATAAAGGCAACTTCCCTTCTTTTATTTTACTGTTTTTATACAGGAAGAAGATACAAAACCTACAATGAAAGTTGCAAAATAATTTACAGTATCAGCCTCAAGTTTTATATGTTTGTGATTTGTAAAAGTACAAAGACAGACAGAACTTTGTTGTTTTTCTCCCACCCCAGGCCACCTTTGACTTTTCAAAATTTGTCTCCATGTTCAGAGAGAAGCTGTGACACAAGAGAACAAAATCACATGGCCACAAATAGGGGGACACCTCTAACGTGGCAAAAAATGTCACTGAACAGAGACACGTCCTGGGTATGTTCTGTCTAAACCCACTTGTCTAAGGGACCAGGAACTTCCGTGGGCAAAGACAGCTTAAAAGAGCTCCCAAAGCTTCTAGTATAACACTCGAAAGATGGGGCTGGAAGTGGCAGATTGGCTAGGCATGCACCAGCTACTTGCTGACATCCAAGGGCCTTTACAGCTTGGCAGAGGAAGGTCTTCAGTATGAATGTACCGTATTAGCAGTTTTCCCCTTGGAAGCAGAGCTAGTCCCAAGACAAGTCTCCATTAAGTCAAAGGTCACTTGTGCATGTCAGGAAAGTATAAATAGGGTTTGAGCTGGGTCACTAGCAGCCAACATACTATTGTACCCAGCAAGCAAAGAGAAAGAAAAGAATTTGTCACTTCTAGAAGGGATTATAACAGAGGATAAGATGCTGCAGAGAAATGCTGAGATTTAACACCAGCTTTACAGTGGGCTTGCTGGATGACACTGGACATGCTATTCTAACTGTAAAACAGGGTAATAATATCGCTCATTTCTTAAAGTACTTGAGACATATATATATACATATATTAAAAGTATAACAGGACATATTGTAAGAGCTATCAGCAAAGCTTGGAATTTGGCAAACAGAAGTAACAAGTCACAGCAAATGAAATGGGACTCATAGTTATTATTACTATAACTACAGAAAGGCTGTGGAAGAAAGCATTTTTAATTGCCTGCCTTGTTACAGGAAAGATGACAAGTGATGGATAGACTGGATGTCCCTTGGTGGAAGTGCATTGCTCATTACATGGCACTTTCAGGAGTCTATACAATAATTCTAGTTCGCACCACATGACTATGTATCTGTTAAGAACAGGACTGCTTAAAAAGAAAGAAAGAAAAAGAGGAGTGAAGTGTTTAGTGGGAAACAATGAAACCCTTAATTTCTTCTGAACATTTTTAGTTAAAAATGAATTTCAGTTCTCATTTTCTGGTATGTGAGAAAATTCCAACACACAAACACACCCACCCCTCAAAACAGGAGACAAAGGGGTTTTGTTTGTCAAAAAGGAGATTTGTTACAATTACATATTTTTTCCATGAAAAACTTCTGGTTTGAAAATATATCAGCTATCAGTGAAGACACTTTCAACAGAACTGTAGTCACCTTCAGTCCTCATGTCTTTAAGTTGGATATCCAATTCTTGGTGAAGGAGGAGCTCGAGTGATGGGATTAGTGCACTGCCATTCAAACACCAAAATGAGGATTTTTTTCACCACCAAATTTAAGTAAGATTTCCTCCCCAAATTCTTTAGTTTTAGTTATCCGCACCTCATTTCCTTTCTTTCATAATAAATAATGGAGGCCATATACTTAATTGCAAGATTATACTAGGTATCAAATCTCTAATTTTCCTATAGCCATCTCTAAGCAATATTATTACAAACAACATTTTAAATTTTTTTAAGAAGTCATTAGACTGATAATACATTGTGTCAAGTGTCATACCCAACAGATTTTTAAAACAACTGATACTTCTCAGAAACAATTATCTAAAGGTATGATATTTTTTTCAGTCTTGGAAAAAAGCTCTCCAGGCTTTGACAAACGGATTACAAAGAGATTGGTAATAAATGGTGGGAACTGACTTATTCCACCATTAAAAAATTAGCAATCTAGACATACAGGTCCTTCTCAAGTCAGTACAGAAGGACTGGCATTTCCTGAGAAAAAACTCACCTTTGTAAGGCATGTATCTGAGAGAGACGGCAGGGCTATCCCTTCACAGGAGTTTTTATTTCCACTACCTACACACTAAAGTTATCTTTAAGGCAGCTAAGGTTAGCAGAGGAGAAACCCACTCAAAATTTACAAGGTACTTCAACTTTTTGTTTTGTTTTGTTTTGTTTGAAATAGAGACTAATCCTGTAAAAGCCATTAATATGGGACAGGAAGTTTTTATGCTCTGAATCAGCCTAGTTAACATGCATATAGTACTAAACAGTGATTCAATGATGTTGCACATTTTCTCGTTGCAGCTCAGGTCTGTGTTTTGGAAAATTTGTCCATTAAGCGATGCCTAACTAATCATTCCAATGTGTTCAAAAATGGAAGAAAAAGCAGACCAAGGAAATATTATGCACTGCTAGTGTGGCAGGAAAAAAAATACCCTGGAATCATAAAGATTAGATAAAGTTGTGGTTAATATTCCAGAGGTACGCACCTCTTAGAAACTGTAAGGTTAATAAAACTGCTATGCATCATGCAGGCAAAACCCTACAGAGTTCATGGAATATTTGGGGGGCACGAGTGTTTCAGTGTGATTTCTGTAATAATCCTGACATTCTCTAATCAGTACCTCTCAAAGCTGAGCAGTATTTCCTTGCTAATTTTCTCATCATTATATTTCAAGTTCTTTTCAGAGTAGTAAGTTACATTAGGTATACTGATGTTACTTCAACATAAAACACAATCTAGTCTTCACATTATAGCAGCTCTTAAACATAGCAAAAACATTAAATTGAAAATCTTACTTCTGATAAACTGCTTCTCTGAGTAGTGACAGTTCCAACAATGTCTCCACTCATTTGCACAGAGAGCCCTGAAGCAGCGCTGAGGGTCCTCCCCATTTGGCTCTTAGATGTCAAAGATCTGCTTCTTTGCATACTAATGCTGCCTTCCCTATTTCCTTGGTTGCTAGGGGTAAGAGGCCGTGACAGCAAGCTATTTGGGGTCACAGGTCTGCTCCCCGGAGTTGATGGAGTTGGTGGCCTGTTGGTTTGTGTACCGGGTGTTGGAGGCCTACTGTTTGCAACACTGGAGACCTGTGTTCTGCTGTTAGTGGGCAGCGGTGGTGATTTGTTTCCTTGGAGCTGAATGTTCTTCCCCGTCTGAGTTGCCACCTGAGGCCTCGGATTTTGGCCCTGTATAGCTTGAAGATTGCCTTGATGGTCAGGTGTAACTAAATTATGATGTTGGATACTAGGGCTTCTTGAGAGCCTTGCTTCTTCCCATAGTGCTAGGTCCTTCTCAATATCTGTGCGCACACACACAAACAAAAAAGAAAGAAACAAACTCACTTTCTGTTTCTCTCTGGTTTAAAACTCTGATTGATTTGCTTCAATGTAAGTGACAACCTGAAGGGGTGCAGAGAAAATGTATTCACCCTTAAAATATAAGGCATCAGAACTAACAGTTCAAATGTTTGACAAGCATTTCCTGAAAGATTATTTACATTTGATTTACTGCAAACACAGCTACCCCACAGAAACAAAATATTATCACTTCATTGAACGTCAATACAACCTATAAAAATCCCTCTCGTTCCTTCAAAGTTATCCCTCTGTGGCTTTTGCACAGTTTATCATTAGTATCAAATCAAGATGGAGCAGTGAGCTAAACTTGCCACCCTCACCTGCAGTGAAGGGCAATCCAAAACTGGTTCAAGGCGAGACTTTTGCTTCTGACCTCGCTGTCTATTGCCCAACCAAAACTCTGGGGGAAATAACCCCTGAACTCTGGCCCATCTGGATCTGTGATCCTGTCTGAATCTGAATTTTGTGCTCTCACCTGCCCTCAGTGGCACAGCAGGTGACGGGGTCACCAACATCTAGAATCCAAGGAGAAAAGGTGGCCACCATTTGGTGGTCCAGTCCCTACCCCTCATGCAGCCATAAGGAATAAGATCCTATTTAAGAACAGAACAGATCAGGGCTAGTGATGAAAAGAGTCTTCTGAATTAATTTAAATCATATTAATGCCTCTAATTAATTAAATCAGATGCATCTAAGAAAGTTAGGTGAGGCTAGCTGGAATTTAAGTTAGCATTGCTAACATACTGCAAGTCCTCGCAAGTGAAAACATCAAGCTTAAGGAATAGTTTACTCAAGTTTATTTTATCTCACACAATTGTTATGAATTTTTGCTCTTACTGGCATGTACTCTACTGTAACTTGGCTTTGATAGGGACGGTTGGTTATCTTTAGAAAAGCAATGCCATGTCCCATTAAACTGTACAAGTCACAGTCCCAGAAGCTGTAAATCAGCAAGGCTCTACTGACTTAAACACCTATTAAGTGAACTTATACAAAATAAGCATTTCATTTTTATTTTTATAACAATAATTTCAGGTTCTAAAAGTCCTAAAAGAAACAGATTCTAAACTGCGTATTGGAAAATCAGCTTTTCTTTCACTTGTGTTTACCAGTAGGTATAAAAGGAATGCTATATGTAAAATAATTAAAGAAGTGCTGCCTTTAACATTAGCTTATTTTATAATAACACCTTGAAAACAGGAAAATGTCAATTTAATGTTACTAGTCTAATACAAGATATTCCACACATTTCAAATGCTATTACTAGAAAAGATGGTAAAACTGAAGTAGTTGTGGAAGCCTCAGATAAAAGTCTCTCTCAACTATTTAAAGATTAAATATTTTGCTGTTAGCAAATTTCAAAACATAGTTATTGTTTCTAGCACACAGTTAAGATTATTTCTACTTGATACCTTGCTGACCTCTTAAAATTAATTATTTCCATTTTGAAATAATTATGTCTTGAAGTACTCTTCCATTATGCTTTTAAAAAAATCAATACACATCACTTTGGAACTGGTAAGATGCCTGGCAAAAATTCAGGGGTCAATAAATGACAATATGTGGGCTACCTGATTTAAATCAAATCAGGAATATGTTCTTTTAAAGATTCAGCATAGTCTATGTCTTTGCAAAATAACCTCTAAAAAGACCTCTAACTTCCCCATGATGATCCAGTATGCTAAGAAATTATCTGAATATTGAATGATTTTATAAGAGTTAAATAAACATTTTATTCTGGCTCATGTTTCCTTAATTCCATGTAGTTATCAAGCCTGCAGATAAACCAATTATTCTAATAGTTTCTCCACATATAATTAACATGTTTCATAGTGTAATTATTCAGTTTTATTTAGCACACATCCTCTTTTTGATTTTGCTCCAATAGCAGCTTTTCAACCAGAAAGAAAAGAAAAAAAAAAATCACACATCTCCAGCTTTACAGTATTATCTGATCCATAGTAAATACCAGAATTGAATTACGACTTAGGATTTTTTAAATCCCTTGCCAATGTCATTTAAAGGAAAATAAAATGCAGGCAACAGAGCAACACAAAGGCATTTTACTTTCATATCAGAAATACCAGAATAAGGATATGATTCATAATGTGCTTACAAACTGTTTATGCATTTAACAGTCCTTCTTGTGATAAAGTATATTCCAGAAGTATCCAATGACCACAGAATCAGTGTAACAAACCAAATCGGCAAGATACTGGAATTAACTACTAAAAAAATTACATTCTCTGCTTGCATGTGATATAAAGCAGCCACAGTAACATAAGAGACTGGATCTTAGACAAAAATATTATGAGCCATATGTAAAGAAGGAAAAGGAAACTGATTGCTTCAATATCTGATTTTGTAACAATGCTGCTTTCAAATACCAAGGTACTGAGGCAGTTGTTGGCAGTTGTGGCTAGTCCCCAATTTAGGCACAGGCACCAAATTGTGCCTTATGTTAGGAGTGAGTTTTGTCCAGCACATAGTCCATAAGAGAAAGCCAGGATCCTTAAGAAGGTGTATCTGAGACAGGGGACCACATTTCATCATTACACAGGTAATCCCAGTCGTAATTCAGGCATCTAAATGACTGCCTAGTATTGGGTACAATTAGTATGTTCCAGTGTGCTTGGTAAGAGAACTGAAACAAGGAGACTTGCTAATATCAGAGACACTTGAACTTTTGCAACTGTATGAGACAAATAAGGCTAAGCAAAAACACAGCACTATTATCTGAGGTCCTCTGAGCTGATTCTTCATGGAAATTATGTTATGCTTGTCTGTGAGGGGAATAATTGTCTCAAGCAGCACTGGTGTTATAGTAGGACATGAATCATTAGGAATAGGAGAGTCCAATGTCTAATAATTGGGCTGTTTTTTTGTGAACTTCTCAGGCAGACAAAAATTACTGAATGGTAGGATGAGTGAACCCCATGTTACAGCATTACTGAAATAATGGGCCCAAAGCCAAATGACAACAGCATTGATGTGAAAGATCTTCTAGGTCACACAACAGGAGACTGAATCTTGGAGACTAAGTGAATGTAGCTAGTTAGCTTACAGTCAATTAAGTATTTAAAATTCCATATTCAATTGAATATGGTAGTTATTACTGTCAGCTTTGCCAAGGGAGATCTAAAGGAACTGCATGTTTCAGAGCATACTGCATACAAGAACAGCTTGTACAACCATGGAAGTGCAACCAGTTAGGACATAAATCAAAGTTGGGAGATCTTCACCAGACCCCTCCTGAGTGACAGCTGCAGCAACACAAGGGAAGGCAAGTGCTACTTAGTGGCAGAGGCCCCTGAAGTACTCAGGTCCCTGCTATGCCACAGAAACCTGATGACCACAGCTTGGCCTGCTGGTCTTCTGGTTCCCACCAGATGTTCCTGGCAGTTTCAGCTTGGAGAGAGGGCTCATGGATATTCAGTCTAGTTTGGCAGTGGCTACATCTCTAATAGCTACAGTGACTTGAACCTGTCAAAAAAAATTGAATGACAGTATCTCTGTTGTCAGAAACAAAAACCGTCTAAAATATCTTCATTTGTAGATATCATAATTTTTAGTTCTTGCTCCATTATGAGCAAAGACTTTTTCTAAAGAGCTTCCCTCATTGTGCTCATAGTGTTGTCTTCTGCCTTGACTTCAGCTGCAACGGCCCCTAGACAGAAGTACAACAGCTGTACCTCTCTCTAAAGAGGATACAGCTCCCAAGCCTTTCACACCAGTACTATTGGTAGGATAAATGTCCAAAGCCTTTTAGAAAATCACACTGAAAGTGGCAAGTTCTCTGTCTCACTCTGAATGACTTGAAAGAAGGGTCAGATAAATTTAATTTCTCCCTCCACCTTACAAATACAGTCTTTACGTTCCAGTTCTGCATTACTTTTCATAGGGTTGGCCCATGAGGCTCAGCTTTCACCATATAACAAATAGCATGCATAATATAGGACTACCATGCTATAAGTCTATGTCATACTTTATAACTAAAGCTGAAGATAGAAAATATTGATTACAAAGAACAACAAATTGCAAACTATATTCTAGGATATCCCTCATTAATTTTTATAGAGTTCTGAAACATATTTTCACTGACAAAAATGGTTTTTTGTTTGATGTTTTAGAAATGGTTACCCCGAAGATGTTGCAGATGGTCCACTAGATGCAAGTTAACAGACTTCACTTAGCCAGAAGTCTCATGACCAAGGTGGGCTTTTCCTGCAGAGCAATCTGCTCTCAAGCTAAAGGTCCACTGCAGCCTTTTCTAAAGACAACTTAACTGGACGTGAAGCATCAGTACCTCCTTATTGCATAAGTCTTTGTGAAAAGTGAAAACAAAAATAAAGGTGCATTATTAAGCTGTCAGACTGCAGTATATTTAACGCAGTTTAATTACTTTTTATTACTGTATTTACTGTAATTACAGCAAAGTTCATTACATCTACGAACAACAATAATTGCACTGTTTCTCTTCAATGAAGAAAGAAGTTTAAACTTTGTTTCATCAAGTTTTTATCTGTTTCATCAGCATGTGAGATAGATCACTTTTTCCTTAGTCTAAAATATTGGCAGAGCTAGCTGGGTGAGTGCTGTTGGCATTTTATGATCCCTTGCTACCATACATACCAGCTAGGTGTTTTTCCATGGTCTGAAGTTCTTTTGCTGCTAAGGAGTCCTTTAAGAGTTTCTGCCTTGGGGAACCTCCAGATCTGACACCCATGGCATCCAGGGTCCAAACTGTCTGAGACTTACACAGATAAAAAGAGAAGGGAATACTTTTAATCTAGTTTCACCTTTACATGTGAAACAATAAAAAAAGTGGTGTCCTCATTTATAATAGTGATTCTGGTGCTTTTTATGTAGAATATATAACATTTTATGCAAAACATTACAAAATATCATGTCTTACCTTAAATAACATAAACAGTAGGCATTACTTAAAATCAACAGTTCTAAAGTAATTCAAATGCATACCTTCACACAAGCTCTTGTTCCACGCTGACACATCATAACAGGGCAAATTCTTCAATGATTTACATTCTGTGCAGTTCCAGTTACTTAGCGGAGGTTGCACTTACTTTAAATTACCATAACATTTGGCACTGTATCTCTGCAAAGCAGCACTTCTGGGAATATCACAGAATTTCCTAATCAAAATTGCCAGTGCTGTTTTATCACTGCAAGAAGTATTCCTTTCAGGAACAGCAACTAAATCATCAGGGAAACACAGCAGTTTGGAAGGGATGCTGGCAAACAGACCACCTCCCCAGTCACTTCACTATTGAAGGCTGTGGTATTCAGAATTACCTGCATTTTCTGGAACCCACTCAATACAGTTTCAAGAAATTATTTTAAAATATACTATGAGTTAAACTCGATAAGTTTTTTTAATGCTTATTTGAAATACACAAAAAAATATATGACCAAGTGTGCAAGACTTGGTCATAATAACAACAAAAACATTAATTAAAGCATTCTTAACAGCCTATCTGAAATAAATTTTACATTATTACCTCACCAGAACATTTCATCTGTAGTCTACGGGGTTTTTGTTGACTTCCCAGGTTTCCTAAAGAAACAAGGCCTATGCAATGGTCTCAGAAGTTGTCATTCACCTCTTACTAATTTTTTAATCTTTCGGTAAATGTCAAATTTAGAGAGAAGCCACAGTTTCAAAGACATTAAGCTGATGTAATCTCAGGGAGAAGAATGATTGAGCAGAGGAGGGAGACCCAAACTGGTGACGCTGTTCACGGAAGGCATACAGGGCTCCGCTGCTACACGGTCTGCCCGTCTGGAACTGTATCACCAGCACACACGGGGGTTGCTGCAGATAGCTGCAGCACGTGATACTACTTTTCTGGCTGGGCTCTCATGTCATCGGGAAAGGTGTACCACAGTTCAAAGGATGAACGTGAAAATACAGGTTTGATATCATCCCTATTCACAAAAAATTTGCTTTAACCATAAACACTAAATACAACACTGGAGCTGCCTTCCCTTTTAGAAAAGTAAGCATAATTCTACAGAAGTAAAGTGTTATATGGGATATATTTTACATCATTTTTAATCTGTTCCAAATAAACACTGCCTTGTATGCAACCGCTCATTGTGAACCATGTCTCTTTGAAATATGGTAAAACAGATTGATATTTATAAAGCAACACCTATACTGTAATGCTGCCTGTGCGTACGTAAAAAAGCCTAGTCGTATTTACCAGCATATGAAATAGTTCGAAGCTGCAGATAATTCCATTGTTATTAACTCACAATATTTTTAGAACACTAATGACATTTTTTTGATTTGCCAATTGTTTTTTTACACTAGTTCTGCTCTGGTTAAAGTTACCCATATTTAATCCCAGGTAAATCCACAAGAACAGATGAATAAAACAGTAAGTTACTCAGAAGTGGAACTGATCCTGCAAACACATTTATTTCAGACATATCATTAGACCTGATTCACCTATTCCCCCAAAAGATTTTGAGCATTTGTCACTTCAGTCCTCATTGTAAATTCTCCATCCAAATCATTATCTGGCTTGCTGAGGTCACTATAGAATATTAATCTGTATTAAATTACTCACATCTCTAAATGTTTATTTCTAATAGATATTAGTTACCCAATATCTGTCTCTAGATGGAAGAATATTTTATTCTGTGAACAATTCCTCTGAAATAAATGAAAATAAATAAGAGATGGGAAGGGGGAATAGAGCCTGTAACAAAACTCTAATATTTTAATTCTAAATCTATTTTTAGCTACACTCTTGTCCCCAGATTTTTATAGCAGAAAAAGGCCATTTTTATACACATTTTATGGTGTATATTTTCCTAAGGGGGAAAAAACAGCAAGACTTCAATAATGGCTATGGGGGAAAAATCCCAAAGGTTATAAGGATGAATCCTTTTAGAATATACAATTTCATGCACAAATACAGCTCTGATGAAATACGGAATAAAAACTAGTCAGTGATCTATGGTGATACTTGAAGACCAAACTGCTCTTCTAATATTCTTAACTCTGACTATTCAAGTTTATCATAAGCAACTTATTACGGGTTTTCAATAACGCCCTAACCTCCTAAAAAGACAGACTTCCAAATGTTAGCCTGGTGAGAGGGCTTCACTCTCCGTGTCCTATTTTCTGGAAATGGAGTTATGTTTCCCTTCTACAAACTTCTACTGTTTCTTCTTACATTCTTTTCCTTTTCCTTTTCCTCTACCGTACTTCTTTCCTTCATGCACAGCAATCATGTAAGACACATACAATGAAGGTGAATGTCTGAGTAAAGACAGTTCTCTACTGCCTGTAGTAGAATCCAAGATAAACGGAGAAAAATGATTCTTTAATGTTAGTCATCATGATAGTGCTTTAGACGTTTATAAAACCACGAGTAATGTTTAAATTAAATCACTTGCAGTTAGGAGACTCCAAATCACAAAGATCATCAAACATCAGAAATACCTTTCTATGTTTCAATACAGGTTTTAAAATCTTATATAAGTTCAGGTAAGACATATAGATATGCCTGTGTATAAGCACATACAGGCACACAAAGGCAGGTATACACATGCATTTAATAAATATTTGTGTCTGCCTTCATCCTGTTAACACACAGCTACAAAGACATACAGAGTTTGTGTTCAGTTCTGGATGTAGCACAGATGTATAGATTCTTTCTAAGAATAAATATTCATCTTGTATATGATTTAAAACAAATACGTTTAATTCAGTCTCTACCATTACATATTGTTGTATGTTCAAACTCCCTTTGAGATATACAGTTCCAACACCCTGTGAAATTCATGAGGTAACACTGGACGCATTTTTTCTCCAAAGTTTGTAACTCTTCCTGTACATTTTTCTGTTCTATGTAATATCATAAGCTTATGGCATTTTGTCAGGCAATAGCTTCACAAAAGACCAAAACAGTATTGCAATACTAGTTATGAAAGATGAGATATTTAATATTAGCAATTTAATTTCATGATAATTATGTGCTTATAATAGTGCCTTCCAATTAAACACTCACTTGATAGAAAATAATAATGATTTGGTAAAAAAAGAGGTACAAGACATTAAAAATGTAGTGTAACCATCTTTTGTTCCTTCTCTGAAGCTAGATATCTCGGGGCTATAACCAACAACATTTTTGGACACGGGCTCAGGTAATGTTTTTTTCTATATATCTAAATAATACTGAACATAAAAAAAATATTTTTTAACATTTTGAGACTATGAGTTCATCTAAGTGAATAAAGCATAAACACAGACCGAGGTCCTCAGTGTCTCCAGCACACAATTTATGCAACAGCCTTATTCCTAAAAGATAAACACAAGCTGCAAGTAGGGGATGGTATCACAGAGGCTTTGGAAGCATGTCAGTTCAAATGCAAGGATAAATGAATTTGTACAGCTCTAGCAGAATTCACTGGTGCCCCTTCTCCCCACTGGATGAATGGCAGCAGTTCAGATATGTCACCTACGAAAGAGATTCAGGCTTGCAGGCCATTTATTTAAACCTTCTTATTCCACTTCACCCAAACCTATCCTTTATCTACTGCTGCCAGGAATTGCAGAGATAAAATACTAATGTCAGTTAACTTGGACTTTAATGATGACAGTAGACTGAAAGTAGTTGAAAAATATAGCATGTATGTATGAAGTATGTGCATAGAAGTCCTTCCAGTTCCTTCAGTATCTTCCAAACTACAATTGCCCTTGATCATTCATTAAGCTTTATAAATATTAGCACAAAATTTATAAATGACCTATTCAAATTAACAAGATTAACAAGATCTAAATATGAGGATGTTCCTGAAAGACATCCTTGTCTCTCTGACTTGTAGAGACAGCTCTGGGCCCTGTTCATCACCTTCAAACTTTGAAGGTGAGGCAACGTCTCTTTGCGCCAGAAATATGTTCAAACAAAGCCCTCAAGATACATTTGTCAACTTTTAAAGTAAATTATGTGTCCATTTCTTAAGTGGCTTTCTTTATAGATCATCATAATTTCTTCACATACAATACATTCATTAATGCTTTTTTTACCTAGATCACTTAGTCAAATTACTGCTAAAATAAAAAATTACAAACAATAAAGCCAAAGGTAATCTCTCTCATCACTGGTTCCCTGAACTTCTGGAAAATGCCATAACTTACTGGGAATGCCACAGTGGAACAGAAATACAATTAAGGAGGTCACGAATAAGAATAGGAAAGTCTTTTCAAGATCACTATATGTGCTTCAATCTGCAGCACAATGTTAGTTTGACAGCATACATCAGTATAGCTTCTATGCCAAAAAAAAAAAAAAACAGTGAAGACATGAATGTCTTAATCTCACCATTGAGCCGACTTGACATGGACTGTGTAATACCCACTGACACCTGGGGAGTTCTACAGAGGTGCAACATTTCAGAATAGCTAAGGCCAAGAGAAAGGCCTCCAAATTACCTACAACATCATCTGGAAATCAAGTGCTTGTCAGAAAATAAATTACTCTTTCTTGCTGACCATAAAAAATGTTAATAACCAATGCAGCATTATATTTCTACGCCATTTTGGCCTGCTTCAGAGTAAAACACCTAGGTACTCACATGCATGTCCATGCACACACACAATCTCTTTACAGGTGTGGAAACAGTCCCCACCTCACAACAGAAAGCGCTTCTTTTTTTTAAAGACTACCTGAATTGCATGATCACAATGAAACGAGGAAAAGGAGGTGAAACCCAATTAATTAGTTCCTGGTAAATTCTAAATATATGCAGTGCATTTTGATTGAACCTTTTTCTTCCACATAGTTTTGCTAATCAAGTGCAAATTTTATTGGTAACTTCAGGACATAATACTGTAAGAAAGACAACCATGCTTAGCTTTCTATGTACAACCTACCATTTCTTTGCTGAATAGCTTAAATATCTTAAATAGACATATTTGACAGAGATCCCTCTAAATAAAAAAAATCCCCTTTATTGAACAATTCGTTTGCAAGCGTCCCTTCCGTTCTGACCAAGCGGCTGGCAAGGACAGTTGCTATTCACGCAGTGGAACCTTCTGTGCAATATTTTGTTTGAAGATTCTTCACACAACATGCATTTTCTGTAAGAGTTCACCAAATGTTTAATCTTTCAGTTTCCACAGTCTATTCAAGGACATAGGGTGAGCTAGTCAACATGTTTTTTTGGTACTGTAAAAATAATAAACCTTCTCAGAGCTCTGCTGCAATATTGGCAGCCACGTCTAATCCCCATCTTCCACATTAGAGCCTGTTCTACTTGAAATGCCATGTAATTGAAATTACAAGCTTTTTGCTTCCCATGGCAGTCAGCCAGCACATTTTACGCTAAACCTTACACTAAAAAAGTGGTAGTTTGAGTTAACTTACACATAGTTTTTCTGTTTACAGGCAAGAGGGAAAGAGGAAATATGTGGGCATCTGGGAATCACATTTGTTTCAGTTTCTGAAATGTAAGTAAAATAATCTTTTCTAAGCTTCAGTTTTGTTTTATTTACTGTTATTTGGACTAACATTTTTTAATTTGTCACGCCCAAGAAACCAAAATTTTTAGACAGGTAAAAACAAGGCACTGATTTTTTTTTTTTTTTTTACACATATTTTTTTAAAGTTCAGAAAATTATTTCAATTTAAAATTACATTTTAGGGGATGAAATATTTTCAAATAAGAGTATTTTCACTCCAGAAGACGTCTGCTCTTCTGTCTGCCCCATGAAAGGTCTCCTTGGAAGCACTAACCACACACTGCATGCAATGTCTGCCAGTGGGTCTGATGAACTGAGCTTGTAAGGAGCAGGGGCCTTTCGGGGGCCTGGGGGCTCAGGCAAGGAGACAGGGCAGCCCCGCCACGTATCACAGGAGTCAGGCAGGCACCCAGGGGGGCTCAAGTTTTGCAATGTGCAACATGATATCAGCAAAAAGAAGTGAAAAAAATTTTTAAGTACTTCAGGTGCTCTCCAAAATAAAAGAGAATTTTAAAAGGAAGAAATAATTATTTTGCAGCTGTGTGTACAAAATGCTATGTCTATTTTATGGAATTTGTTTTACATAGGGAAGGTCTCAGCCAAAGAGGTTCAAGGTATGTAATTTAAACTACTTGCTTAACTGCTTGCAGGAAATATCACTTACTTCCCAAGAACCTTGCTATTATGTTCTTCTACTATCTTGTATTGTTAATCTAGCTAATAGTAATTAAACTTACACATTTGCAGGTTTTTTTGGACTAGCTGTGGAAGAGTTGCACTTCTCGAATATTCTTCGTTATGATTATTTTTACAGAAGATTTAAAATTTAAAGTTAAAATTTGTGCCTGAATTTCCACATACTTATAAAATTCAACTTGGATTTGAAAACTTTTGTCTCAGAACATGCTAATTTTGTGTGTATAATATATAAAGATGACCTGTATAATTCATACTACCTCACAGGCACACTGTTCTTGTTCCTGATGCGGCAGTGGAACTGTAAAATACTTATTTTAATGACTAACCTGCTAAATGCTAAACAGTGACCGAAATTCAACAAATAATTTATAGATTTATTTAAACACTTGAAGTTTGTGTGATTATACTGTCGATTATACTCAAACTTGTACAGGTAATTAAGTTACTTCTCGGCATTGTTCCCAGGGAAAATAGTGGGAAAAAGTAAGAAAATTACTAACAATTACAATTTAAATCATGTATCGCTGGAATATAGCTGTATTCAACATATATTGATAGCAAGAATTAAAACCTTAATTTTTCCTTTTGCATGAAGCCTCAAGTCATTTCACAAATTGAACTACCATTAAGGAATTTCTGTATTTATCACAGAAAATCCATGTGTTTATTCCTTCTAGGAAAACAACTGAAAAGTTCCAAAGCAGTAGGCAAAAAAGGAGAAAATTTATTTAAAACAAAACACCTTTATAAAACAATTCATTAGAGTATTTTTCCCACAGTAATAAAAGAGTAAAAACCCAAGGCAAATTCATGCAGAAATGCCTTTTGCAGTTGGACAACTTTTTTTTCCACAGTTTGTTACACTTGGATTGGTTTGCCTTACATGGATAATTTGCAAAGAAAAATATACCTTTTTATGTGCACATGCAAGGCAAGATGAGTGAATGCAAAGATTCACATAAAAAAAAAACCAAAACAATAAGCATGAGTCCTGTTAGATCCAGGTGGTAAAAGAAGCAACTCAGAGGGAAGGCAAAGGCTACTTGATGTGAAATGCGCAGTGCATGTGCCCTCTTTCTCTCTGTTAGTCACTGTAAATTTAGTAACTTCCCCCGATACCTTACTTTTCCATTTCTGTCAGAATTCCAGCCCACCTAACTTTTTCCTAGCATCACTTCAGTGTTTTCTTAAAGCTTGCTAGCCAAATATTTATAAAACTCATTTGCAGAAACATGAAGTAAAATAGGACACTGAGTTCAGCGCAGTGCAAAAATCTCAAGAAAAAGCTTTGTATTTTGCCTAGCACTTTTTGTTACATTAAATATTTGTCAGAAAATGACCCCTGCAGTAAACTAGGATCTCTAAGGACATTTTGAATGCTTGCTTCCACTTTGAATCCTTGCAAAACACTTGGGAAGAGTGCTAATTCCTGTAAATACTTCAAACTGCTTTTTGCTAGCTTTACTCATTTATTCATTCAGTATGCCTTGTTTGGGATTGTGCAGCACTGAAAATGTAAGTTACAGACTTTTCAAATATCAACTCTCTTTGTGAAAAATAAGGCATAGCAAAAACTTCTATTAAAAAAGGTTTAAAGGAAAAAGGTCTAATTACAAAAAGTTCCAGATTCTTCAGAAATAGAACAGTAAACATATACAATGTTACAAGAAAATCAGAATGTAACCATAGTAAAAATTACATGAACCATGTTGTAGACATAGATGTTGCCTCTCTCTTCTAAGTACTGGTATCCAGATTGCTTTCGTCTCCACATCAAAGATCTTACATGTGGAATTATACACGACACAGATATTTTCTGAAGATCCTTATGCATAATTCTTGCTGGTTTATCCCACAATTGTTCTCAAAACACTTCTCCTCTGAACGCTGACAAATTTTCTTTCAAAGTGCCTCAAATATACAGGAGTAGAGAGAAATTTATGATAATGACCCACTTAACTAGCAACAGACTCAAATCACCCTATTGGGATGCAGTACCAGTATTAAACATGGCACACTTTGAACCAGATCAGGAATTTTTACATGTAATATGCACCTTTGAGTGAATGCCATGAACCAATTTGTCCAATTTATGAGAAATGTCTGATCAACATCATATTTATTCTATTTTTCCCTCATCTTGTATCTCATATAATATCTGAAAATCATTTCAAGTCACGAGAATGTATTTTGGTATCAATTCTGAAGTAATTTTACAGGCGTATTTCTTACTGTTTTGAAGGATTTGTGGGAATCCATTGCAAGAATGCATTTATCTTCACAGCCTTCCTATGAGGAACCTCAGTTTTACCTCTGTATTTTATATGTCAAGATTGTCAAAGAATAAGTTTCAGTGGAAGTTATTAGGGGACCACGGAACAGATCTCTATTCCTTCAGAGCCCTAAAAGGCAACAAGAACAGTTGGATCATTTTTTTCTTTTTGAGGAGATACAGTTGCAGACAAACATACAGCGTTGGATAGCTGAATCTTATTCTGAATAACAAGCAAAAATAACAAGCAAAAATACAAGAGAGAAAAGTACACAATCACCTAGCTACACGCTATTTAAGCAAGAGCTTTAAGATACAAAACACAAAGACCCCCAAAAGCAGATGAACTAACAGTTACTGGTTTACGGCTCCTTAGTAACTTAGGCAAAGGAATTTTCCAAGAGCTCAGGAAAGTGAAGCTAGCTGCCTTTGCCCTAGGGAGAGCTTGGGGGGGCAGAGCGATAGTTGCAACTGCTCTGCTTGCCTTCTCTTTGCAGCACTGGCAATAACAACAATAGCCAGTGTGGCTTTCAGGGGTTCAGCCCAGGCAACTTTGCTGCCTCTGGCAGTCTGCTGCTCCAGGCAACCTGACCTATGCCTAGAACTAGCAGAGCATTAAATGATACATGTACACATTGTCCGTTCGCAAGCGTGCACACACAGAGCGTGTATCTAAAAGTACTCAGTTGAAGGCTGTACATTTCTGTAGCAAGATTTTGCTAATAAACATAATGATCTTTTGTTTTCCTTGTATCTTTATTTTTCTGCGTAATTCAATTTATTTGTTTTTCTTTCCCTATGCTACATGTCTGCAGAACTGATAAATCAAAGCTGGTAGCTGCAGGTCCAAATCAATAAGAAAAACATGGGTTCAAAAACTGCTGCAAAATTTATTATACCTCTCTGTTCACTGGTGTGAAGTGAAAGGAGGCTTGAAAAAGAAGCTCAAAGCAGTGGCAGCTGAAGTTCTGCTCCTTACTCATTCTGCCCAATATCCGCAAATGCTCTGTGAGGTTCTTGCACTCCAAGTTCTCAAAGAGCTTTAGGAATCGATCTGGAACTCCATATCTGCCAACTGCTTTGACAATTCTGGTTAGAAATAGTATATGTTCAGTATTATTTAGTTTTATTGGTAGCATTTAATCAACTGCCTGAAAGACTGCAGGATCAGTCTGCATTGCCATTTTTCTTTTTTCTTTGATACTGCCCTTTTTTCCTTAGCTAACAAATACTGAGCCCTTCTTTTCACTTACTTTATCAACACTAAAGTGTGCTATAAACCAGTATTGCTATGGTTGAACAGGAATTAATGTGTCCTCTAATAGCTGTCTAAAATTTTGCAAAAACAAACAACTATTGTCAAGTTATTTGCCTTAGGAAAAAAGCAATCCCTTCTTTAAACTGATATTCAAATTTCTGATGCCATGCAACAAGCGTCAAAATTCCGATTATATAATTTTTCAAAAATTATTCTATTGCTGGTTATATTTTCTGCAAACTGCAAATCTGCACAGATTTTCTTAAATTTTGAAATAAAAAACCTGATGAAAATATTACCAAGCATAACATTGCATTCTTTAAAAAAAATATAAATTAGCCTTACATTTTAAATAGACAACTTTTATTTATTAGCTTCCAAGCAAATGTTACCAAAAAGCTAAATTATAATTGAGATATTATAATGTCATATTTCATAATGAAATTTAGAGTTTGAATTATTTTGTTCTCTTAATTTTGTAAAATTGAATATTATCTGGTCAAACGGATATTTGACTAACATTTAAGAACATACAGACATAGTACAAAATGACTGCACTTTCAATGGGAGCTATACATGTAAGTCCAACAACATATGGTTTGGTATGAGATTATAATAATTTATTTCAAAATATCACCCTTCCTAGAATGAAAAAATCAAAACAGCCAGAGAACTGAAAATTCAGAAGAGTTACGTAAATTAAGCTTTTATCTCTCTAGGATGACAGTGCTGGCAAGCACAACTTTTATCTTTATGCAAAATATAATTTTTATTAAACTATTTAAAAAAATACAGGATTATGCATAAGTGAAGATACTTACAGATCCTGCCACTTGAGAGGCACTCTGAAATTCATCAATATCTTCCGTAAGTGTTTCAACCCCGGGTACCTGAGCTGTTGCAAAGAGGTAGAAGAGAAGTAAATCACTCTAATTAAGTAAGCATTAGTCACTTTAAAAATAATATGCCTATAAATTAACTGATGGGAAGGTAAATGCGGCTACTGTAAACACACTGCTTTTCAGTTACACTTCAATGGATTTTAATTTATGTCTGATTTTAATTTATGTCTGATTTTAATTTATGTCTGATTTTAATTTATAAGCTTAACACAATGTGGAACAGTGTCTCTAACACGATTAGAGTGATAAGCAAGCTTCCGTCAGCTGCCAAGGTGTCTCGTAGGTTATTTATTATTTTTACTATTAAAACTAAATACTGCTTGTCCTTTACACAAGTGAGCAGTGGATCTCCAGGTTTAAGAAAATCAATAAAATTAAATTTAATTAATTCAGTTAAACTAATTAGAATATAGTTACAATCCTTGAAGTAAGAAGTTCTGGTCACTTTAGGTAACGTTTAAAAGCCATGCAAGCTGTAATTTTTGCCCATACTGCCACCTTTGTAAAACAACATGACTTGGTGAGAAGTCTAGAATGCCTCTTTGAAACGTACATAATGACTTAAAACAGAATTTATGTACCTATGTCAGAGAAAGCAATTTCCAAGTAACATGCTCTGCAGTTTTGTTCTTTGCTTGACAGTCTGCTACGCACTTAGCTGCTGTTCATAACCAGCCTAAAAAACCAAGATGCCCCGATCTTCCCTAGGTTCTGCTGTTATTCGGACACTTAGCAGGGAGGTCCTTATGTTTCCAGAGTGCCCTGATTTGTTAAACAACTCAGACTATACTTACTAAAAGACAGAACTACACTGAAGTACGGCAACTATGATTACCATATTCATTGCAAACACAAATGAAAGTGGAGGAAGAAGAGGTGATGGTGATGCAAAGTTGTGGTCAGAGAACTGTGCAGGAATTGGGAGATGATGCCACATTTTTGCCACTGTCATATCTAGTTCTCAAGCCTAATTCCCACATATTTGCATCCATATTAATTTTTTACCCTGGTCATGCAGTTGTATATTTCATACATTCTTATTTCTACTGAATATCTCCAATTTAAAACTTTTCCTTTACATCCTGTTTTGAACTTTCTACTATACTGGCACTTTAAAGGAAAAAACAATATGTAGAAGCCACACATCCTAGTCGTTTCAAGTTTCTTCAAGCAGAAACTTTCTAGTTTCTACCAGATAGAAACAGGAGCTGGCTGACTGCAAATAGTAAAACCCAGTGACTCCTGTTAGATAGCGACTGAAGTACTGATGTGAAATTTGCTTAGTAAAATTTATTTAGCAAACTAATTATTATGCATCACAGCGTGATCTGTAGATCTAATAACACAACAGAATAGGAAATACCACGTGTACACACTGTGGCATAGTACCATATAATTTATCATTTTCAGTCCAATTATATTATTCCAGGTAGAACCACAAAAGAAACAAGTCTTTGCCCACACCTCAGAAATATGCAGAGTTGCATACTTCACTGCAAAGTAACTCACTTTACAAACAGCTTTTCTCAGACAAATTGAGGAGTGGTTTAGAAGTTTAGAAGTGCTACGCTTTTCATTTGTCTAATATTGAGATTTTACTCCCTAATAAATTATAGTATTTTAAGCTTCCTTCTACAAGAATGAACTGACTGCAAAGATCCTATAATGTCTTCTTTTCCTGCCTTATATCATGGCTTTCACTCAAAGGGGAAAGTACTTTTCAGCAAAAGAGACTGAAACAAGTGAAACAAGGTCCTATGGTACTTATACATAACTGGGATTAAATGAACAATTATCCTTTAGTGATACTATTTCTTAATATCCAAATTAAAAAAAAAAAAAATACACAGTAGCAGATGACCTCTACAATCCCCCGACCAGAAAAACAGACTGGGGGTTGACAGATACAGATTTTTACTGGACTAGTCCTGTTGCAGTGCCTATCTTTTGAAGCCTCAGCCGTTCTCCCCACCTATCTGTACAGAACAAGAGCAAGGCTTAATGGAGGACTGAGCCAAGAGACAAACCTGACAGGCTTGGCATCTACAGGGGAAGTTTGCTGTGTGGTCACTGAAGCTGCTTCTTCTAATCAAAATCAAGAACCTAGCTATTAAATTCTTCCCTTAGTTCTTTCCTGTGAAGTTGTACAATGGGAAAGAGAAACAGATTTAGGACAGTAAAAAAACTGCAGCGTTAAAGCATCTTGTGTTCTCTGATCTTGAGACCTGATTCCCATCATTTTTTACTACTGAGATCAAACACAACTCTGTCCAATTCAGCAGGATTATACTAGAGGGAAATCAGTGTAGTGGTTAATTAGAACCAGATCCAGATTGCTCGTGGAGTCAGTATCGTGCCCGATGCTGCAGATGATCTTTTTACATGAGCTATTACATATTGACTTTAATAGGTGGAATTGCTTTAATAAGGCTTATTTATAAGGGCTGTTAGATCAGATGTACTGCCAATTACTTCTGAACCTAGTTCATCTGAAATCCACAAAAGAGATGCTCCAGATCTAACAACTTAACAATTTCCCACTAACCCAGAAATGGATCATTATCTAAACAAAGCTACACTCAACTTTGCTGTGCATCAGCACCTTGCTTGCATATTCTTGAACAAATGGTTTACATCAGCACTTCCCAATGCATAGTTTCCTCTCAGTAAGGTCATTGGTACCGATAAGTAAAAGCAGAAAATAAACTCACATAAACCTGCTAAGTGAAGCCTGTTAGTCACTTTTTCATGTTATAATACATTCTTAACAGGACAACTAAAAATTCAGTGCAACATGATGCCTTGGTCACTTAGGGTTTTCTAACAATATCTTTAGAAGTCTCTTTTATCATCTTCTTCTCATACATAATATTTATTGGAAATAAATATCAGATGCACAGAAAGCAAGTAATGTGCTGCATTTATAGGAAAGATTGATAGAATCGGCAGTTGCCTGAGTCCGTGCCTGTTTCTAGTCTGTGCCTACTTGTAAAATCCAGCTGTGCTTTTTTTCAAATCAAAATGTATTACTAGCCAACATTTTAGGAAAAAAAAATATATTTTGAAAGACTGAATATTTCTGAGAGTGCCTCTTGACAGAAATTTGGCAGTACCTCACTGTTGACCTCAGTCCTTTTGCCCTAGGGGCTTTGCTATTTTCTAGCTATATGGCTAACAGGTTCATGTATATTCACAGGCATAAGATAGATAGATGTATTTATAACAACATGAATGTCATTGCTCCACTTACCTATCTAACTTTTACTCCCTATATTTTTATTGGAGGTGTTTTTTTAGGGAAAGCATTCTCCATCTTCTCTATATCCATCTTGACCACAGGGTATCCAGAAGCATATAAAGTGTTCCAAGTTACAATGGCTATAGCACTCTTGTGCTCCATACTGTGGGACCATGAAAGATCCAGCTTCATTATTACACAGCATCCAGCCCCTTCTGACAGTTTCACTTTCTTTAATCCTGGTACCTCTGCCACTTAACAATAGCTTATTATTTTATTGAAGCCTACAGTTTCAGAAGATGGCATGGCAAAGTGGGCATATTTCCACTCTAAGAAGAAGGGTACACAGGAAGGAAAAAGGAAGGCAGAGATCTGTTCAAAACCAATTGTTTCAGGAACTGAAGAACTTTGTCCTACATGTGCATCTTACCCCTCTACTTGTTTCTGCTGCAATAATCTCATGCTTGCATATGCCCTTACCTATCCCAAACAAGCCACCACCACCTCCCTTCCTGGGGATTACCCTTATAACAGAAGAATGTCTCCTTCTTTTCACAGGGTTTGAGTGCAGTCACCTGTCTTGGTCTCTCTTGCTGACAATCTTCATCAAGCTTGTAAGAACATCATATTTTGAGATTCTGAGTCTCCTATTAATTTTTTTTATAAAGTTATCAATAGCAGATGAAAGGAGAAACAAATGGCATGACTGCATGAAGCCATGCATTCTCACAAAACCAGTTTGAAAAACTTTATCTTTAAAAACACACTAGTTACTAATGCTGACATACACTGGTTTACAAATGAGGCAAGAGAAATGAGCGAAAGCTCAGGTTGCTGTCATTCCTAATAGCACACCTAATAGCACTAAATAGCAAACAGTTAGTAGGATAATTAAAAACAACAAAAGTCAGTTCCGATTTGTTTTGTGTTAATTAATCAACATAGCTAACTTTGTGGCTGCTGAAGACTAAACTGCAAATCAAATCCTCCAATTAATAGACTCGGGTGGTTCTGCTCAACAGTAAGGGAATGGAGTGAAAGATTTATCTTTGCAGATTCTTTGTCCAAACCTCTATTCCTTTCTGGCTCCACTCCAGTGACAGCTAAGATAAAGTTAACCTTCATCAACTTAATCTTTCATAGGAAAGCAGGGCATTCTCTGGCAGGATATCCCTTAGGAAGTGCCTTTTCCATTAGATTTCAGGTGTTATTCTGTCCAAAAACCTCAGCAGAAATTGAAACAACGCTAAGTGTCCTGACTGCAGATTATCACAATGTATGATTATGTTTGTATGAGGAGAAAAAAAATGTTCTTCAGAGCTATTGTATAAACTCCTTTTTATTGTATTTTAACTCTAGTCAACGATGCTTGGAGAGATCAGAGAAGCATTTCTGATACTTAGTTTAAAAATGGGAGAAATTCTATAACTCTTTTTATTTTTACTGTATATTATTTGAATCCTGTGGATGCATTTGTAGTATTAAATTAAATATTTCAAAGACCATTCTTTGGCATAGAGGCCAACTGGCAACGAACAGCCCATGTCTATGCTATTAAGGTATTTTACATGCAAAATAGTGTGCTAACATACAAACTGTCTACTAAGAATGAATTCTGGCCCAAGGCGACTCCCAAAATATGCCTAGGAATTATTCTGGAGTGCTAATTGGCCATGCCAAAAAAACACGTTAGGGGCTCTTGTAACAGATTTGAAGTGTAAATGATTGAGTTCAAATGCCCAGGAACACTCTCTGGAAGTGTTTCATCTTCTTTTACAGACATAACCTCTATTCTTAAATTCAAGATGTTGGCGTTTGGGTTCTTTTTTTATGAGCAGAGAATCTTTATATAACTTACCATCAGACTCTGACACTGCTGGCTCAGATGTTTGAGATACCATGGAGACATCTTCTGGCCTTTCTGCCAAATTATCTCCTTGCAATCTGAATTGTGGGAAAATGGAACAAAAACATTTGCAATCATATTCCATAGATAAGACACATAAGTGTTATCTCTGACTACATACGCTACTTACAACATTGTCCTAATTTAAAGGGTAGCTTTGCTGAAAAGCCAACATCCATGGTTCAATCATATCATCCCAGAATGCCTAGTAAACAAAACTAGACTCTAACAAACAGTCAACTGAATCCTAGCTTATGTATTTTAAAAACTTATTTTAAAAACAGTGGGGTTTTGGTGGTATCGTGCATATGAAAGCAAGCTTCCTTCACTACATTCAAAAATATTTTAATTGAACAGGACTGTACTGGATGTCCATGTCAAGGTGTTGGCAGTGGTGGGGCTGCAGGGGTGGCCTTGGTAAGGAGAGGCTGGAGCTGCCCTGTGCCAGACGGAGGCAGTTCCATCCGGCTCCAAAAGACCCATGGCAGGACACAGCTGAGCCCCTCAGCCAAAATGGTGGCGCCTTGGAGAAAACATAGTTAAGGAAGAGCAAACAATGCCACACAGGCAGAAGAGCAGGCAACAGAAAGAGTGGGAAACAGCAGAGGGAACACCAAGGTCGGAGGAGGAGGTGCTCCATGCTCCAGAGCAGATACTCCCCTGCAGCCCATGGTGAGGAGCACGCCAGAGCTGGTACCCACTGCAGCCTGTGGAGGACCCACACCAGAGCAGGTGGATATGTCCTAGAGGGACTGTGGCCTGTGGAGAACCCACAATGGAGCAGATTTTTTTCCTGAAGGACTGCAGCGCGTGGGGAGAGCCCACGCTGGAACAGGTGAAAAGTGTGAGGAAGAAGGAGGGGCAGAGAGGAGCTGCTATGGACTGACCACAACCCCCCACTCCTCATCCCCCCTGTGCCGCTCAGGGGGTGGGGAGAGGCGTCTGGAGCGAAGGCCTGAAGTTGGGCCTGGGAAAGGGGGGAGGAACGGTGTGCTTTTAATGTTTGTCTTTTTGTTTCTCATTACCTACATCTATTTTAATTGGCAAGAAATTAAACTAATTTTCCCCAAGTCAAGTCTGTTTTGCCCACAATAGTAACTGGTAAGAAAATTCCCTGACTTTATCTTGACCCACAAGCTTTTTCATCCTATTTTCTCCCCTTATCCTGCTGAGGGCAGTACGTGAGCGAGCAGCTGGGTGGGGGGCTGGCCCTTAGCCAAGGTTAACCTACCACAGGGAAATACATGCAAGAATATTTCCTCCTCCTTTGTTACTGTTTAAAAGGAAAAATACAGTAATTATGGCAGGCTTCGTCTTCAGGCTTTCCTCCTGCATCAGCTGACCGCAATGCCTTGACAGCAATTTACAAAAATAGTCCTTGTATCTGTTCTTATAAATGAGAATCCCAAGAGTCCCACCATCCTTCTTCAGGCTCTCATGAATCCTGAGTACAGATTCTGCTCTGAAGAAATGGTTTGTAGCTCTTAACACAATATAACTTCCATTTACATAAAGATTATCTTACCTTGAATTTATTCAGACATGAAAAGAATAAGAAAAATGCAATTCAATTTTGCAAAGCCCAGGAATCATAAAAATGCATTGAAGTAAAACCTTGGGGAAAGAAATAACTTATCTCTTAAAAAAAGTTCCTTTCACTCTGTTTTGTCGCTCTCTGCATCTGTTTTACACTAAACTTTGAATCAACCTTTGAAACCAAGCAGAACCCCCATATCTGCCCTGTCTGAATTTCACATTTTATGACTCTCACAGTTATCTAATATATTTCCATCTTAAGTCATCTATTTGTTTGTACCTTCTCATAACCATTCCCCCCACACACAATTACTTTATCTCCTTTTATTGCCCCTGGGACAGTTTATTTATGACAGAAAATTCAATGTAAATTCATAATGACTCTTACCTGAGGACCCAGTTCCATAGAACACAAAACTCCTCAAGGCAACAAAAGCATAAAACTTAAAAGCTGTAAACCTAATTTTGAAAATGACTTCTATGAATCCTTTATAGCTCTATACCTGGTTTGTAATGCTCTAGTTACCAATTCTTCAAAAGCCTAGCTTGTCAGACAGGCTCTTCTAAAGATGACAGTCAAACAGAATCAAATAACTCTGTACCATTATCATAAATATATTTGAATAGGGAGAAAACAAATTGCAAATGAAATAACCACGCGAAAAAGGAAGATCTCAAAAATCACATCATTTTACTTTGCATTAAAATTTACCTGTCCTCCTTCATTACATTACATATGCATGTTTACTGCAAGCACATATTAAAGCTTATAAGGATATGCATGGAATCGCAGGAACAAGAAGTGATGTATTCTTCTCTGCGGCCATGTTGATAGTTCATTTGTGTTTAACTAAAAGGAAAATTACTCCAACTTTCTCTGCTTATATTGCAGTTATATTTTCATAAATCCAAACCAGACATGAACAACTGAAATTATTCTCATCTTATTCTAGAAATTATCTGTATTTAAGTGGCCCACTGCCTCATGAAAAACATGAAAAAAAAATCTTTTCAATGTCAGAAAAGCCATTTCATATGATTTCCCTTTGTAGGAGGAAATGGCTGGGTGAACTGGGTGGGTGGATCAATGGGTGGATTGGTGAATAAGATGTTTGACATATCTGGACCTCATTTTCACATCCGATTTTCAACTTATTTATGTATTTCTACAATGTGGATTCATATTGCAATAGATTCTCATGTGACTCAAGCAAGAAAAGAAGTCACAAACACTATTGCTCGCCAAAAGAATTCTGTTACTTGGACTATTCTGATTTCTTCTTCAATAGTAATACTATTCATAAGACACCTCCACAGTAAAATGAAAACACTTAAAAATTCTTAAGCAATATATTAGAAAGAAGCATACATCTAGAAGAGCTTCTGAATGCTTCAGAAGCTCATTATACAGAGATGTATTTTCTAATCTGTCCTTGTTTATGCTACTGTCTTCTCTGGTTTATTCTTGCTGAATGTCTTCCAAGAAAAGTGTGTTGCACCATGCTGCAAGCATCATTAATGTCGGAAGGCCTAAGTTATGAGATCCACTTATCTGGTCCCTGGTAATAAAAAAGCAATTTTGTCTCCAACTCTTTTTCTTGCAGACTAGTTGCACACAGAAGTGTAAACTCCAAGGTAGACTTGATTCATTATTGCCAGATACCAGATAGAAATTCCTTTAGCAAAAAAAGGTAAAATGATAACCAGAATGTTGGGTTGGAACTTTTCATCCACTGCTTTGGAAAAGGCGACTATAAAAAGAGCAATGTATATAAGTCATATCCTTGTTTGCAAAGCAATCTAAAAAAAGTCGAGCTTTTCCAAACTGGTGGCTAACTTGGAAAATCTTAGCTGTTACTTTCAATATGCACTCTTAAAAAAAAAAAGACAAAAAACCAAGATACCTAAGAATTACCATCTCACTAGTACTTTATGGACTATTACAGTTATTAACCAAAATATTATTTCAGCTATTAATTATTTTAATGGGAGTCTAAACTTGATACCTGATAGCCAACATTTTTTTCTATATACATTCTGTTTATAGTGTGATCTCTTTCTTAGAGGCCATTGTTTCAGTTACATTCAACCAGCTGCATGTTAGAGCTTCAAGAGCTACAAAGGCAAACCACCTCCAGGCAAATATTTCAATTTCCTTTGACCCCAAAATGTATTCTGTAGGACTTGTTCCAAGAAAACTGCCAAGGACTTCAAACCAAAGGCATTCTGAATAAGTTCTACAGGATGGGTGAAGCAGCATTATACTGGGTCTATCACCACAAACAAGCTTGTGGGTGTGTGAAACACAGTCGTACTGCCAGTATGATTTAGAAAATATGATACAGTAAGAGTATGCAAAAGAGGATAAAACAATTTCATCTATAGTCCTTGAATGAGTCACGGCATAATAAAATCCTATATTGCCTCTTCAGAGGAAGGAAACAGCAAGTAGCAAAAACAGAGTTAAGATAGAAATTATAGATTTTTTTTTTCTCATCCACCACTTTGAAAAGGTCTTTTCACACACCTGAACTATCTATAAGCACACACAGTATTATCTAAGAAATGGCAGTGACTAAAATCAGTAAAAAGAAAACATGTTGATTCCTTTAGGATTCAGATTAGGAAAATATTTCCGCTTGACTTGATATCTGAAAAAATCTGAAAAAGCAATGTTTTCTACAAATGTTTAAGATTTATCACCTTATCAAAGATTTTATATTATTTCCATGTAAGTTACCTTGATCTACTGTGTTAATTATTCTATTAGTGATGGTGCAGTATTTGGAAGTGGGAGTAACCTACCTAAAAAAACCTGACTTTTTTTTTTTGTCTAAAAATTCAGCCATCTTAAATTTTCACTAGAAAAATGAAAAATTACTTCAGCATGCACAAAGGTGATACAAGACAAATGTTGCAGTTTTGATTCAGTAACACATTTATCTAAATAGATTACTCTTTCATTTAAAATCATGCCCACGTTAAGCGCATTGCTGAACTTGAGCACTTAGGATGTTTTTCTTTCTTAAAACATAGATTGTTGGAGAACAAGGCATGTCATCAAGATGAGGATATTACAGTTTGATATTTCAATAGAAGTTGTCTATTTTACCAGATGAAAAAATACTAAGATAAAACTATTATTTGAATCCCAGTTTCTACACTGAAATGAAAATGAGGTTAACTCCGTGATTTACGTTGCGTAACCTCTCACCAATGAGGCTGTGTGAAATAACCTACATAAAACCCCATTCTGACTAATATGACAACCTCTTTTTGAACATCTTCAATATTTCCCTGGCAATTTTGAGTGCTCAACAACACCTCAGAACACATTGTTATGTGGTATCACAATTACCAACAGTCTTAATGAAACACTTGTAAATCCCTATGATTACAGAGGTGGAAGACAACTCACTGACTCATGGATTTCATCCTGCGGGCAGCGCAAGAAGCAATACCCTAGAGAAGTATCAGATACTAGTGCCTACTCTACTTCCATTTGTTGCAAAAAAGTGAAATAAAGCAGACTAATGGCCATAAATGTTTCAACTTATTTCCATTTTCAAGATGACAGAATGTTCCAGGGGAATTTTACAGGGATTAAATATGCAGCATGTAAGTATCTGTAACATGAATTTAGTGACAGGGACATCGTACACCATGCAGGTGGGCTAAGGATTCAGTGCAGCCCTGCATTTCCTGCCTGGTAGATGAGCTCTGTTGAGTGGCTGTTTGGTGGAGTCCAGCTGGAAGAGACTGATCAAGTACTACAAAGTCTCAAGCTTCTCTTGTGCCTGCCCTTTCAGAAGAGCCCATTCTAGCACTCAAAGAAAGACTCTTGAACTTTTCTGATGGCACAGCTTAATGAGGAAGTGCCTCATGAACTAACTTTATTTCCCTTCATAGCAACCTCCTCATCCTCCCACCTTGTTTTCAAAGCCACAATAACATCCCTGTGGCAATCCAATCATTACTATAAGGAGAAAACACTAAGTGCATCTTCATCTTTCTTCTAGCATTACTTAGCAGCTGGAAATGAACTGGCACAGTACGAGCAGTCATTCTGCAAGATCAGCTTTGCTTTGAGCTTGAACAGTCATACAGCATATCATTTGTTTCTAGATTGTACTGTCTGTTTGAATCACATTATAGAATCAGATTCTTCCATGTATTTGCATAAAGCAAAGAGTATTCTGTTAGTACTAAAGAAGGAATGAATAAGTAATATGAATGAATACATGCTGTAAGGCATTTTAAAGTCAACAATGAGATTTCCATAGCAGCAACGTATTCCCCATTAGATGACTTTGAAAAACTAAGAGCATTTCCCTTTTAGTTCCTGAAATTTACCAGTAAGTCTTTTTGATACTGTAACACATGCTACTTAATTATGCCAAAAATATTACAGTTGGAGATATCTACATAATTTTATCTAATTACAGCTATATAGAAGTAGACACAAGAAAGGACCCCTACATAAGGAAGGTCTGTTCTCTGCAGTATGTAAATCTTTGAAATGACATCTACTTTTTCTAACACAGTTTACTAGGACATATTTCTTAGTGATCTTTTTGTCTAATCAAACTGATATTACTTAAGCAGACTGTGTGGTGAAACTTGTCACTACTATCTGAAAGTTAGTCCTTCCCAAAACTTGACATATTTGACAAGGAAATAAATGTTACAGTATCCAAAGGCCAGTTGAGTTTATTGCTCTTCTTTATTGTAATCAGCTACATGGCATGTCATTACACTTCCCCATTCTTTTTGTGTGACAGAACTAGCAGTCTTGTTTTCAAATCTCTCTGATATCCAATTTACATGAGCTATTAAGAGGACAGCTTATTAAGAGGACAGCTTATTAAGAGGACAGCTTATTAAGAGGACAGCTTATTAAGAGGACAGCTGTCCTTAAGAGGACAGGTAATTGCTGCTTTAGAAAGATGTTAGATTGATGGCCTCACTTAGAAGCTGAAAAGACAGACACAAGATGATCCTACAAAACAATTTCTTATATGAATCCAAAATCCATCTAACAGCATCCTAAAATGACTAATTATAATGGGTACCTAATAAAGTGTGGGTATAGTGGAGATGGAAGGAGAGAGTAATGCTAGAGGAGCTGTAATTTCTTCACTTGTACCACCCCTAAAAAAATGCAGTAGCCCTCACACAGCTGCAGAGTTTCTAGACAACAGGACACTGGAATTAAACTATATCTTGGGGGAAAAACAACAGGGAACAGTTGAGGAAGCTGAATTAAAATTGGTTTTTTGCTCCACAATTAAAGTTGGCATGCATTTTCAGATTTGAAATTTTTGGAAACATTTACACTTGAGCAAAATGGATTTTTAAGAGGTTAAACAAAGTCCTGCTTTGAGGGCAACTATGGATATGTCTATACTTAAGTGTGTACATGACTGCAAGTACAGATGCAGGACAAATTCCTACCTTAGAACTCCTCCAGTGCACTAAATGTAGACATACACTATAATTGTCTTCTATGTCAACACTGTTGTCCTATGATATTCTTAAAATTAGTAGTAAATGAAATTAAACTCCATGTTATAGCAGAATACTACAATAAAAAAAAAAAAGTTCACTGGTGAACACCATTCTTGCAATATTAATGGATTAGAAGAAAAAAAAAATACTTCCAAGGACTACCTCAGATTCATAAATATAATTAAAAACACTTAACCACAAGCATAGGTACGTTCTAACATCAGGGCCTAATGAGAAGGAATAAAGTATCCTAAAAACAAAGAAATGGAAATATTTCTGATACCTAATATTGAGATACATGCTCTTTAGTATTTGTTCTTTGTGTAGACTACTAATTCAAAGCACATGCATTATAAATTGCCTTGTGCTAGTGTATAGTAGAGGTTGTGCTGTAGGAAATTTTTGTGTCAAATCAGATACTAAACAGGAGAGGAGATTCACCTTCAGAAGAGGGTGATTGTTCACTCACAGGCAGAGTAATGGGGATTATATTTAGATTAATACTATTCTGACATAGTCTTCCAGAAATATGTCACTTAAATAACCAAATTCCCATTCTATTCTTCTCAAATATGAACCAAAAAAACCCAAACAGAAGAATGTTATCCTTTTTGGACAAACTCTCCTGTAATCCCCAAATAAACAACTACAGGCAAGAGTTACATAATTACTGTGTACGTGGCTGGCCTTCAAATTCTGGTACACGACTATGGGACTACTTTTTCTTTTAAACATAGCAAACTAGAGCTGGATAAATTTGCTCAAATTCTGATGTTCCCCAGAGGTGAACAACAACAGAAACACTGAAATTCTACTCGAGAAGAAATCCTGAAAGCCTGTTATTTCAAGAAAATACAATACTTCTGCTGGCTTTTTAGTAATAAAGAAAAATTCCTCCAGGGGCTCCAAGGCAGTAAAGGGCACTCCCCGAGGAGGAAGTGGGAAATTACATGTCTGAGAATTGCAGCTCCAGCCATTCTTTCTGCTTTGCCCTGTGTCAGCTAAATTTTGTTGAATCTGGATAATTTCTGTAAAACATTTTGGTTTCTGTGAATCACTATTCCCTAAAGAACACGCATTTCATTGGAAAATTCCTGATCTGCTTTGCTGAAGACTCAGCTGACTTCTTTGAGATAAACATGGTGAGAAGTAGGGGAAAGTTCAGCAAAGAATCCTTAAATCTTTCAGCAAAAAGAGCAGTAAAGCTGTTTTCATGTTCACCGAACATCAGTGTACATTTTTAAGGCTACAACCACAATGATAGGTTCTCAACTCTGAAAAACAGAGGTAGTGTCATGTTTGTATTAGAATCTTAATTAAGGAGATTTTGGCTTGTTGAATCACTGATTTTGCTTAAATTATTTCAAAGTAGGTTAACTGTGCTTTTGGAAAAATCCTAACAAATACTTCAGTGATTTACAGTTAGTTTCTTTATGAAGTAGGTATTAACTTGGATCAAAAACTATAAGATACATTTTGTAAGACTAATGAATATTATGAACATATTAACAAAATAAACTTATTAAAAATATAACATGTTTCTTTGGCAACCAAAGGGAATTTCAGTCAGAGATGAGGAAAAGGATAAATTGGACTTTCTGGACTTCCTTTTTTTTTTTATTTTTTCCTTTCAAATCATCTGCTTCCTTTCTGTAATGTAAAACATTACATCTACATCTAACATCTCTCTCTGCTATCACTGTAATATTGAATTATAATTTCCCTAGAACAAATACATAACTCCAGGGAAGTTATAGCAACAGAGATCAGACAACAAAAGTCCTGAAAGCCCCCACATGCTTTTAGGCTACATTGAATGTTTTCTTGCACCTTTCCCTAGCAACCTCAACACCACACCAGTAACAGTACTCCAAGCTTTATAATCATTTGTCCTGACTTGCCTATAATATGGTGAGTTTATTTCATTCTTTGTTCTCAAACGTACCGATCCAAATTCTGATCTCATGTACCTTGACTTACTGTCTCCACAAGTTCTGCACTCCTTTATACTGGTGTAAAATCCAAAGCTTCTCCAGCACCTAAATATAACGCCAGGAATTTCTGACTTATTCCATTTGTTATACTAATGTCTTTTACAAAAATAAAAACGTTAAAACTGTGCCAGCAAAATTCTTAGTATATTCACAGGTACAGAGACAAAAAGATGTCATTTTTCTGGTATAGACTATGCTAGTTAATATAATGGTAAAATTATATTAAATAACCATTATTAAATAATATGCAGGCAAAAGTACTCTTTTGCTGGTAAAACTCTCCATCTGCTTTAGCTACATACTCTAGCTTTCTAATGAAGATTAGATTTTAAAAGAAGTTTATACAAATTTCAGTTCAATAAACTATAGAAGAAAAATGTCTTAGATCTATGGGGGCAAACAACAGAGGATTGTGAATTCAGCGGGTAATGAGGGTGGCTAGCACCTCTCAAGTCTGAAGTAATAATGGGAAAGCTCTGCAGCATGTCACCCTGTTATATTAAAAAATCAGTGTCATAGCTTCTATTTTCATCATAGACTAAAATACAGGAAGCATCTGCATTGAAGAGAAATGAAGTATGAGGACTATTGGATTATCCTGCAGAACATTATCCAGGAAGGCAGACGTTTCCAAAATTAAACTATAAGAGTACATGAATAAATACAGATATTTAACAAAATTTATGAATAAAATATAGGGATATAAACTTAGTGATATATTCAGCATGCTCCTCAACAGACATTTATATTTCCTTTAAATCCATTTAAAAGAAGTGGTGCAAAGCTCTCAGGCTGGAGTATGTTGTAACTACCATCAATTCTATTTATGTAAGATATACAGCATTCGTATTCTTTGAGTTTCACCCTGATCTAAGGCACAGTTAATCTAAAAGAACTCCATTTTCACTGATACTATTCGGATCACAGTCTGTTTCTTACTTTTGCACTCACTTTCTTAAGGACACTATTTGTCAGTGCTTGTACACTAAAACACAGGAAATTATCTGAAAATTCATAAAAACATTAGTTAAAAATGGATTTTGGTTGAAGTCCATTCTCTTTCTGCAAATTAAAAGCATTATTTTCCAGTCACTCTTGAAGATTTTTGTGGAAACTTTCCATGTCACCAATACGTAACTCACAGCCATAATGTTTTCAGCTGGTAAAACTAGAATATCCACTTGCTGAGCAAAACTTACACATTGACACAGCCTGCAAAATAATCTTTTCTGTGTGCTGTTTGCCTTTTCAAAATGTCTGAATGCAGGTCTTTGTGCATTTAAATAAGTACACTCTGCAGCTATTTCTGAGGAGAACCAAAAGTGGAAATATATTTCCCAGAGTAAGGAATCCATAAGGAGACTGAATTATCTAATCCTTTTACAAGATGGGGAATTAAGCCATTATTATGGCAATCTTTTATCTGCTGCTGGCTTCAAACCATTATCTCACAGGAGAAAAATTACAGTCTTTGTCAGTCTTTTCAGACTTAACACTCTTTCTTCCCCTGTGAACCATTTTTTCTAGGACTTGTGAAAGGGTTATGTGTGTGTGTGTGTGTGCATGTGTGTCTTTAAGAGCTATATTAAACTGTTATCCAGAGCCTCAAATTATGACCAACAAGCTTCCCCAAGCTCATGATCTCCTGGCTTCCTCCCTATATCATTTGCATCCAGAAGCAACTGCTATTGCTGATATACATCACAGTGTAGCACCAAACAGAAAGAATCTATAAACACTGCAATAAAGAATTAGCTTGCAAAGCACACATCAAAGAGAGCAAGGGAAAAGAAGGGGGAAAGGCTTGAGAAAGCACTTGTCTTTTTAAATTATTGAGGGGGTTAAATGTGTTTTGTAGGCGAAAAGAGAAAGAGATGTCTTGACAAGATCTACAAATGAAGGACAGGATGAAAAGGATGTTACCCTCTATTAAATTGAAAGACAGTACAATAATTTTCAGGTCTAGACAAAGTAATATTAATTTCATTTTCAAATATGCTCCTACTGCTTTCATTATTACAAATCGAGACCGGTACATTCAAAAGAACTAAAAAATCCTTTAAGTCTACTCTTCTTAGAATTTTGCAACAGCATTTTTAAATGTTTACACATGTGCCAAGCTCCTAATACCGGGTCTATCTTTCTACAACCAGACTGAGATAAAAAAATATAGCTACCATTGAACAATAGTTCTTAGAAAACATGTTCTAGTGACACATCATTAATTCACAGCATCTTATACTATAT
Source organism: Theristicus caerulescens (assembly GCA_020745775.1). NCBI lineage: Eukaryota > Metazoa > Chordata > Aves > Pelecaniformes > Threskiornithidae > Theristicus > Theristicus caerulescens. The sequence continues at coordinate 130,861,295 of CM036558.1, read as the reverse complement.
TCTTCCTTCATAATCGAAACCAGATACTAATTCCCTGTCAGTAAAGTTACAGTAGGGCTATCTCCAGATGAACTTGGCGCACTAAGTGCCACATTTCCAAAAGCAGTCCTATCATTAGAACAATACCTTAGTATGTATGTATAAGATGCAATTCACATGCAAATTTTATGTACCTAGTGTACACGTTTCAAGTAGAAGTCTATTTTCACTAACATGCAAACACTTATCTTTCTTCAAACAGAGTTCTTCCATTTCTCTTATGCTGATTAACAGTTTTATGTCAAAAACAAGTCTACCCCACACATGCAGCCTTTAAGGAAAGAAAATAGCTGTTAAATCAAACTCAGAGGGAAATGTTTCGTCTCTGAAAATACTGCGTAATGCAAGGACACAGACACACACTGTTCCTTTTAAAGAGATTTATGCTTAATCTGAAAATACTGGTTTCTTCACAGCTCACATAGTTTTTGATAACAGACAATGTTTCTATTATAACAGTATTTTGTGGAACTTCTGATAGATCTGAAATTATTGCTTGGTGGATTTATCCAGTGGGAAACTGTGGTAAAAAAGAGGGAGGAAAGAAGCCTGATCCTCCTGGGATTTCTGTCTGAGCACTTGATATAAATCTCCTGTCTTACATTGTTCCCTTCCCAAGACACAGTTAAGATTTTGAAAATAGAGACTTTGGCCATTCTTTTAAAACACACATTGATTGGGAGTTTGCCATAAAACTAATTAAGGTTTGGGATTAAAAATTATAATATCTTGTGCATTTTAGAGGTAAAACTTAGATCCATGAGCTCAAAAAATCATTTGAAATCACACAGATATTCTTTATTTCGCATATAGTAAGATGTTCAAAAGAAACATGAGTCGGTGAAAGAAAAGGCAAGCCAGTGTGTTACTCCAACAACTTAGCAAATCAACTTACTAGTTCTCAAAAATGAATTTATGTTCTGTCTCTGATAACCACTATGACCAGTAAAAACATTTTCTGAATTATTTTTTTCTTTAGTGTTTTCCTATTTTTTTGAAAGAACAAGTAAGATACCAAAGTGGTACAACACTCCAGAAAAGGAAAGAGGAAGTGGTTTATTTTAGCTGTATTTAACACTTAAAAAATCAAGAGAAGACAATGAAGATGCTATTGCAGTTACTTATGCATCAAAGCTGGGCAAATTAATTACTGTCCAGTTTCAACTCAGCCAAAAAGCTAAATGAAAATGTTTTGACTAATTTTTTTTTGGCCCAAACTCTTTCTTTTTTTGTAATTCTGTTCATTTTTCTACCTTATAAGAAGTTCTAAGCAAAACAAAAAATATGGGTTTTCTCCACAATTTTCCAAAGTGAAAGCAGATTTTAAAAGTTATAAAGCACTACTCTACAGAGTTTCATGTGCTTGTTTGCCACTCTTAAAAGGAAAAAGATGCAAATAAAACACTGTTTAGGACAAGATCTGTGAAGCTAGCACAAACATGAGGAAAATTCAAGCTCTTTGAAACAAGAGGTCCAATAAAACTAAAGTTACAAAAAAGAAAATAAAGGAAAAAAAGAATGAAAAATAGTGACACAAGTCATCTGGAATGTTTAGTACTTTCTCCTCTGTAAGAATAGCCACTTAGAAATAGTACACAGACAGAAAGCTAATATGAAATGCAAGATGAGAAAATAAAAAATACGTATATATAATCAAAAGGTTTGGTAACACTTGAAGACATGAACTTCCTAACATTCTGTGCACGAACTCCAATCAGAGACTTTTTCCCCAAAAATTATTTCTGTACCAACCACTTTAGTTTGGAAACATTTTTTTCCCTTGGTACTTTGAAGTCATTCTTTCCCAAATTTCAGGAATATTAACAAACCAGAAGTTTCTGCCAGAAACTGAGTCACTAAGCTGGCCTTACCACTACTGGGCAGACATACAAAAACTATTCTTTATGCAAATACGTGTACCAAACCATACGTATACCTGTATCCATTCCCAAGTGTTACATCACAGTGTACAGAGCCAAACCAGGGATTATATGGAGGATTTGAGAGATTATTCTGACACATCCGTATATTATTGATTAATTAGAAATATAAATTGTATGACATGATATCATCCTGTTTCCTACCTTTCTGCTGCATGATTAGACAGAAATTAGCTATTTCCTTTAAAAGATTCCATGTTTCAAAGGTATTTGCACATGGAAAAAGTCTAAAAACTTTTATAAAGCTCACAAATAAGCAAAATACAAATCCTAGGAGGTTCTTTGTTACATTTCTGTGTAAAAGGCTGCACTCTAGACAAATCAAAACCCATTTAAATGTACAAAAGGACAAATTTACCTAAAATTCACCATGGAGAATAAAGCTAGCAGGCAAAAAGGGGTCATAATGATTCAAAATCAAGTGGCCAATAAAAGCCAGAAAAAAATGGAACTTAGTGGGGAACATAACAAAAGATTCAGATGCAAGTCATCTGGATGCTCTGTGCCTTCCGCTCTGACAGAATACTTGCTATGCATTTATTTACACAAACCTTTGGGGAATAGCAAAGAAAGCTAGGAAAAAGAGGAATCGAAACTATGGGTCAGGTCTAAGAGGAAATGTAATGCTAGGTTTTCCAAATAGATATATCATGTTATATCATGATTTTGATATCAGAAATTACAATTTATTCTCCTCATATCCCAATTTCTAGTCATATGCATTCCAGGATCTACCATTTGTATGTGACTCCCCACAAAACATTAAATTAGGAAGGAGTTTAAAGTCTATAAAGAAAACCAGGGATTTAAAGACATCCTTTGAAGTCACATACACAGTGCTCTACTCCTAACTCTGTTAGGAACAGATAATTTTATATTCCCAGTGACGAAATTCTCTTTTATCTAATTGCATCACCTCTTGGTTTACATTAACACTGCAGTTAAAGGGATGATTATAGTTCATGTAAACATACCTGAACCACCTATAAATACCTGAACTGCCTTTAAATTAGCATCTGCAGATGCTATCACTGAATAATCTTCACAATTCATGCAGCAGCTAAGGAATTTTTGCACAAGCAGAAATCTCTCTGCCAGATTTCAGTGTAGGCATAGGCTTTTATCATCTCACTCAGACACCACATACTGTTACATGTGCTCTGGATAAGGGGAAAACAGTCCATGGAGTTTTAATGTCTTTTAGTCCTGCATGTATTTTCAAGGTACTACTCCCTTTAGAGTGACTCACACCAAAACGTCTCAGCCTGGGAAAGAAGACTTCACACTCAGACTTGAATAGTAGTCTGCTGAAAACAGAGCAGAAGCATCTACAGTGATGGCTTGATCTAATTTGGCAGAACATAAACCTAGACCACCTGTTAAAAACCACACCAGCAGCAAACTCCACACCCTCCCATCTTCCGGGATCTATGGCGTCTATATAGGATGTCAGAGGGTGCCCGTCTTCTTCACAGTACCCGATCAGACTCTATCCCAATATTGCATGGTGCAGCACCCATTCCCTGACACCTTCCTGTCCCCAGCTCTGGAGTTAGTCTGGGATTACATGCCTGGACAAGATAGGAGAACTTACCTCATTTCAAAAGACAAGTCAGCCATCCCAGTGGTTTCTGTGCAAGGAACACAAGGACAATGAGAGCAGACTAGCCATAAACAATAAGGAAGGGATCTAGTGCACGGCTGAAGTTGAGGAAGCTCAGTAGGCTTCCTTCCTTCACTTGAGGAAATCTTCCAGAAGCCCATCATCTTTAACTGCTTTTTAAATATAGTCTTTTGTCGGTATTTATGATCTTCCTCACAGGGGTAATTAATGTCATTAATTTTTCTCTTTGTTATCTGAAGTTTCAGTAGTGTAGTCTGTGGACAGCACATGCAGTAACATGGCTTGTTTAACAGCAGTTTTTTCTCTATTTACAGTCATCAGCTTTTCTGCTTTTGATAGTTAAATAAGATCCACTTGTCAAGCTTCAGACACTATTTTCTGTACAGCTTATTATAAAATTTTCCACCAAATGCTTCTTAATGACCTCAAGTCTCATTAGTATTGTTATAGCTTTGTGATACTCAGATAAAGCATCTCCACACAAACTCTTATTCTGTAAGAATCTAAAATGGTCGAAGCTAGATTAACACCAGAGAATTCCCTGACCAAACAATTAACTCCTGTTCTTTTCTAGAGAGATATATCATGGACAATTCAGACAACAGTTCTAGTCTTTCCACCATTATTCTTCAATTTATGACAAATTATAGCTGGTTCTTTCAATTCTCCTGTCTCCTGCCCCACACGTTCGTGGTCCTCATGGCTCTATGTCATGAAGATCTGCTTAAAGTCCAGTGGTGTATTTCAGAGAACTTACATGTGATTTTTAAATTTCACACAGTACTACGTAGTTTATATGACTATGTCCCAAGTACACATGGAAGTGGTGGAGACCACACTGCAGAAAAACAAACTTACTAAAATATTGCAAAAATCCAGACGGTTAAAGAAAAGTTAGCTGGCCTTGGTAAATAAGCAAGCTAACTTGAAGATTGTTTGGAGCACAGGACATCTTAAAGGAGTCAGGGATACAGATGATAAGCAGGGCAACAATGAAGATTTCACAGGCAAGGCAAACCGACATGAGAATTTTTGAGCATTTTTTCCAAACTAAGTTTTCAGAGAGCATCTGTAAATTGTAGCAGGCACAGAGCATCTCATTTATTCTACATTAGCAGCTCAAGCACACAAGTTACTACACTTGAACTGTACTCCATGTCCCAATGGTGACAGTTGAAAAAGCCATATTTACTTTTTTAATGTACAGATCTACTTTGTTTGATTATACCTATATATTTGATTCCTCTAATATGTTAAAAGGCCTTAGGACATCATGCTTTTTCTCTAGCTAATCTTAAAATATTAACTAAAATATTGCATCTCAAACCTACATTTGTATGCGACTAGTGCTCCTTCCCAACATTCTTGTTCAGAAGCCTTCAAGCTTGTGGCACAGTATGTTTTCTATAATCCCATTTCTTTTTTAATCACATGCAACCCCTTTTTTGTATTCTATTGATGTTAAGAAGAATGAATGCAGCCCTTGCGCTATTAAAAACAAAAAGCTTCTTACTTCCAGGAATGCATTGGCAAGACTCCACAAGAACAAGATTTAACTTTTGAGCATGGCAGTGGGCATACAAGGCTAATGGGTGGTCCTTACAAAAAAAAGAAAAAAAAGAAAAAAAAGAAAAAAGAAAACCCCCTAAAATTCATTCAACAGTACATTAATATTATCTTATACCTTATGCCTGATTAAATTCTTGCAAAATGCTCAATGTGCAAGGCACAATACATGAGAAAATATGGAAGTGGTGTTTGGCTTTTACAAATTGTCATTTAGATCTTTATTTAACCCAAATGAGTTTTGCTTATGTGTGAGGATGTCTTATGATCCATCGGCCAAACCTGAAATTCATTTGTTTTGTCTGTATGTGAGAAAGGACTCACAAAATCATGTTATAGAATGAGTCAGTCTGTTCTCTAAGTCAGTCAGACTAATTGTGCCCTTAGATGGAGAAGGAATTTTTATTATAATAATTTTGCTCAAATGATCTAAATCCAGATCAGTTGTACCAAAAGTGTCTTTGCTAATTTTCCAGACTAAATAGCAAAATGCAAACCTTCCAAATACAGGGGTTTTTTTTTGTAGCCTTTTTTTCCTGTATCTATAAACCTTGTTTTGTTCCACCTTGTGAATGATGTCACCCCTTTATTTAGATGACTTAATATGCTGCTTAACTTGCACTGTAGTCCAAGAGCAGCTATGGGAATAACATTGTTCTGTAGCTACTTTCCCATTTGAAAAACCTCTTAAAGCTGTTATCCATCTGCATTTCGCTCATCGTGTGTGAAACATCTATACAGAAAACAGTAAGCGCTCTGTTTCTTACAGCTATATTCCAGTCTACAAACCAATTTATACTCCAGGACGATTAACCTCTCCTTTTATTTCTCTTTCTTTCTCTCTGTTTTTTTGGGAGGTTTGGTTTTTCTGTTTGGTTGGTTTGGGGGGGATTTTTTGTTTTTTTAATCATAAGTTGTAAAAAGCAACTTGGTGTGATAGCTTGAAAGAATCCCTCATCTTTACATCCTAGATGTCTGGGTGGAGAACTTTACCTTTTATTAAAATTACTGACCTGGGCTGTGATAACTCTATCTATCTATTATTTGAAGATGATTGGTGAAATTATCAGCATTGAAGGTTAGATATCAGTTTCTAAAAAAAACTTAAAAGTTTGGGGGTTTTATTCTAGTTCAAATTATGTCCATTCTCAGTCTCATTTCGTATGATTCATGAAAAAGCACTTACTTTTGTCTAGGAGACTTAAGGCAAGGGAGAATGTTTTGCCAAATAGCTTGAACTAAATGCCAGTTACTAGCAAAGGAATAAGACTGTACTGACAGAGAAAGAGGGAACCAGAAGCTGTTAGTATTGTCCTCCTATTATTATATTCCAGAATTTGGGTCCTGATTTTCTCATATATTTGAGCAGTACAAAGGGAAGGAGGTAAATTGGAGCTAAATGAAGTTTGATGACAAATATCTCAGCATGGGGGAAACAGTTGGTTAAGTCCGCTCTTCTCACAAGTCACTGTACTCCCATGTTTAGCCCATTTGTAGGAAGCTATAGAAACCACAGAAGAGAGAAGACATATTGCTGCACTGTACCCTACTGCAGGTGCTCTCAGTGGGCATACAGAATTAAACCAGCACTCTTCTCAAGCTAAAGTAACCTACACATAGCCATAGACCTGTTCTCTCTAATTATCAAATAATGAGGAAGCTCTAATGATCTACGGCAAGAAAAGGTAATCCTAGTAGCAGGAGGGTCTAAAACTTACACATTATTTTAATGAAGAAGTAGGGTGGAACTTCAATACGACTAGTTGTCCTTTCCAAGTAAGACCCAAAAAATTAAGCCAAATTAAGTTAAAGCTAGTACTGAGGAACTCCTTCAATTGTTTAAATAAATCCCTCTCAGAAGAGCCTCAACATGTCCAAGGAAGTGAGGAACTTTCTGGAGGAGGTATCATAGAAGGTAAATTGACTGGAGAAGTAATCAGAGCAGAGCGTTTTTTAAAAAATACAGCAAGGTGAAAGAACCAGATTATGCAAATGCAAGAGTAAAATTAAACTTTTTGTCTGAGCCAAGAAGCATGTTTCCTAACATTTGGAACTCCACCAATCAAATTTCAAGTAAAAAGTCATATTCCTCCTACAGACAGCCAAAATACCTTCAGCAAACCCGATCTGGTAATCTGATTTGACAAGCCCTATTATCTACAGAACACCCACTGCCATTAATAGCTCCATTCATTTCAAATCACTTCATACAACCAAAAAATGGGTAAAATTAAGAGGAAAGACACCTGTTTAATTGTAACCAAAAGTATGCATAACAACTTATACTGACTGCTTTTTCAATTGTATTCAAATGTGCCTACAATGAAATCCTACAGTATTTATATAAACTGTACAGCACACAAGACTACTTCAAGAAGAGAATATGAAAAAATAAAAATATCATTTCTAAAACAAATACGTATACTAATAGGTTCTGTATTATGACCTTACAATAAATACCAGGCTTTGTCATAACAATGGAGATAAATGCCAACACTGAGAAAATTTCACAGAGATGACCCAAATACTCAGGCTGTGATTTTATAGCACGGTATTTTCAATGGCTATATCACTGAGTAACAGAAAACTGAATTGCTCTTGGAATCAAACAGGAAAAAAAACCCTGTCTTTGTGTCCTTGAAGCCACTTGCTTCATGCAACTCACTATTTCAGCTGCTGCAAGAAGGCACTGGACAAATCCGCTGTGGAGGTATCGAAAGAGAGAGCTAACTGCACTAATAACTCTGCCCTGAAGTAAGAGAGAAAAGGAACGCTCCAAAAGAACAGATAGACTTCATCATCTTGAAGAATAAATGCTAGTTTCCCAATCACTGAATACAACAGCAATACCCATTTCTCTTTTGACTTCCCTGGCTACTGATGAGATGGTAATTTTTTTTTAATTCCTCCAAAGTTTAAAGAAACTGCTACAAGAGTGAAAAGAACCACAGTCAAGTATCATCCAGTTCCTCACCAACTTCAGTAAACAGGGTAGGGAATGAAATGAAGGCGTATAGGCAAAATAAAGCACTGCTTTGCATTCTCTGATAAGTGAAGTGACAAAAGGGGATTTTATGAGGTCTTTCTCTCACAACTCATATTTTAGACTGCAGAGTTATATAGTACAGCCAGTTAAAGGACAATAGCAATAGCCAAGGTTGCTAGGTTTGGCTCAAGATCTGAGCCGTTTGTTCCCTGGTGTGCAGGACTGAGAGAATATATAGTATCTTGGCACCTGCTGTTAGCAGCTACTTTAGGGAATTTAAAATTTAATTAACCTTCATAGTAATCCATACAAGATCTTATGTAAACTCAAAAAGTCCATGTAGAAAACTTAACATTTCTATTTTCTTTACCTTTCTACTTGTTAATTCTTGGACAAGTGATGCCAGTTGAAAAAAAAGGTGCCACGCTTTCATGTAGCTAGTAGTTTGGAAACATTTTACAACATAAGCAATTTGTTTCTAGGGAATTGGGAAGAATCCCATGACTAGCATGTTTGCTCTTTTCTTAAAGCATAAGGCCACACTGCTGACAGCAAAACTCTCTAGAATTACAAGGCCATCCAGTCACTGCTGCTCTGACAGTACTGTGAGCTGAAGTTCCCCGAGGCTCCACAACCCTGCTAAAGAGATGCTGTTACACGGGTTATTCAGTATGCCTGTAGTTATGCTCCCAGAGCATCAGAAAATGTTGTGAAGCCCCTCTTCCTACATAAGTGCCTTTTAAAAGTAGTAATTTACAAGCAAAATGGGAAAAAAGTAGAAACGTAGGGTGGCATATGGCCAAACTTTTGACTTAATTTCACCACAGGTTGCTTTTTATTTACAAGCGGCTAATCCCCTCTCAAACTACACAATAGAGCAGCCATTGGCAAAGGCAGGCAGATAAAATTGGCATGGCTCTGTATTGTTCTTGCTAATCTGAACCATTAACAGAAGGGTGAGAAGGCTAGTTTTGTCATTTAAACAGGCTTAAATCCTTTTTCCAAATGAGCTTTTGTCTCCATAGAAGAATGCATCTAGGAAATTTAAGGGGTTTCTGTTAGTGTTGCATTCTCAAGTTGACTTGGATACAGGAATACCAACCTGTTTATTTGGCCCTCATACTGTAAATGCAAGAATTATTTCCAGCTGTCAAAACCGAAAGGGGTTCAGCCTGATTAAATTATTTCTCAGAGGTGAAACAGGATGAGATTATAAAGTGCTAAGAAGCAACTATTTGAAATCCTGAACTGCACCTGTGCAACTAAATCTCCATTTATACAGGTGCTTTTCAAATTGGATTTGAACCTTTAAATTCCCTGATTCATCCCCTGGAAAACCACAGAAGCTCAAATAACTAATGAAATTCAGAGACAGAAAGGCTTAAAATAGTTTCAAGCTGTGAAGTAAGGCCTAAGACTAACTATGTTCTTTGATTCATTGTTGATGCGACACATCAAGCATAAACATAAGTTGCACAACCCAAATGCCAGAGGTCATAGGGTAGCCAGTAGCTAAGTAATTATTTTTTCTTTAGCACAGGAGAGGTCATCACCTGGCCCATAAGCACAATACATAGCTGAAAACCTGGGGAAAAGAATGTACTGGTCAGAATGATCTGGTTTTGTTTTGCTTTTTACCTGGCACATCTTGCGCAGATATTCAATGTGACCTTTGCTTGAGGCTCAGCCGTATGAGCACTTCGAGTTTGATTGAATTTGCTCCCAGAAGACATCACACTTGTTACTCCTTCCATTCTTAGATCATCAAGATCCTCTGCAACAAGACAGAATGACTGGATGAACACACGATTAAATTTTGTAGCAATAAAGGTGCTTCACTGGTAGAATCTCTAAAGAATGGAACAACTCAAAAATCAGGAAGGAAACACACACTGTTACTTGTATAATAATAGGAAAAGACATTTGAGAGGATTTTTATTTATATATATTATCATCTTGTCACAAAGGGTTCCTTTAAAAATATTCAGTATCATTTCCACTTCAAACAGTGTTGCATATTTTTTCAATCTTTATTTCTCCAATGCATTTATAAAAACTTGTCATCAAGAGATGCTGTCCAATAGCTCCATTTGACATAGGGCGTATTGAAGAGAAAATTCATTTTTTTCATTCATCCTCCTCTAATTTTTTTCATTGTCTATTCACTTAGGAAGGAAAAAATATTGCTAAAATAAAAGTGCTGTGCTAAACCCAGAAAATGTGAAATGGATACATATATCACATTGAAAGAGACCATAATGTGCATACTTATACCCACCACATTGCTGTAATATTTGGACAATTCATAATAATGACTGGATTTTCCACTACTGTAAAATCATTCCCATTTTGCAGGAAAACAGTTGAGGCTCTCGTAGTATTTGTTGCCCAAGCAACAAATAGTTGGAATAGTGTAGCTCTGTTAGACTGCAAATGAATTGTCTTGGTTTACAGTCAGGACATTCTTTAGGGATAATCTGTATATTTTTTGCTAACATAAAATAGCTAACTTCTGTATACCTAATGTATCCATAAAGACCAATTTTCAGTTGTTTATAATTTGGTTAGGTTCTAGAAAACACTGACTAGCTGCTATTAAATGAGCACCGACCATTCCATGTACTGACTGATGCATGTGGGTTATGGTATACAGTATGTGATCATCTAATTAAAATGTCTTTCAGGTAATGTATACACGTTTTATCATATATTTATGTTTACAAAAGAAACCTGATGTTAAAGGATCTGAGTGGAGCAGAAAGTGCATAAAGGCAGACTTTAAATCCTGACATCAGACGGGGAAAAGTCACAGAGAACTTTAAAATCAGAAGAGGCAATGTTCAATTAGAATTTAAAATACACAAGTAGTCATTATAGATACACGGTAGAGTACCAGGCTCCTCTTCATACACAAAAGAGTGAGATACAGCCCTCCAAATCATTACCTGAAATATTTCTGGTTGTCCTCTATAGTTCATAGATGCTACTCTTACCACTGTGCTTCAAACTCCGCGCAGTATGGTCAGATTGTCAGGATTATGCCATGTTAACTACACTCTTTTTGGGAGACACCCATTTTAATAAGCAACATCCAAGAACAGCAAGGCTAAACTTAAATGAAATTTTTGTGACTAAAGTCCTTGAATTAGATTTTCTTATCTGTAATGTTTTATTTTACTCCTTAAGAAAACTCTCCTCCCTCCCATAATTTGTTGTTTTGGTGGTGTAAATTGACAGTTCCACTGAAGTTTCTGGCATCGATTTACACCACTTCCACACCTTTTTCTTTAAATTTTATCTGTGGTTAATATACAAAGTAATTCAAAGGACTTGGAAAGCTATATGATAAAGAATTATGAAATCAATCATCCATGAGTCATTTCAGAAAAGGTATTACATATTCAGAACACATTATGTATTAAAATAAATACAGTTTAATTGTGCTTTAAAGAGGTGTGAAAAGTTCCATATTTTTTAACAGATGTAAACCACTGGATGGATTACAGTTTAAATGAAATTGAAGCATATGCCTCAGTTTTTTTTCCCTCCTAAACAGATGTGATTTCTTTAAATGAGGTTTTCAACTGTTCTCTGCTTGATTAACTTTTGGCTCTCTGACGACTAGGACTGTTTCAACAGAGCGATGACATAAGCTGCCCTCTGTCATACCTTTTATATTTGAATCTGTATATCAAAAGCATGCCTTTATTCATTTTTAGTCAACTACCAACATTTTTCTCGAGAGAGAAAATTCAGTGAAACTTTGTGCAAGAAACGTGGATTTCAGAGGTGCCTATAGTCGTAGCTAACAGAAAGTAGGCAGAGTATTATACAGTATTGATTTGTTGTGACACGCCGTTAGACCAATAGCAGTAATGTGCATGGTAAAATGTAGATTTAAAAAAAAAAAACAACTACATCATACGCAATTGTTAATTTTCCTCAAGGATTTTTCATTGATCTAATTCAGCATTGGATGGAATTTGATGGCAAGCTACAAAAAGCTGTTAATATTCCAACTAGACAGAGAAGTATAACCCCATCTACCAAATCCGAACAATAACTGCAGCAGTTTGATTTAACTTTGATTACTGCACTTCTGCCTCAGTACTGAATGATTTCAGTTTATTCTAGATGCCTCAAACCTACAGTGCAGATACTGCACTTTCTTCTCACTAAAGCAAATGGGCTTTGAGAAGCTGCCTGGTTGCCAATACCCATAACTTTGGATGGGAATTTTTGAGTTGTGAGCAAGTTTACATGCCATCTGGGAATCTTCCTGATTGACCACATTAATTATTGAAGGCCCTTAATTAAAAAAAACACAATAAATCATACAGTACTTTTAGTACTAAACTCTGTGTGTGTGTGCATGTGTATATTTTGTTCAACAATTGATGCATGTTTTGCAGAAGAATATTTGTTCATAAATAAGGATGTTATTAAAATAAATACAAACAATGAGTGCAATAATGCATTTTAAGAATAAAAAAAAGGTTTCCGAAGGTTCAGGTGTTTCTATGTAACATTGGAAAGAATCAGTCTTAGCAAAAAAGGATTTCATTGAGAAGTCAATTCAGTTACAGGGTCTGGAACACTGAATCTTTTCTCTTTCTTTGTATTCTTTGCTAGACCAACTAGTGATGATACAGCTGAGTGGTTCAGTGATTTTATTGAGCAGCAGTGAGGTAATTCACTGAGAAAAGAGAAAGAAAAGCCAAGCTGATGACTGCTTATGTGATGGAAGACAAGAATACTGTGAAACTTCTCAAACCCTTAGGAAATTGTTACTTATCTTTGTATATATATCTATAGGCTGGAAGTTCACGTAAATGAAACAATCTCACTTGTGCTAATAAAAGTTTGTTATTTTAATGCACAACTGTGCACTGTATTTCTTTGATTTACTGTTAATTTTCTGCTATTCTCTATGTGAATAGGGTATGTGAAGACCCTATGTTGTCCTGTAGCAATTTCCATTAAGTATGTTCTGTGTAGTAAAAAAAGCTACCTACAAAACAAACAAAAAACCCTTACATTTATCTCAAATCAGCAATTCACCAAAATAAATTCACACAGCTGCAATCTTCGTGCATTGCCGTAACAATAATACACAAAAATACTTAAAAGTGAGATAAAGATCACAAATGTAATATAGCATAGCACAGAACCAGATGTTTTCTATATTAATAATAATGCTGCACTAAGCTGAATTCTTTGTGATTTTTTTATAGACAAGTTTCATCAAAAAGGGAAGGGGAAAAAGGGTATCTATTTCAGCTAAACAAGAACATCGCCCAGTAACAAGGAATTGTTTTTAAACGCAACGTTGTTTTTAATTATTTACTTCCTTGCTTTTTGGGGAGGGAGGGCTGGGGAGAGGGAAAGGGACACTAATGCCAAGCATCCTAGAAACTGTGCAAGATGTCTTGGGATGAGAGGGTGTGGAATCATCTTACGAACATCTCCTACAAGACTCGCACACCATTCACGTCAAGGACAGAGCTCTTCTTATGCAAAACTCCTATTAAATGCAGTGAAATTTCAGTTGCACAGAAGGCTCACGTAATCAGGTTATGTGCTACATTGTTTGATACGATCCAGTCACTTTTGTCTCCTTCCTCCATTATAAAACATGTAGTAATTTTCCAGGAATAATTCAAGAAGTATAAGGTGCAAAGCTGGAAAAAGTCCTGGTTCATCTTTAGAGAGGTTATGACAGCTCAGAGTTTGTCTGTTCAGTCTAACACTAAGAAAAGCACTAAATGTTTTCATGTGAGAGTAAAAAATTCAGATAATGAATTCTGATTTATGTTGTTGCAGGCCACCAGTCAATTCTGATGCACCAGTAAAATAATGCTTCTTTCTTTGAAGCAATGAATTTCTCAAGGCAGTGTTCTTACATCGTGATAGACACTGATGTATTCTATGTACATGGTATTGATTTGTCAGGGATTGTTGACTGAAGCACAGACTCTTAATACACCCTACCACTCTCATTAAAAAAAAAACCAAAACCAAACAACCCCCCAAAAAAAACAAATGGAAAAAAAATTCAACCCAAAAAACCAAACCAACAAAACCCTACTGCTGATAGCAGTTCTGCTTGCATTCCAGGAATTTATGCTGCTTTATATGCCATACTTGTATGTTTCTTATTATGTTAACCAATCCTCTCTATTTTAGATAAATTTTCTTACCAATATCAAGAGAGCCCAATAAAAATCCCACCTTAACTCCAAAAGAACTGTTGGGATGAACAGGAATTAAGCTTCCAGACAAAGAAGAACCATTAATCTAGAACACCTGATGCTCCACTCCTGAAAATGATGTTTAATCATTTACTTGAACAGAAGCAAAACTAGAGTTATCTTCTGCTAACAGGACATCTCACTTTGTTTCTTCTTATTCATCTATGACTTGCTCCAAATCAGGCAGATCAAGTTCATAAAACAAGTCTTGGATATCCCAACTGCCCAAACCACCAACTGAATGCAACATTACAGTCTCATTTTATTTAAATGAGAAAGTCCATAACCATAGTTGAAAAGAACTGGCATCATGCCCTCTTATCATTCCCTACTGGTAATCCTAGGACAAATGATCTAATATCATCAAATAACCACTGCTCACCCACTAGTTCAGCAACAATAACTGACTATACAACCACTGTGCTCCACACCAATAGTGATTTCAAACACATTGGCCTAAACTATCAACTAGGTAGTTTCATTCAGCGCTAAAGAATTATTTCAAACACTATTTTTACAGTAACGGCAATCTACTATTGATTGGAGCATATTAATTACTTCTACATTTCCAATAAAATAAAACTTAGAATATTTCACTTGTTACATCACATTCTATAATGCATTACTGCAACAGCCATAATTGTACAAAAGTACTTGCACTCTAATAATAATATAGAACTGCAAAAAGGTAATAATGAGAAACCCCACAAAGCAACTAGAAATTCTGGACTTCAGAAGGCATCTAAAGGAATGTCTTTTAATGTTTTTCCTTGGCAAACTTTTTCATTTTTGCACTTTAGCTTTAAGTAAAACAACTTCTAAAATTAAAAGCAAATTTTGATCAATATTTCTCATCAGCTCCAATTCTGATGTCATTTATTTATGCAACCACTATATTTATAGTCCAACTCTGCATTCTTAAAGAAAATAATGAAAAAAAGCTTTGTCATAATAATAGAATAAACCATGTTTAAATGAGTGAGCTTTTTTTCAAACAAATCAAAAATATCAAAGCATTAGAAAAGAATGTATATTTAAGAGGTTTCATTTTGCTTTTAACTTCAGTTTGTTTTTTTATTTTCTAACAAAGAGGAGCCAGCCATAATATTTTTCAAGTGTATTTGGTTAACGTAGTACAGATGTTCCTTACAATATATATCCAAAATACTGAATTTCACATGACATTGTCACTTACATTTTTCTTCATTAAATCTATTTTGAATTAAACTGATAATTTGCAAGCTGTTTATATGACATTTTACAAAAATGAGCTAAGAAGAATAATAATTCATTAATTCAGCAATACACCTCACTAAACATAAAGCAACTACAGTGAATTTTCAGCCAGTCAGAGATTATATTAAACTGTTTAGCTTTGTATGAGTCAATTTTTGCACTGAGGGCCACATTCGTATTTCTTTGCAACCACCTAATTTACTCTACCAGCCCCTTGGCAGGATTAAGCTTAGCTGGCTTGTCAAGAGGCCAGTGGAAATTCATACACCTTTTATTGAAATGAAAGTTGAGGCAAAGCATAAAAATTACAAATAATCTTATGCCAAACATTTCCAGTAACATTGAACCTTCCAACAGCTTTCTTTCGAAAAATTATTAGTGCAAGCATTTCTGGAGTGCCAGTTACTAGAGCATCTGTATGTTCTCTTCCATAAACCTATCTTGATCAAGGATTCCTACAGTGGAAATACCTCTCTTTCCCCAACTTCTTTTTTCTCTCTTTTTTTTTTTTTTAAATTAAAATGATCAGATTCCAAATGTAGTCAAACACCTTACTTGTCCTTCAGAGAATCTGCTTCACAAAGAGAGAAACACACTAAGTAAGAAGCAAGATGCTCCTCCAGCTTAAATTTTCTACTGAGAAACTAGCGCATCTCCCATTTTAAAAAAATGCTTTTCAGTCAAGCACTACACCCAAAGGCACCTGGCTGCAGATCAAGCTGTTGTGTTAGCAAAGTTTCAGTTAATTTAGGGACTCGTATATGAGTGATCTCAGACTGTATAGTTTGGGCAGGCAGCGAGAAAGCACAGAAATCTCTAAACTCTCTGTGCGCACAGGCACATTTAGCAAAGGATACTTAGTATGTTGCATGTGAAAGTTCATAGTAAGCTCTAGGTGAATTAAAGCCCTGACTGAGAGAGTAACATATCAGTAATTGTATGATAATCACCAAAACTCTTAGATAATAAGGTAGAAGAAACAAGCTGTGGATCTTTGTTATTGCTCTTCAAACTTCTGCCTAGCTCCAAAGGGACAATTACCCTCCTTGTTACCTCTGCTAACTGTGAATCAAAGATAAGAATAAGATGGCATCCAACAACTGAAGTTCTGCCATTTCTTCCAGTTCCATCCCTCTATCAACTTGCATCAACTCTGCCTTGTCCTGAGACAAGACCATCTGTTTTGTATCACTATCCCTATTTTGGCCAGACACTGGGACATCTGGAAGACTGCACTGTCTACACTCAGAGAAGCAGACACTGAGCTGGATACCATCAGCATACCAATGGCATCACAGCTGACAGTACATGCTCTTCCTCACTCATTGATTAAATTCATACCACTGACGTCTTTTGAGAGAGGGTAGAACAAATTTTTTAAATATAATTCTATCTCTCCAGCTGGGTCAAGCAGATAAACTAGCAAGTATGTCAAAACCATCCCACACATCCAATAGATTAGCCAGATAATAAAGTTCCAAATAAACCACACAGTTTTCCAATATTTTTTTTACTGAAGAGAAGTAAATGTTTTTTTAAAGAAACTTTTGGTTACTGAAAAAACTGCGTAGCTGCAGGCGTTGTATAGGTGCTGCTTATTCTGTTAGATTGTTTTGTGTAACCTACCAGTTCAGTGCACTATCGGGTTACATTTGCTCATGCTTTTCATTTGGACAAGAGAAAATTAGAAGGTTTTTGGTTTTGCCACAATGCTTGCGCATACTGCAATATAAGACAGAGAGCTGGCTGAAATGGAAAATAATCTAGTGGTACATATAATACATGAGGCTGCTACACTTTTACTGAATATTGCAGGACAAGATTATTGGCTAAATAGTAAATCAGGCATTGCAGCATGTTAGTTCATGTAATGTTAGCTCACGCCTACTATCTTACACATTACAGAGATACATTTGCTTTTACTCAGCACTACTTTATCTTCTGGATATGAATTAGAACCACACATTTCTCCAGAAGTTCTCATTTCAGAACTATAAAACCATCTTTTAAAAAAATCAGAGTGTTACCTGACAATTCTGATTCTCAAGACATACTAATGTTAATCATGACTCCATCGAACTCAAGTGGAATTTGCCATTGACTCCACAGACTGAAAATTTATCTAAAATATTGCAAGTTTCTCTCTTTTGGGTTTTCGCTCCTTAATATAAGAGCTGTGAAACTCCCATATCTTGAGACGTGTTTAACTTTGGAGTCCACAGCAGTGGAACAGAATGTGAACCACATCCCCTGGTGGCCACCGTATGCCATCCTCTGTGGAGCATGAAAACTGCAGGCTAACTATTCAAAGCAATTCTATCAATTGAGACGCACGCAGAGATCCTAGCATGGAAAGCCAATTCAGCATCAGATAACAAATGTTCCTCAAAGAGTTGTAAAAAAAAAAAAAAAAAAGGTTGAAGGAAGCACAAAACCTTAGGAAGCACAATAGTCATATGCTGGAAGGAGGCAGCAGAAAAGGGTACATCGTAGCACAGAAGATAAGTTACTAATTCAGTATATTTTCCTTCTCAAAAAGAACTATCTGTACTAAATTCCTAGAGTGCAGGCAGTTTGACTGATAGATAACCTAAAAATGAAACAAGGTCAAACTTGCAGTACAAACCATATCAACAGGAAGAAGAGAGACAATAAAAAAATTAAGACGTCTAAACTGAAAGCATCTTCAACAATATACAGCAGAGGAGATCTATTTCAAGCAAAAAGAAAACAGGTAGCATTGCACTAAGAAGTTAGGTCAACACAAAAAGGCCAAGTGATTCATGGTTTTCAGTCTTCAGGCATGCTAGCAAAGCTCACTGGCTCTGAAATACTATTAGCTCAGGTGGTGGATGAATGAGATCAAACTCCAAGGTGCTAACCAGCAGTCACTAAGGGTGCAGTTCTGTAATCCAGTAGTTTGTTCCCAGTGATAGAGAAAGTCCCACTCATTTCCTTGCTCTTTCCCTTTCCTACCATTACCAGTGATATTGGTGGTTGATTTTTATTTGACCCTGGTGTGAGCTCATTCAGGGGAAAAATATTATGTTATTGCTGAAATCTTTTGCATCTGGCTTAGTGAGCTGCATTGGCACACCGAGGGCTCACAGAAGCATTAAAATCAGTTTAAAGGAAACAACAGGAGTGTACAGCCCTGCGTGGAGGAACAGAGGAGCAAGTAGGACCACCTTCTTTAATGAAAGAAATCTATCATATTCAGTTAGGCTCAGCCCATCTTCCAGAATTGTACCCCCAAAGAGGAAAAGCGTTAGGTATTTAAGCACCACTAACAATTCAGAATATGAACATGCTGCTACAGGACTAAAGCACCAGAAGACAAAAAAAAACCCAGAAGTTTATCAAAGTACCAGAAATAAAAGTAATTAAGACATCATTCTTACATTGATGGAAGGATACCCCATCTGCAACTCACCACTGCTGCTTTTAAGGATCTTAAAACTTAATGTAATTTTGCTTCTCTCAAGACACAAGAATCAAAGTTTTTGAAAACTGGTATTATATCAGAATATTCAAGTATGTATTCAGAAAAGCATTCCTAATATATTACTAAAACATGATTCTTAATAGTATGTGTTACCACATTAAAGATATGATTTTGGATTTTTTAAAAAAATGTATTACATTTGCCAAGTAATCACCTTTCTTTTTTTTCTTATTTAACTGAGTAACGCCAAGCTGATATAATCTAATATGACTGAACTTGTAAATGATCTTAAACTGCTTCTCATGTTCAAGCTTTCTTGCTATCAACACAGTGTCTTACCTTCTCATCATCCTTTCCTCATCTGTTTTAGAGTTCCTGAAATATGGTAATGTACATGAAAATGAATTCTGAATTCTGATACAACTGTACAAAGATTTTTTTAAAGTGAATGCAGGTTTAATGGATGAGTCTTGCTCTACCAATAGCTGAAAGAAAAATTGAACTTGCAGCTACTTTGAAACTTATCACAGAGAGGTCACTAATGTGCTCAAAGAATTTTCAAAACTTAGTAATTTATCAGTTTCATTATCACGGATACAAATGTTATTCTGAAACTAATGTACAGATACATTTGCTCATCCATAAAATGATGTCATATCAATTCAACTGCATTCCTCCAAATGCAGCGCCCCTTCAGTTTCCCAAAATACAAGAAACAGTTTGTAACACCTGATAATACTTCAGCAGCTCAATGGAAATACTTTTTTTCAGCTCCCAAATGCCATTTTCAATTCTCTATGTACACTCAAAGTTCCCTTTCAGATGAGTACCCCAAAACAGTCCTGAGCAAGAAGCTCTCCCAGCTGTCAAAAACTCTCACTATTCCTTATCACCTGAGCAGCTTAGTTTGCAGACCTTCTCATAACCCTTTCAATAAGCACCCTGAGTAAACATCCATAGCAGCTAACATAACTTCCCATCGCATCAGTGAAAGTCTCCCACCTGTTTAATATTCTGTTCAAGTATCACCTACTTATGAAACATTTATCTATGTGAAGATTCAATATAATGTGAAATATTGTCAAATTATTGCTCATCTACCAGTTAGAAGTTATGTCCAATATAAACAAACCAAGGCAATATAATCCAGACAAATTCTTAAGAACAGGTTATCAGAAACAGAATTCCCAAGGCACTGGTGGTATAATTATGATGTTTATAGAATTTGGAAGCTTTCACAGAAGAGTTTTGATTCCTTAAGCAAATACATTATTCAATCCTTTTCACCAATGCTTTTGAACACATCAATAGACAATCAATATTCCAAGATGAAAAAATAACTACTGCTCAGCAGCTAGACCTTAACAATATTTTGTCTCTGGTAACCAGACACACATTTAGAGCAAATTTCACAAACTATTATTTTTATCAGATCATTATGTGAGTATTCATAAAAAAATGCAACGATAAAGTCAGCCTAATTATTTGTGACTGACATAACCCAGTTGCTATCCATTTCCTGAAAAATATCAGGAAAATGAGTTCCTCTCAGAAATACTTGTATATGTCAAAAGATTTTTCTCTTCCTCTAAGGACATCCAAGTAAGCACAAAAAACATTTGATAAAATCCCCCACAAAGATACATTTCCCCATACAGCCAAATGGAGAAATAGGTCTGCAAACTATTGTCAGACACCTTGCCAAGCCTCCTCTATCCTAAACATTACTTAGAGTACTTCTGCAGTTAGGTGATAGTGATTGAATAATTAAATCTGTGACATTCTGAGGAATTGTCTCTCCACAGTCATTAATTCGCATTTGCCTGTGGTCATATATACACTAACTAACTAACTGAGAGTCAGAAATAGAAATGAAATGATGTATGAAGTTCCTTTGTATATGTAAAAATGACAACCATTCAGTCAGCTTCTGAGTATCCTAAATAAGTAGAGTAATCCATATATCAAGAAAAAGCATTTGACTTTGATGTGCTGGAGTAATCTTTTAGAGATGTGGCAGGTGAGCAAGAGGAAACAATTCCACAAGTAAGCACTAATTAGGAATGACTATATTCTCTATGTGTAGGAGAGAAATGAGGACTCTGGTCCACAGTTCAATGTCTGAAGAAGGAAATACATGTCCAGTTACAGTTACTTTTTTTATACTGTAACAGGGAACTATCACAGTGAACGGTAACTTCTCTGTAAGGCATATACAGGACACACACCCCTCTCTATAGTGCTTTGCAGATGATTTGCTGACCAGTTGATTTGCCTTCAGGTGTTCAGAAATCTACAAGCAACAAGAGGAATGTTTCCACATAAAAACTGTAAAACGTGCACATGGCAAGTATGGCTTATCTTCTCAATCTCAAAGCTTTATGTTTAGTTAGGCAAAAGATTATGTATGAGAACAAAATTAGTTATCCTTCATTTGCATTTCACATAAACTATAAATAATGATTTATAATAATGATTTATGAACAATAACAATAAATGCCAATTTTATATAATACAAATGTTACTTTTTCCAGCCTACTGGACAATACTTTAATTCTCTGAACAATCTTGAAGCTGAAATTTCACATCAGCAGAGACTTGAAGGAAGACTAAGAAAGTATTATGAGCAACATTACTTTGGTACTTCAATATCAGCATTTATAGTTTCCAAAATAGGAAAATTTAAAAGTCAATAACATTTAGAAATTCTGCAATAATGTAGGAATGTTGTGGAGAAAAAAGAAAGTATGTTCTTTACCTTTGTTGGAAAGGACAAATATGTGACTATTACTTTTTTATTATGAACTATGCCTTTAAGAACAATTTTGTATTCTTATTGTTTCATTTACAACATCTTTTCAAGTTTTTATTCTCATCATATTGAAAAGAAAACAATCTCTTTATAACTTCTGGTTTTAATAAAATAAGGGGAGAAACCTTTTTGAAGCTACAATTGGATTTGTCTCTTTGCATCTGGTTAAAAATCAAAACTGAAAAATCCTATTATTTGCATATTTATTTATATTTAATTACTCCCAGGACTGTAAACTTTCTGTGAAGAGAATTAAAAACAATGGAATGACTATAGTTCTTTTCATTTCTATTTTATTCCTTCATTATTGGATACTTCAAAGATACACCATTTCTTTACAGAGAAGAAACTTGGGCTACATCAACGTTACCCAGAAAACAGTAAGCCAATAAATGTAACCTTTTTGTGCTCAAAACTCCTCCTTCTGTCACAAAGGCACATTGTAACCTCAAGTGCTCAGTCCAGGAATGTATAAACTTTATGCATTTAACATCACATGCATACATACATATCCTATTAAATTTTCATTTCTTTTTCAGCTGCTCAATATCTCAATATTTTGCTAACTATTTCCATCCTCATTTTTGTATTTTCTTCCAAAGGTGACTCACCATCTCTCTTCCCATGACCATACTCCCTCCCAGCAAAACCTTGGCTTTATATGCATCAGTGGCCAAACTCATTTCACTGCACTGAAGTCAGGATTTAACTCTTTTAAGTGTGCTTCCTGTGCAGCTTATTGTTCCAAGATAGTGATGATTTAAGGAGCAGTTTCACCATCAGTTTAAGCTAAACTAAGTCTGCACTGCCACTGAAAGAGCCAGGCCTGCCTGTCTCCCACTTCGGCTGACATTTCCCATCCTTACGCTAGCAGTAGTGCTTGTGTGGCCCACAATGAGCTGGGCCAGGGAGCTCATCTGTCTGAAGGTTATCTCCTTCTTGCTGGGTTGATCTTCAGCCCAGCTCAGACTCACTCTCCAGTATCTTCTTTGAGGTTTCTTGTTCAGACATGGACTGTTTTCAACAGGCAATCAGAAGAGTTGATTTTAAAATACAGCTTAGTATTTTTTCAATTCAATGTCTGGTGATATAAAACCAGTTAAATTAAACCAGGTTCATGGCTGGTTGTTGAATTTAAAATAGAGGATACCACCAGGAAGGATCTTCATAGAAAATAACAATATACCTTCGTAGCCCTGAAATATCACTTTTACTTTCCTTAGAATGTGAAGCTGAAATTCTGTAGGCTACAATCTCAGAATATATTCAGCTGATATTAGAAATTAGTTTTAGGAGTTATTTTAACACCTCTTGTTTTGGATTTAGTTTATGCAAGAAATATTGTATGTATTATCTTGAGATCACTGCAGTAGTACGTAAGTACAGAGACAACATACAGAAATTGCCAAAACTTTCATAGCTACAAAGCAAATGGTTAGAAAATAAATTTGCTCCAAAAATAGATATTAAGCTTAAACCAACACTCCTTCTGACTACAGCAAAAAAAACAATAAGTGTAATAAGGAATTACATACAACAGCTTCCAATGTCAACTCCTACTTACTATAACTCCATAGACTTCAAATTATTTAATATCAAAGATAACTCATATCCTTATATTTAATCTAGCATATTTCCTCTTTCTTGCCTCATCTTTGTCCATAGGCATACTTTTTTTTTTAGATTTGGTATCTGGATGTATCCTTACTGCACTTGCCTCTCCCTCACCCTCCCAGTCCTCACTAATTTATGCAAAGGATCTAGTAGCTATTTACGACAACAGACAGACATCCTTCAGCTGAAATGCTCCTTTACGTTCTTTTTTATTTATTTTCCAGCATTATTATTGTGTGATGTTATAAACTGATGATTAGCCCTGATTTCTTATTAATTCTTCCGGTTTTGAATTTCTCATATCCTGAATTCTTTCCAGTCTCCATACACTCCCACTCCATCACTTCTCTTGCAGTATAGCCTTTGCTACGTTTTACCTCTTTCTCATCTCTGCTACATTAATAGTCAAAATGTCCTACATATAATAATACTTACTGGCAGTACAGTCACATACAAAGTACTATGCCTTCAAGAATGCTGGGTCATTAAAGAAAATACAAGAAGAGAAGCTGGTAGCACCACTTTTGATGTCAGCAGGTACACTGCAGTACTACAGCGATGTGTCTAAGCTAGCACTGAACTTGCAAACTCGATGTATTGTGTGCCGCGGTAACCCTGTGAGTCACAGCAATGGCTAATGAGCTTCTTGGTCTGCTCAGAATAGCTACATGCACTTTACAAAAGCTGGCATTGCTAGAGGTATCTGACTTGGACTATCTAGCCTGAAGCTATCCTTTGTTTGCAAGGCAGTCACAGCATTTTCTGCAGTATTCATAATTTTACCTGATGAAAGTTCTGCCGTGTAATTTGCTAAGACAGCAAAGTAGACAAATGGGATACTTGAAATTGTAGGTGGGCTGAACAGCTGTTTAGAGGTGCCGTTATTTATTTTTTGTTTTCAATCTCTCTCCTCATTTTTAGCAAGGCTTTCCAAACCTAATTTTGAGTACTGTAAGTATCAGAAGTTACCTTTCTGAAAAACAATATGTTGCCTTTCTACTTTGCTATAAATGACCTTTTACTTCACTCTGTACTTTCTTCTCCGTGTTTATTCTTCCTCCATCCTCTGTTTTGCTTTCAGCAATTACAACCATTAGAAAAAATTATTCCACTTCCATTTAATTTTACAAAACAGAACACTCTCAGAATCTCTTCACATGCAAAACACTATTAAAAAGAATGGCTGGCCAAGCAACAGACTTTTAATATCTGCTGAATCAACAAAGTTTGGATTTTGTCATGTTATTTACTGTTTGTCATATTATTTACTGATTGCAGCATTTAAAATTACACTTATCTTACGATTTTTAAATTCAGTGTTGCACTTGATACCACGTTCAATGGTAAGAGCACACACCTTGCAACAAACAATAAAATTAAAATTCTGCCTGGTCAGTGAAAGAAACACAAACAAACAAAAAAAAGTAGAGGTGATTATTCTGTAAGCAGCAAACCTAATGAGTCTTGAATTCTTATGGATTTGTGTTACCTCCCAATAATTCTTTCATGTTAATTTCAGCTGTTTCCCTCCGTATTTCTTATAGTATCCTCGCCCTAGCAATTCTGCCCTTCTTCCTTCTTTTCCTCTCCTTCATTAACTCAAACAGCTTGTCCCAAATTGCTTGAGCAAGTCAGCAGATGCTTTGTTTGATTCAGAGCCATAACACTGATCAATCTGCAACAGTACTTCTTTAGTTTGTACTGAAGCTTCAGAGTGGTACTAATGAGACTGTCTTCTATCCAGACACCAATTTTCAGGAAATTGGAAGAAATTTCATATATTAGAGACCTGTCAAATTCCATTGACAGTTGTCAGTAGATTTAAAAGTTACTAGGACTAGAACTCAAAGGCAGATGGGCACACCTTACAAAATCATATAAGTGCACAGAAAACCAGCCTCACAGGAAACCCGAGGCTGAAAACTTACAGGGAGAAAAATGGTATACAGAGGATATCACTACTGGTTTACATCCCACTAAGCTCATGGCTTTGCAGCTATATGACTGTGAACATTTCCACCACTTAAATACACACCAGATAAAACAAGTATTTCCCTTTTTATCAGATTTCAGTAGTTGCAGTTTTATAAGCTTTTGTCCTTGAAATATCAAACGTATGAGGTCTCTGGCAGACTCACCCTGCCTGATGTTGCTACCAGCCAAAACCATCTTCCCCTCCTCTGACAGACATTGCCACTCTCCTAGGCAGAAATGGGCTTCCTTAATGCGCTGGGCTGAAACAACAGTGATTCACAAGCTGATTTACAAGCAGATCAGATGTCTCTGCCCTGAGGGCTTCCATATCTGTTAAAGGTGCAGGGCAAAGCAGATGGCTGAGGGTGACAATAACTTCACCCAACAGTCTCCTGCCACAAGTCTGTCAGAACCCGAACAAGAACCAATTTATACTCACTAATGATTTTGCATGCCCTTTTTCATTCCTTCTCTAAACTGGTATGCATAAAACTCTTCAACTTCTCTCTGTCCCCAATCATTTCCCTCTCACATTTTCCAACCTCCTTCCCATCTGCTGTATCCACTCTGAGATGAGGGTGAGTAGAACCGAAAGCCTTTATAACTAAACCGGGATAGCTCACTGGGTACACACAGGGACAACTGAAAGAGACTTGAAAGAAGTCAAACAGATATGTGGTGCAGACAATGTTACATTTTGACCTAATAGCATGGGTCAAAGTTACCTGGCTCCTTTTACGTCCACAGCTGTTATGGGCCTACAAACACCTCATCACAACTGTTCACGTCAATTTAGTAGTCTGACAATCGTAGCAGTAGTTCAAATCATTCTTTCTCATATGTTTCCAGACATTTCTCAACCACAAAATTCATCTACTGTCATGCTGTTAATTTTTAGAAAATTCGTCACTTGTGTTTGGTCTTGACCAACCTAAATATTTTTGTGTTATGTTGTAAATATCATTTCACTTATCACCCACCTCCCAGTAGAGACTTATATTAAACTATAACAGTCTAATAGAGGTACTCCACTGCTACTGGATTGCTAAAATAATAAATATGAAAAAGCAACATGTATTTATTCACTATTATTATTTTGCCACATGGGCAGCTTCTAATCTATGACAGCACTTTATTTCTCACCTTGTGACTATTTTATTTCCTTAGTATCCTTTTGTGAGAGGTTTTGACAAAGGTTTTTTATGAAAGTCCAAGTAAGTCATACCTACTGGCACTCCTTAGCCAGTATTTTGCCAACACCTTCATAGAATCGTAATTATACACACAAAAAAGGAAAAGAGCTGCACTCAAGCCTATTCACTAGAACAGTCCCCTTTTTACAGCTTTCTAGGGAGAAAAATAAACTTGACATCACTATGCACATCCACCTTTAAAAAGGGGGTAAAATCCCCCGCCGCTAAAATCGTTGCTTTGCTAAATATTGAGAGAAAAGAGAAAGCAATGATTAAGTATTTAGTGTTTGAGCCCAATATTAACCTCAGAAGCAATGTTATAGCTCACATCCTAACCACCCATTTATTATCAGAAGCTGTGATATATTTATACAGAAACCCCTCTGATGTCTTCTTTCTCAGAACTGGGCCTAATAACTCGCTAACTAAAAATTAATCAAACTGCATAGGCAAACTCATAGGAAAATTTAAATACCAATTTTTAAAGTGAGCCATACCACTTGAAACAAATTTTCTAATCAATTAAATTTTTTTAGTTTTAATTTAAAGTAAGCATTTACTTTAAAAAAGTGTGTTTTCTGTTTTTATTACACAAGATGCTGGTTAATAAGTAAGTGCTGTGCTCTGTAATATTTCAAGTAAAGATATTTGTAGAAAGATATTCAGTGGGAGTTAATGACACTGGGACATTACATACCAGCTGACAAACAAACTTGTAATTTTCCGTGTCGCAAAACTGATGCCAGTAACGTACAAGAAAATACTTATATATTTATAATTCTTGACAATTCTTGGAATGGCAGGGTACAATAGACGTGTTCTGATGTATGCTGATAAAATACATGGACCAGGGGACATTAACAAGTAAAAAACAGAACTTAACTGACTGTTTATTCCCAATGAGACACTGAACATGTTTATAAGCTCCTGAATACTGCTATATCACAGTCATAACTAATCTTCACATACAGGTGACTTGAAATACTGCGTAAATGTGATGTTACACCACTAAGAGTCAAAGTCTAACTTACAGTTACAAACTTTCTGAAATTTAATTCTGTGGCAAAGATACAAGTAAATAAATGTGGTTTTGCCTTGCATTCACAATTCTGTCAGCAGAACCCTTCTTTGTATTAAATGGTTTTGTAAATCCTGGCAGCTTCCCCTTTGATGCAGCCTGATTACACCAAGAAAACATTATCTATTTCACAGCCAAGATCCATTTCTTTTGTATTGGGCAGGCTGCCTTTAAGCAACAATGCAATGCCTAGGGGGTACATGTACTACTTATTCTCTATCTAAATTTCAGCTCATTTTGTCAACTGAACATGCAAAGGGACAATAGCTGATAGCCCATCCTGTTAAAATATGTAAAACCACAGACAGAAGTATTTGCTATACTGTTAGTTAAGAAGGAATGCCTCTCTAGAGGCAAGAAGAGCACAAGCTTTTCAGAATTGAGCAAGTGTTCCAGACCACTGAAAACAGAAATGTAATTTGATGATCACCAACAATATTCCAGATTCTCACCCCTTCTTTTAGGAAAAGCAATTCTGAGCTGATAATGAAAAGATTGCTTTGGCATTACTATTCTGTATTTCAAACATTTCATGCTAGTATCTTTTCTAGTTGAACATCATCGAAAGTATTTCAGTGATAAATGTCTTCACACTAACAGTGGATGACTGATGTTCAGATGTCCATGTTAATCCTTTCAGGTATATTCAAAAGTATTGTATCATTAAGCTTAAACATCTTTCATTCCAAAAATACCAGGTTTCCAATACTTCTACCCAATCCAGAACAGATTTACTTCAGCTTTACTACCCAGCAGCAATCATTTTGGTAGATCTGTCTCAGAGACAGTGATGTTGGAACCTGCTTCTTGCTATCACACAAGCCTGAGAAAGCCTACCTGGCACCAGTCAGCATCTGCCTCTCGGAGCACAAGGCCTTGGAGTTTCCAAGGAGCTGAAAGCCTGCAGTTTAAAGGGGCTCTAGCTCTAACCAAAGATGAGGTTTACATGCTGCACACTTAAGTCAAAATGCCATTATAAGCCTGTCTCCTCACTGCAGAGTTTGGACACGCACCATGCTTCTCAATTCTGAGATAGGTGGCCCAGGTCTGTAATTGCACAACCCACACAGGGGGTGTCCCTGAGCCACAGATCTTGCCAGTCCCACATGGCTCCTCCGTGAAATCAACATTCTTGTCAATTTCACAGCTGCTATTAGCAGCGAAACTGACAAGAGTGTCAATTTCACCAGCCTGCAGCAGGGGAATCGGGCATTCTCAGACAAAGAGCAAATTTCAAAATTCCTGTTTCAATCTTATTTGGAACAAAACATTTAAAGAAAATAATAAAGATGTCTGCTAGTCAGTCCACTTCAATATTTACATTTTTCCTTTGAGGCATGTCTCAATAGCCATGTGAATTATAAATGTTACAATTTCAAAACTAAATTGCATTGAAAAAAATAATCTGCCACTTTCAGTGATCCCCAGGGTACTGGGAAACACAGAAGAAAGATGTAACTACTTGTCACAGGAAATGGCCTATCCTCTTATTAACAGCAAACTACGAGAATTCTACAGCATTCATTCTTAAACTGTAATTCCTGACTTCAAATTTATAATCTTACAGGAATCCTCCCCTTCACGACAGTGTCTCAGGAATAATACTCTATCATCAGTAAAAAAGAACAGCAAAATCCTGTAGTGACAGAAAAGATGATGTATGCATGTATATATATATATATAGTATATTTTATATATATACATGTATATGCATTACAGACGATTCTGCTGGAGAGGACGTCATTCATATAAATATACTGCACTTCAGGTGGAAAAAGTGACGTATATTTTCTCAACAATAGAGACTAGTATTCTGCAGATTACTTAATCTGATTCTGCAGATTCTGCAGATTTAGTTCAGTCATCTCCCTGAAAAAGTTATTTAAGATAGAGACATTTGTGACAAGTACAGCTTCAACTGTTGTACAACTTCCACAGTACGACTATTTTTCAGTTTCTTATAATATTAATAAATATTTGTAATTTCAGCTTATTTTTTCCTTACTTCTTATACCTCTCAAAAGGTTTGTTTTTTTTTTTTTAAATTTGTTGAGTTAAATTGTTTCATCCATTTTTCTAAGGGTTAGGAACATAAAAGTATGTTTGCCCATGTTAAGAAAATTAAGTATCTAGTTCACTAAGGAGTTCTTTGACTTTAGACACTGAGGCAGGAATCCAAAATTTTGTGGCAAGTCATGAGAACTTCATTACTATCAGACATCTTATCGACACTTCTATGGAAAACCCAGCCAACGTGGTCTTCTTGTAAGTGTCTCAAAACTTCAAATTCACCCACAGTTAGTAAAAGCTCTTAAGGTTAGCAGCTTATTCTGTCTACACTATGGGAATAGGGACAGGTGTATCCTATCTGATTAATATTCCGTCGCTACATAATGCATTCTTCTCAAAGGCTCCAGTATTGGACAATCAACCAATTTTTTTCTGCTGGATGATTGCCAGCGTTGTTCTACCAAGCACCAGAACTTACACCATGCCTACCAGTCACCACAGAAAAAAGAAAAGATGGAATGCAACACAAATGGACAGAAAAGTAAAGGATGGGCTTGGCTGGAAACAGGCACAGAAACAAGAAAAAATGTAATCATAAATCAAAAAAAATTATCTTGTAACACATACGCACAAGGAATTCAAATGACATATGCAAGAGAACCGTAAGTCTAGTATTTCTGAATTTCTGATTAAATGTCCTGCCATTTTACATATATACATACTTTTTTTGAAATTTTGGGTTATATGTTTGATAAACCACTTACTAATGGTAGAGCTCACAAAGTTACCATTCCTTGAAGTACTCCTGCAGGTGTAGTTTTGTCACAGATGAAATCCCCTATAAATGCCCTTTACTTTTTGCCTGTTAAGCTATAATTATGCCTTTCTTTTCACTTGCATTCTTTTCTTGCTCATTCCAACTCACTTCAGTTAATATATGGCATGCCCTGACAAAGTAATTCACATGATTCTCCATTCTGCACTCTTCTCTCTGAGGAATTACAGTCAAATTGCATTACAGATTCAGGTAAATACTTTATTCCCTATAGCAAAGTTTAAGTCGAGCTGCTGATGGTTTACAGTAGCATTTTCTATGCAAGCTTGCACCTGTTTATAATGATCACCTTAGCTTATTACATGTGATCTCACTGAAGGGAAGATGGGCAATGCCTGTGCTCTAGAAACAGATATTATTTAAAAGCATCTTTTGAATAGTATTAGCTTGTTCTTTCCTCTAATCTTCTATGAGGAAGTGATCACTCACACAAAAGAAAAATCTGTCAGCAGTGGCTTTTACATTACAGACTGTTGAGCCTTTCATATTCACAGGTCAAAAGCTTCTATTAATATTTTACAGAAAGATCCCCTTAAAAAATAGGTGATTATATCTCAACACTACATTTCCTTTTATAAAACAATTTGCGAAACAAACTATTTTCCCCTTATAAGATAAAGAGAAGCATTAGGTTCTTTTTCATTTAAATCATAAGTTCTCTGAACACCACCTTCTTTCAACAGACTTAACTAACTCAGCCAATTATTTAAGATAGGCTTTTGTATAGACAAATCAAACAACAAAAAAATCCAGAAGCTAAAATAGTCACACCTTAAACAACTCACCAGTGGCAGGATTAGAACCATTTAAAATTCAATTTCTCCACATGATTGTAACAAAGGACCAGGTGTGCTATAAACTAAAAGTATGAAGTACAGTCTGAAAAGAGGAAGCAATACGCCTACAATGAAAAATTTGCTTTGCCAAAGAGAGGGAAGCCCTTTAAACTCATTTGACCTACAACATCTTAGAAGAAAACAAATTACATAATCAGTTTAGTAGGAGAGGTTTGACAGCAGCTGTATCATTAACTTCTTAAGTTTTTATAGTGATCAACATACACTTCGTAAGTTAATCGCAAAAATTGCACGTACATCACTACTTTTAATCAAAAATAATAATAATAAAAAAATCTAACTGCCCAATTAGTCCAATGCAGTATGTCTTTTGAACACATCAACTGAGCAGAATTTCTGTTACCAACAAAAACCATTTCATTTTCATGAGAGAGTATCAAATTAGTTAAAATTCTAAACAGCTAAGTTGGAGACACTGAACCAATTTTTAAATTTCTATACATTTACATTTTCTTTCAAAGAGTTTATTTTGCTGGTCTCTACATAGAAACTATTTTTAAACCTTATTTTGTGATAAACATTTTATAGAAATAATATCAATTTCATACCCAAGAAAAGGATACCATAACCACTGTACCTAAATGGGGATGAATTCAATCAATTTTACGGCAGAAGAATGAATCAAAGATGACCCTTTTGATGACCACTTTGTGTTTCACATGTCCTTTGTCCCACCCAAATTAGTTTATTCTGATACAATTAAGTGTAGTTTTGTAGTACCTATTAATATATGTTCGATTAAGCACATGTTACGTCATATACTATGTCAGGATTTTGGTCTGTAAATCATTTTCCAGCACTATCTAAATGTCACAATTGGTAAGTCTATCATTAACTACATGCTAAGTTAATTACAAATGCTATAAAATTAAGTTCAAATGCATCACAACAACAAAGTTCATTCTTGCAAAAATTTATATGCATCATCCTTACCTGAATATCAGCACTTCTTCTCTTCCCTACATATTTATTCCCTTCCCTATGCTTAAATAACTGCTTTGCCAGCAGGTTTACAAAATTTGGGGTAAATTACGAATATAAGTGAGCAGCAGCAGTCTTTATGAGCAATAATTGTTGATATGATTCTGCCACATTTTGACAAGTGTTGCTCTCTGAGTTCACTTGCTTCTACATTAATCAAGATGACATAAGCCAGATATTCACAATTTGTACGATTAGATGAGTCATGCGACAGGCTTACAGGATCACTGACCTAGACTTGGAAAATCTGGCAAAGAGAAACACGTTTTCTTAAAATGGACAAATCTGGGCAGTTTCAAAGATAGATAGCCACTATTACACAGGCTATAATGGAGGTCTGTAAAGTGTAATTTTTTGCTGCACATTACAGCATTTCCTGATTGTACAGAAGAATAAGATGTTTGCTTCCTCATATGAAAATATGACATTTTAATTTCAAAGAGGAAAAAATAAATCTGTTTCTCATTTCTTCTGCATGTTTCTTTTAAATGATGTACATGCATCTACAATCACAGGTTTAAAATTCATGTTCATTGCAAAAAGTAACAAAAAGGCTTTTGTCAGAGCTTACAACAGTGAGCTACAGAACATTGGCTAAAAATTGCGTATCAGTTTTTGCAGTCACATGCAGTCTTCAGTGTGAATTTGCATACATCCCTTACTGGAATAAAGCACCTAATTTATATATTTTATTTATATTTTTATATAACCTTTGAAAAGAAAAATACCACAGGTTTACAGTATACCGATTTTTCCAGTTTTCTTGTATACATGGTATTTTTTTCCTGCAACGTTAAGCACTTTGTTCGCCTTTTAAATAGATGAAAGCTAATCTACTTTTAGATTAATCAACCCATACAGAAAAACGCCAGCGCCCCCTGGTGGGAGCAGCTTCCGTTTGACAACACGGGCGTCACTATCCAGGGATTATTTCGTCGTAGCCATAATCGTCAATCACTACATTTAACTCCCTGACTAGACGTTCGTATTTTCTAGCCATCCAATAGTCTGTGGAACTAGATCTGTAAACTGGAGAAGCATTTTCTTCTTTACCCCAAACATTCCCATTTGTGTCCATTTTTACTATAAGATAAATGAGAAGTTTATGAAAAAAAATCTGTAACTAACTTAACTCGTTATTTTAGCTGCATATTTAAAAGACAATCTCTTGGTAAATTAATTAGAACTAGCAATTCACATTTATTATGTTGGCTGGTTATTCTAAAATAAGCTGAAAACTGTTGCAAACTCAAAATGAAACAGAGAACACAAGAATGACAGGCTGAACCTGTGAGGTCCAATCCTATTGCAAATGGACATAATAGCCCATACAATGTATAGGAGCATCAATGCACTAGGAAACAGTCTCTTTGATTTAGTAAAGCTGTTTGCATGCTCAAAGCCTAAATTTGGCCACAGCACTATTCACAGTGAATAGTTTTGCATGGCTTTTAACATTGCAGTTTCATATAAAATGTAAGGTTATCAGACAGAAGTCTCACCTGAACATAATTCCCAGTGCTATCATTGGAATTCCAGCATAAACAGTAATCGCAGTATCCCAATTATAATGTCTTCAGAGTATATAATGTTCGGTGCAGGATAAAGATATCATTGCAGCACCAATGAGAGAGAGAGTAAGTTGCAAATGTACAGTAGCACCTGGAACCAGTACAACAAAAGCAGTTACCCCTAACTCAGGAACCTATCAGTCCACTCTGGAATTGTGTTCATCTCTGTGCGCAGAAAGTGTCTGAAGTCACATCCCAGGGCTCTCAGTGATGCATAAGCCAAGTCATTCTACCTATTTTTTCCAGTGTATTACAGGAAACTCCCTTCTGGAACTGGAAATAAACTACTCAAGGGTGTCACAGGAGTCAACAGCATTAGCCTGAGACAGTACTGAAAAGTACTGCAGAAGATTAAGCTTATACCAATCATTTTCAGAGAAAATAATTATTTTTTGAGCAATGAATTTTGTGTATGTCCAAATACTTGTGCTAGGGTGACAGTCAAGTTATGAGATAACTTTGCATCCAATGACAAACCCTTAAAAAAGCTTCCACTGAATTCACCGTACTGTATAAAATTAATGGGAACCTGTTTTTGTAAGAGATCAGTACAAAACAAGCAAAAATCTTTAGGTTTGGTCAATACAAAAACAGAACATTTCATTATCGTCCCCTGTTCATGTAGCTTGTTCATCATTGATTTAAAGGAAAACATTAATTATCCATCAGAAGTTTCTTTTGCCTTTGGATTCTTTCTTTTTTTAAACAATATTAATCTCATCAAATTTGAACAAAAATTTACATGTTTGCAAAACCCTGATCCAAACATGCTGTTTCCATTTCTTTTTAATCGAAATAAATAATTACAAGCCCCAGCAATATTATAATAATGTTGATGAATTTTGAAGAATATGAAACAGAAAACTTAAATTGAGGTAGAGGCTCCAAAGTATCCTGACTAGGCTGTGCAGCAGCCAAAAGGGACAAGGTGTTTCTGGCTCTCAGGCTCCCACATGCCTTTCCTAGCACTAGTCTTTTCTAGATCTGTATCTTCCTCTCCTCACCTGCAGAGATGTCAATGCTGTACTTACTCTGGAGACTGCAGCAGTGAGCAGTGCGACTGTGCATCTGCCTGTAAGACATCTATCTGTCTGTAAGATACTACTGTAAGACATCATCTCTCACTTGTTCAATAACCAGGACTGCTTTGTATGGGTCACAACATCTCTTTTAAAAATTATTATATTCATTGCATTTTAAATAACATTGCCTTGTCACCTGTATCATGGTTAAGTGCACCATCCATAGTCTTCTTCAGGGATTTTGGAGACATGAGGTGGTTGATGATTGTAGGAATTTCTGTCTGCCTGCATGTGTAATTTTGTGATGCTTCTTTGCACCGAATACACACATATTTTATCACCTCATATTCTACCAGACAAAGTTTCCAGTTGTGCCTAAACAAATCCACATGCTGTCTATTGGCTATTCATTGATTTTTTTAAATTCTCCATTATGATTGTTCTATCTAGATCCCAGGTGTTAATACTACACTTTCACCTAACCTTTAAGAAGTGTTTGCTTCGTCTAGCTAAATACATGTTTCTGTCACACAGTCTGGGATGCCTTCAACTTTGTGCTCAGAGTCAGACACTGACTTTTCCATCTATCTTGTCATCCTCCTATTGCCTCCAAAACTGTCAGTTAGATGTGCTTTCACGCCAAATGGGTCAAACTTACTAGTTCTACTAACTTTTACTCACAGCACTTCACCTCCTCATTTTAACTTCCTGTTATTGCCCTCACAACTACTAAGCTACTTATTAACCTTTAAAACCTGCTATCATTTTTTTTTTAAGTTACTTGCTCTGAAGGGAAAGGAAAAACTGGAAGCTATTCACTACCACTTATTTAGATAATTTCACCATTTCAGTCCACATTTAAAGGCTCAGAAGAGGGCAACAACTGTAATGGGCCGTAATTACTTGTCTAGGTAGTTTTATATTAACTTGCTACCTGTATAGTTTTAATATTAATTACTTTGGTGTACCAACTTCTAAAATGTGGCATAAAAATATATTTTCTTCTGAGTGTTTATCTTGACACAACCCTTCAACATTTTTCTCCCCTCTTTCTTTCACCTGTTTTTCTTTCTAAGCACAAAGCAACATTTTTGTTTTGAATGAGCTTGCAGCTTCTTTTTTTCCCCACATTCTGGAGATAACCCTGAGGTTTGACAGCATTTTGGCATTACTAAAGAGCTAATACAATTCTCATCAGTAAATGAATCTCCCTTCTGGATGACTGAACTTGTAGCCAGCTACTGGTTAGTTAAAAACTCAGCTTGCACCTGTAATGTGTGTTACCAGATTTGAAACTGGCTTTTTATGTTAAGTAATATAGATATGTTATGAGAGGAACAAGGGAATAGAGCAATCATTTGTGCATGGTGGCATGACAGGTATACTTCTTACGCAGGTTATCCAAACCATCTAATATTTTAAACCCCTGCATGACTTCTAGTCACACAGAAGTATCCTATTTCACTACCTATTTCACTTTCCTTCTGAAGGCCGGATCTAATATCTTTGTCTCAGTCTGTATATTCTGTTTGGTAAAACATTTATTTGCACAGTGTATACTCAGATATAGACCAACATTTGCTTCCTAATGGTTTCATTTTCAGTATTTTAGGAGTACAATAAAATTACATTTCAGGGGTCCATGGCCTTCCCTATGCTAGCAATTCATAGAATCATTCAGGCTCAGAGGGACCTCAGGAGGTCTCTGGCTCACTTTCCTGCTCAAAGTAGGGTCAGCCAAGTTGCTTAGGGTTTTATCCAATTGAGTCTTGAAAACGTCCAAGGCCAGTGACTCCACAACCTCCCTGGGCAACCTGTTCTGGCAGTTAAATATCTACATACTGATTTTTTTCCCCTTTATATCTAATCAGAACCTTGCCTGTTTCAATTTATGCTCGGTGTTGCTCAGCATCCTGCTGTGCACCTCACTAAAGAGTGTTGTTCCTTCTTCTCAGGAACCTCCACTTAGGCACTGGGAGGCTGCTCTTAGGTCCCCCTAAGGCCTTCTCTTTTCCAGGCCCAACAAACTGAGTTCCCTCAGCTTCACCCCATAGGTAGCACCCCTACATTATGAATGCTGGACAGTCTTAAAAGGGATGTCATCTGCTCTTAGCTGCTAGACTTCCTGCAGCATAACTTCTGCAATCTCTTTACTACCACAACTTATATCCTGTACAGTACTCCATGCATTCAACTATTTTTTTTTTTTTCAGAAGGGCTACAACACAAGCTATAAGAACAGGGTGAATCTTCCCATGAAAAAGGCAACATGTCTGCTTCTTTACTATCATCTTGTCTCAAAACTGCTATATCCCATCACATCAAAGTAGATAAATCTGCTGCAGCAAGTGGAGCTTCAGGAAAGCTGAACTTCCCATTTGACCCACATTTCTGTTCGAGGTTTTGCCATGGTCTGGGGTTTTTTTCATAGCCTAGAGGAAAAAGCAAGGTAGGCTCTGTTTTTCTGTTCATTCTCCTAACTATACTATCACTTCTTCTCTAAATCATGGATACTTCCTCTAATTTCATTATTTCAGCCTCAGACAATATTATGCTTACATGAGATATCAAATGTTTTAAGTACTAGTTCATTGTAGTTTCCACTGGGAATACTAGTTATTCTGAAATATCCAAGCTTCTGGAGAAAAATGTGTTACTGAAGCTCTAATACTATTCCCTTGTGCTGTTACAGTACTTGTCAACTCCAGTTTCATTGTGCTAGGACTCGTACTAAAAAATGGCAGTTTTACAGTCTGAGCAAAGACCTTATGATCCAGTTACTTCCCCTCAGTAAAATTATCCACATAATTCTCAGTCTCTTTCTCATACTTACAAATCCACATTGCAAATCTGTGAATCTAAACCCAAATAATTAATTACATATTAACAACAAAGTGATCAGTCTTCTGGAGTTAATAACATTGGTAGTGTCCAGTGTGACATATACATTTCAACCTGATTTCCAAAGTAATGAACTGACATTCAGCATTCCCTACTCATTTTCTGCCTTTCAGAAACTTGTCAGAGTTTATCCATATGTTTTGAATGTTCCTTCTATTATTTCCACGTCAATAAACTGTAGTGACAATTGTGAATTAAATTATACCAACTGCTAAACTGGGTGGCAAGTCTTAGCACATGCAAACCTTACAAGCCAAAATTAAGAGCTGGCTTTTAGTGATTGGTTGTATAGATACTGTTTGGCTTTGTTTTTTTTTTCCCCTGGCAATCCACTAATATTTATTGTGCACTGATTTTTGGTACTGGTTTTGATAGTAGTTGATGCCTATAAATCTTGGAAAATGTAACATCAGGTGCTGTGTTATCATGCCACATGACAAACAACCACCCTGCAAACAAAGGCCAAGTTAATTTGAATGACACAAAGCATTGCCTTTTAACAATGGAACCCCCCCCCAAGAGGATAATGGAGTAGTATCCACACAACTTTTAGATCACCTTACCTTTAACTAAAAGCATTTGGGGTACATGAGGTGGGAAATCCTGGAATCAAAATGTACAGACTGCTGGAATGAGCAAGAAGCAATCCCTTTCCTGCCCAGAGAAAAGTCAAAAATATTTGGTCCATTTTCTTAAGGAAGAAAGACAGGGAATCAGCCCTCAGGGAATAAATTTTAATTTAACTCTGTGTCATTTTCCCATCCTGTTGGCAGAGCAGGAATAATTAATGCAAGAATGAACTCATGAGTGATTTAGGGGCAAAGAGATACTCTAAGAGTATAACCTAAACAGTAAATATAGAAAAGACATTACTTAACTTCAAGCAATAAGACAAATGCTTATCTTTTCAAGGGAAACTGCATGTGACTACTTCACACAAAGTCCCCCAGATTGTACCTAGTACTTAGTGATCAAATGCTACATCCCATATCAAAAGACAGTTGGTTGTGTGAAGGAGAGTGAGAGGACGGCGATGTATTAGATCCCTGGTTTCTCATGACTGTGATGACATGCATAAAATCCTAGCCCATGGCCCCATTCTAGCACTATCAGACTTGGGATCAACTCCATTAAATACTCCACCTGAAATAGAAACAAATGTAATTGATCTACAGAGAGAGAAAGGTGCAGAAAACAGTTAAAGCAAAGCATAAAAAAGTGACTGTTTCTGCTGCCACTGAGTCTCTGACCTGCTTGTGCCTTACACTATTTTGAGTACAGCTATGTATTTCAACCACACACATTTAGCTTTCACAAGACTTTTTAAGTAAGAGATTCAAGCAGATTGAGCCTTTTCATCGCTCGTTGCCTAAAAGCTGACTCTATCTTTGAGACTAGGTCACAGTTCTGTGATTCTCAAGTTCTGTGACAACTTGAGGATACGATTTATCAAAATACCCTTTGTTCCCTTCCAGAAGCTATTCACATGTGGTAACTTAAGTGAAGTTCTCATGTAAGTGATATTTACCTACATTAACATATAACATTAATATACCTTCTCCTCCCTATTTTTACTTTTCTATAATTGCAGAGGAAGGAGTAGCTTCAGCACTCAGTCTAATACTGAAGAGTTATTAGTTTCTCCCAAAACCCTGCTGAAAGAGCCATAGTGCTCCACATAAGAAGGAAGTAAGCTCCTGCCTTGACAAGTGCCAATACCATTTCACTAAGTCATGTAAAATTATATTTATAAGATTATGAATGTAACAAAAATTACATATTTTGATTATGAATGCATTCTGGTGATCATTTTACATGGCATACATCATCAGTCTTGGGGGGGAAACAGGCTAAACAGAAGTTTCAAATCTAACTCTTAATAGAAGCCACTAATATCACTGAACAACATAAAAAAAGCAGTAATTAAAACTTACTTTAATATACGAGTTAGGAATAAAAGACAAATAACCTATGTCTCAAACACATTTATAGTGCCAAACTCAACTATCAAAACCAAATAAAACAGAAAAATGAAGCAAATACTGTATAAACTACTGGGAAACAATACCTAACAAGGTTTTAATCATCATACTTACATAAGAAGGTAAGGTGTTCATTATGTTCTGTATTTACAATACTACTGCCTTAGTTTTGGGTGCACAGATTCAACAAATATTTTACTTCAGAAATTTCATATACTTTCCACTAACTGGACCAGAACTTAAAACATCTATATGCATTATGAAATGTACATAAAAAACTATTTTATGTAAGTAGCATTAAATTACAGTTTCAGCAATTGGAAAGGCTTCACCAAGTAATGAATGTATCAGAAAAACATGAGTTTTTAGAAAAGGTGCTCTGGTGTTGTGCAGCGCATGACAATGGAATCAGTTTTTTTACAGGGATTTCCAACACCTTCCTTTCAACAAACTCCAGTTTAGAAAGAAAGACAGAAAAACACATTTTGAAGCATCTCATTCATAGTTTGTCTTGGTTCATTTTGTTTCAATTCTTACTTTATGTTGTTATATACATCATATTCTGTCAGATATTATAAATGGCACCATGATTTGGGGTGTAATACCTAGGAATTTCTCTTGCAATAAATATATTTTATTCATTATTTTTTATTTCTATTTATTATTATTTTATTTGTATTTATTTATATTTTATATTTATTTATATTTACTAAATTATTTTTAATATATAAATAAATCTCTATTGCCACCCACCAAAACCCTGCTGAATTTATACTTCGAGTGCCCTTACTGGCAGTAATTATCTTCTTGTAAGCAACTTATCTGTATATAAAATAAAGGACAATTTATTCAGAGGAAAGGACACTCTAGCAATTCAGAGAAACATAACACTAATCCGCCACATATTAACATGAAAAATAACTTTAAACTCTGCTGTGTTTGGATATAATTTTTTGCCTTCACATCCTTGCCTCCCAAAATGAATTAAATTCACAAATGTCTCTTTGAATAAGCCTCCCTATCTACTACTCTGATGTACAATCTCTCCTCAGTAGCTGAAAAAAGCCCCAAAGCCAAGGAATTCACTGAAGCTGGTCAAACACTAGCAGTAAGGGGTTACGATACCTGAAATCAGATAATCATACTACCTCTCACTCTGCTGCCACCTCCCTAAATTGTCCTGATAACTCTGTATCAATCCTATTCTCCCACCACAAAGACAGTGATTTCAGACTTGTGTATAATTGAGTAGTAAGAAAGCCTCACCAGAGCTCACGCAGTTCCATTGCTTCCTTCTGAATCTCCAAGTGAAGAAATCCTGTCATTTTTTACCAAAGTACAAGCTTGACAGTTGTAACTGACTCTTTCTTTCACGCTTCCTTTCCCTGCACGCTCCAAAAAGAGAATGAGATTGCTCAGGAACTGGCAGCAGTTTAGCACACAGACTAGTCAATCGAGTGGCTCCGATCTCCCCAACCAGCTTCTGAACTCCGACATTCATCTTTTGAGCTTCAGTGCAAACTAAAGAATAAGTACGTGCAGAGGTTATTGCAGATTACTAATACTGGAGAGTCAGCGGCCTCACTAAAACAGATCCAGGCACAAAAGAAATTATATCCCGTGCTGGATTTCCTTATATATTGGCACTGGAGGATTTCCCAGCAGTATGTCTAAACTAACCTAAGTGTCCTTAAGAAGTACGAAGTAGTTTGGACATCCATTTATCCAGCATCCTAGGGATATCCCATTCCTAGGGATGAGTACAGGAACAGGGCAAGTACATAACGATACTTTATTAGCATAATCCCTCAGCCCCAGCTGATTCATGGCCAGGGACTTTCTGAAGCAGAGGTAGTATCTATATCTTGCAGCCCTTGATGTATTTTTCTTCCATTAACCTGTCCGGCTCATTTTCAGCACATGTAAATTTTTGGCATCCACAACACCATTAGCAAATAAATCCATAGATTGACTGTGCAGTACATGAAAATATATGTCCTTTTATTTGTTTTGAACTTGTCTACAGACAGTTTCAACTGAAGCCCCATGATTCTTATAAAGGAAAAAACAGTTATCAGTTGTATCTTGTTCACCCTAGCTCTAGTAACCTATTGTTCTAACTCCAGTAATCCGCCATAGCAAAGCTTGTTCATTTAAGCCCTGATTCAACACGGTAAAGCAAATGTTTATCTTCTACATACAAGGAACATGTGAGCTTTCTACCTACTACCGAACATGTTGTCTGACTGAGATAGTTCACTAGTACAGTTCATCTGATATTTTCCCAATAAAATACACTTTTATTGGAAAAAATAACAGAATACACTATGGAATGTCTGGCCTTATTCAAAGAGCCACAAAGCATATAGCAAAGCAGGATATCTGATGCCAAAGACAATCACTAGGAATGTAGAAGACGAGGGAGGTTGAAGTCCTTACCTTGCCCTTATCACGTATGCAAATAAACACCTATTAGACCTATTGTTTTTCCTACCCCAGCTCTTCTATTCTGTAAAAATAATATTTATTGAAAATCCTCGGCCATTCTCAGCCACTAA
The DNA here is from genome assembly GCA_020745775.1 of Theristicus caerulescens. NCBI lineage: Eukaryota > Metazoa > Chordata > Aves > Pelecaniformes > Threskiornithidae > Theristicus > Theristicus caerulescens. The sequence goes on along the minus strand of CM036558.1, from coordinate 130,818,820 downwards.
AATTTCAAGAAAGGATCAGAATTATACAGCTTGCAGTCCTCAAATATACAGGTTCAGATTATACCTTTTCAAATGATGGGAGACACTAAGGTACATGAAGTATTTGTGCTGGATCAGACCTGAGGATCAGCTAGCACAGCCTACTGACTCAAAATAGCCAGCACCATATAGACAGTAAGTAAAGATCCTCTCAGTTACCCGCAATTTCCACTTTGGGACTGAGATAGAGAATGTACCAGAACCAACATATTTAGTGAAGTGGTATTGATCTATCTTCCATGAATTTATCTAGTTTTGTATATTTAGACTTGTAGTCTCCACAATTTTCTGTGGCAATGCATTCCACAGAACAACTACGCTGAACTCAAGAAAAGATACTTCCTTAAACTTCATAGCTTAAAATGTTATCTAAAATATGCCACCTGACTCAATCACAGCTCTTTACTATTTGCCCAGCACCTGATGTATTTGGCACATTTGGAGGCGGGCAGAGAAGCAAGATTGGGGAACAGAGTTGGCTGTGAGAATCAGCTTCTTGCCTTTCTTATATATGGTGTTGGGGTGGGAGGAAGCTTCTTCCTATAGCTTCTCTAAAGGGACTTCTGTGTCTTCACAGCCACTAGACATCAGAACTGCAAGCATTTACAAGTGTAGAAGAATATCAGTCTGATCCCATAATATTGGGATCCATATCACATCATAGTGAGTGATATACACCATGGTGCTGTGTCACCTTACCTTCCTTTAGAAGGAATCCCAGGCATACAGGCCATAAAAAGGCTATGTTAGTCAGACATTTAGGTCTCTGATCTGGACAGCCAGGGGACTAAGATTACAGTGTCCCTGCTCTGTTTGTTAGGTATAGGCTTAAAATAAGCTTTGGTTCCTTGTGTGAACTGTAAACAAATGACATTTTAGGCTCCTGCACATCATGATATTCAGTACACACATTTCTTGAAAATGAATCATTCTTTTGAAGCTTTTTATTAGCTCATGTAACTCATTTCAACTCAAGAGAATCTAGTATCTCTAACTATAATTGATTTTCTCTCTCCATTTTCCCTTTAGCAATATGAAGCACAAACAACTTCAGTTTCAAACCATTTTATGCTTATCAAACCAGAAATAACTACACAAGTGTTGCAGTGACTAATTCAATTCATAATTTATTCTAACCTTACAAACACTCTCTAACACCAAACTATAGAACTTACTAAGCTTACTAGAAGTTATTGTCAGTCTAAAAACTCTATTTAAAACATCAAACACCTGTAGTATTACTGACAGTAAAATTCAAGAGCAGGATTCCATTATTTTAAGACTTTAAACACCAAATCCCTGCTCTTTGAATAACAGTTTAGAGCTTTGCTTAAACTCAGATCAACTAAAAGATTCTCACTGATGTTGCTGTCTTTCAGCATAGGACCAGAAGATGAACTGAAATCAATTAACTCCATGAATGACATAAAACAGACCTGCACGTCTCCCTTGCTTCAGTGACTTTATATATTGGCAGAAAGAAAAAAAATATTGAACATAGTATTTGTTAAACTTTTTCACAGGTGTTCAGTGACAAGTATAATGCGTGAAAACATTGCTGTAAAATTAGTAGTAGATTTAAAGTTTATGGCTTCTCTCTAGACAATAGTCCTGCAGATCAAGGAATCTGGTAAAAAATACTGTTGAAGGTATCTGCAATAATGTTGTAGTTAAAAATTCAGTGAAATGCCATAAAAAAAAAAGTTTTTGACATTATTTCTCACCTTAGCTGTTTTGTAAAAATAATTGCTCCAACTGATTTACCAATTCTGGTATTATTTGTATACTACATTTGCATAAAAATGATCAGCATTTACATTATTAATTGTTTGAGACACAGCATAACAATTCATATATTGCATTAAAAGCAAAAAAGATAAAGATTTAATGAGACTTCATAGAATCATAGAATTCTTAAGGTTGGAAAAGACCCTTAAGATCATCAGGTCCAACCGTTAACCTATCACCGCCAAGTCCACCACTAAACCATGTCCTCAAGCATCACGTCTACCCGCCTTTTAAATACCTCCAGGGATGGGAACTCAACCACTTCCCTGGGCAGCCTGTTCCAGTGACTGACCACTCTTTCAGTAAAGAAGTTTTTCCTAATATCCAACCTAAACTTTCCCTGGTGCAGCTTGAGGCCATTTCCTCTCGTCCTATCACTTGTTACTGGGGAGAAGAGACCGACCCCCACCTCACTACAACCTCCTTTCAGGTAGTTGGAGAGAGCAAGAAGGTCTCCCCTCAGCCTCCTCTTCTCCAAACTAAACAACCCCAGCTCCCTCAGATGCTCCTCATAAGATTTGTTCTCTAGACCCTTCACCAACTTCGTTGCCCTTCTCTGGACACGCTCCAGCACCTCAATGTCCTTCTTGAAGTGAGGGGCCCAAAACTAGACACAGGATTCGAGGTGCGGCCTCACCAGTGCCGAATACAGGGGCACTATCACCTCCCTGGTCCTGCTGGCCACACTATTCCTGATACAAGCCAGGATGCCATTGGCCCTCTTGGCCACCTGGGCACACTGCTGGCTCATGTTTAGGCGGCTGTCAACCATCACCCCCAGGTCCTTTTCAGCCAGGCTGCTTTCCAGCCACTCCTCCCCAAGCCTGTAGCATTGCCTGGGGTTGTTATGGCCGAAGTGCAGGACCCGGCACTTGGCCTTGTTGAACCTCATACAGTTGGCCCCAGCCCAACAATCCAGCCTGTCCAGGTCCCTCTGCAGGGCCTTCCTACCCTCCAGCAGATCGACACTCCCACCCAACTTGGTGTCATCTGCAAACTTACTGAGGGTGCACTCAATCCCCTCATCCAGATCATCGATAAAGATATTAAACAGGACCGGCCCCAACACTGAGCCCTGGGGAACACCACTCGTGACCGGTCGCCAACTGGATTTGGCTCCATTCACCACCACTCTCTGGGCTCGGCCGTCCAGCCAGTTTTTAACCCAGCTCAGAGTGCACTTGTTCAAGCCATGAGCAGCCAGCTTCTGTAGGAGAATGCTGTGGGAGACAGTGTCAAAGGCCTTACTGAAGTCCAAGTAGACAACATCCACAGCTTTCCCCTCATCCACTAAGTGGGTCACCTTGTCATAGAAGGAGACCAGGTTAGTGAAGCAGGACCTGCCTTTCATAAACCCATGCTGGCTGAGCCTGATCCCCCGGTTGTCCCGCACATGCCACATAATGGCACTCAGGATGATCTGTTCCATGACCTTCCCCGACAGCGAGGTCAAGCTGACAGGCCTGTAGTTCCCTGGATCCTCCTTCCGACCCTTCTTGTAGATGGGTGTCACATTAGCTAACTTCCAGTCATCTGGGACATCCCCGGTTGACCAGGACTGCTGATAAATGATGGAGAGTGGCTTGGCAAGCTCCTCCGCCAGTTCCCTCAGTATCCTCGGGTGGATCCCGTCTGGCCCCATAGACTTGTGGGCATCCAGGTGGAGGAGCAGATCAGTGACTGCCACCTCTTCGACAACTGGGACTTCATTCTGAGTCCTATCTCCATCTCCCAGCTCAGGGGCATGAAAACCTTGAGGATGATCAGTCCGACTATTGAAGACCGAGGCAAAGAAGGCATTAAGTACCTCAGCCTTCTCCTCATCCTTCGTGGCCAAGTTTCCCTCCGCATCCAACAAAGGAGGGAGATTCTCCTTAGCCCTCCTTTTGTCGCTGATACACTTGTAGAAACATTTTTTGTTGTCCTTGACAGCAGTGGCCAGTTTAAGTTCTAGCTGGGCCTTTGCCTTTCTAATCTTTTCCCTGCATAACCTCACCACATCCTTATAGTCCCCCTGAGTCACCTGCCCCTTCTTCCAAAGGTGGTAGGTTCTCCTTTTCTTCCTGAGTTCCAGACAGAGCTCTCTGTTCAGCCAGGCTGGTCTTCTCCCCGACCTGCTCGACTTGCGGCACATGGGGACAGCCTGCTCCTGTGCCTTTAAGACTTCCCTCTTGAATAACATCCAGCCTTCCTGGACTCCTTTGCCCTTCAGGACTGCCTCCCAAGGGACTCTGTTAACCAAACTCCTAAACAAGCCAAAGTCTGCCCTTCTGAAGTTTAGGGTTGCGGTTTTGCTGGCCCCCCTCCTTACTTCTCCATGAATCGAAAACTCTACCATTTCACGGTCGCTGTGCCCAAGACAGCCTCCGACCACCACATCACCCACCAGGCCTTCTTTGTTCGTGAACAGCAGGTCCAGCGGAGCACCTCCCCTGGTTGGCTCGCTTACCAGCTGCGTCAGGAAGTTATCTTCCACGCACTCCAGGAACCTCCTCGACCGCTTTCTCCCTGCTGTGTTATATTTCCAGCAGATATCTGGTAAGTTGAAGTCCCCCACGAGAACAAGGGCTAGAGACTCTGAGACCTCAGCCAGCCGCTTGTAAAAAACTTCAGCTGCTTCCTCATCCTGGTTGGGTGGTCTACAACAGACTCCCACCAGGATATCTCCCTTGTTGGCCTTCCCCCTGATCTTTACCCATAAGCACTCAACCTTGTCGTTACCTTTGCTGAGCTCAAGACAGTCAAAACACTCTCTGATGTACAAGGCTACCCCGCTGCCTCGCCTTCCTTGCCTGTCCCTTCTAAAGAGCTTGTAGCCATCCATTGCAGCACTCCAGTTGTGCGAGTCATCCCACCATGTTTCCATAATGGCAACCACGTCATAGTTTCCCTGCCGCGCAATGGCTTCCAGCTCCTCCTGCTTATTGCCCAAGCTGCATGCATTGGTGTAAATGCACTTGAGTTGGGCTATTGATCTCTTCTCCAACACAGGCATGCCACTCGGGATCATCCCTAGCAGGTCTAGTTTTATCCCCTTCCCCCTTCGAGTCTAGTTTAAAGCTCTCTCAATGAGGCCTGCTAACTCCTGAGCCATAATCCTTTTCCCCTTTGGCGACAGGTGAACCCCATCTGCCTCCAGCAGGCCTGGTGCCATGTAAACTTCCCCATGGTTGAAAAACCCTAAATTCCACCTCTGGCACCAGCCTCTGAGCCATGTGTTGATGAGGTGGGTCTTCTTGTTCCTTTCCGTATGTCTCCCAGCTACTGACGGGATGGAGGAGAACACCACCTGTGCTCCTGATCACTCAAGTAACTGCCCCAGTTCTCTAAAATCCCTTTTGATTGTCTTTACACCTCTATCAGCTACCTTGTCACTGCCAACCTGTACAACCAGTAACGGATAATAATCAGATGATTTGACCAGCTTAGGGAGCTCCCTAGTAATGTTTCTTATCCTTGCCCTAGGGAGGCAGCAGACTTCCCTATGGGATGGGTCCGGTCGGCATATCGGGCCCTCTGTTCCCCTCAGAAGGGAGTCTCCTATGACAATTACCCTTCTTTTTTTTCTTACTAGTTGTTGTTGTTGTGATACATGGGGCTGACTGGTTCCCCCTAGTCAACTCCCTGGATGGTTTACTGTCAGCTTCTTCGTCCTCCCGGCCCTCAAGGTCCAGGGCCTCATACCTATTGTGTACGGGCACCCGGGGGGGCGAAGTAGGCTGGGAGAGGACTCACCTGCTGCGCCGAGCAGGGATCTGTTTCCATCCCCCTCCATCTCTTAGGTCCCCTCCTTCTGCCTGGTGGCAAGAGGGTAGGGGAGCCTCTCCTTCTCTTGGTGGTTCCATCTGGTGTGCTGGTCTCAGGGATGGTAGGGAGTGGCTCCACCAGTCTATCTCCCTCTCGCACTCCCTGATACTCCTCAGCCTTGCAACTTCCTCTTTCAGCTCAGCCACCATGCTGAGCAGATCCTCCACCTGCTCGCACCTCACGCAGGTGTTCTCTCGGCTACCCTCTGTTACCAGAGCAAGGCTCTGGCACTCCCTGCAGCCAGAGACTACAGAGACTTACTACAGTTAGAGTAAGCTAATCACTGTAGCCTGAAGATAAAAACACAAGCTATCCATAATTGCCCATTTTTAAAAGAGAAATTCCTTTTCACAACCTTGGTGGTTTCTTTGCTGTTCTTTTTCCCCTACCCTTTCCTCTAGACTTCAATTATTTATTACACATTTTCAAGATCAGATCCATGTGCACATGGATCCCTCCAGGTAAACTCCACATAACCAACCACAGTAAAGAAATAACAGAGTATGTATGTATGAAGAGTGAGAGAAAGGAGAAGTTACTGCAAATACGACCTCCTGAAGGAAAGAATGTTACTTTCTAAGTCCACAGAAGACCAACAGCTGTCTGAATAGTAACCATAATGCTATCAAGCTCTACAGGTTTTACAGTCTTTATCACTTACAGTACACTTACACAATAGCATAAGAATTACAGCCAAATACCATCACTTACAAACTGTACTGTCTGTGACAACTATGGTCACCTCTCAGTGCTATGCTAAGGCCTTTGTGCACAACAAAGAGTAATTCAGAAGCAAAGAACACAAGAGACATGAGGCAAGTGTGAAAGACATTCTGGAGTCCACAGTTATGGTCTAAAACACCCATGAGGAGAACAGAATCACCTGTAAGTGAAAGGCAACATAAAATTGGGGAACAGTTGCAAGAAATCTAACTGTACACTGATCAACCTATCTCAGGAGGAGAAAAGGAACCTTTATCTAAAAGAAATGAGAACTACGTCCCTGGAGATGACAGAGAGAGTAGAAGAAACCTTCCATCATGTCAATACAACCTCTCAGTCTTCAAAAAGACAGTAGTGACTTGGAAAAAATATCTTTAAGGGATGTCCTGGGTCTTCATAGCAGCCCACATGGTGTTGTGTTTTAGATTTGTGACTAAACTAGTGTTGATAACACACCAATCTTTTAGCTATTGCTCAATGGTGCTTGCACAGAGTCAAGGTTTTCTCTGTTTCTTACTCTGGCCCACAGTGGGCAAGAGACTGGGAGGGGAGACAGCTGGGACAGCTGACCCGAATTGACCAAAGGGATATTCCAGGCCATATAATGTCATGGTCAGCAATAAAAACTTGGGGGTGCCTTTTTCCAAAGTAGCTGTTGCCTGGGGACTGGCTAGGCATTGGTCTGCTTGTGGGAGGTGATGAGTGATTGCTTTGGCATCAATTGTTTTAGGTTTTGGGGTTTTCTTTCTTTCTTTTTTATTTCTTTCTTTCTTCTTCCTCTTCCTTTCAATTATTAAACTATCTTTATCTCAACCCATGAGTTTTCTTGCTTTTTCTCTTTCTACTCTCTCCCCCCTAGCACTGTGGGGCAGTGAATGAGTGAGGGGCTCTATGGTCCTTAGCTGCTTACTGGTGACAACCCACAAAGAGGGGAAAAAACATCTTTTGGAATTTTTGCCTTCAACTGGTCATTGTCTATCCAAATTCTAAATCTTTCAGGAGTTTCAAAGTACCTGGTAATCAAGATTATCAGAAATTGCCTACCATACAGATAGAAGATAAATGGAAGACAAATGGAAGACTGAAAATCAGACCTCTTAGAAATTGTCATAACAGTAAATTAGATTTATTGATATTTTTCCTGGATTCAAATAGTTCTATTCAAATTGGGATGAACTATATCTTCCAAATCAGACTCTAAAGAAAAAGCCACTGAATGTCAAATACCTATCACTTAGAAAGTCAATTATATCTCACAAAAGTAAAGCTTAAGATATTTCAGTCATACTAGTTGCATCATTCACAGAGCAGTAACATCATGACTGCTCATATGCTAAGCCTGGTCCATATAATGCAATCCTTCTTTTGCTCCAGTAATAACCGTCAAGGAGCACAAAAGTATGTAAATGCTTTACACACTTTGGGAGGTAATGCAAGTGAAAAAAATCAATAAACCAGTGCTATTTTTCTTTCTGTTTTAGATACAGGGCACGCCTCCTCTTTCCAGCTGTTGAAATTTGAAGGAAACAGAAAACTTAATACGAATAGCTTCATAACAGCTATGACCACCAGTCTGTAAAGACATTAGAAATGGAAGCATGTAGATCTATGGGAATTTCCAAAAAAGCCACATCTAAGTATTTATCTACACAGTAACTTTTTTCAGAAATTATACTAGGAGGGCAGTAGTGATGCAGATAGTTGTCATGCATACAAAGACATTTCACTTGACTTTTGAAGACATACTATAACATGAACAACTTTACATTTTTTTTTTAAGAGAAAAATAACACTGGGTCATACCTTGCTAAATATTTTCTTGGAATCTGAGGACATCAATGTTTATTATTGCATTGAGTGAGAATCACCATTCAGTGATAAGAACATGAGACAAATAACGCTGGCATTATCACTTTCCCATTACTTGGGCTAAAGCAGTGATCACTATCTCTGACTAGACAGAAAACTTTTCTTCTTCCAGTGGCATGAAAATACTGTGCTACACTGACTTTCCTGCTTGCTGGTGATTCGAATCTGAGGACCATCGTGCAATGAGGAGTTCGTGATCCACACAACAATTGACCTGAGCAGGCGCAGGTGCGTGCTGTGCTGCACATATCACTTGGCCACAGGATAAAGTTAGCCTGCTAATTGTAAGGGAGAAGACTGTAGACAGCTCCCATTTGGCATTTGGCAATTACACCACCTGCATGGTCTTATCGTGAACATCATTTTGCTTGACAGTAGAAATGCTGAATGAAATTCTTTACTTATAAGGAAAAGTAAACTAAATTATTTACTTCTAAGAGCTCTAAGGGCTGTAATGCTGGTGAACCTTAGCACGGCAGGATCCGTGCAGCATACCATTCCATGACTAGAGGTCAATGTTGCGCAACTTAGGGTTCCCAGCATCTGAAGGCATATAAGATTATCTATGATATCCCCTTTTTCCACCTCAAGAAGGTATTTAAATCCACACCTTATGGAGTCTGAGTGTCCTTCTAACGGAGATTTGTAACACACACTTGCACCAGTGCATTACATCTGCCACTGAAAATTTTGCAATACGTATAGTACAGCCAGTCTCTGCATGCAGATGAGGCCTACTGTCTCCCAGTGTTGTCAGCTTCTGTGCATGCACTACACAGCAGATGCTCACTGGTAATGTTGCTGATTTCCCAATAGCTTCCAAAAAAGAAGAGTCAGCCAAAGGGGACACGATGAGCAATTCACACAGCTTTCTCCCACACAATCATTCTACTTAAACCCCAACAAAACAGGCTGCAGGCCAGAAAACTGTTCTGAAGGTGTAGTACAACTCATATACCATCTTTCCCAGGGCCTTGTGGCCTCTCTTCTGGCAAATGATGTATTCTAGTCACATAATGGAGGAGAAGTTTTTGCCCAGCTGGGAGAGACAACAAAGAGGAACAACCTGCTGCTAATATTAGAATAATTTATCAGGTTTAGAGTCTGTTTCCTGCATGTTGCCAAAGACCTCTAGGAAACGGAAACCAGGAATGTTTGTTGAACCAGAGGAAATATACTGAAAGCACTGCAGATTGGACACCCTTTCATTAAAGCACTCAGAGACTTATTAGAAAAGCAGTATAGACTATATAAGGGGTAGACTACCAGATACTGAATTACTGTCTCATCCTACAGGCAAAGGCAATCATCTCCACTAAATTCTGTTTATCTCCTTTTGTTATAAAATGTAAATATATCACCAGCCAATCTTTCAGGTGTGTTACAATGATTACGTAATTAACATTTGGAAAGCTCTTGAGGAAAAAAGAAATTCTAAAGATTAGAAGAAGAGTTATTAAAGCAAACAGAAGACATCAGGTATCTCCTGATAGCCATAGTTAAAAAATATATTACTACTTAAAGTGCATTTCTGTCTTTAAAGATTCTGGTTTGTTACTGCATAGCAAGAATTACACATAATAAACATGAGGCAGACAATTACTGAACTTTCACTTAAGATCTCTACATTGAGGAAAAAAAACACTATTACTGTGAAACCAGCTCTGAAGAAAAGAAGAGATGGTTTTACAAGTCCTGATGCTGCAAACACTTAAATTTAACTGAGATATACGATTATTTGCACTGAAATCATGGAGGCTTTTCAGAATCATACACACTGTCCTATGCGTCAATGTACCCGCAGGAAATGGACTTCAATTTCTCTTCAACCACACCTGTGTGAGCTTCCTGGGTAGGTAGACTTATCTTTGGAGTGGTACTTCATAGTTAACTATTGCATAGCATGTATTAACATATGGTAACGTTTTTAATATTGTGAGCATGCATAAAGATTGCACAACAACAAGGAAAAAAGTGATTGAGCATTATGACTAAATATCAATATTGTGTAAAACAATACAGAATTTCTTTTTCATCTCCCTTACTTGTAAAAAGCTTAAGAATGTACATTTAAGTCCAAGTGTGCTACAAAAAACCTTATACTTTTACCATGTGTATGTTTATGCATAGTAATACATTTAAACAATGACATTCTTACACTTAATCAAACAATTGATTTTTTAAAACCAAATGAGTCATGCTTTGGTGACTGTTCAATCCATATTCCCGACAATTTCAGGGAAAATACAGTTCAGTCCTCTCCAATGGACATCAGTGAGATACTGAGGGAATAACATGATTTCAAAGTCTCAGTGGACTTCAGCCAAATGCGAAAGACAGCTTAAGCCCAAATGTCACGGAATTCCAAAAGGACTGCAGAGTTTCACAAAGAACTACTTCAGCTCCCGATTAGATTTACAAAACACAATACTTGGCATTATGATGTATACAAAACAAGCTGCTTGATATCATTTTCAGTCACAGACCTCAGTTGCATTACCCTTTTACATTTACAAATACATGTGATTTTACAGTTGCAGTTCTCAGCTTTTTAAAGTCAGGAAGATCCTTTCCACTATGATGTTATCTGCCAGTAATCTATTTCAGCCATCTGCATAACTGGACACACTTAGAAAGCTACTAGTGTGTTAACAGCCCTCCTATGCATCTTATGCTATACATAAAGAGTGATAACTGAAATCAGAATGTAGCCCCATTATATTCTTTTTCATCTTTGCATGTGTATTTCTTTTGAAATGGATAACAGAAGAATAATAGCTTAATTGTTGCTTCTATTTGGAATGTTTCATTCTAGCTAAAACTTCATTGACAATTCTGATGAGTGCTAGGACTTTTTTTTTTTTTAAAGAAAATATACCAACAGTCAGTTTCATGCTTTTAATACCTAAATAAATCAACCAAACTCTGAAAAAGATTCTCTTGAGCACACATAAAAATGGAAGTTTGTGTTCTGCAAAAACCTGCATTGTAAGTAGGGTACGCAGTAAAATCATCTGCTATAAATAGTAGAATCTGTTTCCCCAGAATCCAGACTTAGGAGTGTGAGGTTTTGTAATTTTTTAGGAAAGGGCTGAATAAGCAATGAATACCGAACTCTAAAGGGAACAAGTCAAGTAGCTATATGCAACAATGCCCTGCAATTCAGTGATGGCAGAAAGCCATGATTTGAAATTAGATATACTGCATATAAGCAGTGTGAAAAGCATCAAAGCAGTTAATGGATTAATGCAGTACATAATAAAAAAATTCAATCCCAGTATCATACAGTTACTGATCTGGAAAATATAGCAATGAAAAATACCTATCTTTGCCGATAGAAACTTAAGTTCTTTATGTTACCTTCAAAAGAAAATAAAACACCCTTCCTGTGTAACACTTTGTCATATCCCCAAGTTTTGAGCAGTTCGGCAGGATGTAGCCTAACCGTTATATCAAATATAAACCACATACTGTCAGCAAATTGCAAAATGAGATTTAAAATAAAAGCCAGTCTTTCAGAAGCACAGCACTTTCAACACCAAGATGTGCATATTGAACTTTATCAGTGGTATTTACTATAACATGGCTACATTATAATCACTATAACCATGGCTATTCATCAAATATGCCATGATTTTGCTTCAGAATCTCTGAATCACTTATATAACACTCTACTTGAACCAGAGGTCCTGTTTGTGACCTTTCCTAGTTTTAAGTTGATTTTGTATAAACTTTGCCAGTTTCGATGAAATGCATGGTAGAAAAATGTTCCAGGTTTTGCATGGCACAAAACCAGAATGGATTCTTACAATTGAGTCCTTATTAAAAAAACCAAAACACTTGTTTGTACACAGATAATATTCCGCCCAAAAGTCAAGACACTAGGAAAAAAAAAATTCCTTTATACTGCTGTAAGAGACTGAAGTGTTAAGAACAATTGTCTCAAAGCTTGCTTGTGTGTGTTTATCTGATGTGATTTAGGGAGTAGCTAGAAGAATAGTTACAAGATAAGGGGGGCTCCGGGATAATTTTGTTACAGACAACTCGGCCTTGGGAGAACAGATGCACAGAACCACCAAGATGAAGATGTAAAATACGGAACTCAGATCGCACCACTGTTTGAGCCACGGGGTGGTGTAGAGAACTGCTAATGTAAAACAACAATGTAGAGAACTGCTAATGTAAAACAACAAGACGTCTCAAACAGCCTGGGTGCTAAAACCACAATACAGAGCGACGGTCACTAGGACCCAGGCCTGGACGGTACCCTGGAGTGAGGGTGAGGGAGGGAGCCCTGTGGAGACAGGGCGGCCTTGCCTCGGCCCCATTCCCCGTGCTCTGTGAAGCGTCTCATTCCCCCCCACACCTACTGCCTGGGGGACAGTCCTGGTATCACTCCTCTCAGTTTGACTGGTCGCTGATGTAATTCTCCAATTAGCAAAACTACTAACCACCTGTGCCTTGGGAAAGGAATTTGGGAAGGAGCTAAAAGGTAACAAACTGTGGAAAACTAATGGCTCTAACCTTGAAGAAGAGCTAACAAGCCGATAAAAGTGAACATCTTGGCACCAAAGACTGGACTGTGGCCAGAGAAGATAAAACTGCAGAAAGTAGGTGAAAGGTAAATGTGGCAAGGGGAGATCACGACCACCAACTCAATTCAGGACCGAAAAGACTTGCCCCCCCCCACACCTGAAAGGAGCATGCGTGCTAATTTACATAGCAAGCGAGGCTAATTTAAATACAGTAAACCAATAGTGTATGAAATGTTCATCACTAACCAATAAGTGTAAATTTAGGCGGGTTTATACTAATCATGTAGGCTGATAAACGTGCGTGTGCTCATGCTCATGTTGTGTGTGTGTGTTTGTATGTTCGTGTTCATGCTTGTGCGCGCGTGATTTGTGGAATTACCATTACCGAGCACCCTGCGCAGAATCAACATCTCTAGAAGAACCTTCACTTCTCCTCACTCTTCTCCTTTTTTCCTCACCGAATACCCTTGTTGGCAGGACCAACGCTGGATCCATGGTGGTGACTATCCTTTGCTTATCTCTCTGAATGCTTGCTTAATTTCCTCCTAATATTTCCTGCCTTTCCTATCACTTTACTCTTTTATATTTACCCAAAAAAACGTCTGATTGGCGGCATATGACCTCGTTTGTGTCTTAATTTTGCCCTTGGGATCATTAAGAACCTTCCCCAAGCCTGACAATCAGACCGGGACTTAACAACTGCTTTTCTGGTTCCGGATACCTTGAGGGATTCGAATTTCCTCACTATCTCGACAGAAGTTAACAAAAGATTCTATTCTGTATGTGATACATGATGAGGCCAGTAACATCACACACACACTTACCTACTGTACCTTCCAGATGCCACAGAATACTACTTTAGGAGTCCTGTGGTTTATGCCAGTACAAGACACCCATTCAGCTTGCTTTTTACGTCACACTGATAAAGTTTGAAAGATCTGTAAATTGCAGGAGGAAATAAGGAGATAACGCAGCTGCAGACTAATTAAGGCCTTCACTGGAATCCATGGACTAGTTCTGGAAATACCAACTGATTCCATGAAGACTGCAAGCCCAGAGTCACAGTGTGACTTCCTTCAAACACAAAGGACTAATTGACCCACTGTCACACCTGAGTGACCCAGCCCATTATCTCTTCTTTTCTGTAAAAATAAATGCATGCACCAAACTTAAAACTACTGAAAAAAGAAAGTATGTATTCATTCACAATTATTTATGCATAACAAAAAACTTTTTTACCATGAGCATGGTCAAGCACTGGAACAGGTTGCCCAGAGATGTCGTAGAGTCTCCATCTTTGGAGAGAGTCAAAACCCAACTGAACAATGTTCAGAGCAAGCTGCTCTAGCTGAGCTATCCTGAGATTGTGTATTTCCTGTGCTTTGATCCCACATAAAGTTCTATAAGGCAAAAACTGGGGAAAAAATTATTGAAATCCATGACTACCTCTTAAGCATCTTACACTGAAGCTTTTAAAAATGGTAGAAAAGAGACTATTAATTAACTTTCTTCAACAATTTCCCTCCTTTCACAACTAGTAATAGTAGGAAAGGGAGAAAGAAGTGAGCACAGAGCCTTCTAGAGTGCAATTTAACATTCAATTCAATGGAAAATTACAACCAAATCCTCTGGAGAGGCTACAAATTCACACTGTGTAAGCTATGTAGCTAGTAAGTCTCAAATAAAATCCACTGAACTTAGAACTGTGATACAGCTAAGAAAAAGGAGAACCAGATGAAAGCCGGTAAAGCTGTTTCTGCTCCTTGTACATAAATACATTCTCCAAGTAGAACCTGCAAGTGATTTATGAAGGAAATCAAATTAATTACTTTAGGCACCTGAAGCGTTTGATATTTCACAGGATTTTGATGCAGCTAGCAGTTTATTCACACACAAATACAGTCTGCATTACATTCACTCCTGAAAGTTGCAAGTTAAACCCTATGAAACGTCACACAGCTGCTGGGCACTTCAGCTTCAATCATGGGGAGCAGATTCAAACTAATCTATGTTTGATGGGATATTACACTTTTTAGATTAATCTATAATAAAAATGTATCAGAAAATACACATAATTTTTTGCAGTTACCAAGCAGTTCCATTGCATCATCTTCATTGTCAATATCTTCTTCGGTTACAGATGGAGCTGTGCTTTGAGCAGAATCAAAGGAGTCCTGAGAAAGCATGGCAGCCAGCAGTTTCTTATGTTGCTGCTGTTGTTGTTTTAGTCCTTTGGTCTTTGGCTCCATTTTTAAGCTGTGAGGGAGGAAAGCACAACTTTTTCTTACTGGTGCTCTCTACAAAATATGTCACACATTTGTCAAATTACTGTAGCCCATCATGTCCTCTAGATCTGAAGGTTAATGCCATCAGATTACACATAAACCAGCTGGTTATCACTCATTCCCTGATCATTGGATGTTATAAGTCAGTTTGTGTTTTCAGTTCCTATCTAAAGTTTTGATTGAATGATGATGGGAAATTTCCCATTTGCCTTTATGGGCATTAATCAAGTCTAAATAAGCTACATATACAGAACAACAGGATGTCAATTACTAATCATTATTGCTAAGGCATTGATCGCACAACAACAAAGCTGAGAACAAAGAACAGCTCCCTTGAGTGGTTATGTTATCATGACCCCACAGGATTAAGGACTATATAGTTATAACAATTCACATGGCTTGTTGACTTGTGTCCTTAACCTAAGTAACAAGACAACTGGAACTGCACAGAAGTTAGCAGAAGGGTCTAAGGCAGGACTTGCTACAGTTAGCAATTTCTGATTCCTTACAGTATCAAGATAAAGACAATGAGAGAGAAGTTTGGTGCCCCACATGAGGGTATTGGCAACACCTCAGGCTGTCTTACAGCCTGTTGCAGGAAGGCAAATCTGTTGCAAATGTATAAAATTTAGTACAATCAATGATAGCTCATTTCCCACTGCCAAGATGAACACTAATAAGACAAAGTGGACCTTGGAGATGAAGAACAGGCTTTGAGTTTAGGACATCAGGTTATGGATGGGGCCTCTGCAAGCTCTAGTTCATTTTGGGCTCTAAGAAACAAGAGCATCATATTAAAAATCACCCAAATTCCCCACTGTGTACATACATTATCCCTTGAGGAAGTTTCCCAAGAGCCTTGCTTCTTCTCAGAATTTCTCCAGGAAATTTTTCATGTAGAAAACTACTAACAATGACATGGAAATGAGTTTAATCCTATTTTTACAGTGTTCGAATTTCTGAAAGATGAGCTCAATACCAGCAGGATTGCCATCAGCACTTTTATATGGTCCCTTATCACATATTAATACCTTACCTTGCTCCCTTACAGCAGCAACAGATAGCAGTACAAAACCAGTGACAAATACAGTCTTTCCTTTGTAGCAATCCAGAACATTAACAGCAAAAATGTGACCCTTCATCAGTTTGACAAGACATTGCTAATACAGCTACCTCAGACTGTCCTTTCAGTTGCTCAAAATTAATTCCCTTTCTTTTTTTTAAGTAACTGAGCCTGGCTTTCAGATATACATGTGTGCTTCTGTAGCTCATCATCACAGGAATGTATGTTTTTAAGGAGGAAATAGTGATTCTTTCCCACTGTCCACTACTGAATGGAGCAAAAAGTGAGGTTCGTGGTTGCAAAGACAAAAAAAGCAGACAACTCATAGATTCCCAAATACCATGTGCTATGTATACTCACTATGATCTGTTTTATGCTGAAAAGACCAATACTGAAAACAGGCATGTTATCAACAGACCAGTGGCCCACAGGACTATGCCGTTCTCTGCAGCCTATTCAGTCCCCTATAGGGGGGGAATATAGGATATTCTATTCTGGAATAGAATAGGAATATAGATATTCCCCCCCTATAGGGGACTGAATGCTATGAACATGTAAGGACCCAGGGCTTCCCCTTCCACCAAACAGAAAAACATTGTACGCTACAGTCTGTGAAAACAACACAGAGAGAGGGAGTTGCATGACGCTGATGGCAATTACTCTACCAGTGATCTGTCAATGCCTAATCCTCTGGATATTTATATAGTATTTCATTTATGTAGCATTTCCTTATGTTTAGTTATAGGTGAAAGAAAACATATTACCTGGAAATAATGGGACAATTAGCGTTTTCACTTTCCTGTTCTTATGCTGTAACTGAAGATTAGGATTAGTTTTGAGAGTTTGCTGGCTTATCACATAAATCCTGGTAATTAGTCATCAATAAACTATCACTTTTTATTAAAAGTGTTGCTAAATCAAATTTAACAAGATATAACTGGAAACATTTAATATGAATTTCAAATTGCTCCCTCTTTCAGTTGCCAGGTAAAAATGTAACTGAATTATTTTAGGCTACATTAACTATAAAGTAGATGAATGAAATACAGATGAGGTAGCCAAAAATTCTTCACAACAGATAACAAATTCACTCTTTTGAGAGTCTCATTTAATCTTATAAAACCCATACTATCCCCACTACTTTTGGATGTACTAGGTATATGCTACATTAAAACTAAATTACTATTACCTATTACTTCTCTCATGCACTTGGTGTATAGTCAATTCCAAATTCTGCTAATAGTACTTTAATTCCCAGTAACACTGAATCAGACCTTGAAGAAACTGCCTGTTATTAGTGAACTATTATTAAACATTCAGATTAACCTTGACTAATACAGGTCTTTTAAACTTCCATATATAGGTG
This sequence comes from Theristicus caerulescens, assembly GCA_020745775.1. NCBI lineage: Eukaryota > Metazoa > Chordata > Aves > Pelecaniformes > Threskiornithidae > Theristicus > Theristicus caerulescens. Next base: position 130,801,345 of record CM036558.1, on the reverse strand, counting down.
GCATCAATTTTAGTATCACCACTATCTTGAAGTTCTGCAATTTTATGATTATTTTACAAGACTGCAAACATGCTTTTTATAAATGCCTTAAAAAAGCTGATGAAATGCTAATGAAGCAAAGAAGTATCCCAGACATAAAATCAGTCATCCAAATGTAAATCCATATGCTGCATGTAATTTAGTAGTTATTCATTTCCACTGAAAATCAGTATTCCCACTCAACAATACATATTTTTCAACAGGTCTTCAGCACTTACTGCACTTAAAAACTAGAGATATCAGTGTCCCATGAGTCTTTCCTGGCATCAAGTACCCCATATTCTCCTTATTTTATACACCGGGCAATGTGATTTTGTCATGATACTCAACAAGACTTCTCAAATACTATTCTCAAAGCCATTAATCACATTTTTAATTATAGCATTAGCTGTGAGGTTTCTCACAGCTTGTACCACCCTCCACAAAGAGAAAAATACACTCCTTTGAATCATCTTTGTTACTCAGAACTAAACCTCTTTGCTCCCATCTAGAGATCAGAGATACTTATTTCTGCTCCTTCCTATTGAGAGAAGGGATACAATATCCTCAATTTGCTCTGCAATGTGGAACAGATCTTTATTCAGTGTCTTTATTGGACTGCTGAATAAGGAAAAAGAAACCCAGGCCCTCACAATCAAGCTGCAGTGCCAGTTGCTGACTCCATTACTTTCCCAGGAACTGCACTGGAGAGACCCAGTGTCTGAGTTCTGTTGGTTCCAGTCCAACGTCTGGCTGAGGGATCATTACTACACACTGCTACTTCTTTGAAATAGTAGTACTTGCAGCTTCCCCCACAATAATCTGATTAAAAGAACAAAGAAGTGCTCATGGATAACAAACATTCCCAACACGTGAGGAAAGTTAATGAATACGGCCTGTAAGAGGACAGCAAGTGACAGACTAGTTTCCCTGTGACAGGGAGGTGAATTCCAATGCAGAAAGCACATGGAGGACATAGTGAAGCAATATTGACAATTCAAGTTAGGGGACGAGAGGCTGGAGAGCAGTCCCGCAGAAAGAGATCTGGGGGTTTGGGTTGATGGCAGGTTGAATATGAGTTAACAGTGTGCCCTGGCAGCCAAAAGGGCCAACTGTGTCCTGGGGTACATCAAGCACAGCATAGCTAGCCAGCTGAGGGAGGTGATTGTCCCACTCTACACTGCACTGGTGCAGCCCCACCTTGAGTACTGTGTGCAGTTTTGGGCGCCTCAATATAAGGACATCAGACTATTAAAGTGTGTCCAAAGGAGGGTGACCAAGATGGTGAAAGGCCTCGAGGGCAAGACTTATGAGGTGCGGCTGAAGTCAGTTGGCTTGTTCAGCTTGGAGAAGAGAAGGCTGAGGGGCGACGTCATCGCAGTCTACAACTTCCTCAAGGGGGGCAGTGGAGGTGGAGGTGCTGATCTCCTCTCTCTGGTGACCAGCGATAGCACACAATGAAATGGAACGAAGCTGTGTCAGGGGAAGTTCAGGTTGGACATTAGGAGAAGGTTCTTCACCAAGAGGGTGGTCGGTCACTGGAACAGGCTCCCCAGAGAAGTGGTCACGGCACCAAGCCTGACCTGTGAAAGGCTGTGAATACTTCACTTTCTGTGACTGATAAATAGGTATCTTTAAATCACGGAAAATGGACTCCTTGGAAAAATCATAATCTTTTCCATGTAGCTGAAGCACATTAACAAACAAACATACTCTCCCACCCTCAGTCAAGTGCAATAAGTTGTCAGAAGTTATTTACTGCAGAGAATACAATTTTCTCTTTGAGTAAGAATTGTTATTAACACCAAGATGCTAAATATAAAAACTGAAGATGAATTTAGGAAGTCCTGTCAAAAATAATACAGATACTGTTTTCCTTTGTCTATCTTTCCTTTAAATGAGAAAATCAGATTTATCACTAAAGTGTCAAGAAGATTAACAAACAGCTACTATCAACTGCTGAAAGACAGAAGGGTTTAAAGTATCTGAATGAAGCTATACATCACAAAATTATTACACAATGGGCCCCAATCTTGTCAACATACACTTAGCTTTATACATGGGAATAAAACCATGGGATTGCAAATGAGTATAAAGTTAATCATATATAAAAGCATGAGAAGAAACCAGTCACATATTAAAATCTTCCATTTATTCTGCATGCTGCCACACTATGGCATGGGAATTTAAAAGCCCTGCACTCTGCTCTCAGAAATGGGGCATTACAAAGACAGATCTGCTTCACAAATTACAAAATTTCTAGGCAGAACCAAAATCCCACCTTCCTCCAGGACTGCTGCTATCCTCGCTGTCCCACTGCTCATTTTTATTTCTTGGTATTGGTGGCTGCAGCATCTCAGCAGCCAGTGGGTCAGCATCATTCTCTTCACGACCAATCCATTCTCCAATCACACGAGGTCTGAGAAGGGGGGTGTTAAAACCTGTTGTGTCCTGAAGAGAAATTAAAAAAAAAAAAAGGAAACCAGAAACACTGAACTGCTTGTTCCCAACCACGCATGTAAATAGGAAAAGAAAAGAAGAAATAGAAAATAAAACTGTTCATTAAAAAAGTACAAAAACAGTACAGTACATTATAATTTCAGAAGGCTACAAAATACGCAGAAACAATCATAGACTAAGGAAAAGATTCCCAGTAACAAAATTCCAAGAGAGATTTTCCCCCTCGATGCCTTAAATCTCTCCTATTTCTTACTTTTCAATAGCAACTGTAGAAATCTGGGGTATCATCTTGAAAAATTAAAATTTTTTTTAATAAATGCACAACTCTCAAAACCAGCACTGTGTCAGTTCTGCTAAGCAACAGATGAGGTCACTTGTATAATGAACACCCCAACCAAAAGACTGTTGTAGATTAATAGCATCACTCTTATTTGCATTATGAATTAATGCAAAACTAATAAATACATTTGCATTTGGCATTTTAAAAATAACCCTGCTGGGATTTACATAATGTATCTTTCAATTCTGAAAATGGTATTAACATTTTAATAAAATGCATTTCTCAAACTAGTACTCGTGTTTTTAACCACTTACTGGAAGAAGATAACTGGAGAGGATTATGAGAAGCAAGCAAAATCCAACTGGAATATTCAGAACAATAGCAATGATTTGTATCATTATATTAGGAATTTAGATTAAGGAAACAAATTGTCCTTAAAAATTGTATGAAAAAGCTGTTCTGAAGTGGTGAGTATCTCTGTTCTCAATGTTACTAGAATGGTTGTAGATAAAGGGTCATGTACAACAGTATAGTCAAACTAAAAAACAAGCATGTATGCAAAAAAATAGACATGAAATGATGGGACAGGAATATTTATTTTGCTTTAATTAAATTCTTTTCGGGGCTTGCAAAGACATTTCAAATACAGTGTTCCTAATTAGGAGAGAGATATTCTATTCCTATCCTTTAACAAGAGAAAATTTTAGGAAAACAAATCCTTGGCCATTACCTAGCTCAGTGTCTCAATAAATATTGCTGCCATAAAACAATGCTTTCCAAACAAAGAGCATCTGGAAAAAGTACAGCACAGTGATTACTTAGCCTAGCAACCGTATTTTCTCGTCTTCCTAAAAACAAACCATTTTTAAAGTCTCTTCCTAATTGACACAGATATGGTAAAAGCACAGTTTGAAGTAGAGGCCTCTACTGAAATGAAACAAACAAAAAAAGCCTGCAAACTGCTTTCATATGAATATATTTACCCTGCTCCAGCTAGACACTGTAATTTTGCTCAGCAGAACTCCAAGAGCTTCCGTTTTACCAGAGCCAAATATGACCCAGGCCCTGGATTAGATTCTTTCCCCCTTGTTCTTTTGTTCTGCTTTCTGCTACATGCCTGTGAGTGCAATACTGCACTGCACTCTCCATATGTCTGTTCAGAGTTCTCCATCACTTGACTAATTCACTTTTTACACAATGTCTGTTTTCTGCAAGGTTGACGTGACACAGTAAGACCACTGTAAATGGAATGCAGCCAATACAAAAGAGAGAAATCTGAGGAAAACACCACAGCTTCAGAGGTTTTAGAATACCTAACCACTAGCATCTTTCTTTTATGTACTTACAAATATACGTTTTGTGCATCTGTCTGGTGCTGTGTCATACTCAGGTAATGTAGACTAGATGACAGTGGCCTCTGGTCACTTGACAGATGTAACCTGTCACAGGTGTGACTACCATCATATGCCTATGAGCTAGGAAAAACCATTATTCCATTGCCCACGACACCTCCATTACACAAGGTGCCTAGAGTAGTTTAACCCCTTCTGAGGTTTACTCCTGCTACTCTACTCTAGCCATTTTCTCCCTTCCCTTTCTCCTTAGGATAATTTCTAATAATTAATAAAAAAAGGTTGCTGGAGCTAGTTAAACTTGCAACAACTTGCTGTGTCAATCTTGCTAAAAGCTTTCAGTCCATTAACTGAAAATGAAAAGCACCTAAAAATTTGCCCTTTTTTCAGTACCACAAGTTTCTCCTGATGCTGTACACTGCACCATCAGCATATGAATAAGTAAATAATGAATGCTGTGTCTATCCTTGTTATGCTGATTTCTTTTCTAGACATGTTAGGGATTAAAGTAGCACTTTCATACTCTACTTCGTAGACATGTAATTTACATTACATAGTCATGCTTTGCCTCACTTTATCACCTTGCTTTTGGATCTTGTTAGATTAGTACATCACAGTTTCAGTGACCTAATTTATTTTCCTCCTTTCAACTACATAAGCAGCCACAGTGAAAATGCTAAATGGAGAATCAGAGACAGCTCTATTGAGAACACCAGGACATTTATTTGGCACCTTATTTCAAAAGCTTCAATAAATTCAGATGAAGTATTCTGTTCTCAAACAAGTTTTTATAGTTTTTTAATGATTTTTTAACTGATTTCCAATTTATATTCCTTCATAAATAACAGAAGAGATTGACAGTGTCATTAGTGTACACATAAATATTTTCAGGACAAGCAGGTATTTAAATCTGCACTAAATGAACCTAGAGGATTATATTATGGTGTAGTCCAGGTGTCATCCACTTTTTACACACATCAGTGGCTACCATAGCATAGTTTCTGTTCAGTGGTAAGGAGGATGAGTGAATTCAGAAATTTGTATTATATTAACTCTGTACTTTAGCCTTAAAATCTGTGAGTCACAAGGCATCCCTTCTCATTTTCTTTCCTTACACAAGCAGTACTAGATGCTGATTTTACATAGGTTCCGTGGCTTAGAGACATGCTCTGAATCATCAAGAGAGACTGAACACCAAACTCTGCAAGTCTGAAGTTAATGAGATGAAAAAGGAGGGAATCTCTATGTCCTGATTTCGGCTGGGATAGAGTTAATTTTCTTCCTAGTAGCTGGTACAGTGCTGTGTTTTGGATTTAATATGAGAATAATGTTGATAACACTGATATTTTAGTTGCTGCTAAGTAGTGTTTATACTAGTCAAGGACTTTTCAGCTTCCCATGCTCTGCTAGATGCACAAGAAGCTGGCACAACCAGGACAGCTGACCCAAACTGGTCAAAGGGCTATTCCATACCATATGACGTCATGTTCAGTATATAAACTGGGGGAGTTGGCCAGAAGGCAGCAATCACTGCTCAGGGACTGGCTGGGCGTCAGTCAGTGAGAGGTTGCATCACTTGTTTTTCCTGGGTTTTCTCCCTCTCTTTGTTGTTGTTTACCTTTTTGCTACATAATCATTATTATTATTATTACTATTATTAGATTTTATTTCAATTATTAAACTGTTCTTATCTCAACTCACGAGCTTTCTTACTTTAGCCCTTCCGATTTTCTTCCCCATCCCACCAGGGGGGTAGAGGGTGAGCGAGCGGCTGTGTGGTGCTTAGTTGCTGACTGGGGTTAAACCACGACACTACACCATAAATCTGTTTTAACTGCAGTAATCTTAGGAATTTTTTTTTGCAATTATATCAATGAACTCTGAAATTTTATTAGACTGTGTCAAACTGAAAGCTTCCATTTTGACTGACCTTGTCTGCCTGTATTTTCTCTACCTCTGTCTTGGACTGAAGGCCTAAGTACTGGCACAAAGCTAATAACAGCAGACATTTGACAAGAACCCATTTAAATGAAACACCCTTCCACAAAAGTGATTGTAATTCAGAGCAAAGTGGTTTTCCAAATCCAAATGCTCAAGTAACTAAGCAACTAACTAATTAACTGGATTACTTGGAAGAGGAGTTACATCAAGCAACGATACTGATCAAGTACTCCTCTAACAAAGGCAGCTAGAGGTTACTGCAGCCAGAAAGAAATATTTTTTTATAAAACTACTTACATAAGGATAAACAAAAATAAAGAAACATACACATGCGTTCTCTGTTTTCCCTAAGTTCATAATCTAAAACACAGATAAAACAGTAGGATTATGGGCTCTGTCCTAATCCCCAAGAATGTTCCTGATCGTCAGGAAAATAAAGCAAGGAACAGCATACAGAAGGATTTATTATTGTGTTTAGTTTTATGTCTCTCATGACATCTGTATAATGCCAATGTTATAACAGAATCCAATGTCAAGTTTGGGCATACTATGCTAGACCCATGACATGTACCTGAAGGGTTAAATAGTTAATCCAAACCACAGATGAATGCAGTTTGAAAAATGATTCAGTGCTGCCACAGCCTAGATAAGGAAGCTGTAGTATCAGCATGTATTTTTGGGAAAGGAATTACAATGAACTTGACTACATTTATACCTGAAAAATAAACATCGCCTGGGAACATGCACAGGTGAAATGGAACCAAATTCTGTCTAATGTTAAACTATTAGCAGGTAGTCTTTGGTTGCTGTTGGCCCAAGTCAAATAATACACTTAGAAACAAGTCACAGGAACATTTCAGGAATTAGCTAGTGTAAAGGATGATTCCTAAGAAAGAGGCAGGATCCCCCAGAATGGTCCTGGCTATGCTTTATTTCTTAACACAGAACTAGTCTTTATGTCCATTAAAAATCCTTAAGGGGCAAAACAAGAAATAGAAGTGAAGTTCACTAAAGCCCAAGGAGATGAAAAATCGCGCTTCTGTAAATCTATCCCAGAAGCCTGTTGAGCAATGCTGCATAAAGGAAGCATGTTAAGCGCTTTATTGTTTGGGGTTTTTATTTATTTTCCAAATAACTTTTGATTTCAAGAACATTCTATTTACCTGTCCTCATCAGAAACAGGTACTAAAGCAGATGCAGTATTGTAAAGGTGTCAGGTAATGTATGCTACTGAATGTACATAACATAATGTCAAGTTTTATTTAAAAAAACCCACCACCTTCCAATTTTAAATCATAAACAATAAAGTATATGGTAATAAAAAGAAAATTAACTCTTCACTCAGACTGGATCCCGAGGAAATTATGTTCCCCATCTCAGTTTTCACACTGAATAATTAAATTTTAAAAATGTGAATGTTTTTGAACATTTTGAACATTTGATCTATCACCTTTTTTTAAAAAAATAACGCAGAAGTATCTCCTAAAAACTATATGTAAAAAAGTACGTGATAATAGGCTCCAGCCCAAAATGTCTTCTTCCTCCCGCAAACAGTATCTCATAGGTTTTTTTCAACAAACAAAACCAAATGGAGTTCTTCATAAGTATTCCTAGAGGTAAGGGTATTAGAAGGACTTTCTAACTGTATTTCTCACTTTTGAGCACAGTTAAGGACATGGTAGGAAGGAAGACTTAGGCACTGTTATACTCTTAATATGAACAACGAAATAAAGCAAGATCAAGGGCAAAATGATAAGTAAAGGCCATGGTTCTGAAATGGCAGCCCCATATGCACATGACTGCATGGTGACAGCGATCAATCTTGTCTAGCTGGCCTTTCCTGGAGAACCCAGGAGAGATATTTTATACGCACTTGTGTCAGAAAGGTTTGTGCCCTCATTTTACCAGGAGAAAGGAAAGATATTTTAAAAATTGTCTCCTGTGTTAGGCATTATTCCTGTGTTTTATATACCTTTTGATCCTATTTTCCTGACAGTAATGGTTTCTGACACCAAGAACACAACCCAAGATTCTTGGCACTAGAAGCATACTGCTGTTCACTGGTGAGATTAGGGAAGAGAAAGGTGTTCTGTTTTCTTTGGAACTTTGAAAAATTAGCTTGACTACTCTTTCAGCTTAGAGTTCATTACAGCTAAAACTAAAAATCATGTTAACTGTGTAATATATCAAAAGGGCCAAAACAGAAGAGATCATTGTTTGCTGCATTCAGCAAGGAAGTAAAGACTAATCTTTATGCCCTGTGCATTCCTGATCAAATCTAGGAAGCAAAAATTATTCCTAAATATTCCCACAAATTATATCTGAGAATGCAGAATACATGACTTCATGAATAAAAGGCATTTAAAGCTAAATGTTTCCAAAAGTACACAAAGTAACCCAGCAGACTATGTTAAGCAAAGATGGTATCAAGATCAAAAGCATTTCCATGGCTTCATTAAGAGTCTCTTAAACTCAGTGAGATTATTTCTCCATAGTTGACAGCCCATCCTGGATCAAGCTCTTAATATATCAACATATACTGTACTTACCCATATAGCTTTCCATACCCAAACTTCCTCTGAACCCAACAGAACTCAAGTGTGTATGCCAGGACAGGGAGATGCAGCTCTCATTGACTAAAATTATCACAATCATCTGTCTTTTTGTACTGTTCATTAGGCATACAGTAAATCTTACCTTATCAAGTTCATCAGAAATAGCAATGCCTGAAAACAAAACAGATTAAAAAAAAAATTTAGAAACATTCTTTCTATAAATGTCTTTTACTACAGTAAGTAAAAGTAAGGTTTAATCTAAAAAGTTTACATATTGTTCTCTGCATACTGCTGTACCATACAATGTATCATACTTTGTTCCATTAGTGAAATTGCCTGGAAACAATATACTCTTAACTTTCCTTGGCTGCAATATTATCAAAATGAGTTTTCAAAAAACTATGGAAATGGAAACAGCAGATGTGCCAGTAAAGTGACAACGAGCTTAAGTATACTTCTACCTGCTTTCTAAAATTAAACCAGCAACATAATATTTACATATGGACACACTATTATGCAAATCTCACCCTGACCAGCATGCATAACATCATGCTGCAATTACAGGGCAACATGGACATGACTTGTCTCTCTTTCTCCATGGTTCAATGTAGAAATGATTCTATGAAAACAGATGGAATTCAAAGAGAGGAAAATCTCAAAGTAAAATTTCACAATAGAATGCAAAACAGTTTTTCTAAACCCTCTGAGCAAGAACTGGTTTATTTGCTCGTATCCCTTCTGCTGATGCCTGCCTGAGGCTTTCCTATGTTTGCTTCCATCATGTCATCTAACTCTTTTAATTATGACTATCCTGTCGCACATTAAATATGCACAGCTGGTCTCGGAATTTTTAACTCATCTACACGCCTCAGTCACGTCACATGGAGAGATCAAGGAATCATACATTTAATGCCATCATGTTGAAAATTCTGATATATTGAAAGCAAAGCATTTCCCAGGTTCCTATGAGGTTTGATAAGAAACATTTCCAGGTTAGAACTTCAATTAAAAAACAAAGAAAAGCATCTCCTGGTGGTGAAAATAAAGTGGAGAAGTACCCATGCACAGGAAGAACACACACTTGAAAGTTGTTTTCTAATTCATATAATGTTATCAAGAAAACTTCTTCCAAGGAATGCATGACATTTTTATTTCTTACTATTTGGTATACCAGAACTACATGAATTCTTTGGGTTTTTATTGTGCTTTTAATCATTACCTCTATATGGCTAATTCTCAGTTTAGATGACTTCCTTATATCGATTTTTGTTTTAAAAACAGTAAAGTGGTAGGAGAACTGCGATTATAATTTTAAGACCTGATCAATACATAAGAAATATACCAGGAGTTAACAGAATATTTTCAGTCATTCAATAGTTATAAAGTAGATGAATTGAAATAGATCCATTTTGCCTAACCCTTCTATCCCTCACAGCAATTAACCCATTTTAGTAACTTCAGACTTTTATTTAGCCCAGCCATTACACTAACGTCCATGCAGTATAATCAGCAGGTTGCACCAATCTGAATCATTCAACAGGACTTTCATGTGCTATGAATTTCTTCAATCCCCAATAGGCATTTACTAGAGAGAAGGTAACTGCACTCTCGGAGGTAGTAAAAACATAATTCAAGGTTCTCTTTATCTCAACTTTGAAAACTTGATTTCCATCAACCAGCTCTCCATCACATTGGATGTATTTTGCATAAGCAAGGTCAATCCATTTTACTACCACAAATGCTCTCTCTAAACAGACAAACTACCTCTTCTCAGCAATTTCCCATAATGTTAAGACGTTTCATTTTGTTTTGATACAGGTTTATTTCCTCAGATTGGAGGTCGGTCCCCTTTTCTTCTGCTTTCACAGATGCTCTGTGAATGGGCCTTTGAAACCTGAAAGCGGACGCAAGAGTAATTTTTCCCTGTGCTGACTTACTTGTTAAAAATATTTATTTTCAAGTATAGCAAAAGGTAACCTTGCCATTTCCAAGACTCCATTCCAAAAAATGCTAAATGCTTTTACTATTCAACTGCCTATGTTGCCAATCAAAGATCAGTACTGACAGTACCAAATAGCAAACAGGAAAAACTGTACATACAACTATATGCCTCACACAAAAAGCTCTACTAACTTCCCTGATTGTTACATATAACCACATAAAATTGAATAACATCCATAATCTAAAAGAATGCTTTTAGTAAAATGCTTTTTTGTATAAGTCCCATTGGTTGCCCAGAATTTACTCTGAATTTAGAGAAGACTAAGCTGAGTAATTGAATTGAAAAGAATGCCTCAATTTTCTTCTTTCCTAAATTGCAAGCAGGAGCAAGACACCAAAACTAACTGTATTTCTTAGATAAGCATGTAGAGAGAGAGAGAGAGCAGTTTCTGAGGACATCTTGCCAAAATAAAATTTTAAAAGTTTAGAAAGCTTTTATCTTTGCAATCACAGAATTAAACCTGCAAACTCTTTTTACCTCTCTCTCTCTCTCTGATGTGGTATCAAGAGAAAAGAAAAAGGATTCTTGGGAAGAAATTTCTTAAGGAGCCTGTTACAGTAATCTTGGCATGGTGATTCTTCTGGAGGCAGGACTTACCATACTGTCAGTCATACAAAGCTTTATGTTACGGCTTCACAGCTCTATTAACATTAACAAAACTCCATTAGTTACTGATAATACAACTCCATTAGCAGAGACCGCAATAAATTAACCCATAAAAAGGTGGGTGTAAAAAAGCTTCTCATTTTCCAAGACACTATTGCATCACACACTTAGTGTGTGGCCACTCTTACCAATTTTCTTTTGCAGTTTCCAAATTGACAAAATATCACGGCTGAAGTTAAGAGGAGGGGGGACTTGCACCCTGTGTGCAGTAGAAAGAAAATCACAACAGTGAGGTGATTTTTTGGGTGCAGATCTCAGGTGGAATAACATGGACTTCAGTTTTCACAAAGTAGTTTCTCAAAAAATTAAACCCATTGCATATATTACTATCACATTAAAAAAAACCAAAACATCTTAATCCAGAATCCTGAGAATGCAACTGGAGATAGCCATAATTATCATGCAGGAGTATTTAGTATTTCTGTTATTCTCTTAACCCTTAGCACACTCCTGCCTTTCTGGTAGTCAAATAGGTTACTGTCAGTTACTTTATTTTCAATTAATACATGGACAATTTAAAAAACTTGAATTTCTACAAAGTAATGATAACAATGGTTGCTATCTCCAGTTCATGTAATTGCTAATATCCAGAGATCAGTGTTTTTCAAAAAAGAAAACCCTCTTTTCAATTATTTTGTATATTTGACAACAAATAATTGGTTGTGCTCTCTGTACCTTGTATAGTTATTGTCATCTGTGGCTTTCATACAATGTAAAAGAGGAAAAAATATATTTTATTTTTTATATATTCTAAATAGGAAAATCATCATTGTAAAAATCACAGAATACTAGACACAAAGGGACAGCCCGTTCCATGAAACTACTTTAACCTGAAACAGCTATGTTTCAGGTTTAGGCAAAACATCCATAAGTGTAGCCAAAATGTCCATACACTAAAAACTTTATACCTAACAATTTAGTCAGTTCATCAAACTGTAGCCTTTTTTCATCACAACTTAACCCTAATCACCAAAAAGCTCTAATACCAGAAAAACTGACACACCTAGTTTGTTCAAGCTTGAACCCAATGGCTTTGTTAGAATATAAGTTATTAGGAACAACTGTTTCTGACTTCCCTCAGCTTAAAGCATTTAAAGCCTGACTCTGCATGATTGTGAACATAGCAAATGGAAGTTTTAGGGCTGCTTCATCATTGCTCTGCCTCAAGTAACTGAGTAGCGGATAAGAAGGGGACTGTTAAAAAAGTTCTCCTCCCTTTGTTGGGGAAGGTCTTCTGATGCCAAAGGCAAATCCTTCATAAATAAAAGAGTATGGCTTTAGCCTTTCTCTCACAGCAGCTGTTTCTCACAGAACAACATTTGCTATAGTTTTATATCATACTATGATTGACAACTGTACAATTGTCCTACCATTCTTACTTTTTGCAATGAGAAAGTGCAGTGTTCCAGCTAACAGGGTGAGAGGTTTGCTTGCCACCATCAGCTAAGGCTCACAGACAAGGTTTACAGTGGGAATTAGTTAGGCACCTAACTGCCAATTTTATGTCTTTAAAAATCCTCCCTTTTACAAGTAATTAGGGGTGCCGAATTTTGATCAGGCATCACAAGTACCCAGCCCACTCAGCTGTCTGGTGAATTACACAGACAGATTCAGGGCACTTGTTTGTACTTTTGAGTGTAATGACCCTCTGTGCTGTAAGGGTGCTGGAACAATAAAGTAATTGGTCTGAACATGCTTTCACAGTCCTTCAGAAATGCTCCACAGCCACAACTACTGCCATCTCTGATCAGCAACAAATCTGGAGTGGGGCTGTTCATCCTAGCACAGCCTCTCTCAACTGGAACACTTTCATCCTGTCAATAGCTTGGTTTTTGAAGAGAACTGAAAGAACAAGGTACTCTCTGATTGCAAGGTCTGGCACACTAGGATTAAATGAAACATGACTACCAGACAATGTAATAACAAAGCAACTTATTAATACGTATTATACTTTATTATTATTATTATCATACCTACATTAAGCAGATTGCCCAAAAGCATATCTCACTGTATTAGCCATGTACCTTATGGCTTTTTTATACCTAAAATATTAAATCAGTTGTTTGTCATGCCTTTTTTTAAAATTAGCATGGATTATTAAATTGCCCATACATATACAAAAACATTCTTTACACAGTTATCTTAGATTTCCAGTCCCAATCTTCCATCCCTCTGGCAATCTGCAGCAGCACAATGGTAAGAATGGAGAAAGAAAGATGGTGATCATTACAGCATTATAGCATCTTCTTTGATGAAAAAGCCACCTCCCAAAATGTATCTGCACCATGTTTTAATGAAATAAAATCCCTTTTGAGTCTAGAATGGGTATCTTCCACAGTAAAGACTTTCTGCTTAGGACATTCTGCTTAATTTCTAGCTTACCAGGAAATGAACTTTCTTTCAAAAGAAAAATGAACATTGTTAATAACAATTCCATGAGTCTTAAAATGCCTAGCTCTTTCATATGCAGTTCTTAGCAGAAGAGTTTTATTTGTTGCTGCTCTCCTGCAACAAATACAATTAATCCAGTACCTAATGCCTCTCCACTCAGTGGTATTATTCCTCTTTGAAGAGTGATTTTTAGACTTTGATGCTCTCAATTCAATAGCCTAAAATTAATTTTCAAAACAGTAGGCACCGGGTTCAGGTCTTTTTGAAATGGCAACTCATAAAATCCCTGCCTGCTGCATTATTCCTGACGAGCTTTACAGTAGCTTAAAAACTTGCAGTATCCTCATACGCTATACACACCTGAAATTATAGAACAGGTGTTCTGATAAGAATCAAACATCAGAGACATCTACCATTTCTGCTTTTATTTGTGGTCCTTAAATAATTATAGGAAGAAATAACACAAAATAGAAATTAGTTGAGATTTTTTCAAGATTTACATTTTTCTAAATGCACAATATACATCTGACAAGTCTAATGTGTACCTAGTCCTAAGAAAATAAAATGCTACTACTTTAATGTATGCCAAACTACCATTATTCCGCTCAAGGGGATCAAATAGCTTATGCATTTTCCTAAACATCCAGAAGATGGCCACAGAGCTCCCAATAGCCAGTTTTCCTACTTGCCAAACAAAGCCTTCTGGATTTGACGTACAGGTTTTGACATACAGAGTTTAGAAATACTAAGACAACCCCAATGCAACTCTGACTAACTTGACAAAATTCATTCTCAGGATCGGTCTAGGCCAGGGAACTTGTGGATGGCTGGACTGTCAACCTCACAGTGCATCACAGGTTCTGTAACAAACTCCAGGACAGAAACAGCATTATTATTCTACCATTATTAATACTGCATCTTTGAGCATGAACACAGGAATACCCTACCATGTATCAACTGCCCAGCAATTAACTGTCCCAATGCATTCTCCTATCCATTGTAAACCAGGGAAAGCATGTGTTCCCTCTCCGGTGGGACAGGCCATCTCAGATGTACTTGCATTTCCCATGGCAAAACCTCATACCATACTGCAGCTGGCAGCATAGTAAATTCTAGCCCCTGTGCCTGTTGGCACCATGTATTCAACCCAAGGTAAATTGAAATTATTTATTTCACACCATCCTTGGATTATAAAGGACATAAAATGGTTGCTCCGGTTGCACCAAACCAAGCATTTCCCCCAGAAAATACGTACACAAGAACCAAACCAGCTCAGTCATTTCTGTAGAGGAACTTTATAATAGATTTGTCATTGATTGTCTTAATAGACATTCTTATATTATTTCCTTTACTTACATTGAGTCATTTTACAACTTTCAAAATTAGACACATTTCCTCCAGTAGTAACTCAGAGATTTTCTGTGAAGGCATACTGAATTGAAACCTCAGAGTTCTTGCCAATGAGGGGCATATGCCCTTATATTATTAAACAACTACGTATCAAGTTTCTGTAGCGGTACGCATCTTGAATTAGGATAATATTCCTCCCAATATCTAGCCATATAAGAACAAGGGAAACAGTGTCATCTTCGGGGCACCACACATTAACATATCAGTACATTATACATCAGTATAGTCACTGTCTAGGAAACATGGATTTAATCTCTCCTCCCCATGGTGGCTTTAAAAAAAATAAAAATAATTAATCCCCAGCAAAAGAATCTGTGCTTTAGACTTGCAGCATTTCTCTATCCAAATTTTTGAGTGGCTCCAATGGAGAATACAAGTTTCAGGATTAGGTTTGGTGAGTAATGAATTAGACAAACAGAGAGAAACAAAATGCAAAGTAACCACCAAATATTATGTCCCAGAAACTCTCCTAGGCCAAGGTCATCTCAGAAGAGAATAATCCACACTGCAGAATCTTTCAGAACTCTTGATTTTAGGGAAAGGTGTAAACTGCAGTAGGTTGGTTAAGGTGGGTAGCCCACAACGGCCAGTAGCCAAGGACAGAGTCATAGCTCACCCTTCTACTACCCCCTGAATGCCAACCCCCTTCTTCTAAGAACTAGAAAGTACCATATCTGAGATGACAGTCACACAAACCCCCGTTCTGCAATAGCATTATGGAGACATTTGGCAAGCCAAGTACTGTTCCAGAAAAGGACACTGTAACTCAAAAAGGGACTCTACTCCTGGAGCTTAGAGTAGGCTAGATCAGAACAGCAAACACCTCCACAAAGGTAATTAAAAATTTAACATCTGTAGGAAAAAGATACTTATAACTGAAGTAACAGTGATCTCCCAGCCATATAAGCCCCACTTTATAATTGAATAGCAATAATTACGTTCACATTCTTCCTGTTTCAATCTCAGAAAATACCATTATTTTGTATTATTACTCATACATCACACTAAAAGCAAATGGATTTTATGAGCAAAGGCAGTATCGGATAACAGCTGCAGTACTGAGATAAAATTATCTTCCTTAAAGGTTTGATTGAGCTTATCTAAAAATGTCGATCTCAAAATAAATCACAAACATTGATCTCACACAAGAATAACACGATTTTAAAGTTCAGCCTGAACAGAAGAAAGGAAAAATCCTCTACAGAATACTGATGACTAGTTTTGTGGTTCAATTAGCAGAACACATTTAGGGCTAGATGCTCAACTGATCATGGATAAGTCATTTTTACAGACTAAAGTCCATTTCAGATCAACAACTGTGTATGACTGAAAAAAAATACTAAAGTGTTATGCCTTAAAACAATGCCCCTGATGAGGTGATTGATAAAAGTCTAGTTACATATCATGCAGGTATGCATTTGCAGTTATGTCATCATCATCATCAGAAATGCTTGGTTTCAATGGGAAAATTCAGAGGTCTCTGATAAATGTTAGTGGCATTCCATTCAAGTACATCTTCCATAACTGGAATGTAAATCATTAACAGTTTCCTATAGTGTAGATGCTTCTAAATGAAACCCCATTCTAATGTGTTTCAGAGACTGCTAAATGCATTGAAGTAGTTCATGATGTATATATTAAACTTCTCACATCCCACATACTCGCAGGTTCATCCACAAAACGGAGGACGTGATTTTAGTGCTTTGTTAATATATTCCGATCTTTTTTTGAACTAGTTCTACCCTTATTGTTATGAGAGTTTTACTCTTGTTGCTTATCTTCTTCCCCGTAAAAGATAAACAGAACATAGGCTTTTACGTTTCACTATTTTATCTTTTTCTTAAAGGGGTGAGATCATGCTTGTCTTTCTTAAGCTATGCATGAACAACATCAACTATTCTAATATTATGAGAAATAACTGTTTGAGATACTCTGGAGTGACTCAGAGATCTTTCGTTCTTGGAGATAATTCAAGAGCTATGGACATGGTCCTGGACAACTGGCTCTCAGTGGCCCTGCTTGAGTGGGGGGGTTGGACCAGATGACCTCCAGAGGTCCCTTCCAACCTCAACCATTCTGTGATTCTTTACAGTTTCCAGCAATATTTCCTACTAGATTGCAGATGGCTTTCTTATTTACTGATTATTTATTTATTGATTACTCCCCTTCCAAATTAAGAAACAAAAGAGTACTTTTTTCCTACTGGTTATAGCTAGGTACCATTATTTCTGGGATTCCCTCCAACTAACTGACTTGCGTTCGTTCCCAAATAGCTTTGGTTAATGTTACATTACTACCATTTTCTGATCTTAGAATGTCTATTGAATTCAGAGCATGATAGATTTGTTTCTTCCCCTCTGATTCGTCGTATACACCTGGCCTTAACAAGGATTCAAACATTACTAACAAAATATTGGTCATCTCTGTTGAAAGACTATGTGTAATTATGAAAAAGTACCTATCTCACAGTAGAACACATTAAGTGTCATCAAATGATGCTACCATGTGTAAACTGAAACATCCAATACACATACGTTTTCATATGCACTCTAATCCTTAACTGTTCATATAAAAGACGTAAAATTGTTCACAAAGCAGGCAGACTTCGTATCTACTTTGCAGCAAGCTCTTGCTGATTTAGTCCTTATTTTTCCCACTCAAACACTCATAACTTGCCGTTTTCCATCTCTTGTTATCTATTTTTCCATCCTCGGTAGATGGGGGTGTGAAGACAGGTATATTCATGAGCAAGATCCTTAGCTATACAGGAGATTTTAACTCTCTTTGAAAGGCAAACAGGCCAGAAGGGGAAATACAAAAGCATACATTTGAAACAGCATGGAACTTTTCTTACTTTTGATGAGCTGAGGAAGAAGGATTACGGCAATAAAGATGAGAGACCTTGCAATTGAAGAAAATGAAACATGTACAAGTGAAATGCAGTATATTACTGTATGTTGCTTCATAAATCAAAATCTCCCCTAAATAGTTGACTTGATAGTTCCAAATCTACTTCCATGACACACAGCTGATTGGAGAAGTGAACGAAACCCAGGTTTCCCACGAGTAGGCCTCTGGAAAATGGTACACTTAAATGACCAAGCTCCAATGCACTTAGACCATAATTATGGCAATACTCTTCTCCAGTCTCTCAAAACTCGTAAGATACATTTAACACTGAGTGTGAAGTCATTTTTAGTTTCTCAGATCTACTGCAGCACAGAATTATTCACATATTTTCTTGATGGGGCTTGGGAGGAGGGCTCCAAATATAAGGAAGTTCAGTTTTAACCACTCAGAGGACTGAACATAGGAGAGACCAGACATCCAAGCACCTGAACCTCACATTCCACAGCTTTCAGGCAGTTTTAATTTTGTGTGAAGTGCACAGGTTTGTCTCAAAGCAGATATCTAGACTGCATAGTGAATGAAGCAATAGAAAATAGAGTTTAATTCACAGGCTGTGTCAGCTACATAGCAGGCAATGAAGTCCTGGAAACTCACTACGAGATCCAAAGCTTATCTTTAAAAATGGTAATGAATTCCAGGACTTGATGGAAAATTCATTTAACTTCAAACATCTGGTTTTATGTGGCACTCTTCCCTGTTAAAACACTAAGGAAAGAAATGAGAGGGCGCTGTAAAAAGCCATTGACAGTACGTTGTGATCATTTACGTACTCAACTATTTGTTGAGCCCGGTGCCTGTCCCATACTGCTTCAAAACAAGATTAGTATCAAGTGTAGCATTAGACTCATAGATTTTACAGACATGCTTGTAGAATCAAAAGCACTGACTAGCCTGCCCAAAATAAGCATTAACACCGGAGAAGGTAGCTACAGGACCTTGTCATGGCTTTTGTAAAATTCACCACATGGGATGCTTGTTTGGGTACAGCACAGAATGAGTTTCATGTGTCTTATACTTTTTAAGTTCTAGACGTGTCTATTCATTGAAACCCTGTAAGATATTTTCTATGTGCAATTGGTATTCTGCCTTTGGGAGAAGAGTAAAAACACATTTATTTTCAAAATTATACCTTTTCTTTTATTCCAAACTTTTCACGTTTTTCATTTTGAATTTTTATATCATCCTACCACATAAGAAATCACAGCACACAATAGATTTATTTCCTGAAATGATCTGAAAATCAGGAGTACAAAAAACTGGAAACAAGGACATACAGCTTAGGATTAATCTGATGCAAGTGTTTAAATGATACAACCAGAAAGGCTAAAGTGCAAAATGAGTAACAACTATCAAAGAACAAAAAAAGCCACAAGAAAAGATACTATAAATACACTCGGAAAGGAGGACAAAGTAAAATACAGAACTGCTAACATCAAAGACAAGGAAAGCAAATAACAGATGATACAAAGAAATCCCAGTGTTCAATACTTTCACTGCTTCAGTCTTTACAAAAAAATTAATTGTGGCCAGATGCTTAACACTAGTGATTTTAAGAGGAAAAACTGGAAGCCAGATGATGGAAAGCTGAAAGATATTCTGATGACTTAGACAGATACATTCAAGTTGGCAGAATCTTGTGAAATTCACTCTAGAGCACTTAACTAACTAGCTGAAGAAACCTCTAATTCATTAGCAACTGTCTTTCAGGAATGGAGAGGACAGAAAAGGGCAAATACCATATCTTTCTTCAGAAAAGAAAAAGGGAAGATGTGGAGAACTACTAACCAGAAAGCCTAAATCTGACAGCAGCAAGAATATTTGACAAAATTGTTAAATAAAAAAATTTATCAACATCTAATGGGTAGGAAAGGTGATAAGAACCAGCTGACATGAATTTATCAAGAATAAATCAGTCTAATTGCGTTCTCAACTGGGAAACTTGCCTAGTGGATAAGAGTAGGAAGTAGATGTAAAATACTTCAGCTATAATAAGACTTTGTTTACTGTCCTAGATGATACTCCAGTGAACAAAGTAGAGAATTACATTCTAGGTGAAATCACTGCAAGGTAGATGAACATCTGGTGGGAAAACACGCACTTACTGAGTAGCTTTCAAGGGCTGGTTGTCAGATCTGAAATGGAATCATGAAGAGGTCTGACAATATTTCCATTAATGATCTGGATGAAGAAATAGAGAGCACATTCATGAAAGTGAACTTAGTATCAGCCTGCAAATGATTTAAAGGACTCTCGGGGACAGGATTAGAATTCTGTATTATCTTGGTAAATCATCAGAAAACATCAAGTACTTGCAAGAAGTAGTGAAGAATGTTTCATTTGTGAAATAACTCTATGAAAACCTGACTCCAATACAACAGGGTACAGGACAACCAGGTACGTTCACCTCCAGTCCAAGTGTAGGACCCAGAAGAGCTGCAGTGTTTTGCATTCCAGTTAGAAATCTGTGCCGCAAAGAGAGGTAGAGCATGCTGCAAACTGTATTTTAGGCATAAGGAAGCCAGAGCTCAGTGGAACCTACACAATATTCACAAGGAAAGACAAAGATGTAGGATTGAAGAATGGATTTAGTCCTTTATTATTGAACTCTCACATCTGATTGGTTTGTATCTCCAGACAGTGAATAAATAACCCTTTCTGAAATTGAAAAAAAAATTGTTTCTGTATCTGTGTTAACCTTGGTTACAATTCTCTACAGGAGAAAGGCTTGAAAATGACACTCGCACCCATCACAGTAACACAGTCAGGCAATGGTGGGGATGCAAATCAGAGACCCTCATTGGAGGTGCTTTAGCTCCTTAGAAGCAGACAGACCCATTAACTAGAATAGTATTTGAAAAGAGCCCTGTAACTATACTACTAATTAATATACATATGAAAATTGCTCAGAATATAATTGCTGTGATCAACCTAAAACATTTGGGAGACAGGGAATTTGGGCAAACTAGTTTTGGGTATTTGACACAATTTGGAAAAATGTTGAATGTCAAAATTCTCCACAAAACAGATCTTCCATTCTTCATTCAGCTCTGTTTCTGACCTCACCATCTGCAATTTCTCCACTGAATCAAGAAGTGCCATGGATAAAATTTAATGAGAGGAAAAAGAAAATGTTTTTCATTCAAATGTGTCCCAGACCACGCCATACTTAGTTTTCATGTACTATGGCAGAGAGTATTTTTCATACTTTGATAATGGTTAGTAGTGTTTGCTCCCACCAATGTACTTCAGAATTCTCTTCTACAGGAAAGAAAAAAAAAAAAAAAAGCTATTCCTCATCATATCCAGTAATTCTCAGAGCTACTCCTTACATGAGCATGCTACTTTTAAACACTGCTGCTGTTTGACTATGTCTTTTAAGGGATAATACTTGGGTTCTCTTACAAAATAACTGGCTAATACGTTTTTGAGTATTTATTTGAGATGCTTTAAAATATTTATTTGAATTGCTTTTGAAAACTGGAAGGAATTAATTGGTGTCAAGGATACAAAATACCCAATCATTTTTCAATGACAGGTCTGATCTCTATCAATGAGGTTAAGGTTTCACAAAGGTTAATCCAATCTAACTGCTACCACCCAAAGGAGCAGTCTCACTGCTACATGTTCCCACAATTTCCTTTAAACCAGCCTCTTGTGTTGATCTCTTTATGAGCTAATTCAGTTCACTAAACTGGCAGAAAACTAATGTAACAAAAACGAGGTGCAGGGGAAGTAGTTTCAGTCAGCAGGAGAGCTGCTAAATTATTGCAGACATTCTGTAAACCTCATCAACAGGAATGTAACTGCTGATGTCAATGAACTTGGTCTTCGTTGAATAGAAGACCACCTTCTTGATATATACTTCCAAATTACAATTCAGGCTGCATGGTTACATTAAAAAACTAAAATCAATCAACTTACTGCGAGACAGATTCTCAAGGGCTTTTCCAAGTTTTTTGCTCTCTTGAAGAATATGATTTAGTTCATCAAAATCATGGTTCTCCGGTTTTGTCCTCCAATCCCATTTAGGATGCTCTATTGACCTTGGCACTAAATATACACAGATATATAGATGAAGTTTAGATTTGGTAGTTCAGACTCCTACAGTAGAAAAAAAGCTGCACAGTGAGTTTACAAGCTCAAGTACCTTGAGTGGAAATTACTTAACTGTCCTCCTATTTTAACAGCTGGAAATATTTTCTTTGGTCAATGTGAAGTAAAAATGAAAACATCTATGAACAAACACATACTTGGGATGATTCTTGTGACTGAATTAATTGGTAAACAGGAATAATTAATATTAACAATTAAAAATAATAAAAATAATGCAATAACAGAAAAATATAATAAAAATATTGCATATGAAGGTACTTCATTTACATCAAAATAGAATTGTGTGTCCTAGGGGCCAATAAGGAAAAATGTCAAAATGAAAATGAGTAACTGGTACTTTTGGCTTTGCTAGTCATTTTATCAAAAAGAAAAAAAAATATTTTAGATAAAGCTTTTAAAACAACATGTATATACATTTTTTTTAAATCATAAAGTGTAGATAACAGTTCATAAAAACAGTGAAACAAAATATGTCCCTATTGCTCATGCTGTACAGCCTATAATCTTTATTCTGATACTTAAACAAGCTCAATCTTTGGGAAGCACAGTCCTGAGCTTACAGTCTCCTACTCATTATCTATTACCAAAATCTTTGATTTAATTTTAAAATAACAGTTTTTCAATGGCTGAGCTAACTTTACCTACAATGGCAGGGAAGAAGAGGAGGAGTTTCTGAGATATGTAGGACCCACAATGAACAGAGCTGCATTGACCAATGTGAACATTTTGAACAATTTGTAGAAATGAAAATAAAAATTATGCTGTCTTTGGAACTGCAGTTTAACGTGCTCTTTTTGCCAGTGTTCTGAACTAAGCTATCTGCTGCCTTCACCACCAAATGCAATTGCTGGGTTGTCTCCAAACACTGCATTACCATGCTGAGAACTGCATGTGCTGGTGTGGAGATGATGATGCCTAGTCCACATTCCCAACAGAAAGGACCAGTTGCATTTATCAATGGTTGCTAACTACTCATTTAAAAAACTTCGAAAACAAAGCCTATAATGTCCTGGCCAGCTTTGAAGTTTTTATTTACTATTTTGACCACTGTCAACTAATTTATGCTTACAAACTTCATTTTCATTACATGCTAAGAAGGAAACTTGCAGACTCCTACAGATCATGCGAAAAAAGTGCTATCTTATGGTCATTTGGAATTTCAGAGTACTTTTATGATGGTATGGGGAAATTATGCTCAGACTTCGAGTTCTGGTAGCTATTACAAAATGTGTTAAACTGTTGCTATGGAAATTTGCCTTACTGGTGACTGCCCTCTGTGTGAATATAGAATCTGCTCCACTTCTTTGGATCAACTCCACAAGGGAAAGTTGAAGTTAAGTCAATAGCCATCTTTTCCAGATAAAGAAATGGGACAACATTATGTTTAAGTCCTTCTGTCACAAAGGACTTGACTCCATCTCCCGTAGACATAAACCAAGTCATCTTCAAACTGGACACCTATACAGAGTCTGACAACCCAGAGTATGTTCTGACCTGTAACACCCACTCAGGAACCTGGGTAAGTATTAGGGAAGTTAATACATTAGACTGCAATTACAGACATTCTCAAAGACAGAAGACAAAGGAGACTTTTAAAAGGACCTACAGAGATAAGAGTAGGAGGAAAGAGACACGGGAAGCCTCAATAAGGAGAAGGGAAAAGAGGGGCAAGTTGGAGTGTCAGAGTCCAGTTCTGCTTTGTGTTCAAAAAAGACAAGTCATGTATTTCCTTCTGAAGACAATGGAAATAATGAGCTACGGTGGTTCCTAGTGAACAGATATAGGCCTTAAGATATTAGGGTATGACTAGCCTCTACTCAGATGGACAGCTTATAATTTTTGTTGATACTTTTAAATGCCAATCATTTAATTTATAATTCCCTGGTTGAGGAACCACTATGTTCATTAAAAGTTATCTAAATTTTTGTGTGATCAAAAATTGCCTCCGTTCCTAGACCCTAGCATAATTAACTTAAATTAAATAGCACAACTTCAGTATTTCTCATCCTTTTTCTTATTTACAGGAAACAAAATGTTCCATCTAGTATTTTTTCTAAACTTTTACTAACTGTGAATATAAATATTTAGTAAGCTAGAAAAGAAATTCTATAATGAGGTCTCTCTATTTTTGCTCACCTTTGTTTTATGTTGAGATTACATGCTCCTTTACTGCCTGCTTTTTCAGCCATGTCGTCTTCTCCCTTCAGTGTACCAACACTATATTCTACAGCATCACCCACTCTAGCCTACTAGCAGTTTGACAGACTTTTCTTTCCATGTTTATACCGAACTCACCACACTACAAAAATCTCACAGTACCACCAAAATACAAATGGACAATAATTTAATACAGTAAAACCATGTACAAAGATGACCAAACCTTAGAGCTTCCAGGTTGCAGAAAATTTCAACAAGCTGGAATTTGATACCATGTCAATTTGAAACAAACCACATTTTTCAAAATACCAAAGGACAGCATTTTTGAGAAAGCATACGATTTTGAAATAAAATTTGTCCTGGGACAGAAGCTGACTGAAACAAACATAAGTTCTACTCAACAGCTGTGAAGTTTCCAGGATCAGCAACTGCCAAGTATATGGACCAACCTGCATCAGGAAAATGAGGGTATCAAGACTCTATCCTTGGAAAGCAGGGAAACTTGCTCAAGAGACAACGGTCTGGTCCCTAGATGCAGAGAAATGTCCCACAAACACAGGAAGCTTGGACTGCATCTCACTAGATGGATGGTGGGAAACCAGTCAAAAGCATGGTGGAAATCTGCTCTGCATGCTGGTGTACTACAGTCTGTGTTTCAGTGAACCATTTTGTACTTCAGTGAAAATGTATCAAAAGAGATATGCCGTCATGGACCATTTCTGAGTTTCAATAGAATTTGTTTCAACAATGAGTTTGGCTCATTCTATTGAACCAAAACTGAGGGGGAAGTTAAGCAGAACTAGAACTGACTGAAATTTTTATTACTTCCAGAGAAGACATAGTTCTTCTTACTTACCTACTCTTCCCACTAATCAATGGATACTAAATTTAAAATCTACTTCATTACATCATGTAACCTGTGTCTCTCCTTTCAGGGTTCATTTTCTGCTTGCTTACAAATGTTTTTAAAATATAAACTTCTATCTTCCCGACTATAGGATCAACAAGCACTGGTCATTTTCAAATGGATGACTTTGTGTGAAGCACGCAGAATTGTATAAAGACCATATGACCCTTCCCTGAGATCTTTTGAAATACATTATCTTCTGTATGTATGAAGTCCATCATATAACATTTCCCTGCATATGTCACTACACACTTAGTAAAATCCTTTCATAATATTCTGACCTTCCTCTTTCTTTATTATACTCACTCATTCCTCAAAATCATCATATCAGTAATTTTAAATCCCTCATCACATTACCTGCCTCAACCTCATCTCCGTTATTTGAGAGATTTATGTAACACTTTCTCTTGAAATTATTTGCCTACAATTGAGAAGATTTATTACATCTACATCATAGCATTTGTATAGAAATATTTAGGTTTTTCCTTTATGGAGCTGAGATTTCCCCATCTCATCTTAGAAGACTGCAAAGGCATGCTTTCCAGTATTTCTGATTTTCTGGTGGTGTGCCCCCCCAACAAATGCACATCAGATTCATTCACAGATGTGTTATGAATTCTGTCACAAATCAGCAGACCTATATTTTCTACTGGATGATGGTACAAGATCAGTACTGTTTTTATCTACATATACATGTCTTTTCAAGTCATGATTTGCAGACAGAATCAGACCAATTGCTCATTAAATCCTACATTTCATTAATACATTGTATGACCATCTTAAATCTCAAAGAACAAAAATTTGTGTTATTATTGAGCATAAAATTACTCATGTATTTAAACCTCACAATAGCATTCAGATTAGAGTTCTTTGATAATACAGCCAAACTGGTTTATACAGTACCTGGGTATTAAAAGGCTAAGAGAATGATGGCCTACAGTCCTAAACTGACCAAGGGCAATTAGAAGTACACAACATTGTAATTGTGAATGGGATATGGTGAGAATGGTGAACTGAAGCAGAGTGAAAGGATGATCTGTGATCTGATTTACTATGGAGGTTGTAAAGAGATCACCCTACTTTGCCTAAAAGTAGCTACGTGGGAAGCAAGAAGTCTGTTTCACAAACTATTTAGAAACTTCCAAATTTGTTCTTCTTCAAATACAGAATCTGATCATCTAAACATTTCATTAAATATATTTATATATACACAAACACACACACACTAGGAGCCCTAGCTTCAAGCCTCTTCCTTGCCAGACAACAGCAGCAGCTTCTGCTTAATTACTTTTTTGCACACACTAAACAAGTGGTCAGATCCCTTAGATACCAGAGTTTCTTGTTTGTGTGTTTGTTTCAGGTGCAACTGAGATCATAACAGGCAGGAGGAAGGACTGGAGGAATCTTTCCAGTAAAAAAGTTGAATGCATAAGGAAGAGCTATCTGTGCAGGAATAACACGCACGCTGCAGTCAACATCAGCTCTGCTGAAGGAAAAAAATATTTCCCAATTAAGTAAATCAATTCTCCTGATGTTTCCAAAGATTCCTATGAAATTACAATTCTCAGTTCTGAATAAATTTACAAGTTCAGGATCATTTGAACAAGATAGTGGTAAGACAAAAGCTCTGCAACAGAACATATTACAGCTGATGGACTCCATTAAATTGTGGGTCTGTTTTGGCAGTTTTAGGGGGCTTTTGAGGTTGTTGGGTGTGGGGGTTTGTTTGTTTGTTTGTTTGTTTTAAACACAAATCTGAGAGTAAACCTTTAGGTCTCAGCAGGCCAAAACATTCAGCTTCTCAGATGAGTCCTTACTACCTCTTTGAAGAGGCTTTGGAAAAAAAATGTACGACACCAAAAATGTTTTGAGGTACAAGCTGAAGGCACAAAACAAATGGAATATGCTGTGCATGACTAGACAGAGTAATAAATGGCTTCTGAACATGCTTGCTTTCTGCTGATCTGAGCGGTTGAAGGGGCGTACAGTACCCACTGATTTTGGCATAAACCCAGCAAAAAAAAAAGTCAAAAAAAATGTCAGTATTAATTTGGTTGTTGGCAGAAAATAAGAGAAGCAAGATATGACAAAAAGACACATGGCCGAAACCAGCCTTTGTGATAGCAATTAAAAAAATGTAGTTCAAACACACAAGGTATTTTCAAAAAGTTGCAGAGACAAATGTTTGCAGAGGTGAGTAAGGCACGAAAATAACAGGAGGAATCAAGGTTTAAAACAGTCGTATGGACAAAAAAATAGGAAAGGATGTAAACAGAAAAGCATGAAATCAAAGGATAATTAGGCTGGAAAGGACCTCTGAAAGAAAGTCTTCTAGTCCAACCTGCTGCTCAAAACTGGTCCAATGAGGGCAGGTTGCTCAGACTATCCAGTTGAGTTTTGAGCATCTCCCAGGATGGAGATTCTACAGCCTCTCTGAACAACCTGTTCCAGTGTTTGACCACCCTGTCAGTATAATTTTTGTTGCCTCTTGTTCTTTCACTGTGCACCTTCAATAAGGATCTGGCTATGTCTTCTTTACCACCCTTCAGTGTAATAGTCGATGGTAACAATGAAATCTCCCCTTAGCTTTCATTTCTTCAGGATGCGAAAACTGATTTCCTTCAGCTTTTCCTTGTCCATCATGTGTTCTAGCCCTCTCATCATCTTGGTGGACCTCCACTAGCCTTGCTCCAGTACACCACTGTCTATCATGACATACTCCAGATGCCATGTCAATAGTGTGAAATAAACGCTGCTGGCTATACTCTTGCTGATGCAGCCTAGTATGCAGCTCACCTGCAGTGCTGCAAGAGCACGCAGCCACAGCTGGTTCATATTCAAGTTCTTGTCTATCAGCACCCCCGGTCTTTTTCTGCAAAAATGATTTCTAGCCATTCAGATCCCAGTTTATAATATTGCTCAGGGTTACTCCATCCAAGATGCAGGATTTTACATTTGCCTGTTGAACTTCATGAGGCTCCTCTCTCAGCCCATTCCTCAGTCCTGTTGAGGTCACTCTGAATAGCAGCCCTGCTACCCAGCATACCAACCACTTCCCACAAGTTGGTCTCACCTGCAAACCTGCTAAGAGAACATTCTACCTCATCATCCAGGACATTAAGAAAGACTTTTAAATGGTATTGGTCTCAGTACCAGTCCCTTAAGCATGCCACTAGTGATAGGCTTTCCAACTGGACTTTGTATTGCCAGTCACAACCCCTTGAACCCAACAGTTGAGCCAACTTTCCACACATCTTGTTGTCCACTTGTCCAGTCCATATCTCACCAATTCAGTTATAAGGATACTATGGGAGACTGACAAAGGTTTTGCTAAAGTCAAGTTATTAAACATCCACTGCTCTTTCTTTGATTACAGGGCCAGTTATTTCATCTACGGGAGCAATCAGGTTGATCTGGTCAGGCATGTCTGATCTCATAAATCCATGCTTGCTGTCCCCAATCACATTTTCCTCCTTTCTGTGGCTGGGAACACCTTCCAGGAAAATTTGCTCAATAACCTGCCCAGAGAGTGAGATTAGGCTGATCAGCTGGTAGTCCCCAAAGTCTCCTTCTTGCCCTTCCTCAAAATCGATGTGATGTTTGCCTTTTTCTAGTCATCAGGAACCTCCCACAATCATCATGACCTTTCAGTGATGATAGAATGGCTTTGCAATGATATTAGTCTCCTCTCTCAGCATGCTCAGAAAGAACCCCATATAGTGCCATGTATTTATGTATGTCCAATGGCCTTAAGCACACCCTAATTCTATCCTCCTCTGTTGTGGGTAAAGCTGCACTCGCACAAACTCTGCTGCTAGACTTAGGGACTAGGGTAGCTTGAGAGCAAGCCTCACCAATTGAAAAGCATCATTAGATGCCCTTCAGTCCACAAGGACAGATCCTTGAGTCCAGTCTTATTATGGATGTATAAATTATTTCCTTGCTTGACATGTGACCTGGTAGTTTAGAGTGCCCAGCCTCCTCTTTGTCCCTCTCCTGGGACAACCTAAGGACCAGCAAGCATGAAACTTGTAGTAGGCACACAAATGAAGGGAGTGACAGGATGCCACACCCCCACCTGGGATAAAGACTGAGAACTTGAGATCTTTAGGAGATGGCATGGAGGCTACTTGATGCATATCACAGAGTCTGAAGTGCAAGCACTGGGAGGGAGGAGAAGAACACAATATGATGACACAATAGCTCACAACACCCTTGGCCACTGTTTCTAACAGTGTATCTCCATAAATTGCTGTTATCCAGCAAAGACTGTTAGACTAGACTCAGATTATGAGTGACTATCACCACTTCTCTAGATATCCCTATTTACTCTTGAAAGTTAATTAAAATCCACATGCTACTTTTGGACTGACTTAAAAATTCATGTGCCTATAGAGAGGTACAGTGGAACAGATGATCAGATTTGAGTCTTTTTGAAGCAGGGAATGCGCTTCATGAAGAAGAAACAGAGATACATGCTCCATTTCCAGAAAAAATAATCCATAACTCTTGCTAGGACAATACAGTCCTGAGAAAAGCTGTGCTGTGGGACACAGCTATCTGTACAGCTATTTTTTACTTGTTAGTTATTTATTCTCAATCAAAAAGGTTTCATAACCATACAAGACTGTTAATTACCCAAAAGCACAGCATCTCTATTGCATAAGTCTATCATGATTTACTTTACCCATTGCTGTGCTATATTTTGACCTACTGAGGCCACTGGGAGATTTTTCTTTGACTCCACTGAAGTCTAGACTTCCCCATCTTACTTTTAGAGGAAAGACAGCAAGCCTTCTATTGCAGCATACCATATATCTCTGTTCTCATCTGGTCCACCTAATCACACTTTGAGTGATTAAAAAGATTTGGTTATTACAAAAATTTCAAAAAGCTACAACAGTCAACTGAAGAAAACATAATTTTGCAATTTATTTTGGAGAACAAACCTTGTATACACACTTGTGTCTGTTTGTGTACCTATACATGGATATGTATGTATATTGTAGCTATATTTATTTGTGTAAAAAATCCATTAAAAATCAAGCTTAAGAACTAAATTTCTTCAATAGCCAGTACATAGGAAGCACTATATTTCATTAAGGCTTGCTACCTCTATTTTTACTACTTCTATTTTACAGGTCATTGACAATATTCTCTTCAGTCACTCTATTTCTATTCTGCCTTTTCCTTCAGTGTACATTTAGATTCCTTCAGCAACTCTCAGAGCAGTACACCTGTTCTGCTGACACTGCCCCCATATCTTGAACAGCATATTCATAGTTTTGCATTGCCTGACCCATTGAAAAAAATCTGTTATTAGGATGAATATCAACAGAACAGATTTTGCACATGCAAAGTGTCAATGCAAACTAAAACATCAAATCATAATCGGTATCTGAACATAAAATTGTGCATGACACCCAGATATTCTTCTGTTTTTTATCTATCTATCTAGAATTCTATTCTATCTATACATGACGACCTAGGGTATTATTAAATATTCATAATTCAAGTGAAAGTAAAGCAAGACTCAAACTCTTCTAACATATATATGCAGCCATTTCAACTGCTTATAGTTTGCTTTCCACTTTAATCCTAATTCAACAGAAAAACATACTATGGGTTTCGAAGTATGCATGAATTAATAATGTAGTGAAGCTTTCTTACATGACTTGGACTCCGGTGACGGTGGAGAAATGTTGGACACGGCAAGGTCACTCTTTGACTTTTTAGGCTTTTTTGCATTTACCTGCCAAGGTTTATCGTAACTTCTAAAATCTCTCCTTGTTCCTTTATTCTCTGTTAAAAGAACCGAGTCAGGCAATTATAACATTTGTAGGGTCATTTTTCAAAGATTTAATAAACAATTAATCCAGAAAAAACAAGACCTATCATTCCAAACCAAAGTCAGCTCTTTTGTTCTTCTATTTCTGATTTATGCTAAATTTCATGTCTTCCATTTTCTAAGCATCAAAATTTAGAAATTCATTAATATGTTTTTCATTAAAAACATAACGTCTTACTTTTTATTATGAAAAAGTCCTTAACCTCCTTGGTTTGGCAGTTTGCTTATGCTTAAAACTTCACATTTGATATAAATAAAAAGTTGATTTGTCAGGCAATTAACATTTTGACTATCAGCAACTACTTGAAATCTAATATAGTCTGAAGCAGATCACCAGTCAATTTTTAAAAACAAAACCAACACTCTAATAGTAGCTTGTACCAGAATATCAGAGCTAAAATTTCTACTTTAGAATCAGAGCAGATATTATTTCAGAATTTTTTTTTATGCTTCTGAAGATCTACAATCATAAATTATTCACACTGGAGTTCATAAAGTAGTAATAGCATCTTCTCATTAAGTGTTGGAATGATGGGTTGTTAAAAATGTGTATTATTAAAGAAAATACTTCAATAGAGGCTAATCTCAGGCACAAATACACCACGGGAGGGAAAAGTAAAACAAAGCAAAGCGAGACGGAAAACAGAGAGGACAGCAGGGGAATCCAAGGACATTTATATGCACTTTCTTTCTCATTGAGACTGGGGTTGTTTCCACCCTGTAACTCCAACCCATACTCACACAATACGTACGTAGGCTGAGCTGATAGCCAACAATATATATGAAATTCAGTATCTACTGGACAAACAGGATTTATTGTGCATGCTCAAAACCACAGAGTTCAGAGTTCAGAGTACTGAACCACCTGTTCAGTAGGTACATGTGCATCTAGGAAATCATGGACAAAAGTATAGGATTATACTGGAGACTAGTCCTTTCCAGCATACAGAACATACCTGATGTTTCACTCTCTGCCCAAAGGGCAGCAGAGCCAGACAACGTTCTCTGAAGCTGACTGCGGTTCCCCTGTTTGGACTGAAGATGATCAATTAGAAATGGGATTGGCTGGTCAGGTGTCTCTGTTATCAGCTTGGTCATCAACTCCTTTAGAAAATTAAAACAAAACAAAAAATTAGTTGGATATTGCGCCTAAACTAATCTTATATTTACCAAAAGTAAAGGAGCATTTATAAAGGAAAAGCCTGTTTTCAACTTTGAAGAAAACAGCTGGAAACACCCATCTCCTCAAACTACTGCTAGCTTCTCCCTATGAAGTGTTCACATCTGAAGTGCTCTTAGCCTACACAGTCACTAAAATCCACCGGAATTTACGTTAACCAACCCAAACCTGCTTAAATTTACCCAAAACAAGCTGAATACTGTTCATTTAACCATTCAGAACAAGCACCTTTTCAGAGCAGCGAGTGACCCATACATCCAAGTTTCTTCTCATTGGAAATCGGTGTATCAGGAAGGTTGGTGCATTTTTGATCTCAACCAGATGTGGAACAATGATCTGGTTAGAATATGCATTCATATCTGGGAACTCCAAGGTCTGATCAAACAGGCAGACATTTTCTAAAGCAAGTCCTCCAAAATATGATTGTATAGACATGAGCAAGTATTTTATTACACTGTTGTAGACATGGATACAAACCCCATGTCAACAGGAAACCATCTCCTATGACATGCATTGATACTATCGAATTGCTGTTACACACCCTGGCCTTGCAGGGCTGTAGAAAGAGAACCGCTCTCCATATTGTTGCTGAGTTTCATCCTGGCTCCCTACACATAAAACACAGATTAGGAATCCAGAAAGAAGCTGTGGCTCTGTGCTGGGCATGCGCCCTGAAAGGAACTCAATGACTTATGTGGGAGGTGACCCTGAAATCCACATAGTTCCACAGGAAAACTGTGGCTACCACTGCAAAATGAAAAAGCTCCACGGAAGTAAAAAATTACAGGAATATACAACAAAACCAGGACAAAAAACTGGCTAAGTTATTAAGAGCATTTGTTCTCTCTTCATCTATCCCCAAGTATAAATCTTGCCATAACTTCCACACACTTAAGTCTATCTCCGCTTCATCTTTTCCACATACGTTCATTTAATGACTAATTTTTTAAATACTGTTAGTTACTTAGTACTACCATCAGTTAGTTGTATTGGAAGAAGATACTTAAGAGGGAGTATACCAAATAATAGTAAACATGAGTAACGGCATGCAGGATTTTTCGGACATGGCAAGTTATCTTTGTCCACTCCAAGACTTTCCATTCTTTTTTATTCAAGTAGTAGTACAAACAATGACGTACAAGTGAAAATGAGACAGAAACAAGCATGGAAAACATGCCCAATCTCATGTCTGGTGAAGACATGATCATCTGTGACATGATTTTTGATAATTATCTACAGGGAACCAAAAAAAAAGTGTCTTTGGTTTTGAAATGGAACTTCATGGGGAGAAATTAAGCTACTTACTAATCTTAGAAATGGTAAAACTATGGAGTGTAACTTCGTCTAGACTGTCTCTCACCAAGGTAGGAGAAACCCTCTGATATACATCATACACGAAAAATCCAGAAATTGGAGTAATTCATATATTGGTTGCTTGGCAACACTCTAACAGCAAACCTTTCTTTTTTTCCCTGCCAAATGCAGAATTAGTGACAAGTGGAAAGATGTAATCTTGTGCTTGTAATGGACCACAATAGCAGTAGGAATTCCACTGCAGAGGATTCTATTACCAAAGGAAAAGTGTCAATCTGTAATAGCTAACTTGTAATTTAAATCATTTCTCTGAATCATGGTTTGAAAATTATTTTTCTGTTTTAGATTAATAAAAACAAGATGATGAGAACTGAGATACATGCATTGATACTATTAATTTTTTAAAGACATGCATGGGTGACAATCTATTAATAATACATTACAAAATTAATGTAGCATTAAAAAAGATAATACGGAGATGAAAAATTTTTAAATGCCTACATGTCAATGTAAGACAAAAGTTACTTGATTAATGCCATAACTGACTTGCTTGTCACAAGAAGAAATGGTCTTTAATTAACAGGAACAGACTTAATAAAATAATTATTAGGATTATTGGATTCTTCACCTTATTCTGAGACATAGCAATATAACTAAACAACATAATTGCACAAAGTAAAAAAAAAAAATAGTACTATTCCAAGGTGATGCGAAATTAGCTCCTATTCAAAAGGACTTTTTTATCTACTGTTAACATATAGATAATAAGGCCTGAGTGATATAGAGATCTGTGCTGTCCCAGAGCATAATCCGTTCTACTCTGTGATAGCAATTAGAAAGTTAAAAGAACTATAGATATAAGCTACTTTTACCTATCTGGAATAACAAATGGGTTGTACCAATCTGTACACCTAAAGCAAAAAAGAAATAACACTGCTGGAATCCTCATAAACTGAAAATAGTATGCAGTTCCAAAAAAAATACTACTTATTTGTGTAATAAGCCTCAAACTGATTTGCCTCAAGCACTTTCAGAGATGTCATTAAAAGTAAATATAGCTCTAAGTCAACACAAAGGTGACTCAGACTATGAACCCTGCCGTTTAAGGAAGACATAGCTCTTTATTATGAGTATTCTGTTGCAAAAGGGAGTGAAGAAGCTCTCAGGTATTTGCTTCTCAAGATGCTCCAAGCAAGGTGTGAAAGTGGTCTCCAACTTACTACAGCAGGGTTCCTGAACTCTGAAGAATTTTCAAAGAACACCTCCACCCCAACCAGTGGTAACAATAGCCATGATAATAGCTTCAGACACATGCTCTGTGTAAACCCACATTTACATGCAGGAGGTGGTATCTCCTTCCATATCCTCCTGCCACACACACTGTCAGAGATCCCAGAAGTAGGATCACAACTCCATGATCCTCACTGCCTTTTCCCTCCTACCAAATTCTGCCACTCACTCCATCAAGGGACCTAATTCCATCCGCTCAGCCCCCAACCCATGCTCCTTAAGCTCATGCTTCCTTTGAGACTCCTGTCATCCCCAGCAAATTGGCAATTACAAGGAAATATGTTACCTGCCCATGTTTGGTTGCTCGGCTATGCCATAGGGTGGCGGGGTAGCAGGGGGAAGAGAAAAAAACCGAAACAAACAAACAAAAAAAGAACAAAAAAAGCAAGAAACTTCACACAGGCAGCAACTGTACTTAGTGAGCACTCAGGTCACTTTTTAAGTAAAAACATGTACTTCACTGAAGGTGAAAAGACATTACAGATTAGGAATGCCTACTAGGGGTATTCTCATCTTAGCACCATTCCCTAGTAAAAGACAAACTACCTTAAACTTCTGGTGTAACTATCCAAAGTTTATTTGATGCTCTCATCTGTTGCTCAGATGACATCTTAATAGACAGCAGGAATAACATACTACATGGTACTCTAAATATACTCTTACAAGTTTGAAGTGGTTCAAAAAAAGATGACAAAAGTGAAGGTATTAAATAAGAAAAACTAAAGTGTACAACAAGTTACAAAAATAAAATTCCTTTTTGGTTAGCAGCAGTCTGATCTGACTCACAATGTGCTAAATAGGCAAGGTTTCAGAAGAAAAAGAAAAGGAAAAAGACCAACTAGTCTCAATGAAGCCGCCTCTGCATTAACAGCAGAATAAAAATGGCACAAGAACATTGAAACTGAGATTCATTTCTTGATGAAAAATTCAACAGATAAGTTTCAACTATGCATGAAAACAGAAATGCAAGACATTTATATGTCTCTTAAAATTAACTATAATTTTTGCCTTTCTAGCTCAAATTTCTGTTTTCTACTTGTTCCCAATTTCACCTAATTCAAAGAAGAAAAATAAAAAATTTTGTCTACCTTTATAATATGTTCTTCTGTGCACAATATGCCTTATAAGAACAAATAAACAGTCATGGAGAACTGGGTCTCCATGCTGCCAAATGAACTGTTCACTACCCATAATCTCTCTCCTGTCTTCTCTCCACTGCTGTCTTCCTTTCACTCTATGTCCTATTGTCTTTTCTATCAATCAGTGGGAGTCCCCTCAGTCTCTCCCTTCCAGCTGTGTAGCAAGTGAAGAAGCCTGTTCAGATGTCAATAGCCGGTAATTCCCTGCGCACCCACGAGAGACACTGCAGCACAGAAAAGCGGTGAAAGGGAACTCCCATGATTACTGCAGACCAGAGCACTAGGGTGAATACATTTGTTTCTGCTGCTTCCCCACTGTATTGCCCCAAATTAGGTTCTGCCCTGACCAGAAGGAGAAATAACAGGCAGAAAGGTGATATAAGCTCCAGAAAAAATGGAAGTTAACTTCTCCAAGGATTTTACCTTGCCCTGTGCAAACCAGAAATGAAAAGTTATTTCTACTTTCTTCTATCTTCATATGTTTTCACATTCACTAGTTTTATTAAACTATGTAAGATAGACTGTTTTAAAAGAAACTTACAAAAGTTGATCTGTGGATATTTCAAAGAGAGAGATTCACGCACATATTGATAAGGCTGCAAAAGATCCTGAAAAAAACAGGTCTAAACTAGCGACTTAATATATTAATTCTTTATAAAGAGAATAATCTTTCACTATTGTGCTATCCTGAGGTCCTCCATTAGTTATGCAATGCAGGCTCAAATTTTAATTTTCTTGTGACTGTCCATGCATTTAATACAAATGAAACAGCCTTCACAGTCTATTAATCATAGGCCCAATTACAAGAAACCTCTAATTAGCTATGTCTAAACGTACCTATCAGGTTATTAAGTTAATTAAGAGACATTCTGTCTTGCCCTGTAATTGATAACAGTAACTACACAACAATCACAGGTTTTGTTTTTAACTATATAGACTTCTACAGACTACGGCAGAGCGTGCACAGATTTTGGCTGTATTATGCTCTCATTTCAGGGTTTAAACTAGATTTTTAAGGCAGGCAGAGTGAATTGCCCTCAGAAGATATCTCTCTCTCTCCTGACCAAAGAGACTAGGTGGCTTAGCTTAAACTACAAGGTTTTGATGTGATTCAGTTCCAAATTAAGACAATTACATACAGCAGTCTTCACACCGATGTCAATGGTGATCTTATCAATGCAGAAGTCAAGCAGCCTAGAGAGCTCCCAGTTGACTAGCCAGGGTATGCTCACTTAGGATAAGAAGAATGGCTCCCCAGGCTCCACTGACTGTACTGGCTATATATCCATTGCCTACAATGGAGCTTAGACACTTAGAAGACAGGCAGACATCTAAATTTACTTTTGCTAATCACTTCATACAGGCTACAAGTGAACAAAGATATAAAATTGAGTGAAAATCTGTGGAAGGAAAGTAAGTTTAATAAACTTTTTTGTGATTGACACTTTTTTTTCTTTAGAATCCCTTTCTCAATCCTGCGGTAATAAAGCAAGGCGGGGGGGAGGGAAGTATAGTTCAACTTTATTCTTACTGGCTAAAATGAAAGTTTGCAATTCTTAAATGAGAGCAGAAAGGTAAAAATCACTGCTTCTAACACAAAAGATTATTGTCTATGGAAATGAAGGAAAAATACCAACATCCTTCTTTCAGAAAACAGTTAGGCTTTATATCTTCTCAAGCAATTCAGAATTAAAAGAAGAAAATCACATTATAGACTATAATCAAAATGGACCTCAACATATTTTAAGCATTCATGAAATTATCACCACATCTCCATATGAAATAAATTATTCAACACAAAGCAAATCTCCACATAAACACAATTCACATGCCCACACCATACTAGTTGTTTCAAATTAACCAAGGCAGAGAAACAGTTGAGAGCAAACCTCTAGAGGACTAGTAGTCCTATTCAGCTTGTTTGTGAAAATATTCAGACTTTCACCTAGAATTGACTAAAATATTTTCAACCAACTCGTTCTCCGTTCAAAGCCTCAACACTACTCATTCCCGCCATTTCAGCATTTAGCTGTGCAGCTAAATTTAGTATCACAAAACTGCAGTACACAGCATGGTACGCACCCCACAAAGAAATTACTTTGGACATACAACTAAAGAGAAAGTACAAAGCTGATATGGTGGCCCTGATATTATGGTGCAAACAAAATTCCCCTAAAGGTGGCATTGGTAGGGAAATCTACAACATAGGACTAGTGGCATGGGTAACATTTTCAGACTCAGACTACTACCATTCAAAGTGTCAAACTGCTTTTTTTCACATCTCAAATCAGGTTGATAACTCTCTGATATAGAAAATTGCTACACTTTTGGAATATACAATGAAAATAGTAAGAGGGAGTCTGAAAACAAGCATCATTGAATAGCTAACAGTCCTCCTTAAATGTTCATTTATTAAATATCTGTACCAATTCAATAACAGAAGACCAATTTTGGGGGCTACGTTACTAACCATATGTTTAGGGAGAGCCTGGAGAGTTGAATGGAAACAACTTATTTTTTCCACTACAAACCCTTTGCAAATCATATAATCAGTTCCCTGAGCTGGATGAACTAGCCCTATCTGATAAAATCCAACTCATGTATGTAACAGTTGGTAAAATATGCATCATTGATCTTACTTAGTGATCCAGAAACAAAAACCTTTTGCACAGATGAGGTCTGGTGTACAATTCTGAAGTTCACTGAGTAAGCTCATGACAGTTTATCAAACGCCACCATGCACATCATAACGTGCAATATCTACCTTAACCTCATGCTGTATTTTCTCACTTATGTATCCTTTGAGGATTTTTTCCCTCCTATCTTATTCTTGATATTTCAAATATCATTGTCTCAAATGTATTATACCACTTCTGAGTTCACAAAATAGCTTCAAACACCTTTGCTCTTTGGCTTTATTATTGAAAGATTTCTTTTCTCCCATTCATTCATTTCAGACAAGAATGCTGTCAAAAGGGAGGTCACTGGTACTAGGTTACTCTAAAACATTAACTATTTCTCAGGAAAAGAACAAAAGGTTAAAGACATGCTCTCAGATATGTCAAGCATGTCAACAGTTATCACGTTTTCTCCCACGGTTTTCAGATCACAAAGATTTTCTATGATAGCTTACACTTCTTTCAGCAGTCCTGTATCTCTGCATAACAATCACACGCTTGTGGAATTATGCCTACCATATCATTATCTGAACTCAGCAAGGATTTATCAAACGAGGGTAGTTTGTGTTACAGCAGAAACACTGTAAGGTTTCCCTAAACTGTAATTCAGAAATCTTCCTCAGTTTCCACCCACTCTATCAACCGGTGGAAATTCTACCCTGAAGGCATGACACTTCACAGTTCAACCAAGAGAAAATGAAAACTACTGGTTTTCTGAAAGGTCTATAGGATTTTCATCGAAAGGAATACTCACAGCAAAAGGCTAGGAAAGACTATTACAACCTGGACTGATTTCCTTAAATTACAGCCATAAAACAGTACTGACTGAGCATCATTGCCTTTCCTAAAACCTAACTCAACAGGCTAGAGATGATCTTTCTCTGATCAGCTGAAGTAATCTTATTCCAATTTCAAGGTCTAAGGTGAAGCCACTTGTTCCTCTGTGTTCAATGATTCATTACTGTAACTGTTAAAAAAATTGCATCATATTTCCACTTTAAACTTCACTGACTTAGCTTCTACCTACCTGGAACAAACTTCTCTGAGGGAGGGTGATACTAGGAACTAAAGCAGTAGATATTTTTGTGGCTACCTCTGGTGGGTTGACCCCAGCCAGCAGCTAAGCACCCACCAGCCGCTCACTCACTCCCACCCACAGCAGGATGGCGAGAGAACGGGAAGAGTAAAAACAAGAAAAGCTCATGGGTTGAGATAAAGACAGTTTAATAAGCAAAGGCATGAAAAAAACAAAAAAAAACCAAACAAAAACCGAAGTGATGCCAAGGCAATCACTCACCACCTCCCACTGCCCAGCCAGTCCCCAAGCAATGGCTACTTCAGAAAATTTACCCCTCGGCTTTTATTGCTGAGCATGACATTATATGGTAAGGAATATCTCTTTGCTCAGTTGGGGTCAGCTGTGTCAGCTGTGTCCCCTCCCAGGCTCTTGCCCACCCCCAGCCTGCTCACTGAGGGGCAGAGTGAGGAACAGAGAAGGCCTTGACCCTGTGCAAGCACTGCTCAGCAATAGCTAAAAGGCTGGTGTGTTACCAACACTGTTTTAGTCACAAATCTGAAACACAGCACCATATGGGCTGCTATGAAGAAAATCAACTCTATCCCAGCCAGATCCAGTGCAGGACTACTATAGTAATGGTTATTAAGTGTTCATGATTGGTGATCAGAAAACGAAGGCTGTACATGAAAAAAGCAATTGGTATATTGACTCAGCAAAGGACTTAAGCTTAGTTATTTTTATGCATGAGAAGTAAATAATTATAAAGCCAGGTGCATGCTTAAAATGCCTTGATGAATTAGATCCCTGCTCTGTGATGGAAGAATTGCAAGCATTTCCTTCCTTCCAGGAGCCTACCCAAAAAAACATTAGATCTTTTTTAGAATCTAACTATGCAAATATGTTTTGAAGATTGATGGAAATCCTTCAATTCCATCCCATGGAAAACTTGGACAATACACATTTTCAAAATGTGTGCAGCAATGAACCACACTTATCAGGTGCTTTTTTTTCTGCCCCCTCCCCGCACCGATCACTTATCTCAGTAAAGTTAAAAAATGTAAATACATGTTTCCGAATTAGATCACACATTAGATATAATACTGATACATTATCAGAAGAAAAACTTATCAGAAATACATGTTGCATATTCATCACTTCTTATGCTTTTTTCTAGTTGCTATTCTCACAGTTTAAGGGAATTCAACTGATTGATTTGTCAGTGCTTAAAGAAAATTACTATGCAAGACACAATTTTATACTTACTTTTTTTTTTCAATTACAGTCACATTATAATATCTAAAAGCAAAATACCAGAAGTATGACATTGATAAATTTGGTCTAGGAATTAAGAGTCCCAATTTTTTACAACTTAAAATCCCAGAATTCAACACAGTTACTCTTCATTTTTCTGGCAGAAGACAGAAGGACCTAAGTCTGGAGCTGGGCAACAAGCGATGATCTACTGTAAAGCTGCTGAAAGTCCTAGTTCTACCTAAACTCATGAGCAAGGTGCACACCCGTCCCACCCATTGCCTGAAACCATGTTACAACCAGCAAAGAACAGTCCTGGCTATAGTGCAGAAGCAACATCCCCTAATTCCCCTGCTTGCCTCACTGCACTGGTAGCTGCAAGTTGAGCACTGGGGTTTCTTCCACCAACAGTGGCATGGCCTCAAAGAAAGTCCTGTCAAATCCATTTGTACAGCAAACTCTTCAGAGCCACAAGTTTGATAGCCTAGTGCTGCGTTCCTCTCTTGCCCATTTCACATGGCTCACTACTACTGTTCTGTCTATTGTACACGCAAAGCACACACAAGTGAATAATAAGATTATATTTTTGTATATAACCACAGGCAGCATGAATCTAATATGCTTGCACTACAGAGTCACTGCCTTCGATTGCTCCCATGAACTTCTAGTTCAGGTCAGCTGCCAAAGCGCTGCTGAGAGCACAAGCAATTGGAAGAGAAAAGTCAACTTCCAAAAAGCTTAGGGCTCAGCCACACCCCAGATAAATTCATAGCCTAAGTAAAGACTATTTTCTAACACCAAGAGTTTCAGCACCACTGAATTTCACAGTATTGAATTTTACTAATACTGAAAGTATCAGGCTAACTCAGAAAATGGTCAATGAAACATTTCAAAGCAATCTGAATTAGATAACTTAAAAACAGGGCTTCAATACAATAATTTAAATTCCTTATAGGAACAGGATTTCTGCTCTCATGCAGAAAAAACACATACTCATGGGGGCAAAACATGCATAGCTGGAAATACTGAATATATTCAGTATTTTTTATTATTCTTATGAGTATCAATGTGAAAAAGAGCTAAAAAGATTTTCCAGTATTTTGCATATATTCAAGAGAATACATTCATTATCATTGTAATGACTGGACAACTGAGGTAAATGGCAACTCATACACTCATTAACGTATTCATAATATGCAATCCAAACTTTACCTGAAACATAAAGGCATTAATTTCTTCTCTTTTTAAAAGAAGTTTATTTGCTGTAAAATTACATTAACATAAATCTGATATTACAGGCTGTGATGTATCTTAGAAGTTAGAAATGCATGTAGTCCAAGAATTTCCCCAGTAACTCAGTCAAGTTTATATCATTTACATGTAACAAAATGGCTCTTCATATACATGAAATATTGACATTCAAAATGAACAATCTACATTTTCTCTACTTCATATTTCATCCTTTTAAAAGCCTGTCAAAACTTTGCCAGCTGTATAACAAAAACTGGTTGTGAGTAGTCACATTAGAAGGCCTGATATTTTACTCAGACAACTTCCCCTGTGGATGGCAGTATCAAAGTGAAGAAAAAATGACAATATGACATTCATGAGTCAACAGCTAACGTTAAAAAAATTTGTTTAAAATCAGTTTTCCTACAAGCTTTTTTTTTTTTTACATTTCTATTTTAAAAGCTACTAACTGTATGCCAAACCACAGCACCTGAGGCAGAACACCAGCAGAGCTCTTCCAAACAGAGACTTCCTGAAGAACTTATTGCAAGCTGTTTAACAGTGCGTACCACTAGAGACATTTCCCACTAGAGACATTTCCCACTAGGAACTGTTTGGCAGTCACCCACACAGCAGGAGAGCACACTCAGGACTCTTGGGTGAGCTGTGGACACACGTTTCCAAATCCGTCATCCTTCACTCAACTCGGTCACGCAGCTTTGCCTACTCATTGGTTTCATCATAGCAGGTATGCTATCAGCCACCAAATGCTCATTTATCCACAGAATAATTTACCAGCAGGCATGAGGAAGACTTCTGAGGCTGATCTCACACATGAACGAAGGATACCACAAAACAACAGAAAAAAAAAATCAGCAATAATGTATCTAGCATAAAGATATTAACATAAATACAAATATTTGGTAGTGAAGTAAAAAACCTGAACTCCAGGGTCACAGACCTAAGGCTTTAAATCATTGAATCATGCCAGACATCTCTCCTGGGTATGTGTGTGTGTATACATGTATACATACAGAGATTTCCAGTATTTAAGTAATCTGCAGTTCTAGAAAAAGGACTTCTGGTTTTACTGAAATGTCCACAGTACAAACTTCAGCATACCACTTCAGACCTTCAGGGCCATTTTGAGGCTGTCACCCAGTTCAGGCTTTGGACTGAAGTTCAAATCCTATCACTTGCATAGTGCTCCTTAGGTGGTGGCTTTACTATATGAACAGTTTTGAGAATCAGTGTATGAACAGAATCATACACTGGCCATAAATTTAAAATTAGAAATAATGTTTTTTTCCACTTACATATCCACTTTCTTTAATGAAGTCCCTTATCATAAATTTACTTCTAAGTATGAGCACAATCTAATGGATGGTTTTGATCTAACAGATTTATTTTTAAGTATGGCTTATTACAAAAAAGAGTGAGTGAATCTGTTTAATTTTCGGTTCAATCATTTAAAATTAAAGTTTTTATTAACAGAGTTCAAATAATTACTTCAAGAACTGTGGGGTTAAGCATGATCGTACTAGGAACACTATGGGCCAATGAAAGATTTCAGGATCTAAACTGAGAGTTAAGGAAAATTTAGTTACCCAAAACTAAAATTGCATCTTGACAATCTCTGTAGTATTGATACCATCAGCATGACTTGAAAATACTCCAGGTACATAAACTTTAAGTGAACCTTTGTGATCCGATATACCTCAGAAATGAGCCTATTTTATCCAAACACTTCAG
Source organism: Theristicus caerulescens (assembly GCA_020745775.1). Lineage (NCBI taxonomy): Eukaryota > Metazoa > Chordata > Aves > Pelecaniformes > Threskiornithidae > Theristicus > Theristicus caerulescens. The sequence continues at coordinate 130,757,483 of CM036558.1, read as the reverse complement.
GATCAAAGTCAATCACCGGGAAGTGACCAGAAAGCAAGACTACTTTTCCAAAGTAGCTGCCTGAATAACTATGCTACTATGACACTCGCCAGCAAGGAGGTGTGAGATTTGAGTCTAATCCCTGCAGGCTGAATGGGACACTGAACACAGGATCTCACAGTTCCTGAGCAAGTGAATAGAAGAGGAAGGGGTTCTGTGACCATCTCTTCTGACCACATTTTAAATTCAAGAAGCAAGCCTTGATCAGTGCTTTTTAGAAAGACAACAGATCCCGATCTTCTAGAGTGGCCTGAATGCTCGAAAAAACAAAAAAAACCCTGAGTAAATAGGTTTTTGCCTTCTTAGTTAAGGCTTTGGTGGTGCTTTCACATGCAAATATAATGCAATACCTGGGGCAAAATGGTATGAAGTATAATGAAAATAACAACTGTCAATAGGTGATGCTGGATTGCATGAGATTGCAAGTAGGAAGTACCGAAGAACAATAGGTCAACATGAACAAAGTCCGCACCGCTGTTGCATACAAAGTTGTGGCAAGCAGCTTTGGTTACAGGAAGAGAAAGGTGATAATGACATTGGATTTCAGGTTTCTGAATAGGATTGAATTCATATAGATTAGTATGAGCTTCTCAAAGTTAGAGATCTGTTAAGTATAAAAGATTATAATTTTTTAAGATTTAAAAAATACATTTACCATGTTTAAATCACACATTTAAAGTTAAAGATCTAATGACACAAAAAAGAATTTAGAATATTGGTTTTATAAGGCCACTAAGGGGTCATCTGTCCATGTAATAGAGTCTTTGGATGTAAACAGTTGTGGAGATTAGTAACTCAGGTGCTATAGAAGATAACAGGATCTATAAGAGATTTCTAAGGAAATTACAGAACTTTCCCAGGAGCAAGTCTTTCAGATCCTGCAAAACCTGATGAAGATTAGACAGACTGGCACCAAGATTCCTGAGAGGTCTGATGGAGTTAAGTGTTCTCTGACCATGCCTAACGCATGCCCAATATTAGACCCCTCACAAATATAGTAAAGCCAATACCTGCCAGCTGCATATGAGCTGTGGTTCTCATTCAGGATACTGGAACCTAGGTACAATATAAGGCTACCATCAGCCTGAGGAGATACCAACCCACATCCCTCACCACACAGGATACTGTCTTAAACTCAAAGCTGTCATGTATCAGGGAAAAGAAACATTCTAAGCTGCCTGCTAAACCTATGCTACTGCACAGTGAGATAGACAGATAGAGAGACAGATAATTCAGGCAGTGACATAAGAGGGAGCACAATTTGACAATCCAGTGGCTAGTATTAAACAGCATTTAGATAAAATATAGACACAGTTCTTTGACACTGTGGAGAGCTGCTTCACTTCTAACTGTTATCTCTGAAACACTGCTAGCATCATCCCTCAGGGAAGTATTCAGATGGTTGTGTCTATGTGCACAGCAACACGTGTTTTCAACTCCAGCTTGACACTCTAGACCTGGCTAATATTTCAGACATTTCTCTGTGCTTTGGCATTTAGTACTATGGGTGAGTTCTTGCTTAGTATATGGGGTTTCTGGATCACCATTTTGAGACACATACTACTACCCATGCAGTGTTTGGACCTATCAGTGTGACTAAATTGGCTTGTAACTAAATGCACACCATTCTTTGGATCACGCCCTCAATCATTTTTTCTTTGTCGGCCATCTTTAAAAAAGGAGGTCTTGAGAAATCCCATACTGCAATCACAGAAGTATGAACACTAGGGAACCTCTTTAAGTTAGCATTACTTTTACACAACAAAATCCCATTCAGACATTGAAGCCTTATTTTCAATGGAGCCTTGGCCTGATGCTCATTCCACAATATGAAGTTTGCCTCTGGAAACCACTACTCGGATGTCTTCCATGGGTTTCACCAGCACATGCAACTAACATGTAACATACAAGCCACAGGATAACAGACATGATGAAGCTGCAGACAGTCAAGCCCATGTTGGCAGAAAAATTAAAACTCAGAGCTATCAGGTGTCCATTAGCAGACACTCTGCTCTGACAGCTTTTGGAACAAGGCACTGTAGATCATGCATTATCTGTAAAAGGCAAACCAATATTCTCCTGTGGAAAAAGGATATAAGTAATTACATTACTACAACATTACCTTTACTCAAGTTGTACAGAAAGATAAATATGAGATGATGTTTTAAAAAGTTCTGCTGTCCAATATGTATAGCCAAAGTTATTAAATATTCTCTATAAGTTCTATGCATTAAACTAATCATATAAAATTTGTTTTCAAAATTTTTTAATCTCAACCAAGAATTTTTAAACTATTCACATGGAAGTTCAAATAATAACCAGCAATTACAGTGGCACGAAATGAAGAATGGGAGTTACTGGAGTCCAGGGTAGGGAAGTTCTAACACAGATTTAATTATCCTGACTTTAGCTGTCTACATAAATTAACCCTAAATTTGCTCAAGTAATGATCACCAAACAAATTCCAATGAAGTTAACAGATGCTCCCTGATTGTTAGAATTTACTTAAATCATCTCATTTGGAGATGTTCCTTTAGTACAGCAGCTAAACAATTGTTGGTAATACTCAGTCTAATTACGAGTTTTATTCATACACTTTGAATAGATGAATATCTATTCAGATATGCATCTTAATTTCCTATTATTTACCTGTGAGAGATTGACTTGGTCTCGTAAGACTTCATACCAATGTTGTAATCAACTTTTTAAATAGAACTAAATGTTTAATATGCACCAATACAACAGAGATTTCTGAACTGGAAAGGTCAGAATTTGTTGCCATAGAAAAGTCTGGAAATTCATTTTCACCACAGCAAAATACAAAGCGTTCTTTTATATCTGCAGAATTTATATACTGCAAATGTGGCTGGAACTCCTTAAATAAGACTAACGAGTAGTTTTTATATAGCATTTTAAGTAGACAAAAGGTTATTTCGCATATAAGCAGTTGCTTGACTGATTTTAAGCTACTTGTATCCTTTTTCCCCCCACAGGAAAGGTCACACTGATTTGCCTTTTACAGGTAACACAAGATGCACAGCATCTTGTCAGAATAATCACCAAAGCCAGAGGACTATCTGCAAGCAGATACCTGATAGCTCTCAAACGCCTCTGAGAACACACAGTCACGTTCAGTTTGGTTCTACACAGCTCATACTCTGTGTTTTTCTAACTGCAAGTGGAAATTATAAAAATCTCCTCGTTTAGTATTATAAGTAACACTTCTATATTGGCAGTCATTTTAACCTGTGTTCATTTAGGAGTAGATGAAGTTTTTGCTTAATTATATAGACACTTGAACTTTGCCATTAAAAAAAAAAAAGCAAAACCCACAATGAAATCAGAATGAAAAGAATTGGTCACTTTAAATGCAAGAATACAGGAATCTTTTGTCATGCAGAAGCCATCAGCCCATGGATATAACAAATTTAATTAGAAATACATGAATTCATAATATTGTAATAAGTAGCTAATAACTATGTTAACTAATAAAAAACAATACTGACCATTTTTTTTCCATACTCTAGGGGATCCTCCAGCATTTTGTGTATTACCATCTATTACATGCTACCACATGATACTGGCAACTATTGTATTTCTGCTGGATATCAGTGTACCTGAATTCATCTTCAGCCCCAACTGGGAAGACACATTAATAATTCCAGTTCAGTTGGAAGTAAAATCCATCTGTGATTGCTTCCATATGCATTTTTATCAACCACCATTTAAGCCAAAATTACTTGTATGATTTTCCCCATCAGAAAGCAAGATGACAGAGAAACTGCTTTAATGATATCTTTTTTCCTTAATATTATTTTCAAAGTTCTGACAGATTTCTAACACGCTCTACCTTCATGGATAATCTCTTTATTTCAAGTCAAATTAAAATAGATACTTCTGCTGCTCAAAGCAGAGAAACTTCTGAGAATGACTATCCCATCATAGTCAAACTAAAAAAGAAACTGAAGATTAGGCATACAGAGGGCAAAAGATACACAGGTGTCCATTTTGACATAAACAGTGCAGGCGTGAAGTATTCGGGTTTAGAATGCAACATCAGGTATGAGAGACACAATAGCAAAATTGCCAGGGGAAGGAAATGTTAACACTGAGCACAGAGCTACCCATGGTCTACATGTCTCCAGCCACCTTCCAGGGTTCCCAAACTGCTTCCCGCTAGCACTACCAGGTTCACTGCTCTGCCTGAGCCCTGAGAAGCAACAGCCACTGCCTCTGTCTCCATCTAAAAATGGCCCAGGCTTGTGGAACAATCCCCAGGCTGCCGTCCAAGATTCTCCTGAAAAGCGGACCCTTCAGTGTCAAGGTTTGAATATACACAGACCTGGCCAGTCTGAGGACTGAACCCAGGAGAATACAGAGCCTACCGTAGATGAACAACAGGCTGCCTAACTGACTGCTCCTGCAAAGCAAAATCTATGCTTGCAAAGCAGGCACCAATCTTACCTTCCAAAAATGCATGCTCATACTACCGTTCCTCCAAGATCCCCTCCACACTTCCTTACGTCATCTAATGGCTTTGTGTTGCTTTGAAATAAGACTCAAAACTCATTAGGCAGAAGTTCTTGTTTGCAATATGTCTGGACAATTTCTATCACAATACAGTACCTTTTCCTCATTGAAGCCAGCAGATGAAAATACAATATAAAAACAGTGGAGTTTTTCAGCAGATAATTGATTTAACTGCATATAGGGAGGATAACCTATTACATTCCTTTTGCACATCTTGAAATATACCTAGAAAACAGACACCACCATACTCCCTAAAAGGCATGGAAAGACAGAAAATGGCAGGCGTAATTAATTCGGTAGTCATATTTAGAACAGCACTTTTATCTAAGTAGCACTTAGCTTTGTTCATTTAAGAAATACTGTATTTTATTTTAATCCTGGAGGATGTAATGTCAAAGATTCGATCTAAACACTTGTACAGGACAGTCCTGCATTAATCAAGTTATTGCCACATCCAAACATCAATTCCCTATGCCGAAACACAACTACAACATCTTGTGTGGAACTGTAACTTGAATAACTTTTTTTCACCCAGGTTTGGCTACTGGAATCACAGAGACAAAAAAATAGCTTTAACCAGTGCACAACTGCATTTACACAGGTGATGTTACATATCAGAGAGAGATCTGATCACCATCAGAAGAGACAGAAGCCTCTCACCCTACTCCCATGCTTTCCAGACTCAGTGTATTGCAAAGCACGTCCCTTCCTCTGGAGGACCATGAGGAAGAACAGATCCCCATACAACTTCTGCACAGAGTCACTGGAAGACTCGCTTCAGACAAGACACTTCCTCCTCAGAGGCTGGATGTCCTATAATCATGCCTAGAAAAGGGTGCCCCAGATAATGACTCTTCAGCAAAAGACAACTGATACTAGCTGAAGTGAAAGAACAGTGTGTCTGTTGTGCTCTACAAAGGAAATATCAAACTTTGTTGACAATATATGATGGATATTAAATACAATGGATTAGAGCCAGGCACGTGTTTAACAGAAGAGATGGTCCAATGCCAAATGCGTATTTCTAAACACTCAGCACTATACAGCTGCACTGACGCTGCAGACTCCGCTTCAGGCTGGGGTTGTAACTGTCCTTGGACTATAACAGCACATAACTGGGCTTTGTCCTCTTCATTTTTGGTTTGGATAAATACCATGTTTGTTTTTCAAATCTCATTTCCTACATTAAAACAAAAGTATGCTTCAAAGTAAAAAGAAAACATCACAAACACTTGAAAGTTAGGTTTATAATTGCTTATATAAACTGACTGTTGTTCACTTTTATATAGATCACAGTAATCACACAGACCTTTAAAAACACATTCTGTAACACTCATTCAGCTTGACTTTCAACTTGAATGTCATTATTTCAACAGGTTTTGTATAAAATATAAAAATAATGCTCAAGTGCTGGATCAAATGCAAAAATCATCCATCTGGTGGGAGGCACAGAAAGCATTCTCTTTTCCCACAAATATATATACATATATATTATTGATATACATCAGGCTCACAAAATCTTTTGATATCATAGAAAACCAGAAGAAACAAACTCAATGTTCCGCTGAATGTAGGGCAAAAAGATGCTATGAGAAAGTCTTCTTGATTATGATAATGGTACCTATTATTATAAGGACTTACGAGAATGGCAAGTTCCCATTTTGTGTAATACTATGGTAAATTTTCATATGCTTGAATATTAGACAAAAACACTGTAAGTAGTCATGGAAAAAAACATTCAAGCACTTTTGCATTATAACAGCTATTATTTGCAACATCTTAAATTCAAATGCTTTCAATTATTTCAAATTTTTTCAAATTGGAAAAAGTCTCAAAATATCTATGGTTTGATTACAGCTGAACACAAATGGTAATGTGACACAAATAAGATACAGCAATATTTTTCCAGTGAATAAATGTCCACCTATTGCCACTCCAAAAATTTGGCCAAACACTCTTCTGAAGATTCTGAGAACAGCCATTCGACTTAATAGTCCATCTCCAGAAAGAAACACCAACACAGGCATAACAGTCTATTCTCATGGGCTTCTTTTTCAAATCTAAAGCAATAATGTAGCTTTACCCAAATACTAATGCTCACTTTATTATCCATCAGCAAGGGACTTTTTTGACATCACTTCTGGAAAACAACAACAAACTCTCCCCCCTGCCCCTACATATCCTAGGTTTGCATTCCTGTGTAGTGATTTAATTTTATATGGATGGCCTATATTTGTGATCACTACTGGTCAATGTGAAAGAGAACCATGAAGAGGGAGGACAGAATTAATGTCAGTGATATTTACGGCCTATGTTCTCCACACAGGATTTATCCCTTTGTTCTCAGCATAGTTAAGCCACAGAGAGAGCTTGTAGAAGCTTAAGAGACATCCAAACTATAATTTCCATCAAGCAGTTCAGCCAAATGAGGAAGTTCAGCTGAAAGTCAACTCATCACAAAAACACTACAGGTTGCTTTAACAAAATATTTCAATTTATCAAACTTAAAGGTTTAAAGGAGCTGTGTTTTTCAACAAGAACAAAAAAAGAATAAAATATTTCTACCCAGTCCTAAGTTATACATTGCTGTCAATCCCTGTCTTCCAAAAATGATGGCTATAAATTTTACATTCTCAGACCTACTCACATCTGCTCATCAATGTGTGATTATGAAGGAATTTAAGATAGCATACCTTGCATCCTGAGGACAAACACAAAATATGATATATGAAGACTTAGGCTAAAGTATAAGTGGCCCAACTACTGTTAATCATATTTTTGGATCTTTTTCTTGTGTACCTCTCAGTATACTACCACCATTTATGGCTGAAAACGAGATTCATTCCAATGCAGATTCATATGTAGTGCTACTGGAAAAAAGCTGAAGCATGTATATAGTTTACCTTCATGATTTGTTGCATGGATTACTCATTATTTGTTCCATTAAAAAGTTACTTGCATGCCAAGTCTTTACAGAATCCTCACCTAAGTAAGTAATGTGAAAAGCCTCTCTCCCACTAGGTCGAAAGAGCAGTTGAAAACTGAGACCTATGTCAATACTGAGCTGAAAAAAAAGTCTCTGCAATGAGAGGATGTTGGACACTTCTGTTTGGCCTCTGGGAGGACAAGCGCATTGGCTGTACAGGCTTAAGGCTGACACTTATCATATGCCCAGAAATAAAGTAGGTCTGAGATAATGGGGACAGCTAAATAAGTATCAGCTTACATAAGCAGGATACGCTTTCCATTCTATAAGTTATAGATTAGCTAAGTTACATATATCATTGCAATATTAAAGCCATTTTTACATTATGCAAAGCATAAGTACAAAATGAGAAAAAAATATTAATATTGGTCTCTGTGTAACAAAAATATAGGCTAATGAGTAAATATTTTTTCCAACGGAAAAAATAGCAGGAAAAATGACTTTAAAAAAAGTCATCAAAAAATGCGAATTCTAATAATTACGTCATATGGATCAACTTATTAAAATCACTTTCTAGGACAAACAAGGTAACTTCAACACATACACAAAACTGGTATATTTCTAAAAAGCTGTCATTTGCACTTTGGCTGTCTCCTCCATGTAAACTGTCACCACGGATCTAGTCAGCATGCCCTAACCTACCCGGGACATGACCTTCAACATCCACAAGCTGTCCTCTGGCTTAGGTTTTCAAACAAAGGACTAAAGGAGTATATTTTACAAGAAAGCTAAAGCCTTAAGTGGATATTTAAATAAGTACTACTGTACTAATGATTGAAAACTTTAAATGGGTAGCAACAGTAATTTTTAAGGGCAGGTAATTGAATTGTACCTGATACCTGAGAAATGTGGATTGAGGCTCCTGGGTGTTCCCCTTTTCCGTTGCAAGGCTCTTGAATGCTCCCATTGCATGGCAGGGGAGAGTCCTTGGGGATGGTTGGGTTTTGGGCCCCTGAGCACTCCTGTCTGGACAGCTGGGCGACACAAGAACTGAGTCTGCGCAGGAGCAAAGGTCAGTCAGCGGACACGGTGGGGAAGACTATGGGCCTTCGTCTGGGGACCCCCGAGGACCACCTGAGGACCACCACAGAGGATGACTGCGCATGCGGATCGGACATTTGCATGTGTTGATGAGTTCCAGGAAATCTCATGTTTATGTAGATGAATTCCCGGAAATCTTATGAATATGTATGTTTTCATGGTATATAGTTGCTGAAAGTCCGTCAAGCCTGCAGAGCACTTATGGTGGAATTATCCCCAGTGCTGCCCGGCGCCGCAATAAAGAATGCCTGCTTTCTAAAACTCCAAAATAAGTTTTAGGGAGTGAATTATTTTGCCGCTTTCCGGTAACATACATAGAACTGTAGTTAGGTCCATCATTTCTCATCAGACACTTCTACCATCAAGACTGCAATGGCTTAGGCAACTAAGAATCACTTCATTTCTAGAAGATGAGATCTGGGTAATTTTAGATGTGTGATTTTGGGGTTGTAGAGTTATTTTTAGTAAATGCCAAAGCATTATTAATATTATTTTCTGATGCTTTTTATTTAGAAAACAATGCCTGCAAATCACTGGTATATGTTTTTGTTTGTTTCTGACACAGCAAAGTAACTTCCCAGCCCTGACAGTGATTGCCCAATTAAAGCTTCCTGATGATTTGATTGCTATTAATTTAATGTTAGACTAAATCTGCCTGGTTACGAGTGAAGGCCTTCGTCTTGTAAATCAGGGCCTCACCAACTGTAGCAGAGCTCCCTGTGGGAACACAACGTGCTCACATGGACTGCACGGCAGCCTTGAGACTTGTCAATGCTCGGAACCGCCACACTAAGCAGGGGAGAAGGGAGGAGAAATCAATTTTTTTGAATGTGTGACACCAATTAATGGGATTAATAGCACTACCAGGCACTGAGGCAGCACGAAGAAAGAAGAGGAAGCAGAAGGGCCATAATGAGCTCAGGGCCTTGCTGTGAAAACTCCTAAACCATGTGAAGACTGTAAGAGCCAGAGGGGTTTGCAGTCTCTGTGCAGATAAACAAGACAGACAAAGGAAGGGGAAACACAAGCACAGAATAATACGTGATAATGCAGCAGGACAGCAGTAGCAGAAGTAGGAACAGCAGCCAGATAACTGGCTACCATTTCAGTACCCTAACTACTGTATATTTTATTTCCTGACTTCTTAACTTTTTCTTCAGTGTTTAAGTAAATGTTAAGTGGATCTTCATTTTTGGCTAACTTCATTCTTATAATCTTTTTTTCTGTTATCATAGGGAAACACAGAATAAAATAAATTCTCTTGAGTTTCTTATTTACCTTTGTTCCTTTTTCTCCCCTGCTGTCTTTTTCTTTCAGGTAATCCTTTCTCTTCAAAGGATAAGAAATCAAGATGAAATCTGTTACTCTAGCAATTTAGTCTTCTCTTTGTGTATCCCTTTTTTGCTCCACGTTGGTCAGTCTCCATTCAGCCTTTGTCTCCATATAGCTTCACTATCTTACACTTTGTATTAGACTACAGGCATTATTATCTACTGGCATTATTCTGAACCCAGGCACACTTAGGAGGAGCTCTGAAACACCTTTTTTTTTTTTTCTGGGGTCTCTACATCATGCAAAAGGATGTGTCTTAAAAAGATACTCAGTGAGTGAGTTGCAGCCTGCCATCTCTCCAAGGTTAATCCTGTGCAGAGTTCCTCCTCAGCACAATTATGGGTGGTTTTCATGATGGCATGCCCAGAGGATTTTGTGCATCTGCAAATCTTGGGTTTGTCCTCAGCTTGTGTTTCTCTGGACATCTCTGCTTTGTCCTGATTAGGCAGGAAGGACAAGAGTCTTCAAAATGCTTAGGAAGATGAATACCCCAGTCACATTGGGTGTACTGAGTGTGTCATGCCCAACTGGCCTGGACATGTGCAGTTAATACAGTGTGCCTGAACAGGAATGTACAGCATTTACCGTATTTATGCAGGATATTTGTCCAGTGCACATGGGATTCTCAGGTGTGTCCCAATGCTTCAGAGCATCTATATGCATTGCATAGCACATGCACATACACAGACACATTTCAGTCTGAGTAATTCCAGTAAACCAAGTCACAGTGTCGTGGTTTAACCCCAGCCAGCAGCTAAGCACCACGCAGCTGCTCGCTCACTCCCCCCACCCCAGTGGGATGAGGGAGAGAATTGGGAGGGTTACAGTCAGGACACACAGAAATCCAGTATTCTTATCCTGTCTATCTCTTTTCTTCTCCTTCAAATGAAACTACAGCCTTACTCACACCCATGCCCTCCAACTGCATCTCTACAAAACCACCACAGAATCTGCCTCATAAAATTTTTTTCTTCCTAACTGCCGTATCCATAATTGCTTCCACAGGTTCTCTCCTAAGGTCATCGAGAGATGAAACTACCCTTCCTTTTCAGTTCTAGGAACCACCTCCCAAGTCTTCAGAAGAGACAGCTTCCACTTTGTCCTCGTTTCAGCTGGGATAGAGTTAATTTTCTTTCTGGTAGCTGGTATAATGCTGTGGTTTGGATTTAGGATAAGAATAATGTTGATAACACACTGATGTTTTGGTTATTGCTGAGCAGTTTACACAGAGTGGAGGCCTCTTCCTGCTTCTCACACCGCCCCGCCAGCGAGTAGGCTGGGGGTGCACAAGAAGTTGGGAGGGGACATGGCTGGGACAGCTGACCCCAACTGACCAAAGGGATATCCCACACCATATGATGTCATGCTCAGTATATAAACTAGGGGAAAAGCTGGCAGGGGGTCCACTGCTCAGGAACTGGATTGGCATCGGTCAGCAGGTGGTGAGCAATTGCATTGTGCATCACTTGTTTTGTATATTGTTTTATCATTATTATTATTTTCCCTTTTTTTTCTGTCCTATTAAATTGTCTTTATCTCAACCAATGAGTTTTACTTTTTTTTTTTTTTTATTCTCTCCCCCATCCCACTGAGGGGGAGTGAGCGAACGACTGTGTGGTGTTGAGCTGCCTGCCAGGTTAAACTACAACACACTTATTTAGGCTTCTAGGACGAATTCTGCTGTCAACAATACAGAGCAGCTTTTCTGCATTAGTGCACCAAAAGAAACACGGAACTTACCATTCACAATTCCTTTCTTTGACATAGATACCTGACCAGAGGAATCCTTCACTATCACCAGTTTACCTCTCCACTCATACAAATGTCAGCAGAGATGCAATGCCTATCAAATTGGAGTGTAATGCAATCTTGATGAAGGAGTTTGTGGCACAGCAGCCAGTGTTAATAGTAGCGCTAAGGTCACCTTTAACTCCCTGGCAAATCCATACCCAAGCAAGTATTGCCAAGATGAAGTACTAGAAGTACGAGTCAGACACTGCAAAACATGCACATTCCTTTAGATGTTAAGAAGTTATATTTTCTTGTGTTTGCCCTATGTTTCTCACCCTTCAGTCATACTCTCAGGAACCACAAGCACTAGAACCTTTCTTTAAAAAAAGAAAGTACAGATCCCAGGTAACCATTTGACTGTAGGGACTGAGATTAAAAGAAAAAAAATAGAAAATAAAAAGAATGCATTAGCAATGTAGCATTAATCTTTGTCATCCCATCCCCTTCCATTTCCTATCTATTCTTACTTTCACACTCAGTGTATTCATATGGTCCATTTCCTCCTAATTCGTTAGGCCGTCTTCCCTAATTATTCAATCCCCTCTTCTGCTCCTTCACAGAAGGGACTGGGCTGGGCTCCATGACATTCTCCTGACCTATGGGGAACTGCGCCTTTAAAAGGCAAGATCCATATGAAGCTAGCTTAAGCACACAAGCTCCTCGAATACAGGGCTGAGCAGTTAGTTAGACCTCATGGAGTGATTTGGAGATCACTTATACCCATCTAGCAGCTTGTTATGGAGAAAAAGGCAGCTGTGCTCTTCTCCTTCCCTTCACCCTCTGGCCACGTACATTTTCTCTCCTGAGTAAATGCCATGCTCCTCATCAGACCACGTAGTAACCCACCTAGCTAAACCAACTGAACACTTTTCACTTCTTTGCATACTTGCTTTTCTTCTATTTCACCTTCCCAAAGTGGGTAACTGTAGCATGAGACACCTGCCAGTTCTGGAACACGAACAGCAGGAATGGGCAGCCAGCAATGAAGATGAACAGGACCTGCAGCAACTGGCTATTAAATCAGCCTCACAACCTGCAGTTCTGAGTACTAAACCACCAGAGTGTCTGGAGTAAAACAAGCTATGAGAGGAGGAATGATTCAATTAAAAAGGCTTCAACGCAGCTGAAAGACCAAAACTCTCATGATTCCTGCCCCAGAAAACAGCTCCTCCAGAAGCCAACAAAAGAGCTTGATAAGCATATTGTTCCAGCTACTATAGAGAAATCTGGTGCATGAATAGAGTGATTTTACTCATTGAATATTGCAGGGAGCTGGCAACATGAGGAGAGGGAAAGAATGCTTCATGTAAATACACAAGAAGGTAACAATTTCCACTCTCTGTATGGACAGAAATTTTGTAAGAGGTGGCTAACGTAAAATAGCCTTCTACTTATTATGCATGGGTAAGCAAGTTCACATGCATTCTTCATTTTGCACGGGCATTCCCCATAACTATAACATATTTCCTCACAGTGCTATGTAAAGTGATGTTCAAAACTGAGGTGTTTCACTTGAAACTATGTTTAATGCAAAGATAATACTTGAATTTTATGTGAATGGGGAAAGAAAGCTGCACAAAACAACAGAAAAGCAAAACCAGAGGGGCATCATGACTTCAGCCTAACAACTCTGCCTGAACACTTTTGGATGGAACTAAAAACAGGAATTCAGTGAAACTGAGTAGCTGAAGGAGAAATTAATACAGCATGGCATATGGTACCTGACATAAAAGTTAAGGCCATCAAAAATGTGTCTGTTGCAAGCCTTTTAAAAGGGTATTACCCTCTATACTAAGAGCAGAGATGATGTTGGGTTGTCTTAGCAAAGTCATAGGCATGCATGTCAAGTGACCGTGCTCTTTTCCTATGTCCTAGAATTAAACTCATGAATCCTTGTTCCTCCTATCAAGTAAGTGCTGCTTTTCATCGCCTTCAGTAATGTCTGAAACAGCACACTGCCTTAGTCAGGAGGCCAACAGTTTCCTAACAATTCTATTTGAAAATTATTTTGCTTTCAGCTGGGTTTTAACTGTTTCTCACAGTTTCAGGTAGAGAAGCATCTTCTCTTAACACAGAAGATATCCCTCTCTCATACTCCACAGCTAGGAGAATAAGAAAGCATGCATCTCTGCAAGGGGGATAATACAGAATACAGTCAGTAAGACCTCATTTTTATCTGGATACTACAGACAGTAATGGGTTTGGGTAGTCTTTATTCCAAAAGTTGGTGAACATAAAAATGCCTGAAGCCACCTCCCAAGTCCAGAGGTAACAAAGCATCTCCCCTCACTCAAACAAAAGCATGTGTGCTTTCCCCAAAAAATAAAATATCACAAGACAAAAAAAAACCCAATCACTAGACAAATGAGAATGAGAAATTATCGGTCCCCACTTCTTCATTTACATAAACAAGATAGAAAATGGAAAATACCAAGTGGGAAGAAAAGACATTGAAAAAAGGGAGAGAGTATTGATTAGACCTTCAAAATTAGAGGCGAACTGTAAAAGAACATGATGTTAAAATGCTCTTAAATGTTATGTTTCTAACTCAATTTTTTAATGCTTCCGTTTACAAAATAACACTTTTAAAAGAAGCAAGCACTAATAACAGCTGTCTTTCTAGGTGTGTCTTTTTAGTCAATGACAAGATAAAGAAGCTAACTAAGAAACCCACTTGCTCCAGAAGAGTAAAGAAGCGCACCACACGTGGCAGAAATGCCAGTTAAGGTACGAGGTGCCCCCTTTCCTCTCAGAAGCTCCAGAACAACCAGAAGGCTGAGACTATGCTGACTCTGGGGTATGAATAGCATCTAGCCCACTTGGAAAAGCATAAATCAGTAACAGCAAAGAACACATTAGACAAAATTAAAGGCAGAGTTAAATCCATTAAAATTTTTTATTTTATATTTGACATTTACATTCGTCCTTTGTACCAGAAGATTGGATTAATCAAAAGAAACAAAACAGTTGAAGAGCTTACTTCAGGTTTAATTAACACCATGCATTAAATATCATCCAAAACTTGGAAGAGACTTCACAATGTGATAAAACGCAAAGAAAAAAGAACAGTAGTCATGGGCGTACTTTGATCCAGACTGATTCATTATAACAGGGGTTGCCAGACAAAAATTCAAAATCATCATTGTCCCAGTGCGTGTCCTAGAGCAAAGACATTAGACTCATGGTATCTTATTTTATTTTAAACAGGAACATCTGCTCGCTCTAGACCTTAGCATTGAGCAGCCAGGCACTGCTGGTACATGATGGTGCGAGCAACTCAATTGAGAACTACCTCTCATTTTCCCAGCTATTTTTTATGGCAACCTAGTTATGCCTTCTGCTACCTCTCTGAAGAAACAAAGTAATTGTCATTTTGAGAGTTTAAAAACATTAAAAGTCAATGTAACAAAAGGAAGTTATTATGATTCTTTCATTTTATCATTCCGTATTTTAGATGCAATTCTTCAAATTTAATTATTACTATTAGACAAAGAATATAACTTTGATTTTTATTTCTTTGTGTGTCTTGTGCCCAGAAGGAATTTTTTGTAAAAAGCAATTAAGAAAGTCCACATTTCCCTTTCAGGAAAGTAATGTTTTTGCCACTGTGGAAACAAGGTTTTGTGATTATCATCTATGGTTGCGACCACACAAATGCATACCTGTATCTGTGATCTCTTTCACTGTCTCTTTCCAATATTTTTTTAAACCTTCAACTAATTTCAGACGAATTCCCAGAGGAGTAGACATCACAAAAATGCAAGTCTTTCAAATGTTGAGAGATTAACTGGTCAGGTAGCAAGACCAAAACATTTGATTTTCCTCAGTCAGGAACAACTTCTCTTAAACCCACTTTCCACAGGAGAGAAGAATTATGAATGCCTCATCCACAGGGAAATTTCTGACAACTTTTACATCTTGTTGGTCACCACAAAACCCAAGCAAAAAGCATAAAGCCATTGCTCATAGAACTGTTTGTTAATGGAAAAGGGTCTGTCTATAGTTTTAATTAGGGTTTTTCACTTGGTTTCCCTTAAGGACAACTTTATGAAGGCAACTATCGGAATGCACAGTGAATTCTCTGAAAAGCAAAGGACATCTCTGCACCATTTTTTCCCATTTGACTTTCATTCCCTTTAAGTAGGTCTTTTACTTCATTGCACATCAAGGCTACCACAAAGTCCTACTGTAGCAGGCAACAAAAAAAATCAGAACTTATATGTGATTCCCTACCCCCTACTGTGTAACACTGCGGCATTTCCAGATCACTGCTGGTTTCCACACATCCTTTGAAAAACAGCTAATATTGGCTCCTCTGAAAGAGGGACTGCCAGGCTGAAACAATGTCACTGGGTAATCAGTTAGTACCTAAAATGATGCTCATGGTGTCTAAGTACTGAAAAACTTGAGTCTTCCAAAGGCTCCATCTAGCTGCCCGAAATTAAATGCTTCTCTATGTAAATTCACATCATCCAGAATACAGACCCTTTCATGCTAGCAACAGAATCTAACCAATTAAGCATAACACCAAAATAAAATAAAAGATTATTTGAGCAAGCTCAAAAGAAAGCAATTATTTGAGAGCATCCCTATCATTCACATTGCAGATATTGCAGCTTAAAACATAATTTCATACTGTGAGGAATCTTAAACTGGTAAATGAGACACTCAAGTTGACTGTGCATACATTGTGTATTTAAGAATTGAGGGAAAACGTTGCTTCAGAAGACAGTCCAAACTCCAAAATTCATTCCCAAACTTTTACTAACTCAATCACAAGGTGCACTATAAATACTGTTAGTCACCAAACAGGTGCATTAGGATGTGTTAAGGTTTAAGTCAGAAGCATAGTTATTTTATTTAAATTAAATAATGGAAGCCAGTGCATAAGATACACCAATAATGCCATCTCATTTAGGAAAAAAAACTATAAATTTCAAAAAAACCTAGTTTCCTATTATATTTGCTTCAGGAATTTTGTCTGCTAAAAGAAAACAAGGTAAGTGTGGTAATATGAACACAGCCTTTATGTTCTTCAAAATAAAAATCATCATTCTAAACCCACATTACTTCGAGAAAAATTCTTAGGTAACCAGGGGTTTAGTATGTTTATTTTGAGAGGAGTTATTCTGGCTTTTTATAACTCAAAGAAATTACAGTCTTCGGTTTGCATAACAACAATGTACCTGCCGGATGCTTTTTAGCTGCAGTTCTATAAATAAGAAAATTCCAAAACACTAAATTTATCTTGGAGCTCTTGAAGATTTATTGCAATCTGTTCTTAAGAGTGCTGATCCAGCTTTCAAATTCACAGAAACTAACTGTCAGGTTGCCCAAATGAGAACACAACTGGATGCTGAAGAGATACAGTAGTCTAGATGTATGGATACTCACAGGCAGCAGGATTATTCATTGAGATTATTAGCACACAAAAAGAATTTGTTGGATTGGATGCTTGAAATGCAAAGTGGGTCAATACTTCACTCAGACAGAAATGAGTGGGTGCTGATTCTGAATACTCTGTCCCAGCCAATTTTAGGCACACACCTCCTGTTCACATTTTAGAAAGATGGAAAAAACAACAGTGAAGCTTCATTGCAGAAATAATTCATATTTAGAATTCTTGTTACATTCCAAGTTAAATGTAAAAAAAAAAAAATCTAAAAAAAATCAGGTAGTGCTATGCTACGTGTTACCACACAAATCTCAGAAGAGAGGCGTTTCTAAAGGGCATTCCTCAAGTGTAAACGAGGTGTCTTACCACAGTATTCTCAGATGCCAATAATCTCTTACAGGAAGATGCCTAAACTTTCAAAAGTGAAAGGGAAAAAAAAAAAAAACAAAACCACAATACACAAAACCAACACAGAATGGGATAAGCTAGCTCATGAAACCTGACAGAATTTCAGCGGTTAACTTAAGACCTTACTGTCAGCACTAACAACACCTGCATGGCCTGGGGCATTTAGAAGTTGACCTATAAGTTCACAGGAATTTTACCTGAAAAAAACTTAGGCAACTGTAAAATGAAATGGCAGCGAAGTAACAGTTTTGAAGAACCATGATTTTTGGACCTACGTTCAACAGGGGGAAATGAGGCTTAAGTATCAAAGTTGTTTTGCAATCTGTCTGAAGTCTCAAAATTGACACAGTCTCAGATGTACACACTAATTCCCACCCCCCTTCCTTCCCACCTTTAAGCCATAAATAAGAATTTAACTCGTAAAAATGTTTGGAATCAAGTAAATCTGTGTATTACCATTTGTAGCTGTGTGGATAGGGCTTCCTACTAACCGTTAACAGGTACTGGTAGCCAGTAGGAGACTGATGCCTGCTGAGTCAGCCTAAGCTCATTATTTCTTTCTCCAGAAGGTCACTCCTACCTTTCTTTATAGAGATGGAAACAACTTTTTAACCAAGGGAGGGCCTACAGTCTTCCTGCGTCTCCCATGTCAGCACTTCTCTTGAACACTTCTCTTTTACACCAATTAGAAAGATAATTCAAGTGTCACACCATACAAAACTTCAGCAAAGAAATAAAACTGAACTCATCTGCATATGCAGCATGCGCTGAAGGTGAAAAATAAAGATGAAGTCCAAAAGAACAGATGTTCTCAGGTAGATATGGCTGGTTAATGAAGTACAAAAAGCCCTAACCACGGTAACAGAAGGCCACAAATACAGGACAGAACGGAGAAAAGAGACACTACCAGGATTACTGCAAGCAACTGAAACAGAATGACCAGCTAGCAACTAACAGCATCTACTGCTCTTGACTGTAATGCAGGGGAATCACACCTCATCATCAGGAAACCGCCGAGTGTTCCAGCCATCATCTAACTGCGCCTGCGTAACTGTCTAAGATCTATGGTGTGAAGTCCTCCTGATCACTGATCATTCATTACGCAAGTATGCAATATGATCTGTTTATGCATCACCATCCCTGCCTTCATGTCAAAAAAACTGCATGTCCTCTCTCCACTTTCTTGTTTCCTGTGACTGCCCTCAATTACCCAATATTATTTTATGCACTCCCTAAAATGTTGGCTTGAAGCATATATTGAGCAATTATAGTCACAACCTGCTCAGCAAATAACACTGCAGAAAATTGAATCCAAGTTTACTCTGTTCTGACTTGGTATTAGAAAATTAGTACTCACTGCAAAAAAAGATGGCTGTCATCCATGACAAGTGGTGATTAATTAGCATCAAAACCAGAAGTGGTGTAAGAAAATGCTAGCTGTATCTGAATGAAAGACGAAGCGCAGGTCTCTCTTCTCAATGTGTCAGAACTTTTAGAGACATGAAAAACTGATGCATTAGTGAATATATCTGCCTTGGAACACATGGTATTCTTGATACACCACAATGCATATATAATAGGAATACTAGTATAGAGCGTAAGCTTCACTTCATAGTCTTTGATCAATTCCTGTCAACTTCAAATACATCTTCCCCTTACTAAGGACTACAAGATCAAGCACAGGTTGTAGATCTTCAAAAAACTGTTGAGAACAAAAAATCAGGAAGTGGAGGAGATAAGAATTACGATCATCTTCCTCCCAGTGTTATGGATTAAAATAACTTTAAACAGTTACATGAATGCTACAGCCCTGTATCTTAAATCCACTCCCTAGTACCCAGGTCTAAGCGGACTTCACACAAAAATCTCTTCCTGGTATACAGGAGTGCACTAACAACCTGTAGGCAGCCTGCACGGTTATGCGGAGAGCCTTCCACAGACTCTACCACAATGAAATTCCTACATTATACTCGTTAGTGAAATATTTAGTGATATATGAAACACTGCAACTAATACAACTTCTTCATTTTTTCCTCCGCTATTGATAACTAAAGCATCCTGCTATTTAAACAATAGAGATGAGCATCTTACACTACTGAGAAACTAGGTTAAAACACAGTGACTCAGAAGAGCGATGTCAAGTAGTTTGTTTGAATTTTAATGCGTTGAACAATGGGTTAAGAAAATGAGGAAGAAAATGACAGCTGTCAAGGGCCTAACTCCTCAACAACCCTTAATTCCCATTGAAATATACAGAAGTCAGTTACCTATACAGCCCTAGCAACTGTGTTGATTGAACAGTCTTTTATTCAGAAACTGAACTGCACGAATGTTTCCGTTTCTATGAATTTTAGAACTAGAAAAATCCCCTGCTGTTCCCTAGTACCCAGTTACAGTTCCATCAAACGGGGTTTTATTTATTGCAAAATGAACATAACACCTCTGACACTGAGCCAACATAATCTGTCGCAACAGCCTCAGCCCATGCAAAATATAAAAACTGACCCTTAGAGAACAGTTTTCTAACAAAAATCGAACCTTTCTTATGAGGGTTGGCAAATGCTACCCAAAACACACACTACACCAGAATAAAAGAGATTTCATACGTAGTAAGCTTGATTGCGAACAAGTTAAATACTGAAAAAGGGAGACTTGCGTCTTGGGATAATACTGCCAAAGTATAATATATGTGCATTTAGATGTAAAAACTGTGTGAGAAACAGGATGATAAAATGGTAAGAATCCCGATTGCTCTAGTACCCTTTTAAATTCTAAGTATTCATAGCTTATGCACAGAAATAGTAAAATATGCGCATCTGTGCATCTACAAATCCAAGCAAGTGCATCTGTGTAAGACCAAGGAAAATCTGTAACAAAAATACGGTTCCCAAGCGTATGACTGCAGATAAAAATTTCAGAAAACACCATGGACAGGGACTTTTCGCAGGACACGTTTCATCCCGAGTCCCCGGTCCAGAGGGCGGGTTTCCCGGTGGGGAGGCATCCACCTCTCCCCCCTCGCTAGCCGGTCACGGAGGGACAGCCCCTCGGGTCTCGCCCGGGGGCCGTGCGGTGCCCACCCCCCGCGGCTCGCTGCTCAGCGCTGCCGCCCCGGGGAGAGGGGGGCTTGGGGGCGCCAGCTCCCCCTCGCAGCCCACGGGAGGTGAGCCGGTACGCGGCTCCCCGCGGCCGGACGGCGCCGCCCCGCCAGCCCGCGGCTCCGCGGCCGCCGAGGCGAGGCGGGCAGCTCGGCGGCGGGCGCCTCCGGGGAGCGGGGCCGCGGGTGGCGGGGCGAAGGGGCACCTGTTTCACCGCCCGAGCGGGCGCCTGTGAAGCAGAGAGCGGCGGGGCGAAGAAGCGGGGCACGTCCGCGGGATGGCCGGGAAGGGCTGCGCGGAGCTCCGGCACTCGGAGGAGGGACAGGAGGGCACACGTGTGGTGCGGAGCGGAGCGGCAGGGCAGGGGATGCCGGCGCTGCCCTCCTCCCCTCCCCGGCCGGGCAGACGCCGAAGCGGCGCCTCAAACTCGTCCTCGCCCCTGCGCTCACCTGTGCGGCGCGGGGAGCCGCGGCCATCGCGGGGGGCGACCCCCGCCCTCACCGCTGCCCGCCGCGGGGGATCCGGCTGGCGAGAGCGCACCTTACCTCGAAGAGGGGACCGATCTTATTCTTCTCCAGGTAGGCTTGGATCCTGGTCTGCTGGTGAGACGCCATGAAGAGCTCCGGAGGCGGGGGCTGGAGCTCCTCTCCCCCAGCGGCGGCTGTAGTCCCTCCGGCTGCTCGCGGCTCGCTCCCCCGCCGCCCAAGCGCTGCCACGGCGGGAGGAGGCGCTGTGAAGGGGCGGCAGCCCGAACTCCCCGGGACGGAGCTAACTCGGGTAACTGGGCGGGCAGCCGGGCGCCAGTCGCCCGCTTTACTGGGCGCGGGGCGGTGGCGGGCTGTCTCCCCTCAGGGAGCAGCGGGCGGGCGCTGCCTGGAGCGGAGCATGGTGCAGGGAGGAGAAGAGCTGCAAAGGCGGCCCCCGAGCCCGCTCCGCGCTGTGTGTGTGTGTGTGTGTGTGCGCGCCTGTGCCTGGCAGCGCCTTGGTTACGGGAACGGCCGCGGCTGGAGCTGACGCCCTGGCGACAGCGCCGCTCCCGCAGCTAATGGCCGGGGGCTCCTGTCAGCGCGGCGGCCGCTGGCGCCCGTTGACGCCCGGGCTCCGGCGCACAAAAGGCGGGAGCGAGGGAAGGGGGAGGAGAGCGGGCGGGAGGCGGGGGCTGCTCTGCCTTCTTCCCTCTGCCGCCGCTCCCCTGCCCGCCCGGGGACGGGCTTCTCCCCCGGCGGAGGCGATTTCCCGCTTTCCGGGGGCGCCGCTTGGGCGCCGGTGTTTGGCTGGGGACCCCCCCCGCCCCGGCTCCGCTCCTCCGGGCTGGGGGTCCCCCGGGCCGGGGGTGAGCGCCGGGGGCCGCCCGGTGTGAGGGGCCTGGCCGGCACTCGGAAACTTGAGCTGGTGGAGGGTCGCGGGGGAGTGAAACAAGCGGCTCAGCGAGCCGGGAACGGGGGTGCAGGGTCTACAGCCAGCGCTTCTCCTTAATTTTAGTTTAAATTATTTTTAAATCTTAAAATGCTGCCTTTCTTACGATACCGATGAAATTCCCAATTGGCGACACGGAGCACCCTAATACAATAATTCGAGTAGCTATGTAGGTGCACCCTGGTCAGAGGCTGTGTCCAGTTCCCTCCAGCAGCCAAGGGCTCCCGTCCAAAGCCCGGTGGAGTAAATGAGAAATTGCCAGCCGGCTTAGTGAGGTAACGGCTACATCAAAGCAGCAGTATTTATTCTTTCTCCACTCCAAGTAATTAGTTTCCCCACCTTTTCTGGAAGCAGGGTCATAACCAGCTTTTTTTTCCTCTCTCTTTAGAGACAAACAAACAAAAACATGCTTCTTGGGATTTCACACTTCTGTTCTTCTGTAATAACTGATTCTGCTGTACCAGCATTCACCTGTTTAAAAAAAAAAACAGTAAAAAAGACATTTTTTTTTTATAAGAATTTTTTTAAAAGCACAAAACAGCTTTGAAGAGTATTGGGAACATTCAGCACATCTGCTGAATCAGGCTGCCTGCTTCCAGTCAAGCAGTGCTCTGCAAATGCAAGAGTACAAGCCTTTCCTGATTCAGAAACCCTTAAAGAAAAGGGTGAATTTTGTCAGGAGTCAAAAGATTGTGAGTTCTGCTCCCACAGCCATTGACTGTTGCTTGTCTTCAAAGTCCTTCTTACTGACCTAAAACTCATGCCTGTACCTAGAAGGAGGTCAAGTATAAGTGTATTATAAAGAGAGTTTGCAGTGCACCCTGTAACATAAGCAATAGCTTGCAGAATTTTTCAATGGTTTTGCTGGAACATGCTCAGTTTCACTGCTCATCCCAGTCTCAGTGAGGCACAGGGTTTATTTTCTGTAGCAGCCACTAAAGAATGGCCTTTTTTTATTTGGATTTTTGGTGTGTTGGTAGTCTTCTAAAACTCATATCAGCTCAGAGTTTTAGCATATTATCTCCAGCAAAGTACAGCTGCTTTGCCTGGTGCCACTTAAATAATATGGTGCTAAGCTAGTTTAATCAGCCTAATGAGGATCATACAATCATAAGGGTAATTGCCAGTGATGCAGGTTCTCTGCAGTGGCTCTAATGATTCCCGTCAGATGAGGATGTTTGTAAAATTTCACGAATCTCACCAGAACCCAGACTGCTCCAATACATAAAAGTCCCCCACTTTGCAGAATGATACTTCCCTCCCATGATCCAGGAATGGGAACATATGTTTCTATAGCCCTACACAACCTGACTTTTCAAAGCAGCAGTACTTCCAGACCCACTGGGACCTGACCACACCAGGACCTGCAAACTACCACTGCTCTATGGAGACAGAGCAGGACTCTTATCTGTCCAATAAGAGGACTGAAGAAAAGAAACAAGACTATCAGCAATACAAATAGAAAAGAGAACTTATTAAAGGAGGTTTTAAAGATAGCATAACTGTCTGTGGTTGCATATTGTGCATTTAGCTAGATCCTAAGATCTCACTGTTAAAACCTCAGAGTTTTGGGTTTTGGTTGTGGGGTTTTTTTTCTCCCACAGAATCACAGAACAGTTGAGGTCCAAGGGACCAGTCCAACCCTCCTGCTACAGCAGGGTCACCTAGAGCTGGTTGCTCAGCACTATTTCCAGATGGCTTTTGAGTATCTCCAAGGATATCCTTCTGATATCTTGTCATTTTTGCTTCCTATTTCGCTAGACCTTCTCTTCCCTCTCTTAATTCTCACCCAGACATATAATCTAGACTTCCCAGTTGGCTTGGGAGATGCACTAGCAATCCTGCTGTGGCTGGGGAAGCTTCCAAGGCCAAATGCAGAATTAGCTTTCTAAACAGACACACCTCATAATCCCACAGCTCCCATAACACTTAACTGACAGGTTATCCTTTGTAGGGATTAGGCACTTTAGGGAGACAGGAACACAGACAGTCCCTTACCAAGAGCATCCTGTTACTGTTTCCTGGTTGAAGGTCTCCAGCAGCTCTCTAACAGAAAGCTCTCTGAGTGATGAAGTATGGCAGTGCAGGTGTCTCCTGCAGAGAGCATGGACTCTGGCACGATAGGGTAGGAAAAGGAACTTCACTGTTAGCTTTTTTCCCTCTTTTTCCAAGAAAGCACAAAAACTTTTGCTAGATTTAAGACAAGCCACACTAAGATAACTATCAATAAATACCTGTGATTTGCAAATAAGCACAGAGAGCTGGGTATGTCCCTTCTGTCCTCTCAGTTGTTAGGGGAAAAATTTTTTTTTAATTTAATTGAGAAATTTTAAATTAGTTTTTAAATTGGTATCAATACAGGTCTTTTAAAATGAACTTTCATTTTAATAGTGAAGCATCACAGATTTTAAAAAAGTTTCTTGGATTAAAATTACTGATTGGGACATGTAGAGTTTTATATTACTCTCAGCAATCTTTTTGTATGAGCAACTGAGCACTAAATTACTTTACAACCCAAGGAATAAAATATAGTCTCTGTATTGTGCTGTGCTATGATCCTTGTTTCATTTTGTGCATACTTTTCTTTAAAGAACAGCATACAGCATGCACATCTACGTAACACTCAAGACTGAACTGCAAGAACAGAAGTGACTGCAAGAATTTGCACAGAGGCATCAAAAAATGAAAGGTGTCCTGATTTCAAATTATATGCACCACACAAAGTAAAAACTGTAAGATTCAAAAAAAACAGGGAGAGGGACAAAAGAACAGAGCTAATTTTAAGATGCTTGTGACCACACTGTATTCTGTGTCCGCACCTGTGGTATCTGAGCTCCGTCTTACTACCACCGTATGCTGGTGGTTTTCTCATCCTTCGCACTTCTCACCAAGAGAAGACGACTGTGCATGTTTTGGTAGGTTGTTTCTGGTTTGACTTATTTAGTTTAAGAACTTCACTACAGTAGGGTCCCGTTAAGTACTTCCATAGTATTCTACATAATTTCAGTCCTGTCATCCATTTTTCAGGAATAAGATTGCTGCAGTTCCAACGCTGAGCACCGAATTTTCAAAGTTATGGACACTTGCAGTACCTATTCATCATTGCTGGTGTTAAAATACCCAGACTTTACATGCAAAGAAGGTGTTTTTCAGGGGTCAGAGCTACCACTGCCTAGCAGAAAAGGAAACTGATGACTTGGCTATCTGTAAAGGTACTCTGTGGGTCACAAATACCCGGTGCCAAGTCAACAATTTTCTCCCTGCTGGCTAAAATTTGATCCATATGCACTGTAGGAAGTTTATTTTTTGAGATGGCATCTGGAGTGCAAAAAGACATTAAGATCTAAGAGAAATCTGTAGTGGCAGTATATGAATTTATTACAGACCTTTACATGGCTTTGTAGCTCCCATTAAGTGCTTTATGTTTCAGCTATCAAAAATCATCACTAGAAGTTCCTTAATGAACCTTTCAAAGGACAATTAGGGGAAAACAAGAACAACTAGCAGGCACATTAAAAGAGGTAGTATTCCTCAAAACCTGGTGATATTTTCTTGATAAAGCTTTCAATTCTGTCAACATTTCCTTTAATGTAATAACTCTATAACAAAGAATTCTTCTTCCATTACTGTGGTCTGTGTCTATTGAGTTTGATATTCTATGCAAAGTCATTATCTACTACATGAAGAAGTAAGAGAGCTATTAGTCAACAGCTGCCTAAATGTAGTTCTTACAGTATGCTTGTACTTTAAAAAAATGCAACTGAAGTTACCTTCAGGAAAATAAAATCCCTGAGTTCCTGCACTTTATACCCGAGGCATTATTTTTTATTGCTAAAGCATAGCCTTGGAATTTACAAACCCCTGTTGTAAAATTTTTTGAAACAGCACGCGCGTGCACACACACACACTGGCTGAATATTGCAGTGCTTCAAGCTGTTTAAAATAATGGAGGTCTAGCAGTTCCTGACCTAGAAAGCTGCCATCTAGCTTTTCATTTAGTATTCCCCTAAAAATATCTGTTCAGATAGCATGTTGTCAAAAGAAATTGAAGCATCTTAGTACATTGTACTGAAATATCCAATTTACCTTTTATCCCATATCAAGTCAGCAGACAGAACTGGGAATAACGTCACTGGAGGGCTCATGCCAATGATTTGGTATACTTAATTTTGTCTGGTGGGTTTTTTTAAACCTACTCAGTACAGGATAATATCCCCACAAGCATCAGCTTGAGTTTAGACAACCTTGAATATACTTTTCGTGGTTTTCTATTCGCACCAAGATAAGAGCCGTACAACTTCAAAATCTGGGCTAGACTCAGACTTGTAGTAAAGAGCAAGGATTCCTTTGCATCATCATTCTCCTAGAGAATTCAACCTAACTTTTGGATATTTTGTCCTTTATACATTGTGATCTTGGCCACAAACCCTCAGCCTCTGTGGTAAAACATTTCCTAGTCCCTGCAGGGCAGGAGCCCTCAGGAACTTAAAAGCTTGTGTTATCCTCAGGCTCCCAGTAAGGACAAGAACAAACCACTAGAAAATCCAAGCTTCATAAACCACACTGTGCTTAAGGAGGATGAGTGACTGCCTCTTTGACTCCTCTTATTCTCAGATGTATTAAGTAATTTGTTTTCATTCATGATGTTTACTTTCCTGCTTCCGACAGTTTGTTCAGGAATGCTCTTCTCTCATGCTATTCAGAGAAAAATCCATCTAAACTTGAAAAATTTAGTTAATATCGTATTGCCAATCCAACCATTAATAGAAGTCACTACTACTGTTTCAAGGCTTTATTGCAGCTTATATCCATTTTTATAGTTGTTTTCTTTCTGTTTGGCTACGCATAAACATAATACATTAGTAAAAGGAAAAGTAGCAGTACTTATGAGCACACTGATGACAGAGCAGGACCTGACTTTATATATTAAATACATTTCAAGGACAAATCTGCTCTGAGATTTCACAGTTTAAGTGCAGTACAGAAGACTACAGACAGGCATTATCAGGAAGCCAGCTAAGACTACAATGCAGCCTGCTAAGCAGAGCTCTTGGTAGCCTCCTAAAGATGGATAGGCCAGATTCATATTCAGCTACACTAACACCCAGAGACTCAAATAGTTGACTAAAAGACTTACCACACCAACTGACAGTTACATTCTTCCTTTCTGAGGGATACAAGTATTAATTTAATTATTTGGCTAAGAGCATAACAATACAAACCTTC
Source organism: Theristicus caerulescens (assembly GCA_020745775.1). Classification (NCBI taxonomy): domain Eukaryota; kingdom Metazoa; phylum Chordata; class Aves; order Pelecaniformes; family Threskiornithidae; genus Theristicus; species Theristicus caerulescens. Next base: position 130,730,221 of record CM036558.1, on the reverse strand, counting down.
AAAAACTGTTCCTTTCCCCTCCCTCTCTAGCACTGCCAGACCACAAGAGCATTTGTCTATGCACTGTTGGCATTCTAGTAGCGTGGATGGCAGCAGGGACTGAACCAAGACCTTTTGGCATGTCCAAGAGTCTGGTCTAGTTCCTCTAGCCCGTGGCTAGTAAGTCTAATATTATGCAGACTAGCCACTAGAGGGGAATAAAGAGTCACACTCTACTAACACGAGTTACTGCATTGTAAACTGCTTTGCAGGAAGATCTCAGACATGGCCATGAACAAGTGCTGTACCTGACTCTGCTGGCAGCTCTGGTTCAAGCTGTAGTCCGATTACGTTTGTGTGTGCATATTGCATTCAGGCAGCAAGGTTTACTTAACTGTCTGTAAACCTGGAATATGTTTGTATACTCACTGCATAATTATTATAATTGTACTGCTAACTGTATCCTAACTACTTGCAGTGGTAAAGTCATGTAGGCTCTGAACCACCAAGCATTTCAGCATGTTTTTTAGCTAAAAACATACATGTAAGTTAGGTTGTCACATGCTTAAAGGTAAACATATTTAAAGTGCATTGCTAGATGATGACTGTTTCAAGGGGGGGCAGTGGGGACAGCAGAGATCAGTCTCAGGTAACTTTAGCCTAGGAGGGCTGTTAAGCCTTAGCTGCCTATAAGACACTCCTCCGGGAAAGCAGGTAACGTTACTAAAGCTGCTAAAGAGTGAATCAGTGCAGAAGCCAATCTAGAGGAAGTTTAGGACAACTGGTTTTCAGACGCTCAAGTTAGCTTTTATGTATACAACTTGGGCTCCTCTGCTCTTAACAACACAAGTTAACAATAGTCAAGGATTCTCCTTTCTCATCGGGAATCCCCAAAATGCACAGGAGACTGTTTTCCAGGTTGCTTTTTATTACCAGAACATACCTAAGCATGAACAGGATTATGCTTAATGAGCATACCAGTAATGCCAACTTCCAACATTTAAAAAAAGAAAAAAAAAGTGTCTAAGCCAAAATCATCAAGAAAGACCTTAAAATAGATTTTAAACCTTTAAATTTCACAGTTTCAAGGCCTCTGGGCCCCCCTTCTCTGGCACAAAGCTGTGATCTCTAGTAACTCTTTTTTTTTTAGTGAAAGCAAAGACTCTGTCATAGCCATTTGATTGCAGGAACTAGAGGCAGAAAAAAACAACACTAAACATGAAAGGAGTAATGGTAAAAAATATATGAGTTGGCAACACTGCTGTATCTTCTTTTCCAGGCTTAATGGAGCTGGATTTGAAGACAATACCCAGGGACAACAGCTTAAAAACTGAAAATTTACTAACCTAAAGATTGCTATCTTCACACAAAAATCCAGGCAAAGAGGTATGTGTTGCTTTTTAGTGAGAGGGAGGCTAGCAATGATCCCATTTAATTTCCTGTAGTAGGAAGCTTAACAACTATTCAATAATAGTATCTCCTTAGGTGATTACTGCTTATACTTGGAGGGATGTGAAATTAGAGGAAGTCCTTGAAATATTAATGCCAATGCCCATTACAGTCCTTGAAGAGGAGGACAAGGACCTTGGACTGAATGTGCCATTGAATGCTTGCCCTTGGCAGCATTGCAGCCATCACACACACATCTGATTCTTTCTAAAGGGGAAAAATTCTTGGCTTGGGATCCATCCCCTTGGGTTTTTTTCTCATGGAAAATGCTGGACACAAGGTTACTTCATCATGGCTGATTTGCTTAATTGGAAAGAGAGAGTGATATTTCTGCTATGAAAGTAACTGTAGTTTAACATTTCTGCATCTATCTGCTTTCATAAAGTTTCAACTGATTTTCCTAAAGCAGCATGTGTGCAGGTCTTCATAGGCTGCTGCCTTGATAATGAGTTGCATTTTCCACCTGATACACCAAATCTTAGCCATACAGCTGTCTCCCACTAGCAATTATGAACTTGGAGCATTTAAAAGAATATGCATTACAATAAGAACGTACATCAGACAATTAGCAAAAAGGTAATTGAATTTGTCTCCTGTCCCAAAATAGAGGGAAAAGCTTGGCTTGTTATTAGTAACATGACATCCCTAATAACATTTTAAAATGTATTTTTAATCTAGGATTAATTTTCAAGCACTTGATAAAGCAATTTACATTTCATAAGCTTCATTGTCCTAAACAATTTTGAAATAAAGGATTATCTTCTGTAGCAAAATTGAAAGGCTCATTTGGAGACTAGGTTACCTATGCGCCTGAGCTTTTTTATGAAAAGATGTAGACGGTTATTTTGCTGGAAACTTTTTTCATGCAAATAGAGGAATGTATTGTCTGTTTTACAGAAATATTTTAGGTTCAGTCAAGTTCTTATCAGGAACTTTAAATTCCAAACTCTACATATTAAAAATAATATGCAGGTTGGTACCAGCTTCCCCTCAAAAGAATAAAACGTGCAAATATGGGCCACATATAATATAGAGATACTGATTCAGTGCTTATAAACAACACTGCAGTTAACTATTAGTTATATTTTTAAGTGTTCTAGGAGTCAAGATTTTAATGTTTTGGTAATCATTGGCTGACTTGCTTTGAATCTTACTAGTGTGTTTACATGAAATTCAGCATAGTGGCTTTCTTTGCAACAAGAACTATTTTCTAATTGTTAGGTAAGCATTAATACAGGACGTAAAAGACTAATTTATGGACTTCGGTACATTATCAAAGGTAAGCATAAGAAATTTTTTACATTTGTCTGGCTTTTAAGGCTTTTTTGGCAAATGCTGTAGGGGAGGGATTTTTAAAAAGAAATGGGGATACTCACAATTTTGAATTTACATAAGGACATTTTGATGGTGTCTAAACAATGGCATGGAACCTGAAAAAGCATGGAGAGAAGCATAAGGACTGTGTGAGTGGAAAACCATTAAGGGAGGCAACTATGTGAATATGTACATAACTAACATAAATAGTGGGAATGAGCAAAGTATCATGCTATCAAAGTATCAAACAAATCATGCAGTGTACAATATTAATTCTCTGGAGAATGTGGAAAGGATCGTAGACCAGGTATGATGGTTCATTAGAAAATGGTGTCTATCAAGCTCACTATACTATTCTATGCTGGCAGTTTTGTCAAAATGACAAAATAAACACACGTTTGTCTACTTGTACTTAAGAAAAGAAGAAGTTCCAAGAGGTTTGGAATCACACTTGCAAGACGGAGCCTATGCCTCTAAATTTAGTGGGATCAGTATCAGGTCCACAGTAAGGATACAGGGTAAAAAGAACAGAAAGCCTGAAGCTTTGAAAGGAATTTTGAAAAGTTATGTTTCAGAAAACAGAAATACATTGATCTGCCAGATTTGTTGGTGCAGCCTTTTTCTTAAGTAGCAACATGCTGCACTTGAGAAAAAAATGCATGAATGAACAGTCTGTTCAAAACAGAGAAAATGTAAGAAAGATAACAGCATTGTCGGTATCGCCAACAGATTGTGAGCATGTACACAGGTTGCTGTTACTGAGCTTTAGATGAAGTACGCTGGTATTTGGAACATTTTGAAAGGTTTGGAGAATCAGTTTGCATAGTTACCAGAGGTGAAGCTGGTAGTGAACATTCTCCTAAACAATTAATCCACAAGCCCATTCAGGAATGCAGTACCCCTCTTACTTAAATGTTTTTCCCATTTCTTTTTCCCCTATTCACTTCCTATTTGTTATTTATGATTGTTCTGAAGAGGTATTCAAAATAGATGAGTACATCATCTATCAAAGTAGATAAGCACATTATCTACTTCCGTATTGTTTAATAGTAAGGATGCTCTGCAAATTCAATAGTGCGGGGGAAAAAAAAAAACAAAGATGACTGGGGTTTGGTCTCCGGTACGTAAGCACATCACACAGAACAATCCAGATGTCCACTGGCAATGCATTTTCCTACCATAAAATCAGCATCTCTCTCTTTTCCTACTTCGCAATGAGTTTTCTCTATCTATCTAGTATGTAAAGGCCTCTTACACACTCCACTTTCCCTTCTACCCCTTTCTTTGGCATAGATGAAGCATTCCTGCCACTGCAAAAATTCTTCATCCCAGGATCTACCCTAACTGGTCTCATCTCAGATGCTAACATGGGTTCCAAAGATGGGAATATCAGTTTTTTTTACTTTAGGCTTTGTTTTGCCCTTCTCATCTGCCTGTGCTGAAACATTTGTAGTAAAGATACTTCTGTTTAAGGCTGCAAATCTGATGTTTCAGTTAAATTATAAAGAAGGTAACCAGCTTCAATACAACTTTGTTTCAATGACACTAAGAAATTGTACCTCAGGATTTAGTCTTCTGTCTCCACCAATGGTAAAGTCTTGCTTCAAGAAATCACCATTTCAGTCTTCTGCTGAAGCTCCTTAGGACAGAAAAATAATTGTAGTTATCGAACACCAGCTCTGCAGAAAGAATTATTTCATTGCAGATGTTATCCTCCATCATCGAGTTGCATTCATCTCTGCACTGAGATTGAAGTTGCACTGATTTTCAAAATTCTTCAATCCCCCTTCCACCCACCATTCTTGACAAGAATTTTTCAGTCATCTCAGCCACTGCCCATATGCACCGTTGGTGTCCTCTCTTACCTGATCCATAGTCTGCAGTGATGCAAAGTTTATATTCTGTGTCGTTTATTGGTATATTAATATTTGGAATATTTATCCAAGTCATTTATTTGCTAGCATCACAACAAAATTTTTACTTCTTTTTAGTTTAAAAATGTGTACCCATTTGAGTCATTATGCGTGACAGCAGTGAAGCTATGTACAAATGTATTTCCTTTATAGAGTTATGACTGGCTGGTCCAAATTGATGCGCTGTTTTCTACTGCATTGCATTTTAACAGAAATTCAAGTAGGATATACACTGGTATGAGTTAACAAGTTATAAGTCTTTTCATGTCAAAATTAACTTTCACAGAAACAAAATTTTCTTCTTAGTTTAAAAGTAGCTTAGCAGTAAGAAATATTAACTTTTTAGTTTGTTAGTGTTTCTCATAATCTGAATAAACTGATGTTTCAAATATGAATTCCTATTCCACTATAACCAGCGCCTTAAACCAGTACGTTCCAGTCAAAAGCTAGCTAGCATATGGGCATCCTCTTCAAATTTTCATTCAATAAATTAAAAAAATACATAATATTACAAGCTTATCTGGTTCTGGTTTCTGAAAGAGGTTGAAATCACTCCTGCCTCCCATGAGGGTATTATCTATGGAGAGAAGGAGAGAAAGTGCCACCTGAGAATTATTTTTAAAACATTGTAAATGTATCTTAAAGTGTTTTTAAAGAAGTTTTACATGTTCACAGAAAGCATTGCATGGACAAAGGAAGGAAATGAAAATACTACAAGAAGACATTTTCCTTACAAGTACAGAAGCGAGTGTAATTCAGTTTCAGTTCACATTCAAGAGGCTTGAAAAGCAACATATCAGAAATGCAAATGTATACAATATGTTTAAAGACAAATACAATGCAATTGGTCTGGCTAGTAGCTAAATCAGGAAATTGACTGTAATTGTAGTTTATTTTATAAGAATATAATATAATTACAAGGCTGTTGAAAGAGAGGCTTATATACCTCATAATTACTCAACTAAGACATTATGTTCTTTGTATGAAATTCTGCCCTCAGCCTCTGAGGCAAAGGATAAAGTGGCAGATGAAGAGGGTGTGGCAATGGAGCTAAGAGCCCCACAGAGCACTAGAGAAAGCTGTACTGCCAGCAAAGTTCGGAGGGGGTGCAAGGAAGGAATCGGTATCATTTCAAAATGAAGCAACACAAGAACATGGGATAAAGGAACTGCTCGGGCCCCAAAACACACCCTTTCTTCTTACAGGCTTCAGATCAGCCCACCCATACACCCACACAGAGTGCAAGTAAAGTGTATGAGGACACACATAGCCTTCAGTGTCCAGCCTGGACTGGAGGATAAAGTTACCAATGGGCAAGTGATGATCTCCCAACTGATTTGGAGCTTGGAGATGCAAAAGTAAGACTGGTAGTGCTCAACTAGAATAAGATTTGCCACCATGTGTTAACAGAAAACTAATACTGATCCCTGAGAGCAAGAAAAAGCGATGCTTGTAGATTTGCTTGGACATTAAAGTGACCTGTAAAAGGATTAGTTCTTAAGTCCTACAGAGTTTCCATTAGATTTGTAGAGTAAGTGAAATAAAAATTCTAGCATGACTAAGGAAATTTATGTGGAATACAATGGTGGTGATGAGCTGTGGGATAAGATCAGATGTGTTTTCTCATATGGCCTACTGAACAATAAGTTCAGAGACCATTTTGGAAATAGTCCAAGGAGCATGCCAAGCAGAGCAAAAAAGATATGAGCTGAAGGAACATTAGGAAATGAGTGATTACAATAATATCAGACATAAGATGTGTGGAAAATGCATGCTGCAAGAAGAGGTAGTGTGCTTTTAAGAAGTGGACTGGAACTGGGGTTTGGGAAGATGTAAATTGCAGTGGTTGATCTATCCCAATGACAAAAGTAATGTCACTTTGGATAAAATAAAAATGAGAAATTGGTCCATGTAGATACAAAATACTCTAGTGGCAGACTAGGAATCAAATAGGTTTCATATACATTCTGTTCAATTAAGTTTTCCTAAAGCAACTGGTCTGTGATTATAATTTGCAGTCTGATATTAATATACCGCCCAAAAGATTCTTAAAATGCTACCCAGCACTTTGGCAAGGTGACAGCTACAGCAGAACCACATTTAAAACATTTGCAAAACCTTTCAAAACTGCAATCCAGGTGAAAAAAATAATTGTTACTTGTTACTAAGACATTTCTGTGGTGCTGTATTTTCTATCAGCACTTTTCTTATGTTTACCTGAACTTTATTCTACTTCTGAATAACGTGGGGGAGCTTTTCAGTTGTAAGAAATTTAAAATTTCTTCAGTCAGGATTCTAGAAAGAACAATTTTCCTGTTCTGTATTAGACTAGGCCCCAAGACTGCCAGGCATCAGGTCTTTATCAGGTGAAAGAAGATCTTTTCCATAAAAATGTGTTACTTTCTACCAGCAGTTGAAAAAGGCGTTCCCTTTTCCAGTTCAGAATTTCTACCAAGTGGGCTGACTAGAAATCTTCCAATAAGTTATAATGCGCTGGGGGAGGAAAGGGGTAGTAAAGATCTCTGGTATACACGTTTCTCCTTATACAAAAAACGTAGAATGGTACAGCTCAATACATTACAAAGAGGTTTATGATCCTTCCACACACCCCAAAGTTTTAGCTCTTCTTATAAGATATTAAGTTAGTATAGAATGAACATGGATACAACTATGTAGGCTTGGCAAAGATACGGATGTTCAGTTTGCTTGGATTAACCTTACCCAATTCTGCAGTGGAGACGTACATTATTACGTGCAATAGAAATATGCAAAAAATCCTTAGAGTTTCAATCAGGGAAAGCCTAAAAATCCAAGAGTTTGCAGGCAATACCTTTAATGGTAACCCTTTTTGTCTATGCATGAGGACATTTATATGCTCATGCCACGGAGTGTGGCAGAAACTAGCCAGTAGGTAGGAAAGTGTTTGGCTTTCACAGGTGTAATTATCACTGGATAAAAAATACCCTCTGCCCTACATCTCCCTCTTCTCTCTCCTCCAGCTGGCAATCAGCATGAACTTTCAGTGTCACAGTAAACAGCTATACCAACAATTTGTCATAGTTTTCTATTCCAAATGAGTACTTTATTTTGCAACCTTTAACTGTTTAGATGCTATTGTGCATATGTTAATATTTAATTATTTTATGTAATTAGCAAGTCCTTATGGCTCTCCTTTGTGTAATATGGTCATTGTATTCTCTCCTTTTTTTTTTTAAGTGATGGCAGAAATGAACAGTAGTTCTCATTGTTCTGTGATCTCATCAGCTCACACAAACTAATTTAGGTCAGGCTGCACCAGGTTTGGATGCTCTTCCAAAATACATAAAGGGACTTTAGTAGATTGAATTAGTGATTTGCAACTTGACAATTCATCTGGTGTGATTTAATGCCAAATGAGCTGGAAGACACTGGATTGCTGCAGAAATTATTTGTCAGGTAAAGAGTGGATTCCAGCTCCTGACCAAATTAGCCTTCCTTCTTCAGAAGGGTTTTATCCAAGTAATATCATTACCATTAACATATATAATAAAACTTTCCACTTACACATATATCAAGAATACTTGTGGGCAAAGATGCTATCTGAGATGAATAAAGGTAGCAGAATTTGTTCCAAAGATTTATTGGGATCTCCATTTTAATCATGTAAATGAATAGTGGCTATCAGGTACACAGAACTCTCCAAAGGACTTCAATTCGCCCTCTATTGCAGACTCAAGTGCTGAACAAGAACCTCTCACGTCTGCACTCTGCATGTGAAAATCAATTCCCGAAATTAAAAAACAAGGGGGGAGGAAGAAGTAGGAGACTCACCTTTCCCCCAAATCCTCAGTTCCCCTATCTATTCCTATAATGACCCGAATTCTCCAGTCCACTTCAGAAAGTTTTCTAAATTAATCTCTGGACCTTTTACATTTGCTGGTTTTCTGCCTTTGTGTCACCTTGCAATTTTTTTGCCAACTGTTCAAAACTGGTCTTAAAAAGCAGAGGTTTCTTTTGTGGGTGAGAGTTGGGGTTTTGTTTGTTTTCTAAAGAAAAGATTATAATTTCTTTAGGAAGCAGGTCCACAAATGTAAAATCTGCTACCCGACTGCAGAAGTACTGCAAAATTGTAATTGATATATCGAATGAACATAACAACAAGGAACCAGTACATTTATAATGGAATTGCAGTCCATCTATAAGACATGCAGCTCTACAGATTAGGTAAACGTTGAGGAATGGTTAAAAAAAAAGTGATTGCTATTATGGTAGGAATTTGAGGAGTATGACAGAGAACACAGTATAAACTTATCAGCAAAACAGGGACTAGCATATGAAATTTGGCAGAAGATTATTCATAAATTACCAAAACTGTGAGGGTGAATTGTAAGATAAATTACAAAAAAAAAAAAAGATTTTTCAATCAGGTGGGGTCAAAACTACTAGCACAATATCTACTAAATAGTTTCAGTGTCTCATTTAACAGGCTGCCCAGGGAAGTGGTTGAGTCCCCATCCCTGGAGGTATTTAAAAGACGGGTAGATGCGGTGCTTGAGGACATGGTTTAGTGGCGGACTTGGCGGTGATAGGTTAACGGTTGGACCTGATGATCTTAAGGGTCTTTTCCAACCTTAACAATTCTATGATTCTATGATTCTATTTGTGAAATTGTTTCAACAAGTAATATGGACAAAAATTGTAACTACTTGTATTCTTTAACTTCATTGGGCATTTATGCATTTCTTTTAATGTGCATATAGGTTAATTTAAAAACCTTTAAAATCTTTTGAGGTAAGTTCTCTCTATGCAAGGAAAATATTATATTATTAAAAGAAATATAAATGTACATATATGACACATTTCAACAGAACTAATGCTTTTAGTGGCAATTAGATTTTTGGGTTGGTAAGTTTGTTATATAGCAAAGCCAAACAAAGACTGCATCCAGAGAGCAAGTAATACTTAGAAAAAAAACCCACATCATAGAGCATAGTAAAATCCTAAACATGTATGCAAATGAGAGGGAAAACTCGGTAATTAAAATTTGTGATGACTAATGGAACAAATTTTCTTAGTTAGAAAAAGATTCATGGCAGAATTCAGCATGTTTAGAAACTCCTAGACAAAGACGGGCAAGTCAAAACAGTAAGGCACACAGGCAGAAATTGCTTACCGCAATTCAGTGAAAAGCCACAAAGACTGGAGAATGTATTGTGTAAGTATTCCCAATATCTAATATGGGAGCCAGGGCCAGTGGGAGCACATGGGCAATTAGGTTAGCCCTGCTGTAATAGAAACTATAAGATCAAATAGAAGCAATATCCAGATGTTCAAATTTAGGCATCCAGAGACAGCTGAGACCTTGTTCCTGAAAGTATTTATACCTATGCTTAACTTTACATATCTTAACAGCTTCATGAGCACAGAGTCAACAGGAGCTGAGTGGTCTGCGTCTCAGGAAACATGAGATTAGTCCGCAGAGGCAGACAGGACAACTGGAAAAGAAAAAAGCCAGGGCAAATGCAAAAGAACAGAACAGATTTAAATATGTGCATACATACATACACATGTATATATATATATATATACACATACACAGATGTATGTGTGTATATATGCACATATGTATGTATATATATGCATGTATATATAATACTCAAGCAATGAAGAAGAAATAAAGAAGTACAAGATTACATGTCTGGTTATAAGTGCCTTGAAAAAATAACACCAAAGCACAGTTAATTTGAAAAGTCTCCATATTCCACAGGCTAAGCCAACTGTTGTTAATGTTTGCTGTAGAGTGCAGAATACCCTTTCCAGTTCCTTTTGGTCCCAATTCCAGTTTTTGCTGTAGACCTCCCATACTTTTGTTCTAATCTACATTTTGCTGAATTTAGGTCTTACATACTACCCAATTTATTCAAAATCACAGTAGGTAAGACAGCAAGAATCTTCCCAAAAGCAGTGGCAGACAATAATTTTTACTTCTGTAATGCACATGCAGTTGTGTAGCAAAATGCTTATGATCAGATAACTTTTTGGAGCAGGCAGAAATGGTTTAATTTATTTCAATAATGTCATTTTTATTTATAGCAGCTGAAAGTGGGTATCTTCATGCTTAACTTCTATTTTATTTATAAAATTAGGGCTAGAAAGGTTTTTGAGAAGTCCTTTATGCCATTCTTTGGTCCAAAGGCAAAATCAGCTACATCTGTATCACATGTGATGTATGTTTGTCAAATATATTCCTTAAGACCTGCAGTGTGAGAGAGTGCACAAGTTTCCTATTCCAGCTCTTCAAGTTATAATAGAAAGCATTTCCTAATTTTCACTTGTTTTTCCCCTGCTATTTGAGAGATCTCACACAAAAGACGTGGAAGGAAAAAAAATCCCCATCCTCTTTGCAGCAGTATTCAATATACGTGAAACTCGGTTTTAGTTTAAAAAAAAAATAGTTTGTTTTCTGGTCAATAAAAAAGAAAAGCTGTTAAAAAAGGTTTAACAGAAAAAGTGTACTTAGAGTGAACCAACATTTTTTTTTAAAGTACAGTTTTCTATAGGATATTCAGACAGCTAGGAAAACAATGCTGTTTTGTTCTCAGAAAGCACATTCATTCTTTGCTTTCTCTCTCTCTAATGATTCTTGGCTCTCTGAATCTCATTGACTCATTGTGCTGTCACCAGTTGCTACACTGCAGGGATGAAAGCATGTATTCTTTATCATCAGTATCTCTGTATTCTGTTATTAATTTTTCAATAGGTAACCAAGACCATTCCAAAAAGGGAGGAAGCGGAGTCTTCCAGTCCTCATGGGGAGGCTATATTTTAGCCAGATTTTCATCTCTGCATTCCCCTGAGGAATCTCATTCACTATTTGTATTGGTGGCAAAGAAAACTACGTATTCAAATATCTCTTCTTTTAATATTTATATGCATACCTTATCTTGTTTTAAAGCTCTATTTTAGGATTCTGTTCTCCATCTCACATCCAGCCCCTAAAACTTAGATGAGTTACAACCCTTTTCTTGTTATGTTCTTGGATTGAAACTTTTTATTATAGTAAAGAAGTTCTGTCGTCTTAGTCAAAAAGTCATGTTATATTCATGGTTCAAGTAACTACTGTAGGCAACTATTTGATGGCACTTGACTGTAGTTAGCAGTCTGGGACTGTAGTTAGCAGTCTGGGACTTCCTGTTCTTCCTACTTTTGCTCTTTGTTATGGTTTTTCTAAGTCACTTTACCACAGAAAATGAAATCTCTTAACTCCCATGCAGGTGTCCAGGGCAGCAACGGTAAGTCCTACGACCGGGCGCTAGATTGGGGTGGAAAAGGGGGTTCCCTGTGCCGGGAAACCCGATAAAGATCCTGGTGGGGCCCTCGCGCCGAGGGAAAGCCGGCCGCTCTCGCGAGCGAGGCAGGCGGGACTTGGGCGTTGCTGGGGCAACCGCAGGAGATTTAAACGGGCTCCTAGGGAGCGCGAGCAACCAGGAGCGCGGCGAACAGGACGGGCAAACAGGGCGTGGCGCGGCAGAAAGGGCGTGGCGCGGCAGTTTGCGCGGCAGTTCACGCAGGCAGCCGGTGAGCTCTCCTTGTGGTCTGCGCCGTCTCAGAAGAGACTCAAGCCATGGTTTCCAGTCGGACGAGAGCCGTTGCCAGAAGGAACGTGGCGACGCAGACAGAGCTCCCGCCAAAACATGCGGCCACCCAGGTCTCTGGCTGCAGGGAGTGCCAGAGCCTTGCTCTGGTAACAGAGGGTAGCCGAGAGAACACCTGCGTGAGGTGCGAGCAGGTGGAGGATCTGCTCAGCATGGTGGCTGAGCTGAAAGAGGAAGTTGCAAGGCTGAGGAGTATCAGGGAGTGCGAGAGGGAGATAGACTGGTGGAGCCACTCCCTACCATCCCTGAGACCAGCACACCAGATGGAACCACCAAGAGAAGGAGAGGCTCCCCTACCCTCTTGCCACCAGGCAGAAGGAGGGGACCTAAGAGATGGAGGGGGATGGAAACAGATCCCTGCTCGGCGCAGCAGGTGAGTCCTCTCCCAGCCTACTTCGCCCCCCCGGGTGCCCGTACACAATAGGTATGAGGCCCTGGACCTTGAGGGCCGGGAGGACGAAGAAGCTGACAGTAAACCATCCAGGGAGTTGACTAGGGGGAACCAGTCAGCCCCATGTATCACAACAACAACAACTAGTAAGAAAAAAAAGAAGGGTAATTGTCATAGGAGACTCCCTTCTGAGGGGAACAGAGGGCCCGATATGCCGACCGGACCCATCCCATAGGGAAGTCTGCTGCCTCCCTAGGGCAAGGATAAGAAACATTACTAGGGAGCTCCCTAAGCTGGTCAAATCATCTGATTATTATCCGTTACTGGTTGTACAGGTTGGCAGTGACAAGGTAGCTGATAGAGGTGTAAAGACAATCAAAAGGGATTTTAGAGAACTGGGGCAGTTACTTGAGTGATCAGGAGCACAGGTGGTGTTCTCCTCCATCCCGTCAGTAGCTGGGAGACATACGGAAAGGAACAAGAAGACCCACCTCATCAACACATGGCTCAGAGGCTGGTGCCAGAGGTGGAATTTAGGGTTTTTCAACCATGGGGAAGTTTACATGGCACCAGGCCTGCTGGAGGCAGATGGGGTTCACCTGTCGCCAAAGGGGAAAAGGATTATGGCTCAGGAGTTAGCAGGCCTCATTGAGAGAGCTTTAAACTAGACTCGAAGGGGGAAGGGGATAAAACTAGACCTGCTAGGGATGATCCCGAGTGGCATGCCTGTGTTGGAGAAGAGATCAATAGCCCAACTCAAGTGCATTTACACCAATGCATGCAGCTTGGGCAATAAGCAGGAGGAGCTGGAAGCCATTGCGCGGCAGGGAAACTATGACGTGGTTGCCATTATGGAAACATGGTGGGATGACTCGCACAACTGGAGTGCTGCAATGGATGGCTACAAGCTCTTTAGAAGGGACAGGCAAGGAAGGTGAGGTGGCAGGGTAGCCTTGTACATCAGAGAGTGTTTTGACTGTCTTGAGCTCAGCAAAGGTAACGACAAGGTTGAGTGCTTATGGGTAAAGATCAGGGGGAAGGCCAACAAGGGAGATATCCTGGTGGGAGTCTGTTGTAGACCACCCAACCAGGATGAGGAAGCAGCTGAAGTTTTTTACAAGCGGCTGGCTGAGGTCTCAGAGTCTCTAGCCCTTGTTCTCGTGGGGGACTTCAACTTACCAGATATCTGCTGGAAATATAACACAGCAGGGAGAAAGCGGTCGAGGAGGTTCCTGGAGTGCGTGGAAGATAACTTCCTGACGCAGCTGGTAAGCGAGCCAACCAGGGGAGGTGCTCCGCTGGACCTGCTGTTCACGAACAAAGAAGGCCTGGTGGGTGATGTGGTGGTCGGAGGCTGTCTTGGGCACAGCGACCGTGAAATGGTAGAGTTTTCGATTCATGGAGAAGTAAGGAGGGGGGCCAGCAAAACCGCAACCCTAAACTTCAGAAGGGCAGACTTTGGCTTGTTTAGGAGTTTGGTTAACAGAGTCCCTTGGGAGGCAGTCCTGAAGGGCAAAGGAGTCCAGGAAGGCTGGATGTTATTCAAGAGGGAAGTCTTAAAGGCACAGGAGCAGGCTGTCCCCATGTGCCGCAAGTCGAGCAGGTCGGGGAGAAGACCAGCCTGGCTGAACAGAGAGCTCTGTCTGGAACTCAGGAAGAAAAGGAGAACCTACCACCTTTGGAAGAAGGGGCAGGTGACTCAGGGGGACTATAAGGATGTGGTGAGGTTATGCAGGGAAAAGATTAGAAAGGCAAAGGCCCAGCTAGAACTTAAACTGGCCACTGCTGTCAAGGACAACAAAAAATGTTTCTACAAGTATATCAGCGACAAAAGGAGGGCTAAGGAGAATCTCCCTCCTTTGTTGGATGCAGAGGGAAATTTGGCCACGAAGGATGAGGAGAAGGCTGAGGTACTTAATGCCTTCTTTGCCTCAGTCTTCAATAGTCGGACTGATCATCCTCAAGGTTTTCATGCCCCTGATCTGGGAGATGGAGATAGGACTCAGAATGAAGTCCCAGTTGTCGAAGAGGTGGCAGTCACTGATCTGCTCCTCCACCTGGATGCCCACAAGTCAATGAGGCCAGACGGGATCCACCCGAGGATACTGAGGGAACTGGCGGAGGAGCTTGCCAAGCCACTCTCCATCATTTATCAGCAGTCCTGGTCAACCAGGGAGGTCCCAGATGACTGGAAGCTAGCAAATGTGACACCCATCTACAAGAAGGGTCAGAAGGAGGATCCGGGGAACTACAGGCCTGTCAGCCTGACCTCGGTGCTGGGGAAGGTCATGGAGCAGATCATCCTGAGTGCCATTATGTGTCACGTGCGGGACAACCGGGGGATCAGGCTCAGCCAGCATGGGTTTATGAAAGGCAGGTCCTGCTTCACTAACCTGGTCTCCTTCTATGACAAGGTGACCCGCTTAGTGGATGAGGGGAAAGCTGTGGATGTTGTCTACTTGGACTTCAGTAAGGCCTTTGACACCATCTCCCACAGCATTCTCCTGCAGAAGCTGGCTGCTCACGGCTTGGACAAGTGCACTCTGAGCTGGGTTAAAAACTGGCTGGACGGCTGAGCCCAGAGAGTGGTGGTGAATGGAGCCAAATCCAGTTGGCGACCGGTCACGAGTGGTGTTCCCCAGGGCTCAGTGTTGGGGTCGGTCCTGTTCAATATCTTTATCGACGATCTGGATGAGGGGATTGCGTGCACCCTCAGTAAGTTTGCAGATGACACCAAGTTGGGTGGGAGTGTCTGTCTGCTGGAGGGTAGGAAGGCCCTGCAGAGGGACCTGGACAGGCTGGATTGTTGGGCTGGGGCCAACTGTATGAGGTTCAACAAGGCCAAGTGCCGGGTCCTGCACTTTGGTCACAACAGCCCTACGCAATGCTACAGGCTTGGGGAGGAGTGGCTGGAAAGCAGCCTGGCTGAAAAGGACCTGGGGGTGATGGTTGACAGCCGCCTAAACATGAGCCAGCAGTGTGCCCAGGTGGCCAAGAGGGCCAATGGCATCCTGGCTTGTATCAGGAATAGCGTGGCCAGCAGGACTAGGGAGGTGATAGTGCCCCTGTATTCGGCACTGGTGAGGCCGCACCTCGAATACTGTGTTCAGTTCTGGACCCCTCACTTCAAGAAGGACATCGAGGTGCTGGAGCGTGTCCAGAGAAGGGCAACGAAGTTGGTGAAGGGTCTAGAGCACAAGTCTTATGAGGAGCGGCTGAGGGAGCTGGGGTTGTTTAGTTTGGAGAAGAGGAGGCTGAGGGGAGACCTTATTGCCCTCTACAATTATCTGAAAGGAGGTTGTAGCGAGGTGGGGGTCGGTCTCTTCACCCCAGTAACAAGCGATAGGACGAGAGGAAATGGCCTCAAGCTGCGCCAGGGCAGGTTTAGGTTGGATATTAGGAAAAACTTCTTTACTGAAAGAGTGGTCAGTCACTGGAACAGGTTGCCCAGGGAAGTGGTTGAGTCCCCATCCCTGGAGGTATTTAAAAGACGGGTAGATGCAGTACTTGAGGACATGGTTTAGTGGTGGACTTGGCGGTGGTAGGTTAACGGTTGGACCTGATGATCCTAAGGGTCTTTTCCAACCTTAACAATTCTATGATTCTATGATTCTATTTGAGAAGGACTGAAAATGTGTTACTAGTTTCAAAATGGCATTCACCTTTCTACTGTATTTTACCGTCGAATAGTTTTATCCAGAAGTGATGACGTATACGATATTTATCTTTCTTCACCTTTCATTTGACAGTCTAATGAAATTGCTGACCCATCCACCACAGATTTGAAGTCAATAGTAATAATTGGGTAAGTGGCATGTAATCATGTTCTTGGCATGTAAAGAACCATAAATATGTGTCTCCATTATCTCTGAGGTCCATAAAAAGGCGAAGAGGCCAACTACATATGGTAAGGTCAAGTTCGAGACTAGCGCTTTCTTGAGCACGGAGTAGCTCCAGTGCAGCTTTGCATACCACTTACCTTGCACCTCTTCACACCTCCACAGAGGCCTCTTGTGTGACACCTGGTGAAACATCATGCAGTAGACACAGCCAGAGGTATCCACAGCTACCAACTTCAGTTCAGCAGTAACTGCTGCCTGCTGTTGCCCCTTTTGCTCCTCCTGCTCAAGAGTCTATGCCGTCTGAAGTGTATCTGGCTTTCCCTAGCCTCCAGCATTGCATAAGATGAGCTATTGCTATGTAGCTAGTCAACTATCTGCAAACTGGTGTTTGAAAACTGGCAGTGCATAAGGGGGGGCATTTCCATCAGCAGTTCAGGTCTCTGACCACTGGACTGTTTGACACCATTCTAGCCAGGCTCTCCATCACAAAGAGGAAGTTTGAGTCCAAAAGATCAATGCCACTTGTTGAAGACACATGGCTGGACACTCTTGGCATGACCAGGAAGCCTGTCCAGAATTTTCAGCGCCAGCCATATTTGAGAATGTGGCTCACCACATCTAGCACCTTCAGGAAGCCTGTGGAGCCTACAGGCCTTAGCTTCTGCTGATCAGCTGGCAACCAGTCTGGGGTCAGTGTGTCTGGTAGGAACATGCTGGTGGCTGAGGACTTCATCTAGTGGCAATTGTTTCAGCAACCAGAGTAATTTAGGTCAGAAGGGATGCGAAAGCCATGCTAACTTCAAAGTTCGATCAGATTGCCTAGGGCGTTTTCCAGCTGAGTGTTGAAAATCTCCAAGGATGAGGATTGAGTTCACAGCCAGTCTGGGGCAAACTGCGCCAGTGCTTAAGGTGACAAGTGTTCTTTCCCTTGACACTGGTCATGCTGCATTTCCCATATTTTATCTTGTGACCATCACATCTTCTGCTTCAGCTCTGCACTCAGAAGAATTGGGTTTTGTTTCTGCAATCCCCTTCTCTCCTGGCTAAGCAAGCTCAGATCCTTCAACCTCACCTTGCGTGCCATGTGCTCCAGCCCGGTCTTCTCTCTGCTGCACTCTCTACATCTCTTGTATTGGGATGGTGGGAGGGTTTGAAACTGGACAGAGTACTCCAGCCATGGTCTCCTGAGTGCCAAGTAGGTGGGATTACTCACTTGATCTGCTGTTTATGCTCTAAGAGAGCTCAGTATGTGATTAACTTTCATTGCAACTGCTGACTCATGACCAGCTTCATCACTACAGTCCCCAGGCCCTCGGCTCCAGAGCTGTCACCTAGACAATCAGTTACCCCAGCTTGCACTGATGCTCCACATCATAAAGAACTTTGCATTTGCCATCGTTGAACTCTATGAGGTTGCCATGGGACCATTCCTCCAGCTCGTCAAGGCCTCTCACAATGGCACCCCATCCTCCAGTGCATCTACCACTCCCCACATTTTGATGCCATCCACAGCTGTGCTGTGAACGTACACGCCATCCCATTGGTCATCGATGATTGTGTCAGACAGCACTGGCCCCAGTGTCAACTCTAAGTAAGCAAGGTGAGGTGTGAGGGTGGTGGCACCTCCAAAGGAATGCCACTGTGATAGTGTGATGGTCAGGTATGAGAGGAAACCTAATAAGCTCCCAGAAGCATTGTTAGACTTGTTCTAATGTGCCTCACCTCTTGCCCTCATGTTCCTTACAGAGCTCCTCTGGTAGTCACTGACTCTGTGGCCAGTCACTGTGCTGCGGCAGGCCCGTACCCTCAGTGATTCTGAGTCTGGATTTGCTCCAGGATGATCTCCAGTACCCACTGCTTGGACAACCTGAATTTCACAATCCTGGGCCTGATGATTGGTGTGTCTGGAGCTGAAGTTTTCTCCCTTTCTCCACTTGTTCCTGGAAAAGTAAAGATATGAAGAAGGCACATTCTTTCTTATTTCTGGGAATGCACAGTATTCTGTACTGCTGCATGTACCAGCTGCTTAAGAAACCAGTATTCTAGTTTTGCAGCTGTTATGAGCATGGCTGGGGTGGGCTCATTCCTTGGAATATATGACTTGCATCAATGCCTTACGGTATAGAACTTAAAGTATAGGTTTTCAAAGCCTTCTCTGAAGACTCCTATCACTTAACTATCGTATGAAGTCAGACAAAGTTTGAAAATGCGGAGGTATTAAAAACAAAAAACAGAATCCAAAACAAAGCAAAACACTTCACAGAATTGTTTTTAAGTTTGACAGAGCCAGCTTTCATCCTAGTTTGATTCTGTCCCATTGTTGACCTCAAACATATAAGGCAGCAGTTTTCTTCATGAAAGGTTTGTAGAAGGCTTGGAACTAAGTTTGGCAATATATTAAAAAAAAGTTAGGGCTGATTTTTTACATGATACACTGTTCTCTATAGAGCTGTCCTTTATAGAAATCAATGCAATAACAGCTTATTGAGGCTTGTTCTAGAAAAATCTTATTTTGGAGGAGAGGATGAGTTTCTGTGATTGCTTGATAGCAGGCTCCATCATTTGGATTTATTCTTCTATTGAACTTCTTTATTTTTTAAATGGTTTAATTACATTACTTTTAAAAAATTTCTTCCTGTACCAATTGAATTTTGAAGTCTCTCAATGAGCCAGTAGGCTTTATTTTTTCATGTTCAGTGTTTCACCAAGATGGAACTTTCTGCTTCAGTGAATACGCAGGGATCTTGGTGAAATTGGTGGAAATGCTGGTTTTCAATACTATTGAAAATCTGGTCATAATGAGCATGTGCAGCTGTCATGTAAGACCTCTGGAGTCTATGGAGTTGCTCCTGGAAAGCATATCACCCATAATAAAACTGCATAAGCATTATTTTTTTCTACTACTATGTATATTTTTTGGAAAAGAAAACTTCCAAATGACAGCAGATTTTGCTTAAGTACAAAATATAAATCTCTGTCCTCTCAATGTCACAAATCTAACAAAATATTAGAGTATCAAAGAAAATTCTACCTCCTGTCTAGCAAAAAAGCCTTTACAGTAAGAGCGTTCAAAATGTTTTTTACATTGTACGTAGCAGAACACAGATGCAAGATGTGATGTTGACATTGCCTTATTTTACCAGAAAAATCTTGTAGAAATAGTTGTAGTTTGGTTTTATATTTGTAGCCATCATGCTACATAAAGCCTTTCCTCAGGAGCTTTTTTGTTACAGGCCTAAACATGAAGGCTTATAATAAAATACTCTGGACTCATTAAAACACAGCCCTGCAGAGACTCACCAACTCAGCTGATAGGTCCTGTTTTCAAAAATAACTTAAGCATTCAGGGGTCTAAATCTTATTATTCTTCACTCAAGGCTTAAGCAGCATTTGATCCAGTGCTTGATTTAGACGTGCAAAACCATACGTAGTACTTCTGCATCCAGTAAGAGGCCATGGACCTGCTGAAATCCAGATTCAGTTCTATATCGTAACTTCCATCCAAAAGAAACATCTTGACATTCTGGATAAGTACTATCAATCACTGGTATTTCAAAAATGTGGAATAAAATTGGAGTTACTTGAGACATTAGTGAGTCAGTCAGAGCCAAACACACCTAGTCTTAAACTAACTTCCCCTTTCTCCACTGTTTCAATACAGCCAAGTAGAAATATCTTTGCTAACACTTATACTGCAAACAGCACAAGAGGCAGATCCATATAAGGATGGTGTTTATGCCTCTGGAACCACTGGACCAGCAAATTTCTAGTCTATTGAGGCTCCAAATGCACTCTTTTCTTTTTCCTTTCCAAAGGTAATAACACCAATCTAATTCAGATGTACATAACTGTCTCTACTGCAACGAATAAAGCTCTAGTTTTCATTAACCAGTGTTCAGCTCTAGAAGACACTCCCAAATGGAGTCTGAAAAACTGGAACAATTGATGCAGTTTCCATCTTACAGCTTTATGTAATTGCTTAGCAGGTCTTCTCAACTGACAAGTCACAATGATTTTTCAACCTTTTCACAGCTTATAAAATGCCAGCCCTGAGTTGTTTCTGAGATATAGGTAGCAAGAAACTTAAGGTAGTGACACTTACTTGAACATGGTTCCCTCCAAACTCCTCTAGGGACAAGGTGACATGACAGCTCAGCTGCTTCCATTGGAATGACTTTCTTTTGCAATCACTGAAATGAAAAATGGTAAGAAGTAGATTTTTATCCCTGTGTTTGCTTTAGGTTTGAGCTTTGAGCCCTGAAACATCCTTCAGAGAGTAGAATCTGTAGGAGCCGACATGTCTGAGAATTTTGAAAATATTGTGCAACAATGAAAAAGCATCTTCAATTTTTTTCTTATTTTTTTAAATGCTTCATTAAAAATACAGGAATTTACTCCAAATGATCAATACCAGTCCTACACACAATTTTAGTGATTTCAGTCCCAGGTACTTAGTAATTCAAATTTTTAAGTAGTCAATAGTCCTTATCTCCTAAGGAGATTCTTAATATCTTCTTTATCACAGAAAAAAAAAGTAGGTTGTTTGTTTTTTTTTTCCACAGCATATAAAGCCATGCATAATTTCCAGTGGGAAAAAAGAAAAGAAAATGTATCAGCAAAGGAGACACCCCCCGCCCCCCCCTTCCTGGAATTAGAGTTTCATGCAGTACACAGAAGCTCCCTGTTCTTCACATTTCTGTGGTGCTTCATTTGCGTTTGCTTATTGTGATCCAACCATACAGAATTTTCTACCTAAGTGTTAGGGGAGAGGCCTTGGGGTGTTTTCGTTTATGTTTTGCAAATATATTGTTTCCTCAGGCACGTGTCCTTCTACCTCACTTTTCAATTGATTGCAAGTTCTGAAGAACTGTTGAAAATTAATTGCCAAATTGTTCTCTCTCTGGATACCAAACAGCCATATCAAGGAAATTTCAGGAAGAATGAAGTTAAACAGTCCTAAGAACATCACATTTACAGTCTCTGGATTTTTTTTAATTAGTTTTGGAAATTAAGAGGTAACTAATGCATTAATGCAATGTTTCCCAGTAAGTTTTCTGCAGTGACATAAAAGCAAATGCATATTGGCAATATAGTCTTTTTACTGATTCCTATCCTGAATAATCTTTCTTTGGGATGCAATATGAAACTTTTTTTTCCTGTTTCACAACTTTTATACACACACACAGTGTGTACATCTAAAGAACCCTCAATAACTAAAAAGTAGAAAGAGTGTTTTTTTTCCAGGTAGGCATCCTAGACACATTTTTTCCAAACAAATTAAAGCAATCATGCACTTTAAGGCTCAGTCAAATCTAAATTTAAACCACTGTCAGCTTGGCCACCTGAGCCTGGAAGATGCTTCTGCACATTAAGTATCCTCAAGGGCTCTTCAAAATACTTGCCACCAACAAAAAAATGGCAGAAAATCTGAAACACATTTTCTTCTCTTATGATCGTAGGTGTGATCCTGTTCCCAGAAACCCCTTCAGCATTAACACTATGGCAATCAACTATGTTTCATATAGTTTCTGAGCAATATCAATGGCTAAAGCCTCTATCCTTCTTTACAGAATTAGAAAATTACATTTTATACAACTTACTCAGCCCAAGTCATAATAAGTTATGTCATTATCTGAGCAAATTTTATGAAGGAAAAAAAACCACCTTGCATGCAATCCAAAACCTATTCGCATCTACGGATATATGAAAGATGAATCTGTTGCTCTAATTCTTCCATAGTTGTTTTTCCTCCATGTAACAGTAAGGTACATCATAGATGAGAGTCTGTATTTTTTCCTGACTATACAATGTTCTGTGTACTTGCCCAGCTTCCAACCCCCGCGTAATGTGAGAACTCAACTTTGAAATGTTTTATACTGCCATTCTGATTACTCTTTTCGTTTCATCTGTAGGAGTGAGAGCACTTTCTCTCATCTTCTCATTCAAATGAAGGCTCCTTCAAAGCCACCTGAGGCCAAAAGAGGTTTTGCAATTCATGTTACTGGGTTTTGAGTACAGCCTCTGTCTAAAGAGCTTACTTATCTTACCAGCTTGCTTATCTCCCCCTCCTCCTCAGCTGCTCTCTTCTTCCTCACTGAGTTAGGTAATTTGGAGGCACATGAGAAAAAAAGATTCTGTATTTAGAATGAGAACATGCTAAATATGTAGTACACTGAGGTAAAACTTTACTTGTCTTTCTCACTATGTAGACAAGAATACAGAAATATTGCTGAACATATTTTGTTGCAAACAACCCATTTGTTAGAACATTAAGGGCAAAGCAGAGCTAATTATCACCAGCAGAATTATACACTCAGCAAATTGCATAGCTTCTCTTTTGATAGCTTCAGGATAAATACCATCCTAATAGTTAGCCTGAAGAGTATTGACAAGGGCCTAACTTGGCATGTCTGGCCCACGTAAGCCCTTATTATAGGAATAATCTATAGTTATGTGGTGAAATAATTAGGGTTCAGCTGTTCCTGGAAGCCTCTGCCAGAAGAACTGAATGAACCCCTCTCTCGGTGCTTCTGAAAAGTTATCAGTTCTCCAGAAAGTCCAGAGGACACAGATCTTCCTCTCCCACTTTCATGTAACTGTATGTAGTGCTTTACTGCTAGCAAAATCAATAACCACAGGTGTGCTGGACTCCCTGCCTGCTGGAGGATGACCTGGCTATACCACCTCACTCTCAAGGTTGTGTGTGAACTCCGATCTGACATTTGTGTTCTAAGAAAACTCCTGGTAGCGAAATATGCAGGAGCATATCTGCTTTGTGTTTCCAAAGAGGTTAAATCATTTACTAGATAACGATAGAGACTTGCATAGTTTTGGGGATGCTCTAAAGCAGGCAGGCAGTTGACTATGGATTTTTACTCATGCAAATATCATGACTTTAAAGGTTGGTTGGCATTAAGAGCATCAAAAAGTTGGATACAGATGCTTGTAAGTAGCATTTGCATGCTTTTATATAGAGAAAGAGAGAACAGAAACAGAAAGACCTTAAAGGTTGAAGAAATAGTATTATTCCTGTTTTACAGATGTTGAGGCAGAAAAGATTCTGTGCATTAAGTATTTACCTTAAGTAAATACTTAAGTGTATGTTAGTGATTGCAAACTGATCCAAGACTTCTTAATTCCTTGCCATGGTCATGAACTATCCTCCCTTCTTAACTTAGTTACAATCCTGCAATAGGACAGGGAAACTATATAGAACATTTCCACATGGATCTAGGAATGATGTGGTATCTAGAGGGCTGAACCACAGCATGAGTATGATGACTGTATAACAATCCTTCAAGATTATTATGGTGCCTTTCATTATCCCTAGAGAATACTTGTTGGGGATTATTTCTATCCCTGCTGTTTCAACAGAAACACTGACTTGAGTTCTGATCTTCCAGATTATGCATGATTTTTAAAAATCTTTGGATAGTTGAGGTATCTGAGAAGCTGTGGTGGTACAAATACAACATGAGTAATAAGGTTCGCAGTGGGTGGGAGCCAGCCAGAGAGCCTGTCATTAGGTGGTTAGCTGAGACGTTTATATATTCAAGGACATTTGGAAAGGAGGTTAGAGAAGAGAAAGCTCTGAATATCAGCCAGAATCTCTGAATAACTGATCATTTTGCCAGTAAGAACTTAAATATACCTTGCCATACACTGGGACTGGCAGTTAGAGGGAAAGGTCTTTACAGCAATGACTCAAGTCAAATTAGACAAATACATAGTGAATTGAGCTACAAGTGAAAGGCTGTTGCTTTGACAATATTAAATACTGGAACTTCATGTGAGTGCGAAAAAATGTGCACTGCTCTTATGACTAGAAAATCATAAATGAAAGATCAAGTTTGTAAGAATTCATATTTCACTTCTGTTCTGAAGGAAGTTTATGACATTATGAATATTACCTCCTTCATCTTCCATTTTATATGCATCTAGATGAGACTTTTAAAGTTACCTCTTTACACATGGTGCAGATAGCCCGGTGGGATTTTCAAAAGCGTTTTGATGCCTAACTGCCATGGAAATAATTTGGACTAGGCTTTAGAAATCTTAACTAGTGCTTGTCTTCATGATTAGCTATCCAAATACAACTGTCTCATAAAAGGGATTTAAGACTTTTCTTGCCATAAGTCAGAAGAACTTAGGTGTTCACTGTAAAATTATCACAGCTGGCTAATGGAATAGGAGCATTAGTTCTGTTCTCAGAAGTGATTGATACACCTGGACCCTTCGCATTTGTTGACACCAGTGACTAAATGAATAGAAGCCAGGTTGCGCGTCAGAATCCAAGTCCAAAGCTGGTTGACAAAAAGTCTTTTATTTCCCATAGCAGCATATTTGAACAGTCCTGTATGTGATCCAAACAGCAAATTTCACAAGAAGGGGAGTCGCATTTTTTCCATTTCACCCACCTTATTGAAAGCAGATCTACTTGCATGTATCACAACTTTGAAATAATCTGGCAGAGCTTGTGTTTCTGCACTGCACCAACAGCCCGGCTCAGTGGCATACATCAGACTGATGCTGAATGAAAGAGAAAATGGTTGTGGCTCAGCACATTTGAAAAGCCTTTGGCACCTGTGATTTGCTTTCCTTTGAACATGAGCAGAGTCCATTTTCCATGCTGGTTTATTCTTTGGCCTCCCCACTGAGCCTGCTCTAAGGAAGGTTCACAGGGATTATTAGTGTTTGGAAACAGGGAAATAGGACTTGGAGAGTGGAAGAACAGCAGAACGAGTTCCTCAGTTTATATCAAATTTTCTACTTTGGAGAAAATTTTGAACTGCTTTGAATTTTACTGAAATCCTGATTATAATGAGGGATACATCCTCATTCTTTTGATCTAATGTGGCCTAAAGCAAATTTAAATATTAAGGATACCTAGGGACAAAGTAGGGATTTCCACTGGTTTTTTCTGCCCTTCTCATTCAAACATTATTACCATTCTAAAACATGATAAAAGCAGTTGTCCCACTTTTATTCTAACTGGTACAGAATATCCATTTCCTGTTTTTCTAGCAATCATATATACGAAAGACCATCAGTAAGGCTCGTATTCTACTTTCACTATACTGAACTGTAATTTTCGTTATAATAAGCTCTTTTAGATCGTAGCTAAATTCCAATGGAAACAGGGTGCATTGTTACCACAATCTCAACAGAAAGCACTTTGGTCACTCCTCCATCTTCAGAGTCCTCTCTTTGCCTGACTGCCCACCACCGGGACAAGTGCTCCTGCAGGAAGCTCCAGACTGTGGCCTTCAAGAGAGGTGCTGAAGGCACAACAGGCCCATAACATCAATGTGACTGGAATCTTAACTTCTACTGTTCCTCCAAAAGGTAGCTCACCTGGCATGAATAAATGAGTTTATTAAATGAAAGAGAAAAATAAAAGAGGAAAAAGTCTTAAAATCCCATTTAACACATTGTTTTCTTACTGAGGACAGTAGAGAGACACTGATTATTTCTCACGTTAGAAATAAAAATAGGAGCTATGATTAGGTAGGGAATTTGTGTTTCTTTAAAGATAAGGATTAAGACTAAGAGATTCTCTTTCTCCTCATGCTGTTGTGTGATGAGTATCCAGATAATGTAGTTTAGTCCCACACTACAGTTTCAAATATTAATGCTTTCTCTCAAATTCATGGGAACTAGTCCAGAAATGAAAGCCTACTGTCTGTTCTGTCTGTATCAGGCCCACAAATGTCCTTTAAAATTGGTACATAATTATAATTATTTCCCTATGTTTCCCAAGCTACCAATTTTCCAGGGTGTGCTGTCAAAATTCCAAACACCTACCTGACTTCTTAACATATAAAAGCTTTATGTATTTTCCTATTTCAAAACAGCATCTAATATATTGCTAAACATTCAATCAAGCTTCACTTTGTCTTGAATTTGAATTCAACTGTCACTCAACACATTTTGAAATGTATTACAATATGAGTAAGTAGCACTGCTCAGGATCAGACATTATTTCTGTCTTCATCTGGGTGATACTTTGTCATTAACTTTTGTGATGATGCACTGACTTTAGTTAACGCAGCACTGGTGTTCATTTGCTTGCAATCATGCCCTGTATTGGTTTGATTAGACCTACTGTATGGCTGGTTGATGACAAAACCCCATTGATTACATGTGGTCTGCTTCTCATTTCCAGTCAAGCTTTTGTCTTAAGACATGAATAGTTTCATTAATTAGGTGAACTAAACACGTTGACAAGCATTCAAGCTAGTCTGGTTCTGGCATCATAGTCCCAGTATTATGGATTCATTCTCTAGTCAATGAAAATTTGGTTATTCATTTAAATGAAAGCAAAATCAAAATGTATTGGTGTTCCTTTTATTTGATTATGCTCCCAGAATATATCCAGTACAATTTCCTCCTACTTTTAGAGGCTGTTATGCTTCACAAGGAAAGACACCCATTATTTATTCCAGATGTTAAAATCCCTCCTGCCCAGATAAAGAAATCTAACTAACGAGACAAAACACAACTAGCTAAAACCTAGAGCTTTAAAAAAAGTTCTGGATATAAGTCAAAATAGTAGGAATTTACACTGAGTCTTCTATAAAGGATGGAGTTGTTTAATAACATATCAACTGTGCTAAATACTCAGAAAAACTGAAGTCAAATCTTCAGGACATTTCATTGCTGTGTTGACACTGCTCAGCACTTGTCTTACCTTGCACTCCTTCTCAGTAACCAATACCTTCTCCCCCCCCCCCCCGCGCCCCGCCCCATCCTGCCATGTTCTGGAGATTCATTTTCAAATCTTTTAGCCAAATTAGGGCTATAGAGCATTTTTGGATGCTACCCTTAGTCCCAAGATTAAAATCAATGGAAGACGCCTCCCATCCATTTTGTGACTGGAAATGGGCATTTTTCCCCCCCAACAGCACTCTAATCCATTAAGCTGCTTTAACGCAACACAAGCCAGTAGTATGTTAGACGTGGCAGAACCTGTACCAGCACTGGATGTTCCTCTTGGGAAGCAGCAAGAGCAGGTCCACTCCCTGAAGGAGAACAAGCCGGGACCTGGGGGTGAACACAGCGCAGTGGCCTCCCCCCAGCACGACCAGGACACCGACGGGCTCTGCTGACAGCCCAGGGATGATCAGACAAGGCAAAATAGTGAATCAGGTGCAGGGTCCACTCAGAAAGTCCAGTCAGAAACAGCAAAAGATGGGACTAGGGACAAAGCTACCCATAACACAGGTTTCAAGGTCCACCCAGGAGACGAGGCTGGAGACAGGAGCTGCCCAGGCCTGAGCTGAAATGCTGCCCCAGATCCATGGCCAGCGGGTGCAAGGGAGAGGCTGGCTGGGGCAATGAGGGCCTTTTAGTGCCCTCAGGACCCTGGCAGGACCACACAGAAATGAGTGGGAGAAAAAGATCAAGTACTGCCTGGGAAAGCAGTTTCAGAGAATTAAGATGCCTACAAGCAAGAATGAAGTAATTGTTAGCAATTCCACTTCATTAGTATAAGCAACATAGGAGCCTCATCTGTCCTGTTTCTGCATGACATAATGAGCCATAAAAAAAAGGCAATCATCAAATACATAGTAAAAGTAAGTTTATGAGTAACATTTAAATGGAAGTGTCTTAACTTTAAAAGATTAGCTGACACATACTTTGATGCGAGGCAAAGATATACATTACCTTTTTTGAACCGTGGACTCACACTGTGCCTCATACGACCTCTGACATGTAAGTGTAGCAAGTCCCTTTGCAGACATTTTGACTTTCAAATCATGGTGACAGCAATACTTTCTCATGAAAGATGAGAAATTACTGGACGCCCAAGTGCTACCATGGTGTAATTGATGTCTGTCTCAGAAGTTGTCTCAAAGCACTATTTATTCCCATTGTGTACACTGATCAAGAAAATAATTCTTTGGACTTTATTTCTGATTTATTCATGGCGGCAAGTCAAGACCACAGAAACGAGGAGCACTGAAAAAAGAAACCTCACTTATGATGGTAGAAAAGCAGGCCATCTCTGAAATCATCTGGTCACTTCTGCTTCTCAATACTTCTCCAAAATTCCATACTGCCTTCCTTCACAAAATTATGGACAGAAGAATACTTAGGAAAGAAGGGGAAAAAAAAGTAATCTATCTTTTGAAGTCTAGTTATCCAGAAATACTTTCATCCTCACCCTCCTCCCTGCTAGCAGAAGATGAAAAACAAAAGGGATTTTACAAAACCATTGTAGCTGCTTTTGGTCCTGCCTCCACTGTTCCTCTTGGTCTTGATCACACCAACCATGTCGAAATCAGAACTTCCTTCATATGGAGACAACTGCTCAGTGAGGTCTAATATTTTGTCAGCTTTCAGTCCCATGAGAGAAACATTCAGCACAACCCCTCAACCCCCTGGCATCCCAACAGTAGCTAGGAGCTAGCTCCCAGTCCCTCTAAAGGACCAGTCATTTATAGGTGTTTTTTTAGCACAGGGAGTACAACACTGCACGTTATGCTCGTCAGATTATCCTTGTGCACAGCAGTAAACAGATGATGGCCGCTTCACACTTCACTCTTCAGACAAGGGAATGCCAGAAACGGTGGATGTTTTAGACCTTCGTGGGGCAGTAACAGCACCATGGGGCCAGAAAGGGATTTTCATGCCTGTGTCTCTTCCAGCCTTCACAAAATACAGCTGCCCAAAGCCAGGGACTACTGCTCACGCAGGCTTCAGTTTTCCATGGGTTATGAAGACATACTTTAATTGTCAGCAATGAACCTAGGTTGGGCCTGGGTTCTCAGGAGAGATTCTTACTATAAACATTTATTTCTAGAAGTTCAATTTCTGTTCTGTTGCAGCAGAATTCCTAGGGCAGCCATACTGAAAGGGTTAAAGACTCCCAGCCTCCTCCCCCCCAACTTACTTCTTGCTTACAAATAAAGAGATTTGCAGTGGCCATATTATGAATGGTTTTATTGCTGTCTGACATTTTGTAATACATTGTTACCATTCCAGTCTTTAATATGTAGACTAAAAAAATAAACCATAGATCTAGAAGTACACAGTATTAGTTTAACCCATAATCAATATAGCAACTGATTCAAAGTATGCTACACAGGCACTTTACAAAAAAGGAAGAAGTAATTTAAATTCATGTTTCAAGGATATTTAACATTAAATTCCAAAGGTTACTTCTAACAAACTCGACTACCCACAGAGCTGCTAGTTTGTTTTCAAACAAAAGCTCAGGGAGAGATTCTGTGTATGGCTGTACTTATAGATAATATTTAAAAGCAGTAATGCTCTCTTGTGCTTAATGAGACGTTACAAACAATATATTCTTCATTTGAAAAAGTGTGCAATACTCAATGCAGAAATTAAGTTCATTTTTAAAGTGTAACACAAGTATAACCAAATACGTACACTATATACAGGGTGTTAAAAAGTTAATAAGGCTGCTTAGTCTTTTAAATCTGGTGCATGGTACAGATAGGACGCACACACCCACAAAAGATGATGTGGATATTCCCATGGAAGTCCAAATCTAAGTGCTTGCAGAAATGTCCCAGCTACTTTGGACACTCTCTTGGACTTTCAAATTGAAGCAGAAGTTATTTCTAAAGTAGTTCCACTCTAGCCATATAGGATTTCTAGCATGGAGATGTTATTTCTGGAGAAGAACATAAGAAATGACTACTTGATTGGTCTCTGGACAATCTGAAATTTCTCGCCGGTGTTAATATCTGCATGACTGTGCATGCTGAATATGCATTTATACATACGTAACAAGAAAACATAAACCCACGTCTTCTAGCAGGAAAGGGGAAACATTCCTAATAACACATTTTCTTTAGGAAAACTTGATTGATATATACAGTATATAAAAAAACCTACACAATTGTCAGCATACAAAAATATGAGTTCAGTATCTTTTTATACTTCAAAACCTAATGATGAAAAATCCAGGTATCCTGAGACAGGTATGTACTGTGCATCTAATTTACCAATGCCAGTGTACTGCTGGTGTACAATTAGAAAAGCACTACCTGCATTTATCAGCAAGTACAGATATAAAATACAGAAGGCAATGCAATAGCTTGAGAAACTCTCCTCTTTTCATAATGTTAAACAAAAATGGTGCAAAATATGCGTAAAATGCTGGCAGACATATCCATGAAGTAGCTGTAAAGTGAAGAGTACAGAACAATATGTATATCTACTACAGTTACTGATTTCACAATTTAAATGAAAATAAATGAAAGATACTTTTCTGTTTTGAGCATCATGCTTAACCATGTTGTGTATACTCACATTCAGGCAATTGTCGTAAATATATATGTATCTCTACTACATCTGACAATGAATTAATAAAACAAAAAATCACTGTTGTTTGCTGGTGAATTTCTCTGGGTAAAAACAGATCAATAAAACTGGTTCATTTTTTTCCATTAGGGGACTCTAACAAATGAAATGAAGTATGATTACTATAAATCCTCGTCAACTTAAGTTTAATTGTTTTGGCTCTAAAACAGTAGAAGAGCAGTTCTGACCACTATTGACTGCATTAAAACGAACAAATAAAAAAACAACCCCAAAACCTGATGCACTTGCTAAAACCCAGTGAAAACTGTCTACAAAGCCACTAAAGATTCATGCTCTCTCAGTGGATGTAAAATTGGTTGGTTGCTTCAGCTGATAGCAGGAATATTTACTTTAAAATGGATCCCTAAACACAAAAATGTTTGACATTGAGATACTGGAATATATACATTTTTGTATTCATTTACAATCTACAGGGAAAATAAGTGTTATGAAATACTTAATTTGGGGAACTAAACTGAATCAACACTCATTTTATAGCTTAAAGACTGTTTTAGCATCCTATTATTCATAGATGATGGTTACAAAGATAGGCCAAACATCATCAGCTCTACCTTAAAATCGAAGTCTAAGTTTTCTCCAAGCATGAACCCTATGGCAACTTAGCTGTTCCTTGGCCCTTAACCCTCCCTTCCCAGCTTTTAAATCTCCTCCTCATCCCCCATAGGCTACCACTGAATCACGGTAGTCAGTATTTGGTAATGTATGTCTCTAGATCCTTGAATTTATTCCCAGAAGAATTACACTTGTCTTGGATGAAAAAGTAAAAATTACATACAGAATGCTTTCCCTAAACCAGTACAACACATTGTCGTAAAAACAGGCTGCATAATCTGTTGCTGTAGAAGCAAAGATTTGACAAGCTATGGGTGGTACAGTTCCTGAAAATCATCATTCTTGGTCATCTCTTCTTGTCATCTGTAAGTCTAAAAATTTATGAGAGGATAAACATACTGTGATGAGAATGGATTTTTTTTTTACTCTGCA
Source organism: Theristicus caerulescens (assembly GCA_020745775.1). NCBI lineage: Eukaryota > Metazoa > Chordata > Aves > Pelecaniformes > Threskiornithidae > Theristicus > Theristicus caerulescens. The sequence continues at coordinate 130,698,360 of CM036558.1, read as the reverse complement.
AATGCACCTTGCATAAGGAACAAATGCATCCTCTACATATACCAAACAAGATAAATAGCTTTAATAATGAACATGTGTAAATTTATAATTTAAGGACAGGCTTCTAAAAAGCCCATCTAATGTTATTAGAAGCCAGATGTGTTAGAATGTGCAGTGCGCTGTGAAAACAGAGGGACAAGGAAAGCAGTTTGCAAAGCTGCACAGTGTTTCAAGTGAATACTGGCTTTTGAAGGAAATTTTGAGAAATTAGGCACCCGCTTTCCATAGACAGTCAGTGGGACATTTATGTCCAGTTTCCTCTGGAAATCTTATCTTTATGTGCTACCTGTAATCCCAGAAAACCAGGGCTTACGTTTCTCAGCCCCTTTGATACCAGGCTAAATAGATACTTTGTTTTGCAGTATGGGTCACCAAGGAAGCTCATAGTGCTGAGTAAGTTTCTGAAAACTGCCTCTAGAGGGGGGAAAAAAGAATAAAGAACCAAAAATTAGATACAAAAACAAGAGGTCAAGACTTCTGATGCACACTCATGAAACAATAGCTAAAGAATTTGGTCCAGTGACTTGCTCGTAACTATTTGTCCCTCGGTGTTTACAAATGTCTATTACCCCATGCTTTCAACAACAAAACGAATTAAACAATTACCATATTATATAGGAGACTACTTTGGCATATTTGCACTCCTACCATTTTCAATGCAATAAAAAAAAACAATGACTGGTTACAATAATGCGTGTGCATGCAACCGATTTTGTCCTCTAGGTTATTTTATATTATACAGGATTAGCAGCTCCATGCAGCTGACAGCTGACCTGCCTCATAGTAAAAAACCAAAACTCCTGTGGGCAAATCTCACAGGAAGATGTGAGCTCATAGCCGGGGCCGGCACCGGCACCATCCTTGGCATGAGGAGGTTACGGCTCCTCTGTACTCCTGATGTCTGAACAAGCAAAAACTGAAGCATTTTTGGCGCTTTTGCCTGGAGCAGGAATTACCCTAGCCAACACTGCCTCTCTGAATAAAACACATCCAAAAGTATGAGATCCTGACTAGAATCGAAACTATAGAAATCATGACTCTTTCTTATGTACAAGCATTAGGTCATCCTAGACAAAAAGAGTACGTTTCTAAAGAGTAAAACTTTGTTTTCTGGGTTTGGTGTTGTTGGGGGTTTTTTTTAATAAAAAAGATTATAGTCCCACAGCTTCCAATAACTATGAAAGAGCGTAAACTTCAAAGCACGAAGGAGAAATCGTTACTGAAGTTTTCATTATTGCATGTCTTTTTGTCACAGTTTAAGGCAAACATTCTATATTTAAGCTTGGACCAGTAATTGATATGACTACATAAATATATACATATTGAAACTCACATATATATCTGTGGATATATAAAAATATTTATTTTCTTAGCAAAGTTAAAGTCTGTGTAAAAACATTAAGAATACTGAAAAAGGTAGGAGCTCTAATTCCTCCTTTGGAGAAAAGTAACAAGTCCCCTAGATACCCTATATAAAAAACACTCTCTGCAAGAGTACAGCTCATTTTGAATTCTCACTTATTTCATGGCGGATTAATATATTTGTTGAAGATTTCATAAATAATTAGATAATATGCAACAACTACGTTGTGAGGTTTGGTTGCTACAGCATAACTATAGGCCGCTGTTGTACAAAAAATAAATTTTATTCAGACAGTACATGTCCTGCTCTAATAGAATGTGTAGCTACTGCTACAAGTAGAACTATTTCAGAATATAGTTTTTGTTTGAATGTGTTCACATATGAAACCTCATTTGGGGGCATTTTCTCTGAAAATTCTTTGGCCAAAAGAACAGCCAAATAGAGTTACGTTTTCCCTGGGCCCTCTAAATACTCTGTACAATTTCAGAAGAAATCTATAACAATTACCACTCCAAAGAACGGAAATGCTATACAAAACAATTCTGACAGAATACAGGAAATGGTAGCATAAAACATCAAACCCCTAAACTATGCTTCAACTTAAACCACAGACATTTCCAGTTAAACATAACAATACTGCCTCGTCCTCACCTTACGCAGATTTGCTAGTATAGTACTATACAAGAATATACACAACTCTGGAAAACTCTGAAATGCAGAGGTGCAATAATGTAGAACATCCATTGGATAGAGTCTGAAATTCAGTCTAACTATGGATGAAGATCAGCCTTACCCTTCTCCTTCGTGATAATGGCAACTGAAAAAGGGCAAAATTTCACCTCATATGCCTTACAGGCATTCCTTCTAAAGGAGTATGACAACGGATTGCTTAAGACATGGCTGAGTTTACTGATTACAAGCACACATTCATAGCAGCAGTCTGCCTGAAGCCATTAAAGACAATTCTGAGATGAGTTTTCCATCTTTAAACCTCACTTACGTTATATCCTTGAAACAGTAATGTCATCGTTCTGAGAAATTACGCTGGCAACAGGAAAAAAGGGATTATCAGTGCAAAGGGCCCCATATGAAGTGCATGCTCATTATCAAGCCTAGTTTATCTAGGCTGCTATTCCTTCCACAAGAACGCATTCTGTATAGTGTACAAGTGAAGTCATTCTCTCTGAACAAGACTTTTTTTTTTTTTTCAAGCAGCTGGCTATGCCTATTGTGTGGCTGAACAAGACACATCAAATGAACCTGATTCCAGTGTAAAATTCCCGAGGAAGATTCCTGTTCTCCTAGTGTAAGGCCAGAGCGCACAGATTCCAGAAATGCTTTTTGGAAGTCATTTTTCAATGCCAATAGAGAATATTTCGGGTGTTTCTTTCTTTATCCTGAGTAAAGGGGTTTTTCATTTATCAAAGCCCCAGGCACATACTGCTATAGTGCAGTTAGATTTTATCATATAGTCCCAGTATCCTAAAGGCCATTATTGGATTATTTTCCGGAGTGGTTCTCCTCATTCTTCTCCAACAGGTGGTGGTGGCTGGCATAGCTTGTATAATCTGACAATGACAAAAAAACCAAAGGAATTGTTATTCTGAGAGCTTGGTCATTATTAAAATGGGTAAATTTAAGGAACACAAACTAAATCTACGTCTTCCTGCACTGCAAAACAAGAGGTACTTAATTCGGCTTAATAACATTGATATAAAACCAGTAAAATCTTATTCATGAGCATGAACGTTTACATTGAAAGTAGTATCATTAAAACACACATCTATCAGCAATCTTATAAAGACATTCCAGTTTAGTCAAGTTTTCTTATTTCTGCTCTGAAGACCCCATTCTGGAGAAAGCTAAGTCTCCACTAATCCAGTTACCAGTTGTTGCTCTGAATTTCTAAATTGGAAAAGCTGCTTGGTGAATGCAATTGCCTCCATTTTCATTTTGTTTTGCAACAGCTGGACCTCACTCTAACACAGTTCCCTATAAAACTGATGCTGTTTGAAGAACCTAAGACAGATGTCAGACGTGACATGCCAGCATGAAGATTTTAAACTCTCTCCCCTCCGTTTCTACATGTATGAAGTCAAGGCCAGTAAGATTTGGTTCAAATGACTACCTCAGTACAGATTGAAATAGCCACTCCTTCATTGATAAAGGCTTTTGAATTTCTATTCAACCCTTTTGCACAGACTTGGTTATTAGCAAGTGTTTGAAAATTTACCCTAATGTTAGGAATACTGAAAATAAACAGCAATCATTCTGACCTCGGGCTCTCTGTTCTGTGTGTCCAGTATACAGTATCTCCCCTGCAACCACAGCAATTAGAACCAGCAATAGACATGATCTCATTTGGAGATTACATATTGTCCTCAGGGAAAGTATATCATTGAAGGAATAGCAAAGAGAAGAGGCTGAGTATGGCATGGCAAGGAGAAAAAGCATCAGAAGCCAAAACTGAAGAGACAATGACACAGCACGTGCATTAATACTTAACATGAAGCATCTCTTGATATCGAAATACCAAAGCAACAGAAATAGCAGGTTTGGTAGGTCTGGCTACAGGCAGGGTGGTGAATCGTCCAGTGGCTTGGGAGCTAAGGATATTTAAGATGCTCAGGGTATCTGAGTTTTCCAAGTATATTTTGCAAATTTGCCTGCTGAACATCATGTTAATTTATATTACTCCATTTTAACTTATGATAAATTTCAAAATCATACTACAAATCAACACAGAAAACAAAAATCTGTACATGTGGCTGGGCTCCCCAAACAATTCAAGATCAATGGGCTGGTGCCTTCTTGGCATGATACTCTGCTACTGAAATTATGTGAGGCACGGTCTGGATGGCTGCCCCCATGAGTACTGAAAGCCTCTTCAACATCTAGGCACATTCTGTCAGAAAAAGCATCCTATGGCTATGCAAGAGCAGGGCAGGATAGCTGCTGTTCTCTTATTTCAGTTCCCTTAGGAGTTAAAACCCATGGGACACTGACAACACACAACAGCCGTGGGCTAAATAACTCTTCTCTGGATCTCACTGGAAGTGATTATCAAGCAGTACTGTTTCTGGATGGTAAGAACAGGGAGCATCAGTTCTGTCAGCCAAACAGCAATTGCAAACCTGCTCTCAAACCTCCACCATAATGTGAAGATGGCTGGGCTCTTCCACGTTGTCATCTGGCAGACTCAGAAACAGGATCATTTAAGGTCACATTGTGCAGACACCAATGTATTTGTTAGGAGCCACATATAAGCCAATACACATATATCTCGTATTTGTATACCAATGAGAGAATAAGATGGCCTCATCTTTATACAGACAAGTATGCAGAGGAAAATAAACAGGGGTTATTTGAGTTATTTGATTCTGCTGGTGTAATAAATCAGTAATACTCAAAGCTGGCAAAAGACAGATAAAATTACTGTCAGAATCTCATCTAAGTAATTGCAGTGGGGTTAGTTCTTGATGGATGTTTAAGCAAAATCTAATTTCTATGGAACAAGGTGCAGAAAAGCTCAGCCCCAATAACAAGGTCAGTGTATTCTTAAATGGTAATCATTAAGATTAAGGTTAAAATGGTAATCATTAAGATTACTTGTCTTCAAAGCAAGTGATATAGGGGAATTCTGAAGCAAACTAACAACAAGACTGCATAAATCCCTAAGGAGCTAGAGTTGCTGAAGACAGTATAGAGCAGAAACAGCTTGTTCTGGGTCAATATATATGGAACAACCATTTGCGATGGTACAAACAGATCAGGTGAGAAAAGGCAGAAAACAGTTGGAAACTGCAGAGAACTGAGAACACTGTCAAGTGATGTTAAATGGAGCCAAATGGAATGGTAAAATTCTTTTTAAGGCAAAGAATTGAGAACTCACAGTATCGTTTACCTACACATCAAAAGCATCACTCCTGCTTGCTGATGACTGTTCTGACTTACATGACTTATCTCTCTAATGGTACACCAAATGCCCCAAACACCGAGGTCAATGAGATATACCTGTGACATTGCTGTTGCTGCTGACTGGCAAGTGTGCTGGATGCATCTGTCCATTCTATGTTCTAGGAGCCATCTCATAATTTTCCTTCAGCTTTTCATTGCTATGTTGTGGGAGTGTCAACTGGAAAGACGCGATCTTTTTGCAACCGATGCAAAGCCAAAAAATGTCTCATGGCTGAGTTTTTCTTTTTAAGAACATAGATCTTTCCTTTAGCACAAAAGCTCTGAATCTAGATACATGCTCTGTCATTTAGAGGTGGGAAAAGTTTTGTTTGCAACAAATCTTTGGCTGTCTCCAGAATTATGTCATGAAGGAAGAGTCCATTTAAGGCCAAAACTATACTGTTCAAAATATAAAAAGGCTTCACACAGCTTTTACTGCAATAAAATGTTATTTTACTGCCTCAGGTTCCTACAATGCAAGGCCACCAGGCAGTTTTGGTCCTGGACTGCCTCTAAGCTAATAATTACTGTGAGAAGGGATGCCCTCATCTGCTGGTAAGAGCAATGATTTTATTGCTGATGGCTTTACTCTATAATCAGTACTTTTCTTGGATCTTATTTAATCTCCTTTATGGGGCACGCAAGATGCATATATGCTCCAACAAATGCTGCTACTCAGCAACTGAACAGCAGCTGCTACTCAGATTTATTCATACCTTGTACACTTAAGGTACACTCCTTTTCTAGAATCAGATCCAGCACAGGCAAGGAACAATGTACAGTGATTTGTTACACACAAATTATGAGCAGTAGCCTGATTCCCTACTGGGAGAAACTGGGACACCTGAGAAAAGGGGAGCAAATTGCATGAGAAAAAGTTCCTGCATCAGAAAAAGTTCCTGAGTATTACTGATCAGAACCCAGAAGACAGTCTTTCTGTGAGCCTATGGATCCTGTATGTGTTCATTCATGTGGTTACCTCTATCAGGTATTAATAATTCATTGTTTCTTCACTGAAATTTAAACACCACGGTGGGTCTGTTACGTATTCCACGTACCTGTTTAGCTCATTCAATGTATTCTCATTAGTCAACAAGAAACACTACATCTTAAATTGGTTTAAAAAAGTTTAAATTAGGGCTGGATTAATAAAACCACTTTAAGATAAAATTAAAAACATTGTTTGGTTATAAGTATTGTGCTTGTTAAGAACATTTCAGGTACCTGCAATCCATCACAGCATTAAAAAGCTGGATAAATATAGAACAGTCACATTTTTCATTCTAATGGATGTTTCAGAAAGAGACAAAGAAAGACTACAGCATCTCTAAAAGCAACTAGAACATGATTTTGCTGAGATATTGCAGTACAGTATTTCATTAAAATGGGGTTATGGATTTAGTTATGAATATTTCCCCAAAACGACTAAACATCACAAGTGATGAAGAACTTACTCCAGTGTTTTCATAATTAACATGAACTAGGTTTCATTTTTCAAAAATGGGCGCGTTTTGAAGTGCTACATAGCCTGAACTTCTGCAACTAATTACTTTAATTAAAACTGTATGGCTGAGAACGTAATTGATTCTACGTACTTTAAAAGCCAAATCTTACCGTGTAGTGCACAATACAGTCAATGTTTATTGTTAACTTTTGAGCAGTTAGGCACAGAATTTGGCACAAACTAGACAAAATCAAGGTCTAGGACACAATCAGTTACCTTGGGACAGACTGTGGCGTTCGATCCCTCACTCCTAAATTCTTGGCCGTGTTTTGTACTCTTGCACCCTGTAAAAGAAAAACAATTTTGCTTCATTTATTTCAACACAAGTTAGAAAGTTTTGTGAGATTTCTAGATGAACATAAATATTGATTATAATTAGTTAACACATATGATCTGTGTACCAAAACAACTCTCCTCTTCTAAGGTGGAAAACAAGTTAAAGCAGTACAGTAATTCTCAACTTAAGAGAAATATGCAGAAAAGAGACAAAATCTTTCCACTTATCATTAAATAAGTGCATACATATATATCATACTAACATAAAAGACTTCATAAAAAATTAACATTTAAGGTTTAAAACAATCCAAACACATCTTTTTTCAATTTGTTTAATTTTTGTCACCATTCTTTGTAGAAGGCATGAATAACAAAGTCCTTTTCTGAAATGTCACTTATTTCCTATGAACTTCTGAATGAGCAAATATTACAGATTATTTCCTATGAATAGCTTTCTAGTTAAAATCAGAAAAATGGCCTAAATTGGGCACTAAATTAGGATTAGAAAAACGCAGGTCCTGATCTTCCTTTATCATCACAGAATCACAAAAACTATCAGGTTGGAAGGGACCTCCTGAGATTGTTTAGTCCAACACCCCTGCTTAAAGCAGGGTCAACTAGAAAAGCTGGTGTCTCTGTAACTCAACTGATCCTTTGAAAAACAATAATGAAAGTCCTTTTGTCTCACTGACTCATCCAGTAAGGAGGAAGTTGATAAAACATGCACAATGTTCATATACCATGATAGTGAAAAATGCAGACTCTTCTGCAAACTAGCTTAGACATATGAAATAACTTAGTAACATTTGTTTTTAAATGATGAGATCTAGCTTTTGAAGTGCAGTTTTATTAATGTAAAGTAGTCATCATAAAGAAACATATCTGTTAGTTTTACAGTCTCTTTATGTTTTCTAACATTTTAAAGGAGATGGAAACTACTTGTTCTGTCTATAATACATACAATGACTCTCCCTTTATTTCTCCTTCTGTACTACCTAAATTCAGGGCAAAATAACAGAGAACAAAATATATAATCTCAGAATTCTTACAGTGAGATCTTAGATTGGTGTAGAACATCAAAGATAGTTTACATTCCAAACAGAGCTGCAATGGCAGCTGCACATGATGTAAAAATAAGCTATAATCATTGATGTGATACGTAGAGTAAGACCAGACCTTGCATTTGACTGCAATCTGGTACCCAGGTAATTGAGGAGGTGTTAGTTCACTGTTATGGCCTCAAACAAAGGATGAAAAAGGCTGGCTGGTTACACACAGGTAGGTTCTCAGAGTTTATGTAAATCAACACGTGCCACAAAAAATACTATGCTTACATTTCTTTTAGGAAAAAAAAACCAACAGCAGTAAAGACAGAGAAAAATAACTAGAATACCTACAAAACTGAAGGCAGAATATGAAAGTGATTTTACTAGCTTTAGCTCAGTAAGCTTGTCTCCAACAGTTGCAAAAGACACATGACTACAGACCACAACAAACATGTGTCTTTCCCCAGGAACACCCCCAATTCAATCATTAGTCACTCAATACTTCCTCCGTTCAGCAGCGAGTATGTATTTGATCAATTTCAGTGATTCTCTTCTCTTCTTTTCCATCTCATCTTCAACCCATGAATAACTTCACGTCACTAACCTCCTTGTGGAAGGAGATCCACATCTTGGGTACAATCTTAGCTTGTGTCAAGAACCACTACTTTCATTTGGTTTGAATCTGCCAGTTTCATTTGATGCCTTTAGTTCTGCACTGATGAGGACAATGGTCAGTCCCTATCCATACCACATGTTCTTTAGACCTCTGTCATATCCTCTTTCACTCATGAAGCTGAACAAGCCTAGATTATTTTGTCTGTCTGTCTGTCCTGCCTATAAACCACTCCCAACTGTTGACTATTTTTTTCTGACCTTCTGAACCTTTTCCACTATGCTATGTCCTTATGGAAGGGATCAGAACATCAGATAGTTCAAAATGAAGGATCATAACAACATAATTTCTACTTTGTCATCTATCCTTGCCTAAACCATTATAACTTCTGATTTGCTTTATTGATAGCTACTGATAATTGATGTTTCCTATCAAATCCTGAGGTCTTGAACATAAGATGTAATGGCAAGCTCGCAATCAATTATTTTGAATGTGAACTTAGGGTTTGTTTTTCCCCCCGTGTGCATCGCTTAAGTTATCTACACTGATTTTCAGCTGCCATTTTATTGCTCAATCATGAAGTCATGGAAGATCCTTTTGTAATTCTTCATAGTTACTTCTCATCTTTAATAAAAACTTGAAAAGAGTTCAGATGACAATAGGGAGAATGATTAGGTAAGAAAACAACTGAAAAAAGAAAGATCAGACAAATTCATGTTCTTCTATCTACAAAAGCGATGGATTACAGGGAAATGATAATCAAATTGGGGACAGACTTTGTAGTAGAGCCTCTAGTAATAGGACAAGGGGTAATGGTTTTAAACTAAAAGAAGGTAGATTCAGACTAGAAATAAGGAAGAAATTTTTTACGATGAGGGTGGTGAAACACTGGAACAGGTTGCCCAGAGAGGTTGTAGATGCCCCATCTCTGGAAACATTCAAAATACTAAAATTCTACTGCTAAAAAGGGAGTAAAATCTGGTCTCTAAGTCTACAGTATACTGGACAGAAAACAGAAAACTTAAATTGAAAGAAAAAAAAAAAAGGCAAAAAAAAGACTCAAATGAGGCACTAAGTAAAACATCCTAATGAAAAGGTTAAGAAAACTGTGGAACAGACCACTTAGGAAGCACTGTGCAGGAGTCTCCACTACCGGAGGTTTAAGAACAGATACGACAAGTGTCTGTCATGAATTACATAAGGATAGCTGATCCAGGGTTTGTTACAAAGTTAGACATGTTGAGTCCAGACCTTCATCACCTTCAGCATCCTTTCCTCAGTGGCATTTTCTAAAATTTTATCATAATAAAGAAACACCACCATGACAGACTGCTGTGATTGGTATATGATTAACCTGAGAGCCAGAATACACATATACATGGGAAAACTAGCTAAATGAATCACATGTAGATCCTGAATGTCAGTGCTATGACTACCTCTGAGAACACAACCAGCCTATTTTTACTTGCATCACTCACTAGACAAATGAATTTTAGTATCTTGCTCACATAATAAATCAAATGCGTTGATTTAAAAAGGAGTCTAGCCTTATACAACCATGTAATTTATTGTTTAGCAGGAGAACAAATTAGACCTTACTTACAACCACCAGATTGTTATTTCTTTTGAGGAAAAGCTCCCAAGAATTAATAGCAACTTGCTACATGACATCTCTTTGTCTCCACTGAGCACCATTATACCATTTCTATTTCAATATATGTTAATTTATACTTCTCCAATATTATTCTTAAAGCTATAGCAATGTAAATATTGACACTGTTCGGCTGACGTAGACATAAGGGCTAGTTGTGCTACGTGGCTCCAGAATGCTTCCCTCTGCGTACCAGTACTGCCAGAGCACTGGTGAAAGATGCTGGCAGCTCTGAGGAGACACTACCATCAATCTGGACTCTCATATATGAACTAGTATTCTCATTGCCATGAGAAAAAGTGATAGGTTTATTTTCAAACTACAGACTAATTTAAGGATATCAAGAACTAGTCACATAAAGAAAACAGATTCTCTTTATGCCCTGCTCAATGAGCTCTAAATCAGTACATTTCTTATGAGAATTATTCAAAATGCAGTGCTGTTATTATACTCATGAAAAGGCATGGAAAAATGATTACTCACTTAAAAGACAACACAAATTCTCTCCTAGACTTTTCTGTTTATCAGCTTTTTAGTTGCCTTTCCTCCTCAGAGCCCTGTGCCCTCCTGCAGCTCCTTTCCTAGGCCTCTGTCCTCTCCCCACTTTGCTGCATCCTGAAGACACACTCCTGTCAGGATGCTTTACATAGTATTTTGCGGGTACAGATTTTTACGTGAATAAACATACATGAGTAAATAAAGTCACTAAAAGATACTTGGGATGTTTTGTCAAAATTTTTATTTTAAAAATCAATCTAGACTGGATTAGCAGATGAAAACCAGAAACCACTTAATTAAAACCATCCCACAGACCCAAGTTCATACCAACTCTCACAAGTTGGTCTCTTTTCTTTAATTCTTGCAGAACAGGTGCTTGTGAATACCTAATTATAACTGACAGGGCAAGTACTTTGAAAATTGTTCCAACAATACAGTCGGGGCTATTATGAGTCTTGTTAAACATGATCACGACCTCATTCAATTTAAAAGAAAAAAAACACTTCCTGAGGTCATCCATTCAGGCAGGTGTCTCCAGTTATTCAGTACTGGTGCCCCAAGCTGGAAGAGGTATCAGCTTCGAGCAGAGACGATTTCCCTGTGTGGAAAGCTGATGCTGCTAGGAGCTAACGTTGCTGGCTTCTCCAGAATAACAGATGGAATAGATGTCCTTTCCTTTGCACCTCCCTGTGGCTAATCTCTCTATTCCACAGAAGATTCAGGGTATAAATGGGCTAACAAAGTTTTTGTTGTTTGTTTGTTTGGGGGGGTTATATTAAGCCAGGAAAAAGACACATGTATTGCCCTAACTAAATGTTCTGCATCAAACCCCAAGAAGTTGTTTTTTTTTTCACCCCCTCCAAGTTTTATGGCCTGCAGTATCCTCCTGACAGTTAAATCCTACAGATAATTTAAACACTAAATCCAGAACAGGTTTCTAAAAAATCATAGAATCATAGAATCATGGAATCGTTAAGGTTAGAAAAGACCCTTAGGATCATCAGGTCCAACTGTTAACCTACCACCACCAAGTCCACCACTAAACCATGTCCTCAAGCACCACGTCTACCCATCTTCTAAATACCTCCAGGGATGGGGACTCAACCACTTCCCTGGGCAGCCTGTTCCAGTGCCTGACCACTCTTTCAGTAAAGAAGTTTTTCCTAATATCTAACCTAAACTTTCCCTGGCGCAGCTTGAGGCCATTTCCTCTCGTCCTATCGCTTGTTACTGGGGAGAAGAGACCGACCCCCACCTCGCTACAACCTCCTTTCAGGTAGTTGTAGAGGGCAATAAGGTCTCCCCTCAGCCTCCTTTTCTCCAAACTAAACAACCCCAGCTCCCTCAGCCGCTCCTCAGAAGACTTGTTCTCTAGACCCTTCACCAACCTCGTTGCCCTTCTCTGGACACACTCCAGCACCTCGATGTCCTTCTTGAATTGAGGGGCCCAAAATACCATACTACATTGTCAAAATTACTCCAAAACATTTAGAATATAATGGAGGGTTGTATTTCTACTACAGAACTCCAAGACTGATTTAAAATTAGAACAAAAGATTATTACTCTATTAAATGCCATAGTGGTTTCCTGTAAGAGGAGGAATGTGTAAAAAAAGTCTGGCTTGATATACTAGCAGACTTTTCTGGTGTGTCTGTGGGTGGTATTGAGATAGTGGTATCTTTAACACCTATTGATCACCTGCTGTTTTACTTCAGAGAACGTAGCCCCACTGCAGGCTTCTTTCTGCATCTCTGTTTGCACAAGTACAGTTACAGCTGCTCAAAACCATGCAAGTTACTTTCATATTCTCTTTCATTTTCATTTAATAAACTGCAGAAGATCCACAAATGAATTGGAATTTTTGAAAACGGTCTGGAAGTGTATATTGAAAATGTGCCCTTTGACAGAATACAGACTGCAAGCAGACATATGCAAAACTCTACGTCCAAGTTTTTTTGATTGCAAAATATCCAGATCTGCCTTTTGTCTAAAAGTTCAGGAGCAGACATATCAACCTATACATGCAAGTATACAGCAGTATCTTTCTTGTCAAGTCAACTTAAAGCTGTAATTCCTGAGCAGACCCACATGAACTGATTCAAGAACCTTGAGGGTATTTATTCACCACAGAAACTTAATTTATGCACCGAATAAAGTGAAAGTCCAGTATGAAAAGGAATGAGGCTAATTACTCTGATGTATCCATGTTAGACAGCAGCACTTACATATAATTGATCAGAATCTATGGCTTGAGAATATCTACTCAATTGCTTTAATGGACTAAAGGTTTGATCTAGCTTGTGTGTATTTTTCTCTACGGCAAGTTAGAAGTAAAGTACAGCTGCTTAATCATTAAACTGCAATTGCTGCACAGAATATGCAGCAGAATTAATGAAAATAATAAAATTAGATGCAAATTAAAACCCAGAAGTTATGAATCTTGTCTTATCTGTGATTAATTGTTCCAATATTTAAGTATCTATTTTTCACTTCAAGATTGAGTGCATCCTGTATCTTGTTTATGATTTTTTCATAAGGCTGAAAGCTACCACAGGCTGAGATATATGTTCCACATGCACACAGAGTGATTAAGCCCCCACTCAACCTCTCTTTGATCAACTGAATAGGTTGAGCTCTTTAATCTTCACTTCATAAGCCTTGTCTAACAACCTCTGGATCATTCATGTTCCTCCTTTGAACTCCTTCCAAGATTCCAAACATCCTTTTGAAAGCATTTATCTGATAACAAGATATTCTAGGAAAAGTTGTGCCAATACAGTAGAGTATATCCCCCATTTTCAGTTGATATTGCCTTTTAATCCAGCATTTTTTGTCATACTTTAGGACTAAGAGTTCATTTTGAGGTGGTTATTTATCCGCAACAGCCTCTAAATCCTAATATTCCACTATGACCAAAGATTGAAAAACACTATTTCAAAATAAGCATTATTGTCCTCGGGAATCTTGCCTGGAAATTTAAGAACCACAGTATTTATTTCTCCCCTTCCTTCCTACACTTCCCCTTCATTCAGTACATGAATCACTTTTTATTAACAATAGTTAATAATCTTAAGTTATTTTTATGGATAATAGATATTAAAGTAAAGATTGTCTTTCTTACTCAACAGACTATTCTGATGTAAGGCAATGCCACAGCACTTACTATACAAAAATCATTAAGTAAAATCATAACCCTGTAAAAATTATGATCCATTTACACATACAGAGAAAGCAAGCATCTGGTTAAAAACAGCCCGTTCCATTATTTAAAAAAAAAAAACAAACCACCTTTCAGTCAACAATAAAGGAAGAGAATTAAAGAAAACAACAAAATACCCAAACTAAGAAAACTCACACAGACATTACACAACATTAAGATGGAGGTTAAAAATGCTTGGTCAAGTCATTCCTGTTTGATGATAACACGTCTTGTTAGGAAACATCAAGATCTTACCCATAGAGAGCATCTTACCTGTTTGCGCATGACGTCTGTAGCTTGCATGATATAGCGAGGAGGTAGCCCATGGCTGCGAGCCAGAATGATTGCCTGCTCCAGGGTAACACTCAGAGTGCAGCTGCAATGGAAGACAGGAGTCAGCTATCTGCTAGCAGTGATTTCCTTAAAATAATTGCTTTTAGATCAATTATCCTTTTAAGAAAAGTTATAAATAAAAAGATTACATAATAGAGCTGCCCCCATCCCTCCCCTGCCTCATGCAGGCATTAGCCTGGACACTAAAATGTTTCTTCAATAGAAAGATTTTGAGTGTTTGAAGTGTTCCTGCTGACTTGCAACCCAATGCATTTGCCTTTTTTGCTCTTGTTTAAAAAAAAAAAAAAAAAAAAAAAAAAAAAACCACCAGAAAACACAACCCAACTATGGCTTGGCAAGTGCACAAGAGAGTGACAACCTGAGGAGGAGAATTTTTTGCAATTGTATAAATCCCTTTCCAGGTGGTTTCTGCACGGGTTCTCTCTCACCCTCCACTGTTAATTCAGACCCTAGCTTTGGTACCAGCATCCTGACCTCTTGGCATTAATTTAGCTTGGTTATTCTCATGGCACATTGGTGCAGTTCAGTCCAAATAAAGAGACATTTCCCCTTTCAAAAAATAAAATAAATAAATAGGGCATTCCTTCAAATAAACTGTCCTCTCTTACTTTGCCAATCTTTTTTCAGTAAATACTTGAGGGCAAAAACTGATCACGGTACCACATCCTAATGAAAAGGCCATAATTGCTTTGTCAGAGCAACCAGGGAAGTTTCAGAGCTAAAGATCTTTCTGTAGGACAACCTGTCATCACACCAGACAAGAAGTTGTAGGGAAAGTCATTTTGGACCTGCCATCCAATTTCAGTTGTCATGGTAAGGACTGGGATGGATAGATGGTTTCTCATACGATCAAGACCAAAGCTGTAGAAGACTCACGGATAAAGGCAACAAAACTGAGTAGAAACAGGTACTTTTTGAAAAGCCCAGCATCTCTGAGGGCTGCTACCATCCACGAGGTGAGAGTGGCTGCATTCTGCACCAACAAGCTGCTTGATGATTTTTCTGTTCACAACCAAAAGTACCGCAATAACCAAATCTCTTCAACCAGAAAGATGAGGTACAGAAAATGATCCTGCCTCAGCAGAACCTGACAAAAGCTGCATATTTCAAGTTCAAATAGTAAAACTAAGACACATGGTTAAACCATACTTTTGAGTAGCCTTTTGGCAAAATCCTGACCAAAAGATTCTGCATAGCTTATATTATGCACACAGAACAGACAGTATGTTTCAATCACTCATCTTGCTGAGCAGAAGATCTGTAGGAGGAAAAATGTGTCTGTGCTTATTTTCTTACTGGGAAAAAAAAAACAAAACCTGACACATTTTAAATATCGCTTAAGTAAATTTATGGACTGTAAAAAGTTTCACAGCAATGAGTGTACAAGATATTAAATTTGATCTGTAGCTTTATTAATGGCCTTTCATAAAAAATTTATAAGCTAAGTGATTTTCCTTGGTAATAAAATAATTTTTATTCCCCAGTTTCTTGCATACACTGACCTCAGAGTTAACCTGAAGCAAAAATCTATTGATGTTTTGTGTTATATGTTTGATTAAGGTGCATAATAGTTGAATATTAGACTAGAAATTCTAAACACTGTGTTTTCATCTTGTCTTTGAATAGTGAAATATTGCACAAATAAAGTACATGCTCATAATATTTGCCAGCACCACAATCTAAACATCTAACCTTCAAGAATAGACTGCAAAGGAACCTTTGTCCCATTGACAATGGGAAAAAGCAAAAGTATCTGAAATTTAATTTGACAGGTGTAATCTAAGCCAGCGAAAAAGGGCAAAACATCTCTCTGTAGCTGTAATACACATTAATGGGCTCAAAGTGCAGCTTTCAACCAAGCAGTTACTGAGCCAGTTTTCCCATAAAAACCATCTTCCTGGACCCCAAAAGACTGAAAGAACAGAAAAATCATATTCTGCATGCGTGAATCAAAAATAACAAAAGGACCTCCTAAATGAAGGTCAGCTTGAAGAATTAGGTGCAAACACTAATCTTGTGATTGGATAAGACTGCCAAACTGCTCCCTATCCAAAATCTGATGAAATGACTGGTGATCATGGACATTATGAGCCATCTACATTTTGACAATGCCAACCGTGATTCAGAAATAACGTTGCCAAACATGTAGATAAAGACATAGCCAGAGTGGGAAAAGCAGAGACAGAGGAAAATACCATAATGAACATTTCTTTAAGAGGCTACTACGGAAGTAGGCAACAACTACAGTACAGTGCTGAAACATACAAACAGACTAAAATTGAAGATTTCACCTCAAGGCAAAAAAAAAAGTAATTCTGAAGATAATATATTTTTCAAATGTCCTAGGAAATCAGTAGTGAAGACATTCAAGATGACAGCAGTGATGACGATAACTATTATCACATCTCTTTATTAAAACATTGTACATTTGTGGTTAAGTCCCCCAGTAATGATGGCTAGATAAATCTACTGTTTCTTTTAAAAAACATTCTTACTCGTTAAAGTATGTTAAAAATGTTAAAACAGGATCAGTGGCATAATTTCATTTCAGTATAACATGTCATTAGAGATGCAATTTAATATCGCTAAATTTTTTTTAAACTTGACATTAGGAAGCATTTATTTACTGACAGGGTGGTCAAACACTGGAACTGGCTTCCTAGAGGCCTGGTCGATGCCCCAAGCCTGTCAGTGTTTAAGAGGCATTTGGATAATGTCCTTAACAACACGCTTTAACGTTTGGTCAGCCCTGAAGTGGTCAGGCAGGTGGACTAGGTGAACGTTGTAGGTCCCTTACAACTGAAACAT
This sequence comes from Theristicus caerulescens, assembly GCA_020745775.1. NCBI lineage: Eukaryota > Metazoa > Chordata > Aves > Pelecaniformes > Threskiornithidae > Theristicus > Theristicus caerulescens. The sequence continues at coordinate 130,681,051 of CM036558.1, read as the reverse complement.
TCTATTCTATTCTATTCTATTCTATTCTATTCTATTCTATTCTATTCTATTTTTTTTTTATTTCTCCTGAGGCATGTAAAAGGTCTAATGAATGGCACAATTAAATATAAATGATTGTTTATGGCTTTTGTCATGTAATTATGAAGTAAGGTTACTACTTTCTAAATATAAAAAATAACACCACTCAAATAGCTTCATTTTGAATACCAAATCAATGAGATGGCATCCTTTAATAAAACTGATCATCTGAACCTTCCACAGTGCTATGCTGAACTGACACCCTAGTAAACCTTTATTTACATGCTGGTACTTTCTTCCAGCTCTTCAAATATAGTTTTTGAATTACTACATATTCGTTATCACAAATCAAACTACCCTGGAAATCAGCTGTGAAAGAAACAAATGCACACGCAAAACATCAGATGGTAACATGGAAAAGTCATAACTGAAGTACCTCAGCAATAGGACTGCCAAGCACAGAGAGATCAACCAAATGCAAATTTAAACCAACTCAACTTGTACAATTTTATGAAACAATATGAAAGCTGGGAATTCCTCACATGGTAAGACTGTTCTGGTGGTCTGAGCAAGGTTCAATATCAAGGATTGTCAAATATGTGCAATATGTAATAACCCACCCTTTTCCCCCATTTTGAGAGCTGATAAGCAGATGGTATTGAAGTTTACAAAGCAATTTGGAAGCAGTTTTGACCACTGGAAATATCTGGTCATTTGGATGCGATCAGCCCAGACAAACCAAACAAGGAAAATATTAGGGGAAAAACTCCTTCAATGCTCTCATAACATTCTGTTGCGGGAAGCATAATTCCCAAATCCATATATTTTACAGTGTAAACAAATGAAAATCTGTTCTCACTCCCTCTCTTTTCCTCTCATCCCTTCTTTTATGCCAGAAAAACAAAAGACCCAAATTCATCATCTCAGAATTTATGTCAGTTAGAATCACAAATTCCCTGCCTTGACAGATTACAGCAGCAAGGCAGCACAGACATTTGGCTTTCCCAGCACAACTGGGCTGAGAATTCCTCATTTCACCCATTTGGTTTCCAAGAAACAGAAGGGGCTGCAGCTGCTCCCAGCCCCTGCCTGCTATCCCCAGTCTCCCATCAGTCATGACAGTATTGATGTGAAGATTCAATACAAACTTTCAAACATCTTCTGGATCGATCAGACCATCCTGAACAAAAGAGGTTAAATCGTTTTCTATCACCAAAAGTCCATTTGTTTCTGACTGGATGTGATTTTTATTAAAGGGCAGCAAATCGGCTGGAGAGACAAACATCTACACTGAAAAATGGGAGTTGTACAAGAGGAAAACATTCAAATTTTCTAAGAAATGGATTCTTTCATGACAGCTTGTTTAATGTCACCCAAAAGGAAAAATAATTTGAGTTCATGTACACTACCTACAGAGCTGCCACTCAGCGAGCTGTATATCTATGTTACGAGAGTAAAAAGAATCTAAATCATTCAATTCATTCTCAGGTTTCAGTTAGGATTCCAGCCATCCTACAGCCAAAGACGCATCACAACATCCCTTAGAAAAATGCCCTGAAGAGAAAAGATGAGGTGAAACAAATTGGTTTAGTAGTTACCACAGTCAGAGATGTCGAAACGAATTATGTTCTCGCTATGTGAATAGGAAAAAATATGAAGAGGACGCATGTATGCTTAGTCTAATTAAAATCTAAAGCTTCTACTCAACATATAATTTATTGCCATTGTTATCATTTTAATTCCTTTTCTTTCCATACATCATAAGCTAATCATACCTACATTTGACCACCTTTTAAACCAATTACACTATTAAGTACTCATTTGTTTCTGCTGTCATTTAAATTAATGCTTATAGAGCAGCTATTAGTTATGTCAGTGTATGCAGCAATTAAAAACTTAGTACTAAAGTAAGTCACTTTGGGGTAAACATTTTTTGGGGTATTTCTCTATAATTACTAGTGATGGCTGGGTAATATGTATTGATTCTGATGAGGAACCCAAAGAAGAAAACAGGCCATGATAAACCTAAAAAGGAGGGAAAATGTTGTTAGGAATGTAAGAAATAAGCATAAAAAGTATAGACAGGCCTAACTCAAGACTCTCCCACAATTTCTAAGCTGTTCTCATTGTGGTAATATCTCTACCCAAGTAAAATTGAAGTTTGCATTCTCTGTGCCCATATACTGAAACTCTGCTGAACAGAATTCCATCTCGCAGGGAGAGGGAAGTTGGGCCAGCCAACAGGTATTACAGAGAAAATGAGCAAGAAGTTCATACATTAAACTACAATATTTTCTTTTACAATTACAATAAAACTCTACTGGAGTTCAGGACTTAGGTTCAGTCCCTTTATGAACCTTTGTGAAGCTGAGATGTTCCCAGTGTGGAAAGACCACTACTTTAAAATCAGCCTTGGATTGAACCCATCCACTGAAGGTTAGTTAGTCCAAAACTTCTGTTATTTTTGCCAAGATATAGCAAGCCATTACTCTGCATGTGAAATATATTTATTCCATTATGATGGTTCAGTAATCATAAACAACCCTTCAAAAAGTGACTATCTGTGGGAGATATTACAACATCACATAGAAACGGATAGTCCATGGTTAAGGGGACTTCTGCATTCTATCCATTAAGCATCAGCATGCACAGGGTTCCTTCACAAGAGGCACCACTGGGATTACATAGTTGTGTGAACCTCAAAATAAATATACCCCGACTCCTGTATCAGGCATACATCCATCGTCCCACAACAGGACAATCAAATCCAGCTCTACCACGTATTTTCAAACACAAGCTACCAACAGATTTCTGACTTGTTGAAGGAGATGGCATCAACTTATCAAGCTAGAGAATCAGTCTTGGGAGGTAAGTATACCTTAGCCATATTTCAGACCTAACCTTGGTTAATGACTTCTTTTGTAGTTTACAAATATAGTTTTAATCAGGTTTATTAGATTCAGTATTAGTAATTTTTAATCCTGAAGCATGAAACATGCAGTAGGTAATGATGACTTTTTTCTGTAGTTTATTTGGAAGATTACTATCATCCAGTCTATTTTCAGAAATAAAATGTAACTATTCTGTCTTTTTTAAAACAGAGAGCTTTTCAAAGAATAATGAAAAAAGTAAAAAAAGCCCACTTTTTTTCATCATACATCTTCTGTCATTGTGAAAAAACTGCCAAGTGCCACCTTTAATCAGCTGGAAATGTTGCAAGGAGGCACTTCCACCATTAAATAGTCTTTGTTTGATGAAAGAACAGCATTTCCAAAAGATTCGAAGTATCACATGCCTTTTGTTTGCTCATTCTCAGTCATACTTGCAAAAACAAACAAAAAAATCTAGTGTCAACTGAAAACCCAGCTTCAGCCATTATGGCTGTTCTGTGCAGAAAGTCTTTCCCGTTAAAAGCTTCTTCCCATGTAAGCAGGCAAGTAAATCTGCTGGAAAATTTCAATTTATTTCCTGTCTTGTAGTAGTTCAGGTTATTCGGTTAACTCTCTTCCACCTCAAAAATTAACGATTTGGATAAGTTTTTAATTTTAGGTTGTTCGAGAGGATCTATTCTATTTTTGTTGTAATGTAGCAGTTTTTGTAAGGAAGAATCAGATTCTCCCAAAGACCTGGACTGCAGATAAGGCAATACTGCAGGAACTGAAGTGTGAGAGGATGATTCTACAGAGCAAGGTGATGGAATTGTGTCAGCCCTGCTACTAAATGTCCATAATGTTAAAAGGAATCCAAACAGAAAAAACTAACACCTTGAAAGCCATACTAGTAACAACTCAGATCCATCTTATCTGTCTCAGTGCATTTTATGCACTTCTCTGCATTTTCAGATTGCATTTGAAATGAAATAGTGTCTCAGAATTTAAAACATGCAAGAGAATTCGTAAGACTGTAGTCCTTCACATACGTATTAGAGATAACAAAGCAAAAATGTACCAGATTGCCTATGAAAGGCAAATATAGATCAAAATAAAATGATCATTACTGTAGAAAGAGCCTATTTGTGCTAAATGTTTACATCGTCTTAAGACAAATTCTTGCATATTTAACAATTACACAACTGTTTTCAAATAGTAACCAACACAGAATGAAACACTCTAGTATCCTAAATTATTTTACGAAAACAAAAGTTTGTTTATGCCTCAGTAGGTAAAGTATCACAAAAATACACTAATTATAGGCAGACATAAGAAAACTACCTTTTAAAAAAAGAAGGGAATCTTGACTAAATGGGAAGGTAGCGGGACTAAAAGCACAGTTTAGACCAGAAGGCTGGAGAGGAGCAAGGATTAGTTTTTCAGCCTGTGCTGACCTGCCTCCTGAAAGTAGTCCCATCGATCCCAGAAAGCTTTCTTACTGGGGAGCTAATAGTCAGCCTATGTACAGCTGCAAAACTTCAAGGAGACTTTCTGGGGTTTTTTGGTAGCATACAGTCACTGAGCTCAGAACTAAATTCCTACAGAAAAATGTCTAAAATAACCTAAAAGGAGGAATTCTTACGATAGTATTTCTAACATATAAATTCAGAGCACCTATTTTTCACCTTGTTTCATTTGATTCGCCGAAAGGCAGCTGGCCGTGATGGACAGCTTATGGTGTTACTCTGCTTTGCTGTGTGGAAGATGGAGCAGGTTTAGCTGGATTGCCAGCTACAGGAGACAGCATAATCAACCCTTGGCAAAACCTGCCTCATCATTCAGCCGAGTGCCTGCCGGCCAGAACCCCACTGCTCGAAGGATGGTAACACTAAGGAGAGACTTTCTGGAGGGGAAATTAAAATTCAGAAAAGAAAATAAGACAGTGATTTTTCTGGGGTTCATCAAGATTATAAAAGACTTCTTTTCTCTCGATCCTCCAGGAAATGCAAAATTTTAAATAAACTTGGGATTGTTTCATTTGGATGCTTTGTATTATTCCTTTGAGCCTGTAATGCCTATGGTCCCTGAACAGACTTCTGCAGCTGCTGCACCTAATTTCATTTTGGCATGGAAAGAGGCTCGGGCATGTCTGTGCAGTGCAGTCTCGCTCTTCTCCCTCAAGCAGGAGCTAGCATCATGATTCAATAAAATTAAAAAGTGCCTTTCATCACCTACATTTGTACAGAGTGATTACAACTTCAAACAGAACGAATACAAGTAAAGAAAGCGGAGCATTGTTTACAGAGTGACAGCTGATTGGCAGGCAGAAATATAATTATGGATGATAAAAAAGGGAAAATAGAAATGCAAACTATTGATTTCTTGGGCTAATTTAGAGCTCTCTTCCTGATGTTGATCAACAACGCATGTGTGCTTATGATAATCTGAGGGGCGTTTGTAGTATTCACGTGTCACTTAGGACAGTGAAGGTTAAAGGGACTTATTTTTCCCCCCATCTCTGCTTTTCTTGTGATCGAAATATATTTGAAAAGAACTGCTGTCTGAAATAGATACAGGATTTCAGGCTCTAATGTAAATTGGTAAACATATTGTCATAATAAAAATCAAAGCAAAGCAATCACCAGCAATTCAAAATCCCCAGCATTATCTTGGATATAGGGATGAAAATATGAACTCTGTCAAGCTGTTTTAGCCTAGTGCAGTGTAAAAAGCAATTTAATATGGATCACAGAGAAGTCAGAAACCAAGACACTGCTGATCCAGAGATCAGCAATCACTGTCAAAGCAGACAAAGCTGCTGTTTCATAGTTCTTGGCCTCTTCTGCATTGGACTGCCACCCAGCACCTCCCTCCCAAGCTATCTGGAATTCGATTCTGGTTAGAAGGAGGGGTGGCAGAACCCCCCCACATCCCCTGTCAATCCATGACACCTAAGCTGAGAAAACACAGACAGGGCTCTCCAGTCAGTTCAGTAAGAGACAGATAAATTGAGTGAGGGAAGGTTCATGTATATTTTGTTTCAAGTCTATTAATCTAAATTCTGACAGACTAATGGTTTGTTCAGTTCCCACTCCCCATGACCAAAAGAAAGATGCTGACCAGGAGAGCACCTGCACTCTTCCACAGACTCTCAGACATTGTCTTCCATTAGAGACCAATCATAGAAATTAGGCTAAAATGAGGGTTTTTTAAAAGACAGCATACAGGAACCTTGCTCTGAGTTGATTATTCTTCATTTTTAAGCTGGCAAGACTGATCAGTGAAGAATATACTTTCAACGTTTAACCTGCAAGGACAATTCACATATTTCCCCCATCTGCTCGCCTAGTAGCATCTGTAGATAATACCAGTTTTCAACTCATTTAATATCCATAGCATAGTGTTAAAAACCAGTTGTGACTCCTTGGTCTGGGCCTACAAAATGTGGATTTCTGCAACTGATCGCAATCAAGCACTTCACAGCATTTAGTTTCTAAGAACACAGAATGCCAGATACACTGCTGAATGCAACCAGAGATAAATATCCTCTCTTATGGAAAATCAGTAGCTTGAACTCTGAAGAACTAACTTACAACTTAAAGAGCATTATTTTGCAAGATTATCTGCCCTGATTAAATAATATTCCAACAAAGAGAAGAATTAAGCCTTCAAGAATGCAGGCAATAAGCGAAATCATGTATGTCTACAGGACTCAATCACATCCAGCATCTCACTCTTCCCTCTTCTGTCCTCCGCACAGGATTTCATCATCCTGCAAGACAGCTTCACTCTGCAGAGCAGCAAGGGGAGTAGGTTCATAAAAACATAGCAGAATTTAGCAGCAGAAATGTTGGGAAAAAAATTCACCCAGCCAGCCTGCTAGCTAGAGACAAAACAAGCTTTCTATCTGGGCAAAGGCAATTTCTGAATGCCAAAAAGCAGAGCCTACTAATTAGTGCTGGACTGTAGGGATGTGGCCTAGGGAGGCCAGAAAGAGAAAACAGCACACAAAGTGACTTTATATGACTTCAAATTCTAAGGAAAAACTTCTTCATCCATCCAGTTTGTGTGCACAACAATAACTTCAGGAAACTATTGTTAAAAAAAACTTCCTCAACTTTTACCACTTCAAAAAAATAATAGTACAAGAATCCCCTCTAGTCTCTAATGAGTTTCCTTCTGAACTTTTTGAAATTCAGGGCAAAAACTCTTTGAGTTCCTATAAAATCTCAAGTAATGCATTCCCTTTTCCTGGAGGGCCTATCTTAAAATGTCTCTGATAATGCCAAGAGTTGATGTTTCTTTCTCTGAACAGATGGTAGCCACAAAGGCAGTATTAAGCACAAGTGAAGTAACAGTATCTTGTACGAAAGCTCAAATGGACTCGCTGTGAAGCAGAACTAGTCATGCTTTAGAGAAAAGTGTTTTGCACCTCTACTTTATGTAAACTGGTGATCTTGAATCCTTTAACATCTAGATGGAAATGCACACATAACACACTTAAACCCCATTCCCGTTGCTCATAATATAGTCTTGAAATCCAATAACATTTAAGTAGATATTTAATAGTTTATACCTTTGAATTAGCCCTAGTTTTGAGCAGAAATTTGATGAATAATTTATTTTCATCTAAGAACAGCTCACATTCGGAATCAAGCATACCACCTCTTACTCAGTCACCAAATTATTCTGAATAATTTGTGACCCACACGCTGTAGGGTAATAGTTTATTGGGGCTATTAACATTGCTCTGACTTTATTCTTAAACTATAAGAGGTTTTGCCACAAATATACTGGCAAATTCAGAACTTAATCCATGAAATCATAATGAAACCCAGAGGTAGTCTTTTTTAGCTTTATAAAAAAATTGGGCAGAATTAAGCCCAAAGTCTTTTCTGATCACATAAGACATGAAACTGAAACCAAGATAAGGAGCCAGAGAAAAGCTGTATAGCTTCATGGTCTTCTGAAATGACAACTTCATGTCAGTCCATGCTATATAGTATTTCCAGGTATAGTGACTAGTGTTAAATAATACAGCCTTTTTACATTATTGCCTAAAATCAAGTACAGTGTACAGCATGCTATATACACTTGTATCAGTGATAGAGAGTAATACAGTCTGTTGCAAACTCTGTTAAAAGAAATGGCAAGCACTGTTTTTATACAACTTGTGTTCGCTATATATGGAGCTTTTCCTGTTTTTCATGCCTGATAATCTGCATTGCAGCTATGTTGCTTTTTTTTTTTCGTCCTCAAAGCTCTTTGAAAGAAAGGGCATTACTTAAAATGAGGAGAAACTAATGCTCATTCTAACACAATGTACTGGTAACCAAGTCTGCTAAAATAAGGATGTGCATAGATCAGAAACAAAGCAGCATATTTTTAACATATTGCTACCTGTAATCTACAGTTTGGAATTCTTATAAAAAGAACAGATATTTAACATCAGATTCTTCGTTATGTTTGGTTTTTTGCTTGCTGGGTTTTTTTCCCCCCTCTCCAATTGTAGTCTTTGCTTTTTTGGTATAATGCACAAAAAAAATTGTAATCTGCCCAGCTGGAACATAAACATATTGCTGCCTTTGATGAATATCATTAAGTATTAGAGAGCTGTATAATGACACTATTGTCATATATAAAAATATATGTCTATTAAAATCTCTTAGCATTGATGACAAAGATCAGTTGATTATAGGTCAGTTCATTTTTTGATATTGTATTAATCACACAAACTATTCTACAGACTGAACTTCTAGTTATCATAAGGTACACCTGCAAAAATGCATATCTCTTCTGTTTCATTTCTTCCCTTGAAACAAGCTCTACTACGATTCCCCCTAGCATACAAAGTAAAGACAAATTTCAGCATTTCTTGCCTGTATTAAGAGTTTCATATAGTATGTGTTGTTCACCTAGGAAACCTTCCTTTTTCTGCTTTAGCAATTAAGATTTCTGCCTTTTACTGACTTGAATGAGGAACAATCCATTACAACTGCACAAAACAAAATCATACTGCTCATTTCTGTCAATCACTGCAAATACAATTCTAGAATTTCACCACAAATCTTTCAAGTATGTTAGATATTTAGTCTAAGATATTAGATATTTAGTTTAAGACTCTCTATAAATAAAAAGCAGCAGTCTCCAACCTGCAATGACTGAATGACGGACGGAAACAAAGGGAGGAAAAGAAATTGTCATACCGGTGAACTCCACTGTTGCACATAATGATGTGACAAGCTCCAAGCCTGCTACAGAGTTCAGAAGACACTGAAAGCAATCCAACTCCAGAAGCACTGCACGCAGTGTACGCACAGGCAGCGGTGCGCTTGGATCGGATAAAGGACCCTATCAGTCGGTAAAGTTCATCCAAGCAATTGAGAGGCCTCATCAGCTGCAAGAGAGGAAGAGATTTTAATATTTGCTACTGAGCACACATGAAATGCTCTTTTAGAGTAGTTCATCACAGATGCAGACGGAACAGCAGGGCTGGCTGAGAAAGCCGAAGCCAAATTCCCAAATTCCATAACATAAATAGAGAGCACACAGTCTTCTGTTACATGATCTATGACAACTTTTTCAAACTTTTAAATTCTTACCATCACTGACTCTTTCATTCCCAGTCCTGCCTACAGAAGTGTTTTTCACGTCAATAAACTGAATAGACCCATCGGTGCCATTTTCATTAATGGTATTGCCAAAGAAGGAAAGCCACGTAGAAGCAACCTACCACTGTATGTACATACAGGAGGCATGCCAAGACTGGGTAACTGACTCGCTGAGAAAATCAGCTCATAATTAAGACAACACTGTCCTTTATTTATACAAATGTCCAGTTCCTAATCCTGACTAACAACATGGAAAAATAAAAATGAACAGAAGTGACAAAAACATACTACAAAACAAGAACAGTTAACTTTGTAGCAGGACTTAAAATAACCTCAGCATTACCATATGGAAAAGAAATGATCCACCTAGTAAAGAAGGCAGCTTCAAGTGGAAGGCTGCTCTCAGAAGAGGAACCTTCAAGAGAGGTCTAGCAATGAAAAGCACCATCTCATGGTGCTTTGTGTAAAGAAGATGTTCACACGACAGTTTTGCAGACCTCATAATTCCAAATTCCCCATTCTCTTTATTCCAGAAACACCTAAAGATTCCAACAACCCCCCTGTTACTCAAAGAATGAATGTTTTGAAAGACACATTCATTCCCTAAAGACAGCTTTAACTAATTAGGAAAATGGCAGCCTCACTTGCTCCTATATGAAGGTTACTTCATTGGAAAGCACAGAGGTCAAGTAAATCAATTATAACCATCAGCATATTTAAACCTGGGCACAAACAGATTTAACTTGGTTTAGGTCCTATTGCTTTAACTTGCCTCCATTTAAATTAATTTTAACTGGTGCCATTTACTCATGCAGAGCTATGGAGAATAGAGCAAAAGTCACAGCCGCAAACTGAGATCATGCACTTGCTCTTAGCTTGCTCCAATTGCAAAATAAATGCATTAGCTTAACCTAGTACCCATGGGTCAGATCAGGATTATGAGATGCTTTTATCTTGCCCCTGAACTTTTCACCGAAATAGATAGGGAACAGGTTAGGGGTAACAAGCACCCCACATCTAGCTAACTGTCTCCTGCTGCGCTGACGACTGCTTAGAGGGTTAAGCTGCTGACTCACCAGGGAAGGAGAGTCACAGGCACATGTCCTCCTCCCCTCCCATGCGGTCCAGCACAGATCCAAGAAACAGGAACTATCTGTCTCTTAACACCCATGCTGGATGACATCGACAAAATTTTAGTCTGTCATAGGGCTCAGCTGATGATCACTGTACTTCTCAAGCCACAGTAGCTCAATCACTTTTGAAGTCAGTGTAGGCAAGACCCTAGGAATTTCTCTTTTCCCTTTCTGGGCTGCAATATGGGCATTAACTCTCCAACAATAGGCGAGAGCATTAAATGAATTTTCATAGCCCCTGGGATCTCTCAGTCACAGAGGTTTAAAGACAGATGAAGGCATTTGAAGAAAGCCTAAATGAGGACGTTCAGAAGAAAGCCTTCTGAGCAGGATGCTGAAGGAGTATTTAATTGGGAATAGCCCTTCCAGTTTTCAGAACACAGAATTTCTGCCTGCACCTGCTCTCCCCCCACATGCTCCTGGAGCAATTGCACTGCTCTGAAAGCACGGTGAAAAAGGAAAGCCATGGTTCCCTTTCTCAGATACACTGATGCCCTCCAGCCACACCTTTTGATACAGAACCACATGGCACCCCATACCCCAAAACCACAGATGGGACAAAATGCTGCAAGAGAGCTCCTCCTTTCCCTGCCCCCCCCCCCAGCTTTAAATAATTCAATTTTTCGATAGAATTAAGAAAGCCTCAGGAAAGGATTACAATAACACAGTGTGTAACATGCAAAGTTTAATTAGGCACTTAGCATTTTTATTTACCTTATCTATATAAGCTGCTTTAGATGTTGAATTTGGAGGCAAGTTCGACTTGTCCAGGTAGAATGCCCTGAGAGAACAAACAGAATAAGGCAAAACCTGTTAATTGTTTAAACTCCTGAACAAAATGTATGTAGGCGACTATTAGAAACCATCCTAAGGTTGGAATTTTTTTTTTTTAATTTCATGATAAGAGAGGATCAAGGAATAATACACGGGTAAACAGGTGCTAACATTCTTTCTTTTAAAGTAATAAGGAACATTTTTCTTGTTCTGGAGACAAACTGTTCCTCTGCCCTATGAAAATACAGTGCAAAATTTTAATCTCTAGTCAGCAGAGAAACTGGATCTGAAAATGATTTTCACCAAAGGTTTGTGGCAACTGTCTAGATTTTAATAGTGACTTTGGGAAACTTGGCATGTATACAGTGCCTGAGCCTCATGTGCTACAAGCTTTTTTTATATTAGCTGTATATAACTGCAATAATATCAGAACAGAATCCCAAACATGATACACAGTACTGACAGAGGAAAACATACACAAGCTCACAATATAAACAGAAACAAAAATGCAAAAACCCTACAAGGGGCAAATACACATCATACAAGCAAAATGACATTTGCAATGTGTGCACTCATGCATGCATGGGTAAATAAAACCAAACTGCCTCTCTTTGCAATTTCTGCCCACTTCTTTGAAAATGAATTAGTGCATGAAAGGAAAAGCCGAAGAAAACTGTCATTTACCTGCAGAATACAAATGTGATAGAGAAAACATACTTACTGTATCAGGTTTCTCTCTTGTGCACTAAAGCTCACCAACCCACGTTCTCCCAGTTCCTTCTATAACCTTTTACTTATCAATGAATAGTACCATAAAAAGTTTATATAAAATAGACAAATGCAACATGCGCTGTTTTAAAAGCTAAAGGTTTGCTAATTTCTGCCTGGCACAGAGGAGGTTGATATTTTGTACAGAGGACTTCCATGCTATTCTTCTCTCCTAAACCAGGAAAACTCTTATTCAACACCAGAAAGGAAGAGCTTTAGCAAAGAGCACATGGGACACGCAGACCTCTTCTCCCGTCTCCTTCACCTCAGGAACCCTAGAGGAATTTTTTTTTTCTTTCTACCTTATAAGCAAATTAATTGCTCGCCACAGATGAGCTATCATTAAACATCTCATAGGCAGAAGAAATATCTTGCATATATCTGTGCTAAGATCACAGTTTCTCTCTCTCTTCAGCATTGCTTAAGAAAAAAAAAAAACTACATTGTCCCTGCCCATGGCAGGGTGGTTGGATTAGATGATCTTTAAAGGTCCCTTCCAACCCAAACCATCCTGTGATTCTATGATCACAAAACTCATTCTGCTGGTTGAAAAGCTCCTAAAACCTGCTGGGGCAGCTGGAAATAGAAACACCTAGTAGGCTTCCCGGGCTGGACGAAGCATTCAGTGAGAACCAGGCAACAGCTACCACTGCAGCATAAAACAAAATAAGAAAAACGCCACTGAACTATGGAACATATAGGACAAAACTAGATTCTCCAGTGGCAACCTCAAGGTATTACTATGATCCAGCTCCAATGTCTGTGCACAAGGAGAAGACCTGACTAAAGGTCACAGCTGAGCCACGACTCAGCCTGGAACTATGGAGTGTGGTAACCAAATTTCAATTACAATAAAATATGAGAATAAACACTGAGAAGAATGCATCCTTGCATCCCAGCTCTCAAATGACAGGATCGCCTGGATCTTCCAGTCATGAAAACATTGATTCAAATAACATACATGGATAAAAATCCCTCTCCCCGCTTTTTATGGTGTTATCCATGAGTGAAATTATTCACATAGTTACATGCTGGCAGGGCAGGGGTGCAGACTGCAGATGTGAATAGCGCTTTATTCTTCAATAAGCTGGAATAACTGAGCTGATTAAAAAATCCAGCAACCTTTAATTCTAGTAGATTTTGCTTCCCACAGCTTCGCAGTTTTGAAAAGCATCTTCTCCCAAATTTAAGGTTTGAATTAATCTCCTCAGAAAGCACAGCAAAGCTAATCTAGTTCTGTTACTCCATTAAGCCTGTTGCACGATCCAGAATGTACTCTGTGTCAAAGGGAGCTGGAGACTATTGCAAGGAAAAGAGGTTTGCAGAGAAAATTACTCATAAATCACTTTGAGCGGCCACAGCACATAAAAGCTACCTCAGCAGCAACAGACCAACCTTTTTCTTTGTTAGCAAAGCTAAAAACCAAAGCATCACCTTGCCATCGACTGAACATTATCAGACTGAAAGCCTATACTGTTTTTTCCTGCCATGCCACAGGAAAATCTGCTTCACTCAGAGTCTGTTCAGCACTCCCATTCTCTTTGGACTGTTATTTCAGCAAATTCAGCCGCATTAAAGGAAACCAGAACCCAAATATAGAACAGTACACACATTAATGGAGTACATGGAAAATAATCAACTCAGGGTACGAAATGAAGGAACATGGACACTAGAATGGGATATACAATTATAGGAATTACTCCATTAATTCAGTCAATTATTCATTAACCTAAAGAACAAACAAAAATCAACTATACACAACATTAATTTTAAATATCAAAATATCCTGTTACAAATGAAACTATTCCCCCCCCAATCAGATAACACTCCCAGATGTTTCTCAAGTGCTTTATTTTTATTGCTTTTCATAAAAACTGTCTTCAGTATTTTACAGAACATGACAAACTGTGGACAGCATATAAATTTCCAAAGCACTTCACTTAATTACTAAATGCTTGTTAAGGTCCTTAATCATATTTTATGGGAAGAGTTAATGGCAATCTTGGCATGGTGCCCAATTTGGACAATATTTTCTAATCCATTTGAAATGAACAAGAATGAAATCATAGTTCTTTGTCTGCAAATGGGATGCTGGTTTTGCTTCTAAAAGCCTTACAATTTCTCTAAGCTGTAGCAGAAAAGCCTTTCTTTAAAAAAAGGCAGAAAATCCAATAGGCATTAAAACTACGGGGGATTATTGCTGTGTTCCACCTTTGTAAGATACCTCCTATGTAACGATGTCAAATAATGGGACATGTATCTCAGCGAAAACTTACACTCAAATGAGGTAAAAAAAACATCTTAGGGTTCAAAAAGAAAAATCTATCACAAGATGAATGTTTTCCCAAGATGTTTTCCCAGAACTTGACTACAAAGGATATGCAGAAGTACTGATGTTTTCTTAGTAAAGCACTTTACAGGGTACCCTCCAAAATTGACCTGGACATGTAAAATCCTGAAAATTTGAAATATTGAAAATTGAACCCTTAGGAGGCTCCAAACCTGTAGACGTGCATTCCTGAGTATCTTTGTGCAAGCAAATAATTCAAGCTATGCCAAGTTTCTAGTCTTACTCTCAGTTTGTTGTTTCAGGAAGCCCATAGTGTTATCCTAGATGTTGATCATCTTCGAAATACAAGGATAGTAAAGAAGTGATTGGAGGGGGGGGAAGGGCAGGTAATTGGGGTATGGCATTAAATAAAGGCAAGTTGGGGGTTCTGCTCTAGAAAGGTTTTGCTTTGATGTTATAGCAGAGAAGAATTTAGTCTTTTACATTTTCATCACTGTGGCATCATATAAATAAATTGATACTGCCTTCAACAGAAGGATGGAAATATATTTTAGTTCTACTTGATTTTCAGTCCCTTGGTCACAAGATATTCAAGATCATGTAGATAAACATGGTCAACAACATGGCAAAGGATACATCAGTACAGAGGTGCAGAGTCAGGAAGTGTTAGAATTAGTGTCCCTAATTCTTTTCTTCAGCTCTAATACCTCTAATAAAAGGAGACTGAGGGGAGACCTTATTGCTCTCTACAACTACCTGAAAGGAGGTTGTAGCGAGGTGGGGGTCGGTCCCTTCTCCCAAGTAACAAGCGATAGCACAAAAGGAAATGGCCTCAAGTTGCGCCAGGGGAGGTTTAGATTGGGTATTAGGAAAAATTTCTTCACCAAAAGGGTTGTCAAGCACTGGAACAGGCTGCCCAGGGAAGCGGTTGAGTCCCCATCCCTGGAAGTATTTAAAAGATGCGTGGATGTGGCGCTTAGGGACATGGTTTAGTGGTAGAGTTGGCAGTGTTAGGTTAACAGTTGGACTCGATGATCTTAAGGGTCTCTTCCAACCTAAATGATTCTATAATTCCTGGCTTACTCCGGGCACAAAGTGACAAACCAGCTTTTGTCAGTCTCTACTCTAAGTGTAAGCAAACAGAACTGTGGGAACCGGTGCAGTCTATGGGGAGGAGGATGTGACTGTAAGGTGAGACAAGCAAAATATACAGAGAAAAGAGAATAATTAGATTCAGTTATGCACAGGAATACCTACAAGTGGATGCATGCAAAGGAACAGCCCTACTATCCCAGCAGGCACATCACAGCCCTACTCTCAAACCTTTATAAGCACACAAGCAGGCAATCATAGAAATGTGAGCATAGAAATGTGAAGACAGAAAGTCAAGGACGACAAAAAAATGGAAGAAAAAAAATACTATTTCTTCTACATAAAACTGCCCACTTTTCACATGCTACATTTTAACCCCTGTTTTTGCAGGAATCTAGTCTCCAGCATGTCTACCTACTTCCAAGATCACTTGAAACCATCCTATTTGTGATGTGAAAGCGAAGTTCTTAGGCCACAGACCAGTTACAGCTGCCTTCCTGCTTCTCCCATCATTATCCAAACAGCCAAATCCACACTGAATCCATTAGTACTAACTAATTGCTTCCACATTTGCCTTTCAGACAGTAGAGGTCTCCTTTTTGGCTCCTGATATTCCAGACATTGTTAAAAAAGACAACATGCCAAATAGTCATTGGGTGGTCAGGGTTTCTACTACAGCTACAAGCTGTCCAAGCTGTCTTGGGCTGGATTCCTATCAGCGACCAGGAGCGAAAGAAAAGGCTCTACCTCTGATCACTGCAGATATATGTTCTCTGCATTTGCAGAGGATAAAGAAAGCAGAATGAACCAGATGTCCACCTCAGTGAGCAAAGACTCAGTATATATAATCTAACAAGACACATAATTTTCAATTTCAGAACACGACCTATAATAAATACTGATCAGACTTTGTCAAAAGTCTAAAGAAACAATGAATGTACACTCACAGAAAGAGCACAGCACTTGAAGAGAAAAAAAACAAAGCTAAATTCAAGCCAGCTGGCAATATCTTTTCGACCAGCTAGACAAATTTAATTTACTTTGTCCAGGATCTCTCTATTCTCTCTCTGGTCTTGCTTCACTTAGATGCAATGAATCTTAATTTCTGTTCTACCTAAAATGCTTCTCATTAAGTTCATCAGGAGACAAATTTAGCTATTACTTCCTTGTTATGTCCTTCAGAGCGAGTGCTTAATTTTCAATCTCTCCTTCATAAAGATTTTGCGTTTAGAGAGAGTTCAGCCACGAGTATCTAGTTCATTTGGAACCACATCTTAAAAATCTAAAAGGCATTAGATTTCCAATTTTCACAGTCATATACACTACATGATAAATTTGTGTCTGGAGCATTGCAGTCCAGTTTTACTCCTGCTTTTTTAAACACAAAGCAATGTATCAAATACTTAGTATTGAAAACAGGAAAACAGTTTTTCACCTGCTTTACAGACATCGCACTGCACCGAAAAGAAAATGTTTTCACAGAATCACTCTCTGAAACCCATAACTCTCCTCAGGTTACTCTTTTCTGAATTTGACAGCAATGACAAAAACTGTTAATGTTGCTCATTAACATGTCGCTCACTGAAGTGGACAGACATGGGGGAAAGGAGAGTAAGACTAAAATCACAGGACAACAGTGGCACAAGGACAAACAGCATAAGCTTCTTATCCACATGAGCAATTTGGTTTGGAAAAGCTTTCCACTGGAAACAGTGGGGGAAGGAATCTGCCAGTTTTAAGGTGGATTTTAGCACATTTATTACAGGAATTGATATATGATCTGGTCTTTCTGATAACACAGGTATTGTCTTGAGGACCCATCAGTTTGTTCCAGACAGACAAGCTCCTTCTTTCATAGTAATTAACTATCTCTAAGTGGATATGTCCTTTATGTCATTGTATCTCATTTATACCAAAGCAACTATTAGAGAATTTTAGTTCAGCCTGAAGCCATGAGTGCCATCACATCTATTTTCTGCCTTGACTGAATTATACAGGATACGGAAAACATCAGCTTGCCAAGAAGCCTGCAGCTTGAGAGGCTGCTGTGCGTGTATACGTGCGTGTATAAATAAAAAAGATGTTATATTCCTCAGACAGATTTTTGTTCCCTGCTTGCAGAAATTCTAGGGGCAGAAATACTTTTCTTTTCTTGTCTTTTTAAAAATAAAAAGAAACAAGAAAACCCAACAACATAAAAACCTCATGGATTATAACATCCCTGAATAAAGAATTAAATTAAATTTGCCATCATTCCGTGGAGGGCTACTTATGCCATAAAATAAATACAGGAGGCTTCAGACAGAGAAAGGGTTTGAAGTTACATTGTAAATGAAACACTTTAAAATGACAAATACTACATTCAGCGTAATCAGATGTTCAATGTAATGACGGTAGTTAGCTAAATCATTTGTCATTAAGATTCACTGATTATAATTGCTTCCTTAGCATAACAGACTTGCATTTACCTGCTAAAACGATATCCAAGAAAGCAGCAACATAGGGAAAAAGCCCACAAAAAATGGCCTTTTCCCTTTACTGCTTGCTTCAATTTTTCTTCTATTACAGCTGTACAACAGGCTATGAAAGTAGCTGCCAATAACCCTGGACACAGCTGACTTCAAAGAATAGTTCCAAATCACACAGAATGGTAGGCAGGAAGGAAGGAACATTTTTTCCAGACCTTCTTTGTCTATTGATGTACAGGCAAGTTAATTACTACACAGTGGTAATTAGCACCCACACCAGTGGTGAGGATGGATAGCAATCCTCAGCTGTCTTTCCCACAGCATGAGCCTATCTTTGGAGTGAAGAACTGGGTCATCATATAGTCAGGGGTGTCAGAAGAAAGTGCCATGCTGGGGATAAAAGAAAAGTTACAGGAAAGTAGAACTCTCCTAACCTCACCTTCATCTATTATTTTGCTTATTTTCCTCTGAATATTCCCAGTCCAAGCCGCCATAACATCAGGGACCAAATTTTAAAGGTGTTTAGATGTCTAAATGCAAGCATAGGTGCTGAAGAGGCATTAAAAATGCTTATGAATCTAAAAGCCAGTGATTTCTCTAATTTCTCATCAGCTAAAAATTATCTGCATAGACAGTTTTGGAATCTAAACCGGTATACTGATGTACAGTTTTAGGCACCTATATTCCACCATAGTTTGCTCTTGCAACCAACAATGTGCAGCGAAGCATACTGCAGAGACCCAGAAGCTGGATGCATACTTGGTACAGCCACAGCCCTGCACCCCACTGAATGACCTGTGCCCTGAACATCCTCTCTGCCTTTGAGATACATCCCTCACGTGCACAGACACGTCCAGGAAAAAACTCTTACAGAGCCAATGTGCCTGGACTTTTCTGATTAAGAAGCTAACCAGAAGCACCTGTAGAAAATTGCATTTTAATAGAATGTCATAGGAGGGACCCAATTTTTTTCCCAGAAAGAGAATTCACAGACAAAAAAAAAAAAATACTAATCTGATAAAATGACAAATACTCACAGCGAAAGGAAGGCTGGAAGAGCAAGCTTCCTTACTGCTGTAGACTGAAAGTCCCATCCTGGGCCATCAAGTCCAAACCTCTGATAACTTGGACAAACATTACAGAAGTTGTCATTCCTACACTTACCAAGGTCCATTTTAAAAAAAAGGGCTTACTTTTTGCAGGAAGCTAATCCAGAACCTGATTTCTCTGAGGATAAAAACTGTTCTCATATCCAACTAAATGTTTTATTTTAAAGTCACTATTCAGTCCAAGGATTGGCTGAGTTATGGCCATTCAGCTAACCTGTCTGTCAGGGTCTGTCCCAGCTTCCAACAGACCTGCATTGCAACCAATCTTTTGGTTCCAGTAATGACCGTAAGATTTATTTCTATGCAACATAATAATAACTACCATACCGAACCTCACTCTGCAGGAAAGAGACCTTTGCCAAATATAAAAATAATATTCAAGGGACAGAATGTATTTTAACTAAATAATTCTTAAAGCAGTAATGCTTCAAAAATTACAATTAAAGTTTACCCTCATGCTTTTACAATTACATGACTCAAGATTTGCAAGAGAATACTTAAGCCAACCAAGCAGTCCAAGTAAATATAGTGCATTTGTGAGTGTTTGTTATTCCTATAAGCATTTGTAGTAGTTATGGATTCAAACACCACTGTGCCCTGCACTGTTGAAGCAAAACAGTCTCTAGTATCTGTAAAAGCAAAAGGACTGATTCAGGATGGAAAAAGCCTATTCGAATGGCAAGGAGTGCCAAAGGAGGGAGATGGGGAAAAGTGGGAGAAGGCAGGAGAATACAGAACAGGCTCACTTAACATCAGCCTCTGTACAGGTCAGATACACGCATTCTTTCTGGTCCTCTTCTAAATTAGAAGACAACTGCTGAGCTATCAAACACTTAGTAATAAAGGTCTTTAAAATCTTTGCTGACCTAATTACTTTCACTTGGTTGTACTGCATGTTTCTCATTAGCAAACAATTGGATGAGGTTAAGTTTGCATTGCTGGCGACTACTAGCACCAGCTCAATGTGCAAACAGAATCTGAGCATAACTTTCTTCTCCTTATCAGTGTCAGAGAATAAGAATTGGTGAACTATAAAAATAAGTTCAATCTGGCTGACTGTGAAAAAGAAATCCAGCACAATTAAGAATAACTGTGGGCCAGATGCTGAAGATTTCCCAGCAGTTTCAGAAATTTCATAAACTAGGTACTGGTTGGTTTTTTTTAAAATAACATCTTTATTCTGATAAAGGACTTACTACATATTGCTGGGGTACCGGATATTGCCTCAGGAATTGTAGAAAAACTTAACTTTAGCTGGCGTTAGAATAAAAGTTCCCTTATATTATTAATTAGATTCAAATAGCTAGGGTTAAGTCTATTACAGAAGATGGAGGGACATTATCTCCATTCCACATAAGCATGAAATTCTATAACCGATTTTCACCTGTCTTTCATGCATTCTCATAAAAATGATAATCTTATCATTACTATTTCATAGTTGAGGTAGTATTTGCAAAAGCCCCAAAGCAAGAACCATGAAAGACAGAAGCTCTTATGATGCTCACATCAGTGTCAAGGAGGACAATTTTGCACCTGGATTTATTGTATATCACTTCTGATATTGTGGAAAAGCTGGTCACAGTTCCATAGTCATGAATGAATTTTGCAATAAAAGCAAGGATTCGACTTCTTAACTTTGTATGATGGATAAAGGTTATCCTTCCTGAAATCCACTAAAAATTTACTAATATATCTTTTGATTCATTCAAATAAATAATTTGTAAATGAATTATTTTAAGGCAAACATCAGTATCAGATCAGTCACCCAAAAGACACCACATTCCTCAAAAATGTTCTATGTACTCAAGCTTTCAATACTTTACCACAAGAAATTAAGAGGTAGCTGAGCAAAGGTACTACTCATTTTTAATTTTACTGTCCTGCTTGGGTACATCCCAAGTTAGACCAACATCGCTGTTTGTAAGTGGGACCATACACAACGAAGCAGTCTCATCTGTTCCATGCTATTAGAGCATTATTATCTAAATGCATCAGGAATAAGAGAAGCTGAACTTGTATCAAGAGTTCTCATCAACGGATGGCTTGGCTGCAGCGTCACTGGCAACCCGGGCTTCATTCCCACTAGTCCCCATCCTCTTCTCTCACTACTTTTTCCTTTGCTATTGCTCCCATTTGCTTTCTGCTGCTGTAGCAATGGAAAGATTATAGGATGGTCATCAGATGGTCATTTCAGAAGCAAGCAATGCATTTCTTTTCTATGAAGAAAGAATGGTTTATGGATTGTGTCTTGAATGACTTATTGTATTACTGATTAGGTGGTTCTGCACAGAGGATTTCTTCCGCGTGAAGAGTTTAAGATAGTATTATTGCACTTGAGTATGTTTCCAGGGAATATTCAATTTCACTTTTTTGTTCTTCTTTAGGGTAATTATTCAAATGTTAATATCTTTTGCTGCTGTAGTTACTTTATTAGATTCTCCTGGCCAAACACCTACACAGGCTAGCAAATGGCAGAACAAGAACGAAGCATCTGCTTTTCTGTTTTTCCTCTTCACATTATGTCAGTGAATTCCTGAAGCTGTTTGTGCCTCATTTAAGAAACGGGTAGAGTTCACCAGAAAGCAAACAAAAAATCAATTACTGAATGTTCTCACCAGACATTAGATGGCTGGAAAAAAAATCCAAAATTTTCCTATTCTTGTTACTGGAACAAGCTACCCATGGTAAGTTTTGTTGAATGCTAACTTTTTCGTAGTAACTTCTTGCAAAACTGGGCCTTGGAGGTTAGCAACTGATCAGAGCTGGGAGTCACAACACTGTAAGAGGAATGTACCTCATTAAAGCCACAGCATGAATGGAGGTCCTAACACACGAGTTAAGCAAGGTCAGGGAACACTAGAGCATAAAGTCAGGAAGAATTTCTTTTAAGGATTTTTGTGGGGGCCAAATTGGGCCTATTCATAAAAAAAAAAAAAAGCACAAAAAGTCTTGCCTTGTCCAACTGATGATAGAAATCTCTTTCCAACAATAACTGACTTCATCTAGGCCAAAGACTGGCATGACCAAAGCTTTCTGTAAAACTGATTTATAACATAAGCCTTATCAAATAAATACTCAGGAGGAACTTTTCTTTCCAAATAGGAAGTACTAATACAAGAAGGTGGACAACAGACTAAATAAATACTACATTTGTCATTAATATAGAAGTGCACTGACACAGATGTCACAAAAAAATTAGATATACAGTACTCACCGAATACAACTTGCTTTAAAATCACTTTTGCTATAGTACTGCTTAGATTAAAACAGAATCTAGAAAGTCCACTGCTTTGATAACACATTAGAAAAATACTTTTGCAAGATCCATGAAGAAAACCTTCCAAAGACAGGAGTGGACCAAGAGGTGAAGGAATTGGAAAAAGAGACCCTCATTTATCCTCTTTCCCCTTCTCCACTGTCCTTAACCTTTTTTTTTTTAACTCCTGTTCTCTGCTGCTTTTAGAAGCTGCCTAACAGTTATACTGACATGATAATGTTTCCATCTGATTCGAGAATTTTAAAAGTGAACAGATGTGATTTTACTGCAGTCCTTTGCACTCTTTTTGTTCAACTCGTGCAAATGAGTGTACTCAAACAGGTTCTTTTTCACAGATACAGTGAGATGCAAGAGTGGTCTATTTACACATCTTCATTATTTTACTTCATAACTAATAGATTATTTTGTATATCAGAAATTCTGTCTTTGTGTGCAACTTCTTAATGAAATATTTACTGAAAGACACAGCTGCATAATCTTTACATATACTGGGAAGTATGCACTCTGTAACCCATACCCAAACCTGATACAAGTACCCAAATATGTTTATATTCCCATTAGTATGGTGGGGGGGCGGGGAGGAAGATGCTCAGCTTTGAGGAAAAAAACCACTATTTTTTAAGTCCTATTCTGTAGAAATTAGGTAAATACAGTCTGCAAAATCAGATCATCATGTTTAGCAATTCTGATACTCTATTTATGATCAAGTAGCCATTTCCTTTTCTATATGCATTGGTACAACAACCTGGAGGCAATTACAGCTATAGCTTTCATGGGAAAACATTTTTTTAAAAAGTAACTTAACAGTGCAGAAATCAAAAAAGTCAGAACCATGAATCTTGGATCTTATTCAGTCATGCACCAAAAAACAACCACCATACAACGCACTTCAGTTTAAAGATGTGTCATAGAAGCTGAGTTGAAAAGCAGAACTTGGTAAACTAATCTCAGGAATGTTGGTTTATTACCCACCGTAGTTTCTGGTTATACTGCTTGACTTTTTCTAGT
Organism: Theristicus caerulescens; assembly: GCA_020745775.1. Classification (NCBI taxonomy): domain Eukaryota; kingdom Metazoa; phylum Chordata; class Aves; order Pelecaniformes; family Threskiornithidae; genus Theristicus; species Theristicus caerulescens. The sequence continues at coordinate 130,657,633 of CM036558.1, read as the reverse complement.
GAGGTTGCATTAATCTGAGCTTGAAATTCTTCTACTGAGACACTGTCTCTGTAATAATATCCTTCCATGCTCTCCAATGCTGTGAAAAGAGAAAGGAGAATGGAGAATAGAAAAATCAGTATTAAATATTTAGTATTCGTTCACACACTAGTGAATTACTTTTTAACCTTGAGACTGTGACCCCACTATGGATTGCTGAGCTGTTTCCGTATGTCATCAAATTCATACAGATCTCTCTTTAAGATTTCATTTACAAGAAAAATTATATTTCTTGCCCTGTGGAAAATATAAAGGAGAGCGCTAGTTTGAGTTCTGTTGCTCTAATTAAAGTACTCCTGCCCTGTGAATGTAAATGTGGTTTTTAGTTCTGATATATCCTGGAAGAACACAGTAGAATGAGCTTGGGTAGAGGAAAGAAAGGATTAATTAGCAGCTACTTTCACGGAGGGATGCCTAACAACTTGTGAAGCCCAATTTTGGGAGGTGTAGAGCACTTGAACCTCTAGTTATTCCCACTGATAATGTGAATGCCTGCTTCTGGATCAAGTAAAGCAAACTTCTCTGGATCTCTGAAAATGCCCTGTAAGTTCCTTTTCAGGGATCAGGTAAGCTTCTAAAGTCAAATACTTGACTATGTCCACCTTTGTTGTATTCACTTCACCAAAGCAAGAATGAACATTGCTACGAGAACTCACGAATTAAACAAAGACTTCCATTAAAGGAAGGATCGTATGTCCTTCTCATACAATCATTGCACAGAAATTAAAAGGTGGCAAAAATGAACAAACTACCATTCCGTTTTGGGATGCTCTTCCTAGCAATAGTTTTCAAAAAAAGAAAGAAAGAAAAACAAAACATTCCCCCAGCCCCTTTAATTTAGATACTCAGGGAAGTTTAACCTTTTCTTTAGCCAAGTCAAATCAAGTGTTTGAAAGGTTCTCAAGAAAATTCGGACTGGAAAAATCAAGATCTTCACATTAAGAGGTTAACCTTATTATAACATAAAACACAGGCTCTTGGTGAAATAGTTTTTTGGGGGAGAAGAATTAAAGTCTTTACAATTAGGAATATTGCCACTTTAATAATCCACACACATTTTAAGAATTCATCACACTACCAGAAAATGCAAGCAATAAGCAGAGTTCTGATGGAAACATGCTGCCGCCTTACAGCTTCAGCTGCACACAGAATATTAATTCTGCTTGTACTGCTTAATATGACCAGTTAATAAATAATTCATTCATTGTGAAAGAACATGCAAATTGCACTCCCCTTCTGTGCTTTCAGAGTTTGTAATTCTACTTTTGTGCGACAAATATTAAATTTCAACAGTCAGACTTGCTTCTTAACTTCCTTGGTGCTAAGTCACACCAGAAAGCCCCCACAAAAATATCCACTGAACTCCATTTAGAATAGCATGTTAGTGCAAACAGAGTTGTTAATCCGTACTGCTTATTTTACTGGCATAAAGTTGGTTTTATCCAATTAGATTACCCAACCGGGAAACCCAGTCATCTGTCGGGACTGGCTGGAGCACACAGTTCTGCCTCTACAGGCACTGCAGGGGCCACGCTCACGGGTGCTGGCAGGGAATCCCACAGTGCGTGCTTTGGCTCTCCCCTTTTTGAAGGGTTTAACATTTTTCTACCTAATATATTAGAAAGCTCTTTTGTAAGGAAGCTTTCCTTAAAAACATGTCTTCTATGGTATTCTTGAATCCGAGTTAGGATATTATGGTCTGAATGCATAGACAACTGAATGGGAAAAAAACCTGGGAGGATGGGTGGGCTCAAAGGGTAGTAACTACTGGGACATGGTCTACCTAGGGGCCCAATACAAGCAGAATACCACAGAGATCTATATTGTTCAACATCTTTATCACTGACCTGGAGGAGGTAAGTCAAGTTTGCAGCTAATACCAAATTGGGAGAAGCAGTGGATATACTCAAGTGCAGGGTCACCTAGAGAGGGACCTAGAGAGGCTGGAGTAATGGGCCAGCAGGAACCTTGTGAAACTGAACAAGGACAAATGTCAAGTCCTGCACCTGGGAAGGTAGAGCCTAAAGAGCAGCTCTGCTGAGAAGGACCTCAGGGTCATGTTAGACAGCAAGCTGAACATAAGCCTGCAGTGCTCTCTGGCAACCAAGAAGGCCAAGAGGATCCTAAACTGTATTAACACAAGCATGGCCAGCAGACTGAAAGAAGTGCTTGTCCTCACTTTACTCAACACTCATTAGATAGCATCTTGAATACTGTGTCTAATTTTGGGCCCCACAGTACACAAAGGCTGTTGATCAACTGGAAAGAGTTGAGTAGAGGGCCATCAAGATGGTCATGGGGTGGAGCACACACTCTGTGAGGAGAGGCTGAGGGACCTGAGCTTGTTCAGCCTGTACAAGTGATGGCTTTGGGGCAGACCTACCAGCCAGGTGCCATTAGCTACCAGGAGGTCAGCAAGAAGACAGAGCCAGCCTCTTCACAATGATTTATGCTGGCAGGACAAGAGGCAATGGACGTAAATTGAAACAAGAGATGCTTCAACTTGATAGAAAGAAAACACTTTTTCACCATTAGGGAAGTTAAGTAGAAGAATAGGTTACCCAAGAGGTAAAAAAAGTTTGATGGCAGCTAAGCCAAATCTCATAGGAAAGAAGTAAAAAACGGAATCCCGATTCACTCATTAATGAGGAAAAAAAAAACAAAATAATGATTTAAACACTAGGATTTAACTTCTTATCCAGGACTTCTTACTCTTGGATTCTAATGGACTATTTTGAAGGGGGATCCTTGAAAATTAAAGAAATTTTGTATGATAAAGAAAGAAGAAATCTTCTATATTACTGAAAATTATTATGCAGATGTAACACTTGAATGAATCTTTGCCCTTTTCCTTTAGCTGACTACAAAGATGTTTACGCTAAGACTCAAATATTTTGGGCTTCTGGAAAAAGAAAGGGAAAAAAATTCTGCAAAATAAATTCTGTAGCACACTGAATCCCCTCCTGAACCTAAAAAAAATTAGTATTTCCAGGATTTCATCTGAACCAAGGTATTTTCTGTTCTCTTTCATGTGCCTTTTTGTCTGCTCTACTGAAATGTGTCTCCTGCTCAGTGTTCTCATTTTCCCCTATGACTGAAATCAATCTGTTCAAAAGAAATCCACTGAAGTCTCTCTTTATTAGTTTGTTTAAAAATCAGACTTCGGGGATCTTATTCTTAAAAAAATGGTGTGTTTTAAGTTTACAGTAAGTTGGGCTATTTCTTCATGTGTCTTACTGTTTGCTATTTCCTTTTACGTCCTCCTTATGTATCAGAGACCAAACCTTCCTCAAAACCTTCATTTGTATGCCTGACTTCTGCCTATTCCACATAGACCCTGGAAGCCTTTTGCAAGGTACGGAGTACTTTCAGCTCCCTCTGAAATCAAAGGCGGCTCAAGGCAATCAGCACCTCACATTCACCATTTCAGTGAATCAAACTCCACACTCCTGATGACTGTAATGACACTGCAGCTAACGCAGGCTGCCTGCAATTTATGAACAGTCTGAGCATCAGCGCCACCATTCATCACTTTGGTAACGTTTGCAGTGTCGTAACTACAAAAGCCTGAAAATGTTATTTAAGTCTTCATAACATTTTAAAGAGACAGAATTCTCAGGGGATAACAATGTAGTCCTTAAATTTGAAGTAACAGGAAGAGATTACAATAGCATTTGGAATGCAAAACACTTTTAAAAGCAAGTTTCATGGTCTGACTATTGTCCGCTAATGTCTACAAAGAACAAAACAATATTGATGAAAGAGGATTCATTCTTTGGTGTTGGAATCATGTAACAGGTATAAACGTAGAAATGTATACCCATGCTTCTCTTTTTATTGCAAATCACAGCATTTCTTAAATTCACATTTCAATTCAAAGTTCTCAATAAATGCCCACATTAAAGTTACAAAATATTTAAATCAGAGTGAATAAGTAGGGTTTTAAAGGGAGTTAAATATTATGTGAAAAAACTGGGGGGGGGGGGTGTAATTAAAACTGAAGTTACCTTGTGAAAAAAGCACTGGGTGGATTTTAAATCCCCCTCCATTCTTCAGCCTTTGAGGAAGCTGTTCAAAATGGTAACTATCAAGGTAGAAGTAAACCTTCAGGGTTTGCCGGCTTCCTTCTGCTTGGTATGTGATTGGTACATCTAAGAACACAGTCAGTGTTACTATTTCATTAAAAGCAATGACACGTCCTTTTCCAGAAACTGTTGCACCCAAAATTCACACAGTTAGACAAAAATCACTGCAGACACAAAACGAATACATGCAGTATTTTACATTATACTCAGTGTTGCTGTGGTCACTTTTGGCCTATCCATTATGAGGAAGCAGATAAACAGAAAAGCAGTGACTGTCATCTTTGCCAGCCTGTCAATGACAACAAAAATACTATGCAAATAATGTAGTTGGCAACATCCTACTTGTACTCCCTGTAAATCTGAAGAAACATCTATGTACAGCACATAGTTTGAAATCACTGGAAGGATACCTTTAGCCATATTTCACATGCCTTCCTCAGGTGCACAATGTATAAGGTCAGTGTGATAGATAGAGTCAGATTCTCCTCAGATTTGTGTGGGATAGATATACAGTAGCTACCAGCATATTCATTAAATTATTATTAAAAATCAGGACTCAACTGAGAAAACAAATGTATTATGGTAGAATATATAAAACTGTAAGAGCACATTTCATTACACTTTGACAAGCTAAATGTCATAATACATCCATTGGTGTAGAGTTCAGGGCAACTAGCAGTATCATTTTGCAGTTACAGTGATTCTCCAACATATGTTTTGTGTATTATGCCAGATGATCAACAGGTAATGACCATTAGCAAAAGCTGACAAAAATTTTCCATTTAGCTAAATGTTTCAGAGGAAGTCACTTTAATTCAATTTAAGTTTTGTACGTATTTCCTGTTTAAGGATCATTTCCATACAAAAGTCTCCAAGTTGAAAGCAGTAACAATAAAATTTAGTGATTTGCATTAATAATATTATTATGTAGTTTTTACACTGTTTGCATAAATTATTTTATACCTAAATGGAAAAGATTCCAAAGGAACATTTTTCACTATTTTTGGTAATAAGAAAAAGACTTTTTTTTCTTTTATTGATTATGCAGAATCATAAATGGAAAAAACAAATTTGCCAGTTCCTTGCCTTCTGTAACTACAGTGAGGATGACTGTGGTGGCAACACTTAAACCAAAAGGAAATACAGAGTTTATCACAATCCTAGAACACATGGACTTTCCATTTCTCTCTGTTTTAGCACAGACACCTCAGATGGAAGATACAGCAATATGAACAGTTCATGACATAGGCATGGGGTTAACTCCCCATCAGGAGGCCCTCCTGTAACTCCAGTTCCATGTTGTTACCTGGCTTGACAGGGCTTCTTTTTACAACAAACACTCTGAACAGGGTCCTTACTTGAATTATACAGAAATAAATATGGTCTTATATACGTTAATTTCTACCTGACTACAAGCCCTGCGCTACTGAATTCTTGGGAGCATGGGCAGCTTTGTGGAGGAATTTTGTGTCTTCTGGTTTTGTTACAGCAGAAGTTCTCTCATGTGTGGTCTCGATCCAGCAAGGGAATTGTTCTAGCTAGAAAAGCTTGATGTGAAGCAGACATGCTTTCCTCCCTTCCCAGGGGAGTTATGAGACTTCTTAGGAAAAAATGAGGGCTTTTTGCTCACTACACAAAGTTCACTGCAGGAAAATCTCTACTGGCTGAAAACATATTAATAAAGGAGTGGCTGAAAATGAGTGAAGGGTATAAACAGCAGACTGCGAAGACAGTCCCTTCCTGTGAGTTGGGCAAGTACTGGGAGGAAGCGTTCAGGACCCTGATTGTCTGCACCAGCAGGTCTCAAAGAAAGTTCCTTGCACAATTTAAAGCTATCCTAATAGTCTTTGCCGTCTCCTTTCAAGGCACTCTTCCAAGATTGACTTTGTCTTTCGGATGATAAAATGACATGGTTTTTATGCTTCTCCATCTCATCTCAGTTGCTTTTCTCTATTAAGACCTTCAAGCTTATTTTCTCTTCAGTAACAACTAGACCTTCCAGGGACTTTCCTGATGCAGTCACATACTCCCAATGGAAAATTCAGTTAAGTAAACAGTTTTGCCCCCAAGGTTACTGACATTGCCAGATAATGATTCTGCATTGTCACTGATGTTAGCTGTATTGCAGGAAATCTAGGAATATTAGGAGAGCTACAGATCTACCAATTCTCCACAATCCCAAGTTATATAATATTCCCTGTGGGAGGTAATGTTCTAGGAGAGAAAAATGTTACAAATACAGAAAATGTTTCTGAACAGTAAAGCCCAGATATTAATTATAATTACTCACTCGCAACTAGTGGTTCTGGCTCGGATTGTCTGAAGTGAAAAGTAACTTTTTCCAAGTCAAACAGTGCAATCAATGTATCTTCTAGCATGGCTTGCTCATCAGCCTAAAAAGGGCAAAAGAAAAAGTGAAATGGTCATTTCAGCCAGATGTTTTCCCTACCAGAAATAATATGGGAGCAAGACATAAAAGTAACTACAGAATGTTGCACAACATTTAATTGATGCAACGTATAACCTAATTAACTCCTAGATAATGTAAGTATCTTTGTTTCTATTGGCACTTTTCCTTTTATTTCTAGTCCAAGATTATTAAAATGAATGTTAGCGTTTCACATAGTAAATTAACAGGTAATTTATAGCTACCATTACTTCTCATGGCCTTTAATCAAACAATACTGTAATTATTCTTTATGTAAGATACCAGACTTCAACAGCTTGTCTTGACACCAGGTCCAGCTTGTAAATTAACAGAGGGGAAATGTGAAAAACAAATTATTCTTTTAGCAATTTTCTTTAAAAAAATGCCATAACTTTAGCATTTCATGTATAAACGACAGATGAGAGTTCATCATGTCCACTCTAAGCACCAATAATTGAACCAGTAGCTCAGAGCAAGTACAGCTCAGGGTGATTTGCACCTTCACCTACAAAATTCTAGATGCAAGTCAAGTATGCAGAGATGTGAATATTCTCATTTGTACCTATGGTTCACTCTGTGTACTCCTGTGCTGAAGAGATAGCTAAAGAGATCCAGACTAATTTACCAAAAAAGCTTCAGGAAATAAATTACTAACTTCTCAGGACACTTTACCGAACCTTTAAAAAGGAAAATAGTCATCTACAAGTACGGTTATCTTGAGTTAAATATGCAGAGCAATTCTAGCAGAAATCAATAATCACTTAAAGTAATTCTATTCTTTATATAACCCTCCTCTAGCACCTCAAGTTAGCAAGAGCCAAATGGAAATCTGAGGCATGCATTTTTCCTCCTCTAAGAACTGAAACAGTAGGAAGGCAAAGAATAATAAACTAGCTGCCTATAAAATAAGAATAAACTATAGCTTACTGAATTATAGAAAGGAAAAAAAAAATCCATGGTTTTCCCAGATCTATATAGTGAAATAGCATTCCCCTTTGTATTTATGAAAAAGCAAAGCTGCTAGAAATATTTTGTGTCCTGGTTCAATTTATGAAGTCTCTATGGACAGAGCAGTTTTATCAGCAGAATAGTCTGAAAACCATTCAGTGACATGGGAAATCTTTGCACAACTGCTCATTCTTTACTGAACTCTGGCCATAATGAGTGTAATTTCCTTCAAATACCCTTGTTTAAAATAACACGGATCATTTGTAAGCAAAACAGTGCTGAGAAGGTATTGAAAAAGTTGCCTTTAAATACTTCTCCCTTGGTTAAGAACAGTTAGACAGAAGAGACTAAATTTAATTTTATTTTCAATTCAATAATGCATACTGCTGGTATCTGATTACATGAAAATAGCTAAGTAGCATGCATTCTCACTACAAAGGGAATCTCTACAATCTTGAAAGAAAAAACAGAAGTATTCAGTGCTGTAAAGACAACAGCTATTTCGTGATAACATGACAACTAAGCACATGGAAAAACATAAGACAGACACCAACTGAATTTACTCTTGAACTCTGAGGTCTCCAGCACCAGGACATGTTGGTGCTGCATGGTGCTAAAAAGCATCCAAAACTCAAGAGCTCCCCTGACTGTGCTTTCTTCACATACTCCTCATGTGGATAAAGAGCCCTCCTGTTTCTCTCAGGCACTGACTTTATCTGTTTTTAAGCTGCACACCTCGTCCTGACATACCCTGTCCCATGCAAGCCCATGTAGGTACCTCAGCTACCTGTGAGGTAGTTGCTCACACTAGCTCAAGTCAATGCTCTCCAACAATACTATAGACTAATACTTTATGATTGTGATTTAGAAATACCTTTATTTTTATTGATCTCTTCTGCTTCTAAAGTTTATCAGGTCAACTTGTCAGCAATTTGCTGCCGAGATAGACAAGGCATGGAAGGATGACCTTTGATACTAGAAACATCGTCTGGTTTTTGTGTGGACTTTTATACAGTAGGATGTACCAAATCAGTTATTTTCAGTGAGCGACTCCAGAGGTTGAGAAGACTGCCATGGAGCAGACTGCACAGACTGCTTCACAGTTCTTCAGGTTAGCAGGAACCAGTCCAGTGGGAGAAGCAGCTTAAATAGCTGAAGAAGCACTTTGGATAACTGGGGATTAGAGGACTACAAAGCCGTGTCTCTTTTTTAATTGTTTCTTAAGCCATGGCTCTTTGCCAAGCCTTGTGAAGAAATAGCAGATTTCCAGTTACCCTGACAGGCTACGAGGATTTGCCCTATGACAGGAGCAAAACAGACTAGCGTGTCTAGTCCTTCAGCTACTACAGACCTACTGTTTTTGGGGGGATAAAATTATCCAAACCAGGTATTTTATTTATCTTGTATTGCTGCTTATTGCAAACTGAGGTTCTGGTTATCACCTAATACTACATTCACCCTAGGGAACAGCTACAATAGTGGTGGGAAGTCAAGGGTAAACTCACTATCTGCTAACTCAAAACAAACATAGTGCTGTCTTTGTGGAAAACATATTTCCCATATCATAAACAAACACTTCCCATATCTGTAATTATCTAAATCGCAAATTGTCCAAATAGCAGCTAATTAAGTAACAAGCTAAGCACAAAGGACACAGAAAATCACATTTATGACTAAGGCTGTTTAACTGTGCCCCTGGTCCAGGGAACAAATACGGGCTGTGATGAAGCATGCCACATGAGAAGTCTTACCATGTTAGGCGAGAGCAGGGACTGGAAATGAAGGAGAAGACCCGCACTGGCTATCTGTTCCAACCACCTTCTGCTGGCCTCCAGCGTCTCCATTTCATATTCTTTGTTGTTGTCAAACATCTGATTTAAGGCCACCATTAGCTGCTCTGAAAAAGCACAGACTGTGGCCACTAGGCTCTGACAGAAGACCATGTCTCGCCTCAGTTGTATCTCGCTGTCTGTGATGGATAAAAGCCAAAAGAGGGAAAGCAAAAACGGAGCAGGAGATTAATTAACAGCAAAGGAACTGGGCTGGAATTTTTTTCTTTGTCTAAAAAACAAGTCATTTTAATGTAAAGTAAATTACAAGTTTACAGCCTAATGTTATTCCCAGTAAATAGCACTCCATGACCAAAACTGCCATTTTCCACATTAAAAGATTATTTTATAATTCTAAAATTATACAGAAATGTATTTAAAATCTGGACTTTAAAGTAGTTCTTCACAAACAATGTTATGTTTATCTTGTAGATTTTAATGCCATCGATTCTGTGTGCTTTTGGTGTTACAAAGTGATGGATGTGAGTCGGATCTCTTTGCTGCAATGTGAGAACCAGCTGCGCACAAAAACTTTTACTTTCCACAGGAAAGCAAGCATAGTCAGAAGTTCTTAATATGACTGCATCATCTGGTCAACTCCACAGCTACCAGCTGGGTAGGGCAGATGAAGACTACCTGCTGTGAAGTGCAGACAGGGCATATAGGAGTGTTGCTACCAGAACACAATCTATCCAAATACAATATATGTATGAATATGAAATCTATAAAATAAGCACAGAGCAGCATCACATATCCAGGAAGCAGCAGAGATTTACGGTGTCAGGAAAGTCCATGACAGGTCCCTCGGTAGAAGTCTATGGAATCATTAGCAGCTGATTTAAATTAAGGACGAGCTAACCTACCAATTTATTCTGGAGGGCACAGGCATTAGATTAGCTAAAGGTCAAATGAGTTAGAAAGGGAAACATGTTCTCAATAAAGCACAAAATTGTGGTAATAAATATTCATTGCTTCCTCCTTCTCCTCTTTTCTGAAGATCTTCAAGTATTTTTATCATTATGAGCTGTTAGGCAAACATCAATCACAAATGGTACAGGTAGACTTAATCTTTCTCCGAGCAAGAGAAGATTAGGTGATATTGAGGTCTTTCCAAGGCCTAAAATCTTTGTCCTCACTTTTAGATTCCTCTGCCTCTAAGAGGCTTAGCTCCTTTTCCACCTTCTCTATGGAGCTAGCAAGACTTTAGATGACTGGGTAAGTCAGCAGAAATAATTCTGTACTGACAAAATTAATACTGACTTTAAAAATGTGCTTTTCTTGGACTCCAAGTATTTCTCAAAGTAACTCCATTCTGTCTGTTTTCCTTCTGAGATCTTCTTCAATCTTTTCCTCGACTATTGATAATAGTGACCACTTGATTCCATTTGCCAGCCTCTCAGCACCTCAGGAAAGTTTTCCATAAATGGTCTAATCACTACTGCTTCTGCACTGTGACTCATGACTTTTTGTTTTGATTATTAAAATTAACGTCTCTCTCTCCCCACTCTCTCAAGTTGTGCAGAACCCAGTACAAACAGAATTTTCATCTTTAAAAACTCCACCATCTCCAGCTTCAAAAATCCCACTGGCTTCTCCACGGTCAAAAACTGCCCAATGTCACAGCGGCGCTCAGGGATTTGAGCCCAACACACATTCTCTCTCCTCGCTTTGCTCAGTTTCATCTCGGCTTGTCTAACAGCAGCTGACTTTCAGTGCCTTCCTCTGTCCTGCCTGCTTCTGAAACAGCCCTCTTGTGTCTCCAACACCTCATTTCCAAATTTCATTTAATACTACTTGAACATCAGATACTGCATACAAGAGCACTTTGGGCTCTTTTTACAAAAAGATTTTTATACAAAAAAACCCTACAGAATTTAAGAACTTATGAAACCACGTAAACAGGGAAAACTGCTTTAAAAAAAAAAAATCAAGTCTGGGGTATTTTCTCAGGCCACTTGTTTTAAAACAACTGAGGAATTACTAAAAACTTCTATAATATTTGGAAGAAATCTGAGAACAAAGAAATGTTATATTCCCCTTTAAAAAACTGCTGTTATGTGTCATAACAAAATCATGAAATAATAATGCATTCATATAGTGCTGCAAGATGGTTAATATAATCAGCTTTTACAGTCAAATGTGACTGCTTACTTGAACACTTATGCACCTACAAACTGTAGAGAATCTTCTGCCGTAAGTATTATTTTCTAAATACTGATTTATCAACATTTATTTTGCAGACATACATGCCTATTTTGTGTATTTGAAGCTGTACGCTGTATGAGGTGATGGTAGAATAATACACAGAATAATCAGACCCCTTCCAAAAAGGAGGGACTTAAAAAAAGGCGTTCTCTAAAAAAAAGATAAAAGGAAAGGTATGGGTTAGAATAGTAAGGTAAGTGTGGAAATAGACAGGAATAAAGAGAAAAGAAAAAAGGTAGGAAATAGGAAAAAGCCCCAAAGAAGAAACACAGCAGAAGTACCGTGCACAAGCTCAGTTTTTTAGTAGTTACTTCATCTGCCAAGATCCAAAGTAAATGACGAGAGAAGGTATTTTGCATTAAAAAAAAAAAAAATGTGCAACGTTTGTTAGAAATGTCTTCGGAATAGTTGTGTTCTTCAGGAATCCTCACTGTAAACACAGGGGTAAAGTTGTTGATTATCAGGTTTTCGTGTTTGAGATTTTTCCCCTTTCTCTAAACACAGTATTCTGTCCAAAAGCAAAAAAAAAAATCTCAAACCATCCACATTCATTTCCCCCACTCCCAAAACAAGCAAAATTACCTGTATACTCAAGAAGCGCCAAGAGTATTCGTGCCTTCACCTCTTAAAGAAAAAAGAAAATATATTGAGGTCATGGTTAAAAATATTTTCACCAACATAATAATGCATTCGCAGTTTCTCATTTTATACCAGCTTAACTCTAACGTCTTGTGTAGGCAATCCTGATTTATACCTACAAAACAGTAATGAGTCTCAACTTCACTTAATTTTACATATGACTTGATAAAATTGATAATCAAAAGCACCAATGCTGAGAAAGACACACGAAGAGGCAGCTGCTATCTCAGAGTACACGTGTACCAGCTGGCCAGTGCAAGTCCACATATGAAGAATTCCACCCTTAAAACTTTCAAAAACAAGACCAGTTTCCACTGATTCCCACACTACCCCAATTCTTTCTTTTTTCTTTTCCCTCTCATGTTCCATACTTAAAAATCTCACATTATCCTCATTTGAATGTATACCAAATCATCCAGGAAAAATACAACAGCATTTTCACTTTATTCTCAGCCTTCAGGATTTTATTTTGCTTCAAATATTTCTTTTCACTTAACAATCTACGAAGTAAAAAAGCACAGATTAAAAAAAAAGTCTTAATTTACACTGACAGAAATTTGGGTTTATAACTCTTTATATTGTGGTTTTGTTTTGGGTTTTTTTTGGGGGGGAGGGGGCGGGGGGGGGGAGGGGTGTCTCAAAGTGTGCATGCTGAAGGAAGTGATTCTTCCCCTCTACCATGTACCAGAGCACAAATTGAAATGTGTGAACCACCACTGCAAGGAACAGGCAGATTAAAAAGCTGCCATAACCTTAGAAGAGTTCAAACTTCCAGCACACCAGCTGTCCTACAGTAACTGCCTACAGGAACACACAGCTACTTCACACGCTTTCGCATCTTTCCAAACTTTCTTTTGCACACCCAATTTTCTGTGCAGTCCTCTTCCAAGCCCTGCTCAGCTGACCAGCAGAGCTGCTATGGGGTATATGGACAATAGGACAATTTGGGAACATGTTGCCCCCTACTAAAACTAACTTAATAGGTTTGAAATTTGAATTGTTTGAAATTTGAATACAATTCAGATGATGGAACTGACGTTGGAGTTGACTGTATCAACACCACAGTCTGGATTCTGTGTGTACTTGAACCTATCTATGAAAAGTCAGAATCTTCCCCAAAGGTGACTACGCTTAAAAAAGAAGAAAACCTTTCAAGCCCTATCTTCATCTGTGCTGTACACACACTGCGAAAAGAACTGGCAGCGCATACGCTTCTGAAATGCATGCCCATGGTATCTCAAATACAAGCATCAAAACACTCAAAATTACTGGTTATTCTTGAAAATTGCCTGGTGATAGGTCTTTGCCTTAGCCTTCTTTCTTTTGAAAAAAAACTTACAGAGATTAATAACTTAGCATCTTGGAGTCTGAACATAGCTTAGTAACTGAAAATACAATATAGGGAACTACAGTTTTTATCTGAAGACTTTAGATACATTGAGGCGATTACTGGCAGCTTGTTTTGTATGAGGTTTGTTGGATCTCTGAATTCAAAAGCATTTGAGGTACCTATAAATAATGATTTCCTGCTTATGGGAAAATTACAGGACACTGCAACTCTCCTTTATCATTGCTATAAGTCTGCTCCATTTCAAAATATACCCACAGGCAAGAGAGTATTTTTAGGTTATTTGTATAAATAGAGACTTACCTGGGGTTACAAGTGAACCTTGGATGTCAAGCATTTGTTTTTCAATAAATTCCAAATGCTATGGAAGTTTTCACCCCTTCTTGCTACATGGTGTATGGAAAGGAATAAGTCCCTAGCAATTTCTCCTTAGATTACATGATTTGTAATGCAAGATGCCTTCAACTTCTTTTATTCTTAAACATTCTTTTGTACTACTTTTTTTTTTTTTTTAATCATGCTATTCTGCTATTCTGATCTTTGCCAGTAAAGGCTAGATTTTAGTTTTATTTTGTTTCTCACATCCGAAAATATTTTTGAAATAAGACTGAGATTTGCACTGCATGTTTTATGATTTCAGTTGAAATACATTTTTTATACCTTTAATGACTGAAAGGCTCCTTCACTCCTCACTCCTAATTTAAATTAAAATAGATGTGAACTTTCTCAATTGCATAGTATTTCCTGTTTACACTTAAAATTATTGTGCTAGCAAAACAACTGCACTTACTCATGCAGTTATGTGACTAGCTGACTAGAAATCTGACTTGCTCTAAAACATATCTTCTTTTGACCAAAAATCTTACCTTTGTTTTCTGTGGGGAAAAAGCAACTACAGAAATTTCTCCTCCTCTTTGTTCTCTTTACACCTTTCTGCTGTTATGTTGGCCAGTTTTGGTTTTACCTTCCTTCTGAAGGATCCCTTTCGTTCCATCCATCTTGTTGATCTTCCTGGTTCCTACTCAAGTCATCCCTTGGCTTTTCCTCTTGTGCTGTCCGATTCTCATGTTTCATATCTCACGTACATCCAGAATCCTGTACCTACGTTATTCTTTCTCTATTCAGTGACTGTTGAATTCCTGCCCTGACTACTGCTCTCTCCTGCACCAAAATGAAGCGCTCCATCTTCAAAGATCTGCCTGTGCCAACAACTTCTCTTTCTTGGTTTAACAACTTAGTAGGCCCAGTCACTCCAAGAAATCACTTTCATCTTTTCTTTAGTTACTTAGCTCCAGATAAATCCTCCTAGAATCTCTATACTACTTCAGAGAACTCTCCAATTCTATCAACCTGATTAGCCTTCTAGGGCTGCCTTTTACTGTAACCATAGAAAACTTTTCTTCCTCTAATGATATGGTAGGACAAATGAAATGAGACAAAGCAATCTCCACATATGTTTTAAATTTACTGTCAAGGAAGGTTTGGTTCATTTTTTTCTTTTTTTTTTTTTTTAATCTGTGCAAACCTTCATAGATATTTTTTAAAAATTGTTCTCTCAATTCCAATACTAATAAAAAGAAAACTGACAGACCAGAACAATCATCCTCAAGGCATTTTGAGTTTTCCTATTTCTTCATATTTATTACACAAAGTAAATAAAAAGAATCCTAAGATCTAGGACTTAAAATGTCTCATTTTTGTGGGGTTCCCATGTCTCCTTCTGCTTTAAAGCACTACTCAGTCTAATCTAATACAATACATTCTACAATGCAACAGAACAATGAGTAAAATATTATAACAGCCTGTGATATTTTTATGAAAATAAAAATGAGTCAGTTTTCAATAAGGAGATGCATTTGCTGAAAGTATTCAACCTTACTTTAGCATTAATCAATAATGGTTAAGTATGTTTATAACAATTGGAGGTTTTAATTACAACAATTTTTTCCCCATGGTGAACAAAGTTGTGCCTGTGGTCTCCTTTGACTGCTTCCTCTAGAACCTGCTAGAAGAGACAAATATATCTGCTTGCCTCAATTATTAAAATACTGCCTTTTACTTATACCCAAACATGAAGATTCTTCTAAAATCCCAAGACTTTGTTCAACTTGTTCTCAAAGCCCAACTAAGCAGTCAAATTAGGGGACATCTTTTGTTTTTTCTGAATCAGGCAAATAACAGGGAAAAAGGGGAGATAAATCTCTGTATCATGTGTTAGGTTTTCAGCCAGAAAAAGCTCAGGGCAGTACTAGTGGTTCTTCTAGGTATCCCAACCATTTGTGAACACAATGCACAATGGCAAGATTGGAAAGGAGAAAACAAGACATAGAGATATGAAGGGAAAATTTAGCTGCTAAAGCATTTTTAACCCTGCTTTGTGCTCATCTGATTTCAGTTAGATCCAGCTGCCGGTTGTGTCTCAAGTTTAATTTATACAGGCCTAAGCCTGTCTAAATCACAGCAGTCTCCCAAAACGGCCTGAGGGGCACACTTCTGCCCTGAAACTTTTCAACACTGAATTACATATACCTGTCCAGACACGCCTTGGAAACTAAGGCTTGAGAATCAATTATTCACTTCCATTCTCCTTTTTCTCCTTCATGCTATTTGTGCCAGGGAAGCCACAAGACCCTGGGCTTTCAGGTATCCATTGCATCACACCAACTCCTTGGTCCCACAGGCAAATCAAAATTATGACAAAGATGTGGATCATGATTCTCCAGAGTACTTCTCAGGAACAAGTATTAGTGATACCAGTTTGGGGAGCGGTGGTGGAATAGGAATCAAATTAAAGAAAAAAGAAAAAACACAAAATAATAGAAAGATGTAAAGACTGATTGTGAATAAACAACCTAAGATCATAATTTTACATGTAAACCCATGTATTTGGTTAAGAAGATGGTACAGAAGCCAGCTGTTGGAAATCTCTGACACAAGCTCAGATGCCATGGATGGAAAGGGAGAGGAATGAATATTTAAAATTGGCAGACAACTTCTGAGACACAGTGATGAAAGAAGGTAAGACAGAGTGTGTGCTGTCCTTGAACAGCACAAGAATAATGCCTTTTACTATTTAGCTCTCTGAACCATGCACCATTCACAAGCATGACAGTTGCGATAAAGTTAGTTACTAAATTTATTAAGAGAGAAAACCTTTTTTAATCCTAATTTCTAAAACAGTAGAAAATGCCAACAGTTTTATTGTTCTGTAAACATCAAGATTCCTTCTGATAAATATCACCATTACATTATAGTAGTACTGTAAAAAGAGAAGTTTTGTATTACAGAGAAGCAGCAAGTCATTTGGACCTTGCTGAACTCTCCCACAAAATTTTGTGGTAGATTTAAAACCAAATTTATCTGAATAACCTCAGCTCAATATTGAGGGTATATGACCAATATTGAAATGGGTTAAGTCTATTAGTTCTATTTATGGGCAAACAAGTTATGTGAAAATGGTCTGTTAGGCTTGACTTCAGAAGGGGGGCAATGAAGGACTGTTAAAGACACATTTCCATTCCTCCTGAACTGTGAAAGAAACCATGATTAATATTTGAATATAATTTGGTTTAGGCTGAAGACAGACCTGTAGAAAAAAGGATCCAAAAATATTTATTCATTTTTCACTCAGTAACAGCCACCATTAAACTAAAAGTATTCTTAGTATTAGAGAGTCAACTCACTGTGATTGACTCAAAAAATAGGAGATATTTTTGTCATTGTTTTTATAATTTTCTAACCCAGGGTCTGAAAATATGATTGTATCTGAAATAAGAAATACCAAAAGTCAGAGAAGGAGGAGTTTGTTTGGTTTGGCCAGTTGGTTTTTGAAGGTTTATCTTAATAAAACTTATCACAGAGCTCTTTTCCAGTGATCTGAAATTTAGCAGTTTCCTTATGGGACACCATGGAAATAGGCCAACAAAACAAAAGAAGCTAAACATACACACAAATCATTTAAAGCTAGACCTGACACAAGTTTTGTTCCCATGTAGACTCCTAGGGCAAGTAGTTTTATAAAAATCATTTTGCTCATTATTTCTGTTTCTCTATCAAACAGCACAGGAAACAAAGCAGAAGCTACAGGCAAGATTTTCTGGAGAGGAAATCTCAGTTACTTTCTTACGAAGCCAGCAGAGAGGGCAGAAAACCCAAGCTCCATTGTCACTTGGTGGTGAACAGAAGCAGAGTACTAGGTAACTTTCAGATACTGGTGGGAGGGAGGTGGAGGAGGAGGAGTGGTAGGACCAGTTGTGATGGAGTAAGTGAAAACCAGTAGAAGAGGTTTGGCTTCATGGAAGAAGAGGGAGCATGGTTTTAGAGGGATAATGATTCCAGATCAATGACAGATAAGAGCAAGATATAGGACAAAAGTTGTCCTGCGGAGTCTTCATCTTTCCATTTAAGATGGTAGAAAAAAAGGAGTTTAATTGCAAGGAAAGCCCCATTCTGGTGTATCAGTCCCATGAAGTTCTGTGACAAATGAGTCAAGCCCACTGGACTTCAGCAGCAACTGAAATAACGTAGCACATGCAACATATGGTTCATTTGTTTTCACTTGTCAGAAGAGGTAATTTTCTCTTCAGTATCTGAAGCCAACAGGGTACACACGAGACAGCTGAGATATACTCCACTAACCTTGTTACTAAGAACACAAAGAAGTCCTGAAATTCATGCATTTCCCTCCACTACACTGTGTTCAGCAAACCTTGCCTAGCAGCAACATGATGCAGTTTTATCTTTCCCCTTCCCTTCTCCAGGCTCTCTATGGTTAATGAAGTGTTTATTTATGGTCGTGTTGTTCTTACTAACCTTCAACAAATTTTCTGATATTCTGGGCAAGACTGCGGACGCTGCTGGGGAGGTTCCAAGGGTCTTGCTTGATGTGGAGTCGTAGCCTCTTTGGACAGTTAAGCTTCGGTTCCATTTCCTGCTGAAACTCTAAGCAAGGACAAAAATAGTATTTTTCTGCTTAAACCTCCTGAGAAAGCCACAGTAAGACATTATTTCTTCCTAAATGTTTTCACAGCTCAAGGAGTTGTCAACTTATTTAACTCTAGTTAAAGCTAGGGTGACAGGTCTAACAGTCATCTAAGCTCCCTACTTAGACAAAGGAGAGAGCGAGCACCATTCCCAAACGTGATTCTTTCTGAGCCAAGTACATAAGACAGAAGGTGCCTGTCTCCATGGAGTAAGCGGGACCCTGGAACTTTTAGAGGCAAAATTAATTCCATCAGAAAATTAAAGTTAAAACAAAAATTACTTATCACTTAACCTAGTCTATCTTTCAAATCACTGAAGTGCTCCTTGTACGGTTCATGAAGATGCTGCAGATCAAGAATAAAACATCTGACGTGTCCATACCCTGTGTCCAACTGAACATTTATTATACCACTGACAGGATAACATTTTGTTGTGTGAGCCTGCCAGGTACTCAATCTGAAACACTGAGAAACACAAGAGAGCAGAAATGCTCTAGGTTCATCCCCATTATCTTGGTCCCAAAATAGGAAACAAAAAAAAAAAGAAGAAAAAAAAAGAAAAAAAGGACGTTACGCAGTCTTCCATGCAAATTCAGTGAGGGGGAAGTACTTCAGGCTTTGTAAAACCAGATAATTGGGGTACAGTAATTATGCTCAGTTGACTTCAGTGGGATTTTGGTGATTTATAAAAGCCAAAGATCCACCCTCTGGCCATCTAAAATTAGTTTTCTTTGCTAAAAGACATACGAAGGATCAATAAAATCATAATTGAGCCTATTATACATATTAATACAACATTCAGTCTCCCCTTGAGCTTTTTCTTCCCCCTTTTTTTAAAAAAAAAAAAAAACAAACTTGGTTCATTGAAAGAAGTCCTCTGCATTTTTCATCACGATCTTATGGCTACCACCAGATACCTATTTATACACCTAGACTTAAGCAACTATGTGAGTGTTAGGAGAGTATCTGAAATTACATACCGGATTTTTTTTAAACAATCAATAATACTTACATAGGCATATATTTGGCATAAATATTACTGTGACTATAAATTTACATTTGCGAATTATTTATAAATCAATTTCACAAATAATATATCTACAAAAAATAATAAAAATATGGCATTAGTAATAAAATAGGTCAGAAATGGCTTCAGTAGTTGAGACAAAAATGTAATAAAAACACCTGCAATATAAAAAACCTGTTTCTTGCTTCAAAAACCCCAGCAATTCTATACTCAGTTCAGAGTCCACAATTTAAAGCTGACTTTCCAACAAACCTGATATTCTTTCATACATTGTGCAATAAAAGAAGCCAGTTTTCAACTAAGATCTACTTAAGAATTTCAACAATCAACTATTGCAGAATATGCCAAGATTAAGCAAAATCAGTTCTTTAACACCCAGCCCAAGGAGTAGATAGCCATACTCATATACCCTTCAAGCTGCCTTTTGATTCTGACAGACAGAATTAAATATTACCTTGGAGGCCTCGACCTGGTGTAAAGTATTTTGTCTGCTCAAAGGCCCTCATCACAGCTGGTCCTTTCAGAAGATTGACAATTGAATCGACCTGTTGGGATCAAGGTTCTGTGAGAACGACGTTTTTTACAGCAACAATTAGAAATTCTTTCTTTAAGAAATATGGACTACAGAAAAGCAGCTTTGGATTCTTTCTTACCCAATGGCTCTGGTTAAAGTAACAAGCTAGGGAATGTTAGACTAAATCTAAGGACCTGTTTAATTCACAGTTTTGAACTATTTACAGAAAACTGAAGGAGAATGAGTAAATACATACCATCCCAGTAAACATTGGAAAGCAAAAGTAAAAAGAAAAAGAAGCATTTGCTAAAGACATCTTAGCTCAGACATGGACATTAGTATCAAAGCCAAGAAAAATAATCTCATACTTGACCAAAAAGATGCTCCAAACAGCTATGAAGCTTGTCCTGTTTATCATGGGAGATTCGAACACTTATGGGAAGCTCATCACCTGAAAAATATTTTAAAATGAAAAGTCGTTTAGAAGTTTCAGCATATTTTCCAAAATCTTTGTAGCTTAGATAATCTGCTTTGCACACAGACTGATGCTTAGGTTTTCAGGATTATAGCCACTGTTCTCCCTACATATTTTGCATTTAGTAGTCACTCAATAATACAGAAATAGCTCTTAGAGAAAGGACCATATTCAAAACCCAACTGGACATGGTCTTGGACAACTTGCTCTAGATGACCCTGCTGAAGCAGCGGATTGGACTGGATGATCTCAAGAGGTCCCTTCCAACCTCAACCATTCTGTGACCAGAATACACGATTCTTCTATGCTGCAGAACATCCTAAACACCAGACTAAACAGCTAAGTAGTGTGAACCTAATATAGCAGACCACAAAGTCACTGAAATGCATTCACCATAAAATTTTTATAGGGACTCTACAGACAATTCACAATCTTAATGTTCTTACAAATTAAATGGTTCTGAGATTCTAGTAATTCAACAAAAATACAGCATCCAAATCCTGTATTTGATATGAAGCTTTTAGTAGTACATACCACATCATTTCCTAAGAGAGTACAAAGGAGAAGGACTCTCCTAGGTCACTGCCCTCAGTCACTCGCTCTCTTGGACAACGGGTGATGCAACCTGAACTCTTTCAAAAGCTGTGAAAAATTGAACTTAAAACTGGTTTTCCTCCTTGCCGTTGCAGTGACAGATAAGAAGTAGCTACTTGATAATTTATAATCCAAATTTATTCATAGTCAATCTAGACTCATTTTTCTTATGTCAGTGAAACACTTAAATAGCGCTTTTCTCTCCTTGATTTTTTTTTTTAGCTCCTTTAGATGTCCTTACAGCCAGTAGTTATAACCCGTCATGGGATTTTAATTGCAACAGATGGAGCATGGTGCCAAAGAGCCCTGATCTGGAGTTAACCAGGTTACCTTTGGAACTAGAAGAAAATTAAGTCATCAGGGAGTGGGAGTTTCACTGAGCAGCACTATTTATCAAATCGAACACTGTATCTGCGCTTGGCTAGCACAGACATATTATTTTAGGCACCTCAGTTGGTACTTCAGCTTGATGCTGCACAAGTGCTTATCAGCTCATTTATATCTTAAGTTAAAGATACAGACCCTGGGTCTCCTCTTTTATTAACAGTTCTTTATGTCCTTCATCCTTTCCTCTGTATCTGCTCAGCTCTGTAAGTATATATCATTTCTGGAAAGTAGCTGCCTAGAATTGCGTTTTTCGCAAGGTATCTCAGATACCTTGCATATTGTCATTAATACATTCCTGTCCCAGTTGAAAATACCTCTCCTGGTACAACCAGCAATAAAACTTGCCTTCTCTAGGGCCAAGTCTCACTGGTGGCTCATATTCAACTAATATGCCCAGTTCTTTCTTTTCCTAAATCACTCCCAAATGATAAACTCCCAGCTTAGAGCAAATATTTTTTATTATTAGTCCCTGAGTATATGACCTTGTACTCCATGCAGTTAAATCCCATCTCATTCCTATTAGCAGCTGCATTTATTTAAATTCAATTTGTCATGGCATAAACAAGAATGTCCTTCTATGTGGTCTCACATTCCTTCCTACAAACATACACAGCCATATCCTGCCGTCCGGGTGCTGACACAGGCTGGGAGAGCATTCCACGCTCACCTAAAATGCTCCTTACTCTGTGCAACATAACGCACTGTCAAGGTCAAGGCATGAAAGTGGTTAAAAGCAGTGACTCTAAGAGCTCTAACTAATTCAGCCTATTCACAGAGATGCTGGAATGCTGGCTCTCTTTCACAGAAGGACTCTTAAGTGCAGCACCAGCTAGGCAGAAACAAAATGATACACTTCTATTATTGAGGAGGATGCAATTTTTAAAACAAAACCAACAAAACTGCCAGGCAAATGAAAAGAAAAAAACTGAATAAAAGGAACAGATGACAGATTCATAGCTGACTTTTCTAAACATACCTGAATCCATTTCATCACTGTGAAAATACGAACTGCACTGACTGCTACAAATGCTGGTGAATGAGGCAATGGAGTTCCTATTGCTGTTGCAATCGCTTGGAAAAAAACACAAAACAAAAAAAGAAATAAAGTCATGTCCTTTAACACAGGCTCTGTATCAAAGTTATGGAAATTCTTTCCCTTTTCCCTTTTTAAATTTAATGATGAGATGGTCTGTACAGTTCTTTATCAACAATAAAGATCCCTATACTTAGGCTATCATTTAATTTGCAATCCTGGTAGGACTCAGAGGACCAGATTCCCAAAACAGATGATTCAATTGTCTCCCTTCACCTTGCATGTGAACAAGTACTTGCAGAATGATAATATACACTTTCAATGCAAAACAACCAACTTTTCTTACACGAGTGAGTTTTTGAAACTGTGGCCTCAAATGTTTCAGTAACTCCACATTTCAATTCTGTACTCCTAGTTCATAGCTAATACAAATGACAAAATACTCCAGTTTATGACTTGCAAACTAGAGTCCACAAGGGGTTTAGAAGAGCTTTGATCCATTTGAGTAGCACCAAAACTCAAATTACAAACGATTTTTCCCTGACAGCCAAAATATAGTTCATGATCCCATCTCTTCCAGCTGTTCATTTTGTTAGAGATGTATAGACATTTACATCTGTGACTTCAGTGAAAACTTCTACGCACACAAAATGTCACCCACATTGGTCTAATAAGGAGATTAAAATGTGTAAGTTTTTTCTGCTCTTTTCTCTCAAAAATAAATTGTTCTGTACAGAAAATAGATGGAGAACATACCTACTTCTGCAGCATAAACAGAGTAAAACATAGCCTTTTGTACTAAAAATCCTATTAAGACAAATTTGAATTCAAAGTCTTCAGAGTTATTTAGCCACATGAAGATCATTTACTTTTAATGCAGGAAATGCTTAAGTAATTATCCAGCACAGGGAGTCTTAAAAACCCAAGTGAATATAAGATAATGTAGAACTGTACCTAAAGGGTATTTATACATAATGATCTGGTTTTGGTTTTATGAATTGGGTGTACCCATTCACCAAGATACACATATCTATATTTTATAGATAATGCTGCAGTTATACATGTACCCATGTGCTCCCTACTTGTTTTCTTTACTTTTGTAAATACAGAAATGATCTTTTACTAGTTTTGGCGTACTGACTTACATTTCCTGGCTAAGGTGTATGTTTTGGACCTGTAGTCAACCAGGTAAGTAAATGGGGAAAACTTTTAAATGAAGCAATATGATATAATTACAATCATATCCATTAAGTAGATGAAAAGACATCAGTAACAAGATGTTCCTAACAGAGGGTGAACAGTCCCAAGGAGTATTAAGAATTTCTGGCTGGATATTAAGAAATGTTTTCTAACTAACTCTATTCAATCTCCAAAGGGAAGATGAAGGTTATTTAAAACTGGATTGTGCAAAGCATGAGAAAATAAAACACAGGAAAATGAGAAACAGATTAGATGTTTTAGCTATATTGTTCTGCATTTTTATTGTGTTGTATTGTAAGGTTTAGAATAAGACCCTACAACACAAAATGAGAGTATTCGAACAGCTGAAATTAGCCTACTAGTTCTAATAATAACCATAGTGGCATTATGGGATCTGGAGATTTTAAGTATTGCCTAATGTAATAATTTAAGCAAAGAAACAAAAAATTCCTATCTCACTCCAACAATTGTTCTGAACTCACAGATTTTATGATTATTCTGCATATGGAACCCTAGATTTTATCATTTCTAAACAGCCAGAATGGACTATAAATGACTGGAATCAGAATAAAGAAAATATTTTAAACAAAGAGACACTCATGTCCTAAGTCACACCTTTTTTCTCCACACACAAATCTTGTGCCAGCTGGGGAACTTTCCAACTGGATCAAGCGCAGGCCACTGCAGCAGCTCCCACACGTTCAGTTTGACACATCATGGACATGCAGAAACCCCTATATGCGCTTCAGCTGGAACAGCACTTTGCTGGTGTGTTTACCATGGTTAGAACAAGAAGGACTTAACCTGCGCAAATTATCTCTACATTTATTTCTGTTTAAATTTATACATACATTTCTGTTTCTACTCTGACAAAGAGTTCCTATCTACCATGCTGCAGTAATCAAATATTAGCTTATGAAAGACATCTCAGGAACACAGGGTTCTGTAGAAAAACGATGACCCTACTGAGATTCTACTTACTGAGCATAATAACGAACCACGATAATGAACAAATAATGAACTCTTATTTTACTTGCAGCTAAAATTTTAATTTAGATTTTATATTGTGTAGTTAACCAATTCACTCTAAGAAACAGAAGGTAGTCTTTATAAGACCTATGCTTGCTATAATTACTCCTTCCTTTTCAAAATTCTCTGTATTTTCATTCAGTAAATGTGATGCATTATGAATTCTAGAGATGAGATATAATGCTACAATACTTAGAGTGGAAGAAGGTGAGGAATATCTGTTGAGAAACAGTTTGGGTTTTTTTTTTTCTTTAGATCAGCAAGAGTGGTGGCTCTGCCATCTTGCTTTCCATGGTAGATATTTGGTTTGTTGTTGGGGAACATAATAACAGAAATTATTTCTGGTTTTTATAAGACAGGTAATCTAAAGTAAAGCTTTACAGCTCCAGCTGTGATATCCTATAAAGGTTAGGGACACCAATATCTATTAACTAATCTATACTCATAAAAGAGTTTATTTTACACATCTTGTAACACATCTTGATGCTAGTTATTCCTCTGTTAGAAATTTCAGAATCATTATATTCTGATAGTCTTCATAGCCACTTGACAGTCTACAAACCCACAGGTTTGATTCGGTTGACAAATAAAAATATTATTAGTACAGTTACCTATAAGAATCCCTGTTGCTGATGGTATCATGACCAGAATCTTCTTGTTCATCACCTGTCACGCTGAAACAGACTTTCTTCCCATTCCTTTCCCCCTTTTCATTATCACTGTCTGCCGGTATTAAAGGCTCAGGCGTTTTACGTTCTGATTTGGGAGAATACGTTATTGAAGAAAGAAGGCTGTGAGACAAAAAAAAAAAAAAAAGATAAATTCATTTTTTTCAAAAGGGAGCTAACAACAGGATAACATTTCTCATCAACGTCCTCCAACTATTATTTTATAATATGTGAAGGGAACGTCTTAATTCAGTCCATATCTGTTTGAAACCAGGGAAGAAAGTGATGCATTCTGCTGTTAAAAAGTGTAACAGTGAAACCCATTAGTATTGCTAAATACTCCATCTTGTACGAAGGCAATGATTCTGGCTGGGGAAGAACTACAGCACATTCTTGAACACTTGGGGTCAAATTTTATTTTAACATAGCTATTTTTAAACACGAACCTTGTACTCCTCAGCACAAATCAAGAAAACAAAGCAAAGGAACTGTATCTCTGGGAAAAGCATATATTTTCCCAATTACTACTGTACCAGATATGCCAGCCTGCATCACATGCTATTTTACTAAGGCATTTTAAGAATCTTTATTAACATGTCTGTGTATTTCCTGACATTCAAAGTGTCTAAGCCACTATCACTAGTAAAACTGATGATTAATCTACAAGCTTCTGTGATGAGCACAAAAGCGACATCCAGTCAAGAAGAGAGAACAGTGCAGACTGCTAAATTTAGAACATGCACAAATACTGGAAGCAAAAGATTCATATTCTTGGGTGATTAACTCATATTGAGATGTTCTAATTTACTTTCAAGATGAGAACAGCTATAACGGGTAACTGTCCTTTAATTCCTATTACTCAAACACTCCATTAGAATGACATTTTCAAACTAATATTTGGATTTGAAAGGCAGCATTTTTCTTGAAAAACTACATTCTAACTACCTGAAATCAGAAGACACTGAATTAAGCGTTTTTTCCTGTAAAGTACTTAGACACCATAGCAGGGTTTTATGGTAGGAGCTGTCAGAATGGTCAACTGGCAAACTTCCTACCAAATACATGGCAGGATTCAAACATATGTTAGATCTTTTTGTTACACAATTTTTACTTCTGAAGGGAAACTATGGCAGATGCATATCTTTTGTGAAGAAAAATGCTGCCCTAATTGTTATTAAAAGGTAGCATTCAGAATTCCTTCCTTTATTCTTATTTCTCGCCACACATATTAGCATTGTTACACTATGCAAGGGGGGAATTCTGAACTTAAGTCGTTTAGAGCTCCATCTGAATTTTGTGGGGCTCTGCCAGTTGAAGTAATTAATTCTGAATCCTAACAAAGTTAAGCTTGTTCAGCTACAGCTACATCAGTACTGACCTATCAATTTCTCTACTCTTTTGATTCTACCAGAAAACAACCTGATCCTAAGCTGTTCTTGAAAGTTGAAGTTTCTCGACCCAGAGCAATGACTTTCTGCATACAAAACACAGACAATGTGTTCAACATGATGTTCAAGTATAACATTTTTGAGTATACACAAATAATTCCCTGACTCTCAGGAATGGACGGAGTTTTAACAAAGAAATTAAGAAACCATACACTCTGGAAATGCAATAGGGTAGATTATCCCTATAATGCTGTCCGTTGACTGTATAGCAATGAATACATACCTTAAATGGTATATCAAGCTTGGTCTCATTGAAATCATGACCTGATAGATGTTAACATAGGGTTTGACATTAACTTTAGGGAAACAAGGATGATAAGTAAAGCTTTTTAGCAACTCCTTTCATCATTTCTGTGTAACTTTCTCTGGCTAAGAGCTAACAAGAGATAAACAGATAGGTATTTATCCTACATATAGGAAAAGGTACTGATCTGAACTGTAACTGAAATATAGAAAAACTATACAAAAGGTATAATTTTACTGGACTTTAAACCCACCCATCCAGTAGACAGATATCTTTTGGGCTACATGATGCCTTAACACTTCCTATCAGCATGAAACCACAACTCAGTTCTTCTCTATCACTTAAGTCACCGGTTAGCAGGATTCCATGAGGGAAGAAAGATGGGGCCCATATTTTACAGCAGTGTTCAGTTTCGATCTACCTGCTAGAGCATACGTGTTCTTGAACATATCCTGAACTAAATGTGTTATGAAAATGTAGATCTTAGAAAATCCGTTCTTTGTACTTTTAAAACTTATTTTCTGAATATGAAAATAGAAAAAGGGTTCAAAAAAGGATTAGACAAGTTCATGGCAGATCATTCTAACAGTGCTCTTAAAATAAAAGGTCCATTCCAACAAGACTTTGTAGCACTGCCTGCTGGAAGATGAGATGAGATAAGGACAAGGATTAATCTATACTTTTGTTTTTTCTTGTGTTCCCATTATCATCCATTTCTAGGAAAACAAAAATGGGCTTTGGGCAGATCCATTCTGGTAACTTCTTGTGGATTTTGTTGTTGCAAGAAAATAATCAAGAGTAAGAAACAAGCATAATGAACTGCAATTTCAGCTCCTGAAAATATCTTCCCCCGAGTAATTATTTGTCAAGACACAGACAGACTATTATATCCTCTCCTTTTATGTGACTGTTTAGTCACTGCTGCCAAGATCTCAGTAAAAGACTGATGAAGGTAGCTGGAGCTTTTCCTAAGGGAGCTTTTCACTTTCTCTCAGCAGGCAGGCTCTTTTTCTAAGGAAAATTTTTTTGCTGAACTACCATGAACCAAAGCTGGAACTTTAGACAAGAGTTCTGGAGCTGGTAGTTCCTGAGGTCACTGAAGCGCTCTTAGAAACCCAATTCAGGGAGTCTAAAACACACACACCCAAACCTGGACACAAAAAAAACCCAATAGTTATGCTTAAATAGACTTTTTAAAAAAAAAAAATTTTTTTTTTCTTCTTAAACACAGTACATGCACATTATATTTTCTTTGGCGATGGGTCTACCCCAAACAAAATTATCTTAGATGTCTATCTCTCATAGGAGAAATATGTGAATGAGTAGTAACTAACAGCTAGAAAGTGTCTGTAACTATGAAGAAAATTTCCATGAAAAAGAGAAATTTAAATCTCGACCAAAAAATCCTCACATGTGGAATTAATCCTATATGCAACCCAAATCAACACAATCCTAAAAGTATGTCAACCAAAACCTGCTATGGTCAGTCAAAGCATTAAAAATGGATAGCCACAGGCAGTAACAAAAACCCTATGCAACCTATGAGCTGCTGCCTTTTCCTTACTCCATGGAGACTAGGAAATGTTCAAGCCTCTTGTATACTCCCAACAGATATCTGTCGTGGTTTAACCCCAGTCAGCAACTAAGCACCACACAGCTGCTCGCTCACCTTCCCCCCGCCAGTGGGATGGGGGAGAGAATCAGAAGAGCAAAAGTAAGAAAACTCGTGGGTTGAGATAAGAACAGTTTAATAATTGAAATATAATAATAATAAGAAGAAGAAGAAGAAGAAGAAGAACAACAACAACAACAACAACAACAACAACAACAACAAGAATTTGTAATGAAAAGGAAAACAATGGGGGGGGAGAGAGGAACAAAACCCAGGAAAAACAAGTGATGCAACCTTTCACCACCTGCCGACCAACACCCAGCCAGTCCCCAAGCAGCAATCACTGCCCCCTGGCCAACTCCCCCCAGTTTATATACTGGGCATGATGTCATATGGTATGGAATAGCCCTTTGGCCAGTCTGGATCAGCTGTCCTGGCTGTGCCCCCTCCCAGCTTCTTGTGCACCTGGCAGAGCATGGGAAGCTGAAAAAGTCCTTGACTGGTGTAAGCACTACTTAGCAACAACTACAGCATCAGTGTGTTATCAACATTATTCTCATACTAAATCCAAACCACAGCGCTATACCCGCTACTAGGAAGAAAATTAACTCTATTCCAGACAAAACCAGGACAACATCTTTCCAAAAAAAAGCTGGGACCATGGAAGCACACTGAGTGCATGCGAACCAAGAACACAGCAGAGTCACCATACAGAAAACAACTTGACGAAGGACTTATTTCTCTGTAATACCTAGCATCAATGGTGGGTATCTGGCAATGGTACTAAAGAAGTATTGGGATACTATTAAACTATTTGAACGAGGAGTCAGTGGAACTTTGAGAGGCTGTGGAAAGGGGATATATGTCTTTTTTTGTGTGTGTCTCTCGCTCCATCAGCACTGTATTTCCTACGCAGCCCAATCTCATCCATGAGCCATGACAAAAGTTATTATGAAGATAGGAGTACACAACCCTTCTCTTAGACATTCCCTTCCCATAATCCACAAGCTCTCACAGACCGGCTCTTCAGGTGAAACACTTGTTTTTCAGTTCACTTTCATTCACTAACAGATAGGAGAGGTCGGGCAGATAACACTCCCAAGATTTTGGGAATTGAGAGGGAGACCATGACCAACTTCAACACAGAGCAGACATCTAGTAACATGAAAGAGCAACAGTTTTTCAAGAGTACTGTTATAAAGGATACCAAAGAGTCATTTAGTAGCCTAATTTTTCTATCATTCAATATCATATAAATTTGGAATTGTGATACCGTGTTCGTATTTTCTGTCCTGAGAAAATTATAATAATGAGGATTAGTTATAACAACAAGCAACTCAGTAAAGACAGACAACAATTTTATTGTTGCTATGTTGTAACAGAAAACAGAAGTCCTACAGCCTTTCTAAAGTTCAAGGATCGGTATGTTCAAGCATTTCCTCCTTGCTGCTGAAGTATGGATATTTCTAATTAAAGCACAGCTGTTTGATTATCCTATCTTACTACTCTATCTTTTGTTTCTTAGTAGTCCTAACTTTTCTCTCAAGAGTTAATTAGTAGCTGTAACTATGTTCTAGTATAATACACAATGTACTGCTGAAGTGCTCACACCCAGATAGTCCTGGCTTCCCTTGTCCCTGTTCAGCACATTTAAGTAGGTCCCTTGGCTGTCCTGTTTCCTGTATAGAACCACTTTCCTCCACAGTAATTATACACTGGCAGTCCACTCAAAGTCCATGAGGAATAAAGCATGAAAAGTCCCAGTTTTACAAACAGCAAAAGGTAAAATTTGCTAAATAAATCTGTGCACCTTATACAAGATCTGCTGCAAGGCCAGCTTACAGGAAATTTACAAAAGAAAAAGAAGTGAACCCTTGTGTTTACTGTCACAACTGTGTGACTCAAAATGAATATATGTGTATATATATGTATATACCTGTACACACAAAATATATGTGTGTGTGTGTATTTATATATACATGTGTATGAAAGAAAGGCTCAGAAGTTCCTGTGCTTTTGCATCACAGGCTCAAGGGAGTGGAAAGGAAAGGCGTGGCAGACTGGTAACTGGAACTTCCTGAAATGTTGACTGAGCTTCCATATATAATTTTCTGACTTCCTTGAGGAAGAGTGACAACACGGGCTTTACAGACAGTCATTATTAAGTGCACCCGAGCACTGAAATTATCTTAAATTTAATTAACTGACTTCATTTTCAGCATGATAATTAGCAGAACTATGTAAAGGCACTGAAAACAATGTTTTCTTTAAAAAATTTGAGGCCACTCTTACTTCATTCCTATTGCAGTATGTAATACATTAAAATTACTTATTACTGTGTAACTATTACATTACATTACTATTAGAGCAGTAAAAAAAAAATTCCCATTCTGAAATAACTATGAAAGGACAAATCATTGTACAGTCTTCAAAATAACACGAGAAGCAATGATACACCACTTTTCCAAACTGGAGATCATGAAAGACTGGCTTTTAAACTCAGAAAATTACGTTATTTATATTTTCAAAATGAATAATTTCTGACATTTGCATTACATATGGGATCTTTCAAAACTGGAAGACCTATCATCCTTCTTCATCCTCATCCCAAGACAGCAAATAGCCTAGCAGTCAACCCACTTACCTCACAAATGAAAAAGCAAGTTTTAAATCCTTGTCCTGAATTAGGACAAACTGCGATGAGACTGGGTCTCCCACATTCAAGCCAAGTGTCCTAATCACTCAAGAGTGGCTCTCCCTACATCCATAGTTCTTCATTAAAGCCAATTTGTTTTTGAAAAATGTCTAACAAATTAATAATCTTCCTATGGGTGAAAAATGCTTTACCTACAAATTCATCTTCAGGACTATTCAGCAATACCTGAAGAGTTCAATAAAAGCTATTTTTATACCTCTGCCCTTTGTTTCCATTCCTAGTGAAATTTTAGATGACATGTGGGCCTCATATTTCTCTCACCTTAAAATAATTAGCATTTCCACACTCTAGAGAAAAGCTACAAACCAAATTGGGAAAAAAAATCAGGGATGCTGGGAAAAAGAACAAAATATAATATTACCTACACTTAAATTCTTTGCCTTATTTCAATTCTATCTGAAGTCAACACTGATCCTACACTACACAAAAAGGATACACAGATTTATCGGTATCTTCAATGGAAAAATTAAAGGCAAGTCCAGATGGTAATATTTACTTACTCGTCTATTTGACAGACACATGTTTCCACCTCTTTCAGTGCAGCTTGTAATTTGGACAGCAATTTTTGATAGACATCTTGTGTTTCTAAATCTTCTTCTTTTAAGAGGTACCTCAGACCGTGGCCCTCTTGCTGGCCAAGAGACTGTCCTGAAGGGGCAGCCATAGTAGTAATGGTATGTTGGACATAAATCATGGGATTCAGTTTACCTGGGAATAATCCAAAGAGGTTGCATCATTACCTTTTATTCAGCATACATTTTGAAGTTAGTAAAATACCTAACAGACATTGAATTATTTTCCTGCTTAAAACTTCAGGTAATTATTTAATTTTGCATTTTATTTTGCGTATCAGTCAAGCTGGAAAAAGTTATTGTGAAATTATGACTAGTCTTCATTATGCTTTAAAATAAACCTAAGTATCAAATATAGGGGGATTTCATAAAGGCTTGTCCTTAATTTTAATATTTGGGACATAAACCCAAACCAGTTACCTTTTAAGACTCTATATCAGAAGCACTGGAAGTAGTTCTTTGAAGTTCAACTGACTTACCTTGATCAGTGTTTTTATTTTCCTTTTCATGGGAAGAATGTTTTCTGCTGTCTAACTGTACACCAAAGGCACTACCAAGGGAAGTTGAGGTTTTAGGGTAAGACACTTCCATCACATTGATATGGCAATTGGTTGGACAGAAATCACTGCTGTGAAGTGGTGAAATCTTTGACTTAGCTTGTTTGAAGGTAGGCCAAGCTCTGTTTTTTAATACTCTTGAAAACTAGAAGTGAGAAAGAAAATAAAATTTTGATTAACAGCTTTTGATGTGTCAGCACTTGGCTGACAAAACCTGTGTACCTGACTAGAAAACAAAAGTTTAAAGTATTTCAGGCATCCTTGACTTCAGATGCCTTGACTTCATAATTTCCATCTTTCTCTACAGGGGAAAGAAAAAATATCTTTCATTTTATATTTTTGAGGGGTTGGTTTTTGAAGTAAATTATATTTACAATTGTAAATAGCCTTGTAACAAGGAGATAGAATTTATTTTCCTTGCAACATAATAAAATATTACGTGTATTCCTGGGGAGAAAGTCTAGAAATGCTTGATGATCCAGTGCTGTACTGCACATGACATTTATAAACACCTGCTGACATAGTAGTTTTCAAGTCAATGTCTTGCAAAAATTTCTGAAATTTTTGCCTGAAGCTATAATAAAGACAGAATTGGAAGCTATGAATTATGAATTTCATATTCAGGAAGGCTGAAGTCCTCCCTAGTGGCTTCCTGGGCTGCATTAGGAGAGGCGTTGCCAGCAAGTGGAGAGAGGTGATTCTGCTCAGCACTGGGGAGGCCGCACCTGGACTACTGGGTCCACTTCTAGGCTCCCCAGAAACAGAGACATGGGCATACTGGAGAGAGTCCAGCTAAGGGCCACTAAGATGGTTAAGGGACTGGAGCATCTCTCCTATGAGGAAAGGCTGAGAGAGCTGGGACTGTTCAGCCTGGACAGGGATCTTATCAATGTATTCAAACACCTGAAGGGTGGGTGTAAAGAGGACAGAGCCAGGCTTTTTTCAGTGGTGCCCATTGACAGCACCAGAGGCAATGGGCACAAACCAAAACACAGGAGGTTCCCTCTGAACATCGGGAAACACTTTTTCACTGTGAGGGTGACTAAGCATTTGCACAGCTTGCCCAGAGAGGTTGTTGGATCTCCCTCCTGGGAGATACTCAAAAGCTGTCTGGGCATGGTCCTGGGCAGCCATCTCTAGATGGCCCTGCTTGAGCAGGGGGGTTGGACAAGACCTCCAGAGGTCCCTTCCAACCTCAACCATTCTGTAATTTTGAGTGATTCTGTGAAGCTGATAAACATTAGAGCATAAAAATTGCAAACACCATATTTTACAGACTTCGCTAATCCACCATCTTCTCTCCCCCATATATCAGCTCAGCAATGATGAAAATTTTTTTCCTCTCTGTTTTATGATCTAATTCAATACAGTGCTTAGTCACATCTCCTTCACTATAACACTTGAAATTTTGTGCACATTCTTGAACAGGCTTAGAGTTACCTGTTTTTTAAAATGAGATGATGTGAACCCAAAATGGCTAAGACTGAACTGTACTAAATTTGGACACTTAGAAAAGACATCTACTTCAGAATCATAAAAGTCATGAGATCAAGCTCTCCCATTGGAAAAGAGACTTGTCAGTCACGAGTAGAATTTTTGTCGAAATGTGTCCTTTCCAGTGCAGTTTGTTGTTAGGGGAGAATGTTTCTGGAAGAGACATAATCAGCTCCAAGTCCCCAGTATTTCAATCACAGTATCTCTCCAGTCAAAATACTGCACAGACCTACCTCAGATATGGAGCATAGCTCATGCATAAGAATATTTTCAAAGTTAACTTGCAAAGTTCCTTCCCTAATAAATGTCAGTACAAATTCAGTCAAGTTTCAACTAACACTTCAGTTGAACAAAGGTATATCCCTTCTGAGTAATAACAGGTTTTTGTCCTGGGATTTAAATTTCTGTTTATTTTAGTGTCGTATTACTTCAGCCTGATGAACATTTGACTGATTAATTACATTTAAATCTTTATATCAGAATAAGATCTGGAAGGTTACAAGAAATCCAATTATGGAATTGTTCAAAGGCTGAAGAATGTACAAACAGTTAAGAAGGGCACTAAGGACATTCAATGATGAAAATGTTCCTGCAAGCAGTACATATTTCACATCTCAATCTCCCACACATCCTGCTCCACAGAGACCAAATGCCTGGCTATGATTTAATCAGGTCATAAGTCAGGCCCAAAATTCTTTTCATATATGTGTTGAGAAACATCTGGGACTCATGGCGCTGGACTCGAGGTCTATTATGAGCAAAATGTTCTGATAATAATAATAGTAGGAACTGTAGAAATCTACAGGGTTTCTATTTATAGAATTCGAACTTTCACAGTGAAACCAGGAGCCAAGCCGGGCTCAGGCGCTCCGAAAGTCTCCTGTAACTATGGTTACCTTTACCTTGCCAAGAAAATGACATATCTATTCCTGAAATTCATTGCGTTACTAATTGTCATCAAAAGCTCTAACTGTGAAACTACTGATTTTTGAGCAGATGAGCTTGAAAGTGCAGTTTGTATCAGCAGTATCTGCTTCTAGACAGTATAAGCACTATGAAAACTTCCCCGAGGCAATTCGTTTCATATCCAGCATAACACAATAAAATTTCATTTATTGTCTTGGCCTCCTGTATAGAGGCTGTACATCATGCTCAAATTTTTTGGCTACAGGAAAGGTATAAACCACCTACATGTGACTCGAACTCTAAATACACTTATATTAATGTTAAAACTAATGAATTTGGTTTTTTAAAAAAAAAATTTGATTTTTAATCAATTTGAAAACACGGAGGTTTATAATTCAGGCAATCAACAGAGATTGGATGTTTTGTAATGCATTATCAGAATCCTTTTGATGTCGTCTTCTGTGACTCAGCTCCTCAGTTTATTCCATTTCTTGCTGGGGAGCACCCTGAAAAGTCTTTGGAAAGCCACTTTTTGGCCTTCATCCTACTGAAGCTACAGGTTTTCCTTATAGTTTTCCCTCCTTTTCCTTTGAAAAAAGAAAACATTATCTGTTCTTTTCCATGCAACTTTTAGAACTGTGTGAAGCTTCTACATTGAACCTCTTTTTCCCTTTTTTTTTTATTTTCAATTTTTTGCATATTAACTCTCAGAACAGACCAGCTCGTAAATGTCATTACTCAGATCCCCAACTGTGATAAGACAGTTCTATGTAGCCATTTTGGGCCTACTTCAAACTAGTTCCAAAGTCCCAAGAATTAGGTTGTATGGGAGAGGAACCAGAAGCCAGGATGAGAAAATAAGTTTGCATTAACAAATTGGCAAATGGTTGATTCATTTATGCCCTGCTTAGCTAAACAACTATAGAGAAATACACTGACAGCAACTAGAGGTCATACTCCGGGTTATTTATTCATTCACATCTCATTAATTTAGATCTCAAGTGTATGAAAGTCAGCACCTTCTCCTTTTTTCCGTGCTATAATGTTTTATTAAACCAAGTTAATCTAACAATTGACAGAGTTATTACTATTAATAGTCATGCTAGAAAAAGTCATACCAATTTGAAGGGCCTAAAAGATGAATAAAAGGGTAACAATTTGGTATTTAAAATTAAGATGCATTAGAAGGAAAAAAACAGTTCTGCTGTTATTGCTTCATTTTTGGTTAACATCTGCAAACTCAACAGAGTATTGGTTTAAGGCATTTACAAGAACGCTGGGCCTTTTGTGGGAAATATGCAGTGGATTGTATCTACAACTGAACACAGAAAACAAGAAAGGATATGATCTCTCCAGTGTCTAAAAAGGGGATAATAAAGAGCACGGTTTGAAAACAATTTATGCAATTACTCATTTTAGGCATTCACGGCTCAAAATAGCTAAACTTTCAGCCATATTTTTGTCACTGCAATAGACATTTTGAAGAGTTATTCAAACTGGACCACATTCCCCTGTTTTTCCCTTAAAAGACAAATATCACCAAGCTTAGGACATGCCAGTTGTACCTTTTTATAACTCGAGATTCTTCGGTAGATATGCTCAATTTTCTCACTGCAAATGACACTGAATTTACTTTGAAGCTCGGTGGGGATCACTTCATTTAAGGAATTGAGGCTGTTGCAATTCTGCACAAAATGTTCATCACTTTTTGCCAGTGCTTCAAGAATCTAAGATAATAAAAACAAGAGCAGTGCATTATGAAATAAGATGACTATAAGATAACCCCTTACTTAACCCTTTACTTATCATCCCTTATAATTAAAGCTGAAAAGCCTGATAATCGGTTGCCTTTTAACATTACAGACAATGCTGCATAACGATTAATGAAACTGGTGAAGCAAAGAGGTTTCTTTAAATCTACCCCTGCATAAGTTATGCCCATAATAAGTACTCTTATTTGGCTTCTCATGACATTGATAATGGATTTACTACTAATTTCCTACTAATGTAACCACTACGGCTCCTCTGAAATACATTATCTGCTGTATTTACTCAAACAGCACATATTATGCAAAGCTGATGAATTAATTCATTACTTGTAGTAAAACTTTGGTCTGGCAGCATAAGCAATACTAGCACATTGAAAAAGCATACAAGAAAACTGAGTGCTATCCTCTTGTATGTCCTGCATATATAAACAGAAAATAGGGAACAGAATAAGCTATGCTGCCCGGCAAAGACTGAAGCCTTGCTATGACAGAAATAGCACCAGCAAATGATGGTGAAAGAAAACTGAAAGAAAGGCAAGTTAAAGAGATGAGGGTAGTATATAGCCCTTTTTTTGGAGTTAGTTACATTTCAGGCATTGAAATCCGCTGTGTTATGAAACTTAGGAGATGCCTATTGATGGTTGGGTCCAACTCTGAAGATGTGTTTGAAAAACATACCCAAAATAACCTCCTAACAAAGGCACCCAAAATCCAGATTAAGGCACCTAAATAAGAAAAGGCTCGCATTTTAGAGATACTCAAAGAAGTCTGGACAAACAACACATCCAGTATTAATCCATCATGGGACTTATGTCTGTAATTCACTTCTGCTACAGTTCATTATTATACTATCCACTATCACAGATGTAATACACAATTTATAAGCTTGACCAAGCAGTTCAGAAAAAAATGACAATGTACAGAAATTTTGGAGGGCAAAATCTAAAGTTTAGTCACAGATTATAAATGACTAGATACTGAGTGAATTTTTTTCTCAGGTCACCAGCAGGATGAATTAAGGAAAGCCTTTAACTCTTCTGCTACAGTGTTTAATTACTGTATTAAAATACCCCAGTCACTTTGGCCACATGTTTGAGCTTCCTTTATGTCAGGTCTAATAAATAAAACAAATTTAAATAATTCAAGTGGGTCTTTTTGCAGGTGTACATTAAAATAAGTGCATTCAAACCCAGTAACTTTTGCAGCACAAGTTTGGATACTTTCTCATCATAATAATTAACACAAAGACTTGAACAATATAGGAAAGCAGTCCAGGATTACTTCACTCCCCTACTACATATGATGCAGAATAGACATGTTTAAAAATGCAAAGCAACGATAAATACACAGCAAAGAGAGAAAGAAGAATATGGAGAGAAGCATAAGACTTCACTGAACACACAAAGAAATTTATGTTTAGAGTATTTAAAGCATTTGCAGACAGTTGTATTTGATGAAGTGCCACTACAATTTTTATTATTGCCTTTGAGTTAAGGGACCTGATTTTTCTACCGGTGGACCTTTTGCAGTCATTTAGACCACTATCATATCACTTGATATAAACTTTATATTTTTCTAACATAGTCAATTACATCTCCTTATTGTTTTTTAATCATTTCTAAATATTTACTTAGCCAGCCTAAACACTAAGGGTGATGACACTGCATTATTTAAGGCCAGAATCAGTGTGGTGGAAGTACTTCTTTACTTAACTACTCCATTTACAACAATGGAAAAATATTTTTTAAGCAGTTAGGAAAGAATACCTTAAACATTTTCTATGAAATTGCAATTCCAGCAAGAATTAATATCTTTCAGGCCAATGACTTGAAGCATTCACTAGACCAGCTCTAGTAAATCTCATGATGTTGGTGCAAGAAGTTACTCTCCTGTCTGTCAACCTGACCTGCTCCAAAGTGAAGTCAGGGAAAAGAAACACATGCCCATGCCTCAGTCACTTCAGTAAAAGATCAGTACTTTAGTTTACACTTCTGATGGAAAGATCAACAGAAAAAGAAATTTGCAGACATCAATACACTCCCCCAAAGTTTGGGCTTTCATACTTCTACTAAGTGTACTTTGTTAGCACGCGTGTGTGAAGAGATAAAACCAAACTTAGTAAAAGAGCTGTATTACTACATTATTTGTCAACCTGACCCAGACAATACCAGATATATATAAAAAATTTCACATCCCATTCATAGCAATCACAGATTTTACCATTTGGAAATATTCACAAAATAAAAACTCCAAAGTAAACTCTGAAGTTGCACTTGTTTTTTTTTTCTTCCTCTGTGATTTTGCCAATGTGTGCTTCTGTATATGCACAGCTTTATTTTACTTTCAGACACAGAAAAGACAGATGTTGTGCTACTTCTTTTACTGAAACAGATTTTAAAAGTTGCACATGCAATTCTGATAAGATTAAATAACTTTTGGAAACTACAGCCTACCTTCACTAAGTTTTGACATTTCAGTGAGACACTGACTTTCTTTCCAGTTTTATTTGATAATTAAGAAAAAAAGGGAGACAGGCAGGAGGAATGGAAGACTTTAAAATTCTTTAACATTTTTTCAGTTTAGAGGCTCAATTTATAACCACTCCATAACTTAGTTTGCTTCCTGAGTACACAATCATCGTCCAAAATGTCAGAGGGATAAAGGTTACCAATTATAAGATATTAAATGAAATACATATAATTCTAAGAATAAGCAAAAGACAGATGTTGCTCCATTGGTGTTAAGCATAGTAAGAATTAATACATACAAAAATTGCTTCATACCTTTGCAGTCAAGCTGAAAAATCCCTTTGGTTCAATCATTTTTTCTAACACGTGGCACTTAATTCCAGCTGTGCTGTCATACTCATAAACCACTCCATACTCCAGATGAACATTGTCAACAGTCAGACTCACATGATCTTTCTTCCCATCAATTATGGCCATAGTGTTAAACTTGTCAATTACCTCTAGAATAAAGAAAATAACACAAATCAGTTGAGCTGGCCAGCGTTAGCACTCTTGAAGTCCAGGGCTGTAATCCTATTTATTGCCCTGCTTCCTCCACGCAGGATCCTGAACTCAACCACCTCATGGTCACCAAAGCCAAGGCTGCCCCCAGCCTTCACATCCCCAACCAGTCCTTCTTTGTTAGTACAAGGTCCAGCAGCACACCTCTCCTCGTTGGCTCCTCCACCACCTGTGTCTCATGGTAGTCTCTCTTTACAAACAGTTATTGAAGGGGAGTAATTCAATTTCATTTATAATCCAGAGACATGAAAAAGCAACAAAAAAAGGGAAGACAGAGAACTTCTAAATAAACTAGAAGAAAATGACCATGAAAACTGTCAACATTCAGAAATGAAACCACAGTATCAGCATTTACCCAGGGAACATAAATACAGTTCATATGTTAACTGTCTCTTTAATTACCATGATGCATATGAATGTAGCTTTATCTAAATGTTAATTGCCTGAAAATAATCTGAAGGATAGCTGATTTGTTATTTCTCATGCAGTAGTGACTAATGCATTTAATTTAGCCTTAAATGATTACTAGTGGTGAAAATAAACCAGGTAATTCCTAGAATTATGTATCCTATGAATGAAAACTGAACAGATTTTGCCTAAAGTGTTCACAGAAGCTTTTTCTTGAAATGGGAAGTATAATAATTTTCAGAGAACAACATGTCAAATTTACATCTTTAGAATACATAAAAAAGCAAACCCTTACATAAAACGCATCTTATAGTCTGCTTGCAGTTTCCTCTCTGAAAGCAAAACCACTGCCTATATTTTCCTTGCTACTACCCAAACATTCTGAGCAACAACAAAATCAAAACAAGCATCACATACCTTCCACTTTGCAGTCAAAGGCATCTCCTCCATCATCTCCAGAGGGCTTGGTGTTTGTTTTCTGAAGATCTTCCTGTGCACTTTCAACGCTGTTGTAAATCCACTGTATAGAATCTTGCTAAAAAACAACAACAAAAAAAAAGCTAGGAAAAGCTTTGCAAGTGCAATTGATAGCAACTTATTTCACTGCTCTCAAACATGAAATAGTTGCTTTAATTCCCTGATTATTATCAGCTTTATTGCCTTCTGAGCTCCAAGTTAAAAATAATATTTTGAAAATTACAGAGAATCTTGGCTTTGTCTAAAACCATCTGAAGCATTTTGTCAATTTATTTATTTCAGAGTATACTGTCATGAGACAGTATGAAATCTGTGACAGCATGACATCCATCAGTTTCATGCCTCTGCCAAAAATAATTTAAGACATTTCAAATCAAACTGCAGATTGAAAAATATTTGAGACAAGAAATCGTGAAAAAATAAAGAGAACCCATTTTTGCCTTGCTAAATCTGCTGTGCGTCCACAAATCTGCTGGCAAATATTATGGAATACCAACCAAAGATATAGTATGTCCAGTTAATCTATCACCCATGTGTCACTGGCAAGAAGAATGTACACTCCAGCCTTTATTACTTATATTTGCCTTTACTACAGTTATTTTACTAGCTGTTCTTTGTTTTTCCCCCAGATTAGCAAAACCCCTAAAAAGGACAAACTCACAGGCTGCAGAAGTCCAGCATCTTATGTGACCAAGTGACACGTGAGCACAGGAATGGTGGCTTGGTCATACAACCTATGATGAAGCCACGTGTACGCCTTACATCTTGTTCTCCCCTCTCACTTACTCAGCCACACGCCCATCACATCCTTGTGGAAGGGCCTGTCAAGTGTGGCATCTCCAGACTACTCTTCCCCTTACACTTCAAAAGAAGCTTGACAGTCAGTTAATCACTCCCTCTCCAACAGCTACAGCAGAATAAATGGCACGATTATGACTAATCTGAATTCATATACTTTAAAAAGAAGTTTGTGGAAGAATTCAAAGTTAAGTAAGGATAGCAAAAGTTTAAGCTGAATGCTACAATTTTCAAGCAAAATGCCAAGTACATCCGATTATGCTTTGCTAATATACAATATTCAGCTGCTACCTTTATCCCATTAATCATAGATAACTAAATTTTTGTATGATTAAGGTACTATTTCCCTCTAGGTTGCCTAGATTCATCCATGCCTTACTTTTCACTCAATGGCACTGAAATATTTTGATAAGGAAGCTTAACTTTCAGAGCTCTCTGTTGATTGTTGGAAGACACCTGTGCACAAGCTGATCGACAGAAACACTTCTGAAACCCATGCTGCTTTGCAGCTACACCTGAAAGCTTGCTGCTTATTTATGGAGTCTTACGGGTTTGCTTGGCAGCATTAAGACTGCCATGCCAATCTCTAACAGGAGATTTACATTATGTCAAAGGGTTCCTTCATTATTTGAACTTGATATGGCCTAATGGAAGGACTAACTACTTAAACTGGAAGTCCCTATTTCAAAAGTTAACACAAGATATAATGAAATATGATTTGGAGCAATGTTCTCCAAAAACATTACAGAGGCACAAACTAAGCATAAATCTGCCACATCATGATTAGTACCACTGCAAAGAAATTGTACGTAATTCCAAGTAGTAAAATCTGCTTTCAATTTTGTCTATCCAGACAAGACAGAAAGAATATAAACATTGTCCAACAGAAGTTACACAGTTATTCACACTGCACGAATCTGAAATGAAACTTCACTCTCCAGGCAAGCAGAGAGACTCCTCACCCTGAGAAGTGGAATGGATATTCAGGAAACAGAAAAAGATCCCCTTTCCATTATGCAATTGCCAACCACAGGAGAGACTGCAATGGTCATGTTAATTAAATGATAGGCTAATGCACTGTACTTAGAAAATAGGAGAAATCCATAGTTATCTTCCAAATAATTAAAACCCCAAATTTCTGAATAGGAAATGAAATTTTAGCTGTCTTGACACCAGTGGGAATACTGCCATTTATTTCAGTCTAGACAGTTCTCCCATAGCATTTAATAGCACTACATCCTAAATGAAGTTTTTCTTGTCAGTCTGGGGGATTTTAAGTTATTTGTAATTTGTTGAGTTATGATTAGCTACTTTTTTAGATTTAAATAAATACTCTGTATAGGAAAAACAGTTATGTACTCCAACATATTACACAAGTGGATAAAAAGAAACAGAGTAACTTTGCATGTCAAGGCATTCATGCCAGCCTACATTCATCAATTCTCCTTGGATGTCACTAATCCCTATAGGAACTCCACACTCAGACACAGAAAGAACAAACCTGCTATAAAGAATTTAATTTATCTTTTATTCTAACCAGTTTTGCTACTAGTGCACAAAACACCCTCTCTTTACTAGAGCGCATCTTCCTTTAAAACATAGGTGAGCTTGATCTTGATATGCTATGTAACAACTTCAATTCTGTACCGGAGTTTGAACACAAACACCCAGACAAACATTTGCATAAACTTGCATGACACAGTTCTAACTCACTCTTACTTAGAATTCTTATCTCATATCTATGCAGTAGGTGTGGGAGAAGGATTTCACTCTTGATTTTAATTGGATTTTTCTTCTCAGTTAACATGCACTGGAAGAGTTTGTGAAGTTAATTAATGATATTGGTTCACAGTTTAGGAAAAATTTGCAGGGACTTGGAAAAATTACATTAGAGAATCCAGCTGGTTTTGGTTTTCTTCCTTAAATTTGTGTCTTGGAATCCTTAGATTTTCTCCTATACTAATGTGAAAAAGATAAAAATTGCATGCTTATATTAAAAAAAAGTGAAATTTTGAGTCCTTGAATGTATGTTTATTCCCAAGATTGGAATGCAATGGGAACAGAGAGATGGAGTATGTGCACTCTGCTCTCTATGTGCTGAAGTGTTACAAAATTCTGGAAGAAGATCAGCTTCTTGCATTGCCTTCTCATGCTGCTGAGCAGGCAGCGAGCTGTGTAAATCCCTCTCCATCATGATGAGAATATACCTTGTAATGCTTTCTGCATAGAACCACAGAAACACTTGAAATAATTCTTTAAAAATACCATATGAAAAAAATTAGCTATAAGCTTAGATTTAGTTCAATGTAGAAATTAAATAGACCTTGAACATCAGGAATATATTGAGCAATCTTCAGCTTTTATAATTCAACTGGCTTCCCTGCACTTTTATTCACCACTCCTTTCCCCTCATCACACTCGAACACAACAAATATGTGGACAGAGATACACACCACACTGTTTATTTTGACAAAAAAAAAAATTAGAAGAAAACCTGCAAGGGTACCAAGCGAGACGTACCTGCATTGGCCGCCTGTACTTCCTGCAT
Organism: Theristicus caerulescens; assembly: GCA_020745775.1. NCBI lineage: Eukaryota > Metazoa > Chordata > Aves > Pelecaniformes > Threskiornithidae > Theristicus > Theristicus caerulescens. The sequence goes on along the minus strand of CM036558.1, from coordinate 130,613,625 downwards.
GCCGTGACATGAGCAATAACGCTTGCATGAGTCTCTTTGCTGACATTAATACCATTCACTTTGATTATGCATTGGCCAGGGTGGAGACCTGCCGCAGCTGCCACTGTTCCTATAAAAAACCCAGCATAGTTAACAGACTTCTTTTCCTAAACATCTCCTTTAAAGCTTACAGTCCCAACACCTCATTTTTTAATCAGAATCTGCTCTCACCAATTCTTACGTACTTCCCCTGACCACAGGGTGCTTCTGCAGTCAGCTGGACTCCAAGAGAATGGAGTTTCCCAGCAGATGATTCCATAAAAAGAGACCAAACTATTTTCTAAAAGCAATTTTATAAAACAAATGTTGATTAGTAATATGAAAATGTGGAAAATTTGTCTTAAAGAAAAGGATTTTAACAGGATAAAAAGGCTCTACCTTGAAACTCACTAATTATAACTTAGACCACTTTTATTCTGAATTCTTTTATATGCCCCAAGCTTACGAGCTTCTTGACTACTTCAGGTATCTCTATTTTACATACAAAACAGAAGCTTTCTGACAATTCATAAAGAAGTATCAGAGCATACTAGAGTTTCTTGTTGAACATTAAGTGAAATATCCAAATCCAAAGACATTTCCAAGGATTTTGTTCTTATTTTAATCTTTTTACCAACTCAATTAGAACAGAGTACCTTACAGCTTTAATCAAAATACCCGAAGATAATTAAGAGATCTCAAATTTAATTGGGGGGGGTGGAACAAAAACAAAACAAAAGATTCTCTTTGAGCAACAAAAAATATATGGTTCAGCAATTTATTTTCACAATGGAACAACCACCTTGTGAAAATCTTCTATCCACTGAATAGGTGCTACAAAAATAGCAGCTGTCTCCAGGTCTTTTCAGTGTGACTCAAGCCCACTCCTGAAAGACAGCCTGCTGGAGTATGACCTTAGTTCCAGCTACCTGATCATTCACCTCCTTATGTCTCTCTTGATACTGCCACAAAGATGCCAGGGAAGTCAAAACCTATTGCCTAGAGACTGTAAGGCTGAGCTGCAGAAGCTAGCTGCTATGAAAAAACAGTCTAGACTGAATCTGCAGGGCTGACAAATAGAAAAGCGATGTCATGACCTGTCAGCTGAGCATATTTGACAAGGAAATAACTTAAAGAATATACCTGTATTTCCCTCATTTTAGGTACTATCAGGTTAGATGATAGCTGCATTTTAAATCTAATATCAAAGAAAGTCTTTGAAAATGACACCATTACCAGCTATTGCAGTCCCCCCCCCCCAAAAGGATTTAAAAAGAAACATTTAAATAGGCCTTATTAAGTATCTCTCTCTCAAAAAAAAACCTCTCTTCAAAAAACCCAAGGTCCCAATTCAGCAAAGTATTTAAGCATATGCTTAAAATCTTTCAGGTTTAGCAAACCACACAAGCAAGCACTTATATACTGTTGAGGCTAATTGGAATAAAGTATGTGCTTAATGAATAGGGATAGGCAGTTGAATTGAGATCCAGGTGCAGAAATAATTATCACATCAGCTCAACAGTCTGTAGTTTATTAGACCTTCTCTTGAAAATCTAATTTCTGGCACCACAGCCTAGAAAAAAAATTCATTGAGCTCTGTTCAAATCTGGTTGCTTTGCAGATCAGTTCACTTTAAATTCCTCAATTACAAAGGGGGGGGGGGAGGGGAAGGACACAACTGCCCCACAATAGCTGAAAATACAGTGTTACTGTACAGCTCTACCATTAATAACATGCAACAGCAACAAAGAATGCTTCAACTGCTTTTATCGCCAGTGCACCAGTCAAGAATATATTGAGTTAGGGATGGCAAGCATTTCACAATCACATCACAAATGGACAAAACAGTATTTAGAGGAAACATCTGTAATTACTAAGAGAGACTAGGTCACTAGCATCGTTGAAAAGATTTGTGAAAAGTGCATTTTCTGTAAAATGTTTTCAGAACGTTGCAGAATCACATGGCCACCTAACAAATTAACGCTCAGGAAGCAAGTGGTTCCCAACACCCATTCACTGGAGAAGGTGATTTTGCATCCATCAGCTATTCCTTAGTCTGTAAAGAATGCACAGCCTTAACTTAACTTTCCTACATTCGTATAAATATATAAAAAAAAAAAAGCCAGAAAATCTATCCAAAGCTTACAAAGTATAAAAACACAAAAAAAATCTTATTTCGTTTTATTTAATATTGTTTGTTACTTTGGGGGGGGGAATCTAAGCTAAATCAAAATTAGGTCCAGTGATTCATCTCAGCTACGCCACATTGATATTAAATGTATATTTACCACTAATGTTGACAGCTCTTACAGCTTACCTCTCCCAACAGCATGGACAACTGATGGGCCAAAGCCCCGGATTTGGAATCCGAGTCCATCTGCAGAGTCAGGAATCTTCACTGTCCTGATAGAAGCAAAGATTCAATATGAATGTAGCAAAAGGTAGCATTTTGTTATTCAAGATAGAAGTGGACAGCAATAAGTAGGTTATAAGGGTGTGAGACTCCACACTTTCTTTCAATTCACAGTTTCAGATTCAGCACCATTCATATTCCAGATACTTTGCACCACTGACATCAGAAATAAGAGCAAGCTGAGATACTGAAACCAATCAGAGGAAGGCAATATTATTTCGCAAGGAAATTCAATATGCTGGTTACAACCAAAGCACCACCATAACTTTAAAATTCCTCCCAAAGGGACTGCAATTTGGGTGAGCTGCCACAGCACAGCAACACTGAAAGCCCTGGAAAGGCAGGCAGTCTCTCAGCCAAGAGAACAGAGCCTGGGGACCACAGATCATGGCAAGCCTCGTCAGATGAACTGCAGAAGACTGCAGAGACTGGATCTGTATTGCATTTTGTTGACACCTAAGTGTCTACTTGGTGAGTTTTACTGAAAAAATATTTTGTTGCAGTTTTTCTGAGCAGCTATGCAAAGTACTGAGTTCTGTAAAGCAAGAATCACCTACTAGTGTTCATGTAACTTTTAAGTACATTGTGCTACATTCCCACTTGGTCCAAGTGCAACAATAATAAACATACTGACAAACATACCCAACAAAAACACAGTTCTCAGAATCAAAATTCACATCTACTCCTTAAAATGAAGCCTTGAGCTCACCCAAAGTAAGCATATCCACATGACATCAGCTCAGGTTCCAGAAAAGGCAACACAGCTGCATTAGCCCTTAACAGAGCTAGTTAGGTCATGCTTAAGGGTGCACTGATTTAACTTTGCAGCCTTTACTTCCAGAGCCAGCTCCATTATTATTTAAGGGATCTTTGCCCCAAGTTCCACTTGCCAATGCAAAAGCAGACAAATTCAAATTGATGCTGAAAAGTGATTTTAAAATACATTTGGACTGTAATGAACTTGATTTACAGGTAGTTTTGAATAATATCCTTGCATCATTTCTTGTACTTTCACTTTTTTCTGGTATACATAATGTTTAGTATTTGGAGACGATTATCAGCAGAGGTGAGATCCAAAACCCACTGAAGATTATAATTTTTTTTTAAATATTAGAATATTCTTGAGAGCAATAAATTTCATTTGAAATATTTTCATAAGTATAGCATCATTTAGTATACTTACATATTAACTAAGTTTGACACAATCTATACGGTTCCATTCTGAAAATGCTTTGTGAACATGCTAATGAGGGATGAAAGACCATCACTGGCAGTTTAGGCTAAGAATTTAGGGGAGAACTGTCTTTTCTGCCAACACAGTTGTGCTAGCAGCAGCTCAAGAAAAAGCAGGCAGCACTGAGAAACAAATTCTTCAACTCCTCTGAACTCCTCATTCTCTAGATCATTTCTGTCAACCTTGAAATTCACCCACATTTTCACTGGCAAGTTGAACCACGATCTACATTAAAGAAAGGCCAAGATATGCCTTTTATGCTTGCTGCAACACTATCATCTATTGGTTTGGGGGTTTTTTTTGTTGTTGTCTTTGTTCGTTTGGGGGTTCTTTTGGAGTAGCATTCCAGATGATCGTCTTTATGCCATATTTCTTTCTTTGCTCTTTTCCCCTTTCTAGGTGCCGTTGTATCTTTGCTTATTAACAGGATGTCCTGGTTTCAGCTGGGATAGAGTTAATTTTCTTCTTGGTAGCCGGTATGGGGCTGTGTTTTGGGTTTAGGAGGAGAACAATGGCGATGCTAAGTACCGCTAAATAGTCGATAAGTAGCGCTTACATTGGTCAAGGACTTTTCAGCTTCCCGTGCTCTGCCCGGTGCACGGGGCGGGGGCTGGGAGGGAGCACAGCCAGGGGCGCTGACCCAGACTGGCCAAAGAGTTATTCCATACCACGTCATGCTCAGTATATAAGCTGGGGGAAGAAGAAGGAAGGGGGGGACATCTGGCGTGATGGCGTTTGTCTCCCCACGTAACTGTTACGCGTGATGGAGCCCTGCTTTCCTGGGGATGGCCGAACACCTGCCTGCCGATGGGAAGTAGTGAATTAATTCCTTGTTTTACCTTGTTTGCGTGCGCAGCTTTTGCTTTACCTATTTAACTGTTCTATTTTATTTTACTTCAATTATTAAACTGTTCTTATCTCAGCCCACGAGTTCTCTCCCTTTTACCCTTCCGATTCTCTCCCCCATCCCACCGGGGGGGAGTGAGTGAGCGAGCGGCTGCGTGGTGCTTAGTTGCTAGCTGGGGTTAAACCACGACACAGGAGAAATACGTCTCCATTCTACCACTAAACCAGAGCCATTTCCTAGGCATTCTGCGTGTGCTATCTGGTAACAGAGAATGCTTCCTCCTTACGCTGCAAAATTTGATTAAAAATACTCTCCTCTTTCTTTGGTACGTACAAACCAGTAACAACTGCATTAACTTTATTAATAGACCTACGCTTGTTTACATACTTACTGAACCCAGCCACTAGGTTTCACTTTGTATTTCTGTTATGTACCAAAAATTGCATTCAGGTAGGAATGGTCAAAACTGTGTACAGAAATGCATCTCTTTATATAAAGATCGGGAGCTGTTTACTTGCTCCTGCTGTTTACACAACCAGCACACATGCTGAAGGGGCCCATTAGATCACAGAGTCCGACTTCTGCCAAACCAGCAACTAATCCCCAGGCAGAGGAACTTGTTTAATAAACAAAGTGAAAGATAAGTGATCAAAACTGTCCATACAGTCAAGGAAACCTCATTTACACTTGCGGTTCCTTCATGTATTTAAAGTGGCAGAGCTGATGATCTAAAGCACTTCTGTTTTGCTTTTGCTGACTGACAAATGTAATAAAACAAAATCAAAGCAGATTAAATTGCTTGACTTTATAAAGTCAGATTAGATACAGCATTTAAAATAACTTTACAGTAGTGCTGCCTGAAGTTCCACTGGTCTTTTAAAATTCACTTCAATTGTAGTTTGAAAAATTCCCCCAAAGGAATGACAACTTACTCCCGTGGTTTAGTGCTCACAAGAACCCGCAGGGGCTTTCTGCTGTTTAAACATGCTTTCAGGAAGCAATCCACTTCACTGAAGGGTCGCAGAAAAACCAGGTCACCGTTAATGGCAAAGATTTTCTTCCCGACTTCCAAGCCTGCCATCTAGAAAACAATAACAGTTGTATATGTGTTTGCCTTTTATAACCACTAGCATTGTGTTTTCTTCTGCTTGCATGCAACCTCAACAGGAATAATGACACGCACATTTTCTTTACATTCTTATGCCTTCTTCACATACCACGCACAAAAGATTTATGCCACAAAACGCTTCTAGAACTGGTTAAATTGCTGTGAAGGGTACAGTAAACTCTCATTCTGAAGAGATCTAAATACAAGACCCTAATCTTAATCAAGATTTCATGACAGTACTACAATATCAGTTAATATTTGTAGTAATTAACACAACAGCTTTCATTGAGCCAGTTTACTTTTTTTATGATGTTACCTAATTTCTCCATCCGTCATTCTCCAAAGGAACTAAAGCTTCTTTTTGTAAGGAAAGACCTGATGAATATTTTAGTAACTGATTATTTATTAAGTTCCAAACCAAAACAACATCCTTAGAAGTTTCATGGCCCTTGAGCCACAGGCATGGCAAGCCAAACTGCATATAGTTTTTAAACTCTAAACAAGAAAGAAACCATAACTAGCTCAGATGGCCAGAGTACACAGAGCAGCTCAGGGCATGGGTTAGCCTTAGCACCATCTGAGATCAGGGCAGAACCTGACTGCTGGAAAAGACAATACGGAATTATACAAAGCTAACAGAGCTAAATCACCCTGGACATAGGTCTGTGGCTGTATCATATTATTGATTTGCTGTATCTATTTTTATTTTAAATTCCTATCCCACCACGAAATTTAGAAAGGCTTGAAATCTGTGTCTAAAATTTTTCTCTCGTGGAGGAGACTTGTTCTTTATCTTTCCATGTATAGAGACTCCCATGCAGTTCAGTAGAACAATATGAATTTATCCAAAGAGCATCTAAAGCAATACTAACAAACACAGAGGCTGTAATTTATTCAGATTCTCAAATCCTAGGCTTTATCCAAAGCTTGATGCATCCTTTATTATGAAATATATCAATGCATCTCACAGACTAGCATACTAGTTTTATACTCATTTCATATTGTACCAAAAATGTTTATTCCAATTGTGATTAATGTCATCACTGGAATTTTATAAAATGTATAAAAATAAAATGATAACTCTTACATCACCACTCAATACTACAATTTACCTGAGCAGAAAGTGAGTGTTGATAATGGTCAGAGCTCTATTTTAAAAACACACACACACACACACACACACCCACCCACCCACCCACCCCCACCCCCCCCCCCGCCAAAAAAAAATCCATAGCCACAGTGTTCTTGGAAGGTTGTCACTGTTACCTTTTACTACTATAAATTTTCCCAACTGATGTACAAAACATACATCTGTGATCAAGTCAATAAAATAGGGAAGATAATTTATAATACTTGATACCTCAGCATTTGATCCTTTCTCCACCACTTTAATAATTGGCACCTTATTTTTATCTTCTAAACCAAAACCATAGGTGCCTTCATTAGATTTAATCTGAAAAATAAAATTGTTCAAAATATTGTTCAGAAAGGCATTAAGAAGAGCTAAAGTATATCGCCACTAAATAACAATACACAGTGATAATTTATTGTCACTACAACCAATTTTTTTAGTCATCAAAACACACAATCGTTCGGTATCACTCACCAATAACGACTTGGCTATGACATTTTCCACTACTTTCAGATCATGTTTCATGAGTCTGTGCTTCATATTTGACCCTTCCATTTCTTCATCCGCATAAAAACGGAACAGCAGTGGTTCGTCTTTAAATTCACTTTTCTCTAGCACTGTATGATACAAAACCACACATATTAATCCCTTTTTTCTTTTGAACTTTTGAATATCATGCCTTTCATGAGTCATAAGACCGAACACATGTACAGATTAAATGCTAGCAAACTATTTTTGCGTGTGAATCTAGGGAAATCTTAATTTTTAACATAAACAACAATTTTTATTTGGATCCATTACAGACAGGTATCACTAAGCTCATTTTCAACTACAACATCTGGATTTCACCAAGCTGAGGAAGACGCGTGACAACCTGACATGGTTTTAGTGAAAATGCCAAGCACAAAGTTTTTTTCTAAAATGGATTTAAAAACGTGATTTTGAAAAGTTCTGCTGGACAGCTGCTGGAGATGCTCACCACCAAGCTCTGGCACTCTCCAGGTAGCGAAGCATGCCAGGATGCCAGGTTCAGTATTAGAAATGGGTTTGGTAGGGATGTGGAAGAAGCTAGAAGAGCAGATGGATGCAGTTTGTATGTTTAAAAATCAAAGGAAAAAGAACAAACAGTGCCAGAGAGGAAGTTAATTGTCCCTCCTCTAAACAAGCTGATGAGAAAATCATTTCTTCCTCTTTTCATTTCAGTCAATGACCTATTGCTTCAATCCTTTCACCAACATCTTCCCTCTGATGGTATTAACTGTGACCTTGTTCACCTCATTTTTGGTACTGCACGTATCTCTGCTCTCCTCTCCCTTCTTCCTTGTGCTCTGCTGTCCTTATGATTTTCTCATTTTTCTACAGTCTACTTTCTCCTACTGTCACCACTTCACTTTTTTAAAGTCACGCTTCTCCATACTTTATTCCTTCCTCCAAAAATGCCTCCTTTCTTTCCTACATATTTCCTCAATTTTTATCATCTCATCTGTGCAAACATGTATTACCTGTTTAAGAAATTTCTTCAAAGTGGCTAATAAAACTTCCGCTCCTAAATCCTTCAGAGGATGAAGCCCTCAATGCATGCTATAAAACTGCCTGAAAATAATTTTCAGAGTATACAATAGCTATTTTTTTTCTTGAAGATTGTAGCATAGGTCTCTTCAGTGATACAATGAAACAACTTCCTATCCTTTCTGGAATATCTTTACCAGCCCTGCATTTCCTTCCTTCTATGCAGACAGCATTAAACAAAAGGTAAACATAGTTTGTACAGAATATATTTACTTACCATGGTGCATAAACCCATTATCACAAAGAGCTACACCAAATATCATAGCTTCTTCCCTCGTCCGGCAATCCCCCTGTTAAACCATAGAAGACTTTTTTAATATATTTTAATATAGCAGCAAAATGGAGTCTGTGCACAATGGCATAACCTCACAGGGCCAGCAATGGTTGTAGATCATATTTACCACGCCACCTTTATATATACACATTTATAGCATACATATGAAACAGTATATACGTGTATATGCTATACCTCTTTATAGTTCCACATAAATATGTAAACATTTTAGTAACACTGCATTCTCCATAAAAACTGAACATAATAGAATCTAAAAGTATCAAAGTTTTTAACTTTTATAAAAGTGGTGCGTGTTGACCGAGTTATCAGGATACCCTGTTCTTGTTCCTAGTTTGCTTACAATAAAACAGAACTGATGACAGCAAATTGGTACTGACTTTTATCCATCTAGTTAGTAATTTAGAGTTTTCAGAGCCTATCCATTTCATTTTAAGCCATGAACAATGTTACATGCTGAATCACAAAGCTAAGTCTTATTAAAACATTTAAAGTTCAATTGCAAATAAGGAAGATAAGCACAAAAGGGATGAACAGCATGGCCGCTGACAGCTGATTTGTTACTTTGCTAGTTTAAGAGGATTACACTTACACACGCTGTTCTAATAACCCTTACACGAAGTGTTTGCATGTTATGCTGCTTAATACATCACCACCTTTCAAATTAGAATTTAAATGCAAGACGCACATAAATCCAAAGGTGTATACTTGCCTGTGCAATCAACCAGTCTATGAGTTTGTTAGCCATGACCACAGATTTGTAGGTTCTCAAGTGATAATCTTTATCCCTGTTCAAAACAAAATGAAACAAAACAATTTAGAAAAATCAAACAAAAACTCAGAAAGAGCCTAATAGAAAAAAACTTTATAAACAAGTTCGTACAAGCATGAATTGAGGATTTTGTAATTGTTCAGAAGTTGCCTCTGGAATAAAAAAGCAAGTCAAACCTTTCAGTGTAGATAGAAAGGAGGGGTCTGACCATATCTTACTTGGGTGATAATGTCACTGGAGCATAAAGGCAGTTGTCTTGTTACAGCTGGGACTTTCCCAATGAGGTAATGGAGTGTTAGTGAAGGAGTGTATTAATATATACAGTAAGCATCTAAGCATATCCACCAGGACCTAGAAGGCTCTAAAAGTCTGTAAAAAAGGTCATATTGAACAGAGTTTGCAGTCATTTAATGATTCAGTTATACTTTTTTGTCTTGATAGCCCTTCAATCTTGTTTGATTACTCTTAAGAGACCAATATTGAAAGGATGGGTTAGGTTCCTATATTCAAACACAGTATCTTCAGATTATATACTTCTTCCGAATGACTCTCTAAGGATTTCCCAATTGGACTCACCTAATTACTGGGGTAAACAGACTGTGAAGGCGACAGTACAGTCGTACACCCTGTTAAAGGCAAAGACGAGGTTAGTTAACCACACGTTCGCACCACAGAGAACATAAGAGGAATGGATGCAGTAAGGAAGCCTATGTGTCCTAAATGCACTTCATTTAGATAGTAAAAAGTCTGTTCAAATTTCGGTATATTTTCATGTGCCAAAACTTAATATTTCCAGATAACAATATTGATGAATAAATTATGAGAACTAAAACATTTCCAATCTAATCTAAGATTCACTGAGACACATGCAAAAAGGATTAGCTTTAAGGTAGCATTAAAAAATTCTGAAGGTATAGTACTCTGAAAGAAAAGTACACAAGACCTGAAAGATAAAGCCATATTTCCATGCATTAAGGTTTTCCCAGTCACTGGTTGCTATTCTACACACAAAGTGAATAAGTAAAGTAAAAAACACTGCATTTGATTATATGCATCGATACTTTACTTACAAATTGAAATTATAACTAACCAATAAACTTTAAAAAATGCAAGAAGATTCAAAGATTGGAAATGTTTTCAATTAAAAACAAAAAATAAAACATTTGGAGGAGTTTAAGATACTACCATCAGAGAATGTTATTTAAAAAAAGAAATCACATTAGTATTCCTTATCAGACTATCAAAAACCAATTATGTTTATAACATGCAAAAATAACCATGTATAACAATTAAAAGTTGTTTCAAATTAGATTCCATCCTACTTTGCTGTGCCTGGTAGTTCAGTATTAAAGATTTTTCTAGATATACCTTACATTAACAAATGCCAGCAGAAAAGTGAATGACACTGTAATGTAATACTCAAATACTGACATTTTCTGCCTCCTCAAAATCATGAAAAGTTTTAATATTAATGAGTTTAAAGGCAACTTTGTTCAATCATTTTGTTATGCTCAGTAGTGTAGATGGATAGCACTACCTATCTGTGTTTAAACATCTACATGACTGCAGATTTACTACCTTGTTAAGGCACTAATAAAAGAAACTCAGATTTAAGAGAAAATTAAAAACAATTTTCTACGTATAGCTTCATATCTATTTCAATGGACTGAAAAATACAATAGACTGAAACACCAGCTTCAGAATCACCCAGAAACACAGGCAATGCATTCTGCATATGAAACCATTAAGTAACAAAAATAACTAAAAAAACCCCAAACTTTAATTTTGTACTTAAAACGTGTAACAACAAGCCAAAATCTTCCCTTACAAATGGAAAATTAAATTTGATTCACATAAATATAGAGATGGGCAAGCATGACGGGATGTTTTTTATCCTAGCATAATATTTTACATTATTTTTCAAGCAGAATCTCCATTTCTGATGTGTTCTTCCTATTAATAGAAACTATTCTAATCTGTACCTTAGAGATCACATCCTGCATCTCATTTCTTGGGTAGTATGTTCCATCATCATATCGGAATCTGTACAGCATGTGTTCAGGTTTGAATTGGTGCTTATCTGTAACTAAATTAAAAAAAAATAATGTATTGTTAGGTGACTTTCCGAAGAAATCAACAGAGAGAAGAGGGCTAACGTCATTTCTTCTAATAACAGCCCATTACACAGCAATAGGTAGATTTCAGACAGGGAGGGCAAGAAGCCCAATTAGATCATCTGCCCTAAGCTCCTTTATGTCACTGGTGACAATATTTCTCACAACATTTAAGTAGTTCACAAGAAACCACACAATTTTAAGTCACAGGGCAAAGAATAAGAAAGACAAACAGGCGGAGAACAGCCTAAAAAATTAGGCACTCAAATCTGCTCTAGTCTTCAGAGCTTTTCAAAGCTTATCGATCAAATAGCCAAATAAAGCTTCTTTTGCAACTATTCATATTATTGTTTCACATTATTCTCCATTCTAATTCTTGCTGAGGCCAATGTCACATGAGTCAATAAAGATACAAACACTCTACAACATATCTGACCGGTCTTGCACTGGGGAGGAAAGGGAGAGGGAACGTCTTCCTCTATACGTAGCCAGCTGAAGGTCTTAAGTGCAAGAGACTTGCAATCATTATGAAGGTGTTGATAATCCATTTCCCCAAAGACCCATGAAAAAGGATCTTCACATGATTCCAGTAACAAACCTCAGAACTTCAAGTGTTTTGTCAAAACAGTCATGTCTTACATGATGCAAAAATTCTCCTGGAAATGGTACTACAGCAAGTCTTTCTGAAAAACAGCTGATTCATTGGATGGCTGAGGACAGCACGAGGCACTAGCACCATCCTAGGATAACTGGCTGGTATTAATTACTGTTTTGCTTGCAGATGTAAGCTTTAATTTTGAAACTAAATTTGCATGTCATCAACTGATAAAGGAGGCTACTATAATGTCTTCATTAACCAGAGTAACAGACCTGACAGTGTTAGGTAATTCTTCTGTGCATGCCTTCAAATACCAAGTGATTAAACGATCATCCCTTATTTTCTTCAAAAATGTAGTTAGGCACCATAAACTTTGTATAGTAAGGTGCCTTCTGTCTGCATCATTTTTCATGCTCCTTCAAGCTCTTCAGTATCGCCACACATCATCTGATATATGGACGTAAAAACTGGGCTTCATATATTAAGTGGTTTCACCAGTGTCATGTGCAAGAGCAATATAACTTCTCTACCTGTATTGATATATCTACTAATAGTAAAGCCCAGGACACTATTCCAATTGCCTTGAACTGATGGTTCACACTAAGGTGATTATCCAAAATAACCCCTAAGCTTTTTTACGTATCATTGCCTCTCAATACATCAAATACAGACTACAAAATTTTCACATGCAATGCCTAGTATAACTATCTAAATGAATTTTTCATCGATTGTGACCATTTCACTCAGGAAAAAAAAGATACCTTCTAGTTCTGTAATTAGAAATAATCTCCTACTGTTGGAGAAAAAATATATTACACTAGATCAGCATACATTAAGAGTTTTTAAAACCATCAGCTACAGAAAATAGAAAAAACACCTCCAGGACAGTATTGCTTAAGGCCAAATTGTTCCTCACTGTTACAGAGATGCGCAGGGAGGGAACCAGGACTACAAAGCACCTTTCCTGTCTTGCGTGCCTATGACGAAGAGAGCAGGCTCTGCCCTCCAAGGAACACAAGCACCGCTCTGTCTTTGCAGCCCCTACCTAGACACAGCGCACCAGAAACTAGGGGAGCAGGTCCACAGAACTGGCACATGCTGAGTCCTAGAAAGCAAGGAAACCAGACCAGGATGCTTCCAACTCTACTGTATTGTGTAAAATACCACATATATCCAGTGAATGCTATGAGGGAAGCTGTAAATCACTATTCATTTTTGGGGTTTTTTTTTTCTATGATATAGATGTGATTTGGCTTGTTCTACTCAAGAGGAAGGATGGATGATCTATCACTTACTGTACTAGCATGGAAATCTTAACAAAAAATTATGAAAACATTTAGCTTAATGTATAGCTTTCCTTTTAGCTAATTCAGCTGTACATTTGCAGGACCATAGTTTCAAACACTTGAAGCTGATAAAACACATCATTATCACTAAAATAAGGAAACCCAAGTTGTTTTGTATGTCACACCCAACAATGTACCTATACTTTTTGTTGGGATAGATATTTATATGGCACACACTAAGAAAAGGGAACTGATCCGGGTTTAAACTAGTCTTTACTTTTTTGCCAGGGTAATTTTGACTCAGATCAGTACACCAATCCCAGAAACAGCACAGCCACATAAATACCTATTCATTCTAAAACTATTTGATATTCAGATTATTTTTGTAACTACAAAGCTCCTTATTGCCTTGAGAGGAAGCCTCCATCTCTAATCAGCAGCAGTAAGTGACTGGACAAAGTATCTCAGCCCATTGGCTGATACAATTAAGAATAGCAATATATGAACAGATTTTTTTCTTTTGCAGAACTGGGAGGAAAGAAAAAAAGAAAAACCAAGGAAAACTATAACTTTTCTACTTGCAAGAGTTCACACACCAGGAAGTAAAACAATGCCCATCACAACATGGGTCTGGCATTGCTAGAATGAAGCCCAGCACAGGGAAAACAATGGCCAGCATAGTGAATATGCGAAGTCTAACAAAGCCCTCTGTAACATTTGCAATGTGAGTAACAGCCAAACTTTCTTTCTCCCTTGCTCCCTCTGTGAAAACAGATGGTTCATTCAACTTTATTTTAAGAATTCTATTTTCACTGAACCACAGCTGGATCCACTATTCAAAGTAGCATGTCTGGCTCACATTTCTATGGCCTAATATAATTACCCTTTTATCTCATGAAATTACACAATATTCATTTAACTCTGTATTGAGAAAGCCTATGAGTGTATTTGGGATATAAATTACAAGATCAGGAGAAGAATCTTTGGCAACAGAATCATTCCATTGAAAACAATTCTGTGTGTGTAGTAAACATAATAGCATCTGACATTTGAATGATGGTGAAGGAAAATCATGTAGACTGACATTAAAGAATTAAAGACTACATGACTACTGATGAATAACCTTAATGTTTTTCCTCCTACTCTGCCTATGTTTAAAATGCACACAGCTAAGTGGCACTGTTACTCCCGCTTTCTTTCCAGTCAAGGACGCTGAAAACATCCTGGCAAAGAACTTAAAAAGCAAGTATTAAATTCATTGGTGGCTGAAGTATAGAAGTATTAAAATGTACAGTATCAATGATTCGATCTAAATTTACACCCTGGATCTATGCTGGAACAGTAGCTAACTTCACAACTGTTTCACTATTTGTTTTTTTCACATGACCGTACCTATTATAAGCCAAACATGCCTTCAAAACCAGAAGTTTCTCCGGTTCGCTTATACGGTCCTGTTGGACTATACCTTGTAAAAGGGACAGAGATGAGGACCTGCTCTGGTAAAAGAAAAATGTCGCCAATGCAAATTGCCTCCAGAAATCAAACCGTCTTATTGGCTCAAAAACTGAACCATATCAGTGATACTTCTCTCCAGAATGAGATAACGCAGATAGTTGACTGAAAGTTTCAGCATAAAAATATCAATTTTAGTAACTATACAATGTAGTGAAAACAAGGTGTTAAAATTCAAAAGATTAAACTGTTGGGTTTTAGGTTGGATTCCACCAGCTCCACTTGTTATCCCTAACAGATGAGCAGGCACATTTATTGACAGCCAGCTACGACTCACTCTCTTCTACAATTCTTAGTTGAACATGTATCCCTAAAAAGCCTGGCCTTAATAAAAGGTTTAAATCCTTAAAAGCAGTCTACCGTTCTTTGTTCCCCCAGAATTTATTTTTGCTTACAAGAGAACAGCAATGTTTCTCTAGGTCCCTGTTTGCAATGTTGTGATCCGACAGTATAGATGTAATTTGATTTAAATCAATGGAGCCTCTCACAGTAAATCTGCAAGGCATGGACAATGGCTCCATGAGGTCCCTGCAAGGATATAATGCAGATTCAACAAGCTGTCTTGCGTTAACAAGACCATCTTTTTGTCAAACAAAATTAAGTCCACTCTAATTACAACAATTATCTTGAAAAAAGTAAGTTAAAACTAATTATATTTACCATGATGGATAATGCCATTCTCTAATAAAGCTTGGCCAAGATGAACACCTTCTTCAGATTTGTGTATCTCTCCAATTTCCAACAACCAGGACACAAATTCACTGAATTAAAAACAGAAACAAAAAAAACAAACTTTAAATGTCATACCACCACATCTACTACATTTCCCTCTCAGTTACTAGTGTTTCTTACTAGCCTAGTAAGTGATTCTTGAGCCTAATGATCTTCAGAATGCCATACCACCTTTAAAAAAAAACATTCATTTACTTTTTTATTATTTTGACATAAATACATATGGTTTCCCTTGCGAAGCCTTTTCTGTTCAGAAGTGTTACCTTCACACATGGTGCACCATTAGAAAGCTTGCTGATGATATCAAACTGGGAGGTGCTGATGATTCTCTTGAGGGACACGAGGCCTTGCAGAGGGATCCAGATAGATTGGAGCATTCAACAATCATTAATGGCATGAAATATAACAAGTTGAAATGCCAGATTCTGCACCTGGGACACAGTAACACCAGGCACAAGTATAAACTGGGAGAGGAGTGGCTGGAGAGCAGCCCTGCAGAAGAGGATCCAGGGGTGCTGGTCGAAAGCAGCTCAATATGAGCCAGCAGTGCGCCCTGGCAGCCAAGAGGGCAAACCACACCCTGGGGTGCATCAAACACAGCATAACCAGCCTGTGAAAAGAGGTGATTATCCCGCTGTGTTCAGCTTTGGTGCAGCCTCACCTTGAGTACTGTGTGCAGTTCTGGGCGTCACAATTTAAGAAGGATGTGAAGGTCCTTGAATTCCTCTAGAGGAGGGCAACAAAGCTGGTGAAAGGGCTGAAAGGTGTGTCCTGTGAGGAGCAGCCAAGGACTTTGGGTTTGTCTAGTTTGGAGAAAAGGAGGCTGAGGGGCGACCTCATTGCTCTCTACAGCTTCCTGAGGAGGGGAAGTGGAGAGGGAGGTGCGGATCTCTTCTCCCTGGTATCCAGTGATGGGACGCGCAGGAATGGTTCAAAGCTGCACCAGGGGAGGTTTAGACTGGACTTTAGGAAGCATTTCTTTACCAAGAGGGTGGTCAAACACTGGAACAGGCTTCCTAGGGAGGCGGTCAATGCCCTAAACCTGTCAGTGTTTAAGAGGCATTAGGACAATGCCCTCAATAACGTGCTTTAACGTTTGGTCAGCCCTGAATTGGTCAGGCAGGTGGACTAGATGATCATTGTAGGTCCGTTCCAACTGAAAATATTCTACTCTATTCTATTCTATTTCCATGTTTTCTGGGATTTCCTACAGTAGAACAGCCATGTGACCAGACTGTCAAATATAAAGCAATCCCAGGCATACCTACTGCACCTGCCCAAGGTGTGATATAACAGTATGATATAACAGTAGGCCTGTTTGTTACTTCTGAGACATGTCAGGCACATGGACATCCTCAGCATATACACAAAGTATATAGTGTACGTGCACGAAATGCCTGGCTTATTTCACAATAAACCTGATTCAGTTCAGAGACGTCGAATTTATAGCACCTAAGATATTTGCATGTGTGTAACAAATCAAAAGAACAGTGTAGTGAGGTAGTGCAACACTAAAATTCATGGGTTTTAACTGGTGACCCAGGGGCCAGCAAAAGTGTACTTCAAAAGGGTCCACTTCAAAGATAGCACAGAAGAGCAGCCATTTGATGGTAGGTTTAAATGTTTCACACATGGCTTCTCACCATGAGTGTATTCTTTACCTGCTTCCAACAACTTCACTAAGGGAACATGATTCAACCACAACTCAATCATTAATCTTAATCCTGGTTTGAATTCTCATCAGCTATGTGACTTCTGATAGCACATGAAAATCTCCAAAGTTTCATTTCCACTTTTGAACCCAGTGGTATGTTCGCTACAATGTGTTTGTGTAAAACGGTCACTGTACTTTTTAAAAATACTTTCCATACTTAACTGTCTTAAGGTCAAACGAAATAAGTGATAACCCCTCTGGCCCGCAAACTGAAGTTTTTGTCATATACACATTTTTAGGGTACCTATTGCTTTCTCTTCCGCTTGCATTCAGTCTTCCTAAGCCATAGGTGTAATATGGCATTATAAAGATCCTCCTGATAATAGGGACAGATTTTTAAACATGTAAACTTTATTTAGTAACTTTGTCCCTGACATTCAGGCAAGAGGAGGACAGAAACAGTTCTAGAGACAGAGATTTTTTAAGTGGAATAAAGCAAATTTGATACTCTAAACTAGGCATTTCAGAGACAAAATGCATTAAACAAGGTGGGAATTATTTCTTCAAAGAAACTATTTTATTTGATGCATTTTCATATTTTCAACATGCCTTTGCAGCCTTGTCCCTTTAATAAAGCTACTTTGGAATACAAGTAGACATTCATAAATTTCAGGCAGACCAATTTACATTTTGGCTAAATTCTGGGAGGCAAATAGGTCTAATAGACATTACAAATAAAGCATGGTTTCCACAGAATCCCAAAGAAGTTTTAAAATGTGTTTTTAGCTGGTTAAAATTCATGCTATAAAATGCATATAATACCTTCCAAGAAAGCATTTGGGGAAAGTGGTTAATTTCCTCTTCCTGTCTTTGATGAGATTCCCTTGTTTGCACATCATTTTATACAGTCTTTCTCCTTGCTCAGAGATCATAACCCAAGTGTCCTGTTCCATGCCCAATTTTAAACCTGCCAAAAATGCATTAAAATTTTATTAAGTGATATTGCCATTATATTTCAGTATCTTCCCCAAAATGGAGAAGCAATACCAATATTTTGCATACAAAAAAAGCAAAGGAACTGTTTCCCATTATTTTTCTCACAATCAAGATTAAACCATGAACATCTGATCTTCATAAAGCATAATCAAATTATATCATTATCATAGTGAAGTTAAACTGTTACTATATCGACATCACCATTGATATTGTAATAAATACTAACGCTGTGATTTTCAGACTTCAGTATATGAACATTTGCAAGGAAGTAGTCATGTCTTCACAAGTTTAAAAGAAAAGGGCCTTGGTTTTGCTCTTACCATGTGATAATAAAAATGTTTTCACTTAAAGGAAACATCTTCAAAATTCCAATTAATAGTAACTAGTTATCTGTTATACATTTGTTAGTTTAACATAAGATTAATCCATCACTTTTCAACAAAAACACGTACACAACTTGATTTTTATTTGCTTCAGAATTTTTTCAACAACAGAAAGCTATCAAGGGGTTTATTTCAATATTTCTTACTGGTTTGTTTTTTCCTGTTTCTCTTCTTGGGAAAATCATTGTGTTTTCTAAGTAACAGATGATCAAAAACAGTTTTTGTTGAATTATGCATCCTACTGGCCACTCACAGAAGCTTGTCCTTCCAAGGAATACCACAGACCTTCATATCCCATGTGCTTTCTCAATAAACAATTATTAATCCTGGACAAAATCACAGATTTCTGGAATGTCTTGTGTACACGTTCTCAGTTTCTGGTCAGATTTTCACATTTTTAGAACTATTACTGTACCTATTCAATCTGAGTCTGTCACTTTAATTCTGAAAATATAGCCAGAAAAAATGTACCTGTCATGAGAAAAAGCTAACAATGTTACTGGACACAGATACAGGAGTGTTTCTCAATATCCATGAACCAGAAAGTGGTGATGCCACAGAAACGGGTAAAACTTCATGTTTTCCCGGGAAAAGAAAACTTAACCAATATACTACTTTTGGAGCTTATAGGATGTTGATGCTTTTATTTGTATTGACTGTTTGAATCAGGTCATCACAGCACCATTGGCCTTAAAGATGATCACCTTTTAAATAAATTTCTAACTTGCTGAGTGCCTCAGGTGGGTACAGCAAAGCCCCCAAACTGACAGAAAGACTTCCTAGCAAAAAGTTTCTAATTCAGCTTGATTTCTCCTAGCAAGAAAATACAATCTATGAAGTAATCCTAGTCAATAATTCAATTACAACCATTGAAATCTCTGCTAAACTACTTAATTCAGGGCATGCTCTCCCTTTTGCTCAGCTTCTGCTATATGGATTGCAAATAAAAGTATAGGTCAAGTTTCCCTAAGTACACTGAATCTCTGAGTCTCCCAGCATGAACAGCCCAGCAAGCTCCAGCTACCTGGCACAGTCAAGCTGTATTTCCATGCCTGACTCCTGCTCCACGTGCTGTATTTACCGCGTCTGGAGATGACTGCAATCTGCCATTCTGTGCGAGATGTGGGGTCTACAGCACCACTACAAAGAAATGCATGGGCACACACAGCACAACCAGGAGGGAGACACTCACATGAGCCTCACTCCTAGCCCAAGAGATCTGGAAAGTGCGTTCATTTGACTTAGTTTGTCTCAGACTTGCAACGGAGATAAAACCCTGTTCTCAGATGTGCAGCCACATAGACTTCAGTGTAATTGCCGATATATATACACGCATGAACAGGCTCCATGTCTTATTAAGTAAACATACAATTAAAGCATCTTTATGTTCATGGTGAATGGGAAAGTGTTATAGCAACATTTAGATACAGTATTTGAATTCTAAAAAGATAGCTGTTTCGTTCCCAAGTCATCTGGCAACTTGACTGCAATTAAATTGATGCATCCTGCTTTGCAAGAGATATTTATACAGATATTTTGAAAAAAAATCACTGTGCTGGAGGAGATGAATACATTTATAGGTTGATAGAGTAACAGAGTTATTCAAGAAATATTTTTTGAAGATTCTGTGTTGCAAACTGAGTCTAAGTGTACCAAATCCTCTTCTCTTTCTTTCATGGTTGTCTCCTTGGTGGAGAGAAGCTGAAAATTTCCCCGAATCACAGGATGCTAAAAACCTAAGGCTTGACTTTGGGATGGCTCCCTCAGACCTCATGCTTGGCAAGGTTTAGCTCAAACTCACCTCTACTACCAGCTGCTCAATAGTATATTGTGAAATAGTAAGAATACATCAACATAAAATACTCCTACTTACTCTTTCTCTTCTTACCTAAAGGTATCAAAAGTCTAAGGGAGCCAAGAAACTTAACAGTGAAGTGGGATTTGTTAAAAAACTTTTTAGCCAGTTCCCGATAAGGCCCTGTACAGAAGCAGACAAACCTGGTTGTTGTATTTGACACCATCTCTACCACATTGCTTTTTCATTTGCTATTTTAAAAATATTTTTAGACCTCTAAGGCATCTTTTTAGCTTTTCTGCTATTAATTTCTGATAGCACTATTAATTAGCCAGTGCTCAGACACCCTAGTTGAAACTCTGGTCCTACGGCAGATGTTCTACAAACATCCAGTATTCAACTTTAAAAGACCAAAGAAAGTATTGTTAGCCTCCATTTACAACAGAGGAACGAAACAACAGCTACTGCCACAGGTGACAGAAAATCTACTCAGAGCAGGAAAAGAATCCCAGATCTAAATACAAGGTCATATTTTCTTTCAATACCAAGGCTCCAAACATTGTTACTGATTAGGATATTTCAGCTTGCAAATGAAATTAGCTCCAGAAGATGCTGCTGCGTCATGTTTCCCTGGTTCTGCTTTGTGCTGGGGTCACCTTGAATACATGAGGTTATTCGTGGTCACATTTGAGATCAGGATTATATTTCATCCAAGTATTCTTCCACCTTAATTCAGTTATTCAGAAAAGATAGTTGTTTGTCAACAGTGATTTCTTACTTTCTTGGGTAGGGGAGAATACATCAAAGATGGGATTGCAGGTATATTCTGTACCATTTCATGTTGGGATCATCTGCATGAAGATCCAATATGGAAGACCTGCTCATTTCAGTGATTCAAATGTCCAGTCACAAAAGGGGATCAATGCATGCAAGTCCCAAAAGGCATTTAGGATAGACCCTCATACACCACAAACCATAACAGTTCACAGGCCTCAATGAAATTATGATAATTCATACTGGTTGAGGATAAGCTGTAAAATCAGAGATGAAATCATCTCCCTATTTCCAAAACAGCATGCACTACCAGCATACATGATTCAAGCCATTATGCCCGTCCCAGTACAAGTTTGATTTATTTTTTCCAAGCTCTTATTCATAAACCTTCAGCTGAATCTGACACAACTTTGCCTAGCAGCTGGTTTTGCTTGATATCTCAACATAAAAATACAGTATGGCTTTCTGGCAAAGCAACACAAAGTTTATTAACCTACCTTTTCTTCTCTCTCGCTCTTTCAAAATAGCTTCCAGCCATTCTTGCTTCTCTTCAGGGGTTTTTGCCATGCATACAAACCATTTGTTCTTTGCTGTGTTGTGGATCTTCCAGCCATTAATAACAGTGTGTCCACTGCTGTGATAGTCAGCTGGGAATAGATAAAATGGCTTAAAAAGCACCAACTCTTAAAAAAGCAATAGTTGTTATAGGTATTAAGAACTCATCATTATACATAGAGCTCAGGAAATACAGAAGAATAGAAACAAAATTGAAGTTATCTGTGCCACTTGTGAACTATGTTATAACTTAATAAGCTGTACTTTTAACTTTTAGTAAATAATGCCCTTTTTAAAATGTAACAGAGAATTGTCCAGAATATGGAAGAAGGTATAAACTCAACACTAAACAGGCAGAGTCTTATTAAAGAACAGATCATGGTAGCTGGAGTACTTTTGTTTGTGTTAAACTGTAATAAATAATTCCTTAAAAAGCAGCACTGTGGTTTTGCCACAGTTAGATTATTAAATTACTCAAAGCTGTTGTGCTGATTGAATGATTTACTATTAAATTTAAAAAAGGACTAAATATACAGGGGGAAAATACATCTTCCATTTGACGAGTAAGCAAATCATATAGATCTTTACTGGTTACCTGAATAAAGAAATATATATACACTTAGTTGTTTACGCGAACTGAAATATAATACAAGATTTACTATGATTTAAAAAAATGCATTAACCAAATTCATAATTTTTGAAATATGTTTCTAACAACGCTGTGTTCAGCACGCACATTGTGGGAAAGAGGTAGCAACTGCTGATGTTTTTAGATATTTAGAACTTCTGACTCTTAACATGTAAACTGCTATGCTATAAAAACCAATTTACTACTTATTACTCTTTCTTTACTTACATTGTATTTGATTTTAACATGCTAGTCCGTAAATCTTATCCAGAAATTAGCTAAACAGACTTCCTCTCCAAAACTAACACCTTTGAATATCCTTCCCTAGGATTTCATGCATTTCCTGGGGGAAAATTAGTGAGGCATAAGTGTCGCATGATAACAAATACAATTTTTTGCTTAAAATACAGATTAAAACTAGAACTCACAACTATTGCACAAAACATTAAAAAATCAAAGGTCAACATTCTCTCACCATGAACTTTTTCATTAAGAGGCAAGAAAGTCCTGGGGCCAGCCCTGAACTACTATAATAACTACAGAGCTTTTTACTTTGTAAATACTTTTTCATAATTCAGCCCTGTTTTGTATAATGAGATGGGATTTTCTGAAACCAAAAACCTTGCTGAAATGCCTGCTAAGATTTATCATAAATCTCAGCAGACATGCTAGTATCCTTTCAATAACTCTGCATTTTAATTAGATGGAAAGCAGCCAAGCTTTGTATACTGGGCTGGGAAATGTCAGGAACTACTAGAAAATCATGAGACTGATGGCTAATTTCTAAACCAACAAAACTCTCTAGTACTCAAAGTGTATAAGAAAGTGCAAGCAAGTCTAAGACAGGGAAAAAAAAGAAGTTATTTTTGCAACATCATGTTTATACCACTTACCTACTTATCATATTTTTGTTCACATAACCTATGCATAATATCCTTTGTCCCTTTAAAAACACTGTTTCTTGAAAACTAGCCATCATATCATTCAGGCACTTCAGAAAATCAGAGTCAAAAGTCAGGGAAAAGAAAGAAGCCTCCGACAGAAGCTCTCAGCTGACAGAGTGCAGCCCTTTGGAGATCAGAGGCAGGAGCACTACTGGAGGAGTGCTTAACAAAGGTTAAGGTCCCTTTGTATTATTTAAGCATATACTTATAAACCTTGCAATATGGCACTAGCTACACCTTTTTGTTTATTTATTAAGTTAGAGGTTAATACATATAAAACCACAGGGTGCTATTTTTCCTGTGGTCTTCGTTACTGTATATCTATCATCACAACACCCATGTTACGTAGGGAAATATTATGATCTCTAATGCAGTGAACCGTAGCAGTTAAAACTGTGGCAAAAAAAATTAAAAAACGATGGCTCAGACTCACAAATGGATTTAGATCCTCCTGTTTCACTTTGGACAGAAATTTGGTGTCAACTTAGTAGTTTAACGCAGAAAAAATGGCTCATCCAGCCATTTGAATATCTCAGTGTAAAGATGACATTTTAAACATGCAGCTTCCTTGGCATCTGAAGGTCTGTAACTGCAGGACCAAGAGCTCTGGCAGTTTGACCACATTTATCTCATGCCACTACAAACTCACAGAATTCTGTGAAAAGCCCAATCTCCTAGCTAGGTACTACGACTGCATAATGTATACAGATGGAAATGAGTTCAGGTGGAGGAAAATGGCTAGCTATCACCCCATTTTGCAATAGTAACCCACTCCTGGGATGCCCAACTTGACTCCAACCTCTGCCTTTAACTGCAACACCCCTGCTTTCTCTTTTGTTCCCCGTGCTGCCCGTAACTACAGTCCTCCAAGGCTCCCATGAGCAATTTATTCTCCCCAATACACCCATGCCTACAGTCTCCTGAAGAGCATTTCAGCATTCCGCTATCATCCCACATAAACTCATACCTTTTTTGGACTGACTATTGGACAAAATCCGGCCAAGAGCTGCAGACATGCTGGCCAGCCAGCCAGGAGGTACGCATGTTCTGACTGGCCAGCTGCACAGGATATATGCACACTCTTCATATCGAGGCAATCACAGCTGCCAGTCAGTCTAAACAAATGATTTGCAAACCTGACATAATGGTTACAGAAGGAAGAAGAGCATGAGACTTCAAGTTGCTCCGTGCGAAGTCTGAACAAGCATGCTTAACAAATCATTAAGCCTCCAACTTCCCAAGAAAAGGTGATGAAAGATGACATCATCTTCTAATGATACTTGGTAACACATTAAAGCTTGTCATTTGAACTGCAACATATTGTTCAAAATTCAAGATTCAAACCTTTGAGAGACGCATAACAAGCAATTTGTTACAGCCATATAAAATAGAATTTGTTTCTTCCCTTAAAAAAAAAAAAGAAAAACAAACAGAAATCTCTGTATTGAAGTACTTCTAAGTTTCTCAGACCTTAGGTTCTTAGGAGCACCGATACCAAGGAAATAATTGCTACATAATATCAATTCCCTTCCTCCTCTGTATACTTTTTGATGCAGTCTCTGGTTACTATTAGCATATAGTGTTTTTTCTATCTCATGCCTCATTTCAAGACAACAGGGGACAGAACTAAGATAGTATAAGCAACCATAAATCTGGTATTTCCTAAGTTTCAAGTGCTTGTCTTCATAAACTAAATAACATTCATTTAATGGCTGGTGAATGCCTTTAGAAATATACTTTTCTCTCAAAATTGAATTTTAAAAACCGAGTACAGAAAAAAACAATACCATCACAATATATCCGCCTTTCTAATACTTGCAAGTGGTTGTGTAGCCACATTGTTTTAAGAACACAAATAGTCTGCCCTGGTAAGTAATATGCATTCCACTTTAATCAGTGTAAGCAGAAAAAGGCAGAGTGCTTCATGATGCTGAAACAAAAAAGAAAGCTTACACCAACTGTACTGCTCAGCCAAGGCCTAATTTCATCAAAGAAAAATTGCTTTTCAGAAAAAGCTTTGTTAATTTCCGTAGGCATGTCATTAGCATGACAATAAACCACACTGGGAATCTGTTTTCCTGTTTCTATGCTTCTACTTACAAACAACGAAGACTACATTCCTAGATCTATCAACGCCGAGAGCAAAAACTCTCAGTAACCCTGTTCCCTGAAGCCCTATGGTTCCTTATACCAAGTGAACAGAGAATCCCAAAATCTACAGTAAAGAACCATGGAAGTGTCATCTAGACCTCAAGTCTTTAATGTCTATAAAGAGACCCATGAAGAGCACATGTGAAAGCATCATGCATCGATATGAAAATATAAGCACTCCAAATTAAGAATTATAGAAAGTGATTGGTAACAGATGATTAAGGACAATAAAATAATACAATACCAAAAAAAGCACCCACAAGCTAATGTAAATGAGGCTCAGATGACCAGATTACTACACCTGGAAATGAGATGAGGCACAAAAAAACACAGGAGAATAGTACTGCGTTACAGTTCAAACATGGATGGCTACAGGGCATGAGAAACAGGACTTCTGGGTGCAACAAATGAGAACAGTACAGAAACCAAGACAGAGTAACGTTAAAGGGGGGCATCATGATCTGAGTGAAAGAAAAAGTATCAGTGTGAGGAGAGGTAATACACTTCTGACTACAAGGAAGGAAAACTGTTTGTTTGTTTGTTTGTTTTTTAAAAAGGGGGGGGTGGGGGGTGGTGGCAAGAAAAGGGCAGAATAGTGCCACAGGCCAGGGAAATAACACAGACATTTCCACATTTCAAAAAGAATCATAGAAAGGAGGGATGAAATAGCAGTAATTACAAGAAAAAATCATTTTAGGATATTGGACAAACTGAAATGGAGAAGGCGGGAAATGTGGGAATATGGGAAAAAAAGCAGGTAAGCATAATCTAGAAACCAAAATAACTAAACCATTAACTGATGTCTCAGAAGTGTGGAAAGGAGGATGGATTTTAGAAATGTTGCATATATAAAAGTGACAAGATTTGATATGACTCAGGAGAGCAAGTGGGAAGGAAGCACCATAGCCTCCAGTACTGTGTGCAAAGCTATAGGAAATGGGGATGGTAGCAAAATTTCCTGTGGCTGGAGGAAATTAGACTACTGGTGTCTGGAGTAGGGAGGAAGATGATTTGTGCTTAGCCAAATTATACTTGAAGATTCATTTAGGAAGAAAACAAACAGGCAGGAAGAAAAATGGACGATGTGAAAGAGATCAAGGACTCGATAGCTAGAACAAGCAAAGGAAGAAAGGTAGGACAGATTTGAGAAATATAGGAGAGTTGTGGAAGGAAGAAGGAAGAAATATTTGCTAAAGCCAACACTAAAAGTGTGGCAACATGTGGGATCGGAACCAGTGAAAGAAAAAAGTCACAGAATTCTTGGAATATTCATCAGGAGGAAGACAGTGGGTATATTACTCTGTGGCCACAGTAACGCCAAGAGTTGTAAGTAAAGAGATGCCGTCTTAGTGACATAATGGAAACAGGAAAACTATCTTCTATTTCTAAAGCCTATATAAGGAATATGTAGGAAAATAAATGAAAGTTAGTCAAATAATACATGACATAAAAGAGTGAAACATGAAACTGTCTCTTTTGCACAAAGTGCTAACTGAGATTTCATACAAATAAAGCTACAATTGGGCAGGAATACAGGCCAGAAAAGGGAAATAGATGGATACAGAATATTGGATAACTTATATTCAAGTCAATGAGGCTTGATTAAATTCACTATAGTGTACCCATAGATATCTCTAAACCACTAACTAAATTGGTGGGCCTGGTGAAGGACATAGCCCGAAACAGATGTCAAGGAGTTCTTACAAAAAATGTCTAGTAAACAAAGAGAATGAATCAAGCATGACGCCACAGTGCTTTATGTTCAGCATTTTCCAATAGTTTTATCAAGAGCTTAAATGGTTCAATAATAACATTGTTTGTTCATGGAACCAAGGCAAGAACCATTGTAAGAGCTTTGGGGAACAAGACAGGAATGCTGAATGCTTAATAAATTGTGGAAATAGTAAGATAAAATTCAGTACAGAAAAGAAAGTAATTATTAGGACCTACTCTCAGACCTTAACACAGTATATAATGGGATAGGCACCCATACTACACAAAGGGATCTGGTGTGGTATTCGGGAAGACAAACTAAAAAATTGAAGAATAATGCTCCCAGAAGAGCCAAACAATCCTGGCATTAGTAATAGACATCCCACATGTAGCACTACAGTAATTATTTTGTTCTACTTGGCACCAGCAAAGTTTCAGCTCTGGACACTTCACAATACAAAAGATGCAAACAAACTGACAGAAAAACTGAAACTCCGAAGGACACAAAAAGTAATAAAAACTTAGAAAACATGACCCATGACAAAAGGCTGAAAGACTTTAAAAAAAGAGATGGAGGAGACACACGACAGCTTTACAGTAAACTGGTTTGTTCGTAAACTGTTCTCCGTCTACCCAGTAGAACAAGAAGTGAGTGAACAATTTTGAAAACAAGGAACTCAAGTTTGGGGCGGGGGGGGGGATGACTTAATTTTTAAGAAATATTTAACTTCTATGAACGACTTCTATGAAGCTTACTTAAGCTGTACAATCATTGTCATTAACGCTCAATTTTAGAAAGAAGTTACATTTAAAAATGTTTGGAATCCATAGTAGATGTAGGGCAAACATAATGCTGTTTTAAAATCGGGAGAAGTGATACATAACTCACAGAAATTTCCTCCAGACCTACATATTTGCAATGCCACTGCAAGTTTCCCATATTTTTTTTTCAGTTTTACATTAAGAAGCCAAAAATGTTTCAGGTTTTCTTTATTAATTTTAAGGAAATAATAACTGTTAAGCTCAAAGGTTAAACTCAAGTTTCTAAAAGAAAAAAATGACATTTGTAGAAATACTTTGGGTTTTCACTTTTGTAATGTGTATCAGGAAAACTTCAAGCAATCATATGGATTATATCCCTAAAGGTATTAAAAAAAAAAAACCTTCCCTTTTTCTTAAACACTTATGTTACAATTTCAGCATTTATAGTGTTTGAGATTTCATTCCAAGAAAGGTAACTTTTCCATCTGCTTTTACAAATATATCACATACCTAGGGATAACCTATTTAGGAGTGCTGGAATGCTGTAAAGTGAAGTTAAATATACGATTTCAGTTGAGCAATAAATGTCACCTTATTTTATTACTCTGTTCATGTTAGCATAAAACAGTCATCTATGGCTGCCCAGCTAATAATGTATGAAAGCAATGATGTGCCACAGAAGCAGAGTTTTGATATGAGCAAATAGTCCTTTTAAAGTGGCATCTTACTCACTCTTTCTAAGTACAAGGAGTGCTCTCCATTCTCAGAGAAATCATGAAGCTGCATTGGATTCCAGCACCTCGAAAGACTGCTCTGTAAATGAGCAACACAAATATACTCACCTGTTCCATCATCTACATTCTCTACTTCCATCACTTCTGTGTTTATTCTGCCCCGAAAAAGGTAACGATGGCCATCTGTAGATGCTTTGCTGTTCTTCAACCGCCTGATAAAAGAAAGAACAGAGGAGCATGTCATCCACCACCTTTCACTATGTTTCTGCAATGCTACCTGTACATGTAGCACTTAAAGACTACTGTGAGAATCACAACCCATTCATACATGTGCAGTTGAACTGTGGAAACCATTGCTGAATGGGACACTGCTGAGGCTAAAGCAAAGATCCCTCTGGTAAGCGTAAGCTGCAAACTGCTGGCTGATATGAGGGTTTATCAGGAAAGTCTCATTCTGTAAATGCCCTGTTCCAACACTTCAGTACTTACATGCCACTGCCTCCCATCAGAGACAAAATACTGCATTGGGAGGATCTTTCCTGCTAACTGGTTTAAGCCTCCTTATGCTAGTCAAGAAATTCAACACAAGGGTAGCATGACTGAAAAAATAGACCTTTTGGTCTATTAAGAATACCTTTGCATATAAATCTTGACCTACACACATTAGCCTCATAACTGAGATATATGCATGGAAGAACTATGAAGACGTCTTTTCTTCCTCACATAAGGATTAACTAAGAATTATAATTAAGAACTGCTGAAATTCTGAGCAAGTTTCACAGTGACATATTCCAAAGCACGTTGCATTGCTGTAACTCTGTTCCCAGTGAAGTCAAGGCTTTTTGAAAATCCCAGTTCTAGGCAGCTTTTCCCACCTCAGATAAGCCAGGGATGATTTTCTGTCCATTTTGGCCTCTAATGATAATTAATACTATATATCAAACAAAGGTCAGTTCCTGAGAATTAATGATCCTCTGAATTCTGACCTTCACTCACTCCAGAGAGGTACTAATCTTCAGAAAATGACCTGCCTCTCAAGCATTACTGTCTAATGAGTAACTCTACTATACAATAAGTTTCTTATTCAAAAACTGAATGATATATTTAAAAAAAAAACCAAACAAAACAGCAGCAAGCATAAAGGTTCAGTATCACATATTTTTTCTCTCCGAAGTGAGGTAAATCCGTTAACTCTAGTGACCTTTGTACTTATGAACCCAAATTTAGCAATCCACGTTTATACAACTTAGCAATCCACGTTTATACAACTCTGCAGCAAATGGATGCTTAAAAATTACATAAAATATCTCATACCATAAAAATAGGACAATTTTTGTAAAATTTCCAAAATACAAACCTCCTGTGTGCAACACTTCCTTTACCTACTTGCCAGTCAACACCTGAAGTATCTTGCTGGCATATAATCCAATTCATTTTCCACCATAAACCCTGGAACTATGTAATAAATTGAGTTATTCCCATGCCTGCAGAGGTGTCACCATGGTACCAGTCAATGACAGGTAGGACACGATTGCTCTAAACTAAAGAAATCACTAACCTTTCATGTGTTTTGAGATTTTCATCCAATAGTGCATTTTAGCTAAAATATGGCTACAAAAATATGTAATGTAGTGGTGGACAAGTGAAAATATACTATGTAATCAGTAATTTAATTGTAATTGACAGACAACAAAATATAGTAAAAATTAGAAACTTTGAAAAGACCATGAGTTGATATTGAACCAGTCCACATAAAAATGAAACTGACCAGTTGCAGAATGATATCCTTGAAACAAATTCAGTATTCAACATTAGATATAATCACAACGTTCTTAAATGGTTCATACTCAACTGTTCCAAAAGTTCTGCAACCTAAGCAAGAGTTGAAACTTAAAAAAAAAAAAAAAAAAGGACTGATCCACTATAGCTAGTGAAGTATAAATTACTTATCTTCTCACATGTAAATGCTTCCCTGTTAACAGAGTAATCTATAGGAGGAAACAATATTCACTGGGAAAGAAGATTTTTAAACCTCCCTCAGGGTTAGCCAGCATCTTCTTCAGTAGTAACCCACTGGAAAAAACAGCATTTCCAGTCCAGTCTGAAAAAGATCCTTGCAGAAAAAGCTCAGTAGCTTTACAATTCAGAGAGATTCTTATAAGACATTCTTGATCAATAGGGTCCATGGCTAGTTTCCACTACTACCACTTTCTACTTTCCATACCACATACTGATGAGTCAGACCTTCCCCACATATCGGTTCAGCAAGAAGCTCTACAGTGAATCTAACCAAAAGTCTATAATTAGCACAGGAGGAGAGAAAATGGATATCCACCCCTAGCCACCTGCTCTTACTTATGACATCACAAATAGGAGTATAAACTTATTTGGAAAAATAATTTTTAAATTATTTAAAATAATACTTTGGAATGATGAGTCCTATGCAAAAACTCATGTGAAAAATACCATATATAAATTACATACAATAGCAGACAACAAAGGTTGCTAATGAAATTCTAAAGCATCCATAAAAAATTGGTTGTAGATTCATGCAGACACATGACCACTGCCAAGCCAGAGCACTGATCAAAACAAATGGATATTACAGGTGCAGAGAAAGACATCTTTCACTTGTATGCTACAAGCAATCCAGGGCACTGGTAAAAGACAGTTGGATAAACAGGATGAAAGTTGGCTATCAAATCTGGAACCACCCTTGAAAATCTTACAGCACTCGCACTGATCTGATGGACATGGCTGTGGTGATGACAGTAGAACCTGGATTTAGGAAGCAACAGTTTCAGCAGCTGCAGACAGGTTCCTTGACTGGACACTGAGGTCAATGGTGGAGTTTCCTCTGACACCATCAGAGGAAACTGATGGTGTTTGTGTGTGCAGAGGCAAAAATAATGGTATTCGCAGTGCTATTAGAGAGCACACTCAAGGTCTATCATGTATCTAGGAAGCTATCAAGGATCTCTCCAGTAGTACGTCTTCGTGTAGTGGTGCATTCCGCGCCTCCCTTTTTCTTCTTGTGCACCTGGCAGAGCATGGGAAGAGAAGCTGCTTTACAATCTCAGTAACTCCCGTCAAAACTTGGCCTTTGTGTAATGAGTTTGGCGATTAAGCATCCCTTGACCGTATCAAAAACTCTTGCATGGCTGAGGTGGGAGCAGCCCTGTCTGTCCCAGGGAGGCAGCCCTGACAACCTTGGAACATATTGTTTGTCTGTTCCAGTCACCACCTGGCAGCCTTGGAGCCTATCTTATCTAGGCTGTAACTCAGAAGGATCTATACCAGCATCACTGGAATTTTTGAGAACTTTAGTAATTTTCAAGACAGGCTGTGAAAGTAGAAGGGAAATTTACTGATGCCTAAAGTCAATCACCTCATGACCCTATAAACAGCAGTACCACGGGAGACCCTTTGAGCTCTCCTGGACCATAGCGGGCTGCACCAGAATCTCCCTCTGAGTGGGACGCCTCTCAGACCTGTGAACTCTTAAGTTTGCATGAGCTGATCTCTGGTGCTCCTGGCTCCTCGAGGTTTGACTTTCACCCATTGAGGCAGTCATTTAAAGTGAGTTAAATTTTTGTGATTCTCTCCTTGCTGCAAACAAACCTTAAACTGCTGCTAAACATATGTAGTCCTTAGACATAAACTGTTGACCAAGTCTGAGACTAGGATTGGATGCAGCTGCACCTAGGCTCCTCTCTGAGAAGAAGTTTAGAAAGCAAGGGGGTCCATTCTGAACCTTGTGACTCAACGGGAGGGCTCCCCTTTTCCTTGTATTTTCTTCAGGCTCGATTTCCTCTTCCTTTCTCTTTATATATATATATATATTCCATTCATTTAATAAGCAATAGAGTAAACCTTGCCATTGAACTCTGTTAAAGCACACTTTTATAGATTTCTATTAAAATCACTATTTGCAAATATCTTTGACAGTGATTTTTTAAGCGGCCTAACCACTCATCCATGACAATTCAATGGCTACTCAAAAACAGTTTCTGGATCAAAAAGACAAACTCAAGCATTTTCAAAAGGGATGCCTGTACATAGGAGAACCCTTATTTCGCAGAAACATAAGAGCACTGGACGAACATTAACTGCAGAAGCTTGTTGCTGAACTAAGGAATTGCTCCTTGCAATACAGCACGCAGCAGCTTTCTGGCTGTTTTCCTGATTAGAAGTACAAGGCTTAAAACTCTTGAATCTGTGGAGACTAATTTTACAGCGTAAACTACAATACTGATTTGTTTGAACTAAAAATTCAGTCTGTTTACCCTTCCTAGAAGAGAGTGAGGCCATCACATATAACCTGTTGTGGAAGACTGACAAAACAGATTCCTTCTCCCTGCACTTCATCATTTGGATTCTGCATTCCTACAAAATTTTTCCAATGTTTGAATTAAATACACTTCTCTTTCGAGTGTGAGAAATACACTTCCTCTAAGAATGTTAACTTTTATATTGCAATTAACTGCAGTAAACACTTTGGTGTTGTTCAAATATTCGTATGAAACAGCATACAGAGGTTTAGCTCTACTGTGAAAAGAATATGAATTATTTTTCGAAGTATAAATTAATAATTTACCTGTGCTTTTTTTTGCAGTAGACCAAAAGGTTATCAAAAAGAAAAAATATCCTCTCTTGGATATTTCCTGCTGAAATTTTCAGTAGTAGTCCACTTCGCAGCATTTCTGTGCACGTATCTGTGATGTTGGACCCCTAAAATCAATTGGAAAGAGATTATTTTTTATTCTGTGAGAACTGAAGGATTCTGCACCAATTAAGGAAAAGTTTCTTATACAAACTCACAACCATAATGATTCTCTGAAAACACCAAGAATAAAACTCATGGTAATTTATTACATTAAATAATAATTTCTAATGTTTACTTAATGATGCTTAACACCAGCTTTGCATTAATTTAGTATTGCCATTAACTGGGGAGGAGGGTTTGTGGCTTTTTTGAATGGATAAAGTTTAATCACTAACGTTTCCAAATTATATTACATTTGTGTATGACACCTCTCCTGAAAAATCAGGCCAACTTTATACAATAACTCTTATCCTCAGTAACTTTACTATTTAGTCAGAAATGCCTGAAAATGGGGCTTTACAAGACATAATCTATGCCAAGATGAACTTGGAAGCTGAAGAACCCTGGAACTTGAACATCATTAAGGGTATATACTTCCACACTAAGTTAAGCTAAACGCAAAATCAAAAACCAGCAAGATTTAAAATTCAGGCAACACTAATAGTGGCACATTCGACAACGCTTTCTAGTATACTTCCTCTTAACATACTCTGAAGACATCAGAATTTTGCTAAGCGTAAAATGTTTGGGATGAAACTTCCCATGCCTCATTTTTGCTTCAAGGCAGATCATTCTTTCATGTGACAAGGCAGAAGGTATTTTCATAAAGGTTAATGAAAAAGAAGCAACTTTAACAAAGGATAACATTTTCCCCAAAATATTTCCATGAAAAAGTCACAGCATTTCTATGCCTTATAAAGAGAAATTCACCTCTCAAGGAAGCCTGCCTTGAATTCAGAGGTGTATTTTGCTATTCTGAAAATCCATGCTCCAGTGGGACAGAGCTCCTGTCTATACGCATCCAGCCATGCGATCCTATTGATAATTATGCGTGCTGGTTGCACTGAGCATACACCCATGGCTCAAGGAGTTTCCTAACTTGAGGCACTCAACAATCAGCCTGGAAAACCTGCAAAAGCCAGGACTTTCCTTTCATCTACACATGTTCTGAATGACTTATGCCTGCAATAGCTATAGCTACTTCCTCTTCTTGATCTAACCACAGTAGCCCAAAGAAAAATGCATTCAATTAAGAGCCAAGAAGCAATCATGGGTTCTGCTCTCAGCTCTTCATCTTACTGTTCATCCTTTGTACGTCACAGCACTGAATATTGAGCAATAGCTCAGACGCTGTTCTAAGGAGAACACAAGTCTGTTTACAGAGATGATAAGAGAGATTGCACAACCATCATGCTGGAATGCAATTCAGGTCTCTAAATAAAGCAGCTTCAGTATCAGTATTAACTAACCACTCTTGTTTCCATTTAGGATCAAATGAGCCTAAAATGAATGTCATCTATGGCCCCTACACCATACTTCCCTTACTAAGACAGAAGAAGCACCAGAAGCTGGCATACTAATTTTACAGTTTTATTTGAAACCAAACACTGAAACACCTTAAGAGCACACTCAGTAATACAAATTCAGCATAAATTAGGGCTGCACTTAATGTTTGCTGACCACAACTACAGAAAAGCAGACCATTTCTTTCCATTCTATTTCATTGCTTTTGTGCATTAAAAAGAGTAACCAATACTTTATGCTGCTTTTAAAATTTGCTGGAACAGTACTTGCTAATAATTTGCATTTTAAAAGGCTGGATATTTTTCAAAGGTTTTTGGTTTGTTTTTACAGAAAACTTCAGCTTTGCTGGAAAATTGTAATTTTTTGTAGGGAAGCCAAAAAAATTCCAGCTTAAGGCTTCAAAACTGTTTCAGGAGTTTCAGCTTGCTGCAAAAGGGTGTATTTTTTCACAGAAAGGGTTTTATGAAAACATTTTGTCTCTTTTTATTGAAAAATTTCATTTTCACTGTATAAAAATACAACCATTTCCCAACAGTCCTAGCAAGATCTGCTACTGTGCCAGCACCATGTCATAAAATACCATATTTTATACATATTTTAAATGTATATAATTCAGGCTACCTGGATTATCAGGACTTGCCTCCTTCATGATTCAAGTTCAACATTGCAATATGACAGTGAGTATTATCTGTATCACATTACTACCCTTTGCTATTGTTTTCCTCTTCATTTTCCTCCTTTTCTACTATAAACTGCTAGATGACAAAAAAAAAAAAAACATTCTAGAGATATTTTTTTCCCTTGGAGACCTCCCGTCCAAATACTGAACAGTGTTAACTTCACTTATCGGATACCTTTTGACAAGATCACAACCCATGCTGGTGTGGCCGCAGGTCAGTGAATTTTGTTATTGCTGTTTTATTTGCTGAAGTCCAAGGGAATAAGATAACAGGATCAGAAGTCACATCTGACTGTCCTACAAAACACCGCCAGTGCAGAAAAATCCCCTGCCACCTCCTTGCCTATGTAACACTGTTTGGGTCAGCCTGTTCATAGAATTTGGGTGGGCATGGAGCTGAAAGGAACAAAAGAGGAAGGGCGTATTATGTGAAAGCACTACTGTCTCTACACCTGGGGTGAGCACTCTTCTCCACTGCATCCCTTAGGGATAAAAAACATGCCCAAAGAAAGAGAAAGCAGAAAGCACACAAGCACTGCCATACCCACCATGCAATTCAAAGGAGGACTGACGACTACCAGAATGTTTCCATGAAGAATGTAGCTACACCTTGAACCTCCACATGGGTTTACAGCAGGAACACCAAGCTACAGTTGATATCCAGCCCAGTAGGATAATTGATTTATCCAACTCCGAGCTGCCTCTCTCATGGGGGAAGGTTCATGGCTGCAGTAACAGAGGAGAAGTCCCAGAAGCAGGAGAGGCTACCTACTGCACAGCTGAAACTGAACTACGCCACCTAAAAGCGATACTTTTGGAACACATATTACCAAAACCTTCTAACACAAACATGTTTTCATTAAATGTTTCAATTGAAACTAACAGGGAAATCTCAAATATGAGCAATTTGAATCTGAAAAGTAAGTTGCTATTTTAAAATTTTCATGAATATGTACATTTATACTCACTGCTTGCAAGGGAAGATCATATAGTTGCTCAACCTAAATGTAAAATCACTGCTACTATGCTACAATTCATGTTTCTATACATTTAAAGCACCTCAATTAGAGCTGATGGGGTATTTTTGTAATATGTCAGTTTGAAAATGCCATGTACTGTAGGAACAAACCTGTTCTAATCATCTTCCAACAAAACATATAAAGGATTCAATTGGAAAAAAACGCAAAGCAAGTTTTTGCTTTCCAAAGCAGGCTTATACTGTGAATCTAGTCTAGTTTTCCCTCCATTTCCTACGGAGCCATTGAAGACTCCAAACATCTAACTGTAGAGCAGTCTTCTCCTGTGGGTCACACTGGGGCTGAGGACTGTGTGGTTTTCCAGGATAGCTAGTGTGGAAATTAAAAGCCCATAAGATCTCAGAACTTGCAGGCTATTTAGATAAAACTGGTTCCTAACAACCCCGGGCTGCCAGTCAGTCACCTATCAGTCATGCTAAGGCCATAGCTCAGGCAAGACTTCTAAAATGTGGGCTACCATGACTGTATCACAAAATACATACATTTAAAATGCACTGGAAGGAGAGAGACTATACGAAAGAAATGTAAACCACTATCCCCTTCAACCTTAAGTCATTAAATATCCATCTTCAACATTAAAAAATGTCCCTCATTACCCTGAGATCAGAAGCAGCATTTGTCGGTTTTATTTGTTACAAAAGCTACTTATCCACATATTCTGGGTAAATTTCAGCCAAACACAGAGGTCTGACCATACTGATTCAGTGGCCATCACGCTAGCAGTGATAAAGGTCAGAAATAGCAGATATTAACTTACTCTTCAGTACTTGCACATGGGCATATGAAACAGAAATAAAATAGGGGAAAGGCCTAAAAATGCTGGAGTTCAAAAGAGAAATGTCTATTGAAATACTACTTGATGATATGGCGGAATGGAAAGGAACAGAATACCCCATGCTATTGTCACTAAGTTGGCCTGTGACTCAGACTGGGTTGTTCAGTTTCCAGCTTACAACAAATGCAACAATTTTATTTTTTCTTCTCTCACTGTAACATCCACGCAAATTTTACTGACAGACTCCTTCAGCTGCTGAGCCATCCTCCAGCTGAGACAGCCACCTACACAAGTTCTGAATTCAGGCCAACAAATTTAACCACTTAGGAAATTAAGTGAGAAAGTCATTATACTCAAAATTTTCTTTCTTGAAACAGATGTTCCATTTTTCCATGAATCTGTATTTTTATCATAATAAACACAAGCTTCATTTTATGACACTTATGTATAGGAATTCAAGTCATGCTTTGATCAGATTCTAAAAATAGTCTTTATTTTTTTCCCTTTCCTTCTAGTTGGGGCCAAGCAATGTGCTAAGCATTTCCTTCTGGAAGGAAATCTCCAACAAGTTTGCCTCTTTATTTTTAGGCAATGCAGAAAACCAGATGTTTATTTAATTAAATCCACTCTCATACATTGCATTCAAAGATTTTTTGTAGTTGTTGTTGGGAATCATTCAAAATACTGTTAGCTCTTATACATGCTCTGGAATTCTTACCATTTCAAGGACTAACCGTATATTGTGTTTGAAAAGGATGCGCATATGAAGATCAGGGCAATTTTGCCAGTTGGACATCCTGTGTTTGCCATATGATAACATCAAACCCAATCAGCTAAACTGCAATAAACACCACATAACTCTACTGAAAACATACTATTTTAAGACAATGGCACTATTTCAGAGTTCAAACACAAGTGAAATCCTAAAATTAAATCTGGACAGGACGGGGGGTGGGGCGGAACCAACAAAAAAAAAAATCCAAGGTTGGAAGGAACTTACTATGTTATGGTTCGCAGAATACATTCTGAGCACAGAGAGAATAAGCCTATGTTTTGCATGCTTCTGTTCATATTGTTATCTTTGCTCATTAATATATGTCCAACAGCAAACATATTTATTACTGTATGTCTTACTAAGGATTCAGAAGAAACTTAATGCAGGAAAGTGGATTCCCTTTTCAGGGTTAGAGGTTTGAGAACAGTCCGTTCTTAACCAACTTATATGACTAAAAATGCATTGAGTTAATAATACCGTAACTTTATACTTGAGCGTGTTCATTAAGATGGATTTGACAAGTATCTATAAGACGCGGGCACTGAAAGCAAGTAGAAGAATTTTAATCATTACAGTGCAGTACAAAACTCAATTGAAAAGTTGAAAATAATAGAAGGATTAAAGTCAGTGATAGGCAATAAGGATTATTTAACAAATTTCCTTGCCATAAAACATTCAGCAACGTAAGCACTTAACTTGCTATTGCTTCTATCATGAAGTTATTGCACAAGCATGTCTAATGTATTTTAATATTCACACTAATCTTTCTAAGTTGTTGCTGATGACAGCAAGTTCAAGATAATTACAAAAAGAAACTTATTTTCACCAAGTCTAAACAACATAGCTTCTTTTGTTAAGTGTTAGGTCGACTAGACCTCCTCTCAATTACAACATTTAGAGCTTGACTTTATCTAAGTAGTCCTTTCTTTTCCAAAATCCTACAAACAATATCATGGCATGACTACACATTCTCCGTCATTTGTCTTTAATAGTTTTTTTTTTTTTTTTAATTTGAGATTGAGGATTACAACTAAATGCAGAAAGGTTTGTCTACAGACCAGCAATCATATAGCTTTTGTACTTGCTAAAATTCCTTCTCTTGAGGCACAGTGAAATTCCATTTTGTGGAATGTGTCATAGTGACAATCCTGTACCAAAAGACTACAATGCCCTGAACTCTGGCATAAGAGGATTTCTCTGCTCTAAATTACACCTACGCCAATTACAGAAATGGAAGAGTAGTTCTTGAAAATGCTGCTACACAGGAAAAGGAAAAATATCTTAAGTGACACATTTCAAATCCCACAATGCACTGAAGAAACACGAAGAATTTTGATTAAAGTAAAATTAGTTGCTTAATCCACATTTAGAATGAATCAAATCTTTCCACACTACTCAATTAACAATGAACCAAAGGTTTGCGTAAGTCCACAGATCAGGAGATTTCACGTGGAGCAGACAGGAAATAATTTTGCAGTATCATGGGCAGTATTTAGGGGGTTCTTTGTTCAGTGTAATTTTTATGCTCCTTTCAGATAGTGGTTTGTTCTGCTGAACCCTTCTGGAAGGCAGGGGGTGACTGAATCCAGTGCTGCAGAAGCAGAGTACATCCTTAGGCAGAACAAGTTCAAGGAACAGCAGGTGTGGTAACAGCAGGAGAGCTGTGTAGAAACTATTTTTTTGTTTCTGCTCTTTTATCTACTACTATGAATATCTACTTAAAAGTTGACTCTTCTAGTCAATATTCTAATTTTTACTTGTCAGACTTCTTGGGGAACTCTGCCAGTTAAAGTTCAGGCAGGTCTATCTCAAAGCTTTCTCTGATTCAGTGTCCCATCAGTGTTCCTAACCTTTTCTTTTCTTTGCACTGTACAAAGGCCATTTCCCACAACATAGCTGAAAGATCAGGTCTCAGTCTATCAGACTAATGTGCAAAAAATACATTTTTCTTGCTACCTTTTCCAGTCAGCAAGCCTTCCACAAAGCTTAAAGGGATAAAATCTCTTCCTCTGGTTCTTAAGCAGCTCTCTCAGGAAGAGAAGTAGCACATCTGAGTAAAGCATTCAAAAAAGCAAAGAACTAGTTCCATGTTGAAACTCATGTCTTAAAAAGCCCTGTGTATTATATTCAAAACTCATTTAAAAAAAAAAAAAGTTTATATTACTTGCTTTATATTTCTTTTACTGGGACTTCATTTGTGTTTCCCTCCCACCTCAGTGCAGGCAGCTCAGACATTTCCACACAAAACACCCAAAGCAATATAAAGATACACCTCTATCTACATCTATCTTTCTGTATAAAATAATTATAGTTTTCAAAATAATATACAAGGAAGACTTTGATGCTACAACTACTTGATGTTGTTGTTATCTAGGGGAAAGGGTGGCTCTTCTCGTTACTACTGAAAACTCTTAACTCAGGAACAGACCTATGGTTTCTTCACAAAACTAAAGCATTAAAGCTCTTCCACTTGCAAACTATAAGAAAAAACCCCAGGTCTTACACAGATTCTATTGAACACATTTATGTTAATTTAGCTCAGCCAATAGTAAAGAACTACCTACAAGTTGACAAAAACTAATGGACTCAGTGCTTAATCAATAATAAATAATCAAAATTTTTTTCAACCAGACAAAATGCTATTAGGCAGGCATTGACAGCAGTAAAATTGGAGCAGCAGTTAAATTAGGATTTATAGATGTGTATGTTTGCACACATATATGTTGACGTAAATGATCAATATTCTAAGTCAAACACGAAACATTTGCCCTCTTTCCTGAAAGTCTGCTATTTTATACAGCGGTGCTCAGTCATCAACAACACTTAATTTACAGAGTAGATTCCAAATAAAAGCTGTGATTTCACAGAATTGAGGAGTTGACAGTATCTCAGGATCACAAGAACAGTGCAATACATGCTTTATGAAAACTGTTACTCCCTCCTCAATATAGAAAGCAACAAATCTTATGACAGTACCTCCCATCCTTCAACATGAGACTGCCATTCTTCCAAAAACTCTAATTTTTCCATTTGTCTCTTGGCCTCATTGATGTTGGAACAGACAGCTTTCATGGCCTGGAGGGCTTCCATTAGTGCCGCATAGTCACTGTGCTTCCTTGGAGTCCGCTTCAGTAACTCCTATTTAAACATTTAAAAAAAAAAAAAAAAGAAAAGAAAAAAAGAAACCTTTGATCTCTAAATGTACATTACAGGAGGCTTAAATTGACTAGGATACAAAATCAAAAAGTAGCCAGACTTCTCTTTTACTAGGTGGAAAAGTAATAAACCCTCCAGCATTGTGTCCTAGTAGGACATTAAAACTTAGAGAAATAAATTACTAAATAAAAAAGAATAAAAATTATTAATAAAAATAATCACTACTTAGGAAAAAGTTTGCATTTCAGCTGCTTTCTCCCCCCCAACGTTTCTTCATGTTGAGCTTTGTTTTGGGGTTTTGGTTTGGTTTGGTTTTTTTATATTCCACAGGATGGAACTGTTCAATAGCAAGGATAATAATTCTGCTTAAAAATGTTAGTTTACTGATGTCAAAATTAACACCTGCCTTTCCTGCAACTCAGGGAAAAAAAAACATGTTCCTTTAGCTCCGCAGTATTGTTTAATCTAGTGCAATACACCAGAGCACTGAACAATAGCTTAGGTGACTCACTGATTTCAGATGGTTACTGGTAATGGCAGCCATACTAAAAAACAAAGTGGAGTTGCCAGTATTCATTTGAGATTTCCCATATCAAACTACCAACTACCCATTTACAGCTGGACCAACTATGGACAGCCTTCAGCACACACCCTGACTGAGGCGTGGCTACATTCCTCCTGGAGCCCCAACCCTGCTGCCACCACACCCTCTATTTAAATTTAAGATAAATATATTAATTTCAATGTATCCCTAAAGTAGTTAATTAGTCATTTTCCCTTGTTTTGTCTGTAGATCCTTCATTGAAAAAATAGAAGACAAAAATAATTTTAAAATAGGCCAAGGGAACTGTAAAACCACAGATATCTGGGATGACTCAAACATCATTGCAATTATTACGTTAACTTGTTTTAAAAACCTTTATTTTAGCATGCTACTTGTAAGTTTTTATGTCAGTGCAATGAAATGCATATGCCTCATAATTGGCAATGTTTCAGATCTAAACTCACACATGCATTGTGAAAAATACTGTCCCATAATCAGGTTTCAGGTAGCTTCTAGAGCAGAATCTGCTCTGTTTTCCCTCATGGTTTGAAACAATAAACAATATTAAACCTTACTTTGATTAGCATAAATTTGTTTTAAATATTTACTTTCCTGATGATTGTATTATTTTATTTCCTAACATGCGAAAAATTTCAGTAACTCAGAGGTTTGAACATCTAATGTTTATCAGCACATTTAACATTTTTCATTAAGTTTTAACTTGTAACAGTAAGATAAGAATAAACATGTAAATGTGCGTAGAACCACCTACAGCATCTTACTCTTACTCTACAGTTTTTCTTACAAATCATTTTCATAAATATTTTTCATTTACAGTTTGGTGATGGTAAATTAGAATCATCAAAGCATGTCACTAACAAACTCTGCTATCCCAAGCATTTTTAGCAAGGATATGGTCAAACCCAGCTGAAATCAGTCTCATTAAACTCCCTTAATTGGCTCACTTCCGTTCAACAATGGAGAGGCAACCTTAGGACTAGATGCAGAAGGGAGCTAATCATCTTGACCCAGCCAAACTCTTCAGTCCTTTTAATACTGATGTCAGAAGACTTGCCACTGGCTTTAATGAGAGCAAGTCTGGGTCCAGTATCTAATAAAGAGATTATTCACTGTGTAGAGAGATTGTTCCTGCAGTTTGGAAATATGCTTAGCAACCACTTTTATACAGAAGTATAAAGTCCTAGATAAAAATCTTGTAAGTACCTTCAAAAGAAGGGGATACTTGCATATTCTCTGTATTGGTGTTACTAGATATCCCTCCAATGGTACATCTGTGTTCTTGCGTCCTCCAAGGAGCATGCAATTCTAGAGTGTGAACAGTTTCAGAAATTAGTAAAAAATCCTAAGAAAATTATCAGAAATAAAGACAAGGGCATATGCGCACAGCAATATTGGCTAAGCTATATAAAAAGTATACATGTATATGTTAAATACGGGATGAGGGAGGTTTGCAAGAGTGTCAAAAAACCAGGCTTGAACACATGCATAGGCAGGTACATTGACTATCATACATGACAAGGAAGCTGCAATGGTGTTAGGCAGGCATCTCCCCTAGGTATCCTCTTCATCCAGTCTGATTAAAAGTGGCCTTTTTTTAAAGTTTAAAAATAAAATACAGTAAATAACATTCTAAAAATATGCTTTCACACTTTAACGAACAAAAATAAAATTAATTCAGGGTGACCACTATAGGTGCCGTTGGTTCCAAAAGGTGTATTCTCAACAGTAAGTAGCATCAAAGATGCTTTGAAAAGTTTTGATATGGCCATCCTAATACACACACACGCAAGTTTTCTGTTTACATGCTTCTGTATTTAAACACAATGTGCAATGAATAAAATATCCTTAGTCATGGGCTAAAGAATATGTGAGTTTTGACAAGACATCCAATTATGGAAGCAGAGAATACATAACAGATTGGGTGGAAGCACCCATGAAAAAGCAGCTGTGAGAGAGAAAGAGAAAAGAATAAGGGCCATTTGAGATAACGAAGTATGCAAGGGACGTCACAGCAAATATCTGAAATTGTTGGAATTAAAGTGTAAGTACATAAAGACCTAAAGTAATGAGGGAAATTATTTTATGGAGAGATCAGAAGGAATTGTGATGCAATGGTATGAGATAATCTACAGCTTCAAAGAGCAAGATGTCTAAACTGAGAACACTAAACAAAAGTAGTTTAACACAGTCAGATGGTATGTTGACGCAGGCCACAAATCTGGATGTAGACACATTGTTGATGGAACAGAGGCTACACAACTGGGTGGCCACTCCGCTCAGCAAGTAACTCAACGCACATGCCCCAAAACCAGCGCTGCTAGGGGGATCTCTACACCCACCCTTAAGTCTCTGCTTTGTACTCATGGTTAACCAGCTTCTGTCTTATCCTAAAGGACCCTTTATCCTAAAGGATCTCACTTAACCTGCAAACAAAAAAGCTTTACTGATAAAGACCGAGTAAGATAATGGCAATGCAGACTATAGGTTTACATAATGAATGTCTCTATACTTAAAGGCTCAAAAGTTTGGCTTCAGCTCCCCCTTATTTATAGATAATCACATCTCTATGATCTGAACTGTTCTGTCTGGCTAGAAGGCTTCAACTGTACTTTCAAATCAAACAGTCAGACCTCCTGTTCTCTAGGTTAGACTGCTGCCACTTATTCTACAGACATGCCCTGAATCTATGAGGAACCCAAAGCAGATGTGAAAGCCCTGTGCATGCGCCCAGGGCTACATGACACTGACACATTATGAACTGCCACAACTGCACACTTGGCTTCCTTTCTCACAAAAAAAAAGTT
This sequence comes from Theristicus caerulescens, assembly GCA_020745775.1. Lineage (NCBI taxonomy): Eukaryota > Metazoa > Chordata > Aves > Pelecaniformes > Threskiornithidae > Theristicus > Theristicus caerulescens. The sequence goes on along the minus strand of CM036558.1, from coordinate 130,568,988 downwards.
CTTTCCAATCTTTCACTGGAATATTTTGCTTTTTGTCTCTGTAGTCAGCATTCACTGCTTCTTCTTGAGTCCGGCCATGCTGCTCCCAATGCAAGAACCATGTGTGTGCAGCTCCTCAAGCCTGGGGCAAGGTGAGGGATACTGTGGCAACCGCTGAGGAAAAATAGGACAACTTTGAAGCTGTTTTTAACTATGAATGGAACACTGCTGTGTAAGCGACTCTTAACAAAAAGGCAGATGGAGCTTCATGTCACCCAGTACCCCCTACAATAAGGAAATTCCCATACTGCTCATTAACTTGGCTGTAAGTAAATGCAGCTAGGAAGGGAGTCAGACCTAGTATCTTTCAAAAATTTAGTGAGCTGCAACAGGACAACTTCACCAAGAACTCTGTCAACAGCAGTAGTGAAAGCCTACTGCATGCTAAAAATAATTAATAAAATTAAATAAAACTTGTGATACTGCCAGCATTGGCATAATCTTTTTTTTTAACCATATCTGTGATGCTTTGCTGATAGTGTCATTTGTTCTCTGATCCTAAAATGCAATAATTGGATCTGATCACTCTGAAATTTGATATCGTATCTGAGGGCACCTTCTCAGGCATTTAAGCTCCAATGTAGTAGGCCCCACATTTCAAAGCTGACCTTGTTATCACAGGACACCATGAAGGAAAACACAAAAATCATTGCATACTGAATCCTTCTTTTAACAACTAACATCAACTATTAGGAAAGTCAGTATTTAGATGGAAACTGGTTTTGCTGGGGGAAAATGAGGACTGTCATATTTAACATTTTAAAACCCCTCTTTATTTGTCTTGTAAAGTGAAAGACTAATTCTGTAGCTGTTTCTTTTGACCTCAGATTAAGTCAGCATCTAAGATGAGGATGGCTACTCCATGATCCATAACAAAACATTTTTCTGTCTGGCACAGCCATGGCTACAGTACCAGAATGCAGACCTTCTCTTCAGAAGTTCTGACGAGTCCTTCAGCTTCCTTTCTCTAATTTCTTTCCCTACCTGTCCTCATATATCTTATGCTATTCTTTTTTCCTTCTACAGGCACGGCTGGATTTACACTCTTGTCTCTTGGCCAGCAACTTCAAGGCACACTGCCTAATGCTGTATTACGCACGGGCCCAAGGGCAGCAGTGAAAATATGATGTACACAACCCCCTCCTCTGGAAACCCCACCACCAGCTGAAACTGCCTGCTAACCGCTTGCAGGTGTGCTTGTAGTTGTTACATGGTGGAGCTGATAGTGCTAACAATTCACTGCCCAGTCAAAGTTTATTTACCAAAAGAAACGTCCGCACTGTTCTTATTTTGTTAAGGTCAAGCAGAACTTTCTGTGCCTTCTCGTGGTTACTGCAGTATTCATCATAGATACGGAATTTCTCCTTCTGCAGAAACAAAGAAATACATTGTTATTCACTTGCCATTTTAATTTTTTTTTAATTAATAAAACATGGAATGAACACTTCTCAAAGCTGAATAGCTAATATAGTCGTCATTTTGGAAGGTCAGCTCTTCCTCCTACGTTTATTATTTGAGGTCCAGCCTCAAATTAGAATTATGAACAGTCTGGAAGCATCACTTGGGAATTTCAACCATAGAATACCAGCTTGGAAGGGATCTCAAAGATCATCTGGGCCAACCTTTCTTGGCAAAAGTATGGTCTAGACAAGATGGCCCAGCATCCTGTCCAGCCGAATCTTGAAAGTGTCCAATGTTGGGGAATCCGCCACTTCCCTGGGGAGATTATTCCAATGGCTCATTGTTCGCATTGTGAAAAATTTTCCTCTTGTGTCCAATCAGAATCTCCCCAGGAGTAACTTGGACTCATTACCCCTCCTCTTTTCCATGTCACTCCTTGTAAAAAGAGAGTCTCCATCTTCTTTGTAACCACCCTTTAAATACTGGAACATGGTGATAAGGTCTCCCCTAAGCCTTCTTTTCTCAAGGCTGAACAAACCCAGTTCTCTCAGCCTTTCCTCATATGGAAGGCTTCCCAGCCCTTTGATCATCTTTGTGACCCTTCTCTGTACCCTCTCCAGCCTGTCCACATCTTTTTTGTACAGCGGGGACCAAAACCGAACATAGTATTCCAGGTGTGGCCTGACAATTGCTGAGTAGAGTGGGATAATGACTTCTTTATTTCGCTGGTGATCCCCTTGTTGATGCAACCCAGCATCCCGTGGGCTTTCTTTGCCGCAGCAGCACACTGCTCACTCATAGTGAGCTGCTTGTCCACCAGGACCTCCAGGTCCCTTTCCACAGAGTTGCTCCCCAGCCAGGTAGATCCCAGCCTGTGCTGCACTCCTGGATTATGTTTTGCCAGGTGCAAGATCTTACATTTGTCTTTGTTGAACTTCATAAGGTTTTGCTGAAAAATTTCAGAGGCTGGACTATCACAAAAACACAGGATAAAAAACACAGGAAGAAAATGCACGAGTGGCTTACTTGCTGACATCATTACCTATTTTGTCTGCAAACACTTGTTTGCAAATATGATCCATGCTTCTGCAGAGTCAAAAACTGATGTTACTCAACTTCTGTAAAATGTTTCCATGAACCATTAATAATTTTCTCCTCCCACAATGAATAAACAAAGACTTAGCAAACAAATGGGACTCAAACCAGAGTTAACAACGAAACCTAGACTTTTTGTTAGGCCTACAACTGAAAGCAAACTAACTTGTCCTGATTTTGCAGAGCTCTGTAACACTGACATCCTTGTTTTGCTCCAACAGGAAAAATAATACTCCTAGAAAACAATTACTACAGGACATACAAACATACTTGTGGAGGTACTGCAGTTGTGAGAAGTAAAATATCTTCACAGTCCAGAACCATGGAGATATTTTACCCAGCATATGCAATTCTTTGTTAAATATTCACAATTTTGCCTAGCATCAAAGGGGAATAAAAATAAAGTATATTATTACTTTTGCTGTTTCATGCAACCCTGATCCTTGCACCTCCATCTCACATATAGGCACCAGCCTCGCCCACGCTGCAGGGCTCAGTTTGTCAGCCTGGGCTAATTTGGTGAACATAACAATGATGAAACAATAAAAGTTTGCCCATTTGATATGTTCTTTTTTCATTCTCCTCCCCCCTCTTTTTTTTGGAAATGACAGTAACCAAGAGATGACCTCAAAGTACTCTACATTATGCAATCAAGTCATATTTTGTTCTCATGACTAGGTACGCTCATCATAATGACAGTAATTAATAAAGGAAAAAAGTGAAATAAGGCTGTAATAAAAGACAGCGTACATAATGAAGAAAGCAGGTTCCAATTTCATGCTGCGCATTAGGTTCCGGCTGTAAGCACTCCTCCACCAGGGACAGGAAGTTTTTGTGAACTGCAAGAATATCTTCAATATTTGAAAACAACATCTGCAAAAGAATAAAACATACATAAATAAAACATCAGATACAAAACAGAAGAAATATGCAATTAGGAGACTAACCTTAACTGTCTCTTCTGTGACATTTTTATCCACTTTGGCTGTAGCACATTGGATCATTCGGTGAAGGAAAGCCTGCATGAAACAAGACAAATAAGGAAAAGTTATTTCAGGAAAACTTGAACAACTTTTGGCACTTTATGCTTATAATTTGTTTCCCAAATTTCTTATCCTTTGGATACAGAGTCACATCAAAATATTATCTGGAATCTAAACCAAGTATTTTATTTATCAAGTATTTAGTAGTCCTGTTATCCTAACATGATATAAAACCCTATCTACACAGTGTTAGAAAGAGTTAAACAGTGACACATTAATGAAGCTGAGAAACTGAACATGCTCTGAAGTACCACTTCCACCCCGCACTCACATTACAATCAAGCAAGAGCAAAATGAATAATTTTCAAAATCTCGCTCTAGCACTTCACAAATTGACTACAAGACAAGGCCAAAATAAGCCACTAATTTCTAAATTAAAACTAGTCAGGAGATACTATGAAATGTAACTTTTACCATAGTAACCACAAGTAAGATCTCTGATGTATTAATAATCAAGCCTATTGTAAAGTAAATTCGCTTAAATAACAGTCAGCTGCACCTGGTTTTGCTTAATGAAAATGTTTGCTCTTCCCTCCCCAAGACCTCATCCTTGGGGATCAAATAAGAAGTCAGTAATACCACTAATAAAATACCAAAAGAATAAGTTTTCTTATTTTTCACATTCAAGAACCCGAAACAACAAGAAGAGATGTACAATAAGGCATTCCAAAAGAAATAAATCACATTTCAGGTACAAAGGATATAATTAATTTTTATTAATTCATTCCATTACAAAGACTTGGGTATGTTCTGAAAATATCTTCACACTATAGACTAAAATCTTACATTGACAATTCTTCACACAGACACGCATATTCTTTAGTCATTAAAAACTGGCACCACAAGTGCACAAATGTCATGTCTTTCATAACCATTTAGCTGCAAGTCACTGTGCATTGTACACTGTACACGAACTCATCTAAATTCTGTCGTGGTGCAAATTCCATAAAAGAGGCAATAAATAACCCCTGTGTGGAAGGATAGCAGTCATAGCATCCGTTTTTTTCTCTCTTCTGGGACTTAAACATTTTCATTCCCAAGCAGTGATCCTTTCTCTGCTGAAGAGGACTATGTAACTGGCATTACACATTTTTATTACTGAAGGGACAAATCTAGTTATCCAGGAGATAAACAGAATTACGTTTGGAATATTGCCAGCACATTGCATGTTTCATATCACTCTTACAGTGTTGTAGATTTTCTACTTCTTTAAACCCCTCTTTTCCTGACTATTTATGCTTTCTTTCTCATGTTTTATTGATGGTAAAAAATGCCATTAATTCATTTGCAGCAGTTAACTGTTGGTGGATGACAGCCCTTTATACCCTTCCTTGCTATGACTATCCACAGGGGTTATGGCAAATTTACTGTGCACATTGGCTGTACAGTGCACAACCAATCCCACATAGAGCGAGAAAGCCTGTTTAACTGCATGACTCTAAATTCACTTTTGAAAGTTTTCACTAAACCAGCCAACAGTATTAAATATACTTTAGAATTGAGAGGAAAAAAACAAAATTCACGAGAACTACCTCTGAAACTCATGTCTATTTTTACCGTCTGTAATCTCTCTCTGTTCACATTATTTCCCCATAGACCAAACATACTGCTCACCCACACTTATGTTATCCCAGAAGATCTTCATTTCCTGTAACTGTGAAGGAAGGTGAACCTTCAGTTGGCTGAAGGCGAAACAGAAAACAACCTGGGAGCTGGGGCATTAGTTATTCTTGAGTGATTCAAGACACTAGCTGAGAGTCATGAGGTCAAGAAGAGTATACATCAGCTGCAATAAACAGAGCTGTCCAAGCAGCAGTGTCCCAGACCCCACATCTGCAGAGGTTATCAGAAACTGAATCCAGGAAAATCCAAACTCTCGCAGAACCCAGACACAAGTCACTAATTAAGGCAGGGAGGCCTAAGATGACTTCAGCCCCTTCCAGCAACTTGGTGCAAGCCCATATGTTATGTTGCTGCACTCATACTGCAGGGGTAGTGTAGTCATGATGCCAGTTTTTCCTAAAGATTTGCCACCTGTTGTTCCCATCAATGCAGATTTGCTTCCTGAAAAAATCATAACACTATGTCCCACAAATTTATGGAAGTGACCATTTGAATCTTTCAGGGCACTTACATGAGAGCACTACGAAGTCACACGTATCTCAAAGTAATTGGAAAAACCTCATGAAGAGTGGGGTAAGAGAATTCAGGGGAGTGCAGGTAGGGATGGAGGTGTCTACCTCCATCCACCTGCCACCAAGACCCATCCTTGGTGGTCTTCACCCGCTGTGGAGTGAGCAATGCAAAGCAATGATGAAACCCAGGTTTCCATGATGCCAAATGCCCCTACCAACTCCCTTCCTGGAAGGCAGAGACAACGCTGACTCCATACACGCAACACCTCTGTTCTGGGACTTTGCTAGGGAGAATGGACAGCTGTCATCAGGCAGGAGGATGGAGAAGTAATTGCTTTTGTTACAGTGTAAAATAAACTTAATCCAGCACTGTGGCTATGGAAAGACAGATACTCTGAACTGTTATGAACACACAGTATGTCTGAGGGAGAGACGACTATTCAAAAGGCTCCAAAATTATTTGAACATCAACTGAGGGCAATCAAGAATAGTTCTTCAAAAATTAGTAAACAAACAAAAAGCAGGTCATTTGCAGACACAGCTTTAAGGAGGACCCCAACATAGAAATAACAGACCTTAAAAGGAACGTATATAAGGATGCCCAGAAACTACTCAGGAGTTGACAGCTGCTGAGCTAAGAGAAAAGTTTATAGAAGCTTTTGAAGATAAACTACATAAACTATTACTAATCGTAGAAAAAACACACCTGTAAAAAAAAATGAAAGAAAAGTAAAAAGGACATCTCAGCCAGTCTATGATTCACTAAAGAACCAGACACACAAAAAAAGTCAGAAACTCCTCTGAAATAGCACTGAGTGGTTTCTAAAAATTCTACCATAACTTCAAGTCTGCTGCTCAAAGTCCAGACTCATTACTCAGCACCACAGTACATGAAGGAGCAAAGCATTACAAATTGCAAGGACACAGCTAAATAGCCCCTGCTCCTGCACGGAGCAAACAACTGTAGCAATCAATTGGCATACATGATTCCCATGCTTATCAGAAAAAAAAAAAAGGTAAAAAATCAGCTCAAACTTAATGCATTTTCATTTATCACGCACACATGTCAGTAAATCATGACTCGTCTTTGTTTCCTGGAGTATACTGCATGCCTTGCTGAAGTTACTTCAAGATTCATCTACATTAGTGTACATGTCTCTTAGCACAACATCAAGCACAGAGAATAACATGTATCTCTGTGCACACCAGGATTCCAGACTGTTGTCACCTAGACAGTGATCCTCGACTTTCCTAAAGCTTTTCAAGTGGATTCCAGTTTCCCTTAATTTACATTCAATTCCTAGTTTTCTCAAGGAACAGTAAAGCCATATGGTTTAAACACAATTTTCCATTTTCATCTTGTGCTACTAGCATTCGAGTTACATTGCTATAGTACAGGGATTCACCCCTGCAGCACTGCAAATGGAGATCCGCTGCCCCGGCACCCTCTGCCAGCCAGCCTCTTGCTGATTTCCTGAATCCAGAGTTAAGAGACCTCCATGAAACATTCCAGAGGAGCAAGCTGGCTGGGTACCATAAAAAGCAGTCTAAATTTAAAAGATCAGATGAAGAGGAAAGATAAAAGACAGGATGTTTGTTATTTACATTTAAAAAAAATAAATCATCATCCAGTTTCGTTTGCCAACTTTTAGAACTGTCTATGGAAAACTGTCATTCTAGGAATACCCTTGAGTCACTCAGATGGCTACAACCCTTGCCCCTGCAAAGTCTGAAATTCAAATTACAAACCTAAACTTCCTCAAGCATTCTTCTGGAAACTTCGTTAGCACAAAATGGCATCTAAATGATCAGTGTATAGCTACTTTGGAGAAGGAGACGAAATGCCCAAAAATGCTGAGAAAATTCTAAACATGAAGAGGCACATCTTTAGAAGTTTGACGAACTTGCAGACCAAAACGTGGGGTACCAACTGAGCCTTCTGGAATAGGGGAGCAGCTACACATAAAATATATAAGACGACAGTTTAGGGCTAAGGTTCCCTAACTCCACTGTGGACATAAAAGCCTCTGTTTCTGGCTATGACTCAGGGTCTCTGTGCCACACTGGTAAGAAGCAGGGTAATTCATCTCTACCTTAGAGAAATGTGGCAAAGAATTACACAGAACATTTGGAGAAGATTCCATACCAATAATATCAATGAAGATAACTAAATCCTTTTGTCATGGTTGTGTATTTATTACTTCCAAAATATTTTGCCATACTTTCTGTACTACTCCATGTTCTAACTCTTTTACCCTTTGCCTGACACTGCTTTAACACACTACAGGAAACAGCAGGACTGAAAATTCAAACATAAAGACTAAAAATCCAAATTCAAAGAATTATAAAAGAATCTGTTCACTATGCCAAATAAACACTAATGTGTTTGCCTGTCTGTTGATCTGCTGCCATTTTGTGAGGCAGCGTGTTTCAGAGAGAACGCACACTGAGTTCCTGTTATGGGATTTTACTTCTGGTCTTATGAAAATAAGAGTAGCGTTGTTGGGTTGTTTGGCAGGGTTTTTTTCCTCTGTAGTTGCTCTGTGTGTTGTAGGGAAAAAAAAAAGAAAAACACCACCGCTACAGATAGCACAAGAAGCTGCCAACAGCACAAATGACTTCTCTGACATCTGGAATGAAATCAGGGAAGACAAAGAAGTCTGCCTGCAGAAGATTCCCAGGGCACGAGGAGTTTTTGCCTTCTCGACAGATAAGAAATTAAGTCCTGAAATTATGTCAGAGCACCTGGATCACACAATATCAGTAACTATTTTTCTGAAAGCAATCATCCTACTTTTGTGAGCCTAGAAAGAAATATTCTTTTTTGTTTGAAAAAAGAATTAAAGAAAAAGTTGCTTATTTTTTCCCCCTCAGTCTTCTTTTAACATTGTTTCTACCCTTAAATCTATACTTTCATAAACAAAAACAAGGTGGAGTGCAAAAATATATATTTTTAATATTTTTAATATATATATACTTTCACTTTAGGAAAACCAGTTCAACTGAAGTACCCAATCTATCATATTGAAGCCTGCTGAATAAAGCTAGCAAGATGTACATTAAAACTGAATAAAATTTTATTTTGCACACTGTCAAAAGACAAAATCCTAAAAGAAACTCACAACAAGGAAAATGTTCATATATTACCATTTTTGTAAGTGTGTATAATAAGTCTTACTTTAAAAATTTAGAAACACAAAGCTGAAATACTTGTGGTTTTTATGTTTCCTCTTTACGTTTTTAGTGTAGCTATAGGCATCTGAATGGTGGAAAATATTTTGCTCTTTTCACAATATTCAAAATTATCCTAGAGAGAACGCCGAGACCTATACTTGGGAAGAAAACTGCTCAAGTGATAGGTGACTAGCCAAATGTATTTTCTTATCATGGCTAATTCAGCTCACAAACATTGAGGTAGTATTTTGCACATCAGTCTGAGTTTTTGCACACTATAATTAATGCATGCCATATTCCAGGTCCCAGAAGAACACCATGCTGGTTTTGTTGAAAAATTTGTTGAAAATTTTTGTTGAAAATTTGCTTGATTTTGCCACCAAAAAAAAAAAATAATACACAGAGAAGACTCCAGCAGCAATAGCAGCTGTGGTAAGCACTGTGTGCTTACCCTCCTCTTGCCATTAACCTGTGCCAGAAGCAGTAGCTGCTCAGGCTGGCTTCTGCTACTGAACAAAGGACTCTTCTTCTCTCTCCAGTACTACACCAGCTGAGGCACCACCTGTTTCTCCCATCTTGCCTGCAGGACTGGATGAATCACAAGCAGTAGAGAGAGTTTCGGCCAAGGTCAGATATATTCTTTCTCCCTACTGTACCTAGAGCCACTTTCAAAGCTGGCTTCAGATCCTGCTGCCCATAAGGACGGGGGAATAGATGGACCACATCTGCAATGCCTTCCATTCTAGCACTAATTTCCTTTCCACAACTGACCAAACTATTCCCTTCTCCATTCCATCTGACCCAAAGGGGCATCAGTCTGCCTGAAAGACTTATTTCCTTAAAGTAAACATGGACTCTTAGAAGTACACACACAAAAAAAAGGTGATTACATTGACAAAACATGGGTCTTCATAACCTGCTCATACACGATGAATATACTGCCAGATTTTGGGATAATTGTAATCCCTTGTCTGTCATGTATAATTTTTTATTTTCTGCTAAAGTTGTTCTCTGTCATATCAGAAAACGTTTCCCAAGAGAAGACCAAGAAAGCCTTTTCTCACCTTGTCCTGTATCTCTATCTCCTTTTCTGCATTTCCCTAGCCACTGACAATATTTTTCAACTTTTTACTGCACATCTTGTTCATCATTTCATGCCCACTGAGACTCCTAACTCAGTTTCCTCCTTTCACGAGGAAGTGCCCCCTAAACTGATCTCCCCAACCTCTAAAATCACCTGAGTTATGACTGCGCTTTCATTTTTGATCCCCTCCTTCCTTTCAGCTCCGTAGCAGATGAAAGCAAGAGATTTATAGTCAAGTCCAGTTCCCCTCAGCCAGGCGGGAAGTCAGATGTCTCCACCCTCTTCCTTGTACTGAAGCCATTCTCAAAAAGATTTAGTACAACCTTTTCCTGGCCCAAATCAGAAGATAGCTGCTCCCTTTTCTTCCCAGATGTCCAGAATCCTGTCACCCATATCTAATATCTCCATTTTGGGAAGCTGGTTTTCTGAGGACTAGCTATGCTCTTGCTGGTCAACACAGATTTGGTTGGTGAATAACGATGGAGCTACTCTCACAACTGCAGTTAGATTATGCCTAAGTGAATTGCCAAATGCTGGATGTCAGGCTGGCTCACACATGCTGCTGCGATCTGAAGCCATGTGCAGAAAGCTGCTAGAAGACCATCTAAATTTTTTCTTGATTAAAATACAGTTTAACTAGAGCTTGAGAGAAAGGCCATACATTGGCATAAGGGATGAATGCCCATCTGCAAGCTGAGTAGAAGGCAGAGTCTCTAATATTTCTGGCAAATACTTTATGCAACATGGGTTGCTGGTAACCAGGCCTTTAACCCATTAAAAAATGCAAACAGGTTAGATTCCAGCCTCAGCATCACCAACACAGAGTTTTGGAAGGGTAGGGGAAAAAAAAGGGATTTGCCTGTCCCACGTGAATTTCTGAACAGGCTGCTGGGATTGCAACAGATAAACCAACCAAACAAGGGGCATCCATATCAATAAAGAATAAAATGTTTCCAGCATGTTTGGGAAGAAGTACAAGATTACTCTTTATTGTATTTTGAAGATTTCCTGAAGAAAAAGATACTCTGGATTGAAAAATGTTCACATGTATGTGGAATTCCCTCCAGTAATATATCATATGGTCCTGTTGGTACATTTTACATAGTGAATAATATACTGTTAGTGGTACAACTGATCTTGTATCACTCTTGTGGGAATGGAAAAGAAATGACGTCTACAAACAAAGTTTACCTCTCATAAAAGTCAGCAGTTTCCTGAATTTATAGAACACTAGGTTCTGACTGGGAAATCTCAGTGAATTCAGCTGTGTTCACTATCAGCAAATCAAAACAAAAAACTAGGAAATCTCAGAGCCATCACAGATCTGGAAGTAACAGTATGTTCCTATTAAATTGCAATCAGAATTAGAAAAGAATTCATACATTTGAAAGCTTTATACTTTGTAGTATAGTTTCTGCTCCTTTTATGCAGATATGCCTGCTTATTCTAGTCAATAAAAATGATTTTTTCTTAAATTTGCATTTAAGTTTTACTCCAAAAATGATGATTTTTCTAAACATTTTTTTTTTTAGTAGAAGAACACGAGTTTGAAAGAATTCAACATTTCCAAAATATTTTGGAGACAACTTTAAAATTCTACGCATCAAATTATACTTCTCTGTAGCTTAAAACACCTCATCAGCTTCAGAAAGTGTAAAATGGTCAAGATGAGAAATACATGTGTCACACATTACCCCTTGAAAGAATCTTTTAGATCTTTTGATTCAATTTGAGATACAATAGTTAGAAATCTTGAAAATATTAGAAGAAAGTAATTTTCTGCTAATCTCCCTTCTTTACCTTTCCAAAGTTCATTAACATGTTTAAAAACAAGTTTGAGTCTTTTCTGACTCAAAAATATCCACCATAATTAAGAGAGCCATAATCTTTATCACCAATTATGAGAAACCTGAAATAACACATCACATCTTCCCTTTCAGAACTGAAATTTAAAGCTTAATTCTGACTGCATCTGAATAAGGGAGGAAAGCTGACTCAGCATCAATGAAAATGCAACATTAAGTCCTTAATGATTAAGGCAGCTAATTAAAAAAACCAACTGTTTTACCTATAAACCGACAAAACTTGAAACTATGACAGGTTATCATAATGGAAGCCCACTGAACCCTTTTTACATGCTCAGTTTTCAAAACATAACACATTTTTTTCTAATACTGGATTGCATAGTCCTTAATTGTGAGCTTATTTAATGTTTAATGTGGTTAGATGCTAATTAGGAATTAAGAGTGTTTGAGAGTTCTACAATTTTTATTGCCAGAGTTATATAAATAAAGTGTACTTCTCAAATACTATTCAGTGCCAATTCTGGCTGCCGTTTGTATTTGCACACTTATGCCAAGAAAAACACAAAGCAGGGAAGAGTATGAAACAGCAGTTTTCTATCCCAATTTCAGTTCTTCACAAAGCCTACAGGGTAGCTGTAGCGAGTACAGTACTTCTAAAAAGTGCCCTCCTCATCACAGAAAAAAGCGGAAACATTCCATTTAAGTTCTTTTCTGATCAGTAGAAATCAGAACGGTTCCCTACATAAGGAAACCTTTCTTATGTCCGAGATACATATCCATAATTCCTATCACTTGTCATTTAGATAGGTCCTGGTATGATCAAATGGTACAAAGTTAACAGGCTCATATGCAATGATGCCTCATTTCATGCAACAATCATGTGCCACATTTCCGAGTCTTAATAAGACAATAGTCTTATTTTGGAAAAACTCCCAGACAATGATATATACTTTGGCTTCTCCGAAAAATATACCAAACTGGGAATCTGCATAATCAAAAGACATCCAGGTCTACACTATGGTGATGTTGCTATTTAAATGCATTGTGAAACAACTTTTATCTTCAAGGCAAAATAAGGTTTTAAGAAAACTGTATTACTTTAAATTACTTATTTCACAGAGCATTAAGATGTTCTTGGCTTCTGAACTCATTTCAGCCACTACTTTAGCAACACAGACAGTACAGAAGAATTATTAAATAAAAACAAACTGTAAGTCATAGAAAGGCCCTGAAAACATAGCAAATAACCCCAGACCAAAAGCAAGGCTTTACTATTGTCAACAAAAGCTAGGGTATACAAAAAAAGCATCATGAGCGAGCTCCCAAGAAATACAATAAAAATTAAAGTCAATCCACACTTTTAGTTATCCCAAACGTGCTTAACTCTGCCCAGTAATGACAACATACATATATAATGATGTCACTATTTAAGAATACTAACATTTACATTTCCAGATTCATTTGAAATAATTTTACTAGAGCGGTTTTCATATGTTCCGAGTATCTTGGTTGCACTCACGTGCTTTCATGTTCTGCAAATCACAGGGGACAAAAACCTTACAATTTCATGTACAATAAAGCAGAGTTTTTTCGAACTCCAAGAGAATACTAACCTGCAACCTTTCCACTGGCCTTAGAAGTGCAGCATTAACTACAAATCGATTCAGTTACAACTTTGAAAAAACAATGTACCGGAACAGTCAAAGCAGACAGAACGGTCATTAAAGTGGGCTTTAACAATAGCCCCCATCAACAAAGTGGCTGAAGCATCTCCATAAATTTGATCCTTAACTTGAAATCCAAGATGATATACCCCACCCTTTGGATTAAGAGAACCATTCTGACAGTGGATTGTCTTAACAGCAATTCTCCTTCTATGCAGACATGTAGAGCAGTTAATTTTTGATGCAAACGTTCAAAGGCATATTTGAATTCAGGTAGGTAAACCAAGCAGAAGTCCTATATGCTGGCATGGCTAAAATTACATGGATTTGCAGTTTTACATTTCTTCTTCCCCTCCCCTCTCAGCTTTTGTAAGACTGTGAAGTACTTGAAATTTCATTGGAAAACTGGATCTTCTTCAAAGAGAATTCAAACACAGAGAGCAGGATCTCTCTGTAAATAGGTCAGAAAGCAGTTTCAGTGGTAACGTGTTTCTCTATCCAGCAATAAATTCAGTGACAGACTACTTCTGAAGATAGTATTAGTGATAGTGGTGGGTATTTAAGAAAACATACAAACACACATGCTTACTTATATGTAAAAGAACAATTTACAGAGAGAATTATACCTATTCTTGCTGTACCGTCATGTTGTACAAAATGTCATCGTCAGTCTTATTGCACTTGTAGAAAACAACTTTAAATCTTTAATATTTGTTTAAACTCAAAGCTCCTACTATCACTCCTAGTTTTCACACTTTAAAATTTTAAATTAAATTTAATACTGTGATATGAACTCCCCCCCACCATCCCAAACCAGGAAACAGCCAGTTTACAAAACCCAAGCTGCATTAACTGCTACCATCAACAGCTTATATAGCACCTGCGCCTTATACCATATATGTCAGATGTTAGAAATTAACACAAATTAAAGGATTTCTCAACAGTAATGGGATCTTCTTGTCAACTAGTTGAGCTCCTCCCAGGGCAGCACACAACACTGAATTCACTTATATCTGGTAAGCAAAGCTGACCAAAGCAATTCTTTCCAGCAAGGCTGACCAAAGCCATGGTAATTACTTATGGCATGAAGGTCTGAAAAAAAAAAAATCTTTTCAAAGGAGAAACACACAACTTTATTATAAGAAGCTGACAAACCCTTCATCTCTTAGAATATTTTGCCTAATTTTTAACTTCTTGTTCTTGCGAAATGATCAAGAGTAGATAGGTTGAACAAACTAAACAACTAGCCTACTCAGAAACATCAACTGGCTGCAGCAGTAAACTGAGGTTTACAATTTCTGTGTACTGGCACAGACCCAGCTCTTCAGATTTGCAGGGCCAGATCCCCAGCACTTCTGATTCAGGATCCCACAGGAATCAGTGACATTCAAAGCAAGAACAGGACCCCATTCAACTGGATCTTACTGCAGTGTTAAAGGATTAAATTACAACTCGGATTGATTCTACATCGAAGATAGTCTTAAGACAAGAAATGGGCTTAAAATTCACCTTGAAAAACTAAAAGTACTTTAATTACAATACATTTATTTTTAAAAAAGTATTTAATAAACACTGCAGTGGCAGATGTATACTTATATGATTTGTGACTTTAAACTCCCATTTCTGAACAAATATTTTAAAGTGCTGGGGAAAAAAAAAAGATTTCTTGTATCACCCATGGAAAAAAGTATGATTATAGCTATGCAAGTCTTGCAACCTGGCTTGAAAAACTAATTTTTTACTTCAAACCAGAACTTAAATATAAAGAATAAAATCAGTAAATGAGGAAACTACCGGCTTCTGAAGATTAGATTCCAATGTTAGCTGTCTTAACTCTATTCCAGCAAGAATATAACCATACCAAAATTTAAATTATTTTATTTTACACACAGCTTCATACAAACAAAAGATTTTTACATGCCCCTATTGCCTGCTATGAATTGGTCTCATGAATTTTCATCTGCCTATATGGTTTTGAGCCAATTTCCATGGAAATGTAATCATTAATAATATTTTTTCTGGCTTATATTTGATTCATGAGATGCTTCGACTGCGCAAATGCAAAGAGTAGTTCATCTTTTATTTCTTTATTGGCTTGATAACTATCAGAAAGAGTATATGATAAAAAATTTTGAGCTCTCTGACTTTTTTTCTTTATGCTACCATCTAAACATCTGCTGAACATTAATTATATCACAGGATATTTACATACTAATCTCAATTTACATCCATCAAAGAGGTTTCATTTCTTGAAGGATACAATGATCACCAAGGACATGATTTCAGAAAAATAAATGGAGCATATTCACATCCAGAATAGAGCTGCAGGAATAAAGCCATGTCATTTGAATTTATTCACATTAGCTGGATTGTCTTACTGTCAAATAAAGTCATAATTTCAAGAAAACTGGACCTGGATTTTACGTGCATGCTGGGGAGAAATAACCCCACACACGCTCACAGACTTTCCTTCTCTCACCGGTTCCTTCTTTTCTCCTTTCCCTATTCAAGCACAGACTTTTTTTGTAGGTCTTATGTAGGTCTGTAGCCTGTCTTTGGCTTTGATGAGTTTCCAGCATAATTGCACAATTTCACTGAACCGTCTGTGAAGCATGTGTTCTTCAGGAACACAAAGACTGCATGGCTGTCCTTGTTCCTTTCATTAATTTTTATAAGGGAACAGAAGACAAAACCTGATTACAGTTCAATTTTAGTTGCCGCCTTAATGATTTTTTTTGTTTGAACACTGGGACCTTAAGACAAAAGAGATTTTTATTACCTTTTCCTGAAATAAAAGCTTCATTTTTTTAGGTTATAATCAAAAGCTTTAAACCATCCTCCACTTGAAGCAGGGAGGATTTGGGGATTTTTTTAGACATTAAATCTGTAAAAAAAAGTACAAGAAAAACTGCCACTCCCAATCAGTCCACAGGGACAGCTTGTAAGAGTGTTACTTCAGTTCAAAATGGAAAATATTCAGCTGTCACAACATCACACAAATCACCCTCTTCACCAAACTACCTGCACCATAACTGCAGACAAGTACCAGCAGAGCATGTTGCCAGTTGGTGGCAACTGCCATCTGCTAATGCTCAACTGGAGTTTGACAGCACTGAATACTGCTCGTACCAGGACATACTGCTGCTTACCAAGACACTCACATTGATTGCACAAGCAAACAGAAGTCTCACAGAGTCTTTCCACATAAGGTTACACAAGGATATGGAACATTTTTTTCCTTTTATTTTCTTTTTTTCTTCTTTTTTTTTTTAATTTCATTCATGAATTTGCTGTGAGGAATGTACTTTCAGTTCCTGTTCTCCAAAGAAAAAAATAATGGTCTAAACCATTCAAAACCCCAGATATCAGACTCCTAAGAACAACACAAGGGAACAATGGTGTTAGTGGGACCAGGAAATCAAGAAACCATAAATAAATATTAAGTATTGTTTTCCAGCATCTTCAATAGTTTTGGATCCTGCAGTCCTTCCTCCGGCTGAGGAAATGACGCCTCCGCAAGTTTTCCTCATGTCCATAATAGACCACTCTAGTTTGCCATACCTGGGCAAACTGAAGGCATTGAACTTGCAGCCAGCGAGCCATGCACAGGCCCATCTGCTGGGCAATAAAAGCCACTGTGACCACAGATTCATTTCTTGACTACAACGTGCTGCTCCTCCACTATGAAGCCTGATTTCTCCCTTTTGAGGAACAGGGTATGGCTGTCTCAGAGATGACCAAGCCACTGAGCTATGGCACTGCATGAACATACTGGTAGAGATAGCTTGAAAAGACAGGTAAAATAGCTTCAGGAGCAATATCATGGCTAGGGAGCAGCTTTAGGAGGACAGCTGATGCCACAATCAAGTTTGACAGTCTTCAGGTCTATACATGATCCTGTTAGAAACCTCATCATCTTCCTCATTGCCTTCGATCCTGCCCATAGGAAGGACCAGCAGCAAGTGAGGCAGCAAGGCCAGGGCAAGATGTTCTCTACTATCATCATTCCAGATGTGCAGTATTCACAATTATACCAAAAATGACGGGAAAAAGAAGCAAAACTTGCAGGAAGACAGGTTCACTTTAAATTACGAAGCACAAGCCCAGAAGACAAGTTAATACTTCACACACACAAATGAAGCGGACACTACACTAAGAAGCTGAAATCCTGTCAGAAGGAAGAAAAAGGGAAAGTAGATTGCTTGCTCTTTCAGGCTTAATCTTACTTTCCCCAAACTGCCTGTTAAAAAGTTACTAATTGCTAGACTTTGATTTTTTCCAGTGGCATGTGAAAGAAAGTGGGATAAGTACAGAGGAAAAGCTGCTAAATCCACAGAGTTAGAAACTTTCCACAAGCATTTTTTTTTTTTTTAAGAAGAGACGGAGTTTCATTTCAAAATATTTTTCTAGCCTCTTCTACTGTGAAGACTGCAGTACAATGATTTACAGAATGGATGCTATCTCCATAGACAAACAAAACCATCATTCCCAAGAGATTTGACCTTCACCTTCCATCCCAAAATAGCATAGCCAATTACATAGCAACAGCCCACATCCTTAAAATATGTTTGACTGAATTATGGAACTAAGCGCTAGTCTTGACTTCTCAAGTTTGCGAGGGACTGAAACTAACTAGAAGAATAAAATATACAACTAAAACAAACAGTTATGTTTGTTAGAAAATAAATTTCAGCAACTAAATGGTGATGTGGTAGTATGTACTGTTGAATTTGTTGTTCTAGTTAAAAAGAGGAGCTAAAAAAATGCACAAACCGACTTATCATCATTACATCAACTTGAGCAGTAAACTATAAGCTTGCAGGAAGTTTATCATCCTGTTTGCTGACTATAATTCGGCTTGTTGTGTTTTGATACCATGTTCCTGTTCCTTCAACTCACGTCCTCCAAACAGGACAAGCGTTGGAGTCTCACTGCCTGTATTCCAAACGCTTACCCAGCCTGTATACTTTCTCATCCCAAAGATGCTGTAAAGAGTGTTGTAGGGCAGAAACAGCTTCACATCTTCCCTCAAATCTGAGGGAAAGAGCAGACCTGTGGCTCATTTGGCTAGAGAAGGGCAACAAAAACAAACCTATGTGAAAAGCATCCCAAATATACTGGACATTTACTGACTAAACAACAGGGCAAATATTTACGTAACAGGATGTTAATCTGATCCATTGTCATTTAAAGAGAAAACCACGGCAGGTCCAACAAATACAAAAAAATTATATTTTACAATTAGGCTTCTATTTTTTTGATGTTATGTTACATTTTAATCCTATTTTTAACATTATTTTTATGGCATTTCCTTTCCATTAATACAGTACTTCACCAGAATTGCCATCAACAAATGTGCAGAAGAAAATTACAAATCCACACAATGCAGACTCAGCCCTAATATTGCCACTACCATTTCTGCCACAAGAGCAAGGATAACTCCTTGGTGAACAACATGGGACACTGCTCACTACATAATTGATATTTTCCTATCATTTAAATGGTTTTCTGCAAACTCTGTTCCAAGTCTGGGATAATGGGGTTAACTCTACCACATAAGAGCTAAGGAAAAATTTAAATCCTTATCAGTGATTCTGTAAGCCCTCTCTTGATGACCAACTCAAGAGCAGCAACTTTTGAAATACAATAGTCATCACAGAAAACTGAGCTGCCTTATTAATAAGATAAATCAGCTGAACAACATGACTTCAAACGTTAGCATGACAGAAAAACTAATTTAGTATTGGGGAACATTTCCTTCTCTCCTTTGTCATCTCTGCCATTATCTATGAAGCACAATAAGCACATATCACATTTGACTCTCTGCGTAAAGAAACTCAGCATCCAGGACTAGAAACACTGAAAAGAAATAAAATTTCAAGGAAGTCTGATAACATGGCAAATACTGCACACTTTCCTTCCGAACCCTGAGTGGACAGGCATCCCGGTCATATATAATAAAGAAATACAACATCCATTGTAACAGAAAACCCTTCTAGAAATGCCTCTATTTACTGTTAAGGACAATCTGGTAAGGCTTTAGTACACAGAGCTGTCATACATGAGGGTGGAAATTTCCAGATCTGGAGAGCTACAGGGAGCCCATAGACACAGGATCCTTTCTGAAGCACCAGAAGGCTTGTCTCATTTTCCGAAGGGATGGGTGACATCCAGATATTGTTTTTCAACTATCCTTTTAGACAGCAAGGATACTTCTTTTTCATTGTCATCCAAAGAAATGGACCAAAGGAAAAGAGCACAATTTCCTGCCTATTTCAAAAAATCAGAGTTCACCTAAGGAACAAAGGAGGGTGGAGACCCCAACACCACCAAGTCCTTCTGGACCAGAGTAAGTGCTCGGAAATAGGCAACACAGCATGCCGACTTAGAGCAACCAGATCATGTCAAATAAATAAACCTGACAGATAAATTAAAAAAAAAAAGTCATCTCCATGTGCAGAAAAGGTGGGCCGAATTGAAGACATCCCCAGTGAAGACAGACCTGCTCCTGGCTGAGCTACCCCCCAGTAGCTCAATACATCAGCATGCTTTGCAAGGCAAATGCATGGAGAATTTAATGGCCAATGTCATTTTCCTCATCATGTGATATTATCTAGCATTGCACTGTGCATTTTAAGACAGAAAGGGGCCTTGGCCATGGGCCTTTTTTCAGGGCCTAAGGCAGGAAAAGGATCAGATTAGCAGTTAGATCCAACTGAGAAGTTAACCAAAATTAAGTACATACCCTGTCTGTCAAACAGCTGGTACGTAAACAGGTAACAGTGATTAGCATTGCTTTACACAAATACCTTCCTACGTGACTAATTATGTTCAAGAAAGCAGGACTAAGTCATTCTGTAAATACCCCACAATACTGTGTATTTTTATTTTCTCTTCCAAAACCAGACATCAATTTGAAAAGATTTCATAACATGCTCCCATTCAGCAAATGGGCAAGAAGGTTATAATTGCACAGCCAGCTTCTCCCACGATACCCATTTTTGTCAAACAACTCCTGCACATGAAAAATTCCAGAAACGAAGTTCTGGATTACAGCACATTGTGAAACCAGAAGGGTTTCTGAATGCACCTTGCACAAGTCTCTGTGCAATGCTGTCAGTCTGGCATCCATCCCAACAGCTACTCAACATTCTTCATGTGAGCAGCATGCAAGGTCTAGAAATTTCCCAAATAAAGAACAAGCAAGGTTGTCAATAGACATGGGCCTCTCACTCCTACGTAATCAGATTCTTACATGGTCCTCCCAGACTACCGTACCAGGGAATTCTCTGAGAAAACACAACAAAACCAAACAAAACGAATCTCTCTTCTTCCTGAAGTGTTCCGCATTTATTGGAACTGAATGCACGTTTCCATTCACCACAAGGCAGAAAAAAGGACGTTCTTGCTTATTGTATTTGCCCTGTTTTGTTCATGTCCTAGATAACAGAGGAACTGAGGCAAAGTTCTGCTCTTACTTCTGGAAAGAACACTTTTTCCAGTTTTCTCCATGAATTCCATGATCTAGATCAAACTCTTAAAGTTCACATCTTGTGTCCCGAAGTCTCTGTCTTAGCAACCAACCAGACTACCAGTTTTCCACTGGATCACACAATATAGTGTAGGACAGGCAGATGGAGGCTTCTCAACGTCCAAAACCTCCTCGGTATCCGGTGGGAAGTCAGTGCACAGTGCTGTTTTTGAGAGAGGTGCTCCTGGTAATTCGCAGATAGCCAGGTTGTTGAGCTATGGGCTATTTAGGCTATTTTTTTAGATTAGGTAGTAGAACTTGTACAATTCAGATAAAGTAACGGAGTCTGAATGAACTTGGCCCACAGTACTGGACCAGTGGATGCAATGTTCATGTGAAAGCTCCCGTGATCACCAGAAGAAAACTATCAGCAGTTCCTTCAGACTATTTGGTCTCACAATTTCCAGTGCTGTGAAAATCTGCACAAAGGTCTGATGTGTCTTGTTTCTGAGATTCCTGACCACTAGAGACAAGCCAAGTAGACACAATCCTCCCAGCTACTATGTTTAGACTATGTACGTGCTTTGCAATCCCTATGAATGCCAATGGATTAATTTTCGACCACAGGAAAACATCTCCAGCTTTACTGTTTGCCTCTGGTTGGAACGAGTGCAGTTACTGCAACAGCTTTGATAGGTAGGAGGATCTCCACTCATCTGCTTTTGCCTTACTTCCATGAACCAAGTCTTGCCCTCAGAAAACTACTACATGTCTAGTCACCGATTTCAGTGAAATAGTGACTTAGAAAAGATTAACATTTTGTCATCAGTTTGCAATGTTTATCCTGAATTGACAAATTTTGTTTATTGACCACTTTATGAATAAATAGAATCAGATTTTGCTAAAAGGTGACTTTTCACTGTGCCTTAGAGTATGCACACAGGACTATCACTCCAAAGTGCTTTGCTAGCAATCTTCACACTCACAGAAGCTGATACAATGTCAAATATATTGACTGTTATCAGATCCACTACCACAGTAAATAAAATCAACACATTCTAGGTACAAAATACAACGGGTTTTTCTAGCAGTTTAGAAGTGACCTGGGACATGTCAGACAGACAACTATCTGGGTAACAATTACTCGGGTTTCAGAAGCTCACAGCAGATTTCCTGCCTCGTCAGTTATTTAAATCCAAGAAATAATAAGCACTTTCTTTAGAATTCCTTTGTCTCTATATAAAGTATAAACATTTCCTCATCAATCAGTTTGAACGAGCTTTCCAAAGAAGTACATAGTACAGAGGGGGCAGAGCAAAGGCTGATACACGGGACATTAGGATCTTAATATAAAAGCCTCCATTCCCTAGTCTGAAATACCAGATTTCTTACAAAGTGGAGTAAATTCTCGCTGGCTAAGCCACCGTACACAAGGCTAGATTGTCGCATTATACAGATTTACAAATACACCTCACCTGAGGAGGCTCTACAGGTGAAACCAGTCAGGGTATGATTAAAATGATGCATAATTGAGATGATATTCTGTTCTGGGTTATTGGATTTTGGTTTTGTGGTACTGTTGACGTAGACAGCAGGTTTGTTCCCTTGTGCGGCCTTCTTAATGAATGACATATTTTACCTGTATGGTCCAGTCCTACTCCTGTAGTTCTCATGCTTGAGATGAGCCTCAGGGGAAAATAACTGAATTCAGCTACGCATTTCCCATAAATATGTCATGTTACCCATTTAAAATATGCTATCTGTATGATGTTAAACTTCGCTATTCTAAGCAAAAAAATAAAGTCAAATGTCAGTGCTGGATTTTTTCAGGATATTTTCATTTGTAGTACTCCCTCATGCATGGACAGAATGGTAATTTTTTTTTTTAATTTGATTTAAATGGCTACAGTAATTTTATAACATGTTTTAAAGTCTTCGTGCATGCTTCCAAATATCTGGCTGGGTTTATACTGGGTTAGAACTTCAGGAGCAAGCTATTTTGCTAATTGGATATACTGTCATTCATTTTCCAAAAGGATAGACACTCTTACTGAAACTTATTCTTCAAACATGAACTTTCACTCAAAGGCTATGCAAGGCAAAATCCAGCATTGACCTTTTACTCTATTTTTTTTGCTTACCCATAGGACTGTATGCTGAACACATCAGATTCAAGGCTCAAAAGCTCATAAAACTGCTGGTTAATTAGATATTCAGGATGCAAAAAGAACTGCTTTTCCACAGAATTTAATGTAGTATTTTGGAAAAAGAGCAATCCTTGATAAAGTGTATTAATTTAAGTTGCAACCACTGGCATGTACCTGCCTCTTTTTTCCCCCTTCACAACACAGTCAGATTGTAAGAACTTTCAAGGCGCAACACTTTCTTCTAAACTCTGTGAAAACAAAGCCCCAAAGATATTTCACTCAGCCTCCTTCACATGAAAAAGCTGGAGAAAGCAGCCAGAACAATAAGGATGTGTTGATGCAAGCAGGAACTCAACCCTTTTTTTCATGTTAGAGAAACACCCCTCTCAAAGAGGCATTAGGTCAGAGACCTCAAAGGTAAGGGGCTGGCTGAGACAAAGTCAAGGACAGTCTCTCCTTACTGTGCCACACTAGAGCACACCCAATGCTGGTGATGCAACATCAGAGAATTAGTGCTCTTATCTCCCTTCGTGCATTAGTCAATTATGCTTGCAGTGTGCAGAAATGTCGAGTTCTGGATTGAGTCTTATAAAATACCCAAGTTACATCTTAAAAGGAAAATACCAGCTCCTGTGAAAAAAAGGATCCTTAAATTGTGTAGGACTTACAAGCAGTGCTTTCAGAAATGTGTCCACAGAGGACTGAACCTGAGGCTGTGCTTGCTGCAAGATGCTTTTCCTGGGTTCTGCTACACCAGCCAGCCCAGCACTGCTGTCCAGGCACCGCAAACAGGGCACAGCTGTCTCGGGGAGCTCTTCCAAGGTGTCCAAAGACAGAAAAGAGGTCTGTGATTTCTATTTTGAATGGACCCCAGGAAGTGTTCAGTCAATACTATACATATTTCCACACATTGTACTTACTCAGCGTTTCCTGCAGGCTTTTTTCTCCCTCCCCCATTTTTTTTTTTTTAAGATTATTGGCACCACGAGTGCAAAAAACATCAGCTTCTCAATATTTGGAGAACAATGATTATTTCTCTGTACTGAGGCACAGTCATCCAGGGGTATAGAAGCACTTCACAAACACCACACTGAGCTTGCACAACATGCTTGCAACGTTAAATAACTTCTTCTGCACATTATAGCTGTAGAAGCTAAAAGTGAAAAAGGGATGCTACCACACACTTGCAACAAAGCACAACTTATATATAGAACTATACGTAAGTTACATATAATCAACTAGCATTCTTTGCAAAGAGAAGTGAGTTCTGAAAAGATGCAATTAAAAGGCTTAATTTCCATGATGGAGAATCAAAACTGAGGGAAGTAAAGCCACATAATTCATTAAATCCACTTATGTTCAGCTGGAGTACTTATTAAGGCCTGTATTCCCATAACAGATCTACGTAACTGTAAATGTACCCCGTCAGGAAGCCTTCAGTGCCCAGGAACTCCAACTAGTGCAGAACACAGACACAACTCTGCAGCAAAATAAACTGGAAACATCACACCTATTTACCTTTGCTACAGAATTTTAATATGGCTTCAGGAAAACACACAGACAGGGCCTTGAAAATCTAACAGATTGTTAAACTGCAGCATAATGGTTATGATGGACGTTTCTGCTCCCTAGGCACCATGCAGCTCTCTGCAAGTAATGGTCTAATTAATTCATATAAAAAACCGACTCTCAGACCATAGTCAATGGCTGCACAAGAAGCATTTCCTGATGTTCCTACAGGAAATAAGGCACATCGCTGTCTCGGTCACCTTCCGCTTCAAGCGGGAAACACATTCCTTTGATTGTCTTCCCTTAACAAAAACATAGCAACAAGAGTATTTAAACAAAAAAAAAAAAAAACATAACCCTCCTGAAACAAAACACTCAACTGCATGGTTTTTTCACCCCACAGAAAAGGTGAAAACACAAAGACCATATGACAAATGTTAGTCACATCACTTAGGACATAAATGGAAGACACCCATCATAATGTCCACGATACAAGAATTTACACAGGGTTAAAAGCTTGAGAGCACTCTTATTATCCTAGATGGATATTTTTTAGCAAATACAGTTTCACAACAGATGCACATATTGAACTTCCACTGGTGCACAAGTTTTTCAGAAGTGTACAGCTTTGAAACCTTCTTTTAAAACTTGTGTTTAAGTGTATATGCATTAATTGCTGGAAGAAGCCCATTTTGGAAATCCTTTCATTCTTGCATCAGAATTAAGTTGTTTGTACCTTTTTTCTATGTACATGTTCATTACAAAATTTGCAGCAAGTCTGAAATGCAAAACTTGCCAGTCTACTTCTTACCAATTGCTTTTTCTTTTAAACTGCACAGAAGACACAAAAATGGAATATCCCAGATTTCAAATGGATATTTCTGTGAAGTTTTAAAGTGAATTTTTATGTGAAGTTTTTTGCTTTAGAATGAAGAGATTTTTAAGCAAGGTTTTGAGCTTTAGCAATTCTTAGGTCATTAGCATGGAGAGATCATTGTCTTCTCTTTCTTAATTTTAATACATAATCTAGAAGGAGATTACATAATCACTAAGAAGTTACAATAAAAAGCCACTGTTAAAAAAGAAAAAGTCGCAGAGTCATGAACCTTAACCACACTACCAGTTAACTGCTTTCATGGAACTGTGGGAGCTTTGGGCAGAATAGTGGGCCCTTCCTGAATTTACCAGACCACTGTGGTTTACATTTAACTCATGGATATAGCAGAGAGAGATGCTCTGTAAATCTAAAAAGAAAATAACCACAGCAATACGTTTTCTCCCATGTATAACATATCTGATGTAACGAAATATATTTACTATATTTACTACTATATTTACCAAGTATTTACTATATTACTTTCCTTTTTCTCCATCCGTTCCTCATCTCAAGACTGCAAGGTTGTGAAATACACCTCTTTGGAAATGGTATCTGTCTGCAGCATTTCTGAGACTACCACTGAAGCTTATCCAGCTTATCCTCCTGCTACCAACAATTCACTCAAAGCCTCCAGAAAAATACAATCTATTGCAATAGCAAATGAGGCTTAGATGAGAAGAGGTTTCCTTCCTTTAAGCGAGTTAAAAATCTAAAGAAAAATGAAGTACATCTGTCCACCCTACAGATGACACCCCAGGTATGAATGTGTGGGAAACAGCTGCCTTCACAGCTGGAAGATTCACCATGTGCCTTCTCCACACAATGCAGAAATTCAGTGCCCTGAGAGAAAAGTGCAGGTAGTTTAGACTTGAACTCTAACACCAACCACTCACAGCAACTGCACGATCAGAGCCAGGGAGCTGAGCATCAGGTCAGTCCTGCCCTTAATATAAAAATCAGGGGAGAAGTGGATTATTATATGTCATTTTCTTCTTTCACTCCCAAAACATCAGTATGAATGGAATGGGATTTCTTCAAAAGTAAGGACTTGCTTTCAGTGGTCTTCCTAATCTGTGCAAAGCTATACTTCGAAGAACAATGTCAAATGATGACTAGTATCATCATCTGCCCTATAAAGGGTCAGTATTTCAGAATTCTGTCAATCTGCTTCAAAAAAGTAAGATTTCTGACCCACACAAACCGATTCCTTCAACAGGGATTAAAGAACTGGCTAAAATGGTGGTTAGTTTACCAGAGATGATCTTTAAAGTCTGAAGCTAACAGCAGCTGCTTTGGGCTTTCTCAAGAACAGCACAGCCAGCACCCATCTTTGACTTTTTACACATGTTATTAACATATTCACAAGTACTAATAGTTCCAGCTTCCTTCTGATAATAACACGATCTTCTGCTATATGGTATCATCTCACATATACTCCTCTACAGGAGAGCCCGCTGGCTGACACAGGAAGACAGTGCTGCCAAGACATCTTTGTGAAGGGGCTATGACCGCTGCCTGCCACATCTTTTGGTAGCAAGTGGGGAGGTCGGTATAATAAAAGAAGGAGCTGAAGGTATATTACTGTTGCTTGCTTATAATTACAGTAAGAGAAGTTAAATTACTTCTTATTAAACTATCATTTTCATACTGCCTTGCAAGCTAAAGAAAAAAAACATTATAAATTATTATCACCTCAGAACTGAGGGAATTTATAACAGCAGATTTGTTTAAAGAGCATTTTTATCAACATCTACTACGTAAACATCTTGTGTCCTAAAATCACTATCATTTGCAGCATCTACAGTTAATTGTTAATTAGTAAGCACATATAAGCTAGAAATTTGTGAGTTAGAAACGCACCACGCATGCCTGGAACAGACTACAACAGTAAGTGAAACATTCAATTTAAGGAACTATGTGGAGGAATTTACCCACTGAGCAATATATTTAAGAGCACTTTTAGTCAAAAAAAACTGTAAGAGAAGTTACAGAAAGATTAGGACAGGAAATAAATACTTACAAATGTTAATATTCTGCCTACGGACCAAATTCCAAAGATTATTAAGTTTAAGCATAAATTTGGACTTCCTTCATTTACCGTAGCATGAAGTGACCCTTGAAATAAAAATATAAATTCCTTTCTTTGAGTTCTTTTTCAATTAACTGAATTGATTAGAGTATTTCATTATGGAAATACTTTTGCCTGTGTGCATTGCTTTAAATCCTCAGAATCTGAAGATTCAAAACTTTTCCCAGTTTTTACCTCTCTGACTGGACTGTCCTCTGAGGCAAAAAACAGTGACGCAGAAAAACATAAACCAAATGAACACACCCCTACTACTGCCAAACTTTGCTAACAATATTATGACAAGTATCAGTTTTTTGTTGTTTAAAATCAACTTAAAGCAGAGAGAATGCAATACTTAGTTGTGATCATCCTATCCTTGTACTAGACAGTACAGGATAGACATAAGGGCATCTGCATATCACGACCACATCTTACCACAGATTTCTACAATTTAATTACTTTTTAGTATAACCTAAGTATAATATTTGAAGTATAACTTCCCATTTGATTTTTTTTAATAAATCCTTGTAGAAGCAAAATAAAATTTCAGCATGTTGAAGCATTATACTATTCTTAGCCTTTTCTCCATTTTCATAGTGCTGTGGAGCAGGATGAAAGAGAAACAGTTGAGGGTTTTGGTTTGCCTGCAAATAACGTTACAATGAAGCCTGTATATCAGACCACTGTGATTTGGTGCTTGCAAAGAGCATGAAGATCAGGAAGGGACTGCACTCCTAATCACACCAACTGTAAAAGCATGGGACCTCTGTACTGGAGTCATCTGCTAACAACTTTGTTTAGATAAGACACATACGCCTGAAAGTCCTTCTGTTCGAAATGTCAGGCAACTAATTGGATCCTATCTCTAATTCACATTGAACTTCAATGGGATGCAGTCTTCAGACTCTCTTGACCATCTTCAAAAAACCCTAGGCCTCATTCAGAAGCAATGAAACTAAGTTTAGGGAATTACAGTATTCCTTTTACAAAATAAGAAATACAGTGTCATCATCAAGAATAATCAATATATTCTCTTTCTCAAATTCTTGGGTGCTCCACTGAATAAATATTTCAGGGGTTGAAAAATTTTTACAAATATTGAAAGCAGACAATTTTGTTCCTCAATCTATAGGTAAGAAGCCAGGTAATCTGTGCAGCAATGGAAGAATGAGTTATATCTTTTTGAAGCATCACTAGTGTCCTGGTTTCGGCTGGGATGGAGTTGGTTTTCTTCCTGGTAGCCGGTATGGGGCTGTGTTTTGGGTTTAGGTTGAGAACAATGTCGATGATACACTGACTTTTTGGTTCTTGTTAAGTAGTGCTAAGTACTTGCTAAGTGGTACTCACACTGGTCAAGGACCTTTCAGCTTCCCATGCTCTGCCAGGGGCACGGGAGGCTGGGAGGGGGCACAGCCAGGGCAGTTGACTCAGACTGGGCGGGGGGGCTATTCCATACCACGTGACGTCATGCTCAGTATATAAGCAGGGGAGTTGGCCGGGGAGGGGTTCGATCGCTGCTTGAGGGACGTGCTGGGCATCGGTTGGCGGGTGGTGAGCAATTGTACAGTGTACCGCTTGCTTTGTATTACTACTGTTCTATTTTTTTTTTATTTTACTTTAGTTATTAAACTGTTTTTATCTCAACCCACGAGTTTTCCCCTTTTGCCCTTCCGATCCTCTCCCCCATCCCGCCGGTGGGGGGGGTGAGCGAGCGGCTGCGTGGTGCTTAGTTGCTGGCTGGGGTTAAACCACGACAACTAGGAAAAAAAAAATGTTGCATCAGAATCTGTTTTCTTTTACTTTACATTTATACCTATCGAACTATACAGAAATGAAAAAAAGGAAGTAATTCTCCAAGTGTAATGAAGCAATGGAAAAAAAACTCAAACAATTCTGGGTTTATGGAGCCTAATTTTTTGAAAATGCAAAAAATGGTGAAATTCTGCAACTGCCTGTTGGATTTTGGAGGGATAAAGAATTCAAGTAATTTTACTAACACACAGAGCTTCATAAGTCAATGTATATGGTTGCTGAAATCTCCGACCATCACTTCAAGACGCACGGAATGTGAGGTATAACGCATTGCATTTCAAATATATTAACATGTTGGAGACATCTTTAACACATCACATCTGAAAAAAAACCCTAAAAACTCCAATTCATATGCTAAACTTCAAGTGAGAGAATGGAGAATCACTGCAGCCCAAATTGTATCAGAAAGTAAAATGCCAGAGCATAATTATTTTTAATTGGGTCCCAGTACAATGAGAACACTTCTTACCACTCGAAAAATAAGGCAGAAATATTAGTCTAATCATCATCATCCAGGGCACTGTCGTAAGCACTGTTTTGTTTTCATACAATTTTTGGGGTCTTTTTTCCTGAATAACTTTTCTATTGGGTGCAAATAATTTAAATACCACCTCTCAGTTGTGCTTTAGCACAGCTGAGTATGTTTAAGGACTAAACAAAACAGCTACACAAATATTTCAATTACAAAGACTTATTTCCATTTTTAACCATCATAAGAAACTGCAGACAGCTTAGTGCAATAGAGGGGAAGAAGAATGTCCTCAGATGGCAATAATAAACAAACACCCTTTTATTCTGGTCAGACCTAGTAACGATTGGGCACGACAGTACTTAGCTCATCCTATGAATTTAGATCACTAAGATCTTTTATTCTGATTCATCATCATCTTTAATTCCTTGAAATACTTAATTTTTTCTCATGCACTGAACCCATAACTGTATCACTACTTGAATGTTTCTGACTGTGTGATTTGGAAGAAGTTTTACAGCCCTTTACCTACCAGCCAGTAGGACTGTCCAGGCTCACTCCACACACAAAAATAAGTCTGTTGTAGCTTTAATTTCGTTTTACAAAACAACTGAGACCTAAACTAACGCAAAACCTGACTGTATACATCACACTGATGATGCAGAACAAGGCACAAAACTAGAAAAAGACAGCGTTTCAAAGGAGTGCCTGTTACTGTGGCATCTGGGTAACAACAGGGAAAAATTCTGCTTACGTTTCTTGCTCTGCAGACCTACTCAAACTCAGCAAAGCCATGACAGTACAGTAGAAGATGATTTACTCCACGTATTTCAAGAGCTGCTAAGCAAATTCATTTTCTAAGTCATGCAGCCTACTTTCATCTTTAGAGCATTAATAGCTAATAAGTGGGAATGCTTTTTGCAATTTTTTCAGCTACCCACAGAATTCTTTGTCCTTACTGGAAACACTTTTGTCTTCCAATTAACAGTTTTCATTCATTAACATAACTTGGGGGGGGGGAACAACCAACCCACAAATTAAAAATTATACAGTTCTAATTAGAGACGTACACAAAAACGTTACACGTGAAAACAGGCATGGATAGTTTTCAAGGTTAAAAAAGACAAAAGCGAATTACAGGCACAGCAATCGTGACAGCTTTATTCTAAATTCTCGATAGAGTTCTTTTTTTCTTTACAAAAACAACAACAGGAGCAGCATCACTGCCCATCCTCCAAACAGAAATCACATTAATTAGCTAGGCAGAAAAGTTTCAAAGCATACCAAATGCTTACTAGAGCTCACTGTGCTATTGTGTTTAACTTTGAAAACAAGTCATGATGAAGGAAATCTACATGGTAAGCATACTTCAGCTACAGAAAAAAGGTTTTAATCTGCCTAGAAATTGGCAGCCGCTCGCTGTGTTTTCTATACTTTATGTTATGTTTCTCTGCTCGCTGGAACGAATTGGCTGCTATGAATGAAAAGAAACTTTTGCATCTAATCAGTGGCATGAATTTAGACTGAAAGCTGCTGTGCAGGACTTCCATGAAGAGTCTGGGCCCTCTGCCATCCTTGTGCTTGTGAATGAAACGGTGTGAGCTTCATGCCCTCCTCCTCCCCCTCCCCAGCTGGGGCCTTCACCCTTCCCTTTGCTGGGGGGACCGGGGAACCAACCCTTTGCTGGTGAGACAACCATGACCCAGAAAGGCATTCAGTGCCATCAATGTGCTCGCTTGAGAGATCTCAGCTGTGCTTTCCATCCTGCGGCTTTCACTCCTGGTTTCTAAATCAACTTGTGAACCAATGGCGAGGCAGCCCTCCCGACTCATTCCCTTGATAAATAGGCCCCTAAACTGATCTCTGACCTCTCTGCATACTTTTCCTAAGTTACTGCTGACCCCAGAGAGTCTGCACCCCGCTGCCCGCACAGGTTCGACTTTGTTTTTCTATCGGGACATACTGATCAAGAAGAAAACCGAAACAAACCAAAAAAACTTTATTACCATACAATTACTCTAACAGCAAAGTCCCTATTCTTCTATTCACTCGTAAGAACTACCATATGTTTTTGATTAAAGTACTACAGCCAGTGAGTTTTCAGGAGACACAAAATAATACAAAATCTATTTAGGCTAATGGAATTTCACATTTGTCTCAAAATTGGTGATAGATATCCTACTCAACCAAAGACATTCCTAACAAGGTAAATTTTAAATATAAAATATTACTGCATCTGGATAAAGAACCAGCTGCTGTCAAGTAATTCATTTAATTAACTTAAGAGCTGAGTCAGACTTGGAGAACAGGCTATTAAAAATTTGAAAGAACAAACACAATGTCTGCTTCAGATGTGTATTTGTTTAGCTCTCTTCTATAGTCTTTAACTATGTTCAAATACTATTTAGAACAACTTCAATAATGCGCTTCTTAAAACAGTAAAACTATAAAATACCACCATTTTCCATAGAATACTATATTAATGGTTTTCTCTCATTTAAAACATGAATTTACTAAACTTCCTAGCATGCAATTCAAGTTTATTACTTAAGTTTTCAGAAACTTCTTGATATAATATCCAAGTTTTCCCATTCCAGGAGAAAAGTTCTGTTTACATATCTACCCAAAGAATTTATGCAGATTTGTTTCCACTCAAATAGTAAATATTACTAAACCCTTGGGCTTTTGCATTTTTCATTAAATAACACTTCTACTTTGCTAAACTACTTAAAAAAGCATTTTACTAAAAAAAGGTACACTCTAGTGCATCTCAAGTAACCTACAGTAATACATGAAGACCACACCAGATCAATTCCAAACTTTCAAGGAAGCTTCTAGCCTCCAGTGCAAGGAAGGTTACTGATCTCCATCACATGCAAGGAACCTTCCCCAAGCACAGGAACAGTATGGCTCCAGAGGCAGCCTCCCTCATCACCTCTCTCCATCCAACACACATGGCATCTCTTTGTCCCATAGTCAAATACGGGACATACCATACAGCAAAACTGCAGATGAAGTGTGAGGTGCTTTGTCAAAAGCTGAGAGACAGGACTCAATGCTGTCTTCAGAGGAACATCTCCTATCAAGAGGATACACTGTAAAAGCAACAGACTTCTACTGTGATCACTCCCATTCCATGTCACGTGACAGATCCTCAATAAAACAGAGATTCCCTGGCTGTTCCAAAAAAATGGGGTTGGTCAAGCAATGAGTTGATCATGGCAAGAAGCAGAGTCAGGAATAATATTTTGGCTAACTGAAAGAGCAGGAACTGGCCTAGTTGTCCCCAATGTCATAACACTTGCACAAATTACATCTCCATCTACACCACCAAGTAGATACTATACAGAAAAGAAGTTGTTCGTATGATGACAGTGAAAACAACCAAGAGGAGGAGTAACAGGGTTAGAACTTCAACAGACACCAGCCACTGGCACTGCAACAAAGACTGATCTTGCCCTGTTCCTCTCTGTCCAACTCACTTAACGTGAGCAGTGAAGTACACTAGCCTCTAGTAATCGTTTTAATTTTTTTTTTAAGCTGAAAAACATACATTCTGCCATGTAAACTGATACTCACTTCTGCAGAAGTCATTAGCCTTTACATTCAGAGCAGAAATCTCTACTGCTTCAATAGACTAACTGGTAATAATAAAAGATTAACTAATCCTCAAAGCTTACCAGAGCAAGAAGCACTTTCCTTGTGTTTCACAGCTATTTCCAAATAGTCAAGGAACAAACAGGAAGACCTAGGAACCCAGAATTTCAGTCCAAGTTTTTTTATGCAGAGTGCACTCAAGTGTTCTTATGTATTCATTTCTGCTTACAATTTATTGGCTTTTCCTGCCTGTCCTCCTGCCCTTGCTCGCCATTTCCACTCCTGTCATCCACTCCCAGCTCACAATTCTGTTGATTTTTGCTTTTACACTTCTTCTCCCTGACCCTGCATTTATCGACACATTCATCCTGCATTTATCGAGTGGGAGAAGAGGCACAAAGTCTTTCCCAACCCAGCTATAAGGTTTGGTACCGAAAGGGTCCAGACTATCAGAAATGTTACTGCTCAGAAAATCCCACTCAGGCCAGTGGCTCTGGACTGGAACAGGCTCAGGGGCTGTACAGAGATGGCAAATGAAGAGTGCAATCAGTGCAGTGGTGTGCAGGGTGCCAAGAACACTGAGTGCAAACAGATTCTCTGGGCAGCGACGGTAGAGGCTTCTAATTAGCCTCCACCGAGCGCTTCCGAGCTTTTCACTTGGTTGAACTGACTGGATCTGCACACAAGAGTAAAAGCCAATTCTCTGACATTAGGAAAATAACCTCACCACATCCTCCACTTTGCCTCCCTCTCTCTCAAGTTCAATAAAGTTCTACGAAATATGAAGGTGCCAGTGTACTAACCAAACACACAGAGAACTCTATTCTTGCATCTTACCTGTTTATTAAGAGCAAATGTAGTGTGCTTTACTGACTTGGCCATAAAACAATAAAGATAAGCTTTTCATTTGTGCTGAGTGCTACATGCAGAACGAAGTTACCACTCAGTGCGCCGTACAAAGTCAGCATCACCGTATTTTCCCTGTACCATAAAATTATTAAAATATAAAAACTTTAAATACCTCTTTTTACCTTAAAACTTTAAGTACTACATCATGAGATCAAATGAGTGGGTTTTTTTTTTAAATTAAAATTAATAAAGCACTATCTAGCTACCTTTTGCTAACATAGAGCACATACATATCACTGAAAGGGACCAGTTTATATTTAAATTATTGTTACCACCTGAAGCACTGTGTTTTCTCTTATCCCATTGCTATGTTTTCCCTGCAGTACCTTCAAATTAACCAGTCCTCCCTTTTAACTGTTTTGGAAACAGTTATCTCAGCCAGGTTCCCAAAGCCTGCTGCTCTTTCCCCCAGCAGTATCAGTGGCTACTCTCTCATACTAGCGATCCTGTTCAACAGGACGGCGGATCGGCTTTTCACATCATGTTTTCTTGCACTATGGCAGGCCAATCTACCTTAGACAGAAGCAGCTAGAGGTTCAGTATTTCAGACACATCAGTAGGACACAGCTAAATTTACTCTTCATGCCATTTCCCTAACCAAATCCAGGAGACCCATAGAAAACTTCCAGCGTCCATAGGTACACATTCAAACTTAAGTTACCCATAATTATTAAAATGCTTGAGCTAAGAAAATAAAATTCCAGACACTCAAGGCTCTTCTTCTGCAATTTGTTATTGGCA
The DNA here is from genome assembly GCA_020745775.1 of Theristicus caerulescens. NCBI lineage: Eukaryota > Metazoa > Chordata > Aves > Pelecaniformes > Threskiornithidae > Theristicus > Theristicus caerulescens. Next base: position 130,533,948 of record CM036558.1, on the reverse strand, counting down.
GGTGCTGCAGCATTCATCAGTCTCTCTCTGGTCCTCCCCGTGTTTCATTCAGCAACGACTCCAGATGCCAGTCGTCAGAATCCCCACCCGCAGCAAGAGTGGCACCGCGGACAGGAACAGCATGGTTTGAGTTCCAGTTGTTCCAAATAATGGAAGCCTGAATGTACCGTAAATAACATGCAAATCTCAGAATAACTGTGGCATTTTGAGAATGCTTATCCATTATGTGTCATCCAGCACCATTATCAGAATACACAATCTACAATACACATTAACAGTCTTTTTGGCTAATGTAAATTTAGACTTTCAAAGTAAATATTTATTTAAATTAAGACAAAGCACTTCCATTACAACACTAGAGTTCCAGGATAATGTTAACTTCTTAGTGCTTTTTGGAGCTAGAAGTACGTACAGTAGCTCCTGTAAAAGCCTTTAGAAACACAGACACTAAGTATGCTTCTGGAAACTTAAATATTTTATTCATGGTCACTTAATGAATTCATTCTTGCAGTTACCAAAGAGAGGTGATAAAATCTGTCATCTCTTATCCACACTAGGGACAGACAGAAAAGACTGAAAGTAAAAAATGGAATATGAATAAAGGAATTCTTTAACAGCATAAGAACAGTTTTCAAGGGAAATCTAAAGCTGAAAAATTATAGACAAATCCGATGGAAATCTTGGCTGAAGTAACACCAATAAAGAAAAATGGATTATGCAAAGGAAAAAATCTATTGGTCAGCATTTAGGAAGGGTATTTAACTTCATATGGTAACTTAGTGGAAAAAAAAGAGACAGCCTCCTAACCAAGGTGCTCTGAATACTCCTTGAGGTAATTTCTCTTCCCCCGTGTAGTGGTTTAAGCCCAGCCACCAACTAAGCACCACACAGCTGCTCGCTCACTCCCCACCAGGTGGGATGGGGGAGAGAGTCTAAGGCAAGACTTCTCCTGTAATTTCCAATTAACAGGACATTCCTAAGTACCAGCATACAAATCTAGAAGTTTATTGTGCAAAAGTTTGTTTACAGAAAATCAGGGGCAATCTAAACGTATTTTCATTCTTGCATTATCATAGTACTTATCACTGAAACCATTCTTTCTCATTAACGGAAAAACTGGACATAGACTTTTTCATTAAAAAAATCAGAGCCTCTGTGGGGCAAGAGCAGCAGTATCTAATTCCCCAAGGCCAGGTGGCAAAGTCCTGAATAGCAGTCATTAAAAGAGCGTTTAAAAAAAGAGAAAATCATCAAGTGTAAGTACAGACAGAGGTTGAGATGCAGTGCCTTGCCTAAGTCCTGTCCCCGTGTGAATAGTTGGGAGTAGCATGAGCACCAGCAGACGAACTGCTTTCACCCTGCACCAGAAGCACGGGAGATTTGAAGAGAATCTGAAATTTAACCAGCAGTCTGGTTCCTCAGCTCTTTGTCTTAGCCCGGGCATAGCATCAGGCTACATCATAACTGATGTTAATTATCCATTTTTACCAGGATATTAATCATCCCCTAGAAACAGCAGATTCGCATGGACAGCTGACTTGTCCTTCTCTGTATCCCAAGCACAGCCTCTGCACTTGCAGCTACAGAAATTCAGAGGTGTAAGAACCAGCAGTGACGGGTTGATGCTGCTGTGGACACACCCAGTTTACAGGGAGCTACCAGTTAGGGATTTCACGAGGATTTTGAAATCTCTTTACACCATTTACCAGAGAATATTCTTCCAGGACTGGCTATAGCCCTTAAATATTCTGAAGCGCTCTCTTCAGCTCTTAAGCTCAAATAGATGAGGTACCATTGGTCTATAGTGCTTTTTGAACAATTTTGTTGTACACTTTCAACCAAAAAGACAAAAATAACACACTTTTCCCACAGATACAAAATGTGGGACCTGAATTCAAATATCAATGAGATGTTATTAAACTCCACAGACCAAGCTTTTTTTTGAAAAAAAAAAAAAACCACACACCAAAAAAAAAACCACAACAAGAGGAAAAAAAAAAAAGAGAAGCTTCCAGAGAAGAAAACATGCATATAATATACAACAGACATAAAATAAAGGGAGAAAATGAAAGGTTTAAGCTTTGTTTTAGCAATATGTTTCTATAACAACTGGAATGTGATAAACAACTACACTCATATGTGAGGTCTGGTCACGACTCATCATGGCTTTACAATCCACATAGTATTTTGGGATGTGTGTAAATTAGAATTAGAGACATACTAGGAATGGTGGGCTAGATATATCTGTATACGACAGTCTACTGAAGTAGAAACCAATTTATAAAGTGATATGAAAAGCCTTCACATAGAGGGTCGAGATTTGATAGCACCTGTGGTAGCCACTTTTCCTAACTGTGAAAATTCAGGAAGACAATAGGCCCCTAAAATCTTGGTTTTTATTGTATTAGTAGAGGCTTTTTAGAGGCCAGAAATATTATTCTAAGATCCTCTCTGTACCAGTTATGCTTCATTTTCTCTCAAAACCTTAGAAGTGAACTGAGTTTAAAATTTGGTTGCATGTGGCAAGTCTGCAGTTCATATACATTTTTCATTAACCAGAAAAAAACCTCAACTCTTTCACTGTACAAGCCTTCCTATCACAATAGGAATATTCAATATGCAAATATTTGCTTCCCATCCACAGTGCACAGTAAAGCTATGGCTGCCCTACTGCCACTGAATGTTGCACCTATCTCTTAAGTCCAGTTATCTATCAAGAACACATCTCCTGCAAGACAAAAATAAGGAACTAAAATTTGAATAACGGGAGAAATAAAGGGTCAATAACCAGAATTGCTGTGATATACTGGTAAATTCCTTTTGGAATTCCATGGGAAAACTATAGCGAATGCTTCTTCCGTTACCACTAGCCAGCATATGAGAAATGTTTACTCTGTAAAATTAAAAGGTTTAGAAATAAATGGGAAAGTCAGAGTCTGATGCGCTGTGTTAGCCCAGAGCTGTTTGGTGGCTGCAAAACAACAGGAAACGGAATGGAATAGCCATTACAGCCTTTATTGCCATTGCACATTAAGACAGACAACAGCCTACAAAGAACAAACAGTTTAGACACAAAATAACATTTTGCCAAAATCCTGTTTTACATGTAACAGTTTTTGCAGTCAAAAGCCAAATTATACTTGGCAAGTAAGTATGGGGAATTTTTCAGTACAAAGATGCGTAATATGCAAATGCGTAAGAGTAGCCATGGTAGTCTTTTTTTTTTTTTTAATATTGCAATACCATTTGGTCCAAATCTAGCTATTAATTTTTTTTATTAGTAAAAGCTGCAAGTGCAAAAAATCATTGTTACTTTCTGTGCTGGAAGCTGCTGTAATACAGATGAAAACTAATTAATCCAGTATATTTCCAGCACATTTCTCACAAGATGCCCAAATTAACTTCATTTTTCATGATACAGCAATTGCCAGCAGAAAATAACAATTGCTCACACATCCCATACAGTAACCTACATAAAATCAGTTTAAATGTCAAAAGAACTATTTTATGTAACGCTGCCATTGATAACTGTTGTAAAGTGGCATTTGTATACAAAATGGGTTTGACAGAGAAATAGGAGAAGCTCCAGAAGATAAAAGGCAATTCCTTTTTACCAATTCTCCTGAAAATTTTGACTCAGATCCAAGAAAGTGTCTGAAAGGATCCCATTATCAAAAACATTTCTCAGTGAAGAAGTGTCCTGCAAATAAATTTGGAAAAGCTATGTTTTACTGGATTGTACACATTGAAACTGCATTATAAAATCTAAGTTAAGAACTTACCAAGATTGAGTAGTAACTAGTCAACTTAATGACTTTAAAATTGATAGTACAGCAGATGATAAACTCCTATAACTATAAAATAGAATTTACTTTATTAAAAATATGTTTTTAACTTAGCAAAAGTTTCTTCATTTAGTCTACTGAATTAAATGATGAATTAATTGTACCAGTACTACAGCTCCTGTTAAGCTTTTATCTTCATGTATTCCAAACAGAATAACCTTAATCATGGCTGAAGGTCACCTCCACCAACTCATGGGAATGTTCTGTAATATATGTATACATGTAATATATGTTCTGTTATATATATATATATATATATGAAATTTCAAGACAAGCAATCTCTTACGAACTCATCAGGCTGAATTTTGACTTAAAGGGTTTTTGCAGTGGGTTTTTTGGGAGGGTCAGATCCTTTGTCCTTCCCTACCTATGGAAAACTACAGCTTATATTGTAGGAGTATCAGTGCAATTTGTCCTCAGCCTCACATGAAAATTTCATCACTGTATTTGCTGAGACACTGATTTAGCAGCTTTCCCCAATTTTGTCCTGGCACAGTAGACTAAAAAACACCAAAACCAAAGCATGATTCTTTTTTGCAGTTCAAATCCTTATTATTCTGAAAAGCTTCCAGGTCTACTGCATTCATGCTCTCCTCTGCTTCCCTTTTGAGGATGTCAGAGTCAGGCCCACAGTAGGCACACAAACGTGACGACTATTTAATATCATTTTATTTCATCACCTATCCAAAAGCATTCTAACCACAGCACAATATATTTGAGCGTTTATAAAGAGGGAACTTTAAGCTTTCCCTGCTGTTATTTACTATTTCTAGATGCAAATACTGAAATGTAATCAAGACAGGTAGAACATTTAAGAGAGTGAACCACTGCTTTTCATTAGAGATCACAGCAACTTCATACACTAATGAAAACCAGTTCTTTGTGCACTCACACTCAGACTGAAGAAAGCTTTACCTTCCTTGAGGCCAAAGACCTCTTCGATATTGGCAGAAAACAGGAAACTTTCCTTCCCATTGTTTCTGTCCGGTCTGACTACTGTAACAGTTCAGTATAACTAAACATGGGAAAAAGTCCTTTTATTTCCTGTGAGGACAACCTCGTAGCATATGGGAAGAAATTAACACACTCATACAGAATATAACTGCCAACTTCCAGGCATTATTCTTAATAAACAGGATCTCATGCAGTGTCAAAAAGATAAATGAATGAGGAGTAACCTTAAAATAAACGAAAATAAAAGTTGTTGCTATCAGGTCTTCACTCTCCTGCCCCTGCCCACATAAAAAATGCTTCCAGGTATATTACAATGTATTTAAATGAGGTAACCACATACAATAAATTTTGTAATTTCCCTTTTGTGATGGTTTTGGCTGGGATAGAGTTAATTTTCTTCATAGTAGCTAGTATGGGGCTATGTTTTAGATTTGTGCTGGAAACAGTGTTGAGAATACAGAGATGTTTTCATTATTGCTGAGCAGTGCTTACACAGCCAGGACAGCTGACCCCAACTGACCAAAGGGACATTCCACACCATATGACATCATGCTCAGCATATAAAGCTGGGGGAAGAAGGGGGGGACGTTCGAGTGATGGCGTTTGTCTTCCCAAGTGACTGTTACGTGTGATGGAGCCCTGCTTTGCTGGAGATGGCCGAATACCTGCCTGCCCATGGGAAGTAGTGAATAAATCCCTTGTTTTGCTTTGCTTGCGTGCGCAGCTTTTGCTTCACCTATTAAACTGCCTTTATCTCAACGCACGAGTTTTCTCACTTTTACTCTTCCGATTCTCTCCCCCATCCCACTGGGAGGGAGTGAGCGAGCGGCTGCGTGGTACTGAGTTGCCAACTGGGGTTAAACCACGACACATTCATTAATTCCAGCATTATTATTAATGGTAGTTACGTGTTGTTTTCTGTAACTGAACTATAGTTAACATCTTCTTAGAAAACTAACCTTTCTACTTAGAGAAAACAGCAGATATGATCCTTCTATTTAAGAGGTCTCCTCTGTAATTCTAACCCACAGAAAGATCTCAACACTGCCATAAATATTTCCAACTTTATGAAGCAATCTACAACTTGTCACATTCAAAATGTTAAATCAGTCAAACATCTTGAAAACCCGGAGGTCTCTTTTACTGATAAGGTTGAGATCGGCTAAAGACAGCTCATGTTTTGCTCTCTTTAATTACAAAATTCTCAATTATGTCTTGATAATTATTGAAACTCCGTATTTTATCATAAAATAAATGAAAATAAGCAGACAATAACCAAATACAAAGGTGATGGTATTTTCACACCTCAAGCCGACTGTATGTGAAGATATCCAAGAAACTTCATTTCTGCCTTATTGCTAGCTACACTCACTTCAACCACCCAACACCACAGTTAAATTAGGTGCCACTCATGGTCCCAGAAGTTAACACTGCAAAAGCCAGTGATGCCTGTCCTGTTAACAGAAATACTACAATATGAGGAAATCTCATCACATACTTACATGTTTCAAAGGGGGGGGTTGTGTGCTTTTTCATTTTTAGAAGAACCAGTAACTATTCCCTCTTCCTTTTCTATCTTGTTCATGCATTTTTCCTTCATTTCCAGTATTCTCCCTCTCCTATTTCCAGAGCAGTTTCTCCTGTAATCTCACACCTCTCATTCTTCATATTTATTACTGTTGTTGACTACTTTTGTCCTTCACTGAGCCCTCTTTCCACACCTTTTCCCCATACACTGTTTCACACTGCAAAACAGAATGGTGAGAAGGATAGCAAACAACAGCTACAACTCATACTTCAAGCATCTTCCCCAAACTCTAAAAATAGCACTTTCAATATTTAAAGGTAAATGAAGAGAGGAAAGCAGAGCCTAAGTAAGGTGCTAACTACACTTTGCAAAAGAAGGATAAGCAGAATTCTTTAACATCTTTCAGTACAAAAAAAATTGTAATTGAGTACCTCAAACATCTATTATACGTTTGGGGGTTTTAATTTTTACTGTCTGAAAACTGTTGTACAAAAGATTAAACAAAACCAGGGTGAAGATCAATGATATTGACACTAGAAGAATTCATCCCAAACGAGTTTAAAAGATGATCAGAAGCATGAAAGGGCTTTCATAACAGGAATAATTAGACTTGGACTTCTAACAAGAAAAATAGTGACACAAGTACTTAGTGAATTTTTCAGGCAGGACATTTAAAATGAGCAAAAGGAATTATTTTGTGGGAAACACATTCAGAAGTTACTGATGACAAAAAAATACAAACTGTATAAAAATAAAGTAGGTAAACTCAGGGATTACTTAGTTTGCATCCAGGCCCTACATCCACAATCTCCAGTACAGACAGCCTGCAAACCAGTGGTGGCTGAAGTTTGGAAGGATACACCCTCCTTAAGTAATGCTACTAACCACCATTATTAAAAAAGTGACTGTGATAGACCTATTATTAAATCTATCACAGCAATTCACAGGTTCCTTCCAATACCTCTCATTTTAGGTCTTTATCTTATACTGCAAGTTCATTTTTAAGTAGTATTTTATAAGTTTTCAGAAACAAAAATCAGCAGGCACTGGAAGGAAGGAAGCAGCTATCATTATAAATTTAGGGAAGCCATTTTTACAAAGGCATTCTATGAATCAGGACGTATTTACTGTCTTCCTGCTTTATATGGCTTCTGCAAAGTAACTCTCCCCCACAGACAATAAAAGGATAAATAGGAACTAACTAATCAGCGATGAGCATTTTACAAGTGACAAAACACGAACTCTACAGGTATGTGCCACTCTTTCCCTTCCCTCTACCTAGTAAGGCTTTGGTATCTTTTTAATGAAAGCACTGCTTATACACTGCAGAGCTTCAGTTGCTTCCACATCTGTTTAAGTCTCAAATGCCTCTGTGACTCTTAAAGCAAAGTCCCTTTACCACGCTCACACTACGGAATACGAGGATGTTGTCTCAAAGCATCGTCTCGTATGCTATTTCTTCTAGGCATCTGGATACACCATATGCTTAAATTCCTTGGGTAAGGTAACTTAGCACATACTAAGCAATAAAATGAAGTCATTTTCCAGTCTTGTTACACAAATTCATAGCATCCCAGAGATCAATCACTTCATTATACAGTACATCATTTCAACTTTATAGCTTTGTGCTTTAAGTGTCCAATTTTTTTCAAAATGTCATAGTAATGATTAAGAAGTAAAAATATGGCCAGTTTACAGAAGAACCTGAAAATATCCTGAAAGCGTATCAAAGGCCAGGGAAGAGAAATCTTGCTTACTCTTCTCCCATATTGTATCTTGGACTTTCTAGCTTATTTCAATAACATAAAATGGGAAGTTGATGACTCTTATGGTATCTTTTGTTAAAGAAAATACAAACTAATGAATTATTTCAGGGGTTGCTCCACTTCCGTGCTGTTACCTAGTAATCAGTATTTAACTTAATTCTCAATCTGGAATTAATATAGTAACATAAAACCAGCTTTGGTTTAGGTACACATTCATCATGTTTCAGACTGTCATGCTTTTGGGGGTGGGGGGCAGTGAGAATACAAATATAGATGATTCAGGATTTGCCACTGGACATGTTTCAAAGTGTCTCATCTACTTCACCAGTTTGTGCCCATTACAAGGTAGTCTTTCCAATACAGATACTTAGCTACCAAACTCACCCTTCACTGCTTGCCAGCAAACTCTTCCTCAACAAGCCCCAAGATACAGGTCTCTGAAGGCTTTCTGTAAGCACAACTTCATGATGTCAGTGAGGCAAAGAAATTAGGCTTCTCAAAAAAATGGACATTTACAAGAAATATAACAAGTATAAACAAGTCTAGCCCAAGTGAGAAAACTCTTGTAGTTTAGCCTTTCTGACTTACAGTTCCTGAAACATGTCCCAGCCATTTCAGCTGGGGACTCAGAGGTCACAGCCACACATGTATTTCAAGTGTCACCTTCAGATTTGTTTCTCAGACTGCCGAGTACATGACACTAATCACTGTCCCTCAGCCAGCCAGACCGGGCGAGCCTTTAAGCTCCGACCAGCCACTACCCAATTATGTCTTCTCAATTGCCTTCTTGTGATACAAATAAAAACATCTATATTATCTACCAAGAGGCTGAATTCCCAAGTACAGAGAATTTCCCATGGCCCAGCTCATAACTAACCAGCTACAATGAGGATTAACTGCATAAATCTCATGGATAACTCTTCCTGGCCTAGATATTCTCCATGTTTGCAGCCTATTTCTCCCTTTCTATTCAGCCTGCCAGCTGACTGCTCTTGCCTAATCCATGCTATTCAAACTCATTTATATCCCTGATGGAGCTCTTAACACCTCATCTTTAAATATTACAGAAGACACAATGCACACACCTCAAGCAACTCAGCTCTCCAATACATTACCACATTCCTGCTGAGATCTCCTATAACATGTAACTAACATGGATAGCTGGTAGGGCAACAAATTATTTTCCAAGACTTGTCTAAGAACATTCTGTCTCCACTGAAGCTCCTCTGTCACATCATGTTTGATTTTGGCATAAGGAGACTGGGACTGTTGAGTCAACATGTAGGAACACATCCATCTCTCTAGGAATGACTCCATTTAAACAGCCTGAGAAATTAACAGTGTATTTCACAGGGCAAAACAGCAGACAACTTTTTGAATATAAATTAACTTATCAATTGATACTGGTCACTTGCTCTAGCTGTTATAATAGGCAAAACTGTATTTAGAAAGCAAACATATGAGTACATATAATGTATTTAAACTTCAGGTATAAACAGCAGCTACAGCCAGATTTCATTTTGAAGTGAGAATGCCTATAAAACTTCCCTAGGAAGGTCAAGGAGTGGATTATTTACTCTGCTCCATTCAGCAAGATATTATCAATTTGTCAGGGGGCCTGCATCACACAAATGACATTGAAATAAAGAAAGCCACCCTCCTACACCTCATTACTGTTCTCTCCACTGCTCTTCAGTTCTGTTTCTCCTACCCATTCCCCTACACTAAACTCGTGCTCTTCAGCCTTGAACTTTAAAGCTCATAAGGTATGCCAGATGACTTGGCAGCCAGGCTGCCAAAAGCAAAAAGGAGAATCAGGAGGTCTCATGGGACCTAAAGTTAAGTGTCAGCCCCTAATATCTCAGTTCTGTCCTTACAAGATGATAACTTCAGCTGTGAACAGTCTATGAGAGAACCACAGGAGCAATAAAGCTTGCACAAAATGAAGATGCCTTTTAAGAATTATCCTTGCAGTTTCTCAGACATTTTAAGTAGACAACCATTCTTCTAGCATCAATTGTAAATAAAGGGAAAGGACTGCTTTGCTGTCAGAGTACTGAACTGGGAATCAAGACATCAGATCATATTTCTGGCTCTGCCACAAACTTCCACTGGGATCCAAAAATCAAGATCTGTCTCTAAGTTTCCCATTTGTAGAACTACTCAGATTTGATTTACTAATGACAGCAATGCACTGAGACATCTCTGAATAGAAAATATTACAGAAGCGCCAGGTTATCTGTTTCCTGAGCAAATATAATACAGTGGAAAAAATATCTGTGTATCTGAGTTTCTGCCTGGATTTTGAATATTTGTTTGCTGTACAGTATAGCCTGGCCATTTGCATTGCAATTTCAGTGAACAGAGGAAAAAGTAGAGGTGCAACCCTGAAAAATTTGCTCTCCTGAAGAGTTGAAACTTCAAGACAGTCTGCCTTTTTCCCCATCATATCAATAAATTGCAAAATTGATGAGTTGTGTAGGTTGGAAGAGACCTCCAGAGGTCATCTAGCCCAACTGCTTGAGAAGAGCAGTGTCAACTAGAACAGGTTGCCCAGTCCTGCCCAGTTGAGCTTTGAACGAAATATAGATATTCCACAGTCTCTGGGCAACCTGTTCCAGTTTTCAACCATCCTCATGATAAATGATACTTTTTCCTCTCACACTGAGTTGGAACTTCCCATTTTCTACTGCCTCTCCTTCTTCCACTGTGCACCTCTGAGAGGAGTGTGGCTTCATCTCCTCCATATCCACCCATCAGTGAGACGCAGAGAACAATAAAAATTTCACTGAGACTTCTTAAGGTCAAAGAAACCTTGTTCTCTCAGCCGCTTTTTGCAAGTAACATGCTTCACGTCTCTCATCACCTTGTTGGCCCTCCACTGGACTTGCTCCAGTACATACATTATTTCTTGAACTAGGCAGCCCAAAGCTGGGGCCACAAAGGTCTCACAACTCTAGAGTAGAGGGTAAAGAATCATTTCCCTTAACCAACAGCGTCACCGTTGCTAAAATAGCCCAGGATGCCAATTGTTTTCCACACTGCAAGGGTGCAATGCTGACTCATGTTCCAGTTCTTGTCCACGAGCACTGCCAGAGCCCTTTCTGTAAAGCTGCTTCCTGGCCCCCCAGCCTGTACTGGTGCATAGCGTTATTCCACCCCAGGTGCAGGCCTCTGTTTTCCTTCATTGAACTTCATGAAGTGCCTGTCAGTTACTCAAGCCTCTTGAGATCCCTCTGCTGAAAGTACACCTCCCTGTCCCACCATTCAGGACATTACTGAAGACATGATACAGTATTGGTTCTTGAGGGACACTGCTCATAACTGGCCATCACTTGTGGTTTGTGCTGTTGACAACTCTCCCTTGAGTCTAACAGACCCACCAGTTTCCCACCCACCTTCTTGTCTATTTATCCAGTCCAAATTGATGGGATCTGAATATAAGGATACTATGTCAGACCATGCCAAAGACTTTGGTTAAATCAAGGTAAACAATATCCATAGCTCCACCAAGTTCCTTGAGCCAGTTGTCTCCTCATAGAATGCAATCAGGTTGATCAGGCATGATTCACCCTTGGCAAATCCCCAGAGGCTGCTTCCAATCACTTTATTTTCCATCAAGCTGCATGGATTCACTGCACCACCTCCCCAAGGACTGAGGTGAGGCTGATGAGTTCGCATTTCCCCAGATCCTCTTCCTTGATCTTCCTGAAGCTAGGTTTGATATTTGTGTTTTCCCAGTCATTAGGAACTTCCCACAATCACTACGACCATTCAAAAATGACAGATCGGCCCCACATTGACATCAGCCAGCTTCCTCAGATGCACCCCATCTGATCTCAGACTTGTGGATATCCAATTGCCTTAAGTAGTTTGTAACTGTGCCATCTTCTACTTCAGGCCATGACACATTCTCACAAAATCTGCAAGTAAGCTTCAAGAGGCCTAAGGGAAACCCTTATCGGTGAGAACTCCAGGAGAAAAAGCATGGAGTACCTCAGCCTTTTCTATGTCCCCTTTTCACAAGGCTCCCTGCCCTACTGAGCTGCAGGCACACATTTTCCTTAGCCTTCCTTTTGCTACCAATGTCCTTACGGAAGTCCTTTCTGCTGCCCTTCACATCCCTCATTTCAATGCCAGCTGAGCTTTGGCTTTGCTATCTCCAGTCTTGCATGCCTTTATATTCCTCCTGAGTAGCCTGTCCCTAAGCTCTCTTGAGTCCCACACCAATGCACACGATCTGTTCACCAAAGACAGGGACAATCCTGCTCAGTCCAAATCAGAAAATTGAACCAATATGCATGCAGTTTAGAATTAAAGCAAAAATAGTTAACCAAAATTCCTGAAAAAGAATATGCATTAGTACATAAGTGCACAAAATTATTCACTATACTTATATAAAAAGGTAGAGCCTAAATTATTCTAATTATTAATAAAAATTATTATCTTATTCAAGTCTATACTTGATTCATGGGTAGCCCAATTCCTTTCCAAACAGGGACATATACTTAACATACAGACACATGGTTATAGCCTTCTACAGACTGGCAAGTTGCCCCCACCAGTATCTTAGGTCAACTATAGCCAGTTTGGATTTGTTTATTTTGGCCAAAATACAGCTCCTTTTGGTTTCCAACGTGAAGAACTTCTCAGTTCCTCCTATAGTGTAATACTGTTACTAACTTTGAATTCCTCTGCTTTGACAAAATTGTTCTTCATGCTAACCCTACCAAAAAAATACAAACCAACCTTGGAATGTATAGTTTCAAAGCACTTGGTGTTTTAAAATGGTGACAAAAATTACTACTGAAGAGGGTTGAAAAACATGTCTCCATAAATATTTGAAATCACTGCAAACAGCATACTATTCAACAGCGTTAGGCTGCACAGAGTAACTTAAGTCTGGACATATTGATTGACAGTCCCCTCCAAATAGTCTCTTCTAAATTAGCAGCTCACATTACAAACTTGTGAAATATATGTGGCAGGAGAGTTAGGACTGAGCTATAAGGCAGAGCAAAGGAATAACTGGAACACTGCAAATGATATTTGTAAATACAGATAAATCAAGAAGTTGTACAACACCCCTAAGCATATCACGGTCTTCAGCATGATACATCTTAGTCTACAGTAAGTCTTATGAAGAGAGATTAAATGCTTTCTTAAATGCTATGAAACAAAGATTTCTCCTTTCAGTATTTTAGACTTTTCACTGAACAGCTAAACAAACCACCTTTTTTTCTTAAAGAGCAGCTTTTCAAAATATAGTCCAAGTACATCTGAGAGCAATAAGAGGAAATCCATTGAAAAATATGAAACAGCTCTCTAGAGTATAGTGCAGTATAATACCTTACACTTCCAAACAAGATAAGATACATACTTGAAAATTCTTCTGAACAACCTCTGCTTTTTGCCATTGTCACTCCTTGCATGAACTCTGTGCTCAGCTAGTAGAGATGCGAATAACCTTTCTTGCTAAGCCACTCCATAAAGCAACCCCAACCCCTTGGGGGCAGGGGTTACAAAGAAATAAACAGTTTTTAAGCAGTTACCCTCACTCTGACAAACACCACAGGTGGTGCTATTGATATAGCCAAGCAAAGTCAAATAAGAATAGAATACCACATTCAGATTTTTTTGTAATGCTTAAGCAAGTTAAGAACAGCAGAAATTGGAAGTGAATGGAAAAGATATTGACTTTCTATGGTAATTGTGTTTGCACTTCCTTTTGACTTTTTATGATGAAGTAGCCATAGAATGTTGTTTTTCTTTTCCTGAAGAGAAAGGAAATCACATAACCTTATCAAAAAATGCAGGCAGCTAAAACCCTTCCCTTCCATTCATTTAAATCCCTTTTATAAAATATAAATGCAATTATGCAAACCATTATGAAGTCACTAATCATTACTGTAATTGAGATATACATATAACATATTTAGAAAGTTGGACTCAATGATGCTTATGGGTCCCTTCCAACTTGAGATATTCTATGATTCTATGATATATATATACACATATACACAAAAACAACACACACACATTGTTATTGTATCAAACTACAGCCATAAAAGATCATCTAAAAGTGGTTCTTTTGTGAAAGGCCCAGCACCTAATTTCATCATCTAGCATAACCATTTGAGGAGTTTCAAACCAGGACACAAATCCTCTATTGCTGGTCAGGGTTAGTAACGCTGAATTTGACTAAAGTTTACCTGGAGTCTCAATGACTATTAATCACTTGTCCAACTAATTAGTCTGCTCAACAATCAGAGAAATACTTATTGAGCCAAGAGAAAGGAAAGACTCAGTGTGGCAGGGAAATACAGATCCTGAGGTGTCACACAGCCACCGAGGAGGCTGGGCAATAAACCTTATGAACAAAATCTCTTTATGCCCGTTGAAAAGCAAGGACTCGGCTTCCCTTAATAGGGCACACATTTAAAGAAAATGAACCCTTTTTCCACTTTAGGGCAAGCAGAAGAGAGGAGAGAAGATAGTACAGTAGAATTGAATGGCATTAAACTGAGATTTGAGAGTTAACTGGCAGAAATGTATATAGATTCACAGAAGAGATTCTGTAAACCATACTATAGTCTACATAATAAACTAGCTGGTTTTTTCCCCCCAGCTGCTTCAGGATCTAACCAGTCACCCCAGCTGAGGCCATGGGGTTTTGGAAGGCTTACACAAGTGCCAACATCTGCTTCTATTCCCATCAACGTCAAATTTGTCAGAACACGAAACTGCACCAGAAAAGCAATCCCTGTCAGAAAAAATAAACTCTACTTCCATGGTTATCCCCTGAAGTACCAAGTGCAGCAGATCTATTACATTTCCAATTTCTGTTCCAAAATATTTTTTTTCCAAACATATATATACACATTTATATATATTTATTTACATATGTATATATTTACCTACTGTTGTATCGAGCCTATTTCCCTGCAGTGTATCTGCACCCTAAAGTTCTTTATGGCTTGCTTTGCCTTTCCTGGCCAGTCAGTGTAAAGTACAATCATAAAACCTAAGCCTTATACCAAGTTACAAGGTGACAAATTAAGCCAGCCACTTTTTGGCAACTCTTTACTATTAAATACTTTTTAATTTTTCAGCAGCTTCTACCCACTGTTTTACTCGTCTCTTTACTACTGGTACATTGAGGGTTCAGGTGAGTACCCTAATTTATAGAGTAAATGAAATCGTACATGAAAACATCTAGCAAATTAAAAAAAAAATATTTTTTAAAGCATTCATTAAAAATATCAAGTACATTGCCCAGCATAAAATCAGGGACCAAGGAAAATCTTGGAAAAGTTGATTCAGTTTTACTCTAGTTAGCCAGTTGTGCTTATAGAGCAAAATAGGAAATTTTCATTTTATTACACAGAGCACAATAAATATAGATGCTTTTTTGTTTGCTGTAAAGAATGAAATAGATAAGGTAAATATTGATAAAGTCACAACATTTTTTAAAAGAAGCATCTTTACTGTGAACACTAAAAGTAATATTAATTAGTCAGTTACACAGTTGGATGACACGTAATTATTTTAGACACAGTAAATATTCACCAACTGTTGTTTTCTCTCCCCTCCAGAAAGTGCATTTTGGTGAAAAAAGATTCTCCTCTATCCTTGCAAGTACAGCTTCTCTTTTATTGGAAAACAAAGATTTTGTCATAGGAAGACAATATGATCACCAGAGAGATCACCCAGCAGCAGAAAAATCCCAATTGCTAATTTAGCCAGTAAAGCATCAGTAGTTTGTAACCGAAACCTCATATTGTAGCTCTTAATAAACTCCAACTGTAGATATAGTTTTCAAAAGTGTTTTAGTGCCTTAGGTAAATTCTTCCATCACTAGATTAATTTCTTTTAAGAAATGCTACGTGCTAACAAGAACAAAATCTCTGGTATTGCAGTGACAGTCCAAATGTTATAATGAAGTGTTTGAAGGAAAAGCGTAAGCCTTTCTTCACAATTTCCTGTGCATGCCTGCTCCCTCCAACATTGCTGCAACTACTGGGGGACTTAAGTTTATCCACCTCATGTATGTTTACATACCTCACTCAGATGGGCCCAAAATTGTTATTGCTCAGTATTACTGATGTCTCAACATACTGAGCTACGGTAGTTTATTACTGGAAGATTCAGGAGATCCGAAAGAATAATATTAATACAACTAGACCTTTCCACTCAGATTTGATCTGTGATGAGTGCAGATTAAAAACAATATACTGTATTTACACAGAATAAAGCCAAAAAGAAGAGGTGAATGAACTCACATGGGAATGACTACTCGGCTGCATCTATCTAATAAAAGCATTAATATATTAAATCTTCTGCTTTGCACTTAATAGCCTTGTAGACTTTTGACAGAATACACAAACCAAGCTGCTTCTTACTACACTGATGATAATTGGAGGATAAAGAATCACAGAGCAGTAGGGGAACAAAAATATGTTAAATAACCAACCAGAAGTTTGTCCTCAGTGAGACGCTCTTTAATTCCAATATAAACTGAAGAACCTAAATAAATCTACGATATAACAGACATGTTTCCAGTGTAGAGAAACCAGCAAAGCATTTCCCATGTTGTCACACACCAGCAAAGTCACTTCCTCCTTATAATCTCTTCATTCTCCAGCCAGCCACAAGCTGGACCAGACAAAGGGCCATTTCCCCAACATGACTGCATCAGATACAGTCTCCTCCTCCCACCACTCGGATAAATCAGGCTTACACTTCACTTCCATGCCTATTTATATTATATACTGCCCATTGCAACATTTTGCCTCAGCCAAAGGTGTCGTAGATGTTATCAATTCACTTCACAAGATCTCATGAAGTACTCAGGAAAATTAGTTGCGTGAGGTATGATGGATGTTATGCTTCCACACAAATCCCACTTACATACTGTACCTTTCCTACGCAATAACAATCAATTGAAGAAAATTGATTGAATTTTTCTGTTCCTTAATTTAACTGCCTCAACAGGGCATGTACACAAAATAAAAATTTCAGTCCAAATGACTGAAAAGTTAGCTCTCTTGCCCACCACTACTACACAAGTGCTAACGTACTTTTCCATATGAACCGTATACATCATAAAAGATTGTATTTTGTAACCCCACAGAAGAAAGAGGCTCCAACCCTGAAACCACAGGGTTTTTTTCATTTATCTAAGTGAACACTCTGTTCCTACTAACTTCAGTGAAAACTCCAGGTACTCCGTGCAAACCATCAGAAAGACTATAAATGGCTTCAGCTTTTCAATCATAAAGGAAACACAGTTTCTACCACAATGAGCTTTACTGATGGTGTTGAGGAGACCTGGAAGCCTGACTCTTACTGGAACTTCAACCCCTTCGGCTGCCTCTACTTTAACAAGAAGTCCTGCAAAATAGGATAGGGTTTGGACAGAGAAACAGTTGGTGCTGGGACCCCACACTGTTGGCAGGGGGGTGACTTCAGACTAGCTCTAGTCTAGTCCAAGGAACTGCACACTCATTAGCAGCCAGATGTGCTCCTACAGAAAACCTTCCACTTCACTTCCATCCACAGGAACCCAGGCTGTGTGCCCCAAGACCACCTCACGGTGTGAAACAAAGTAAGCTGGGATAGTGTCTGTATCTCCAAAGAGCTGGTCCGAGGAAAATGGTTTTAAGAAAAAGAAAGGGAACCATAAGCCTAGGACGCCTAAATGAGAGGATCTAGCCTCCAGATCAGGAAGTAACTATAGGAACAAGTATAATGATGATTTTGATGGCTTATGTAAAATAAACGGGACAGTCTCCATACTGGCCCTAGTCCAGAGTTGTCCCCCTCGTAAAATCCACTACCACAGCTGCTCTCAACAGCAGTCCTAGGTAGGCCAAGGAAAGCTCAGGAGTTGTTTCCCCAAACCAAGGCTGAGGTACAGTTAATACGCATGACATTTCCCTGTGAAGGACTTACATCTCTGAACTGTCACTTGAACCTTGTTCACAACCACTAATGAATATAAAAAACTTGACGTAGAACCAGGTATTTAACTCCAGCCCTCTTTCCTTTCTCCACAAGATTTATTTGGATCATCTTGATCCATACTGCAAAAAGAGTTATTACTGAATTCAGTATTTGGATGCAACTTGAAATACATAGAGTCTGCTCTTTAGAAGGAGCTGAGCACTTACTGCTTGAACACCAATATCTGTTATGTCTTAAACTGTAGAGTCCAGATTTAAAGATCTTACAAACTCTTTAAATTTGCTGAAATGACCTAAGACTCTGACACCAAATTTGAGGCTTAAGATAAAATACTGAAGAACATTCCCTTAGGATAGGTATTTTTTACAACAGGTAAAATCTGATTGTTAAATGGAAACCTGTAAAACTCAATCGCACAGCCACTTTCCCAAATACACGTTATATTTAAAAAAAAATAGAGAACACATTGGACCGTTTACCATTTTTCATGGTTCTGCTGAGGATAAACATATGGAGAAAATAAGCTACTTTGTAGATCTTATTTCACTCCAGTGTCTGTGCTTTTATTCTCCCTGTCACAGCCAAGTTGAGAATTTCCTTTCATGATAATGAGCAGAAAGTTCACAGATCTCAAGGCAGCAAAGCAGGAAGTTTGAAGGATTTCCCCTCTTCAATGGGACAGGGGAAGAGAGAAAAGTATGAGGGGGTTACTGTGAAATCATTTGCAAACTTAAGCAGCTGATTTGGACGCACTTATCTCAACAGGGTCCTAAAGTGATGCTACCAGGACCGTGAGCAAATGAAACACTGCCCGCATCTGTTCTGTAATAATTTGTCACTTTGGCTTTTTGACTGTCTGATTAGTGTATTACCTGGCACAAATAATCCTATCACCAGTGCTAGGCAGATGCAGAAGGAAGCCAGACCTGCTGCAACACGGCTCTCACCAGACCAGCTACCTTCCCAGCTGACCCCTGTATCACAAGGCAGGAGTGAACGCCACACGTGGCTTTAATGCCAAGCAGCTGCTGCACGCCAGCACCCCCCGTCCTCCTCCCTACCCCCCTGCACCGCTGCCTTTCACGGGCTATCGCAAGTCGTGGAACTGTGAACGCAAGCCCCCGCGCCCAAGGCAGACCTGGAACCGAACACGTTACCCCCTCAGCCTCAGGAGAAGTGCTGAAGCCAGATCACCAGCGCAGGCTCTCCGAGGAGGGCGGCTGAGGGGGGAACGCAGGACCCCTCCCCAGCCATTTCAAAACCTGTTCCTCTCCCTCCCTTTTCAGCAGAAGCAGCCGCCCCGCAGAGCTCGGGGCGGGAAACCCTCTCCCGGCTGCGGTTCCCCCCGTCCCGCGGCCGCAGCCGCCGGCCCCGCTCCCCGCGCCGCCCGCCGCCTCCCCTGCGCGCCCGCGGGACCCGGGGCGAGCGCGGCGAGGCGAGGCCAGCGCCCCCCGCTCCGCTCCGCGCCCCTCCGCTCACCGACACCAGGAACTCCAGCGTGCCCACGTAGTCCCGCTCGGTCTTGAGCAGCTCGTTGAGGACGCAGACGCGCAGGCGAAGCTGCTTCTCCAAGTCCTTCCCGCTTTCCCCCTTGCCTTCGCCTTTGCTTTCCTCTGTCATGGTACAGCGCGGAGGAGCGGTGCTCCCAGCCCGGCGCCTTTCCCGGCTGCAGGCAGCGCTGCCTGAGCGCCCCGGCACTGCGCTGCGGACAAGGACAACAAAAGACCCCGCTAAGTTACATAGCGGGGCCGGGCTCCGGCCGGTCCCCAGCCGCGCAGCAGCCTCAGCCCCTTCTCACCCCGCTCCAGCAGCAGCCCGAGGTCCGGAGGCCAGGAGCCACCCCAGTGCCTGCTCCTTTCCCGTCAGGAAGGGGACGCAGCCTGGAGGAAACGAGCGGTTCCCAGCGCGCCCTGTTAGCAAAGCCTCCGCAGCAGCACAGACTTGGACATTAATCAAAAGCTTTGTATCCATGTGACTCCAACCCCTTCCCCCTCTTCGCTAAATCTCAGGAAAAAGGAAACAACTTCAGGGAAGGTTGCGTGCCAGCAGCTGCCTGTTTCACACACAGGCTGCGAGCTCCAGTTTGAGGCTAATTGGAGATCTCCAACAACAGAGCACAAGAATTATAAAAATGTCCCAGCAAGCTGGCTGGCCAGGGAATCAGCAGTTGTTTTTGTTTTGGTTTAATCATCGGCAAAAGAGCCGTTTCAACTTTCCCTTCTGCACGTTCCCACGGGACATATATTACAACATGTATCGCAACGGATGTGTATTACAAATACGTGCTTTGATATTCTTCTGAACAAACGTACACAGCTAAGCATGTGGATGTGCTAAGCAGGTACAAACAGTATATTCTACAATGGGTACAGAAAAGTTCCTCCAAGACAGGGGTTTTTTGTTTAATGAAACAAGGTGCTATAAAATCCCCAGGTTATACAGTTTTCCTGTCTGCACTGGAAATTCAGATTTGCTTGACACATTAAAAGAGTAAAAAAGAATTCAGTAACCTTTTCAAACAGTTAGCAAAAAGTATATAGCTACTTTTCTTGAAAACTGAAATATGTCAGGACACTACCATGTGAATTTTGAAACCACTGCTGGAAGCTAAAGGTTTCTCTGGCTAGCTCTTCGATCTGTGACTGGAAAGCAAATCCAGGAATTCAATTTCGAGATTCCATATCAAAGTATCTTTCTCAAACTGCAACATCCTAAAAGGAAAGAATAAAATGGAAACCAGGGTGTAAAACTCTTCTACAGCCACAGTACAAGCGGAGGCAGCAAGAACAGTCCTTACTGGGAGAGAATGAGCAAAGACATTCGTGTTCCAATAACTAGACATCATCTAGCTGCCTGCCTCAGACAGCTACTGGGAAATAGAGAATACAGTTCCCACAAGATGTTTCTCCAAGAGCAGAAACAAAAAAGCCTGTTTCTTTGAATGTGTCCTACTTCCCTGCATCCCGCCCTTCCCAAACACACACAGCTCCTCCACATAAAACCGAGGCAAGAAGAGGCAGTTGCTGGGACTGGTTCTGCTCCGTGTATCCTGCTCGGCCATTTATGCATGTGCAGACTAGCCCGCGAACTTGCCTACTGACCGCACTGTAGCTCTTTCCTCAGTGGGACACTAGGCCTCAATGGGACACTAGCCCATTCCAAAAACAGGCACTGATTTTCATGAAAATCAGAACTTCATGTTTTTAAGAACCTCACTCCCCTGCCAAATCAGGTTCAAATGGACTGGTGGGTTGAAAACAGACTGGGGCAGAAAAGCCAACACAGTTCCATCACTGAAGCTTGTTCCCTTAGGAAACCTGTCTAAAATGAACAACGTGTCTGATGATTAGCTAGAAACTTTTTCACCCTCTCGGGTGGGCTTCACCAGTGAGGCACAGAACCAAAGTCCCAAAGCTCTGTGGCATCTGCCCTGATCCCGTGGAGGAGATGAAGTGCTTCACACTTGCTTGCGCTAGCACCAAGAAAGCTGATGCTATGGTGGAAGAGCAAAAAAAAAAAGAAATAGTGATCCACTGAACCCCATGATAGTACAAGTTTTCCCAAGTGATAACCAGCAAATGGATCCAAAACCACTGAAACAGAACACCAAGTTACTGCTTTCCCACTCCTCAATGCATGTGGGTGCTCTTTCTCAGACAGTCATAGCCAGGTGCCTCAAACTAGTTAAATTTCCTGTCAGCGAGTACCCGCTCTTTCTTTTAGGCAAACAGAAATAAGAGATGGCTACAGTTTCTGATTTCCAACATTCCCCTTTGCTCTTGGCTTCAGCCATGTGCCATTAGTTTTCACAACCCACATGCATGCTCACAGACCAAGGGGAAGGCTAAAAGAGGCAGGAGCAGCAGCTTACTGTCTTTTTATTCCCCATCATCTACAGCAGTAAGAATCCCTTCCCTTCAAAGGTTTGTCATCTCATTGCCAGGAGACCTTGAAGCCTAAGTGATCCTTGTCCCAGTTTATACTCCAGCTGTCCTCACACAACTGATTCTTGCTCCTTCATTGAGGCAGGCAGCTCCAGCTATTTGGGCCAGCAAAAGCATAACTGACAACACTGAAGAGATTTTTATGACTCACTTAAGGCCACTGAACCCAGCAAAGCCCACAGCAGATGTGCAATGATAGGGAAAGTAGTTCTAAGTACCAGACACAATCTATGGAAAACATACGTGCATACAAGCTTAGCCAATTTTCCTGACAACCTGCTTGAAGTACTAAAGACAAGGGCAAATTACTCTTTTCCCTCTAGTTTCAGGAAAAATCTGAATTGCTCCAATTGTAGTTTTCATTACACCAAATTGGAAAAAAAAAAAAAAATGAAAGAGAGGTAGATGAAACAAGATGTTGTAAGCAACTGAAGAGCAGATTTAGGAAGTATCAGGGAACCTGACTAATAGATAGCACTACCTGTCTTAAACACAGAAATGAGTTATGTGAAACAGTATATTGATTATGCTAGCATGTGAGAGGCAGTAATTCTTGCTCTCCATGGGGAAAGCTATAGGTTTGGAGAAACGACAAAAATCACATTGTTCCCATGGCACTGCACAACTTTTGGCCTATTCGCAAAACCACATAATCATTGAGGATGGACAGGACCTCTCAAGATCATCTAGTCCAACCCTCCTGCTCAAGCATGGTCACCTACAGCAGGCTGCTCGGGACAACAGGACAAGTTGTCTAGCAAGTTTTGAGTGTCTCCACAGATGGGGACTCCACAGCCTCTGTGGCAAATTTGTGCCAGTGTTCGACCAGTGTTCTACAGTGAAAAAGTAGTCTTCTCTTGTGTTCAAACAGAATTTCATGGTTTTTAATGTGTGCCCATTGCCTCTTGCCCTGTCTTCTCTTCCTGAGAAGAGTCTGGCTCCCTCTTCTTCATTCCTCCTCATCAAGCATTTAGAAACATGGATAAGATTGCCCATGAACCTTCTCCTCTCCAGGCTGAACAGTCCCAACTCTCTCAGCTTCTCCTCAGATGTAAAATCCTCCATTCCCTTCATCATCTCTGTGGTCCTATCTGATGACCTGGAACAAGTTTCCAGATATTAAAACCTCTGTGCATGACAGACGGTAGTAATTAAACTTCAATGATCTGCCATGACGCTTGTGTCCTCTATGTAAAACCACATGGATTTGTTTCTGTATTGCCACTGAACAATGGCTATCAGTACAAGACAGTTCCAGTATCACATATCAATGAAATCAAACATTCTGCAGGGCTTATTATTTTGTATCACAGCACTGTAAAGGGCTCTTCAGTCTAGATGGGAATTTCAAATTGTCTTTTTTTCAGAGAATGCTGAAATAAGTTTCTGAAGCTCTATCAAGAGATGGGATAGTTTACTTTGCAGGCTGCTCACCACCATTGAAGACTTTTCTCTCACCAAGAGAGACAAGCCAACCATTTCTGTCCCTCTTGTAGAAGACATTACTGGGGGGTCCCCTTTCTCCAGGTAATCTTTATAATGCAGCAATTTCTCCCTAACATTTCCCCCTAACAATCTTCACTAGCAGAATTAAAAAAAAAAAAAATTCTTAAGAGACCCATCCAAGAAATGTGATTAACAAGCAACACTAAAAAAGCTCACCTGAATAAAAACAGTTGTTTAGAGGTGGCTCTGTACTGAGCATTAAAAAGGTTAATATCTAAGGCACTAGCTGTAAACTGTTACGAATTGTTGGGGGGTGAGTAAATGGAGGACTTCACTTTTGACACACTGCTGTCTTTTCATTCACCACAGAGTTTACACTAAACCATCTTTTGAGCCACAGGTTTTAAAAAGAAGTCATATTTGTACAGAATGGACCAAAATAGTCAGTTTTGTAATCTTCCTTTATAGCATTTTTGAAGGAAGCTAGAGGTACTTTAACCACAGAGACATTTAAATGCCCCCAAGCACCATATGTTTGTGGAGGCAATGTAATATCATCATCAACATGATGCTTAGAGTGAGCTTATATAATCAAAAGATTTCTTCAAGTATTCTGAATACCAGCTGGTCCCCCTTCAAAAAAGAGACTTTTTTTTTACCCCAAACTGCTACAATATTACTTTCCAAGTATTAATACACTGGACTTCACCCCATAGTTTTTCCACAAGCCTCTAATAATGGTGCATATCTATCTGCAAGGCTTTCAACCATTTTTTTCCCCACCAGCCAAAGGGACACAGCAAACATCTGTAGCAAACACAAACTTAACATTCAGCTTTCCTTAGCATGTAAAGAACTACTGTGTTTATCTGATTTGTCAAAAAATAAACCTAAAAGGATATATTTAGATTATAACTCTTAAGAAAAGGGGTGATTAGCAATTCACTTGAAGGAGTGTATTTTGACTTTCCCTATAAGAATCAATTGTTCCTTCAAGAAATCCTACAGCAAGATGCCACATAAGTCTTATAATGGCAAGTGATTACTACAGATGGTTTCTCTTGAGAAGGATATCTAGCATGAGCCAGCATGTCTCCAGAACCTCAAGACAGGAGCACAGTTAGTTCACGTACCTTTTGAATTTAAATTGGTATTAAAAGAACTCCTCAGGAAACTCTAATTAGCTCAGGAAGAAACTGACCTTACATGGAGCCAGCATGATAAAATAGAAATGGTCTCCACTAGGTTCTATACGAGCTTAGTGTACCTTGATGAAAGCTATTTAAACTAAAACCTCACCTTATGTAGTATCTAAGCAGAAGGACAGAATGGACAGCTGCAGACAATTACTCCACCTCAATTTCAAGAGGACATCTGATTACAGCTTCTTCACACTAGACATTTAACAACCTTTTTTAAAGGACATGTAGATAGGAAACTGAAAGAAAAATTAATTATAAACCACATGAGCTGAAATAAACTGAATACAATTTACCCAAGTAATCTCAAAAAAACTCCCACATCTTAGTGAGAAATAAAACAGACTAAGTTCAGAGTATACAAGGTCTTTCATGTTGCTAGCCAGATTTATATCACTCTGGATTCTCCATGGGAAAGAAACCGTAACTGATCGATTAAAGCACCTTTTTTGATCTGCTCTGTATCATGGGAGCTCTGCAGAACAACCAAACAGAGACTGAGGAACAAGGCTTTATGTGGAAACAGTGACAGAAAAATAACTCAACCACTTCTTTGACTTTTGGATAATGGACAGTAAAACAAAACTTGATACAAAGGACAGTGTAATGAATTTCCATTTGGTTTACTTTAGGGTAAAAAGAAAAACAATCTTCTAATAATGAGCAGCTAATTATCTTCTAATAATAAGCTAAGCTTTCAGGAGAAATGCTAGCTGAGGTACAGTGAGTTCTCCAAAGACAATGGGACATTTGTTTGCTTATAGTTAACCAGAGGACAGTAACTAATCAATAAGTTCCCAGCAATTATGGTTGAACTATTATATAAACATGCCCAACTATTCTGTAGTATTCAGCAGGTGGAAAGAACATTAAATTCATCAGCTGGTACAAGCTATAAGACAGACACATCTGTATGTGACTTTCACAGGCATCCTTTATACCTTGGCGAATACATGACATGTACACTCACTTGAAGGCACTCTTTCACTCAGCTTGAAATACCTTTGATACAAGAGGTAATTTTATTATCTCTAAGTAAGGAACTTTTGTCCCTCAAAGTGCAAAGACTCACTACTGTTATTCAGATGCTAATACATTAAATATTTTATTTAACGAAATCTTTGTTTTGCTATTCAAAAATCTGATTTTTTTCTCAAGTATTTTAATATTCTTACTCATGTACAATGACTTAGAGAGTTTTTTTCATCTTTTTTTGATGTGTAAAATTGATCAGTAATCTCTCTAGTCATTGCATGTGCAGTGTAAGGTACTGTCAAAATTTGCTGAAAATCTTAAATTAATCTTAAATTAAGGAAGGCTACTAGTTAGGTTACAAATTTTTCTGTCTTGCTTTAATTGCTGTATGAAGTGATACAGGAGCCTCAAATGTCAGTCAATTGAAAGCCAAGACAAAAAAAAAAAAAAAACACCTCAATTCCTACTTTGTCAGAAATCATTTTTTATGCTCCCAAATGTGTGTTTGAGAGAGAGGGTCGGGAGCAGGCAAGGACAGGTAACATAAAGCAGATGTCCAGAAGCAAGCTATACATACATGTAAGCAGAACGCAAGTCACATTGGTAATACCGGCACAAAACAAAACAAACAGCCTTTGACTGCTCTGGAGATTTCCATTTTGCTTTAAGTAACCAATAATTGCACTGTATCTCTTTGTCTCTGCCAAAGCAAGGGTAAATACAGACTGTTCAAGTTATGATATGCTATAAGGTATGTGGCAGCTAAGCTTCTTTTTTCTCCTAGTTTTTTTTTGCCATGCTGCAACTTGCATAGATAATAAAAAACAGCTGAGATACTGAGTTCACTGGTTAAAGTTGAAAGTACAGAACAAACTGCCATTATACTCCAGAGATTTAATGTTGATGATACCCAAAGCACATATTTTGTATTTCCAACCCTTCAGAGAGTACAACAGTGGAGAGAGGAATATTTTGAAACCGTTCCGAATTAGGGGTTCCAGCAAGACCTGTCAATCAAGAAAAGATAAACTTTAAACTAAACTGAAAAATTAATTTGAATTTTATTATAGTTGATGCATTTTATTTATTAAGTAGCTGAAGGAATGGCAACTACTACACAGAAATCTAAATATGTTCTTCCTTAGGTAGGATTGTTACTGTCAGAAGATGAAGCTTCTGCCAAAATGAATCCTTTAAAAATGCTTTTCTATTAGAGATTATTACCAGAAAAGCAGAGTAAGACTGAACATGCCCAGAAAGCATAGTCAAGTACAGCACAGTATTACAGTATTCACTTGGTAGAATGTTTTTGTATGAAGAACTGAAATCTTTCCATTTGTAAAAGTAGGATTTCTTAAAAATCTGAATGGTATGTTTACCACAGTGGCAACTTACTGTTTTATAGCAAGTTATTTTACAGACAAACTATGATTTGTATGTTCCGATGTTCTCTGTTCATTTGTCCAAACAGGGAACAAGCCAAGACTCCACAGTCCAAGCCATGTGCTTTAAGCACGAAACAACATGACACAAGGTTAGATCATCAGCTGACATAAATCACCGTAATTTCACTGACCAGTAAAGACTCAAATGAAATATGGACTAGCAGTCTAACTCTACTTGAACTATCACCCATTTGTTTTAACTATGTATGTGAAAAAGAACAAACATATTACCATGGAGTTGCAGTAGTTATTTGGAGGCAGAAATGTTGCTATTTTACAGTGTGTTCTTAATATACTTTTATTCTCCGGGAAGGTAGAAGAAGGACAGAAAACATTAAAAACAAAATAGAAAATCACTACCAAAAGATCTAAGAACTAAACAACAACACACAGATTCCTTCATAAATATACTCAGTTCTTCAACCATAAAAGGGTTACACATTAATATTAAATGTTTGTAGGATACTTTAAATAAAACATGATAATTTGCTCTGAGTCACTTTTGCTTTCTTTTTAACCTTCCCTTTCACTTCTACCTATCATAATAACATATATGACTTCATCAATATATTCACATCATTTGCCCCCAGTGAGCTATAAAATGTCAACTATACCAGTACAAATTTATTTCAGGCAAGACTGATTGAAGAAGGATGTACAACTTATTTCCAAAAAAAGACAAAGTAACTTCTTCATTCAGCCCCTCTATCTTCCAGGAGTTTGTTTCCATAACACGACCATTTTGATATATCACTTTGAAAACTGAAAATTTACTTACAAAAATGAAGATTGAAGCTAGAAATACAAAACTAATTTTACACAGTAGAAAGTGAAAAGATTTAGTATTATGCTATTCTACCTGAGTTTAACATAAACATCTAGATCTTGCAGTCAAGTCATACTGACTAAACTCCAAAGTTTTTTCAGATTTTTTTTCCCAGTTTGTTCGTATGTGACACTACGAATCTAGGTTACATTGAGGGTAGAAGGATCTCAGCCTATCAATAATCACAGCTTTCCTCCTCGGCTGATGTTCCTTCAGAAGCCACTGATGCACAAAACTAGTACCTTTCGACCATAAATTTTTCCACTTTTCCACAGGTTTCTGCACTGACTACACACTTCTGAGGCTATTGTGTTTATTTTTTAGCAGGCTTTTCTATGTAGGTTTCTACCTGATCTTTGTGGTATGATCCAAGTGACTACCACTCAGGTATTAAGCAACATGACTGGGATCTGGTGCACGTTTATTCTCTCACCCTTCCTTCAAGGGAAAAGGCCTGGGCTGTTAAGTGTTAAGGTTGGGATTAAAAAATCACGTACCAACACACAAATATTGCTATTTATAATGGAGGAAGGACTGTCAAAGCAACACTCCTTGCACTTCAGGCAGAAACTGGGTATGACAACAACAGTCCCCAATTTGGGGGCAAGTTAATTGCAGCCCTTTGAGACTATGAGAAAGTTTCTTTTTTTCACATGTACAACTAATAACACAAGTGTTTAAGAAATACTTTGGCTAGGTAAATCTAGACTTTGAGGCTATGTCTCTTTTCCCTGCACCATGGGACCAGATAATAACCAGTTTTGGATCCAGACAAGTAAATCAGGCAGGATTCCTCTTATCTGCGTGGTTTTATCTGTAGCTCTAAAATCCCTTTTGCTTGGTCCTTGTACCAGGGGTCTGGGAGGAAGTACAAGAACTGTTCCAGTAACATATAACCAAAAAATCATATAGGTGGAAGGGACCTCTGGAGCACTTCTGGATCAAACATCCTGCTCAAAGCACGTACAGTTACATCAGGGAACACAGATGAGTTTTTAATATCTCCAAAATACAGCAGTTCAAGAACTACTCTGGGCAACCTGCTCCAGTGTTTCACTGCTCCTGTGGGGTTTTTTCTGCTTGTAGAGTCAGCATTTTCCAACTTCTAACGCAAGTCTGTTGCCCCTCATCCTTTAACTGTACACCTCTGAGAAGATTCTGGCTCCATCTCTCTACACCTTGCCATTTAGAGAGTTACGGAGAGCAGCACCACCACCACCTGCTTTTCTAAAGGTTGAACAAACTCAGCTGGTTCTCTCAGCCCCTCCTCATACATCGTGTTGTCCAGCTCTCTAAGCTTCCTGTTGGCTCTCTGCTGGACGTCATAGAATCATAGAATCATAGAATGGTTTGGGTTGGAAGGAACCTTAAAGATCATCTAGTTCCAACTCCCCCGCCATGGGCGAGGACACATTCCACTAGATCAGGTTGCTCAAAGCCTCATCCAATCTGGCCTTGAACACTTCCAAGAAGAGGGCATCCACAATTTCTCTGAGCAACCTGTTCCAGTGTCTCGCCACCCTCACAGTAAAGAATTTCTTCCTAATATCTAATCAAAATCTGCCCTCTTTCAGTTCAAAGCCATTACCCCTTGTCCTGTCACTATGTGCCCTTGTAAAAAGTCCCTCTCCAGTTTTCTTGTAGGCCCCCTTCAGGTACTGGAAGGCTGCTATAAGGTCTCCCTGGAGCCTTCTCTTCTCCAGGCTGAACAACCCCAACTCTCTCAGCCTGTCCTCATAGGAGAGGTGCTCCAGCCCACTGATCATCTTCATGGCCCTCCTCTGGACTCACTCCCAACAGGTCCACATCAATGTCTCTCTGGTACTGGGGAGCCCAGAACTGGGTACAGTCCTCCAACAGTGGTCTCTGAAGTGCCAGACACAGGGGAAGAATCACCTCCCTCAACCTGTTGGCTACACTCTTGTTCTTACACTCAGCCCAGTATGACATCCATCACTGAATAACTTCTCCTTATGAAGGAAATGCAGGACTTGCTGACTATGCAGATTTTAAAACACTTTTGTTCTGCCAAGAAGCAATGCAACCTGAAACAGAGCCAAGTGGTGTCTCAATATTAATCTCCTCTTGGTTACTAGCTAAGTTTAGCATCATTCTATGGCTAACAGAAGTGTTAAAGGTCAGCAGGAGTATAATGCCGCTCTGAGACAAAAGCTTACTAGACACAGGATATAAACGTGCCTGCCAGTGACAGCACACTGATTTATGAGTGCTGAAAAATCAGTAATTTGAATAAAAGTTAGGTTTGGAACAGCAACCATTTATGGCCATCCATAAAGGCTGTGTAGCAATAAGTGCAGTAAGGCAGCCATGGGAATGGATGACTGGGAATTTCCTGTGGAAGCAGCATTTTTTTTTCCACAGTAAGAATTCCCACGCAGCCACGGTGACATTGTTTGGAATCTAGAAAGTTTCCTGCACAGGTGCTCCATGAATGCTGGAAGGAACTGCAGAAATGTTTGTGCGGCTAAACAGCACACAACACGTGCTGTCAACAACATGAAATCACAATTAACAAAATGTTTCAGTACACTGATGAAGATACATGGATCACTGGCCAGGAAACAGTAAACTAAGAACTGAATCTGGAGTTTACCACTAATTTTTTGTATAAGTACCATTAAGTCATTCCACTACACGCACCTCTGGGTTCCTACCAGCTATTAGCTCCATTTATACACTTTAGTACCAGTAACCCTCAAATCAATAGCATCTTTTTTTTTAGCAGCTGTTGTTTTCATAGGCCTTCATAACTCACACTTCCTTGCTCACATCATGTCAAAAATTCCTGATGGTATTTCCACAAAGTACCTCCCACTGAAAAGAGACACAAATTTGCTGCTGTTGTGAACTGGAAGTATCGGTGAAGGGCAGCTCTCTTACACTAGCAGGAATTTCACCAGAGGAGACTGAACAGTAACACCCATGCAAATCAGTGTAAATTGTAATATTTGATAGGTTTTCCTTTCTCAGACAACAGAATTTGTTCTGTTAGAGTAATAAGGTTGCCTCAATATTTATCTATCTTTTCCATTATTTTTCAGATCACTGCAATACATAAGATTTTATTTTTACTTTACAAAGGAGTTTATATACAACAGTAGCACAGCTGTAAGATCTGCTGTCGCAGTGAGTTATCACAGATTTGCATACCACTTGCTAGTGCAGTTCGCTTCCCTGTGAGACAGTGGCATACAGCTCTGGTACTTGACTCCATGAATGCTTAATAACGCTGGATGCAGGATTTGGACTTCCAGCAAGGACTGGTGAACTGAGGTTCATCCAGCAAATGACAAGAAGGATTGCAGAGTTTAATTTGAGGAGCTGAGCAGTATCATTATATTGCAAAATCTTTATAAGATTCAGAGTAATAAGCCCAGGATGGTCATGTTGCTTGTGGGAGGAAGTTGAGCCACTTCCAATGCAGAGCTTCAAAACCCAAGGCTTGCACTGCTTTTGGTAGAAAATGCACTTTTTATTGTGTCATTCTTTGATAAAACTTGACACGTTTGGTAATACAGGAACTTTATATTACTATATATATCTGGGACTGTTTAGCCTAGACTGGGACTCTGTAGCCTGGAGAAGAGAAGGCTCAGGTCAGTGGGAGAGACAGATCTCATCAATGTATACACATACCTGAAGGGAGGCTGTAAAGAAGAGGGAGCCAGGCTCTTTTCAGTCATGCCCGCTGCCAGGACCAGAGGCATCTGAACATCAGGAAACACTTTTTCACTGTGAGGGTGACCAAGCACTGGCACAGGCTGCCCAGAGAAGTTACGGAGTCTCCATCCTTGGAAATATTAAAAAATGGCCTGGACATGGTCCTGGGCAGCCGGCTCTAGATGGCTCTGCTTGAGCAGGGAGGTTGGACCAGATGACCTCCAGAGGTCCCTTCCCACCTTAGACATTCTGTGATTCTGTGAACTGCCAGGCTCAGAGGGTTTTGCTCACTGGCACAAAGTCCGGGTGGAGGCAAGTTACTAGGGGTATACCGAGGGGCTGATACTGGGTCTAATGCTGTTCAACCACTTCATGAATGATCTGGATGATGGGACAGAGTGCATCCTCAGCAAATTCACATATGGCATGAAAACAGGAGGAATGGCTGATACATAAGATACTGTCATTCAGAGGCACCTCAACAGGCTGGAGAAAAAGGCAGAGAAGAACCCATGAAGTTCAACAAAAGGGAATGTGAAGTCCTGCACTGAGGAACAATAACTCCATGCATCAGCATGCACTGGCAGCCGACCAGATAGAAAGCAGCTTTGCAGAGAAGGACCTGGGGGTTCTGGTGGACAAGATAAACAGGAGCCAACAATGTGCTGCTGCATCCTCATGGATAAGACCAGCATGGAGCAGAGGAAAAATGTAAGAAGAAAGAAGCAGCAAAAGAAAAGAAGTAAGGAGTAGCAGAAGGAAACTGCTACAATGGCCTGTGCCACCCATCACCTCAGAAAAGGGACTGGGAGTAACCCACAGCGAGAACAAGGGGATTGAAGACAAGGAAGATGAAAGGAGAGGTGTCTGGAGTGAAGCCTCAGAAAAGGGAAGGAATGCTGTTTTCCCAAAGTCTTTCAATGTTTGTCTTCTTTCTCAATACCCAAATCAATAATTAAATGTTTATGTTAATTGGCAATAAATTCTCCAACTGGAGTCTGTCTTGCCCATGACTGCCCTTTGACTCCTGCACAGCTGTACCCTACCACCCCTCAAGCTCCCACCAGACACTTCTCCCCACATGCACACAGGCAGCATCTACCCTCACTGTCTTAGTAGTCTCTCCCCGCTGTTCCCTACAGACCCTCAAAACTTCCCTTGACCTGCACCCAAACAGCACCAGCATCCCAGCAACTAACAAACCCACCACAAGTCTATGCCACCAGCAGTGCCCCTGATACCAAACACTAACCAAGTACACCAGTCTCTCTAGTCAGAAAACATTTTCTGCATGTTAAGTCATTATGTGTGGAATTTAGTCTCAGGTTGTTATTCAAGTACGTAAAAGTTGCTTTCTTATCTCAGTCTTGTTTCACCCCTGTGCTGCCATGTCAGCTGGTGTGGCCCATCCTGCATTTAGGTCTGCAGAGCTGGAGCAGGGCTATTGCTCCAGATTATATCTGCTTCACTCTCCTGATCCTCCCTATTTTCTCAATCATTCACAAGAGAAAGCAGAATCAATAAGACAACATCAGCAAACCACCAAAACCTAAATATACTTGCTCTGATTTTCACCTAGAATTTAACCGTGTTAACTGCAGCACTTCTGCAACCCAAATCCTACAGATTCTGCTCAGGTTTTGGCACAGTACCTCAAAAACTAAATACAACACAGCTGCTGTGTGATTTACCAGTATGTCACCTAACTGAGCAATTCCCCAATCTAAAGCAACTAGAGGAAAAACTTTTTCTGAAGCAACTTTACTGTGAAAGCAATCATCAGCCTTTAGAATAAAGTACAATGTCTGGTGTCTTCCCCTAAAATTGCACGTGTATAGTAAGAACAGGTGTGTTGAGGATGTAAAGAACAAAAATATATGTGGGATATAATCTATTCCACAGAAAAAAAACCATTATGTACACAGCAGGAAATCAATAATCTGATCTATACCAATTAAGAGTACATAGGAGACAGTGACTGAAATAAGGAGGTGTCTGAAATGCAGTCAAAGGGCTATCTCACTACTTGAAAACAGCCCAGTTAGTTACTTTAGTGAGCTCAGGATACCTGAGGACAGACAAAACCTTGTCCAATTTTCTTTCTTATTTGGAGGTAAGAAAAGAGGTATAGAATCCTCTGCCAGGGATTAGATGTCTGGACATGGTCCTGGGCAGCTGACTCTGGGTGGCCCTGTCCAGGCAGGGGGATTGGACCGAGGACCTCCAGAGGTCCCTTCCCACCTCAGCTGTTCTGTGATTCTGTGTGATTGCCTTTACACAAACTCGTAATGATGACCCTACTTTGCCATTTAAATCTTAAAAAATTCACAGACAGCAACTTCAGGTTAAGAGTGTTAAAACAGACACATTTTCTGTCAAGTATGAACACCAAGACAAACACACTTTGTCAGGGCCCTGAGGCACTTACCAGCCTTAACAGCCTTGCCCTGCCTCCCTGCGGCTCCCCCCACCCTCCCCACAGCCCAGGAGGCCATTTCAGTTCCCTAGGGCTCCCTCGACCCTGCCCACAGCCCGGGACCCCATGTCAGCTCCCTGGGGGTCCCTCTACCCTCCCCACAGTCCAGGACCCCACGTCAGCTCACTGGGGCCGCCAGCCCCTGCCCCCGCGATGCAGCAGCAGGGCTGGTCTCCAGCTCCCCACAGCCCTGCCCAGCCATGGGCCCCACGGAGCCATGCACTGACATCCCAGCTGGCCTCTGCCCGGCCCCATCCCCATCCCCATGGCACTGCCCAGCCGTGTCTGACCCTGTTTCTCCTCACCAGGCCTGATCCTGACTCCTGGCTGCAGGCCGATGTCCCGGCCTGGCCCTGTCACCATGGCCCTGTCTGGCAGCCACGGGACCCAACAGCAGACCCTCCCTCTGTCATCTTCTGTATTTTTGTTGCTGTAGTATCAAAACTTTAGTGATGCTGCCACTGCAGTGTGTTTTTCATGTGCGGGTCCACGTTTTCTTGAAAAGCAATCGCTTCTGTCTTTTCATTCTGCCCTAAGTAATCTGTGTGTGCTTAACAGCACTAGTCCAGATCACAGCAATTAACATAGAAACTGTTTAGAAGCTGTTTAATGAACAACATGGGAAAGACTGCCTAAATTGAAACGTTCATTACACGACTGATCGTCTCTCAGAGCTTTTTTGGTTTGGAAGTGAGAATTTCTTTTTCTTTATCAGCTTTCTCCCAGCCTAATTTTACCTGAAGACTCTACTTTGCTGTTAACCATATTTCGTCTTCTAGAAAATACCTTTTTTTCATAACCATTGCTTCCCCTGCTACTAATACACCTGCTAAGAATCGCAACAATTTCCTACTCTAACAATGTAATTGCACCTTTTATTTATAAACAAAGGAAAATGTGTTACTTGTCAAATGAAGATTTTTTCCTTATGTACTGCACTACAGCTATCCTCTGTACTACTCAGCTCATCCTCCAGATCTCAATTTTTATTTAAAATACTTAATCAAAAAAGAGAAAAATGACTCAAATCATATTAAAGAAAGAAACACACACCTTCTAAATCAGTACTTGTGTAATCTACCCAAACATGATTCTCTGAAGTCAGTAGGGACCAAGTCACACAACCCTTCTTCCAAGCACAGTGAAGTCCACAAGAGTGCTTTAAGTTAGATGTATATCATTCATCCACCCATCACCATACATGTAAGTACTTTCCTAAATACATTAAGTATTAAATGTATCCTTGAATGTTTAGTTAACATCACTGGAGTTAAATTTCAAGCAGTTTTCTAAGTGTTTAGAGTCACTGCCTTCAGGACAGAGGAAATGACAATATATACCTTTAGACCATAATTGTATTTATTAAGATGAATAATTGGGGGGGGGGGGGGGTTAAGGCATTATCACAATAAATCTTTGCAGTCACCTTAGGGTTCCAGAGATTTGTCCATGCATTTTACCTATGTAACCTACATTTACATATCCTGAGGCTATTTCTAGGGGAGAAGCAAAATTCAACTCAAACATTGAGTGGTGTTATGTAATTTAAAGCTATATAAATTGGTCTATATTGTAATGGTATAAAAGTGTGGTCTATATTATCACAGAGTTATGCTGAATACACTCGCTTGGATTTTGATGGAGTTTTTTCTTTGGTTTGGATTTGGGGTGTGTGTGGAAGGAGAATATACTTTCTTTCATAGATTCACAGAATGTCTGAGGTGGGAAGGGACCTCTGGAGGTCATCTGGTCCAACCTCCCTGCTCAAGCAGGGCCACCTAGCGCCAGTTGCCCAATCCAGACAACTTTTGAGTATCTCCAAGGATGGAGACTCCGTAACTTCTCTGGGCAACCTGTGCCAGTGCTCAGTCACCCTCACAGTAAAGAAGTTTTCATATGGTGGATAGCAGAAGAATTATTCTCTCTAACCGAGTACTATTCCATCACTATATTGCCTTTTTTTTTTATATTCTGGTCATTTATCAGCTAACTGGCAAACAGCACTTCTGATAATGCCATTATTTTTATGCTTATTGAAAGATTTAAATATGACTCCTTTGTGTGCAAAAAAATATCTAGAAAAAAGCGGAAGCTCAGAGATTCTAATGTGGCACCGGAGACTGAGAAAAGAGTAGCTCTGAAGCAGAAACAGTTGTCATGATCACCAGCACAGTTCACAAAACTAAAAATATATGAGAACTATGA
This sequence comes from Theristicus caerulescens, assembly GCA_020745775.1. NCBI lineage: Eukaryota > Metazoa > Chordata > Aves > Pelecaniformes > Threskiornithidae > Theristicus > Theristicus caerulescens. The sequence continues at coordinate 130,497,692 of CM036558.1, read as the reverse complement.
AGAATGTTCATGAGGAACATTTGAGTAAATCACAGAACAAGTTGAGTCATTTTGTGGAACACAACTGAAGGAACAAGAGCTCATTGATATGCCACTGGAAAATATGTCTTAAATGTAGTCGATCCACTGCCAATATTATAATATTGTCGTAGCAACTGTAATTAGAACAGAATAACATTTAAGAGCATCATAAGTACTAAAAACAAGAGAAGTGGTGATGGTGCCACTCTCTGGTCATTAGTTGTGTGTCAGATGCTGTTTGATCACATTTTTCATAGCTTCCAGACTGATTTACACTGTGTAGGAACTTAACCCACAACATTTTAGATATCAATCATCACAGCTCTTCAAAATTTATTTTAACATTATTTGATTTCACAGTAGAGGAACAGACACATCCAGTGTATTTATAGATCCTTCAGTGCTGTCTAGTCTGGGAAATGAACCGTCTATTTTAAAAATGTATTTGTTTTGGTTGTATTTCCAAACTGATAACTAAAACATTTTAAATACCTAAATAACAAATAAGCATTTTTTGACATTTTCTCACAAAAAACAACCTCTCCGAGTTGTGTATGAACACAGATTGATAGCACCAACAGCTGAAGAACAAGTAAGAATAGACATGCAGATAAGAAATTACAACTGCCCAAATATCATTTGCCATATACTTCCATATTCACTACGGAGTATGGAATTTTATCTGCGATCTTGAATTAAGTCTCTAAGTCCACGCTCTTCATTACAGATAACAGTCAAGTTTTCAACATAAATGCAAAATAAAAGCATGAGCTCACATCTTCTTCTCTCATTTATTTTCTTTTTAAATAGCTTGGCCATAGAGTCCTTATTAAGCATGGAAACGCACGTTGTTGCCAGCAGTGTTGTCAGCTCTATCAGCTTTTACAGGTGTCCTGGGTCTGGCTGGGATGGAGTTAATTTTCATCACGGCAACCCATATGGTGCTGTGTTTTAGATTGGTGACCAAAATAGTGTTGATAACAAACCAATGCTTTAGCTATTGCTGAGCAGTGCTTGCACAGGGTCAAGGCCTTCTCTGTTCCTCACTCTGCCCCTCAGCAAGCAGGCTGGGGGTGGGCAAGAGCCTGGGAGGGGACACAGCTGACACAGCTGACCCCAACTGAGCAAAGAGATATTCCTTACCATATAATGTCATGCTCAACAATAAAACTGAGGGGGAGTTTTTCCAAAGTAGCCATTGCTCAGGGACTGGCTGGCCATCGGTCTGTGTGATGAGCGATTGCTTTTGCATCACTTGTTTTCTTTTCTTCTTTTTTCCCCCCTTCACTTGTTAAACTGCCTTTGTCTCAACACATGATTCTTCTTCTCGCCTTTGCCATTCTGATTTTCTCTCCCATCTCGCTGGGGGGGAAAGAAAGCGAGCAACTGAGAGGGGATGTTGCCTGCCAACCAGGGTCAATCCACCACAACAAGTTTCACAATATCTCATTTTATTTATTTTTTATTGTCCAGTGTATCCATTGGTGGAAAAATCCCAAATTGTACTTATATAGTTCAAGGGCATTCTTAAGTTTCAAAAACCCCAGAGATTTAGTTAAATATTAAGTTTTTCCCAACAATCCAATTTGCAGAGGCCATCTTGCTCATTCTTGACTGATATTATATCATGCAACATTGCCTTTTCAAGTGTACTTTCAGTCTGAGCTGGAGGAATGAACTTCTTTTTCTGTGGTTTTAAATTGCCCTGTGTTGCCTTGGTTTCAGAGAACACCTGAAGACTGATGCTCTGACTTTGGGCATCCATACAGTTTCCTCTCTACCTCAAACAGTAGCAGCACTGATTTTAAAAAGTACTACTCACATCAAAAAAGCTATAAAGCAGATACATAATTAGTAACAGAATAAGAGGTATGTTCAAAACAATTAATTTACAGTAAGATATTTTTCTGACTGTATAGCTCAGCCAGCTAATTGTGCTCTTATGTAAAGCAAAGACACACTGCTAATTCTGAAAGCATTCAAAAACATTTTAATATATGTTTTCCAGTACAGCATCTCAAGGAAAACAATCAAGATAACATTCCTCTTGTGGAAAGTCTAAAAAGATTGGGGGTGGAGGGTTGGCAAGTCTTGGACTCTCCATCACTTATAAAGGAGAAAATTATACTATTGTCCAGTAGTTTTGATTACCCTATATCTTATAAGCATTTGGTTAGTTAGGTTTGGGTTTTCCTGCTTAAAATTTCAAATCAGAGAAAATAGCAGTGTAGGTCTTATAAATGTACACTTTCTAAAAGTCATCTTTTGGTAAAGTAACTCATCAAGAAAAAGAAAGAGAAAACTCCAAGGAAGGTAGACAAACCAATGAAAACAGGGAAGGCCAAACAACCTATAACAAAACTCAGGTTTAATAATTGTAGGTGTTCACTATATTTAATATGTTTTAATCATCCTTTTCAACATGTACCCTTTAATTATTTCAAAGGCACCAAGGAAGGAGAAAGAACATGGCAGATTAGCTCATTTTTGTATACTTTTAAGTTAGTCTCCTCACTCTCAAGATTGTTTACAGGAATAATAAAATTAACATTTCTTGGCAAAGGATGGCATTCTACTGCCTGTTTGATCCTAAGGTTTTATCATTTTTTTTTCCTTTGACCTACTTTTCTTAGTATTCTGAAATGAAGTCCTGGAAAAATTATGAAACAATGCAGATTCATATCTGACCAAGCAGCCTATTTTAACATGTGATGAATTGCTAGCCACTGACAGTAAAGGAGAATTCGGGGGGTTTTGTGCTTTTGGGAAAGGATAGTACTCAACTAACCAACTCTTGTGCCTACCTATAAACACACAGAACACAATGTATTCACCAAGTTCTTTAATAACTACATTAAGAACTTTTTTTACCTTCACATCTTTATTATGAGGCAAGGATTCATTCATCCCCTAGCTATCATTCACCCGTTACACCAACAAAATAACCAGAGCTTATCCAATAAGACTTAAAGTTCCAGACTGTGCACCTACCAGCGCTAGCAGACTCAGCTACTTTATAGCCATTACATGCATCTGTAACCATATGATACTGTCACCTGAGGTCCTTATATAGATATATGACTTCAGTGCTTCTTTCAGTCCAACATCTCTTACCTTAAGTGAAAACAGTTCAAATTTACATCACAAACCACAAAAATAACAGGCAGAGTTCGATTTGTCATGCAGTTTTAAAACATTATTCATTTCCAGCAACAGAAACCTACACTCCTGATACCCAGAAAGGCACACACAGATATGTGTAGCTGGAAAGACATCCAGGGTATAAAAATCACCCTTTCACACATAGCTGCTGTAGGAATGATTTGTGTCATAAATCTTAAGGGAAGGGTCTTCTTCCTTGAGGAAAAAAAAAAAAAAACAACCCAAAACCCAATAAACTTTTGTGTACCTTTTAGTACAAGGGCCCCTAAGTAAAATTCCTCACTTACATTACTCCATACCTAGAAACGAATGGACTTAATAGTTCACTGCTGTAATTAAGGTTTTACATTTTTAGCTAGAGGTGCTGTTCCTTTCACTGCAGAACAAGACAGCTGAAAAAAAAAGCTCAGTGTGCCTAAATAAAAGAGATTATTTACTTTTTCCAGCCACATCAGCTAGTCTAACCAAATACATTCTTTTTCTCTTCAATCATTGCTTCATGATAGCCTTGGTCATGGATAGTCATGGATGCAACAGTTATTAAGCGTATGGCATCATGGGGCTATGGTCTCACTCCTCTCTTGACGTTGCTCCCACCTGTACAAACATAGGATCTGCCTTGGTCTCTTCTGGTTATTTTTCTGTTCTTTTGTCTTGCTCAATGTATCTCTTCCACATACAGAAACCATGATAAAAACAACACTGCCACCTCAACACATTCACCCCCAGATAATGATTTCTTTACTCACTTCAAATAGGAATGACTCAGAAAAAACAGTTTTTCTTCTGGAACATGTTCCATCCGTTCTACTGTGCTGCCAATAATGATTAGGAGAATGATTTCTATCAACAGTCTGTAGCTTAAACTACATGTATCAAACAATACAATATCCTACTTTCACTTCTATTTTTATCTGATTTTCATTAGGACTTCTTATGTTAACTTATTTCTCCTTTAATGATAAAAATGTCACTTATTTAATGTCACTTGCATAATTATTGAGCAAAAGGAAAAAGAAATGAGTGTCGTACATAATTTACAATTTCTTTTGATTAAAAATCTTCTGTTGGCAGAACTGCTTATCTTTCATATAAAAAGCTTGGGTACGTTGGGTAGTTCTACTGGACTGACACCATATAAAAGCTACTGATCAATTATGCATGCACAGATTAAAGTGAATTAAAACTGTATTCTTGGAACATCAGGAAAATATAAAATGACCAAGAATTATTAATATAAAAACCTTCAAAGAAATTATAAAAGTCAAATTCTCAGCTACAAGCCTACTGTTACCTTTTTGTCCAAAAAAATCAAAGGAAAACTTATTTTCTTTTTTTTATATGGTCATTCATTCTTTCAGAATTTCAACTAATTCTGCCAAAGATTTCAGAGAATCTTTTTTTCATTAAAGGAGACCATTTCAAGGGAAAAATTGCAGAAGTACTTCACAGGATTGATTCACAATTTTATGCTGACCTCAAGCCCTATGCAGCCCTCTCATGACTAAAAAAGTCAATCTGGAGCCAAACACTTCCTTCTCTGCTCATGATGTCTAGGAGCTGTAACATTTATGTCTTCAGTTCTGTCACCAACTGGGAAAAAAAGAAAAAAAAATGAACCTGGCATTATGGAGCAACATCATTCTGTAATAAGAGCACCAAAGAGTTGTCAAAGAGTCCAGTCATGCCTTTCTCCATAAGTTTTGGCACTAGTTTCAGTGAGGCTATCATTCAGAAAATCCAGATAATATACAGCCAGTCTCTCACCTGACACCTTGTTTTGCACCAAGAGTTGCTGGTCTGTTATGATCCCAGTAAGAAAGGCACTTAGACTCCATAAGGTGTCATTTAAAATGCTATTTATTAGAGGTAACACTATAAGGAGAGAAAAGCAAAGGTAATCTTACGTCCCTTTAGATGCTGGGAACTTCAAGTGCTGTGGCATCAAATGAGCTTCTGTTCCACGTGTAGCACATCATGCAGACTCCCTCCATAGAATTTTGGTCATTTGAGCTATTGTAGGATTTTATTGCAAGAAAACAACTGTATTCATAGTTTCTACGGTCAAACAGAAAGGATGTTCACGTAAGAACTTCTTGCTGTGCTTTTAGATAAAGGCAAGGCCACGCAGGTTCCATAATCACCAGTACCCAGTGGGAGCTGCCTGCTGGCTCTCCTTTTACAATGAGCTGGCTGAGTCTATCTGGAAGCCAAGAGATTTATGCAGCACAGCACCAGCCTGAAGGCAAAGCTGCATGTGCAGCACAGCACAAACCAGCCCTGGACCAGCTCAGGTTGACTGTTTTGTGGATCACTAACTCCTTGATGTACAGTGGTCTTCTGGTCAGGATCATTACGCGCATCCTTCAGTCTGTTTCCCCTAGAACATTTGTGTGGCTGATGCTGTATTTTTTACAGAGGGACAATATCATTCTGAAAGGGATTTACGTTTCTCCCCAAAAGTTTAACATATCCATCCTGACGTCTCCCCCTCTCACAGCTGCTGTCCTAGTGCAGAGAGAGCACGGTTATCCTCATGGACCTCACACACAGCTAACAAAAATTCTGCTTCCACCATCCCTCCTCCTTTCCTGTAACTGTGCACCATTAAATACCTCATGCATAAATTAACATTAAGTCAATTTAATTGCACAAATACACGGCTAATTTTTTTGCCCACTTACTTGTTCAGTTGCACTCGGTGCTTACACTTCCTGGGGCTTTTTGCTCATTTTTAGCTTTCCCATTCACTCCTTTCTCAAATAGAACACGCTCCTTATTTCCCCAGTCAATTCTACTTGTATTCACCTCTGTTCATCCCAGCTATGCACAAGTAGGGGTTTGCATGGATGCGCACTTCACGTGCTCACAGCCCCTCTGTCTGAACACCCATCCTTCTTCACTTCTGCATGCAAGACAAAATACAGAGAAGGAATATGGCATTGTATGAATGTGTGTGTATATATATGTGTCTGTGTGTGCTTTGGTGTGCGTTTATCCACAAGCACACACAGACATACACGTGCATTTGGCTGGGCCCTGGAGTAGAAGGGGATGCAGGCAAGTTCAGTGAGACACAAAACCACATCCCCACAGGGGGTGAAAGAAACAGAGTTGTTTCTCCATCTGCAAGCTGTGACATGCAGGATCTTTATCACTACTGCTCTCAGGGCTGAGCGGAGCTCAAATCCAAGGATAAATTAAACCTTCTAACAGAATAATCAAAGTCTTAAAATAAGGAAGCCTGAAATCCTGCACTCAGAACTCCCTGTACCTGACCCCTGGGAAGGATGGATTTGATGTCCTGCCTGTGCAAGTCACTGTCTTCTGTACTAATATTCAAATTGTGGTGCACCAGAAGAAGCCATAGAGAATAAACACTGCTTACCTCTATGCAGTGCACATACAAAAAACTGAGGCCACGTTGCAACTTGCCCTACACTGGACACTTAATGCAGTCATCATGCCTGCTGTGGCATTTGCAGACAGGAGAGCAGCACCCAGGTTAAACTGCCCGCTGCACAAGGCGGCCACGTCATGGTCAGTGCACAGACAGAAGCTGTCAGAAAGGTTGTTAGGAACCTCTGGTAGGTATCTATAGAAATGTTTCCATACCTGTTCTCACAGAAGGTAAATTGCAAGCCTAACATGTGACAAATGAGGTATGGCATCTTCTACCATGGGAAAGAAAAGTGAGAGGGGCACACAAAAATACCTGTTATGTCTGCAAAATGCTTAAAGGACCACTTGCCTTTTGCCTTAAATCTGTGTTTAGTTTCATTAGCCCATTAACTAGGTACTACTCAGAAAGCCAACTTCTATTAGGGAAGACAAATTTCACTCCATTAATACTCAGAATTAAAATAATTCAATTACAAAGGTATGCTGAATTTTTATTGTACATCAGGTGCATCCTTTTCATCACCACCACACTGCAAAGCCAATGTACTTTTGTCACAAGCACAAGCGATTTAATCACTAATTAATGAAGTGCTGCAATCAGAAATATAGCATACCAAGCCCTTGGGTCTAAATGAGAAATTCTAATCAGATTTAAATAGTTCAGTTGTTCCAGTTACTGCAATAATCTTTGAATTCATGTTTTTTTTAACAGGATGAGACGATCTGACCATGTCAATAATGCCATTGCCTGAATACAAAGCTATACGTACTGTAGGCACTTCTCAGTTGTCTAATTCTACGTGCTATTTCAAGCCTTGAAACAGCTGTCGAGTTTGTGACAAATTCAGTATCATTAATTTTCACGGTTTTTATTTCACTACCTTTGTTTTTTTCCATTACGTCCACGGCACCTTTAGTATCATGATTATTTTCTAAATCCAGCTTGCTTCCTCTTTTCAATAAATACACAGAACTTGTAAACACAAGAACCAAGTATAACAAATTCCAATGTCAGAAGAGAAAGTTCACCTAAAATTACACTAAATATCATAATTTTTGCATGCTTAACTCAAGATTTTTTTTAATACTGTAAGTGTGCAATGCTGGGGACCAACCTCCTTATTCTTTCTAATAGTTTGAGTGGTGTTTGAAGAAACCGTCAGTAAAATGCATCTGCCATTACTCTTGCTGTGTACTGCCCTCTCGTGGATTTGTGTCAGAAAAGAAACCCGAAAAGAAATCCAAGTAAGAATATACACCCACCAAATTGTTTTCCCAAGCCCTGTAAGGACTCCGTACTTGCTTGAATTCAGTCGCAGACGTGGGTCCACAGGAATTCACAATTAGGCGTATATATAAGCATTTACAGAACTGATTTCTAATTAAGCAGGGATAAATATATTAACAACACTTTGCATTGTATATACTTTAAATTCAAATTATAGCTCTTCGTGTCATCAGGGAATACCTATTCATGTTTTTTACATCAAAATATCTCATAGATTGGAACTCGATAATTTCAGCTACAAAACTTTCTCTTTGTATCCATTATAATTGAAAAACACTTTAATTAATGAAGGCCTTAAGCTACTTCAGACTCAAGTAAAGTATTTTAAAATGAAACCAAAGTCTACAGAGGTTTTTAATAGGCATTTATAAGTAATGTAAATAATTTAGAACTCATGTGAATTTATGATATACATCTTTTTAGGCCAAGACTGGTAAAACATCCAAATTTTGACTACCAGAAGGAACATTTTATACAAGCTGCAGAAAAGAGAGTCACTTCAATACAGCTGACTCATTGAGCAAGACAGATCTGCAAATATTCTAAAAAAAAAAAATCCTTTGAGCATCAACACTGTTTTTCACTCCATGTGAAAATATAAGTTTCTCTACAATTCAGTCTGCTCCTGAAATTCACAAATTCCTGGCTTTTTTTTTTTTTTTTTAATCATGCAAGCTAGGTAACTAATTTATTTCTGAATTTGGGGGTTAGCAGTTGGCTGAATTTTTTTTTTAAAGGCAAAATCGGCTGTACTCAAAGGGATGCCACAGGAAGGGTGCTTCAGTCTATGAAGCATATGGCTAAAAGTCTGTGTCAATAACCGCATTCATCCCAGTCCAAAATACCCACATTCCCTTCCACCTCCTTCCCCAACTAATTGATTTGCAACTAATTCTGAGAGTCATAAAGAAAAAGATCAGAAGCTCTTAATTAGCATGGTTTACTATAGTATGACGAAACAAGCCCTGCCAGTGATTAAGGAACATAATACATACATTGTTTCCACCATATTTTAAATCAAGACTTCAGAACAGGGTAAATTATTTTTTATTTCTCCCCCATCAAAAAAGTCTGCATCCCACGATGCTCTCGCAATGAGCAGATGGACATTTGACAGGAAAATCAAATCCTGATAGTCTAGGATTTGAATCCATGTAGTCAGCTCTGTTATCACTCAAATCAAGGGATCTTGACCAACAACTTTGATGGGAAATAAAATCAAGCCTGTATTGGAGATGAAGAGTTACATTGCGTTACTATCTCCAGACGTGATGAGGGATAACACAATCCGGAGTTCACTGCTGTAGTGGAACTGAAGATTCAGCCCACAGTCGGAATTAATTGCCAACATCTAGGGGCAGATCAAGGGTATAGTTTGTCCCATGCCAGCAGCATATCCTTCCTACAGTGCTGCAAAAGGACCCACCAGAGCTCTTCTGCTACCCAGCTGAGTCTGTGCTTCAGTATGACTCTCATTTCTTCCAACTCCCAGGAACCAGAATATGCAGTGCTTTTCAATTGCTTCATCCAGGATTTAGCTTTTTTGGCATTTCCCATTTTTCAGTACACGTTGGGGAACAGATGGATAGGATGACAATTTTGCATGTCCATGCAATATAATTCTTTATGGAGCAACCTGCCAGATTTTAGTATTTCTAATTTACAAGAATGCTTTTATACCTTTTATCAGCATCAGACACTGAAGTTAACTTTCAGAAGCACCTAGAAGTAAATAGCTATAGATTTTAGAATGGGTAGAAGAGGAAAGCACTTCAGGGAATTTCAAATTCAATAGAAGTCTATTTGAGCTTTTGGTTCTTTTATCCAGGCACCTTTTAGAGCCAACTAGGACCACTACAGAATGAGCACAGGAAAGTTTTCCCTCCCTGGTCATCCAATCAAATTGAGTAGGTCAGCTTTAGAAAGGAAAGCGTTCTTCTGTTTCCCTTTGAGACTCATACTCCTACATTGATGTGATACTCTGTTTTGCACCTATTCTCTACTCTTCTATTAGCACAAGAGGACTCAGACTCAAGAATACTGGTCTTTTGTTTGATCTCTCTCACAGTAGTAAAATCAGAGCAAAAGCAGGATTCAGCAGAAGAAAAGGTCCATAAAGAGCTTTAGAGACTTGTGGATTCCACTGATTTCCATGGCAGTAGCAGAAAACAAGATCGGCCTTATTCAATTTCTTTCTATGGTGCATTGCTTCCTTCCTATGGTAGATGGCACTAGCAGCACCTATTATCAAGTTTACCACTTTCCACCTAAAATGTTGGGTTTAGTTGTTTATAGCTTTGCCAAGTATCAGTAGTTTGCCCTTAGATTTTGTTTGCAGGCCAAGTATCATGTCAGCTTGAAATCTGGAGAGGAGGGGCAAGAGAAGGAAAGGAACAGATTTCAATAAAAATAGTTCATCTGGGTAGTCAGAATTGGCTGAGGCTGGGTTTGCCTGTGTTAAAAAAAAAAAAAAGTAATCTTGTTTTGTTAAAAGTTCTAGCAATTTGTTCTTTGAAGTAGGGACTTGAATTTCAGGTGGGCAAGGATGGGAAGGGGGAAGTGCCAGCCACTGTACCGAGAATGTGGCTTTTTCATCCTTTTGAAAAATCCACACAAATTTGTGTAGTTTTTAAGTTCACAAGGAACGACAGTATCAAGCTCCTGAGCAGAGACTGAGATCACAGCAGTATATTTCCCCATCCAGTCCATCTCTACCCAAGCATGCTTTAACCCCATCCGAGCAAAAGCATTTTTGGAATGGCAGAGGTGATTGGCTGCCAAGAGCTGTGTTTGGTCTCAGTTCAGGTGCATGCACAGAGGCCGAGACACCTATCGCCTGTGTGCTTTCAGGAGCACCCATCCTGGAATCATTTTCTGCAGACAAGGAACACACACACAGAGAACAGAGACAGCATCCAGACATGCTCTCAGCGCGGGCTTTGAAGGAGCTGTCTGAGAATGGGGGGAAACCCAGAGGCAAAGGGAAGTGCAAAAGGAATATGAGATTATGGGGTGACCTATCTGTGGGCAAGAGAAGAAATTTGAATTCTGAGACCCAGAGGGGTCTGAAAGCAGGATTTAAACAAGCACAGGTGCTAAGTACAGCAGTACATACACAAATCTCAGGATATTCAGGCAGCTGTCACTCAGCATTAGAGAGATAGAAAAGACCATTTAGTCATCAAAACCTTCACTGCTACAGTAGAGCACGGAACAAATAAGAGCCTTTTAACCCTGTTTTGATACATGGACAATGTCATCTTCATCCTTTCTCCAGTCATATCCTGTTACTGACTGGCTAGCACTGAAAGCTTTGTACTCAACACACAATTTCTTATGGACTCCATTTTGAGGTACATGACTTTCCTGTGCATTGAATAAGGAGCCTCAACAGATAACTCCGGAGGTGTCAGGCAGCCAACAAGAGCACTATTTCCACACAATGTTGAACTGACTGAGTCTTTTCATGGATACAGCCTTGGGTCTGGGAGGGAGGAGGCAAACATGTTGAGACAATGACTGAGGAGACCATCTCCAGGTGGCAGAAGGGACAACTGGAACCAAAAGACAGAGAAAGTTGAGATAGAGCAGAGCCAAAACACAGCCAGGGAGTGTGTGAGGCTGAGAACAGCTGAGAAGCAATACTCAAACATTCTGAAAGGCAGGGAAGAACAGACACTGGCAACAAAGATGAATGTGATTAGGAGGCTGGGTACAGGAAAAATAAAAGGCACTGGCTGAACAAACTGATTAAGGGTAGGAGCAGCAAAGCAGAGAGCTGGAATTGGGTTGGAGACTGGGTAATAAGCCTGAGGGAGAACACATATTGAGGTAAAGTGGCAGACAGAGTGAACAGAAATGGGATTTTTTTGAGGAGGGGTAGGCTTAGCAGAGAACTAGGATAAGGTGGAGAAGGATACTAAAATTAGGAGGAGACCTGAGCCGAGGTGCCCCCGAGGAGAAACCTGAGGAGTTGTGTGTGCAGCTGGTTGAGAAACCAAACTGAACTTGAAACAAAGGACGAACATGAGAGGAGAGGCAAGAGTAGGGCCAAGAGAGACTGAAAGGAACAGGACAAGATTCCCACAAAAAATCTTACTCCCCTCTCCAGAATTGAGAGTTTCACTCTTCTGCTGAAGCAACATGAAGCCTCCAGCACAGCAACAGGCAACCTGAAAACCTCTGTCCCAAGCTTATTCTTGGATCACGTTAAAAGTTTTCAGAATGCTCTGAGTCCCTGTTACTTTGTATTTCCTTCAGCGTGAGATTCCTCAAAAAACTTCCCTCTGTTTATACCCCCATACAAGTCCTACAAGCTTCTAGCCCTCTCCATCCTGCAAAGGTCTATTTCCCTCTAACATCAGGCACAGAGAAAGAACTATCTGCCAGGAAGAACTTCATTTTCTTACATGTCAAGCAAGGGCATGGATTCAAGTTTTAGCTGATGAAACTGCATCAGCTAGCATCCCAGTAGATGGACTACCATTAAAAATGCACACGGTGTGGAATCCAGATCCATATCCAGCTCTGGAAGAGACAGAAAATTTTAATAAAAATTAACATCAGCCTTTCAGGCATCAAAGTAAGATACTAAATAGCAATATTCTTACTCTAAATCTTGGGGCTGTGTTTTCACACAGGGCACATGGCATTTGGAAAAGAGCCTTCTGAATCCAAGAGGAAACAAAGGAACAGAAAGTAGGAATAGACTGAGATGACACAGGCTCTGTTGGCATGCTCCTTTTCCAGCCTCAGCCTTGGAGACTTGGCCTGAACTGATTCCATTTTCAAGGCTGAAGTATCCACTATTACCAGTACCGACTTCTTTACTGAACTTATTAATTTTCTCTTTATTTTAAGGGCAGGTAGGTCTGTTTTTCACCATCACTGGAGCACACCACTTCTCTCTTCACAGTCAGGAAACCATTCTTCTGAAGGAAAGCAAGGATTGGCAAGGTGCATCCACCTCAAGCCTGTAGACAAACATCAGAGCCCAGTGCTACCAAGAAGAAAACCAGCATCTGCCATACTGTTTGAGACGTGTGAGAGTCTATTGTGTTTACACGGCAAAGGGGTGGGCTACAGGGGTGCTTTCTGTGGGAAGATGCTAAAAGCTTCCCCCATGTCTGATAGAACCAGTGCCAGCCGGCTCAAGGATGGACCCACCACTGGCCAAGGCTGAGCCCGTCAGTGATGGTGGTAGTGCCTCTGGGGTAACATATTTAAGAAGGGGAAAAAACTGCTGCACAGCAGCAGCCGGAGTGAGAATACGTGAGAGAAATAACCCTGCAGACACCAAGGTCAGTGAAGAAGGAGGGGAGGAGGTGCTCCAGGCACCAGACCAGAGATTCCCCTGCAGCCTGTGGTGAAGACCATGGTGAGGCAGGCTGTCCCCCTGCAGCCCATGGAGGTTAACGGTGGAGCAGATATCCACCTGCAGCCCATGGAGGACCCCATGCTGGAGCAGGCGGATGTGCCCCAAAGGAGGCTGTGACCCTGTAGAGAGCCCATGAGGGAGCAGGCTCCCAGCAGGACCTGTGGCCCTATGGAGAGGAGCTCACACTGGAGCAGGTCTTCTGGCAGGGGACCCGCACTGGAGCAGTTCGTGAAGAACTGCAGCCCATGGGAAGGACCCACATTGGAGAAGTTAATGGAGAACCATGTCCTGTGGGTGGGACCCCACATAGGACAACTTCTGTTAAGTTTAACATGGCATCAAGGGTGAGGTGCTATGGTTGGAAGCAGTAGCTCTTTTCATTTCAATCACACAGCTAAAAAACTTCAACCCCTCTTTCCAAGTAGATGCTACTCATCAATACTGCTCACACCGATTTTGAGAAAGTTGTCCTGCTTGGAAGCTCCTTTTCAAACACTATAGTCACTAGTACTAGTGTACTAGTACTTCATTTGTGACAAGGAAAACTAGGAACATCTTCAGGGGAGGTTATATTAGTCACAGTAATCGTGTAACTCTAACACATAAGATTCTTTATTTCATTAAAAAATGTATGTCATATTATGTGCTGCTGGCATATAAAAATTAGTGGGGCTCCCCTTTTTAAAGAGCTGCTGTTCCTCTGTTGTAAATATAAGCAAGCCCTACATATTTGTCTGTCAATGCTCCTCAGAGCAATGAGATCTGCAGCCTGGCAAGGAAATACTAAGTCCCACTGAGGTGAAAATATGGCAGGGTAAAAGTAACTGCACAAGTGCCAGTAAATCAGCACCTATAAATGATAATCTGAGAAGTGAAGTGTATTCAAAAGGGATATTTCACAAAAGTGATGGAATGGTTATCAGAATAGCATGTGATGTTCCCAGGAGTTTTGAGAAAAGCAGGCTGTGACAAAAATCTTGAGAGCACTTTGCACAGATGAGAGCTCCAAGCAATTTGGAAAGTGACAACCAAAATATGGAAAACGGTGACTAAGCTATTTTCTATGAAGAGAAACAAACAAATGCATCAGAGAAATGAGGTCTACAGATTTACTGACACTTTCTGCATTGCTGATCCTCTATTTCATGTCATAGACAGCTCTGATCTGCTCTGAAATGCTAACTGGAAAGTTCTTTAGCAGTATTGTTAAATCAGCAAAGAAAAGGGTTCATACTGATGGCTTTTGAAAGTCAGGTAAACCGTCTAAGAAAACTGCTGAGAGGTTCACAGAATCACAGAATGGTCAAGGTTGGAAGGGACCTCTGGAGGTCATCAGGTCTAACCCCCCTGCTCAAGCAGGGACACCTATAGCCAGTTGCCCAGGATCATGTCCAGATGGCTTTTGAGTATCCCCAAGGAGGGAGACCCACAACCACCCTGGGCAACCTGTGCCAGTGCTTGGTCACCCTGACAGTGAAAAAGTGTTTCCTTTTGTTCAGAGGGAGCCTTCTCTGTTTCAGTTTGTGCCCATTGCTTCTGGTCCTGTCACTGGGCACCACTGAAAAGAGCGTGGCTCTGTCCTCTTTGCACCCACCCTTCAGGTATTGATGAGATGAGATTGATTGATGAGATATTGATGAGATCCCCCCTGAGCCTTCTCTTCTTCAGGCTGAACAGTCTGAGCTCTCTCAGCCTTTCCTCATAGGAGAGATGCTCTAGTCCCTTAATCATCTTTGTGGCCCTTCTCTGGACTCTCTCCAGTATGCCCATGTCTCTCTTTTACTGGGGAGCCCAGAAGTGGACACAGTACCCAGGTGTGGCCTCCCTAGCTGAGGAGAGGAGCAGGATCACCTCCCTCCACCTGCTGGCAACACTCCTCTAGTGGAGCCCAGGACATCTTTAGCCTTCTGTGCCACAAGAGCACATTGCTGGCTCATGGTCAACTTGCCATCCACCAGGACCCTAAGGGTCTTTTCTGCAAGTTATCTTTGGTTTCTCCCAGTAACACTTCTGCTATGCTCCCTCTCTTTCACCAACTGCTTCACCTCTTTCTTCCTTTCCTTTCCATTAACTGAGAGGCTTCTGGGATTTCCACAAGGTCTTCAGAGAGAAGACAGGAAAATAACCATAGGTTTTCTGAGAAGGCACCAGGTTTTGAAAGCTGTATTTTCAAAGAATAGTATATTTAGATGAGTTTGATTAACCTGAAGTTTAAGCGTTATACATTACATTAAAATACAGTAGGAGAAATTTAAACATGACCTAAGTCATAGTTCAGCAGCTGAAGATGCCAGTGATTTGAATTGGGATTTTTAGTAGTGATCATGGTGGTAAAAACACATGCTAGATTATTTAAAGGCTGTTGTGTAACCATGCACACTGAAATTTTCCACACCTTTCTGTTCTTTTTCTGTGCATCTGACATGAATCCTACTCAAAAGTACCATGTCAAAGTCACAGCTTTAGCTTTAGCCAGAGGTTCCCAAGAGAGAAGAAAGCAGAAAAGCAGTAAGACAAGGTCCTGGCTTACTCCCTCTCGCTGATGCCAAGACAGGGAAGTCCTGTGCACTCCCCAGCACAGGGTCTGCCCTGCTGCCCCCATGGCCCTTTTGTCTTTTCACCTCCCAGGACCCAGGACAAGTCTGGGGGCAGTATCCCCACTGTGATCTGGCGCCAGCCCCAGGCCAATACCTCCTCTGTCTCTTGGCAGAAGAGAGCCTCATATCTCCCTGACTGCTGCTACAGCTTTGCTGTGAAGCAGCCTTCATCTCCAGCTTCACCCAGCCATGTTATTCCTCCAGACCTAACTCAGCCACACTGGTCTGCATCCCAAGACTAGGGGGAATGCCATATCACAGAATCACAGAATGGCTGAGGTTGCTGAATATGACAAGACAGCTAATATTGTATATTTTCTCCCAGTGTCGATATTTCACCTATAAATCTTGACAATATTGAAAAAGAAACAAACAAAGGAACAATGTAAAATTGTAACTTTGCAGTTCAGCTTCAGCTGAGAGTTAAAAAAAAAGTAATATCTAATATTTATGTTCTTTTAACGATTGGAGCAGGGTACTCAAGCAGAACCACAATAACCTAGTAAGATAGAGAAATTCAAATTAAAAAACAGCACGATGTACATTTGCACATATTCTGTGGGGATTTAGATCCTGTGCAACCAGAGATATCAGTGATTCAGCACACAGTGTGAATTAAAAAGAGAACTTTGCTCAAAACATATAAATAAGTTTTTCTTATAAGGAGCATTGCAGTTTAGTACCTACCCCAGCTTATATTGTATGCTCCAGGCGCTTAAGCCTACAAGGTCAATGATTCAGCTACACTGCCAGAAGTCTCCCTTGTGACAAGTCACCTTGTTCCCAGATGGTTATGAAACAAGAGCATTGACGCTCTGTCAGAAATCTGTTGGGTTTTTTCCTCTCTCTTAATGTTTAGTCAAGTTACAGCAGGAAGAAATCCAAAGGGATTGCCTAAAATCAGCCGGCAATGTGTGCTAGCAGCCCAGAAAGCCAATTGCATCCTGGGCTGCATCAAAAGAAGTGTGGCCAGCAGGTCAAGGAAGGTGATTCTCCCCCTCTACTTGGTTCTTGTGAGACCCCACCTGGAGTACTGTGTTCAGCTCCGGGGCCCCCACCATAAGGAGGACATGGACCTGTTGGAGCAAGTCCAGAGGAGAGCTGCGAAGATGATCAGAGGGCTGGAGCACCTCCCCTATGAGGACGGGCTGAGAGAGTTGGGGTTGTTTAGCCTAGAGAAGAGAAGGCTCCAGGGAGACGATGTAGCAGCCTTCCACTACTTAAAGGATGCCTACAGAAAAGATGGGGAGGGACTCTTGATCAGGGAGTGTAGTGATAGGACAAGGGGTAACGCTTTTAAATTCACCACAAGGGTAGATTTTGATTAGATATTAGGAAGAAATTCTTTACTGTGAGGGTGGTGAGACACTGGAACAGGTTGCTCAGAGAAGCTGTGGATGCCCTCTTCTTGGAAGTGTTCAAGTCCGGGTTGGATGAGGCTTTGAGCAACATGATCTAGTGGAAGGTGCCCTTGCCCATGGCAGGGGGGTTGGAACTAGATGATCTTTAAGGTTCCTTCCAACCCAAACCATTCTATGATTCTACAATTCTATGATTAAAATCTAAAGTTATCCTGTGAAGAATACTGTCTCCAAGCTCCCTCATTGTTCAGCAGTGAAAGTTTTCTTGGGCACAGTTCAACACACGGACAACTTTAGTCACCCTGCATCTCCCTCTAGAAGAGTCCCAGTGGAAGCCTCAGGTTATTAGTTTTACAAGGCTTAAGTTAACAGGATGTAAAAGGGCCTTTAAGAGGCACTTTGTACAGTAAGAAGAACAACTGGGGCTTTGCAGGATTTTTTTTGTTTTTTACATTATTTTTGACAGCTCAAAAATATTCCGTAATTCTGAAGATCCACAAAATGTTAATTCTCAGTGAATAACATTGTCAAATTTCTTATAGGAGAAGTTTCTAGGGAAAGATGTTACTTTTTATTGGGCGTACCCTACTGTATTATGTCCCTGTAACTTCCTCTGCGATTTTGTTATTTCCCCAGGCCTACCTCACAACAACTGCCATTTCAGTCTGACAGCCCAACACATCTGCAGCAGCGAAATGCAGCAACAAGAGTTAGAGAACAAGATAACACCTATTTTGACATGATTACCATATTAAAAAAAAATTAAAAAGATCTGCTGTCTGGTTATGGGCATATAAGGTATATAACTAGGTACCACTTAAGTCTTGGGTGGGGAACAAGGGAAAGGAGGAAGGGAAAGCACCGCCTGCCTGCACTCACTAATTCCACAATTACACTGCAGGCACCGTTGGGATCCCCTGTTGCAGAGACCCACACCCGGCTACCTTTGCTTTGTAGCAGCTTACTGGTTTACACTATTCCACTCTGTCACTTATTCACAATAAACCTTATATTAAGCTGCAATAGCTTAGTCATTACAATATCTTGACTCAAATAGTATAACAAAAT
Organism: Theristicus caerulescens; assembly: GCA_020745775.1. Classification (NCBI taxonomy): domain Eukaryota; kingdom Metazoa; phylum Chordata; class Aves; order Pelecaniformes; family Threskiornithidae; genus Theristicus; species Theristicus caerulescens. The sequence goes on along the minus strand of CM036558.1, from coordinate 130,479,416 downwards.
TCTACCAATAGAACTAGTATTCTTAGACCATCATGGTTATAGCATGGAAATTCCCATATATTTTGAGGGAAAAAAAAAACAAACAAAAAACAATTTAGAAATTATCAGTTTGAGATGCACATAAAGAAATAATATGATCTATAAAAAGCTTATTAATAAAATGGTTTGCACTACTAAAGTGAAACATGCTAATTAAACCTCTCAGTGGCCATCTCATAATTAGACATATATATTATTCATAGTGTTGTGGTTATGGTAAATACCTGAGATACATTTCCCAAGCCTTACAATATTTTTTTTAATATTATAAAACTATATTTTTCTAGTGCAAGTGCTTAGCGGTAAGGAAATTAAACAGCTAATAGAAAACAAAATGGATATACTGATTTTGAAACACAAGTACTTCTGATACATAAGTGACAAAACTGGATGGAAATATAATGATGTGTTTAAACATTGGATAAAAGATAGTAGACCAGATCCTGATCCTGCACATCTTATCCACAAGAGTTGACCCATACAAGCCTGGATGGCATGCTAGCACATCCTGATGCTCCAAACCATGCACACGCATCTTAAGGCACCTTAAATGCTTCCCATGAAGAAATCTGAAGTGATCTAGAATCCAAATAATTCTTACTGCAAAGTAAGCAGTGCAAGATATGTATGCACGAGTGATATATTAGTCCTCTATGGAATGTAAGAATTTTTAGATGGGGTCTGAGTGATTTTATGATAATGGCAGAAGATTTACAGTAATATAAAATGGTTACATTTAGGGGATTGTCTTAAAATATTTCCATGATGCTTAGAATTCTTCCGATATATATCAGAGTTAAGATATACTGCAGTGGTCGAGCAGCTGGAATGATAGCCCATTATACATTACAGAGTGAGAAACAAGTTTAATTGGCTCCTTATAAAGAGGCGATCTTGGCCTTCATATATAATTTGGGTTATAATTCACTGGAAGCAGCCTAAAGGGGATTTTTCTGTTATTTTAATCACCACGAGTTCGTTCAGACAAAGCCTTCTTTCAGATCACGTTAATAATCCTATCTGGTAATATTCCATGCATTTCATCTAAACTTTCTAGACAACTGGTTAGCTACAGGGGAATGGAAATTTGTAATGCCGTTGCAGTATTCTCCACAGCTGTACCAGAATGTGAAGCAAATGGCACACCTTTGACAACTTTTCCTCATTTGGGTTCCTACTTATCCTATTTATGCAACAAGTTGATTCTTAAGATCTCTTACACATTGATTGCTTAATTTTTTCTTTCTGACAAGCATTCAGCATGTGATAACATCTAGCTGCTTGTTAGCTTGTTCTCTTTGTCAGATCCTTTGAACTGATAAAACAGCTTAGCAAACTGATTTTTCATCACGTTCAAAGCTGAAACCTGCTCCATCACTTTCCATCAAAGAAGATAAGATTACAAAGGTGCCAACACATTAGTGACCTCTGAAAAATTTCTTTCATTCGTACCTTTCTCTGCTATTGCATTTCACATCTCTGCAAATCCCTTACATTCAATGGTAGTGCCATTTCTTCTGAAAAAAAAATTATATACAACCAATTATACAGACTAAACTGGTGCTAAGAAACACTGTGGTGTTTCACTGTGGCAAAACAGTTGTTTCAAACAACTGGTACGTCCTGTTCCAACATCACTGATATTTCTCAAGTTAGAATTTCAAGGTCCACAGTTCCTGTAAAAGTCCTACTCAAGTAACCCAAATATCCTGTTTAAAGACTATATAGTTATATTAAATGATGTTTCCCATAAAAAGATAAGCCAAAGGCACAGGCATTTTTGTTTCCTTTGGTTTTGAGGATTTTCTTTCCAGTGTCACAGGGCTACTAAACATTGCTCAAGAAAAAATGGTTGCCAGAGCTAGAGGTGATTATTGCATTTCCAGAAAAAAACGTTTTTTTTACCAACTCATTTCTCACATGCTAAAATCTGAATATAGCAAATAAATGGTGTCTATATGTATATAGAACTGGAACCAGTCTTCTGCTTAAAATTAACCAGGGACTTAATTATACATAGGCTAAATTAGGTGCTAAGTACTCTCATTTGCCATCATTCTAATTTAAGGGAAATAGATTTATCTGCAGGTGCTTGGAAATTAACCAAAAGATTTAGTGGTGTCTTGTCAAAAACTCACTATGCCTTTTCCATGGAAATTATTCAAGAGACGTATCCTGTTTCTAAATGCCAGACACTATCTATATAACTAATAGGTCACTGTGAATTTTAGTTTACGTAAACAAGTTGGGCAGAACATGCAGAAGGTATCAGAGTTCAGTCTGCCTGCTGCTAGACTGAGGGAATATACCAAGGCAGAGCTCATCCTACTTCCATTTTCAATGGACTTCGTGATTTTGAAGTTTAATTTGAACATATGTGTTTATCCATTTGCAGCTCAGTTGAAAGAATAGCTATGTGGCAAGTAGAGAATAGAGAGCACCTAAAAGACTCACAGGCTAGAAATATCAGTCAGCGGTGATCTTGTTTTTCCTACAGTGCTGCTCCTAGTCTGTCTTTAGACAGTCTTGAGAAAGGAGATGAACATGAAATACATTGTCCAACAGCAGCCTGGAAAGACTCTGTGGCTTAGTCAAGACACAGACCTGTTCCAATTTCCCCTTGCTAAAGGGGAAGGAATAATTTGTGGGTGATCTTTGCCTATTATATAATCCTTCCACCACAAGTGTTGGGAAGATCCGTGGCTCTATTAATTCTCTAATTTCCTTCCCACATCGCCTCCTTGACACAAAAGGACGTTGACATCTGCCCACTCATCACAAGTGTGTTACTGACTGCCATAAGTGTTAAAATGTAGTCTTAATCTAGATATATATCAGTTTGTATGTATAAACCTGCAAAGTTCAAAGGGAGATAAATTTTTAAAGGCAGTAAATGATACGGTATTTGCCAAATAGCCAGAGTTAGAAGAGCTCATCAGTGCAGTAAAACTGTGTTTATGGGAGTCTGTCAAAACTTTGTCTTGACACTATGCCAGGCCATCTTGCACCAAAATTAAAATATATTCTTCAGGTCAATGTTATATCATGTTCTGACCTTGGACCCTTTGAGCTCAAATAAGAGTGAAACAGTGGCAGCAAATTTGAAAAGACTGTTAATCCAAAGCCTAGCAAGTACACAAGAAAGGAGGATCCCGGGCTGCGTTAATAGCAGCTTAGCCAGTAAATTGAGGGCAGTGATTATTCCCTTCTGCTTGGCACTTGTTAGACAGCATCTAGAATACTGTGTCTGGTTTTGGGGCCCCAATACAGGAGAGACATCAGTTAAACCAGTGTGCGTCCAGTGGAGGGCCACCAAGATGCTTGGGGGCTAGAGCACTTCTATGAGAAGAGGCTGAGAGATCTGGACCTTCAGCCTGGAGAAGAGACAGCTTTTGGGGGGAGACCAAATAATATTCTGCCAGTAACTATGAGGAGATCATTGAAAAGACAGAGCCAGGCTAATACAGCAGTGCATGGTAGAAGCACAAGAAACAACAGGCACGTTGAAGCAAGAGAAGCTCAGACAACATATAGCGAAAAACTTTTTCACTTTGGGGACAGTGACCGTGAAAGATGTTGCCCAGAGAGGAAGCACAGTCTCTCTTCTTAGAGGTTTTCAAGATCTGACTGGATAAAGCCCTGGTCTGATCTCATATATATGCCTCTTTTAAGCAGAAGGTTGGGTTAGAAACCTCCTGAAATCCCTTCCAACCTAAATTTTCCCATGATCTTTAAGAGAAGGGGGATTTATCTAGTTGAGTATTCTCTGCGTACACTTACTCAGGACATCATTTTTTTGCTGCTAAACTCAATGTCATTTATCAGTTTCATTAGTGAGGGGTATTAACACGTTATCACAGATGCAACCACAATGATCATGCTATTGATATTTTAGTGTTGCATAGACATACTACCACTAGCTTAAATCAACTGAGGGAATTAAATGGGAGGGGAGAGGAAAGAAAGGGAGAAACTGCTGTGTTGAGGGAATGTAATCACCTCAGGGTGAGAGTTCAGGAGGCAATTGGAAAAGGCAGCTAAGATAAAAGAGAGAGGAACTTGAAAGGAATCTGCAAAGGAACCACTTCAAAGAGTGAGGAGGAAGAAAAAGAGAAAGATGTAGTCATAGATAACTAGAAGACCTGGAAAGTAATGGACAAGTAGCCTGAATGAATAGACTGAGGGATGGGAAATTCTAACAGGATTCACTTCACTCTAAAAGGAGCATTGACCACACCAAAGTGCCTCAGGAAGGTCCTACCTGCCTCCCTTTCTTTATGGCAGCCCAATCTTTCAGTGGGGGAGCCGGTCTACTAGGAGCTGATGCGGAAGCCTTCCAAAACCTTCATCCAGGCTGCTGCAACAACAGACTGCCTCAAGACACAACAAAGTCAGTGAAGAAGTTAGCAAAGTATGTTTTACTGACCACTGGCTAATATATTTCGTATTACCCCCAAAAATATACAGGAAAATATGCATGCTTACTTGATTGATCATATAGGGTTTTCTTAAACTATGCTATGCTCAGGTACAAACCTGCACCTTGTTTCAATGCCGAACAGATCCCAAAGACTGAATGCACAGTTTTAGTGCATACATCGGAATCAATAAATACAGAAAAGGTCTTTTGTCATATATACAAATATATATATACACACCTATTTTTATTATGCTAAGGTGTTAAACACTGAAAAAAAAAATCCACGATATTTTATAGTTTTTGTCATGTACAGTTTAAAGTTGCAAGAGCATGTGTCAGCTGTAGGAGGTGCAAATGTGTTATTTCTGACACTAGATGGCAGGAGATGGAAGTAAATTATTTCCAGTGGGTCAGAGTAGACTTCTTAATAAATCAGTTTAAAAACCAAATGCCTGCCGTTTTGTAAATCGGGTAAAAAAAATCAAACTGAAAGATATAGTGAGGATTCTGAAACAAAGCAGAACAGACTTTTATGTTTTTAAAGCTAAGATGTTCCTTGGAGAATGACTGTTCAAATATACACATATAATCTCAGTAATTAGATGGAGTTCATCATGGGTTAAAAAAATGGTGGAACTGATTCCACAAATTTCAAACCCCAGTGAAGTTTTCCCACATGTGATTAGAAGCCAGTGGTGTATTTAGAAACAAAATTATACTTAAGAAGGTTGTGAAACCTCAAACCTCAGAGTCCGTGTTTATTAGAAAGAAAAATCAGGATGAAACCTAATGGGAGAGAGAGACTATTCCACACCAAGGAAAGGCTTTTTCTATCTTCTACTAAAGTGCTACTTGGCACAGCTAAAGGAAGTAAGCTGGACTACAAGGACTGAGGTTCTGATAGGCACTTTAGATAGGTTCATACCCACCCTTTGCTCCCTTCTAAAAGTTTATTCTTCATAGTCTCTGGCTTAAACCTTCATTAGTTTTGGACAGGAACCTTCAGTGTTATCAGTGCAAAGGGGCTTCTAAATGCAATTCCTACAAGTATCCCTCATGATTTGTCACACAGCGTCATGTTGTCTGAGAGGGATAGAGGTACTACAACAGCCTTCCTACAGAGCTGATTGATAGGTTCTTTGGGCTGCAGGGAGTCACTCACCCCTTACAGCAGCTCTTGCTTTAGCACTGGACTTGCAAATAGGCAGTGCCTCCTCCAGCTCTTCAAGCCCATGAGGCTGATGTGCTGCAGCAAAGCTGGAAAATGAGAAATATCAGGTATGCTTTATGGGGGGTGGGGGGGTGGGGTATCTTTTTTTATGGGTTTATTTTTAAAAAATAATAATTCTTTATAGGATTGGTTCTGTCAATTTTCATGATTTTTCTAGAGGTGTTGCTGTCACTTGGAAGCAAACCTCAGGACAAGCAGGAGAGATGCATATCCACACATGTTTATTATGAAAGAGATTGTAAAGAATCACAGAGTCATAGAATCGTTAAGGTTGGAAAAGACCCTTAAGATCATTGAGTCCAACTGTTAACCTATCACTGCCAAGTCCACTACTAAACCATGTCCTTAAGCACCACATCTACCTGTCTTTTAAATACCTCCAGGGATGGGGACTCAACCACTTCCCTGGGCAGCCTGTGCCAGTGCCTGACTACTCTTTCAGTGAAGAAGTTTTTCCTAATATCCAACCTAAACTTTCCCTGGTGCAGCTTGAGGCCATTTCGTCTCGTCCTATCGCTTGTTACTGGGGAGAAGAGACTGACCCCCACCTCACTACAACCTCCTTTCAGGTAGTTGTAGAGAGTGATAAGGTCTCCCCTCAGCCTCCTCTTCTCCAAACTAAACAACCCCAGCTCCCTCAGCCGCTCCTCATAAGATTTGTTCTCTAGACCCTTCACCAACTTCGTTGCCCTTCTTTGGACACGCTCTAGTACCTCGATGTCCTTCTTGTAGTGAGGGACCCAAAAGTGAACACAGTATTTGAGGTGCGGCCTCACCAGTGCCGAATACAGGGGCACTATCACCTCCCTGGTCCAGCTGGCCACACTATTCCTGATACAAGCCAGGATGCCATTGGCCCTCTTGGCCACCTGGGCACACTGCTGGCTCATGTTTAGGCGGCTGTCAGCCATCACCCCCAGGTCCTTTTCAGCCAGGCTGCTTTCCAGCCACTCCTCCCCAAGCCTGTAGCATTGCCTAGGGCTGTTGTGACCAAAGTGCAGGACCCGGCACTTGGCCTTGTTGAACCTCATACAGTTGGCCCCGGCCCATTGATCCAGCCTGTCCAGGTCCCTCTGTAGACCCTTCCTACCCTCCAGCAGATCGACAAGAAGGGAATGTGGCATTTTTACTGAGAAGTTTCAGTGATCAAAGTAAGTAGTTCCTGGACAACTACCAAAAAAAGACCCTGAAGCTTTGTCCGCAATTACCTATCTCATGCCACAAGTGATCTGCATTAGCTAGAAAGACAGAGTATGTCTCTTCAGCTGTATGGGGCTACTCTGCAAAAGCAGCACAGTGAGTTGTAGTGATATATTGTCATTCTGATTCTTTGAACTTCGAATGTCATTGAATGCTTGGAAGGATACAAGACTCCAAAAGACATCCTCACTTCTGCATTCATTAAGTGTTTTGTCAGTCTGTTTCTTTATCAGAAGTATGTTTTAGAGCAGTTACTAGCTACATCTATCACACAAGGCCGTAGTTAAGATAATACAGAGCCAGTAAGACTAGCTAGCAATTTTCAGTTTTCATTAAGTGCTCTTTGAAAATGGTGAGCATCATTACACCTCTTTTCTAGACAGGGAAACTTAAGCTGAGGAAGATGATGTAATTTGTGCAGCGTCATCAGCAGGCTAGCGGCAAGGTCCAGTCAAAAAGTTAAGTCCCTCAGACGCCTAGCCCAATTCTAGCCACTGTCTCCCAATAGCACGGTAAATACCCATAAATAGATTTTGGTTTCTTTTGTCATCTAGCAATTTTGCTTTTATATTGATATTTTATATGTAGGGGGTGATTAGGAGGTCAGCTATCCCCTGGTAGTGGAAACTGGGCTAGTCCTACTCTCCTACTAAACCACCTCAGCTGATGGTTCCTTCCACATTTATTGTGGATCCTATCAAATACAGGATACTTGTCTCAGATGTTATAAATTATCCATTTACAAATAGGAAAAGCAGATCATACCTAACTTAAGCCACCCAAATGATTCTATGTAACCCATTGCTCCTCTGCTTATTGCACTGGTTAAATTTGGTTTGTGAGTAAATGCCTTCCAGTAGTGATTTTACATTTGCTTCCAAATCACAAATGAAAGTCCTAGATCAGACTTAATACTTATATCTATGGAGTCTTGCTTAGATGGTTCCCATTAATTACAGTTTCCTAATAACCACCGCTTTCTGTGTTTATCTGTCAGCTAGTTCTTAAGCTGTGAATTTGCACTTTATTGATATTGCATAGAGCTATTCTTGATTTGTGCTAATCAGATCAGGCAATATGAAATAATGTGTTGTACTTCTCAAAAGTCTGAATATATTGTACCTATACGGCAATCAACCAAACTCCCAGAGGGGTAGCTTATACTTTGTGAACAAATGTCAAGCATACTTAAATCTTCTGAGGTATCTTTTCTCATATACCATACTGACTAGCATTACTTCCACTCCAACCCTCAGATTTTTTTTTATAACTGCACCCTGTATAAACCACTCCTCTCTCTTCCCTAGGACTTGTGGCAGACCAACAAGCTTATGCTTACTTGGATCAGCCACTTTGCATTTGTAATATATAATATGGAACAGTATTTGACTTTTCCAGAAACTTTTCAGAAGTCCATTATTTATTTAAAATCATTAGGGGCCAGGATACAGCTTCTCTGGCCATGCTGATTAATATTTTTTTTATCCCTTGTTAGATATTGTTCATGTTCCTCCTTGATTACTGTTGAAATGACTTCCCCATTCTCTTGTGGTATAGAGGATACAGTGTTGCTTCTTGCTTCTTTCCAAATACAGAACAGATTTTCCTATTGAACACTTCTGCTATTTCTGCATTATTATTAACAATTTATGCATCAAGTAGTGGCTCTTTGCCACTGCTAGGATTTACACTGTACCTAGTGTATTTAAACCCTTTTGTTCTTAGGCTTGCCAGTCATGAATTTCTTCCTGATGGTTTTAGATCCACTTATAGTTCAGAATTTATGAAGTGTAGAGTATGTGTATCCACTGCTATATATTTCTTCTTTTTTCTTGTTGCATATTGGGTTGTTGTGGTTTGTTTTGTTTTTTAATTGCCGCACCTATTTCACTACTGCACCAGGATGGGCTTTTATCCAGTGCTGTCCTATTTTCTGGGAAATAGAAATTGTTGAATTGTGTCTTCAGGCCATAAAATAACTTCTTCTCAAAGAACATTCAATTCAATACAGTTTTTATTTCCGTATATTAGAGTGGTGTTTAGGAAGTAACACATCTTTTTCATTTAGCCTCTAACAAATCCCAACCAGTGCCCTTCCTGGGCTTTGTTAATATGTTGATCCACAAGTATTGAAGATCCCACAATTCTTTCTTAATCAGCTTTCAGACAGGTAACTGTATATTTAATGTGAAAGATCTTATCGTTATATGCTTTTTACTCTCTCCACCCTTGCTTTTTGAGGCATTGCAGAGGAAGACTGTATTACAGCTGTTCTACTGTGCTGGTTTTGGCTGGGGTAGAGTTCATTTTCTTCATAGTAGCTAGTATGGGGCTATGTTTTAGATTTGTGATGAAAACAGTGTTGAGAATACAGGGATGTTTTCGTTACTGCTGAGCAGTGCTTACACAGCATCAAGGCCTTTTCTGCTTCTCACACCAACCCACCAGCGAGTAGGCTGGGGGTGCACAAGAAGCTGGGAGGGGACACAGCCAGGACAGCTGACCCCAGCTGACCAAAGGGATATTCTACACCATATCACGTCATCTGGGGGAAGAAGAAGGAAGGGGATGATGTGCAGAGTTATGGTGTTTTGTCTTCCCAAGTAACCGGTACATGTGATGGAGCCCTGCTTTCCTGGCGATGGCTGAACACCTGCCTGCCGATGGGAAGTAGTGAATGAATTCCTTGTTTTGCTTTGCTTGCATGTGCGGCTTTTGCTTTACTTATTAAACTGTCTTTATCTCAACCCGTGAGTTTTCCCACTTTTACTCTTCTGATTCTCTCCCCTGTCCCACCGGGGGGGAGTGAGCAAGTGGCTGCATGCTGCTTAGTTGCCAGCTGGGGTTAAAGCACATCATCTACAAAGGGATGCCATCACTTATCTGTATTTCTGGCAGGTAACAGAGAATACTGACAGAATGTGCAACTGCCTCTAAACCACCTGGTGGCATTTTGAACACCAGAGATGCATGGAATGGAAGGAAACATCATGGCATTTCTCTTGCTCTGGAGGATAAGAATATATTCCAGCAGTGGGATGGTACAACCCTCAGATAGCTGTGTGGCAATTTCCTCTTAAGTGTTGACCTTCCCAGCTGTTAGAGAAAGCTCTAGATTATCAGTCTGAATCCTTGGATTTAATCCAGAGAGTACTGTCTCTGAGCTAAGAGATTTTCGCTATGGAAACAGTTTCCATGGTGCATGGATAGCCTAATTCTGACTATCAGATATATCAACCAATTTGACAAAATTTGACCAAAGTACATACAGCCTTATTTTCCATTTTCTTGGAAACAACAGTATTCTCAGCTGCAGTCATTTGTTTATCCCCAGTGATAAATGCATCACAGGAAGCAAAATGGGATTCTGCCAAAATACTTCCATATTAACAAAGATGTTACTTGGATAGACTATCCCTGACAATTCATATGGATCTTCACAACTAAGCTTTGCAGTAATAGGGGGCAGCAAACTGTAATTCATTCCCAGGGAAAAGGTCCTACAGCTCTTACTTGGTGTCTTAGAATAAGAAGAGTTTTCACTCTATGGAGCTCAGGTTCAAAAATGTTCATTGCTTGTGTGGTATGTCAGGTGCATGTTGTGGGCAGGAAAGCAGGACACCAGCTGGGCTGGAAAATAAAAAAAAAAAAAAAGTTTAGCAAGATAGTTGAATTGATAATTGAATAATTGAATTGATAATTGAATGTGAATTGAGTTTTTTCACCTGGAGAACTTATCTACTATACTTACTTAAGCTTCACATATACCTCAGTTAAATGTTATCGTAAAGGATTACCCCACTTCTCCAGTCACGCAGAGATTGAAGGATGATATGTGAAACGCTTTAACAGTGTTGCGAAACAGCAGAGAAAGGCATCACTTAGGTAACTTGTTGCCATCCACTGACTACTCAGAGAAGTGAAAGACAGTTTAACAGCTACTAAGGGGTAAAGGTATCTTCTGCTCTGCTTGGCTGTTGCTGCTTAGTGTCTTCATATGTTTACATTTGTGGACAGTAATACAGCAGCTGAAAAACTTTTTTTTTTAAATGTATTGCTTTCAGATTTTTTTCTTGTTCCTCCAACAGTGAAACAGCCTATCAAGAGACAAGTACATTTTTATGCGGAGGGGGTGGGGGTGTCATTTGCTCATGCAGGGAAATCTAATCAATCCAAGTAAAAATAAAGTGAAAAAAAATTTGCACTCCTGTGTCCCAGCCACTTGCTGTCATGCCTGAAATCACCATGTTTAAGAGACCAATGAGTGATGAAGACTACCTGCTACCCAAGTTATCAAACATTAGGTACTTTATCTAATGAAGAAAAAGAGATGCTGCATTCAGATCACATGCTGTAAGGTCTAGCTTAGATGTCACATTCAGATAACTCTCCCTATCAAAAGCATAGAGAAAAAGCTAAAATGACATCTAAAATGTTCTTTAACTGTATTGTGTGTCCTTCCTGCACTGTAACGCTGTGTGAAACAGCATTACCAACACAGGTGTCAGGTGAAAACAAGTCTTGGTCTGCCCTGGAGGAAAATATTAATGAGCATCTTTAGCAGTTTTTTCTTCCTTTCTACAAACTATTTTGAATCCTTTCTCAGTAAAGAGTTAGAAACAGTTCTACAGGTTGTCCTTTAAAATTTTTGAATGGAAAGAGTACATAATAGTTTACTTCTAAAGGAAGGGGGCCACAACAGCAGATTACTACAGATAGATAACTTTTTAGGCATATTCTAATCTTTCAGTGCAAATTTCTGGATCCCACAACTTCCATCAGATAATGAAATGATGAAATTCTCATGATGAAATTCTTTCCTGAACCAAAGTTATGTAAAGTCAGCTCTTGTTAAGTCAGTAGAATATTTGTCAAATTAACTCAACGGCTGTAGATTCCAAATATAGTGTGAATCAGAAATATGGGGGTTTGAGTTCAGATTATTTTTTTGGCATCGTATTTTCATATTTATGACTACTCTGCAACTTCTGGTACCCGCAAGCTTCTGCCACCCTGCCTCTTCTGGTTTTGTAACCACTCGCCTCTGATTTGAACTGCAAGGCTATGTGTGCGTTCACTGCTTCAGCTACCATGATGGAGGAGATAGATAAACATCAAGTTAATGTCAGGGAGCAGCAAAAGCCAGCTGCTCCCTGTGGGCCGGGAGCATTAGAGGCTCCCCGGGGTGGCAGGGCACCGCAGGGCAGCCAGGGGCACCGGGAGCAGCCCTGGGCACTGGGCAGCTCCCTGGGGACAGGGACAGGCCTGAGCCAGGCCGGGATGTGGGCCCACGGGAGGGCCCGGCTTGGTGGGGCCCATGGCTGGGCAGGGCTGTGGGGAGCTGGGGACTGGCCCTGCTGCGGCATCGCTGGGGCAGGGGCTGACAGGGAGCCGTGGGCAGGGGCACTGGCAGTTCTCTATCTCCCAAATGAAACAATTTCCTCTCATGGCCGAGCTTGCATGCATGCAGTTTATTTGAAAAGTTGATGACAGACAGGTGGTGTTGTCTCGCTGTAATGCTGCCTGCTTGTAAGACACAAGGATGTTTGCATTAAATATGCTTTTGGGGTTCCTCTTTTCCTCCTCTGTTCTCTTTTCTGACATATTTCACCAGATCTAGACTTTATTCCCTGGCTTTTTAACATTTCAGAACTGGAATGACAGAATCCTGTAATACCAGTATTTTTCACCATTCAAGTTTTCCAGCCTTTTCAGCGTTTTTCTGTATTCAAGTTGCATAAAGCTCTGAAGTACGTGCTACCTAATTATATACAGTTTCAAGCTATTGAGGCATCCAAATTTGAAGGAGGACAATCAAAATATCATTCCAGGCACAGATGGTAAAATGACCTGATAATTACCAGGCAATGTTAAGGGTGAGAAAGGGAGGAGGAGGAAAGACACTTTTCATGCCAGTGCAGCTGACAGATAAATTAACAACTCAGTAGTTTCTGTTTCACCTACCTCCAGCATGATATTCTGTGTAATGTTCCCTTTCGTCCCAGAAGATATTATGATAATCCACTGCAGAATGACTGCAGGTGGGAGTTGTCTGGGGAGTCACACAGCACACCATTGTACCAAACTTACTCCTTCAAACGTACCTTTTCCTTCTACATATTTTTATATGTGCACATATGGTAAATGCTAGTTGATATAAATATAACCTCAGCACCTCTCATCTTTTGTGCGCAGTAGCTGCTATAGAGCAGTTAATAACACAGTTTGCTGGTTCAGAAGTCACTTAGATTTCTCAGTGTTTCAAAATAAACATTGTTATTATTTTTTTTTCTTCTCAGCATTATAAAACATCATTATTTGGTATCCAATGATTGCAAATAATATGTATGTTAAAACTAGATACTGAACATAATCTTTCATTGTGAATATGCCACTCCCCTTGGAGTAAAAGAAGTGAAACTGTATCTAAGCCTGACTATGCTCAGACAAGTTTGAGACTCTGGAAACTAATATGTTTGCCTTTTAGATTAAAAATACGATCTAATGCAAATTCACTAATGGTGTATGTTCCAGTTGTTATTGTCAGGAGACACAAATGCTAGACTTACTGTTGCAAAAGACTTGCTCTTTTTCCTGGGACAAATTATTCACCCTCCCCATATCTTAGTATCCCCATCTGCAAAACAACTCCGAAGTACTGGTTACAGGTAGTTAGAGGAAGGCTGAGATCTTTAATGACTGCAAAGTACAGAAATTCAGAAAGTGCAGGAAGAATGTGCAATACAAGTTCAATGTGTTACTAGACACAAATCATTTGTACAGAAAGTAAATACACGATTTGTGTATCAGGTGCAAGAAATTTTTAAATTGCCATCCTCATATTTCCCAGTCCAAAATTTTCACCAGAACAGAAAAGCTAGAGAAATCTCTTGCCTAATAAAAGACTGTATTTTCACTCAAATAAAAATCCTGTAGGTTCAGATACAGGAAATTTTTTTTTATGTTGTTTCTCTATGAGTGTTAGCAGGGGTAAAGAGATATCTGAGACAAAGTCTACATATAGTCACACTGTAATTTGTTTATCCAGTTATATGCATCTCTCACTTAGGAGGAAAAAAAAGTTTTACAGAATTGTCATGAGCAATGCCTTTTTTAGAACTCTTGGCCAAAGGTTTAAAACCAAGCGGCCACATGTATCTTAAGGCAGAATCTCAAGAGAGAACAAACTTTCCTTCACAATGTTGCCTGCTGCAGATCCTTCAAAGAATTTATTTTCTCTTATGGGTAGTTTTAAGAAGGAATTCCGTATGTATAAAGAAAGCTATGAACACAAGTATAGCAGTCTTTCCAAGACTAAAACCATGCTAAGGAACAGAACTCATCAGGTTTGTAATACTGTCATCCGATGTTCTCTATCGGTATGGTTTCTAAAGACTCCTATGGGGGGTTGATCTATTGATGATTTGTCTGTTACACATCTTATTTCCTTTAGCTGCTTCTAAAGCATACCCATATTTAAATGTCTCTCATTTCTACAAAATAGAAAAGAATATTTAACCTGTGTTCCTGTTCTCCTGCAGAATAACAGAATAATAGCAGAACAGAAGACAGGAATACTTCAAGTGAGAGAGTTCCATTCTTTCACTTAATTGAACCATTTTATAACAGTTCAGTGCCATTGACACAAGTCCAAATAAAATGACTCAGTTATAGTAATGCAGTGTGTAAGCTGAAGATAGAATGTCAAGATTCTTAATTGCAAAACTCATCCCTTTTAAAGACACTTGTAATTCATTTTAGAAAGCTAGTTGCCTTGGAGGGTATTCAGATGTAATGTTCAGCACTGGTTCATTGTTACAAAACTAGCTGATCATTTATTCTTTCCTGTGCTGCCATGTCTTAGGCCACAGCGAGGGCAGGGTGATGGTGACACCTTCCCAAGTACCGGTTGTCAGCAGACCCGGGAAGAAGGACCACAGAGCTGTGTTAGCAGGCTGAGCAGGAGGTTGAAGAAACTTAAAGGAGATGGGAGTGGGGTTGGGGAAGGATGCAGGGGAAGGTAGCAAACCTACATGGAGAAGCATAGGCACCTTAAGTGTCTTGCCCCTGCAGCAGCCTGGTACCCCAACCAGGTTTAGACTAGCTCAGGTACCAACAGCAGCCTGTCCCTGACAGTACAAAGCTCAGCACAACCTGAATAACCAACCCTAGGAGGGGGTAAATCCTCAGGTTATCAGCTCTCTGTTGCTACAGTAGCACTCCTGACTACACAGAGTGATTAGTTACAGTTAACTCGGCCATGGCACTCATCCATGGATTATACTGCTTTCATGTTCTTCTAGGCCCCAAACCTAATCTAGCACAGAATCGGCAGGGCTGCTTTCACTTGTCCTTCATCTGTCAAGGTCTCTGTGTGAGTTAAAAGAAATGGAGACCGGATCTTGAAAAGGACATTGCACTCAATCAACTTCAATCTTTCTTAACTAGTTATAGGAGTGCAAATCCCAGCATGAACACGCTTATTCCAATTTATTATTAACTGGTATGATTTAAACTAGAACAACGTAAACCTTGTTTAAACTCCTGTTTCTGAACCGTTATGGCTCTAACAAACATGCAGCAAGGATTGTTTATTCAAGCTAATGCAGCCTTCTCATGAAGATGAGAGTTGGGACAGCTTAAAGGTATAAAATATGTTTATAAGAAACTATTTCCCTTTTTCTGCTCTTCTGTGCGATTACAACAGGCTTCTCAATAAATGGCATGTTCTCAAGTTCAGGTACCAAATGTAGGCTGCCTGCCCACTTGCTTTACGTGAAGCCTTTCTTGTTTTCATGCCATGTAGAATTGCCTCTGTTCCAGCAGCCTATGTTCCTTGTAAAGTGTGGGATACTGTGATAAATCCCACATCTTGATTCATTAAGAGGGAAAGCATATCTCAGTCTTCTTTCCCCTGCTCCTTCACAGGCTCTCATCACCTCCAAGTCAAAGCTGCACACCAGAACCCTTGGTGTTGGCAATTCGTCTTTTCAGCTCCAACAAGTGAAGGAAAAGAAACTCTTACTTTCTTCCTCCCAAATCCTTTGCTTAGCTGGGTGCAAGTTTTATAGCCCCATCTTGTCAGAAAAGTAGGCTTACCACACGTGTAAATTCCAGGCTCGACTACAGCGTTTTAATCCTTTCCTAGCTGCCAGCATGATGGACCTCCAGCCCTCCCTCCAGTCTGCCCCGTTGCCTACCATGATTTAAACTGATGGATCAGAGAGAGGCCGAGCGATCTGTATCCCCCTCACTATCCCTACCTCTGTTAAAGCCCTTTTTGATATTTTTGAGCTATTTCTCTCTCCAGCTTCTCCACAGCTCTAAAGGTGTATTTTTAGATTAATTTTTAAATTTATTTTAAACAGGCAGAAGTAGTACATATTAACAAAGAGAGCAATACCTTTCTTTGAGTGTTTATTTCACATTCTGTTACTTAGCTTCACTCTTCGGTTTTGGTGCTTGAACTCCTTTTCTTTCTTTATATCTTCTTGCCTTTTACTTTCAGGGAACATTGCAGAAAGGCAGGATTTAAGACTGAAATCTAGAGCCACAGAAGCCCATAATAAAATTCTCCCTAACTCCAACGGAGCCAAGTTTTCCTCTTGAAAGCAAAAATTTTAGAATAATAGCCAAACTATTTTGCAAACAGAAGCCAATAGTAAAATTCTTCCTAACTCCAATAGAGCCAGGTTTTCATCCTGAAAGCAAATATTTTAGAATAATAGCCAAACTACATTTGCAAACATTTTAATAAGTTGGTGTAGTACCTGATGCACTTCAGGATACATAGTAAGAAAAGTAACCAAGAACAGCATGTGAAATAAAGCAGTGGGATTTCTTCCAATATCATACTCATGCCCTCCAATTCATGACAGCTGACTTTACCTTTGAAGTCACCTCTGAACATACAGTAGAGCTTCTATTAAATAGCTGTCTGTAAAGTTAAAGCGGCATTTATTACAAGGCTGAAGATTTGCAGAAAAGGTTTGGGGTTTTGCCTGTAGTAAATGGAAAGTGTTTTCAACCAGAGATGTACATCTCATGCTGAACGCGCATCTGTGTATAAGCACACACGCGCGTGCAAATCCACCTCTGCATAGCCTCACCAAAGATGAGTTTCAGATTTTAAGCAGGGTATGTTATGGGGGACAGGCAGCTCAAGGGAGAGAACATCAGTAACCAAACAGAAGGGAATAATCCTGTCCTGGACCAAGTCTTTTCCATCTCCAGACTCTATCACACAACTAGTGTCAGATTTGGTGCCAGTATGGAAGAGAGAGAAAGGAAAACCTTCATTTGCCTTTCAGCCATAGACTATGAAGTGTGTGTGGTTTAATATGGTCCTTTTTCAAAAAGCTCCCTGCATCTCTGAAACATTAACAGGGATTTACAGTAGTTCTCACACGTGTTCATATGTCAGCCGGTTTTATTTGTCTACAGCCCACTCGTTCCTTTTGCTCTCAGACAGGCTGAGAATCAGTTGGTTTTGAAGCACTTTTTGCTCCTTTTTATGAAAGTCAACATAAAAGTATCAAAGGGGCTATCAATTTATTCCATATTGGCATTATACTTTTACCGACTTTTTCTTTAACATGTGTTTTCTATAAACTACAATTATTTGCCACAAAATTCTCCCCATTTTCCTTGCTATTCCCAGTGCTCCAGTGACTTACCTTTATGTGGATCTTTCTCCCTCACCAGCGCAGAAAAGAGACAGCAAACCCCCAGTTCTCAAAAAAATGCTGAGATTTTATTTTATTATAGCAGTCTCTCTTCCCCTTCCCACTACTCAGGCCCAAGAGTTTTGGCAACACTGGGAACCTGAAATCCCACTTTCTCCTCCCTTCGTGGTTCCTAAAGGACTCTCCACCGCTTGTGTTTTATGTAAGCGTCTCTCTGCCCTCTCATCAGACTCAACTCTTGCCCAGCCGGGAAAACCACGGCGACAATCCCCCCGCTGCCACTTACTGCGCCTCAACCCGCCCTTGGCCGGCCGCCCCGGCGCCGCACCTGCAGGCGCAGCCCACCCCGCCGCACCCCGCTCCCGGCGCTCCCGACGGAGCCGCCGTGCCCGCGGGGGGCTGCTCGCCGCCGCCCGCCCCTTGCCAGCCCCCGGCACCCCCCAGCCCTCCCGGGCGGGCGCCTCCCCGCCCCGTCCCGTCCCGTCCCGTCCCGCCGCCCTCCCCGTGCCCAGGCGCTGCGGGCGACGTCCTCCCCCGACTTTCTCCCCTCGCCGCTGGCGATCAGCGACACCTCCGACCGCCCCGCTCCTCCCGGCCCCCCGCCTCCGCCCGGGCTTTGTGTGCGCGGCCGCCGCCACCTGGGGCGGGCGCGGCGGCGGCGGCGGCGGTGGCGGTGGCGGCGGTGGCGGCCCCGCACCATGCCGCTCCCCGGGCGCCCCGCCGCGCTCCTGCCCCTTTGTCTGCTCTGCCTCCAGGCTGCGCTGCCGCTCCGCGGCCACCGCGGCCGCTACGCCGGGTAAGTCCGCCCGCAGCACCGCAGCCGCGCTCCCGCCGCTAACCTTCCCCAGCGCCGCTCGCAAGAACCGGCTTGTGTCTGCGTGTTCGGGCTTCTCTTCCCGCTGCTGAGCTGTTTGCTTGCTTGTTTCCATTCAGTTGTAGCGTGCTCCGGCGCTTTCTTGCGGTAGATACTGTAAGTCTGCTAGCAATAGGAAGGATGCTACATTGGGGGGAAAAAAAAAGTTTTAGTGTCCTTGTAGAAAGAGAAACTGCGATTATACGGGGGCGGGGGGGGAGTTTTAGAGGCTTCACCATGCGCTGAAACGAATGAAGGTTTGTATTTTCCTTTAGCGGACAATTTTAATGGAACTTAAAATTGTTTTTTAAAAAAGTTGAACTATGTGCAGTCCGACTGAATGCATAAAAAGCTCAACCAATAAGGGAACTTGATTAACTTTACTGTAAGCAAGTGAAGACTTTTACATGTAGCTCAAACGACTTTTTTTTCTTTTTTTTTTTTTCATTTGAAGTTCAAATTTATGTTAGAAAGGGAAAGATTGAACTAAGTACTAGTAAAAGGTGAACTGTGGTATCATTGCAAGGCTTTGTCTCCAAAATGTATGTTCTTTTTGCCTGGTTTAGAGACTTTGGTTTTAGCAAGTATTTAACAAAATAGATTTATGATGCAGATGAAAAGACAGCCAAACATAGGAGCATGAGAAGGCAGTGGCATCTTTTCACATAGAGTATAAAATTCATTCAAACTGACCAGCTAATTCCTCAGGATAAGCACACCTCCCTGTGGAAGCAGGAGCTGTATTATTCTTTTTATTTTATTAAAGTAGCCAAGCCAGGCATGTAAATTCCACTACTAAAATGAAGTTTAAAAAATAACATTCCCTGAGCTTCAAGGATTTGGTAACGTGATATGAAACCATTCACCCCTGGGTCACTGTTAGTGATAGAAAGTAGTTAAACAATTGACAGCTGTTTCACCATCTCTGTTCAGTTCCTCGGGTCCCGGTATCCATCCGCACTGTGAAACCAAACCGGCCACCCCAGTCAGGAGCCCTCCTGGCAGTGCCAAAAAGGAACAGGACAAAAAACTAAACTGTTCTTTAAAGCCAGGGTCCTGTCCTAAGTTCTGTGCAGCAGCAACAGCACTGTTCTCTCTGTCTCGAGCCCATTGCACAGTCATGGTCTCAGTAAGACCCAATTTTTTTCAATTCAAGATTGTATTCAATTTGTTTGCAGATGACATTGAGATGAATAACACATTCCCAGTGCTGGTACATAACTTTTTCTGAATACTAGTTACATGAGCTATCTATTGATTGATGTATGAGATGTCAAAATACACATTTTAATATCCTCTAGGTTTAGGTGAGATTGTCAATTTATAATCAAGTTCGTTAAAATAGAAAAAAATGCATGCAGATTCAAGTATTGTACCTCTGCTCATTTATGTGATTCACCAATTTTCTTAAAGTTTTAACAATAATTTTCTTGTTTAAGCATTTTATGTTCCTTGGGTGACATGTGAAAGACCCACCCAAACTCTCCCTGTTGATCACTGTCCTAGAAGCTTTCGCATGGAGTCTAGTCCAGAAAAATGAGACTTCTCATCACCTTCCAGAATTTGGGCAAGCACAACAAAAATCACTACTCAAAAAAAAAAAAAGGCTAGAGTTCATTATAAAAACTCTTGGTCAATAGGCAATTGTAGTAGGGGGCCAAGATACATTTACAAGCCTTGCTGAAAATGTGGTCACATTTGTAACAGAAACCAGAATGTGTACCACATGTGTAACGCAAACTGGAAAAATAACCTGATATTTTTCGCACTCTACCAATCTTTTCTATTTCTGCTATCCTGGCATTAGTTGTGTCAATAAAAGATGATGAAAAATTAGTTTGAAGCGGGATGAAGGTTTCTTCAGAATTACAAATACATCTTGTCCTTCTAAGGCATCTGTCATCAGCCCAGTGTCCTGGGCAGGATCATTTAATTTCCTCTGTGTGTGCAAGTGATTAGAAACAGTGGAGCAGGTATTGCTATCACTGCTGAACCTGGTCATCACCCAAGGGGACAAACTTTTTGGTAGGTTTTTTTTTTGAGAAAGGCAATCAGGAGGTGAATATAGTGTTCTAATATTCATCATTAAAAGGGGTGTCCCAACCACCTGACTTCATTTTGTGCTAAGAAATATATGTCAATCCTAGTCATTTCTATCGTGTCAGAAGCTGTACCATACAGAGGAAAGGCATAAATATAATTAGGGCAAAAGGATGAGAGAACAAAAGAAACAATGGAAAACATTTGTCATAAACTCAGGCCAGCACTAGGAGGCACAGAGCAATTGTGGCTCTTTAGCTGAGGACTCTGACCTAAGACAATTAATTGGTATTGCACATGTTTCTCCAAACTAACTTCTCCAAACCGTGTTCAGAGCAGGCCAGGTATGCCACATGGACACATCTTTAAGCAAATGTGTTCCAGATACCTTTGGGGAGTCAACAAATAGTTGGGAAGTCTCAGCAAAGAGGCGGCAGCCCTCATGCCTGCTGAGTTCTTGCAAGGACTGAGGAACAGGTTTATTTGCCTTCTGCTGCCTCACACAACATGCAGGAGTTCAGCCTGCCTTTGTCCTCTTGTGCCTGCAGGAACTCAAGAGGAGCTTGGAGCTATTGCTTTTGCCTCTAAAAGACACTGCGAATCAGCTACCCTACAGCAAACTCAAAACTGTACACACACACACACGTTTTTCCTTCTCCCATTTGCATGCTCTCTCCAAAGGTTCCAGGGGAGATAGGCAAGGGGGGGACAGGACACATCAGGCTTTGGACAGAGTAGATGTGGTATATATTGGGAGTGTCAATCTGCTGGAGGGTAGGAAGGCCCTGCAGAGGAACCTGGACAGGCTGGATCAATGGGCCGGGGCCAACTGTATGAGGTTCAACAAGGCCAAGTGCCAGGTCCTGCCTTCGGTCACAACAACCCCAGGCAACGCTACCGACTTGGGGAGGAGTGGCTGGAGAGCTGCCCGATGGAAAAGGACCTGGGGGTGATGGTTGACAGCCGCCTAAACATGAGCCAGCAGTGTGCCCAGGTGGCCAAGAGGGCCAATGGCATCCTGGCTTGTATCAGGAATAGTGTGGCCAGCAGGACCAGGGAGGTGATAGTGCCCCTGTGCTTGGCCCTGGTGAGGCCGCACCTGGAATACTGTGTCCAGTTTTGGGTCCCTCACTTCAAGAAGGACATCGAGGTGCTGGAGCGTGTCCAAAGAAGGGCAACTAGGTTGGTGAAGGGTCTAGAGAACAAATCTTACGAGGAGCATCTGAGGGAGCTGGGGTTGTTCAGTTTGGAGAAGAGGAGGCTGAGGGGAGACCTTATTGCTCTCTACAACTATCTGAAAAGAGGTTGTAGTGAGGTGGGGGTCAGTCTTTTCTCCCCAGTAACAAGCGATAGGACGAGACGAAATGGTCTCAAGCTGCACCAGGGAAAGTTTAGGTTAGATATTAGGAAAAACTTCTTTACTGAAAGAGTAGTCAGGCACTGGCACAGGCTGCCCAGGGAAGTGGTTGAGTCCCCATCCCTGGAGGTATTTAGAAGATGGGTAGATGTGGTGCTTGAGGACATGGTTTAGTGGCGGACTTGGCAGTGGTAGGTTAACGGTTGGACCTGATGATCTTAAGGGTCTTTTCCAACCTTAACAATTCTATGATTCTATGATATTCAAGAGGATTTTCCAGGAGGCCATTACCAGAGGTTCAAACAGGGGCAACAAGGACAACCAAATGTGTGGAATGGTTTAAGTGCCTGAAATAACCATGTAAACTAGGACTCCTTGGTCTCTAATAGAAACAATTTAGGGCCTAACAGATGTCTACAAGTTTTGAGTGACATAGAGGTGGTGGATAGAGATCAGTTGTTCACTGTTTCTTCCAATTACAAGCAGTAGGAGGCATAAAACAAATCTAGTAGGAACCAGGTTGAAAAGAAACTTCTTCACCCCACAGGTGTGAGACCTGTGGAAGTCCTTGCTGAAGGATGTGAAAGGATTCAAGGGGGCTTGACAGGTCTGTGGAAGGGCGGGTTACTAGGTATGCTACTGAAATGACATCCAGCCCAGGAGATCACTGCCTTTGAAAGTAAATGTAGGTTGGGAGGGTACTTAGTGGTAATATCGTATGCTTTGCCCCATTGTTCCTCTTCTTTGGGTAGCTGTCTTTTAATAGTTTTCCAGAGTAGGGTACTGCAGCAGATGGACTTTTTGTGGGTTTTTTTGACCAAATGCAGCAATATTCCTACTCTTAGGAATCCTGTGAAGAAGGAGATGGCTTCCCATTAGCAGATCAAGATTTCTTAGGACAAAAAACATCTCTCTCATTCGTTCTTTAAAAATCAGTAGTAACATCTTTTTAGTCCAGCTCATCTACCTCCACGTGTCCATGGTGGCTGGGCACATTCCCTCCATTTTCTACCCCACTTCCTGTTCTTCCGAAGCCTTTTCAGAAGTGTGCTTCATCTCACCTCTGCTCTCACCTCCAATAACTAAATGCAGGAAAAGGCTGAAAAAACTTGGGCAGTTCTTCTCTAAGGTTTTTGCTGGATGTTTTGGAGTCTTTTTAAATATTGGATTGAGATGTTAACTCCTCCAAAATGTTATTCTTCTGTGGGTTGCAGTGCTGCAGATAATTGTCATTTCTCTTGGTCAGGTGAGGGCTATGGTACATGCTTACATGATTGTGTAACAACCACGTAAAATAACCTGGGAGTGATGTTGAGATGGATAACAAGGAAACTGAAGACAGTAAAGAAATGTTCTGTAATCGAAGATATAATACGGTGCAGCTACTGGGACATCACATCCTGAAAATTGCGTAAACCAACTGTTCATGTAGATAAGCACAGATATCAAATCTGACAGCATTCAGCAAATTTCAAGTATTTTAATGCCCGTTAATATCTCTACATACCATAGCTAAGTGCCTCTGATCCCCCAATACCTTACACACAATAGCTGGCAATTGTTCTGTCTCATGGAAAAAACACATGGGAGTGTGACGAAAAAGAGTTGCTGAGGGAACTGAGACGTGGAAAGGAACCCCTTCTGTGCTATTCCCCTCTGCAGATTTTTTCCAAATGTTTTAATCGGGGACTAGAAGATCTACTTTGCTCTGTAAAAAATGTTCTTTCTCTCTGCTGCTCAGCTCTCCTTCCCCACCCCCAAGGCAAAGTAAAATGTCATACACACAACTGGCAAAAAATGTGTTTGGAAAGCACACCACCACTATTACATGGAAGTTAATCATATTCATTAAGATGAAAACCACACTTAGTGCTTCTCTGGATGGTGTCAGGGAACTTCTAAAAGGTGAAAAGCTGTGAGCTCTCTAGCACGAACAATTTTAAGTGTCCCCTTTTCAAATAGCCAATAATTCTGTAATCAAAGCACCACTGATTCCTAAAAAGAGCACAGATCAGTGAAATCCACAACAACTCTGGGACCTCTATACCCATTCCTGTCCCAACACCGCAACTCTAATTTTGTGCTTTCTCATCACACGATATTCCCCCTGCACAATATCATTTATGTTCTCCTAGAGGAAAAAAAAATTACTGCCAAGTTTTGATTCTTTTTCTCCTCTAAGTCCAGGCATGATCAATTTACCTTTTAAAGCCTCTCTGCCCTCCTCATTATAAATGAGAAATATGAAGTGTTTCAGTTGCTCTTTCTTTCCCTTTTTTACTTTTTTTTTTTAAAATAATTGGAACAACAGCGCACATCCACTTCACCCAGGTGAAGTGAATGCCAGGCAGGGAGGCTCCCAGTTCATTATGGCTATGTCTGAACTGATCTCCACATTCATGTCACCATGTGAGCCTGGTCCCATACTTGTCCAAATTGGGACCCCATTGGGTGGTGATGTGGTTCCTGTCCGGCCTCTGCAGGTGGAAGAGAGAGGCAGAAAGCATGGGGAGTAAGGGCAGACATAAAAAATCAAGACATAGGCAAAGCTTGCAGCCATACTTGGGAGCTCTGAACCTTTCCTAGGTTTCCTACATTAGAGGCAATCTATGGTCTTCCAGTAAGAATGATTCTTTGGGAAGTGTAAAACCAATTCCAGTAAACATTTACACTTCCCTGATTTTTAAAAGTATATATGTTACAAGTGGGAATGTAGTATATTATTAAAGAAAATTCATGTTCAGGCTTGGTTTAGTCCAACAATTATGTTCTGAAAAAAACGGGATACATTTAAGGTGTACTTAGACAAAGATACTTATAAAAAAAGAGAATTCACATATCAAATCCATCTAGACTCTCAGTCTTAAGCATCCACATTGAATCCACCGGCTTCATTTTCTAATGGAAATAAGCAGCCAAAGAAATACAGCTTTTCCCAGAGCTTCTGGTACTAGTTGCACTGAACTCCAAAGCTCCCACTTCTACACTATACCCACTTCCAGCTGCTGCTGCTGTGAATTCACTCGCCCAGAGTCAATCATGGGCTTCTTAAAATCAAGTTCTCAACTCTGAATGTTTTGTACAGCACTTAACAGGGGACAGATACTACATAAATTACATGCATATTGATTTTTTTTTTATTAAAAAAATTGGAATCTAAAATATGTGAGCAATTCACATGAAAGACAGTGGAACTTACCTGTAGCCCAGAAGGAAAATCACGGTTCTGGAAGGAGCAAATTTGAAAAAGGGAAGCTAAAATCTGCTTTTCTTGAATACATTGCTAATAATTTGTAGGGAACTCTAGTTTCATACACTGCATAGGACTGTATCCCACACTGCACAATAAACAGGATCTCAAGGTCTCCTGAAATTCTAGCATCTGTAAAAATGTCGTCCATATGTCTGAAACAGCCTTACATGGTCAAAATGCCGTAGGAAACATTTATTGCTCTATCCAGTTGAAGGTGAATGGCCACCATTAATCATTTCTCACTGTCTCCAGGAGGTAAACTCTGTCATCTCTGTTTTGCAGAACTGTCCTTCACTTATCTTTTCTCCTTAATTTTACCTCTGAATACATAACAGAAATTGTACTCCCTCTTCTGTTGTAGAATGTAGTATTTAACGCTGCACTGTGTGCATAATGTTCAGGCAAAAGTCAAGAAAGAAACAGATACGTTGATCACATATTGGGCATCTGTTCAGTAGTCCTGTAAGCAAAACCTGCCGTGCGTATGCATATAGCAGTAAAAACTGAAAACAGGCAGTGTAGTTCACCATTCAGTATTTTTACTGTTCAAGCAGTATGATTTGTTTTGCTCCCAGGCAGGAGATAAGGAGAATTTTCCTGCAGTTTGACCCTCTACACCAAAAAAAAAATTAAAATAAACAGCATTGTTACTGTTCCCTGCCCACCTAGCTTACATATTTATGCTATCAGTATTATTTTTCATGCAGAAAACAACTTTCAGTGAATCCTGTAGTCTTTGTTCTATTTACAGTGATAATCAGGTTTGGCTGCAAAATGAGAATGAATAATTACAATTATACATTAGACCTCTCTCTGAAAACCCTGCTGCAGGCAAAACTCCTTGCAGAACTTAACAGGACTTTTGCTGGTCTCAGATTTGCAGGAACAGACCTACAGTCAGCAAACTTCTGGAGACAATTAAGCCCAATCCTAACTTTTTTCAGTAAATTTTGATTCTGATTTAAAAGCTTTGTTCACATGGTTGAGTACAGAGGTGTGGTTCTGATTTGATATTGGTGTTACAACAAAACCTGCATGGATTTTAAGGGTGCTACTAATTTACACCTCCGTATATCAGATCAGAATCAGACCTTAAACCAACACCGATTGTAAGGAAAGTATCTACAAAGAAAACTCTAAAACTGCTTTTTGTGCAAGGCACCTGAGGGTAGGTGAGCCAAAGTAGTCTGAATTGAAAAGATATTCAGACCAACAGATGGATGGGGACAATATATTCCATTTTTTCTAATACTTTGCACCTTTTGAGCTTGCCAAATGAGGAGGAAGGCCAAGGATCTTCTTGTGACCTCACTTTCTTGTGAAACTAAAAGCCAGACATTGCGCATCACCCAGGAGGAGCAAGGACGCCTGGTTCCTTCTGGCTGTGTCTGCTCTGTGCCGGCTGAATGCTCTGGAGAACAAGGTTCTGCCAAGCTCTCTCTTTCCCTGGGCAACGATGAGACTTGGAAGCGTGCATATTTAGAGAGAAGCCGCACCATAAAGTTACCAGGCAAAGCAATACACAGAACAGCACTTGCTAAGGAGAAGATGTTCTAGACTGCTTAAATATAGCCATGCAAAAAACAGAAGCATCTTATCAAATAAATTTTTTTTTCTTTTCTTTATGTTTGGCAGCTCGGTTAAGGCCTCTACACAGGGAAGGCTATCAAAGCAGGACCTTGAAAATGCATTTGTAGGGGGTTTATTACAGTAAGGTTATTCTAAGAAAAACTTACTGTTTCTTATATCATACCATATTTCAAATACCTTCAGGAGAGTAATGATACAGTTTGCAGCACCTCATGGTTGACTCAGGGAGAGAAAAAGAGGCTCTTTTTATTTTTAATTTAGGTTTTTGTCTTGCATTTGCATAATTACTCATTATTACAGTATCCTACAGGTTTGAAAGGCTCAGGTAAGCAGCATAAAAGGTGATACATCTTAAATACAAGACAACATAACAGCTTGCTAGGCCAGAAGACTAGAAGACTTTTTTTTTTTGAGGGACAGGTAGCATACATGATAAAACTATAGGCTGTATATGGATTTTAAATGTGAATGTTTTAGCCATTTTAATTTTTTTTCTCCCAAAGCACTAAAGGTGTTAACTTAATTGAAATAAACGAACAGATCAATGCATTGAAGTCAGGCATTGGGTTATATAAGTATGGGATAGGACCCTGAAAGCCTCGAGGACAGATGTGAGAAATTACTTTAGCAGGCCTGATGAAAAACTGGTGCACTCTCTGATTTACTCCATCATACTCCTACCAAGATTACCACCAGATGCTACTCTAAGGCTGGAGTGCAGTGATACAGCCAAACCCCGCTAAGCCCCGCTAATGGCCGGCTGCTGCCAGGGCAGGCGGTTGTGCTCCCGCTGTTCCAGATGTGCAGCTGCTGCTCAGGGATTGGCACTCCTCTGCCGATAGCGAGCCAATTCCAGGAGTAAAGAGAGCAAAAAAGCACTTTTTCCCTTTTATTTTTTTTCCTGGACTAACTTTCAGCTTGTCGGGCTGTGATTTGGCTGCTGCAGAGCCTCTGGGGTGTTCGTGTTGGCGCAGGGAAGGGGCGGGAGTGGCTGGTTTTTTGGTACCTGCCTGTGTACCTCAAGCCTCTCAGTCTCCCTGCCCACATATGCACTGGAGACAGTTGTCTGAAACCAGTTAATTCTAGGTGTGAACTCCAAGGAGCACACTGTGGTTTTACCTCGGCAGAATGTGGCTTCCTGATCAGTCCCGACTGCCAGATTCCTCTCCAGATTGATGTCAATGCAACAATCCCAAATGACTGTTTCAGGCTTACAGAGAGATTAGTGGGATGCTTATTTTCAAATAAGCACCTTCCTAAAAGTGCAAAACCAAAGAAAAAGTGAACCTTGGTACTAGCCATCATCATGGGTTTTTGAAGCAAAGGGACTTCTTCATTCCTAATGTCTGAAGAAGCTGTAAGTCCTTCTTTACGTAACAGACAAGACTGACGTGATAGTGTCTACAGAAAAATAACCTCTATATTTATTAAATAGGTTGGTGTTAAGCAAACAATAGCTGTATTTGTCAAGGAAACGGAGAAGACATTTAAATGAGGATGTTTTATTAAGAGCTCTGCCTTTTTTGTCACAGTGCAGTTTCAAGAGGGAAATAAACCTTGAGTTCACTTGAACTGTATGGGACAGGCAGCCAAGAACATACTCTGCCTAAAATTTATACTAAATAACGGGAGTCACCATGTAAGCACGCTGCCAAGCCTGGGCTAGTAAGCTCAGCAGAATGAGCTCGTGTCTTTGCCATCAGTACACAGTGTAAACATACCC
The DNA here is from genome assembly GCA_020745775.1 of Theristicus caerulescens. NCBI lineage: Eukaryota > Metazoa > Chordata > Aves > Pelecaniformes > Threskiornithidae > Theristicus > Theristicus caerulescens. Next base: position 130,451,025 of record CM036558.1, on the reverse strand, counting down.
TGTGGCACAAAGACAGCATGTCGTGTCTTTATCCTACTCCGCTATCAACAGGCTGGATCTCTGATCCGTCTGCCTGTGGTAGTGACAATGCTAAAAAATATATATGGAGATTGTTCATAGAACATAGAGTCAAAGTAATTTGCTTTCTTTGTGAAAAATTAAATAGTTTCACCTTCAGTCTGTTCAGCTGAGGTTCTTTTGTTTTGCTTTTACCAAAAGCAGTTATCTTAGTTTTGATATAGTCTTAAAATCATGGCCTATTCAAAAAAGCTTCAGAGGAAATCAAAGCATTGGAGTATAAAGGGTAAAAGCTTTTATATTCACTATCCAACAGCATAAAAATAATTCCTGATGTATTTTCTGAGGCCAAGCCTAGAACTGTAACTGCAGTGAAATATGTAATTATGCAGGTTTTGATCCCTACTGCAAGAGTTGTTTCTGTTCAACACTAAGTCGTCCTGAGGGAGGGTGATGGTTCTCCCTCTGAAGCAGCTGCAAGGAGCGGGAAGCACAGGAACCCAGGGCTCCCCTGCTCAGCAGAAGGGTGACCACATCTTGTGAGGAACCCTGTCTGCTTGGCATGGGCTATGCAGTGTCTGAGCACATTTTGGTGTATCATATCTCTCAGAGGCCCCAGGCAAAGAAACATCACCTGGTCGACATCATCAGCCTCGGTCAGACAGACGCATGACAAAGATGCTGATCTACTCTTGCCGGATGGTTCTGGGCCAACACAGAGGTAGAAATGTGGGTATCTCAGGCTCAGATTTGGTGAAGGAGGACTCAGGGGCTTCAGCCTTTCCTCCCATCTATGATGTATGCTGTTTGTCACATGAGGTAGTTATGTCTTTCAAGGCCTTGCATCTAGCTTCACCTGCCAAAAATGTAAATCAAATTAGGAAATAGCTGTCCAGTGAGTTCAAGTGCTTTTGCAGTTCAGAAGCAGGTTAGCAGGTGTCACAGACCTGGAGACTTTATCACTGTCTCACCCTAGCATCCAGGCCCTCCGTGGGTGCTTAGTCCTTAGCCAGTGGGCAGCATGCAACCCACCGGTGTGCTATTTTTCCTGCGTCCATCCCTCTTTCCTTGAACCTATCATCTCTTCTCCATAACTGGCATTTTTTGGCTATATGATGAGTGATGGACAAAAAGGCACACAAGAAGTCTGGTAGTCAGTACAGGCTGTCCCCTCCTGACCAAAGTGGAGAACGATTTGTAATGATTAGCATGTATCACCCACAAACAGATGGGAAGACAGTACAAAACCGTAGAAAGATTAATTAGCTAAAGCATCTGGAGATGATGGAAAAGTGAAGTAAAGCCGGTATCCTACACGGTAAGAAGTCAGTATAGACTAGTGCTCAAGAGGAGTTAAGCCTTATGTTTCCTTTTTATGAGGGGTGACCTCTCCAAATGCTGTAAAAGCTTCACCAAGGAATGGTGGGTGAAGGGGTCCAGGGACCAGGAAAACCTGTTCTTTTGCTTCTGCTGAATGAAACTCTAAGAGTGAGGAGAAAACCTGCAGATTTTACCTTGTCAGACCAGATCAGTCCGACTAATTTGCAGACAGTGAGACCGTGCCATGAAACAGTTCAGGGTACAGAATTAGAGAGAACAAGGGATCCACACTGTGCTCTGTGAAATCTGATCTTTCTGCATTGTTTTTCTGTAATCCAGCATCCATTATCTCTGCTGAAAAAATACACGTGAGCTTTTATGTATGGCAACTGCACTGGGGGTGGTCTTTGAACTAGAAGGCATTTGCTCGCCGAGCCTGCAGCCAGTCACGCTGGCTGCAGGCTGCATGGTTATACTGGAAAAAAAGAAGCAAACAGGAGACAAAAAGCATTCTCCTGGATGGTTAAAGAGGACAGGTCTGTGAAAACTAGGGGATTTGAGGAAAAAGGTTTCTAATATTCAGATGTATTTACTATGATGTGACATTAACTGAGGGAAGCGAGATACAACATTGTAAAGGTTTATTCTACGGGTAATGGATCTACCAGATCTCAGTTATCTTGTTAGAGCTAATGAAATACAGTCTTAATGATGGAGTAGCTAATAGCTGGCCAATAAAAATGCTAAATAATCATTCTGTTGAAACAGATAAAATAAACAGAACAAAAAAAAAGGACTTTATGCAGAAGGAAAATGCAAGGATGTCACTGGGAGGACCAGTTTCACAGCAGCCAATGGAAAACATAATTACTAGGGTGTATTTAGCAACCGACAGTCCCTCTGCCCTGCTGGAAAACATTACTTTTTTCAGAAGAAAAAAATAACACAAACTTCAAGCAAGCAAAGAAGGAATTTTTAAGTTAGTTGTTGTATAAAGAACTTTGCTGCTTACAAGAATAAATAAATGGGTGAATTTAAGGTAATATTTTTAAAGTTATCAAATTGCATGCAGAGTATTTATTTTTAAACTGCATGGCTATAAAACACCAGATGTTGTACAATGAAGTAATATTAGAAGAAGACTGGAATCTGTTGTCTGTGAGGAACAGGCAGATGCTTGCTTTCAGCAGCAACGTCTTGCTCATAAAACAAGAAAGTTTGCTTTCAGTGCAAGGACACCAAACACCCTTCACTGCATTCAAGACTTGTGTCCCAATTGCCTGTGGGGCTTTGTTGTTTTAAGCATAATTATTATTCATGTGAAACAGGGAAGGGGGAGTTTAAAATTAGAGTTTATGGTGGAAGAAGCAAGAGTTGTCCTATCTTATGGTAGGGATTAACCAAAGGAAACATTGCCTGTTGGACGAGTGCTGCAGCCAAAGCTGAGAGGCCTTCGCTGTTTTGGCCACGCGTTGTCTTGATGTACGGCTTAGGTCACTCCACTCTCTATTTTACAAAAGAAAAATGGAAGTACAACAGAAAGATATATTTTTCATTTGAGATGGAAAAAACAAAATTCTGATATAAACACAAAGTATCACCTCATATATTGTGCTGCTTCTTGCATAATATAAGTTTTTGGCAGCTTATTCATGGCCATGTAGCATGCCAACTCCATTTTCCATGAAACTTTATGTAAGGATAGCTGGGCACAAAAAGAGTGTAACAAGAAAGAAGCTGCAGAAATATGGAGCTGACAATTTAATGGTTTTGTACAGCTCTAAATTTGTGTGGTATTAATTCACATAACATACCAAGTGTAGCTCAGTGTGCACATATTTTGCACATCACAGCTGGCAATTAATTCACTTTATGAATTTATCTCAGGGTACAATGTAAAAAAGACAATTTAAATTGTAAGTGTATATTCATATAAAAGCAGAGAATGTGATTTTAGCTGGATTTTTTTAAAATTACCTGACAACAAAAATAAACACAGCTGTGTATCTGGGTTCTGATTTTAGTGTTTAGTGGACATGTACTATTGCTGCTAATTTCCAAGAAAAACCCTTCAGTTTATAATTTTGCTAAATCAGGCACATCAAAGCAGCTGTCCTCTTCTAGGACAAAATATAGAGCAAGGCTGAGGTTCAATATTGATCACAGGTTTCAAAATTTGTGCACTCAAGATAGCCTAAGACAATACAAACATTATGTATTTCTTCATGTGAAATTTCATCTCACCTTTCTAGTCCATTTCAGTCAAATTGAGCTACATCCTATTTATCTACCAAAAACTCAGCAAAATTAAATAGACCAACCAAATCTTTCCCTTCCCTTGCTCTAGCATTTCAACCTTAGATGGGGAGCAAGTACATTAGAGGCTCTATCGATAAAATCGATAGATTTTATGTAGCTGGGTGCTACAGCAGCAGAAGCAGATTTTTCGTGAAAATGCTGCTTGGGGGACATATCTTGGCAAACAACAGCTCCCTGATGGAAATAGCATTTGGCATCAAAAGTTCTTTCACAGAAGGCCTATGTACATAGTTTCTCAGCTGTCGTTTTCAAAGGACCTTTCCTTTAGCTGGCTGTGCAGGTGCTGAGCTGAGATTACAGCCTGCTGTGCAAAAACCTGCTCATTTTCCTCATACCTGCCTCTCAGTTCTCACCCCCCTTCTACTTAATTGTCCTCATGTCTCGTCGTAAACAGCCTGCAGAACTGTTCTGGGTAGGCACTGGCATTTTACCACCTGCTGGATCAGCAGATAACTCCAGGTCTTTGTTGTCTTGTGTCTGCAGTATAATCAAGTAATAGTAGTTTCAGCTTTAACACGTCTTTTGGACAGTGGATCCAGCCAGTATGATAAATAGCAGTCTTATACTGGTGAATATAAGCTTAACAATTTTTTATTAATAAGGATGCTTTCAGTTTAGGGATTTGTTTTCAGTTGGGCAGAAGGCAACAAATGCTGATGAGATGACTTAAGAAGCTAGCAGCTCTCTTCAGCATTTTGTTAATTTTTGAGAATTATAAGAGCAGGAAATAACCTAAATTGCATTTATGAAATAAACTGATAGCTTCCATCAAGTATTAACAGACAAAGCTCCGTTTCTTAACGCGTTGATATGAGCAAGCTTGAGAAATAGCTGATACCTGAGCGCAAGGCTTTACTGACACCCTCTAAACTCGGTATCTTGTTCTCCTGCATCCCTTTGGATTTTCTTGGTTTATTTGCTTGGGTTTAGTAGTTTTCTGGATGTGAGAGTTGGAAATTGTGATCAATTAAGAGACAAGTAAGCAGGAGGTCATAAACAATAGCTCTAAGAGACATTATCTACCCTGTTCGTTTCAGCCCAAGGTAACTCACATCCTGGATGAAGTTGGTAGAAATGTCCTTCTTCACTACAAATTATGTGTATTTTCATACATTCACGCAACTATGTGCATCAATATTTCTGAAATGGGAAAAGCATCCATTATACCTCCAAACCTGTTAAGTCAAAGCAACACACACAAAGGTAACTGTCTTTCATACAGAAAGCATGAATAGCATGATGTCATTCAGTAAGGTAGACTAAACAATCTGTCTTTTTTAGATAAAAACTGTAAAACCTTTAGAAACATTTACTGTATCAGGTATCTGATGAAAATTAAAGTAATAAATCTGAGATGTTTTAGAAACCATATTCCCAGGACAATTACAGAATGCCCTAGGCATTTGCTGTCTGCCTGCTGTTAGGCAGAACATGTTTGCACCATGTTTCATAAATTCAACTTTTGCAGCATGGAGTGTTTTCTTCTAAGAGCACAGCAGTGAATTGTCTAAACAAAACGAATGACATAAAATCTGGAATGGAGAGTTTGGTATTTCAGTGACAAAGACATAATATTTAAAGATCTCTGCATTTGTGGTTTTTCTTGGTTTAGCAAACTAGATTCCAGATGGATGTTTAACAAATAACCAGTGCGGTAAATGCTTTTTAACAATCAAGTAATAAACAAATGTAAAGGCATGTCTCAGGAAATCAGTTTTAGGTTGTTAGAGCTGTGTCTATAACGTCTGCTTGCTACCACAGATGCCACAGGGCTCCAGCACTGAGAATGGTACTTGGCGGATTAAGGGGATTTGCTGTGCTTTGTCAGTGGGCTGAGTGTTTCAAAGTAGCCCCTCCACCATCTTCTGTGCCTTCTCCCAGTAGAAGAGCCAAACTCATCACACCACATTCAGCATGAATAGTCCAAGCCATAACTCAGTTGTAACCACATCTTGAACTTTGAAAAGAGAGTCGCTGCTTTGCCAGTTAGAGTTTTGGGAGGGCAGCCAAGATACTGCAGGGTGGTTTTGATGGAGTTACAGCAATGAAATCAGAATCCAGCCAAAAATGAACACTCCTTAGTTTGAGGAAAAAGTGATTACCAGGCAAATAAGTGAGATTTTCACAAGTTTCGGTTCAGAATATTAAGCCTTTTTTTACCTGGGTGGAAACAAAAACCTTAGCATCTAATAAGAGCTCTGGCCTTTTCGTTTAGCAGAGCTCCCCAAAAGTAGATTATGTTTCTTTTCTTGGTAGCATAAGGGAATCCCAAACCCTACTGCATTAATTCTCTGCTCAAAGAATGTTTTTTAAGTCACACTTTTTCTTCAAGCTTATAACTTTGTTGTTCCTTTGGATGACATGAATAACACTGCCACCTTATTTTCTGATTTTAGGTTTACCTATTGAATTGCTGGGGAAAAATGCAGACATTGATTCAGGAATCTGAATACTGGGGAATATTGGCTCAGGAAGTTCACGTTTTGGACAGTTGATAGTAAACAAGCTGTTTTCTCCAAAAATTACAAAATTCTCCAAAGTGAATGAAACTGTAATGCATTTTAATTCATGTTGTGACCAGAATTTCCCAACCTCACCCCACATCTCTACACAAATATTTATATTATCTAGCCATAAACTGACTTTTATTAAATTAAATAAGAAACTCCATACTCCATTTTACAATCATTTCTCCATAAATTAAGTCATGTTGGTAACAGAGTCTGAGCCCACAGAAGTCCAAAGCACTATCTGAAGTAGTAAGATGAACTATTTAAAGGGTCATTTTTCATGTTTTAAATTCTTAAGAAAGATTTTCAACCTTTTGTTTTTTAGGAAAAAAAAAAAAAAAGAGCTCTTAGGTGTGCCAGTGACCACAGTACCTCAGGTTGTGAATGTTTTATGCTCTCCTTTTGGGATATCAATCACAGGACCCATAAGCAAAGAGTCAGTAAAGGAAAGAGAGTCTTCCAGGCATGAGACATCTGGTTCTTTGGCAGCCTATGCAGACTTTATATTGCCAGCTTTAAATTGGACCTTTGAGTTTGCCACATGCTTTAACTGACGATGGGCTGTCTGGACTGCCATGTGTTCCTGGTTGCGGTAGCTTTGACATTTAATGTTTAGGCTTATTCCCCTCCCTTCTCTCTCTCGAGGATCTCCACATAGTTAAAGCTTTGCACTCAGCCCTAGTATTTAGGGCTTACAACATTGCTCTTCTAAGCCTCTAAATATGCATTTCTAATTGATTTTCTAAGGGCTGGCACAAATTTACAGTACTGCAAGAATTATGATCCTGAATATTCTTGTGCATCACCTGCAGTTCTACACTTGCAGACGTTCAAAAGAAGCAATTAGAAGAAGATTTCCCAACCACAGACCATTAGCACATCCATTGACTGGTCAGAAACGTCTTGGTCACTTACTGTACTAAACTGAGTCTGAAGTTTATATAATTGTTTCTAGCTTAGTGTTGGGCTCAGTTATCAGAAATCTGTTACTAGAGGAAGTCAGCTGGAGGAATTGTGTTTGTTGGCTATTGAAATGAGGTCTAGGATCAAACTGGGCATGTTGTCTGAAACAGAGATTGTAAATAGCCCCATTTATGTATATCTTGATTTAAGGTATTCTGCAAAGAAGCCCCTTACTGCTTCTAAAAGTAGAAGAAGCTGCTGTTAGGGAGAAAAATAATTCTGATAGTTATCTCTTGGATATTAAACCCTAATAAAAACATAAAATTGCTTAGAAGGAGCATCAGTAGTTTCCAGATTAAGTGAGCTAGGAGATAGAGGAATTGAGATAGTTCGTTCTTAATCTATTCCATTTGTGTATTGATTACAGCATCCTAGTACTCTTGCTCCTACATCTGACACGTCAAGCGTGTGTATGACATACCTGCTCTGCTGAATGGTCTAGGGTCATTGTATCATCAGGCCTTCTGGAGTCATGGAGCCAGTTATATTCATACTGATTTTAAGAATTAGTTGGTGTTTTGTTTTCTGCTCAGATGATGCAGTCAAGAGAATATCTAGTCATCTGAAATGTCATGGAAAATGGGTCTCCACTGTCAACCTTTGTACTCAAACACAGCAAATAAATAGCCTAATGCTTTTGTTTTCCTTTGCTCATAAGTTTTTAAACTTCTTTTAGAGTCTGCACAAACTGTTTGAATACTCTAAGTCAGCAATGACTGGGAAAGTGAAAGAGCATCAGGCCAGAGGATTGCAGTTAGCACTCCTCTCTGGGTCTGTGTGCTATTTATCCTGAGTGTCACTGACTTCTCCTGTACCCCAGAAAATTATTAAATGCCAGTATGTTACACTGAGTGACAGTCAAGTTTTTTCATACAAATGCCTTCTAACCTTTACAGATAGACCTTCTTCCCCAATTGTATTTTCTATAACAATGTAAAACCTTCTGTCTTTATGCCAGTCCCTCTGACTGTCTGCCCACCTCTTCATGTCCAGATTCCCATTTTCTTCTGCTTCACTTCTGTTGCTGCTGAGCCCTGCCCCAGCCTCCATCTTCTGCAGTGCCCTCTCTGCTCTTGTGATAATGATGCTCCCACCTCTCTTCCAATTTAGTGCTCATTTAGAAATCGCTACTGCCCTTGAACCTTAGACCAGTGATGGGCCACACAATGGATTATGAATCTTTCATAATCTGATATAAAAACCATTGTAGTGTGATATTACTAAGTATGCTATTAAACTGATTTGAAAACCATTAAAACAGTTTCACTTATAATATTGGTATGAAAGGGAGCATAAATAAAAGAGCTTCTTTTCTTCCCTTGTTTTCACTGTGAACAACAGTGGGGCAAGGGAAGTCAGCAGCTACTCTGCCCTTTAGAGGATGCCCAACGGCAAGTTTTAAGTGTTGCTCATTAAGTGTGAGCATTAAAGAGACTTACAGCATCAGGAATCTCTTCACTTTCAAATCCAAAGTGACAGCAAATGACAAGCTAGCAGCCACCCCTCTCTGCTCCCTGAAACAGCCATGGATCCGGTGCATTTCTGCATTTTACTGTACTGAGCTGGTCATGTGTAATAGCATGGTCATTTACAACAGCAATAACACAGCACCAGGATGCCACTTACTGCTGCGGCAAACTGTATCAAGCTCTCGCAGATTACCAGGCTTCTTGTGGACAAATAGCACCCAAATATTCATCTGCCCCGGGGAATTAGGCATCTGTTCACTTTATCTACCAAACTGATAGCCTCTTTATTACACAGTTCATTCTCTTGGCAATTGACCTTCAGAATAAATGTGAAATGCAAACCTCAGAGCATATAAAGAGCCTCTAAAATCTATCAAATCATTCAGTAAAATCCATCACTTTTGGCTCAGACAAAGCACTTCCTAATTTAAGGCTGACATTTATATGTTACTCAAAAATAGCTAAACATGAATACTGAAAAGAGGAAAGAAGCTAGAAGCATCAGAATTAGTAGTTAAACTTTTACAGCACTTAATTTTAAAAGTTAGGCTAATGGCATGAAATTCTAAAATCTGTAAGAACAGAGAATTTATGATTCTGCGAAAGACCTTTAGAAAGCTATGTTCATGTGTAGCTGGATCGTTAAAATATTTTATGGAGAAGTTTTGAAGAAGAGTGCTTCAGTTTCATTGGCACTTGCTTAAAGCTGTAATATTTCACATAAGAGTCTAATGTGGAACTGAGAAAGCTTATTTTACACATTTAAGTATGTACTGACTTTGATAGCATTCAGATCTCAACACTTGTGTAACGTAGTGCCCCTGTAGGCAGAAAACATCTGTCAAGTAGAGCTGGTAAAAACAAAAGTTACTCTGGGTGTTTTTTGATTAAATTGGCCTTCAACAGAACAGAAATTTCTGTGAGAGTTTTTCCATGCTTTCACTGACCCCAAAAAAGAGGCAGCAGAGGTATTTAAAATATATTTAATAAAAATCTTCTGGAAGCCAAATATATTGACTTCCTTCTTACTGTTTCTCTGGAAATAAATAAATTTCCAGAGTAGTTATTGGCAAATCAGAATTTACCTCAGTTATGACAAAAGTCTGAGGGTGAAAATTCTCTCACCAGAAAGCAGGATGACTTGTAGCTCATGGGTTAATGACATGGATTTGAGTGAGGAGAAAAAGTTTTTCGCAAGCGGTAGCGTAGGCTATACATCCACACTCTCAAACACAGTCATCTTCTGTAGGAAAAAATGCCCTCCAGTAGTTATACTACTTTTGGTAAATTTAAAGTATGACTTTTGGTTAAGTTTGAACCTAAGCAAAGATCTACTTATAAGTCTTGGCATATTGAGTCAAAATAACCATCTGTTCAGGTTATGGCTATGTTGGCAAGTTGTGCTATGTAGACATGCCAGTGAGACTGGATCAGCTGGTGCTGAGGACCAGACCTTCTCTACACTATATGAATCTGCTTGGGTTTTGCTTTGGACTGGCTGACCTGATCCCACGGGCTGAAAGCCCGTTAGTGGTTGGGGCACATTACGTGCACACCAAGTGCATCTCTCCGTTCACATTCAATCCAGTTCATGCACTTTGAGACTGGTCCATCGTGTGACATGCACCCGGAGGCTGCTTCATAGTGCAAACCACACGTTGGTAAAAAGGGACACTCAGGCTCACTTGGGACTTGCACATCTGATCTGAAATAAAATGGTTTTGGAGCTTCTGTCCCTCTCCCAGCACTAAGACCTAAAGAATAAAATGTCTGAAACACTGCAGCTGTTAAATAGCATGCCTGCAAGTGAAGGTTTCTTCCTAATCTCCATCATTTATCATTGATAGATAGACTGAAATCTCTGACCTGTCTTGGAGGAGGATATGAAATTGCTCTATTTGTGATTAGTTGTTTTTTGTAATTTGTGCGTATAATGGGGAGTAGCTTCTGTCCAGAGCGATCCCTGATTCCTTTCTTTGTACATTTTCTAAAAGCTTTACTCAGCTGTTGGCTCCTTTTTCAGAAGAATACTTTTCCATTGTAATCAGATTTGTATTGCCTAAAAATGAAGTCATTGCCTGCTCTGTACCAGGAATGTATTTAAACTAGCAAAATTTCTCCTCTCCTTTGCTTTGTGGCCCAGACATGATAACTGTAGAAGCAAATGTAGTTAATATAAAGTATTGCCATATACTGTCTGTTTGTTGGGACCTGTATGCTGAAGGATGTTGTGTCAGTAATTATCCAGATCACCTCAAATCACTGTCCTCAGAGATCAGAAATCAGCTGGCTGGCTAACTACTGAAGCAGTTCAGGATCATTCATACCATTTCTTTTGTTAGCTGAGGACTGAAGTGAGTCACAATTAATGAACAATATTTGTCCTTCAGTAAAAAATTATATTGGGGGAAGCAAAATGTTTATCTGTGTGTACCTGAGCCACCCGTCTGAGTGGACCTTGGAGAAATGCCCCATCAGCCTTGGCCTGGGTGGCAGGTCTTGCGTGGCTGGGGAGAGCTGCGCAGTCCGCTCGGGTCCGTGGCTGTGACCACGCCGCGGTGCCCACCTGGCACTGTCTGGCTGGGTGCTCTCTGACTTCTCAGCTCCTGCCATGAGACAGCTGTGCATCGCCATAAACCAGCCCCATATATGTTAGCTATGTATACACCACACCCAACACAAAAAAGAGCAAAGCATGAACTCTTAGCATCCATTTTTTCCTTGAATTCATTTGCAAAAGGTGTCTTTTGAACCCCTCCTTTACAGAAACCAAGACATCAGTAACAAGAAATACAAATTCTCCAGTAACAAAAGTGGTTAATACCAGGCTTTCACTTTTGAAGTTACTATAAATGGAGTCGTATTACCATGAAGGGGCTTAAGAAATGGAAGGCAAGTCCCAACAGCCCTGGAGAGGGACTGAGGCTGAGCTGAAGATTTAAGAGAAGACACAAACTTGTCTGGCATTGGCAGCTTCCCTTGTAGTAAACTGAGCACAACTGTTCACAGCTTCTTGCTTGAGGGCAGAGAGGTAAAACCTCCCCTTACACACCACACAGCGTTATTCTCCACATTACTTCAGTTTTATGGTTTACTGAAAAAAAGTTAACAGATTCTGCGAGGGCAATTCAAAGTGCTTCAGCATCGCACTGCTGTTCCTCGTCCAGGTGACATTGTACAACCGAGCGTCCGGCTGGCTGTCACCTACCACAGATATGTCCTGCTGACTCTGGGCTAGAAGACTGGTCCAAAATAGAGAACTCTCCTTGAGATGCTTTGATACCACCTTGATAACCACCTTTTGACCCATGCTAACATTTAGAGAATCTCAAAGCAATTTTATATTGCGTATGCCTTCCAGGAGTACATCAAGAGATATTGAAGGAAATTAAAGTACTTGAGACATTAAGGAAAGGAAAAGGAAAGTGTCCTGCTGTAGGCACCGTGGCAGAAACAGTTGCTGGGGGCAGGAAACTGGCTCTGGTCAGGGCAAGTGGGATTATTGGGGATATCTGAGGCTCCTGCAGTATGGTCCTTCATACAGCAATGCTGTACACTTCACTAGACCTGTAGTGTGGTAGTCATTCATTTAATACTTATTTGTACATTCAGTCATTCACTATGTGTTTCTTAATGTTCAAGACTACTCCTTGAGCTAAAATGCTATCAGAGTTTTCTATTTACAAAAGCAAACAAAAAAAAAAATCACTGCTTTTCTCCTTTTACTTTCACTTTTTCAGCAGTTCCTTATTGTTGTGCTGAAAGTGCCTTACCCAGCTTCTACTTGACATCATTTTGATGTGAACATTTTAATCTGCTACTTCCTTGCCTTGTTCACTTTTACTGTGCACTCTTTCACAGTTGAGTGGTATTAAAGAGTTTGGATATCTACTACTAAAAAAATATGTTCTCAATATTTATTAATTTTAATATTTATTAATGTTAACATTTATATTGGCTCTATTGACAGTATTAATAAGATTTAATAACATCATCTTTGTTGTTCCTATAAAAAGCAGATGATCTAACATCCTGCTGTAATTTATTTTCCTGTACAGCTTGCAAAGGTTTGTCCTTACCAGAAAGAGATTTAGAAAAGACTAGCTTGACTTTTCACCATTTTCACAAAATCGAAATGCTAAATGTGATAGATGAGCTAAATGTGAACAATGAGGTCTAAAAGCAGACTTTATTTTGCTCTGGCAAATAGGCAGATCTGAACAGCTTTATTGTAGCACAATACAAGCAGTTTATGCCTGTATTAAAAGACCATGTAAAATACATGATTACGATGTTAAGCACAGCTATATGGATCTGTTAGGAACAGGCTACAAAGTCATTTGCATTAGTCTGACATTCCTAGTATAGCCTAATCATCACTAATCACCACTGATCTTGCTACAGCATCTTTTATGAGAAGTCGGAAGACTGTTACTCCTTGTTTCATGCAGACTGCATTAATATGGATGACTCCCAGTCCTAGAGCCCCTTTCTGCCACAGAGGAAGAGAACAGCCTGTGAGTAGTCTCAAACTAAAACTGAACAGTGAAAACAAAAAAAAAAACCTTAAAATACACTGTACTTAGGGCGTTCCTGGGATGTGGTAAACTCCCTTCACTATGTCATTAAGACCAGGCACCTAAACAGGAGTTTTCACATGCTGCCTGATTTATATCCATGCTATTCTGGGCTACCGAGTCTTTCTGTTGGATTTAAAATAGAAAAGTTTTAATTTTCTCTCCATGCAGAACGGGAAAGTTTCTGGAATCTCCCATCATTTCCCGCTCATTCAAAATTGTTAGCATTGTCAAATGGTGTTTCAGGTGTAGACTATTATTCCAATATCCTTCAGCTCAGTAAGCCTTCTGGTATCATGGGGAGAACCTCGGTGTTAGCAGCTTTGTTGGGTATTACATCTAACTCACCCTACAATCAGGATATTTTTAAACAGAAGAAAAAAAAGGAAAGCCATCAGGATTGAAAATGTTGCTGTGAGGGCTGTACTGCAGAAAGATTTATTTGCCCATGCAAGGTAGGTATCTTTTAAATGAGTACCAATAATGAACTTAGGAATTGCAGGGCAATAAACAACCTGCAGTAAACAGTTTGCCCTAACATCTGCACATCACAGATGTCAGCAGATAGGAAAACTCAAGACCAGATTCTCAGTTTGTGCAAGCAGGTGTAACTCCGTTGACTTGAATAAAACAATGTATATTAACAAACACCAACAAAAAAGAAAAGAACACCAAGTTCTTTTGGAAGATACTTTAAGAAACAGTTTATTATTTAAATATGCAGTATAAATCTTTCTCCTTACAGTCATAAACACAGATTGCCAAGAAGTCAAATATCAGCCTCACAACACAGCTGTAATAAACGGACTGCATTTATTCCTTGGTGAAGTATTTTACCTCACTTTGGTTAGGTAAATAAACTCACCAAGACCTGTTAATTGATTCATTGCCTCTTAATCCTTGTCTGTCACCCTTATTTTAAAAATACACATTTATCTTGTGCTAATGAGAAACAGGAATAATAGTCATGCTCAGCTGATTCAAGGAAGTGTGTCAGAATGTGCAGAGTGGTTAGGTTAGTGTGCAAAGCTCAAAATAAAATGCTCGATGCAGTCATATCCCTGGGATCAGACAACAGCAAGTTTGGGTTCCTTAAAGGGAGGAAAAAGGCAATAAAACAAATAGCCCTAAGGTAAAGCCGCCAGAGGAAGAGAATGTAAAATAGCTTAAATATATTGTGCTCTATACTGTATTGGTTCTTCTGCAAATATTTCACTGTGTAGATGACGGAGAGAGGACTTCCTGAGGGTGATTGATGTCTTTAGCAGTCTGAATAGTCTTGAGATGCCCATCGCTCATTAGGGGCTATGTAGGGTCAGGTGGCCTAGCATGATGTGGAATGGACCTGGGCCTGTAACACAGGTGCTGTGAACACCTGCTAGAAGACAGCTATTCTAGAGATGCTTTGCCAAGATACCTGCCTAAGGTCATTCTCTTTACAAAGTACTTCCTCTCAGCAATTCAGAATTCGGTTTTGTGCCTGGTCTATTCATGAACTCGTGTTGGTAGAAAGGGGCAACGTTTTATTAGATACCTACAAACATCATCTCCCATGTATCTTCAGACTGTCACAATATAACAAAATTATTCTGTCTATTCACAGCACTCTGCTAGAAGTTGCAGGAGCGTTACAGTACAGCTCAGGGAAGACCTGTGGAGTTGGCCTGATTTTCAATTGTATTGAAATTACAACAAGCTACATAGGTGCAGTTAAGCTAAACATTATTATCTTAACCGCAAGCAGACTTACCACTTTTTTGCTTAGGGAAATCTTACTATGGCATCCTCTAAAGTCAGGATATTAGCAAACTAAGAGGCACAGAAGTTTCTGTACGATTCCATGTCTTCTCACCCAAACAACTATTAATACAATAAAGAAGTAAATACCAAGATTTTACCTCCATAATTATGCAACATGTATCTCCAATATTCCCTTAAGTCAGAAGTGGTTTTGTAGAGAACTGACACAGCGTTAATCTAGTGGAGAAAAATTATTTCTCAAGCAGCTTATGAAAATGGCAAAATATAATTGCCTTAATGGCTGGTGCAGCTGCCTTGCAGGAACTGCCTTCAGAGAATAAATAATTTCATTGCCACTAAAATATTTATTTCCCTCCCCAAGCCTTCAGCTTGATTTTGGTTTTTTTTAAATAGTATTCTGCATTTGGTGTGCTTTGGTTTTCTTCATCACTATAGATTCCATTTTTCAGTGGTAGGATAGCAGGTCAGTTATGTGTAATATACTCAGGGCTGGTTTGTGCCATGAGGAAAAAGAAGAAAAGAATTAGTTTTAGAAAATCCAGATCAAAGGAGAGTCAGATTGCGTATGTGCATATGAAGACTAAGTTCAAAGATTCAGACCCATCAAATTATGCATAGCTATCTTGTTTATATGTGTGACTGTTATACAGTTCCTTCCCATTCGTTGCCCGCTGTTAAGTGAGACTGCAAACTTGTGAACCACTATAAACATGTTTAAATTTACCATCCTGAAGTCTTTTTTATTGACACATAGTTAAGTATGTGCAAGAACTGTGATGTATGTATTACAACATCATTAGGGCTTACAACTGTCTTATGTGCCTACACAGGGCCTCTCACAAGAAAATACTAAATACCACTTGAAGAAATGCACTGCCTTGAGAAGCAGCTGGAATCACATCATGGGCAGAGCTCACTTGGGTTGCCTTTCATTTTCTGAGAAGCCTGGCCAGGAAGCCCCTCCGCTCTAATTCTTCCCCGCCACTTACTCTGCATTATTTACCGGTTTTGTTTGGGGTTTTTTTTTAAGCGTTCACTTTTGACACTGAAAAACAAAACAGGTTGGATCCAGCTGAATGAACAATAAAATGTATGGCAGCCCATCTTAACAAGTAATTGGCCAGCACAAATGTCAATCCTACTCATCGCAATGTTGCATGGGTAGTCTGCCCCTGAGAAACCTCGTGCCAGGTTGGAACCTAAATTTATGGCTATAAAAATGCATGAGAAGGATAAAATGTAGTATCCTGATGGACTAGACAAATGCAAAGGCATTGGGAGTCTTGCATAGCCTTTATGAAGGGAGCCCCATGTCCAGCAAAGTGAGTCTAGTTGGTTGGCTTCCACACCCCAATTCCTAAATACAGCTGACCTCAGGCTTTCCCAGGGTCCATCTGAAGGGCCCTTACTGATACTTAAAACCACTTTACTTTTACAACAAAAAAACAACAAAACCCCCACTTTCCCCCATCCCTAAAAATAACCAAACAAAATCCAGTATGCTCAAAATGGAGGTTATCAAAGCAAAGGCACTTCTACATCGCTATTGTGCTGATTTTCACAGCCTATATAATAAGTAATGAAGAAGAAGGTATTTATGATGATCACATTAAACACACTTTTTGGCTGTTGTTTTTTTAATCCACTGATATATACAAATGCATCCTAATTTTCAGATCCTGCAAGCAATTAGGTGTACTATTAATTTTACTAATGTGTACGGTGACATGTATATTTACACGCAGGTCCTAGATTTGGTTCCACTGAAATATCAACATATATTTTCTGTCTTTATTCTTATCATTTATGCCTTTGACAAAATCTTGATAGAAGTGCTGCAAGCAGTCATCTGAATAGCTGCTGGCCTGTGAGCAGTGAGCGTGGCGGGGAGGACTGCCTGCACGCACCCGGGCTGGCAGCACCCGCTCTCCAGAGTGGCCAGTTCCTCCCCTGGGGCAGATTATCACATAACTCCTATGGTATGAGAAACAAATGGGTTAAGGTATAAAAGGATGTAAAACCTGTATTTCCAAACAAAAAGGCTCGGACAATAAGTTACAGAGCCTGAAACTAGCTTAAATGTATGCATAAGCAAAAAGACTATATGCATCCATAAAGCTGTGTGGAGCAGCTGGATAAGTGTTTTCTTGTTTGTGTGCTGAAAATGTCCCACCATGGAAGGTTTCTAAACCTTCTCTGTAAATTCATCACCATGGAAAAGTGGTCCTCAAGAGAGGACATGCTGTGAATCATAAGGTTTCTCTTTGTAGTACTTCTAGTTCCAAACATCTAGTTCCAAAATGTTGTTTTGAACTCTCATGTTAAAAAAAAAATGTGACCTTTATCTGAAAATTATAAAAATGCGATCATTAAAAATCCATTATAGTTAGTAAAATAACACGTCATATTGCAGGCACATGCATACTTAATTTGCCGTCACAGGTAATTGGATTGATTTCAGTAAGGAAAGATGGTTCAGTAAATACACTGCAATTTAAAGTACACGTGGCACAGAACTGGAGCTGCACTTTTCAGTGTATAATTCTTTAAAGCCCTAGATTTCTGTGACACAACTGATTAGAAACCAAAAAATTTTCATGAAAATTACCTCTCTTTCCTCCTGCCTTACACATTTGGTTTCCATGTTCACTGAAAATGTAATTAAATATTTTTATTTTCATATTTATTTCAAAAAATATTTTTGAAAGTTTATTTAAAGAAAACATAATTAAACATCCAAAAATGTTTCCAAATTTTTCAAAACATTTTATTGCACAAAATCTGACAATGCTAAATGAAAAGCGCACTTGGTGGGATTTGTATATATTGGTTCTCCAGCGTTGTAGGCTGCATCTGGTGCATGCACAGACTCCCATCGGTGATGTGCACCTTGCATCCCTTCGCAGGGAAACGACGGTTGAATGCAGTGCAGTGCGGTCACTCGGGATTCAGCTTGAAGCTGAGATACATCCAGGTTGTGCATTAAACTGGGAAATACTCCCAGGTATAGCTGTTGCTTTCGCAGGCAGCTCGACTTACTGCTAGGTTTGTCTCATTGATCTCTTTATTCAAAGCAGTTGGTAGAGAGCAAAAATGACACTGTACCAGGGATCACAGTGACCAACTGTCCGGCATTTTTAATTCAAAGACTACCTTACATCTCTGCCTTATATATATTTAATCCACTCCTGTCTTGCAGTATCACTTTCAGCTGATGGGAAGATATTCTGCTATACAGACTGTTCGGGGACAAATTTGCAAATACCATTTCACCTCGGCCTAGGTGTGCAAGGTGTCCCCTTGCTGAGGGACTCTCCTCGTCCTCGTTGTCAGAGACGCTCCACCTGGGCACAAAGTTTTACCGTCTCAGGTCAGCATCGTCACTTTGTTCGTGTCCCTGTGGGGAAAATAAGAGGGGTCCCTGTGAGACTCTCAGTTGTCTGCTGTTGTAAGATTTAGCAGTTAACATCATGTATAATTGTTCCTGGGCTTAGTGCTCGCAGATTTACAATTTCTTCTTTGAAATAGCATACCGAGTGATTGAACAGTTCAGCACCCAGGTCTCTATTACCCTTATCTGTAACACAGGAATAACTGATTGTCCTGTCATGGAAAAAAAGCCTGCTGCTTTTTTCTTGCTTAACCTCCAAGAAGAGGTAACTCCCTTGAAATCAGTGGAATTACACCAGCCGACTGCAGTAACACCAGCAAAAGGAGAAGTAGACCCAGGATTTTCCTTACCACACTCAGTAAATTTGGTATATTCCCCAGCTTTGAAATCTATGGATCCTGTCCTCCTGCAAAACTGTGGAGAGGCATGTCCTGTTTGTCCTTTATTTGTACGGTGACATTAAAGGTGTGCTTTCCATGAATACAAATACAAAAAATACAAAAAAATACAAAATCACTCTATGGAAACAAACTAGGTAGTAAGTCATGACAGAATAGTTTGGGGAAAATTAACATGCTACAGACATCTCGATGCAACAGTATTTCACACCATAACATTTTTTTTTACTCCATAAATATTTTCATCCTTCTTGCTGTAACTTGCATAAATGAATAAATACATAGAAAACACTAATGATAAGTCCTAAATTAAAACTAAGCTCACCATCTTGACATTTACTTTTTAAAATATGTATGAGACAATTCCTCTGATCTCTTTTTCCTACACTTACAAACTCACACACTTATCAGTTATTTGTGTTTCTGTGCCAAGGACAGTAATGAGTACAGACTTCCTCCTGCTAATGCTGAAAGCCTTTATACATTCATGAGAGTCTGAGGATCAGGGTCTTAAATTGAGCTCAAGAGATTGCCTATCAGGAATAACCAAATACTTCCAGACTTTACCCCATTCAGCAACAGGAATTGCTTCATGCTTTTATCCCTCATTCTCTGTGCCTTGAATTATCATTACCCACAAAAACACAAAGAGTTTTTCTTTATCCCCAAATTATTTTCTCAAGTTATTTATTCAAGGAAGCTTCTAGCCATGTATTAGAAAAACTTGATGGTTTTAATGACTGAATTAAAAGAACTAGGATGAAATTCAATAGTTCAAATTTAAAGATCATACATACAGGGATTTCTTCTATAACCACAAATCTTTGGGTTGGATCAAGGAGAAAAAAAAATAGCAATGTAGTATTCAGCCATAGGATGACTGTGAGCTCCAGTGTGTAAGGACCATAAAATTGAGTTTGTAGGAGTGGAGACTTTTCAAAGGAGTAACAACGTTTACACAGCACTTTCAGTCCATGTTCAAAAGCAGAAGAGCAGGAACAGATACAGAGAAGAGCTACAAGGGTATCTGATGACATGATCTCCAGATATCCCGTCAACCAAAATTATTCTGTTACTCTATGAAATTACTTCTCTAAAGATGGGAATCATTTTGGATTGAATTCATTATAAACAATGAGAGGAACAGACTACTAGAAAAGACCTGCTGGTCATAAGATGTTCCTTTTTGCTGTTAAAGGAAACTGCCTAATAAACTTAGCATGTTTTTTATGAGTCTCCTATAGAGACTGTGTTTAAATTAAAAAAAAAAAAAGACAAGAAAAATAAATACAAATTTAAGTGAAGAGCATGACTCATGAAAATAAAAGTAACAATTTCTTCCCTTCTGTTTTTCAAAGGTTGAAGTATTGTCTGGTCCTTGAGAAAAAGTCACTAAGGCAGATAAATTACATACCCCATTCAGTGGTTTCACACAGTTGGAAACGTGCAGGTATTCGACTGAAACGTTCCCTTCTTCAGTTGTAGCAGGTCAAGTAAAACCATCGCTCATAAAAAGTGAAGTCCACATAGTTTGTGTTCTATAAATTAAGGATTTTCTATGAACTTCAAACATTCTAAAGGAAAGTTTTAGACCTTACGTTTGTGTGTGGTAAGCTATGTATTAGTGTCAGAAAAAATAGTTATTTTACTTTCTTCTGAGTATATGAGAATTTTAATATAAACACTTTTTTAAATAGTATATGGTACATCATTTTTACTATTTTTTTTAATGGTAAAATATTAGGGTTTAGTATGTGGTAGTGACAACTTATGCAATTTTATCAGAAAACCACCAGTCTTTAAAATTTTCTTTAAAGACTATAGAAGACTGCTTTCATTGAAAATATAGTACTTCATATTTTCCGGGTTTGTAGCTTGCCTGAACAACCAAATATCGTGGTTACTTCCAACCTTTGAGCATATTTCACAATTTCATAGCTGTCTCCAAATCAAGAGAGCATGGGCATCTCTTGTTTGGACTCTTTGCTCTTTGTTGTTTTACAAATATCAACTCATTGTCTGTGGAAAAGCATAAAAGGAAAGAAGTATAGCACCTACTAATTTTTCACTGAACCTTGAAAAGTAAGGATCCTCTCCACATCCTCTTTGCATACAGACAAGACTTTGCCAAATTATCTATGTTATCAGGAGACTTGTGTATGGAAAAAGCAGGATAGGGAAAATATTAGATTATTTGGAAAAAAGCTTTTATAGGATATTGAAAAAAGTATGAAGTTGAAAAAAGGATGCAAAGGAGTAGCACCAAATAATAAAGCATCACTATTAAATTTTTTAAAAGACATCATAAATTGTAGCTTAATATTGCTTACCTTCTTTGTGCAGATTAGTCTTGATTTTTTCAGTCTCAAACAGATTTACTAGAAAAGCCAAAGCCATGTCCACATGGTGTGATGGTTACTTTGGCTTTAATAAAAGCAAAGTTGTCGAGGAATAGTGAGGTTTAAACTTCTGAGAAAGGATCTAGTTTTCAGGTGACCAGGCAGAAATGCTGATTTTTATTTCCCCACCATGAGTGAATCATGAGCAATGGCATTTACTGTCTTTCTAAGGCGTTATAAGACCTGCTGGGCAACTGATACTTTTGTCCAGTTTCATGCAGTACAGTCTTTGATAACTCTAGGGGAAAATATAGCCATTAGAACAAATAAAGTGCTCTTCTGCCTCGTGTGTGTGTGTGTCTGTAATAGAAAACAGGGCTTGAAGAAGCCTGGTCCATTTCTCAGCATAGTACATGCCTGAGTGTATCTGTTGATCTATTAAGATCAAAAGCAAGCAGAGGAAACAGAGCCACATGGCAAGTCAGACCTATGGACCACTGGAGGTTTGATATCTTTCTAGGCTTAGAGGTGATCTCTTACAGTGCTTGTGACACCACTGAAGTCTATCATCGGGTAAACGCACAATGTTTCAAGACTTAAAAAGAGTTGTAGAATTTTGTTCTTTAGCTTCAGTAAAATGTGTATTTACTGCTCATCATCTGTGGTCCCTGCATTGCTCCCATTACCGTAGCCATCTGGAAGCTTAAAAGTCATGAATTTATTTATTGTCTCAATACCCCCACAAGTTTAAAAGATGCTATCAACCCCCTTTATAGGGGTGGGGAGCTGAGCCATGTTTACATTGTCAGCTAAGCATAGCTCTAAGCCTAAGCTTGTCCATCATGCTTTACAGGCAGGTCTACAAGCAGCTAGAGTCAGGCCAAATGCCGTGCTTTAGCAAGTACCCATGCTTCAAGCGCACCCACCAGGACAGAGCCCAGACTCTTGCTCAGCCCATTGGAACAGATGGGGCTGAGGGGGACCAAACAAAGCAGTCCACCAGCAAATATCTCTAACCAAATACACAGTGTGTGGTTTTTACAACCAAACGACAGCCAGCAATGTGGATATAAAGCATATGGAACTCAGTATAAGAAACCTTCTGCCAAGCCTGCACTTACCCTCACTTGTAGATGACTTGTGATGGTTTGTTCAAGGTCTTAAAGGAAGTCGGAGCGCAAGAAGTTTAATGTAGACTTCTAACACTGAGCCATTTGCCCCTGCAGCCTTCTGCTCTTGATATCTAAATTCTGTAACAACCCTCTTTCAGACTTGGTGTTCTTTCTTTGATTTCACTGAGGTCAAGAGCAAATCTGCTGTGCAGAGTCCCGAGATAGATACTTAATTTGGAAATAGTTGCTGCAGTTGTCTGAAAACGTACATGGGGCTTAGAATGAACGGAAGCAATTTTGAAGTTCAGAAAAGCGTATGAGCTTCCGTGTGGACTTTTAGCATGGAGGAGGGCTGGGGCTGCAGACACATGCAGGCTGTGGACTAGACCCTGACCTGAGGTTAAGCTAACTGGTCAGGACGTGGATAAACTATGGGACATGACATGAGAAATTGCTGGATATGACAATGTGAGAAGCTGACAAAAATTTCAGATAGCACTGTGAAGGACATCTGGATCTTGCAGGAGGTAAAGGAGGACTTAAGTGAGAAATGGTTGAATTTCACAGGTAATTGAAGGGGAGTACTGGGGACATTTTGTGGGCAACAATACCTAGGTAACCCTATCAGTAATAGCATATGAGGCTGAGATTACCAAATTAATAACAAATTTGGGTACAGATGTAGCAAAGCTGGGACCAACTGGGAAAAAGTAATTAGGGCTGAGTTGTTTATTTGAGGAGATGGACAGAGAAAGCAAGGTACAAGCATGTGAAAGGAAGGGTCAAGAACAGGAAAAGGGATAAAAATACATGCAACTGATGTAATCAGTTCTGTCCAGGGGCACTGGCCAGGCAGCCCTGTGCTTGATTGCCACAACCTGATCATCAGGACAGTAAACCAAGCTTGTCTGGCCACACCACACAAGTCCAACATGCCTTTGCAGTCAGGATGAAGAGGGAGGATGGAGGGAAGCTTTCATGTTTGGGCAGGGGAGCACCCAGACAGACAGATAAGCATCCTGGTACTGTCAGGCCCATGCCAGGCCTGACAGCATCACCATCTACTCATCACTTCCTTACAAAGCACAGAGCAACTCTCTGGAGAAATATATGAGCTGTGGGAATAAAGAAGCAGATGGGGTTATAGCAGAAGCTCCTTTCAATAATCTCTATTACTGGAATGATGGTGATCCTTTCTTTAAAAGCAGCTGTGCTTGATATAATATGTCATTGAAAGGATTACATCTAAGCTAAACAATCATCAGCTGTTTCATGCAAACAAGTTATTACAATAAGTTGCTTAGGAAGTGAATTCAAAGGAGTATACATGCTGTTTCATTTAAGCAGACTACTGCAGCCTCCCCCTTGGGTCAAAATGGGTATCACCCAAGTTTTTGCATACCTTAATCCTGCACGGTTAGCACCATATCTCCTTGTCATCTACTTTGTTACTTTGGCCTGTTTGTTTCTCTTAAGTGTGTATTTGTCTTGTTACTTCTTATTTTATTTTCTGCCCTGAGTAGCTGCCTTCTTTCTCCCTTCTGTTTGCATACGACTGGATGACACTTGGTGAAGCAAGATGGAATCCATTACCAGACACACACTTTTTTTTTTTTCTGACAGAGACATGCACTGAAGCAACTGGTTCCCACTTTCTGTGTTTGAGCTAGATGGCCGTATATGCAACGTTCACGAGGCACTGGAGGCAAACTTTGCTTGGAAAAGCATTGTTCCTTAGTTGTAACAAAAACTGGAATTTCTGCAGACATTCACCTTTCCAGACCATCTGTCTCTGGAATTAAGCTGTTTAAAAGAAGAGTGCTAGTAATGTAGCATTGGTTTAGTCCCTAAAGTTTCCTGCTTGGGTAAAGTAGGAAACCTTTTTTACACCTGAAAAACATCTATGAAACTCAGATATCCCATGCCTGGGAATTAGCGGACAACTTGTGTATAAATTCAGTTTTCAGAGAATTCATCTGTGCTATACTGATAAATATCATGCAGTAACGTATTGTGCCTCCTCAGCATTTCTGCCTACATTACCCAGGCAAATATTTTTCATTCAAAATTATAGATTAGCTAGCTCTTCCTTATACCAGGAATAACATCAGTTTTCCTGCCTTAATAACTAAAAGGCAGCAAATATATATAATGCTATCTAGAAAATACAAATGGTGCTCTCTTCTGTTTGGATCAGCATCTGCTGTAATACAGAAAACCATAAAGAAGGGCTCAGGAAGTTTTGTGAAGTTCATTTTCTAGATGTCCCCCATCAGGTCTCAGGAAGGAGCCCAGCCTTATTTAAATAAGTAGTTTTTGTAACAGTATAGAATCCCCAGTTGAAACTTTTCATCACAGTGATGAAGAGAGATAAAAAAAATCAATGTTTGAATATTTCTTAACATTTTGACTAGCAGAAGAGTTTAGCAGAGAAAAGGGAATGAAGCAATCGAGCTTTCATCACAAATGATATCTGATGGCATATTGGGAGTTGATGGGAGGCTTTCATGCTGTAGCTTCTTTCAGATGTGTCTTTCAGTGTGTAACTAGTGCCCATGCCTTAATGAACCACTTAAGTGCAGCAGCTATGGCAGCTTGTTCTCAAGAACTATAATCCCACCTCTACCATTAGGAATGGATGCGTGTAGGTGGGGATTTATTTTCTTTCCGATTTTTTCTATAGGTATTTGATTTATAACATATTCCTCAAACTGTGTTTAAAATACTTGTAAAGCCTTTGTAAACATACTTTTATTGAATTCGATGGCAGAGGAGAGAGCTGATTAAGGTTCACATCAGTCAGGAAAATAAAACTATAAGAAGGATTTTCCTGAAGGAAATGGGGAATTTACATAAATGCAGTTCATGCCATGTGACTTCATCAGGAAAGTTTCATGAGCAAGAACTACTAATTCTGTCAGTAAAGAAGTTGTATATGTGCTGCAGAATGGTTTCATTGGCTCCATCTGGTCTGTTCATAGACGAGTAGAACTATGAAGTAAATGGAAAAAAGTAAATTAAAAGAGCCAAAGAAATAAACCAATAGGTTTTAGTCCCCATTGGCAGCAGGGAATATCACCCTTCCTAGGCTGATGTAGCATATTCTGTGTTTCAAAAGCAGCTATGACATTTTTCATACTGTTCTTGAAAATATAAGGGGGTAATGAAGGAAAAAAAAATCATTGCATGTCAGTGCTAGCCAACAGCTGGTCACTCATTTTGCTCAGACACATGGCTGTCCCTGGGGACACCAGCGGTCTGGCTTCTACTCTTTGCTCACCACTCTCATCTGGTCAGTTCATTTCATAAAGCTTGTGTATTGCTCTTTGCAAAGGCTTTCAACTGTGTTTACACAAAATTCAAATGATCTCACTAAGTCCTAGCTTTAAATTCCATTATCCTAGTTGCTAGGGGTAAATTGAAAGTTTGTCCTGGTGGATGTAAAAAGTTCTATATTAATTTCTACAAAATAGATCCCATCTTGCTGTTTGTTTAGAAATGTAAAAAAATAAGACTTTAAAAAAACGTTGAGAGACATTGTGGTTAGAAAAATAACTTTGCCTGCATAAATCAGCAGAGTGCTGACATATGTCTGCAGGCAACACAACTTTCCCTAGATGTACACATGATCACTTGCTTCTTTCTCCTCAACAGCTAGACATGAGGGATGGCAAGGGACCTCACCAGGGGGCAGTTCTGAGTGTTTGGGGTACAGCTGCCATTTATCAGCCACATTAGTCTGTGATCTGGTAGATTTTGTTGTTGGCTCTTAAATACTGGGTAGGCTGTTGGATTTCTACCCTAAGTTCAATGGGTATTGCATAGTGTTTAAGGTAATCGTTTGATTTCTTTATTGTGAAATGTAACTCGGAAAGCTGTAAAGCTAAAAAATAACCTTAGGACTATGTTCTTTGACTAGTAGATACCAGGAGTAAAGCCAGATTTGGTATCTCTGCTTTCTTGAAGAACGTATAATGATTATCCACCTACAGAAGTGGGTGTTAGCAGATAGTTCTCAGGAATTCAGTGTATTCCTGCATCTCAGATGCACAAAAAATGAAACCACCTTGTCATAATGGCTTAACCATCTTTTCAAAAAATACTAACAGTACCAGGTATGCTAAACTGCTTGCTATGAGCTCTCTAGCAGCAGACCCAGCCATAGCTTGAGGCATTTCCCAACAATGTGTCAAGTGATCAATCT
The DNA here is from genome assembly GCA_020745775.1 of Theristicus caerulescens. Taxonomy (NCBI): domain Eukaryota; kingdom Metazoa; phylum Chordata; class Aves; order Pelecaniformes; family Threskiornithidae; genus Theristicus; species Theristicus caerulescens. Next base: position 130,424,644 of record CM036558.1, on the reverse strand, counting down.
GTTACAGCACCAATATTTTCCTCTTTAAGGCAGGTCTTTCATCACATTGGAAATGACAGAGTTGCTGAGGTAATCCAAGACAGTTTAGAGTGATGTGTATTAATACAAGACTGTACCTAAGTGATATCTGTTCCTTCAAAATTCCATTACAGCTGCGTAACACATGCTTAGCTACTTATTAAAATCTGGTTTTTATGTGTTGGTTGTCCCAGTCCTTCCAGAAATGTCCAATGACTCTTTATTAGTTACTTCACCTTCACATGTCCTGGGCAATCATTACTTCTTTTTACCCATTTCCTTCTTAACAGCAATTTAATACTCTGAAAGAAATGAGTAATGGGAAAGAATATTACTGTTGTATGTATGATAAATTAAAAGCATCTATTTTCCTTGAAAAGATGAAGCAGTTGTAGTACTCTAAGAGGCTTATTCCCTTCTGTGTAAGTGAGTTCCTATACAGGAGGTTAAACTTGGCTTGGAAGCATAGTAATTTCCCCTAAAATTTTAAAGCTGCCAAATTATAACAAGAGTGCTTTCAGAAATCTTCCTTCTTAGGCATATACCATTTGTTAAGTTAGGTCAACAGCAGCCAAGCAGAATGGCCTGAGGTCCACATCTCTGGGTACATCAGTGTTATTGCAGCCATAACCTGGAGTCTGACTGGCTCAAAAACTTTAAGGCCATGAAGCTGTTGGAAGACTTAGGAGTTTTAAGGCTTGGGACTTGTCTACAGGGAAAGCTCAGCAGCGGTGAGAACCAGAACTGAAGAGCTCAGACAGAAAGAAGGATCAGAGACTAACCAAGGGGAGCAGATGTTGACTGGAGAGAAAAGACTAAAGAAAAGTGGGGGAAGGGAAAATGGCTGCCAGAAAGAGGCGGAGTAAGCTGTTTCAGAATTCAGTATTTATTAGTAGTACTGAACCCAACAACCAATGCATTCTTCTGAATCACTTACTGGCAATATTTAATGCTTACCCATATATGCATTAAGGATTCTTGCAACAAAAGTGAGTCCTACCAGAGCTGTAGCTGCAGTACACCAAAGGCAAGACCTGGTGCCTGCTTGCTGAGAACAGCAGCAGCTTGGGAGCCTTCCTAAAACAGCGAGGCCGGCAAATGCACACTCACCAGTGTTGCTTCTAGTTGGCCAAGTATCTTCTGAGCAGACTCAGAAGCTTCAGGAAAGTAGGAGAGTTCACCATATATATAAGGGACAAACTTCTCTCAATGTCAAGGGAAATTCTACTGCATAAAATTCCCAGATAATGAGGAAGCTGGAGATAAAGAAATTTTTCAAAAGGGTGTTCTGGTATGGAACTGTAGAAATAAAGATATTGCATGACCTCCAAGGTCTCTTGGAAGAGAAGAAGTACTGATTATCAACAGTACAAATTCAAAAAATCAAAATGTATGAAAATGACAGAATTAGCATTGGCCACGCAAATTTATTCAGCCCTCTTTCGTATGGATTATGCTGATGATGTCTTAGTTACACAATCACCCCCTATATTTTCTGTGGTCTCTGGCCTCCCATAGTTCATTACATGGATGGTGGTCATTGAATGGACAGCTATTCAGTCTCTTGTTTCCGGTTTGCAAAGTTATGTTCACGGAGATCTGCTAAAGAAAGTGCATAAAATGAGCTGCTATTATCTAGAACCTTCTGAGCATGTACAAACAGCTATTTACTTCACAAAATTTGTGCAAGTTTTAATGGATAAAGCAAAAGGCATGCCCCTCATATGAAGGTCACTTCTCTTCTGAAGTCCCCTCTTTAACGCATGGGAACACTGGACTCTTCAAAGCCCATTAAATGTTTAAACATACAAAAGCAATGTATCTTATCTAAATCTTGTCCTCAGAAAGAGACTATTTGTTTTGGCAAAAAAGAATTGTTTTGATCTGAGGCAGATACTTGGTATGGAAGATGTCAGCCTGAATGGTTTAAATTAGAAGGAATGAACAAAAGCATTTATATAGAAACGGAGGGTCAAGCTGGCGCCTTGCTCTGTAAAGAGCAAATCATTCCTATGGAAGTGCATAATCCAGGGAGCAAGTTTAGAAGCAGAGCTCCAGTTCACTGGACATTTTGCAGATGCTGAAAAAGAGCACAAGTACGGTAGCTATCAGAACCTATTTACTGTTGCATTGTGCTGCTGCAAAGAGCCTTAAACTGTCAATTCAATGTTCTGTTATTGGCAGTGATAAAGTCATACGAGTTGTTCCTGAGAGCGAGAGGGAAACGCAGATCCTGAGGGCTGCATTTAACAGGCTTAAGGTGAGTTTGATTATTTTCATCTTCTTTTTCTGATCTTTGTTGAAGACCATAGTGGGTTAACTGACATGCCTTTCCTTTGGCACTTTACTTCAAGCTATTTTATATTCTGGAAAGCAGCCTTTGCCCATTAAATTCCTAATTTCCCAATAAAATAGCGTAGGAATTAGATTCACCATGCCTGACAATTTTAACAAGAAACACTTATTGCCTTCTTAAAATAATATAGGTGCCACACTTGCAAATTTGCTTTTTTCCCTCTTCCACTTCTTGCTAGCATACACAGTCCCATGTTTCACTATCTGGCTGATGGTTTTATTTAAAACACTGAGTTAATTCAAGACGTGGACACACACAGGAATAGGAAAAAGGAAGTGGCTTCAATTTGAGAATCTCTCTGGCAGAATAATTTTCTAGAGGCAATTGAGAGAGTGTCTACGAGACTCACTAGCAAGCCAAAAACTTTTTTCCCTGGCCTTTTCTTGCAAATATAAATGAAAAGCAATAGTGCCACTGTAGCAGCGCAAGAGCACTCTGCAGCATGGTGCTTTGCTGGCACAGCTAACGAAGGCACAGGCAGTCTTTCCACAGCAGTGTGGCCCATTATCTCAGAGGAGAATGGGGAGTACCTGTAAGCCAGGCCTCTGGGCCCTGCGACAGCATGGAAAGGACTGCACCATGCACATGCACTGCCCTCAGGCACTGGCAGAGGGACAAGTCTCATTAATAGTCTCCAAAACACAGCCTAACCAGAGCAGAACCAGGGAAGTAACAACTTGATCACTGTGTTGGGTTTGTTCCAGGAGTTGAACGCAAGTCCCAGGCTCTGCTTCTTCCGCTGTGTTAGCTCATACTCTGCTTGAGTTGACTTCTCCCTGTACCTATGAAGGTAAAGGAGTTTGACGGGCAGCCTTACAGGCAGCACGGGCACAAGCTAAAGTCATTTGGCACGCCAAACTCAAGCCTTCGTTTGTGTTTGGCTGAAAAGAGCTGTATGGACATAGACGAAGGAACATGTTGGTAACTTTGGCAGTCCTGTGACATACAGTTTTGGGTCACAGCAGAACACTGGTGGTACCAAAGTGATGGGAGCATGTGCAAAACCTTGGGGATGCCCACTGCCTTCAACTCCAGCAAACTATTAGGTATTCTGTGATGTATCTCTGTCTCCGTTGTTGAAACCTCATGTAAATGACTGTGTTCTCACCGAGGCAAAGAATGAAGGTGCATATAATTTTCTAGTCCAGTAGTGAACATCTGGGATACAAGTAAATTAAATCTCAGTCCACATACCAAATCAAACAAAATGAAGATCTTAGAAGAGCTCTTACACCCTCCCAAAAAGCATTCCATCTTTCAGCTATGATGAAGCTTTCTTGCTACCATTTTTTAAGAAAGTGGACGGAGCTACCTTAGGTACCTCAGCCCAGGAGAAGGCTTACTGCTGTGAATACGCCAGCAGACAAGACTCTGATGCCTTACTAGCTTTAAGTAGAAAGGCTGAGGCTCTCTTCATCACCTCTGCATTTCTTAACGATATGTTCAGTTAGTTCCCCACTCAAGATGCTATCTTTTGTAAATCCCAGTCTCAAGACATCCAGCCTGTGCATATGCTGTATGAGGAATGTCAATGTTCAACAGAGGCAGTGTCACAATGCTACGTATTATAGCACTTTGTACTGTAATGCCCAACCCTCCTAAAGAATATTGTCCTATATTTGTTTCTGCAGTGCTTACTAAGGGCCTGACCCTCAACTGTGAATGTTACTGTAATACCCCAAAAAGGATAATTGTTTTACTCCCAATTAGGAAAAAAATTCTAGCCATAAACCCAAGAAATACATATGGAAGCTGGTTTTTGTATTAATTTCTTCCCCCTGGATGCTGGAACATAAAGAGGGAGCACATGTGTTTTTTCCTTTCTCCTCATATTGCAAACCCTGAGAAGCAAAAGGGTTACTCACCTTCCTGCAACTGTTTCTCATTACAGAGCTCCCTTAGGCTCCCAGAAAGAGATTCCTTCACCCAATTCCATCAAAGTGGGAGCAGTAGAAACTTGAATAAATAATTGCATGCTATAACTCTGAGAGCAGGATAATAAAATTTTGGCAAACTGCATCGGAATCTGACTAGTTAATTAGAAAGTGATTGATTCTGATGAGGTAGTAAGCTGAGGAGGTTGAAGGGAAGATTAAAAAAAAAAGAGAGTGTTGACACCCAGTTTCATGAATACAGGCTGGGTTTGCCTGCATTTCAAGTCTTAGGGCTCTTCCATCTGCAGCTGCTTCACTGTCCATCTACATGGGGTCAGACAGAAAGAGACATCTGGAGGGCTAACAAATAATGGATATGTTTAACATTAACTTATCATTATCTTCCCCCCCCCAAAAAAAAACCCAATCTCAAGTTATTCACTCATGAAGGAGTGAATCAGCAATGACACTTCTTAGAAGTGCCAAGTACTCACAATACCAGGAAAAGTCAGTAGCGGCTGCAAGTCATCAGCCCCTCTGAAGAGGGTGTATCTAGATGTGGATGTGAGGGATGTATTTAGAGTTCTGCAATTTTTTAAGTCTCCATGTCAGTCTCCCCTGTCCTTCCCCCACCCCCAGACTTCCAGAGTTGGAAACTCAACTGACAGTGGACTTCATTCAATTTTTAAAACATGAGTCTTTAAGCACAATGCTGATAATGTGCTCAGGAGAAAATAGAAGAAAGTGCACCCAAAAAAAAAACACAACCCAATAGTGCAAAATAAGCTACAAACAAAGCCCAGATATAGTCCTGTTGCTGTCTTAACACACTATGTCTGACAAATGACAGTGATATGAACAGTGGGATCAACAGAGTGATACGAATTGCTGCAATTGCAAGTATTGCACTTTGGATTTTTATATTTTAGAGTCAGAAAAACAGAATTGGTTTAAGACACATCTCCTTTGAATCCATTTTGGTTTGAGCAGTAAATTAATACCAACCTGTCATATTACTCACATGTTCTGTTCCTCAAGAGAAAAATAAAGCTGGAACCAGGATCCTTTCAAGACACAACAGTTTTGTACCTAAATAACCATCAAATAGCACCAATTTAACTTTTTTTCAGAGAAAGTATTTGGGGATTAACAACAAGTAGTTGGTCTATTGAAGAACATTAAGGTTTTATTGAAAGACATTTGAAGACTTCAACCTGAGTTATGATATGGCCTGACAGTTTTCTCCACCGTTGTCAGTATTAGAACAAGACGAGCCAGTGAAAATAAAAGTTACATCGCTTTCGTTCTTGAAGTGAGAAGGATACCTGCACTTGGGTTTAAATTCAGACATATGTTTCTCTCCCCTGGCAAGTTGGTCTATTAGAGATGAGGTATATTTCAAAGGTACCAAAAGTTATGCTCTCTAGCGATGTCAGGATTAGTCCCCATTAGTCAACCCAAAGAAACACAGAAATTGCAGTGCAAAAGTCAAGTTTGGGGAGCCCAGTTTGCCCCCAGTGTGATCCATGCACAACTTAAATGTTTTGAATAAATCCCCAGGACAGTGCAAACAGAGTAGATTCTGCACAAATGGATCGTATTCTCGTTGCAGGATTTCCTTGCATACAACAGACCATCTATGCTGGCAAGGGAAAGAGAAGACAATCCCTCCTGTCCCAGGCTCCCTTCTCACTGTGTCTGGTGGAGGGAGCTTTACTCTAGACTCGTGGTGTTCTGTGCTTATTCCAGCCATTTCCTTCTGCCTTTAAAGTCTACACTTGTAAGGCAGAGTCACGTAGCCTTTGCCTCTGGCCTATCTTTCATAATCCAAAGAATTAAAAGGAAAGCTCATCTCTGTCCAGTTCAAATGAGTGTATCCTTCTGAAGGGCTTTATCACAAAGAAGTCTGAGAAAATAATCCTGATGGTCCTATTACAAAACAGTGTATTTTGGTGTCAGGCAGAGAATAAAGCAAATGTAAAAACAGCCCTTCTTATCGCTCACTGATTTGGACAAAGGGAAAACAATCAGGAAGAAAATAAATGGGCACTTGAAAGAGTGGCAATGTACCTTTTCACTCCTTTTGGTTTATCTGCCTGTTTCTTAATGACTGTCCTTACCACTGATTTTTCCTGAGTAGATTTTGTCATTTACAGTCTGCTCTAGCTGCTTTCTTTCAGAAACAAACACCAGGGCAGTGGGGAAAGAAGTGGGGAGAACTTTGCCTTCTACCACACTGAAGCCAATGCCGTAGAAGTCAGCAGGTTGCAAGGTCCATCCCTTTTGGGAAGAGGATCAGACACAAAAGGAGTCCTTTCTTGAATGTGCATTTATGGAAACCTACACTGAGACATCCTTGAAGGATCATCTTGGAATTGGCTATATGTCTTGATGTATTTGAAGTATCTTAGAATATGCCCCCAGTAATTAACTCAGGCAGCAGTGGCAGTCTAGCCACAGCATAAGCGACAAAACTTGGAGAAGCTGGATGACTCCTCAGGGGCTTTAGTCCACATGGAAACCTTTTGACCTCAAACAGGACTGCTCTTCTACCAATACCTGAGCTGTAAGGTTAACTCATACACTTTTACAGAAGGTGTAGTCCCTTCAGACTTTTTAAATTTAGCATCTGGAGCTCCTTAGGGGGGATATTTGCCCCTTTTTTTAAAAGAAAAAAAAGTCCATATAATGCTTAGTGTAATAAACCCCTGAAACCTGCCTGAAGTGTATAGACTCTGCTACAGTACAAATGCCATTGCCTCTACTGAGTGAATAATGGATAATGAATGTTTCATTCCACACGTTTAACTTTTGGTTCATGAATTGCCCAAAGGCAAATCACATTAGTCATAATCACTTGCTGAGTAATTTCCACAAATTAGCTTTGGTCTGTAGCTCCATTGCCCACAGTGCTTTGTTATTAATCATTATTATAAATTGATTCCTTCATTGGCTGGTTCTATTAACTTGTAGGTAACAAAATATTGCTTTTTTCCCTGATGGGGTGAACGTAGCATGTAGACCTGTACCGCCAGTAAAAATAGCCAGCCCTCCAGATTAAAATTTGTCTGCTGTGAGTTCTGTAAAGTTGCTTAAACTTGCATGTATTCAACCAATAAACTCATCCACAGTAACGAAGCAAAAAGGATGCCTAAATGTACTGCGTTCAATTGGCCACCATCCCGGCCTGCAAAGTAGCAGCAGGAGGTGGCTCTGGCCCTGACCACTCTTGCCCCAGCCAGGCAGAGCAGGGTCCCCCACGGTCCCCCTGCCAGCCCCCGCTCTAGGACCACAGTACCACCATCCCTCCAGAGCAAGTTCTCAGAAAGCTCTTGTGCATCGTGCACTGCCGTGTATGCAACTGTCTTGTAGGGAAATATGTGTCTGAGGTCATAAGAAATGAGGCAGGTGGGGAACAGAGAGTCATGCTCTTTTTCAAGGCAGGAGATGCCAGTTTCTGCTTTTCACTAAGTGATAGAGGTAGTAGCAGCTGGGAGATGCCATCAATAAGTATGCAGCAGTGTGTATCTCTTGTCTCCATCGTGTTCCTACATCAAGTTTCTTTCAGTTTCTGTGGGGAAGAAAAATAAGAGCCTGGTAACTGTGCTTTCCACCAGCAGCACCGCCCCACACCCTTGAACACCTTTTGCACAGTCCCTGTGCCAAAGACCACTGGAGCAGATACAACGGTAAGTATGTCAGGGGTAAATGATGGTGGAGCTCCTCCTCCAGCTTTCATGTAAGATGACAAGTATGTTGCATAGCAGTGTTAAGGAACATTTTCATATGGTTGTGATAGACTAAAATGCAGCAAATTCTTTAGTAATTCAAGTACAGACTCAGGAGTTATTTATTTTTCTAGCTATAGATTACTGTCACAGTTTTTGAATTGGCTGCTGCTCTAACACAATCACAGGCACTGATCTTAAATTTTAGATGTTCTGCTGCAGTCCTTTGCTCTTATAAATACTCTCTCTTTTTATAGATATGGTACAAATCTTTGTTCCTGACCCAGTGTTTAAGACCAGAAATACCTTTTGGCAGGTTCACTGTTTCACCCTAATCATTTGCAAATTATTACAGTAATCAGCAAATGAAAGAGAAATATTTAGGATGATAGTACCACAGTGACCTGAGTATTAGAGAACTGCCCGCTCTCTGTCCCCCGGGGCTCCTCTTGTCCATCCGTTGTCCCTCTGCCTCATACACCTCTCCAATGATTGGCTCTTGTCTCCTGCTCTTTCTTGTTTAGGAGACAATTTGAGGAGCCTGTTGCTGATTTATGAGCCCTTTCATGGTTTTAATTCTGTTGGACCTGACTGACAGAAACAAATGTCACATTCCCAAGTGCTTTGCAAAGAAACCGGGATTTGCTCGGGTCCTCAGACCCAGCAGATTCTGTTTATCTGCTCTGGAATTTTCCTTTGTAAGCGTTATTTTTGAAGTGCTACTTCATTTGAGCCTTGACTGATAACTTCTACTCCATCGGTGGTCTACAAGCACTTTTTATCACATACGCCTGACTGGGATCGGGGCTGTTTGTATAGGTAGCAAAGAAGCTACTGCTCTATGCACATTCCTGGCATAATAGAGTTAGACCACTCATTCTTCAGTAGCTTTTACAAAAGAAATTCCTGGGCACAGCCAGGCACTTTTTTAACTTTGGGAGGAGCCAGCCTAGCAGGCCTTGAAGCCACAACTCCATTCCCTTTTGTTTGTTTTCTAGCCCCTACAGCAGCTGCTTATCCATTGTAATCCCTGAATTGATCCTGTCATTGCAGTTCAGGGAATCAGAAAAGTATCTCATAGGGGAAAAGGATCACTTGGCTATAAATCTGATAGTTACAGCTCCATAGGCAAATGCTGAAAAAGGCTTCAGAGAACAAAAGCTTGTCTGAAAATGCAGTAAGAAGGCCTGTCAGCCCAAATGGAGCTCTTCCTACTTTGCGGAAGGAAAGAATTAGCTCAGTAGCCAGGGCTGTGTGCATTTTACATTGCACATACAGCAAATAAATATATCTATATAGCCAGATGCTTTAGTCAGCAATCCAGATTTTACCCTAACTCATAGTTAGGGTTCCAGTCAGACATGCATAGAATATTTCAGATACACAGGGAACATCAGGTGACAACAGAGGTTATTCATCAATATTTCAGAATACGTGTCTGTAAACCACTTGCCAGGCTCAGGAGGAAACTTTTGTTCCAGGAAAACTTCAGTAGAAAGATGCAAGATAGAACAGGAGAGCCCAAGTAGTGTATTGTTCTCACAAGACACAGAAAGTCTGGACTTTCTGAGATGGGAGGAATCTGCTTCCTCTTTTACTGGTGAGGAAGCCTGAGTCCGAGCTCAACAAAGTCACTGGCACAGCCCCAGTGGGAGCAGGATCAGACCCAGGGCTTACTATTCCATTTCTTATGCAGTGCAGCAACAACTACAAAATGAACCAAGCCATAAATAGTTTAATAAGAAACAAAATAGGGTTTTGGTTGGGTTATTTTAATGAGTCTGATAAAGATCGTTTCACGTCTTTCACATATACTTAGCCCAGTGGCATCTGTACTTGTAAGAACGGATATTCAATTACCATATAATTGTGTATGAGTTTTTCCTCAGTGACTCTCTTGAGGAATAGCCTACGAGTTCTTTTCTGCAGTGTAGAGCCCTGTGTAAAATTATACCGGTGTAAGTAGAGTGGCAAGGCCATTACTGCATTATAGTTCCACAAAGATCTGCAAAACTCAAAACTTCAAGCTGTGCATTGTTCGCATTCTGTTCCTGCCAGTGTTACGGCTGCTGCAATCCCATGAATCAATCCCGATTTATTGGCACAATTATTCTTACCAGCCTCACTGAAAAGCAAATAAATACTGAAAAGTTAGAGCCAATTAAATGTCTAGGGTGCTCAATCAGCAACTTAAATTACTTTGCACCAGCAACTAGGACTACCTTGTAAGTCCTTCTAGAAAGCACAGGGAATCCCACACTTAATTGCCACTGGACCATTTGGCTGCACATAAAGGGCAGCTGAAGGAGATTTGCAGTCAGGACTGTCAATTAAGTTCCTTAATTGGCAGGAGCAAGTGAGGATGAAATCAGTCCTGATCCTGAAAATATTTGTAAGGGTGAAGACATTAGAGAGGAGTAGTTCTACTCTTTCCACACGAACTACAGCACAGCTATAATTATCCACCAGTGTCAGAGTCAACAGGAGTCATTCTTCCTTCATTCTTTCCTTGCAAATGTACCAACAGAAGCCTAAAATTCTCTTGCACATTATATATGTGCATGCGAGGGGTGTTTGTGTACATGCATATATGTAACTATGTTTGTTGTGTGTTATGTGATGAAGCCTCCGATAGTCGGACCTCTGACAACATCAGTGACACTTGAGCAGTTTCTACTTCTATTCTCTACCTTCTACTGTCAGATTTCTAACTGAAAACATGTCTAATGAGTTTCAGGACTGCTTAGGGTGTTTCTGTGTCTATACACAAGCATATGGATGTAAATGGAAAACCCATAGATCCTGAGAGAGCCCATGACACGTTGATAGAGCCCATGAGCAAAGAGCATCACTGCTTGCATTACTGACTGCACATTCCCTTTTACAAGAGGCTCAGAAATGCCAAGTCGTTTCAACTGATGGCATCATAACAATAATTACATTCTGAACTTTACAGTTGACAGCATTTCTCAAAGAAATCTGCTCGTAGTGATGTTAAGGACAAGGCCAGCTTTGGCACATGTATTGCTGTATACAACTCAGTAAGTATAAAAACTGGAATTGCTAGGTAATAAAGCATAACAAAATGACTGTCTTCATGGGGTATAACACAGATAAATCATATAAACAATTTTGCCGAGATACTAAATGTAAATTATGGCAGAGTTATTCTAGTTATTTTCAATGACAAGCATCAATCATCTCTTTTGATCGATACACTATTGCAGACCTGATGAGAGCACTAAGGATCTTCCTTTCAGGCTAAATGGAAGAAGACATTAAACAGCTGTTTACGAAAGGGTAGTGAGGAACAACTGGAGGCTACTGCCCAAGAAAATGGCTTTAATTACAAAGTATGAGCTGGACTAAGCCCTGTGGTCTAAAGAAGCTGGGGATTTCTTTCAGTGACTTGAATGAAAAAAAGGACTGTGGGATTTATGCAGCCATGAGTGTGTTCCTGGGGAAAAGCAGGGAGGCTCCTTTCTACTTGGGCTCCCTTTCCACAGGCACAGAATGAGCTGGAGGAAAACCTGGAACTAATGAAGGAAAAAACTCCCTGCTCTGGTTTCTGTCTTGGCAGGGCAACAGAGCTTTGTGTACGCCATTTGTGATATGTAGGATTATACCAACGAAATGTTTGTATCCTTGGAAAATTATTTGCATCATTTTTCATTTTGGAAGAAATTCTGAATTCTCTTAGCTCAGCACTCAAATCTTTTTAAAAATATTTGTCCCTTTGCCTTGTGCTGACTTTTCATCACTATACTGACCAAAAGCTAAAGACATGACTAATGAGTTCAGGGTAGCTGTAGCGTGGAAGGTGTCCAGGTAAGAGCTGACACATTTATATTCTTGAGCTGTCTTTAACACCTCGGTTTAAAGAGAAACTGCCTGCAAGGAAACCCAAAGAGTGTTGGCTTTTCTAAGCACAAGTTGAACCCCAGGGACTTTTATGGGATGAGTGAGGTTGAAAAAAGAATGTGCAGTTAAAAAAGAATACTTACTATGTAGTCACAATTAATAATCTCTTATACCTTCTTTGTTAAATAAAGCAATAATGTTTTTAAATCCTCTGGGAAAAGGGAGCTGTCTGTATGCTTTTACTTACCGTTTCTTCTCATAGAAAGCAAGTCAGGATGCTCATGTCTCCAGTGAGATTCTGGGAAAGAGCATTCGCTGGGCATCTGTGGAGCCACCACTGTCCCTGAGACCAGGTACCCGGCATCACACCTGAGTGCCGCAGCAGGTGCCAAGTAATTGGTCTCCAGTTCCCAAGTCAGTCTGCTGAAAAATCCTGCCTGGGCTCTGCTTATTGTCCAGAGGCTTAAAACACCCCAAGACCCTCTAAAGGCAACCTGCTTCCTGCCAGATAGGAAAAGACGTGCAAAGGAGACAGTTCTGCAAAGAAGATGAGAATATTTAGGTTTGCAGACATACTCTAAAACATATCTCTTTTCCTCTACCTTCACGATACCAGGTGAATTTTGAGGTTCAAATATTTGGCTGTGTGTTCAGGGGCTTCTGTAGGATTTCTGCATCTGTTTGTTTTGTAGCTGGAGAATATTCCCTCCACCTAGCATATCCCACCACTCACACAGCAAATAAATGTCTTTTGGCACTGACTGGTATACCATCCATAATACCATGTAATAGCTAATATGTAATGTGTGGGAATAACGACACCCCATCACAGATAGTAAAGAGGATAGGAGAACAATTAATATCACTACCACTCACTAGCTAGCAGAGCCCAGTGTGGAAATCCAAGGCATGCTTGCCAGAGGAACGATGCTGAAAGAAGAGTGATGACTCCAGTGGAGCCCTCAGTATCCATGGGAGATGCAATGATGAAGTCTCCTAAAGTTGACAGTGGACTTGCTCAGTCCAAACATGCCTGCTCTGAAATCCATCTTCTGTTTGTCAGTTTTCATGCGCTGTCTCTATGTCACGCCAAGGACAAGCTGAAAGCTGTAATATAAAGAAGATGTCTGTTGGAGAAATGTGTTTCTTGTTATATGCTTTATAAAGCAAAATCAAGTCAGCAATTGAAGTGGTGCTCTGGATAGCCCAGGTAACATCTCCCAGATGAGCATTGAACACTTCGTCTACATTGCAAAGGATGAGAAGTGGGAGTCAAATGGAACCAAACTACCCAAACAGGGAACTGAGCTGAAGAGAAGTGATTTGCATTCTAAAAATGGAATTTTTTTGTCTCACTTCCAGGACAATGCCGGGAGTGAAATATTGCATTTTTTGCCAAAAGAGGATAGCAGTGTGCAATACATAACGCTGATTTCATTAGTTATAAGAAGACTGCTTCTGCTTTTGATATTCCCTTGTAGCCAGTAATGTGAGGGGCAATTAGAATACCTCAGAAGTGAAAAAGCATGGTGATGTTGTAACCAACAGTGTGAATACTGGTTGGTTTACTCCCTCCACGATGATGGAGAAATTCACCAAAACTAATCCTAAGTAACTATCAAGAAAAAAGACAAGTTTCAGGTGTATCTCAATCATGACTTTTTTGTTCCATTTTTGTAACTTCTATTTTCAGTTTTGTGTGCTTAGCTATTGCAGTTGGCCAGGAGACACTTCAGTTGCTCTTAGCTTGTGTATAACAATTTGTTGTTATTTTTATAAAGATGGCTCAAGCTGAGCTGATTGATACGCTGTTACTCCAAGAGCAACAAATTTGCCCTCTGTGATATGTATTCTTAGGCATAAATCTTAAAAGTCAAATACACATTTCTAATTAATCATGTATGAAATCAACCCTGTTGAATTAGGGGGGAATTTCACTGAATGCCTATAATTAATCAAAATACGAAAGATAGATAAACTAACAAACATAAGGGGTTAGCACAGTGAGATGATCTTTATTTAGAAGCAGCATTTAGCACCATTTAATTCATGAGTTCGGTTTCTACTGACCATCTGTCATAGCTGCTGTCAGCTTCACAAGCCTCGTGAACTTTGCCAGTCCTGGTGTTAGACTTCAAAAGATGCTGCGCCCACCCACCACTATCACACGGATCCAGAGACCATATTGTGGCAGCGTGAAACAAAGAGTGGTTTTGGCAGGAATAGAAGAGGCTGCCCCTGTGTTTCAGTTTTTCTCCTTCCAAAGTAGCAAGCATTTAATTGGATTAACTGGACTAAAGTCAGTACTGGTTGAAGAGGTAGCATGAGGTTCAGCATCAGATGCCTTCTTGGTAATCAGAATATTCTTACTCAGAGCCATTTGAGAAATGGTGGGAACTGAACCCATGTTGCAAGATTGTACTCTATTCTCAAATGAGGTTTGTAGCAAGACCAGGTGAAATGCATTAGATATTTCTAAAATAGCTTGTATGGCATAGAAGAAGTCAGCAGCTGTTAAAATATAGATTATAAAAACCTTCTTAGAAACCTGGAAAGCAAGTAAGGCAAGGGACACTCATGAGCTGCATCCATGATTTTCATCCATGCAGCCTAGCACAGCTGATTGCAGTAAACTTCAAAAGATATTTATCAAGTATTAATTCTTTTTGAATTCTCTTTAAGAAATGTGGGGATGTGGTAGTCCCTATCAATTCCCCTCTTTGTATTCAGCCCACAAACATATATTTTTAAGGCCTGTAGATCTTGACATGCGTATTTGTCACATTGACACAGAGGTTGTTGCTGAGACTCCTTTCCATCGTCTCCTGTGACTATCCAGCAGCTGTGGGAAGAGGTTTGTTAACTTCTGTTCTCACCGCTGTCCTCACACTGGCTGAGGAGGAACTGTTCTCACCTCGGTTGAACGTGCATCTGCTGTTGGTATGGCTGAGCAGGACACCACCATTTTGCTACAGGGTGCAGAACACAGAGTTTAAAATCCCTGTTTGCAAACTTTCTTGCTTTCTTGAAAATTCATGTTCTGGGCTAAAATTTCCGAGTGTATTTCAGATTTGGCAGCAAAAGAAAGTAAAAATGGACACGAAGCATCCCTTAGGTATGCGCAGATATAGATGGCACATTAATAATTGTCGTATCATTTAGTAGCTATCATTTTTTTACAAGACTGTAATCATTTGATTATCTTAATCCTGTTATTTTGACATTTCACATAAAATTTTTGGGTAGATCACAGCTTCCTTCATAGTATTGGTGACCTTCTGTTACTGACCTCTAATCCGCTTATCATCAAGAATAAAACTTGGGTACACTTTGCAAACAACACTGGTATATGCTATGCTTTCCACCTCTCTTTAGCGTTCTTTTCTTTTACTGGCCTAGTGAACATAGAAAATACCTTGTGAAATAAAAAAGACTCATGGACTCCATAGGAGCTAATACATAGGGAACGTATAGTAGTCTGAGGAGGCACATGAAGTTGGAGGTAGCTTTTGTTTTGAGCTGTTTGAGGAATGTTGGCACATTCCTGAGACTGTTCTCTCTTCCCGTTGGCAAATCTCCCATGAGAGTTGTGGTAAGCTGGACGCAATCATTCCTCAAAATCTGCTCCATTAGCATAGATGTCGAGCTGGACCAGCCAATACAGTTTTATTGTCTATACCATACCTAGAGTGTTTGCCTACATAGCTTCAAGCGTGCCATCTCCTGGATTTCCCCACCTACACTGAATGCATATGAATTACAGGTTGGTTCCTGCACTACAGGTGGACCTGTGGCAGCCCAGCAGCCCCTTCCACATCGTTGAAGGTACGGTCACCGACGTGCGAGTACCACAGAACACGTCCCGAAGTCTGCTGCCCTACCTCCAGCAAGCAAACATCCAGTACACGTAAGCCTGTGCTTCGCTTTCTGTGCCTCGCTCCAGAGATCTGGCCTCCAAGGCAGGTCTGCATCTACCACGACAAGTGCGCTTGAAAATACGTTCCACATCATAGCAATTAGACTGGCAGACAGCTAGACATTGCCAAGAAAACAACCATTTTAATGGGAGAACAGAAAAATCTCCCACAGGCAGGCAGTTTTAATTAAATGTCCTCCTTTGGAGTCAAGCTGAAGTGTTTTCAATGTATATGAAATCACATCTGTTAAGAGAGGGATGGTAATTACTAATTCTACAGCCTGCTTTGCCTCTCTCTGTATTTAACAGGAGCAAGGTTTGTTTACAAGTGTGCTGCAAACGCGGAGGCAAGCCTTCTTCATGAATTATAAAGGAATGTACTAGTTCTGTTTTATAACTCTCCATTCCTCATGACCCTATGCAACTCATACAGCACAAATACATGCTAAGGATCACACATTATTTATAGCATTTCTTAAAAGCATTCAAGATGGCTTTGGAGTATACTTATCATTCATATTTATCAATATGATATACTAGACAAGAGTAATGATCTTGTCATTAAAGCCTTTTCAGTGAGATGCTGAAGCATCTGAATAATCAACTGATGAGTTATTTGACTTCTCAAACATTTGCTGAACAAAGCCCTACGTGAGGCTATTTATACATATTTCTCAGAAAAGTATGGCACAAATCATACTGAACTCTTATCAGAATTCCATTTTTATTATAACAATGGTCTCTTACTAATTTGTCATTCTAAAAATACAAAAACAAATGTAACAAAATTAATTATGCAGGCCCAGTAGCTGAAGTTCAGAGTGACTTTCATGTGGGTTCAACACTGCTTCGGTTTTGTTTGTGTTTAAAAGTGAGATGGGGATTTCTGTAATTGTTTTCCTGTGCTTATACAAAAACTGTCCCCTAATTACTGTGGCCCGGCAGTTGTATTCACGTCTGCTGCTGTTCCTGCTCACAGTAATCACCTTCAATGAAATGACAGAAGGCCATTTTATATGTTATAAACACTCCCCGTACTTGAAGGCCTTTACTTAGGTTGCAGAGCAGAATGTTCAAGCACAAGAACTGCGAGAGCGAAAGGTCTCTGCAGTCTACCTGAAACAATGTGCTACAAATGCTAGGACATTACATTGATTTTCCACAGGGAAAATTTCCTCTCTGACATTTGGCACACAAGTGTGCACTTAGAAGGAAGCTGGGCAGCATTTTGTCAGCTCTGGACTGTTTCTTTGCTCTGCCTCTTCATCTCCCCACTGCCCGTTTTGGACTCCTTGTCCGCTGGGTCCCAGCCATCAGAAGCAAAAGCCTGCCAAGCCTTGGATGAGCATGTTCTTGTCCTGACAAGCCTCTGAAGACGCGTAACTCCACAAGAGCCAGCAGGATTTGCCATGAGAGCAGCAATAGATAGAGTGAGGGAGCCGCAGGAGCGGGGCTGCCGGGACAGCCGGGCACAGCCATGCCCACAGCGCAGCTGGGGTGGGGACCACAGCCCTGAGCTGAGTGCAGCTCCACAGCCAAGGGGCTCAAGCGCCAGGCAAGGTTTCATACAGCTCCTTTGCTTGTGGCTGTTTTTCGCAATATTTTTTGTTTTAATTTTTGTCACACTATTTGCGAAGGAGTTAAATTGCTGCATCTCTTTTGGAACTGGAAAATCTGAGGCAAACACCATATAAAACTTCAGCATGACAGAGTGATGCTTGCCTAAATTATGACAAATTTCTGAAGACAGGAAGCATTAAGCAGCCCTAATAATGAACAAGGTGACCAGCCCTTGCCTGTTAAGACAGGCTTATCTGTCCCAGTGTTTGACTTTATGACAAGATGGTCATGAAAACAAGCCAGGCATCAGATAAACTCTTACTGCACCAAGTTGCCTCGCTTGTAAGTTCTCTGGCAACGAAGCCACTTAGGTTGTATTGAGACCTGAGATTACTTAAGAGCCTTGTGTTATAAGCACACACAGCACACAGTCATTTAAGAGTTAAGAAAGATTATCAAATCTCATTTGGAGTACAGACACATAAACAATCAGGAGCTGTGAAATTAAATCTATTATTAAGTGAACAGAGCTTGATCCTGATAGGTACTTACACTAATCAGAATTCAGCAAAGCAGGCAAGTATTTTTTTAAAATATTAGATGTCCTAATGACTTGAATAAAACCACTGCTTTAATCTAACTACAGGCTTAAATGCTTTACAGTACTGGTCTTAGAGTGTATAGCACTTTGCAAGTCAAGACTATAAGCCCTTAGTTTGCTGAATGAAAGTTGCTGATGTAGAACAATGTAATTCTTAATTATACAATTACTTCACTAATACATTTGAAGATGGGGATAACCTTTACTTTGATATTATATGTAGACAGACCTATTCTCTTTGAGATATCTGCTGCACGGCTGAGTTAGGATCAGAGTGAATGCAGTTTCTTTCCATCTTTTCCAATCATTGCAGCTAATGCCTATAAAACTTTAAAAGGTCGAATGTGACCACTGTTTTACAGGAATGATGAATTGGTGGTATGGTGATTACACATTGCCATGCTTTAGGAGAAGGAGGTATACAAGAATGACTCTCAGTTTTACAGCGATGTTGTTACTGATGTCAGTGACAATATTCCCAGCTCCTGCCACTGTGTGATGGAAAGGATAGATGCTCCAACTTCTTCAATATAATTCTTTTTAGATGTTTTCTGTATTATATTTTTATATTTGTATCATTTGGTTTTGCCATCAAATAGGAAAGTTTGCAGCTTACACCAGTTTCTGCATTTTGCTCTTAATGCAAAGAACCGCTCACTTTTTATGCAAGCATATTTAATTTTCACTTAGTATTGTTTCATGTTTTTCCTGAGTTATTTTAAAATAACTGGCAAACAACTATTGCAGAGTACATAATGTAAACAACAAACCACACTTAAGATTTTTTCTTTGTTTGTTGTTTGTTGTGTTTCAGACAGAATTATAATGCTGCCAAGTCCTTCATTTTTTTGGTTTGCCTCTACAACTTGTAGGTATATGTAATGTTCCATGCCAGTGCAATAACTCCCAAGAGAAAGTATGTGCATGTTTTTCTAAGCCTAAAAAGATTTTTTTTATGGTTTTTAAATCAATTTTTGAAGATCCATGATCACGTAGTATAACTGGATTATAAAAGAAGACAGCAAATGCTGTACCATAAACAAATGAAAGTGGTTTCTTCTTCACATTGGCTATGTTATTTACATCATTCTGTTTTATTTGCTTAACAAGCTCATTGTGTTCTTTGAAGACACTGTTACATTTCAAAGCAGCCGGAGTATTTATTTGGCAGCATATATTCAAATAAGCCCGAAGCACTCTATTGTCAAAATATAACAGATGAAGTAACGTCAGGATTGTTTAGCTCCTGCTGTATTTCTTCTAAATGTGATTGTTGTTCTGCTTTAGCTTGTGTATTCTACTAGTTTTTCAGTAATACTGCTATATTTTTTTACCTAGGATTCTCATACCAGACCTACAGAAGGCAATAGAAAACCAAACTGGACTGAGGTCATATAGGAGTCGAAGGTCCCTCTCTGGGTATAACTATGAAGTATATCACTCCCTGGAAGAAGTATGTGGAAATTCATATTGTTCCTCTTATCTGCTACACTGTTGATTTTACTAAGGCTAAAATTTCACTCTCTAAAAGTTATGGTTACATCTTCATCTTCAGAACTGTTCTAAATGTTTCTTCTTCAAAAATAGGCACCTTCTTGAAAATATTTTTTAAAAAAATATTTGTATTCAAGGCTTATCTTTACATGTAACTATCTTTGACAGCTTCTGAGTTTTGTTTTTAAAGTAGGTCTTTTTCTCTGATGGAATAAGAGATTTCAGTGATTAGTCTCACCAAGTCATTTAAGTAAGCAATATGAGTAAATGCTTAAGTATTTGCAGAAGAGGCCCAAAGACTTAAAAACACTTAGATCCAAATTCATGTATAAGGGATACTATCCTGGAAGATAGCTGGGTAAATAATTTCTGTTGATTTCAGTGTGCTCACATACGCAGTTTCAGTCTGCACCAAAACAAAGTCACTAGGCTGAGCGTGGAGGGTGCTGCACCTCAAAGAGATCTGGTGCCTGTGAAACAAATATTGCAGGTAGCATTGAATCCTGCAGGTCAACCTGTTCACCATTCTGTGTCCTGGCAGGCAGGCACAGGGACCTACTTTCTTCATTCCATTAATATTTAGTGGGAATGGCAAATTAGCCCCATCCCCAGATTTTCGATGGACAGCTAATGCATTCTAGTAATATCCGAAAATAAAATGGGAAAAAAAATCCCATGTCACTGAAGGCTGCATCCAGCCTCTGGCAACAGAGCTATGAGAGCCCAATGATAGGTCAAGTGTGAAAACAAGAACAAACAAACAAACAAACAAACAAAAAAGACAAAAAGAAAAACTACAGGAAAATCCAAAAACATACAGAGGACTAAGAGCTGAGATTAATAAATGCATTACAGCTGCTTCCCATGAAATGAAAGACTGAAGCAACAAGTTTATTTCTGTATTTGCAGATCCAGGGTTGGATGCATCATCTGAATAAAACTCATTCAGATCTTGTTCACATGTTCTCTGTTGGAAAATCCTATGAAGGGAGACCACTGTTTGTACTCAAGGTAAAGATTAAATAGTCATTAATCAGACTAAAATCTGGAATCAGAGACAGCCATTTTGTTACTTATGTTACATCGTGTACACTGGAGAGGCAGGTTAACAGTGTTTCCTAAGGATGAGCTGCTAAGGTCTAAGTATCTCTCTGAACGTCGTCTTTAATGAACAAAAAAATAAAAAGCTGGAAAACTAAAAGTTGAATCCTATTGACTTGGATTGGATATGCATGGAGATAAATTACAGGACAAGTTCAATTAGCAGGATTTGGATTTAAGGGAATTGGAAAGTTTTGTGTTTACAGACACCTTGGAAGGCAGTTATGCTGGAGAGGGACCCTAGAGCACTCTGGAGCCCTTCTCAGCATGTGCCACATACGCTTCCTTTTTAGCTACTGACAAAATTTCAGGGCTTTGTGCTATCAACTCACATTATTAGGACCACAAATTAGAGGGTGTCAGCAAGATGCAAAAAAAAATTTTACTTTCAATGTACTTTCTTTTCATCTACTGTTGCAGAGTTCTGAAAATTTTATTCTGCATCAGGCTATTCCTGTAGAATTGTTTTTCCTCACCCTGCTCCATGTGATATTTAAGGATATCATTCCTCATAAAAGAGGAATTGACATATCTCACTTTCCCTGTAATTTTTTTTCCATAGATCAGCTTTATTATTTTGGCATACCTGCATATCATTATTGTGGCCATACCTTTGAAAACAATAAATTTGTGTTCCTTTATATGAGGAAATTCAAAATGGTTCAGTGTTTCTAATATTCTATTATTTTCTCATTATTGTGTCTCATTAATGTCATGAGATGTATTGATATTTCTATGAATATTCACACTTCAAGGTAGGTAAAAGATCGCGGCCCTACAAGAAAGCTGTCTGGATAGACTGTGGGATTCATGCAAGAGAGTGGATTGGCCCTGCCTTTTGCCAGTGGTTCGTGAAAGAAGTAAGTGTTTAATAATTTACAGTCATGCAGTGCCTTCAGTTCAGTAAACATTGCTTTTTTGCCGTAACCGATCTAACATGTTATTAATAAGAAAGATAACTAGCTATTATACTGCTTTTTTTGTATTTGTTGAACACTTAAGTGCTTGATAAACGAAGCTGATAGCGACAGCCAGACATAGCTAGGCACAGGACAAAAATATGCCAGACACATATTGTCAGAGATATGAAGTAGGATTTTATTCCAAGACCTAAAAATGTGAAGATTGTAATTCTGGTAATGGTCCAGGTAAATCAGTGCCAGTGTTTACTGCTTCAGATCAGTTCAGCTATATCTTTGCTTTAAGGACTTAGATTAAGACAGACATTTCTCTTGTGTAATTCCATAGGAATAGGAAGCTAAAATCATAGAATCATAGAATAGGATCATAGAATTGTTTAGGTTGCAAAAGACCCTTAAGACCATGAAGTCCAACCGTTAACCTAACACTGCCAAGTCCACCACTAAACCATGTCCCTAAGCACCACATCTACACGGCTTTTAAATACCTCCAGGGATGGGGACTCAACCACTTCCCTGGGCAGCCTGTTCCAATGCTTGACAACCCTTTCAGTAAAGAAATGTTTCCTAATACCCAATCTAAATCTCCCCTGGTGCAACTTGAGGCCATTTCCTCTTGTCCTATCGCTTGCTACTTGGGAGAAGAGACTGACCCCCACCTCGCTACAACCTCCTTTCAGATAGTTGTAGACCAGGTAGACCTGTAGGCCAGGTCTCCCCTGGCCTCCTTTTCTCCAGGCTAAACAACCCCAGTTCCCTCATCCGCTTCTCACAAGACTTGTGTTCTAGACCCTTCACCAGCATCGTTGCCCTTCTTTGGACACACTCAATGTCTTTCTTGTAGTGAGAGGCCCAAAACTGAACACAGTATTCAAGGTGTGGCCTCACCAGTGCCGAATACAGGGAGACGATTACCTCCCTCATCCTGCTGGCCACACTATGTCTGATACAAGCCAGGATGCCATTGGCCCTCTTGGCCACCTGGGCACATTGCTGGCTCATATTCAGCCGGCTCTCGACCAACACCCCCAAGTCCTTTTCCGTCGGGCAGCTCTCCAGCCACTCTTCCCCAAGCGTGTAGCATTGCATGGGGTTGTTCTGACCCAAGTGCAGGACCCAGCACTGAGCCTTGTTGAACCTCATACAATTGGCCTCAGCCCATTGATCCAGCCTGTCCAGATCCCTCTGCAGGGCCTTCCTACCCTCCAGCAGATCAACACTCCTGCCCATCTTGGTGTCATCTGCAAACTTACTGAGGGTGCACTCGATCCTCTCGTCCAGATTGTTGATAAAGACATGAAACAGAACTGGCCCCAATACTGAGCCCTGGGGAACACCACTTGTGATCGGCAGCCAACTGGATTTAACTCCATTCACCACAACTCTTTGGGCCTGGCCATCCAGCCAGTTTTTTACCCAGCAAAGAATACGCCCATCCAAGCCACGAGCAGCCAGTTTCTACAGGAGAATGCTGTGGGAAGTGGTGTCAAAGGCTTTACTAAAGTCCAGGTAGACAACATCCACAGCCTTTCCCTCATCTGCTAAGCAGGTCACCTTGTCATAGAAGATCAGGCTGGTCAAGCAGGACCTGCCTTTCATGGACATGTGCTGACTGGGCCTGATCACCTGGTTGTGCTGTGTGATGGCACTCAAGATGACCTGCTCCATAACATGCCCCAGCACCAAGGTCAGGCTGACAGGCCTGTAGTTCCGCAGATCCTCCTTCCGGCCATTCATTTAGATGGGCATCACATTTGCTACCTCCAGTCAACTGGGACCTCCCCGGTTAGCCAGGACTGCTGATAAATGATTGGAAGTGGCTCAGTGAGCACTTCCACCAGCTCCCTCCACTTCCTTCCTCCCATTCCTCCCTTGGGTGGATCCCATCCAGCCCTATAGCCTTGTGTGTGTCTAAGTGGTGTAGCAGGTCGCTAACCATTTCACCTTGGATTATGGGACCTTCATTCTGCTCCCTGTCCCCTTCTTCCAGCTCAGGGGGCTGGGTACCCCAAGAACAACTGGTCTGACTATTGAAGACTGAGGCAAAGAAGGCATTAAGTACCTCAGTCTTTTCCTCGTCCTTTGTCACTGTTTTCCCCCACATTCAATAAAGAATGGAGATTCTCCTTGGCCCTCCTTTTGCTGCTAATGTAGTTATAGAAATATTTTTTATTGCCTTTTATGGCAGTAGCCAGATTAAGTTCCAGTTGGGCTTTGGCCCTTCTAATCTTCTCCCTGCATAATCTCATGACATCCTTGTAGTCCTCCTGAGTTGCCTGCCCCTCCTTCCAAAGGTCATAAACTCACCTTTCTTTCCTGAGTTCCAGCCAAGGCTCTCTGTTCAGACAGGTATTGATCTGCTGGCTCTTCTTCATAGACAGATTTCACCCAAAATGATGGATTTCATGTTCTCTGAATATCAAGTGATTCCTCCAAAGTTTCTTTGATCCTATCTTATTGGATTTATGCTCCCTTTATCTTTGATATCTGGGGTTTAGCCTTCATATCCACCCATTTGCTATTTTTCAAATGAACGGTGAAATCAAATGGAATTGGAATTTTGCTTTCTACTTGTCCACTTGTCTTTTCTTTTTTTTTAATATCAGCACTTAATCTCTTCTAATTTGAGATTCATTTCAGATGCATGATATGTTTGCAGGATTTTGACATTTCCCCTTAGCCAACAAACTTTTGTTAAAGATGGGATATTATCTGCACAGTGGCGACTACCTTGCAATGCAATTTACAGAAGCCAAAGAAAGCTTAAAAAAAAAAATAGATGTGCTTTGAGTATTTTGCATACCATTTTTTTTTCACAAAATAAGAGATGCATCTTTTTTTTTGCAAGGTTCTTCCTACAAACACATGATTTTCTCACTTCTGTGCCACCCCATCACTGTGGAATTCAAAAATGTATTAATACCTCCTCTGATTTAAAGGCTCTGCCTTTGATTTTCTGGGATCTCTCCACTCAGCAGAAAGATCCTGGCCCTGTAAGTCACTTCACGATGGTAAACTTCTGCATTATCAACACCCTTATGCGTTAGCTGAGATGATCATGTAACCGTGTGTGGCCTTCCCTCAGAAGTCACAGCAGCGTAGAGGGCAAGTACAGAAATAATGAGGCCACTGCAATTTGGGTGAGCCTGTCAGCATGAGTGCTGATGCATGGACAGGCTAAACCAGATCCAGGAGCTGATCTCCAAAGTTCAGTGTGCAATGATGTGCAGTCGTCTTAGTAGGCCTTCTGTTAGTATAAAGATCAACAAACTTGCAACTATTTCTGAGCAGCTGTCCTACTGAGGAGAACAGGCTGCAGTAAGGAAGGAAGATGTTTGGGACGGACAGGCACTGGTGGGAAAGCCTAATACTCAAGTACGTCTTCCTTACCAAGGTCTTCCCATAAAGCGCAATGTGGCAGCAAGGTAAAAATCACCAGGTTTCTCTGTAGAGCTTATGGCAGAACATAGGCTGTGCATGTGTATATAAAAACCTTCTGGTTGTTATTTGAGATCCTTGGAGAGTAGCTTGCTAGTAAGACTGTTGCTAACTATGTAAAAGCATTTTCCTAGATTAAAGAAAGTTTCTGCAGAGTTCCTTGAGACTGCAAGAATGTACCACCTTTGTCTGCCCTTCTCGGTCGTGCATTGCCTTTGTTCACAAATGACATAAATTTTCTTCTTTCCTTAGAGCAATATTTCAATCCAGCATCAAAGCAAAAAGCATCAGGATAAGAATACATTCTGCTCACATGCTCCATCATTATATTAAAAATGACTGGGAGAGGAGGAGAGATAAAACGATTAGATTGTTTGGTTTAGGATATTGCTTTTCTCATTAAATGAATTAGACATTTTTAGTAAGAACTCTGGGAAAACTGAAGGTCTCTCCATGCTTCAGACTCTGCAATTCTCTTTTGCTGGCAAACCCCTCCCTTAAGCACCTCTGCAGCCCGGCAGCCCACTTTCCATCCTCCCTGGTGCTTACGGGCAGTTCTGAGAAAGGGCAGTCAGCTTGGAAACAGATTTTTCCTGGCATGTTTGTTGACTCTAAGGAATAGCACCACAAGCCCATGGATTTAAGGCAAGCAAAAGGAAATGTTGGATTTATGTGGTGTTAGCTTCTTTTCTAGTAGGAACAGTGTACACGCATCCCTTTACTGTGCAGGCAGCCTGAAATGTTTTGGCAAGCTTTCACTTCACGCTGTGATCTCTGTCACTTGTTTTTATTGAAGTATCCACACTCCGGTGTACAACTAGGCTTTTCAAGTGATTTAGCTTAGAAAATACCTTCTATGTATGAATCTCACTTAACATTCAAGCTCAAGACTGGGTGCTGCAAACTTGACCAGATATTCCCATCCAGCTTAGGAATCCTCGGTATCTTGCTTGCACTTATGGAAGCAGGAGCTTCTGAGTGCCAGTGAATTTGCCGCAAGCAATGGGAGACACCACCTCCCGTAGGGTGGAGGTGCCACTGAGCAGCTGGCTGCTAGTGTGGCTTGCCAGGGTATGGGCAGCGGCTCCCCGCTTTCTACAAAGCATCTGGAGTTGTTCAGCCAAGCAGGACCCGGCTCCCGTCTATCTAGAAATGCAAAGCAGACTAAGGCAGATCAGACTTGGGCAGTGAGGATGTGAGGCTAGAGCATGGGAAGGCAAGAGGCTGCCTGCTATGCAGGCTTGTTCTGTATTCGGGCAAATACAATAGTTAGAGAAAAAGAACAGATGAACTAGAGAAAAAGGGAGAAAGGTATGGAAGTTAAAGATTAAAAAGAGCAAGGGAACGCACAGGGAAGAGTTCTGCATTATGTGATAATATAATTGAAAGTACAAAACCAGCCTACTCACATTTTGAAACAAACAAAAGGAGAGCAAAGACTATTGTTTGGTTTGGGGGGTTGGGTTTTTGTGTGTTTTTTTATTATAATCTACTCCAGCATGAGCTCTGGCCTTGGCTCTGTATTCCATAGGTCTGGTGTTAATAACAATGTCACTGTTTCTGTAGAAGGCGCCCCTGGATGCCTGTACTCTCTCCACTAAAGATAATCAGATGTTCTACCAGGGTTAGCAATACTGGTGGCCTCTGACAAACCCTACCTCATGGTCATTGAATTTCAAGTCAAGCAAGGGGACGCCCTGCACACACAGGATCAGAGCTTTAGGTAGCAGCTAATGAGCCACAGAGAAGTGTCTGCGCCCGTATTGTAGTAGAATACTGGTTAGGCTACAGTGGGGTAACCTACACCCAGCTTCAGGCCTTACTCATCTGGAAAGGCGTGGAAAAAAGGCCCTGACAGTGGAAATACTGAGACCTGTGGTGGAGTAGGGAAGCAAGAGGAACTGTAAAAGGAAATGGAGCTGATTACGTGTGGACTACTTTGAAGGCAACCTGCAAAGATAAATGGATCTAATAACCCAGAATTTGTGTCCACAGCAAAAGATTTAGGAAAAAAAAAAAAAAAGAAAAATGGTTTGTTAGTCTAGACTTTTTAAAAGACTGCACAGGATCTAATCATACATTAAAATGTAAATATTACAAACTGGAAAGAAAGGGACTCTATTATGTGTTATTACTTTGTAGAAAACAGTAGACTTTAGAAACAAAATTTTCTTTATCAGACATAACATGTATTTATCCAAAATTAAATAACCCTCATGAAACAAAGAAGCAAAACCCACAGACTTTTTGCAATAGTACAATTATATACGTATATGTGTTAAATAAGAACATTTAACTCCTCTTCATTGGATGTGCAATTGTGAGAGGAGAAGCAGAATTCAGATATCAAATTATTCAGACCTCAAATTTAGGATTTTACCATCGTTTTAAAAATCTGAAATATGATTCACAGGCTGCTATTCAAATTAACATCAAAACTAGATTCTTTTTCAGTTTTAGTGGAAGCAGATGAGGATTCCCATTACATCTGGTTTGACTTTCTTCCCTCTAATAAATGCTGCCATTTGATCCATGTCAATGATGTATAACCTTGAAATGTCATTCATACAACATTTTCAAAAAACAACATACAAGAGATGTGACTTTAAGATGCACTATTCTTTGTTTCTGATGCAGGAATTTGTATTTCAAGATGAGAAAATTCAAGAAATGTAATCAAAAACCTTCAAGAAGCAAGCACTGATTGTACTTCTTGATAAAATGTTCTAAGAATCCAATGGCAACTGTAAGGGAAACGTCCATTAAGATCAAGTGCATCCCCCTAAGGGAGTGGCCTCATCAGGGCCTCAAATGAAGATGCAAATAGCCTCACACTTTGCAAATGCAGTAACCTCCACCATCACCATCTTCTCCCATCCTCAAAAGTGGGCCTTTTTAGGAAAAAGGGAAAACTAACATATGTTGACCAGATTCAGTATATCTGCATCTCAAATGTGAGCTGTGGCATGCTCTTCCATAGATTCTCTAGGCCCTTACATTTTTCAAATGTTTAAATCTTGAGGACTTTCCTCAAAATAATATTATTATTCTTTGAATGTGAGTCAGCTTACATTGCATTGCACATAGCCACTTTTCTTTAATGTGAGACTGTTGTGGGTTTTTTTCCTGGATGAGCAATGCTACTGGCTGCTTCTTCTGGGACAGAACCTAGCCAGTATCTAAGGTCTTTGCTGAAAAAATGTCTAGAACTACTTCTGAGCTTTCTGGATTTGATCAAGGTGACTTGATAAGTTTGGTTCAGGCGTTGACCTTGCTAGACTACCCATGACAGTTCCCTCACCCCTATCCACAGGCCCACTGGAAAGGAGCTGTATAGTAAAGGAATCCAAAGCCGCACCTCTGAAGCCCTGCTCATCCCTTAAAGATGGGCCATAATAGCTGTCTCATCTCAGAAGAATCCCAAATCTGAAAAGAATGTCAGTATGCTCTGTATACTTTAGTTTGTGAGATGCGTGGCTGAAAGTCCGAATTGTGAAATGTGTGTGTCCTATGATCCCAGTTCCCAAATTATCCAAGATGATGTGCTTGTGCTTCATCATGCACCCATGGAGCAGACAGGCAACTCTAGTCAAAGAAGTTAAAGGCCGGGGGGCAGATTTTTTTTTTTTTAATGCTGACATTGGTATTGATTGCTGCCAAAACCAGGCCTGAATCCCATCTTTTCACTCCATAATAATGAGCTAAGAGAGACACCATCTAAGATGCAGAATGGTAACACCTGCCTCCACTGTTCTAAGCTTGAGACTGATTGATGAGTCACCTTGTGGGATGCATATGGGATGCATAGTGCCAATTAGCCAATCATTGGGCTTGCAGACCAGGCCCCAGAGACCAGTCTTTACCAGGAATTTTGCAGGACTCAAGACCTCAGATTCTTCCTCAGGAATGTTTATGAAGTGCTTGACTGTAAAGACAGGATACCTAAAATAACAGCACATACACATATACAGAACTGAATAAGAACAAATGTGCTATCGGACGCAGGTCTAAGCAGGAGACCCAGACAGTGTCCGTGTTAAAAAAGGTTGGCTCTTCTTCTGCACTGTGCAGGCCATGTGGTCAGAAGGCCATAAAGCTATAAGTATTCCTACTTTAAGATCTGCTGAAAGCCAGTATAGCACTTATACTCATTCTGCAAAATTCCATAGTCCGTGTCCTGATGGACAAAACATCTGCAATATGCTGCATCAACAGTCAGAGCAGCACTCAGTCATTCATTCCAGTGCTGAAGTCCACACTGTCAGGAAAACAGCTTCAAGTTCTGGATCATTTCTGGGTCTTGCTGAGCTCCATCAATCCTTTAGGAGTCAGAAAATTTATTCCCCCTTGCTATCCATAACTACCAGAGCCTCAAAATACTGGCTGATTATGAAATTCAGATACCAGTTTTTCATCCACTTCAGAAATAGTCTGATCTTGGGAGTGTGTAAGATAGTTATGTGAAGCAACACACTAATGTTTGTTAAAGATTACACGCTTGACCTACCACTTGTCAACAGACATAAGTCCTTTGAACAGGTACAGCTGAAATGCCAGGTTCCCACAATCCACGTCAGACTAATATTAATTTAAAGGATGCTCATTACACCTGTATTTAGTTATTCTTTGAGACAATGTAGTTAGTTCACCCCCCATTATATGCTTTCCATCTCCATTTTCTGGAGTTTTCCAAGCAGAAGCTTTGAACCATACAGGAAAGAGAGCAAGGACCTGACTGCCTCTCCCTATATGCCATACATTTATGCCACTCCTGTTCCTGGGGACAGATACACCACTGTTCTTAACCTAACTTTTAAGTGCTGGCTCTCAGAAACCTCAAGAGCTTTTGAAATCATTTGAAATATTCCAAAGTGAATCAGAAGCATGCAAGGCCAAAACAAATACCGTACCTGTAGCTTTTTCCTTTCACCCTTTAGCTGGATACGTTCCTTCTTTCCAAGGTCCATTCCCTTCAGCTAAAGCTCTTCAGCTGATGTTGGTTTGACTTGAAATTTTTTGTTGCCCTTTAAACCATTGCATCTTCTTGCTCTACGAAATCTTCCTATCTGGGTTTTCCTCCTGTTCATCAGTTTTAGATCACCCTTGTTTTAGGAAGGCTAGAAGCTCCTCAGGACTGCATCTTGGCCCCTCAAGGCTGCATCTTGGCCTCCTCACGGCTGCCAGTGATGATGGCACCATGAAGACTGGGCTCTTCTCACCTTGGAGGACCAGTCACCTGGTGACTGATCTCTCCACAAACTCTTTCAGTAAATGCAATACAATCATTGGAGCTTAATTTTTGTTGTTTGCCAGACTCTAATCTCCCCAGCTGTCTTTTTAGCTGCCTAACCTCAGAAAAAAATTGACTTCTCTGAGTGCTCCCTATATATCCATTATCTGGAGGAAAAATCCATCTGTTTCATCCTGCAAGCATCTATATTTGAAACACTCAGCCTTACTTATCTTTAGCTAACTCATTCTTCTCTGTCAGGAGCTTCTGCCTGAAATGCTATTTGCTTTTTCTCCATCAGAGAGATCACCTCTTCCAGCCTCTTCATTCAGTACTTCATTCATCAGCCTTTCAACAGCAAGAGGCGCCGGTGCAAATGCAGAATCTGTTTTATCCTCGTGATTTTTTTCATCCTCCAAATGCTGTTCCTGCCATTTGAAGTTTCTGTGCGGTAATCACAGCTATGTGTATGTAGTTTCTGCTTCTACTCAACATCCCCCCTCCGCTCCACAGCTGGTTCAGTTCTGAATGAGTTTGGTTATTTCGGCAGCCATCTTATATCCCACTTCGTTTTGAGTGTCTGCATCTCTCCAGCACATCCTTGCTACTGAAAACAGAGGTTACTCATGTGCACCACATCTGAGGGGAAGGAAAATAATGTAGCAGTGAACACTACCAACAGGAGTTTCCCGGACTGGGCCCTCAGTTGTGATGCTTTTTTTTTATGGATAAAATCCAAGCCAATGCCAAAAAGATGGAGTGCAGTACCATGGTATCACCACAACGAGGCATGTGATGCATTGTTTTAAAAGCAGCTGTGGCAAACCATTTTTATACTGTGCAGTATTTCTTTCTCTTTTGGTCCATGGTGGATTCTCCCAGGTTCTATTCAACGGTAGGACAGTTTAGAGAAGGTGCTTTCCTTTGCTGTGACATCTTCACAATGGCATAAAAAACAGCTAAAATGGTTTCCAGTTTTCCTCTTCCAAAAGGAAACAAGTACTGCATTATTTCTCTTGTGCACTTTCAACTACTCAGCTGCATCCTCCTGCCTACCCATGATCTTAAGAAGGTAAAAATTACTTTCATTTTGCTTGCAGCTATTCATTTTTCACAATGTGAATACATCTTGATAAAATAAAGGTAACCCTGCAGCTGTGTTGTGCCTGTAGTAGGAATTCTTCAATAACACTTGCTAGTGCAGACTCCTATGTATTAATCACTAGGACATGCAAATTCTACCCTGTGAAGGTTTTTAAGCTGTTGGGTATGTTCTTCTTCAAGGCATGAAGAGAATTCACATTGTTGCTCCAACATATTACTTGCTCTAGGGAAGAAATTCTGCTTTATATTTTAGCAGTCCACTCCTGTATGATGACGCTGAGTAATTAGGGCCTCAGTGTAATTACTGATATGCAGAAGCACTATTGAGCACGAGAAAGGACTGTGAAAAAAAATTCTGTGTATTGGACAATTTAGTTGTTCCAGAAATGGAATTGCAAGCAATAATTTGCATCTTAATTATTTAATTGTGTCTCAACAATTTAATTAAACAATGTATTCAAGTGAGTTCTGTTGGGTTGCCCTCAATATGTACTACCCTGGACCAACATAACTAGGATGTAAAATTCAAGAATTACATTTCTCTGTGGTAGATATCTCAGGGGGTCTTCACCAACTTGGTGGGCTTTCGTTTCATACAATTTCTAGTAGAGAAATTTGTGTTGCACCTTTCAGAGTATTCACTGTGCTTCAGAATAACTCAAGCCTTTCTCTTCCCTGCTAGGCAGTCCTTGACTTACTTGAGACCTATGAGTTTTTTTTATGTACTACCTCTCAGAGTGGACCCAAGAAGTTGTGTCTCCTGTTTCCACTAAGATCTGTGTAACTCTATCCAGCTTCTTCCCCACAAGATCCTTCATTTACTTGGGAGGTCCCAGCCTTCCACAAGCTTCCTGCAACTGCTGTTTGCTTCTCTAACGTATCAATCATGCCATTGTCACTCTGCCTCTTTGCTTCAGCATCTTCTCCATTTGTCTCCTTAAGTACCAGCATAAGCAAGCCTTTGGGATCCTGCAGGTCCTTCTTTTCAGATTCTTTTTATGGGCTCTCTTCGGAGTGTTGCAGAGTAGTTGCAGCACGCTGTTACCTTTCTCAGTTGTTGTTTCTGGGTTCCTCCTGTGGGAAATGCTCCCAAAGAGGAAGGAACATTTTGCTTGTGGGGAAAAAAAAAATCAGACACAGTTCAAGGTTCAGCCTTGAAAATTTGACCCTTTGTTTTAAGCCATTTGTTTTTAGATACTCAGTTGTATCTTACCTGTAATAACGAGCTTACCACTCAGCTTGTGATTTGAGTGTCAAAGCAAGACATTAGCAGTAAAAGGGAAAATGGAGATAAAAAGATGTACTGTTCCAAGTAGAGACAGAGCTAACTGCTAGCTTGACAAACTGATAAAGCGGCAAGGAAGGCCTGAATGGCAGATCATAGTGTCACCCTGCTAAAGTGTGAGATATACAGACAATAGTAAAACATTGTAGGTTACCATCAGAAAGGATGCTTTAACTGATATCTTAATAATTGCATGGAAGAGTTAATCCTGTTTTGTCGGAAGCAGTTTTATGCAATTTCTGGAAGAACAGCAATGGGCTTAATTCCCTGTGCTAAAATAGTAACTGTTTAATTCAGTGTGATTGTTTAATTCAAAAACAGAGACAACAAAAGCTGATTGTTACCTTAAATTTGATAATAATTAATTGTGGGACAGCAAATCGTTGTTAAGCTCAACTGCAATTTCAGAGTTTCTCTCAACCCTGTCTCCTTGCTTTGTCCTTCTCAGTCAATCCCCTTATTTTATAAAAAGCCCAACTGCATCCTAAATCCATTTTAAACTCTTGCCTTTTATTGCCTTGGCAGTTTACAATATAGCTCTTTTGTTCACTTCGTCCCCCAGATTAAATTTCCTAAGGACCAGATCCTCAGCCAGCCTAAGCTGGCGTAGTTCTATCAACAACCACCACTCTGCTGATCCAGATGATCGAGCCCCCTCCTATTAATCATTGGTCCTTTCCCCCATCCCCCAGGCAGATTGCTTGCACGGAGTTGGCAGAGTTCCTGTATCATCTGTTCATTCACTAATAACACTATTCAGCATTTATTGGGCCGGTCTGGCTCTCTGCACATTCGGCAGCAAAAAGCTGCTATTGATTGCATGATGGGGAAGCAGAATCAAGCCGTATAAAGTCACATTACTTTGTATTCTGAGAGCTCTGTGCAAACTACAGTGCAGTTAATTCACGAATGGTTTATATTCGTCTTGCTGGTGTCATAGTGAAGAGAAAATGTTTCAACACTGCGGGGGGAGGCGGGGGGGGCACATGATCGTTGTTCGGAGGATTCAAGAGTCACGGCACCAAAGGCAAGTTGTGGGCTTTGCTCCAGCAAGGACACACCTTAGTAACTGTAAGGCATGTTGCCAAAGACCTCCCTGTTAAGGGAGGTAAGATTACACAGTCTGTGTTGCCTGATTACATATATCAGATAAAATTGCCAGATAAAAACAGTATGAAGGACAAAATGTTTTCAGCAGAAAGAGTGAATATGATACACTATCTACGCTCTTGCTTTCCGTGAAGAAGAAACCACACCAGGCCCATTACATTTTTAATGAAATGCTACTCTAAAAGGGTAACCAAATTATTAAGATATGCTTTAAAGAACAGAATTGAATGATTGACATATTCAGCTCTAAATCAACTTTAAGACTTAAAATTTTGAAGAGTATTACTGGGGACTAGAATGCTTTCTAAAGTCTCTCCTAGTATTTTGTCAATGACAGCAGACATTAAAATAACACAGAGTAGCTTTAAAAAATGAAAGGGTGCTTGACATTCTGCAGTCTATGTTTTGTTTCAGTTTTTAAATGGTGGTGCTTTTACCTAGCAAGAAAAATATGTTCTTCACAGGATTTAAAGCATATTGAACATTGAAAAGTCTTAATTCAAATATTTTCATTATGTCACTTTTTGCAAATTTGGAAAGGTTCTGAAAAATTTGCAAAGCTCACCCATGCAATTTTTAACATGCGTATTACCTTAAGTTAATTAATTGTCTGTAGTTATTTTAAGGAGATGATTTTAAAGGTGTTTTAAAGAGTTTAATCTTATAGCATTGCAGTTTAAAATACAGCATATAGCACTGGAGTGTAACAAAATGCATAATTACAGATGTAACTGACAGCAAAAGAATGGTATATGTAAACACAGGTACAGGCAAATATGCCAGTCTCATTATCACTGATACGTAAATACCCACCATGGAGACACAACCTGAGCTTAATTTGTTAATACTGTCTAAAAAGCAAAAAGCATTAAAAAGTCAAGGAAGTGGTGTGTGGTGCCTTACTTCCTCCCCAGCCAAATTACTTCTCCCTCAAATAAGCACGATAAAAATGTTCATTTTCCTTGACTCACATTTTGGAGCACGACTTGGTTCTGTTTCCACTGTAAGAACGGTCTTACAGATTTAACATCCAAGCTTACCATATAGGCTCTTAATCCTGTGAAGATTTAAGTGCAGGGCTAGCTTAATGCACAGAGTAGCCGTAGTTACTTCAGTACATGTTTTCTGAATGTGGAACATCAATGAAACAGAGCCCTTGTTTCCACAGTCATTATTTTTGTGTAACCATTGCTTTCTGTTTTGACAAAATTACTTTTTACTATAGCTACAGTTCCCTGAATATCAGTATTTTTATGTAAATGTATTTGTAGCCTTGATGTGGCTTCCTAATGCAAGTAGATCGAATTTAAATGCAATACCATTCCAGCTAAGAATCTTTGGGGAACTTCTGGCACATGGGCCAGGGGACCTGTGACCTCTGTATTGGCCAGCGACCTTCTCCAGGCAGCCCATGGCTCCACCAAGCTTCCCCTCAAAAGCCTGCTGTCATCCTCTTCTCCCCTGTGACAACCCTACCCTCTGTCAGCATCTCGTCCCACCCTGCTGTGCTCCACACCATGCTGTCCTAGCTGCTGCCTAAGTCTCATTTCATTCTGTGCTGTGCCCCCTTTGCCCTCTATTGCTCACCTTCCCTCCTCTTGCCTGGCTGAAATAGAAGAGGAGCTTGGTGTGGAGTGGCACTGGGTGACTCAGTGGCTTTGCGCAGGGATGACGGGCTGCTTTGGATCCTCAAGTGAGGCTGAAGGACCTGCACGTGCAGAGCACTGCTGCAAGGGAAGCTGAGGCTGGGTGAGGAGAAAGCACTGCACGACAGAGAAATGGTTGATGAACAGCTTAGAAAAAGTATTTAGAAGTCTCACTAAACCCTCGGTAAAGAAAAAAATGTTTAGACTCCTCCATAAGTAAATTTCAGCCCCAGACACATCCAATTGCATGGGTATTTCTTACAGGTATTCCACAAAAAGCACCCATCAGCTTCTCTGGCAGCTTCAATAATCCAAACAGCTGCATGGTTAGGAGCCCAGAAGCATCGAATTCCTGTACTTCACACTGTTCCCTGGCATTTGTCAATTGACAAGCTTTTAGCTTAGTTTGTTTCAGAGCAAACGTTTCCCTTTGTCCCAAATACATGTTACTTCTTGGATCTGAAGGGCCAGAAATGCTGCAGTGCAGAAGGCTGTAATGACAGCACCAGAGGAGAGGAGCCAGCCTCAGGCATCCCTCTGAATGCAGCGTCAGTGTGATACGCTTTCTGTCTGCCAGGTGAAGCACTTGTTTCCTTGCCTTGTAGAATGAAGACTTAAACGTTGAAGGATGCAAGTTTGATGCCCAGCTATGGCAAGGGATGCTTTTTGCTACAGCATGTGGAGTCCAAGATTTCTGAAACTGGTATAGGAGCATCTCTGGTAGTAGCAAAGAGAACTGCTGAGGAACCTCTGGTTTGCTGTGTTTTTCTAAGACGTAGAATGGAAAAAAAAAACAACTTTCCCTACCTAGACTTCTTCTACTAATCTTTATACTTGAGGTCCTCCAAACATAGAGGGTTTTCTAAATTATAAAGGAATAAGCTGCCTGTATTGATGATTGTGCATGTAGTAAGTTACTTTGCATACAGCAAAAGCTTATGTAATGTGAGCCTTAAATACTTTAAGACATGCTCTGACCTCACCAAATCATCACCTGGTGGAAACAACAGCACTCCATTCTCTTACAGGACCTAAACTCGTTTCCTCAACTAAGAATCTATTCCGCTGACTTTCAGCTCCTACGTCAAGAAACACTTTGTATGCATTTGCTTCTCTGTAATGTGAGTTGTATTTTCTTGGCTATTGAAAGCAACTGAGAACCAGAGAATAGGGTCTTTCGAACACCTTTTTCACATGTTCGCATGCTGCCTTTAATCATGTTTGCAGGAAGATGTCAACCTTTCAAGCAGAGCTCTAAGGATGCCACTGGTGCTGTGAGATCGGGTCTCTGTACTGCCAAAGGCCATGTGACCATCTGAGCCGGTCACAATGCTTAATCGGGAAATTATTTTTGTTATGGAAACTACTTTCTTTGGCTTTTCTGCTTTAGGCTCTTCAGACATACCAGACCGATCCTGCCATGAGAAAGATGCTAACTCAGCTGTATTTCTATGTCATGCCTGTATTTAATGTGGATGGATATCATTTTAGCTGGACAAATGTAAGTAGTATCAGTAGCATTACTCAAAAAATTGTTCAGATGGGAAAGATCGAATGGTCATTACATCATTCAAAGGTGACTTTCTGTATAATCTGGTCCATCACTTTGAGGCGTGCAAAATGGAAGTAAATTACTCCAGTTAAAATATAATACTGAATATGTTTAGCAGGGTTGGTTTGTTATGTGTACAAATAGATTTTTGCCAAAATATAGTAATATTGCTATTTAACTATTTTATAACTTATGTTAGGATCGATTTTGGAGAAAAACAAGATCAAAGAACACAAGGTTTCGGTGTCATGGTGTTGATGCTAATCGCAACTGGAAAGTAAAATGGTGTGGTAAGTCTGGAGATACTTTGGTCCATCAGTTCAGATTACCCTGTATTTAATTATCCAACAGAGTAAGTAGGTTAGGTCACATCCATTGTGAAGTGTTCTCTTTTCCATAGTTAACGTTGAAGCTATTTTCCCATAAAGCCACAAGCCAGGGCTCAAATCTTCCTTCTAGCTTATGAAAAAATAAAAGTCCTGAATTTTGGTAAAACACATCTCATCACAAGTAAAAAGTTTTCATGGCGAGTGTGGCAAAAGTGAAAAACCGCACATACAACTATTCTGTATTTCTGCAGTCATGTAAAGAATTTGTAGCACAGTATTGAGCCTGGCCCATCACATTTCAGAATTTACCTGACTACAGCTTTAGGAAACATTTCAAACTTCTTTTTGATTAATTTGTCATTTCTCTGAAATGGCTTTAGCTTTGGAAATGTCAGACTTGCTTTGCTGGCCTCACAGAGAAATGACTGAGAATATTTTAAGGCCATTATTATTGGTGATTTAATAAAGAAAGAAGGTGCTTCTAAATGCACGGAGATCCAATTTTAAACTCCCAGCACTTCTGTAAATACTTTCATAAAAATTGACCTCAATTTTGCATGGAGAATGCAGCAGTAATGAAATACTAGCAGAAGATTTGGAATGGGTCCACTGAAGAAGAAATGGTATTTTATTAAATCTTACAGCAAGACAGTGCAACTCACACAGGAGTAAGCAGCCATACAGGTTCTGGTGCAGCAGAAAGTAATAGCACTTTGTTGTGAAATACGGCGATACATACCTGGTGTATCTTCTGCTGACCTGCTCTCCCATCTTGAGCAACTTCCTTCACCTCTCTGTGCAGCTATTTTCTCCTCTGGCATTCGTCCACCTTCCTTATTTACATTATAAACTTGTAAAGACAGAAGTTGTGTTTGCATAGCGCTAGCGCAACGGCCCTCCCTTCAGCCCGTCCCTGTTCCACTGGAAGTCTCTAGATGCTTCCACAATAGTCCGATTACTCGCAGTAGGAGTAAGCACTGTGCGGTCTGGCTTGCAGCAATTTGATTCTCTAAGTAGATTTCTGAGAACTGTAAGGATAAAAGTGATTGTGAATAATCTGCCTGGGGAGATTACAAATGGGGTGAGAGTGAGCAGAAGCATACATTCAATACAGTATGGACCTGTGAAATATGCTTGCAATTTTTTTCGACTCTACTCGCAGTAAGGAGAGGACTGACACAGAAGCAGTTACAGAAAGCCTATGTTAGCTGAGAATCCCTCCACTACCGAAGATGGTCCCAGGGCTGCTATCATGATCTTTAAGGCAGTTTTATGCTGCAAAAATAATGTAAAAATGAACCAAAGTCCTGCATCACTGTTATCATCTTTTCCTTAAGTGCATAAGTCATAACTGCAGGTATTTTGGGGACATACATTTACTGTTCAGAAGAGAGCCACCGGCATAGTTGGAATGAACAGTTCTCTTACAAAGTCTTCACAGCCATATTATAGGTACCTATCAGTGCACCATTAATACTCACACAGTGCATTTTCTTTCTAGTCCTAATTAATCTTTCTTGGGTTCAAATCACTCTGCTTCTCCCTCTTCCTGCTCCCTAGCCACTGTCTTAAAGCACACTTTTTACTCAGTCCTGAAAATGTCTGCTTAGTTTTCAGTAAAAAACATTTTTTCTAGGCTGAGTGAAACTATAACAACACACACCTGCGCTGTGTGTTGTAATCCTCTACTTCTTGCATTTCTCCCCTGCACTGAACATGAAAGACAGGTCCCCACCCCAAGTTTAAGAAATAAAAAGTCCTTCCAGGTTGCTCATCATCCCACCAAGCACATGCTCTGCTTCCCGCAGCGGACCCCAAACTCTGTCTGATTCTCTATTTTGCCAGAGAATAAAGAGCTCTTT
Source organism: Theristicus caerulescens (assembly GCA_020745775.1). Classification (NCBI taxonomy): domain Eukaryota; kingdom Metazoa; phylum Chordata; class Aves; order Pelecaniformes; family Threskiornithidae; genus Theristicus; species Theristicus caerulescens. The sequence continues at coordinate 130,385,659 of CM036558.1, read as the reverse complement.
CATGAACTGGGCTGACTGGTGTTCAGAAGATCCTCACCTGGCACCCTATGTTCTCATTAATCTGACACTAAATGAGGCAGAGAGGAATCTGGATCATATCACGCTTTGAGGCTTGTATAATCATGGTGTGTTTAACATTTAATACTGCGTATGCTTGCAAAAACCTTTTAATTGAGTTCAGTCGCATTTACAGTTTGCAGACAGGCTTGAACTTCACTGTGGGGCTTCTAGGCAGGTGTGTTGGGGCAGAATCCGGCCCCAGCAAAGCCGCCGAATGCTAGCTGCAGTGAGCTAGTTGGTAAAGATAACACAGCATCCCTTCTGCTTTCCTCTTCCCTTCTAGTGTAGGACTTTGATGTAAGCTTTATGATGTTGCTTCTGTATTCTCTTGGGACCAAAAAAAAGGGCTGTATCACTGATTGTGGTAGATTTCACTTTGCAGCGCCCTGTGCCCAAAATAGTGCACAGAAATTGCACACAGACCCAGGTGAATACTGACAGCAAGATCTCTGGGTAGAAATTCTCCTTGCAATATATATATATATATATGTGCAATAACTAGCATAATGGTTTAATGCTCATGAAATAAATAGCAACTTTAAAGCCAATAATGAGGTACTTAGAACTAAATTATATCATAGGGCAAATCCAATTAAAGGGGTTGCATCTGAAGCCCCCAAGAGAGCAGCAGTGGGAGTTAAAATTTCCAGTGCATCCCAGTTTCCAGTGCACCCCATTGCTCCCTGAGGACAGCACCCCATACCGGCAGAAGAAGTGGCTGCAAGGAAGTTTGAAAATCATGCTCCAGCTCGTCCGTCCTCCCAGTCTTCCTTCTGTACCAAAGCATTGGTTTTATCAGTCTCTGCACACATTTCCTTTGTACATTTGATCTCATCATAGATGTTGGAGGATACTTGTCCTCCCCCAGTATGCTATCAGGTACAAAAATAAGGCAGCACGGTAACATTTTATGCAATTCCATTTTCTTCTCATGACTGTAACTCAGAAATGTCACAGGAATTGATACATACTGTATCATTTTTTTCTTTCTTGTGTTACTTTAAAAGAACTTCCAGTATGAAAATTGAGGATATCCTTACATTACCCAAGGCCACCATGGAAACCCTCTCTTTTTACTACCAGCCAGCTTCACTTAAGGAAAAGGATTAACTACAGCTGGGATTGCAAATGGCTCACAATAGTAGGCTGGACAGTTTAGAGAGTTTTTTCTTCACTGAAAGTCACTAAACTGAATCATATTTTACCATTGGGTCATTTTGCCATTAGCTTGTAGGATTCTGCTGTTTATTAAGTGATGTCCATTTTCATGATTCAGTATACAACACTGTTACAGGAAATGAAGTATCCATAAAAAAAAAAAAAAAGTCAAAGGTTCCAGAGGGTCTGTTAAATAGCTCTCCTTTAGCTATATTATCTGACAAGACATCGAGGCAGAGTGCTCTTGGGATTTGGATGACTTGGTGGCCATCTGTTCTGCAGGGAGGAGACCATCTGCCCTCTATATAACCCTTCCATATCCACCACAATCTAAGCACTAATATCTTTTGAAATCCCCACCTGTGGCCATTGAATGGTAGCCTCAATTTTCATATTACAAATGAAGCTGCAGCATGAAATTCTTCCACTTTTTAATTTTTTTGGCATTAGGTTGATTGCATAACCCTGTTTTAGTTCATATTATTATGCCTTCTCACACACTGCTCTTTTCTTATTGTTTGAAGATGGCAGTACTTACTATACAAAGGAAAGCTAATAAAACACTGCTTTTGTACATCCCTGATGACACCAGGGAATGTCGCAAACAAACTATTATTATTCTGCGGGTCAGTGTAAAACATGTGGCATTTTGAAATCACAGTGGATGAAAGCGCAGAGTGGATTTGCATAAAGATTGTTCTTTTAGGCCCAGGCCCTAAGCTGTAAATGAGACGGTGGCTTAGATCCAGAATTGCTAAATGATAAAGGAGCCACTGCCACATCTCCTTTTCTGCGTTTCATCTTTCAGTACCTCATGGGATATTACAGGCAGGCTACACTTGTGCAGCTTACTGCCACCTGAGTGGGTTGACGTGGTGAAAGATATCCTCACAACTGAACCCCTGCCCCAAACTTGAAGGAAAATTAAGCCCTGTGCAAACTGAGATGATTTCTATTTTAGCTAACTGAGCAATCATCCCGTGTGGCTTGTCATTTTTTTCCCATAAGGTTTGCAAAAGTAAAAAGAGGCAGTAGTCAGGAACTATTCTCATGTTTTAAAGCAGTCTCGAAGATAATGCCTGTTGAGGTTATCTACCTACCACTGTAACCACCACTGTAGTAGCTAGTATGTTAAAATGCTCTTGAAGGCTAGATTTGTCTTGGCAGTGACTAGTGAAAGAGGTACAGCTCTCCGATTTCAAATAGACCAACTGAGACACTTCAATGGTTTTAATATTGGAATGCTATCATAAAATGTGCTGCTCATATGGAAAGCCAGGGACGAAAATACAATGAAGTCAGGCTCTCCTTTTTCTGTTGGGTTAAAAATGGGGAGAACTGTGTGTGGTTGGCCAATTGGCAACTTGGTGTGTCTACTAGATGAACAAGCAGATTGCTGTACTGAGGTCCCACTGGCTCATGCCCATCAGTCACAAGAAAGCAATTTGTTTATTGGTTTTCACACTTTTGCATGCGGGCCCATACAGGCTGGGCCAGAAGCTGACCCTTGGAAATGCTCTGTGATCGTTCACCATCAACTTTCTCTTTCAATCTCTAGATGAAGGTGCTTCATTTCACCCATGCGATGACACCTACTGTGGTCCCTTTCCTGAGTCTGAGCCTGAAGTGAAGGCTGTTGCTCATTTTCTCCGCAAACATCGGAAACAAATAAAGGCCTATTTGTCCTTCCATGCCTATGCACAGATGCTGCTGTACCCTTACTCTTACAAATATGCAACTATTCCAAACTTCAGCTGCGTGGTAAGTACATTAAAACTTGGGAGAATATGCTACCCTATATAATATTTTTTGGTACGTTTTGTTTTGAGAGGAGACTTGTTTCTTCAATACTTTGTACATCTTTAATACTGAGAGGTATTTATTCTGGATCTGCTTGCAATTGCATTTCTGGTTATATAACCTTCACTCAAAGTGAGTCAGCGGTAATTTGATTAAAATGGTATAGTGTCTTCCATCCATCAGTCCCTTTAAATTACTTTATAGGATAAATCCCTGGGTTTTAATTATAGTCATTATCATCTTATTTAATTAACTGTAATGGGAATTATGTAGTTAAGTCCTTGGGCATCTAGCTGAAATTCTGTCCCTTCATGCTCAGAACTTAAACACTAGGAGCACAAAGAAGATTGTCTTCAATGTTATGAACAAAACAAAATTGAAATGGTTTATGTTTATCAATTAGGGGAGAAATCTTGTAGATTTCACCAAAAGTAAAGCTTCAATTGCTTTATGTATCATCCTGCTCAGACAGTGTTTTTAACCCTTTACGACAAGCAGTTAATTAACATCAGAGGCTTTTGTCTAGTAGAAGAATAAATTAATAAGAATACTTTTTCTGATGCAAGTGCACAGATTTACAGATACATACATTTCATGTATTCCATGCTCATCCAAACGCAGAACTATCCCCTCTGCTCGCAGTCTGAGGTCTGTTTTTAGCCAGCCTCCTGTACATAAACCCCTCCCTATGGCTTATTCTCGTAGGGAAAGGTGGCTAAATTTTACTTTCTGTTTGCTCCTTGCTCACAGGCACACATTGCACCAACCAGTTGCAAGCCTCTTTCTTTCACCCTCAGTCCTCAGTAAAATTACATTGTCCATATAGCTCCCATTTTGGCCTTGACAGTTGCAGTGACTTTCAACTTACTAGTTTAAGCTAGTTTACTCCAAAGGAGCCTAACTGCACCTTAGATTTATCCTGTGCAGAATAAATGATGTAGTCAGTCCCTGGAGCTTCGCTGAAGTTTCACTCGGCTGCCCTCTCAGGAGGCTGAGCAGCCAGCACTCCACAAACTAAACTCTGTGGGTTTGTTTCTGTTAAGACACTTAATTTCAGCAGCTACTAAAAATTCCCCTCTCTGATGTCATTCCTGGGAAACAGAGCAAATTAGAAGTTAACTAAGCAGCCAAAGGAGCTAAAAATATGAGACTTGTGGGGACTGACCACCCAGCCCTGCACTGACTGTGAATAAATCCATTAGTCTTCTTTTTATTCTACCTTCTCCACCCTCTTTTGGGGAGTGGCAAAGAGAAAGGAGCTCCCCAGGTGAACTGGTGACTATTACTTACTAAAAAACATAGACTGGGAATTTAAAACCACAGGATCTCATTCCTTTGAAGACCAGCAGGTGCGAGAATGTTTTTTTTAAGAACAGATAACACAGCAGAAGGTAAAGACATGGTGTTAGGAAGAATCAGCATCTCCTCTGCCAGTAGGTGATTATTGGGTATCTGATGAAAATGTCCAGAGTAACTGTCCTGGTTTCAGCTGGGATAGAGTTAATTTTCTTCTTAGTAGCTAGTAGAGTGCTGTGTTTTGGATTTAGGATGAGAATAATGTTGATAACACACTGATGTTTTGGTTCTTGCTGAGTAGAGTTTACACTAGTCAAGGACTTTTTCAGCTTCCCATGCTCTGCCAGGTGCACAAGAAGCTGGGAGGGGGCACAGCCAGGACAGCTGACCCAGACCAGCCAAAGGGCTATTCCATACCGTATGACATCATGCTCAGTATATAAACTGGGGGAGTTGGCCGGGGGGGGGCAGCGATCGCTGCTCAGGGATGTGCTAGGCATCGGTCGGCGGGTGGTGAGCCAATTGTATAGTGTATCCCTTGCTCTGTATATTATTATTGTATTATTATTATATTATTATTATTATTACTACTATTCTATTTCATTTTACTTCAATTATTAAACTGTTCTTATCTCAATCCACGAGTTTTCTGACTGTAACCCTCCCAATTCTCTTCCCCATCCCACTGGGGTGGGGGGAGTGAGCGAGCGGCTGCGTGGTGCTTAGCTGCTGGCTGGGGTTAAACCACGACAGTAACGTAAGACAACAGCAGACATTGTGTCAGGAAATTCATTGTAAGTAAAAGGAGTCTCTAATGGAGAGTTTTCACACATACCAGTAAATCTTCAGTACATGTTGTTCTTGTTGCTCAAGGGCTATTTCTATTCTGAGACAGGGAGTAACTGCCCCTCAGCACACACACTCTATCTTTCCATCCACAGCTCTTAGACCAAAGGAACCCAGTTTTTGATGTGTAGTAGGTGTTCCCCAGCTTTGTGAGACCTTGGATCAGGCTTCTCATCAAAGGCAGCGGAGCACAGACCTAAAGGGACAAAGAAAGACACTGTTTTAGACAACAGCCCTGGACAAATGGAAGCCAAATCCCATGTCTAAATATTTTGCAAGTATTTGGACTCTATAGTTCTTTTTATTGCAGTGGGTCAAAAAGAACAGGGAGGTTGGAATAAGAAACTGAAGTAATTTCCTGTTATTTAGAATGCTCATTACAGGGAAAATGAATGGAATACTGTTGCTTATTTATTTGTGTGTTTTAATATTTGCCTGCAGCTGAAGGCTCCATCACCTGGTAGCTCCTAAATGAATAGTCTTTAATATTTGAAGTGTCTAAAATGGTGACTTAGACTGAGGTTTCAGATTCTCCAGTTCTCTTGGAAATTAGAGTGAGCTGGAAAGCAGCAGATCTCTGTTTCCTGCTGCTGACGGAACAAGCTTTGTTGGTCTACATGGACTGTGTACAGTGGACAACTGTAGGACTCTACACACGTAGCAGATAGATAAATAACATTTGGTGCTAACAGGGGGCCACAATTAATCCTGAGCAGAAGAAAGGATGTTTCTGTCTGGGTCGTATCATTCTAGTGAGCTGTCAGTTACCATTTCGATTAAAGTGTTCAATTATTCAGAGTTGCTTTGAAACTGGAGAGCTGTGTACTGATCACAACATGCATATTCTGTTCTAATTTAGGCACAACTCTTATTAACACTTTCCTGAAATCTGTTCTTTTAAGATACTTAAAATGACAGTGCACTTTTAGATTGAAAAAAACAGCAGAAACATTCATCCATCTCAAGAGTTTTAAATTTCACCTACTTTTCATCCCTTTTTGTCCTGTACAGTCTTAGTGTTTACATTGAACTTATATGGCATGACTGAGTTTGTGTATGCCTTTGTAAAAATCGGGTAATTTTATGTGAAGCTTTCTCCTTAAGAGTCTTCAAAGACTTGTTGCCCGGATTTATTCAGGATCCAACCTGCGCAATATGATGCAGTTGAGAACTGTCCCCTTCTTTGGGCACATAACTCCAACAGTGGAAGGAAGCAGCACCCCTCAAGGCTAAGAGCATCGAGCTCACAGTGTCCAGGGATGCCTGCCTATGTGGTGGACATGGACTTGGGTCACTCCTGGTCTGGCCTCCAGATGGTTGCTGCCTCTGCACAGAACCCAGTACTGTTGTGCTGGCTTTAAATGGGCATTGCCAAACTGTTTTTTCAGAAAGATTTCAACAAGGCTTGCTTCTGTTGTCTCATTGCTGTACAATGTGTAACTCATGCATAGGGAGTCTTCTCCTTTGTGGCTATGTTCTTTCCATGGCACATTTACCAGGACATTGCTCTCCACTTGTCTCAGCTCCCTCAGCTGAGCCCTGCCTCCTGCTCCCTTGACATCAGGCCTGTTGTCAGGCCATCCTCGCTCCACACCACGGCCCTGGGATGGTAAGCACAGCTGCTTGCCAAATTTCTGTTGAGCAACTGAGCCTGGTACTTGGGGCTTCAGTGCAGGCACCAGAAAACAGCCCCAGGCTGCAGCTGGAGCTCCCCACTCCCCGGAGCCCTGCAAGGCCCCACTGCCACCGCTCTGGCCTCACACTGCCACCCTGCTGCCTGCACAGGGTCCAACACCTCCGACCCCATCATGGGTCTTGTGGGTGATGACTCACAGAAGTTGAGGCATCTGTAAGAAGACGAAGAGTCCCAAGTGACAGCACTTCCCCCCTACTCAGACCTCCTCCCGCCTCCTCATCTTTGGTGTTAGGGTGAGTCAGAGGTTACCCCTCACACCAGCTGGCAACCACATCCCAACCCAGCAGAAGTTCCCAGCAGCACTGACTTCAGCGTCCCTGCCTCCACACACTCTCTCATGGAGGTGGCAAGAGGAAGAGAAGGGGCAAGCTGAAAAGTTGTCTCCAGCACTATCATCCCTGTGCTGAGAAACAAACAAACAAAAAAATCTAGTTGTGCCTAATGGATTTTTATTATGGAGTAAAAAAGTGCTCTTCCATTTGCTAAGAGCAGTTCTCAGTGTAAAATAAACTCTCCAAAGCCCTACTTGCTGGCCAGTAAGTGAAAATGAACTTTTTTTTTTTTTTTCTGGAATGACGTTTTAAAGCAGTTTTCTCTGGCTTCTCTACTCGGGCAGACAAAGACCCACAGCAGAAAAGCCTGCATGGGTCAGACCGAGGATTAAGCCAGAATCCCTATTCCTGACAATGACAAACAAGTGGAAGGTAAGGGAAAACATATAAACGGAAAGGCAAGTATAGAGTAATCCTTCCCCAGTGCACTCATCGAGTGCCTGAAGAATAACAAGGTAAGGACCAAGTTCATGAAGACTTGCATAAACTGAAACCTACAGCTGTTCAGTTCACGGAAATAAAAGAACTCAAACAAGCATTGCAGCTTTACCCAGTGGTTCAAAGTCGAGCAGTTTCTAGCTCCAAAGATGTTCATTTCCTGCTCTCTAGAAGGAGATGGCTCTGTGTTTTCCTAGATATTCCCAGCCTTCACTGGACATTCTCCAGGATCCTTTTCTTTGAGATCATAACATTCCTTTTTCTTTTGAATATGTCTGTCCTTTCTCTGTGTATGGATGCACAATCCACAAAAAGGATGCACTAGGGCCACAAAAATGATCAGAGGGAAGGAACACCTCTCTTATGAGGAAAGGCTGAAAGAGCTGGGGTTGTTCAGCCTGGAGAAGAGAAGGCTGTGGGGAGACCTTATTGCGGCCTTTCAGTACTTAAAGGAGGCTTAGAAGAAAGATGGGGACAGACTTTTTAGCAGGGCCAATAGCGACAGGACAAGGGGTAATGGTTTTAAACTAAAAGAGGGTAGACTCAGACTAGATATAAGGAAGAAATTTTTTACAATGAGGGTAGTGAAACACTGGAACGGGTTGCCCAGAGAGGTAGGATGGTAGATGCCCCATCCTTGGAAGCATTCAAGGCCAGGCTGGATGGGGCTCTGAGCAACCTGATCTAGTTGTAGATGTCCCTGCCGATTGCAGGGGGGATGGACTAGATCACCTTTAAAGGTCCCTTCCATCCCAAAGCATTCTATGATTCTATGACCCATGTGTGACCCTCAGAATTTGCCATGGGCCAGGCCTTCTGCATCTAGTTTCACAGGATGCCGTGAACCTCCTAAACAGACTGCATCCATATGGATGTTGAAATGTAGGTGCTGATTTTCCTCAGACAGTACTGAAATCACATTTCTGCAATAGCGGAAAGAGTTCTCCAAGCCTACATCATCTGAACCCAGAGAAAGTTAGAGCAGCGGTGAACATTCACCTGTCCATCAGAGATTCAGGAGTGGAATTTGCCTCCTTCCTTCTTCCCACTCTGCTGACTGAACCACTGTGGAGTGTCACCAAGAGATCATTTCTCCTTCGCAAGCCCAGCAGAGATGAGGGTTAGTGGACTGGGAAATGCATCCACAGGTACTGGCAGAAAACGCATGCATGGCTTTTAAACTGCATAAAAAAGAGACTATTTCATCTCATGGTCTTACGTATTGCCTAAATTTGTGGTGTCACTAAATTGGTATATATACCTATAATTACAAATGGTTAATGGCTGATCATTCACAGTGCAGTGAGCTTCTTTATGCCAAGAAAATACCAAACCAAGTTTTTCACGGAATTAGGGAATTGCTGTCAATAAAAATAACTAATGCATTTATCCTTTAAAATAATTTTAAATTAGCTGCCACAGACTCATGGAACACAGCATTGCACCGGAAGTCAATGATCCATAGCTCAGCTTCCAATGCCATTACAGTATTTAATTCAAAGTCTAATTTATGTATTTGTTTTTCTCCCCTACACAGGAATCAGCAGCCTACAATGCTGTTAACGCTCTTCAGTCAGCCTATGGTATAAGATACAGATATGGTCCTGCATCTAGCACTTTGTGTAAGTTTTTCTCTGGCACAGGTTTGTGACTTTGACCTACCTATAGTAAGAAGGAGATTACCCTTATTATAACAAAGAAAGCAAACACTGTTTAAAGTGAACTTTGTTCCAGTTGTGGATGGTGAGGAAGGCGGAAGATGAAGTTTTGTAACTGATTCAGTCAGTTGATTGCAGTAAGATTAACTCCATTGATGCAATAAAAGAGATTAAAATGCAATGCATTTGAGAGGCGAAAGCCACCAAATAACATGTTCAGGACATATAAACCCAGATTTTTAAAAAAAGAAAGATAAAACAAGATCTTTAAAAGTATGTCTTTATCAGATACTGTAAATGCACTACTAAGTTATAAAGTATCTGGGAGGAAATAATTCAAAGTAGGTTTCTTTTTTCACCATTACTTTGCCCCTCCTGTGCAATTGTGATAGATACAGCTATTCATAGAGCCCATTCTAAAATTTAGGGTGATGTCTTTTAAAAGCTAGGTTTCAAATGTCTCTGTGTGTAGATGATGATAAATGATAGCAACAGTATCTTTACTTGGACATCTTCCATTTTTCAGAGAGCAATTTCAAATGCATTTTTCCCTATAAAAAAATACCTTTAAAATATGCCATTTAAATATGTAACAACATTTTCAGGCAAGCTCTCCACATAGACAGGTAAGAGAAAAAGACGTTCAATAGGTTTCAATGAGACACTTTTTTTTTTTTACTGAAACTATGAGGCTTGAATGCTCTCGGTAATGATAGCAGACACTGAAAAAGTAAGCAGCTTAAGTAAATAGCAAGATTTTTCACAAGTAACCTCCTGCATCTCCTCTGCTGTTGCTGTGTTTTGGCTAGAGCTCCACTTTATTGTGGGCCTCATCTCACTGCACGGTCATCATCTTGTGCTCATTACAGTGCAGTCAGTCGCTATGTCAAAGGAAGAGCGGTGTGACTTAATGCCAGAATTGCACAGAAGACAGCAGGCCACATGAAAGATGGATCTTTATATAAATATAAGTATCTTGGGTAATCAACATATGGAGATAACGAAAGCATAAGAAGCACACTTCCTCGAGAAGGTTTGTTAATATTAGACACCACCTATGCAAATGCTCTCATGCTGTAGGGAAATGGTGAGAAAACAAGACAGAAATGAAAAGAATTTTAAAAGCACTTTGAAAAGGAGAATGTAGATTACTTTATCAACTTTCTCCCTTCTCCCTGCAAAGGAATTGCCTAAAAAACCCATGTTAAACCTAGGAGCGTGCAGAGCTCCAATCCAGCTGGGAGATCTTTGTGGAAGCAAAGCTTTAGACTGCACTCGCCTGGGAACAAGAACAGTTTGAGGCTTTATTCTAAATGTTCTCTTTTATTAAAGTTTTGCTTTACACAAACAAGTCCGTTATTAATTTCTTTCCTGTGAAAATCAAGGGTCTAATCCATATTGTGCTGAGCACCTTTCACCAGGTGCTGGGTGCCCATGCCCTTCTCTGAAGGGTGTTCAGGATCGGGGCAAGTAACAACTGGAGTTGCAAGTATATTCAGTGAGTTCTGGAAACAAAATGCCACAAGAACCCTCTGGTGCTTTCAACATGACCTGCATTTAACATTTTTAAAAATTTTCTCTGAATTCCCTCTTTCAGATGTAAGTTCTGGTAGCTCTATGGACTGGGCCTACAAAAATGGCATCCCCTACGCGTTTGCGTTTGAGCTGCGTGACACTGGCCATTTTGGATTTTTACTTCCTGAGACGCTGATCAAACCAACCTGCACAGAGACCATGCTTGCAGTTAAAAATATAACTCTTCATCTGCTGAAGAAATGTCATTGAGAGCTATTTCTAGGAGCTGGAAGTGAGTGTTTTACTCCCAGCGCTGATGCCCTTCAGTGTGTTCAGTTGCCATTCTAAGCTTGGCCACTTCAAAATTCTAGAAGCTAATGGGAAATATGATGTTGTTTCTATCAGATTTACTTGGTGGGAAATGGAAAAAATCATTTAACATCTGCTCTACAAAAGTCCATAAAGTTGATATACTAACTTAGTTACAAGTTTGGTATAAAATAGTCTGTTCTTTTTACAATAAAGCTTTGATTCTGTAACTTCAGTGGGGCAGGTCCAGGTCCACATACAGGTGCCTGAAATAAAACTCCACTTCCAGACAGTCCCTGGCCTTACTGGTTTCCCTAACAGGAAGACTTCCCTTAGTGGGGTCTCTTGAACCAAGGGATAAAGTTTACATTCACGTATATGTACTCTGTGACCCAACGCAGGCCCATGTCTATAGCAGTAAATGGCATATAGTTGCAGCTGGCCACGCTGCAAGTAGCAATGCGGCTTTCTTCTGCATGTATACATACATATGTATATGCACTTTTGTGATTTTTTTTTTCATGTAATGCAAGAATTAGACCCAAGGTTTCCTTTAACTGTTCAGAGAAACCTATTTTCAAATGTGTATGTTGGGGTGGACTCAAAATCAACATATTGCCTTTGAAAATGTAATTTTCCTAGAGATATGTAAGAATGATAATGAAATATTATTGAGATATACAATACTCTGCTTTATGGAGAGACAAAGCAACTTGCCATGACTTGGAACTTGGAAGCTGGCAGTCGACTGGTGCATCTGGGTTCTGCTGTAGCCAGTGTCTGCCCATTTCCACCAGCCAAGGATCTAGCCTTAAACTGTAATTAACTGATGCTAACTGATGTTTTATTTATCGGTATTCTTGCAGTGAGTTCTGTAGCTCTATGGCTATGTGGCTGTTCTTCTTGGAAGTCGTATTTTTTGCATGTTTTAAAGGAATTAATAATAGATTCTTAAGTGAGCCAGAGGTGAAAGCAGAAGCTTTACAGCTGAAATACAGTGAATAAGCACCATGTTTAAAAGAATAATAACGAAAGCACAGAGAATGTAACAACTTATTGAGGGTTTTTTTGACTTTTAAAATACTATTTTTTGATCTTATTATATCTGCAAAAGCATATATTTTACTTTATTAATTTTGAGTGTAATCTTATGCCATAACATGTTAAATAAAACATATTTGTTAATAAAATCATTAAAGGCTTTTGAAGTATTCTTCATATTTCATTTAATTGTTAAAGCTTTAGTTCAAGGATGTGACAATTTTACCTATCTGTAAAACATTACTGACACCAAGGGTGTGATATTTTAAAAAACCTACATCCTCTCTAAATAAGTACTTGAACTTAGCAAATGAGCAACCTTTATGAGACCAGGGAGCACTGTATTTAATTAAGAATACCATTGTTTTCAGGACTGCAAAAGGCAATCAGTGAGCAAAGATGACAGAATTGCATTCTATTTATTTAACATTTTGTTAATAAAAAGTATTTATTTCAAACAAGCTTTCTGAAAGCTTGTTCAGATGTGATTAGTTCAGACTTGTTTGAGTAATGCAAGTTTCTATTATGGTTTAATAAAAATCTAGGGGACAGAAGCTCTCAAAATATTTATCCACTAGTCATCTCCAGTGGCTTATGACGATAATCATTAAATATTTTGAAGACAGCAATAACTGTCTTTTGCTATGCACAGATTCTTGACCAACGGTCTTGATAGTGGTGTAAATTAAATATTAGCACTAATTGTTGTGAGTTATTCTGGATTTAGGTGACAAGATTGAACTACTACAAGGACATAAGAGACTGAAGCGAAGGACAGAAGGCATGAGAGATGCCTAATCAGCACGAGGCAAGTTTACCTCTGAATTGCTACAGTACAAACCTTTCCAAGTATGGGCCAGGAGAAACCAGATTCAGATGTGACAGTTTGATTCCTGCTTGTAGTCCAGCAGTTCATCATATGAAACATTTCATCTTTATCTTCATACCATCACATCTCCACTGGTACTGAAAAGTAATTGAACTCTTGGAGCAAGAAAGGAAAAAAAAAAACCAAACCCCCTCTTTTAGTTACCAAAACGACCTAACATTGTAGATCTAGTTGACCTTTTTGGACAGGAATAATTGCAAGTATTCTTACATTTATGTAAGAAGCTTCGACATTTAGAAGTACTTGATATCAAAAACAGTCCATGACCAAAGCTACCTTCTGGTATCGGGATGGACTCAGCCTGAATACTATGTATTATGTGCAACTGAAAACTCTGAGCTGAGTTTTGAAGACCTGTGCAGGGTAATTTAGTGCCCCATAGCTGAACACAAGTGTAAACAGTCTCTGAGCCCTTTAATTTCAGGGTCACTAAAGCTGATCAGAAAGACAGTCACCAGAAAAGAACTAACCCTATTTCCTGAATTAAGAATTTGTAAGACAATTTATCAGCAAGAGTGATTCTAAATAGCGTAGTTTACCCTAAGGAAAGAACTACTGGAAATCAGCTATTTGGATATGGAACGACAGCCTTTGTGACTTACAAATGTTACTTCTCTGAACAGCTCTTTTTTATCTCCATAAGTGCTTACCTCTCTTCCCTTTGTGCTCCTCCTCAGCAGTCTTTATTGCCTACAGGACAACAGAATCGATAACTGGTTTTGAGAAAAGTGAATTTATTTTATGATCGTAGGTATAGTTTATCATTCAACACAATAAAAAGTATGTGAACAACAAAACACTGGTTATTAACCCAGCAGTCAAAATCACATATATAATGATTATGTGAAATCCAGGAGTTACACTGCCGTTGATTATTGATAGAATAATTATAATCTGATCTGTAACTTGGGAAGAGTGATCAGACAAGCTTTTGTGAACATCTCTTCTTTCTTTTGATAGCTTTTATTTTTTATAAACAAAACCCTGAGATTAATTAACGTGAAGGAAACAGGCCTATGCCTCTTCAAGTCACCCTCCTCAACAACAAAACAATTATCCCAAATTACATTGAATCATCATTCATAAATTGATAAAAAATTGGCCTTTAGAGCTCAAAAAAGATATTCAGTTTGGTTGCAGACCTTGAAGGAAGAGCACAGCTGATGGGTGAAGCACCCTGTGTGTTTTTCAGAAGTTGCTTCAAAAAGGCCAATGTATTTTGTCACTCATGTAATATGTAAAGCCTATGGAAAACTGCAATTCTCTTTTGAAATGTCTGAAATTTGAGTAGAAAGAGTCCAAATGACCTTGAATGCCAACACGCATTTCCTTCGAAACATCCAGAGCCAGTCCGCTTGTCTATAACAAAGTGCAGATTGCGCCGCCTTCTCGAGGACTGCGCAAAATAGCTGTTTATTGAAAAGACTGCATCTAATTCTCAAGGTTGGGAAGAAAGCATTATATTTCCCACCAAAAATAAGTTACTATTCAACTATTCTAGTTTATTCATGTTAAGCAATCCCGTCCCTTTTTATGTTTACTTTAAATTTAATGGTACCACTCTAAGAAATTCAGTAGCATAGGTAGTGTAATAAGTATTTTTGTAAGCCCTTTGACCTGTCCTTTGGCTGTGCGAAACTACTGTATAATTTCCATACGTCACTGTTATATAGCAGTCACATTCATTGTTAAAAAACGTTAGTCTCACATAACGACTTCATGGTTTTGACTTCTGTACCTAAAAACCAGATGCTACCATTTTCATGCAGTTCTTAAGTGATGGTAAAACACCAGAATAATATCTTAGATGCACAGAGATACAACTACCCCTCTGCTGTAGAAAACAGGACAAGAGAACAGAAATTCAAGTAAATTACAGAGAGACTTTTTAAATATAACCCCTGTGGTATTAGCTATACTTCTTTAAAAACGTTTTCACCACACAAAATACCTTTTCTGAGTTGCAAATTTAAAAGTCTTCTGTCCACGGAAAACGTGGGCCATTTGGCATGCTTAATGTACGCCCAATTCTCATACTCACTCAGGATAAAAAATTAAGGTCCGAACAGCTGTAATTGCTTCGTCCTCCACTGCGTAGGAGGAAAGCTGGGTGCAGAGAGAGCTGCCTTCTGGCTGACTGCACCGGTAGGCTTTCCAGCCCCATCAACACCATGAAGTCAGGAGTACTGATGCTGTTGGTGGGTCTGTCTCAGAGGAAGGTGAACAACTCCAGAGTGGTTTTCACAGTCCTCGGCTGAACGTGCCTGTCGCCCTAAGCGCAACGATGCACTGGTTGAGCAACTTGTCAGAAATTCATAGCCTTAGGCTGCATGTGGTGTCAAAAGGGCCTGCCTTAACAACAAGGTCTGCTGTTAACATCTGCAAACTCAGGATAACCAGAGTGACTCCAAAGCAGTGAGAACACATGGTTCTCCTTAGCAAACGTTTGGGGCGAGGACATTTAGAATAGGCAAATCTTTAGCCTCTGGATGCTTGTCCTTGCTTGACAGGCAGGAGCGGTCAAGCAGAAAGCCTCGGCTCTCTCCGCTTGCAGATCCTTTCAAGCCCTCTCCTGAGAGACCGAGGCAAGCACGGCAGGGCTTGCCCTTGGATTTAGACATCAGGGAACGCACTCATAAATAATAGATTCAAATGTTAATTAAAAAAAAATCTGCCACTGTCCCCAGCCATGCAGAAAGTGCACTTTGCCTGTGACAAAGAGAATCCATCCATTGCCATAAAGACATGAGGTAATATATTTCATCCGTCCTGCCTGCTCTTAGAGTCCAGCCACCTTAGCGCTCCTCAGCTTTATTGAAAAAGACATGCGGCACAATAGCCATAACAATGAAATATTTTAATCTACCCCCAGGTCTGTAGGAGCATATACTTTATCTCAAATAATAGATAACCGCTTCTGAAATAAATATTGTGGTACGACTGCGGGCAGGTGTTATAGTCTTTCATGCTGACTACTATGTGCCAGGCTATTCCTCTGCATACCAGGATGGCTCGATGCTGGGATGGCTGTCTCTTTTTTTAACCAAATAATGAACCCTTTTTATTTTACCAATTCTGAGCAGAGTATCAAGTTAGGTGTGAAGATATATACACACAAAAGAGCCTGAGAAAGTTTCATTTTATAATAGAATTTTCAATTTTCTTGAAAATAATGCATCTGTTAAAATCACAGCCAGAGTTTTCAGGTGGCTTATTGTTTTCAGCATGTCATAACTGAAAAAACCAGTATAGCAGCCTGAAAAGCTGAGCAGAAATGACTGATCTACTTACTGCTTCATTTCCCTTGTTTCATTTCAGTTTGTTTCTAGATTGAGAAAATCTGGGTTGATTGGGCTGAATTGAAGAAGTGCAGTCAAAAAGCTGAGTGTAAAGGGTTCTTCTGTGCTTAATGAGCTAGAAATAGCTACTTTAAAAAAAGAAAAGCAACTTGTTATATTTTAAGTTCTTTATACAGACTAATTGCTTTGCCCTGTTTGTTATCACATTCACAGAACTTAGCATGGTTTGGAATGATGTATTGTTATTTTCCTGGGAGCCAGCCAGTTTTCTAAGGGTTAAATGAGTGAAATGCCTGCTAGTGTGGCAGGAGAACCAGAGCTGCTCTTTGGCCTTGTTAGCACAGAATCTGTCAAAAAGGCAAAATACGCTTGAGCCTTATCTAACAGGATAAATTTGCTATATCATGCTGCATGCGTCTCCATTTCTCTTCCTCCCTTTCAAAAAAGAAGTGAATACTGTCTGTCGGTGACGACTTCAGGCTATAAAAGTCCCTAACTTTTGGTACTAAATTTAAATCATGAACCTGTTAAAATATGTGAACTTCCCCACATACCTACGCAGATCCATTCACACACAAACAAGATGTCTGTCTGCACAATGTGTACTGTGTGATGGTTTACGTAATGGTGGAGCTGCAATTCTTGGCAACCACAGGGCTGCTGATAGCAGGCAGCATGTGTTCAGCATCTCTCCTCTGCCTGCTGTAAGCACATGCAAGTTCAGCTTGTTTGCCCAGTTCCTTAAAAGCCCCCAACGCTATTTCACTGGTGCAACACAAGAAGTTCTCCTCCTGAGGTTGCTGCAGCATATTTCTGTGGGTTACCTGCTACTGCCATTAACACACCAGCTACAAGCTCAGATCACGGGCCAAGCCCTTCGTGTGTTGCAACCGCATAGAGCTAAGAGGTTGGGTTTTGCTATTGCAAATGCTTAGGGCACAGGCCGTAAGAAGGTGTTACACCCTCAGCTCCCAATGTGGACTGCATCCCAGAAAGCCTTCATTACCTCGTGGGTTATGAAGAAGGCCCTATACCATTGCCCATAGTGACCAAAGATGTGTCTAAGGCTGTTCCTGTAAAGTCTGGAAACACTACGGAGAGCACTGGAGAGCCTACAGGCCCATACCAGCTGCCACCAGGATTTCTGGACTGCTTCAGCCCACAATTCTTCCATATATGAGCCATTTGCAGGAATACATTGGTAAAACAATAATTTTAGACCAAAACCCCACTTTTCTTATATATTTTAAAGGTTTTCCATTAAAGCTATTGTGATTATTTTAATGAGGTTTCTTTTCGGAGAAATTAGCTCTCTTTTTCCGAGAAGCTGAGGTAGAAATAACCTGAAGTTGCTGTCATGCTGAAGGCTGTTCAGGGAGTCAGTGGATGCAGTCCACTACCTGTCAAACACACAGCTTCCAACACTGCTGATAATAAGTGCAACTTTCAGGAGATGTCTCAGCAGAGACCTCACAGCAAACATTTCTGAAGACAGGGCTACTCTTCAGAGAGCAGTTTTGATGCAGACTGGCTAATGAATGTTGGGAAGCTCGTCTACAACTCTCTGCTCTTGAGCTGAGAGTAGGAACATCACGTTTCCACAGCTGTCAGGACTGCACTTTTCAAAAAAACATTACAGTCTGTATCAGAGTTTTAACAGCGAAAGGAAGGTCCCCGCTCATTTCACACTCCTCTGCATGGCACCAGGGGAAGGGCTCCTTCGCTGGTGTCCCTGGCTGCAGATCCGCTGGCACTCAGCCCATCAGAAACCGCGTATTTAAAATTGCTGGAATCACCTGGTTTTTGCTTTTGCCTCTTCGAGAATCTTAAACAATCCGTCAGTGCTAAAGCCTGAATACACACAAAAATAACTCTCCCGCATTTAGGTGTCTATTGAAGGACAGACAAAAAGCTGATTTCTTAAAAATTCCTTTTTGGATTGAGTTATTTCCATTCTGCTGAAAACTAACAGTTTGTATGTACAGGGGGAGAAAACAAAATCCCAGAAGACAAATGATTTACGAAAAGTTTTATCCAAAACCATACTAAGTACAGTATGTATCATCTTCGTACTCTAATTCTGAAGGCACAGACCAAAGGTGGAACATTTGGAGCCTGTTTTCCATTTTCACTCGGTAAAAATAAAGGACTAAAAATAAAGGCAAAGGACAGAAGTCTAACAGGGAGTAGAGGAAAAAGTCCAAATTAAATAGCAAGACTCTAGGCCTTGAGAGCAGCAGAGATTACTTGGAGTAGTATAAAAAGGCATTCTTATTTTTAACCAGGAATAAAATCACTGAAGCACCAATACTTAAGAAAGATGAAAGGAAATAATGTTGAATAATGTTAGTGTGTTGAATAATTAGAGGATTGCTGGGTCAGATGGCCTACGGGAGAGCAAACGGCTATCTGTGACTAAACAAACAGTTGGAAGAACAAAAGTTAGAAAAAAATTGGCAAACAAGCAGAGACTAATCATTTTAGATTGAATGACATTCTGTGAGAAGTATAAAAATATCTTTATGCTGAGTAAGTAAAGTAAACAGATATTGCTGGGATTATTTCTAAAAGTAATAAGCAGAGAAGATCAAAGGGACACTAAAATCAAGAGAATCACTTCTCCATTCATCTGATGGTGTCAGAGCCCACAATCAAGCTTCTCTTACCTAAAAAATTACCTGCCTTTGGAGTACTCCCTTGGGGACAATGTTAGTTAATATTCAGGAACCCTGGGACATAATTAATTTTTAGTGTATGTGGATATTAGCGAAGCGGAAAAGGTATCTAGTAACGCTTGCTACCTTCCCTGTCAATTACAGTGTTTCCCACCCCGTGCAGTTGGCACCTTTATCTCCACCTCTCCAGCTGTACGTGTGGATAAAGCCTAACACAGCAAAACTGGACGGGTATCTGCTGTGTGAAAAAGAAGAGCAGCAGATTCCATACAGAGGTAGCAGAAGTCGTCTGCATTATATTCGGGCTCTATTTCCACAAGGGAATGCATAAAAGCGTAAAAAGCGCCATATAGCTGCTGCAAGATACTGGAGACTGAAAGGTAAAGAGGGTTAAGATTAGCTTCCTTTATGGAGAACTTCACTTGTCATAAAATTCATCAAAATATTGATCCCATTGCATGGTAGAAGTGCATTTCTTCTACTTTTCATTAGACATCCATAATGCCACGCAATGATGATTTTTCTCTATTCTTCTGCACTGCAATGCATTTCATAAGTACACAGCTTTTCAAGAATAGATTGATACCATAGCTGAAAAGGATAAAGTTGCAGTACCACCAATATACAGAATGAAATTAAAGACATGCAATAAATTTCAAGCAAAAAGCAGTGCTGGAACCCAGGAGATGAGACACATATGGGAATGTTTCCAAGGAAGGCTCTCCTAGGCTTCACTAAATCTTGACAATGTGTATCTGTTTAAACCACACTTTATGCTCAAGTTCACTGGAGTACAGAAGTCAAGGCTGCAATGAAAAGGAAAACTATTGGATATGTATCATTTCACTTTGCGTTTGGTGTGGGATATTATTTTAACACAGTCAGGGTCAGTCTATTTGCCTAGTATATATCTTTTAAAAAAGGAATAATAAATAAGAAATAATCTTTAAACTCTGCAAATTTCTTTGCTATACAAAAAAGTATTACTTATCAAGGCTCACACACATCAATTACAAATTTCTCTGTGGTTCACCTTAGGTGTTCCCTGACAATTATATACACCACCACAAAAAAGATCCAAACATTTAACAGCCCAATCACCATTATTCAGCATATTGACAATAACTGGCAATAATCCTACAGCCAAAAGCGTTACTTGAGATTTCTGAGATATCGCAGTAAATCCTCCCATTCTTTCATGTCTGGAAAAAAAACAGGCAGCCCTTGTACCTCCTCCTGGGGGACAGTAATGCAGGGTACTAAGAACAAGGAGGTGGTAGAGCTACAGACTTGCCGATGCTGCCATTCACCTCCTGTTTTTTCTGTATTCATCCCGTAGGGTTGCAGGCCTCAACTTTCACCTGTCTGGGAGGTGAATTTCACAGTCCTTCTGCTCTGAAGGTGGGATTTAACTCATCCAACTTCAACTATATGACAGCTATTCATCTAAACTAAATTGACTCGGTTCCCTCTGTAGTTGGTAGAGAAGAATCAAGGATGTAGAGGATGACAGGTCACATCTATCTGAGACTTGGTACCATCAGTACTGCATGAGTTACTCATTAGATGTTAGTCTTTTTGCACAGCAAGAGTCCAGATGACAGTTTAGACTAGGTGCTTAGTTTTTTTAACTGTTAAAATTAATTAAGACAAATTCCACCCTAGGATGAGACATATCCTTTAACTTCCAGTACATCAACCATGCTTACATACCAGCTCTGGCTGAATTCAGATCCCTGAAGTTCTTTATCTCAGGGCTGCCCATGGCACATGTGACATCCAGTGAACAAACAGCCTTCTTAAAAATAAACGTTATTTTTTTTAGCTGTAAATATTTGTCTAATAGAAAATAATGTACACATAGTCAGCAAACTGTCTACATATATTTCTGTCATGTAACTTCAACTATAATTCAGGCAGACCTAATTTCTGCAGCCACCACAAGTGAAGCCTAGCATCTTTCAGGTTCTGTGGACCATGAATGCTTCTCCTTTTCTGTCCCTCTCTCTCGTGTCTCTCTTAATCCCGCCAGTTATTTTTGTAAGGCTACATTCACATTTAATTTCTTGTCCTTGTAGTTTGCTGGAGAGGGAGCCAAAAATGTAAGAGCCCCCATAAATAACAATTAGCTGTCTAACTTTGAGTTAGCTGCTTGATGCGTTCTTTTTCTTCTTTTTTCCTGGACAGATTTTTTACAAGTTAAACAAATGCTACTGTACAGTATACAGAAAATACCAAAGACACACAACATACCAGTACATGAATAATCAAACAATATAGAGTATTCAAAATATATCATAGGGCAATTCTAAATCTGTCACCAAAAACAGCAAATTCCAGGGTTGGTGAGACCCTGTGGATTTTACCCCAGCAGCTGACTGGCAGCCAGCTGCCTGCTGAACCCATAGGAGACGCCCCTTTAAGCAGTCAGTCTCCTCTGTTAATTGTCTCTTTTTCCTGCTTCTAGCAGGCATTATACGATATTTAGAGGCTACTGAGTTTAAAGCGCTCCCTGAATTTAAAGTGAAAATGTTATCTTATTTGTATAAGAACGTATAAGAAATTCATGTTTGGTGCAAATGATCAGTAATTGAGATTAGAAAACAAATATTCAAAGTAAGCTATAGCCTCTTCAGCTTCCCACTGCAGAAACCAATCTTATTCTTACAAAAGCCAATACCTTCATTAGAAAGAAAATCCGCTCTGAGCTTTTTATGAGCAACAAAACCAAAATACAGTCATAGCTTCATGGTAAAACATTTATTAGAATTGTATGAGTGAACTAAATGCTTTCTAGTAAATGACGTAGTAAAAATAACCTCAGAATTTATGCATAGAATATTGACTACAGATTTCTGTGTTCTGTGATTTTTTGAAATAAATGAATGTTTGCAATTATTGCAACAACATTTAGGTTTGCAAATACACCAGAATGTTTTCATATTATATTTCACACGGTGACCGCATTTACCAAATGTGCACAAATATGCAAAGCCTGCTTATAAGACATTGCTGTTATCTCTCGCATTTTTAAAACAGAGCACAGTCAGCTTCCATAGAGGGCTCACACCTATTTCGAAGGACACAACCTCATTCTTATACAGTACACTGTGAATTTAAAGGCAATTTGGTTTTTAATCTTCTACCTTTGATCCAGCACTGCAACGAAAAGAAGTGAAACCATGAATTTAAACCTCCACAAACTTGGGGAAAATTCTTGTGGGGTCTCACATTTTGTGACATGAATGCCTCAAATTACTATTTTAAAATTATGCACAATTGTCTACCCTCCTTTACATATTTCTCCATGGACTCTTATGCCTTAAGATTAAGGAAGCTATCTTGCAGGTACCATACATACTGCCGCACCAAAAAAAGGCAGAAATTCCAGTTGCCTGTGCTGAGCGTTCTCGTTTCTAAGTATCCTGATTTGGGATGACCTCATCCATGTGAGAGAGCTTACTGCCAGCACACTTCATTTTGAAAAACCACACCATATTGTTTCCTTCTTACATCTGTGTTCATGCTGTTTGTGTGTGATAATATCCCACGTATTATTTCTGTTCTAGAATGGCGAGGAAAGGTGAAGCAATGTGCTGACAAGAGTTTAATCCAGGAAAAGTTAAGGAAGAACAAACTAATGAACAGAAGTGGTTTGTCAAGCGAGCATTTTAAGGATGACACCTACAGCGATCCAGAGGTGTGACCCCCATCCCATGCACACACAAGTAGACCAGTTCAAGCTCCACTGCCATAACCTGCTATGAAATTCGTGTAAGCCAGCTTTTATTGCAAAATGTATCTAGTCCCAGTGCTAGCCAAAGAAGCAAGTTTGGTCCAATCACGTGTAAAACACCATAAAAATCATCATCAGTGTTGACTTGTATTGTTAGATATCTATTATAGGGGCCCTGTGCAAAGCCTCCTCTTCACAGACTCCTTGTTTAAGCGAGGGTTGCAGTACTGGTAAGCACAACTTACCTCAAATCACATTTGTCAGGAACTGCGAAGAGATGCAGTCACAAAAATCAGTAATGGCTCTATGGATTTGGAGGAACTTGGCCCTGTAGAATTATCTGCTGCATGTCTCACAAATTATGATAAACAAGATTTTTACCAGCCCAACAACATTTATTTGTTTGGCCTTCTCAGCTACAAACAATTATAAATTGCACCTCAGCAGTCCCACCAGCAGTATAGCAACATTTTCTGATAGCCACTGTCCCTACTCCTGTATGAGGAGATCTAAAATTACAAAGCTTTTAGCAAGAAACAGCACACAATACACACTTTCAGATATCAAAACTAAACACTCCAGATCTGCCTGGATCTAAACCCAGACAGCAGCAGCTTTGAATGTGATGAGAAACGATCCATCGTACATGCTGTGAAACAGTCAGTCGAGTTTTTAATGATCCAGATTGCACATCAGCTCTGACACTTGACTTGAAACTAGGAACATCTTGGAAGTCTAATCAAAACTGTCATAGGTATTTCAAAATGTCTTGTAAAGATATTTGAGTGAATACACATCTAGTAAATACTTAGGGAGTTAATTGGGAAACTAGAATGAATCACTACAGTGCTTCTTTAATGTCTTTCTTCTAGGCAAGAATATCTATAACTCCCATTCAATTTTATCTTCCTAGTTATTCATATGCAAAATCTTTCATTCCTGCCACAAAGCCCACAGTTTATAACGTATGTGCTGAAATACCAGTTATTGCATTTTTGACAGGAAATAACCCACTGCAGTTGCTGGAGGAAGCAATCAGGCAGATTCAAGGATCACTTCATGGCAGTTAAAAGTGGTTATTGCTCCAGTCTCATTGCTTCTCACCTTAATTCACATGACTTTTATGACCCCTCTGTCTAAGCTTTTCAACACGGATATTAAAATACTTGGAAGCCATCCTTGTTATTCATTTGACTTACCCTGCCCACAGATTAAAGGGATATTTTTCTCCAGCTGAATTCCATTCAACTTTTCTCAGTTCCTTTTCATTTTCAACCCTTCTTTTGTTATTATCAGCTTATTGAAAGACATCTGCGTAAACCTTTGAAAATGCACAAGTTCTAAAGCTGAATTCACCTCAGATCAAGGGCAAGAGAGTCATTCAGCATGTAAAAATTAGGTTAAAACTAATGCTTTGTGCTCCCAATACCTAGGCTATTGTGGTTTAACCCCAGCTGGCGACTAAGCCCCACACAGCCGCTCGCTCACTCCCCCCCTGGTGGGATGAGGGAGAGAATTGGAAGGGTAAAAGTGAGAAAACTCATGGGTTGAGATAAAGACAGTTTAATAGGTAAAGCAAAAGCTGCGCACGCAAGCAAAGCAAAACAAGGAATTCATTCACTACTTCCCATCGGCAGGCAGGTGCTCAGCCATCTCCAGGAAAGCAGGGCTCCATCACATGTACCGGTTACTTGGGAAGACAAAATGCCATCACTCTGAGCGTCCCCCCCTTCCTTCTTCCCCCAGCTTTATGTGCTGAGCATGACGTCATATGGTGTGGGATACCCCTTTGGTCAGCTGGGATCAGCTGTCCCAGCTGCATCCCCTCCCAACTTCTTGTGCACCCCCAGCCTACTCGCTGGTGGGTTGGTGTGAGAAGCAGAAGAGGCCTTGACTCTGTGTAAGCAGTGCTCAGCAGTAACGAAAACATCTCTGTGTTATCAACACTGTTTTCAGCACAAATCCAAAACATAGCCCCATACTAGCTACTATGAAGAAAATTAACTCTACCCCAGGCAAAACCAGCACAGCTATTTAATGCCTAATCTGTAAGACAACTCAGCATGCATTACGCTGGTCATATCACATCAGTTACAAAGACCTGCAGGAGTCTGAAGCTAGGATTTAAGCTAGGAGAGTCATCACTTTCAATAAATGTGTTACTTTTCTAATTTGTTAAAAGTCAGAATATTCCCATTTAGTAAACTGAAACTGGAGATTAAGAATTTGGGATAACCATACACTATGGTAGTTCTTTCTATTGCAGGTGGTTGGGGAGGCTCACACCCAGAGTAACCAGGCTCACACCCAGAGTAATCTAGGAAAGCCATAACGATAGCGACCTCCCAAGAAAGAAGGCAATCATGTTGTGGCTCCCTCCCTTCAATAGTTTCTCCTTAAAATCCAATAACTGCTCCTTAGCAATTTTATCTGCTGGAGTTGGCTAGCAGAAGCAATAAATCAGTGGATCTTATTGTTACCTTTGCCATACATCCTCCACACATCTTTTGCAGTGCAAGGCTCTCAGGAAATTGCCAGAACTTTGTATTCTTGGTATTCAGAGCAAGAGATACTTCCCATTATGAAGGAGTCACTATACTAGCTTGGATTTACCTTTGCGTTTGCATAGCCTCACATACAACAACAACTGTGTAGTAGGTTCCTGGTTCAGGGTGAAGATGTGCTATTCATTTTTATGGTCCCCAAAAGAAATACTCTATCTTTTCTCAAACAGGGTATCACCTTCTCAGTTATGGCTGATATACCCATAATCAGGTCCTCGAGTTTGAAAAACTAGTAAAGAAACTTTAAAAAAAAACCCTATATAACCAATTTTTTAAAAATATATTTCCTTCTGTCTTTAAGATGGATACTCGTTTTCCTTCTTCATTCACAATATTAGGGAATGGTATGCTGAGGTGCCATGGAAGCTGGGAACTGAATTATTCATCTATTAGCAGGAGCAAAATGCTGAAGAAAGAAAAAGTTGAAAACTCCTATAGGTAGGCTAGAAGAAAATGTATTCCCACAGAAAAATTCCTAGCAAAAAGGGATCACGTATTGCAGCAAATGCAGCAGTATAAGCTTCCAGCACATAAATGCAAGGTACACCCGGGAACGTTTGATATCCTCCACGGTTTCCAGCCACAATTCAAAACTTTATTCCATCAACCACAAGAAGTATTTTCTTTTCTTCAGTGCTATCTGACATTTTTCCTGCACCTGTCACAAATTGACAAATATCATGCTTTACTAGGAGTATGTATCCTCGCTTAACTGTAGTATCAAGAATGTATTTCAATACAGCAAGAGCCTGTACTTTTTAGCTTTAAGGAATAAATTTGTCACCTTGCAAGAGCCTCCTCACAGTGATGGATGATTATTTTGTTATTGGTCACTCCAGGGTGCTATACGCTTTTGTACAAATGTCTGGAAGCAACCTAGGAATTACCTATCAATTAAGATTCCCTGTGCTAATAAACATTTGCTTTTTGTTCTTTCAGTGCAGCAGTGGATGTTTGAACATCTTAGAATACTGTTTTAACCTCTTAGAATACTCACTCTACGAACAAATTATGAACTCTTAATTTCAGCTCCAGAACTTATCTAAAAAGAAAACCCTCTTAACAATATTGAAGTACATTTATAGTGAGTGTTATTTCTTGCAGTTTGGTTGATAGATTGTGATCCTTTGCATAATGGCTACAGTGGATATTTTGAATTATGCTTCACTTATTTTATTACAAGGGTGGCAGGCCTAGGACTCCACAAAGGGACAGAGAGAAATGCCTTCGTTATACCTCAGTATTACACGACCAAGCACCACCAGCAGACCTGTTAAATCTTATGCATTCAGTAAGAGACTTGGAAACTTGTCCACCAATGTGCCTGCAGTTGCAGAACAGAATCGCAGCTTCTCTCCTGTTCCAGGTTCCCATCTGCTGGATCCATCTGGACCCTGATCCATCACGCACTGATTATCTGTATCTGGTACATGAAAACAGAACGGGAGCAAATGCAAAGTACTATACTGCAGCTAAAGAAGGTGCCAACAAGTGAGCCATCACAATTAAAGGATCATATACACTGGCACTAATACACTGGTCCTATCTATTGACCCATCCATCCTATTTATGGCATCACATACAGAGACAGGGCCGATTGGTCTCTTGCACAATGGAAATACTGAAGAAAACTGATATTAAAAGCAGTAGTTTTAACAATACTTTAAGTTGGCATAAACTGGTACTGTTGCCAAAAAATGCAAGCCTGCCCTGTTCTTTCCCATTTTCTTGTTCCTGTCCTTGTGTTATCCCCTTGCTTGAGCTAACACAAACATTTGTGAGGTTGCCTGATGAATCAGGATATGGAATATATCTGGATTAAAAATTCTCTGTTTCTTGTCAGGTTAATTTCAACCTAATTAAATTCTGAATGTAATTCAGCACATAATTCACAACATGACAATGCAAATGCTTATGCTGACCAAGGAAGCAAGAAATATATAGGTAGGAGCAGGAAGAAGGATTGCTTCTTTAGTGGCAGTTTGTATTGGGTTTGTATGGCAAGGTTTTGGTAGCAGGGGGGATACAGGGGTGGCTTCTGTGGGAAGCTGCCAGAAGCTTCCCCTATGTCTGATAGAGCCAATGCCAGCCGGCTCCAAGACGGACCTGCCGCTGGCCAAGGCCAAGCCAATCAGCGACGGTGGTAGCATCTCTGGGATAATGGATTTAAGGAAAGAAAAAACCTGCACAACTGCAGCTAGGAGAGAAGAGTGGGAATATGTGAGAGGAACAACTCTGCAGACACCAAGGTCAGTCAAGAAGGAGGGGGAGGAGGTACTCCAGGCGCCGGAGCAGAGATTCCCCTGCAGCCCCCGGTGAAGACCATGGTGAGGCAGGCTGTCCCCCTGCAGCCCATGGAGGTTAACGGTGGAGCAGATATCCACCTGCAGCCCATGGAGGACCCCACGCTGGAGCAGGTGGATGCCCGAAGGAGGCTGTGACCCCCGTGGGAAGCCTGCACTGGAGCAGGGTCCTGGCAGGACCTGTGGCCCCATGGAGAGAGGAGCCCACACTGGAGCAGGTTTGCTGGCAGGACTTGTGACCCTGCAGGGGACCCACGCTGGAGCAGTCTGTTCCTGAAGGACTGCACCCCATGGAAAAGATCCATGCTGAAGCCGTTAATGAAGAACTGCAGCCCATGGGAAGGACCCACATTGGAGAAGTTCATGGAGGACTGTCTCCTGTGGGAGGGACCCCACACTGGAGCAGGAGAAGAGTGTGAGGAGTCCTCCCCCTGAGGAGGAAGGAGCAGAAGAGACAATGTGTGATGAACTGACCGCAACCCCCATTCCCTGTCCCCCTGCGCTCCTCGGGGGGAGGAGGTAGAGAAATCAGGAGTAAAGTTAAGCCTGGGAAGAAGGGAGGGGTGGGGGTAAGGTGTTTTAAGATTTAGTTTTTATTTCTCATTACCTTACTCTGATTTGATTGGTAATAAATCAAACTAATTTCCCCAAGTTGAGTCTGTTTTGCCTGTGACAGTAACTGGTGAATGATCTCTCCCTGTCCTTAGCTAGGCCCACTAGCCTTTTGTTATATTTTCTCTCCCCTGTCCAGCTGAGGAGGGGGAGTGATAGAGCGGCTTTGTTGGGCATCTGGCATCCAGCCAGGGTCAACCCACCACACAGTTCTGTCTTATTCTAGCTTAAAGTGATCACAGTCTAACTATTACTGTGCTGTTTCAAAGCTCATCAAGATAATCTAAGAAGACAGTGCCCCCATAAGCAGTAGACCCACCCTCCTCATCACCCCTAACCACATTTCCCCACTCCCTTTCTTGTGTAAGAATTACTGAATATGCAGGTAAGTCTGATCAATTCACTGATCCCACTGAAAACTGACCTTCTTGTAAGGCTGATTTTTGGCTGGACCACTGCACGACTGCACCAACACAAGAAAGGGGGTGAGAGCTCATACAGGTGAAAGAGTTCCCTTTGGGAGCAAGTGCAGCCACAGATGACCAGCTTGTTCCAAGCATGCAACTGCACTCTTACTACCACCTTTTACTGTCAGCTGGAAGCAAAGACTTACAAGTCCTAGCTTTTCAGCATTTTCAGACAAGCACTACATACAATTGTTGTACATAAAACCATCACAGGCAGGTGCTAATTGTTCCCTCTCACACAGGAAGTTCTCTACAGTTTTTTACCAAACAAGTATCTAATACTCACTGAAAACATTTTCAGTGTATGAAACAATATAAGTGGCTTTTGGCATACTCTAACTTGTAAATAAAAAAGTACTGGACAGTAATTTTTGGGGTGTTTCTCAAATACATTTTGTCTCTTGTGCTGTTTTATGTTTAAACGTAAAGGCTCCAACAAAGCAGTGATGCTTTTGTGCTTTAGCACATACATACCAACACGTTTCTTTTAGGTTTGTCAGAAAACATTTCTCAGGTTTGATAGCACAACTGTAGTATTTCATACACGTTGCCTGCAGACTTAGTGGTTTGAGCAGAAAAAACAATTATCAGTCCTTTTCCACATCTTCAGGACTTCACCAGCAACCAAACAGGGATCTCTGCAGCTACGAGGATTACAGTCCTTGGGTCAGCTATTGACTGATGCCAATTACCAGTAAAGCAGAAATCTGCATGCTGAAACCAAAACAATGCAGACATTAGAATCACTGTATCTAACAAGCATTTTGGAATTCTTTGCAAGGCACTGCTGCTGTACGGCACCCTCAGTTCCCCAGGGCTCAGTATCGGGGCCAGTTCTGTTTAACATCTTTATCAATGATCTGGACAAGGGGATTGAGTGCACCCTCAGTAAGTTTGCAGATGACACCAAGATGGGCAGGAGTGTTGATCTGCTGGAGGGTAGGAAGGCTCTACAGAGGGATCTGGACAGGCTGGATCAATGGGCTGAGGCCAATTGTATGAGGTTCAACAAGGCTCAGTGCTGGGTCCTGCACTTGGGGCACAACAACCCCATGCAACACTACAGGCTTGGGGAAGAGTGGCTGGAGAGCTGCCCGATGGAAAAGGACCTGGGGGTGTTGGTCGAGAGCCGGCTGAATACGAGCCAGCAATGTGCCCAGGTGGCCAAGAAGGCCAATAGCATCCTGGCTTGTGTCAGAAATAGTGTGGTGAGCAGGACCAGGGAAGCAATCATCCCCCTGTACTCAGCACTGGTGAGGCCACACCTCGAATACTGTGTTCAGTTTTGGGCCCCTCAATTCAAGAAGGACATCGAGGTGCTGGAGCATGTCCAAAGAAGGGCAACGAAGCTGGTGAAGGGTCTAGAACACAAGTCTTGGGAGAAGCAGATGAGGGAGCTGGGGTTGTTTAGCCTGGAGAAAAGGAGGCCAGGGGAGACCTCATCGCTCTCTCCAACTACCTGAAAGGAGGTTGTAGTGAGGTGGGTGTCAGTCCCTTCTCCCAAGCAGCAAGTGATAGGACAAGGAGAAATGGCCTCAAGTTGTGCCAGGGGAGGTTTAGGTTGGATATTAGGAAAAATTTCTTCATCGAAATGGTTGTCAAGCACTGGCACAGGCTGCCCAGGGAAGTGGTTGAGTCCCCATCCCTGGAGGTATTTAGAAGATGGGTAGATGTGGTGCTTGAGGACATGGTTTAGTGGTGGACTTGGTAGTGCTAGGTTAACAGTTGGATTCAATGATCTTAAGGGTCTTTTGGAACCTAAATAATTCTATGATTCTATCTTTAGTTAGGAACCCATGTAAGACACAAATATTCTAAATCTTTACCCTTTCTTTCTTTCTTTCTTTCTTTCTTGTGAGTTTTCTTATTCTCCTTTCAATGGAGATAAACCCCTAGCTTTTAAAGTAATCAGCAAAGAGCTAAACATGTTTCCTATGGTCTGTAATCTCTGTTAACAAAATCTGCCCTCAAAATGCTTCCTCAAAGTCCATAAAATTCTTCATAATTGACCAAACATTATTTTAATACATGGCTTCCCTAGTCAATAAAGCTGTCATAACAACTGACTCTATTCAAGGCACTGGGAACCAGCACACAAGCTGACAACCATTCATATATTGGCCCTAAATGAGGGCACTGGACTGTCTTGTTATCTCCAATGCTTATATTATAGTTCCCCTGTGATTTCCATCCTTACTGGCTCAGCTCTTGGAAGGAAACTGGATGTCAACCTGCTGGACAGATGATTTACAGCGAGATCTTCCCGTGCAATTTCCAAAGCAGTCCTTCGGTAACATACAGGCTCTACACTGTTGCGGGGTTCAGGCAGGGGTTGCCTTGTGACTAGCATGTAGATGTGGAGTGCCAGCTGTGCCAAGCTATAAATTGAGTGAACAGAGCAGCAGTTGTTTGAACCTGAGAACAGAAATTGAAGATTCAAGCCACATGAAAACAAAACAAAACAAAACAAGAAGTTTAATCTGTTCATATTAGAGCAGGAATGAAAGCCATGCAAGTGAGTCCCTCTCTGACGGGTCTTTTCCTCCAGTAGCTTGATGTTTCAGCAGCAATTCTATATGTTCAACTAAAACATATTTTACATGTAAAATCATGTTGTGTACAGCATATGACAAATAGACATTAATATGAACAAAACGGATAACCGCAGTGCTCAGTGCTCTTTACATACAGATACCCATTGTTTTCATGATATTGCAAGTCTATTTCTGCCAAATGGACTGTGAAAATCAATAGCAAACTCCATTTGCTAAATAACACTTGCAAGCTCTGACTTGGCTAAGGAAATTTGGACTCAGGTGGCTTCTGCAAAACTACCAGCAAGAACTCCATGGAAATTCTTACTCTTGCCATGTGGTCACTAGCAGGCAGCTTTGAAAGACCAAAGTCATTTTGACATTAGAATTTCTGAACTTGCACCTGTGTATAAAAAAAATTGAGATTTAACCAACAGGCAAAAGGTTTTTCCCTGAATAAATTACTAGAAATAATTCAATTATGCTTAGTAATTGTGCTGCTGAAGATGCAGTATTTTGAATAAACCAACACAATCTGAACATGGTCATTAAAAAACTTGCGTACTTTTTTTTGGGAATCAATGTGCTTGGTGCTGTGACTTCTAACTCTCTCACAAAGCTGTTACAAGGCTAAAATCAGGTGTGCCCTCTTAATATATTCAGCATTGTTTATCAGTTGGGTAATAAAATAGCCTGCAGGTTCTGACAGTGACTAGAAAAAGCCCCTGGTGCAGATGAAGTCATTTCAGCAAACAGTGTTTTGCTCTAACAGTCAGGCCTGGCATTCATCTATAGCTTTAACGGAATTCCCCATGCTGGGGTATTCCTTAAAAAGTCCAAACATAGATACCTATAAGGCAACAAGTCATTTTGGAACAAATCATTTTTCATTTGGGAAACTGGTTAAAGCAACACTGGGCAGCATTAGCTGCCTCTTCATTAGGGGGCTGGGATCACTGTATCTTTACTAATGCATCTACAGCTGCTCCCTTGTAGACAAAGAAACAGAGGTGCTCAGATGAACTATTTAGTCAAGAACGCAAGGCTGCTTGCAAGGCCTTAGCATGGTGGCATGATAGCCTGGGCAGGCTCTCTCAAATTCTCCATGAGGAAGGGATCAGGATTAACTTTGGAAGGCTGTTCTCCTGACTAATGCAGCAGGACCACAGGAACAGAGAACAGACAGAAGTTTGCTGGGGCTAGCCTCCTTCCCGTGTGCTGGCTCTCTATCCTTCGAGGTCAGAGACGGCCCCCGGTTTCCACAACCATCTCTGCTTTCCGCATGCTGATGCTATAGCCTTGTCCCACTCTGCCTAAAAGGTACATCTAGAAATTCAGTCCTTTCATTTCCAGATTAATTTTTAGTTAGTATTTTTTGTATCAGGTAAAAATCTTCTAAGACAGGCCTGGCTTCAGTTAGTATCATATTCTACTTTTAAATACTGGTGTACCACCTCTGAGGGCAAAAACTTGCCCTATTACGCTTTTGGTGCTTACCAGTTGGCCCTGAACCAAGCATGAGGAAATTACCCCTTGGCACTCTGGGAGGGAAAAAGGCCAAAGAACACAGGCAAAAAAAAAAAAAAATTCTAACAATAAAATCAAAGAACCCCACAAAAGACACTGTTTAGTTATAAGCGAAGGTGCAAATTTTTTTAATGCTTTGTACTCCCAGTGCACGTACAAGGGGGAAGAAGTGCGGGATGGCTG
Organism: Theristicus caerulescens; assembly: GCA_020745775.1. Lineage (NCBI taxonomy): Eukaryota > Metazoa > Chordata > Aves > Pelecaniformes > Threskiornithidae > Theristicus > Theristicus caerulescens. Next base: position 130,352,721 of record CM036558.1, on the reverse strand, counting down.
TATTTTGAAGGCAGAGGATGAAGGTGACAGGGAAAGGGCACCCGAGCGGAAAGGGCGCCGTGAAAACCCACAGGCGAAGCGTTCATCCCGCGCCGGAGAGCGGCGGGCAGCAGGAGGGGGACAGGCAAGGCGCGGGCAGACGGCGACAGCAGCCGCAGCCGCGCCGCTCCCGCAGGGCGGGGCGAGGCGGGGGGCGCCGAGGGAGCGCCCCCGGGCCGGGCACCGCGCTCCCCCGCTGCCCGGGGAGCCCGGGGGCGTCCCGCACCCCAACGCGCTTCTTCCTCCCTCGGCTGCTCTCCGCTCGCTCCTCCCGTGGGGGAGAGCCCCGGGGGCTTCTCGGCAGGGGAGACCGCGGCCGGGGGAGGGACGGCGGCTCCCCTCGCAGGGAGCCTCTTGCCCGACCGCCGGCGGAGCCCCCCCGCCAGGGGCAGGTGGCGCTTCCCGGGGGAGCCTTCCTCCCCCTCCTAGCGCCGGTGGCCCGGAAGGGAAGCCCTGCCCCTCCTCCTCCTCAGCCAGCTCCCAGGTGGCAGCGGCCATCTCCGTACCTCCCTCTCCGCTGCCTGCCGCTGGGCTGCTCCACCTGTAGCGCGCCCGCGGGGCGGGCAGAAGGCGAGCGCCCCCTCCCCGCCCGCCCGCTTCCCTCCGCCCGCCCGGCCGGGGCACGGCCGCCGCTTCCTCCCGCTCGGCAGCCGTGCGGCTGCGGCCCTGACGTCGTTTCCTTCCAACATGGCGAGGGCAGGTTGTTGCTGCTGCTGCCGCCGCCGCCGCTGCTGCCGCTGCTAATGGAGGCGGGTGCGGGCCGGGGGCGGCTCGGGGACTGAGCGCGTCGCGGGCGCCGTCCGCGCACACAGGCAGCGGGGGCGGGGGGGAAGGAGAGGGAAGGAGAAGGCTTCGCCCTGCCCCAGCCGCGGGGGTTGGCTGTCGCCGCCGCCCGGGCCCACCCCAGCCTCCCCTCGGGGGGAGCCTCCGAGCGGGCGTCGGGACGCCGCGGCCCTCCCGCTGAGGGAGCCCTTCCCCCGCGCCTGCCTCGGCCCGGCCCCGCGGCCTCGCCGCCTGCCCCGGCCCCTCGCAGCCCTCCCCCGGCGGGAGCGGCCGGTGCCCCGCTCTCCCTTCCCCTCCCCGCCCTACCCCTCCTCCTCCTCCTCTCCCGGCTCGATCGCGCCCATGTATGAAGGGAAGAAGACGAAAAACATGTTCCTGACCCGGGCCCTGGAGAAGATCCTGGCCGACAAGGAGGTGAAGAAGGCGCATCACTCCCAGCTGCGCAAAGCCTGCGAGGTAGCCCTAGGTGAGGCGCAGCCCGGGGCGGGAAGGGGCGGCCGGCGGGGGCGGCCGGGGGCCGGGGGCGCGCTCCGGGGCCCCCTTCCCCCGTTGCCTGGTGTGCGTTTGTGTTGCTGGGGGGTGAGGGAGAGAGAAGGGGCGCTTTGGGGCCTCTCCGGGGAAGTGAGGCGGAGGGGGCTGCCCGGAGGGGAAGGGCCGGGGGAGGTGGGGCTGCGGGCTGAGCCCCGGCAGAGCTTTTGGGATCGAGTGGAGGGTCTGGTGAGTTGTGCGAGACTCGGGGTGGGTGCGCGGAGAGGCCGAGGCCTGTGGCCGTCTGGCTGCGAAGCCCTCTGCGTGCCCCCGGGCTGAGGGGAGAGCTTCGCCCCTTGCCGAGAGCGGCCCCTCCGCGCACTGCTGACAGCGGGGGTGAGGGCGCTGCGGCGCCCGGCGGGCTCTCCTCCTCCTCCTCCCCGCTCGCAGGATGAATAGGCAGAGAGACGGAGGAGCCGAGCCGAGCTGAGCTGACCTGGAAGCAGACGGCCGGCGGGGAGGGAGCAGGTGACAGGCAGTGGTGAGGGAGGAGGGACGGGGGAGGAAGCGGGGGTGGCGGAAAGCGAGAGACAATGACACCAGGCTCCGTCTGGAGCTGGTGGCCCTTCGGAGCCGGGACGCAGGCCTCCGGGGAGGAGGGCTGGAGAGGGAGAGGATGGTCCAGGAGATGTGCGAGGGAGAGCCTTAGCTCTGTGGTTGCTCGTGGAGGAAGGGGGCTTCCCTCATGCATGGCAGAGTTGATGCAGCCGGGGAAGATGTGTGTCTGCTTCGGGCTGAAGAGGGGTGTTAGGCTGGTAGTGCAGCTGTGTCAACACCACCTCGTCTAGAAGCGTGAGGGAGGTACCGGGGCTGGGTGGTACAAAGCATATGTACACATCCCATTACAGGCAGCACAAAAGGAGAACTTGGGATTTAAAATTCTGACATGATGAGCACAGGCAGGGTTTGAACCTATGTGGCAAAATATTGACGTGTTTACTGAAAGACTTCTGGAGAAGGGCCTGCTTTATTTAAATAATACATAAATGGATTACGTCCCTCCCATTCTTGTGTAATTGTTTCTGGGTTTGGAGATAATTATCTTGATTTTGTACAGTAATAATGTCTGTTCAAATGGATTTGTTTGAAGAGATAATATTAAACCGAAACTTGCTTGTTTTGAAAATTAGTATAAGTAATTTCAGGCTGTTCTTTTGTCATTCTACTCATTTGTCTTTTGTAATACTTTCAATTTTAAAAAAAGAGCAATCATTTTCTTGTTTTCTTTGTCTGTGAAAGACCCTGACAAATGGAGGGGGAGAAATGGCAGTAGTTCAACTATTTGTTTCTTAATAATTCAAATAGATTGGAAAGAGTTTTTCCTTACATTTCTCATTTATCACTAGAATTATTAATAATAATCTTATGATTTAGGCAGATGGGATTAAACTGATAACCCTTTGGCCTTTCTGTTGTCTTTAGACTGCGTATCCAAGTTAGAAATAAAACAGAGAAATGTTTTCTTATTATTAAACTGAATTTATATCCAGCCTGTATGTCCTCCGTAGAATTAGACATTGGTATTAATCTCGTGTTTCTGCTGTACTTTTATTTCCGTAGCTTGATCTGTCTTAAGTATCATCCAGATCGCTCCAAGCATGGCTCCATTGTGTTACACAGATTATAAAGCAAGCCCTCTAGACTGTACAGTCTGCATCTTTTCTCTTGTAAACTGATTTGTGCAAGGAGACCCCCAAGCACACATCCCAGTGATTTCTATGCTACAGCTTCATTGAAACCTTCTCCTGTGTGATTGGGGCTTATATAGGAAAATGATGCGGTGTGTGGGTATAAAAGCCAGTGAAGCAGGAAAAAAGAAATAAAAGATTGTGTGTATTAGCTAATGTATACAGAAGGGATTCATGAACTTGAAAAATATCAGATGTGATGCTAATTACCATAGACTCTTACTGAAATAAATTTTTTTAGATTGTGGCGCAATGAAATATAGTTGGTGATTGTAGATGTAGTGTGGTCCATTGTCTGGTTTTGTGTGTGTGAGACTCCTAATTCAAAAGTGGCAATATATAATTGTATAGAGTAGTGCTCGTGTCTAACTATAAAAAGCTTTTCAGAGAAAAGTAAATATCCTCCTTATTTCACATGTGGGGCAACTGGGTGTTAAAGCTGAGCTGTGGTTTTCGCAGCAGAATTGGAAATAGGGTGCAGGTGTTGTGCTCTCTCCATCCAGCTCTTCATCTGTTGGAGAATACTCTTCAACTGGACGCTTCTTTGCTACCTTAACCAAGGAGTACATACTACTTAGTCCTGAGAAATTGCTTTATTTCAGAGCACAACAACATCAATGATAAAACATTGGAAAAGTAGTAATTTAGAGTTAAGTTCAATTTGGAGTTAACTCTGGCAAAGTTTAACTTTAAAGTTTTATTGGATTTTTAAAAATGGTTGTTGAATAAAAAGTAGCTTTTAAAAATCACGGCAGTAATTACACATCCTCTAATCAGCATCATGTTTTTTTCAGTCTGAATATTTAATTGATTAGTCTTTACTGAAATTATCTGATGTAATACAAAACTCTGCCATTAAGATCTTTTTTCCCAACTGCATGACTGTAGTAAAATGTTGCTTACTATTAGTATACCAAATATTCTAACTAGTCATTGTTACTAATCCAGGTGCTTTTTTGTTTCATTTTTGAGATGTTTTCTTTTTTTTTTTTTTTTTCTAAATCCAGTACTTACCTTACATTGTTTATATAAGATGAGCTGCTATTGAAGTATTTCGGAAACAAGCAAGCAATGACCAGAAATATGGTATACCTGTACAATAGACAAATTAAAACTCTGCTTTTTAGATTGAGGTTGTCAAGCAGTATTTTAAGAATCTTTAAGAATATCCCTTTGTCATTTTTAATCTCTATATATTTTCTTATAAACCTGTGCTATTGCATTCCGTTAAGATTATTCTTCATCTATTTTTGATTTGTGAATTCTAAGGGAGAAAAAACCCACAACATTCCTGGTGTATGTTACTGTGGAAGCCTGACCTCTGAACAGGTGTTAAGATGAGGTCCAGAAGGCTATTAAAAGATAGGAAAGCAAAATATGAATTAAATATTGCAACTTGAATTATAGATGTTCTTTGTTTTTTAACAGGGATGAATTTAGCCTGATACTTGCATCCTATATCTAATGATTCACCAGGTTGTGTCTGGATTAATACAGAATAGCTGACTCCAAATTTAATGTATTTTTTCTTGTAACATTGTCCTTTCTGAAAGATATTCTCTGTATGTAAAGAATGTAACATTTCTTTCTCTAGTCACCTAATGAAATACAGCTAATTTAGAACTTCGTGTTGTTTACTTGCATAGCAGCTACTCTTAATCTAGGTAAGGAATGAGTTTATCTTTAAAATTATTCACTTGCAGAGAGCATTGGGCAGCAAGCTGACAGCAGGATTAGATTTAGAGGCTCCCTTCTCAGTCAGTTCCCTGCACTGCTGTTTCTGTATTGGTTTTCAGCTATATTACAGTAGGAAACTTTACAGTAAAAATACTGCATTATGTATGGTCCATAAAAGGTCTTGGGGAAAAAAAAATTCCTCAGCTGAATATAAAGTTTTTAATAGACTGAAGAAAAAGTGTCAGTGCTTTGTGTCAGAATCCAGAGTGTGGATTTGTCTGCCTGGAAAGACGGTTTATAGACGACCAGGCTGAGCAAACCAGAATTCCCTGCTTGTATAAAGGCTGCTAGTTCAACTGCAATCAGGAGTCAAGCAACTCTTCTTTAAAACTCTGAACTGCAAATAATATGATACAGATATGTACCTAGCATGTACTTTAAAGCAAAGTGTGCATGTGCTGCCTGGAATTCTGGAAGTACCAACTGAGGAGGGCTGAAACTCAGTTTTAAAAGGTTCTTCAGTGCTCCTTGGATTATTTAGTCTGTCATGCAAGGATCCTGCTGGATGATGTAGGTCTCATGCAATGTGAAAGTAACAGTTCCGTTCAGTTTGTGCTGCCATTACATGCACATGTAGGATGATGAAGCAGCAGGATATAATTAAGCATTGAATCTTATTTTTTCTGAAAACAGGTAACGTTTGGAGTAGAACTTACCCCAGAGGTGGGAAGATTCATCTATGTCTTTACTTAGGTAGATTTGTAAATGGCCTGGGAAATTCTCACCTGCATAATTTTTTCTGTCTCTCTTTTTACCCTTCCTGGTTTCATTTTCTTGTGTCCTTCGCATATGTAGATAGTCACATTCTATTATCAGAGTAAGACAGATTAACAGTCAATACAGAAATGCATGTATGTGATGCAAACACTGGGTGCCTTGAAAAAAACTTTCCTAAACTAGCACAAACAGTTAAAAATGCATTTTTAAGACCGTTGTTGTGTTACTCCTCTGGAATTAATTTTACTGGAGAAGTGCTGAACGAGCTAAACCTCTGCTTGTATTTTGGGTAATGCTGTTCTCAGTAGACTACCTTCCATCTTTCATCAAAATTAGTTGTCCTTTTTCAGAAGTCAAAGCCCAGAATTTTTAGAGTCTTTGCTGCATACAAAGAGATCAATATTGTACCATTGTCTGTTGTCTGCATGTGCTATAGGCATGTATTTTCACAATATACAAGTCACTGTTGTCTGTACAGAATTTATTTTCTGGTTTTAATTGTTCCTCCGAAACACTTATTTTGAAGTAAGCAAGCAGGATAAATGGAAACTTTTTGCTAGTACAAACCAAGATGTGTTAAAAAAAACCAAACCCAACCTAAAAGTTGCAGCTGCCTTTCCCTCCTCTTGCTTGCTTTGCTAAACTTGGACTTTACCTAGCAGGGTTTCAGTGCAGTTAAGAGTTCATCTACTTTTGCAAAGATTTAAAACTTGGCTTGGTAACAGTAGGGTTTGGTTGGCCCCATAAACTGCTTTCCAGGTTGCCTTCTGCATTTGAGGTGCAAAGTGCCATTTACGTCAAATTTATGGGGCTAATTTAAGAGAAGTTGTATATAGTGGGAATTTTTATTGTTTTAAATGTAATCAGTTCTTGGCTGTGTAGAATGGCAACACTGATGAGCTTTAATCTCCCTTGAGAAAGGGGATGGTTGGCAGGGTGCACATTAAAACACTTCTGTAGAAAACAAGATAGATTGTATTTGGGTTGGAAAAATGTTAATGGAAAATGAGTATCAAATATTTGCTTTTTTTCTCCTTCCAAGACAAAAGGTATTTTTTCAGGTGGAACTTTGACTTTATCCTGAAATATGTCCTCAGTTAAAGCCTTTGATATTTTAAGTTTTAATGTGGATTTACAGTATCTTTTAAAATCTAATTTTGAAAGACTTCAACACATCTTTGTGACACAGGGCAGCTTTTGAATATCTGTGTTCTGCTGTGTATTTTAGAGCACTAATTGGAATGTTGAAGCTTAAAATGAAAAGTTGTTGCCTTGTGACCAGAGTGCATCTATTTCTCATAATGAAATATCTTTACTGGTTTGTGGGGTTTTGTTCTAGTTGATCTTTTTCTGTACCTTCTTCCAGTATGTTATTCCTGTAATTGTCATCTTTTTCTCTCTTCTCTTAGTTCTTGTCTCCAGTTAACCACTGTTTCATTTTTTTTTCAGGATGACAACAATGTCTGTTCTTGTGCATCTTCTTCATATACAATTGAAAAAAAAATTAGCTTGGCTGTTGATGTCAGATGTACATTCCAGACCTTTTCTGGAGTCTCTGAGAGAATAATTGGTATTGAGCTAGTATTTTGATAATATGTTGTTAAATATGCTAACTTGTTTAGTTGTCAGGGAGGATTGTTACATGGGTGTTGAGAGGGAGGGAAGCATCAGCCGGTGGTGTGCTAGTCAGTCTCTCTTCCCTGTTTTTGGCAAAACTCCTAGCTGAAATCACGGACTCACAAAAAGCTCGATGAGGAAGCCTTGTCTTCTTTTGTGGCACCTACCTGTCAGTTTTGGGTTTTTCATTGATACTGATATTTTTATCAAGTTGCTGATTAGTTAGTACTTCAAAGTAAACAAGTGCTGCCAGGAGCCCGGGAAGCAAGACCAGCAAACTTGTACATGTCTCTCATTCAGTTCTGCATCAGCCAGCAGTAGATTGGTGACTGTAACTTGAACAGGCAGGGGGAAGGGAGTTTCATGTTTTCTGCATCAAGCCAGAGTTTTCCTGTGTGATGTGTAAATTGGTGGTTTGCTGGGAGAAAATATTTTTGTCTGGGAAAGACAGCTACTGTCAGTGGAGCATCAGAGGCTGAAGTGACTTGGGAAACACAACTCTGCAGGTTTTGAGGAAAGAGGGAGGTATCAAGGAAATAGGCAGAATTGAGTAAGAAGCTTGGTAGTTTTTATCTGTTAGAGGAGGCAGAACTCTGTTGTGTGTCTGAAATCCAAAAATATGTGATCTAGCTGTGCTAGTCAGATGGATACAGACCAAGAAGTATTCTGTGCATAGTTGGCAGTTATTACCATGTCCTTTCAATGAGTAAATAGTAGAAGAAACTATAGGGTACTCTTAGGCAAACCAAACCTTTAAGAAAAATCATACATACAAAAAGTCTCCAAAAACCCAGGGAAAATATAAAATACTTCTGTGGGATTTTATAGAAGGAGAATATTGTACAAGGACAGTTGAACTAATGGTAGCTGGTGTGTTTTGTTTCTATGAAAAACAACTAGTGTCAGAACTTAAGAAAAAAAACAAAACCCAAACCAAAACCCCATCCTGTATATTTTATAGGTATCTTAATGGAATGCAGGGGAGTGTTAAACAAAAATATCTGTTTTGAGGGATAAGGTAGATGATACTTGTTATATGATACTTCCCATTTTGACTATAAATGTAAAAGAGCTGCTAAAAATAGGCCTGTCAAGTCCCAAGAGTTTGAAATACCTGGCAGAACTCCCTTATTGATTTCTAATCAATCTTAGGACACTGAGAAGATTCCAAAGGACTTGAAGACATCTGCTACTGTGCCAACATTGTTACAAGGATGGATAGGATGACCTGGGTAATTGCTAGTGTATTGGCCTAGTGTTGATCCCAGACAAGGTAGTGGAGTAGCTGATACATGATGTGCGTGAGAACAAAAATGCCGGTCAGCAAGGATTTGAGAAAGATTTAAAAAAAAAAAAAAAAAAAGCAAGCCCTCTACCAGTTTAAGTTTTTGGGATAGATTATAAGGCATTTTCCCCACATTTTAGTCTTCTGTAACTCCTGTGTTCTTCAGTTCTTAATTTTACACAATTAGAAGCAAAAACTGCCAAGCTTGTAGGAAAAGGCTTGATAAAATTTCATTCGAATTGATAAATATTGACAAATTTTGTTAGCTTCCCCCCCCATTTTTTCATGTTGCTTCTTTCCACTGTAACCACGGTCTTAGCTTTTAGGTGGTGTTCTTGGTGTTGGGGATTTTCCTTGGGTTGGGGGTTTCTGGGTTTTATTTTGTTTGTTGTTTTTCTTTAATTTGAAGTTTTAGATTTAGTTTTCAGTGTGGACATATTAGTAGATTATGAGGTTTTAGTTGGGAAGCAGGAGCTCTTGAAGAACTTGAAGTCTTGAGGAATCTGAGCTGTTAGTATGATGCTGTAGTCAAAAGCAGTTTGAAGCTTGGGTAGGGAATGTGGAGGTTATACTAACTCTGTACCTGATACAACTTTTAGAGTCATGTTACCCCTGGTTTCAGCAGTGCGTGGTCTTTATCAGTGAGACATGCTTGAAGAGCCATGTGAATTAGAGAATGAAAAAATAGCACAAAAATGAAGATTAAGTCTGTTGCTTCTGTGTAGACACAGGTAGGGAAACAGTGGGCTAGTTTTACTCTCTGATGTTGCAAATCTTCGTATCACACATTCTTTTCCAAAAATGTGTTTTAATTCAAGCAAAAATTTTTTAAAGAGATGTCTTATATCTGGCAGTGCTTTTCAGGAGTTTGTAAAAGGCAGTCATACTGGATGCTTCCTCTTAAACTGCAAAAAGGATTATTCTGTTTTGGAAATTCCTTTCTCTTTAATAAAAAAGTCACACTTGATTTTATGGGAATTTAAGTGAAACTATGTTTGTACTTTTAAACGTTATACCAAGAAGTTTGTGTACTTACTCTGTTATGGAAGTGCTGTTTGTGTGAAACCCAAAAATGACAACTAGAGCTTTCATTTTGAGAGGGAATTTCACTTCCTCCACCTTGGTCACCTGCCCACTGATTTTTTTGCCTCTTCAGGAATGACAAATTGCCAAAACTTTGTGAACTGAGTGATTGTTGCGGCATTCTGATGGCGTTTATTCTCTGAGGCGGCTACTTGTAGCTTTTCTCTAAGCTGTGATCAAATGTACTCATGCTAGTGAAGGATCCCAAAGCAGTAATGTATTTGGTTGCAACATTTGATTAGATTCCCAAAATATCCTTCTGCTCAGTTGTTTTAATCTTTTTTTTTCCTCCTGTGATTTTTTTGAGCTTGAACAAAGAAAAATTTTTCAGTAGCATCTCAGGTAGATTTTAAAATAAAAAGACAAACCCAATCTGGAAAAGCAGATTTACACTTGATCAAAGTAGTTAGACAGGGGCTACTGTCCATCTGATACACTCACATGGCCGCCTATTTCACCAGCTCAGATCCTGTTTTTTGCAGGTGTGCTGTTCTTGTTCCATTCTAGTATTATTTAATTTTTCTGCTAAACAGGTTTCATTCTAATTGTATTATCTAACTAGCTGTTTTGTCATGCTTGGGTGGTGGGGGTTTTTTTTGTCTTTTATCCCAGCTTTTTGTTTTAGAATTGTATAAGCACTCTAACAGTTTAACTAAATTTTACCAAAACCAAGAGAGTCTTTTATTAAGACATCTAGGGCATGGTTGCTGTGGGCTTCTTTTTTTTTTTTTTTTTTTAATTGTTGATTTCAGTTCAGAATGATTTACTTCTGTTTTCTCCCCCCCCAACATTTCTGGTACTCTGTATACCATGTGGTATGAGATTCCAGAGTTATTGATGTTATGCTATTTAATACTTGTTTTTGTTCACATGGGTAATATCTGCTGTCCAGTGCTTTTCAATCTTTTTTTTTTTTTCATTTCATGTGTTTCTTGTGTCAGAAAAAAAAATTAAGATATTTTTAAGATAATTGAAAATACCCACCCTTGACATAAATGGGTTTATTCAAGCCCTCCCTTTTATCTGTTCTTAAGCACAGAGGTAGATAAGTGTAAAATGGTGATCCATTAATAATAAAAACTCTGCACTCACTGTCTTTAGCACTTGCTGTTCTAATAATCATAATAAGTTTTGTAATGCTATTCCTTCTTTTCATTTAGAAATAAAAGTATAATTAGGTTGTAAATATTTCATGTCAGGAGATTTTAGCCAGTGCTGGATACAGGAGTGGTTTACTGCTTTGTATTTTTACTTGACATAAATGTGGGACTGAGCATTAGTTTCCATTGCAGTTAGTTGTCAGGAATGTTTGAATGACCAACATGCTTCAACATTGCAATGTGCAGCTTTGCAGTTTGAGAGAAACTGGGGAAAAGATATTTTTAGACTTTCAAATTGAAATAAAAATGTGGGGGTTTAGTAAAGATGTTAAACAGTGTTTTATGCTGCAGGGCTCAGCTGTCCGGTTGAATAATACAAGGTACACTTAGAAAGTTTCAAGTCTGTAAATGAAATATAACTAGTATGGCACTGGTTTGATTTCTTTGGTAGCTTCCCATCATATTTTAATTTTAAAACTGTACTACAAATTAACACAGATGTGCTTGCACAAAAGAGTGTACTTTTAATGCAGGTAATAAGCATAAAGTAATGGGAATGCACTTTCAAATGAGGTGGGTTTTGCAAAGGTGTGGTTCTGTTGTGTGTAAAACTAACACACTGGTGCACGCCTGGCAAGTAACCTTGCAGGTTATAGCAGTGTGTATAAAGGTCTGAGTGGTACTATTGACTGAGAGTGCAGCAGCTGGCATAAAATCACATTTTTTTTTCTGCCACTCAGGAAAGCTGAAAAATGCAGAGTCTTAACTCAGCTCGCTTCATTTGGCTAAAGGACTTTGACAACTGCAGGAATGCCATGCTGAATCTTGTGCAGTGTATGGGAAAGTGGATAGGAATAAATTAACCTCTGTTTTCATTGTCCTGAAATGGAAACAGAACTTTATAACTGCTGTAAGTAAAATTGCTAGAATAGGACAGCTGCATTTGCATGAAAGTTTGAAAGCTGGATAAAGGCTGCGTAAGTGCCTGAGAAGTATGATTAAAATTTTCTTCACCTGCAGTGAAATGAGACACTTAGATGTTTTCCACTTGTGATTTAAGACATGACACTTTATTTTGTGTGATTATGGGTGCATAATTATGCATATAAATAGATCTCGAATGCTTAGAAATTTTGCCGTAGAGAGAAATACTTTTCTTCTTTGGAATTGTCTCTAACACTGTGGGGAAAATAGACTGTGATGGTTATTGATGTTTGGAGGAGTCTTAGGTTTGTGTCTTAGATGCAGAAAGAGAGAGAAGAGGGGATAAGTTTGATCTCCATCCCTCAGTTGAGACAAAATTCTGCGTTCGAATTATTAACACAGTCTTTTACATTGAAGGTAAAGCAGCACTTGGGCCATTCTTTCCTTGATCGCGTCCTTTTCCCATGAAAGCAGAAGCTGCTCTCTGTCTGCTTGGTTGCTCTCCAGGCCTTTCAATGATGAACTTGAGGCGGGTGGCATGGCACTAAGATGTTTCTTACCTCTGCCCTTTGGGTGATTGTTTCTTTTATGCTTCTGTGTAGGAGTTCACTTTAATAACACCCCCCACCTCCCCTTCCAGTCTAAAAATCCCCCGCCCCCAGCCCAAAGCTGCTCTCTGAAGCTGGACCAGAGGGAGGGGTGGGTCAGGGTGAAACACCCTCACAAGAAAAGGAAGGGGTTTCAATTTCTTTTTTAAAGAACTGTAAAGTGTAATTTTGAGGACCTTTTAAAACAAAGTTAGAGATTGTTCTAGTATTTATTGCCAGTATCTATAAAACTGAAAGGATATGTGTAACTTTAGAGGTTTATTTTCATATACAACTTGTACATGCACTAATAATTCATAACTCCAACTTATGTAAAAGATTTCTACTTCTGTAGAGGTAGAAATGGCCAGAATAGTTTTATATACCAATGACTTAAATAAAAAAAAAATAATGATAAGCCTTGAATAGCACAGATTAGATGTATTAGATGTAGTCTAATAGATGCCTGATGAGCACAGGCTGGTGGTGGAAGATGGTTGCATTTGATCACAAATAGATTGCCTGGAAATAGCCACAGCGTTATGCTCTGGCTTTTGAAATATGAAGAAACTTCCATTATTTTGATAACAACAAATAGTTAGAAAGGCCAAGTATCCTTGTATAAGAGAGGGTGATTTTGAAAGTTCTTTGACTGACAGTTGTAGTTCATAACACCATTTATTTAACATGGTGTGCAACTGGGTGGAGTTAACAATATTGTGTAGCGGTGACCTTTTTAAGTAGCCTTCCACTTGTCTTCTGATCGGTGTCTGAGAAAAGAAAGAGTAGTTGTCATATGAGTAGTTGTCTTAATTTAAGCAGTCTGAACTTTCAAAAATATTTCTTTTGGATGTAAATAGAAGACAGGAGATGGAAAATAAAGGTTTCATTGTATTAATAATCTAATGCATATGTTCTGTGCTGAAGGCGGCCACACTAGAGCTTTCAGAGTACTGTAATACTCGTATCCTTAGTTCTTGTGTTCATCTTAGTCTGAGCTGCTTCCTACATCAGAATCTAGTGAAGAAATCAGGACTTTAATAACAGTGTGATCACTTTGAAAGATTCATTTGAAAGATCTCACATAAGGACTTCTGATTTAAAGTTTGAGCTTTCTATTACAAATACAAATTTTTGTATGAGTGAAAATTACAAAGTTGATGTGGTTGTAACCTTTTTGGGGGGCACACCATAGACATAAAAATAAACTTAAGTCCATACTTTTTTGTTATCCAATATTTTTTTCCTCTGTCAAATGTAGTTTGGTGAATTTTATGGACAATCATTAAATTGTAGTCTCCTGGCTATCTTCTTGTATCTGGAAAAGATTATAGTTTTCTTGTGATTCAGAGCTATGGCAAGAGGGAAGTGGCATAATGCGTTTTTAATTAGAAGGTTACCAGTAGTATAATTCATGTATAGACTTACAAGTGACCTTTAAAGTTTTAGTGCTTGAAATGGGTAAGAGTCTTGCAGTGTCACGTGCTTTGCTTCTTGTTTTTTCATCCCTACTTGCAAATTGCTTTTGAAGTTGCTGTAGTGACCAGGCTGCTTAATGGGAATATGGTTTTTGGTATGTTGGGTTTTTTGGGTTTTTTGTTTGTTTGTTTTGCCATTTCTCAAGGTATCATGAACTTAGAAGGATCTTGTATTTAAGTCTGAAATAAAGCTTAGTAATTTCCAACTTCTAAATTACCTTTCAAACTACCCATTTCCAAAAGGACAAAAAATAATTGCAATTAGATATCTACAGAAAGGATGGAGGTTAAAAATAAAATGTAGATTTTCCCATGTTACAAAGGAATCTTTTAATTTGATTCTAGCTGTTCTTAGAACTTCATACTTACTGCCCAAGAGCTTATTGTCCTTGGTTGTATCTAGTCTTTGACAATTCACAATACTGATTGCTTAACAGGAAGGTATGTGAAACTTTCTCATAGACATTGAAAATTTTATAGCAAGTGATTGCCCCTGTCTTCACAATGATAATAAAAAAGCATGAAGGTTCCCCTTTTGCAGGATATGGGAAGGGTTACTACGTGCATAGTTCGATCAGTTTTAACTCTGGATTTGATTTTTAAAAAAAAAAAAAGATTCTAGCAGTCAAAATAAACACCTACTTTGAGATAAATATGCTCACACCCCTGGTTAGAATAATCATCATTACATGCCATGATTTATTTTATTCCCTGAGTCTGTTATGTATGTGTACTATTTAATATATTGTATGCTTTTTTTCATGGAGGGGACAGCAGAGGTGTCGCTGCTTTTCTTACCTTGAGTAAAGTGTTAAACTTGAGCGGCTGCAATGTATATAATTGTAGTTTGTAGTAGCTGGTTATACTTTAAAAAGTATGGAATAAGGATGCATCATCATTGCTATGCATGTGTGCTTACTCCTGAAAAAAAAAACATTTAAGAAAAAATAAGAATGTTTGAAGGATTGCGTTACATGACAGAGCATTACTGAAGAGGTGGGCTGTGTGAAAAGTGGACGTGTAGCTTTTGTTCATACTGCCAAATGATCCAGAAACAAGACTGAGAAACATAATGACAGTCTTGTTCTGCAACAGCAGCCTGTCCGTGCCCGAATAAATACAAAGCATTAGTAAAACATCTATTTCAGTCTTCAGTTGTCACCAACCAAGCAAATGAGGAAGTAGAACATAGTAGAAAATAACAGAGAAGTCTCAAGAAATAGTTTCATCAATAGGTATCTATGTCAAAAACAAATGCATGCTTGTTTATATACGAATGCTGGAAGTCTTTAAAAATGGTCAGGTGAAATATCAGTGGTTTTAAAATGAGATGCTGTCTTAACAGGTCAGGAATGAGGAAGGATAATATGTGAAAAAATCTTAATTCTGTAGCATTAATTATGTAGGTATGAATGTTTAATTTGCTGTACTTTACAGAAAGCTTAGTCATGTTAGGTAAATAAATCATCTGCATTGACAGGTAACATTCAATTAAGATGTATTGAGCAGCTCTTGAGTTCTTGAGTGCTACCCAGGAATTGGTTTACGGTGTAACAACTGAAGAGCTGGTCTGTAATAGTGAGCATTCTCATTACATACTCAAACATATGCTAAAATATGCTCAAATTCAGCTTCGTAGTAGTAATGAAAAAGACTCATTAAAGCACAAGGGAGCAAAATGCTTGGAGCTAACGTGGTGATTCTTTGTCACGTGTTTTGTTAACAGTTAGAGTAGGTGTATACCAGCTATTGATAAAAGCTTATGAAAAGCCTGTGATAAAGTCGGTATGAACAAATAGCAAAGAAGAGAAAACACCCATATCTGTATGGCTTCTAGATGATAATGGCATCACAGAAGCATTTGGGGAATATAAAGATATTGAAGGAGACCAAGATACATTATTTGTCTTGTTGTATATGGAAGCTGAGGAAGTTTCCTATAGTGGAATTACAAGGAACGAGTCAGAAAAAAGTTCCCAATTTGAACTTTAAACCAAAGTTCATATTAACTCATTAGGATTAAGAGTTTTTAAAGGTTCTCTAATCTGAAATTGCTGAACTGTTTAATAGAGCATGTAATGTTAAAATTTCATTGATTGCTAACAAAGGAATGCGAGGTACTAAATGTGAGTAGCGTCGGTCTTTTTGTTTGTTTTTTTAAAAACAAAAAAGTGCCAAGGGTATAAGGGACGGAGAAATCTTGAGAACTTCAGACTGGCAAGTCTGAACTGTAGCAAAGAATAAAGCTGGTAGAGAACAGAATGGATGCGAGTGCTGTGGTGAGGAAGAGTTGGTGCAGGCTTTGCAGAGGGGAAACTTATGGTCACAAATATGTAAGGCAGAGTCGATGAGTGTAGATAAGCGTATGGTAATCCAGTTTTACAGTAAACCTCAACCAGGTTGCTCACCCAAGGTTCCTGAAGGTATTGAGCTGTCAAGGAGTACGTGTTCTGTTTTCCCAATGGAGAGGTATTTCAGTTCTGTAGAGGTTCCTGGTGTTTTGGGGTGAATTGTGAGGTGACAAAGGTTTACAAAAGAAAATATTTAAAAGAGTGAAAAGAACCTGTTAAAGTCCACAGTTGTGCTGTACTGACCCACTTCTTGATAAAAGGGCAGAAGTTGAGTGTTGATAAATGCAAACTAATCCGTTTGAGTGGAAGAGGGGAAGTGGAGAAAACAGGTCTAAATTGCGCACGCACAAACATGGTCTCTAAGACTTTTTTCCATTGAGGGGGAAAGAATTGGAGTTACTGTGAATGATTCCATCAAAGTATTGATTCCTTTGTCAAAAAGACAAATACAGAGAAACAATAGAGAAGAAAATGAAGCTGTTACACCACTTTATAAAGATACCATGCATTCCATTTGTAGTTCTGCTGCCTCCCAAAGAGACAGTGGACTTAGAAATGACGCATTGCAAGTAAACAATGATGACTGAAAGTATGGAATGTCTTCCAAAGGAGATCAAGCAGACTATGCTGCTTGTTCCCTGGAGGGGAAAAAAATGAGGAAGATGGACATAAAAGAAGTTTGTAAGATTTTAAGTGGCATAGACATGAAGAGGAATAATTGGTTGCCATTTCATGTCATGCAGATCCAGAGATGCTGTAAAGAGCTCAGCTTATGTAAGTAAAGCAAAAAAATATTCTTTCCTGCAGCTTGTAATTACATTGATCCCAAAAGTTTAAATGGTTTGAAAAGTGATTAAATGAGAATTTAGCAAGGGTTGTCAAACCTGCAGGATCAGTCTTTGCACAGGAAGAGTATAAGCTACAGATGGCTAGATGCTGGTAGGAGGGGACTATTGCAGCATTCTTGCCCTGCTTTTATAATCTGCATTTACTTAAGCATATGTTGTTGGCCACTTGTGGAAGCAAAATACAGGCTAGATATCAAGGGTTTAAGAAAAATTTGCTGTTCTTGTATCTGTCTGTCCAATACAGTCTGGTGTTTTTAGGTTTGATTTCTAGGTTTGTTCCCCAGTTCTCAAAGTTTACAGGAACTTTATTTAAAAATCTGAGATAGGGATGCTCCGTTTTTGTTTGCATCTTTGGACACTGATCTTCTTATGTATTTCATGAGACATTCATTGTCTGTCAAGCTTGATTAGTTTGCCTTCGTGCCTCTTGTTTGAAATTTATTTTCATTTAGTTCCATTATGTCTGCAGTCTGTGGTGAAATAGCTTTTGAGCTGGGTAGTGCAAATGTTCAAAAATGTTTATGCTAAATTATCTTTGGGGTTTTTTTTAATTTTATGTATTAAAATGCATGTTTAACTGCAAAGGAAAAATAGATTTGGTTTAACTAAATGGACTAGAGATACTGAATGCAAATCCCTGTCTTATGACATGAAATTATGATGAAAATACTGGTTTTCTGGGAATGGCATAATGAACTGAAGATACACGAATTCTGGAATTAAACTTTGCATGTAGGTGTAAAAAGCTGTGTGGTATCTCAAGTAGGAAGAACAGAATGCTTGTATAACACAGGGAGAGCTGAACTGCTGTAAAATATGCTGCAGCTTGATTTTCCAATTTATATTTGGTTAGACCTTAAAAATCTGATTCATAAATAAGCCAAGTGCATAAGTGAAAATATAGTAGTAATTTTTCTTTGTTTGAGTTTCTGTCATAATTCATGTAAGTACAGTGCTTTATGTTTACAACTGTAATACTGTTGTTAAAATATGAGAGTATTGGCACTGAGGAAAAACTGAGAAACTGGCTTTGTGACTTAAATTCATGTTATATGTCACTTGTTCTTCTGTTACTAGGTTGTTGATTCTGTCATGGGAGCATAAACTCTTGAAACAGGACTCAGTTCAAAAGTAAAATGCCTAAGGTTAGAAGCTTCATATGCATCAAATCTCTCATAAACTCTCTGCTGGCTTTGGAGAATGCTTGGGCAAATCCTGAAGCACAGCTTCCTCAGCTGTTGACAGCTTGCACTTACAAGAGGTTAGGCAGATAGCATGCATGAAAACATGCAGGTTGAAACACCTTAACATCAAACCAAATCCTACCTTGAATGCGACATTTTGTGTTTCTAGATGTAGGCTCTATTGAATGTTTGGGATGCTTTTTCAGTTGTCAATGCAAACAATTTAAAATGTTAATTAAATTTTAAGAGTTACTCAGCTACTTAAGAGACTTGTTTCTGTTAAGCCTTTTATTTATCACATTGTTTGGCTGCAAGTGAATGCCGAAGAGGCATTCTTGTGTAACAGAAGTCTTTTGGAAATGTATGGAGTCAAGTCATAGAGAAGTCTAGATTGAATGGGACCTATGGAGATCATCTGTCAAAAGCAGGGCCTTAGATTAGATTGCGTACCCTGTCAAGCTGAAGTGTGAGTAATTCCAGCGGAGCAGACTCTTACCACTTCTCTCTGGGCAGCCTGTTCACTGTTTAGATATTACCAAAGGTAATAAATAGGCAGTGGCACATCAGACTGTGCAGAAAATTCTCTCTTACAGGGATGGATGTGGTGGAAGAATCCAGCAATTCTAATTGCGGAGAGGTGAGATAATTTCTTACTATCAGGTCTTTGTTTTTTTGAGTCGGGCTGCTCATGTTTGCCTACTTTGAACTTAAAGGTCAGACTTAAAGATGATCTTCAGAAAGAAGTTCATTGTGTCCTTTCAGATGAGTTACAAATTGCAGGATTTTGTTCTGGATATATTTAATTTCAGATACGCTTTTTCAGACAGGTGGAAATGATTCGATTGAAAATGTTTTCCCTATTTCAAATGTAATTTTGTGTCTGCAAAATTTGTTTCTGTCATTTTTGTATTTTAGCAGAAACACTATTCCAAGCAGAGTATAAGGGATGTGCTTGAGTTTCTGATCTTAAAAATGAGGGAAACTAACCTATTCTGTTGGGGAGAGAGGGTGTGGGGGGAAGCCCAGCTTGACATGAAGAGGCACAATGTGCATTACCACAAGCTTCCTTTCGTTGTAAGAAATGATGCTACACTTCTTTCATATCTGACAGTTTTCACCAGAAATATCATACATAATCAATTCTTTTATTTGCCTGTATTCATGAGTTTCAATTTTGACTAAAAAATAAAAGGAAGAATCTATGTTGTGTTTGAGAAGATAGGAGTACTTTTCATATAAAGTTTATCAGGATGTGTGAAACAGTGGTAGAGGCTGGAAGTGTATTAGTATTCTGATTGCAGTTTCAGTCATGACCTCATGACCTATCTTCTGATTCAAGCTATTAGTTAAATGCTTGTGGTGTTTCCTATGTTCTGCTGAGTTAGATCTTCCTCTTCAAGTTATAGATTAGATCTAGGGAGTAAAAATTGCATTATATGTGGAGATGGTGTGTGTGTGCATATATATATATATAGATACATAAAAAAATATTTGGACAGATATATAGTCTTAAATTTCTGTTTTCTACTATGAATCCAAAATAGCTATATTATATTCAGTGCTCAAAGGGAAAAATATGAAGACCTAGATCCAAGTTAATTTCTTAAAGGTTGCCGCAGAAGAACTGAGGCTGCTTTTGACTTCTCTAAATTTCAGAGGGCAATGCATCAAGCTGCTGTGGCAAACTAAGAGTTTGTCATCTCTAGAAGTAGGCAAACACATTTCACAATCTTAAAACAACAAAGCTACTGGTTTCCTTGTGGTTTTGAGGAAGCGCAAACCCACCATGCTCAGAGGGTGTCTGCAGTCCTGCTCTTCCATGCAGTACAAGCTACAGTTCTGCTGACTGAAGCAAATATTCACTCAAATGAACTAGTAAAAATTTGAGAAAATTGATAGAGAGGAGGACTATTGAGAATTTCTGTCTGCCCTGATTTTTCACTCTGTTTTCTCTTTGATGAATATGCTGAGAAACTAATGTGTCCCAGCAGTTGAATCAGGTAAACAATATTGGAGTAGGGGGGAAGTCCAGTGATCTTCCATGAACTATTCTAGAGGAACCGGAGGAGTTACATACTATTTCAAACTATTAGATTCTATCATCCCTCAAGGCTTACCTTCCTCCCCTCCCTTAAATTTGAAACCTAATTCAATGAGTAGATTCCTAACTCTTTCTAGTAGAGTTACAGGTGCTTGCAGGAACTTCATGCACATAGAGTGCTTTGTAATGTTGGGTTGCAATGACAGAGGGGATGTAAATATAAAGTCTCAGTTCTATAAAGAATTATGCTGATTATAATCCATATTTTATGGAATTTGTAATTGATAATTAGTTTCGTTTACCTTACTATGGGTTACTTAGACAGCAGTTATGATTCTTGGCAAGAATATTTGAAAAATCAACTACTGAGGCAGAAAAGCTGGGTGTTTTTTTTTTTTTTTTGTCTCCAAAGACTTGTAATGCTTTTCTTAGTCCAGCATATTGGTATTTTCATGAGAGACAGTTGGTAACAACCTTTTTGTGTACTGATCTGTATGTATACTGTATACCATTGCACTCGGTAAAATTGCTTTTTCTGTAAATTACAGTTATTCTGATCTGAATAATTATAGTATATCCTTTGATCAGGCTTTTCTAGGAGGTCTGTCTTAATTTGGTTGTTTCTCTGTGGTGTTTTGTCCTCCCATATTCTTTACTAAAGAAATAAATGACCTCCCTTGACACACATTTTCATGTTTCCATGTTGAGTTTAATTTTCTGTTCTTTCTGTGATTACAGTCTGTTATAGTTAACACTCCATATTTCCCCAGCAGTAGCAGTAATCCTGGCTAAAGCATTTGTTTTCTTCCCCATCCTACCCTTAGCCACATGGTAAAACTAGATGAAGGAACTGATCCATATTTTTTAAAAAAATGATTTAAAATTTGAGTTAAAAACTTCAACTTTTACTTTCTTAACCCAGTGTTACTTTTCAGCTGGTAAGGTCTCTCTGCAATTTTATAGCAGGCGTGCGCAGACAGCTGTACTGGCATAATATAGATCATGCAGTCAGGAGAAAAGGGATGTTAAGTATCAGAAAGATTTGTGCCGTTTAACGCGTTGAACAACATTGCATGTTTTTCTTGCTGAGTTCTTTGTTCTTTCTTTGTTCTAAGTAGTAGTTGACTCATCTGTCTGCATAGGATATATATGCTGCTTACTTTCTTTAAGCAGCAAAAAATACAAAAAAGCAATAAAAAATCTGAGTGAAGTTAGTTTATGCTGTTTTCAAAACGTTGTGCTACCTGCCTCTTTATTTGGGTAGCTGTTCCTGTGGTTATATGCTGGGGTTGAGGCCTCTAGAATCAGGATTTACACAGCTTACAAGAATTTTAACATAGGACATGAGAAAAAAGGGCCAGAAAACACCATACACATTGTGATTACAAAGAGGAATATACAGCTACAGGCTTCCCCCCCTTTCCTGATAAAGAAACATTGTTGTCCTTGCAAAACTTACTTCATTACAAAAAAAATACTAATGCTTATGAAACATAGTGGGTAAACTTCATATGGTTGTGCAGTATATTTATTCCAGTGCACCTGTGGGCATCCACTGCAATGGGCACTTCTGTTCCAGCTCTTCCTTCCCGAAACATGTGATACACATAAGGTGTGACAACTCATGATCGTGCAGCTCTACAGTAAGTTGAAATAGCTCGCTGAGCAAGGAAAAGTAAAATTATCAAGCTTTTGAAACTTTGTGCCTTGGCAGTGATTGTGTAAGGAGTGTGCAAATAAGCATGAAGAGACACATGGAATAGGAGGAACCACCTTTTTTGGTGGTCACCCTCAGTTGGATTGGATTAAAGCATATTGGAAAACTGTACCTCTAGGCAAGATCCTTTCTATAATCTGATTAGGTGACTATGTATTTGGTAACCAACAAATTGCTGTCTAATAATGCACCTTTTCAGCAATTTGTGCCACGAGTTCTAAGCATGAAACGGGTAGTGGGAGGAGGTATCAAACAAGGCTGGAACAAAGTGTTTGAAAGGTGTGCCTTGCTTGATTAACATGAATGTACATGGCTATCCTCTTCTTGTAAATGTGTTTAAAGGTGTAAGTAAAAAGTCTATTTTCATTCTTTGATTTTGATCTAAGTATAAGAAATTTCTTTAAGGAGTGAAGACACAAGTTTGGATACTTCTGGGAGTTTGCTGTAGATTTAATAAAGGATGAAGACCCATACGATATTGAGGGGAAGCAGAGGGATTTACTGCTGCAGAAAATGAGCTTTTCAGCCACATGTTAGAATATAAATGCTACTAATAATGACTACAATTCAGTTATCCTTGGCAATGTGTGACCTATATGTGTGTCACCCCTTCTCTTCTTCCCAAGTAGTCAGTGAAGCAACTTGACACTAGTCTTGACTTGGTTTAGCAAGTAGAAAGATTACTACAGAAAATCTAGTCATAAAACCATATTGGATTGAAAGACTCTGAATTAATGTTAAGCAGAATGAGGCCACTGGAGTAGGTCCTTCTTTTGAGTAGATTTGACAGTGATTCTTGGTTTGAAAATGTCATACCTAATGAGCTGAAGCAGCAGGTAGTAAGGTTGCTTGAGTGGAGACAGGTCATGCGTTCAAGCTTCTGAATTTATGCCACAGTTGCATATTCCCAAATGATACTATATTGTGGGCAGGGGTGGGGAGAAGCTGTAGCTCTGCATGAATGACTGTCTAAAAAGAAAATTAAGAATACGTGAGAAGATTGCTTGACAGACAAAAAGCCCAATAAGGACCATCAGACATGTAGTTATTGTCTTTTGAATTGCAGATGTAAAAGTAGAGGAATACTTCAGTAGGATTTGCTGCAAACCTGTAATATATCAGAAAATATGTCATGGGAAGTAAAAATATATTATGTTCCTTTTTTATATTAGCACTCTCTTCAGAGGATCAGTGTCATCTAAAGCTGAAGCACCTGTACAAAGTTTGCATTTGTGGCTTTTGTTTTTTTACTTTGTGTGTATGTACACACAAATATTTCTCTGCGCGCTTCAAAGGTTACTACTACATGTTTTTCTAAGCTAATGAGATATGACTTAGTATTTTATTTGATTAGAGGTTTTCAGGATTTTGTAGAGCACAACACGGAGGATCTACACAGAATTCCATCAAGAGTTGTCAGACTCAAAATATAACTGCTGTTTGGAACGCTGCTTCTTAAATAGTGTGATTAATCCGTGCTTCCTTAGTTACTCCTTCAATACGTGTAAACATGAAGGTGCAGCAGCATAATACATTGGAATGGAAAGCAAGTGGAAGTGTTCAAATACACTCTTAAGGTTGTTTGTTTGCCTGTGCAAGAATTATTTATTATATAAATGCTATGTGAAGACCACAGCAGTGACTTTCTTAAATCTGCATGGAGCTTTGCTGTTTTCTGTCCATGTGCCATAGCTGTGTGAGCTGTAAGCTTGCAGATAGAGGAAACTGAAGTAGAATGAAAGGTTAATTGACCCCAGCAAATAACAGCAGTTATAAGAACAGCTGTGTAAATAAACTATAACTGAGAGTCTATGCTAAAGTCTGGGCTCAAGAATTTTGAGGGGAAAGAAACGCTCGTGATATTCTACAATGGAGAGAATGTACACAGGTGAAATTCACACTTCGATGCTGTATGTGCTTGCGCTTGCATCTGTATTTCTTCCAATCCTGTTTCTCTTTAGGTTAGCTTCCTGCATTAAAACAAAGAACAAAACTGCACCCCTAAAGGCCCAGTGCTGCTATCAGCCTCTTCTTGGAGTCCGACAGATAGGATTTTTTTGTCCATCTTACAGTCACTGTGTTCAGGGGGATTTGAGGGAAGGGAGGAGAGATGTCTGTGCATCCTAGAAGGCATGATGGAGAAAGCTGTTCGTAGGATTTACAGGAAGACACAGCGCTGTGATATGCATCTTGGGAATTCCATTTAAGGAACAATTGCAACTTTCATAGTGGGTGTTTTCTTCTGCAGGCTACCTAAAATACTGATCATTTCAGTACTTTCTTCCTATAATGAATTTGCATACTCTATTACCAGTTTTAGGCAAGTCAACCTGATTTGATAATCTAGGGGAATAACAGTATTGTACTAAACTGTTTAATTACTCAGTGGTGATTTGAGATCCCAGCGAGGCTTCTTATAAAGCTTTCATTTTTTGTCTGTTTGCTATTTACATACACTGATATGGATTAACGTTGAAGATAGATGTATTAAAAGTTACTGAAAGTTAATTACACTGCTATAGTTAAAAAAAATGGGAGAGGAAAATACCATAATCTAAGTTTGCTAGTTACTCTTGTCCATACATCATCAACACAAGAAAACATACTGAAACTGGAGTAATTCAGCATTAGAAGTAGTGAGGCAGAGGGTCTGTGAGAGCAAGAAGAGTGGTCAGCTGGAAGCCTGGAGAAAATTTCTGTGCAGTGTGTGTGCTCGACACTGTTTGTCTCTTAGCAAATCCTCAGCTTTGCAGAAGAGCTGTAAGGGGTTTAGATGTTAGGAACAATATTTACGTAAGAGCAAGTGCTGAATTTGCAACACGTATTTTTACATAAAGTTGCTGATTTTTTTCTTAGATATTCTGACGTGGCAGAAGTTGCCCACAGAGATCATCTTTGGATCATCATTGTCTGAATGCAGTGGACCTAGACTTGAAAATGCCTGTGTGTTTCTCCAGTTCTGTTGTTTGGACTCCTTAGACCTAATTATTTTAGGTTTTTTCTGAAGTCTGTTATTGACTTTTGGGTGTTAATACTTCCTTACTGTAGCTGAATAGGCAAGAGACTTTTTGACACTACTTGAAGCTAATGGATAGCAGATATCAAGAAAAGAAACGTTTGGGATATTTATTTAGAAATATATTCTAATAACCCCTTTTGGGAGAAAACTTAGCATGACGTGCTTGGAATTTTGTCTCTTTGAGGGAGAGATTGTTTTTGGGATGTTTTTTATTCCCGTCACGTTTATGTGGCTTTACTACTGTGAGTTCAAATTTGGTAACTTTTTTTAATTAAACTATCACCTTATACATAATAATCTTATTACGTAGTTGGGAATATTTAAAGTTCTCTTCAAATAAATATTGGATTTCGAAGTTTTACATTACTTACAGTCCAGCTAGCTTTATCTTACAGTTTTAAATTGATGAGTACCTTTAGACTGCTATGTCTTTGAGTGTTTCCGTATACCTTGACATGAAGAAGGACAGTTTCAGTATTGTTAATGATGAAAAATTTAGGGTTTTTAATCCCTTAATTGGCACAATATTTTGTATGATATTGGAGACAGTCACTAGAATACTTGGATGGAAGGAAGCAAGCCAAGTCAATTCAAGCAAAACCTTTAATGTTCTAATAGGATTTCACTTTTTTTTTTTTAATATAGATATCGATATAATTTAAATTCATCTCACTGCACATTCCTTGGATCTCATCCACCTGCTTTGACTTGAAAGAATTGAATTCAAATTGCTTCCTTCTCACAGTAGTCTTCTATGGTATAAGTAATGTGAGCTCCAAACATTGACTTGTTTCCTTGGAGTGTTGCAGCCTGTGCTGCTTTGGCTGGTTCTACCTTCTGATTACCCAGGATGGTTACAATTCTTTAAAATGCCATTGCTTACTATCTTGAATTCATTATATATTTAATACCCTTTTTTGTTGTTGTTGTAACATCATTATGATTTTTAGTCATCTGCAAATGTTTTTGGCATTAAGAAGAGTTGGAAAATTCAATTTTTTTTCAATACTGAGTGGAAGAATAGCTGCTTCTGCTTCTCCCCCAGCGAGAAGAGGAACGGGCATATACATTTTGGATGTAATTTTTATTAGGTAATTTATTTTTTTCCAATAAAAATGCAGAATGTTGTCTGTTCCAATAGATTTACTTTCAGTTAGGCAAATACACTTTAAATCTGATGTTTACACTGAATATTAGTCTTTAGGTGTGCAGATCCTTGTAGAATTGAGACTTATGCATGTGCTTCTCTGGCAGGCAATGTCAGTTGTTTGGAATATGGTATTGTGGGAATGTGGTATGCCCTTGTTTTTGAATACAATTCTGATGCAAGAATGGAATAATATAATGTGAGATATGCATTAAATGTTTTTAAGTGTGTGGGTTTTTCCTAGCATCATACTTTGTAGTGAACTTGTATGTTTCCATTTTATGGAAAATAGTTTGGCCTTTTCCCAATAGCAAGTTCCATAAGAATTCTTTTCCCTGTAGTCTAATGTACAACTTGATGTTGAGCTGATACCGTAGAACTTAACTCTGTGTACCATTCCTGAAGGTAACCATTTAGTTATCCCTTACTTGATGAGAATGTTATCCTTGACTTCTACGAAGTATAACCGTAAAATATTTATACTTTACATGCTATTATGGTGTATTTAGGTAAGCAGAAGGAAATATTACCTAATGGTAACCTAGAGGAGAGGGTCTGTTTCAGATGTAGGGTGATGCTGGCATAGGAACCAAGGAGATAATCCAGTAAAAAACAAATTTCAAATGGGAATTAGAGACACTCCTCAGTGTAGTTAAGGTTTAAATCATCCTTTGAGTCGGATTAGTGGGGCAAACAGTGAATTAGTTCTAAGTTGGAGTTTGATCAGCATTACAGACCAGTTAAGACAGTATTGTCCACAGCACCTGCTTGACCTACTTGGCCCATTTTGACTTTGGTGCTTAGGCATTGTCATTACCGTGAGAGCTGTTAAATTTATAGTTGCAAATGAGATTAGCTGGTTATTAGGTGTTAAAGGGAGAAAAAGAAAACTAGAAACTAGTTTGTTTTCTTCATCGTAGAAACTATGAGCAGTTTGAAGAGGGTAAGGAAAAGTGTTCAAATGACATGCTGAAATCGTGAATTAAAGTTGAAGAGGTGAGAATGGAATTATGGATACCTGTTGTGGTGGTTTACCTCCAGCCGGCAGCTAAGCCCCACGTAGCCACTCAGTGGCTGCTATCAGGGAGAGAATTGGAAGGGTAAAAGTGCAAAAACTTTGGGTTGTGATAAAGACAGTTTAATAAGAAAATAAAAGGGTGGGAGGCGGGGAGAACAAAGGAAAACAAAAAGAGGATACACAAGTGATGCAAAAAAAAAAAGCAATAGCTCGCCACCAGGTGACTGATGCCCAGCCAGTCCCCAAGCAATGGCAGGTAAACTCCCCTCTTTCCCCCCAGGTTTTTATTGCTGAGCATGACACCATATGGTATGGGATATCCCTTTGGTCAGCTGGGATCAGCTGTCCCAGCTCTGTCCCTTCCCAGCTTCTTGTGCACCCCCAGCCCACTTGCTCGTGGGGCGGTGTTAGAAGCAGGAAAAGGCCTTGATTTGTGTAAGCACTGCTCAGCAATAACAAAGACATCTCTGTATTCTCAACACTGTTTTCATCACAAATCTAAAACACAGTGCCATACAAGCTACTGTGAAGAAAATTAACTATCCCAGCCTAAACAGTACACCTGTATAACAAAGGTCTTAGACCTTTTCAGAGATTTCTTTGAAATGATGATGGTCTGTACAAGTGTAGATGAAATGGAAAATTATGTTGAAACTAACGTACATGACTCATTTTACCTGCTTTGTGAAACAGTTGATGCATACCATTGTATTGCGAAATAATGCATGTCTTTGATCAGTTCTATCTTCTGTGTGCAAAAGCCACACATATTTCCATTCATTCTGTGATAGAGCTCTATAAAGAGGTCTTATGGAGCTGTGTATGAAAGTGAGAGTTCAGAAGGGATTTATTTTGTTATTTCTGCTGCACTTTATTTAAGAGTGCTAAATATAGCCCAATTAATTCCAGTTTAGGACACATCATCCTTTCAGTGCCGTAGAATTATCTGAGCTATTTTCCACAGTAATTCTGTGTTTACATCCCAGATAATGCAGAGAGACTCTGGAAGCTGTCGTTCTTTTCTCTAGTCTTCTTGTCCTGTTCCAGCATCTTACATCCTCTCTTACTTTTCCTTCCCAAAATGAATGGTGATGGTAAGATAATATGCTTTTCCAGCTCTTGGATCCTCTCCTTTGTGGTTTTGGGTGTGTGTTTTGGAGAGGGGGAGAGCAAAACAAGGAAGCAGCTGTATGTTTTCAAGCCTGGCTTCATCTCCCTTTTCTAGCTAATCTTTAGTTTTGCAGGGATTACTTTTCCCCCATTTAAAAGAACATATCCATCAGTGGTTTGGTTCATCTGTAATTAACAGATTATTTATCTAGCATGAGAATTGTTACATTACCTTTATAATAACATGTTTTTCTGCTGATAATGCATCTTGAATTTTTCTATGCTTCCTACTGGACATGGTTGTTACATGATGATGAAATTGTACTGTGATTAACTTGTGTTTTGGCGTGGAGAGCAGAGGGAGCAATCAGACAGTAAAGGAAAATAGGTTTTCTCTGTTCTCAAGGGTAAAAGTAAAGTTTAAGTTTGCTAACTCATTCAAGTATTAAAATATTTTAGTCTCCTAAAATATTGATGTCAGCTGCTATAAGAATCTTTCTTTTTATTTAACAAAGGTTATAAAATCCGTACTTTCACATTAACAGAGTGATGCAGTGCTGCTCGAAATTGTAGTAACATTTAATTAGATTGACACTTGCATAAGCTTTTTCCTTGTAATTGTAGTGTACTTCCTTCAATTACAAAAATTTCTATTTTCTGATATGAATTGTTGTGTCCTATTCTGAAGACAATCTCTTGTAGTATTTTAATAAAGAATAGTGATAATTTGTTAGAATATCAGCAGCGCAATGAGGGCTCTAAGCAGCTCGATTGGATTTTTTTTATTGCTTTGGTAATCTTTGCCAGTACTGCTATAGTTTACAAAGCAGAGAATACATTCGGAGATAATCTGATGTAGTATCAAGATGACAGCTAGCTGGGTTTGATACACTCTTTTAGTTGAGGAATAAAACGAGTTAGTGCAAAGCGGAACTGCTGTTTCTGATCTTTTTCTTGAATGTTTTATGTTTGTCTGTTTGCCAGGGACTGTCTTTGTTCATGCAGTGCTTTCGGCTCAAGAAATTTGCTTAAACATACAGTTGAACCACTGTTTTGGAACCTGTAAAGTTGACTAGGGTGTCTGAACACTCACCTACTGTCACATCTGCTTTAAGTAGTGCTGGAAGAATATTTGCGCTTAAGATGTGTGCTGTCTTTTACTGGAAGAATGCTGATGTTAGTGGAGAAAGGGAGAGGGTGGGGAGCTGAGAACTGGCTTACTTGTACTTCCTTAAGCAATTTGCACACTAATTCAATACTCACAACAGCTTCTGTTCTGAACAGTGAACAAGTTCCACTATAATTTGCACCTTCCCTAGGGGGTGAGTGGTTACCCTTAGGGGGTTAGCATCCCAGTGGTGTGGTGCAGGCTGAGAAGGGCAAGCAGAATTGGATGTGAAGTGGAACTTCACGTTCTGTTATTTTATTTGTAGCAGTAGTCTGAAATCATTCTTTTTCTAGATTCGTTCGTTGTTTTTTTTTTTCCCAGCCAAAGTATAAAATAACTTGTAAATGCACAGATCTTTGTGTTGTCAATAGAGTAGTTGACTCCTGTACCTAAGTGATCTTAAGTAAAACTGTTAAATAAACTATTGTGTTTGTTTCAGGTTATTAAAATCTGATAAAATTGTAAACTGAAATTTGTGTTATAACAAGTTGGCATTGATTGTTTTATCTTGAATTGAAATATCATCTTTCTTCATATTAAATACCATGAAATGGGTTATAATCTTGAATTATAATTTAAATATAAAACACTAGAAAAGTTTGTTAATATGACTTAAGTTCAAATTTTGTAACTGATTTCTGAATTTGTGTGTTAATCATTTTAAACAAGAACTTAATATATAAAAAAAGATTTAAAGGAGTCACTCAGACTAATTCAAGTTCAGTAAGACATGATTACTACTTTTGTCTTGGGTGTCTGCCCCCCACCTTTTTTTTTTAATGACACTACTCTTAACACCTTGTGTCATTTTACAAGTAAAATTTGTTAATATTTCATTGCCATTATTACTGGGATTACTATCTAAGCAGAGCATTAGGACTCGCTTAGTTTCTGTAGTCTATGTTTCATTCTGTGTTCAAAATACTTAGCTATTGGGTGAGAATCTGCTCAGTTTTGTCACTTTAGTTGGAAACTTTGAACTCAGAAGCCATTCTGCAGTTGTATCTGTTGCTTGGTAGTGTTGTTTGTTGGACAGACTTCAGAGCATTTCGGGGAGGAGAGTTCCTGGGTGTGAATGCTAAGGTGGGAGGTAAAATGATGAAGGGTATGAAAATGCTGGAAGGGATAGGACACAGATGAAGTGTGCTTTTGCTGCATGGGAGTTTAGTTAGAAATATTAATTTTTTTTTTTTTTTTGGTCAGAATCGATCCATGCCACTAGTTTAAAGCTTATACGCAAAAATCAAAGTGAAGTGTTGGTTTTAGTTGATTGTGGTTTTGCATGTTTGAGCAGGACTTGACGTTAGAATGGATTGCCTGAGATGGTTTCTTAAATAATATATATATATATTCTCATACTTGATCCTGTACATTTTATTTCAAGAACTTATTCCTACAACATTGGAAATCCTAGTCGTTATAGAATTTCCTATGATTTAAGTGTGCTAAGTAACTCGAGAATACAGACAAAAGTACTCCTGAAATTGAAGATGTTTCCTAAAATTAGTTTCAGTAATTTAAAATTACTTTTAAAATGTATTGTAAAAAATTACTTAGAATGTCTTGCAACAGCATTAAACTATTAGTTCTTCTGTTTTAATAACTTTTAAAATAGTATGAAATAGAGGCGCTACAGACGTTTTCTTCCTCCCCTCTAGTCATTACTGTGGTGTCTAATACTGTTTAAAACCAAAGGTAATTATTAGTCATTAAGGTTTCATGTAAGAATCAGCCATGGTGGTTTCTTTATTGTTTTTCTGTATAATCCACATTTAACAAGCAGTATATCCTTTATTGATAGATTAATAGTTCTAATAATATTTGCATTTTCCTCATTATTTCTATATACATGAGCTGTGAAAAGAGCTTGCCAGTGTCTTGGCAGAAACATCCTAGGGATGTGGTTTTTAGCTGGCATGACTAGATGCAAATTTAAGTATTAAGTTTTGAATATAGATTGGTAAAGTAATTTTGATACAGTTTGCAACCAATGCAGGTGAAGAGTAGAAGTTCTTATGAAACTGCTTGTAAACATGTATTTTCTGTTTTAAATTAATCCTGGTTTCAAATGTTTGCCTAAATAGTTTTGCTTTCCAATCATTTTCAGTTATTTGATTTTATATTTGTGGTTATGATACCATTTCCATAACTATGCCTTTGTTTCATTTTACAGAGGAAATAAAGGCTGAAACAGAAAAGCAAAGGTATGTGATAGTTTATCGTATTGAGCGATAGTGCTTTTAACTTCTTAAAATGTGTACCATATTTATTCTGCATTGGGAGTACGGGCTCTCTCCGAAAAGCATTTTCAATGTATTTTGTAAGGTTGATGGTATCTGGAAACGTGCTAAAGATACTGCTTCTGTGACTGGCTGTTATGGTGCAAGGCATGGGGCCTGGGAGTAGAGGCAGAAGATAGCTTAGAGGGAGCAGGCTGATATTGTCTGGCCAGGGAGGGTAGGAATGGGGATCAAGATTAGAAAAGGTCATTGTGGATGACACAGAAAGTAAGTATTGGTGGAGGGGCCTGAGCTTAAAAGGCTCTTGAAGTAGGTTCAGAGGAGGGGGAAGAGCCTGGAATGCAATAAAAGACTTGAACTGTGAGTGAGCCAGGGGAGGAGGCTGGGGTGAGGAAGTGGGAACGGGCAGAGAAAACTAGTGTAATCTGAAAAGATAGTGTCTGGAAAGGACCTTGTTAGGGAATAGGTGTAGATTTCTGGAGGCAGTTCCTCTACAAGTGAAGGTAAAGGCCAAAATTGACATTGAGCACTCTTCCACTATCAACAAGTACATTTTTAAGTATTGGTAAACTGTGGAATCCATTATTAGTATTTAATTACAGTGTTTCAAGGATCTTCTTCCTCATTCAGTGTATGTTGCTAACCATGAGTCAGGGCTGTGTGGTGAAGACTGTTGATACCACTTGTTGAAAAAATCGGATCAGTGGGTGAAACTGATGATGAAAGTGCTCTTATGGCTTAAGCAGATGAGTGCTACTTGGGGGCCTGCATTCTGCCCTGTAACTGAATTCTGGTTTAGGCAAATCATTTAAACCGCAGCTGTCAAAATTGGCTGCTAATGATTTCTGCTTTGTCTCCTGGGTATTTAAGCTGAAATCTACAAGTTTTGGTTTGGAAAATGTAAGCACTTCTAGCTGGAAAGGAAGCCAGTGGGAACTTTATTTCAGAAGATGTAAAGGACAATTTAATATCAAATATTCTGAACAATTTAGTCTTACACCTTATAAAATTGGGCACGTAAAAATTAGTGGGTGCATCTGATTGAGTCACAGTTTCCACCAGCAAAATAAAGTCAATACCATGAGCTTATAGTAAGGTTGTAAAAAATAAATTTAATATTTGTGTAGTGTTAAGAAAATGTTGCACCAAGCACCACAAGACAGACTCAGACAGAAAGTAGTAATGTGGTTTTATAACAGGTTTTACTTACAGTAGTATAAATAAAGCACAAGTCCACATTGTGAGGCATCATAAGAAAAAAAAAATGCTTAACATTAAATATTCAGTGAACAATATTTGTTCTGGGCACTGAATAAGGAAAAGTAATATCTGATTCTATAGTTAAATACCATGGTAAAACTAACAAGAGTGCTGAATTATAATGATTTATACAAGCGTGATTCAGCCATTTCTGAACTTTGGGTGCATAAATTCTATCCTATTAATATCTGAAGTTGTGATTTTTTGGGTATAATGTGTATGTCTTACCTGCCTAGGTACATTTTCTAAATAGATTTTGATTTCTTCAGTGCTGTCTTTATTTTGACAGTAGCCTTTTGCTGCTATGAAGGCATTGCTGGACTTGGTAACTGTGAATGTATTTGCCCTCAAGACAAATTTTTTAGATGCAGTAGAAAATACTGTTCTTCTAGGCCTTAGAATAGAGAAACCTCTTAGTTTATCAAATTATTTTCAGCTTCTTATTTCTGTATTTGAGATTTGAATATCCTAACAAGGTACTTCTAATGATAATTCTTTAAATTTTTCCAGTCCCTGTTCAAGGAAACTGATCTCACAGTTAACCTGGAAAGCATTGAAAAATAGATCATTTCCACCTCCCAGAAATTTTGCATCAAAAACTGCTTCTTTTGTTTTGTTGTTTGTTTGTTTCTTAAACAGAACTGGTGTTTGGTACCGGGGTGGAGGAGAATGGGATAGGGAAGGACAGGCTGATTTATGTAACCGTTACACAGCAAATGGTGCCAAAATAATTTTTCAAATTCACTGTTTGATACAGACCTTAGCCTGTTTCTATGGCTGATACGTAAATACCAGCACATGTCATAATTCTCATGCTTGGTAGATTCCTTGATGGAAGAAAGTTTTGTTAGGGACAGTTCCTGGTTTCACAGTCTGCTGGGGGAAAAAAAAAAACCAAAACAGCTGAAGTAATTTCTTTGCTGACATTAAGAAGAAAAGACCTTTTGGGTTTCTCTTCTCCCCTCTCCCTGCTATCCCCTTCCCTGCTATCATCAGCAAGGTGATGAGCTTATTGAATTAACTTTCCAGAGACAAATGGAGCATCATCGTCCATATTTATTATTTTGGGCATTTTTTAATAGCTTTCAGTTAAGAGAAGCTTCAGGCTTCTGCAGTTGCTTACTGTGGCATGGGTTCTTCATTTTCGGAATCTCATCATGGCCTGCTCCTTGTTTCTGAAAAGTTCTGATTTTATTTCCTGGGTACTTTTTTAACCTAATTTTAATGGTTTCAATGGACATAGTCACTAGATGAAGAACAGTCTTGTCATAAGACATGAGCAAGAGATACCACCCTTCTATTCATCAGAAAAAAGCTTTTATAGGAATTTCAGAGAGGTTTAAGAACACAGGAGAATCATGTACTTCCTCTGCAACTTATCTGATTTGGGTTTTGTCCAAAAGAGCTCTGTTTCCAGCAAAACAATATTTGGCAATAAATAACTTCCAACAGAAAAACAAACCTCTGCTCTTCTTCAGGAAAAAAAATATGTAGGGATAAATCCTTAAACCTTCAAATGAGAAGTTATTTAGTAAAAAGTAGAATCTTAATGCTAATTATTCACTATTAAGGCTTAGAATTTAGGTGCCCTTTTTAAGCAGCCTAAACAAGGAGGGCTGTTTCAGTGTAGTACCAAATACCTTCCCGAGGACATCCCAGCTTGCTCCTTGGAAAGCTGAAATTGGTAATTTATCATATCAGTTAGTTTAAGGCTCTCTCCATGATGCGTGGGACTGCATTCATTCTTTGGATTTATAATAAACTCTTAGTAGTTCATTCTTCTACTTCAGCAACATGATAAATATATATTTTCTACCATCTGCGTTTCTTGAAGCATCTGATTTAATTTGCAACAAATGCATAGGGCCTGGATTTGAAATTAGTTGTTCTGTAAAGATCTGTTTGAATTACTGCAAGAATTTTGTAATCCTTCACTACAGAGTATAGTTATGTTCTTTTTTTTTCTTTTTCTTTTTTTTTTTTTTATACCACTTACCGAGTCTGTGTAAGACAGGGTAGTTTACCTTTTATGTAAAGATACATATGCGTGCACAAAAAAAGTCAGGAATGCATTATATAAAGATGATGACCTATTCTGTGAAATGAAAAATCTGAACATCTTGCTTTGAGTCAAAGGCAAACTGCATTGATGCACACAAATAAGTGAAAAATTACCCATTCTTAATTGTCCTTTTTAGCTAAGTATTAATGAGCATGCCATTTCTAAAGGTGCTGTAAGCAATAAGAGTTCAACAGCTAATTTCTCAAATTTTGTACAGTTAGTCATTTCAGATACATTGCCCAAGTGAGATACGTTGGTAACCACTGAACGCTTAAATTCTGTGGTGTCATCTGAAGCAGACAGAGCAAAGTTTTGTTTTTTTTTTTTCGTTGGTGTTTCTTTGTTTCTTTGTTTGTTTTTCCCCTGAGTATGTCCAGGATTGCAGTTCAGATATGATTTAATCTCCAAAATAGATGTACGTTCTCTAAAGTACTGAACCAAACTCGTATCATAATACAGTAGTTGAGTAGTTCTTAACTTTCAGGGTAATAAACATTTTTGGCAAGTTATTTTTTTACCTGTTCTAGTAGTAACAGACTAGACTTCTCTCAGAGTTCTCATTTAATGTGGAAATGATACTGAATAGACTTCCCTTCTTCCCCTCTGCCTTCACCAACCAAGTAAGGGGAGTCTTTTCCTGTTTTCAGAGGAAACAAGTCTTTATGCCTTCAAACCGGCAGGGACCACTGAATATCTACTTAGTGTGCAAATGGGTTAATTTGCCTGATCCATAAAGGAGACAGATGAAATATAAAAGCTGCTAAGAATACTTATACGACCATATTACCATTGTGTTAACTTCATAGAAGTTACTCTTTCCTAATGTTAATTTTCTTGATATTTTGTTTCATTCATAAACATTGTGGTGGTGAGAACTATTTGTGTTACCACTTACAGCATTCTAATACAATCATTCTGTTTAGTCCCCCTCATGGAGAAGCAAAACCTGGTTCAAGCACTCTTCCACCTGTGAAATCAAAGACAAGCTTCATTGAAGCGGACAAATACTTCCTACCATTTGAATTGGCATGCCAGTCGAAGTGCCCCAGGATTGTCAGTACATCTCTAGATTGTTTACAGGTCTGTATGAAGATGAGCTTTAACTGTCAACTCTGAAATTCCGTTGGTTTGGAGGGGAAGTACAGTTGTATGTAACAAATAATGTCATTGTTTTTCTATTATTTTACTTTCTTGCAAACACAACCAAGTTGAATATATTTCTCGTAAAAGGTGAATGTATGTCTTATTTATTATGTAGTGCATGTATGTGTTTCTGTATATGTGTATTACCACAGTTACATGTTTGGATCAATTTTATTACGTTAGTGTACAACTACCTATTTTCATGTGTATATCTGTGTGTTGAACTAACACATTACCAATGTGTTGATAATGCTTTATCGAATTCGTTTTACATTATTTATAATTGCAGTGAAATATTTTCAATTTGAGATGTCTAGTCTCTCAAAACTCATAGGCTCCTGTAATGTGTTCAGAACAAATTCTCCAGCATGGAATTTAGCTATTCGCTTCTCCTGAGTAGCCCAACAGTGAACTCAATTAATATATTTACATTCAGAGGCACATGCCTGCCTGGCATGCTGTTGCGCTATGATGCCTTGCTAATCTGCACGTTTTTTAAGTAGGTGGGCCATGGAGATTTACAAATACTCTCATGCCTGAAGTGTTCGGAAGAGGATTTTGTTAATTTTGTAATAAATTCCATTTCAAAGTATTGAAGACCTAGAGAGAAAAACGGATAATAGAACACTTAAAAACAGAAGACTAGCTAGTAGCTTAAACAAACGAGCTGCAAATGCTTTCTATCCGGTATTAAAAGCATTTGTGTGCTGACTACATATGAAGACGTGTGTGATTTGAGTTAGTTTTTAGAATCCTGTTTGTTTTAAAACATTGTTAACTGATGAACAAAAGCTTTAATGTTAAGCTTGCTGACAAACTTTGTATTGCAGTTGCTGAGTGAAAATTAGATAAATCTGGAGGACGTTTAAAAAAAAATCCTTGATGTTTTACGAGACTTGGGGTAAAATGTACTGGTTTAATTATTCTGTGCAAGTTAGAGCTATCAAGTGAATTTATTTATTATAACAAAAAGCTGACTTATTTTTTAAGCTTTTATTTATGTGGTTTTTTTCTCTTCTCCAGAAACTTATAGCATATGGGCACTTGACAGGGAATGCTCCAGACAGTACAGCTCCAGGCAAAAAGTTAATTGATAGAATTATTGAGACAATATGTGGCTGTTTTCAAGGCCCTCAAACAGACGAAGGGGTTCAGCTACAAATAATAAAGGTAATATGATTAATACTTCCAGTATTTATAGTGGTGACAGCAGGAAGATGTTCATGGCCTCAGAGTTCAAAAGCAGAAGTGTTTAATTTGTAAACATAATGGTAATTTTAAAATATTTTCTTGATCCTGTTTGTTTGAGATGGAAACTCCCTATCTGACACTCCTTTCCCTACTCTCCCCCATTTCATTTTGGGTGAATTCAGGGTTGTGACCTGAACTCTTGGGCACAGACCACTGGGTGAAATTTCATTCACAGCGATCAGTGGAGTTCTCTAATTGTGAGGAATTACTGTCAAATAATCCTGCACTCCCAGTGGGGAAGATGGTAATTAAGCAGCAGATTTTTAAATCCATTTTGGAATTATTTTATGAAATGCAATTAGACCTGGCAGTCAGGCGTTACCATGGTAGCTGTGTGCTGCTGTGTCATAGACTTTTGCTTGAAGGAGGTCTCAGGTTTCTTTCCATAGCTTATATAAACATTGCATGTGGAGTCTGTACAAATAAGTGTTTCTGAGGAACCTTAGCAGTTTTCTGATTGCACACATTAATTATGGGTATTTATTACAGGAAATTATTATGTCAACTAATAGACATTAGCCACCTAGTGGAAATACCATACCTTACTCCTCTAACAGTAGTCTTTGAATGGTTGTGATGATGAGCAGTAGCGAAGAATACAATTTAAGTTAGTTATGAGGAATGGAGTGTTTGTTATCTTGTATTCTTGTGTATATTTGTCATGAGGTGTTGGCAATTCTTGCAGATTGTGTTTACTTGTTTTACTGCAAAGAAGGTAGTTTGTTTTCCTACTCCTTTTCATAGCTCAAACCTTCCTTTTTCTTGACACTCTACTTCTCCAGCAGATAGTTGTTACAAATGTTGGTCTATGCTGCTGTTGCCTAGATTTGTTGTATTGTTTTGCCCAAGCTTTTAAGACACTTTTCATCTTGCAGAAGGAAGTTTTTGTTGATTTAAACTTTCAGTGGCTGAAACAGTTATATCTCCCTCTCACTGGAATACCTTCTCTCTGAATGCTTTCTTATTCCAGTCCTCTCAGCCCTTGGTCAAGATGTTAAAAAATTAACCTCCTGCCTGAAAGGGGGTATCTGTGAGCTGAAATTCCTTCTGTCCAAGGAAATAGTAGAGAAAGTAAATTCTTCAACAATTGTAAAATGCATTAAGTGTGTAAATTCATTTAGTGTCTTTAATTTTTTTGACTGTTTAGACTTAGCTAGTTGCCATGTTAGAATGCCTGGGAAAGTGGAGAGTACTGTTTTGGCTTTGACTCCATGTTTGTCCGGTACACTGGACACTATAAAAAGCATCAAAATTAGAAAAAATCTTAGCAAAGATCAGAACTTATTTCCCTTGGGGGAAGAATGAAACTGCCAAGTCAGTCGTATTCTCGTAGGCTTCATAACTCTTTGGTTCTGGGCTGAGTGTGGACCCTGCTTTTCCAGTATGATTTGAAGGCTAGATCATGGGTCTTTTCAGACTCTTCTGTGGCCTTGGTGATTAGTATGTTCTCTGAAGAATTTTAATTCCATCAGGGAGATAGAAGGCAGGGGGATCTGGGTCTCCCGCTTTCTGTGCTGTCACTCCCAGGCTGTTATTCAGAGCATGAGTAGTGCTCCCGCAGAGCAGCTGTTTCACCAACACCACAGTAGAATCTGAGAACCTTGATCACTCAGACACCTTCCTTCCTGGAGGATTATCTTGGTTCTGCATGCTGAATGGGTGGCCCTTACATAGCATGCTGCCATCAGCCTAAGATCTGGGAGCTGGCGTTGGGTGAGAGTTCCCACGCGGTGCTGTTTGCTAGGTACTGGATGTCTTTCCAGTGGTGGAGTCATCTTAAGCAGGTTCCCAACAACCAGAGCCACTTAGGCGTTCTGAAAATAACCTTTCTGCTGACTACCAAGGAAATAATCTTGCTGAGACTGAGGAGTGTAATTTGGCTCTTTTTAGGTACCTAAGGTATGTTTAGTGGTAGCTCTGACAGTTGGTGGCCAGTTTAACTTTTCTGCCCCTATTTCTGCTTGCATGTTCTCTTCTCTGTAATCCCCTTGTTCTTCATCTGCAGACTTGGTGATGAACCAGACTGGGAAATCGGCCTTGTCCTTCCTTCCTCTTGTAGTTTAGTTTGATTTGGTGTCATTTTGATGGGAAGCCATGCAAATTCTTGTTCAGTTGTTATGGTGGGGATTGCTGGGGCAGAAGAAAAGCAAGTAATTAGGCTACTACTGCCATTGAAAATTGTTTATTAAAATTATGTTTGAAACAGCCTCCCTTGATTGAACCTTTTTGCTTTCAGGCTTGCTCTGCTAGGGCTACTATGGCATTTGTGGTGTGTGTGTGCAAAGTTCCTGTTGACACCTGCAGAGGTTTTAGTTGAAGTTCTGTTTACATTTCTGTCTGGCCTTTTTGTTCCTGAAGAACAAAAACCATATTAAATTTTTTAAAAAATCTATAAAGAAAGAATAGAGATGAGGAAGAAGGATGGGGCATGAGATCAACTGTTTGTCCTCATCTGTTTTTTCTTGCCTTGGTTTGCTGTATAGTAAGTATTTGGTATTATCTAGATACTTTTACAGCCTAACTTGTTCATGTTTGGCAAAGAAAAATTTTTGCACGTGCTTGATAGCTGTAGTTTGAAAAGTTGCATGTTATTTTAGTGACAGCTTTCTGAGTCTTCCATGTGCAATAGACTGTTCATAGGGTCAACCCCTGTATGTGTCTTTTTACAGCTAGTCACGCTGTCAGTATGACCATTGTCAATGGAGGAAGGAAAGTTGAATCAAACATTGCTTGCACAAGTCGCCTTTTGAAACTAACTAAAAATAGAGGACAACTCATTGTTGGGTTACAGAATGGAAAGACTCTAAAAGATAACTAATTCTGAGGAATAAGGAGAATGATGATAGGTTAGAAAGAATTTTAACAAAACTTGTGTGAAAACAGATTCCAAATTGAGAAGACCCTTAGAAAAAACTTCAGTTCCATATCCTGTTGCGTTTCAGTGGTGTGGAATGCTATCTAAGTAACTTAATCATCTACAATATCATGTAGTAGTGTGGTTATTTTTTCCTATAAAAAGACTGTAGAAAGCTTAATTCCACCTGCTGAGTTTAAAAGGAGCTGTGGATTATGGAATGATTTGAGAATCGAAATAATGATGCAGGCAGTTTTATTTCTGAATCTTTGTATTTTGAGGCTTTCATCTTAATTTAATGGCTAGGACTGGTTACTTAACCTGAAAATGCCGTCCTGTCCGTTTGCAATTTTATTTTTAGAGAAGGATTACATTTTCAAAGTTGGACATGAAATACTTCTGTTTTGCAAAATATGTATCCGTTTCATTCCATGTTAGATTCTAGTTCATTTTGACACCTAACTTTCTAGTGATAAACTAAATAAAACTTTATATTCTTATATAATTTATATTCTTTATATCATCTTCCATAGGAGAAACTGGAACATAGTTCTGTTCTTTCTGCAATCTCCACAGTCATAATTGTTCAGTGTGTTTCGGGGCTGGTAACTGAGCACATGTTTATGAACATGGATTTTTTTTTTCCTTAAAATTGAGGTTAAGTAGAAAAAAATATTAGTTTTAATAAAATACTAAGTGTTAATTAATGATCCATTATTACTGAAATCTGGTGTAGAATCTAGGATATGACACTATCTTGACTGTGAAAGTGTGCTGGAAGCAAACACTGTATTTCTCTATTTTTCATACTGTTACAGTGTATTTCCATAGGTCTTCAAAGTTGGTAAACTAAGTTAGGTAAACGTAGGTCTTTTAAAGCTGTGGTAAATGTATAACATAAACGACTGAATAATTTGGAAATGGTAAACAGCAGGAGATAATCTTATCATTTGCTCACAAAGAAAATGTCGCTTGGAGTGACATATTGAAAAATGATTTATCTGTGAATGTTGTTTAATGTATTTGTTGCTTTGTGGTTTAAGGACTTAAGTCTCCTGTGTTTTTCCAAAAGTCAGTCCATAGCAACACATTATTTTGTGATAAGTTAATGTTTGGACTTCAAGTTGACTTTTAACAAAATTTTATTATTAAAAATAACCCTATAGCCCTTCTCAAAGAAAATGGAATTATGTGGTTCCAGTAGCTAATACACTAGAGAGAGGGGTTAGAGCCACTGTGTTTTATGTGCTGTCTCAGGTACTCGAGAGTTCCCAAGCAACTGAATTATAAGTATTTTACCCAAAGTAAGCCTGTGCTGATCAGATGACGGCTGTACCGTGTCATAAATCTTCCAAAGATAAGATGATCAGAGTTGGCTGAGAGGAAGAAAGAATGACCCTGAGTTGAAACCTAGGCTTCCTAGAAAGTCTGTATGTAGCTGCATCTGCCTCTGGTGCGTTCTTAAATCGTTCTTCTGGTTGTAGTTAGTTTCTTTCACTGTAACTGTTCTGTTCTTGCAGAATATTCACTGTGAGAGGAATGAAAAGGTTACAGGTACAGATAGATGCCAGATGTTTTTAGTAGCCAATTAATTTAGTTTACTTTATAAACTACATTCATTTTGCCTCACACTCATTTTACATAATAGGAAATTCACTAAATAGGCAAACATGCTTCAGGCTAAAAGAAAAAATACTATGGGTGTCATACAAATATATGATAATCTGTAACTCAAGAAATGATCCTGAAGATTTTTCTCCTTTCCCAAACCCATCTGATGGTTGTTTACAGAAATGAATAAGTTTTATTTATAGTAAGTAGGTGGAGGCACAGAACGATAGGGTCTTTCTCAAATACAGAACAATAGGTGTGAAGGACTGGAAGGGAAACGTAAGGGAACAATCTCACAGTCAGGATGATAGCCAGTAGTTTCAGGACAAGGGAAGCTTCGTGGCTGTTGGTATTTTTGCAGGCTTTGTGACAAAGAAAGCTTTTGTGGCAGGACCTGAAGTATAATGAGGTAGTGCTAACAATGTTTTTAAAAAGATTTCCTTCCATGCCTGAAGAACAGCAAAGGGGAGGAATACAAGTAAAGGAGGCTTTTTTTTTTTTTTAATCATTCTCTTCTTAGCTCACGCTGAAGATACTGGATGAAAACAGATGAGCTAAGTGTGACCAGAAGGAGTGGAAACTCAGCTGCAAAAAGCCTTGAGCAGCAAATCTTTACCATGATAGAAAAGAGCAACCTAATGCTGTGACTCCATAGTCAGTAGAGCCACTGCAGTAGCTTGCTGTTTTGACCTCTGCAGAGAGGCATTTTTCTGTCCAGGCTTTGCTGCCAAATGTTGTCCTACTCCATCCCTTGTCCTGGAATGCATTTAATACTCTGAATCAACTAAAATGAGTTTTAAAACAAACAAACAAACAAACAAACCTGCAAA
Source organism: Theristicus caerulescens (assembly GCA_020745775.1). NCBI lineage: Eukaryota > Metazoa > Chordata > Aves > Pelecaniformes > Threskiornithidae > Theristicus > Theristicus caerulescens. Next base: position 130,310,301 of record CM036558.1, on the reverse strand, counting down.
ACCAAACACCAGAAAAGCACCTGTGGGGTTTTTTTTATTCTGTTTTGTTTTTAATTGTATTAATGTGTTGCCATTAAAATAGCACAGGTGGCTTCATGCCCCAGACCTGTTGCAAAGTAAGCAGTAAGAGTGTATGGCTTTTGTTGTTCCATCTCTCAAGGATGTGCATTGCTGTGTAGCAGTTTGAGATTTTTGCGTAATCCTGTTTAACCCAGGACTGTTGCTGAAGTGGTTGTTGTCTACTCATCTGTCTTCCCTCTCTTCCTCCTTGCGTTGGACCCAAGTAGCTGTTTGGCCACAGAGTAAGGTTGGGGAGTAATCTGACAAAAACTGATAAAGTGAGAAAGGGAAGGATTAGTTTTCTAACATCTGAGTTGACAAGGGTTTCGGAGGAGCAGGACTGCCACTCCTGATCATAACCTGTGGTTTCTTGGGTCACACCAGTTGTGGTAATGATGTACTCTTTTATGATACACAATGAGGTGATGTTGTTTAGGGCATGCTGTCAAATTGAGCCCTAGATGGAAGCTGCCAAGAGGGAAGGATGTTGTCAGAAAGTGATTGTAAAATCCTTCCTGTCTCATGTTCATTCTAATACTTCTGCTAGATTGTGATAGTAGAGGAAGAGAAATGGCACTGAGACGTGAAGTAAGCATGACTAATAGCCTGAGGATGGCTCTAAATTGGAAGGAATATGAAACATATTAGCAAAAGATCAAAGTTAAAAATGCTTATCAGTTTACAAACGTGTAGTAGTCATTCGGGTTCGTTGTCTCTAGTGCCTGAGAAGGAAAGAATCCCAAAGAAGTGACTGTCAGGGCCTCTGTAGCCAAGTTGAACTCTTTAATAGTTAGATATCTGCAAGGAGATGCCCTGCTGGAAAGACTGATTTCTCGGTCTGCATAGAAGATGTAGCTGTTCAGTGAATTTGGATTAATGTGTTAAGGAGGTATGTCTCTGTGTGTGTGTGTGTGTAAACATTTATTCGCCTCCACACCCCCTGATCAGGTGGTGTGAAAAGAACCAAGCTCTAGTAGTCATAACAAGCATACTGAAGAAACTTAGGAAATTCAGGCTGTTAAGCCAATTAAAACAAAAGAGCACATAATCCATCTGTAGCCTTGTCACCTTTTTCTACTAGCAGGCATTGTCTCCTATTATTAAAAGTTGGGATAATTCCCTATAGGACTTTACTGAAATGAGATGGAGGTTAAAATTGAACTTTGAAATATCAAATTCTTAATCACCTGAATTTAACAAGGAGACAGAAAGTGACGCAAAGGAGTAACTTAATGAATGACATAGCTAGAACAAGAGAGATGGAGACTTGATCCCCCTGCCCCCCTGCACCCTTTCGTTAGTGTCCCAAATGCTAGGCAGCAAGAGACCTTATCTTCCAAGTGAGAAATCGTAGGTGGTTCTTAAACTGACGTATTGTAAGTGTGTGTCTCAGTGTTATCTTTTGGAATTGGGTGCAAGAAATCTTAACTAAATCTAAATGCTTACTGTGTGGGCCCCAAACAGTAGTGCTTTGCAAAAAACAGCTGTCTTGTTTATGCCTGGGCTGCACCTGTTTGGTTTAAACTAGCATAAAGTTCTTCAAGGCTAATTCTGTTACAGAATTATTAGTGAAAGATGAAGGGAGCTTTCTGTTTTGGCCTTTCACGACTTTGACGCACAAAACTTGAAAAAGTAGAATACTAAAATAGGTATAGGTGTGCAGCCTTTCCAGCCAGATTGGAGAGTGCAGAATCTAATCACTGGGAGTTACCTGCCTTCAGGGTGATTGCCTTTGCTCCTGAAACATGTAGGAAAGAGTTGGAGAAGTCAGCAGAGCTGTGATTGATATGAGTAGCTTTGGGGATAAATTTTGGTGTGTGAGAATACTGTGGTGTAGGGGATGTAAATATGTTACCTGATCAGAAGAGATGTGCTACTCTAAGTAATGGGGTTCAGCATGTTTTAGCTCAGTATCTGCAAGTCTCACAAACCCCCCAGGAGTTCCTAGCAGTAAGGTAGAGGTGGAACAGTACACTTAATGAAAGATAAGTGAAAATAGGACACACAGAATTGCATGTGTAGACCAGTGTAGAACGTGTTTGTATTAAGGGGAGAGGGGGAGGGACAGGTGGGGAATGGTTTAAATGTGTAAATAGGTTTTGGTAGCAGACTCATTGATATAGAGATGATAGACTATAGAATGGTTTGGGTTGGAAGGGACCTTTAAAGGTCATCTAGTCCAACCCCTCTGCAATGAGCAGGGACATCTTCAACTAGATCAAGTTGCTCAGAGCCCTGTCCAACCTGACCTTGAATGTTTCCAGGGATGGGCCATCTACCACCGCTCTGGTCAACCTGTTTCAGTGTTTTACCACCCTCATGGTAAAAAATTTCTTCCTTATATCTAGCCTAAATCTACCCTCTTTTAGTTTAAAACCATTACCCCTTGTCCTATCACAACAGGCCCTACTAAAAAGTCTGTCCCCATCTTTCTTGTAAGCCCCCTTTAAGTACTGAAAGGCCATAATAAGATCTCCCCACAGCCTTCTCTTCTCCAGGCTGAACAACCCCAACTCTCTCAGCCTTTCTTCATAGGAGAGGTGTTCCATCCCTCTGATCATTTTTGTGGCCCTCCCCTGGACCTGCTCCAACAGATCCATGTCCCTCCTGTGCTGAGGACTCCAGAGCTGGATGCAGTACTCCAGGTGGGGTTAGCCTGCTGGCCACGCTTCTTTTGATGCAGCCCAGGATATGGTTGGCTTTCTGGGCTGCGAACACACATTGCCGGCTCATGTCCAGCTTTTCATCCACCAACACCTCCGAGTCCTTCTCTGCAGGGCTGCTCTCAATCTCTTTATCCCCCAGCCTGTATTGATACTGGGAGTTGTCCCAACCCGGGTGCTGGACCTTGCATTTGGCTTTGTTGAACATCATGAGGTTCACATGGGCCCACTTCCCGAGCTTGTCCAGGCCCCTCTGGATGGCATCCCACCCCTGAGGTGTGTCAACCGCACCACTCAGCTTGGTGTCATCTGCAAATTTGCTGAGGGTGCACTTGATCCCACTGTCTATGTCACTGATGAATATATTCAACAGTACTGGTCCAGTATGGACCCCTGAGGGACACCACTTGTCACTGATCTCCATCCAGATACGGCACTTGATTTTGTTATGGCTTTTATATGTCCTCTTCCCTGACTGATGTTTCCATTAACGGAAGCAGGGTATTGATAAGTTTTGTGGAGGTATTGAATCGTTGCACAGAGAGGGTAAGAATTAAGGATGGTGGTATGAATTTCAGCTTAGCGCTTCTTGGTTTTTAGAAGGCCGGTGACATGTAAACTGAATTCTGGGAGGGGAAAAAAGAACAGTACCAGTGCTCAGAGACTTAAGTTCCTTTAACAAAGCCATTGTCTACAATTTGCCTACCTCTGTGATTTCTTTTCTTCAGTTGGTTGGGTGTTGTTTTTTGAATTGTTTTTCTTTCGATTTTTGATAAAAAAGACTTCTAGTGGACATGTAGGCAGTACTACTTTGTAGATTGTAGCGTGAGATGCTGTTTAGTGGTCATGCAAATAAGAATGTATACTCTCCAGTAAGAAATGTAAGTACAGTAATCCATGTGTGTACTTCCCTATGTCCACTGATGAGAGAACTGAGGCACCACAGGTAGAACAAGAAGGGACCTTTAGTGAACTGCTTATCTAGGAGTAGAATTCAGGTCTCTTCAGCAGCAGTGCAGTGAGGTGGGTCTTTGATTTTTCTTTTTTCTGTTAAGCTGTACAGTGATTTTTAAAGGGTTTAAGTGAGCAATGGATATTCTTTGTCCACTTGTTGGTGCCATGTGTGGACAGAGGTGCTGACAATGTCAGTAAAAGAAATGAGGCATGGTTTCATGAGTAAATTACACAACACTTTTGTTTTAACTGTGATAAACTTACAAATGTATGAACTTTCCAGTGCTTCCAGTTCTTTCTTTCTTACCCTAAATGTCCCATTAAATCATTAACTCAGTCAAAGTCTTTAATGCATAAAATTCCCTGATTTCTTCTACTGGAGTGCAATGATCAGTATAAAAACATGTTTGTTCTTTTGTGGACCAAGCTCTTGCTCTTTCCTTCCACTCGCGAACACGCGCCTCTGACAATGTCTTCACACCCTGTCCTCAGCTTTCTTCTGCCTCTATTTCTGCTCCTTAATCCAGCCTGCCTCTACCTCACATAAATATAATGTGTTCCTTCTGTGTTACCTGATCTTTTAGAGGCTTATTTGCATATTTTTTTTGTAAAAAAAGAGAAGCAGATACAAGCTCAAATGGAAAGAAAGAAGTGAATTTCTGCAGAGAGGGCAACACAATATTCTAGCATCTCCCCAAAGAGAGTGTTTAGAAAGGGTAGTTGTCCCACTTATAACTGCCTAATCTCATACTCAGTCTTTGTTCTTCACATTTACATTTATTTGTAAAACAACTTTTGGACGCTTTGGATTGCTTTCCAGATTTTAACAGGTAGTCTGTTGTGCATGTTTTATGTCTAGAATATTCTAGGATGACATTTATTAACTACCTGTCTGATAACTCCATTGGTTACTTCTTGCTGTTACATGCTATGAAACATGTATTTCTTAGATATGTCGATTAAAAACACTCAATATAACTGATATGTATGATGTTCTGATATGGCTACAAGAGTACACAGGAAAACTTAATTAACTGCGGTTCAAGATATGTACTTAGTTATATATTAAAGTAATCAAATTTTGATATTTAATCATTTGCAAACTATTTGATTGACAAGAAAAGTTTTGACTGGAAAATGTGTATATGTGTGTGTTTGTTTATTTAGGCTTTGCTCACTGCAGTAACATCTCAACACATAGAAATCCACGAAGGAACAGTGCTACAGGCTGTAAGAACATGTTACAATATCTATCTAGCAAGCAAAAATCTCATAAATCAAACCACAGCCAAGGCCACTCTAACACAAATGCTGAATGTCATTTTTGCACGTATGGAAAATCAAGCAGTGAGTATCTCAGTATCTTTATATAGATATTAGCTCTTAAAAGCAAGCCAGCTTGAGAGATTTGTTTTGTCATTATTAGTAAAGCTTTTTGGCTTTCCCATCTTACTTTTGGGGAAAAAAAAAAAAAAATCTGGTATACATTGTTCTTTGTGTTTTGCACTCTGAAACAGGTGTGAAATGTGTTTTTGGGGGGTAGAGGTGGTATATAGGATTTAAACTTCTCATAGGGGTCCTTTGTATTTAATGGATGTATTCAGCTTCAGTTTCTATTGTCAGGCTGTCAAGAGGTGCCACGCTACCTGCGTAAGAGTGCATGTGGAGTACATTAGTGTTAGTGAAATGCTCCAGTGTTGTTGTGATGATAAACACCAAAGTAGTAATCCATGATTAAAACAAAACAAAACCAAACAAACAAACCTTTCCAGTCATGTAATCATTTACATTTTTTAACATTTTAATGTGTAGTAGTCACTAACAGATACTTCTGTCACTGAAATTGCTATTGTGAGTTGTCCACAGGGACCCCAGCATATGCCCTGTGCCTTCTACTGCTGACAATAAAGATCAATAAGGCAAAATAATTGTCCTAATTCCTATTAAAAAAAAAAAAACAAACCCAAAACAAACCAATGCCCCAAACCCAAACAAACGAAAAAGCAGATGCCCAGATTTGAGAACTGATTCAATTCCTAACTACTTCTAGAAGTTATTCTGCTGTATTATTACAAACTCGTAAGTTTTCTCTAAGAACACGTAGTAATTTCTTTCCTACTTTCTTCTCAGAAGCAACTGCGTATTGGTACGTGGTACTGTCACAGTCGAAGATTTATGAGACATCATATTTATGATTAAGTCATGGCAAAAGCCATGCAGTACCCGAGTGCTTTGAGAAGTCTGTGCAGTCACTGTCCTTTTAAGCAACTTAATATAGAAGGGGATTATTACTATTATTCTACAATGGAAGTCTTTATTTTTGCCAGACTGTAAATCTAGTCTCTATGCAAGTTGATAAGCAGTTCTGCTTGTTTTGCACACTCTGAGCAGTTATTTTAATATGATAGCTAATAAATGCTAGAAAGAATTATTTGAGCTGTATTTTGAAAGGTAGTATCTACTCGGGGATCTGTAGCACCCCAAAAGATGCAGCACAGAAAGCTTTAAGTGGAAGAGTAAAGGGCTGAGATCATAGTAGTCAAACTAGCAGTATAAAAAGTTACAAAGCTTTGGGTAAACACTAGGCTCTGCGGGGATAGAAAGCTGGTCCTTCGAGCATCACCTCAAAGGACACGCTGCTTTTGTTTGACTTCAATGACTGTTGTCTTTAAGCTATTGGACAAGTTACAGAAAGTCTTCCCTTTCTGGGGATTCCAGATCAAGGAGCCATGAAACTAAAATAATCTTTGTCTTACAGTTTTAAGTATGATTTAAGTATTTTCTTCCTGAAGATCTGTCTTCTGTAGCGTTTTGGAAGTGCTGCTTTTTTCAGTTTTAACTCCTGTTCTTGTGTTTTTCCCTGGGTGTTTAGTCAGTTTCCCTTTTTTTGGTTTGTTTGGGTTTTGTGGTTTTTTTTTTTTGTTAGGTTGGTTTTTTGTTTTTTTTTTGTTTGGGTGGTTTTTTTTTTTTTTTTTAGTCTTTCCCTTAATACCACATTCATGTAGGATAACAGAAGACTCGTAAGTTCTCCAATGTATTTCTCTTTGTGAGAGCTTTCAAAAAAGAAAAGAATCTGCCTTGATGTTTCTCCATGCAGTCCTTGTGTATTGTCACATCTACTGGCTAAACTTCCTTACAGGGCAGGCAGAAAACTCTTGGTCCTATACTATGTGTAGATTAGTCATCTCTCTTCCACAGTGAAGGTGTGGCTAAGTGTAATGTGCATAGCTGGGAAGCAGGTCTTTTGCAAAGGTTCATCCTGTGATATTAAAATTATTTATAATAACACAAAGGGTGCATTTTCTTAAACTGTTAGAGCTTTATGAAGGCACTGTGTAAGCAGAGACAATAGAGATTTCATGTTTATAAAATAATGTATACACTATGTATACAGCTCATTGTTTTGTTTTGATAGTGAAATTCTTGTGTGATTGCAATGTTTTTGTAGCTTCAGGAAGCCAAACAGATGGAAAAGGAAAGACACAGACAGCAACACCATCTACAGCAGTCTCCAGTAAGCCATCATGAGCCTGAGTCACCTCAGTTGAGACATATTCCAACACAGACTGATCAGCTGTCCAAAGAACATGAGAGAGAGCTTGACCACAGCACAAATGATGTGGACAAGAACCTTCAAGAAGATATAGAGGCAGAAAATGGATCTGATATTTCTAGTGCTGAAAATGAACAGACAGAAGCTGACCAAGCCACAGCAGCAGAAAGTAATGAGTGTGTATTTCTGTTTCATGGAGGGAGGGAAAAGGTCTGTAAAAAGAAAGGCTTGAGGATTGCCTTTTTTTCCCTCTCCCAAATCTGGAGCCAGGCATATAGTTTCAAGTAGTTGACTAATGCAAAATGCCTGTTGTCCTTGTTACCACTGTTAAACTTTATCACAAGTATCCTTTAGTCTTACACTCTGTTGTAGTCACTGTGGCAAAGATTCCTCTTTGCACCTATGTAATATTGTGAAAATTTTTGAGAATAACATCTCAAACCCAGTAAGTTTTCAGTGTTTAATGTACGTGAAAATACAAAATTGATGTCTTTTGTTGCTATAAGCCTGTGGATTAATTGCCATTTACCATTTACAGGTTAAACACTGGAATGCTTGTATTCTGCAAATACCATTTTCAAAGCATCCAAACACGGCTTTTTTACCATATACTCTCCTGTTAATAGACTTGTAGTTGACTTTTTAAATATTAAATGCAAGTAAAATATCTTCTTAATTTCTGACTTTTCTCATTAATATTTGTTTGGGTTTGTTTTTCTTTTTAAAGATCTTTCTAAAGCTGATGGAGGAACATATGATGGTGAAAGCAATGAGTGTGAAGAGAAGGCGCAAGAAATTGTAGAAAGTATTGTGCAGGAAATGGTGAACATAGTAGTTGGAGGTATTAATATCTGTCTAGTCAATAGCGACTACAGTCTGAATCTTGACATTAAGAATTATTTAACACTTCTGAATATTTAACTAAAATATGTCATTATTTAAATAACACTTACATGCTGAAGAAAACAGTTTCACTTGTCTGACCTTAGCTGTGCATTATTTAACAGTAAAATGGACAAGATTTCATACATTAATTTACACTCTCTATATTGGAGACTAATGTTCTTTTTAAAATACAAATTCTTGTTCCTTTTTTTTCTGTTTTTTTTCCACATAAACTCTTCACAAATGGGCCTGTCTCTGTAGTAGCACTACATTTTTCAGTTTGTTGGAAAGCGTATATCAAATCAGTGACTTTTTTTTTTCCCCCAATACTTCTTGGAAATTTGGTAGAATGATGACCCTGGCAATGTAAAGTTGTAAGTCGTTTTTTAATTGTAATTTTCATTAGTAGGAATTAAGAGTATTTAGAATTTTTTTAGTTATATAATGCCATGTAAATTCTGCCTTAAGCTCCTCCTTATGATACTTTGCTTATGATTGTTTTAGTTTTTAAATGTTAGATTTAAAAGCTCTTTTTAATTTGCATTGTTATGTAACATTTGTTTATAATTTTTACATCTTTTCTGATAGATGTGGAAGGGACTGCTGAAAGTGCAGGTGGTGATGGCACAATTGTAACGTTAGAGGATGGCAGTGACAGTGAAAACATTCAGGCAAATGGAATTCCAGGGACTCCAATTTCTGTTGCTTATACACCATCTTTACCGGATGACAGATTATCTGTCTCTTCCAACGATACTCAGGTACAGGCAGTTATAAATTAGGAAATACTGAAAAAAGTAATATGTTTTAAGTGTTACCCAACACTTGTGCAGAGAGTGTTTAATATAATTCCATACAATAAGTTACTCGGATGAATTTCAAGTGTTAAGTCATGTTCTAAGCATTATTCTATTTTAATGCACTATTTAAATTAAATTTTTTAGGTAAATTTTGCATGTGATCCCTTTTTTATCCTAGCATGTTTTTAGCTGTCCATAGAGAACACTGTTCCAAGATTAGAGAGCTCAGTTCCCTGTTTTTTTGAAGTGCTCCTGAGAAACTATAAAACTAGCATTCAAAATACACAGTGAAGAATATAGCCAATTTAGACATGCTTGTATAATTTCAGTGTGTTCTTTTCAAATGATAAATAGAAATTTCAAGCCTATAGCATGACCTTACCGCAATGATTTCAGATAAAAAGTTTCATGTCTGAGAGGATGTGATTTTCATTAACAAAAAAGATGTGAAAATATACTCCCTCTGTTGTATCAGATGTCAGCATGTATGCACTATTAACTGACGGAGGGTATCTGCTGTCAAAGTGTACTGAGTAATTAGGTTTGGGAATAATAGATTTTAAGCTTAAAAAGATGCAGTCACATATTCCATACAAATAGATTAACATTAAACATGTTGCTTATATAAGGAACAACAATCCAGAATTGCAAGAACTTAATAATAGGGGTGATTATTGTACCATAGAAATTTTACCAAATGTGTCTTGCCACAGATATGTAACTACTCGCATTCTATTAACGTGTCAAGGTTTTTTTTTTAAACTAGTTATCTACTGAAAATATCTGAATGCAATTCACTGCAAGTTACCTTACTTAAACTTGACCTACCTAATTTCATTACAGTCTTTAATTAATTCTGAGTTTTTACTGACATGGCAATTTTTATTAATGAGTTTGTTAATTTTAACTGGACTGCAGAATATTTTCTTTTGTTTTCGTTTAGTCTTGAGACGGTAAAGCCATAGTGAATTGGTTATATTTGTATAATATGTTAACTTCTTGTTGCTAGGAGGTGGGGATTTCCCTACACACCCTGCTAATGCAAAATGGAATACTGAAATATGTTAACTTCTTTAGGAATCTGGAAATTCTTCAGGACCTACCCCTGGTGCTAAGTTTTCCCACATTTTACAAAAGGATGCCTTCCTTGTATTCAGGTCACTGTGTAAACTCTCCATGAAGCCCCTGTCAGATGGACCACCAGATCCAAAGTAAGTAGAATTAAGAGTTCTCATAATGAATCTTTTCTATTTGAAAATAAAAATAATTTATTTAAATAAATTTGAGAGTCCTCGGTTATTGAGAAAATAATGGTATGGTAAAAAGAACTTGGAAACTTTGAAAAGGTACTTTTATGTTTTAATGCATCTTTTGTATGTTAAATGAAAGCAACTGCTGCTACCCATCTAACTGTTTAGAAGTTTCTTGATGACACCTATGCTTCCTGTAAGTACATCATGTTCTTCGTAGTTGCTCTTTATAATGCTTTTCAGAAGGGTTTGTAAAGAAGGTCTTCAGGTATTTTTGGTCTTGGCTAATGTTGCCCTGCTTTTAAGTAATACCTAGGTTCATAGCTGTTGCTGTTTATGCCCCGCAATTTCTTACATCTCTTGCATATTGGGTATCCAGTACACATACCCAACTCTACTTCATCTTAATACAAGCTCCTCACTTTGAGCTGATACTGGTTATGATAAACTTGTGATATAGCGTTTCATTCTTTTGCTCAGGTTGGACACTTTTGACAGCCTCCTTAATCAAAACACAAATGTTTTGAAAACAAAGTCTTTATTTGGCTGTTTTGGAAATCTTGTCCTCTGACTGAAGATACCATGTTTTCAATTAGATTAGAGAATTGTTCATTGTAAACAAACAAACAAAAAAATCTCCTCTAGAGATGGGTGCCAGTATTAGTTAGTTGTGAGAGCTGGCAAAGAACTTTGCTTTTCTGATCTTAGATAGAATTTATATGCGTCTTGTTTTGCACAGTAGGAACAATTGGTAATAATTTTCAAGAGGAATGCTTTTTTGTTCCTAAGATATTAAAACTGTAGTATGACTTCTGATGACAGTCAAAGGCCCAGTATTCTTCAAAATAAAATCAGCTTTACTGTTCCAAGGTCTAACTTTTAAAGCAAGTAACTTTAAGACAGTTTAATTTAATCACTGGTTATGTGTTGTGGATTTAATAAGCTGGAAAAAAATATGATGTAGTAGAAAGGGTTTTGAAGGGTTAGTCTAGAACAATTTTCAAATTGTTATCTAGTAATGCGCTATGGAAAGTCAGGACATTCAAGAATGAAGACTGAGGCGTGAGGGTTTTTTTCTCACTATTTTTGAGAATTTGTCATCCAGGAAATGCCATGAAAATCCTGTGCTTTTAGTCAGTTCTCTGAAACCAAGACTGTCCATTTATTAAAGGCTTTAATGGATTAGCTCCCTGTGGAAGAGCAGCAATAGCTATTGAGGCACTTGGAGCATCTTATCTGAATCCATGGAGTCCTTGACATTCATATTAGAACTGATTAAGCTCTTCATATGGAACAAATTGGAGGAAACAGCGTTTAGGGCAACAAGAATTAGCTGCAAAGGCATTCAAAGACGTACTGTGCTTGGAGAAGTGCCTGGAATTTATCGGTGGTTCTGAGGCATTGATGGCTTTTTGAACTATTACAAACATGCTGTAATTGGAAGAGGAGGCGTAGGATATCTACAGCATTTAAAAAGAGTCTTATCTGCCTCTTTAAAAATCATCTTTCCAGTGAAATTAGCTATGAAGTGTTTAATGAAAATATTTTTAAATTTTAGGTAACTGGACATGGAGCTTTAGCTCAAAATCATAAGCTGGGAGTTGCTGTCAAGGTTATGCTTGCTGGGAACCTGCTTAATGTCTTTATCTCCTTTTTCCCTGGAATAAAATAAGATGGGGGATAAATGTCTTGAAGGTTCACTAATTAGATTTTAGTCCTTAAACTTGCTTTAAATTAAGCAGGCTTTACACATCGTACAGAATTGGTAAGGCCAGCAAGTTAGGACTTCAATTATGAGCTGGCACTTGCTGGAAGTAGGCAATATTTAATATTTTATTTATGATTGAAATTCTCTTCATATTTAAATTCTTACATTTCATAGCAAAGTATGGTCTGGTTATGTGCTGTCTGCACACTTGATAGAACATGATGCAAAAATCAAGCCTTTTGCATCAAAGGGGATTGTTACATTAGGTTCCATGCAGCTGTGCAGCGTCCAGAGCCAGGCATTTTCTTGAAGAATTCCTACAGAGAGCTGTCTGCGGCATTTACTTTGACCTGCAGTGCATTAGGGGGAATGGGAGGAACAAGTTCCTCACTCAGTTTGACTGGCTATGTTTTGCTTCTCAAAAGCGTCTGCAGACAAAAAGTCTAAGCTTGGGATTATATTCTATGAGTTTGGAATGTTTGCAGATTTGAATGTTTGCATTTTCCCCCCATCCCACTTTGCCAGCAGGCAGAAATCATTGAGTTTATTTGCAACATACTTGTTATTAATTTGCATTTTTGTTTTTAGCTAGACTGGAATTACTTTTTTTTTTCATTAAGCTTGTATTTTTGCAGTACACAGCAAATATCCAAATATTGTGTGTCACGAGTTGACTTGGAGCCCTCCTTACCGTGTCTGCCCTGTACTCTATGAAAAATTTCTTGTCATCGTTCCTTATGTTTCATAACTGTCCTCTGTCAGTGGGTGGTTGTTCAATGAAAGCTGTGGACTGTCGTGTTGGGAAAGCCATTTGTGTCTATACCTGCTCTTCAGAAGGGCTGTAGTCTTTTTTGAGATGATCAGAAGTGGGAAGGAGCATCAGGAGTCCGAGGAGAGAATGTTTTCACCCAGAATGCTATTTAAGTTGCTTTGTATTTTCATAGATGCAGATTTCCTTTACACTTTTGTGTGTGTGTGTGGTTTGGGTTTTTTTGGCTGTGTTTTTTTTTTTTTTAAGCGTAAATAGTAGCACTGTTCTAACATGAATTCTAGCTTACTTCAGTCTGTAAGAAGCGTGATGTTAACTGTGGAGGACTTGACAACACTGTGGTTGCCTGACTTTGTTATTGCTATGCTTAAAATAGGCATATTATGTATCTTAGCTGCTCTTGGAGTGGGATGAGGCCAGTGACTGGTAAACAATACAAAATAAAAAAAAGATATTTCAGTGTTGGGAGGAAGTAGGTCAGGTAGTACAGCTGTTGTCTTTATGGTCCTTCAACTCTCTTTCCATGCTGGTGGAAATAGAGGAGGAATTTCCACCTTTTGGTAGTCAGGGTTCTGTAGATAGGCTCAATATTTTAGACGGGATCTTCCAAAAATCCATTAAAAGGAAAGAATGCTCAATTCATCCTCTGGGTAAGATAGGCAGCATTGACTACTGTTGCTGGTGTTCTGCCATGCTGTGCTGCAGAAGAGAGAGTGGCTGAATAGTAATGGAGAGAAACAGTAACTGGAAAAGGTTATTCTTGGCCCCTTTCTTGGCTGAATAGTGACTACTTCAACAAAAAACCACCTTTTTATGACTTTCTACACCAGGTTGTGTCAAATTTGAGTTTATTTCATCAACATTCCACATACAAAATCATTGTGGTGTGTATTGACTTTTCAAGAGAATGTTTTATTTTTTATGACTTACGCTGAGCTGTTATGCTTCATTGTTTTGTTCTAGATCTCATGAACTGCGATCAAAGATTCTTTCATTGCAGTTGCTTCTGTCCATTCTGCAAAATGCAGGACCTGTCTTCAGGACAAATGAGATGTTTATTAATGCTATTAAGCAGTACCTTTGCGTTGCACTGTCAAAAAATGGAGTCTCATCAGTTCCAGAAGTTTTTGAACTTTCACTTTCCATATTTCTTACCCTCCTTTCAAACTTTAAGACTCATCTAAAGATGCAGATCGAGGTACGTTACATGAATTTCTAATTTAAGGGCTGGGGGGTGTTAAGCAAACATTTGTTTATATTTGTGTGTAGTTTGGTCTTGCTTAGATAAATTTGTTTTCCCTTCTGAATCTCAGCTTTTGTGTGAGACTTGCCAGATCTTTCCATGCATAGAAGCTCTTTTTCACCCAGTGGCAATGGACTTGCTTGCAACAATGCACTTGAAACCCCCTTCAAATAAAACAGGAGCATTTCCTTTGGAATACTTGCAGATTAAATAAGATTGTAGCATCAGAAGTAATGTGACACTTGTGGTAGTGTTGTTTGATGAAGTGGAAAGTGATGGGAAAACTTTTGTAGGGCTGTTTAAAAAAAATTCCATCATGTTTTAACTAGAACATGAAAAGAAGTACTTAATAAAGAAGTAGGCCGTTTCATCACTTAATAATAGACATTAACATAAACTAAGAAATTTTACAGTGCAAAACATGCTTTCATTTACTCTGTGATATATGCCCATAACTTATTATGCCCATACTCGCTACCATTACTATATGAGTTAGTTTCCTTTATTTAAAAGCAGAGTTTTCTGTTGGCTGTGGCACGGTGTTATCGCAGAATGATGCTGAAACTCAAAAATGAGTAGGCTTGTGGATAAACTCGGTCAACCAATGTTCGATAATACAATTAGGAAGTTATAGCTCTGCACTACATAGTACAAGTTAAGAAAATGAGTACACTTATGAAAAGACTGTGTAATACATGGTTTTGCAAAGAAATTTTAGAATAAAAATTAATGACGTGAAATGCATTGTGGATTCTCTTTGAGGTCACTTGAACAGATTTCTTAATCAAGTGAAATCCCAGCTATTTGATTATTGTAGCAACTTCCCTTTGTATATCAGGGCCTACATCAACATATGTCCTGAATAAGATAATCTTATTTCCTCAGGTCTCAAAAGGTGTATGCACGATTTAACTCCTTGGGCCATAAGTAGAGATAAGTCCATATTCTTAGCAATAAGAGTTATCCGAGTCCTGAAAACAAGATGTATGTAGAGGCTTTGTTGTTGACTTCTGATTCCTGTGCTGTAGGGTACAAGCAGCTTCTTGGAATGATTCTGTCCATTTGAACCACATGGATACCCTCTTGTGTGTCCCATGTGTTAAAGATCTTAATTCCATGGTGAATAAAGTAGTAGTGTGCGCAATGTGTTCCTACTGTTCGTTTTGGTCATTTTATGGTTTGGGAGTCAATGTGAATACTGAAACCTAAAGATTGCTCCCTAAGTGTGGAGGTTAAGTACGTGAAAAGACGCTGAGAAATGTTGACTCATTGAAAGGTTGAAATAAGAACCTTGAATTCAGTGATTTCTTCATCTATGGATGTCATTGTATAAGTTGATAGGTTGTGGCAGCTTTGGAGGAAGAACCTCATTTTGCCAGTACCATGTCAGTAGGGTATTGTGACCACTTACCAGGTTATTTTGATGCCTTTTTGGGGAAGAAACGGTAGGATTTCCAGTATTTCCTTGAGCATAGCTTTTTTAGAAATACAAGTTTGGTGATTGATTGATTGATTGAATGTGCCTTGAAAATATGCATTTTGAAGACTTACAAGACAAACTGTGTGTGCTCAACAAGACTGTAGCGCATGTGCAGTGTTCAGCACATCAGACAGTCTGGGCCGAGCTGCTCTTCAGTCACACAGCCCGCTTCCCAGAAAGCGTTGGACTCGCTGTGTCTTCACAGAGCTTACAAGTCAGCGTGTAGGCGGTAAATGCATTGCAATCCGGCTTCCCTGACAGAAATTTGATGAGCTTCCATCTTTGCCATCCTTTCCCCAAATTCCAAACAGAAAATGAAGATGTATCTGAGGAAAACTGGATATAGGATACCCTACATTATTGTAGCAGCTTCTAGAATATGCTGAATTAGGACCATCACCACATAGCAGGGCTGCATTTCCTCCTCACAAATATGAAAGCCAAAAGCTTGATGCTGTCAAAGTATCCATCTATTACAAAGTATAGGGGGCAGCAATTTCTAGAAACTTATTCTTTTTTCTGGTTGTGAGCTAAGAATACCTCTTCTTTTAGCTGCTGATCCTAAAGGTTATTCAGAAGATGTGGGTAGGCAAGTAGATAACTTCACATTCCGTTTGTGTCTTGGAGCTGTAAGGGGAGCCATATGCTCTGATTTATAATATGCAAAATCTATATATTTTGGGATTGAGGCTGAATTCTTCATCTGTGTAAGAAATCTTTGGTGTATTTTAAAATACTAGTTTCAGATTCTGTTGAAAGTGACTCTCCCTTAGTCCTTTGACTTAAATATTCAGCTAACGCTGCCCTCTGACAGTTAAAATAGTTCGAGCTGTACCTTAATTGTATTGTAACTGTATTTCTAAATGGGTCAATGAATATATTTGCGGCAAATCACGTCCCTAGATTTCAGGGGATTTGGGGTGTCATTTAGCTATATTTACCATATCTACCCTTTCATAACTGTGAATAAGCTATCTTAAAGCTCTTATTTTCAGTTTATCAAACTAAATAATTAGCTCTTTTCTGGTTTAATTTTCCGATATGCTAGGAATAAAGTCTCCACTCTGTGACATGAATTGCAGTCAGTAAAATAGTGATAGACAGCGTTTTTAAATATCTGAAATGTAAATAATCAGTACAGTTTTGAGAAGCTGTTCATTCCAAGATATGCTTGTCCGAAGTTGACACCAGAAGCAAGAAGTCAGCTCTATCTCAGAAGCATATAACCTGAAGTGTCTTCACAGTATGCAGACCTTCCAGCTAATTTCTCTTCTAGCTTAGATTTGGGTTTAGTTTTTATACTTGAAACTTTATTCTCTGCTCTGTCAGTGACTTCTTTTTTTAAATTCTCTACCAGAAAAAATAACATTACTGTTAAAAATCAGAAAACAGCAAATACGTAACTAAGGATTGCTCGTAACATGACCTTTATTAAAATGTTATGTCTTCCTCTGTTTGGATTACATAAAATTGTGGCTAAAATCAGTCTAGTACTCTTGAGTATATTTAAGCACTTGAAAGTCTTTGATCTGTTATGTGTTGAACTCCTTATGTTTCGTAGGGATGCTTTCCTTATTGAGACTAGTAACTGGGATTGTGCTGTGTGCCTCTCTTTCTCTAAAGAGGCCAATAAAATGGAAATATCGTTAGTGCATTTTGCTTGAGGAAACAGCTTACCATCAAAGTTGCTTAAAAATCAATGTTGCTGTTTTTCCCCAAACATGTGACTTAAAGCGAAATTAGCCTTATGCTTATCTCTACCTGGCTAATAGCATAAAAATATCTGTAAAAACTCTGTGGTATAAGGGAATATCTAATACTAAAAACAGGGGTAGTTATATATTTGGACATTTGCATGCTGCTATCGGAGAAGAGGAGCTTGATGGCTTGAGACTATCGGCAGCATTCTAGAAAAAACATATGTTGGTGGATTTGGTAGCCACAACTGGCTATGAAGAGGTGAGCTCTCAGAAGTGCAGAACGGTGATGTAATGTTGTGTAGGATGGTGATGTAATGCCATGTAGCAGTTCACATTTTGAGTTCATATGCTGTTACAGCAGTTGCTGCTGCTTAGGGAAGAAGTGAGAAAAAGCATGCCTTAGCTGCTAAGCATGCTCAGCTGAACTAGTCTGCTTGTAATAATGGATCTGGTGGGGAACTAATTGAGAGAGAATAAAATTGTCGCTGTTCCAAACAAAAGCATCTGTACTAAAGCAATTTCAGGGAAAACTAGTATCTCTTTTAGGGAAGAGTAATTTTCCTATTAGTGGACCTGCTGCATTTTTTATGCTGTGCCTGACCAGTACCATTCTTCCAATAATCTAATACTATAGAGTGATTCTTTTGTGTCAAGATGTTTCCCTTCTAATGAAGGTCCAATACTTTAAATTGGCATAAGTGGTTGTTACGTTTGTGCCATAATATCATCATCTCGTAGAGAAAATCTTTTGTGGTGAGGTAATACCTCTCCTTTCAAAATCCCAAATGATCTCTAATAGCAGCTTAGACTTCTTGTTTGGCTAAATTGTTCTTCAGGACTTCACATCATTCCCGGTTCTTCTGTTTTGAGTGATCAGAATATAAACAAAATTTTTCAGCTGGACGAAACTCCAGAAGTACATAAATAATAATTCGAATTCCTAATTTGAATGTATCAAGCATAAGTTGTATTTCCTCCTTTCCTCCTTTTTTTTTTTTCTTATTTCCTGTACCTCTGAAGTGCTGCTTTCAGAATTATGTCAGAATATTGGCCATCAAAGTTAGTGACTGCATTTGTAATAGATTTTTTTCTTTTTTTTTCCCCCTCTTCCTGGAATATTTGTTAGGTTTTCTTCAAAGAAATTTTCCTGTATATCTTGGAAACTTCAACTAGCTCATTTGATCATAAATGGATGGTTATACAAACGCTGACAAGGATATGTGCAGGTATTAAGGACCATTTGGTTCTAGTTTTTTACATTTTTATGCTAAAGAACAAAACTGTACTTGCCTTTCATTGAATGATCTAGTTTGTGTTCCAAGTTTGACAATGTCACTTTGTTTATAGATGCCCAGAGCGTAGTGGACATCTACGTGAACTATGATTGTGATTTAAATGCAGCAAATATATTTGAAAGGCTGGTTAATGACCTATCAAAGATTGCTCAAGGAAGGGGTAGCCAAGAACTTGGCATGTCCAATGTTCAGGTAAAAACTCCACCAAACTTCATGAAGCTTCATGTTTCTTGGCATGATAGGTTAAGACTAAACTCTCCATTCCACTAATGTATTGCTTTTGAAATCTTTTCTAGGAATTAAGTTTGAGAAAAAAAGGATTGGAATGCTTAGTATCAATCTTGAAGTGCATGGTGGAGTGGAGTAAGGATCAATATGTAAATCCCAATTCTCAGACAACACTTGGTAAGACATGAGATGTGTTTCTTCTGGCTTTAGTAAAGAGGTGCTGCCGGAGTTTAGTGCATTTTTCCAGTATTTTGATACTGTTTGTGTCCAGATTGGTAAAACCTCTTGCATTAAAAAAAGAAAGAGAATAAACTTTGTTTTTCTTTGGTAGAAATATTGGTAAGTTTGGATTGGTATCATTTGAACAAGTTCTTTAAGTTGTCTTTTCTTAACTGTATGAATTCCTAGAAGGCTACTATGCTGGAAATTACTAAATCCTGTTATTTTCTATCTTTCTAATTTTAAAAGGATTATGAAACTTACTTTGAAGCTCCCCTGATTTCACCTAACTTCATATTGATTAAATTACTACTGAAGCAAGCTGGATGGAGAGCATTTTTTTAATTTATTAATGTATAGCTATAGAATTTTCATTGTTGTAAGCAGTGAAGTAACTAAATCATTACTTGTTTTAATCTTGTTTCCATCTGACCTGAGATGAAAAGTACTAAGGTTATGCCAGAATTTTCAGGTTAAGTGCTTAAAGTTGGTAGGTGAACTAAAAACCTTTTTAGAGGTGGTTTGCATGGCTGTCTTTGTGAACTGAGAGCACCAGCTCCTTGGCATGTCTGATCATAAACACTTATAGACACTCTGTTTCAAAAAGTTAGAATAGTGTGATTCACTTCAGGTCAAAAGTAACATCAGACTTGAAAATAAAAGGAAAGATCTGTAGTTGGGTTTCTAAGGTGTCGTATATTTTTTTTCCCATGTGCTTAGAAATTATAGTTGTAATTTAAGCCTTAAATTTCAGGTATGTGATAGACTGAAAGAATCCGTCTTGATATGTTGTAGTGATTTTTTGTTGTTGTTAGTTTCCCAACCAAAACAAAAGCAGAATATTTATATAAAAATAAATAGATCATTGAAGATAACCCTAGTAAGTTTTAAAAGCCTTCAGAGAGGATTTGAAGAATAACCTGTGATTTTAATTTCTTTTCACTGTATGTATTTGTATGTATGTAACCCTTTCCAATTTATAGGCCAAGAAAAACCCACAGAACAGGACAGCAATGAAACCAAACACCCTGAGACAATTAACAGATATGGAAGTTTAAATTCCTTGGATTCTACTGCTTCATCAGGAATTGGCAGTTACAGCACACAGATGTCTGGCACTGACAACCCAGAGCAGTTTGAGGTCCTAAAGCAACAAAAGGAAATAATAGAACAAGGAATTGACTTGTGAGTGCCCTTTTATCACCCATGGGAGGGTGGATTCTTTTGGAGCTATGAAGATTCCTGGGTTTTTCTTCCTTCTCCTCATAGATACTCATCTTGTGTTAGGAAAAAAACTCTGGATGTAACAGCACTTCCTCTGGTGAAAGAGTGCTGAATGGTGTCCCCTTTGGAGCCTGTCAACAGTGTTTTGTGTTAACCTAATTCCTCACAGCTAGAAGATGAGTACTCTGAATGTTTGTTCTTTTTTCTCCAGACCTGCTTGTCTAAAAATAAGATTTTTATATTTGGATAAAAAGAACATTGAACTCATGTGATTAGTTGAATACAACCCGTTTTAGTGTACACATTACTGGTGAAAGTGTCTATATGGTGAAGCTGATGCTTCCTTCTGATTAACTAACTTGTCATAATTAGAACTGGAGGTTAGTATAATTTCTTAGTGCAGTCTGATACAGATCTTCTGTGTGATTTCAGCCTTGTCACCTTACGTCCTCAGCGAGGTCACTTTATGCAAAAATGAAAGTATTCTGTAGTATAGTTTTCAGACCTGAACAAACATGCCTTAGTCCTTTAGGGTTTTGGTTTCTTTCAGTTAGCTGGTTCCTTGTCTTGTACGTTTCCGTTCTTACAGGCAACTCATGGATTTCTTGATTGTTTCATACAGATTAAAACAAAAAGCAACAGAGCATAATTGTTCCTTTCCAAGCCAAGACTTTACTATTTCTGTGGAATGTTTTTTATTTCACAAGTGCGAGAGTAAATGATAGTCTTTAGCTCTCTTTACTGGGAGCTGCTTGGATGCCATGCTGGCAGTTACGTAGCAAAGAGGAAGAGGAGGCTGTTTACAGGGGAAAAAAAAACCACGTAAAATCAGCCAATGATGAAGGGAATAATCATAGAAGGGAATAGTTTATTGCTATCTAATGCACAGTTTGATAAAGGAGAAATATTTAATACATAGGTTTTCAATACCTCATCCAAAATTATTGAATGTTTTTACTTAAGCTGGTAAGGCTTTGTGCATGGGTAAAAGGGTTAACTCTCATTCCATCCTGCTCTTGATTGTACAGATTTAATAAGAAACCAAAGAGGGGGATTCAGTACCTGCAAGAACAAGGAATGCTTGGCACTACCCCTGAAGATATTGCTCAGTTCTTGCATCAAGAAGAAAGATTAGATTCAGTAAGAAAACTCTTTTCCTGATGGTTGTTTTTGCTCATGCTGATGTTTTTATACTAATTGAAAATCACATGATAGTGTTTTAAAATGCATAACATTATTGTACAATGAAGAAAAGGAAACCTTTCTCTCTTCTAAAATTTGTGAGCTCAAGGAATTTGAATTGGAGTATCATTAGAGCTGTACCCTGTGCTATATGCATCCTGCAGTTCAGTGAAGTGTAAAGGAAAAGACTGACCTGCTTGAGCAGACTCAAAACTTGTACTTAGTTGTTAGTATGGCTAGAAGCAACTTACTAAATGGTATGTATTTTAGTCCAGTAAGGGTCTGCCAGAAGTAACCGTCCTTCAGAGATAGCTAAAAAACCTGGTGCAACAACATGAAAAGCATTTTTTGCTGCCTCCCAAAGGAAGGTTATTTAATCTAGATGAGTTTTTTTATTTTATTTACAGCTTGCAGCTGTTGCTGGACTAGGAAGGGTCCTGCGATATCTGGCTGAGGAGTGTGGGAATATCTCATGTTGGTATTGTCATGAAAAACTTAGCTTTGTGCTTAGTAGCCACCCCCATTGTTTTCTAAGGAAAGGCTTGCATATGCCAATGCTTGCAGCTGTGACTGAAGTCACAAATTTCAGTATTAGAACTTAGTCAACCATCAAAACAAATTTTTAACCTCAGTTTACATATACAGGTATCTTTATCTGAATGCACAGTATTTTTCACTGTACTGTGTTGTGTTGGCAGCGATCAACTTGGATGTATTTGAGTACCAGCTATTTATATTCAAGCAGCACTTGCATCTATTTGAGATCTGTACTCTAGTGGGAATAAAGCTGAGTTTAGTAAGCTTTTCATTCCTGTACTAAGTTTCCTAACTACAAAAATCATTACAGCAGAGAACAAACAATCATTGGTAATACTAACTTTGTCTTGCACACGTGTGGAATTCATCTACTAGAAAAAAAAGGTACATGAGTAAAACCAGTGAAGAAGGAAAGTAGGCAGATATGAGCATGTAAGAACGTTATAATGGAATATATGGCAAAAATACTTCGATTTAGAGTGTAGAGGATAAGCAGGAATATGTCTTAGTTAACTGCATACAGGCCTCTCTTTTTGTGAGTCATATGGACAGTATGACTCTGTTGTTCTTATTTGCTCTTTTTTTCCAGTGTGAATGCAATAGTTTGTCCTTTCTATTCTTATTTTAGACTCAGGTTGGGGAGTTCCTGGGAGACAATGACAAATTTAACAAAGAAGTCATGTATGCATATGTAGACCAACACGACTTTTCAGGAAAGGATTTTGTTTCAGCTCTGCGCATGTTTCTAGAGGGATTTCGTCTTCCAGGAGAGGCTCAAAAAATTGATCGCCTAATGGAGAAATTTGCTGCTAGATATTTAGAATGTAACCAAGGGTAAGCCATACTTTGTCTTCAGAACTTTGGAAAGATCAATAATAAGTAAAAAATTCTAATATGTTAAATTTGCTGTTCTTTTTCTCCTTTCCTCCTTCAGGCAAACTCTTTTTGCTAGTGCAGATACTGCATATGTTTTAGCTTACTCAATTATCATGTTGACAACAGATCTTCACAGTCCACAGGTATGTTGCTAGAAAAATATTTGTGTAATCCATAGATATCTAGCTTTCAGGCTTTGAGACAACGTAGTTGTAAAAGCTTGATGTTCAATTCAACACCAATATGTGTGTAAGAAATATGGTAGCTTAAGTTTGTGCATCTTTTAAGCAACAGTATTGTGTTTCACTGGTGTTGAGATTTTTAAGTTGTCTTGGTTAGACCTTTCTGTAAGGTGTCATAGAATCATAGAATTGTTAAGGTTGGAAAAGACCCTTAAGATCATCAGGTCCAACCGTTAACCTACCACCACCAAGTCCACCACTAAACCATGTCTTCAAGCACCACATCTACACGTCTTTTAAATACCTCCAGGCACAGAGACTCAACCACTTCCCTGGGCAGCCTGTTCCAGTGCCTGACTACTCTTTCAGTGAAGAAGTTTTTCCTAATATCTAACCTAAACTTTCCCTGGTGCAGCTTGAGGCCATTTCTTCTCATTCTATCACTTGTTACTTGGGAGAAGAGACCAACCCCCACCTCTCTACAGCCTCCTTTCAGGTAGTTGTAGAGAGCAATAAGGTCTCCCCTCAGCCTCCTCTTCTCCAAACTAAACAACCCCAGCTCCCTCAGCCGCTCCTCGTAAGATTTGTTCTCTAGACCCTTCACCAACCTTGTTGCCCTTCTTTGGACATGCTCCAGCACCTTGATGTGCTTCTTGAAGTGAGGGGCCCAAAACTGAACACAGTACTGGAGGTGTGGCCTCACCAGTGCCGAATACAGGGGCACTATCACCTCCCTGGTCCTGCTGGCCACACTATTTGTGATGCAAGCCAGGATGCCATTGGCCCTCTTGGCCACCTGGGCACACTGCTGGCTCATGTTTAGGCAGCTGTCAGCCATCACTCCCAGGTCTTTTTCAGCCAGACCGCTCTCGAGCCACTCCTCCCCAAGCCTGTAGCGTTGCCTGGGGTTGTTGTGACTGAAGTGCAGGACCCGGCACTTGTCCTTGTTGAACCTCATACAGTTGGCCCCAGCCCAACAATCCAGCCTGTCCAGGTCCCTCTGCAGGGCCTTCCTACCCTCCAGCAGATAGACACTCCCACCCAACTTGGTGTCATCTGTAAACTTACTGAGGGTGCACTCAATCCCCTCATCCAGATCATTAATAAAGATATTAACCAGGACTGGTCCCAACACTGAGCCGTGGGGAACACCACTTGTGATCAACAGCCAACTGGATTTAACTCCATTCACCACAACTCTCTGGGCTCAGCCGTCTAGCCAGTTTTTAACCCAGCGCAGAGTGCACTTGTCCAAGCCGTGAGCAGCCAGCTTCTGCAGGAGAATGCTGTGGGAGACGGTGTCAAAGGCCTTACTGAAGTCCAAGTAGACAACATCCACAGCCTTCCCCTCATCCACTAAGCGGGTCACCTTGTCATAGAAGGAGACCAGGTTAGTGAAGCAGGACCTGCCTTTCATAAACCCATGCTGGCTGAGCCTGATCCCCTGGTTGTCCCGCACATGCCGCATAATGGCACTCAGGATGATCTGTTCCATGACCTTCCCCGGCACCGAGGTCAGGCTGACAGGCCTGTAGTTCCCTGGATCCTCCTTCCGACCCTTCTTGTAGATGGGTGTCACATTAGCTAGCTTCCAGTCATCTGGGACCTCCCTGGTTGACCAGGACTGCTGATAAATGATGGAGAGTGGCTTGGCAAGCTCCTCCGCCAGTTCCCTCAGTATCCTCGGGTGGATCCCGTCTGGCCCCATAGACTTGTGGGCATCCAGGTGGAGGAGCAGATCAGTGACTGCCACCTCTTCGACAGCTGGGACTTCATTCTGTGTCCTGTCTCCATCTCCCAGCTCAGGGGCATGAAAACCTTGAGGATGATCAGTCCGACTATTAAAGACTGAGGCAAAGAAGGCATTAAGTACTTCAGCCTTCTCCTCATCCTTCGTGGCCAAGTTTCCCTCCGCATCCAACAAAGGAGGGACATTCTCCTTAGCCCTCCTTTTGTCACCGATGTATTTGTAGAAGCATTTTTTTGGTGTCCTTGACAGCAGTGGCCAGTTTAAGTTCTAGCTGGGCGTTCGCCTTTCTAATCTTTTCCCTGCATAACCTCACCACATCCTTGTAGTCCCCCTGAGTCACCTGCCCCTTCTTCCAAAGGTGGTAGGTTCTCCTTTTCTTCCTGAGTTCCAGACAGAGCTCTCTGTTCAGCCAGGCCGGTCTTCTCCCCCTCCTGCTTGACTTGCGGCACATGGGGACAGCCTGCTCCTGTGCCTTTAAGACTTCCCTCTTGAATAACATCCAGCCTTCCTGGACTCCTTTGCCCTTCAGGACTGCCTCCCAAGGGACTCTGTTAACCAAACTCCTAAACAAGCCAAAGTCTGCCCTTCTGAAGTTTAGGGTTGCGGTTTTGCTGGCCCCCCTGCTTACTTCTCCAAGAATCAAAAATTCTACCATTTCATGGTCGCTGTGTTGAATAGGAATTGTCTGGATTTGCTTTCATATTACAGCACTCACAGTAGTGATCTAGCCTACAGTCAAACCCAGAATTTATGTAATTACTTACCCATTGATTTTAACACAGATCTGCTCCTGATTTCAGTCTGTTTGAAAAAATAACACAGCTTCATTTTGATAAATACAGCTCATTTCTGGAGTGTATAATATTCAAAGTTGTGGTGATTAGCCATCAACATTTATCTAAGCAAAATCTGGAAAGAGTATTGAACTCTTATAAGATTATGGGATTATGTTTAAAATAGATAGCTTGGTCTGTATGACAAGATAAAACACTTTTTTTTTTTTTTTTTTTTTGGTAATGTATGTCTAATTGGTCTGCGGATTCTACTGAATGTTTATGAGTGTTGTAATGTCCACATGGCCTTGCGTTTTTTGTAGATTTGACAGCATAGTCTTGCATATGTTGGATACTTAAAAATGTCTTCTGAATCAGCAGGTTTGTCCTTCATGGTAACTTTTCATCTGTTTGGCTGCTTTATAGGCAGCATTGTAACTGCTATGAACTTGCCTCATTTGGGTTTCAGGTTAAGAATAAAATGACAAAAGAACAGTATATTAAAATGAATAGAGGTATCAATGACAGTAAAGATCTCCCTGAAGAATATTTGTCTGCTATCTATAATGAAATAGCTGGAAAGAAGATTTCAATGAAAGAAACAAAAGAATTAACAATACCTACAAAATCCAGTAAACAAAGTAAGTAGTTGCAATGTTAGCTTTCTTCAAAGTGTTGGTTCTTGAGTTTGATGAAGCTATCTCCTTTTTAAAATGAGAGATGAATGAAGCAAGCACGACTGACAACTCAAAATGAGTCTTCTAATTTTGTGTTCTTTTCCTTTTAACATAAATGCATGATGCTACCTTCAAATCTGTGTTAAATGCAACTGCTTATTTTCACTTCCCTTTGCATTTGAATTCCTGGTATTCAGTGCTTTGACCATGGAGAAGACAGGTTTTTACTGTTGAACAGCAACATAGGGAAATGCATTTGAGGACTTTATGAACTGACGACGTTGCTGAGTGGCAGAACAAACACAGTAGTTGTGCCTTCTCTTTCTAAGGTCACCTTTGTGTTTTTCTGCAATAACCAGTCTGTCATCTTCAAAAGTTTTGCATTATTTGATTTGTAGGGCCCTAATTAATGCACTTCTAAAATTAATTATCTTTTTCTCTCTGAAATACCAGAAAAACTTCGTGTTTTGCAAATGTGAAGATTCAGATGTTATTTGTTCTAGCTTTTCTACAGAGAACATTAAGAGAGACTTGACTTTTTCCCAACATAGTCAAATTTGTATACTGTTAAGTTCTAGGTTAGCCTTATGAACAGATTGCTTACAGGAAATTTGCATCTGGAAAAAAGAATCCCTCTTATTTTCAATATTTGTTCAATTAACATAATGTTTTTATTGTAATTTTAAAGAAGCTGATTACTACCTTCTACTTGGGTTTCACTTTCTTGATAAGATGGAGGTTCTGTTACTGAAATCAAAAGGTGATTAAGGTAGTTCTCCCTCAGAAAAAGGATGTCCACTTATTTTTATTGTTATTTTCTGTGCTGATGGATTGCTCTGAAACTTCTGATCACTTCGAATTCAGCTTAGTTGATGTGATATTTATGCTGTCAGTTGAAGTGATGGAGAAGAAATGTTTGTTGTGCGAATCTTAAAATTCTGTAAAGGTTTAAAATGAAGTTACATTTCATATATAAGTTTGCCTTAAGTTAAATTTTATCTATATTGTAAGAGAAATAATCTTGCTGGTGTGGTAATTTCAGAAAGTAAAGGTAATACAAAAAACGCATCTGAGTATGGCACTTAATGAAAAACTTAAAATTATTATATTCCTGAAGACACCACTGCTAAAGATGCACAAATGAGAGGAAACAATGTGTTTACAGGTGTTGCTAGTGAAAAGCAGAGAAGACTCCTGTATAATTTGGAAATGGAACAAATGGCTAAAACAGCTAAAGCTCTTATGGAGGCAGTGAGCCATGTTCAGGCACCTTTTACTAGTGCAACACACCTGGAGCATGTGAGACCCATGTTTAAGGTGAGATGCATGGTTAAATATTTACCTAGAATATCACATAGTTTCTTAATGCAAGATACTGACTGACAGGATTTGTTGAAAATACTCAAGATTTGTGTCTGCTATGTTTTGATCATTTTGTAAGCTATTTAACTGGCTACGAGAAAGAAGGGATTTTGAGCCTTCTGCTCCAGTTTCATTTGCCCTGGGATTTAAGAAGTTTCTGTGCTGGTAGAAGCAGCATCTTGATATAATGGAGGAGTTATGAGGAGTATGTTGAGGGACAAAAGTACAAAGAGTAGTTAAAAACTTGAAATGATAGGACTTTTATTTCAGGTATAGAGGTGCAGTCAAAACAACAGATTTATAAAAGTGAGAAACGACTAATCCCAGTTCATTGTTTGAGTCCCTCCTACTGCTTCTAAGGGAGATTACTGCATTGTATTTTGCAGGAGCAATTATCAGGACAAACTTCTGTCTAATGTTGTTTGTTGCAAATTAATATTTCAGATAGGCTAGGACTGTCATCTAGTTTTGGGGGAGGTAGCTGGACGTGCATTAAACCATTATTCTAAACACCTGTCTTTGCTATTGTGTAGGTGCAAAGCTGTCTGCATCCCAAATGCCTTTTCCATACCAGTGATTTCAGATTCGTAGATGGAGAGTGTGTTCAGTACTGTCTTAAGCTTCAGTATGCTATTGGATATGGTCTTTGGCATAACTAACTCCTTACGGTTAACTGCCACTGAAATAAATTGTTGCACCCTTACCATGTGCACTCGTTTGCTGCCCTCGTGCAAGTAGTGTCCGTCACATGGCCCCTTTGTGAACTGCTCCAGGGAGGTAAAGTCTCAGAGCACTACCATTGCAATAAACAAATGGTTCCCTGGAGTGATGTGCTGTGAGGTCAGGTTGAGCTCCAGGCCCAGGCTCAACAATCATAGAATCATTTAGGTTGGAAAAGACCGTTAAGATCATCAAGTCCAACTGTTAACCTAGCACTGCAAAGTCCACCACTAAACCATGTCCCTAAGCACCAAATCTACCCATCTTTTAAATACCTCCAGGCACAGAGACTCAACCACTTCCCTGGGCAGCCTGTTCCAATGCCTGATAACCCTTTTGATGAAGAAATTTTTCCTAATATCCAACCTAAACCTCCCCTGGTGCAGCTTGAGGCCATTTCCTCTCGTCCTATCACTTGTTACTTGGGAGAAGAGACCAACCCCCACCTCGCTACAACCTCCTTTCAGATAGTTGTAGAGAGCAAGAAGGTCTCCCCTCAGCCTCCTCTTCCCCAAACTAAACAACCTCAGCTCCCTCAGCCGCTCCTCAGAAGACTTGTGCTCTAGACCCTTCACCAGCTTCATTGCCCTTCTTTGGACACGCTCTAGTGCCTCGATGTGCTTCTTGTAGTGAGGGGCCCAAAACTGAACACAGTACTGGAGGTGCGGCCTCACCAGTGCCAAGTACAGGGGGACGATCACTTCCCTGGTCCTGCTGGCCACACTATTTCTGATGCAAGCCAGGATGCCATTGGCCTTCTTGGCCACCTGGGTACACTGAGGATCTAGCTGTAAAATTGCTGCCTACGAGGCAAACTTCCGAGTTCTTTATCGCCATATTAATAAAAGTAGGATAGTACTCTGCTTGTACAGAATAATGCTAAATGAAGCCCTTGTTTAAGATCTACTTTCAGAGTGTCAGGGTGTCACTTAGCAGCGGTGTACTGTACATAATTTCTCTCTGCTGACTTCTTTAAGGCTGAAATGAAATAACGTGCATGCAGGCATCTGTAAAATTCATGGACTATTTTTCCTTAAGATACCAGCCCTGTTACTCTATAACATTCCTCGCCTTTAGTATCTGAAAAATATGTTTGCAAAATCCATTTTCAAAGTAGCAAAATATGAAGCATCAAGGTAAATTAACACCCTGAACATCTTTCGTGAAGGTGCTAAGAATTAGAAGTCCTCTTGCATGAGGATGTTCATAAACTAATTAAGGTACTGAGGACAATGTAATATGTTGAACAGAGAGCTATCTTCTCAAAAAAGTGAGAACTGTGGAAGTTAAATATTTAATTTCACATTTTTTTTATTTAGACTTTTTAATTTTTTCAGCAAAACTTCATAAATTTCTGGGTATCTCTTTCACCCATTGATGCCAGTGTAAAATTTATCATTCTAACTATATTTACGGATAGATTTGCTAAATGATTCAAACAGAAGAAAAATTCACTTTATACACCGACCTAAGCAGCCCAAAGTTGATTGTCTATTTTAGAGGCTTAATTTTCACCTTTAATGACAAAATGGTCTAATATAAATAACAGCATAAATCTAGTTATAAAGCATATTATGCCGATCTCTAGATAGTTCTTAAGAAAGTATTTCAGTTTTGCAATTTTTAAGATTAGTTTTGGTTTCAATAGGAATGAAAAATTAGAAAAGAGGGGGAAAAAAAAAAAGAAACATAGACTTCTGGAACATAGAATCATAGAATAGTTTGGGTTGGAAGGGATTTTTAAAGGTCATGCAATAGGGAATTAAGTCCTGGGTCTAGGAATTCATCTGATGTCTTTAATACTGTCCCAGAGTTATGGTTTGGTGTGTGCAAGTGTTAAACACTTTTCTGAGGTAGTGCTTTTGGAATTACTGGCTTAAATGAAACCAAAGCTCTGTAGTGCATTGTTGTATTATGAAATGAAGTGTGAAATCTGTTGCTCCTTGCTGTGCCCATTGACTCTGTATTTCATATGGGGTTACTTCAGGTAAAATTATTTCTAAAATCATTCTGGGTACCCTGGGCTTTCTTCTTCATAACCACGTGTAGTTATGGCAGGATCCTCTGCATCTTCTGATTGTTTTTTCTGCCTGTGGGAGTGGGAGCCTTGACCACAAGGACAGGACGATGTGGACTCTCCTGCAATAACTTTTAGTTGAGTGTATTACACTCTCAGTCCCACCTACGGCAAGAGGATGGGAAACATCAACGGTGGCTTAGATACAAAAAGATGGAGAGCCAAGGGCAACAAAATTAAGAGCAGAGAGATCAAGGAAAGAGTCGTGTCCTGTCTCTTGTTGTCGTCTTACCGTAATTTTAGTGGAATTAATAAAGTTTGCTGCCCTGTTTTACCCTACCTTTTTTTTTTTTCTTCTGATGTTACCAGGACAAACTTGTCTTACTTAAGTACATACTTTTCATCATAAAGGCATCTATTATACACTGTGTTGGTTCTTGTAATAGCTATTGACTCTGTCTTTATTTCTCACTGTACGAAGATAAAGGTTATCTCGGGAATACCAAAACTCCAGTAAACATCTAATTGACATAGCTTTGGGGTTTGGGTTTTTTTTTTTCCAGCTATCTGAAGATGGTTGTGTGTGTTGGTTGCTGAGGGAGAGTGCTTCTGAGGGTAGTGTCAATCTGCATTACTTCTATCTTATTCTATATCTCATGTCTCTTCTAACTGTACTTCTATCCTATTCCATGTCTCGTGTCTATTCTATTTCATTTCCTTTTTGGCAAAAGGCAACTTCAGGGTTAATGATGTGAGTTAAGGACGGAATTTACACTTTAGCAAGATGTTGAAACTATGACATTCCCTTCAAGTACTGATAGTTGCTAATGTAACTTTTATTTTGCATGCATTCCAGTTGGCATGGACACCTTTTCTAGCTGCATTCAGTGTTGGTCTACAGGACTGTGATGACACCGAAGTTGCCTCTCTTTGTTTGGAGGGTATACGATGTGCAATCAGGATTGCTTGCATTTTCAACATTCAGGTAAAAAAAAAATTAAGAGTGAGACAATACTTTGACTTACGTACCAGCAAAATGTTAGTGGGGTTCTAAGAGTCCTTGTTGCTGAAGCTATGCACTGCAATACCTAGAGGCTGCCTGCGTCTGCAATAACAACTTCATCTGATATTTGACTGGAAGTGTTTTAAATAAAGTGACCTTTGACTGGAAGTGTTTTAAATGAAGTAACTCTTATTTTTCCTAGTGTTTTGTGGTAAGTGCTGCCATGCCTGTGTACTGAATTTTTATTTCCCCACAAGTTGACTACTTTTATGTCAAAGTACTTTCTTTCTAGCTTTGTTACAAAGCTGTTTAGCTTTGTGATGTTTCATTTCATGAAACATCCTGTTTCATAAGTAAAATAATATCTCTGTGAACTGTGTTTGAAATATTGTTCTCAACTTCAGAGAGATTATACTAATCTGAGACTTCTATAATTGGATACCATTTTAACAGTTATGGCACTGGAAATGTCATTCCTGATGTAATGCATGAATGTATCTTGCATTAAGCGCAATGCCAAGAATTCCAGACTCTCTGGCTCCAGAGGGTAATTCTGATTAAACTTGGGCTATTTTTTGTCCTTTTTTTTTTCCATTTTAAAATAATCGGTAGTGAACATACTATTATGTTATTGTAGACTATTAGGTAATAAATGGAGTACTGGTCTGCCATAATTCCATTGTAGGGATAGCTGAAGAGAGAGGCAAGCAAAATTCATATGTTTGATACTGCATTATTTCATGTGTACATTGAAAATATTAAAAAAAAAAACAAACTCAAAAAAACCCAACCTTGTAAGACTAACTTTAGGTAAAAACTGTTGAACTATGATATGATAGTGAATGCTTTGCTTCCCGCTCCCCTTGCACTTGTATTTAGCAAATTAGGTAACTTTTTATCACTAATGTGGAAAGGCACATTGGGACCTCTGATACAGCTGCTTAAAACAGCCCATTTGAGATCATGTAAGGTTTCCTTCCTCTGTCTTTCCGCTTCATTCCCACCCCGAACTGAACAGACTTAAAAATTTGATTAACAAAGCCTTCCCTGGAGCCTGCCGCTGTTCAATGAAATTCACATTCCTGTTATTTTTGTTTCTAAGCTGCGGAAGTGGAACTGGTACAAGTATCGGTTTCAGCAGCTGCAGAGGTTAGCTCCCAGTCCTGCAGTGGTCTGCCTTGGGTGGGGAGGGCAAAGACATGTTTGCTCTAAGATCCCCATGTTCCAAGAATGTACCAGAATCAGTCGTACCCTTCCATTGGCTAGGGACAAACTTGATGGAACTGGAGGTGTTTAAACAAAATACACTTCTCATTTGCTGAAATCTAAAAACTTGGGGTTTGTATTTTCAATGTAAGTGATATTCCTTCTTGGTTTCCTATGGGAATTCTGTTTTGTTGATATAATTAAAAACAATACTGGTTTATTGATGATTTCAGTACGTTACAGGATGATTCCATTGTACAAGGTCCTGATTAGATGGCAGCATTGTCTGACTTCAGACACCAGATAGCTCTGATGGTTTGAAGGAGACTAGCAAATCTGTACTTGAGCTGATGTAGGGATCTTCCTGTTGGAAGCCGATTTTTCCTCTTGTGCTTGACTGGTGCTGGCAACTTTTCTATTTCATTGAATAAACATACAGAAATTAAGATTGGTGTCTAAGAACAGTTAACATTAGTTTACACACCTTGAGAGATAGTGGAGGGAGCTGAAAGCTTTTAGTTTAAGAAAATTCCCAAAGTACACAATACAGTTTAACCTATGCATGTTCACCTCTAAAACCTCAATTAAAGATTCTGGGTTTAATTATTTATGCTTTTAATCTTAGACTGTCGCACAGTCTGGCTTTTGTCTTTAAGCATCTGGGACAAGATACGCATCAAAAGGATGTATTTTATTATATCATCTGGTTTTACTTTCTGTTTGATGGACACATTGTTTAGTTGTTTTTCTCCTGTTTTGATGGCTTAGAAAAAGGGGCAGAGGGGGAATATCTGTATGGAACAGAGAGGGAAGGTAGGACTGAAAACATTTTCCTTTTACAGAAGATACACAATTTGTAGACTCTAAAGCTTCTTTGCTTAGTACTCTTTCCATGAAACTTCCATTTTTCTGTGCTTATACATCATTTGCTGTGCCTTTGCCAGCGTACCCTGTAGTAGTAGTTGGGTTTGAACATGGCAGCCATGCTGTGTGGCTCTGTTAGAATCCGTCCCTTCTATCATTGCCCACTGTTCTGGCGTTCGTGTTTTCTCTATGAAACAGACATTCTTCCTGGGAATTTTTTTTTTTTTTTAAGATTTTATATTTGGTTTTATTGTTTGGTCAGTGATTTTTTTTTTTTTAATTTCAAAAAAGTCTTAAACATCCAAACAGTTAAATACATTTCATAGTTGTCATTTGTTTCTCTGAGGTACAACTATTTCACTTTATGGCCTTCGGATCATGCGTAACAGGAGACTAAAATGCACTTGTGAGCTCAATGGTAATCCACTTTTTACCATTATAATCGGTTCATATGAGGAGTTTCCTTTGGTGTTTATAGATACCCTATACATAAAAATTGGGTACCTACATGTGGAACGTTCTTTTTTGTGAGATTGAGTTCATCTGCCTAGATTATAGGTCACTTGCTGTTTACCCACCCATGACAGCCTCACCTCACAAGCTTCCGAGGTGCTCCAAATGGCATAGATTAAATCAAATATGTTTTGAGCAGTTTTGTGGAATTGGCAAAACATGCCTTTTAGATATATTATTTAGATTCTGTTGCCAAAAAAATCCTATAACTTGAGAGTCTGCTAAGACAGCATTTTCAGAGTAGGTCCAGGTATAGTACAAGAATATTAAAAGCTTAGCTAAGAAGCCACATTTCTTCTGAAACAGCATCCTGTTTCCCAAAAAAGCCCCCAAAATATCCAAAAAGACCAAACCCAGAAACTTAACAACAACCTGTGTGTTCTGTGCTGTCAGACATTACACTTCATGTTACTCAATAGAGGGATTTTATCCCACAGCTTGGTACAGAAGAACATGAGGTATTTTCACTATGTAGAATGCTTTTCTAGGAAGAGAAAGGTAAACTATATAGTTGCTGAAATCACACAGATTGTACTAAGAACAAGAAACTGAGAAAATACTGACAAGACAAAAATTTTTTTTTCCTCTCCTCTTTGTAGCTGGAAAGAGATGCCTATGTCCAAGCGTTAGCAAGATTTACGTTACTTACAGTGAGTTCTGGTATTACTGAAATGAAGCAGAAGAATATTGACACAATTAAAACTCTCATCACGGTGGCTCATACAGATGGAAACTATTTAGGAAACTCCTGGCATGAGGTACAAGAGTCATTTGTACTTAAACAGTAAGAAAGCATGTGTACTGATTTTGAACACAGTAGTGTACTTGTTTGTGCATAAATACAGTGGTGTTTAGATAAATGCTGAGCATATACTTTTGTACATACATTATGTAGAATTGCACATTATGCAGCCAATTAAAATAGCAGAACATGGCCAAGTGAGAAATAAAATTGTGAGAGACTAATCCAATAGTATTTAAATTAGTATTCATTTTAGATAGAACAGAAATACTTGTCTGACCTTGAGTGTTTAGAATTTTTTTCTTCTAAAGATCTGCCTAAAGATTTTTATTATTTATTATTTACTATTTCAAGCTGCTTTTTGTTGATGAACAACTTCTTTATTCTCTGGAATAGATTCTGAAATGCATCAGTCAACTTGAACTGGCACAGTTAATAGGAACTGGAGTAAAACCTCGCTACATCTCAGGGACAGTGCGTGGCAGGGAAGGTTCTTTTACTGGAACAAAAGATCAGGCACCTGATGAATTTGTGGGGCTGGGACTGGGTAAGTAATGTGGATAAGAAGTATTTCGTTTAACTGGCTTTTTTCAGACAGATATTAAAGTTTGTCCTTTTGTTTTCATTATTGTTGACTCTGAGTTCGGAGATGACACCATGAAGTAGTCCTTGTAACACTGTCTTAGGCTTTGAATAGACCTATTCCTATTTCTGCAAAATTTGTTTTGCTCTGTTAAGTATTATTGCTAGGATGAGGGAGCATGAAATGTAAGAAAATGATACATTATTTGTTCCTATTAAAATATAGCTGACCAAGTAAGAATGGATTGCTGATGGTATGACCAGATTTAATAATATTGCAACATTAGTGCACCAAGTATTTTACCAAACAGGCAAGTTAGTATGTGTAGGTTAAGCATCCTGTTATGAAACTTTGCAAGAAATACACAGTATTCAAACCAAGTGGAAGATTAGTTTAGCTTAAATTCTGAAATTCTGTTTCCTCCTCTTTTGGTTACTTTCATACTGAATAAGTGCCTTTTTTAGGTTGGCCCGAGAGCCAAAATTTACTCCGTAAATGAGTTGTTTTTTCCTATCCTCCTAGAAAAGTATACCAGTCTTACCTTAAATTATCTTAAAAAGGTTGGGGGTTTTTTTGGTGGTTTTGTTTTGTTTTGTTTTGTTGTTTTTTTAATAGGAACACAGTTAAAGACATACAGATGTAGGGTATTAGGAAACTATGGAAGCGTCAAGGAAGTATATATAACTCCATTTGGCTGTTAGAAAGTTTCAATTTTAGTATGATGCTCAGTATCTCCTGCCTTTTGAACAACTTCACCCACAGCTGAGTAAAAGCTTTGTCTTCCCTCAATTTTTCATGTAATTCTTTTTTTTTTTTTTTGAGGAGTAATGATTATTTTACTAGTTTCTCTGATCTTAGCCCTCAACTAGTCCCAATCATCTGGCTCTGGGTTCTCCTCAGCCAGTTTTTCTAATTCTGCAGTCAGTCCTTTTCTTTCCATTGTGCTCTCCTTTGGCCTGCCTCTATGTACTCCCCTCACCTTGCCAAGAGTTGCTGAAGGGAAGCATTATGCCTGGAAATTAATGTGTCTGCCAGCATCTCATATACTGAGCTTCTTCCTGCCCTTCTAATATGCATCCTCCAGTTTAGTGTTCCCCAATGACCTATCCAACTTTGCTATTTCCAAATGCTGGTAGTTTCTCTACACTGAAGTGACTGGCCTTTAAAAATTTTAAGTCCTAATAGCTCAAGAATGCAGGCTGTAGTCAGGTGTCTCTAAATCACACTTGCTAGTCATTGGTGTAGATCCAGCTCATAAAGACTTTTTTCCCCTCTGTCAACTACATTTCTAGGGAAAGTAGTCTATGCCCAAATGCATAAAATGTTTCTCTCTGAATTGAATTTCTGGAATGCTTGTTACAGTGCACATATGGAAACTTAACCTTTTTTTTTTTAATAATATCACATAAATCTTATAGGAAAATGTCTAACTCAAAGGAGTGGTTTTCATGTATTTAGGGGCTGTTAGAACATAGTCATTTTCTCAACTGTTCTAGTTTTTCCACTCTTCACCACAAATCCTGTGTGGCAGATACTTTAATTTTCTTTCTGTGATCACTCTGAAGTATCCTTTGGAACTGTGGCTTTCAAGCAACCTTCCTATAAACCTGAATTCCTATGAAGACTCCATAGTGCGTATGTCCATATATACAGACGCACATTTTACAGGAAAATAGTTGTTTAATTAGAGTAAGTGAAGTTGCAGTCTGCTGACACAGAAGCTTAATCCTTCAAACCTGCTTGCAAAATCAGATGTGCATAAGCAGCAGCATTCACTCTTCTTGCTGAAGTCAGAAGTGTGTGGTTTTTAAAAAACAAACAAACAAACAAAAAAAAACCCCACACACACAAACGAAGCCAACCCCAGAAACCTCTTTGCTCATTTACTGCCTGAACAAGGATTCAGGCTGCACTCTTCAGGCATCTACATTTAAATGTCTTCATCGCTCTTGCATTATCTTCCTGCTGTGGCCCTTTTTTGTTTTACTTGAAAATTCAAGGCATCACAAGCATGTGGGTTGTAAAAGTAAATGAATAAGCATCTATGCCTTTGCTTCTTTATTAGGAATGTTGTCTTACTTGGAGTTGTAACTGTGAAGTTCAGCTTTCTTCTAGCCTAGTTTCTATTCACAAAGTTGGAAGACAAAACCTGTTGCTGTGAATAGGTTGTAGCCAAAGTGTACTTCTTAGGTAACCAGAAATCTTTGGACAATGGGAATCTGAGGAATCAGTTTTTCATAAAGCAGAATTATATAGGTGACTCTGTTTCATTGTAAAAGATCTCGTTACTGTTGGAATATAAATCTGCTGTCTGTTTAGGTTTTCCAGCATTGATTATAAATCCTACAATAATAAGGAATTCTCACGTAAACTAGTGGGCTTGGTTAGGGTTACCTGACTTCTTGGAAATAGCCCTTCAAATTCACTTCACACAGCTGCCTGTTCGATATGTTTCTTAGCTGATGCATTACCAAGATTCAAGCTAATTGATACTGGCAGCTTGTGTGCTTATAAGAGAAGTCTTGATCAAACCCAACATTATTATAAGTTGCTGAAATACTAGTATAAGGTTATGTGCGTATGCATGTATGTACAGAAAGGCTACTCCATAAATGCCCTAGAAAAATACTTCAGATGGGTCAGTTTATCTAGATTTCACAGCCAGTCATCTCCAGCCACCTCCAAGTGCAGAGCACAGCAAGACTCAGAGGCAGACTTTCAGGAGGCAGTCTGAAACATGAGAACTTTTGGTCTCTGCAAAGCTCTGAGAACAGAACTGCTGGCTGTCTTTCAGCCTTCTGTTCTCCCCATCTTTCTGATAGGCTGCCGAAGGAAAAAAAAAACCTAAATACAGGGTAGGTGGAATTACCCAGAATGGTTGCAAGATTCCTGCTCTTTTTTTGACGGGGGGGTGGAGGGGGGCTTAGAGATTGCCAGAAATTTCAGCAATTTGCTCACTGTGAAGTTAGCATTTTCTTAACATGAGCTTTCCCAGGTGTGGGTTACAGTTTCTAGCCTCCAAAATAAATATTGCTATTTTTATTTACAGATTTTTCTCACTATTATTAGGTGATAATTTTGCTGTACTTGAGAGGTAGCTTTAAGATGGAGTTTTGATGGGAGCTCTTCTCTGTGAATGACTAAAAAGAAAACCTATCAGGATGGATTTACTCACTTGCTTCTAATAAAGTGTGAAAAGTTCTCTGTGCAGTATTCTTTATTGTATGTTGTGTATTTTCAGTAGCAGAATTACCAAGGATCCATGGAAAGAAAGATGGAGAGAACAAGGTGGTTCTTGTGCTTTTGAATTTTTTTCACTTGTATCTATTGATACAATTGTTCCAAATGTGGACAATTTTCTGGGACTAATATAGTTTATACATAGATAGAGAATCTAGAGAATCGGGACTTGGACCAACATGCAACTGTTCACTGAAATGCCCAGCTCATGCAAGAGAAATTACTTCTCTTTTTTTGTGAATTAAAAATATATTTAATTATACTGATAGTGGTGCGACTTCTCTTCCTCTTTCTTCCCAGCCATTTCTGTGTTGTCTCTTACCCGTTTTTCAAATTTTGTTCACTGTAGTTGGTGGAAACGTGGATTGGAAGCAGATAGCAAGTATTCAGGAATCCATTGGCGAAACTAGCTCCCAAAGTGTTGTCGTTGCTGTAGACAGGTATTGTATTAAATTTGCTCTTGCCACCTCAAGCTTTTTAAGAAGTATTTGAATACCCTGTGCTAATAATAGGACATGGTTAGTTTATCCCTATTTGGAAAAAACTACATAAATACTACCATGTTAAAGTGCTTTTCAGTTTTGTGGGTTTTTTCATTTTTATGGAGCAGAAGTATTTTTGCAAGAAGGAACATAACAAAGATTAGGCAAGAAGCCTTTTTACTGATATAAAATTATTACAGGAGAGTTGCAGAATGGAGACTGCTGTACTGTCCAGTGAATCTTGATTTGCTATATATAGTAACATATAGCAAATCTCATTTTGCCTTAGTACAGGGAGCATTATTGGCAGACTCTTTCTCCTAAATGTAATCACTGACTCCCTGCTTTCCTCTAGGTTATGTAGATGTTGTCTGAAATTACCAAAATTGTTATTCCAGTCTTCCTTTCTATGAATCATATTTATCACAACTGAATTTGATCAGGCATAATACATCTCATACGCATTCCCTGTTCATATCATAAAGTACTGATCAGACTGGAGTGTTAATGGATCTTGCTCTCTCAACATATAAGAAATCCGAAAACATAATTTTCTTAATGGTTGTCAAAATTGACAGTCATAAAGCAGTATCATTCTGAAGGCTTACAAGCATTTCTGTGATTGAGTATAGGCAGCAAGATCGATGTCAGCTCAATGAAAGTTGCCTTGCAGTAAAATCACAAGCAAACTGGAGGCTTAATGTCAAACACATACTAGCTCTTCAGGTTTGCAGTATTTCTCCCCACTTCATAATGGGAAGTGTTTCAAGTATCTATTTGTCATGGCAAATAGGAATTGTGCACTCTGGAGAAGTTTGACTTCTGTATTTGGAGCAGGGCTGAATAGTTTATAAACTACTGACATTATTCATCAGTCACTGTCAATGAGCAGATAGTATTAGAAACAATGCCTGCCTCCCAGTCTCCACGCATCCTTATAGGAGTTATTTTTAAATATTAGAAATAATTGGGTTATTTCTGATTTTATTTTCAAATCTCAGTATTTTTCCACAATTACTAATTGTTTTTTAATAAATAAAAGTAGTCATAGGGTGTCTATGTATATTAAAAAAAATATTGAATATATGTTTATTAGATGCTTTTTAAAGAAATTTTAACAATGTCTTAAACCGCACTTTACAGAATATTTACAGGATCTACAAGGTTGGATGGAAATGCTATTGGTAAGTTCTATCACCCTGTAAACTACAAAGCAGCTTTGTCTTAAACCTTGGAAAAATATTGCATTAAAATCTGTGGTCATTTAACAGTGGATTTCGTTCGCTGGCTGTGCGCTGTATCTATGGATGAACTGCTGTCTGCTACCCACCCTCGAATGTTTAGTCTGCAGAAGATAGTAGAGATTTCATACTACAACATGGGCCGGATAAGGCTACAGTGGTCTAGAATCTGGGAAGTTATTGGAGATCATTTTAATAAGGTATCCCTGTTAATGATTATACTGCATACTCCTTGAATTTATCGATACAAATAAATTTCATTTAGAGATTTCTTGGAAAAGCATATGCTCATCTGAATGATACTGGGTTTTCTGTCCTTCTGTATAAGTAGCTTAAAACACCACAAAAATTGTAAAGCTGGAAAGGCCTGTGAGAAGGCAGAGGTACACAATATAATAAATGTAAAGGCAAGAGTATACATTAAGTTATTTATCATGACCTGGTCTAGAACTGGCTGCCTTTAGTTATGTGTTCTAATTTTTGGGGGTGTTATATGAAGCTTGGGATAAGAGGTTGTTTTCTGTTCAATTCTAAATTGACTATCAGGTGAATGTTTGACGTGCATTTTTAATACAGCTTATTGTAGTCTTTCTAGACAGCTTGCTTATTTTTAGAAAGTTTTAAATGCTAGGATGTATAACTTAGAAAATAGCTGGAATTGCTTAGGGATTATTGAAATGCATTAACAATGTGGTTTATGGAATTGGTTACTGGTTTTTTTTTGGTTTTTTTTTTTATTTTCCAGTACTGCTTAGTTCTCCGTTATCAAATGTAAAGGCAGCTTGGGCTGAATCCCTAAGAATTCTGATGGAAGCTTACTATGCATTTCTGTTCTACATTATCAGGTTGGCTGCAATCCCAATGAAGATGTAGCTATTTTTGCTGTAGACTCACTAAGACAATTATCAATGAAGTTCTTAGAAAAAGGAGAACTTGCTAATTTCCGATTCCAGAAGGACTTCCTAAGGCCGTTTGAACATATCATGAAGAGAAACAGGTAATAACATACAATTAACTGAATTGCCTGGGATCATAAGCATAAACTTTTGCAATTAATGTTTCAAATAGCTTTTGTAAAATCGGTTGCTGGAGAATTATACTATTCTAATTGTTTATGTAATTTAGTTTAAACAATTATTGTTTATTATCTTAATTTAGGTCTCCTACTATTCGAGACATGGTTGTACGGTGTATTGCACAGATGGTAAATTCCCAGGCTGCTAATATTCGTTCTGGCTGGAAAAACATTTTTTCAGTATTTCATCTGGCAGCCTCAGATCAGGATGAAAGTATAGTGGAACTTGCATTCCAGACTACAGGACACATTGTCAGTGAGTATTGACGATATTCAGACATCATGAAAGTGTGTGTGACTCCAGAGACTGAGAAGCTTTGTTTATCTGGTGGCTTTACAGCCTGTGTAGTAAAGCCTGCTTCATGCTTTAGAACCAACGTTTTACACTTTTCAACCAATCCTGTGTGAAAATACTTAGGAAAGTAATTCAATAAGATTATAGTTATCTGTCTTCCTTTATGCCTTTTTAAAAAAATTTATCTGTTTGTAGCATTCTGTAGTAAAATAAGTCAAGCCTTAGATAATTTTACTTAATGTAAAATTATTACTACTATTATTATTATTACTACTACTAATTATTATTACTACTTTTTCATTTAAGTGAAAGATTTTATACTTTTTTCCTCCAGAAAAAAAATTGTGTAGTCATTTTACTATTATGTTGTTTGCTTATCTTTTCCCTTGTTTCTGAATTGTGCTTCTCTATGGCCTCTTTAGGAGAAAGTGCTGCCCTAGGTGGCACTAGGAGGCACTAGGATTTCTCACCCCGCCCCCTGCCCACCCCATGCTAATCTAGATCTCAGGTTTTAAGTGCTGTAAGGGATCTCTTTATTCTGTCTCGACCTCTGCAAGTTCCTAAAACTTCCTCAGCATTGATGAAGAATGTTTTTTTTCCTCAAAAGTAACTATTTAAAATCAAGGCAACAGGACCATATTGATGTGGGAAGTCTGTTTGTAGATGTAACTGTGCTTTATGTAGCCCTCTTCAGCTCTGATCACACAGGCTAGTGTTAAGCAGTAAGCCTATTGCTCTGTTCTTGCTTAACTGTTAAATTTCCCTCTTTTGGACTAGATGCTACCTTGACTTATTTACTGTCAAAATGGAATGCCCTCTAAGTCTTTTTTTTTTTTTTTTTTTGGCTGAGCATTTATTTTTTTTAGTTTTTATTACTACTCAAGCATTTGACAGCACCAATCAATGAACCAGTCTCTCATGACTTCTGTTACAATCAGTTCATATTAGAATTAATAGATTTTAAATCATGACACTTTTTTTCTTCTGTTCACACTTTTCTCCCAGCAATTGTGTTTGAAAAACACTTCCCAGCAACCATAGATTCTTTCCAGGATGCAGTAAAGTGCTTGTCTGAATTTGCCTGCAATGCAGCATTTCCAGATACCAGTATGGAAGCGATCCGCCTCATTCGCCACTGTGCAAAATATGTATCTGATAGACCTCAGGTATAGTCTGTATTAACTAAATTATAAGTGCTTTAATCAACAGTGCTTTTATAAAGAAAAAAATACTCGCGCTAACTTATTGGCTTCCCTTCAAGTTTCAGAGATTAATGAGAAATGTACTTTATTCAGAAGCAATAGGAAAATAAAATGCCACAGGCTTTGAAAGTATCAGCAATTTTTTTTTTCTTTTATTCCTCCCCTCCCGTCCCCATCCACCCAGTTCAGCTGGTGGTCTAGCTTTTCTGAGAGCTGCTGGAAATCAACGTATCTCAGGATCTGCTCTCTACTGAGAACTGTTGTGAAGAATGAATAATGGCATAAGCAAAAATGTTTGATATCCTCAAAATGTTATGGTAGATCCTCACTTTCAGTGCTGTCACTATAAAAAGAGAGTAAGAGACTCAGACTGAACTGCAAACAAAAACCGATGCTTGAATGTATCATCTCGTTTTATTTTTTTTAGTTTATTTTTCATAATATACTAAGCATTACTTTGAAAAACACTTCACCTTCTCAGTATTATTTTGATTGCCAGCTCACCTGAGGTATCAGGGTGTAATATTAGTACAGCATTTTTAGCATTAGTACAGATTATTTACAGTCCAAATTGTGTTTTATTTTGAAAAATCTAATTCTTCCGACTCTGTATAACCCTGTGTTTTCTTCTAAAGGCATTCAAAGAATACACAAGTGATGATATGAATGTAGCTCCCGAAGACAGAGTGTGGGTGCGAGGATGGTTCCCAATTCTGTTTGAGTTGTCCTGTATCATCAATAGATGCAAATTAGATGTAAGAACCAGGTAACAATCAGTATTTGTAATTCAAATTTTAAAAGGCTTACTTTATACTTTTAAAATAGAAACAACTCTCTTAGTAAACGTAACCATCATAAAATGACTTACGTATTTAATTTAGGTGATATCATTGTGGGAACACCAGACTTTTTAAAAACTTTTAAATAGATGCTGGAATGTAGATGCTGGAATTAAATCTGTGTTCTTTACTTATGAAATTTTTATCTTCTGTTAAAATGAATAATGAAGTTACGTGGTTGTGACTGCATTATGTTAAAAAGATAAGTATTACATTTCCTTAAAGTTAAATATTCAAATAGTGCCTGTTTAGGATGGATAGCCATGAAATCACAAAGATAAGAACTATTTAAATAGTTAATTTAAAAATAAATTAAAGCTTAAGTAAATTAAAATATAGTGACTGTTTTCCATTTATTATAGAACCTATAAACTATTTAAGACAGCTCAGCTCAAATTGCAATCAGATGCTATGCAAGCAGTTTATGCATAGAACACAGTAAAATGTAAAAGTCAACTTCGAACTTTCCTAACATATGGCAAGCAAGCATATTTTAACGTGGAAGGTCAACTCTAAATGGTCAATATGCATTACATTCCGTCTCTTCCCCCCCCCCCCTTTTTTAAATAAGGTATTACATTGGATTAATATCCAAATCTATATTTTTCCAGTGGCAATACTGATTCTCTCTATTCATTAGTAAATATAAATGTATGATGTTTGATTCAATGATATATGCCCGTTACTTACTCCATTTTAGTGATTTGTCATAGTTGACCTGGGTAAGCCTCATGTCACGTTGCTGCTTTCTCTCTGTTTAAAACAAATGAAAAATGCTCCATGCAATGAGTAGGTTTTGTTTTAGTGGACTCCAACAGCAAAATTCTGTTGGAATCTTTTTTTTTGGTTTTAATTAAAACTCATGACCCCAGTTCTGCCTGCCTTCCTGTGTCTTGCCTATCATACTTACTTTGAGGATTTTAAAACTGGTTTTATACCAATGATACATTAACTGGTTGAGGATTGCAGAAACGGTTGAAAAAGCAAAGCTGTACTCTGACTTCATGTAAAACCTGCTTATTTTCCTTGAATATGGTTTTTCTCTTATAAAGTGTATTCTGTTGCAGTTCTGATGCTAAATATGAGAGGTCGTATACAAGTAATTTTAAATTTATACATCTACATGCGAGCTGTGCATCTGGACTCCCTTTATAGCTGGTGAAGATTAATACTCATTTCTAGACCTCTATATTTCTTACTGGAAATACTTGTTCCTTTATTTTTGTGGTCCTTTGTAAAGAAGTTGTATTCCTATTTTAATCTGAAATTACCACGGTTCTCAAATGTATTTTCTTGCTATTGCCTGTGAGTTCTAAGTGCTTTTTAAACAAGCTGATTTTCTACTTAATTTTAGCGTACTAGTGTGACTGATCCACATCAGATCAATGTATAATGTTCTTAACAGTATTTGAGTTTGTTGTTGCTGTTGCAGTTTGACATATTTGGTCTCG
Organism: Theristicus caerulescens; assembly: GCA_020745775.1. NCBI lineage: Eukaryota > Metazoa > Chordata > Aves > Pelecaniformes > Threskiornithidae > Theristicus > Theristicus caerulescens. Next base: position 130,265,458 of record CM036558.1, on the reverse strand, counting down.
TGCATGTCTTTTTATAAATCTTAATATATGTTGTTCTTTCTTCATTTCAGGGGCTTAACAGTAATGTTTGAAATAATGAAGACATACGGCCATACTTACGAAAAACACTGGTGGCAAGATTTGTTTCGGATTGTCTTCAGGATATTTGACAACATGAAACTGCCAGAACAGCAGACTGAGGTGAAAAAACTGGGGGAAGATAATTTACATGAGATCTGTATTTATGGTAGAAAACCCAATTAGTAATATAGCTTATCAAGTAATGTAAGGCAAACCTCAAAACTTCCACGGTTGACCTGTGGTTCTAGTAGCCTTATTTTGTTATATTAGCATTCTACTGTCACTTTCCTAATTTTTTTTAAACCATGTGTGTAAAAGGCCTAGTAGTTTACACTATGAACAATAGAAGAATAGCATGAAATGCAATATCTAGGGTTTGTAAGAAGAACTGCAGCTTTTACACATGTCTGGAAGTTAAGACACACATCATTTCATGGCAACATGCTTAATGGAATTAGGCTTGTAATCAGCAGTGAAGTCACAATTAGAAGAAATAAGTTCTGCTAGTTCAAAACTTTTTTTATGACAAGGGAAAAAAACAAACAAACAAACAGAAAACCACAAAAAGCAGCACTGTGCTTTCACTGCACCCTTTTGACCAGCAAAACAGGTTTTGACCTGCCAAACCAGGACCAGGTACTGTCCTGATAAGAAAGTGAAACAGAAATGGGCTTACTAATGTAAATTAAGTGTAATTTATTAATATTAGAAGTTTGATCAAAATTGTCAACTATTTGGGAGGCTCTGTCTGGCTATTTGTAGGACATGTCTCACTTTCTAAATTTTTATTCCCTGGAAAATATTTAGAAGAAACACAGAAAACTTGGTGTTAAACTGTTGAGCTAGAGTTAGACACTAAGTTTAATGTCAAACTCAGTATCTCATGACAGTACGTGCTTGTCAGTCCTATAATCTGGTCTCCAAGAACAGTTGTTTGTCTGTTTCTGTGGTTTTTTAAACCTGCTAGGTAGCAAAGCAAAGTTGTGACTCCAAGTTTTGGGGGTTTTGAGGTACAGAAAAGAATTGCATGTCACTGTAAAGCAATTCAAATTGAGTAAATACATATATCGGTCTGCCTGCAGGGATGTGTGTCCTAAAAGTTTCACCTTAAACAACGTTGTAACTTTTTTTTTTTCCGCCCTTCCTAGAAAGCTGAATGGATGACAACTACTTGCAACCATGCACTTTATGCAATATGTGATGTATTCACACAGTATTTAGAAGTACTTAGTGATGTTCTTTTGGATGATATATTTGCACAGCTGTACTGGTGTGTGCAGCAAGGTAGGACTGCACCAAATTATGTTAAACAATGTTAACATTTTACTATGTTGAATGTGAATAAACAAATGCACTGTTTGTCTTTTCCAGACAATGAACAACTGGCACGGTCTGGTACAAACTGTTTGGAGAATGTTGTCATCCTGAATGGTGAAAAGTTTACCCTAGAAATCTGGGATAAAACTTGTACTTGCATGCTGGATATTTTCAAAACTACAATCCCTCATGCGTAAGATGACTGTTAATATTTATACTTTGTAAAATAGTTTAGCTAGATGACTTACTGATTTCTCTGAAGCTTTTTCCACAAAATACTAAAATACTGAAACAGTCTTAGAGATTTAAGTCTCTGTGGTTGATGGTTAATTTCCATCATATGCTTCTATGAATCCTAATCTTTTTATGAAAATTATCTTGCATATTTGGTAACTGTCTTTCCCTTCTTCATGTTACAACTCTATGCAAAGTTTCTTGAAACAAGGCTGTACTATTCTGAGTAGTATGTTATACATGTACATCATAGAACAGAATAACAAGAAATCACGTCCAGCATTATACCAAAGATGAGGGTTTTTTTCCCCCTACCAACACTGAGGTGAAACACTACTTGTTTTCAAATCTGATAGTCTTAATGTTGAACTGTTGTACTTATCCTATATCTGTCAACTAGTTCCCATAGCGTTTGCTTCTGGGTGTCACCCAGTTCAGGCCTGAAGAAAACTGAAGCAAAAGGGAATCTTCTGCACATCAGTCTTTCCTTAATTTTAGAGTTATGTATCAAATAGCACTGTAAGAGAGCTTCATTCATGTTTAAAAGATAAGTTAATCCATCTGTCACTACCTCACTTGCTTTTCTTTGTGATGAGTAGGTATGAATTAATTGCATCCAAAAAATATACTAAAATAAAGCTGAAACATCTGGGAGCTAGCAAGATTTTTTTTTTTTGCACTTTGGTAACTGCCAAAAAATAAAATTTGAAACCAAATCCCTGGATATAAAAGTCCAGTTGAATTAGCCCTTATTTACTATGTCCCGTACTTGGAAAGATTTTGAAGTGAATACTCACTAGCAGAACATTTGCTTTGGTTTCCACATATGATCATAACTTAGGTTTCTGGGTATAGTTAAATATTAGAAACCCATCTAGAGTAGCATTTTGGATATCTTAATATTTAGACACATTCAAAATACTCTTGTTGCCTTTAGCTATATCTGATTTGAAATATGTGCATTATTCCCTTTGATGTTTATGGCACTTACGCTTTTCAAATGGGTTATTTTTCCTAGGATGGTATCTGACTCCTTCCATAGATTTCCATTCTTTACTTCCCATCTCCTTTTTTAACCTCTGTGCCTTCTTTGAGAACTTCATTATGTTATTTCTTGCTATATTTCTGGGAGGTTCCCAACTTTTGCAGGGTGAAGTAAATCTTACTTGGATTTTATACATGAGTAATCCCTTGAGCATATGTAATCAGTCTCCTTTCCCATGGTGAAAGTACGCCTGCTCTTTTCCAAACAATTATTAGGTGACACAGAACTGCTCAGAATAGTCTTTTCACTTTGACCATAATTGATTAAAGCTGGAGCTTTTTAGATAGATAAGAAAAAATTATGATAACAATATACATGTATTCATTCGTATTTTTAATGGAGACTTTGTACTCATCTCTTTTTTTTTCCTTCTCTTTCTGAGCCCTAGGAGGATAGGTTTTTCACAGATTTTTCTGTGACTTGGTTTGGCTGGCATTTCATATTTGTATTTCTTAGTCCCTCTATTAGCTTTATTTTGCGGTGGAGCTTTTCCTGCCCTCCCAGCCTTAATTTTTTTTTTTTTTTTTTTGACAACACAGTTTTAATACCCAGCTTGTTGTGGAGGCTGCCCCAGTACTTAGAGAAGAAGGCAAATGCTCCTTTTACCTTTGTTTTCCCATGTCTGGAAGTAACACAATAGTTAACGTTGTAATGAAGACAGAGACAAATCGCACAGTGGTATATATGAAAGTGCTTTTTTGCTAATTGTCTTTTAAATAGTCAGATGCTATGAATCTCTGGAGTATGAAGTATCTTCTGGCAGAGGTTTTTATTAATCTGATCAGGTAGGATTACATCGGTTCTTTTTTAGCATTCATATAAAACATCTTCCAGGTATTGTGTAGCTTCTTCAGTTCAAGAGTTGCAGCATTGGCTGCAGGAGTTCTTAGTTGCAGTACTAACCTCTGCTGGTTCTTGCCAAGTTACCTTTTTGCAAAGAGAGAGGATCATATTATTTCCTTGTTTGGAAAACTTAGTACTAGAATATTTACTCAGCTACCAATTTCAGCAAGGATCGCTTACTAGAAAAGCCCAAACTGTACTCCTGCCAAGCTTCCACAAAATCATTGAGGTGTTGATAGCTGAAGGTACTAACACAGGATCACACAGAATGGCTGAGGTTGGAAGGGGCTCTGGAGGTTGTCTGGTCCAATCCCCCTGCTCAGATATGACCACCCAGAGCAATTTCCCCAGGACCATGTCCTGGCTTTTGAATATCTCCAAGGAGGGAAGCTCCACAGCTCCCTGGGCAACCTGTGCCAGCACTTGGTCATCCTCACAGTGGAAAAAGTGTCTCCTGATTCTCAGAGGGAACCTCCTGTGTTTCAGTTTATACCTGTTGCCTCTGGTGCTGTCACTGGGCACCACTGGAAAGAGCCTGGCTCTGTCCTCTTTGTGTCCTGCCTTCAGGTATTTATCGACATTGATGAGATTCCCCCCCCAAGCCTTCACATCTCCAGGCTGAACAGTCCCAGCTCTCTCAGCCTTTCCTCGTAGGAGAGATGCTCCAGGCCCTTAATCATCTTCATGGCCTTTTGCTGGACCCTCTCCAATATGTCCATGTCTCTCTTTTACTGGGGAGCCCAGGACTGGACACAGTGCTGAGCAGAGGGGCAGGACCACCTCCCTCCACCTGCTGGCAACTCTCCTAATGCAGCCCAGGATAGCATTTGCTTTCTTTGCAGCAAGGGCACGTTACTGACTCATGTCCAACCTGGTGTCCACCAGGACCCCCAGGGCCTTCTCTGCCGAGCTGTTTTCCAGCTGGGTGGCTCCCAGCATATACTGGTACATGGGGTTGTTCCTCTCCAGGTGAAGAACTTTGTACTTCCCCTTGTTGAACTGTGTGAGGTTCCCGTCAGCCCATTTCTCCAGCCTGTTTAGGTCCATCTGGGTGGCAGCAGGACCCTCTAGTGTATTAGCCACTCCTCCCAGTTTTGTGTCATCAGCAAATTTGCTGAGGGTCCACTCTGCCCCATCATCCAGATCATTAATGAAGATCTTGAACAGAATTGGACCCAATATTGACCCCTGGGGTACACCACTAGTTACCGGCCTCCAACTAGACTTTGTGCCCCTGATCACCATCCTCTTGGCTCAGCTGTTCAGCCAGTTTTCAGTCCACCTCACTGTTTGTTCATCCAGCCCATACTTCTTTAGCTCATTTTAATAGTTTCTTTGATTCTTCTTTTTATTTAATTTCTATTCTGTTCATAATTTTTTTTTAACTGACATTTTCTGAAGCTTCATGAGAGCAAGTCTTGGCTTGCTGGCACTGAGAAAGTCAGGGTCAATGCCCTCTTGTCCTTGGGAAATTTAAGAGTTAGAATTGATTCCTTGCACAGATTACGGTGATCTGGTCTCTACTGGCTCATAATGGCTCATTGTTCCACTACCTCCTTTGATGGATGGAAGTTTAAGACTTTATAGCCCAAAATAAACTACACTGTATTTAAGAACCTCTAATCCAGAATAATCTGCAATTTGTGTCCTGGTAGCTTTCAAGAATCAATTCAGTTCTCTGCTCTACATTACTTGTCTCATTACATTCCTCAAGATTTTATCTTTTATTATCTCTGATTGTCTTTTTAGTTCTGTGGTCTTTAGTTGTATTGAGATCAGTGATGTGTTAATTTAGGATCCTTAACACAACGGGAAAGATCTCACTTAGGATACGCAGACACAAATGTCCATCAAGCATTGCCTCACACAGATTGAGGCTAAATAGTTTGAGATCTTAACAATGACAAATAACTTTAATCTTACTTCATAACAATAGATTTGATAAAACAAGAGATGATGGGACCACTTAGGTTATTTAATCCAATTTCCCTCAATTGTTGGCAGGCACAGACAGCCTCAATAAGTTACAATTAACGTAGAAATTTTTTAGTGCTTAAGGCGAAGATCCTTAAGACAGCAACATGCTATAGGAAAAGAGCAGGGAAGAGATCAGAAGTATTGTCAGTGGCTTGGTACCTCATAGCAGCAATGAATCCTAAGTGGAAGTGTTGAATCCTAAGTGGAGATAGAACCACAATGCTGGAACATACCCCAGACAGAGAATGCAAAACATCTCCAGACATTCATGCTGATTTGTCCTGGGGTAGATTCATTCCTTATTCCAGGTATAGCTTAAGGCAGTGTGAGAGAGCAAGGCCCACTAATGGCACTAGAGCACTGCCTAAAACCAAATGCAATATTTCTGAGAAAAATTAATCCATCTCCACATAGTTCAGTTGTCCATCCAGGGCAATTGGCAGAAACAGTGAAGTTCAAAAAACACAATACTTCAATTTTTCACTATGTGTGAAAGAATAAAATGTATACTTAAAACTGAAATTAGTTTATTAATTTATGGAAGTATCTATATCCGACTCTTCATGTTTGGCTTCCATTAATTTAAATTAAAACAAAAAAATCCACCATATTGATGTGGACTTTTTAGAATATCGGTTCTGATTTGTATTTCAAACTTAATAAATTTGGGATTGGTTTTGTGTTTTCAAGGCTGCTGACTTGGCGACCAGTCAGCGGGGAGTTTGGCTCTGGATCTCCCTCTGATGCAAAAGAAAAACTGGTAAGCTGCTGAAAAAAATATATTTTAAAAGCTTGCAAGAGTTTGGTACAAATGTGTTGTGATGTAGAACAAGTGAAAAGTATACTTTGTTTAAACCCATTTTTCAATTTTGATTTACTTGAAAAAGTTTTTTCCAGATAAAGTAAGTGCTATTTAATGTGTAAAAATGGCAAGGAATTAATTGAGAAAGAGAAGCATGTATTTGCAGTGAAGTTGGCTTCAGGTCATTATCCATGTACGTTTTAGGTAATGTCCTGTGTCTGTTAGGTCTCTGTAATACTGTATCTAGGGTTTGAGTTGTGTTCTGGTTTGGGGTGTGGTTTTTGTTTCATTTTGCTCAATATTCTCTTTGATATATTGACATGATGAGAAAATGCTGGTGGTGGAAAGATTGCCAGTTAGATTGACTTTTTTTTCCTTTAAATTTTCTCTGGTAATAAGAACTTAAACATCAGTGTTTAAAATAGAAAATATGTATAACCATCAGTTTTCTTAGCACTGATTGGGTAAACTGATGTAAAATTTGGATTTGCCTACAAGTGGCAGCCCTGTAGCTGCTTTACTACTGAGGAGAATTAGTTTAGCTTTTGGACATTCTCACAAGATTGCTGCCTGAAGTTCTTTATAGATTAATGAAGCATTTGATAAAAATTGTTCAAGGATATGGTCCCAAATGAGTTCTACTAAGAGAGACTGACTCTGTTCATTTATCTTTATGGAGTGTTAACATACTTTACTTACGACAGAGTGTAAATGTTTGTGATGGCCAGTTCTCATTATACAGGTATTTTACTTCCATGTGACTGGATGTGGTTGCTATATCTTGACTCATTTGTAGTGCTTTGATGTATAAAACATTTGATCTAAATGTTGGCTACATTTTTGATCCATTTATGTCAAATATAATAGCATGCAAAAATGGCAAATATACTGGATGTCTTAGTCATGAATAAATTGAAAGATCTTTTCTCTTTGAAATAGTTTAACATGAATGTTTTCAAAAACCTTTTTTGTCTTCAGTGTAAAAAGACACTTTACGACTTCAGAATTAACAGAACTTGTATAATAAATAGTATTAAAGGAGATACATTTTGGATCCTTCCTTTTGGTAGGATAGAATTTTTGCAGGCTTTCAAGATTTCCATCTAATTTTTCTTCAGGTAGTTCAAATATAATGAAGCGTTAGACATTAGCATTATCTATACACATAATATCTATTAAAAGTATATTTATACTTAATAGAGATGAAAACCTTGGTTATTTACTGGTATGAGAAGTTGATATGTTCTTTATGGGAACTGTATGTGTAGATTTAAATCTTGCTAACAACGCAATTCAGGGAATTAATGTGTAGTCTCCAGTGGCACTTATGGAACAAATGCCAATAGAAATGCTGGGTTATTGAAAGGGACAGTAATCGCTATATATAACTGCTTTGCAGTTAATGAGAACATATTTTGTTATTAATTACATTTTCCTCTTTCAATGAATGCTTTCTGAAATGAAAACAATAGGTACTACCATTGATTTTAATACTCTACATTCAACTGATCAAGAAAGAAGATATTTATTAAAAAATAAAACAAAACAAAACTCCAACAAGTCATCTTCCAAAGTCATTGAGTTCTAGCTCACAAGATAACACAATACGACATGGGGAATCAGAACACTGCAGAAGTCTGCTGAAGCAGCTCTCTGGCAAAAGGATTTTAGATGAGAGCATTTTTTTCATATGCATGTATTCTCCTCCTTCATCATTTTACTGTAGTAAATTCCTGTAGCACCTACAAACATGTTAGTTGGAGCTTATAATTCAGAACATTCAAGGGAGTAAAGGCAAGTAAAGATGAAAGTTTGATCGCTCATATTGGTTGGACATGTCATTTAAGAGCTGTGTGTTCACGTTTTCACCCGTTATAAAAGGAATGCAAATTCTCCCAGAAGCTATTAGAGGTTTTTACTGTAGATCAAGGTAGATACTGCATTTCCCAGTATTAGAACCTTGCAGCAAACCTCATACACTTAATCTGGTAAAAATCAAACTGTTGGCTGACATACTGAATGTTTGGATGGTGTACAAAAAAACTATGTGCAAACTACTACTCATTGACTTCACTGTGTAATTAAGTGTTTGTTGCTTGTTAAATTTTCAATTCTTTCTTAGTAGGTCATCTTTTTAGTACATCTTTCTTGAATGCTAATATCAAATATGACTAACGTGAATGAAAAAGTGCAGTGTTGAAACAGCAAATGTCTTAAGCTGTGAAGAGCACAACACTATTGGTGATTAGCTTGCACGAGTTTTGTGTAAGTTAATTATTTTTTTGTGCTTTCTTTTCAGGATACAATCTCACAGAAGTCAGTAGATATCCATGATTCTATTCAGCCTCGATCTTCAGATGGACGTCCATATCAACCCAGCGCAGGGGGCACAGTAGGTGAAGAAATGAGTAAAACCAGGCCAACAGCAAGTGCGTGTTTTGTAGTGATTTGGCATTTTATATCTGTTGAGAGTAGTATTTAGCAGATGTTTGGTATCTTTAGTTATAGCCCCAACTATAACTTTAGATACATGATGTGAAGAAAATTACATTGGTTAAATTTTTGTCTTCATGTAGTATGACAGAATTCTGTTGGGCTCTCATGGGTCCCCATTTTTGACCTGTGCTTTAAAAATCTAGAGTTCAGCTGCTAACTTGCAGGCTTTTTACCCAAAGCAAAATATTAAGAATAGTACTCTCTTTATAATGCTATGTAAATTAGTAACTTTTTCTTAAGAGCAAAGTTCTTTCTGTGCAGAATGCAACAGAAGCAATAGCTGGGGGGAAAAAAAAAAGGTGTATTTAGACTGATTTGAAGAGAGTACATCAAACCCTTAAGATACTTGTGCAAAGTTATGTGTTGGTGCTCAAAATGTTCATGTTTGGTGGTATTAGTACTTGCAACAAGTACAAACAAGCATCAGTGACATCAGTGCTATCCTAAGCCTCCTCTGCCTGTGGACAGTCTCAGCCTCTGGTTCTTGCCATTGCACTGATGCTAACAACAAGGTCACTAATTTTGGTGATTTTTAAGTAACATTGAATATTTGTCCAATATACGGCAGGTGACTTCAAAGTTAGGAAATAGTTTTTTAAAACCTGCCGATTGTTAACATGGTGACCGGTACTGGTTTTAGAAGAGTAATTGAGATGGGTGGATTCCAGGTTTGGTGTATGAATGTGCTTGAAGTTAAGCTGTTCTTCAATTTACTCCTCAAAAAAGAAAAAAGTATTGCAGTTCTTCAGTTAACAAGCAATTTTCTTTTTCTTTCCTCTAAAGAATTTCCAGAACAGAAGTTATTTGCTGCTCTTTTGATCAAATGCGTTGTACAACTGGAACTCATTCAGACTATCGACAATATTGTATTCTTCCCAGCAACTAGCAAAAAAGAGGATGCAGAGAATCTAGCAGCAGCACAAGTAAGTAGAACTGATAAGACATCTCTCTTTTTAACAGCTTTTTCTCTAGTGGATAGCATTTCATAAACTCCTGTAACATCTTCTAAATTACAATTTTTAGAAGCGCTTGAGAACTTCCAGCAGACTGTTGAGATCTTTTACATCTTGCATTAAATTGCATTTGCTGTGCTGGGGCAGCACACTGTGGAGATTAAAACATGTATTGTTCAAAGGGATTTATGCAACTGGGATGTGGATACAACTTTTAATGCAGTTTTAAGTTTAAATACAAGTACAGATAAAAACAGGGTAGGATTGAGTTATCACAGGAGCTTGCTGAAGACAATTGTGAATTTTTACTTGAGATCTTTTTTTTTTCCTTTTTTTTAATAGAGAGATGCAGTAGACTTCGATGTCCATGTGGATACACAAGATCAAGGGATGTATCGTTTCCTAACATCACAGCAGCTTTTCAAACTTCTGGATTGTCTGCTGGAATCTCACAGATTTGCTAAAGCATTTAATTCAAACAATGAACAAAGAACTGCTCTCTGGAAAGCAGGTGAGTCAGTCACCTTGGAGAAATATTTTGCAAGAATGTGTTACTGTGCTTTGAATTGACCCAAAAATAGGTCAAAGGTACTTTGATGCTGAATGTAAAATTGCGTATCAGGCTGTAACTTTGTAACCCTAGAATCCCTAAGAGGAGGAGACCTCATCTGTGCAGGTGCAAATATCTTTTCGATTTCCTAAAATTTCAGGTGTCACTGGGTTACAGCTGCCAAGCTGATCCCTGGCGGTAGGTGTGAGTCCCATGCTTGGAAGCTGCAGGCACAAAACCCCAAAACTTATTATGGGGGGTTGTTTTACCTACCAGTGTATAAGTGACATATGCATCATTTTCTAAAACAGATGGAAAATGGACTCTGTAGCATTGTGTTTAATCTATTCCTTGCACCAAAGCTAGCTATATTAATACTTTTTATGGTGAATGCATACTGTGAATATGCAGCAAGCTGTTTTGTGCATTGATGTATGCATACACAGAGCCATTTCAGCTTGAGTGAGGTAGTATTAATATTTATGGGTATGCTTTTTGCTAGTATGGACCTCCACTAGCAAACTGAATTTAATTATTCAGTAACAGCTTTGGAAACAGCAATATTGTAGGCATTTTTATCAAAAACAAGCAATAAAACAGTATACACTATAGATACATGATTGAGACAAAATGGTCCATTGTTCAGGTGGTTAGAATGCACTTTTATCATACACCCAGGTTTCACATCTACTTGGAAGCTTATACAAAAACGGGTGCCAAATACAGTTACGGTGTATATACCTAGGTAAATTTTTAACAGTACTCCATCATACTAAACGTCGTGAGAAATTAATTACGTAAGGTGGTTCTTCTAACTGTCGACGTGCAGAAGATGCTTAGAAGGAGAAGTGGGGGACTCTAAGGAAAAATGTCAGATGAAACAAAAATCTAAATGGATGCTTGGAATTTCTCTAGGTTTCAAAGGCAAATCAAAGCCAAATCTTCTGAAACAGGAGACTAGTAGTCTTGCCTGCGGGTTGCGCATTCTGTTCCGTATGTACATGGACGAAAGCCGTACCAGTGCATGGGAGGAGGTCCAGCAAAGACTACTAAAGTAAGGTCCATGTAGCTGAACCTGTTGACGTTATTTCTGATGTTAAAGAATGTTTATTGTTTTTTAAAAGGCTAGACCTCCTCTGTTGGCAGTAAGCTTCCTAGAGTTAACACAGTATGTTGGTGGTCACAACTAATATTAAGAGTTGTTACGTCGTGTGGAGAGGACTGTGCCTCCAGCTACTAATGCTGCCTCTGTTTTCTGTTCTCATTACATGTTTTGCAGGAGAGAACAAAGGTTTTGTTACCTTCTTCTTTTTTTGTAGCGTGGTGGTAGGTGGGGGATTGTTATAGCTCCTTTTTAAAAAGAAAAGCAACTCTCACCTAAACCCTGTTTTTTTCTTTCGGTAGCCTCAGATATTTTGGGGAACTGATGCTGTTCTCATCTGCAGAAATGAGCACTGGGCTTGAGGAGCCTGTGGGCATACAGAAGCTTTTGGCTTTTTGGTTATTCATTACTGTGAATACTAAGGTTCACCTGAATGTTTCTAGTTTACAAAGTTGTTCAAGCAAGTGTTGGAATAACAGAGGGCTTAAAACCATGGCAGTAACACAGTGAAAATATTTTAAGGTTTATAGACTAGGGAGCAGAGCTGAAAACTACCTGGTTACACCAGCATGAGATTAATTTTTAAAATCTGTGTATCATTTTGTCACATGCATTTTAATATCTCTCAGAGAGCACTTGATACACTTGAAATATATGCATAAACAGCGCAGTCATGTTTTGTCAGCATGTTTAATACCGAAGTCCTAGGACTTTGGTTTTGAGTTGAACAAAATCACTGCTTTCTATTACTAATCAGGCTTACAGTAGCTTTCATAAAACGATGCTGTTCTACACCAGGGCTCTGCACTGGTATAGTTGCAAAGCCAAAGCTCGCTCTCTGCAGTAGAGCTCACAATAAAACTTTAGTCACTAGTTTTTGTGTCTTTTCTCCCTAGTGTCTGCAGTGAGGCTCTGAGTTATTTCCTCACTCTTACATCAGAAAGTCATCGGGAAGCCTGGACTAATCTATTACTCTTATTTTTGACTAAAGTCTTGAAGATAAGTGATGAAAGGGTAAGTAACTGTTTGGAATGGTATTTAAGACAACGTTTATAGGTAAGATGTCATTCCAGACCGGTTCTTCACGCACAGTTATATACTTGACTTTAAAAGTTCCTGCCGCTGTGTAGACACTCTTTGTTGAGGGAATGTACACTGAAGCTGCACTTGACAGATACTGCCAGTAGTAATGCAGAGTGAGGGTGCAGTGAGTGATAAAATAAAATGTGTCTGAGAAAATTTAAAAGGTGCTAAAATCCTTTAGAAGTGTGTGTTAAGTTGCCTTTACCCCTCTCCTACTGAGGAAGAGGATCAGTGGCTGATATTTTATTCAAAGAAATAACTCCTGTTTCTGCTTCCAGTGCTACATGTACATCACCTTGACCTTCTCCAAAGCAATTCTGCAGTAAATAAATCCATATGCAGATCTCCCTCTAAGAAAACTCGACTGAAATATTAAGTGAAAGGGGCCAGCTACAATAAAAAACTTCACTGATAATAGAAAAATTCTTCCTCCTGAAGAATAAGCATTAGCAAGGAGCTGTGTGTAGCTAGTGAGCATCTGTCAGAGTACCTTACAGCTGTCTTAGCCTTATTGTAGGGCTGCCAGCTCCAGTTATAAAGATGTTTCTGCTTGTCACTTTGTGGGTTTCTCACCTTGCCTTGGGAGAGTATTTAAAATTCTTCACTTGCAACACACTTTCTGAGGTGTATCGATGCATACTAGAATAATTTCTTCTGTTTGTTTCCTCCTCAGTTCAAGGCTCATGCCTCATTCTACTATCCTCTGCTGTGTGAAATTATGCAGTTTGACCTTATTCCTGAGCTTCGAGCTGTTCTACGAAGGTTTTTCCTGCGGATTGGTGTGGTTTTCCAAATATCCCAACCACCAGAACAAGAGTCCGGAATAAGCAAGCAGTAGCAGATAGTGACTGAGTATTGCTCCGTTTAAAAGTCTATATTCCTCAGCTAAATAAAAGGACCAGGTAGCTGAGCCATTCTGTCTGGATATCCATAAAAATGGTTTCTTTGTATGGCGACGTGTATCCAAGGGTTAACGGTACAGATGCTTACAACTGTAATTAAGGCTTGCAACACTTCAGTCCCTTTATTTCCTGATGGATTATCTCTATCAGTTTCTCTTACCTGGCTCATGCTGAGCACAGAGCCAGTTTTTAGCACAGTCCTCTTGTCAGCATGGGCTGCAATATCCTTTACTGTCCTAGACAGCGGTATAGCAACAGATGTTTATGGCGGGTGTGAAGGTAAAATGTACCCAAAGAACTATATATGTAAAGGTTTGAGCTTCTGCAAGAAGTACAACTCAGGAGAGCTGTATTTTGAAGGATAAAATGTTTATAGTGAAAAGAAAATGGAAATTATTGTTCATGGTAAAAGATATTTAGCAACTATGTCTGATATTCTTATTCTGAGATTTTTGCACACTCAGACTGTCTGAGACATGGGTAATCATCCTTCTGTGAAAAATGTACAGAGATGCAGGTCTGTAATATAAACTCTTTAACACTATACAGTTCTTCCTGAATTGTTTTATTTCTGTATTATTGATTTGCTGAAAACCCATAACACTTCATTGTTTACCAAATGCACTAGAAGTTTGGGGTTATTTTTTTGGGTTGTGATTTTATTTTCTTTTTTTCCTTTTTTTTTTTTTTTTTGGTTTCGTTGTAGCCCAGAACTTAGTGTTGCTGACTTTTGTCAAGAACAGAGGTAGAAATATCACGACTGACATAACTACCTGTAATATACTTGTTTTAGGGCTTTTAAATAAAACGAGCCATTGAAATGATGATCCTTTGAGGACTGGAACTTGAATCACTGCAAACAAGTCTAGGTTGTGTCTGCTGTCAGATGTTTTTTGTTTGATGTAGATTTCACTCTTATGTACAGAATTTAATGTTGAATATATTCAAGTAACAAATCTGGCATGGTTTGGGGATGGTTAAATTTATTGGATATGTATTCATACTGTGAATTGTGCTCTGATGGTTAAAAGACAAGATTGTCAAGCATTCTGTATTACAATGGATGTAGAAATTTTTTTCAGATGGACAAAATGTATATGGTACAGATATGTAAAGTTTTCTATGTAAAAAAAAATTCTGTACAACTTTCTGTACAATATTTGGTTCTCATCTGGCATATTCTAATCAGGTTATAGGTCAATAAAGTTTTTGAACTCTTTCATCAGTGCAATCAAAACCAGTCTAATCCACAGCTACTTGTCTTACAGTTTCCTTTGCCTCTCCTGCTCTCATTTCAAAGGAACAAACCCCAGCCCTCCCGGGGGCCGAAAGGTGGCTGCCCTTTGGTTGACTAGGAGGTGTCTTCTCACTGCTAGGCAAATACAGGGTGAAAAAGAATGGTAAGTTTAAAAAAAAAAAAAAAAAAAAAAAAAAAAAAAAGGAAGAATAAAAGTGCTTGTGGGTGAACTAGATAAATGAACCCTGTAGTGCTGCACAGACAGAAGCTCAAATTACTCAAATTTTGTAGTAATATTTTAATCTCCCCGTTTTGCTTTCGGGGATTAAAATATTACTACAAAACGGACTGTGGAAGAAGGGTGGGTGGGAGGGAGAGGCTGGGATTACAGTTCCCCTGACTGCTGACTCGGATACATCAGCCGGCTCAGCCTTCTCGGTGTCTTGGATTTTGTAAGTAGAAGTGGAATTGGATTGTTCTCCGGTGCGTTCTCACAAACTAGCCACTAGCAAAGGAGAGAAGGGGGAAGACTGAGAACGTGGCTGAGGGAGCCTCATCTCAGAGGTGAATGAATCTCCCTGTAGCCGTTCACAGCGCGCTCCAAAAATAAGCGTAAGCAGTTGAATGAAACAGCTATGGAAAAGCCAGTGGGGGGAATTAAAAGGTGTGACCTGTGACTGGGAGTTTTCTCATGATGTTAACTGGGGCGGAGCAAAACCAAATGGCATTTATCAAAGTCAGAAGGGGGAGAATTGAGGTTATTTCAATTAATTGTAATTGTACAGCTTTTCCTCTTGGGCTGTATTTTATTTTTTCAGTTTGTCATGTAATGTTTAAATCTTAAACCACCGTACTAGGCCAGACCTGAGGTCTGTCTTGTCTGACAGTCATCAGTAATCGTTCTTAGAGTAAGTATAATGTGTCCCACCCCTACTGCTGTCGTACTCTTCCCCCATGCCTGTGGCAAATGGCGTTCTTGGTACCATTACCAAGGTGTTCCTGGCGCTGCTACCCAGAGCGCTATCAGCCATTTATGTATCTGTTACCTATGTCTCTGCCTAATTCCCTTTGAAATGTCTGTGTGTGAGATTCAGTATTCTGTGGCAGTTATCTAAAAAGTTTGGTAGCTTGGGTTGGGGTTGTTTTGTTTGTTTTTCTTTAAACCTTACTGCTTCCTTGTTCTGTTGTGCACTCCTAGGTAGTAATGACTTTCTTTACAGCGTGACTTTCTCATGCCTTACCTTATTTATTGCTTATGTGGAAGAGGCCTAATTAATAGCTGTTTAGTCTTGGTTCACTGGAAACTGAACTCCTGTGTCATCATTCCTCTTTTTGGTACCTCCCTGTAGTTCTGGCAATGCCAGAGCTGCCCTAGCCGTACTCTGGGTGTCACCTTCAACTTGCTCACGTCTACAACGATCATCAGAAAAGCAGGGTCGGGGCAGGAAATGGGTTCTCTTTTGGTCATCTCAGCTTTGAGCTCAGGACTGTGGATTGCAGCTGCGTTTATTTTGCAGATAAGACTGTTGTGATACAAAAGAAAATTAAAAAAACCTAGGAAGGCAGGCAGAAACACCCTGCCTACAGCTGAGCTTTGGATATGCAGGGAAAGCTGAAGGAAAGATTTGGAAAGGAAAGCCCAAGAGTGTAATTCCTGTGCTAGAGGCTGTTGAAGTAAGTCCAGTGGTTTCGGGTCACTGCAGAGGTCAGGGAAGCAGCGTAAAGGGGGGCTGTGCCGTGTCCTAGACTTGAACTGGAGGGAAGGACTGGCAGCCTCTGAGGGTCAGTGACATTTACAGAAATTCTTGCAGTTATCTGAGGCTGGCTTTTTAGGTTAACGCTAACTTTATGCTTCTATCGGGCAGGTAAAACTTGGATTAAAGTTCAGGGGCCTAAAGAAAAATTAAACTATGCAGGCCACTGGGTGAGAAGGAAGAGTTAGCCTGGAGTTAGTACAGTGAATGGCCCATTAGTTCAACTTGGGAAGCGACTGAGAAGAGTCATCAGGCACCAAAAACAGGGGGAAGGCTGGCAGCTGACAAAAGGAAGAAAAGTGTAACATATATAAGGTGGGCTTCAGCATGAGAGGAGGCTCTGTGGTAGGATGGTAACTGTGTTATTAAACATTTTCACCTCTAACTATGTTAGGATTCCTGCCTCTGGGAAATTCAGGATCAAGCGGCCGTGAGGCCTGTGCTACATGCTCTAGCCTAGGCCTTGGATTCCACAAAGATCCCTGCATTACTCACTGGCCATTGCTGTCACACCCACGCTGATGAGCCAGAAACTCCTGGGAAGGAGGAGCCTGATTCAGCCCTTCCTCTCTGGGCAGGAAGGTGCTAAACCCATGGAGCAGCTCAGCGCAAGGCCGTGTTGAAGTACATCTCTCTCTGCAAGCATCTCTTGCCTGCCATCATCACAGACCTGCTGTGGCCTTCACACAGGCAGACAGAAGCTCAAAGGCAGCATTTTAGTAAAAATCAAGACATTTTTACAATTTGTGTTGGTTTCATCATTCGTTTTTCCCTGCTGGCCAAGCTTTGGCCTCTGGGTGGGAACTCCTAACCAAGACGGAAGTCACAGCCTTCCCCTTGCTTCGCCTTGGTGTTTCAGTTCACTGAACTCCTAAAATCCTGCTTCCATCTGCGCGTCCTTGCTAAAGCTCTGTGCTTTTACTCAGCAGCTTTTCCATGGTTTTTTCCCTGGTTCTTTGCAGACAGCCTTAAGGTTCTAGTTTGTTCATGAGTAAATGTAAGCTGAAGCACAGGATAAATTAAGAAAATTGAAGTCTGCTTTCACATTTTTAGTAACAAAATAATTTATTAACTCTTAAATCAGAACCATAAATTAAATATATGCAACACACTCTGCATTTCCAGCACATAACAGGTTAGGGAACATAAGATACAGTGCTAATAGCAAACAGTTTCATGGAAAAATGACTGAGCTTTCATGCAGGACAGCACTCATCACTGTATGAAAAGCAAGTGCCCTTCCCCAAGTTATTTACTCTTTTGGTAAAAGCTTAAAATGCACTTCTGCTGTTGGGTTACTCTACGTCCAGACAGTTTTGGAGTTGGGCTATAAACAAAGCTAAAAATTAACTTTGATTTAATATCAAATTCACACACACACGCACACACAGTTTTTGTGCTAAGTCCAGCTCCAAGGCTGAAACTTAACTTGTATAAAAAGTGCAAAAACCACCAAGCTACTCCTCCGCTTCCCACGTCATCTAATATAAAAGATCCCGGCTCTATATCTCCATTACACTGCAGCTTCCGTTACTTCATTATTGCTATGTTAAATGATCCGTGCAGCTCCACACTGCGTACACGGAAGAGAACTATCCCTACTGGAGACCCTGGAAAGTGCAGTAGTGCCGAGCTGTCCCCCCTCCGCTGCAAGGCACAGCTGGTTCACACGGGGGCCCGAGTCAGCCGTGCGCGGTCGAGAGGCCTTGCCAGTGAAGCGGTAGCGCGTTTTCGGGTGAAAGCTTGGCCGGGCTTGACTGGTCAGCCATCAGCCTCTGGAGCGTCTCCGACGTTCCCGGTCGCAGCCAGGGCTCTGTTGCGACTGTGTCGACAGAACTGGGCCGTCTGCCAGCGCTGGACGGAGCACGCTTCAAAAGGTCGTCCGCTTCTCCTAAGGAAATGTTATCACCTGAGAGGAGAGCAACGTACCTTTGTTAAAGGTAACAAAAACTTATCGCATCTCACCACAACATTTTGTTATACTGAACAGGCTTATTTGTCTGCAATAAATGCATAAGTAATGGTTTTAAATTACATTCGTTTCTACTTAACACACATTTTTGATGTTCTGGGGAACTGGGCCCATCTAGAGTCAACAGCTAAAGACTCCAGGTCTTTGATGTCAATGCCAAGAGCTCCTCCCCTGCCAGACCAACAAGGAGGCACTGCAGGCAGCCTGGGATGGGCTTGGCAGAAGGTTCTTGCTGCCCCAAAGCCTCCTACTATAGTGACAAGTCAAATCTGTCAGTGCATATAGGCACAGAAAATGCATGTAGAAATAAGGCCGTTAAATGACAGTGTTGTTATGGCTAAACAGTTGTATAGACAGTCTCTTACTCAGGAGAGCACTCAGGAAGAATTATTTTAACACTGGTAAGCCCTGCAAATGCAAGCACGTCTGTACGTCACAGGCCAGCATAGCTAATAGCCTTAATGCGGTGCCGTTCTGAAATGCATACTGGCTAAGTCGTCATCTTCCACCTAGAAAACAAACCACGCACAAAACAAAAATACCAACAAAAACCCCAAACCAGCCCTGCCTTTGGACTTGGGGTCATTATCACTCTGAACTCTACTATTACTTGTTTCAATTCAGTCAGCAATCATACAGACCTGATACCTTAACCAGATAGATAGTTTTTAGTGTGGGTTATCAAACAAATTTTTACTATATATAAAAATATAAAAGGATATAAATGTATGAATCATTTCTCTGGGCTGTTCACTTTTTGGATTCACAACATTTACATATAGAAACCAAAAAAGTAATGCAAAACCCCCACACCTACAATGACTGAAAATTGCAATGTTTGCCTCTTTAAAGCTGAGTCATGTAAATGAGGAGGTTCCGGTTTGTTGGGGGTTTTTTAAGCTGGGCAGAAAAATGTTTGAAGACTCTGGATTAGGGAAAAAAACACAAAGTTTTTGCAGAAACATACTAACTCCAGTAAAACATAACAGAATTGTATATTCTTTAGTGATGAAATAGTTCACCTAAGCAATTCCTAAGTGTCATGTAATTTAAGTATTTGGATGACTTTTCCAAACTTCAGGGGTTTTATTCTGGAAAAAAATGATGACTTTTTTTTAAAATTTGATTTTAAACCAAAGCTTCTCTGAAGCTTCTCATTACAATTTGATGGTCTAAGCATGGGTGTGAGAACCCAAGTCCTGCAGAAGCAGCAGCTGGGTGTGCAGACGTGAAGGGAAGGACAGAAACCGCACAACTCCACACACATTGGGAGCGAAGGCTCGGTTTTCCTCTCAGTGCCTAAGGTGGGATGCAGGTTCTAAAACAAAATGCCAAATACTTTTTGTTCAAAAAGAACTTGGCTCCTAAATCTTGGGTCAGATGAACTCTCCTACAGGTTGGAACCCGCAGTTTTTACGTACATAAGTTGTGGTGGCGTTAACAAGAGTACATGGCACGAAAAACAATACCTAAAGAAAATTGATTTTCTCTTTGCTGCTTTTTAAAGAGATGATATTTAGAAACAATAAAAATAAGGTAACGTATTTGTTTAGAGACAAACTGTGGACTTTCAGGCCAGAAGGCTGCATTTCCCTGATTTTAACTATTACTGCCTTCAAGGACAACGCCATTAGATCTTCCAGCAGCCAGAGGTGAGAACAACTGCTCTGTCGGAGATAAGATCATTGCGCACATCACTATATCAGACTCATTTGGTGCTGCTTCTAGAAAGCACAACAGCTCAGCTACAGTACAAAACTTGCTTCATCATGAGTTTCAACATTTTGTATACTCCATAAAAACCTGTTCTTAGTTGGGCCACATGAGAATTTTCTTTTATTTCTATTCTAAGTTACGTATTGCTTTTATAAGGAAATTCTTGATAATTCATAGTTAGTATCTGGAGGCTGGGGATAAGTGGACTTCTTTTTCCTTCACAAGAAATACCGATTTAGAAACTCAGTGGTGTCTGGACCCCTGCTAAGCACCGACTGCGGCACACCCCAACCACCACTGACTGCAGCCCACCCTGCCCCTAGATGAGAACAAACTCCTTCAGCGCCCTGGAGTGGATATTGGGGTTTGTCTTCTGTCAGCCTGCACTTACCAGCACTCAGTCAGTGCTGCCGCCCGCCGTAAACCATCACAGCCCCCAGCATTCCCTTACTTAAAGGCAGAGAGGAATGCCTAAAAAGCCTCAAGCAATTTAGGCAACTTCTTTTACATATAGCAGGGTCTCAGCCACATATCTAATGGGCTCAAAGCTGTGAGAATTCTCTCTTCTGCATCTGAGTCTGCTCTTGTTTACGCGGTTAGGAACATGCACACATCGCCCACTGGAGAAAGCAGCTGCTGGCTTGCAGAGGCTTCATCACCCAAAGGACTCACCAAGTCTACGTTGACAGGAATGGTTTTTTTGGATGGGTGAAAACAGAGGAGGAGGCCTGGCTCCAATATGCGCTAATTTTCCAATTAAGAAAACAATTCTAGGCTGGCTTTAGGATTCCCACATCAGTCCCATAAGGGAAAAGTGAATTGCCATGAACAGAGCCTCCTTACTGTGCCAGCAGCATCAGCTCTTAAAATTTATCAAAGCCTGTAAATTGTCGTTTAAAGGGAAGATAACCAGTTAGAGTTCCTTAGTTATATATTTGACAGAGTTGTTTTCTCCCAGCAGTGTCTCTGAGGGTGGAGGAGAAATAACAGTCCTAGCTGTTAGGAAAGCAAGAGGATGCCACAAGGGTTCTATCAGCCTGCTAGGGAAAAGGAATAAAACTACTGGGCTTCACTCATTTTTTTTTTTTGTAATGCCACTGAGTGTGAGGTGGAACAGCAGTGCAGCCCTAACCACCACAGCTGAGCAAAAGGATCATTACAGCTACATTTCCAAGAGGCACGTATGCTAAGGATGAGTGATGGTCCCCATGTGTTCCAAAGAACCAGCTATGTACAGACATACAAGTATATATACACACACACACAAAAAAATTATATATATCTAAAGGCTGAAGCTCTGGAGACCATGACAAACAGAATGTAAACTAAATAAAAAGTGTAGTTCACACGATATGAGGTGAAATTATAAAAGAGGTGAGATAGAACAAGGGCAGAGAAGTAAAGTTCACATAGCAAAAATGTTTGGGTGGAGTAAAATTAGTAAAGCATTTGTTTAGATTAGAGAAGAAATGAATATGAATGGGGGTTTTTTTAGTGACTTAAAAATCACAGTGAGATGGTTAAAACAAACAAAAAAAAGGATGAAGTGCTTGTAAGAGTACCCATAGCAACAGAATCAGAAAAACTGTCAGCATCTGTACTCTCATTAAGTTTATAAAAAGGATACTGATTCTGTAATTGCCTAGACAGCATAGCAACTGCCTCCTAAAAAAAGGGAGATTTCAGACTCATGTGAAAGAATCATTAGCACAAAGTGTACCAACGGGGTCATAATCCACGTGAGAAATTAAAGGCCATTAAAGGTTGCCATAATTGGTACCTCATACACAAAGTGGATCTACATCAGGCAGGCAGCCTATGCAGAAGCTCTGAGATGGTAACTCCCAGAGCTGGATGTATTACGTGGTCACAAGAGGTACATAATAAATTCAAGTGCGTGTATAGTGGAAGAGGTATCAATATCAACCTCCAATACTGAATGATCATTTATGTTAGCAAACCAGCAGAAAATCCAAATTAATCAGAAATTGAAGTACTTCTTTATACACAATTCTTTGACATATCTTCATGCCGGTTGGACCACAGACATCCGATTCCTAGGAATGCCAGTAAACTCACACAGGCACCCCATCAACATGAATCAGGAAGGAGTTTCATGTCTTTCCACTAACATTTCAGCTATGCAGCTGGATATCCACATCTTACTGCTGGCAGTAAGTAGGATAGACAGGACAAGTATGAGTGGCTGATCAGACAGGAATTAGAGCATCTTTTCCTATTACCCTCTGCAAAACTTACTCTAAAAACCTGTGTCAAAGTTTGCTGGGGAACCTCTTGCACCAGCTACAGAGCTGTATAAGTAATTCCTGTGTTTGAGCCAGTTGCTTACTGTTCAACCACAGGCAGTCTATTAATATTTGTTCCTTTAATTATTGTGATTACTTAGTATTCACTGCATCATCTCTACTACACAGAGCATACCTAAGTAAGCAGATTTCTGCTGGAGCTCAGTCAGTCGGTGCAATCGTTCTTCATTCTTGCCTTTCAACTGATCAACATCGAGGCTGAAGCTCGAGTGCAAAGAAAAGCTGTCAGGCTGCAGTAACGGTGCCTGGCCTGGTGCAACGTCCTCCTGCAGAAAATCCAAAAACGCACAAATCCTTCAGTTAAACAGCATCCTTTTTAAAAGGGCAAATAGCTACACATGCATGCTCTCAGCATCCATATCATCTAGCCACTAAGGAACCACAGGAACGGTCTGACGTTAGATCTGTGGTCCACCTTCATATTTAAGCCAATCCGGTTCTTATACATACAGCACACTCCAAAGCTTTCTGCTTTATTCGTCTCCTCTCCCTTGCAGAAGGTGGAAGCTGTGGTGATAAATTAACTTCTCCTAAGGCAGGAAACATTTCACCATTAGCACCTGGAAAAACAGGCAAAATCATTTTCAAAGCAATCAAAATACTAGTGTTCAAACACGTGTATGTTTTGAAATGAGCCAATATATTGTACGTGATTTAATCACAGGAATCAAAGGAATGTATTCATCAGGCCATCTTGCATGAAGCCAGTGATAATCCAGATGCGGACAAATTACAAGGTACCACAACAGCAGCAAGGGATGAACCTTGCCTTAGCAAAGGCAAGGAATATCTTGAGATACATATTGAGATCTCTCTTATGTAGAGGATAAGGCATTTCACACCCCACAAATCCATCACCTACCTTAATTCACCCTATCTTGTTTATATCTAGACCTTTAAAGAAAACGAGTACTCAAATGAGTACAGTATCTCTGCTTGAAAGAGAGAACACTAGGCAAATTGGAGGCATAAAAAGATACAACCATGTAATGAATCATGTATGTAAATATGTTACATGGAATGATAATGTTACATGGAATATAACAACATAATCAATGCCTTAATCACAAATCCTTAGTCATATCTTAGCCTTTTCATGTAATAAAGTGCTAGAATCTGTTCATACAAAAATAAATAACTAAATACATTTTTTATCATACCACTATCACATTACAGTGGGGGGAGTTTAATCTATTTTTATAATATAAAGGAACCCTAAGGTGATGTCTCTACTTCACACTTGTTTTGTCTATTTCCCCTTCCTTTGCTGATTCTGGAAACTACTTCAAATGCAAACTATTTCAAACAGATAGATACTTTTTTCTCTCCAGGACCAGTAACGACTGTTTGGGGGCTGCTTTATGGCTTTGCTGCTACTTGGTGTGGACAGTGGGCTCTGTTTTCTAGTTCGGTCCCTCTAGTACCTCCAAGAACAGAGCCTCCCAGAAAAAGAAAGGGCTCTGCTTAACAAAACCAGTACAGAATCCATACCACCAATTACTGTTTGTGACAATGAAGTCACCTTTTGGAAAGGCTCTTAGTCTAGTATGACACATTAAGTTAAAAAAAAAAAAAGATAAATGTGTGTAAAAATATATATACACACACACACAAACACACAGAGTACTGAACAATTCTGCAGCATTTGTCTGAAATGACATACTATGACATTAAAAATAAACCACAACTGTGGAAAGAATGGGTTTTTCCTTTCCCAGCAATTTGACAATAAATTTTAATGACATATTTTATATCATTCACGAGTTTCAAAGATCTTAAAATGAAATTTTAAAAGTAACAATTAAACAATTATTTGGGTTGAAAATTGAAATGCTTAGGTTTGAAAAATAAATTTGATTGATATCAAGAAAGTTCAGAGAAACAAAACAGGTATTTTAAAAAATTCTTTCACATTGCCAGTTGGTTCTTCCCCTAGAAATAAAAATTTTATTCCCCTCTCCTCTTTTCCCTCCCCCAGTCTCACCAAAGATACTCATGCTCCCGTCACAAATGTTTCAAGTAAAAAAATCAACACATAGTTTTGAAATGGTATATGGCTAACAAACCACTTCTCAGAATTCTACTTACAAGATCAGTTGAACTTCATTGTATTCAAAATAGTGCTGTTACTCAGAACACAAAAAATTGTTTAATCGTGAATTTATCACAACAGAAACAAAGTACAAACTAAAGAAGAATTTATTTGTACCTTCAGTGTTTCATCAAAGTAAGAAGCTACCTGTTCCTTTAAGCACCTATCATTCAGATACTGCTACGCAGACGTGCTTTCAAGTCACTGCGTTAACAGTAACAAATTCTAGGGTTTCAAGTGAGGCAAAAAAGGGAAAAAAATTGATAAACCTCTTTATTCCTAAATACCTCGAGTTTCTGAGCCCTAGGAGATAAAGACAAATTCATTTGTAATGCTGACATCTGTTACAAAATTGAGTTAGATTTTAAACCCATGTCAAAAAAAACCCCAAAACACCTAAACCAGAGGGTAGTGTTAGGCTCTTCGCAGGAAATGAAAAACATTGTTAAATACAGTATATAAATAAGTATTTCACAAAAGACCCTCAGACAATGTGATCAGCCCAATTCACAGAGAAGGCAGCCCACAGATAATGAGGTTTTATTTTTCATTTCAGGGCTGGAAGTCACCAGATTCATATTCAGAATTTTAATTGCTATTTATAAAGCCCAAGTAATGCAAAGGGTAGCAAAGTTTTAGTTAGTGCCTACAGCTCAGTATTGGAGAACATGCTTTTCAAAAGAGTCATAAATGATGTGGGGAAAAAAAGAAAAAGAAAAAAATAAGGGGGTGAACAGTATCATAAGTTAACTCCATCACTTCACTGAGCTGCAAGAATCAGCTGGAGGGGGAGAAGGAGGAAATAGAAGAGAGGACTATAAATATCGTGAACCTTGTGAAAGTGGTGAACAAAACCAAGGAGCCCCCCATTACGCAGGTGGCAGATTCAGAACAGATGGAAGGAGATACTTCACACAAGGCATAGTGTGGAAATTTATCCACACAATACTGCTGATGGTAAACAATTAGAGGGATTCAAAAATGCTGACTCCGATTCAGAGCACTCCGCTGTGTTGCTGCATGCCTTCCCTCCTCATCATATTCTTCTCCATGCGCCTATTCTGGCTACTGTTAGAGACAGGGTATTCAGCCAGATTATAGACTGATGGACTTTCCTAAAGCACCCTTCCATCAGTTGGTCTGTAAATAATAAATAGTATTTCCTAACCTGAAGAAGAATGTATTGCAGGCTACAGCGAGCACCAAATGCACTGAAGAAGCCTGAAAGCCCCATCATGTGCCCTTCTCAATGCCGGGTTATGTCCTGTACTCCAGGACTTGAACATTAACAGAATAAGCTTGAATACATTTCAAATGAAAAATTCTGCTTTTAACCAAAGCCAGAGATAACAATCATCGGTATACAGAAACGTATCTAATTTCATTAAAAAGCACTTGCAGGAAATCTACTGCATCTCCCATACAGCAAAGAATAAAACCTTGTAAGATGATTTCCCATAGATGATTGAAGAAAATTTCAAGGTACTGTAATGCCTACTAATGGAAAATAACGCGTAGAGGCCTGAGCTGGTTGGGTTTTTTAAGAAAAGAGAAGATAAGTCCTAGCCTTATTATTTCTAGTGACTGGAAACAAAACACATCTGAAACAGCACTCTTACATACACGCATATAAAGGTTGAATAAAGAGACATAAGACAATGTGAGACACAATCCTCTACACAAAAATCTTAAGAAAACTAAAAATCATCTACTTCAGATGATTAAGAAGTGACAATGTTTACAAGTATGACGTTGCAAGTTACGTGAACTGAAGTAATGTGTGAACAGCAGAAAACTGAGTAATTTAGAATGATTCACTATTTTATACCCATATAATCATACTTAAAATCGAGCATGCTTATAAAACAAATGAATAAAAATGAGAAGAATCACTGGCTGCCCAATACTTTTATATTTCACTATGGACAGCTCGTAATTGTAAGCTGTGATTGCTAATAAATTATTTTATTTGCTGCGGAACAACAGAAGAGCGTTGCATATTCTAACATTGTAACACATTTGCTGAACAAATACTAGCTTTTCCTTATCCAAAGCTGGGAAGGTGTCAAAAAAGCTCCTTGACGAGGCTAACATCCCAGTCAGAGCACAATGAGCACAGAAAGATGCTTTCTCACGAAAAGATGTGAAGTGGTATAAGGTGAGTGAGCAGCATCATTAATTTTAGGTGTGACCTACACAAAATTTACTGCAGTACAATTACATAAAAATATGCATTTTAATTTGGAGGCATAATTTTCTAGTACTTTAAAACAATCACCATAGCTACACCCACTGCAACTTTTAAAACAGTAATAATCATTTTAGAGGCACATCATTAGATTAAATGACACGTTTGTACATTCATAACATGGTTAAGGGGAGGTATAAACTCACCGATAAAAGCGCTATCCGATTCCAACAGTGAATTTTTGAAGAATTCATTAGATTCATTCCTGAACTACAAAAGTGAAACAGAAGACATGCAAATTCAGATGCCTCAATATCCTTCTGGGGCCAAATTTTAATTAATGTAAATTAATTAACTTCTGCAAAGCAAACAGCAGCTCTACAGTGTTCTGTACTATTCCTTACTTTATGGCTAGAAAAAAAATCTATACATTTTTAAATAACTCATGTTCTCTTTAAACATCAGGGTTTTTTTTTACTTTTCTGTAGTAATCCCATTTGCTCAAATTGCCTACACATGGCAACCGTTGTGGTGATTTGTGTAACGCAGACATTTCCATCAAGAAATACATCCTCATCACTCTGCTTGAGTTTCAGAACAGTCAGCACTAGAAGTGAGCTTTGTACCTAACGTTTGTATGAAGTATTGATCAAATGAAGAATGATTCCTTATGTTTCACTTATCCCACCACATACAATCTTTGATATTAAAGCATTAAAATAATAAGTTTCTTCATAGTAATAACAAGCACTAAGAGTAATACCTCTAGTTCACTGCATAGTTGCAACCATTTGTTACAGAAATTCTACTATGGAATAATTTATGTTGAAAACCACTCTGAAATCAAAGCAGTAGAAACTATCAGAGGAAACAGAACAAAAGAAAACAATTTTTTTTACCGCAAAGCATTGCCCTGAAGAAGAATTTCAGGCAATAAATTGCAACTATAAAATGTGCTAAGGTGACTTTTTTTTTAAATAAAATTGTTTCACTTCTGCGTGTAGTTACAGTATTATCCTTGAGGCTAATGGCTTTGCTCTTGCAGAGTCTTCCATTTTGTATGGTTTCACATTCCCACGAGACACAATTGAACTCTGTTATTCTGTGGGTTGGGTTAGTGCAGAACTCCAATCTGATAGCACTTTATTGCGCTCTTTTCACCAAGTCAGAAAATAAACGTCCCATTTGAGACAACGGATCTGATTATTCACTGCCACGTTCATCACTTCAGCCACCTGAATTCAGAGCAACTGCTTCTGGCTTGGAGTTCTCTACTAATTCCCACCCCCAGCAGCAATCTAACACCATATGAATATAAAATAAGTACCAATGAATATAAGAAGGGACTTAAAGAATCAAACGATCTCTATATACAAAGATAAACAACTTGTATGTCAAGTCTAAAGAAGCCATTACTCATTGTATTGACAAGCAAGAGAAGTAAATAATCTTGCTGTCTTGTTACTTAAGTGTAATTCCTTTCTCCAAATCTGTGAAAGACAATATTTCTCACACTTGAAAAAGGCAAAGTAATATAATAAAAAACTTGTTTTATTCTTACCAGTCCCATGGTTTGTGGATTACCGTCAGAAGCAGAATCATCTTGATCGACAAAAACCACATAGACAAGGGAGAAAACGATAGTATTGACATAAAAACAGTTAATACTAAAACATATTAAAAGTTTTATCAGAATATTATTACAAAAATGAAGACCACTATACATTACTTCTTTAAAATTACACACATTGTAATGAATATTTTTAAAACATCTGAATGCAATGTTTATTCCAGTTTCCTTATGTCAATTTAAGTAGAATCAGAGAAACCTGACAGAACTCAGTAGCAGATTATTTCTAAGAATGCCGAGCATGTGCAAGCCCTTCTTAAGGCTGGGTTCATCAGTCTCTCCCAAAGAGCAAACATACGTTTCACACTAGAACTATATTGTTCATCCCTAATAAAAATCAACTGTTTCCCATCTTGTTCCAAACCTGATGTTATCCAGAAAAAGGAAGCATAACTATTTTTGTGGCTACTGAAAAGCAAATTTTTTAAGAAGATATAATCACACTTCATTAAATGCTAAAATTGCACTAAATTGTGCTGAATTCTGAAAAAGTTCTCTATACTGCAACAGTCAGAACTACTTTTGTGCTATGCTTACAACAATATTGTAAACACTTGTTATAGAAAGGTCATGTTCAAGTGTTGACTGAATAATGTAAAAAACATCAATTTGTGGGAAGGCAGCATGGTTTAAGCCATCAAAGCAACACATTAGGGCACAAAAGATTGCTGCATGAATATTTGGTTTCTCTCTTTCACCCCCCTTATGTTTCGTTTGTTGATACCTCAAGACCTTTATTATTTGAATTACTGCACCTTAAACAATATCCAGTCACACAGCTAGCAAGAAATGTTTTTTTTCATCATATGTTCTGCACACTGCTGAATCCTAACACAACTGGAAGACGGCACTGAGACAAAACACTACGTTAAGCAACTTCAGATGAAAAAGCATTTAAACAGAAACTTACTTTCCAAAGTGTAGCCAAGAACTCAAAGTCAATGGCCTTCTTACTATTATAAACATTATCCTCCCTTCCCTAGCATAAGTATTTTGGTTTTCTTGCCATCATCTTCACGTATAAATTTTATACATGTCACATTTTTCTTATATTAAAAACATTTGTGAATTAAAAAAAAAAAGTGGAAGTTAATGGTATTCAGCATCCCAGCGGTTAATAGTGCTAAACTGCAACACTTTAAACGCCACCTGAACTTCACAGCTAGGACACCAAAAAAAAAAAAAAAAAAAAAGAGAGAGAAATCTCCCTAATTTATAAATTTTTATTTAAACTTGCTATGAACCAAGTAGAAAAACAAACCAATACTGTATCAAATTTCAAAAATTAGAGAGCCAAAAATGACTTATTTTTTCCATAATTAGGGATCACCTGAGCCATGTATTTCCAGACCTCACTTTGGTTTTTTGGCATTATTTTTAGTGATCTATCAAGAGCTAGACCAGGGGAGTCAGGAGTCTCATTTATATGTAGTGAAGCTAAACATTACAACAGTTTTGTAGTTAAAACTCACCAATACTCAAAAAATATTTATTCTATATTCCAGACACCTTCTTGCTAGGAATAGGCATGTTTGTGTAGCTAAACAGTTGTATTTATATCAACAGAACTCAAGACTAATGATGTTCTCCCCTAGGTGGGACAACTCAACCACCAATCTGACTAGCAAGAAGGAGGGTCACAATAAACTCTGTTAGATGAAATCAGTTCTCTTGCCTTCTGTCAGGGTGTACGAATCAGAGCAGGAGACTGCAGAAAGCCCCAAGAGTGAATGTACGCTCAACATGCTGAGCACACCGCGTTTGCAGCTTTCAAAGAGATGCTGAGAGGTTGAACCAGACAGCAATCATTTCACAGAGTACAGTACTTGTCTAAGGATAAAAACCTCAACTCTGGAAAGCACAGAGAACCATCCTGTAAGTTAATCTAACAATGATCCCATGCACACTGGAAATACAAAGAGGCAAAACTGAAGTTACTCTTCTTCGGTTTAAGTCTTCAAATAAAATATTTAGTAAGACAGTTTTTATTTCTTGCATCTCTGTCTAGCAAACTTATTCAGCGTGTAGCTGACCTCCTGTCTAGCATCAAACCCCATAGCACACGGGCTGTCACTCCTCCTGGACTGACAACCAGCCCATTCCCGATACGCTTCTCCAGTCAAGCAGAGCCCAGCACTGCAGCGCAACGACATCAAACCTGCTCCTGTGCCTTTCCCTCCCATCCCTCAAAATAATAATCATCCAGAAGTCTGCAAAGGACTGCTTTATTTACAGGGACACAGCAAGCATTTAAAAAATTTGGGACATTTAAAAAATCATTAGTTTCTCAGGTTATAGTTCCACTAATAGTCCACATATTTCTCTTTTACATAAATAGAAAAAAAAAGAAAGAAAAAGCATATTAGAGGGAAAACAGTATATAAAGCATGTAAGGTAAAGAACACATATATAGTAGGGAAAAAACAGGTAAGCCTTTGCCACTACAGGCTATAATACAACATTTCGCCCACAGTACAAAAATACATATTGCTTTAATTCATCTTTCTTTCTGCCTTAAATCAGACAATAAAACCACTCATCTATTTTCAGTGAGAGGAAGACAATGAACTTGTCTCTGAGGAAAATAAACTGAAAATAGAGAGATACATGGTAACTAATTAATTCTCTTGCTCAGTACACAGTGACAGACTATAAAGTTAAATGATGTTGTAAAGCAGTAGGAGAAGGAAAGAGAGAGGAAAAGCTGCTCAAGGACCCTCTATAAGCATCAATGGAAAATCATTTTAGAAATCAGCTGCTTATCTACCAACTAATCTAAATTGTCCAAGGAAATGCCTCTTTAGGTTGTCACCATGTAAGCCTGCATTATCCATTTAGCATTAGCATATGTCTAAAATGACTGCTTGTCCTTAAAATTAATAAAAAAGGCAAATTTGCTTTCTACTTGGTGGAGGTTCCTCTCCAAGACAACATTAAATTAAAGCCTTCTCAGACTGACCTATTGAAAAATATTCTAATGGCGGAAAACCAAAACCAAACCCCGCACAGATCTCAGCTGAAGCTAGTGAATTATTTTTCACAATTTTAGTCAATCTCACAAAGGGGAAGACCGAAGACAACCCTATGCATTCCATTTAGACATTAAATGATATTCAAGAGCTTGTAATTAACACAGAAAGCGGTATAGACATGCTTATTTACAACTGCAATGTTATGTTACCCATAAGCGATATTGCACACATTGCTTGAACACCAGCACATCTGTCCGAGATGGAATAGGAACCATCTTTAACACTCACCAGGGTACCAAACAAAACACCCTGCAACTAACTGTCACCCTTCACATCTTGGTATCAGTTTTGTTAATCCTACTTGCATATGGGTCTATTAACAGGTAACACAAACAAGCCTCAAAGCATGACCAGACTTTTCTCTTGCATTTTTCTGAAGTGTGAAGCACGAGTTAAATTACTTTCAGGGAACCAGAGAGAAACAGTCACAGTAATTAAAAAGGCGTTCAATTTTTTTGTGCTTTACATTATGACAGAATTTCAGCGTTCTGGTGTTTTACTGTTTTGTACTGCAGTGCTGACATTGAACTTGAAAGAAGTGAAACCAGAGTTGGCGTTTTTTAATTCTTATCAAATACAAAACAAATAAACAAAAATCATTAAAATGATCTCAGACCGTTCATTCCTTACCTTCTGTTTCTCTCCTCATTCTCATTCTGTCAAGCTGCTTCTGCTGTTCTCTCAACAGTGCCTGCTGTTGAATCTCTAGAGTCTGGTCATCTTTTGGAGGATCAGGATACATGTGCCTCAAGCCCATACGTGTTTCAGAATCTAGAGCAAAGATATGAAATTTAAATTTTTCCCTAAACCAATGTTTCTGAAAAACAGTTTTAAAGAACTAGCTACAGATACAAAGTCATAAAAAACATTAAAAATAATGGTGACAATGGCCAAGAGGATGAGCCACTTTAGCAATGATTTTACAATTTTACTATATTAAAAATATATTTTCTGGTAAAGGAGAAACAGAAAGTTACACAGAATCATAATTTGTTGGTGGGTAAAAAAAAAAATCAAATTCAGTCTACTTTCAGTAACATCATAATATCAAATGCATAAGAAGTTAAGAAGTTTAAGCAGCAAGGACTAGAAGCTAGGTGAGTGCTCCGAGTGGTAACTCAGCATTACAGTGCCGTGAATTGTGTGCATTTGTACATACATATAAAATGCTGTCCACGGAGCATGTTGTGTATGGGCACTAGCTGTGAAGAGCCTTATTTTTATTTTTGTCTTTAAATCCTGGGTGGCATGGAAGACGGAGGAAAAGAACAGATGTTTCACTATCTTTCTTCATCAATAATAGTAAGATCTACCTGCCTTTGTATTTAAGTTCATTAAATTCCCAGATATTCTGTATATTGACGGGATCTTGTGTCTCCTTTGATGAAGGTCGCCTTACTGGAGCCTGCAAACGAAGCCTGGCCATCTCAAATATGTCCTTTGGATTCTTCTCTCTCCTCCCACTTCAGAAGTTTGTAAAACAAGCAGAATACAATTTAACACTGTAATGAGTTGGGTGGAAATATAATATTGATAAAGCTCCCATCTTTTATCCTTAAATAAAGTTATCAAAACAGGAAAATAAATTTGAAAGTAATGACACTGCATATTGTGTTATAAAAAGGGATAACCTACTTAAAATAAAAAAAAACCCTCGTACTTTATGGAGTGGAACTAAGACTGATGACTGTCTCTTCCAACTAATTGGTATGATTAGCTAACACATTTTGGAACCAAACAATTTTTTTAAATAAAAAGGGCATGGTTTTCAATAAGAAAGTACTTCCACAGCAGTATGCTATTCATAAGCATATTCATCAGCAGTAGTACTGCAGTTTACAGGCACAAATTATGCCCTAGCTAAAAAGGTAATGAGATAAAACTGTGCCTTAGACACCTGCTTTGGACCACTCTCCAAGACGGAGTATTGCAACTTCCAATCTTACCAGTACAGCCATTCTTACACTAAACTTTAGTAAGATTCTTGGAAAAACCCCATACACATTAGAAAAAATGAAGAAAAATTTATATACAAGTTCTATCTATATATTTTCATTTCACTCACGTATATTAGCCAACTAATACTAGCTACTAATACACAGTAGCTTTGAGTTCCTGTGCAAAACCTAACTTTTAAAACTGAAGATGAAATTCTTACCGTGTAATTGGTACATCATCGTCACTGGCCACATTTAGCAACTGTTCCTGCAGTCGCCTCTCTTCACTACGAAGCTGTTTCCTCATCTCTGATAATTCATTTATCACATTCTTTCTTTCCTCTGGAATTTAACACAAATAATTTAAAAATAAAGAGTGTCAGAGACACTTTTCTGTCTACCTCATAAATGTGAGGTGAAAAAAAAAGATATAATGAACTGTTAATTAAAACAAGGATTATACAAACACAAGAATCGCAGCATTTCATACACTAGAAATTAGGTCAGAGCTTGTATTTTGAGACAGCACAAGGACGAGATCCCATGAACAGCAGAAAGCATCCAAACTTCAATGGAAATGTTTCACTGTATTTAAAAAAGGAAAAGCTATGAAATACCAGCAAGTGGGTGCTGCCAGTAAATAGTCTTATTTTGAAATTAGCAAATCTACACAGTCCTCAGAATCCCAGAGGTAGATGACAGGAATTGAGGTGGTATCAGCAAGTACACCACCTCATTTCTGTTTCCTGACTCAAAAGTGGGATATCTGTCTGCTCAGTGCAGACTCTCTTAAGTGTTCAGGAGTTCTAACTTCAACACTTATTTTTAGTATGTGCTTATGTTGACTTTTTAGACCTACTTTGGGTCTAAGCTGGTTTTTTTGGTCAGCACAGCACTCCTCCACAAGTTAAAACAGTTTCATAAATTCCTTATTTTCCAAATAACATGCTTAATAATTTGATATTTTACTGACTTTTAGTCTGAGTCCAGAACCTAGCATGCAAGCCAGTTTTACTAGCTTAAATCCTCAAACACAAGATCTAATTCCTATGTCTTTATTTCTCTCATGACAGACGGTGCGAGCCAATCAATTTCCAAGAGCTGCATTAAGAACCACTCTGCCTTCCATGTAGTGCAAGAGCCAAAACTCCCCAGAATGGACCCAGGTACTGACTGCTGGGGCTTAGCATTTGTAGGACAACATTTACTGTTACATTCCACATGTTGTTTCTTTTATACTTGTAAAAAAGAACCAGAAGAAAAATTACTGCTTTCCACCTGCATATTGCCAAGATAACGAAAATATAAAGAACAAAGGAGATCCTGCTAGCATGTCTGAATTTTAAAACCACCAGGGAAGGCTAAGAGGAACAAGCAGAGAATTAGGCAGATTAGCAAAGGAAAGCAGAATTTAAGAGTTAGGACTGCAATGCTCTACACATTGCTGGTCTCAGCCATTACTCAGCCAATCCAAAACTCTCCCATTTTGCAATGTTCTGGTCACAGTGTTCACCAGTGTCCCGACTGAAAGATCCAGCACTTCCTGTGCAGACTGTTCCATTATCAGAGCTTTTACAAAAAAATATTTCCTGACGAAGACACAAAATAAATGCATCTTTATTTTGTATTAATACTTCAGACATACCATACTAACACACTGATAATACTAAGACAGAGAGAACATCCACATAGAAATGCAAACTTTATAAGCCTATTTCTTTGATGGGAAGAAAGAGGACTGTAACTGAGAACAATTTCATTGTAATAGAAAGTGAGCTTGCAATAAAGACAATACCTACCGAACGCACGCAACTGATTTCTTCTAGCAGGGACAGGTGGAGAAGGAACTCTTGGTTGTGGAGGATCCTAGTGAGCATAATGAATATGAGATGTTAATATGTCAAAGGAAGAAAATATAGCAGACATAAGTACATTTTATTTCCTTATTTCATGTCCAATTTACACTAACTACCACTACTACTGTAAGACAGAATAGTAACCTTACAGGTTGTTAATGCCTAAGGCTTTTTTAAATCTGATCTTTAAATGTATAATCCAAAATACTATGATAATACCTACAATGCGCTATTCAGAGATCTAGACAAAGCTATACCACGT
Organism: Theristicus caerulescens; assembly: GCA_020745775.1. Classification (NCBI taxonomy): domain Eukaryota; kingdom Metazoa; phylum Chordata; class Aves; order Pelecaniformes; family Threskiornithidae; genus Theristicus; species Theristicus caerulescens. The sequence goes on along the minus strand of CM036558.1, from coordinate 130,230,091 downwards.
ACTGCAAAGAGACAGAAATAAACTGACCTTCCCCCAGAGCATTTTAACGTTTAGGGAAAGCAAAAGTTTTAAATAAGGTTTCAGGTCTTATTTAAAACATTTTCTGAAACTGCACTATAAAGTATTTTGCCGAATTACCATTTTCATGGCAAATTCATTTTTTAAATTTTTAGCCCAGTTCATACAGACAGTTGATTAAAAAAAACATTTCCAATAAAAAGGCAAAAGTGTAGCCCGAGATTCAAATATCATAGATTATTTAATCTATTCTTCAAAGGAGAAATTTACTAAAAAAAAAAAAAATTGTCCCAGGGAAGATTAAATAAAGTGAAAGAAATTAGTGGTCTCGGGACCACTACTGCAAGTCATTCATGATGTGAAGAAGAAAGTGAAGTGTATTAGGAGTTATAATCTTATTGTACCTTCAAAAACTTAAAGATAAAACAATAATGTCTGTAGCTAGGAATCAACATTAAACTTCATGCCTGAGCTGAGTTCTCTGAGTGAACACAATGAGTTGCTAGATCAGATATAAACTTTCTTATGCTAAACCTTGCGATCGTTAGACCCTTGGTAAGGGTCTGGACAGAGTATGTACACTCAAAAATGAGGTGCCCATCTCTACAAAGAATGCACATGCAGACAAAAAAATTAAAATAACACACCCCAAAAAAGTTTCTTCAGTACCTAGAATAAACCTGAACATTAAATTTCAGAGCTACAAGACTGGCTAGTATAAGGGCTGTCTCCAGTTATTTGTGGTATTGCAGTAATAACTGGCAAACATTAAAAACCTGGTAGGATTTCATACACTATACTGTCTTAAATAAATCAGTAAAGTTTACTATGAAGATAATACTTGTGCATAGTAAGATATGTGGCTCTCAGCAGAGGGAATCCTTTCTTCTTTCCTTATTGATTTGTTCTGAAGAGCAGAAACAATGGGAGAAGGCTGCCTTGAAAACTGCAAGGAGGAAAATAAGACTGAAACTACATTCTATAGATTCTGAATAAAGTATTATTTCGGACAGGAAGAGTTTTGTTAATATTTTTAATTTGACAGAAAAAAGCTTTTGCTTATCTTAATTGAATTTTTTTGTATTTAATTTGCTTTCAACTCTTACTGCATAAAATTATTGCAAAAATCATTTAATGTGATTTTATTTTCTACCTACAGTAATTTTTTTCTATCATGTAATTTTTTAAATTTATGGTTAAGTTACATATCTTTTTTTCCTCTAGACACTTCCATTGTATCTGTCCATTTTAGAGAAATGACATGGAGAAATTTCTAGAAGAGAAACAGTTCTACATTTGACTTAGATTTTGTCCATCAGAATTCTATGTGATGGACTTCTTACATCACCCATGTCAAAGGAAAATAATTAAATTACAAAGAACATCATTGTTAAAGGCAAACAGTCCTCCAGTCCTCTAAATTATATAACTTTATTTTTATTTGTATTTGGACCTCAGCAAAAGCAGGCCACAGTACTTCACAGCAGATATAAAAATCAACTATGGAGTGCAGCTTGCTCCTATTTATCTTGATTTTACTACTTTTTTAATGTGACTTTGATCAGCATGGTAAGTTTCCACTGTAGGACGTCCAAGTTTTCAATCAGCTGTTCCCTGTGTGTGCGCTAAGCGTACCATAGCTTGATAAACTAAGAGGGGAACAACACTGAAGGTAGAGGTCTAAGAAATCATGCAATTTCTTTAAAATTCAGTTCTTTTTAAAAGTTAGGAAAAATATTTGTATCTTAGAAAGTCACTGAAGCATACCATCTTTTTTTCCTCTTCCATGTTTTCTTTCTCAAAGTATTGTCTAAGTTGTTCATCTTGCTTTTCTTCTTTTTCTTTTCTTCTTTTTTCTCCCTCTTTTTGCCTCTCTTCATCTAATCGAATTATTTCTTTATTTTTCAATCTTCGCTGTAACATAAACATTATTAGTACACAAAAAAGACTCAACATTATTAAAGTTTTGCTTTGTTTTTCTTTGAGAAGTTAAAATTACACATCAGTGATTAGTATGAAATGAAAAGCATATTTCATTAGGCTGACTTCAAGCATTCAAATTAAAAACTATTCCATGCAAATATTAAAAATCTGCAGTCCTGGCTCTGCTAACATCATTTAACAGAATTCCTAATAACTTCAATAAACACCGGTTTGTGTCCCCAGATCTGCTGCCAGTTAAGGCTAAACTGTAGGAGTCACCTCCAAAAATTCAGATTCAAACAAAACATACTGCAAGCATGCACCACCCTATCACAAGCCCACAGAGAAAATTATCATCCAGTCTCAATTTTAGTCTTCTGCCTGTGAAAAGCAATGATACCAGTTAGCTTCCTACTCTATACTAGACCAGCTCTATTATCCAGAAGACAAGACTCATCCAACTAACTTGCTCATACTAGGGAAGAAAATCTACAAGATAAGCTAAGTGTTCTGTCTTAGAAATCTTGAAGTCCTACATCCTGAACTGATCTTTCATAATCCTGCAGGGTACTGAAAGATTCTTCCATCTCTGATGGCCTTGTGTCCTTTTCCTACAATTATTTATGAGATTCTGAATTATGCAAATTTATTCAATATTCCAAACCTGATAAATACAGCTTTTGGGTTTGAATTGAATCACAAGTTTACCTCCATGAAAAGTATTCATTAGATTTGCTTGGCATTCTTCCAAAACAAGCAGTATTCTTATCTCAAAGATATATCCCGGCCAATTCAAAAAAAGGTTTTACAAAATCTTCCTGTATAGCTATATTCAGAATACAAATAATTCCATGAGAGACAGATTTAGGAGGCTAATAAAAAAAAAAAAAACCTGGTGTTTTTTTTTTTTAATTCACCAATTTGACAAAGCTTTTTATTGGCCTCACAAACAATTTGCTTTAGAAAGGAGGGCACCACTGTCAATTATAAAACTACACCATTTTTCTTAGAAGAATTAACAGTACTTCAAGTTGGTAGTATACCATAAAGAGTGAGAAAAATGTGCTAGTTAATACTGACAGTTTTCTACCTCTCCTCTGGCTAATATAGACCCATTTAAAAACAAAGACCAATTCACAGGACACTTCTCGGTTTACCTTCTTAATCTAGAGAACAAACATTACAAAGGGTTAGTTTAGGATGGAAAAAAGTCAAGGTATCAAAATACTACACCTCCTCCTCTTTCTTTCTTTTCTCTTCCTGTTCATCTTCATATGCTTTTTGAATTCTCATCCTCTGTTCAGCTAGTCGTTTTTCTTCTTTTTCTTCTTCCATTCTAAGTTTTTCTCGCTCTGCTTCTTCCCTACGTCTCTTTTCTTCAATCTGGAAAATAAAGCAAAGAAGTATTCAACTGTCGATAGCCATCAATAATCTGATGAACATTTACCATCATGATCTTCTATGACTTTTACAGCACCTACTTGCACAATCAAAGATTGTATGGAGCAACTGAGAGAATTCAAGGGCCAGTCTTACATTTCAGCTTCAGAATTCCTTTAAAATGAGATGATATTTTTTGGCCACTATTTACGGAACCACCCTCCAGTAAGAACACTAATTATAAATGCTACTAATAGAACCTGAATATTTCCTAACACTTACTCTACTCCAAATGTGCTGGAATAACACTTTTCTTCACTGATTAAATAATGGAAGATGGGAAAACCAAAATGAAAAAAGACATGGCAACTATCTTTTTCCTTTCTACAATTATAATATTTTTAGACACAGCGCTGACTTACTGAAGCCAAAGGTCTGCCCATGCTTTATTCTTTCTGGTAGCACTATACATGGAAAAAAACCTTGATCTTTTCTGTTTAAGAGATCCACATCAAACTACCGTATGACATTCATACTCTTCTAAATTATCTAGGATTTCCTTGATATTTATATTTAATTAAATTGATATTTAATTCTTGTGGCATAAGATTATATGCAAAGTATTATGGACAGAAGACAGAAGCTGGTAGAAGAACAATCACATATCATATACCCATCAATAAATAACTACACTATTATGGTCTCACTGATCACCATTTCATTCTGATGAATGTCCATTTGTATCATACAGACTTCCAAGGGCAAACATCTTTGTTTCTTTACATATTTATGTATGCAAACTTGTACTGTATGCACAGTTTGAGAACTCAATACTATATTTAGAGAGCTGTACTTAGAAAAAAAAGACAGAATCTAGATTAATGAAGCCAACTATTAATAGCATCACTTTTATAAGCATTTCTTACATAAGGCAAAATCTGAGAGACTCAATAGCATACAGCTCTTAGTACACCTCTTGTGTATAGAATTGGCTATGATTGCATAAGGTCTTTGGTCGGCAGTGATGATTTACTTTGACTGTAATCCATCTTTTTAAAATGTATTCAACCAGATGATAACTGGTGTGCGCATTCATTCACCTGTAGACGAAGAAAGTTCTTGTATGACTCTTGTCGTTTAAGATGCTGCGGAGATGGTGGTTCACCGAACACATTACCTCGAGCAAAAGGAGAGGTCTGTGCAAATGTAAAACCTAAGGGGGGGGAAGTTACAGACAAAAATCAAAGTAAATTTAAGATGGCAAGCCAGAGTGAAGAAGCAGGAATCTGAGACACTTGTTTCAAAAGGTAGTTTATGACAGCCATAACTCAAGGCTATAGCTGAAAGCAGCTAGGATTAAAAGTTCTTACGTTGTCTGCCTAGACTACTGTCAGGTTTTAACTGCTCAATTAATAATGTCCAAGCGAGTTGTCTTTTTACAAAATAACACCTATAGAAGTCATATATTCTACTATCCAATCTGCAGTTTAGTATCTAAAAATGTTACCTGTAAGTTAATTAGAATAGCAAAGATTTTACATCTCATAACTTTATTGCTTGCAGTTACTCTGACTTAGCACACATAGTTCTGTTCCTTAGGTTTATTCACTCTTTAAAAACAGAACATCCTAACAGAAAAAATATTTCACTAAAATACACTGGATGCTACAAAAAACAAAGTCCAAAACTGGCAAATAAAATTCTAAGCAGTCAGAAAATTGAATTCTGCCAGTATAAGGTGCCTTCCATGTTATGAAGTTTGAAGTGTCAGGTCTCCTTTAACCCCGAGTTATGAATGCGTCATAACCATACAGTCCCAAAAGCTCTAGATAGGAGGATTAACTCAGATACCAGACAGAACAGGTTTTGCAGAACAGGATCCCTACAGGAAGCAGAGGAGAAAGGAAGTAAGTAAAGGAAAAGTAGAGTAAGTTGTGTTAACTTTGCAGCTGACACAGCACGTTCTTCATTCATATCGTGTCTGCTCCACAGGACAGTGCCTCGAGGATGTGCCGGAGCCATAGCTCCACTGAGCTGAGATGAACACAGCTGTAGCTGTTCTCATGTTGCCCCCTTACATTTCTCTATATGGTGATGGACCACCCAAGTCAAATGAAAGCAGAAATAACACACGCTTATTGCCATAGGAATGCACATGCTTACTGCTATAGCCTAGCCTTAGGAGCATGTGCTTGCATACCAAGGAATACACTTTGAGGTTAGTATTATTTTTCTTTACATGGAATCACTGCTTGAATCCTTCCAAAATATAACTGAATTTACACGTGGCTCTTTCAGGATGGATTTACTTCACATGGATATATTCCATGCAAAAAAGCAGAATAAAGTTTATATACCATTTGAAAGGCACGGACACAAGACAAGCAAGTTACTATGGAAGGTATCAAAGAATGAACTTATTGTGTACCAGCTACTATACTGCAAGTTCCTCTTTTAATGGGGTGGTGTAAAAAAAAAAAACAAACCAAAAAAAAACCCCAAATAAAACAAAAAAACAAACAAACAAAACCACCAAAACCTACACAAAGCCACTTTACTGCCTGATTAATCAAACGAAAAGTGCAAGACTATAAAGTTCCCATCACTGATCTATACCACCTCCTGATCCCAAAGTAAGTGATCTAACCAGGGGGCTCTTTGCTATTCTGCATTATTACTTTATTGGCCTTGCCTGTTTCACTTCTTACTAAATGGTTAAATATACACTGTATTAGGGAGAAAGAACAAGAGAGGGGACAGAAGGAACAAAAGAAATGATTCTACAGACAGTGGCCAGGACACTGAAATGCAATCATGCGAAGTAGATCCGTGCCCCAAGTACTATGTAATTCTTTATATAGAAGAGCAACAGGAGAAAGAAAAGCAGCATATAAGCTGCCTTGAGGAGACCACCACCAATCCTGGCCTTTGCCCATCCCAGACTAGGGACAGGTCTGGAGTACCACAGTGCTCTTATTTACATGTCTCACAAAATGTAAGAAGAGAAAGATGCATTAGTTTTTAAATAGGAAAATAAAATAAAATCAAAACCCTAAAACTTGGAGGCAGTGCACAGGTCTGCATATGTACCCCATTCACCTGTAACTTTTTAGAACTTAGTAACCTAGTTACTGTACCAATTTCATCTTAACCTGTAACAGCATCCATCTGCTGACCCTCCTCCTCCTATTTCCATTTTCTCTCCTACTGTACAGTTGTATTTTACTGTGTCATTTGAAAGTAAAACAAATATGTATGAAGATTTGATTAGATAACATTGAACCTGGAAAACTAATATACTGATCCTGACTGTTCAGTGCTAAAACAGTTACTAGTTATCATTACTGACAAGACAGATAAGAAAATACATTTGCAGTGCACACAGTGACAGCAATGAAGAAGTTTGGGAAAGAAGAATGATACTGACTTTGCAGGTAGAGAGCACTAACACTACCATAGGACTACTAGTAAGGAGTAAAGAAACTAGAGAACTTTGATCACTAAGACCTATAAATAATTAGAGCTGTAATACAGTATTCTTAAAAACCTGCTATTTTATTTGTAGGTGCTTCTGTGTTCTCAGGTCTCGGGGAGGCCAAACTTAGGTCAACAGATACAATAGCCCTTTTATCTTCATACAGTCTTGCCTCTGGATTATGATATGCATCTTCATTTTGCTTGTGCATCATATTCAAGTCCGCTAAAGGAAAGGGGAAATAACTGTTTATAATATTTTATTCTTATAAAAGGCACGTTTCACCATAGATTCTCAAAAATACAGGGATTTTTGAGCAGACTATACTTTCCCTGGGCATACCAACTACGGGAACAAAAAATTTAAGCAAAGAAAAGAATATAGAAGCTATAGGTGACATACTAGTCATTAGGAATTAACTGATTAAAAGATTTATTTTGTTGGTTTTCTTTTGCCAGATTCTTCACAGCAAACCTCCCCACCCAAACCTGCTATGAAATGGAAGGATAAAGAGCTCAAAGACAAAAATGACTGACAAGTCTGTGTTGACAGGCATGTATTTAGAAACCACCCCTTCTTCTATTTCCTTAAAGCTGTAAAATACTTTTGAGTTTAGTATTGGTATTTTAAGTACTGAATCTCTATTTGATTACTACTAAGGGTGATAAGCACAATTGAACCATTAAAGTGTATTTTGGTCTTCATGTCTTTAGTAACAATCCAGGTGCGGGCTTCTGTATGTAAGCAAAACAATGTCATCCAACATTTTCACCACAATTTACATGATGTTTCTCAGTTACAATACAAATCCTGATCAAAGATGTTAATTTCAGCTCATTTTGAAGTGTTACCATACTATACCTAGAAGGCTCGTTTCTACTACTACATAGTTTTCAGATTACCTTTTTTAAATAGTGTTTCTGATCATTATGAATTACTGTAGTCATTTAAGCACACAGATCCCAAGAACTTACATTGCTCTCTGTAAAGCAGCCTTTGCTTACATCAGAGTCACAAAAGCTATTTACAGACATTTTCAAGAGGATAAAAAGACAAGTCACACTGCATAAAAAAGAGACATGGCAGAAAGCATGTTATGTTTCACGACATTTGACTCATAGCTTATCCATCATGCTGCTGAACTATGGTGGGAAAAATAACTTTACATGTTTAATTCAGGAAAACAGGCTAAGAAACGTCTTTCTCTTGGTTCCTCATTTACAGATGGAGATAAGCTTCTCAGCAGGTATATGCAGAGCTCAGGCTAATATGAGACCCCTACATTTTACTCTGACCCACTCTACTCACACCATTGTAAAGCCTAGAGAAAGAAGCCAGATACTTAAATGCAGTGCCTGAAGTTAGGCAGTGTGAACACCTCTCTGCTCTGGCGATAAACACAAGCTTAGATCTTCAACACAAGCTTCTAAACTTATCATTTGGGCACACAATCTTTAAAAAGCACTTAAACTTTACCCCCTGCCCTCAAACTACACTATGTATTTAGCCATATGTTACTCGCGAGCCATAAAACTGAAACTAATTATTTATACATAAACTGTTATCCAGTAAGTGTTCCGTGCTTTGAAAATTCTCATATTTTATTACCAGGAGACATATTTTAAAAATCTAATCAGAATTCAACATCATATTCCAATAACAAGAAAATCAATTTGTCTCACATTAGAAATCAACAGTTATAAAATTGTACAACTTGCTCACTCAGATGCTAAAGGCAAGAATGAAGAGAGCTAGCGCAGGCCAAGATTTTGAAATATACAAATCTAATTGTGCCTACTGAGTACTATTTTTATTTTAGATAAACTATTCCTGTAGGGTTCACTAGGAACCAGGATCAGGAATTTGAGTTTTAATCTTACATCTATCTCTGATTTACTGGAGGGGTGGATGAACAACTTGCCTGGATCATAGCTATCTCCCAGCTCACTACTTTCATCTTGTATAAAACAGCACTGGGAAAAAAATAAACCTTAAAAAACATTACTGCTGACTGCTATTTATGTAGCCATTTACCAGCAGTGTTACTTGGGGAAATTTAAATATTCCACTTAGCTTTATATATTTGTTCAAACATGCTTCCATTTTCCATGTCACAAGTAGAGCTTTCTAAGCCTAGAAGTTATTTTAAAAAAGAAAAACAATAAAAAAAATGGTTCCTGGAAAATGTTTAAATAAAAGTCTTCACAACAGACTTTAGCACATTTGTATTGCAGATGATTCTAACAGCTTGTTTTCCTCCTTCTCCCTTTACTATTGCATTGTGTCTTCACTTACAGTTGACATATCCTGTGTTTCCCATTTTGTTCAAACTGTACTCTTCGAATGATTCTACAGAAATCAAAATAATTACTCACTTGAATATTCCTAGAGTGCATCTGCTTGAAACAAGTACATCTACTTGTCAATAACAGGCTACCAGTGTTATGAAACAAGGAATAACATATCTGAATAGAGCCCTTACAAGAGCAAGAAAACATGAATCTTGAAAAGACAACCCATAATTTTAGCAAACATACTTATCAGATTTCCTTTTGCATCTCTGAGAGGAGCACCACCACCACCTTTTCCCCAGGGATTGTAATTCCTCATTTCTGCTTCTAACTTGGCTTCGTAGCGTTCCTTCTCCTCTCTCTCTTGTCTGCGTCGTTCTTCTCTCTCTCTTATCTAAAAAACCAAACTGAAGTCAGTTGCATAAAAATATCACATTAAGTATAATTTTAATAAAAAGTTAACAGAGCAAGCTGAATGCTACCATTACCCATTCCCCCATCTACATCAAGCAAATTGCAAACATTTCACGGCCTATACTGCAACAGCGATTGAACACTGTTGTCAAAACGTGCACATCCAGTGGTGCATAATCACAGAGAAACATACAGACACACAGTGTAAGACTTCGAAGTTCCAGAAATGTTCACATCTGACACTTGCAGTAGATCAAAAGTCCCGTATCTTTGGATCTTTGCTACAGAAGTTTATACTGCCTGAAAATTAAACAGGCAAAATTCTACAATACTACAGCACTTGCTTCTCTCAAGCTGGTGTATTTTGTTTAAAAAAAACTTAGACTAGAGATGATATGAGGTAAAGAAAGACTCCTAATAATAAATGCCTTAATAGAATGTTACACAATTCTATAACCATTCATGAAACAGTTTTCTGCAGTAATACGTGACGATGTATGCAAATAACACAGAACTGTTCATACAGTTTGTTCTGCCTTTTCTTCAAAATCAGGTTACATTTACATAACTAAGTCTCCTAGTAACTTAATGTAGCATTTATAAAGAGAACAGCTGTTTAAAAAGTCCATCTTCTATTCAAAGCTTTTAAAACATTAGCTACTATTTATGTAGCTGAAATATATTAACGTCTTTTTCTTAAGTTTTTTTCTTCCGTGCATTAAATAAACATTTCCCTTTATCAAGTAGTCTGACAATTTCAGAAGAGATACAATGAGTCAACACAAAGACCTGTCTAGCCCCTTCGATTGTTTACAAACATGGTCAGTAAGGTTTGTCTACAGGAAAAAGAAGCACAATACCTTTCGTTCGCTTTCAACCCTAAGCAGCATAATAACTTTGAAAGACTGTATCGTGCCACGTTTATTAGACCTTTATGTCAAAATGTGCAGTCTCTCATATGGCAAGATAAAATTTACTTCTTAAGACTATAGTGAGAAAATGCCTTCAAAGAAGCGTTAAGTGCAATATCAGACGCTGTTCCTAAATGTTTATTTTATTCTTAATTTGATGTTGATTGGCAGCCTCTCCTTCATCCCTATGCACAATCATAATTAGAACTATAATATTTTTATAGCAATTATTTACCTCCACTGAAGAAATGCATAAAGCAGAATAAGATAAGAAAACGTTAGTGCCACTCAACTGGGTTCTAGCAAAATCTCTTCTGAAATAACATGTCTTATTATGGTCAAATACATTTTATAAATATAAACTCCCACAAGGTTCAGCAGCAAAAGGCCACTAAAGTGAGTAGGGGACTAGGATGTCTACTGGAAGACAGGAGACTCAAGAAATTTGTCTAGTCTATCAAAAAAGAAGCTGAAAAGAGAGAAGACACCACCTACAAACACACTGGAAGTAAACATTAGGGAAGCTTTTGAATTAGTATCCAAATGATCATGAAGAATTTATTGAACTTAGAGTGTTCCTAATAATTATAGCAATAATGCTCAAAAGCAATCTTTCAATAGGAATATCAGAGCAATACAACTCATTACTTTTAGGATGCAGGATCTTATGTTTATGAAAATAATTATATAAAACTCCATGCCTGGAACTAATCTGTGTGCTATCAGTCTTAACATTCTCTCTGCCTCTGACAAACAAATTGAAGAGCTTACTGTCCACCTGAAGAGCTAAAATGAGCTAAAGCAGGGTCAGAGGAATGGGAGGAAGGAAGTGATGAAAGGAGGGAGAGTTAATAAAGCTTTTTGCTTGTAAACTAAATAAATGTGTTTGAAAGAGTACTACAGTTACAACCAATATATGTTAACAAGTAAAAGAAGAAAGCGTCAGAAGGTTTATTACTCAGTACCTGCTGCTGTAATTCTTGTTGATAAGATAATGTTGCCTCTTTAGAAGGCTTTGGTTTTTCTTCAGAAAATACTCCTATGCTTCTTTGTCTGTCTCCTGTATTCCTCTGTCCGGTGTTACTTCTGAATTAGAAAATCACATATATAAAAGGAAAACATCATAGGGTCCAGATGAGGGGGGAAATTAAATATATATATATATATATATATATATATATATATATATATCCCTGCCTGAAATATTTAAGAGCTGTTGTTTTCCACAGCCTGGCAGTTTATAATCTCAAACATTTTTATAAATCCATATAAAAATAGTTCACTGGATTATTGTTTAGATAGAAATTCTTAATTAGAAGTTTGAAGAGTTGTCTTTAACACATTTTATTTCAAAGGCATATCCGTTGTCAGCAAAATACTCCCAACATGAAAAGCATATCAATACAAATAAATACAAGCAAAGAATATGAATACAGATAATACTCACACAGATTGCTCTACTGGGGCTTGGCCTAAAGGAGGATCCAGATTAGGTGTGGGTTGCATTCCCATCATACCTGTACCATCTACCCAGTAAAAAAATAAATATTTTAAATTTTGAATGCTCAGGTATAAATATTTGCCCTTACTTAAAAGAACAGAGCTCACTGCTCAAACTCTGTGACTGCAGAATTACAAACAGGACTCTCAACTTCTGTACCAAACTTAGCTAATGCTTAATGCCCTCTAAAGCAAGAAATACAACGCCAAGGTAGAAATCTATTTCTTAAATTCAACTAAATCCCTTTAAAATTTACAAATGTCTTCATTAACATATTCTACAATAAACTAACAAAAAGAAATAACTCGCTTAACGTAACACTTGTCTTCATGCTTTCCAAATGTGTCCTCTATTGTGAGGGAGCCCCATTGCCTCCTGCAGAAATGCAGTACATTTGGCATCTGTACTCTTACTGAAACAGGACCTGCAGCACTCTGCCACAGCAGGGCTTAAAATTACTGCTTGTGTTCAAGACAACAAGAGATGCATCTCTCAATTTCACGCTTTCAGATTTTAAGCACCAGCAATATTCCAGTTTGCGACAACAAGCTTTAACACAACTTAACTCTCATATGTGAATTTTAAGTATCAGTTTCTTTAATACTCTAACCTGTAAGCCATTTTACCCTAGAGGTTATATTGATACAAGGGGGGAAAAAAACCAAACAAACAACAAAACACCAATACAAAAAAAACCCAAAACCAACCCACACCAAACAAGCCCCTCAAAACCCCCAAACTTCTGTGAGTTAAAACTGTGGTCTGAAAATAAGATTATAAAGAAAAGGTAAAACACCATAAGCTATTACATTTCAAGACAGGGAAAAATTTACACTAGAAAAAAAAAAAATCTAAAAACTTTTGCTCTTAGATCTCTAGCATTCCCAAAATTCCCCAATGCATACAAATCTTGTTCAAATCAACCAGTAAGAAAGTTATTATTGCAAGGGTTTTTTTCTCCTTTATTTTAACTTTTCTATGAAGGCAGCAAAACAACTTTTTAAAAGTATTTCTGGTTTTTCCTCTAAAAAAGCAAAAAAAGCAAAAAAAACACCAAACACCACACAATTCAGTCCCTCCACACACACATCACAGTTGTTTCACTCGTGAAATCATCATGAAGCAGTCAAAGGGTAGATAAAAAAAAAGGAATTCTTAAAATAAAAAGTTTGATTACTTCATACAGTTCCTTTAAAAATATTTAAAATTATATCTGGAATTTTAACAACACCTAAACATGTAATCAATTATAATATGATTTAAGCAATATTAGAAAATAATGTTTTGATTATCAAAACTATAAAGAAAATGATCTGAGAAGAGTAATGGCTAAGTAGCTGAGACTAGAGCTTGTTCAAGTGATGAACAAGATTTCTGGAAGCCATAGGCCCTTTTGCAGTTGAAGAAAACTACTTCATTCAAAACCAGTATTGAAAAAAAGCCTACTTTTCATTCAATACATATCTAAGAAATGGGTTTAAATTGCTGTTACTAGTTCTATTCTACTTTATTCATCATTTAACTAGATTAAAAGCAGTCATTTGAATCACTCTAACAACCAAACCACCTAAAATCATCAACTTACAATATGCAAGATTGGGATCCAAAGGATTCCTAACTCCATAAAAGTAATACGCGTCATCATAAGGCGTTCTATAGTTGTCTGTCAAAACTGGTGGTGGAGGTGGTGGCATCGGTGCAAGCCTTAAAGAATAAAGGAACACAATTTTTTGTTTTGTTGTACAACTGAAAAGAGAGATCATTGAAAGAAGAAAGAAAGGAAAAAAGAGAGAGAGAGAGAATTCACTATAGAAAACCTCTAGATTTAGCTCAGCCCAAGACCTCTCATTAGTGCCATGCAGGAACAAGATACAATAAGCCTCAGTAGGAAATTAACCTTCTCTTAGGGAGCAGTACACTAACTCACACTATTCCAGAGATCTAAAGAACATAAAACAAGCACGCCTTCTTTAACTGGTTCAGTTAATGATACTTACTGGTTACATCAGTAACAGTAAATAAAACAAGCCAAGGATTAGTCTTTGGTCAAAGGGCAAGTGGCACAGCACAGCTTTAGCCACGTGCCTAAAGCTCCTTCTCTCTCCCAACACAGTTTAGTCTCAACCACAGTGTCTAGTGGAAGCTGTCCTTGCCTACACTGCATTCCTGAGCTTAGCCCTGGGAGACGGCTTAATTGATAGGGGCCAAACTCATGCCATACCAGCCTTCTAACAATATGGACACTGCTGGCGCGTGCCCCAAGCACATGCCCAAGCACCCTCACAGCGCGGTTCCATATTACAGCCACGGACTTCATTTCTACAGCACAATTCTTACGCTACACAAACATCCACTAAGTAGTAATAACATGCTTAGCACCAGGCATATTTAACATGCAAAACGAACATGACGGTGAAACACCTGGGTGCTGCTATTTCACCAAGAGTGCTGGCTAGCCCCCTGTGAAAGTCTTCATTCACCGGAGAGGCTGAAGAGACAGGCACCGGAGTTTGGAAAGCCACCCTAGGCCTTTCAGGAGGTACTTTCTCCGCAGAAGCTCTTGCTGTCAAGCCAAACTGCTTCAATCTATTTGGCTGAAGGCAGGGGCAGAATAGAAAAAGAGAGAAAAAAAGCAGTTACCTTGTTATTACTAGGAGATACTCTGAACCTCCATTTAGGCTGCGTTAAACACTTCACTAGGTCCCAACTAGCTGTTCAAATTTCTAGTAATTGCATTTTTTTTCTCCCAAGGAATTATTGGAAATCTAATACTACAAGGAAATCCAGCATGTTTATCACAGATTTGCAGAATCCAGCCTCTATGGCAGGTTTCAGGAAGTATATGGTTCTAGTTATTATCCAGGAAAAAAAAAAGTATTTACAGTTTTCTGTAGTACTGCCACCAGCTTCTTACACCGACAGTATTATCACATTATGCATAGCAAAAGTTTCTAAAATACAACACCCCCCCACACTAAAATAGCTAATAAAGAAAACCCAACACACACTGAGACTTTTTCCAATAAACATTTCCTTGCAATACTGTTATTTCATTTTGGGGGTTCCTTTGATGTTATCAGCTTTTGCAAACACAACAATTACAAAATTTTGTGGGTTTTTTTTAAAGTATCAAATGTTTATTGATAACTGGCAGCCTCAGAAAAATGTCAAAGGCAACATGCAAGCAACACAAAGGCATGCAAGTCAGTCAGTTTCAGAACTATCCTATCACACTCAGAAAGCCCTTATACCAGCTGCTATGCATAAATATTTTAATGTTTGTTTAAATGAACCAATCTAATAGAAGACCAGAAAAAATTCATACATTGTATAACAGATTTTTTTCCGAATTTATCAGTCCTAACATTGTAGTGCTTCAATTAACATGCATTCAGAGAAAGTAATACCAGCCACCAGCTAAATACTAAATATCTAACAGCAAACCATATACCCTACAATATGGAAGTATTTCAGCAAAATATTAAATCTTTACCTCCTCATCACTTAGCTGCAAGACAGTATATACAAGGCAGTTAGTACTCACCAATCATGAACTACAGCATTAAGATTAAAATTTTCAAAGTCTACTAGACATGAATATTTGTTCATAACATTTAACTTCAAAATTCTAGATGTGAATACAAAATTAGATAATAGATATGAGCTGCAGCAATTGAAAATTATAAAGCAGTCTACAGACTTTTTTTTTAACTTGTCTTTTCAAATCCAGTGAGTTGAGCAGGAGAACATTTAAAACAGCCTTTCTCACTAACAAGTTTCATGTGAACTGTTGCCAAAGTGCCCCAGATTTCAGCTCTGTAGCTAATTTCACATGTGACTATGGTATTCAGTTCATCCTGGGGATTGTTTTCTTTTAAACAAGCAGTACATACAACAGTCTACATTTATAGATTCTTAATCAGGCATTGCTATTTAACCAACCTGTAATTAATCAAGAAATCCACCTAATTAGAATCCCTCCCCGAGAGGCAATTTAAAGCTAACAGTGACTGCTGCTTAATGAATGTAGCAATTCTACTTAATTGAAGGCTTTCAGCTAAATTAATGGTTTTAAAACATTATACATGCCCTGGACTTGCTCTGGATGTAATTTTGTTCCTACAACAAGCACTTTTCAGTCTCTGACTAAGATGCGTACAGTGTATAGAGTGCTTCAGCACAGCACGCTTCTGCCTAGTCAGCTTTTATTAGGCAAAACTGTCTACACTGACCTTACAGCCTGCTGTGCCAAAGAGCCAGCATCCTCTGCTTGGTTTTTCCTCTTTTCCTGCCTGGCTCCCAGCTGTACACTCCACCCCTCTCCCTTTCACCATCTGAATCCCTGATTAGCCAACTGACCTCTCTAAGCCAATGAAAGCAGCAAAAAAGATTCAGATTTTTGCCAGCTAACCAAGCTGAATCAGTTCGCAAAAGGGATCAAACAAGCACCACAGATAGTTCAAGCAGAGAGGGCAGGAATGTGCAGCCACACCACTCGTCAGTGTTCTCCCTCCCCGTGTAGGAGTAAGAATTTTGATTCAGCTTCGTTGCTTATCTACGTGCGTTCTCAGTCTCCTGCCTCACATGCTGACTAACAGCATCTTACAGCTATTTATTCATCTTCGTTTTCTAGAGCTCCTTTAATTTCTGCTGAACTCTCCAGAAATGGCACAAGTTTCTTGCTGTGTTGTAGCCTCCACCAAAAAACATCACCATTGATAATTTAAACTAGTAACCAGTTAAATTAATAACCAGTTTATTCTTGCTTGATAAAGTTACCCATCCTACATCTCCAACAGATCTCTACTGCACCCAAGATGCAATGGCTTCGGGCACTTAGCAAACACACATGCAAATCATGCTAGTTCTGTGACAACCAGTCTCCTACTAATGTTACCAGTGCTGACAATCTACTCCTTCATATATGCTAATCAAAATTCTTAGTACCATAATCACCTTACAAGGGAAGTGGAGACAGTAGTAACTCTGCATTAAGTCTTACAAGCAACACAATACTGAACATCTTGCTTTTTACAAAATCCCATAAAAATGCCTGTAATCCTGAACACTACATTTCATAGTTTAAAAAAGAATTACAAATTTGAAATTAAAAATTGGTACAATGAGATCAACTCGGCTGCAAAACAACTGGATTTTTTTTTTAATTGAAAAAGAGCAAAAAAAACTTTCTGCAGCATACTTTACATTCCCAAAGAAAGGTTACTAACTTGTGCATGTACAGGCTACCAGTGGACCCTAAGTATTTTTTCCATGATACCCACTGCTTGTACAAAATTTCCACTTGGTCACAGCAAAAGAAAATGTTCAATAACTTCCATGAAAATATTTTCCTCTTAAGCTGGAAGCATGTGTAATGAGTTACAGCTTTATCATCCTTGGCTTCAATTTTATTCTATGCTAATGACCTATTAGAAAAAAACCACAACATTTATCATTCTATGAAAGCCCTAGAGAGTTTTGTGACTGAGCAGCCAACAGTGTACATGTAACAAAAAAGTCTGTATAGGTGAAAGACAATCCAAGTTCCTTACCTTCTTTTCTGGGTCTCGAGCTCCAGAAGCAGCAACTGAGAGATCAAGTTCCTTCTCACTGTTTTTGTTTTAAAAAAGAAAAAAAAAAAAAGGATCAAATCAGAAAGCAGTAACAACTATACTCATTCTTTCAAAGCACAGACCTCACAACTCTGTAGTTAAAATAACTCTAAAACTAGAGGATAACAGAAGATGTGATTCCATTTGATTTCTTCTGGAGTCAGGGAAGGATATCATACATTATTTGTAAATAAACAAACTCTCAAGAAGTATCTGGCTATCATCTATTCCGCCTAATAAAAATCCAACCACCATAAAAGGACAAACCACTACATTGCTTTTTACTACAACCTTTCAGGACATTTCTTAAAAATTGATCTTTATTCACATTACAGCAAGAAGTTTGTTATAAACATATTGAAATGAATGATTCAAAAGTACAGCAATAAGTACTACATTGTAATTTCAGGGCTCAGGCTTGTTCAGCACGCACAATTTTTCATCACAGTGAAACCGTCAATAGTAACTTATTTTTAATTCTTTATCCCTTCACTAATATCACTTTGTGTTTTTATGTATCCATACTATCATTCATCAGGCAGCTACTAATAGGTAAGCAAGAAATTTATATTTTATTATTCTGCATAAACCAGATGGCCAAGTGCTTTGAAAGTGAAAGGTTACTTTCCCAAATTGGAGGGCAAAACAAGATTCATTTTCAACTTTGCGAAGTAATTAGACACTCCTCTACCAGCAAAAAAGATAACTTCAGTAAAAGCTTCTTTACCCTTAAGAAACTAAAAATAATTTTTTAAAAATGAAAAAAATCTGCTTTTTCCTTTGTTCCACTGAAAGCTGGTGAATTTGTTTATTAAAAACTAAAGCTCTCATACCAATGAATTTAATTGGATGCAATATTACCTTGCTAGCTGGAATTCCTTAGTTATGAAAATTATTCTTACCACGTTGAATTCATGAAATTCCTTTAAATTTCAGCCATTATGATTTAAAAATATAGTAACTTCCCATTACCGTCTCTTATTTCGCTGTTGCTCAGCCATCTGTTCTATCAGTTCTTGCCTGTATTTCTCTTTTTTCTTTTGGAGAAGTTCTCGGTCCTGGCCACCTAATGGAAATGACCCCACATTTGCGTAAATGCTCCACAAAATACACAAAAGGTACTGGACACAATCACCACATTTCAGTCAATTTAAAACATGAAACACAGCAGAGTATATGATCTGGGAATGTGCATAAGAACACTGGATCTTTACTGACTAAAAAAAATATATCTAGTTTTAATATGCAGTTTGTTTGGAGTATGATGATCAAAACTACTAAAATTTTAATTATTATTTTCCTAGTTTGCCTGCTTTTGTATAGTCCAGAAGCTACAAATTTCAAAGCTATGTGATACAACAGCAACTAAAAAAAGTTACTTAAATTTTATATTTTTTCCCCCCTAATGCTCAGCTAGGGAAGATACACTATGGCACTCCAAAATTATGAGGCACTGCTCTGGATAAAAATGAAAGTTAAAACTGAAGAAAGTCAAACCCGCAGGGAGGAAAGCAAATTGTTCCACTTTTAGGATGGTTCCCATGACTACTAAGAATTAGCAACGTATTGGCAGATATGTATATGTAAAAGGAAACAGTGATAACATCTCACATAGATTTTATGGAACCCAAAAAACTTTCAACTTGCGGTAATTCCCCCACAATAAGCTGAAAGTCTTCTATTATTTTAAAAACAAAACAAAAAACCATCATCACCACTTTCTATATAGCATAAGTATCAGACACAAGGACTCCTAACATACTTCCATACACAAAGTCACTGTGGATCTCCAGTGAAGTAGACCTGAACAATAAAGTGATGGAAGCTGCAAAGAAACTAAAACAAACAAAACAAACAAAAAAAAACAAAAACCACCACCACCAAAAAAAACCCATGATGCATACTGACTGAATTTTAAATTCAATTATTGTGTTGGGACTGTGAAGTGATCAAAATGTGCAAGACAACCTCACGGTTTGTGATTTTTGGGGAGTCTGAAATCACTTCTCATTTCCAAAAATTTCAAGCTTTAATTTACTTGATCTTTATATAAAATAGTTAACAATATTCTTCTCCTAACCAGGACTGCAAGGAATACAAATTCAGAACTTCGTGTACTCAAGTTACTACAAATGAGATGACTGAACAGATCAAAGAGACTGACCATTACACCACCACTGTTTTAATGCTGCCTTTAAACAGTTCCAAAAAATTGACCTGCACTGAAGATCAGGTGAGTTCAAATGTAAAAATAAATAGAAATTATTCTGACAACTTTTAGTCAATTTTTCCACAATTCAAACCTAGCTTGCCTTCAAAGGCTCCCATCTCAAGAACTACTACAGTTCTTTTATTCTTGCCTTATAATTTTCTGAATTTAGGTAGGAATGCTATGTTTTCAGCAGTATTTCTCTCTACTACGCTCAATAATAATGTTCCCTGCTAAATTTTATGGCTACATTTAAGCAGTAAGAGATGATCAGAATCATTTGTTCTTGCACAAGGTTGTGAACAGTACCATTTCCCATATTTCTGTAATTGAAATTCGATACCAAGCCGTGTCTTTAACAATACAGAGGTTAATATTTCTCCTATATTTCATTTCATAAAAAAACTTAGGAATGTATCTGGGCCTTAAACTGTTAATGAAATCTAAGAAGAAACTTGAGCTCTTCAAAACTAATTAGAAAGCACTGTTAGAGTAAGGGGGAAAAGGAACATGTTTTTCTTTTTTTATTTTCTCTATGTAAATAATATTTATTTACCAGCCTTGGGGACAACTAGCACAAAGAAAAAGCTAATTTTTCTAGTTTTTAATTATTCCCAAAGAAAAATAAATATGCAAAGAAAGGCTAACTCAGTGTCATTAGTTAGGTTTTTATACATACCAAGAACAAGGCCTGTTGCATATGGCATTTCAGCTGCAGTCTTGGCCTGTTCATTAGCTGAAGAACTAATTTGTACCTGATTTCTGGCAAAGACAAAAAAGAAAATGGAAAGATCAAACTCGAGAATTTACTTGCAGTCTGTGTGAAACATGATAGATGCACTTACATCACTATGTGATACATTTATGACAAACAGCTTTCCTAAAATCCAAAGAAACATCACAAGCAAAAGAAGAAACCGCCTGGCAAAAAGGCATTTCTCACAGTTCTCATTTGCCTGCGGTTTCTGAAGCCATCAGAAACACTGGCTCAGTTGAGCACTTCAACAATGTTGACAGACTGCGTGGTGCCAGTCAAGAGTTTACGTAAGGGCTTTACAAGTGTTCTGCTTCTGCCTCATCCACTTCGATCACTTCAGGACTTGCAAAACCAGGACAAGAGGAAAAAAAGGAATTTTACAACTACTATCAAAAAAGGATTCCAGGTTATTCTAATCATTAAAAGTCTTCAGTTGGAGAATTGGTGATCTAGTGTTTCAAAAAGAAAACTAGCATGCAAGCTTCAATAGCTGTTCTCAAAGGAAACAAGTTTTTCTTGTCCTACTATATCCTAGCTGAAGGAAAAACTATCAGCCATTTCAGGCAACACATGAGGGATTTTTAGATAAGCATTTTCCTTCCACCATGATTTTGTAGTGCAATTATCAGAAAAATACACTGTATACCACACCTAGAATTTCCAGTTCTTGAGATCCACTGCACATGTGCTCTCTCCTTTAATTCATCTTCATAATCTGCAGGTAGATCTCTTACTATTCCATCCAGATAGGGCCTTAAAGAAATAGAAAATATTCAGCTATGCTTGCCTAAAAACATACAATCTGAAATGGAAGGTCTAGCAGTTTCATGCAAATGGATCCTCAGCCTGATTGCACACTGGACGGCAGAACCAGTTCTGAAAATATCATATGAGATTTCCAGAAATAATTCACTTTGCTAGCATTGTCAAGGCAGCTCTCTGCCTGGAGTTTGAATTCCCAAGCTTGCTTTCATGCAACCTTTATCTATTGAGTCTGGTTAAGGGTTTTGAGAGCTGAAGAGCATTCAGCATTCACACTGCATTAATTGAAACAGATCTTGCTGCTCTTAATCCCCAGGAGCCAACAAAGTCTACAACAGATTTCGGCACACAGCTATTGGGCAAGTCTGGTGAAACAGTTAATTCAGATATGAAAAGCTTCTTTAATGACAACCTACCCTTCACTACGCACCTGATACCATTTAAAAGAGAGAGGTGACTTTTCATCAAGATAAAATACAGGTAACAGTGAATACAAAAATTCAGGAGCTAAAATTTCAATCATCTAAATAT
The DNA here is from genome assembly GCA_020745775.1 of Theristicus caerulescens. Lineage (NCBI taxonomy): Eukaryota > Metazoa > Chordata > Aves > Pelecaniformes > Threskiornithidae > Theristicus > Theristicus caerulescens. The sequence continues at coordinate 130,208,307 of CM036558.1, read as the reverse complement.
GAAGTGAATTAATATAATTGAAACTTCAAATACTTCCAAAGATGCCAAAAATTGTATGGACACAAGGGAGCTTTTCCTGAAAAGATCTGGGGTAGTTGAATTTACAGGCTTTTCTTGTCTTGCAAATTAACTACTCTTTAATGAGGACATCAAGTTATCTTGATAAAATAAGGCAAGAATAGGTATTCAATGAAAAATAAAGTACCCAATAGATGCTGACAAAGTTATATATTTTTCAGAGCTGGACAGAGCCATGGACTTCCTATTAAGCAAACAAAAAAATACTATCTAAATATAGAAAAAAACCCAACTTATTCTTTTATGTAAAAAGATCCACAGCTTTGCCCATCTCCACTTTAAATAAAAGCCAATAATCAAAGGCAAAAGGGTGCAAGCAGATTATTAAATATTGATTTGGCATCTTAACAGCCCACAAGAACAACATGAAAGAACGGCATCCATCCTCTTGCTATAACATGATCTTCTTTCATGATCAAGAACATCTTTTTGATAATGATCAATCTGCTACTTACAAGGCTGGTCACGTAAGACTGAAACACAGTCGGGAAATAGCAAGCCTAGTCCATAGCGCGATGAAAGGATGCAGAGAGGAAGCAAAGAAACAAACCTTGGCATTCAAGAGGCAACCTTTTTTGTAAAAAGCAGCAAGCTTAGCGTGGCAGGCCCAGGCATGTTGGCCCAATTCAATCAAGAAGCTGTTGTATCCTGTTCGTAGGACAGACCTGGCTCCTGGGGATGGACTAAAGCATTCCATTCCTAAGAACCAAAACATTTTGCACTTCCTTTCACTTTCCTGTCATCATTTCTATTTGCTGAAATACGCCACAGTCCTTGTGCCTCCGCCAAAACAGAAACCTTTCAGAAAAGTCGTGTTACAAACACCTGCCTCTCCAAACTAATAAAGCCCACTTAAAAATATAAAAACTTTAATATGGCAAATAAAAATATTCCTCCTTATGAATTTAGTTTCTGTCATGAATCAAATGTGTTCTGGAAAAGTTGACTTTGCCTGAAATGTAGGAAAAAAAAATGCTAACTCTTCAGAAGCTGAGCTGCCAGTAACGAACAGGTGTGCATCTCCTTCTTGAAGAGAGACTGAATAAAGTTCATAAAAGGTTAAGTGGAGCTCCTTGCAAAGGAGAAAAAAAAAAGTACTAGGTTACAAAGCACATTTAATAAAAAATAAATAATGAAAAGTAATTAATAATCAATAAAAATTCAGCAAAGTAGAAGATACACACCAAAAAAAACAAACCTGAATTTTATGTACAAATTTAAGTTCAGGCAATTCAGGTGGTGGTCCAACAACTTCTTTTAAGAAGATGCACCAAGTCTGCCAATAACAAAGATAAGACTTTGTACAGATCTTTTGTACTTTCTTTTAAAAGAAAACTGGAACTAAAACTGTTTCAGAGGCCTCTCCAAATAAGCTGTGAATTGCTTAGTGATATATTGGTCACAGATATTTATATAAGCACCATCAGTGTTTTCTGGAATAACTAAGAACTAGTATACTTCTGTTCAACATGATACTGTCTACTGTTGGTTCAAACACCATCCTTGCTGATATTTTACATATACAATTCTGTATATATTCTTTGAGAAACAAAGTAAACCCTCAAACTTTATCAAATGGACATTTTTATTTAAAGATTAGACTCTGTGTCCAATTGCATTAGACAGTGGTAAACAGCTACCTAATAAAAAGAGGACATTCATCCTTCTGGGTGTTAATTAACATAGAGGATTAACGTTGCTGTCAGTCTCAAAAATACGGACATTTTAGTTATCTTTGTTAGACACCAAGTCAGGCTTCTAATATTTTTCTTTCTGAAAAGTTGTAGAACAAGAAGACCCTCCCTACCCTAACACCTCCTTTGCTATTTCTACCAATATTACACTATAGGATGGAACAATTTTTGTATTTTGCATTCTCTTCTCTGAATCTCATTCAGCAGAAAATGGGCAATCTTGTTCTGCTATCTATTTAACCACTGTTTCCATTTGCTAGTCTTTTTCAGAAACATTGTATGAATAAATACAGGCTTTTAGGAGCACATCTGAACATACAATCTGAAACTCTGAAATAACCCATTTATTTAGTCTGCATCTCCCAAATGCTTCCAGACATTTCATTTTCTCCATAGTTACTTAATTCCTTTACAATTTTTTTTTTAAAAGGCTGAGAAAGAATATCAAAAGCTATTTTTGTAGACAAGTTACTTTAACTCTATTGTCATTTGAAACTGGAAAAGCAGCATGACTTCATTCAATTTAGAAAACGCTTTTGCAGTAGAAGAGCATTTTAGGGTTTGTTTTTCCCAGTTATTAATTTGCGGTACTATCCAGAAAATTATCCCTGTAAACAATGACTCAAAAGATCATTTAACCAGTCCACCAGCAATTAACAATGAAACATGACAATAGTATTTAACACTGTTGAGAGTAGTACAACTTGCCTTCTGTTTTTTCTAAAAGTGTTAATTCTAGAAAAAAAAAAGTTATTATTTTTCCTAATAAGGGAAAGACAGTGGTGTTTCCTTCACTGAAGCAAGTGCATTAAAATAATTCTGGCAACAGGCTTAACACAAAGGCAAAAAAAAAAAGTGCATCTACAACACTCATGTTCCCAAGATCTGTAAAGTGAACAAATGAACACTCTTCAAGCACCTTTTTAAAACTTATTTATAAGAAACTCTACTGCTTTATTTCATTTGAATTTAGCTGTATAAAAAAATCTGTTTCAAGTTTGGTACTGTTTCACACCACAACCCATCTGTTTTTGAAAGCAACTGGTTCTTGCAATGGAATAACCGAAGGTGGCAAGACTGCCAAACCCTGAATGATTGGGAAGGTTACGCTTTTTTTTTTTCTTTTACATAAATGAGCTTGAAGGGAAAGATTAACAATTTACATCAAAGTAATCAAACTGATTTATCAGTTAACACAGTCAAGACTATTTAATAATGAACAGTACGTAATATCTGTTTTCCTCCTGAATGGTTTATCTAAAACACCCTCTTTTGTTTGGTTTGGGTTTTTCTTAAATGTTTATTCAAATTGTGTAGTTATTACTGAGATTAGCACCTATTAACACCATCAGGATTTGGTTCAACTATGCATATGTTTACAGTCTGCCATTTAGCAAGACATGCAGTAAAAAAGACGATTTTTTAGAATTTTTTTTTTTTACATTTTTAACACGTAGTGGTATATACCAAAACCTGAAGCTCAAACCAATTTTGGAATCTGAATTGCAAATTGACTTGCTGTAAGTATTACAGACTAAGAAAATACATGTAATCTTGGGTTCCCAGTGCAGAGGTTTGCTCTCAAATACTAACATGTTTTCTGGCAAACTACTCTTCATAAAAATGAATTGCGAGCTTCTTTTTCTGGGGTAATTTCTCTAGTATCCTTGGTTTGCCATAATATATAAAATGCTCCCTAATGTAGGATGTATAGTCTTCAGTACTGGTTCAATTTTTAAATATTTTTTCTAAAAATTATTGCAAAGTTCCTTTCTTTAAAGTAAGTGCAAAAATCGTGCTTTCACATGTGAATCTTGTCTAATTTTCAATGAGAGCAAACCATGGCTGTCAACAAGCACTACAGAAATACAGGAGAAAACAGAATTAAGAATACCTTTCAGCATAAAAAACACGGGGAGTTTTTCTGTCATAAGCGCTTTCACATCTAAATCTAGGGTCCATTTCTTCACTTATCTCAGGATCATAGTCCATTCTGTAGTATCTTCTACCAAAATCACGATTCTCATCAAGTCTGTGATGCTTCCTAATAGGAATTACAGATTGGCTAGCAAATCCACGGTGTCTTCGATTGGGAACATCCAAATCTTCTTCAAGTCTTCTATTTAATAGTCGACTTCTTAATTCAACCTCATCATCTAACCTATGATACCTGTCTTCCTCCAGCCGTCTCTTATTTAGCAGCTCTTCATAACCTTCTGTAGAAGTAAACGCATCCTTCTTGGGAGGTTCTGTACCCGTATTACAGGGCTGTACTTCTGTATGTAGTTCTGGCTGGAGCCTCGTAACAGCAATAGGGTTTTTATTCCTGTCCATCTCATTCTGTTTAATGGAAAAAAAATATTAAAAGATCTGAATATAAACAAATCACATTGAGCAAAAACTTGGGTTTGTATTTCTTCAAACAATCCCTAAACAGGTACTGGAGAAAAGGCAGGAAGTGAGCAAGAAAAACACTTCAAGGAGGGCTTAAAAGCTAGGGATTTTTTTTTTTTGAGGAAAAAAAAGCACTCTTTCTCTTATCTAATGTTTTTCAGAAGAATGGCTATCAACCCTGGACGAGCTTTTAACGAACTCCAATTTGACCTTCACATTCAGAGGTGCAAAAAATAAAAAAACACTTTGAACTTTATACCCCATCAAGAGACTCGATATCTTTATTCTATCCAGATTCAGGCAAGTCTGTAATACTTTTTACCTATGAGCACAACCTTTTAACCCGACCATTTCTTAATCTACTTCTTTGCTCCCCAGGAGATGTCACTATGAGAAAAGATAGTTTAGTGGATAAAAAACAACCCTATGACACACTGGACCAGTGTTTAATACACAGTTCTAGCAAACAACATGGTTTTTGGTAAATCCTGTAGTATTTCTGTGCACTAATCTTTCATCCGTGGAATAAAGATAACAATAACTCATACTTTACAAAATGTAATGAAAAATAAATTAAAGACGCAAATGACACCAAACTGGGAAGAGTGACCAATACACTAGAGGGTATGACTGCCACTTAGAAGGGTCTTGACAAACTGGAGAAATATGCTGGTAAAAAGCTCATGAAGATCAACAAATGCAAAAATTCAGCATCTGAGACAGAATAATGCCATGCACCAGTACAGGCTGGGCACTGACCATCTAGAAAGCAGTTTTGCAGAAAAGGCCTGGGTTAGCGGTGGGTAAGTAGCTGAACATGAGTCAGCAGAGCACCCTTGCAGTGATGACAGCCAACCACACCCTGGGCTGCATTAACAAGAGTGTCATCAGCAGGTCAAGGGAAGTGATCCTCCTCCTCTGCTCAGTATTTATTCAGTATTCCGGTTCTGGTGTAGTGTGCCCAGTTTTCCCCCCTCCCCATGGATACTGACGAACTGGAGAAAGTGCAGAGGATGGCTACTGAGATGGTTAAGGCACTTGAGCTCATAAATGAGAAGCTGACAGAGCTGGGTTTGTTCAGCCTGGAAAAAGAAGGTCAAGGAGGGTATGTATGGGGGCAGGAGGAACTAGTAATTGCGGTCTCTACCTAATGGGTGGTTACAGAGATGCCAGAATCATGGCTTTCAAAGAACCGACAGTCACAAGTTGCAGCAAAGGAAATTCTGATGGGATACGGAGGGAAAGAAGTTCAGATCAAGTGGTTAAAGCAGTGGAACAGGTTGCCCAGCGGAACTGTGGATTCTCCATCCTTTCAAAACTCAACCAGATAAGGCCTCACCAACCTGATCTAACTGTGAAGTTAACCCTGCTCTAAGTAGGGGACTGTACTACGTGACTTCCAGGGGTTCCTTGCAACTGAAGTTTATCCTATGACTATCTAAACTGTTGGATCAAACTTTTGAGGTCACATATGTTAATCATGAGACCCATTCATTTGACTCTCACTCCGAGTCAAATATCCCTCAGAGATGGAAGAACTTCAACAAATCCTCACCAGGTTTTTTTCCTGTTTTTTCTTCTATGACAGCAAAATTGTTTCTACACAAGAATAATAAAAATATAACATAAAGGTCAAATGGGATGACAAACAAAGCAGAAAGAAAAAACCTTGATTCCCTAAATAGATTTGATTAGATAAGTCAGCTGAGGAAACATAAATACCCAAACATGTAGAAAAATCTTTAGAGATTTACAGACTCACAAACAAGCTGCATTTTTGCCATGTATTTCCTAGAGAATCACTATTGTGTAGCACTCCAACCCTTGAAGAAGCCAGTAAGAATCAGATATTGAATTCCAACATCTAAAGGATGCCTGAATACTGCCTTATAGCTGTCTTCACAGATTAAAATAGTTTTCAACTATATGATACTCCAATGCACTTGGAGGAGATGATCTTTCTCATAACAAAAAAATCTTTCTGGAGACAGACAAGAAACATTCTTCTAGATAGAACTTATAAATACATGGGTATTTGCACTTGCCGACTGCTGTAAGAAAGACAATAAACTTTCAACTGTTATGAGTACAAGTCCCTTCATAGACTGACCCAGCTCTCACACTACTGTACACTTAAGAATTTCCATATTGAAAAAAAGTGGAAGGCCTTCTTAAATCAAACCTGCATTAGATGAGAGTTCCACATCATTGCAGTCCATCACTAAACTAAGGCAACAATATTTAAAAAAGAAAATTTACCCATTCTACACAAGATTTTATAATTAACAAGCAGTAGAGAGGCTTTCTCAGATCAATACATTGCTTCCAGACTACTAAAACAAAGGGTCTCACATCGATGTTAATAAGACCTAAAAATCCCCTGTTGATTGTTGTACTGGTTTTGGCTGGGACGGAGTTAAATTTCTTCATAGTAGCTTGTATGGGGCTATGTTTTAGATTTGTGATGAAAACAGTGTTGATAACACAGGGATGTTTTAGTTACTGCTGAACAGTGCTAACACAGAGTCAAGGTCTTTTCTGCTTCTCACACCACCCTGCGAGTGAGGAGGCGGGGGGTGCACAAGAAGTTGGGAGGGGACACAGCTGGGACAGCTGACCCCAACTGACCAAAGGGATATCCCACACCACATAACATCGTGCTCAACAATAAAAGCTGAGGGAAGAAGAAGGAAGCGGGGGGACGTTTGGGATTATGGCATTTGTCTTCCCAAGCAATTTTTACATGTGATGGAGCCCTGCTTTCCTGGAGATGGCTGAACACCTGCCTGCCAATAGGAAGTAGTGAATGAATTCCTGGTTTTGCTTTGCTTGTGTGTGCAGCTTTTGCTTTACCTATTAAACTGTCTTTAACTCAACCTATGATTTTTCTCACTTTTACCCTTCTGATTCTCTCCCCCATCCCACTGCGAGGAGTGGGAAGCGAGCGAGCAGCTGCGTGGTGCTTAGCTGCCTACTGCCATACAAATCAAAGGCCTCAGATCAGAATCTGAGTTCAGTTATACATGTGTCTAGCTCACTTTCAGTAGTAAAGACTTGTTTTTTGATTCACAAATGCACAGCACCATATACTGGACAGCTGCCTGCACTTGCCTTGCTTTCTCATGAACTGGACACAGTCTGAGGAAAAAGCAGCTACAAATAAAAGCTAAGGAACACTGTGTGGAGCTCAACATTTTGTTCAAAGAGATAGCTTTTTTGGCCAACATTTTTAGCACCAAGAACAATCCAGGGACTTGCTTCAGACATACAGAAGAATGAAAGCGTCCTTCTACCAGATAGACATGACTGAAGTAGGAATCAAGAACCACACTGTATGATTCTTAACCAGGAATTGCTAGATATATTAATAAAACTGTGGCCTAATTGAATGACATTCTTTTCTTGTTTTGTCTTTCTTTATATGTCTTAGTCAATGATAAAACAATTGACAAGATCATTTATGTTCTTCTTCGTATCAGCTTCAGTAAAACTCTATTACCTCTGTGTTTTTCTTCCCTAATTTCCTTAGCCTTTCATTCCATTCTTCTTTATCCCTGAGATATTGATTGTACTCCTTGTTTCTTTCAAGCCGTAGTTTCTCCTAAAACAGGCATTGAAAACGGCATTATAATTTTGCATTTTTGAGTAGCTTTTAACTTCACAGAACTACGGTATTAAATGAATACATGCAAGCTGTGTGTTTGCCCCCTCCCCCCCCCCTTCTTTGTGATGTACAGATAGGGCTTGAATTGCTTTGAGGTTTTTTGTTCGTTCTTGAACATAGTACTTTCTCTTAATCTGAAATCTGTAAGTAGAAGTCAGCTTCTTGGGCATGAAGTCTAGTCCCCAGTAACACTACCATATATCAAGTTCCGTCTTAAAACCAGTTAGGTTTCCTCCTGCTAAATCTCTTCCAAAATTGTTCCAAAGCCTCACTCCTTTGACAATTAGAAATCACCTTCTAATTTCCAATCTGAATGTATTTACAGATTATTTTTAAACATACAATTTTTTTTTTTGTGTTAAGGTTAGTTGTGACTTGCCCCACTCATAATTAAAACAGGACAACAAATATATGTATAGACAAGATGTGTCAATTATAGCTTAGGATATAACTTGAACTGTCAAATTCAAACAAACAGTTAAGATGACTGCAAAAAGAGTCAAAAGCGCAAAGAATGCAAGGAAAAACTAAGAAAAACATGAGCTATCCACCTTGTCCTAGCTGCTTTTGCAAGGTGACTACATTTATAATCAGCTTGCTCAGGTCTAAAAATACTCAGAAATTGTATACATCAATAGCCTAATAATATAATATGAGATACAAAAGTCTCCAGATAAAGCAAACTCTAATTTGCATTATTTCCTGATATCAGTACCTTATGTCTAGAGCATGGGACACCTCTTATACTACCTCATTCCAACTATCATATAAATGAAAAAAAGAGAATTATATTACAATATTACAAATCATGCTCTTCTCCACTGCAGTATTTTCCAATAAAAAAGCAAAAGCTATTAAAAAATCCAAACATTATATGTAAATTTGCTTTCACATGAACAAATTTCTAACAAAAATAATTTATACGAGGATGAGAGAAATGGCCTCAAGTTGTGCCAGGGGAGATTTAGATGAGATATTAGGAAAAATTTCTTCATGGAGAGAGTGGTTAGGCATTGGAACAGACTGCCCAGGGAGGTGGTGCAATCACAGTCCCTGGAAGTGTTCAAGAAACGCGTGGATGTGGTGCTTACGGACACGGTTTAGAGGTGGACCTGGCAGTTAGGTTAACGGTTGGACTCGATGATCTCAGAGGTCTTTTCCAACCTTAATGATTCTATGATTCTATACCTCAATCACCATGGAAATAACAGCTTAGTAATAGTTTTGCAAATGAGACCCATGCTCCCCAAAACTGGGTTTTTTTCCCCAAAATTTGTGTCTATAGGTTTTCTGACAGCAACAATACAAAACCTGCAGACAGCTATGAAAGCTGCCTGAGGGGTATCTTCCAAAGCTGAGAAACTAGCGTTGTCTTTAACAGGTGGCAAAACAGCAGAAAATTCAATATGCTGTGTGACTGCACATTTTACTTAGAGGAAACCAAAATGCAAATGTTAACCTCTATTCATTAGCTGCCCAGAAGCTAACCGTTTAGCAGGGCACAGTGTGCCATCTTCTGGCAGCTTTTAGGTTCTGCAATAGCAATAAATAAATGGGTAAAAAGGATACAACGCACTTGTACAGAAAAATCTCAACGAATGTTGAGCTGCTATGATGTAAAACCATCAATGATCACACATGTTCCCAGTGAAGATACGTCTTCGATTTCCACAGAATTAATCAAAGGTACTTTATCTTTCACTGTTTCAGCACACCTCGCAAGGGTTAACACAAAGTTCACATGAACTTGAAGCTAACATAAACTCAGCACAAATACATGCTGCCACTGAGGAGTCCTTTCCCCTTCCTGGGCATTTCATTCTTGCTGCTTCCCTTTTTTTTAACACTGGTATAATTTGGAGTTTGGGGCTTTTTCGTAACAGCAATTTTCACTTATTTCAGTTCTCACCTGGCTCCTCATATGGCCAAACATTATTGCCAGCACAAGAGAGGCAGAAAGCGTAAGTAAGCACAGCAAGGGTAAGACCAACACATTCCATAGCAGAAGTCTTGTGCCAGATTACAGTGACAGTGTAGCCCCAAACACAGAGCAGCAATGTAACTCCAAGGCAACATAGGTTAAAAAAAACCAAAACCCCCACGGGTGTAACAGTCCAGTCCTACTCCAGCAACACAGTTTCTCTTTCTGCCTTGCTTCTCCAATGGGGTTTGATGGCTCCTAAGAACCAACCAGTGGTGTTCACTGAGTCAGCAAAAAATATTTGCTAAATTACAATGTTTCTGCTGATTCAACTTCCTGGACCAATTTACAAGGAAACACAAGAAAGGAACCGGGAATATAAGGCCAACAGTGCAGGCAGGAGGAAAGGTGACCCCTGTAAGACTGATTTAAGCTTCCACAGAATCATACTATGCATCAGAGGAATGGATCAGAGGTTAAGAAAATCCACATATGCATGTTGCATCTTCATATTCAAACCTCCATGAACCTCCAATAGCAGAGAGACTTGTATGGCTGGTATCTTTCTCCAACACATGAAAGCAAGACCGTAAGAAACCTCAGGGAGATCAAAGGGGCTAAACACAGAGAGAGAATGTGTACTCCTTTCACAAAACACATTAGTATCTGTATTCTCAAAGAAAGACTGGAAATGGGGAAGATTCCTATATTAACAGCAGGCAATACGTGAAATACCAGATCAGCTTTTATTTAGATTCCTGGATTTATCTGTTCAAAAAAAATCACATGAGGATAAGCAGGTAGGTTAAACGTACACAAAGACATCAAAACAAATTGTGTACAGCAGAAAGCACGCTTCCTTTAGTTCTGATAGGAACTGATAAAAATATCACTGTAGAAACATCTACAAGAAAATACTTTTAAAAATATCCCCAGGCTGCAGTAAGAAGAGTAATAAATTAGAAAAGCATATATATAATTATAAGAAAAACAATGTTGTTTATTAGATCAATATTTATTGCTGAACAAAACCCAAGCACAACCACTAGAGCTTTTGAACACACCAAGTGCCTTGCAGGCATGAATTAAAGGTAGCAAACCTCAAAATAGTATCAGTATAGAATTACACATCTAATTACCTAAAAATTAAGAGTACAGGTAACCTAGGATTAAAACTTTTAGAACAACAACAAAATGTAAAGACTTTACTTTTCCAAAAATTATTCTAACGACCACCTCCAAAAATGTTCATTTGTAAACAGTGTAAAAAAAACCAAACCAAACAAAAAAAAAACCTTAAGTGGAAATAATTTTTCCACAACAGTTTAAACATCCACGTTCGTTTTCAAGTTATACACCAGTTACTTAATTTCCTCCAGATATTTACCTTGGCAGATCTTCGCTCATCAATAGGAAGAGATAATCCCTGAGTATATGGATCTACTTCACCAGTAGTCAGATAATTTTTCTACATTAAAAAAAAATAAAAATCATTCAATATATTTTAAAATACCAAATCTTACTTGCTAAACAGTTGCTAGGAATTATATTTTCTGAAATAAATCTGATCAATTTAATGAAATAAAGACTGAGGACAACATTCACATTTCGAAAATGTAGGATGTTCTTGGAACACATGAATGAAATTAAGTCAAGGAATGAGGAAAGTAAAGGGCTTTGTCAAGCTTTAAGCTTGAGTTTGAAAGTGTCTGTCACTTCTTCCCTGTTACACTATTTCAAGGATTACATAAGTTAGTCTCTGTATATTAAAAGAATATATTTTTATTCAAAAAAACCCCACCATTACTCAATTCTCCTGTAAGCAAGTAGCATAAGCACAAGCATCTGTACAAGCATAAGAGGAATTTTCCAAGATGCTACCTTACTTAAGATGAAAAATTGCTTTTTCTAACTGTAGAAAACTTATGTCTACCTCTTATTTTAACAGACGGAATCCGTGCTAACACCAGCACAGTCACCACTTTGCATCTCAATACTCTGTTTTCTACAACAGCAGTCCCCAAACTTTTCAGGATAATGACTGTCCTGGTTTCGGCTGGGATAGAGTTAATTTTCTTCCTAGTAGCTGGTATAGTGCTGTGTTTTGGATTTAGGATGAGCATAACATTGATAACACACTGATGTTTTAGTTGTTGCTAAGTAGTGCTTACACTAGTCCAGGACTTTTCAGCTTCTCATGCTCTGCCAGGTGCACAAGAAGCTGGGAGGGGGCACAGCCAGGACAGCTGACCCAGACTGGCCAAAGGGCTATTCCATACCATATGCCGTCATGACCAGTATGTAAACTGGGGGCAGTTGGGCGGGGGGCAGCGATTGCTGCTCAGGGACGGGCTGGGCATCGGTCAGCGGGTGGTGAGCAATTGCATCACTTGTCTTGTACATTCTTTTATCATTATTACTACTATTATTTTCCCTTCCTCTGCTGTCCTATTAAACTGTCTTTATCTCAACCCACGGGTTTTACTTTTTTTTTCCCCCCGATTCTCTCCCCCATCCCACCAGGGAGGGCCGGGGGGGAGGCAGTGAGCGAGAGGCTGCGTGGTGCTTAGTTGCCAACTGGGGTTAAACCACAACAATGACCCACGACCAAATCTTGTAATTCCTTATGGACCATCAGTCACTTCCAGAACAGAACTCTCCATTGCAAACACTATGTTGTTGCTCTATATAGCTCCCTGGGCTGCAGCTTGGGAACTGCACAGCAAGTCAAAGTATCAGCCTTTCAAATCAAACACCAGTGCTGGAACAGGTCCTTAGTTTCCAGGTCTAGTAGCTTCTTCATACATCACTCATTCACTAAAAGCATCCCCAGGCAATTCTCAGTCAACCACCTATATTTTATAAATCCGATTATCTTTAATAAAAAGATCGTCTATTTGTGCGGCATAGGCTGATGAGGGGAATGGGTTAGATACGGTATTTCACTAGCATTGTTTCCTTCCATTATCTATGTCGTAATGTAGCTTAAGAGCTTAGAGGCATGTCATTAGGTAAGAGCGCTACCTGTTCCAGTACAAAACCACATCATTATGAATTATATTTCACAACTACACATTGAAAGATTTAAGGGATTTAATAACCATGCAAATATTCAAGCACTGAGACAACTAGATTAATATGGAGAGCTAAGTTATTATTACTAGAAAAAGTAAATAAATTGTAATCCTCATTATTAAGTAATTCTTTTCACACTTTGAACACAACTGTAGAGATTACCTCTGATCTTAAAAAGGTATTTGCCAAAAATCAGAAGCTGATATGAAATGGCATTTTCTACATAAGCGAGACTAAACAAGTTATTAACCAAAATATTATCACTATGAGAGCTGCTAAAAGTTGCACTATCTCTTTATGTGGGGAAAAGAAATTAGAGATTGTTATCCTATCTCCTCCTTGGGCCTTACAAGCTTAATATAGCTAATGTGTACTACATTAAAAAAAAAACCAACCCTTGTAAACCTAAATTTGTAAAACTGAAGTTCAATTGAGAATAAAACACTAGAAGTCAATGTAAAAATTATATTACTTGGGTACTTTGGTGAGAATTATGAAACATTAAGTTTTAACACAACATTCTAACTTTGAAAATAATCTGAAGTTTAAGATTAAACAAGAAGCAACAAATATATTAGCATCGTTTTGGTTAGAGGTTAAGAAGCTAGTTAATTCTGCTGTTGCTATTGTTATTCAGGAATTCTAGTGCATGCTTATATAGTTAATTTGTATCATATGCATGTTATTTAAAGCCTCAGAAAAAACAGAGAAGGTTGTGTTTCTACCACATTACCTCCCAGTCGTTTACTGAAGTTGCTTAATTTGAACAACCTGGATGGACAGTGTTAAATTTGAAAATTATATATATGTGACAGCATAATGATATAAATAATTAAAAATTACTGTAATTGAACAAAGCTTGCAAAAATGTGCCTCTGGTATTTTTTTTTTTTCCACAATACTTGTATTCTTGCATTCTGGCCACTAGGTGCTGAATAACTGGCTCTCCTGCTTTCCTAAGCACCACTGATGAGATTTCACAGTGATAGGGAAGAAAAAAGCCCTGATTCTGGTTCCGATGACATATTATAATATTTCAAAGTTTACGATTTTATTCCATCTTTATAAAATATGTATATAAAAAAAAAAATCTGAACTCATAACTTCTATGTAACTGATAAGCCTTGAAGCAAATATCTACTAAAAGAAAAAAAAACTTTTGTAGAGTCAGCATTAGACAGCAGCAATAGCAATTGCAAAGGAAAAAAGAAATCAACAAGTGTTTTAAAATCTTATTAATGGAAAATAATAAATATAAGCAATCATTTTGCATAAAGCAAACAATGCTGTTAATCACAACTAATCACTACAGCATGCACAAACACACAAAGCACAAAAGAAACAATGATTTTTTTTTTTAAATTCAAAGAGCACAAAGCTTTCAAACAAAGCAAAAGGCAACTAATTTGAAGAAAAAAAAATTGATATCGCAGGCACCCTACCTTTCTTTTTGCCTGTGAAATACCCTAAAAGTCAGGGAAAAGATACTATTCAAAAGGTGTCTTTCATTCAAAAATATTTGACTTAACAAAAAAGAATTATTTTCTTAAAACCAATCGATTCTTTCATTTTAAGAACTAAAGATAATTAGCATCTTCAGACAACAGAAATTATCTGGTTCCTGGGGTTTTTTTTCTGTTTGACTAAGAAGGGATACAGAATATTCCAAAGATTATGACACTGGATATATATCATTTCAATTTTACATTTACTGTGACATTCAATAAGTCATGCTAAGCAGAACAAAGCTTTTTTTTATTTCTAAAATTGAAAAGAAGCTGTTAAATGGAGTCATACTAATTATAGGAATATTCTTACCTGAATTACAGACCATAGAATACATAAGTACTTAAGGAAGTAACAGATGATATTTTAAATTCTTAAGAAGAAACTAAGAAAGAAGTACAGACAAATAAATAAAAGTATTCAGAATAAAATGTACTAAGTAACACATAGTCTCATGGCAATCTGTAAAAGCCTAAAATATATAACCCTTCCTAGAGGTGACATTTTGAAATTACTTTTACTCGAGTCTTCGAAATCAGCCATCACTCATAATGAATGCCTTCTCATAAAGATTTTCCAAAGATTTTATTAATTTTCATTCAATTAAAATGAGAGATTCATTTTAAAAGACTCACTAAACTCAGGCAACCGGACAAGAAGCTTTACCTGAGAAAGGTATCGCCTATAATCTTGTCGAAGTTCCTCTTTGAGTTTATGTTTTTTTCGTTCATATTCTTCTCCAAGAGGTAAACTCAAGCCATAGTCACCTGAAAGTTTAACACCGTAAAATGTTATTATTCCACTATTTTGTATCAATACAAAGCACATCCAGCAAAAGCTACATCTGGATTTTTATCAGACATCAGCAATAAAAAAAAATGAACAATGCAACCAGTAATTACAAAACAGCTGCAATAAAAAACACCTTCTGTGTATGAGTAGTTAGGTGGGAAGCACAGAAAAACAGATTGATTTTTGGATGTCAGTTTTCCTCTAGTCCCTGTGCTTTTTCTCCCCACTAGAAAAAAAAAGCAACATAAACTGAATTTATTTGGATAGTTTGACAAATAGTATAAAATAACCTAAATAATGCTGTCAATGTATGTTTCAAAGGAAATCTCGTTTGGCACGTTAGTTTCTAAATTACGCTGATATTTTAAGCTGTGCTTATCGGACAACAGAAAACATATTTTGCAACTAGAAAGCAACAAGCTATTTGTTTAGCATGAAGCATGTGAAAAATATGTTGGCTTCCATACAACTAGAAGGAATCTGACCATATGATAATAATAATAATTTTTTCTTTCCACCTCAGTGTTTTTAATTGTAGTAGACCCAAAACACACATTTAGTGCTTTTCCAAGATTACTGTCAGGTCTCAGAACAGCTGCACTCTTAAAATATAATGCTATGCAAGTTGTTTGTTGTTCCCAAAATACATTTTAAAGTACTTTATAAGAAACATCCTCTGCCCCACAAGCCCACCTCTGCAGCCACTTTCACCACTCTCCACAGAGAGCTCACGAATTCCACAAAACCACACAACAAGAGACACAGACTGCAACTCTTTGTGTTTTTTTTTTAATTTCCTATGGTGCCTCTGAAAGCATTTCTACATCTTGTGGTCGATGTAAAATGAGTAGCAAGGAGTAAGAAGGAAGAGAGGGATACTCAAGATTTACTCTTACATCAGTCCCAATTTATTGCATGGTACTTTGTTTGACTCCAGTATTTTAAATGTTTAGGGCATTAATCGGTGTCTGTACAGTAAAAATGACGCTACATAAATGCTGAAAATTGCTAACTTGGGAATCACTCTGCTATTGAAACAGATAAAAGGCTGAAATATACTTAGTAAAAATACACTTAGCTGGCTTGGCTTGAGAGAGTTTCAGCTAAGTCAGAATGTATCCTCGCAAGCCAAAATAGGAGTCAGACTGCTGTTCTGTAGAACCAAGGGACCTAATACCTGATTGAATATGTCACGCGCTATTTTCAAACAGCTTGCAGAGTTCAACTACTAACCAAAATCTGCATGGGAGATTCTTCTCCAACCTGCAAGTTACTTTTCTCCTAATTTTGCACATAAGGTAAGTGTGAGTTCTGTTAAAAAATAATGTGCCCTTTCAACCCTCAAAAAAGGGGTAAGTGTAAAGAGGAATAGAATACAGAAGAAGAAATGGTTTGTTTCAGCTACTTGCTCTTGCCTTTTATTTTCACATGAAATTATTGTTGGATTAACTATAGGAAACCAAGAAAAAAAATCAAAAGCAACTAACATGTCAGAGCGAAGATTCAGTAACTTCACAGAGGTCAGTAAAATTCAGTACAGAAAAAAAAAAAATCAGTGAGAATCAAGTGCTTTGATTCAAGTATGTGAAGTATTCCAACAAAGGTTTTTGTTTAAAGTTAATTTTATTAGAGAGGACCTTTTTTTTGGCCACCAGAAAACCACTAAGATAACAATTATGGGTAGTGATTTAGGAGATATTTGAAAACTACCTACTTCAAAAACTTACTTTAGGAGAGCCTAGCAGGGCAAAAATACTCCAGTTAACATACATTCATCCTAATTTCATGCACAATTTGTCTGAATTCTTCCATCGGAATAAGAGATATATTTTCTTTTGCATTGGTTTTCTGCTTTTGTTTATTCTGTATTTGCTGTATTTATTTGCCATTTCACATTCTCTTAAATGCACAATCACATTGACAACTTTTTTCTTTTTTTTAGAAAAAAGTTAAGATTTCAAATGCATTTTTACGTAGAAGTCTGCATGCATTTAATATGTTGAGAAATAACTATAATTTCATTCAGCCTGATTCTCAACACTACTGCTAGAACTATAGAACATACTTAGCAGCTACCAAGGAACAAGTCCCTGTCTAATTTAATCCAAAGGAAATTACATTGCTTTAGAGCAGAACCACCAATAATATCAACAACCATCCACTGATAGCTAAATGTGTTCAGCGCCCAAATTATTACTATAGAATGTGCTAGTTTTGGCTGGGATAGAGTTCATTTTCTTCACAGTGGCTAGTATGGGGCTATGCTTTGGATTTGTGCTGAAAACAGTGTTCATAACACAGGGATGTTTTAGTTACTGCTGTGCAGTGCTTACACAGAGTCAAGGCCTTTTCTGCTTCTCACCCCCCCCACCAGCAAGCAGGCTGGGGGTGCACAAGAAGCTGGGAGGGGATGCAGCTGGGACAGCTGACCCCAACTGACCAAAGGGATACCCCACACCATATGATGTCATGTTCAGTAATAAAACTAGGGGGGGTGGTTGGTGGTGAGTAATTGTTTTAATTTGCATCACTTGTCTTTCTTGGGTTTTATTTCTCTCTTTGTTATTTTCCTTTTCATTACTATTTATTAATTATTATTATTCTTTTATTTCAATTATTGAACTGTTTTTATCTCAGCCCACGAGTTTTCTCACTTTTACCCTTCTGATTCTCTCCCCCCATCCCGCTGCAGGGGGGAGCGAGCGAGCAGCTGTGTGGCGCTTTGTTGCCAGCTGGGGTTAAACAACAACATAGCAATACCTACTTCTTGCTTTTCATTTAAGACCACCTAATGCCTCTCTCATCTGTAATACTTTATTATATGTGTTACTATATTTAGGTGTCAACAGTTAAGTCCAATTTATAATAATAAACACAACATGACGTGCTATTATAGCTCTCCAACAAGAGATAAAATTATTTTAATATTAAAATAGCTTAACTGTTATGTAGTGGTCTGTCACAGCCATTGGGATACTATCTACTGTGTTCTATTTTCTGTAACATATGTTTCCACAGTTAAGCAAAGAATTATCAACACCAGGACTAACCTGTTGATCATAATAAAACTGCCAAAAATGTGAGGTAGATACTTATTCAAGTGCTGTCCTCTAACCAAGTTTATCCATTATGACTTCTGGCAGCAAGGAATATTCAATTATCGTTTCAGGTAATTTTTAGTGAAGATTTCCTGTAAAGGTTTTAGAGGAGCTAGCTTTGTTGATGGCTGGAAGTTCTACTTATACAACATCCTTATAAAAAAACATGTTTTTATTTATGCAGCTAAGATCAGTTCAGGCCCCCGGATTCACAGGCTCAGGCTCCATTTTTTAATTTAAGACATGCACTTTTCTGGTCACAAATTCTCTTGAAATTATAGAGGGGACATAACATTAAGTGTAGCAGGAGTACTTATTTAAAAGACAGATTAGATTGGTATTATGTAAACAATATAAAATATCCATTGATGTATCTTCTTTAGAATAAAAGCACAGCTTTTACTCCCACTGGAAGCTGCAGAATTACACCAGAATTACAGTAAGCATGATATAAAAATTAATGAGGTACAAAACCAAAGTGTTTACACATGAAAGAAAAGAGTTACCTACCGACAAGAAGCAGGACACAGAAAAGCTCTAAAGCTGTCAAGACAAACCTGAGCTACACAAGTGTAACTAAGGAAAAACAGTAGTGCCTACAGAAAGGAGATGGTAGGACAAGTAAGGAAAGGTGGCACATTACAGAACCAGTAAAATGGAGAAAGGAATACTATCACACATTTTCAAACAGAAATCACAAAGAACACAGAGAAAAGAAGAAAATAGGACAATATATATTTTTAAAGAAAACAGTGATTAAATCGATAGTGACAGCAAAACAAATTAACAATTTCACTTAGTTAAGATTTCAACGAAAACTAAGTGCTTGTTCTTTCCTTGTATAATAAATGACTACATTATAACAAAATTACAAAAGCAATACAATCAGTTTAGTACCCTATGCCTAAATGTTTAAAAGACACTTAGCATTTAAAAGAAAAATTAGTTTAACTGTGTGCATTTTAGCCAAGTTGGACTAGGACTCTTAAGCTTAGAGGCTGAAAGAATCCTTACTTCCCTGGCACAAAGTACAGGGAACGTATCCTTTTGCAGTAAAGTACAGATGAAAGATGGATTTGCAAAGCTTTTGCTCCACCCAAATACAACAGGAAAGGACAGATCATCTATCAAGGACTGGCAAGTAGCTTTTTGTTTTGTTTTTTGTTTGTTTGTTTGTTTTGGTTTTTTTAATGGACGTACCTTTACAAGAAGAAAAAGAAAGTGCTTGGCATATTTTCCTTACTCAAAAAAAAGCATAACTACAAAAAAAATTCCACACAATCCCAAGACTGAAGAATTGGTATGCACTTGAATTGTAATGATCATCTTATAATTAAAAATCCAAAGCAGTAATTCCCTTCCAAAAATTCTCAAAGGTAATTAAATGCTACTTAAATCTAGAAGACATATATAAAAAAATACTATACCTGAAGGATAGTTCTGTTGACTATTTGGAGGTATATTTTCTTTAGCCATGGAGATTAACATTTTGCTAGTCTCAGAAAGCTTCTCTGATTCCTTATTCTGAAAGCAAAACAAAATGCTTTGCTGCATTCACAAGGTAAAAGGAATATCACATGTAAGAACAACATTATTAACATAATTTTTAGCACTGGAGAACAGAGAGATTGAAAGTAATGCTGGATTAACACATTAAGCAAGTTATACATTTCATTAATGCTACCAAAAAAGTAGTTCTCCTCTACAACACAGAAATTATCAGTTCAATTTATTCAATATATTTCATGTCCTGAAATACATTGACAATATATAGTGATTTATGTCATAAACAATATGTCATAATCCACAATTGTTTCATAGTTTACACATGTCCTCTCTGTTTTTTTATGGGGGCCTATATATTTGACCTACTGCATCCTGCTTGAAACTATGAAAGAATTAGAGAGTACTGCAGAGCAAGTTTAACACACCTGTTCTCTGTAACTTTCACCACACAGTTTAGGACTTTATCGAACTATAGGCTGGAAGTATTCTCCTCTTTAAACTTCCTCTGAGCAGAGGAGGCAAAAATAAAGGAAGCCCAACTCCTCACAGCTCCCTGTGAATTCACTTTCTGGAGAGAATTATTATAACTAGGCAAAAATACTTATATTACCCACAGAAGGGGAAAGATGAATTTTCATAACCTTCTGATGAAACCAAGAAGGGCGTGAAAACTCAATATTATAATTGCTGTTAAAAGCTCAAGCTTTTTAGGGCTTTGTAATTCAAACAACAGATAAATCAAAACTCCTTTTTTTACTGAGGACTTCAGTTAGTTACCAGAACACTTAGCTTGAATTATTTAGATACAGCTTTTTGCCAGGTACTGGCACTATTAAACAACTTAATGGTGATCTGAAAATTATAAAATCTTTATAGCTTTAGAATTAGGTACTAAAATTTCTAATAGGAAAGTTGTGATAAGAAGAGATTTTGTTTAATTGATTGGATTAAGTAATTTGCCTTTTATATTTCCTAGTTTCCGTAACAGAAATTTTGAGGATATTTATACCTTCCATCCCCATCCCAACACCCATGCTCTGGAGTGGGCAGAGAGCATATCCCTGCTAGTCAACTTCCCTAGAGAGGGGGGAAGGAACAATGATAACCATTTAGGAGAGTTTGCCCACTTGTAAAATACAAATGTTACTGTGTATGCCTAGTGGCAAACAGGTAGAAACCTACATAAAGAAAGATACAAAGTATTTAAGTTAGGAATTACTTCGAATAGATAAATCTTTAATAGATACTTTAACATCAAATACACTTTCAAGAGCACAGTAAAAGCAAGCTTAAATCAAGACCCTACCAATATAAGTGTTTAAATTCAGGAAAACGATTTAATACTCTTACCCTCATTTCCATGTAAGGTGGATCATTTTCAAATTCGGCCTTATCTTGTGCCAACTTGGCCTTCTGATCTTCAATAAATTTGTCTAAATCAACCGCCATCATTTCTAAGGTTACAGAAAAGACATAGAACATTGCATCAGAACCTCAAAAATTCAAAGCTCAATTATAGTTGCTGAAGACAGTAGTTAAGTAATATTCAAGTTTCTCTCTCAGAACTACAAGCCTTAAGATGTTTGCTGGGTCAACCAAACACCTGACTCAGGAAACCCACCCATGGAGGAGATTACGTGATGTTTCACGAGAGAGAAAACTCAAAGATTCCAGATTATAAGACCGAAGATATTTCTCTAATCTTTTTTCCTAACTTGATTAAAGTCTTTTGGGGGTGGTTTTTTTTTAACTGCAAGTCTACCAATGGCCCTTCACTACACACTAGCACAAGCTTATTGTTAGTGAATTATAAAATCAAAATTAGACAACATAAAAAAAAATAAACTGGATAAAGGAATCGTTAGACAAAAAAGTACAAAATACATGTATGCTCTAAAATAACGACTAAATCATACAGTCAATTCTGTGCTTAACTTGCTATCATCAGAAGTCTTAAAAATCATCAAGCTTATTCAAAGCAAAAAAAAAAATCACAAAAAACAAAGAGAAAAAAACCTACAAAAAAACCCACAAAACACAAAATATATGCATAGTGTTTCTGGAGTTGGAGCCAACAGTGTATCATTACCTCCTGTACCAATACAATAGCAGAGGCAATCAGAACAGCTACAATTCTGCAATAATTGTAAGATCATGGATATCAGGCAGCATTGACTTGCAATCAGACAAGCCGCTCATCTGTAACAAAACACGTACCGAGGAACAGCTGATTACCTCTCTTCCATTAGTTGTGCATCTTGCCTATTTAACTGAAAGCCCTTCAGAGCAGAAATTTTAGCACCTTATTTGTGCAACTTACTGTATATTGCTTCTCCTAGATAACCTCATAATAAAAATTAAAGTGAATCAAATTCATGACAACGGAACTGTACAGAAGGTAAGGCACACACTCAGACTTGGAATATTCTTTGTTTGAATAGTCTTGTCAGAACTAAAAATATTGCAAAGCTGCATACTAAGTAACCATGGAAAGAAGAAAGACAAAAACAAAAAGAATGACGGCATACAAGCCTACTCATCCTAATCTCCACTCAGCGTTTTCACCAACTCCACTGCAGGAGAAGTTTTGTAAAACCAAGCCTACAGATCAAAAATCCATATGTTATATTCCACGCTTAAAGGAAGCATGAAACTGAGAAGAAAATGATGACCCTCAAATCCCTCTAATACTACCTATACAACTTAAGCAATAGGTTTGCTTATGCAGGTTCCTAAGCAATCCCATCACAGCCGGTATTGTACAGCAGTTTTATTGAGGCGAATTCAGTATCTTTCTAAAGCCTACAGATTGTATGAAGTAAACCATAGGCCAATGATAAAAGTATATTAGAAAACACTTTCAGGAAGAGGATCAAAGAATTTTAGAAAAAAATAACCAACCAAACAAACAAAAACAAAGCACCTCACAAAGACTAGCGGAATAAGATACGACACAGGTTAACATAAAATAATATGTCCAGAGAGACTGAGATAAATGCTTACTAGAAGTAAGATGAAGAGAAAAAAATGTCAAAATTCCATCAGATAAATTCAAGTAATTGCATGCTAACTTAATTTAAGGAATACAGCTGCTTGATGTATTCCTTAAAACGTATTCCTTTAAACTTTTTCCTCTTACATTAATGCTACTTTTTGATTCAAAATACAAAATTATAATATTGTTACAAAGGAGGCAGAACTAGGACAACCTATTTACAACTCCTAGCGGTAATACAGGACAATCAATTTCCAAAAATAAATTCCCCCATCTGATTTGTCCTAAATCTTTAATCTCATTAGTTTTGCATACTGATAAAGGATAAAAGAAATCTAAAAGAGGGTAAGTTTCCAGGCACTGATAAATTTTATTTAGCACATTAGGCTACATAAGAATAATGAAAAAAACACTGTTCTGAATGGGTGAAACAACTTGTCACACTAAAGAATTTAAAAGTTGGTCTCATCACCTATCCAGTGCTGCATACCCGCCAAGAGCAAAATTACCACATGCAGAAGGAGGGACTGTGAGAAGCCTTCCCAAAAGCTGCATTTCTTACCTCTATTTACAGTAATATTTATAAACTCTAGAACTGTTTCCAAATCATGGTATTGAAATGGTACCAAACCTATTCTGAAAGACTGTATCAGGAAAGGAATATTTGCAGTATATTTTCTATCTAGCATGAGGAACACAATGAATATTCTAGCATTCTGCAATCCTATCATATTGCTCAAAAGAGCAATATAATAAATTAAAAAACAAATACAAAACAGTTACCGTTGAACTACACAGGCAACTCAATTGGTATGAAAAAAGCTTGAAACCCCAGGCCTTGGAGAACACTAAGACGACTAATGCCACAGCACTGTTGATTCAGCGTACCTTTAATATAGCTAAATAGGCAGGAAAAGCAGTGAAATGCCTCTTAGGAAATAGCTAGACATTTTATGTCCTACATCTTTCTGCTTGAGTTGATCTTCTTAAAATATGCACGAGTGCAAACTTTACGAGATAAGCAAAAAGGGTATATTATACTGAAAGAGAATGAAAGATAGAAAAAAAAAAAATTCTTACATATTCTAAGCAAAAGACTGACAATTTGAATGTGATGCATACACTGCTAAGTTCAGAAAATATACCAGTATGTAAGCAAATATCTTACTGAATATTAATCAGTTTTATTGTATCTGCATCAAGTGAAGAGATCGTGACTAATCACAATGAAAAAAAAGAAACAATACATTTCTATCTGAAGAGTGCTACCACAGTCCCCAGTTACACAGTGAAGTATCTTGGAGGTGACAGCACTAAACTCACAGCGAACCGTTAACTTCAAACTGGCTTCACATGACTGCACAAACGTACCGAGGTACAGCTTGCCACTATAAAACCACTTCAATTCAAAATAAAATAATCTATTTTCAGTTTAGCAATGTGTCTGAATGCATTTTGTGCATTTCTAGAGCTTTGCAGTTATTACTAGCAAAAGCAAGAGATTCAAAACTAAGTTTGGAGACTTTGCTCCATGGGCGCGTGCCGAGAGCAAAAAGGAAAGTCAGAACATGCTGTAAACGTTTGAAAACTAAAGGATAAACCATATGCCCCCAAAATTACAAGGTGCAAATAACATATTTTTCATGTTTCTTGGAAAACAGAATATTTTGTAAATACTATTTTTAAAAAAAGTTTGATAGCATAGATCTATCAGCTCTTTAAATCTTGGATGTATTTGCATTCCCAAAACATTGTATTATTCAAAGTGAAATTACATTAAACATACTGCTGCTATATACTCAACTACTGTTTGAAAGCATCCCATAAAAAATACATTTTACATACTTCTCCTTTCAAGAAGATTTTAGTTTTTCATAACCTTTTTTTGCTTTTAAACTGGAAGTTTTCACAAAAGTAACTCTGAATAACTACTGTCTCAGCCAGGTAGACTTCAACTTAACCAAATATACCAGGCAATAGAAAGCATATAGATATTCAAGAAAATAAGTCAAGTTTCAACATTATATTTTTATTAGATCTATGCTCAAAGAGAGTTAATAATGCATGTCTCTGTATTCGAGACATTCAAAACATCTATTGGCATATGTGTTGTATCGTAAGTACTACATCTATCTGCATACTGTTTATCTACTTTATTATCTAAAGCAATGTTTACTGCGTTCCTTTTTATTCTTTCCCTTCCCCTCCTATTTGTTCAAGAAAACAGGGCACAAAATTTAAAATCAGCATGTGTAAGCAGACAGACTTCATCTATTCTGTGCCACAATAATACTAAAATGACATCAGGAAAACTGGCAAAATGGCAATTCCCATCCATATCAACTGCAGCAAGGGTGGGAAGGGAGGGAATTTCTTTAAAAAAGCAACTGTATGCCATGTTTAGTGATTGTACTTGCAGATTGTATGGCCACATAATCGTTTCGTTAAGAAATGTTTTTCACCCAGACTTCCTCAGCTCTCAGGACAGCCAGCACTGGCTGCTTCTCTGCCCCTGTGAATGGCATTTAGAACAAGCTCTTGCTGTCAGAGACGTGCTTTCACCTTCGTTTCTTTTCAATTCTTATCTGAAAAAGCACCAAAAAATCCAGGGTCTGGATGCTCGCAATTAATAAACTCTGACCAGAACAACACGACTTTTTCATAACTGTGAAGGCAATTAACCCTCAAAACAACCAACCAACAAGTTTTGCGAGCTGCCTCCCCTCGCCATAAGGGCTTATCCACTTTTCCAGAACACGGGCTCTGATCCAAAAAAAAAACCCGTTAATTTCGGGAAACCTGCAGAGCCAGGAGATCGGATTTGTTTCTCCAAGCGTGACAGCTCGGGGAAGGACCTCTCCCCCCCACCTCCCAACCTCCCTCCTCGGCAGCATTTCTCCGGGAGCACCGACACCCCCACACACACCTCGGGCCAGGTCTGAGGCGCTGCCGCCCACCCGAGACGGCGATCGCGGGCGGCTGTGGGCCGGAAGACGGGAGGCGGAACTCGGGGCTCGGCCCCTTTACGGAGCGCGGCGCCGTTGTTAAGCAACGGCCGCGCAACAAACGGCTCCCGCCGGAAGGCCCCGCTGCCCCCTCACCCGCCCCCCCCCCCCCGCGCGCCGGGACGACCAGGCCCGGCACCGTGGGTCCCGGCCCGCAAACGGCTCACCGGGGAGGGAGACGGGGCCGGGAGGCGGCGCAGGGAGCGTTCGCTCCCTGCGCCGCCTCCCGGCCCCGTCTCCCTCCCCGGTGAGCCGCCGCCGTCCCGCCCGCAGCCACTCGGCAGCCCGGACTGCGGCGGGAGGGTTCCCCGGTCGCTGTCCCCCATCGCAGCGCTCACCGGCGGCCGCCGCTCTCGCCGCGTCCACCCGCGCGTTGCCGCCTCCCCGGAAACCGGCGGGCGGCGCCGAGCAAGCGCCCCCTGCCGCACCGGAGGGCGGCGCGACGCGGCCCCGCTACCCCGCCTCCTCCCGGAGCAGGCCCAGGCGCAGAGCCCGGCGCCACCGCTGGGGGCCCGCCGCCGCCCGCCCCGGGCCTGCGCGGACCGTACCACCGCCCTCCGCCACCCCCACCGCCTCGCTTGGTTCCGCCGGCGGCCCGGTGAGGCGGGCCGGGGCCGGGCCCAGCGCGGGGGGCGATGGCGGCGGCGGCGGGGAGCGGCGCCTCCGGGAGCGGGATGGCGCAGAAGACGTGGGAGTTGGCCAACAACATGCAGGAGGCGCAGAGCATCGACGAGATCTACAAGTACGACCGCAAGCAGCAGCAGGAGATCCTGGCGGCCAAGCCCTGGACCAAAGAGTGAGTGAGAGCGGCGCCGGGCCGGGCGGCGGGGCCGGAGGGGCGGGCGGGAGGCGAGGGCCCGGCGGCGGCGGCGCCGTCCCTGATGGCTTCCGCCGCCTCTCTCCTGCAGCCACCATTACTTCAAGTACTGCAAGATCTCGGCGCTGGCGCTGCTGAAGATGGTGATGCACGCCAGGTCCGGGGGCAACCTGGAGGTGATGGGGCTCATGCTGGGCAAGGTGGACGGGGAAACCATGATCATCATGGACAGCTTCGCCCTGCCGGTGGAGGGCACGGAGACTCGCGTCAACGCTCAGGCGGCCGCCTACGAGTACATGGCTGCCTACATCGAAAACGCAAAGCAGGTGAGGAGAAGTGGCAGAGGCTGTGTCTCTCCCTCCGTGGCGTGGCTGTGGATCTTGTAAGCTCATCGTGCAGGAACGTGTTGTGGAGTTTGCAGGCTTCCCCGCCTCCCGCAGTGATAAAGTGGCTGGCCAGTTGCCCTGTTTCTTCTCAAACATGGCCAAGAGAACTGTGTCAGCAGCAAAGAACACTGACCCCTCTAAACATTTTCACAGATCTATATTTCCATGTCTTACAGTAGGTCATCAAGTGCTGGATTCTCCTTTCCTTTATAAATGATTTTCATTGCTCAGGAAGTGTTTTTGTGGCCGCAGCTGGTGGCTCGCGGGTGGAACAAGGAGGGGGTGTGTTTCTAAAATAACGGATATAATACATGTTTCTAAAAACAGTACGCAAAATTAAATATAAAACACGTATGTGTCAGAGATACTTACTATTTGTAGATCAGGAATATGACATTCATTCTTACCTTCTTGCTTTCTGAAGTCTTACTGCATAGCCATGCTGCTATAAAAATAAAGACATTTGTGAAGAAAATGCTAGTGAAGGAGTAAGTTTCAGCGCAACTTCATTGTTCATATTTATAATTTGGAAATTTAGATGAACTGACTCAAATGTCTGTTCCCCTTCTTCATCACCCTGTATTCAGAGATCCATGTCATATTAAGCCTGACTATGTAGTAAAATTCTCACATGCAGAAGGATAACAGAAATATGAATCTGCTCTGTTGGCTGATGTAAAAACCAGCACAGCACATCAGAGCACCTGCTGGCGTGCTTCTTCCAATACAGGGCAATCCTATACTTTGAATGTTTACCCTTTGATTTTTCTTTAATCCTCGAAGGATTTTACACCATTTGAAATTAGAGACCACTTACTTGTTCAGTGGAGATAACAGAGCAGTATTTGGGTTATTCTGGAGAGTTGTACTTAAATTCACAGCGTTATGTACAGTTAGAGATATTTAAATAGATGTAAATTAGGCTGGATCATAACATCTGAAAAGAGTAAACACAATCCAGAAGTAGGTATATTCTGGGACTTTTTTTATAATTCATCCCTGTTTATGAGAAAATTTAGAAATAATTTCTTTAATCTGGTTCCTTTTATCTGGAAAGTATTAATGTCATGATGCTAATACTGTTGTTGCAGAAAAGTAGGTAACTTGAAAAGATGTCTTTACCTAAAGACATATTCATACTATACAGTTCTTAGGTAGAAATAACGGGTTTCAAAACAGTAAGTATATAGCTTAAAATCAGTATTTTTTTATATACAGTTAGTTCATTTTATGTTTAAAACAGTCCAGGTTTATGTAGGAGTACTCATATGATAGGAAACGCTTTCTCTAGTTGTTTATATTGTACAGTTTTGTCTATAGTTGGTTTCACAATTTTGAAATTGAACTTGTGTGCAAATATAATAACTCAGCTTTACTGGTGCTCTGGCAGAGTTTGCATGCTGGCTGTTCCAGATTGGATGTTGGCAAGCAGTTGTTCCTGGAATAACTCTTTTTAATATTAGATTGCAAGTTGATATATTCCCCTGTATAAGTACTTTACAGATGCCAGCGTTCCAGTTATTTGCTTCTCCATGGGCAGGATCTGAATACAGTCAAAATATGTTATTTGGCTTTGAAAAATAATACGTTCTTTAGTGTTTTGTTGGTCTCTCCTTCTCTATTATGGGAGATGTAAAGAAAATATTTCTGTTATTCACCAATTCAAAAATAATATAAATGTTCCATTCAGTGGGCAGTTTGTGTTCTGTCTCATCTTAATATTTTTCTGATTTAACCTTCCTGACGTATTCAGTATTTGGCAAAACCAAGCAGGTGATGCATCCAAACACACAACTCTCAGTAAAGAACTGGCATATAGGGTCATACCAAAATTATTCAACTTGGTATGGAGCAGCCAGTAAGCAATTCCTGAGAGAGGATTACAAAATCATGTGCAATGGGTGTTTGTTCTCCTGAGTTTTTGTTTGTTTGTTTTTCTTCCAGTATTTGTAGAGATAGCCAGGGGTATTATTTGGAAACTCCGATTTTGAGCTTTTCTGATCCTAAAAATCTCAAAAATTCAACTTTTGGCTTTCACAGCATACTCTGGCAATGATTTCTGTCACTTCAGTGTTTGAAAACATGCCTCTCTGAAGTTATTTTTTAAACATAGCGATAATGAACGTTCATTCTGTACTGACATACCATGCATTATGAGATTATATATACTTATGTCATATCCACCCTACGAAATGTCTCTTCCACGCTGAAGAGTCCCAGCTTGCTTACCATCTCACCGTGTGGAACCTGTTCTGTACTTCAGCTGTCATTGAAGAAGGAGCTCCTGGCTCCTTGAAGTTCTTTGTTCTGTGGTAGTAGCTGTAATAGAGAATGCTAATAC
The DNA here is from genome assembly GCA_020745775.1 of Theristicus caerulescens. NCBI lineage: Eukaryota > Metazoa > Chordata > Aves > Pelecaniformes > Threskiornithidae > Theristicus > Theristicus caerulescens. The sequence continues at coordinate 130,179,035 of CM036558.1, read as the reverse complement.
TACAGATTGTATGGTTTCTAGAAAATAGTTTAGCAAAATAAGGTGTATGTTTAGTATTCAGTTTAGTTTTAGTAAGTTAGCATGGCAGGCTGCGTGTGCGTTCCGTATCCTCTCACTGTGTTGTAGTATGCTGGAAGGCCCAATAGAGGGCAGCTGATACTTTCGAATGCAGATTAACCCTGGATTTGTTTTCCGTCCCTGCTGTTAGGTTGGTCGTCTAGAAAATGCAATTGGCTGGTATCACAGTCACCCTGGCTATGGCTGCTGGCTCTCTGGGATCGACGTCAGTACCCAGATGCTTAATCAGCAATTTCAAGAACCCTTTGTAGCAGTGGTTGTAAGTACTGGCTGATAGTTGATAAAACTGCATAGCAAATTATGTTGAGGGGGGTATAAATTTTAGATTTCTGTCTGTTAACATTCTAGTAGTGTGTATTTTGCATGACGGAAGTGTTGGATCTAAATTTTAAATTGGTATCGCTCCTTTTGCTTTGCTGGCCATACACTGGTCAAACCAGTAGTAGTGCTTACCAAGGCCGTTTTCATTGCATTGTTGCAGGTATGGTAGCTCTGTACAAATCCATATGTTACTCTTAAAGTTCTACTTGGTACTTTTGCAAAAAAATGTATTGAGCAATCCATATTCAACCTCCTGCAATAGAACAAAAATCTGTTTCTTTTGTTCTCTTCCTTTGTGCTTCTGTCGAAGTAGAGCAAAGCATGTTCACAGAGTTCTGTTACTTTGCACCTAAAATGCCTTTTAAATTAAATCAATGGCATAGTACAAGGTAGAAGACACTAGGAAATTTATCTTTGAAGAAAAAATCTGAAGAAACTCTTTGAGCCCTTCAGAGTCCGCCAGGCTTCAGATCACATTTAAAATCAAAAGTAAACCTTATTTTCGATACTGCTTGTATAACCATTGCTACTGAAGGAAATAAAGGAAAAAAGACTGAAATGAGTCAGAAAGAAGGAATATAACTCTGATGGAAGAATTACATTAGAAAAGGCTAAATCACCCTTAAGAAGTATTTCCACCATGTGAATTCTCCTATGTTATGACATAATTTCACAGATTACGAACACTTTCCTTGGGAATGTTTTTTTGGGTTTTTTTTTCTTTCTTTCTTTCCTTTTTTTAATTACTTTTAATATTAAAAACAACATTAGTAAATATGTTAGCAAAGAGATTTGTTCATTGGTTTCCTGTATTTTCCACCAAAATACAGCAGATCACATAATACTATTTCTTACCTCTAGTGGCTATAAGATTAAAATGCAGATTTTTTTTTTTTATTATGGTTCATTGATTGCTCTTAAGTGCAATTTCTTTAGGGTATTTGGGAAATGAGGAAAATGAGTTTGAAAAAATGGCCCACAGAAGGGTATTGATATTCCCGTCCTTTCAGAGAGTCTCATACCAACAGATGCCAACTGAAAAAGTACTGTTTATGACAAAACTAATAAAATTTGCACTAATTACGTTTCTGAAATACAATTACTGTAAAGTTAATTTATGCCTGTAATAATTTATAAGATTCATATAACAAGCATTACCTGTATTTCTACAGATCGATCCAACAAGAACAATATCTGCTGGAAAAGTAAATCTTGGAGCATTTAGGACATATCCTAAGGTAAATAGTTAAAATTATCTAGTGTGTAATCGCTAAATTGTCTTTAGATGAGTAATAGATCAGTTCTAAAGATTACTGCAGTTTGATCATCTGACAGTTCGATCTGCTGTGCCGTACTGTATGTCACTGTTCATTCCAAAAGAAAGACGTGCTGATATACTGGTTATTGTGTGTCTTTGGATATTGATTACATTTACAAAGGCTGACTTCTAGTTTGTTTTTCATAGATCTTTGGCAGTGTTAAATCAAATAGACTGTCTAGATAGTGGAGCTGTCCTAAAATTATATAGCTCAATATAGCCATTTTTTGTAGGTAGCATTCATCAAAATAGATTTATGTTAATTCTTCTCTGTCATTTTTTAGACCTAAAAACAAATGGTAATAGCGTGTTTTGTATGTTGTAATCTGCTTTTCATTTTAGAAAAGCAAGGTTCAAAACAATCTACTTAACTCTTTCAAATAAATATTATGAATCTTTGCAACATAATGCACAAAAAAACAAGTTAATTGAACAACGTGGAAGGGTTAGGCTAAAAACTGGGAAATCACATAGATATTGGAGATCTAGATCTCCAAATGCAGTCTTCCATTTATACTTATGGCAAAGATATAACTGCGCTATTTAATTTCAGTCTAATAAAGTTCAGGTATATCCTTCAAATTTCCAGTTATTGAGTGATCAAGAACTTTAGGCTGACATCCAGTAGAACTGTAATTAACAAAAATGTTTGTGAGAGGTTCCCAGTTGCGTTCAAGCATTATTTTTGTGTTGACAAATACACAAGAGATCTTCTTAGAACAGTTTGTGATTCAGGAGAATATTCACTTCTCTAGGCAAAACTACTTCATAAATACTTCCAGAATTTTGAGCAGGGAGAGGAATCTTGCACCTGAAAACCAAATCCTATACAGAAAATGCACGTTAGAAGCGTATTTTTAGGAAGTCCTCACAGTGGTCTGCGGGCAGTTCTTGGCTAGTCAGTAGTTGTGAGTGGCACCATCTCGGCTAAATAAGTAACTGAAGTTTTAGGTATCCCTAAGCCATATCCAAGGCATGGATGTTTCTTCCCTCTTCTCATGCCTCCTGTCTTCCCTCAAAAGAGGATTGAAATCACTTCCAAGAATAGGTAGAGAACTATTATCTTAGAAGAAGCTCACTCTTTCTTTGATCTAAGAAATGATCTAATCATAGCTTGCCATCTTCCTTGTTTGAAAAATCTCAACTCTGACCACTAGTTTGCTTCCAACATGCATTTTGATAGACCTGCAAATGTAATAACTGCTAGTAAAGCCAAGTGTAAATGAGATCCAAGAAGATTCCAAGTTTCAGGTGACTGGGTGAAATTTCACTTTCCCTAGGAAACATAAACAAGAATTGCATAAACTAGAATTTTTGTGAAATGCTCTCAAAGAGTTTAGGCATTTAAAAATGTCCCAAAATTAATGTGTCATCTTTGCCCTTTGTTGAATTTTTAGGGCTATAAACCTCCAGATGAAGGTCCCTCTGAATACCAGACTATTCCGCTTAATAAAATAGAAGACTTTGGTGTACATTGTAAACAGTAAGTAACATAAAAACTACTAACTCTAGCGTAAGTTCTCAATTTTTGTGTTTAGGTTAGTGATTCAGTATGGAGAAGTACATTTCTTGGAGTGTTTCAAATCTTGAAGCTCTTTGTTGCTTTAGCACTGTTGGTTTTGTGAAAAAGTGTTATTTATCAGGAGATATTTTAAGGGAGAACTGTTACAAAGATGAAGATGAACCTGGTTAAAAGCTTTAGCAGTTGGTTCCTGAACACCTTTAAGTAGCGGTGCTTTCTTAGGGCATGAAGGAAAGGGTCAGGTGTAGATTTAGCAGCAGGCCTAGGGAGACTGTAATCTGTTTGCTCTTCTGAGTAGTGGCAAGTGCTGTGCATCTCTATCCTGCGTCACTGGGCGTGTTAAAATTGTTTCTGTCTTTGGTAGGATTGGAAAGTGGAGCTGCTTCAAGGATAACATCAGCAACAGGAAGAATTACTGCTTTTTCTCTCGTGTTAGTTTACTTTCCATGAATTAAAAAGGCAGTTTAGTTTTAACCGTTCCTTCTTTAACTGTTCTATCCCCAGCCACATGTTCCTCACTTCATACCTACATTTACTTATTTGGCAAGGCATTAATTTTGCCAGGTCAGTCCCCTGATCTGGTCCAACTTGTGGGAGCACAAACGTTCTTGCTGATTAAGCTAAGGTGGAGTGGAAAGTAGAGACAGATGTTGGAGACGCAGTGTTTGCAAAGAACAGCTAAGGAAAGATGGGACCGCTTCTTTCAATAACGGCTTGGTTTCAATTCTACCTTCAGATGTTTGACAAGCACTACAGCTTAAGCGTCTGTGTACAGAGAACTTGAAGATCTCGTTGGCGACAGTGTGTCCTGTAGGCTGTTGCATAGTTTTTTCACTGTTTCGGTGCATGGATATTTGCTCTTCAGTGCATTTATAGTTGCATGCTAAGTCTGACCCTGAAGAGATGAAGAAATTAAAACAATTGGAATTTGTCTTCCTGTCCAGTTTGAGGAAAAATGCAGAACAGTAGCTACACAGAAATCTTTGTAGAACCGTAATGTTCCTTTCATTTCAGAGTAGTCTTTATAAGTCTGACATTGGCCATAAACCCATGCTTTTAAGCATGAAAGGAGGATATCTTTTTAGAGGTGGTCAATTTGGGAGAGTTATTTGGTGGGTTTTTTTGAAGCTGGAAGTGCTTAATAGTCACTGTTATAATCTTCATCTCGGGAAGCTGGCTTCTTGTACAAGTCATTTCTTTCCATCCTAACAAGAAAATATTTTCCAGTCTCTCCTAGAAGGAAACAGCAGTTAGGCAAAGAGAGGGAATTAAAACTGGTAATTTGTCACGTTACTGAAATGCTGATAATACAAGGGGAGTGCTGGTGTCCTCTCAGTAGTATGCCTAGTCTGAGTAAGAATTAAAAGTTTAGAGAACTTGAATGATGATCATAGAACCATAGAATCATTTAGGTTGGAAAAGGCCTTTAAGCTCATTGAGACCTACCGTTAACCTAACACTACAAAGTCCACCACTAAACCATGTCCCTAAGTGCCATTTCTATGCATCTTTTGAATACCTTCAGGGACAGTGACTCAACCACTTCCCTCGGCAGCCTGTTCCAATGCTTGACAAGCCTTTTGGTGAAGAAATTTTTCCTAACATCCAATCTAAACCTCCCCTGGTGCAACTTGAGGCCATTTCCTCTTGTCCTGTCACTTGTTACTTGGGAGAAGAAACCGACCCCCACCTCGCTACAACCTCCTTTCAGGTAGTTGTAGAGAGCAATAAGGTCTCCCCTCAGCCTCCTCTTCTTCAGGCTAAACGACCTCAGTTCCCTCAGCCGCTCCTCATAAGACTTCTTCTCGAGACCCTTAATGCCAGTGACTACTAATTGCTTCATCGCAGCAGTCTGGATAATCTTAGTCAAACTTCTGCCCTTTAATTGGTGTTCAATGCCCAATGTGAAACTGCTTCCATTTAATCTTTTTAAGTTTATTACCCTATTCCTCAAACAACTTGCATTTCTAATTTTGAATCTGCCACACATCTCTTTGAAGAACTGACTTAGTACCTCATTTTTCTTAGCATATGTGAAATAAGGGTATTTGTTCTATTACAGAAATATTAAAGTGTGGCATGTGGGTAGATTTTAAAGCATTGTTATCTTGGATGGAATTTCTTACAGAAATGCCAAGCAAAATAACTTTCCAGAGAAATCAAGAGATAATAGGTTATTGATAACCTGCTCAAGCATTTCCTGATCAAGATGAAGTTTAATACAGCTCTTTAATGTTGCTGTAATTCACTTACACTAATGACTTCGCAGAGCTCAGCTTTCTATCTGCTTTATCATCTCTTGTGAGTTCTGTAGCACCACTAAAGCCTGGCTTTCAAAACAGATGTGGTAGAACGTAAGATTGTTTGCCTGTTTGTAACATGTACTGCTATCAAACATTCTTAATTGACTTAGAGGTGATATATGCAAAACTGCAGCAATCTGTAAGGAACAGTTATTACAGTACTGAAGATCCCAAGCATGGAACAGGGCATCATTGCATTGCACAAGAAGTTGTTACGAGAATAATTTAAAAAACCCTTGCAATCTCATTAAATAGAACACAGCAGTATGTGTGGGGATTATGTATATCTGTATTAAAGCTATATATGAAATACTTACAGAAAATCTTTCAGAGTTGGAAGCGGGGGTAACTTTTTTATTGTTTAGTGCTTTGAATTTTTGAAGATACTTATCATTGATAAGGATATTTTGAGATGTATGTACTTTGGCTGTCACAGCCAAACAAGACATATTTAGATGGAATCTTACTTTGTTTGCATGTTTGTTTTTAAAGGTATTATGCTTTAGAAGTCTCGTACTTTAAATCATCTTTGGATCGTAAATTGCTTGAGCTTTTGTGGAACAAGTACTGGGTGAACACTCTCAGTTCTTCTAGTTTGCTTACTGTAAGTACCACAGTATGCTACTGTGCATATATTAATTCATTAGTGCTGAAAGCCAGACCCTCTACTGTAAAATGCTTAATGGGATGCTGATAGATATAGATCCCACATTAAGAATCTATTTGTCAGATTAAAGAAGAAAGGAAGGTTTTCCTAATCGTAAGTACTGAAATGTTCCTTATATCTGCTCCCCAAAAGTACAAGGTGGGAATAACTTAGGTTTAATTTTACTGAGTTCTCTATACACTTAGATTTTGTCTTAAACACCTTTTAACCTTTTATCTCTTTACAGCACTGTAATGAATAGTATGCCTGAAAATAATGGTATTGAATAAGTAAACACTTTTTAAAATAAAAAACAAAAAAATCCCCAAAAAACAATGGAACTGTTAAAACTGCAGGTAGACCTTCAGTATAACAGCTCAGCATCAAAACCTTCCTTCTGCAAAAGCCAATTTTGTACCTTTTCTCTTGGTCAAAACCAACTGAGTTTTATTTACTCATTCATAATTTCGGGCATGAGCTGAAAGTAATAGAGTGCCCATTTCAGGCTTTAAGTATTGAGCATTTGTCAGATGTTCAGCTTCTGTTCTCTCAGCCACCACTTGTGTGCCACTCATGTTCTGTTATCACTTCAATTGCAGATGTAGGTTAAAATGTGCAGTACTACAGTCTTAAAGGCTCTTTTCAGATTTTGTTTATTTTGTGTATAAATGCTTGAATTTATAGCTTAGAATTCAATATGTTTAATGCCTTCTTTCTCCTAAGAATGCTGACTACACCACTGGCCAAGTTTTTGATTTGTCTGAAAAATTAGAACAGTCAGAAGCTCAGCTTGGAAGAGGCAGTTTCATGCTGGGTTTAGAGACTCATGATAAGAAATCAGAAGACAAACTTGCAAAAGCAACAAGAGACAGGTAAGATAATGCATACTTCTGTTCTTCCCTGTAAAAAGTGTTATTTTGTTTTCAACTTCTGTCATGCCTGTAATTGTAACCTACCAATTAAATTGTAACCTACCAGGATTATAGATTAGAATGATTAGATTATAGATAGGAATGAGACTCCAAATGTCACTAGTTATTTTTGAAAGTTTAAGAAAATCTTGCCTTTATTAAACCTACAATGGCTTTTCAATCTTTGTTTCTGGAATAAATTCAACTCTAGTTTATAGTTAACAAAAAAGCCCTGTTAAATTCCATCAGTATACACCAAACCAAAAAAGATGTTTTCTGTCAAATGCAAAATGGTAGCATTACTAGAAAATAGCACATTTTATGTGGTTAATCAGGTTTAAACTAACAGTAAACAAAATTATTACATACAACGTGATTTTAAGAACTAGCACTAACAGTCCAGTAAGTTTAGTTTACACTTGGGTAATACTTTCACTCACTTAATTAAGAACTCCCTTTTTTTTCATATTTCTTAATGAATACATCCTTTTTTTCATTAATGAGGAAGGTTTTTTTGTTGTTTTGTGTTGTGTTTTGTTTTTAAGAAGTAGATTACATCATTTTAGCCTTTATGTTTAGCTACCCTGCCTGATAGCAAATACTTGGTATTATCAGTTAATGAACTTATCATCACTGGGTATACAGCATTATTTCACAGAAGTTGTAGTGTTTTCCCTCAGTGTTCCTTATATGTTTGGTGGTAATCAGCTCTTTTCTTTTTTGAGCTTTGAAGTACAAAAGTTGCTTCTCACTAATACATCTCTCCCAGTAGTCTTAAGAATGATATGTGTACTTAGACTATCTATGTAATGTTATAGTCACCATTTTTCCAAGTAAAATCTTTAACAAAGGGTAATAGTATCCAACAAGTCATACAGTATCTTGGGCTGTTCAAGAACATTGTATTTGGCCAATTCCAGACTTTGAAAACTAAGAAGTACTGCACTGTACATGCTAGTACAATCTGAGGTCCAGCTGTGGAGAAGACAGGACTCACCTGCGTGCATCTTAGGAGTGTTCTGAGTGAGATATAATTCCATTTGATAAGGAACAATTCTGTAGAATCCCTCGTAACAGACTGCAAAAATTGAATAAAATCTGGGATGGTCTACTTTTCAGAGTTGGGGGTTTTCTGGTCCTCTTCTTCATTTTATCCTGATATGTAGAACAGTTTTCTTGTATTCTCTTCCCTGCTCCCCTTCCCCATTAGCAATATGTGCCGTAGTACAAACTTTACTAAGGAACTGATTTTTGAGATACCAGGTGAGTGGTGAGTTAGTGATTAAGTAAAAAAATCAAGAGACAAAAAGGAGGCCTTGTGTGAAGAGACTGATTTATAAATAAATTTCTTTACATCTTACTCACTATAACTCAGGTGAACATGGGCTTTGCCTTAATAAAGAGAGGAGTCAGCTTGTGTTGGACAAGCCTTTGTTCCACAGTACGCAGTGGGGGAATACCTGCAAACGTAATGTGGTCATTGCTAAATAGGATCAGAGTTGCTGTTGTGCTAGTGTCTTCTGTGCATTTGTTTCCTTGTTATGGAAAATTAACAGCTCTTACAAGTTTTCTAACAAACAGGATCGAGTTGGAGGGGGGTTGACTTTATAGAAGTTAATACCCATTTAGACTATTTTAGTTGCAGAATAGATTTGCAATGGAGTTAAGGCTGTTGCTAACTCAGGACAGCCAGGTTAGGTGATACCTCCTGGTTCCTGTAGTGAAACAGTTACAATAGCAATGCTTCAAAGACATGAGAAGGATGGAATTGCTGACAAGTTTGCTTTGATTTTGATCCCTGTTTGGTGTCCCATAATACTGACTGCATTTTGTTTTCACGTTACTCTCATGTGCTTACAGTTCTTCTAAGAAATAACGCCTTCTCTGTTCATCCTACTATCTTATTTTTTGCAGCATTTCTAGAGATTTTTCTTTTCTGTTTTTATTTAGTCATCATCAGTAGTTAGTTTCTAAATTGTAAGACTGGGAGGGATTGTTGTTGTCATCAATTCTGCTTTCCTGTGTAACAGAGGCTACTGTAGTTCCCAAAATGGATTGTAACACTTTTACAAATGCATGTTTTTCTTCAACTAATAATCTTTTCTAAGAAAAGAGAAAAGACAGTGGAAGACTTGTGCAGACACCGGGACAATTGACTCAGTGGCACCTAAATTCCTTTCAGGAAGTAAGGTTGCAAAGTTTGCTAAAGGATTATTGGGTATACCTCTTCTAGGAAAAACAATTCTGTAAGACGTTAGCATAAAGGTGCTTACACGTGGCTACATGATAGCTTCTGTTACTACACATACACATCTCTCAGAGCTGTTTTCTAAGAGTACATATGCATTAGCCAAACTGTGCTCCAAGCTGGCTTCCTTTGCCTAGGATTCCTTTATCTGTCTAGTAGTAATTTGTCCCTATTCTCCATGCCTTCAGGGCTGATTCATCTTTTGCGTTTGTATATTCTGTTCTGAGACATTTTTATTTGTTAGTTTGACACTACATCCCTCTAAGCCAGGCACACTGGATGAAACTTGGATCAATAGGAATCCTCTCAGGTGTTTGGGGGTTTTGCACATGTTACATATTTTGACTAATAACTGATTAGCTCTATAAACTCTTCCTTTAATGTTCTCTGTAAAGTTTCTCAGAGGAGCTATGGTTACTCTGCACTACTGGCCTGGGGCTGGGCAAAGGAGATAGAGAACAGTGAGAGCATTCAGGTATTGATAACAGCTGATAGCTCCATTCCCCCAGGGATTTTTTTTTATTTATTTTTTGGTTCAGATGACCACAGAGCTCACTTGCTATTGTTAATGTGAGATGTCCTAATTTGCCAGACAAAGAAGTTTTCTGGAATTGGTCTTCGTGTGTATAGTGCTCGTCAGTTTGCTTTTTAAGTAACAAAAAGTTATTGGCAACGATGGCTAAATTGCTGTGTATGACTTTTCCTTTCTGGACAGTTGTTAAGATTCATGGGGTTATGGGCACCCTGAACTTCCAAAACAGCTGAATATCTTCAAGTAAAATGACAGTTCAGTTCAGTGTTTGGCCAACATTGAATTTATGCTTGTTTTTCAGCTGCAAGACCACCATAGAAGCTATACATGGATTGATGTCTCAGGTTATTAAGGATAAACTTTTTAATCAAATTAATATAGCTTGAAGTGCATCACCAGCTGATATGCATCTCCAAAGCAGAAAAAGTCATGGTTTCTTTCGCTTGGACTTGTTCAATTTGGAAAATGAAGCTGGAGTGGAAAATTATTCATTTAATTCGTAGTACTTTAATATTTCCCACCTGTCTGACCAGTTTTAAAGAACAAAATGTTCTAAAATGTAGTGCAACTTTTTGTTCTTTATCATAAAACACAACCAGTTTGGAGAATTGTTCCAAAAGAAAAATAAATGTGACTTACTGGATTTTGCTCTTAGGTATTTATCTCTATTATCCAACTGCAATAAAACAATTTTGAAAATGCGTGAGTGTTTTGGGGCTTGAATTTTTTGGCAAACATTCATCTCCTCTTACTCTTTTTCTTCTTGTTCCACAGAAAAGTTCTGTCCAGTCACTTAGATTAGATAGGTAACCTATGCAGCATAAGAAGTTTGTCAGATTTTCATTTCTGTGTTTAATTTTAAGAATTGAAATCCCATTTGCTTATCTTTTAACAAGTTATTAAATGTAGTGGAGCCTTTCCTGATTTAGCGTTACTGGTTCAGCCAGAAATAGTTTCTTCTCACAGTGATGAACCATTCATGCATGATACAACAGTATTTTGCTTGTAGCTTCACACTTAACGATGGACATTTTATATTTCTAAGTAGTCAAGTATCAACCAGTTCCGCAGTGAAACTAGTTAATATGGTTATATACCATTATTTTTCTCCTGCTCACCTTCTATTGCTTGTCATAGTCACTTGTTGCATGCAAAGGAACAAAATGAAAAATTATTATCTCTGAAATACGCATTAGGCTAACTTAGGGCCACAGATACGACAATGCATTAATCATAATTGCTGGCTTACAACATGGTGCTGCTGCAGGGCTGATCTAAGTTTGTTTTGGAGGCTTTCATACTGCATTTCAATAATTCAAGATGTTTGGATTTCTTTTAAGTTTTTATACTTAATCCTGAGTTTCCTGGGGTTTTTGGAATGTTTACTTTTGGAATAATTTATAACATGCTTTATACAGTATGCCATTACGCTTTATACTGTAAGTAACTGATATTCCTTTTCAACCTTAACTCTGCCTTGATGTGGGTTTTGTTTTTGTTTTGGTCTGGAAATTTTAATAGCTATTACTCATTTGGGACTTTTCATCCAAATGGATTCCAGTGTATTTGAAGCTAAGATGCAAGTCATACAATGGAAACTTATCATTCAGCAGGGAAATGCAGATACCTTGAAGCAGAAATCCATCAAGAGTTTTAAAGCAGCAGCATCCAACAGTATAGGAAAAATATATTTACTCAGAGCTAGTAAAGTTGAGATAATTCTCAGATGTGCAGTTTGATAGGAGAACAATTTTATGCTTCTTCCAGCGTGGCAGTGGCGGTGGGGAGGCAAGAGAAGAAAGCTGTGATATTTTAATATTCCGAGCTATTAATTTTCTTGGAAATGGCAGCAATAGACTGCTGTACAAGCAAGCACAGTACATAAGCCCGCAGCAGTACCTTTTAAGTTCAAGGAGGACACAGCAAGTGTACCTGGCCAGTAACTTTTCCTACTTATTTTCTTCTACGCGTTTGTGAGACTCTTAAGTTTCAGCACACAGCCACTGTCCCACTCAGTATGTGTTTACACAAAGAAGTGCGCTGCTTTTGTGAGATAAATACCCATTAGGAAATACAACTTACATTGCCACTTTATGGAATTCTCTTTGCATAACATGATTCAAAAGTTTTGCACATCTTGTATCTACCTGAAATATAAAATAATAGTTTAATCTCATATTAGTCTATTTAACATAGTTAAACTGTCCTCATTTGTGATAGCAGCGAGCTGAAATTTCATGCACATAGGCTCAGACTGAATGTTTTTAGTCACAGTTGGCTTTGAAATACCAAGTTGTTTTATAAACTATAGGAATATGAATGCTGATGCTTGAATGCTGATGTAAATAGTTGTCCATCAAGTTACCTGTGTTGTTACTTGCTGAGCATATAGTGTTATAACTCAATTTAAAATCATACTTGTAGTCTGGCTATACCTGTGGCCTGTAGAGGATCCTGTCTGCAGTGTTCAGGAACCAAAATAACAATGCCCTTGTCTTTGATCATCCATTTTTAATGCTAGCGTTATTCCAAATTCTGCCTTAACTGAGATCAGAATTCCATGCATTGAAGATGACTACCACAAAGGAGTCATCCAGTATGTACATACACGTAAACAAGTGTATCCTAAAGGATGGAGAATCATTAAGGGATAGAAGGTATGCCTTAATCCTACCAAATAGTTTTGAGACTTCAAAGATAGGAATAAAGCTATTCTTGAGAACAATACACGTTGTATATCAAGAAATACGTGAATTCATTCTTCCACATTTGCACCCACTTTTTATTTAGAAATTAGTTTATGCAAATGAGTGCCACATATCAGGTAATTATTTTAACAGCTAAAGTAATTCAGTACATACTAAAGCCCATGCAAATAGGTTCTCTTTATTTAGATTTTTGAGAAGCATGCATACAAAAATTCTGAGTGCCTTTGACATTTTAATAAACAAAAATGCAATTGAATGAGCACAATTAATTTCTTCATCTAACAGTATTTGCCAACAGATATTAAAATTACGGAATGCTGAAAATGCTGAATTGTGTTTGAACTTCTTCCCTCTCCTGTTCTTGTTCGTCTTTTTTCAAGTTGTCCTGCATGCTCACCTTTCTCATGTATGCAAATTGCATTTTTAAACAATTTATACATTCTAATCTCAACAAAATCCAAAGACATATATGCATATTTGTAACAATCAAATACCAAGGACTAAGGTGTAGTTCCTGATAACAGTACCAGTTTGCCTGTGTTGTGCACAGGCTTTAAGAAGAGCCTTTCAGTTTTATTCTGTGATTACTGGAACAAAGATGCTTCATTGTCCTATCAGACCGCCTTCTCCTTTGAAGTTCCCTTCAAATGTTTGGTAAGAACTGGAATGGCAGCTCCTATACGTTAATTTTCTTGCCTGAAGATTGAATGGTGGTGCTTCTGTTGCCAGATGGAACCAGAAAAAAAGAAATAATTTTTCTTGCCTTTTTAAAATTTATTGAATGGAGTAATGCAGCTGCGAGAGACTGGCTTCTATTTCTGTTCACCTGTTGCCCTGTTTTCCAGTCTACCTAAAATGGAAATAGGCAAGAGAAGGTAAGGGGTTGTGGAAAACGCCCTGCTGGGTGGCCACCTCTAAGAGCAGCCGTAGGAGTGCTGCTGGGGAAGAGCACCTGGACCTGGCCGCTTCTTTACCTGTTTTGCATGGATCTAGTAGCTTTCTAGAGTATTTCTAGTTCTAACAGCGTGGCATGTGCCAATTAACAGTTTTGTTTGCCTTACCCTCCACCTTTATGATTTATATATGATATATAATTATATATTTTATCGTATCGTCACCTCAGCCTTCCCTCCAAATTGAGACGTTCCAGCTTTTTCATGCTGCTGTTATAAAGCTGCCACTTTACCCACTTGATCATTATAGTTGCCCTCCATACCATGTCTCGTCCTGCTTTGTCCTTGACACGCAGAGCCCAGAACTGCACTGTGCTCAAGACTCGGGTGTGCCAAAGTTTTATAGAGAGGCAAAATAGTTCTCCCTTGTTCTCAGTACCCTTCGTGGTGACACCCAGTGTTGTGTTGGCTTATTTGGTTGCCGCTGCACATCAAGCTGATGATTTCAAAATCTTAAAAACTGCTTAAGTTTGAATTGGTAGGTACAACTCTGGAAAGCATTGTGTAGGCATGGTTCAGATCTTCCCCAGGTGCATTTATCTACATCAAAGCTCCTCTGCCACATTTTTGCTCACTCAGTTTTGTGAGATCCTTTTGGAGTTCCTCACCGTCACCGCGGTATTTGACTGCCCAAGTTACCAGCTGAAAACTTTGAGATATTTAGTTGTCTTTAACATTTCGGGGTTTCATCTGATTGACGTGCTCATTTCAGAGAGGAGTTTACCCCAATGATACTGACTATATTTTATAAGGTACTGCCATTATTTTATAATGCGTTGCCACACTTTTGGACAGTAAAGTCAAATGCAAACTATTGTGCTGTCTATAACAAAATTCAAGCTTGGGTTGTCTTTATAATTCGATGCAATGTCTAGCCATTGTTTTGTATTCTGAATACCCAGACTACTGCACAGAGAACAGTAACTCAACTATAGGACAAACCCTTTGAAAATAAACACATTGGAGGACAAACATTGACTTGCAGTGACTGCAGGGAAGAATGTTTTGCCCTCTAAAGGCTGTACGCTGGAGAAGGAGATGGTTTCAGGCCTAGGGCATGAATGATGAGGTGCAGATGTAGGATTCGTGCATGCACAATTATTCATTTATCTTGCATATGCCTGCACTGTATCTGACTGCCATATATATACATATAAAACTGAAAATAAGCACTTCAGAAACTTGCAGAGTTGTATTCCTGGATTCTTTTAAAAGTAACTAACAGCAATAGAAACATTTCAAATGTATATGGTATATCTGAGGTATCTGATCATATAAAGCAGGAATACTTCTATTTCTCAGATTTTATATGTAGCCAAAACACTTAAGGTAGTGAAATTTTGCTTTGAAGTCTCACATAAACAATTAGATTACCTACTCAGTAGATCTATTCTTAACTAATCTGTAAAATGTAACATCTTCACTCTGTTTGCATTTGCTTTAGCAATGTTTGTGGATAGAGTTTAACAAAACTGTAAAAAGCTACATTAGGTGATCAGGCTACTAGAGCCAATTTTTTTTCTAAACAACAATTCATCCAGCAGCCCCCATTTGTACCACTAAGCACACAGATTTTCAAAAACTCAGCACTTATTCAGAGGGAAAATGGGAGTTAGTAGATGTTAAGTGTTTCCCTAGTTCTCTTACATTAGATGTCTGCTGGAGACTGAGCCTTTCTGAAGGATTGGCCCTAATTGGGAGTTTGAAGCAATAATCTCAATACACTGAAGAAAGCCAAATTTTAGCAAATGTTTTGGTCCCCAAAACTCTCTCTGCCACAGTTAGCCACCAGTATCTGGATTTTGTTACAAACTCTGTAATCTTTACTCTTATAAGCAATCTTTGTATGAACAACCTCACTGAAGACAAGAAATATTTTTGCTTTAGAAAAAGCTAATAAAAAGGCTAACCTTAATCTTTCGCTTTTGAGCAGCGTCACAAGTTCTTCAGTTGTCCCTTACCTCACGTTCATGCCAGGCCAGAAGAAATGTTCCTTGGGCTTTTCATAAATTATCTTTGATTCTAGTACTGGAATAACAGGCAGCTGTGAGCTGGCTGCAACAGCTCTGTTCACCGTCTATCTTTGATATTCCCTGGAAAACTCCGCTTACCCCACAATGTCTCTGTTCAGACCCTGTTTTACAAGGGACTCTCTTGTTTTCCTTGCCTTTGGTGGCACTTTGTGCACATCAGCTCAGATTAAATAGAATGAGCTCTTTTAAACTTGCTATTTAGTAAATGAAGCATAATTTTCTTGCATTTCTATCACTTGTGCCTTTATGAAGCTTCGACTGTGTCTGGGTTTGGCTATTTTGTTTTTACCTTAACCCGTCTAGTGTCTCATGAAACTCCAGTGCAGCAGGCTATTCCTGCAGATATAAGGTTGCCATGAACATACAGTGTTTCTATAGTACTCCTCCATTTATTATGAACTGTAATGCCAGTTGATTATTTAATGTTGATTATTAAAAATGCAAGAATCCAAGATGTAAAGCTAATTGCTGACATGTTACTATTTTGTTTATAAAGTTAAAAATATACTAAATATAATTAACCATTAATTATCTCACTTATTTTCTCCACTTTGCTAAATTTTGGGGCTTTTTTTTTTGGTTTAGGTAGGTCAGTGTTTTAAAATAAGCTTGGTATGTTACTTTCTCTTTGATAAACACACTATTTATTTTATCTGTTTTTATTGCTGTGCCCCAAAAAGTCCAAATCAGAATTGGACTCTCATTATTCTACTAACATATAATTAACATAATATGTTTATATACAAAATTTAAAGTATTTATTGAAATCCCAGTATAAAAGATTTTGTATATAATACCATAAACTAGGTTAAGATAACATGATAAAAACAAATACTTTCAAAAGTACAAAACCAGACAAAATTTAAATACTACAGAGTTGAGCTAGCATCATTTTAAGGGTGCAAGTCCCTAAGAGGTGAAAATGATTAAAATATGGGGTGATAATACATAAGATTAATTGCATGCATGCAGAACTTTTTTCTTGTGTCAAGTCTTGAAGAACTGACATCAGAGAGTCTCCAGCTAGTTGAAGGATTTTTCTGGAGTTAAAAACAATTATGCTAAACCTTTAAGGAATTAATGAAGTATCTTGTTCCTCAGGGTGTATTTTTTATGAGCTGTAGTTTTACTTTTCAGAGCCTAGGAATAATATCCACGAGGAAATATGTAATTTAGGAAAGTTAATTTTGACCCTCAGATGAAACTTCTAACATATGAAATATTTGCTGTGACGTTTGGTTTGTTTTTAATTATAAAAAATTGCTTCATACAGGGCTTTCTGAAAACTACAGTATTCTGGGAAGTAGCATGGTCCAGTGGATAGGTCATAGGACTGCATCTCAGGAGAATTGGGTTTTCTTCCTGCCTTTTCACAAACCAGGAGTGCATAAACTTTAGCAAGGCATTTTTGCCAGAGTTAGTGTCTGCTTTCCTCTATGAAATAAGACGATTGGTCATGAGCCTTTTAAAAATACAGATGACAAAGGATATGTAAGTATTACTATTTTTATGCACTGAAGGGCATCGCTACATCTCCAGTTTGTCAGACATTACCATCTTAAATAACAATCCTTAATAATGCTGTTAGCAAAGAATGTTTACTCTGTTTTGCATAGTTTGTCTGTTCAGGTCATCACAGATAGGAAATGCCTAAGCCCTTTGAGGGGATTATAAATATATTGTTTTAGGAACTCTTCATTTTCAACGGAAACATGCATTCAACTCCTATGTAATTTGTCCATCATTTCCTGCATGAATTTCTGTTTGGTTTAGACCCAATTACCTTAGGGCTTGTGTATAACTGCAGTGGCATTACTTTATTATAAAAGGAAATTAATTTATGTGCCTGCACCTAACGGCATGCAATCTTTAGTAATTACAGCCATCTGAACTTTCTTCTCCAGCTGAAGACAAGTTGCATTCACTTACTGTATCATTTGAGGTTAGAATTAAGCTTGTATTTTTAATCTGTTTCTAAGGGAGGCCTTTTCAGCCTGAGTTCCACAAAGCTGGAGAGATAACTGGAGAAACCTAGAGGTACTAAAACAGAAGGTATTTTTCCAACTTAAACAAGATGTATGTATTCTATATGGTGATACAAACTCCAAACTAGCTCCTCATTATACCAAGTTTTTGTGGAACATCTTCCTTTTCCACTTTAAAAATTCTTCCAATGACAACTAGGTAAAATTCTGAAAGTGGCAAAAAATGATTTAACACAAATATTTATGTAAAGCATCAGCCAGGGACAAATAATGTGTAAATAACATCTTGCATCTATTTAAGAACAAAGAAGAACGACTGTGTGAATACTCAGATTTGCTCTCCATACAATGTTTGACAAAATAATGCTGAGATACCACTACATCTTCTGACTGTTTCTGAATAATAGCAGCATGTAATAATTTTTACTTTCTCTTCTTGGTTCATCGGTCAAACTTCATTACAGTATTTGGAAAGCTGTTATTTTCTCTATGGTAAAAATTGTAAAAGTGTGATTTGAATTATTTCTTATCGCTCACCTTTGGAGACAGAATCTTGTATTTCCCAAATCAGCATTGTAGTCTCTGCTGGAGGTAAGATACAGTGTTCATAAAAAACATTGTGAACACTATAAAGATAAAATGTTTGTCCTAACAAACAGATAGTTTTCTAATAATTTAACTTTTACTTCCAGGCTCTAACAGATTTTAATGCTGGGAGATGCAGAAAGGCTATTTCACTTTCTGGCATCTGCCAATAATAATAATGGTGATAACAGTTTTGTACTAATAACAGACCTTAAAGTTTTATAATAATAATAATAATTATCCATATTGAGCTTCAGGCCTTGCCTGTTATTGGACATATTTTAACTTGATTGTAGTTGTATTTGCAGAAATAATTTTAGGAACTTTTGTAACAGCCAGCCTGCTATCTCCCTCATTTTAATCATGTTAGTGGTTTTCTGTCTTAGCTCTGGTTTTGCTTAGGCTTGCACAGTTCTGTTGGTATCAGCAGTCAGCATGAGCAAAAGTGTTAATCTCATCACAGAAGAAGCGATAAGGTATAACCCCTGAAACTGCAGTAGCATGAGACGTGAACTGTGCGTGGTCAGCGAGGAGGACAGAACTCCAGTCCGGTGCTTCTCCAGCACAGGGAAGAAAAAGTAGCTTAGCTCTGAATGCGTAATCTGTTACTCAAGCGTGCACGAGATCCTGCTCAAATAAAATCAAGAATCAAGAGGCGTTGTCAGGTAGTTGCCATGCCACAGAAGAAGCCCAAGAACTTGAAGCACTGCATGCAAGGTTAGGGCTTTACATAAATAATTATTCCAGGTACCTGTCTCACCTAAACCACTTCCAGGATAGAAATATAAATATGTAGAGTTATGCTGCCATACACCTATTTCAGAATAAGTTTGACTTGTGGACAAAACTGAGGAAACCACGTATTTACCAGAATTATTATTCATGAGCAGCAAAAATAACGATTCCCTGTCTCCTGCAGTAGCTTATTCCCTCTGGACTGTAACTAAGAGGTTAGTGGGTGATAGCTGGAGTCCCCATCCCCACGCCGGTAACAGGCCGCCCACGCTGCTCCAGCTCTCCCTCCTGCCCACCGGCCGCGGCGGAATGAAGGCTGTCAGACTTCCCAGGGAGGCCGGCTAACGCCCACCCGCCACAGCAGCAGGGCACTGGTCAGGTCACGCTTCAGCCCCTCCCTCAAATGAGGACGCTAGGCTAGGAATCTTTTTTTTTCCTAACCAGTTGTTGAATTTTGTAAAAAATAGTAGAATTTATTACCGCCCCGTGCCTGTCCCCTTTGCCAGTTTTAGCAAGAGTTGGCTTGGCGGGTTTAAAAGTTACTAGGCAGCATATACAGGCAGAGACATCAAGAACAGATGAGCACCATGTCCTTAAGAAACCAGGCTGACAATGTCAGGTGTAATGGATTATAGCTTTATATTTCAGATAATGACATTTCAGTACAGCTCTCTCCAAGTTTATTGAAATTAAAGCACTATGTGCTCTCCCCTATGTTTTTGAGAACCTTGTATTTGCTACCCTTGAAAACATAAAAACCAAAACAAATTTAAATTCAGTGGAAAAGGTTGCTTCAGACATATTTTTACATATTAAAACAACTATACTGAACCAACTGTGTTGATTCCATTTTATATAGCTGTCTAGCCACAGAAGAGGAAGGCCAGAGATACTCAGGAAAAAGTCTGACTGAATAAAAAGTTTGAAACCTGACCCTGAAAAAGTTTGTCAGAAATTGTTAGGCTTGAATTTAATGCTTTACAGTTAGAAGTGTGACTATCTTCTAAGGATATTTGTCTTATTCATTATATGACACACCCCATGTATAGAATCCATACGTGCAGAAATAGCTCTATGCAAAATGCATGGTAGTGCTTATGCAAGGGAGGCTCTTAAGGTGTTTTATGTCCTTAGAAGTAAATTTCAGCTCAATGTTCCAATCTGGAACTGTAAGAAATATAGCCATCAATGATTTTACACAGGTATTTCCAAAAGCTTTTTTGAAGACAAGGACTTTGTGCTCAGCCAAATTACTGCCATCCCGGAGAGTACGCAGATGATTGTTTAATACTCTGTGCCACCAGATGAGAATCCTATTTCAAATCCTAATGAATAAATACTCTCTCTGAAACTTGTCACAGCTTTTTCTGCCTTTAAATCAAATTACTAACAGACAGCTTGAGACACCTGCAAAATCTACAGCCATGAGGGAGAACAAACTAAGTCCAAAATTAACTTTCAGAATATTAACATAACTTTTTTACAGAAACATTTCCCAGAACAAGCAGCTCCAGGGCATGCTCAGTTTGGATTCCACCACAGAAATAAGGACATCTTATGAACTTTCGTATCCTCAGAGAGAAGGATATAGGAAATTTGAGGTGGGGAGGATGGGACTCTCTATACCTTGTCTGCATTTCTAACAAAGGTCAAAGTGGAACATGCTTGCTCGTAACCTTTTGTGTCATTTTTCCTATACGAGAAATAAAGTCCTAATCTTGGTTTCATTGGAAGCAATATATTTTGTCACTGACGAGCTGATGCACTTTTATGTTCCAACACAGCAAGCATATAACGTATGAAATTTTATTTTCAGTGAGTTATTCATATGCTTAACTGACAGAATCACAGAATGGGCGAGATAGGAAGGGACCTCTGCAGGACATCTGGTCCAACGTACCCACTCAAGTAGGGCCCCCTTGAGCCAGCTGCCCAGGACCGCATCCAGGCAGCTTTTGAGTATCTCCAAGAATGGAGACCTCACAACCTCCCCTGGACAACCTCTGCCAGTGCTCGGTCACCCTCACAGTGAAAAAGTGTTTCCTGATATTCAGAGGGAACCTCCTGTGTTTCAGTGTGTGCCCATTACCTCTGGTCCTGTCACTGGGTGCCACCGAGAAGAGCTTGGCTCCATCTTCTTCGTTCCCTCCTATCCAGTATTTATCTACATTGATGAGATCCCCCTGAGCCTCCAGGCTGAACAGTCCCAGCCCTCTCAGCCTTTCCTCACAGGAGAGATGCTCCAGTCCTTTCATCACCTTAGTGGCCCTTTGCTGGACTCTCTCTGGTACGTCCATGCCTCTCTTGTACTGGGGAGCCCAGAACTGCACCCAGCACTTCAGGTGTGGCCTCACCAGTGCTGGAGCAGAGGGGCAGGATCACCTCCCTCCACCTGCTGGCACTGCCCCTCCAATGCAGCCCAGGAGACCATTTGCTTTCTTTGCTGCAAGGGCACATGGCTGGATCACGTTCAATTTGGTGTCCACCAGGACCTCCAGGTCCTTCTCTGCCAAGCTGCTTTCCAGCTGGTCAGCCCCCAGCATGTACTGGTGCCTGGGGTTGTTCCTCCCCAGGAGCAGGGCTTTGCACTTCCCCATGCTGAACTGCATGAGGCTCCCGTCAGCCCATTTCTCCAGCCTGTTGAGGTCCCTCTGGGTGGCAGCATGACCCTCTGGTGTATCAGCCACTCGTCCCAGTTTTGTGTCATCAGCAATTAATTAGTTCATTTTAAAAGGCACCAAAAAGGTTGATATAATATTGATTAAAAAAACAAACAAACAACCCCAAAATGGAATAATGTTTCATCACAGGCATAATGTATTAAACATTTGCTAACTTTTTTTATAGAACGTTGCTGTTAAATACAGTATCCACTCAATTTATTAAACTATTAACCCTCCTAAGGCCCCCTCAGGGCCACAAAAATAATCAGAGGGATGGAACACCTCTGCTATGAGGAAAGGCTGAAAGAGCTGGGGTTGTTCAGCCTAGAGAAGAGAAGGCTGCGCTGAGACCTTATTGCAGCCTTTCAGTACTTAAAGGGGGCCTACAAGAAAGATGGGGATAGACTTTTCAGCAAGGCCTGCTGCAACAGGACAAGGGGTAATGGTTTTAAACTAAAAGAGGGTAGATTTAGACTGAACACAAGGAAAGAATTTTTCACGATGAGGGTGGTGAAACACTGGAATAGGTTGCCCAGAGAGGTGGTAGATGCCCCATCCCTGGAAACATTCAAGGCCAGGCTGGATGGGGCTCTGAGCAACCTGATCTAGTTGTAGATGTCCCTGCCCATTGCAGGGGGGATGGACTAGATCACCTTTAAAGGTCCCTTCCATCCCAAAGCATTCTATGATTCTAGGATTCTAATTTCAGCATGGAGGAAAGGAACCACATAATTTTGTTTTTGCCAGTAATTCATGCTCACAAAAACGCCTGGCATGCAGGAAGAAGTGGTCATACCAGGTGCAAAATCTGCAGGTAAACAAAATTCAAGAACACATAGCATTATGAAGGTATTAGTAAGGCAATGAGCTCTTCATAGGGCAGATGTTGTTCAAACTCCATTTGCATTATCAGGTTTCAAAGTTTTCTTCTAGGATACTCCCCTGTTGTGATTCCCTCTTCTACAGACTCCTCAGATGGGCTGCCAGGCCCCAGCTAGCCAAGGGGCCCTCGCTGCAGGCCATGCCTGTGCCCCTGACCTGTGGCACAGCAACCCTCTTTGCCTCAGAGGCGTAACCAGGCCCATAACTGCAGGCTAACAAGCAACACCCGCTCCCCCACCCCGGCTCACCCTTGTGGTCTAGCCAGGGGAGGCAAGGCCACCAGCGAGCCCCAGCAGCCCTGTCCCCACAGGCCGCCTCAGGCCACCCGCCGCCCAGCGCCGAAGCCCCCCGCCCGCCTCTGCTCGTGCGCCGCTCACAGCTGCGCAGGCGCAGCCCCGCTCACCCACCCCCGCCCGTGCTCTCTCCTCAACGCTGATTGGGTGGGGAGGGCGCGCGCCGCAGCCGGCGGCGGGAGCCTTCGGCCTCCCTCGGCGGTTGGCGTGCGGTTGCCACGGCAACCGGGGGCGGTGGAAGCGCTCGCGCCGCCTCTCTGCCCGCCGGCCCCTTGAGGTGAGCGGGAGAGCGGGGCTGGGGCCGGGGGCTCTTCCCCGGCTGGGGAAAGGGTGGTTGGGAGCGGATCCTGCCTCTTCCTTCCTGCCCGCAGGGACTTCAGAGCAGCCTTCCCGCGGGTTGCGCTGGGTGGCGGTTGGTCCCTGTCGTCGTCGTCGTCAAGCCTTCTGCTGGGGTGGGGGAGAGGGAGGCGACAATGTCAAATCACAGGGCTCTAGGAGCTCGGGGAGCGAGGGAGACCTGCCTCAGGCAGAGCCCCCGCCCTGGCAGCCCGGCTTTCCGTCTGCTGTTACTGCTTGTTCTGGAAGAAGGTCTAAGGAAAGGCTCTGAAAGGTATTTTGTGTAAAAAAAGCAAGAAAGAAGCACGCTTCTCAGTTAAAAAAAAAAAAAAGTCCTTTCAGCTTTCCTTCTTCCCCCACCTTTTTAAAAAAGGCAAAAAACCAAAACCCACATGGATAAGGGGGAACTACTGAGCTTCAGCCTTGCTTAGTAAATAAGGAAGCTTCTTTTGTCTTCACAATTTCAATCTTTGCTTTTCCTCAGTTTCTTATAAATGTAATGCTGGCAAGGAGGATTTTCCGTGCCTTGGTTTATGTGGCTGCATGTATTCTAGCATTGAGGTGCTTTTTGCTGTCTCCTCAGTTGTTTTGATACACTGATGTGGCGGTATTATCTATTGGCTAAAATACATAATGTACATTGTATTATGTACAGGCTAAAAAAGCAACCTTTATATTCTGAGTTGTTAAGTTACATTTGTTAGGGTATTTTTATCCCCAGGCCATTTACACATCCAGTTCAAAATATGTGTCTTGCCTTCTTCCCTCCCCTCCATTCCCTGATTTATAAGCTCACTTGCAACAATGGCCAGAGTTTAAAAAAACAAGTTGTTTTTGTTGCCTCTACAGTATGCCTCAGTGTGAAAAACTGAGTTTTTCACTGTGCATAACAAATGCACATGCAGTTGTGTGCATGACAAAAGGGCCGTGCAAATGCATAAACAGTACTGTAGCTTTATACCACTTCTCACAGCCTGTAAAACCTGCTATAGAGAGTGATGTATTTTCTAACTAATAATTAGGTTATGAGCTGCCATTAATTAGTTATTTATGTGTGAGAATTACTTCTGCTGTGGACCATTGTGCTCATATTTCTGTATGAAGAAGATGAAGACAAGGGTACAACCTTAAGCACACTGAAACAACAAATCAAATATAACAATGTATTTCAAATGTTATTTAATACATTAAAAGTCTGGAAAAATGACAGCAAGAAAGGGGTAGGGTTTTATAAGCAGCAAGGAGTATACCTAAATGTGTCACTGTAAGCAAAAAGGGAATTGGTGGGGAAACATCAGATTTGACATAGACATGTAAGCTTTGTTGAAGATCTGGGGTACAAATAGGATAACATTTTCCTTTTTGTTTTTAAGGCATTTTATAAAACTACTTACAAGAGCACGTGGAACACACTATTAAAAGAAGCGGTAGAGCAGTTTGGCCTATTACAGAATTATGGTTCGACTAACAATGGACCTCATTGCTAAAAGCGTCAGTCACAAGAATCGCAATGAAGAGGACTTTGGACAGTATCTGCGAAAAATAACTCATCTGAATTTGTCAGATAAAAATATAGATGCAATTGTAAGATTTATTTTTCTTTATTCCTTTTAACCTGGCTACTCAAATGTTTTGCAGTTAGTGTTGAGTTGTTTATAGTTGGGGAGGCAAACAAGCAAAGCCAAGTTTCTATTTTGTAACAGCTACACTATGTTTTAACATTTATATTGACTTGAAGTTAAGCCTTAATAATACATCTGTTTGGAAACATGCTTCAGCATTCACTGCTGTTATTATGTGGAACACCGCTTGTATGTAAAAGTGTTTAAATGGATTTTAAATGCATGTGCATTTGAAATGTGAAAATAATCTTTCAGCTGTAATTTTTCATATAAAACATCAAAGCAGGCGACTGTAACTCCAACAGTCTGCAGGTTTCTTCTTATTGGCCTGACACTTTTTTCTTTATGTGGCAAAAATCTTGTTGAAGTATTTTACTTACCTGAAACTGTGGAAATATACATCACCTGTGTAGCAGACAAGAAGGATATTATCAGTATGCTATTTTTGCCATTAATTAATTAAAACAGAAAATCCATGTGAGCAATTACACAAGAGAAATGAACTGAAGTGTTAAAGTGAAGTATTTTTTGCAGTATTTCACAGAACTATTATAGAAATCTGCAGCTCTCAAAAAAAAATCAAAACAATTTGCTATTTTGATTATTTCATACAGTTGCTACATTGTAAAGGAGCTTTCAAGAAGTCACCAGAATGGAAATGATAACTCCACTTGCTTACCTCTTTAGCCACTTAAGAAAGACAATATTTCAAATTAATTATTTAGACCTGACACTTTTCCTATAGAATATAGCCAGGCTGCTGCCATTGAATGAGTAGGTGTAGGGCTTTGACAGCAGTGCTATAACCCTATTGAAATCTAGCTATAGTGTTCTCGGAGACTTGAGGTCTGAGGTTAAAAACTAAAGTTCATATTTTCAACGACAGTTTTTTTTTTTTATTTAAAGACTTGTATTTATTGATGATTACCTTTATAAAAATGCAAACTGTGGAATAGAAGATGATGTAAGGAACTAGTAATTTTGCAGATCAGATTTTTTTTTTAAAGGAAGTAATAATGATATTACATACTATTAAGTGCAACACTTGTTAATGCCATATTTTTTCTAGTCTTGGGAATTTTACAAAGAGTTGTTAACTCACAGCACAATCTTTTCAATCTATCAGTGATTTATTCCTTAGATTTCAGAGGAAGTCTGAGAAAGGAAAGGGGAGTTCAGGAACAGGATACGAGCCAAGTGAGGTTAACACATTTGGACTGGTGTAGTGGCTTTTTCAAATTAGTCAGGTTAAAATCTACATTTTTTTTAAATTGCTCCCTGGGGCTTATTAATTTAAAAAATAATCCATGACTTTTGCATGACTAAACCTGCAAACTTAACCCAGTCCTCCTTCCTTTGAGTTTAATAATAGAAAATTTATACAGGTTTCAGTAAGTCCTGAGTTAACGCAAATCCCCTCAAGATACTGAGTACATTTTGAAATGGCTGAACCCTGAACAACTGAATTGCTGTGTATGGTGGATTTCTGCTTTAAAAGTGTGATTTCAGTCAAGAAGATTAAATAGCTTGTTCTGTGTGAGCAGATCCATGCAAGCAAATGGGTTTATTCAGCCCACTCCTAGGAATGTGCACAGCCATAGCAAGTTACTAATTTGATCAGTCCATTTGATTAGGACTGGTTCATCAGATGCCATAGAGAAGTTTAACAGAAACCCTCATAAGAACATGTGACCTTTTAGTTATTTAAGAAGAATACATTCAAAGAAACTTGACATGTGAGTGGAATCTTAGACTCAGAAGTGTATTAAAATACATTGAAGAGCAAGTTTTTGTATAAATCAATATTCCTTTGCCAAGAACTGGTTTCCATTACATCACTGAGGTTTGATGGAGACAACTACACTAACAATTGTGCTTTTCTGAAATCCACCTGATGAAGGCAAGGAAGGGAATGAAGTCGCACACACAAAAGATGTGATGTACCTGCTGATGATGGCTGTAGCCCTCAGCTTCTGTACAGCAGAACAGTAGTGATTTCAGTCTTAAATCTATGCAGGAGATGATTACTGACACTCCATTTTTCTAGGAAAAATAGTTGTTAGAAGTGTTTGTTAAAGGTGAAAATGTATAAATCGTGCAGCAGAACTTAAAATATAAAAACAATCAACAGCTTCCAGAAGCAGGCAGTGAGTGAACTCTATGTAGCATTAATTTGTTATTCTTTATTTCAGGGTGATCTCTCTTTGTGTAAAAATCTTAGAGTTCTATATTTATATGATAACCAAATCAGTCAAATCCAGAACTTGGACTTTGCTTCAAATATAACACACCTTTACCTTCAGAACAATTGTATTACACGTATAGAAAACCTCTCATCGCTGAAAAACCTTGAAAAACTGTAAGTTGAAAATCATGTATTTATTTTACTAGTAAAAGAATAATTATTGCACTAAGAAATTAAAAAATTATGTAGCCAGTAAGGTCCTTTCAGCTCTTAAATGTTGCTTTTCAAATCAAAGTAATTGCTTATGATTTTTCTAACGAAGTGTTCTATGATATAAATAAAGTGATGGCATATCATCTTAACATATTTATTTGCATTTAAATTATTTTCCTTTTTCAGCCATTTAATAATAATAGTAGCAATATATAAAACCCCTAAAAAAAACTTGGATCTGTTAGCTGTATGTTCTACTTGCATGCTAGGTTATTTATTTTTTCTATTATAATTTGCAAGTATTGTTCAATAATATTTAAAATTTTTTTTTAATATATTGAGACCTTGTGTTAGCTTTTGCTTTCAAAGGATATTAAATCTATTTTGTGTTCTATTCTGCAGATATTTGGGGGGCAACTGCATCACTGTAGTAGAGGGTTTGGATAAATTAGAAGATATAAGGGAGCTACATATTGAAAGTCAACATCTCCCGCTTGGTGAAAAGCTTCTGTTTGATCCAAGATCTCTTAGGTCCCTGGCAGTAAGTACATTGTGAGAATTTCCATGGGCCCAGTATTTTTAAGAGAAGTGATTAGAACTTGATCACTCTGTGTTTTCCTTTTCTCCCAGCTGGTGTCATTCTTTCAAATTCTACCAAGGGACTCCCATCCCATTTCTCACATAAGCAAGGAGTCCAGCAGATTCTACTTCATTTATTTTGCTATGAAGCATGGAAATAAGAATAAAGTTAGAGAGGAAGTAAGGAAATGTGTGGATAGCCTATACCAACAGAATGTGAAGGGGTAGGAATTCAACACAGTTATCTCAGTTTACTTAGTTTGTAGTGAATTATTTTGTTGATACTTCTCTGATTTGATTGTTATAGTAGTTTATTTACTGCCTCCTGTATTTCTCTAGAGAAGGCAATGGCAAAAGGTGCAAACAGCTTTTTTTTCCTGGATATTAGGGGCAACACAATCAAAAGCATTCAGTTTTAGTTCTGCAATTTTTCTATGTTGTGATATGTCAAGATTTCAGGAAAGTCAGCTTTTGAAGTTTTCTTTCAACATGTTAATTGCTCAGTAAACATCAAATGTATTGTTGAAGTGGTTAAAAAAATAGAGTTTATTTACTAATAGATGTAGTTCTGTACTAAAAAAAATCATATTGCTGTATCTCCCAAAGTGTAGTCAGGGCTTGATGAGCTTTTTTTGTGAAGATAAAGAATTCACTGAAATTGTTCTTGTGTATATCATAAGCATTTGACCTAGCTCTAATTCTTGCTGTTTTGAAATTAAGTAATCCTAGACATTTATGGCCATTTTCCTTTAATAGAAATGCGCCATTCCTGTGGGAGCGCTTTTACTTTGTTCCTTCTATATTGGAGAAATGGTGAAAGTAGAGGGAGGTTATATAGCTATAATCTTCCCAGGATAACTCATATACTTCAGTGTTTCTCAGCATCCTGGCCTGAAGTCACTAGCATTTTGTTCTTCATGGCTTTTATTTAAGGTCTTTTGGTGTGGTGGGTTGTTTTTTAAGAAACAGTTTGCATTCTTGACTATGTAACATCTTTGTGGAAGCTACATCTGAAAACATTCTATTTTTATCCTTTGAGTGCTAAGTGTTTGGTCTCTCTTTAAGACATCACTTCTTACTTCATCTTCTTCTGTCTGTTTCTGGCTCTTAATGCTGTCAAAGAGCCAAAAACATGGGACCATATAGCTCTCTGTGTACCACAAACAAATGTTCTATGATGACAATATCATGAATCTTTTGACTGAGGAGATTAAGTTTATGCACCGTATCAGGATGATACTGGTAATTTCTGCCTGCAATGTAGCTCTTGGTCAGATTTTAGAAGGGGGTTACGTTTCCTGTATACACTGCTGAAATAGACATTTTCTAACTAATGGTAAATCCCATCTCAACCCACTGGATTAGGTGCCCTGTTTCATCTTCTGGAGATGCAAGCTTATTTTTCCTTCTGTGTGAAACTACATGAAGTATTCCCTGAGATAAACACCTGAAACACATTTACTTTTTATCTAGAATGTAAAGATCTCTCTAAATATTGTCTGTTACAAAAGGCAAAGTGCATTATGTGACTCACTAGTGTTCCAACAAAGGGGCAAGGAATAGAGGTATGTATACCGAGAGGTTTGTAGGATCAAGCCTGAAAGAAAAACAGTATAGTCCAGCTGTTAAATGAGACTATGTAGGTATCCGATATGGATTTCAGCTCTGTGCAGTTCAGATGTAACCTTGGAAAAGGCAGTCAATTTCTGTGTCTGTTTTGTACTTCAAATGTACAGTTAGTAGCACTTGCAGAACTCTGTCAAGCATTTGAACATGTTTAGAGAAAAACAAAAATTTTGTGTTTATAAGAATTCCTGAAATAATTGAGAAATAATCTTATTCTGGTTTGACTTCAAAACCAAAATAAACAGCATTTTACAACAAGATGCAAGGCCAACGTAAAACAATGTGTGAGGTATGTGGTAGTTGTATTTGCATATTTCTGCTTCATATGCTTGTTCTTCCTTTAAGAGAATTTTCTGTAAGAATTTACAACTTGACTCATGCATGGCATGAAAAAAAATTTTCTTTTTCTGCTTTTCTTCCTCCAGAAATCTTTGTCTGTGTTGAATATCAGCAATAACAACATTGATGAATTAGAAGAACTGGCAATTTTGGAAAATCTTTCTTATCTTAGAGCAGTTGACAATCAACTTCAACATATGAAGGTATTAAAATAAATATTTGTTCTGTTTAGTATGGGTGATAAGAAATCAGTCAAATTCATCTTTATCACTAAATAGATGAGTAAAAATAAACTTTACTTCTACACTTACTGAACCTCTGACTTTCCGAGCATGCTGTCTTTTCTCATCCAGAAAATCTTGTTGAGATTAAAAATGGAGAACCGTTTATCTAGGATGTCCAAATGTCCTTTAATCCTATGTAAAGTGGCAATTGTGCATGTATCTATCAACTGAGTAGTAAATGCATGGAAGTTATAATTATAATATAATATGTCCAAAATGTAGAGTTAGTGTGAATGTTTTGGCCGAGTGACTATCCATGGCTTAGTTTGCAAACATGACATGGCCATTGTTTGCTAATTAACTTGCAATATTTTACCATATTACAGTTTTTAGTTCTCTGTTTTAATGTAATAAAAGCCACTTCTTGGGTATCAGATCATCTAGCTGATTTTGCAGCCATTCTAATATCAAAATGACTTTTTGACTATCGTTGCTGGACCAGCATAAGAAGTATTTGTCATGAAAGTATACATTGAATTTCTTTCATAAATTTCTGCTAAGGAAAGACATGTCTTCATAAGCAAGAGCTCTGACTTCCACAGTAGCAGCTAAAACAAAAGAAATAAAAGTATTTGTGCTCTTCCTTTTGCAGTAGTGAATGTAGTTCAAACAGAATGTTCTAGACTTACAATTTCCAGCTTATCTTCTCAAAAAGGAACAGGAGTATTGGCCTTGTTACTTCTCATTATTTTTATAAGTTATGATGTCTTCTACTTCTTGACATAAAGAGCAGTTAAAAAAATAATTTTAGTGTCATGCTAATAACTGAGTATCAAATATCTGTTGAACAGTATGCTGACACCATCCTTGCACAGTGGAGGCATGGAACAAACTTTATAAATTACTTAATAAACAGTTTTCATTTAATATAAACCATAGGCATTAGTGTTCTGCTTTTTTTGAAATTTATATTTTTATTAATAAATACTAAAATGAATTGGCTTAAATCGTAACCCAAATCACCAAGACAAAGCCTTGATTAAAATAAACTCTTTCACTCCTGGTTTGCATATACATTGTATTTCCTTAGAAAAGTTCACTTTCATTGGTTAGTAATTATTAAAATAACTATTCTTATTACTTCTTAGAACACTTAATATCTTTAAATTAAATTTGGCAGTTCTTTTTACTAATGAGGAGATGCCAGTACTCTGCACAATCTAGCAATTTTCCAGGTCAATATACTTTATTTGGACTCTTCATTTTTTACATTTTAATATTAAAAAATGTTGAATGATGTATTTCTTTTTTACTAGAGGATTATTAATGTATTGCATTTCAAGCTGTGTTTCTGGCTGGCAGTTGTGATTGAATTCATATCGAAATACAGTTCATGTAGGCTTTTGCTGGGTAATTAAAACCATATTGTATGTGTTAGTTACATCAAAATAACAGTAAGCTTTTTTAAATAGGTAGTCTCTCCAAAGCTTCCCTTTTGAAAAGGATTCCTTTTCTAAATAAAACATATTACAGGGATTTTTTTAATTGTCTTTTTTCTTTCTTATAAATACAAAAGACTTCAGTTGTGATAATCTTAAAAGGGGATTGTTTTAGCCAAAGAACCAATTATTTTTAAGAATGAGGATGTCAGTTCAGAGACAATGTTTCCAGTATCTCAGAGGAAAAAACAGTATCTTCTGAAACAGAATAAGGAGAGGACAAAAAGACTGTATTATTCAGTAGCTGTGTATATATTATTTAATCATTATTAAAAGGCATTATTTCATCATCAGGAAGATCAGAGTTAATATTTACCCAAATCAGTTAGACATTTAGATTTCCATGTTACATGGTCACAGCTTTTGAAAAATTATGTGGTTAGCATTTGAGTTAGCTGCTGCTGCTGCTACTGCTGTCAGTTACACTTGGATCAAGCTCTGGTAAACTTTGACAGTGACTGTCCTGTGTGTTTTCTAAACAGTCTCCAAGTTTTGAAAATATGGAGCAGATAGGGTATTTCTATTCATATCCTTGCAGACCTGTAAAATTAATGTATGTGTCTAACATATAGTGTGATGCAGCTGAATATCCAGCTTTCCAGATACAATTACTGTGTTTTAGAGATTGCATTTTAGTAGGCTCTACTTATCACTAATACAAATTCTTATTTAAATAAAAAAACCCCAAACTGTTGAAAAAAGCAGTAAGCCATGCAAAATATAAAAAAAAAGAGTCCGTTTTAGATCTATTTAAGAGGCTTTAACTTACAGTGAACATCTAGCAGGAGAACAACTTGATACATCCACTCACTGTTTAAAAAAAATAGTTGAGGGAAGTTTTGAGTATGTTTCAATTTTTTTGCAACCCTGAATTTCATGATTCCATGGCTTGCATTATTCTATAACTGCGATAGCTGAAAGGATTTTAGGGTGTATACGATAGTACTACATATACTTAATTGCTTCTGCTGGCTGAACTTGTTACACGCAGCAAAGGCTCTTTCATTCCCGCACAAGCTGCCTCCATTCTCTTCCTTCTTGCCCTCTGTTTTCAAACCTCTGACGTATACCTCTTTTTCATGCCAAAGGCTCTATGTCCCCCGTTTTCCCATTCCTGCTTCCCCATCACTGCCATCAAGAATATCCCCAGGAATGTTTGGCATTCATCAGAGACCGTGGCGACGCTGCATGACAGAGAAGTGCCGAAGAGCTCTGTACGCAGCTTTGCTTCAGCTGGTGGGAAGAGAAGCTGTAGAGGAGCCATCCAGGTCTTAGCAGGGCTGGTCAACAGCAGTTATCTGTGTAGCAGAGGGAGATGGCAGCAGGAATAATATGGAATCTTTGCAAAAGAAGGAAATGTGAAAGGCATGAGAAACGCATGAAATACAATCTTCTCATGTAGACTTTTCTCACTTTTGTATAATTAGTATAATTATTTTATATCTAAACATTTATCTCAGTTTTTTCACATTATTATGAAAACCCATACTCCCTCGCTTTTCAACAATACCATGTTGATTTCAGTGTGGTTGAAAATTAGGGCTAGCAAATTCAAGCACTTAAGGTTCTGGCTAATTCAGGGCATTGTTAGCATAATTAACAGACATCAAGGCATATGACCTCGTTTCACATGACTGAAGTTTATATAATGCAGACTGAACAGTAGACAGAACAAAATTAAGTAATTTTTCTCAATTCATGCAAAACAACTTACTATGACTAGCTACCACATCTAAAAAGCATGTCTTAGGTCAGTTATCAAGAATATAATTGATCTTAATAGAATTGGCTTTTCTTTATTTTCTGTTTCTTGCTACTTCATTTATTTATGCTATCGAGCTTCTGGTTTACTTTAGTCAGGTTTGCAAGGACTTCTAGGCTGCAGTATATTTGGGTTGGAATACTAAGGGAATTTTTTTAAAACATTATTCCTATTAAAAAAAACCCACAACTATTTCTGTTTACAAAAAGGCAGAATATTATTTATTTATTAATTACATTAGTTTTGGGAAGGTTATGACTTGAGTATTAGATAGAGAAAATATAGCTAGATATACCTATAAAAATCGGTATTTCCTAAGTCTTTCATTTATTCAACCTCTGCCCGATATTGATTATGACAAGAGGATATCACAAAAGATGAATTCATTCACTTCAGAATCGAGTCAGGAACAAGAGAAAAATTATAGATTTTCTCAAATAGATTATGACAGGTAGTCAAAATGGTGACAAATTGCCGTCTGTGGATGTAGTTAGGGCAGTCGGACTAGACGTTTCCGATAAAAACTGGAGCATACTGGTCAAATACCAATTCTTAAATGGCCATCATTAATTGGTAAGAACGTTACTGCCAGCACTACAGCTGCCTACTAAGGCACTTGCCCTTCCCCCTCTTCCCCCCCAATAGAATATAATTTGCTCGTCAGTATTTTGTAGCAGACCTCAAAGTGATAGCATGACATGATCATTTATCAAACGGAGACTGCCCAGAAGAGTGTCTGGTCCCTTTAGTACAGCTTATTGAAAGGCTGGGAAGTGAAAGCACTTTATTAGAGACAGGAAGGCAATGAACAACTAGAGCGTATCGAAAGGGTAATCATATTTCAGCACAGGATTAGTGTGCTCTTAGATAAACATACACTGGAGTAAGCATGTTCTGGGTCATTTATCAAGTAAGTAACAGCTAAGAAAAATCTACAGGACTCTTTGTGTACATTCATCAAAGTTAAACTGTATACATTTTATTTCAGTAAGAGACAATTTTGTGTTACTTGAAAAAATTCTTTCTAGTGAAATCTTGAACACACTACAGATTTCAATGACAATGCCTGAATGC
This sequence comes from Theristicus caerulescens, assembly GCA_020745775.1. Classification (NCBI taxonomy): domain Eukaryota; kingdom Metazoa; phylum Chordata; class Aves; order Pelecaniformes; family Threskiornithidae; genus Theristicus; species Theristicus caerulescens. Next base: position 130,144,860 of record CM036558.1, on the reverse strand, counting down.
TCAGGTAACAATAAATAAATACACTTACTAAATGCTATTTCTTTTTTAGTAAGCCTAGCCTAAAATATTTTTTCACCTAAATTATCGTGTTTGTGATTAAGTGTTAGCACCTAAACTGTGGGGATTATCATGTTGCTATTCTGATACATGCTGATAAAGCTTTGCTGTGTAACATTATGAGATTATCAACATTTCTTCATGTGGACTGGTCCTCAGAGTTTCTTGCACTGTTTTATCAGTCTTGCTCCTCACAGAAACGGACCTTTGCTCCCTATTTTTCTGAAAAGACGTTATCATCACTGGATAACAATAGATGATATCACCATCATCATCGATAGACAAAGAGGTGGTGTGAGGCTGTGCTGACACTTCCTCTTCCATGTGATTTTTCTAAACATGTATTATATAACCCATAGAATATTCCCAGGAGGATTTTCTACCAAGGGAGTAGAACCTGCAAAACTGGAATTCTCCTTGCTGGTGTTACCCAGGTGATTTTCTAAATTTGAAGGAGCTAAGAGATATCTACATTGCTAGATACTTCATTATTGGCATCAAGCTACAAAATTCTACAGACTTTGCAGTTTAGAATCTGTCACATCATGATTAGTAGATTTTTTCCAAATTGTTACAACTGTAGAACATAAAATCTCTCTCCCCTGGTATTCAAACAGATTGTTTTGAATCCCTCCTTAAGCTTTTCACACATATAAGGAAGCCTATCAAGAATGACAGTTAAGTGAAATTTTGAAAAGCAAGTATTTCAGAAAGCAGGATATCTGAGTAGAAAGGACCAATCTGCTAAGCTTTGCATCCTTTTAACTTGAATTTATTGTATTTAAAAGACAGAAGAAGTTTTATCTAGGTCATACTGCCCTTGGGTAACCAGACAGAAACTCAGATGGAGAAAAGTATATTTCAAAGATTTCACTATTTGGGCCAATACTATAACTGACCACCCATGGTTATGTAGGGGGGGATTACTGTTTCTCCTGTAAAATACAGTTTTACATATACATAAAGAGAGAGGCAGTCTACTGTGGTTTGCACGATTTTTAGCTTTTTTTAGAGTCTGTTCTTTCTCTGTAACGTATTTATTCTTCCACAATTTTTTCAAAATCTAATCAGACACTGATACTCTGGGTTTTGTGAGACCATGTGAGACCATGTGGGCATGTGAGACCATGGGGATGCATTAACAGACACTACATATCATACAAATTTTTTGGGTGGTAATTCCCCAGCTTCAGGTGCTGGGGTTGTAGTGGTAATTTTCCATAGCCGGCATTACTGTATCCTTCAAAATGCAGAGTTTTCCAACTGCATCACCATTTCTTCTGTGCCATTTTGATATATTCAGGGAATACTACACACCACTCCCTTTGAAAATGCACATTCTTAATGTGCATATTAATACATGAATAGTCTCATAGAAGTTATTTCTTTGTGCAGGATTTGGGCCTGGCTGAACAAATCGTGTTACTATTGAATTTTACTCTGGAGGGGGAAAAATAATCACAATGTTCTGTTCTTGTATCAATTGCAGGATTTGGAGGTTGTACTACACAAATGGACAAAGCTACGCAGAATGGATCTTACAGGAAACCCCATCTGCCACAAGCCAAAGTACAGGGACAGGATTGTAGTACAGTCACAAACTTTAGGTAAAAAATAAAACTAATAGCCAACCCCAAAACCCACCCATAACCCTCACTGTTTTAGGAAATAACTGATACATTAATTGTTCTTGAATTGCACTATGTATGTAAACATAATTACTGCCATAGGTATTTATGTCAAATGATAAATTTTTAATTTATGTACAGGTAATGTAGCTAAAACTGTTTATGTAATCAACTGCACAAACTGTGTTGCTTAGCTTTTGCTATTAGTAGTAGTAATCATTTGTTTTATAACAGATGATTGCTGAGATTTTTATAAGACAATAAGACTTTTTTTATGTTCATATTCCAGACGTTGTGAAATGGATTTTCAAAGATAAGTTTAGTCTACTCCCCTGTCAGCCTGTAGTAGTTGCTTAGGTGTTTTAGTTGTACAGTTACAGCTGTAGGGTCATACCTTACCATGTTTTAATTTGTTATATAACATTCGTCCTTAAAGTTAAAAGCAGTTTACACTTACGTTACAAATATGTTTGTTAATCTTAACCTTACTGTGATGCAGTTTACTTTATTATTTTGAGATAATTTTAGCACAAAAGGAAGCAACTTAGTCTTCTATATGTAAGTATTCATACTGTAGAAACAAAAAATATCTGCTCTTTTGGGGGGGGGGATAAAGGTGGCAATTATCTTAAAAGTTGTAATTACAGAACTTGTTTTTCTTTTTTCTGAGAGTATAAAATATTGGCCATTAAGAAAAAGAAAAAGCCTACCTGCACAATGAAAATAACAGTGCCTTAGGACAGTTCTAATGTAGCCAAATGAGGTATTTCATTTGGTCTGACTCAAAAATGCAGCTGCCACCAAGGAAACATAGAGCATAAGCTTTATGGCACCTAAGTGAGCAAAGTTAACCTTGAAGAGCCAAATCTGTCTGTCTGTCTTCATGATCAGTAGGATTCCTTAACTGCTAAGACATGCAGTTTCCCTCTCTTAACCTGAATTTCTGCATCTATATATATATATTTTGTGTAAGAGCATAGCTTTTCTTCAAAACTTTCTATAAGGTGTTGCACATTAACTGAATGGGAAACATATTTTTTTCCCTTGAAAGTTATAAAAATAATAGATGCTTTCTTTTGTAATTAAGGCATGTCAGCTCACTCTTGCAGCTTGAATATTAATATCAAGTTGTATTGGGTATTTTTTTTACCAAAAGACAAAAAAATATTTGAGAGAGCAAATATAGAACCAGTACATATTACATACAGCTTTGTACAGCCTTTTAGTTAACTTCGGGTATCACAGAAAATGTCCTCTTCTCTTTGACAGAATCCCTTGATGGGAAAGAAATTAAAGAAATGGAAAGACAGTTCCTAATGAATTGGAAAGCCTCCAAAGCTGCCAGGAAAAAAAACAAAGAGAGAATGACAAATGAACATGCAGCCTATCTACATTTTTGTAAGCAAACTAATCAATTACTTCATGATTATTTGCAATATTATAGAAAAGATAAAATAGCAGCTAACAGTAAATGTACTAGGAATGAGACTTGTACTGGTGGTGGGACCAAAACACAGGAGTAGAAATTGAACTTTTCCAATATAAAATTTAATTTTAGCACTAGCTCATGTGGTGGGTTTTTCCTCCCATCCCAATCTCCCAGAATTGTGGAAAGGAGTAACTAATGCATTTTGAATGTTTGTAAATTTTCATGATGACTTTTCATATAAAAAAAAACCCAAACCATTGGGCATTCTAGAATAAATATGCATGAAATACATCAGACTTTTAAAATCTATTTGTTGATACTTATTTGATCTGTGTAAATTCCCAGTCCTTTTGAAGGCCTTCACAAGATACATGTCTAGCAGAAGTAAAAGTTTTAAATTTGGAAAGGAAAAAAAAAGTCTTGGAGGAAAAAAAGCCTTAAACCTAAAAGAAAAGGCAACAGGTTCTTAAAGCAGGAAAACAAATTACTTTTGACACTCAAGCAAAACCTGAAATAAACTTTGAGTTTTTTAAAAAATGGTGGGGCGGGGGTTGTTGTTGTAATAGAGTTGGCTGCAGATTAAAACATAAATGACTTAACAGCATGTCTTGCCATCTTGCAGGATTTGGAAACAGACATTAGACTCCAAATAACTCAAAATGGTTTGAATGACCGTATTTATAAAATAAAATAAAATGGGTGACAGTTACACTGTTGTTTTCAGAAGATAAACTGTGATATGTAACCTGGGGGAGAGAGCATGCTCTTTGTAGCCATACTCTCTCAGATTATTAATTCATGAAATCTCATGAAGACTGGTTATTTTTGAAGACATAAAGCGAAAACCACTCAGCCTGTCAGTCTCAGCCCCAAGAAAGCTGCAGTCTGCTCAGTGTTTGGAAGCCATATGTGAATGGCAATGGTTCTGAAAGTAATATTCTGTCTTCTGAATAACTATCAATATAAGGAGGTGCTATGTAATTGAATTTACTCCCTTTCAAATAACTCCACCTGAATAGGAATACCTGCTTTAATATTCCTCTTCATCAGTGTTTGCAGCACCTTCCATAATTTCATACAAAGTTCTCCATGCTCAATTATCAAATTTCAGGCATTTTACCCTAAGGCTTATTACACTGTTTTCTATAACAAAATATATTGGAACCTGTGATCAATTATACTGAATATTAAAATAGATGTGGTTTGACTTGGGATATTGAATTAATCCTTTTTTCTTTGTTTTCTGCAGCTGACTTTGAAACACCTTACCCTATTCTTCCCTTTCACTACAGTCACTCTGTGAAAGAAAAACCAGATTTTTTAGTTTTGTCTGAGATGCACAAAGTTAAAAGAAAACCTCTGCCAAGAATTCCGGAAATAAAATAAATCAGATGAAAACTCGGGTATGTTCCTCAGACATCTTCCTCTTAGTTCTGTTGGTTATTGCACGTACAGCTCTTACTGAATCAGTCGGAAAATGAGTACGTGAAGGTAGAATTTAATCTGAAATCAGTTTCAGGTTTTTTAACCATGTTATAATTGTTGTCTTTATTTCTTTGAAAGACAGGATTTCCGTTTCTGGCTATAAATCAGTAGACTAGCTAATAGTAATCACTTTACTCCAGTGTCACTAGTTTCTGTCATATACATTTGATTGTAAACTTCCAAAAAAGGTAAAATAATATAGAAGTCAATTCTTGGAAGTACAGTTACTGTCAACAACATTGGTGAAGGCTGATCCCGTGCACGCAGTAACATGCAGAAGGAGAAACAATCACTTTTCATCATTATAGCTTACCTCTAATAGACATGTTCCAGTGTATTATATACGTGATGAGCATTTTCCTGTAGCATCAACTCAAGACCATCAAGATAATCAAGAAAAAAAATCTGATGTGTGTGCCTTACAGACATTTAGACATCAGATGAATTTAAACAATCCAGAGTTTAGCATATGATTCCTTACTCACATAAGCAGCCTTGTGAACTCTAATGCAACTGTTTGTGGAAATAAAATCTGCTCATGGAGATTTGCAGTTTGGGACCTATAGTTTTTCCAGTTTTACCTGTAGAAATAGTTTAGTTCAGTATTTGGGACCTAATATCACTCCTTCCATATTTTTAATGCTACTTTTAGCCTGTTTTATTATTTATCAGCTGTACTGGCCAACAAAAAAATCATCATTTATGCAATGCTGTAGATAAAATAAATAAATTCAACTGACATAGGTATTCTTTTGTAACTAAATTACTAAATGTAGTATTCTATTTTACATTCAAATCAGAATTTATTAGTTTTTTGAAAATTTAACTATGCAACATTTAATACTATTTTATTCGTGACAACTTACCACTTTCCATTCCATCAGTTTTGTTTCTACTGATTACTTGTTCTGACAAAAAATAGCTGCCTTTCCCTTGAGAAAGGAAGAAGAATTACAAATCACAGAGCTGCTCTCTTCCAAAGTATCATTTTTGCTCTTCATGTGACAATGGATATATTCTGGCCTAAAAAGAAACTGAACTCACCAGACGTGTGCCTATTCTTGAATTTTCTTCCTGCTGCAGAAGTGGAGAAGTTTAAAAACAAGAACTGCAGGACCAATGCACTAGTTATCACAAAATAGTACTACTATGTGATTATTTTCCAGTGAATAGTCCAGGCTTGTGAAATTTAGAGGGGTATAACCTAATACTCATGCCATACAAACATGCATTTTTTTCTTTTAATTCCACAGTAAAATGAGTTTATCCACATGCTCAGTGTTCTGTCAGCCTGCATTTCATCTTTATTAGCATTCTGTCTTTTGGGCTAGGCTGAATAAAGCTATGCTTTTCGTTTACCATCCCCCTTAGTTCTAATAAAGGATGGAACACACGTGTACAGCACCTCCCAGAAAGTTATTTTCTTCAGTGTAAAAACTTCTGCTATCTCCTTGGAGATAAAGCATTCCGATTTTACTCTGCTATGTTAAAAAGCTGTCCAATTGTTGAGCTGCTTTGCTTGACAAAAATTTTCCCAGTATTAAGAAGCTGGAGTACAGTCCTGGGCCTGTTGAAATCCCTTCTGCCTCTAGAGCAGCAAAGATTGCATCTCACATACTTGATTGGAATAAAATGTCTATATTTGTATTAATTTAGATTTGCAAAGTAAACAATTTGAGTGATTTTTTTGTTTTGTTTGTACTATTAGTCTAGAAGATTTTACTCTGATTCACATAAAGGATAGAATAAACTACAGTCAGATGACTTGCATTTAATATTTTCAAAAAACTTCTAAGCGGGACTTTTATCTTGGACGCTGACAGTTGCTTGTACATTACAATTTCATATGTAGTCACTGATCTTGAGACGTATTCTAATCTTGTTACTAGTGGAATTCCATGGAAACCAAAGAGTCTTGGGAATTAGTTAAAGGTTTGTGAATTCTCTCTTAAAATGTTTTTTTTTGAAAAAAAAAAACCTCAAAATACAGAAATATTAATTCTCAGAGTATATGCAGATACGAAATAATTACAAATCACAGTATTCCCTTGCCAGATCCAGTAGTTAGGGATATGCATAAATTTGCCCACATGTAAAGCGAGGAAATTTTGTCAAACTGAACAAATACCTGTATTGTTTAACTGAAGTCCAGTATTAGACCAAAGAAATTAGTGAATTTTAATCCTACCCTCCGTGTTAGTCAAATAAATTATTCCAACAGATGTTTCCTCTTCCCCTATACATGCTAGGTGATGTTTGACCTTGGCAACTGAAAAACAGGCATTAAATACCTTTTTAACCTACATCTAAGATCCACTGAGGATTACATAGAGCTTGAACAAGGAAAAAAGCCAGTTATTACTAGATTACTGAAATATGTCATTAATCTTTCTTTTTTGATGATATAAAAACAATAGCAATTTTATATTGAATTTTAAGCTAGTTTTGAACATTTAGAGAGAATTATGGATATTGGCAGGAAGTAATTAAAAGAAAACAAATCACTTAACTATTTTAAAGATACCTAATACCTTCCAAAGGGATACACTATTATTAATTTTCCCTGAGTAGAGAAGTTGTTGAAATTTTGATGTTGTAAACTTAACCTGTAACCAGCAGTTTCTGCCCACGTTTCCTTACTCATGGAATTAAATATCATAGTAGGTATCCGTAGCAATATCGTAGCAATTCAGAATTGGGTGGGAAAGTCACCTTTTGTCTCTCCAGTGTAGGTTATGTGAGTAGCAATATGGTAATATTTTTAAATGATATAGTCAGCGTATAATAATTACACTGGATTGTGTCAACTAGTCATAAGCCACTCTCCTGGCCACCATGCACATGCTGTATAGTTCAAGTTCTAGTTCAAATGGAAGGAACTTGCAGTGAGCAATGTTAGTTCTCCCTCTTCTTAGCTCTTTGGCAGGTGCTCTTATCAACGTTTTGTTTGTTTGTTTGTTTGTTTTATTTAAATATAAATGCCTTGAGGTGATTTATGTGGTCTGAAATCTATATAGAGTAATGTATATTTGATAACAGGTAAGAATGTACATGTTCTGCATGTATACCGAGCTTTTGTTTATACAAATCTAACTGGCATTATACTAAATAGAATTATTAAAGCCTATTATATGACAGTTTTTTGGGGAGGGCTGATACTGAGATTATAATGATCATATACCCAAAATACAACTTTTACAATCATATGTTTATTTCATATTACAGAATATAGTTCTCTTATTTGAGAGGGTGGGGCGAGGGGATATTTTACCTCCACGTAACATAAATCTTGTTATCTTACCGAATATCGATTTCAGCAAACTTCTGAAAATTCAAAAATAAGAAATATTTTCAGCCTTGCCTTCAGAAAAAGGAGAAATACAGAGTTAAGATAAGAACGAGTGCAGTTTTAGCTGTGCAGCCTAGAGCTGGTTTTAGCCACTGAATAGCGTACAAGCACTCCAGCTGTATTCAGAATTACGTGCATTAAGTATTTGGGGATACCAGCTGGAGGACTTTGGCAGAGCTGGGAGCATGTTTTGAAGAGGCCTGGAGTGCCTTTTCCAGCAGCTATAGCCCGTCTCACTGCCTTTCCTTGGTGGTGGTGTTGAAGGAAAAATGCAAACATCTCCTCAGTGAGGTCTAGAAAGTATCAATCAGCAGTAAGTGATGAAGGCTGTGGAAGAGAAATGTAAGGAATTTACTTGCCGTTGAATTATTCAGCCATGATATGGGATATGAGAGGAGTCACTGTAATGCTAGATAAAGTGTAAGGATGAAGCAATGAAGTGAAGTTCTGAAATTAAATAGTGTTGCTGAAGCAGAGCTATTTGAATGGAGATCAGGGATAAACAGTTTCTGGTTACTGTGGCCCATGTAAGGTTTCAGCGGGCAATTCACCAATTTAGTGGTTGGTTCCCTTTTTTCTGGAGGACATGCACTACCTGCAAAGGTGAGCGTGAGTGCGTTTGTAAGATCATAATTAGCGTTACGGTATTGTGTATCTTCGTGGCATTTTCTGTATCCATGTTTATGGTCTTGCTGAATTAATTCAGTTGAATGTGGAGCTGAATGATTCTGCCCATGATAATTCATAATCTGTTTAGAAGGAAAACAGATTACAGACACTCCTTACAAACATGCAAGATTCTGTACAAACAGCATTATCTTCTCTCTAAACTTAAATTTCAGTAGTGGTAATTAAAAAAAAAAAGAGTAGTTTTAATATATGCCAAATCTGTAGTACTTAACACTGCCACATCATTCAGCATCCCAAAGACAGTGATAAAAGGCATCCCTTTTTGGCCATGAATTCTGCTATTTACCTGGAGACTACTGATTTGGAAATTATCCTTTCTGTCCTGTGTCCATGCCTCCCCACTCCAGTTCTCTGTGCTGCTGGCTGTGCCCAAAACTGGGAAAGAGAAAGGATCTAAAATACAGTAACAGAACACATGCACTAATAGACCCCCGTGCCCTTGGAAAGAATAAATGCTTTTTCAAATCACTGAGAGCGAGCGCGCATCTCCTGAGGAGCAGATTGCCAGCTAGACCCCACGTACTCCTACGTGGCTGGAGGACCAGACACCGTATCGGCACATCCTTGTTGGGAGGCGTGTGCCTGCCGATTGGCAGGCTGGCAGGGGCACATTTGCTGCTGCTATTTCCCAGCCCCTTAGAAGACCAAATAGCACGTGCAACTTGTCAACCAGCACTAGGTCAAAAAATTACCGGGGCGCATCTGGGTCTGCAGGCTGTAATACACTTTCAAGAACGTTGAAACCCAGACTGTTTGAAACCTTCTACATTAATATTTAGAATCATTTAGGTTGGGAAAGACCCTTAAGATCATCAAGTCCAACCGTAGGTCAGTAACATTTTAAACAGAAGGCATACAGAGAGAGAGCTATTCAGTGACTTTAGAGTGAGTTGCATCTTGTAAATGGCTCCATCAAAATTTTATCAGGAATGAAGTACTACTTTAGGAAGGTAAAATAAACAAAAAGCAAACTCAAATCTTTGCATATCTGGTTTTCAGGTGTTCCGTGTTCATTATAATGGTTATTAGATAAATGAAACGGACATCCAGCATGCATTGTTTGCTTTTTTCCTATCCTTAGATCTTTGTTGTCAGTACTTTTACAGACTACTGTTGAGATGAAAACTCAAAACTTCATAACATTTTTAGTCTCCTGCGGTAGCACTGAACATTTTGTATTGTGTAACTAATTTACAAAATTACAAAAATCACTTTTATATACACAAAGCATGAATCAAATTAACAAAGTAAAGAAATAATGCTGTGTTTTCAGGTTTTTGAAACAGATACCAGCATGAGAGATCTAGAAAGTAATTTGAGGTTAAAATAAAGACTGCTGCTTGAATAGGGATACATAAATAAATTCTGTAATACCTCAGTATAACTCTGGAAGCTATTCAGTTGAAGTCCGTTCCAATAAACTAATTTACTGCAATGATATAAACACTGTTGCACTGTTTGCCTCCCTGCATCCTACCACACATTCTGTAGGCAGCCTCCCATATCTGAAAAGCTGAAAGTAGTTGCTTTAACAAACTTGAGGTGAAAACGCAATCGTGCCCTCATCTAGCACGATGAGACGCTACGTTTTGCAGGACAGCGTTACAACCACTAGTTGTATAGTAACAGCGACACCTCCTCAAATTCACTTCCAGTGCCTGGGGTACATCCCATCCAGTTGCAAAGACCTGGATATGTCAGATGTGCCTTAGTGGTTCCTAACTCCATCATCATCTACTGTCGGTAGTGTTTCTCCCCCCTAAAAACTGTTCCTAGGACCTAGGAGGTGTGAGACCGGGCCTTGCCGGTACAGATTCTGATGCTTTCAGAGCAATCTGCAGTACTGTTGCAGCTTTTTGGTGTGTCAGAAGTACCAAAAGGGGAACAAAGTCAGGCATCAGTGCCTGAACGCCTCCCCTTGGTACTGCTCTGACCCTAAGCAGAATATACGTATAGAGACATAAGCTTTGTAATCACTGTGTACACAGTGGAAATTTAAATCGGTAACCAAGGAAAAAATCCTATTTTTCTTACACGTCACATTAAAACCAGTGCAAGGTGTAAGTTAATTTAACGCCATATTATTTCTGTATATATGCAGGTATAAAGCAGTGCACAGAACTGCTTGTGATACAATCAAAAAGTTCTGAGGTTGCGGAAGAAGGGGAAAAAATAGCCAAAAAATTGAGTTGGTGTTCAAGATGTGCTCATTGATTTTTCAGGATGAGGATTAAGACACATGACCTGTTAGTATGGGAAATTATGCCATTGTAATTCAGAGTGTAACTGATGAAAATAAGGGGATCTGAAAGTCTCTTCCACGTTTTCCTGATGATTTTTTATCTTTGTGTACTGTACAAAGTAGGTGTCCTGACTGACAGAGCTCTGAGGAGAATCAATTAATGTGTGAACCTGCTTATTTACAGTCACTAAATGGTAAATGTTATATATTGTGACTGTAACAAACAGATTTTACTTTGCCAGAAAAAAAAAAAAACAGTTTTTACTTTAAGTCACGTGGCCTTGAAGGATTCTAGGAGTTCACTGCTAAAAAAATATGTATTTGAACTTTACCTCTTCAATCAAATAACACTGTAACCAGAGACTACAGGAATGACTGGCTACATCTTGCTGTTCTCTCAATTCTGAGCAGAATTAATTGCTGCATCAAAACCAAGATAAATCAGAGCCAGCTGTGAAATGATCCATGTAATGGACGAATACTTTAATTCAAAAAGAGAATTGGAGCAATAAGCTCTTCCTTTCTTGGAGAGTAAATATATTAGACTGTCACAGTAATCACTAATTACACATCCAGTAAAGTTGGGTATAATCAGTTACCCGTAGTTTGTAGTAAAATGTTTTGGAATAAAAGACTGAGTCTTATCTGATTTCATTTATATGAGAAATTGCTTTGATTATTACTAAGATTTTTGTTTCTTGTGGAGCTTGAAAATTATCAGTGCTTGATACAAATTTCTCTGGCCAAAATTGTTAACGGTCACCATTTTTGTGTCAATTTTGTAATAAGGGAATGTATAGTACTCCAGATCGTCAGACTATGTCAATTCAGATTAGTCTGCCCTCAGGTTTGGCATTGGTTAAAAAAAGGGCTTTCACTGCATCAGCTGATATCCTCGCAATAGGTAAAGCCCTTTTTTTTCATCTGCAGCTTTTGATAACACTGCTTATAAATTTTGTAGAAATATTGTGTGGTCTTGAGAAGCGTTAATGAAGACAGGAGCGACGGGGGCTTTGGTGTGGTTCTGACGTGAAGACCTCATCTGTCTCCTCTGATCCCTCTGTAGGTTGAGGAGGAATCTGAAGTAACAGCAGAAGTTGAATTCTAAAAGCCAGAGGTTACAGGATGTGAAGATTTGGCCATTATTGGATTTTTTTTTCCCTCAAAGCTTACGAAGAAAGGTGTTGGCGTCTCTTTAGATATGTTATCTGTGTCTTTGTAATCTCAAAACCAGACAGAATGAACTACGTTGAACTTAACACTGCCCTTTCAGAGCATTCAGAAAAATAAGGTGACTGCCTATTTATTTAGAAGTAACGCTCTGTATTAGAAGCACGTAAAACTATCAGCACGTGGTAGGCTAAACTGGTTGCCTATTTCTTAAACTTCCCCAAGAAAGGAGTTGGTTTTAACCAGTGTCTTACCTAGTTTGTGACCTGAATACCTGAGGAGCTGCTTCTTTCCATATATGATACTCTTAATTATGCAGAGGCACACTTACAGTCTCTTACTTCAAGAAGAAAGGAGCTATTATAATACATGATTTTTGAGAAGATCTGTAGGCCTAAAAAAATAATTATTTCCATCATTTGGATTTTTCCAAGTTCTGGTGAATAACGTGGAATAGTTAGGAAAGAAGGCACAAGAAGATTAATGATGTCTATGCTGATTAATTTTTGGATTGGGAGCATTACACATTAATTTTACTTCAAATTCTGTTTTAAGTAATTGGGATTTGAGTTTGGCTGCTCTGCACTAGTTTGAGTAATTAAATGAGCACTCAAGACTTCTGATATAGGAAAATTCCAAACGTACAGATAAGGAAAGGAAAGCCCAGATTGTAAATTGCCCCTGGAATAAAACCTTTCCTAATGGAGTTTCTCTGTCTGAATGTCAGCTCAGCATCTTTTGCTTCAGACCCTCTTTGAAATAAGAAAGGGATTTTTCCTGAATAAGGAGATCAGGATCTGTCTTTTTGCATTCAATGTTTTGTGTATTTTGTTACCCTTTGTATTTTATTGCCCTTTGATAAAGATCATTCAAATAAATTTAACTCCTGCATGCCTTCTCCCCTTGAATAACAAGATCTTTATCTTCATTAGAAAGAAACAGATTTCCAAAACCGAGGTAGTAAATGAGTGGTACTATAACCACCAAGGTGCCACTTGTTTCCGTTAAAGCTAGTGAGTCATTTGCCTTCAAAATAAGAAAATAGAAAACAATAGATAAAGCTCTGATGTGTAGCTGTCGTTATTAGTCCATTACTGGGATGAGTATTAACCGAGCATGATACTTCTTGTCTTAGCTGTGGTCATCAAGGACATTCAGGTCGAGGAAGACAGAAAAGCGTACATTAAAAAAAGCTGCTTCTTGTTTAGGCAGTTCCCAGAGAAGAATATCAAGCTCTCGGTGAGCGTGTTGGAAGTGGCAGCGGCTGGATTACTGACTCAGTGCAGAGGATTAGGAAGTCCTGATCCTTACAGCATGGCATGGTCTTTCCACCTTAGCTTCCCTCTGCCTCACACACACCCATTTAAAAACGTTTCATGGATTGTTAGTATTTCTCAATGCGGGTTACGCTGTGTAAGCCATTTAAAGCGTGACTTATTTTTCATAGGTTCCGAGCATTTCTGGCTGAAAGATTTCAGTTTCTTCTACATTAAACAAAATACTCAAGACCTGAATGAATTATTCCCGGTACCGAGTGGGCCACGGGGTTTCACAGAGCGAATCCTGCAGCCAAGCAACTCGCATCTAGCTAAAGCAAACCCTGATCAAAGTCTTCCACTGGTGAAATAGCAAAGTGGGTCGCGGCCTCCCTGGATCTCACCTCCCTCTCACTTTTTATGTTCTGGAATAGCTTGGCTACATCCCAGCTGCATACATGTATCTGTAGTCTCATCCTTTGGCCTGCTCTAAACCCCTGCGTTTTAAGTCTGCAATCCCCCTTGAATGCAATCATTCGCACTGTCATTTATTGCCTAAATAATCCACGCTTCTCCAGCTCTGGCAAAGCCAGCTCTTCCCCTGCTCGGCTCCCGCTCCGCTCACCTGGCTGCTAGCGAGGGAGCACTGGGGGCCAGATCCCCTGGGGCTCTCATCCTTCACCCTGGTTTCCCTTTCTCTTCTCTTAGAGTGAGAACGGCCGAGCTAATGGAGACCCTTTCACATTGGGCACCTTCCTCGTGATCTACAACGGGGTAGTTTAGAAGTAGTTCCTTAAATGTGGCTGGGTATGAAATGGAATTACAGTGGGATCTCAGCATCTCTAAGCCCTTAAAAAAACCCCTTATTATTATGCTCTAGCACTTGTGTACACACACACACTAGAATAGAGCCCTTCTGATAGGTATTTTAGATATATTTTAAAAGTAATTATCACTAGGAAGAGTGGCTGCTTCTTGGTGGTAGCTGGGAGAATGGAATACTGAACTCACTTAAGCTTCATTTTTGCAACTTGCCTCTGAAAATTTTGTGGTTTTTTAAAAAACATTTATTTTAAAATATTTGGATTTATGAGTGTGGATGGGAAAATCTAGAGAGAGGGCAACTTTAAAGGGGGTGTAAGAGATAGCATTTGAACTCGTTGATTGTTTTATGGTTGTTGTTAGTGAAAATGTTCACCAAAATTGTAATTCAAAATGACATTTTGATTAAGACGACATTTTTGGAAGCTAAACTACTTTGATCAGCAAATTTGGAAGGAGAGATGAAATTGAAAATGTTTGTCCTGTTTTCTTTTTCAGTGTTAAAATCTTTCTTGCAGCGTACAGGAGAGGCACTGATGTGTTCTGGTATTCCAGTATTCAGAAGCAGCTCTACCTCTAGTAATTTAGAAAACACACTAAAAGGCGTTTTGCTGCACTGTAATATAACATATTTAACATAACTGCAGAATATGCCATGCTCCTACATCACACCAACAACATGGCATTTGAAGCAAGGGAAAAAAGGTATTTAATTGGAAATTTTCGAAATACTTGTTTGAATTTGGAATGCACTCCCATTACAAAACGCTGAGTTTTCCCCATGAAGCAGAAGTGCTGAATTTCAGTCTATTTTGCCTCGCCTTCGGTTTGCTCCCAAGCTCCAGTTGGAACCAGCGGGAGCGGATCAGGCGCAGCCCATCTCTGGCTTTGCGCCGAAACTGTTTTACCCGACGAGCGACGTTTCTGCTAGTTCGTCAGTAGTAGCCGTAGCCACGCTTCACCTTGCCAGCAGACAAACATGCTTGTGAAGTCCTTATACAGAAATGGGAACGGGAGAGAACGAACAAATTGGAAAGAAATACCGTGAATGTTCGTGCTGAATCACAGCTGTAAAACCAGACAATAATTTGACGTGAAGGGAGCAAAGTGTACCTGGATAAGCATCACTCTGTCTCTAGCAGAACTTTTTCTTGCCTAAATCACACTGGAAATCTGGCTCTTCTGTGGCCCTGGCGTTTCTCAGATTTGAAATATACCGTGGAAGGTAAGGCAGGGAAGTCATTCTCAGACATTTAGCTGGGAAAGGAGAAGGAGAAACAGCTGCAGCAGCTTGTCACAGCTTTAGACTTAAATAGTGGGTTGATACAAGAAAATAAGCACTGGATCTCTTTGTGGTTACAACGGAGGAGTCTTCTGGTGGGAGAAAGTCTTGATGGGGCAAAGAGCAACTATCTCCACCTTTGTATGTACTTGGTGGGGGTTTTAATATACCTGAAGCACCTCTGCTTGGTAACAGTGTCAGCCGCCAGGGGGGTCACTCCAAACCCCGCTCGCAAACGTCGCTATGCAATCTCCCTAACCGCGCTCGGCAGCCAGCTGGATTTGGAGCTGCCAGAAGATGGTAATGGGGGTTCCACCGCATCTCTTCCAACTCCGTCCACTGGATTTCCCGCGCTGAGGCTGAACTCGGCGTGCGTACAATGGGAAAGTCAAAAAAATACATAATTTTGTGTCGTTAATTGCATTAGAGCAGAGAAGAAGAGCGCAGCACTCATGATCTGCTAACTTAGGGTGGCTGGGAAGTCTCAGGCAGTTAAGCCACCTCCCGTCAAGTCCTCTGTCTGTCAGTGACCCATGTTAACGTTCCCGAGGGTCCCATAGTCCAGCTGAAAGTCCCTTTGGAGTAGACATTTCTCAGGCAGGCAGACCTAGGGCTCCTCCCTGGGATACGGGAGAGCCGATCCCCAGGCTTGGGTGCTGCACCGAGTCAGGGCGTTTGGCATCACAGAATGAAAGGGGAGCCCGGGGGAACCGGGGCTGGCAGGCAAGTCTCCCCGCGCCCCGGGGAGGCCAGGATCGCCTCTCCCGTATCGCAGCACGGTGTCAGCCAGGGTGTTCCCAGTGCAAGTTCAAGGACGTGCTGAAGAACGGCTTGTCACAGCCCCGGCGGCTGGCTGAGGAGCTTCCGAGAGGTTGTCGCTGCAGGAAGCTGTCAGGGCTGCTCGCTCGCGCTGCAGGCAGGCCGGGAAGGCTTGGGGCTGAAGGGTGGGCTGGGGTGTGAGGCTGGCTGGGCAGGGCTGCCTGGAGGTGCTCCGCCGCCCCCGGGAGCTGCAGCTCCTGGGCAGCAGGAGGAAGGCCCACGGCGGAGGCGAAGCCCATAGTCACGGCCTTGTGAATACTGACGGAGCCGCTTTCGTCGGGGTCACTCCTGAGGGAAGAAGGGAAACCCCTGCCGAGGCAGCCAGCGCCAGGTGAACGCTGAGGCACAGCTGCACTTTTAGTAATTAAATTCACCTCCCTTAGAGCAGCCCGAGAGCACCCCTCACCCCCCAGCCCTCTCTGCCTCGGCGGCCCCGCGGGGCTGTGGCTCCCACCCGCAGGGCGGGAAGGCCTCGGCGGGACCGCGGCTCCTGCTCGCCCCCCTCAGCGGGGCGGTGAAACGCTCGGGCCGGAGCCTTTTGCTGGGGCGGGCTCGCCCGCTCCGTGCCGCCCCCGAGGGCCGGCGGCCGCTCCCCGGGCCGGGGCCGGGGTTCCGCAGCCCCGCCGCAGGGGGCGAAGGCGGGCGCCCGGCTCCCCCTGCGCGGCCGGGCCCTCCCCAGGCTCGGCCCCCCCGCCCCAACTCACCCCTTCCCGGGACTGCCAGTTAGCGCTGAAGATTAAGCCCTTAATTTTCTTGGCTGCAAAAGCGGTAACGAATGGCGCAGACTTTGTTTTTCTGCTGCTCCCGAGGCGTGATTTATTGTGGCTCCGTTATCGCACGATCGGGCTTCGTTCAAAATGTTTTTCTGGGCTAATTCTGCACCCCCGCTATTTACTTTGACTGTCCCTTCTCATTAACGTTACTAATTTTTAATCGCTCCCCCTTCACTTTCCAGCCGCCCCGGCCGCGCCTCATCCCCGCGGTGCCTGCGCCCCGGGTGTGGGCCGGTCCCCGCGGGAGGCGCCCGGGCAGCGCCCCCGGTCCCGCCGGGGGGGAGGCGGGCACCCCCGCCCCGCTGCCGGGCGGAGGAGCGGGGGGACGGGACGGGACGGGACGGGAGGGACCGACCGTGAGCCATGCCGCCCCCCGACAGCTCCGTGATTAATGACCCGCCCGCCCGGCAAGGGGCGGTCGCTGCCGCCCGGGCTGCGGGGGGAGCCCGGCGCCCAGGTGCGACCCAGCCCCGCCGCACCCACCGGCCGCGACGGCTTATAAGCGGCGCGGCGGGGCCGGGCCGGGAGCGGGCGGCACCGGTAAGTTCATCCCCGGGCCGGGGACGGCGGGGTCGGGGCGGCGGGGAGCCGGGCGCGCCCGGCGCGGGGTGCCGCAGCCGGGGGTGCCGCAGTCTCCCCGGGCCGGGTCAGTGCCTCTGCGCCCTTGGCAGGCGGGTTCCCATTTCACTGCTCCAGAGCGGGTATTTTCCCTAACTATTCCCGGAGTTACGCGAAGGGCAAGGTCTTTTTGATAACGGATGCAAAATAATACAGATTCACTGTATTTTCCCCCCCAAGGAACAACTGAAAAGGCTGCGAAGAAGTTTATCTAAGGTTTCCATCTATTTCTTTTCAGTTTGCATGCTCTGCTGTGGCGTTTTCGATCTTTTTCCTTCTCCGTGTGGGTAGGTTGCCTCCGTCGCTGCTGCATTCGCACGGAATATAGGACTAAAATAAGTGTTGTGCTGTTTTCTTTGGTAAACATAATAGATTTCAAACAGATTATGTCTTTGTAATGGCATGTAAAACCACGAATGCATCAGCCGGCATTAGAAATACTGCGATAGAAGTGCTTTAGAAATAAAATAAATACTTTGACTTACTTTCACACCCCCATTTCCAGGTCTCTCCGCACGCCAGGCAGCAAGCGGGCGTTTGCAAAAATTATTGCAATTATCTTAAAAAAGCAAACCTCTTTCTTGTAAAATTTTAAAGGAGATTACATGGAAACTGACTGTTGCCCAGAGGCACTTTATTTTCTTTAGTTTTCAGCAACGTTTTTTTGGACCACGAGGTTTGGGTGACGGCTGGGCTTTGCAGAGAGCGCAGCGCCCAGGGCGCGTGGCCTGATGGCACCCGTGCGGAGGGCAACGCTGCCCAGCCCCAGCGCATAGCTAACGCGATCTTGGCTCAGGAGCCGCCACGTTTTGGCTACACGCGTGGCTGTGCCTACAGCAGAGCCCGTGTTGCTGCGTCGCGGATTTTCGCGGGCCATTTGCTGTATGTATTCGATGGGAAATCTGGCAGTGAAGAAATTAATTCAGAGGGAAATCTCTCATTTCCACAGCTGAGGTTTTTGCTCTTTTTTTCCCCACAGGCCCAGGATTTCATCCGATGTAGATGTGAAGCTCCTAAACCAGAAACTTCCACTTCAAGGGGCGCCCAAGGAAATGAGGTTTTTAGGTAAGTGCATTTCTATGTGCTGTATGTCACGCAAAGTCATTCTAGCGCCAAACTTGGTGATACACCAACACAGCAAAATCAAAACTGTGTGTAAACCAGCCTCGGTCCTTTGTCCCAGGAGACGAGCAGGTATTTGTACTAACCCTGTCTGTCTGCATCCTTGTGTGATTCGGACTTTTCCAGTAATCAGGGAGAACTTCTTCATTTCACTGGGATTTCAGTGGGATGGCAAATGAGAAATCCTGCTGATAAACCTGAAACGATAGATGACTGCTGTATTTTGTGATTGTATTGACTCTGCAGTGGTAACAGAGATGATTTTTTTTTTTTTTTTTGCCACTAAAATGCATCTAGATCTGACTGTGGGTTAACACGGCGAGAAAATACCAAGAAAAAAAAGCACGGGGGACCTTTTTTTATTTTAAGTTAAAGGAAAATAGCCAATTTAAGGACCATTTTTCAGCCCTCACTCAAGACAAGCTCATGTAGACTTAATGTGAGTTTTATTTTATATAGGTCATAATTATCACAATAAAAAAGAATAATGAGGTTTTTTCCTTTGGTTTACAGCTATAACGCACACGGAGTATCTCACAAATAATTTCAGTCTAAACCGTACTACTATTTAAGAGAACATTACCTGATAAAACTGAGTCAGTTTAACAGCAAATGAATCACAATAAAACACCAAAAATAATAATGTCTTCTAAATACCATCAAATTAGAGCATTGCAAAAAAGATTATTTAGAAACCTTTCCTCTTCTCCGCTATAAATCTTTGGCTGGGTTCGTTGTCTTGGGTTTTTTGCCTTTATCAGCCACAATTACCCAGGGACATCAGGGGGACTTCAGCATGTGGTTGAAAGGCTTTGCAAAATCAAGGCCTAATTTTTGTAAATTTAGATCTTCAGTCATTTACGTGCAGCGATTTTATTTACATTTTTAAAATTACATAGTATTTGAATGAAATTAAAAGTTTTATAACTTCTTCTTACCCTTGCTGTCTAGCTGGGCCATCCCAGAAAGAGCTGCTCCCAACAGGTTAAAGCCGGGATCTGTCTGAGACGGCTTGAAGGGCTGCTTGACTAAGGACAGCAGGACCAGGTACTCTTCTGGCTAAGAGGTCTGGGGAAATATTAGTTGAATTGCATTTTACTGCGGAACTGAATGAATTAAAGGACTGTGAGTTTTATTAGAGGCTGAGCTGACTGACTGTCTTTTCTGAAAGTTGGGGAAGGACTTTGCAGTCATTATTTTGAGCTTTGCTCAAAAGGAGCTTTTTGCTCTTGTTTTCAAAGGGTTCTTTTGCCCCCCGATGGCCAAAATCCAGTTTACAAGATGCTTTTTACATTTGAAAATGTAGAAGCTACAGGATAAGCACGGAAATCTTTGAGTAGCATTAGGGGTGGGAGGACAGAAGTTGGTGTCTGATCCTTTAAAATCATGGACCGAGCTTCATCCTTCAAAAATTCAGTACTGTGCTCCGTGGCTCCGTTCACCGCTGCATCTGAAAATGGTGTTTTTCTTTCTGTAATCTGTGGAGCACTGATCACTTAAAAGACCGTCAATAAAATGATGGTAGGTAAACAGAAAATATACACACAGTCCCACATCCCTAATTATACAAATAATGTGTTTTAAAAAAAAAAAATCACATTTAGCCTAATTTTTAGTTGGTTGTAAATGGAAGGTACTGCGGCAGTGCTGCTCAGCGTTGCCTGGTGGGTTTTCTCAGAAGAGCCGGGTGATCTTTGGGCTAGGAGTGATTCAAAGAAATTGCTCTGTGTAATACTGTCCCCCCAAAATTAAATCTTTGTGAATTAACTTCTGTTTCTGTACCGGTGTGTGATATCAAATTTATAAGCAGCGAGCGGAGGAGCAGCTTACAGCTGCACAGGGGCATCCTGGCTTTTTCTGGCATGGGCAGCCCTTGCATTTCTGATAATCTGTTTTTACAAAGCATTTGCTTCAGCACAGCATGGCGGCTGGCTTTAGAGCTGCTCTTGTTGGTTGCAGGACCCTCCCTGCCGGGGAAGTCACCAATGGACTGTGGACACTTAGCGGAGAGCAGCGAGGAGATCTCCGGCCCGGGCGCAGAGCCTGATTCCCTGCTGCCTTCTGCTGCCGGCAGCAATTCCTGCCCGCCCTCGGCGGCTGGGCAGCGGGCCGGGGCTCCTCCTGGCCGACCCGCCGCCGCTAACGCCGCTCGAGAGCGCAGTCGGGTTCAAACCCTGCGCCATGCCTTCCTCGAGCTGCAGAAGACTCTCCCCTCTGTGCCGCCCGACACCAAGCTCTCCAAGCTGGATGTACTCCTCCTGGCCACCACCTATATCGCACACCTCACTCGCAGCCTTCAGGATGAGGAAGAGTCACCGGGAGAAGGCTTGGGTACCCTCCGAGGGGACGGATACCTCCACCCTGTCAAGGTAGGAGAGCTGAGGAGCAGCTACCATCTTCTCTCAGTGAAGAAGTAAATAGGTGTTAAAGATACTTAGGTGAAACTAAAGATTTCAGGCTTATTTACCTTGCCAGAGTTAATACACGAAAAGACTGCCTGCACTAACCACTAACACTGAGGTGCTAGGGGCCTGATGGAAATGTCCTGGAGCTTTGTCCCTCCAGCGTCAGGGACTTGCCACAAAAATATCAAATACAGCGTAGGTCCAAACCCAATGGGACGTGGTCCCTTGGAAGTGAAGGCAGAGGGCAGCACCCGAGGAGCACCAGCACCTCCTCGGTCTCCCCGTGGAAACCTTGGTGATGCCCCACCGAACCCACCAGGACCCGCTGCAGGGGACGTCTGTGGTTGAGGGGATGCACTGTCCCACGGCGGCCACCCCAGCCACGGCTGGGCCTGCTTTGGCTCTCCTGAGGCAACCAAGGTGTGGGGGGTGGCGTTAATTACTGGCCACGTGTTAATTCCTATGAAAGTGCTTTTCTGATGCATTTATTTCGTCTAGTTGGTATAGGCTGTTGTTGCTCTTCCCTTTGTCAAAAAAAAACTCACGGCGATGCAGAGGGGAGGAGAAAGGGGCACTGCTCTTGGAGAGGGCCTGGGGCTGGAAACTGGTTTCAAATGCATTGCTCGGTGACTGACGGGGCTCTGAAATACCACGGGGTATTTTCTTTGGCTCTGGTCTCGGGGAGTGAGTCAGAGCACCGGCGTGTTTTTTTTCTTCTTTTTTTTTAAAGTCTGGTGAATTCAGAATGATTTAATTAAGATTAATTTGTGAAGTAATCTCTAATTCCTAGAAAGTGACTAATTCACAGAGAGTTTCTTGTTCACAGTGTTGGTCGCTGTAAAGAGCGTGATGTGAACATAGGCTTCTGAGGCCATTTAAATGATTAGCAGGCTCATTAAGAAAGCAAAACCTTTACATCAATCAGACGATGGCTATAATTTAAGGGAAAAAAATATTGTGATGTATTTCAAAATAAGTCTTAAGTAGCTTCTGTTGGTTCCCTTGGTCAGAGTGAAGGGACACAGGTCTCTTATGGTACTTTTTATCAGCTGCCAACTATTCCTGGCAGAAAAATACTTTTAAATAGTTATTACAGCAGTTAAATGATCCAGATGCACATTTCCTGGGCTACTGGTATATGGCAATACTGGATTCATCTAGCAATTGTTTTTTTTAATAATCTTATTTATGTGCCATTTACCTGTATGTAGTTTTGTAAAGATTGTATGAGTCTAACCAATCTTTCAAATATTCCTGGTAGTAAATTACTTTTTTTATTTGGCACTAGCACAAAAGCGTCACAGGTAAATTGTAGCACATGCTTCAAAACCAACCCCAAAGTGCAGGATATGAGACAGCCAGTACAGATAAGGGCTGTAACTACACTCGTATATCAAGCACACTAACTACAAATAGTGAGGAAAGTAACCATATTTTTTGTTCGGTGTACACACAACTGTACTTGATATTTTAATGACTTTAAACTCGGATGTCTTATTGGTGGCTTATTGATGTTATTCATAACATCGCTCTTGAAATAAAAATACTGAATGAGATCGTATGGTCTTTCCAACTGAGAATATGCTGCTTCATTATGTCTTTAAATAGAAGAGCTGAGATTTAACTGCAGTATTAAGCCCTTCTAGTTTTTAGGGCTCTCTCTCATTACCCACAGGAAAGGTGCCAGCCTGTTCCCAAAAGTATCTCAAAAAAAAGTTTCTTCTTTTGGAACAACATGCTGGCTGTGTTTCAGGTATTTTTGCATCAGCTGTGTATGACAAGTTGTCTTTCCAAACATCCAGCTCTCTAATAATGAACTCGGCACATCAAACTGGAGCCAAGTGCTTCCTCCCAAGAGACGGGCACGCAGCTGCAGGGCCGTTTGCAGTAAGTGACTTGCTCAGGTTAAGAAACTCGAGCTGCAAGAATAGGTATTTAACACCAGTCTAACTGATTATTCCAATAATCGATGAATGGAAAGATGAATTGTCTCCTCTGAAATCATTGGGGCTGACCAAGAACAAGAGGCTGTCAGTGCTGAAGACCGCCAAGGAGCAATTATATTAAATTCCCTCCAACAGTCTTCAGCAGCCCCTGCGCTGCGGTCAGTGTTGTGGGGGCTGGCGGGAACGGGTACACGCGCAGGGCTGCAGTCTCTGCGGGCGTCGGTGTATCCCCACGGCAGCCCTGGCGCTGTAAAGAGGAACGCTTTGTTTTGTTCTGCCAACAGCATCCACTATACACATCGTGGTACGATGACTGATCAGCGTCACTGACTCCTGTGCCTTGGGTCCCGGGGGGACTAGGAGCTGTGCCTCACCATTAATTACCAAAGAGAATACTCAGGCTGAGGTTCCCTTACCAGCTTCTAACGACATTTTTCCAACAAATGACAAAATGGGGACTTTCTGGCAATAGCAAGAGTTTCCTATTTTCTCATATTGTGATTCCATCAACATTTAAAGCTTTGAGAACAACACTCGGACTGCTCCCACTCATGCAGTTCCCGTGTATCTCAGGGCTGTGCCTGTCTCTTCTCTTGCAGAAGTGGCCAATGCGTTCCAGGTTATACATTGGAGCTACGGGACAGTTTCTGACTCACTCGGCACAAGGAGACGGCGCAAACCAAGGAGAAACATCGACAGCTTCACAAATCTAATCTCCCTTCTCGCTTCTAAAAAAAAAGTTATTTATTACAGCTTATATATATTTAAGTTAAGAAATAATATCTACAGACAAACTATAATTCCTGAAATACTGTTTGTAGAGGAGAAGGAATTGATTCTTAAATGTAATTAATACCTCATTAAGTTGATGTGACGCATGATTGGTTTCTATCATAGAGGACGTTGCTGGGCTCCGAATTGGGGGAAATGAAGGCGATTGCGGTCGGCACCAACACGAGAGGCAGCCGCAAAGGCAGAGCTGCTGGCGGGACGGGGAACCTGTGGAAGAGGGGGAGAAGGGGAGCGACGCAGCACGGGCTAAGGGCAGAGCAACACAGGCCTGGGGAAGAAGCAAAGGGCAAGTCTAAAATTAGCAATGGAAATAGCGCGTGCGCTTTCTTTACTGCGCGAAGCCGACAGCAGAAATCCCCCTGGCCGCAGCTGTCAGGTCGGGGCTTCGTCCTCTGGGTAATATTAATCTTAAATGTATGTAGTTATTCCTGAGAATGCGGATGCATGTTCACCTCCAGTAAAAAAAGTGCCGCCATCTTCTCCTGCGTACACGCAGCGCCACATACAAGAGACACAAACCTCTCTGTGCGTTGAGTATTGCTTGTGTTGATCCATACGGTTGTGTTGCATGTTACAGGGTTTAAAATGTGTTTCATCGTTACCCCAGTAAGACCACTTGTCTGCTCAAGACACCAAGCTTTGTTCACCTTGCCCTTTAGCAGGTTCGTGCATTCAAGCAAATGAGCCTTCAGAGTCGGCTTGTTCATAGCACGTTTTTCACTTAAACGTCTTCTACACTGAGGCGAGAAAAGCTGAAACCAAATGCACAAATGCCATCTAACGTATCTGTTCTGTAAAACACTGTACTTCTCATATAGTTTGTTATTGCTGAGGTAAACATTTTATTAAATATTATTCAGTGGACGTTATGTGTTTATTGAGTTGTGAAATCTGCATCAGTTTCTCATTGTACAGGACTGAGAGTTTCTAATAGTAATATTTGACATTTATAGCGACTTCTTTCTGAAGGACTTCTTCACAGTTCACACTTAAAATGACATTTGGCAGAAAAGGAAAACATGAATACTAGCAAGAACAACCTTTATAAAAAAAAATTATTGCTTTTATTCTTGCGTCAAACTCATGATGCCTTTCAGAGGTGCTGAACGTGGCATTGCAAGGTGTGTTCAGTATCACAGAAACTCAGGCCTGCGGTATAAGAAAGTATATAAAAACTAGCAGAGCCATTAGAAAGAGCTGGACAAACCAGCTAGGATACATGAGAGCTGTAAAGCATGGTAAAATCTGGAACTGCCCTCCACCCCTGCAGCATTCTGAGCTTTTAACAAGATTATTCTTTTAAACAGTAAAAATACTTTAAATATTTTAAATATATGTATATTTAAACTATTTTAGGCATATATTTCTTATTTACAATTGTAAGTGCTTTATTATGAGAATTACACGGCCAGAGCACCATTCAACCACACAAACTCCTGTATTTTGTGAAAAAAAAGTGTACAAAAGGGCAGTTTTGCCTAGACAAGTATCTACTCTTATGTAAATAAGAGTTTGACTTTTTAAAAGAACTGTATTCGCTTTCTGTAGCAGTAAAAAGTGGGTTAGCACAACCTCTTGTTACTGGGACAGCTATTCATATTCAGAGATACTAATGAGGAGATTGTAAAGGTGACGATAGTTAAGTAAGATGCAAGAGTGACAGAACAGTCAGGGTTTCCAGGAGTACTTTGCTGTACAAGATGAAGGCGTAAGACACAGCTTAAACTTTAGACTGACAAAACGCCAAGTTTTATATGTAACTGAGATCTAAATGAATGGCATCAGGTCAGGGAGAAAAGGACAAGCGAAATCTCAGCCAGAAGTCAACGTCAAAGCTGGAGCTGCCACTGCATAGCAGTGGTCTGATCATAAAAACAAACCACGTATGAATCATGCATACAAATCATGTGGGGAAAACACAAAAATGCTGTGGTGTTTCGCATCGTTTGCATGCTCTTACCTGGCACAGAGGTGCTGGTTACTTCACAGGCTCTTAAATAATACACCTGGAAGGGACAGAATTCAAGAAACAAAAAAAAAAAAAGGAAAAGACACACCCCCCCCGTTTTTAAAGGCTTCTTCCATTAAATGTAATTGAAAAATTCTGACTGCTTATGCATGAAGTAAGCATGAAAAAGGGATGGGAATAAGGCTTAGAAAGTTAGGAACGGATGGCTTGGAGAAAACATCTCTACTCAGACTTTTACTACAATACAGGCGGAGTTTGTACAGTGGTCAGAAGCCAGCCAGTGAAATGGAGCAGCAAACACCAGAGCTACTTTGTACCCACAACGCTGTATAAATTGTGGCCACATACGTGGCAATGCAAAGGCCTTAGCAGCATTTTATAGATGTATTAAAGGACAGTAAGAATATGCAGAATTATAACAGCATTTTTTACTTGAGAAGAACTCCCCATATTTATGAGTTGGGATTTTTTTTCCCCCAAGACAGATTATTCTGCATCAGCTGCAAATGTTTATGCCTTTTCTCCCAGAGCCAAGACACCAGGTTAGGCAACCCGCTTCCTTTGACCAGTGCAAGAGCTCTCGTCTTCCAGAAATTTACACCAAGATGAAAGCAGATCCTCTGAACCTGTTTGCTTCAAACCTGATGTTTGGATCAAACCTTGCATTTCTTAGGCACAGTTCGTATCCTTGTATACTGAGATAGAACGGTTTGGCTTTTGGCACTGGAAATACGCATGCGTTCAGGAATAAAATTCTACAATGGTCGTGCAGTGCTACCAAAAGGAACTGTTTTTTCACGGCGTAACTTGAGGATCTCAGCAAACCTCAGTTACTGTCATCACAGCTTCTCCTTCAGAGGGATGGGACCGGCAAGCTTCGCACGGCCACACGCAAATAACCCGCCTACACAAAACCTGCTGGATACGGATCTTTTTTTCCTCAGACACGCCGCTGTAACTACAATACCGTGCCCTCCGGTCATATATTGCCTCCTCTTAACGCACCCCCTGCCAATCGCTCCTTCTTCCCTCAGAGACCCTTAGGACAAAGTATTCATCGTGCTTGTGTAAACCAAAGAATGACAACACCAAAAAGGTGAATTTTCCATAGCTTTCACTTCTAAAAGACTGAGTCTTCAGTGAGAACGGAAGCATCTTAAGGTTGAAAAAGAATAGCTTGGTATGTAAGCCACAGCAAAGAGAAAGCGATGGTGCTTCCATCTCGGGTAGCCTCGTTCACTTTCTCAACCCACCTGGCACAAACTCTTCCCTTTTCTCAGTGAAGCCGCGGCCCCATAAACCGCCCCACGAATGCAGACGTGCGCGCCCGCCGCCAGCTCCTCCAGAGCCCGGCCGGCAGGGCAGGCTGCGCCCGGCCCTTCGGCGCTCCGGTGCCACACAGACGAGCCGCTGGGGACCTGCCGCCGCCCGCCGCCCGCCTCCCCGCCCGGCTCCCGGCTCCCGGCTCCCGGCTCCCGGCTCCCGGCTCCCGGCTCCCGGCTGCAGCGCCCTCACCCCGCCTCTCACAGGATTCCCGCCCGCCCGCATCAGGCCTGCGCATGCGCGGGCGGCCACCGCCCGCCCTCTGGGCAGGCACCGCACCGCACCGCCCCGCCGGAAAGCGCTGCGGTGCCGCGCACTATTTAACGGGATCCCGCCGCCGCCTCGCTCCTTCCGCGCGCCCTGCGGCCCTGAGGAGCCGGGCGGGGACGGTGCTGCGGGGGGGAGGACGCGGGGACACGGCCGCGGGGTGGCCGAGGCGTGGCCGAGGCCGGTAGCTGGGTGGGTTGCGAGCTCTTCTCTCCCTGCCTCGGCCTCCGGCACCCGAGCGGCAGCTGGGGCCGCCGGGGCTAAGGCCGCTCCGCCGGGGCTAAGGCCGCTCCGCCGGGGCTAAGGCCGCTCCGCCGGGACGGGCCCTCCGGCAGCGGCCGGCCGCCTGCCCGCCCGGCGGCGCCAGGAGCGGCCGAGCCACCCGGCCTCTGACTTGGTGCCGCTACCTCCTTGAAGCAGCTCCTCAGCTCGTCAGTCCAAGCACATGCTCGTCTGAACAGTAGAGTGAGTTCTCGGTCTGTTTTTTTTTTTCTAGAGGAATCAGAAATATCCCCTCCTGTTTAATGTAAAAAATCCAATTCTGTGGATCCAAAGCAGCGACTATAATCCCAAGAATTGAAGGGACGGACTGCTGGTACCGTTTTCTAAACGGCGTAAGCCATCACGTGAAAGATGAGTGATGGTCACGCTGTTGTAACTGTACCTTGGGTTTGGTCGCCCAGCGTAGTGGCAGTGGTCCAGTCTGGCTGCTGGAGTGGGTTAGTTGGAGCTGACGCTCGCTGGCCACGCGGGCTTTCCGGGGACCTGTGTATGTCCCATCAGGCTAGGATGGACCTCATTAGGATGGACCTCATTAGCACGTGCCGCTCCACCGGCGAGCCGTGGTGGTTCCTGCGAGTTAGCTCTTGGTTCATCAAGTCATCAAAGGAATGACAGATTGGACATCCAAAGAGGCTTGGTTTCGCTGATAAATCATCTTCATCGGCAAATGCATGTCCTAATTCTAAAGATAAATTACCTTTTTTCCCTTTGGGGAATTTGGCAAGTGGTGTACGGTGACCCCAAAGGTGCCCTTTTTGGATTGCAGGCACAGACCCAAATGGTGGGCTCTGGCAGGGGCAGGACCCCGGGGCTCTCAGCAGTCTCTGCGGTAATGCTCTCCTGCCAGGGCCGTAGCGCGAGAGCTGACCTTAACCAAAAGGAAAACACGTCAGTAAGTTCCCCCAAGCACGGCACGTGAACTGGGGTTAAAGGCTGTACCCTGCTGGGTACTCCTCTCCCCCGCCACGGCTCTTCGTTAGGAGCAGCGTAATGGCCCTGCAATCAGTCATTCTTCATACCGGCGTGTGCTTTAGGTAATAAAATGGTCACGCCTCTGTTTAACCTTGATCTCAGCTGATGCTGCCTGTACTTTTCTCCCCAGGTAATGATCAAGGCAGCAATTAGGCTGCCCAGTAGGTTGGTATTTCTTTGACTGGCTTACTTTCCCCAAGGAAACATTGATGCTTTCTGCTACTGGCTCAGCAGTGGAGTTCTCTGAATCGGGCATCTTTTATCTCTTTTCATTGTTTTAGGCAGCGGGTGAAGCGAAGAGATGAGTTTGTTACCAGCTTTGGGAATCTCCAATCTGGACTCTGCCCCCCTGTTACCTTGCAAGCAGGAAGCTGTCACCTGAATTCTGGAGCTGCAGAAGTAATTCTTTCTTACTGTAACTAAAAATGTTGAGGAAAGCCTCCTGATATCTAGATTTCTGAAGCTGTTTTATGGCTTGTAAATTCTCTTACAGATGGAACAAGGAGGAATATGATTGTTTGCATGTAGGGTTAAGAGGCTGAAATTCAAAACAAAAGGTATTATGATAGCTATAAAACCTAAGACTTACTCCCCAGAACAAATCGGGTGCAAGCCAAGAATCCCGAAGGAATCAGAGGGGAGAGGTTTGTGATAGCATCAGAGCATCTAGCTTTTAACTGGGGAGAGAAACAAGACTTCTGCTTTGAAGAATGAACAGATGCTAGTTGGAAGTGAGAGACTAAAGTGAAGCACAGCGCGTTCAAATCACCGTCCCTGCTGGCACTTAACCGTATCGGTCCGATGGAATATATTCCAAAGGGAAGGGTGACTATGGCAGTGGACTTTACCTCTAGAAAGATACTTGGCATCTGGGGCTTGAGTCTAACAACAGGGAGGGGCCTGTGGTTTTGTGCCCAGAGGGAGCTTTTTTCCTCTTGTCCCTGGCTATACTGAAGCCGTTCTGTGCTTAACAGTTAAAAACAAGGTTCCACTTTGATGTATAGAAGTGCATCTCTCAAGACAAACTTAAGAAACCCCCTTGTGTTTGATACCTTACACCAGCCTTATCACAGGCAGGAGACTGCTTGCTGGCATAATGATGAGGACTCTTTGCCGTTTACCCAACTGAATTTTGTGATGAGCAATGTCGTATCTGATGTGCCAGCTAATTAGTAGGATTTTTTTCCAGTTTGATCTGCTACCATCATTTCTGATTTTACTTATTCTTTTTAAAGGTGCTGTGACACCAGATGACCTTCTCCACTGTCTTTAAGCTTTGTGTATGCCCATACAGCCAACAGTAGACTCCATCCACTTCTAGAAGTATGGGTGTTTAAGAAGGTAAGTTGCTTTTTTTTACTGCGATACTACAGTACTGGGGCTCCAGTAAGCTACGCTGCTAGCTGGTGAAGGCCTGTACTGGCCACATTTGCTGCTGTCTGGAGCTGTGCTGGCTTACGTCAGCTGAAGGTGCAGCCCGTTAGTCAAGGGCACTTTTGGGCTACTGACTGGCTTATGCTGTCCTTTTCTTGTGGTACTGCTACTGGTCTTCCAATTTTTGCTTAAAACATCACGGGAGAAGCTGGGGAGAGGTAAGGATAAAAAGTTGTGCTCTTCTTGCAGAGTTTTTTTTTTTTCCCTAAGGATGTACATTCCTTAATACGGCTTGTCAAAAATAGCGATTTATAAAGGAGTTCTATTTAAGTCAATTCTAGAATTAATTTTGCTGGCATAATGATGAAATCTTTGCCGTTTACCCATCTGAGTGTTTTTTGATGTGTATCTTTGAATCTGACATGCCAGTAAAGTTAATAACTTTGTATAAGATGGATTAAGCATACAGAAAACTGACTTATTTTGATTTTTTTTTTTTAGCTTGAAAACGGCAGCCTGAAATGTGGAGTTCTAATGCACTTAGAAATGCTTTCATGGCCCTTCCTGTTCCTCAGAAATACTGCCTGATTGAATAGTACAGCAGAGGAGTAGCTGTTGTTTAGTGAAAATGTGTGAATAATCCTTGAATGGAGTTCAGGTGAGAGTGTCACTCTAGATAATGGAAGTGGCCTTGTGGATGCTCTTAGAACTTAGTATGAATATTTAAATGTACCAAATAAATTGTACAAAGTTGAATAAAGCAAGAGTTAAAACATGTAGGAAAACTTGTGTTATCTTGTCTAAATGAGAGTGTTTACTATGGTAGTGGTGGCAGCTTTTCTGCTTACTTCCAAGGCAATGTGTGTATGAAAAAAAAAGTTGGATTTCTGTTTTCAGTGACTGTAGTTTTTTGTTGAGGCTCCGTGAGCAGTAGCACCATGATCCTGCTGGGATGACATCCTGGGCAGGAGTCACACCAAGCCATTCAGCTTGTCCAGATTTGACAGGAAGTCTATAATTTTCTGCTAATTTTTTTTTTTAACATAGACCTTTTGGATATAAAACTTGCTCAGCATTGCGTCTACTGCTATATCCTTACCAGGAAGATAAAATACAGAAAAGTCCACAGTTGGAGAAAGGTACTGTAGGTCAGACACCTCATCTTCTACCACACCACTCTTTACATTTGTTTTTGCAGTGAGGTAGAGTTGAATTTGCTGATCTGTCTACCTACCAGGTCATCTAATATTTTTTTTTCACTTTCCTGTAGGGTTCTTCTATCCCCTGCAGTCTATGTAAAGTAATGTGGAAATACTGTGGGTTTTTTCAGATTGCAGGAGCACACCAGCATCCTGGTCCAATATTATGTTGCTGTGATGTAAAACAAAGACATAGAACATCAAGCAGTACAGTGATACTTTTATACCTTTCAGAACATGAGTAATAATGTTAAAAAGTTGGCTTACACCAGAAAAAGAGTTTTAATGCACTTAAAAGTATTTAATACTCATTGGGCGATACATTTGAAGAAAAGCAATAAGAAAAACTGCAGAGGGAGTTCCTGTAGTTGAAATGAAACATTAGATTCTAAACTCCTGGTTTAATTGTTAGTTGTAGTCTTATTAAAAACCCTGCTTTACTCCTGTCACTTAACTGTGGATGAACAGTGGTAGCCAGGAAGGGAAGTTCCGGTTGTGACTTTGTTCTGATGCCACGGTCTCCTAGGATGAAGATGTCACTCCTGCCTTCAAACAACACTGTCACAAAACTTGTAATTGAATCTCGTCAGCTACGCTTTATTCCTTAGCAAAACAGCACTGAACTGTCTTACAAAAATATTAAAAACTGTATTTCTAAATTAATTACTTAATTAGTTATCAGTGTCATTTCCAAGTATATTTCTACCTGCAGTCTCTCAAAAGGCTAAAGTGGAAGCTTCAGGCTTTATTTACAGAGTTGAGTTTTCACTCTTCGTTAGTCTTAATGTGAGTTCCTGGGCCATACGCACCAATAAACTTCAGCAGTTGATGGTGACACTGCATTAGGTAACTATCTCGCTGTTGCAGGGAGTTTTCATCACTGAGGTCAAATGGAAATACAGGATTTGGTGCTATGCATAATGCAGACTTGCCTAAACAAAGAAGAAATTAAGACTTGTGCTAAAAGACTTGATAAACTCTTGCCAGGACTTTGAAGGAAAAAAAGCTGTGACAGATTACTTAGTAATGCAATCTTGTATGTTTCCATTTTTAAGCATTGCATCATAATTCTTTTCTCACTGCCAAATTTGTGTGTGAACAAATGTGACTGCGATGCTAGATAAACAAAAAAAACCCTCAACCCTTGTCTTCTCTTTCCCTGGGGAGGGAAATCTGTCTTTAGTTTAACCTGGATCAATGAACTAACTACTATTGCAATCAATATAAACTTTTTTCAAACTGCCAAAATATGAAGACTATGTACCCAAGGCTAAAGACTGAGTTACGTTATTTACCGTGTTTTAGGGTAAGAGAGGATTCAAGTAACAAGACAGCAATCAATGCATCCTCCTCAAGTACTTTCTTTCTTAAACTTAGTTTAGTATGAGCCTTAGACAGTGAGATCCTAAGAGATGAATATAAGCATGTCAGAAATAAAAGATATTGCAGAGATTAATGCAGCATGTATTGCCCTGTTTCAAGCACTTCTGTAAATCAGAAGTTAACACTGGAGTGGGATTTTTTCCCATACTTCAGCTGTGTAAACATCCCACAAATAGTGCAGTTACACTTGTCACTGACAAAGCACATATTGCTATGCATTACTTTCTTGTGCTATGAAAGCAGTGGAACTCAGTATATTATCTACTGTTAATACATGTTTTACTTGCATAGTACCAAGCTGTGATAATTTAAATCCCATTTTTGTTTTTCTAGATAGCTTTAATAGTGATAATTGTTTCTTAAATCGCTGAGTTTTGCCTGGCAAAAAAAAAAAAAAAAGCAAAACTTTAAAAAGTTTTAAAACTTTAAACTTTTTTTTTTCCCCCAACATCAATGTATAAAATAAATGGTATTCATAAATGGTAAATAAGATTCTTTGCGCTTGAACTTTTCAAAACTTAAAAGTCTTGTCTAGATTTTTATTTAACGAGCTCTTGAGCAGGCTAGCACAATTTCTATTTGAAACATAGATGTGTTTCCTTTCCTATGAAGAGTAGGACATACAGAATTTTTAGTGCAGATGCCGATAATGTTGATCCATGAATAGAATCTCTTCTCACTCTGCGACTTGCAAGATAGTAGCCCTGAATGAGGTTTTCTGCTTCTGAACTCAGTTCAACGTGAAGATTCTTAGCAAACAAAATAAACTAGAGAGAGGGTATACACTTTAAATATTTAACTGGAAAGCAAAGAATTTACATTTTTCACACCGGTGGCATAGTAATATAGTTTGGACAATATATTCTACCAATAGTTTTTATAAAGACAACTGTCACCATTCAGCTATGCATAAGGATAGATCTCAGTTTATTTAGAATGGAATATTAAATTTTACTACTGATTGTAAACTATTCTGGTCAAAATTAGGTATTGGAGATCTGTTCTCATATGAATGTTAACCTAGTATTTTTTTCAGAAACAAGATTGAACTGAATTTATTATGCTGGCCCTCTTTTAAAGAACTGAAGCTCATTTTATCAATGATCCTATTAGTGCTAGTGGGAATATGGTCGGGGGGAAAGGGTAGGAAGAGAGTATTAAACAGGTTTAAAAATAAGCAATCAGAACCTGCGGAGAGAACCTTGTAATTCCAGAAACAGTATGATATTCCAAGTATAATGCATTTCTAAATTATTGGATAGTATCTGTTACCTCCTCATAATCCTGCATTCTGAACTGCTGTGAGACTTTGTACAGCATGGCCTCAGGATTAATGGCTTTTTTCAAGATATGATGTACAAGAGGAGAAGACAGTCGGCAGGAAGGAAACTCATTGTGTATCAAAAGCCCAAAAACATCTAGAAGGTTAGGTGGAATCAAACTCATATCCTACAGAAAAGACCCAGAGAAAAAAAACAATTACTTTATTTTGGCCCTTTGACTTGTAGAAACCTCACAGTTTTTTCAATCTGAAATGTTCAATATCCATGTATACCGAGTCCTGCAAGATTATCTAGTGAATTGCCTATAATATACGCAGTAAAATGTTGTTGCAATAGTAGTTGTCAAAAGCTATTCTGAATAAAATAAATGATGCCTACTTTTGGAAAAGCTAGCTCATTTTAGACTATACTTGATTTAAAGTCACTTAAGTTGTGACTTTTTTTGGAAATACTAACAAATTTGATTGTTTTCATTATACGTTGAAATAACCATTAACACAAATGACTGCAATAGTACAGTTGGTGTCACAACAAGGCATGTGCTTTACCATCTGCCCAATTAAGAAGTTATCCTTTTGTATATGTTTCTTTGAGGAAGAATCCACATCTACAAAAGACCAAAAATTGGTCTGAACTGAAATAGTAACTTGTTGGTCAGCCTCTTCTCCATACTTCTTCCCAGGAATGAATACTGTTGTCATTCTGCTGTCCAGCACTAGGACAGGACAAAATAAGTCAGTTACGTCTTTGATCTAGTTTAACTATAAATTCTAGTCCCACACACACTGAAACCAGTCACGATTATGTATTTCACTGAATTGTCATGATCAATGGATCTCTGTAGTGTAGCCTGTGTAGCAAAGGTAAGCTAACAGGACCTTGGCTTTTTTGTCCTTGTTTCTTACACAGACTCGTTACAAATAGCTTATAGATTTTCCCGGCATTTGAGGGCCATAAGCTGGGGAACGAACCTAGCCACAAATCTGCATGTTTGTTTTGTTCTGCCCCCTCATTCATTAGTAGGTGTGAGATTACCGGACTGTAGAAGTTCAAGTTTATCCTTTTTATATGAAGATAAGTCTCCTATGTAACAGATACCACCCTTCGCCAGCACAGCACTGCAAGCGTGAATACTAGCACTTCCAGTTCCATGTTTATCTTTGGACACAGAAGGAAAAATTTCACTAGAAGGTGGGTGTCGTATGCCACGAGGCAGAAGACATATGCTGTAATTCAGAAGCCTAGAGGATTAAATATTTCTGTTAGTCATAAATTGTTACATTATTGATCAGTTTTTCAAAACTTAAACAACTTAATACTACACTTAATACTTTATAATGGTATTTATATATATTAAGACTCACTTAGAAACAACAACAACAACAAAACCCAACCCTTAACATAAAAACAGTGTCAAAATTAAATGTTTAAAGTAACTTTGAATACAAAGGTAGAAGTCCAGGCTTTCTCACCAACAGCTGGCAACAGGACAAAATTTCTTATGGATATAACATACGAGACAAATCATGGTTTGCAATAGAAGTCATTCCTAGGAAGTGAAAGAAGTCTCGTAATTTAACCCCATATTGTTAACTCCTGTTCCTATTCTAGAGAAACTTTTCCAGTGATTTAAAAGGGTAGAGGATTAGGAATCCTGGCCATCTGGGAAAGATGAAAAAGCTGGGAACACGCAAGCTCTGCCTGCCAGGTTACTGCCCACCCACACCCTCCCAATTCTTTTCGAGAAAGCAGGCATAGAATTTCTTTTTCAGCCCCTGCACTACATTCCTTGGCACAAAGAGGTTGCAAATTGTCTGTCTGGTTCCACAGTCAAAGGCTCCTAATGATTTTAAGGTCAGAGCATGATTTATCCTATTATTAATAACTTGGAGAAAATTATTAATTAAAATAAATAAGTATTAATAAATAGGCTATCATACCAATATAAATATAATGTAGGAAATGCCTATTTTGACAGGCTACTGACAATAAAATACTATGTGCACATACAAAACAGTACAAGTGACAGTACTGACCAAGATTTACAGTGTGCAACTTTTAATATTAACCAGATGTTTTGATTCTCAAAACCACTGAGTTCCTATGATTTCTCTTATGAAATCTTATTCTTAACCTGAGAAAGAAATCCTGCAACCCACATTTTTTCAAATTTGAACTAATTTCTACAGCTAAATTTTGAAATGGTTAAGAAAGTTTTTTTTCCACAACAAAAAATACTAATGCATTGGTTGAACTCTCAAATGAAAATAAAATTCATGCCACTTTCAAAGATCTTTTTCAAAAATAAAAATTAAGCCCTGTTTTGAGTTGGGGAAGGCAAAAGTAATTTTCTTTAAATTAATGTAAATTTAAAGGTTGAGTATATTGTACCTTTCTGCAGTGTATGTGAAATTGTGTTGACAGTTCATACTTGTGTCAAGGGGTAAATACATAAAATGCATAAATACAGGAAAACATTTTGTTAAAGGCAAAAAAAGCTGGATTTATGACCTACATGTAAAGATGTACATGACTTTTGATACCTTATCAGTATAGTTTTTATGAAAAAGAGTAATAAAAATGTAAGTATCTATTTACACACTGCTTATTAGCTGAAATGCTGATAGCTGGGAAGTGGTGCTGAAAAGACTTAAAGTGACACAAGATTTGAAAAGCAGAGCCCTTTGCTTTCATCATTACCAGCTTCTGGGACAGTCTTCAGTTTTGATTTTAGAAGGATGTGTTACTAGAGCTCTGCTAAACAGTGCTAGTGTTAAAATCTTATTGAGATCATTACGAGAGTGTTAAGTGGTTTTATTATTCGTGAAGTTCTGAGCTACAGTTATCACTTGAAATAAATAAAAATGTCTCAGGGATAAAAATTGGGTATTTTTACTGAGTTGGAGCCCTGTATATTGTTTTAAAATATAGTCTCTTTAGCCTTTCATGGAAGACCGATCCTATTACCTTTAAAAATACTCATGTTTTTAATTCTAATTTAGGTTAAAGATAAGGAATCTCTTTACCTATCGATTACTAGCGTGTCGCTTGTGACAATCAACAGATCCAGATAATCTGCGTTTTCTTTTTCACATGTCTGTACTAGACTCAGCAATATTGCGAGTTTAAGAGTATTGTAGGTGCCTGGTGGAACAACTTGAGAAGCAAAGATATTGGCAAGGATGGCAGTAAACCTCCAGCATGAATTTGAAGTCAGCGAGAGCAGATGCTTAAAATTGTCACTGACAAAAGAAGGACCTAATGAAAACAAAGCGCAGGTTAACAAACACTTCATAAGAGCGCTATGCAGATATATTAGAACAAATCACCATTCCAGTCTTGATACAAAACTTACAGAGAACGAGTACATTTACTCAAATTCAGAATTTAAACATCTGACACTATTAATTTTACTATTAAAAAGGTAGCAGACATAGAGTCATAGAATCATAGAATGTCCTGAGTTGGAAGGGACCCACAAGGATCATCAAGTCCAACTGCTGTCCCTGCATAGGACAACCCCAAAATTCACACCATATGTCTGAGGGTGTTGTCCAAACGTTTCTTGAATATTGTCAAGCTTAGTGCTGTGACTACCTCCTGGGGGGAGCTTGTTCCAGTGCTCCACCACCCTCTGGGTGAAGAACCTTTTCGTAATGTCCAACCTAAACCTCCCCCAGCATATCTTCCTGCTCTTCCCCCAGGTTCTATCATGGGTCGTCAGGGAGAAGAGATCAGCGCCTGCCCCTCCTCTTCCCCTTGTGAGGAAGCTGTAGACCACGATGAGGTCTTCCCTCAGTCTCCTCTTCTCCAGGCTGAACAGAACAAGTGACTTCATCCACTCCTCATACGGCTTCCCCTCTAAACCTTTCACCATTTTTGTGACAGTCAGGCAGGTTTTCTTCCTGCAGGGCAATTAAATTTTGCCAAATATTTACATGTCTATACTTTCATTCATATCTATAGCTTCTACCTCTGGAAAAAGGGGAAGAGGAGGGACAAGCACGATTCATATGGATCTTACTGGGAAGGCAGGAAGAGAAGACACTGGATATCCCAACGTGCTATTTTGCACTTCTGAAAATCATAGAATCAAATCATGATCTACTAAAAACGATAGAATAAGAAAGGAATAACAAACTGCAATATCAAGTTCATTTAATGTATGATTTCAAAGTACCTTCCAATGGATAGGAGAAGTTGGAAAGAGAAGCTGAAGAACTGCAGTAAATAATTACGTAGTTTCCCAATGCATGGAAACTGGGTGAAAGAAGATATTCTCAAATAACAGTAAGCATACATTTCAGACTGTAAGAGGAAAGTCCCAGGGTGGTTTTGTAATCCGGACCTCTAGATAACAGAAAACTGTACCAATTCTCAAGATTTTGTTCTAAAAGGGTTTCCAACTTTTTAAATCAATTTTTAATGGAGCTTTCTTACCATTTGGTTTACAGAGCCGTACACTATTGACTTCTATACATGCTGTACTTTGTAAGCCATTTTGTACACAAGCTGGAATTCCTATAATCTTGTAGTGGTTTCCTATTTTCATTTTATTGGCCAGTTCATCTAGAAATTAAAAAAAAAGGGGGGGGCAGGGGGGAGAAGAACCTGCAGATGTTTTAGGGCATAAAAACAGTTCTAAAGACATGGTCAGAAAACTTTTCTTCACATTCTGGTTTTATGATTTAATTGCAGAAAACAGCAGTTGGATGCAAAAGGTAAGGAAGGCACACCGGGTGAGGAAAAGTAGATTCCTGATAAAGAAAATGGATGATGCATTTAGTTCTGCATTGAAAAGAAAATGGACAGTTGTTTTCAAGTATGCATTTCTACTCTGAAACTTGTGGTTACGCCATTATCAGTTACTGTCCTATAAAGTGTCGGAGAAAACAAACCACAATAAAAAGGAGATCCAAACTAAACAGATTTCAAATAGCTTTGGGAACCTTTGTATTTCTGTGCATTCAAAAAACCAAAAAAAAAAAAATCACATTTATTTTTTGGAAATGAGAGTTAGGTCCAACCAAATACGAATCTCAGCTGTGAGACCCTGTCTAACTTTGTTGATCACTGAAGCCAGTGGAAATTAATGCGTGCATAACTGACAGTATCTCACCCATAGATTCTGTTTTATAACAATACATGCATCGTGTCAGTTTTTAAGTGTTTCTCATGGTCTTGGAGCTATTTAGTTTTCAAGAAATTAACCATATAATTCTGTAGACTTTGAATGGCCTTTTTTTTTTTTTTTTTAAGAGAATTAATGGAAGTATGTTGGCGAGTTGTGATTTTAGTTGGATATTCGCATTAGAAATCATTTAATGTTTGCAGTGGAAGGTAGTAGTAGTAGAAGCCAAAAATCCTGACAGAATGCAGAACACAGCTAGATTGAAGAAGGATGTTAAAAATGCATAAAGTTACGAAACACTATGACCAAAGGAAGTAGAAAGGAGGAAAAAACAAGCTACAGTAAGAACGCAATACTGCAGAGCTGGTCAGGGGATTTTATTTAAATGAAGGTATAAGTGAACACAGCAGTTTTGCTGTGTGCACTCTTAAATCACCCGTGTATACTGTTTAGTCAACTAGCTAATTTTATGTATTTTACCCCCCTAATTTTATTAAAGAACTGCAATATAAATTATGGCCTTCACCATTTTATCCAGAGAAACGGACCTATACGGAAACGGCAAGGGATTATTATAGTTCAATTCTAAAGCATTTTTGACAAAACTCCAAAATTCAGCTTACCTCTCAAGAAAACTGTAAATGTCTGAATCCTAAAATGTGATTTATCATTGGAATATCCTTTCAAAGCATTAAGAACTTTTGCATCAATCATTTCAACTATTTGTTTATCTTTCAAAATAAAGGCAAAGAAAAGGTTAGTTCTCTTGAAAACAATACAGCTTTTTTTTTTTTTTTTTTAAATGACTGGTGTATTTGGGGGCTTTTTCCACTTAACCATTTTGTTTACTTATTGTGTAACAGAAGTAGGAAAGTAATAGATCTAAAAATAAAACTGCATAAATCCTACCACCAAGTACTCTAAATTTCATGTCTTCCTGCAGTGGCGAAGAACACAAACTACACACAAAATCATTCCTCACTGTGGCAGACTCTGTAGCTCCAGGCAGATGCACCCTTATGTACCTAAACCCTAAAAAAAAAATAAAATAAAATTACCAAACATTTAAAACGAGGACATGGCTTTCATTGTAAATTTCCCATTAAGAACAGAAGTGATTAGAATACTGGACACTGAAATTCCAAATTTGTCATGTGTTTCTTCAGATGGACATACGTCCATATACTATGCTTCCACTAAAATGATCTGTATAATCTATTACAGGTTGACCACAAGATGGCAGAATTTCCCATCGCACATTCCCAAGCAGAACAGCGTGGCCTGTGAGCCGCAGGGAGCATGCGACTGCCGCTTCTGCTTTGCGTGGAAATGACACGGGATATGGATATTCGTTAGTAGAGGTACGTGCCCTCATAAAGACATCATTATGATGCATTCTGCAGTCTCCTAACTTTGGGACTTCGCTTTTCTTTTCTAGGTTTATAGTCTCCGTTACAGGAAGAAGCAAACAAAACAGCCTTAAAAGTATTACAGGCCTAATCCTGCAACGGT
Source organism: Theristicus caerulescens (assembly GCA_020745775.1). Lineage (NCBI taxonomy): Eukaryota > Metazoa > Chordata > Aves > Pelecaniformes > Threskiornithidae > Theristicus > Theristicus caerulescens. Next base: position 130,104,280 of record CM036558.1, on the reverse strand, counting down.
ACAAGCACTTCGGTAATATTACTCAGAGTAGTAGTTCCACATCAGTCCACTACTCATTAAAGCAAACTTGTTCTATGCTAGAATCTTTTGCCAGTCACTTAAGCGCACTGTTGTGCAGCATTTTTATATAAACAGAAACACAGTTTCCAAGGGAAAAAAAAAAAGCATTCTACTCGTTTAGCATTTTTTCTTTCAGATAATTTAGTAAATTATATTGGTGACATATCTTTTCTCATATAAACTATCTATCTTCAACATTAGGAAAATGGATTGCTGGCATAGCTATGCTCCCAAAACATTTAATAATTCTGAGCAACCCCTGCCAGGTCCACTGCTTTCAATTAGTAAAAATCATGCTGTGCTCATTACAAAAATGTTTGCATAATAAGACTGCATAGAGAAATGCCTTTTTGATGCTAGGTTTTTAATCTCTGTTAAGTTATCAAAATTATTAAAAAGCTTTTGAAACAGTACTGTTGGTTTTTTTTTTTACTACCTTCAGAAAATGGACAGGTTTCCTCAGTACAAAGAAATCTTGCTCCTTGTGTATATTTTGTTACAGTTCCCATTGCAATCACTATTCCTTCAGACATATAAAATCTTTGAGATGTGTAATTAAAGGGAAACGCAGAAAGACTCAGAACATAACTTGGTAAAGGTGGCAAATGTGTTGGTTTCAGCAGTATACTAATCTAACAAGAGACACAGTTACATTAATACCGTAAAAATATTTATTTAAAACTGCTTTACTTACATAGACAAACACACAATGTGATATCTATTAGAAAAAAAAATTTCAGAAACACATAAAGTGTAAGAGTAATTAGGTTTCATGTTAATTATCTCAAAATTCTTGCAATATGGGTGAGACTTCCAGCTATTTTTAATTACAAATAATTTTAATTACAAGTAATACTACAACCAAAGGGAAAATGAAAACTGAAGAGATAATACAAAAATAATATTTGTTAATACTTCACCATACTTAAAAGAGTTACGATCTAAATGGAGAAAAACAATGCAGACTCACCTGGGCCTCTGTCTGCAGTTGTTCAATTAACGATAATGTCTTAATAGCTACGAAACATACCTGTGATTGAAAAGTAACTTCATTTTAGAAAGGAAAATCTAGTTAAAATATAAAAGACGTACTTTTGTCTACTCTTGTCTATAAATACATACTCACTGACTGAAAAATCTGTGCAGCTTGTATGGGATTATGAATAACGTAGTTTCCAAGAGTTGCATCTAATTCAGCAATGTCAGAAGGATTTATTGAAATAATGAAACGATAAACAGCGTAACTTTGTTTTGTGTCTGTAGGAGCAAAAAGTACCTTAAATGTTACACAAATCTCTTATTTTTTTTACGTATCAATTTAACAGACTGTCTATTGAGTAATACCGTTATATTTTTTGCAGTCATGCACGAATTTCTGAAGGCCACCGCTTCTGTCAAGGTAAACAAGGGCAATTTCCCTCATTTTCTGTATTTCACGATGCATCTTCCAAGAAAGATCTTTGCACTCTTTACCAAAATGTTGGAATAAACTGTGAAGAAATGACGTTAGAACTGGCCATGCTACAATAATAATAAAGGTAATATATTAACAAAGCCACACAAAATTAGTCTCTTTTTCAAACTATGCAATTCTTTAAGGTTTTTTAAAATTCAGTGGAAAGTTCTTTCCAATGGCTGAAGATTCCCAAATTACATTCCTGAAGTACATTCCTGAAGCTACATTCCCAAAATAAATTCCTGAAGAATACTCTAGTGTTTTCTTTTCTCAGTGAATTATTTCCCTGTGCAATTCCCTAACCCATGAAATTAAAGCTTGCATTTAATTTAACCTCCCCTATATATTTTATAGGTATAACCAGCCTATTAAAAGTAAGACTTAAATATCTCCCTTATCTGAGAAGTCTGTCATAGCTGCTAGAAGTGTGAAACCAGGCAACATCTTTTCCCTTTTTTAAATCTGACTTTCCTACTCTGCTGTTACCTCCTATAGCACCCACTTAAGGTGATGATCTTGCAAACACTTATTTCCATCATGTACACAGAAGATCAATTCTGGTTCCTACAGACAAAACTTTCACAACGATTTTGGTTTGGAGGCTGACCATGCTCTTCAGTGCTGTTTTCATTGTATTATCCACATCTCTGCATATATTTTTTTTTTTTTAAGTAGAATCTCGTACCATGAAGCACTTATTTGCTGAATTTAGAGGGAGAATTACTAAGGCCAAAATATGGTATTTGTATATCTGTTTTACTGTCTTACAGATTTTCTTGTACAAAGCGTCCTTTGTCCTCTCTGTAGATGACCAGTATGAAATGCCACTTAAATCTTCAAAAACAGACTTAGCTACCTAGTAAAAGACAAGACACAGAATTATTGGGCTGATGAGGAAGCAAAGCTCATAGCATATGAAAGATCCCTTGTAGGAGTTCACAGAACCGGCTTCGGGAGGACAAACAGATCAACACCCGAGAGAGGAGTGACTGGATACCAGTGCAACACTCGCGTGGCAGCAGCGTAAATAAACCCTGTCGCCTGAGAATTGTACGCTGTGGGCTGGTAGATGTGTTTACTGCCTTAAGTATCAATTTTGAGCATAAGTTGGAAGACAATTTATAGCAGGGATTTTTTTTTTTCCAGTTGCTTTAGGATTAGTCCCACACGATTACTGCTCCATCCCTTGAAATCTTCAGCAAGAAGGGATTAAAGAAACACACACACGGATCCAACCTGTCTCCCTGGGCCCTGTGTTCCCTGGGCTAGAAGGGGAACAAACACGACTAGGAAGGACTAAGCTATGGCCTGGCTCATTGTGCACGAAACACTGCGATCGCCTAAGCTTGGAAAAATCAAACGTGACCAGTCCCACTTAGCGGGGTGACCGCGTCCATCAGCACCCCACAGCCAGCTAACCCCACTCGGCTGCACTCCACCGTGCGACACGCCACGGTACCCAGCATCGCCCTCCTGGCTTCCAGCTCCTGCCATCGGCACCCCTTCCTCACAGACCTCCAGGCTTCCCACGCCCCCCTCTTCAGCACTGCTGCGTCGGCAGCAATGGCCGCGGAGGGCGATGGGGCTGCCCACACCACAGCGGGGAGAGCGGCCGCGCCGCCTTCTCCCTCGGAGGCCGCCGGCGCGGCGAGCGGGACCACGTACGGGGCGGGACGGCGGGGATCGGCAGCCGCGGGACGGGGCGACCGGTGCCGCTGCCTCGCCCCCTCAGCCAGCAGCTTGGCGGGCTCGGCGGCACCGCGCGGCCGAGGCGGGAAAGGCGCCGCGGCCCACCCTGCCCCACCGGGCTCCGCCTCGCCGGGCCGCCGCTACCGAGCCGCCGCGGTTCCCCCTGCCCCACCGCGCTCCGCCTCGCCTTGGAAACGACTCCCTCAGCGCCGGAGCGAAAGCGGAGCCCAAGCCCCCCCGTTACCCAGCGCTGCGCAGCCGCAGCAGCCGCCGCCTCCTCTGGAGGCCTCTGCCCCCTCAAGCACACGGCTTCCGCGCGGCGCGCTGCCCTGGGTTCGCTGCGGCCACAGTCCTGGGCAGGTCGCTAGAAAAGGGTCTCGCACTGACAGCGCAGCAAGCACTAAAAGACAACATATTTGTAAAACCATTTTCTCTCTTTCATTAATAAATATTGCCTATTGAACTGCTGCCTTTAGCATGCCAGCCATCTGCAAACATACCTCCCAGGACAGTGCCTCTAAACGCTCTTGTTCTGTTGTATTTCAGTGCCTGTTTTTACAACTGCCGTGCATTTCAGTCAGTCCATCTTCTCGTCGTCTCTCTCCCTCCTCCCAGGCCAAAAGCCTGGGGAGCACAGAGGCAGCACCCTTCCTTTGCTTCCACTGCGCCAGGAGAGGCGGCCTGCTCCTCACGGGCTGCAGCTGCCCCGCTCTGGAAGGGGAGGAACCAGCCCCTTTTGCTACCGACAGGCAAAAAAAACCCTGCATCAGTCACAAAAAGACAAATTTATTACATATCTGCCAAAACAGGGAGTACCAGATGTGGTCCCTGCACAGGTTTTTCGACAATCTCCTCTCTAGGCTTGACCACGACTAATGCTTCAGAGTCCACTTTTCAGCTCCGCACGGGTGAAGGGCTACCATGCTCTGAAGCCAGCATCTCACTTTGAAAACCAGCATCCTGAAATGCAGAGAGGCAGAAGGAGAGCACTAGAGACAGAAGCAGCGTGAGGCTTTACTGCCTGATGTTGTATGCAGAGCGGGTTACCTTCAGGAGTCCTGATCTGACCGAGGCATTTCACAGTATGAACTTCTAGGAGAAGAAACAAAGTGAACTTACGTATTGCAAGTGGTATGTTTAACACATTCACACTTCGCCAAAAACGCACAGCCTGCTGAAGGAAAAAGCTTAGTAAGCAATTATTAAGCTGATCTCCCAGAAATAACTTCAACGACCACTGCCACCTTTTTTTTTTAATTAAAAAAAAAAGAAACCCCAAATTTATGACCAAAAAAAACCAACCCTCACCCAGTCAGGCAGGTAGGTATAGACATCTTGGATATACAAGACAAACTAAAAAGGGTGCTAGTTCCTGCAGCAACAGCTTCTGAAGTATTCCCTCTCCTTCCCATCTCTCTACAGTACTGCACTTCCCTGCTGGGAGAAGCAGAAGGCAGCTGCAGCATGTGCTTCCTTGCCATAAAGAGATGGTAGTTACAGTAGCCCACAATCGTTTCAGGAGTATACAGAGTAAAAATTCAGTATGACAATGGATACTTCTTTTCTTACAATCAATTTCTGCTTTCCAGTCCATCAGAAAGACACGTTTAAAGAAAAAAAGAAAAAAAAAAAAAGATAAGGCTGTTGCTTCCAAATGATTGTAAGTGCAAGAACAGGATTCATGCAGTTGTTGGTTGTCCTGAACAGCTGCACAGCTATTTCCAAAGAGTGGCATGATGGAAAATGAGTACCAAGCCACCAGTCTGCTCCCCGAAACGATACAATTCCTTCCTCCCTTCCATGCCCACGTCAATTCTTACGTCTTTTACCCAACCGCTCCTTCCAACAGCTCACGTAGCAACTGCTCAGCATCACTTAAGCACTATGCAGGAGAGAGTGCTATAGGAGATACTCCTTGAGATAAGCAAGGAATTCTGTTTTAGTTTCCACTTGTCTAATGTTTCACTGTTGACACAACATTAATTTCAAAAGAATTATGATTTGACATACTTGTTTCCCCAATATTCTCAATTTTTAACTGATCTTGATGCAATATAGATAGCATTTCTCTTAGCTAGTTCTCATTTTGTCAAAAAATGAGATGATTGAGATATTGAAATTTATCTAACTGGCTACTCATCAGTGTCTTATCAGACTTTTCTCAAATAAAGGCATTTAATTGAATGTATTCATGGACAAAAAACACGGAACATTTTTGAAGTAACAGACAAAAATAAGTTGTTATTTACAACTAATATATATAATAAAACTACTACCATGATAGGCCTTTTATACACTGTAACTGCAGTCAATTTTTGCATTGTTTAAAAAATTTCCTTAAACAGAAATTGTTCAGAATTATCAGTTTGTCCATACATGTGTATGTTATGAGAAATACAATAGCTTTTCACATTTTTAAAATTATCAGCATAATTTACATTTTTTTCCCCTAATATCAAGTGAAGATTTAAAAATGGTGCAAACTGGAACACAAAGACAAGTAGCTATGAACACTGAAATACAATCAATTTGGAACATATTAGTGTTTCCAACTATAAATATGTGAGAAAAGGCCCTAATATTTGGCATGATCCCCTCACCGCCCACCCCTAAAAGGTCAAAGCAAGATAGCCTTTTAAAGTAACAGTGATTATTGCATATTTTATCTTTGGAAAAGCAGAGTTTTAACCAAAAATATTTTTAATGTAGTTGAAATATAGACATATTTACCTCAAGGAGGAAAGAAAAGCAGAACACACGATCAGTAATGTTATCAGATCAATCCAGTTAATTTGTTCCATCCTTGCTTTGAGCAACCCCCCCATACCTCAGATAATCCAGTTGAGTGAATGGGTACTTCAGCAAGCACAAGAGCAACAATCCAGTTTTACATAACCAACTTTTCATTCTGCAGAAGTCCTTTAAGAATCCCCTCATTTAAGTGCTGACAGGTAAATTAACATATATTTCAAACTGATAGAACAGGGAAAACATTTACCTTTTTGAAACCAGGATATACAAAAGACGATTTGCATAGTTACAATTCAAGCACAAAGTCACTGTAAATAAGTACAAAAGCATTTATAAATTTACTAAATTTGCTGCTGTTTGTGCCAGCCAAATCTTAGATAGGTATGAATGTAAACTTGAAGGGATTGAGAACAGTCAGTGTTTTTGCTTAAAAAATATGTAGAGAACGCTTTTTAAAGGTTTTAAAAAATATTTTCTGCAGCAGGAACAAACAGTTCAAACCCCAAAGAAAGCCATCCACAATGCCCAAATTCCTCCTATACAGCAGAGAAAGTTTGTTCATAGGTTTCAAACCTACATACAAAACGAGGCACTAGTTACACTATTTTGGAATGTGTCCATAAACCCTAACATTTCAGTTCACCCCAAGACTTCCAAAACACTGTTGGCTTCTAACTTCCTAGGAAAACATATCTTCAGAAGGTGGTGCATAAGAAAATCCAACAAATGCATCATCTGCCTCTAGGACACTGGCATTAACAATGTTGTAATCGGAAGAAACGCAAACTGAGTATGGGACCATTTCTTCTGTAAACACTGCATCAAAATTCCCAATATCATCTGGTCCAACCTAGAAAACAGAGAGATTTATCAGTTATCACATTAATACTGTGTTTTAAAACTTGTGCTTGTTCTTTAGGTTTCAAATTTAACTCTTTAGGCTATCTACTTTATGTTTTTCTTTCTTATTTAAGTACAGGAAAATTAAGGAAGCACACCACAGCATCCCTGTAAAATTATTAAAAGCCTGCTTCTTTCTTTTAGGCTGGAGTTCAGGCCAAAGCCTACACACCTTTATGATTTGATAAACCTAAGAAATATGAAGAAATGTCTCTTTCTTAACTGACTGTTAGGGAGATGCAAAAACTAATACACACTGCCCTCCCCCCCCCCAAACAAAAAAACAACCCCAAAAATGAAAACCTACCAAAAAAAAAAAAACCTAAAAAACCCCACGAACCACACCAAATTCTCTTTCTCCCTTTTCCATCAATAATACTTTAAGTGTTAAATTCTAGCAATGGTACTGTTGTTATGAAACATCAGCTTCCCAGTAAGACAGCTAAGAACTAAAGCATGGTAATATTTAGTCAGAGAGAGAAGAGACAAGACAGCTAAGGCTTCTTCACCACACAGACAGAGACTCAACGAAAGGTGATGCTCTGATGTGGCTTCAGGAAGGACTTCCTCCCCACTCCCCCTGAGTTTCTGGACAAGCAGTCACAGGTTGACACAGTTCAAACTGACAGGAGGATAAAGAAAAGCTGCAACTAAGACTTAATAACTACAAAACAAGCAGGAAATCAGTCTTTTGGAAAGTCTTCAAATCTGTATTTTCTTCTTTGGTCTTCAGACCCCACAAAAATGACAGTACTTTGACAGGAATGAGCAGAGGAAACAGTGATATGTCAAACTGAGTTTTAAATAAAAGAAGACAGTATCACTGCTCAAAAGGCCAGTCAGCACTGAGGGGTTCCCATTCTTCACCATTCTGAAACAAACATTCTTTGCAAACAGATGAGCCCTCAAAGGCAGGAATTTGGCAGGTATGAACTAAAACAGCGCCAGGCACCTACCACATTAGGATTAAATGGTGGCGGAATCTTCTTCTGAAGAAGATCAGTCCAGCTGAGAGATTCAAAGAACGGGTGCTTTTGAATTTCAAGCTGCAGTAAGGAATAAAGATTTTAGATATTTCAGAAATCCATCCTGTGCATCATAGTAAATGCTTCAGACTGCATGCACATAAGGAAGTCATAGAAGTCCTTCATCAGCTTATTTATTCACAGTTTACTTTGCAATAAAAGCTGTAGTTGGTAAAAACAGCAATTAAAATGTTAGTCTGCCTCTACAAACTGGTTTCCTTTTAAGATCATATTTTCCGCTTTTAAGCCTTAAAATCAACTACCTTGAAGTCTGCCACAGAGCAAGAGTGTTTTCTGTTTATATCTCTGCTCCTGCCTTAAAGTTTTATTAGTTTTTGTAAAGCAGGTCATAGTCTGACAAGTGGCTGCTTCAACAACTCTGCAATATGCTTACTAGTTATGAAGCAGCGAACAGCTATGCTAAATGCTTCTATCCTTTCATCTTGCTCCACGCTGTGAAAGTACGATGTCATAGTCTAAATGCTCTGCTACAAAGTCAACAGACTACCTAACGTTAAGGCTGTGAACAGAAGACTATGAAGATCTCACAATTAATGGATGGAGGAAGTCCTTCTAGACCATTCCTCATCGCACTGTTCTGAAGACATCTATACTTTATTACATCACCTTCTTGCAAACAGTTTTTGTTGTTACACTGGGAAAACATTTGCCATGATTTTAAGGTTAAAAAAAAAGAGCTGCTGTTTGCATGGTACTAGTGTCCCTCTTTATCTGAAGACTGTTTTTCATGTAGTTAAACTGACATTACCAGAAAATGGGCTTTTTTTTTTTTATTTCCCAGTTTCACTGTGAACAGTGAAACCTACCTTCTTAGTAAACCTTAGTGACTACTACACCAGGAATTGCGCTTCCTTTAATGGCAGGTACAGCAGCAACCAAGCTCAAAATACTTATATCCCACAACAATCATCTCTTTCCTATCCCCAACAACTTTCAGGGATTGACCACACTGGTGTCTTTAACAAAGAAATAAAAAGGAGGAAAACAAAGACAGACATAACAGAGCAATCTCTAACTATTAAACCTGTGCTGTGCACATAGATTTGGTGATGTCCCTTTAAATGAAGTACAGCTTGATAAATTAGGACACTACATACAAAATCTTCCCTTGCTCCAAGCCTGCTTTGCCGATCTTTCTCCAAAAGCTCTTCCAGAATAGACCAGGCTGTAAGACTGATTCCTGGGCGCAAAACTAGGGGTTTATGAAGAATATTCTCATACATCTCAGCAACATCACGGCAGTAAAAAGGAGGCTAAAAAAATAAAAGTTATACATGAATTTGAAGCCACATGCAACATTTTCTTTCATGTGTATGGATCAGTAAATAATTTTATAAGAAATACAAACTGCTAGCAGTGAAGAAATCTACCTCTTCTTATGCACTGCTAACTTCTAATTCAGTCATCACCATTGCCAGATCCTTACACTTCAGAGCTTCCCCACCCAACTCCTCTGCTCCCAACATGTTCTCACACTCATAAGTAGCCACAGATGCCATCCAGCTTCAAAGCTCCCATTGAACTTGCCTGAAAAGAACATGAGATTGGAAAAACAAATCTCTCTCCCTATTTACGGTCCTATGGGAGGAGATAAAACTCAAGAAAACTAACAGAACAGATTGTTACTGGAGTGATGACATATGACTAGAAGCAGCACAGTAAGATTTTTTGTTTTAATGCTGCATCAAGCAGTGGAAAAGCTAGGAGAAATTCTGGGAGACCTAAGTAAAATAGTCTTTTAATTTTATTTATTCCAGTATTTGGCAAAATTTCACTTATAAGCTGGGAGTTCTTATTGGGTATTATCACTGTTGATTCAGTTAACTCTCACATTCCCTCAAACTGATGACTACTTGTCTTCATCAGAGTTGATGTCCAGCAGTTCACTGGAAAGCAAAATCTTAGACATTAAGAGGCAACACAAAATCCAAAAGAGAAAAACAGGTGCTATGTTAAGGATAAGACAAACTGTTCATCCATTTAAGTGGAGTATTTCAGTATTTTGCAAAAGTTAGCATCTTTAACACCACTCCAGGGTTACTTCACATAAAGGGGGAGGAGGGGGGAAGCAACCCCTGCCCCCCACATATTAAGTACGTACCAGCCCATAAAGCATTTCATAAAGAACTGCACCAAGGCACCACCAGTCTACAGTGTTGTCATAGGGCTGCTTTTTAATGACTTCTGGTGCAAGATACTAAAATTAAAAAGAAAAAAAAAAGTATTTTAGAGCATTAGGCTAGCAAGAACAAAACCTAGGTTTTAGTCACATCACAGTAAACACCTTCAGGAAAAGTTGCTTCATAGCAATTGTAAGACTGCTAGGTATTTATCTTGTCCTTCAATAAACCTGGCAAATACTTCGTCACCTTCTGGTCATTTACCAAGTAGGACAGCTGTTTTCCCAACTGAAACAATACATCCCACACATTACTGTTTTGCCAAACTACTTTGCCACCTCTATTATGAAACTTGTTTTACATTTCAGATAGGTTGCTGCACTGTTGCAGAGGCAACATCTCTCAGCAAGCTGGCTACTAGCCATGCCTATTCTGCCATCCTCAGCCCGTGTGTTCCCCATCCAGTACATAAAAATGAAAGGAGATCTTAATTCTGCTTCAAATCTATTGTTATTGAGAAACTGTATGACCAATAATATTGAGTTTCGCAGTAAATCTCAATGAGGGCATGAGTTGCGAGTTGCTAAATTAGAGATTCTTGTCAAAAAGGTATCACTTGACCGATTTGTGTTAAACATCTGATACCATCAAACACTAAATGACAACGTTAACTGGTTTCCATCTGCCTTGCAACACATCTACTCAGCATCTCAGAGCTTACTAACCCTACGGCATGAGGACAGCCACTTCATAATATGAGACTGTTCTTTGTGAATATGTAATATAAAATTACTATAGCTGGATCATCATCATCTCAGTCCTCATCTACAGCACACACAGTTTCTAACCTCTCAAAATGAGGATGCTCACTTCTATCACTCTAGTATCCAAATCCTGAAATTTCATCAAATATATGATGGCATTGTCAGACAAGGCACAGACTGAAACTCAAAATTTAATTACATCCATCTTCCTCAAACTTTCTGTATGTGAGTGCCCTGTAACTCATTTGTCTATAGATGACGCTGCAAAAGCATGAAAAGCAGCTGAAGTATTTTGAACTCAACTACTTAAGCTTTTTCTAATCTTCCACAACCTCCTTTGAGCTTTTCAGGTGTTGGAACTCACCAAGTCATTCAACTCAGTTTTTAGAAACAGAGAAGATCATTACACTTTTAGCAGGATCGTGAAAGATTTTAATCTAAATCTTGGATTAGAGCGGCTAATACACAACTGCTATGTTTAGTCTTGACATTTTTAAGAACTCATATGAAGCAACAGCATTAGCATCCTCTTATGTTGCAATTCATGCAAGTCCAAGGTAAGTGTGAAGACTAAACCTCTGAACATGGGAAAAAACCCCACAGATTTTCTCAAACAGATCCAGAGTTACCAGTGTTCTCTATATTGTCCTTTGAACTTTCCAAAATATTCAACAAATATTGTTTCAGCTCATATTTACCACTCAGCTTTATAGATTCCTACTCTGATCATAACTAGGGTAAGTTGTCACATGTTGTCACCTGCCTTTTTTTTTTTTTTTTTTTTGAGTTCAAATGTTTCAGCTAAATACTACTCCTCACTCATCCTTCACTGCCTTCAAAGCCATTTCCTGTAAAGTATGTTTACCAACTTATCAAAGCCACTAATCCTGGCATTTCAGTGAATCCCTCTTATGTGTTAAAGACTTCTAGATTCTGAGTTTTCCAGCCTAGTTTTCTTAGTAAAAAGAGACAACAGAGTTGAATAAACTCAGTCAGCAAGTTCAGATTCATGCATATGCAAAATTTGCTCAAGACTCACAGGTATTAAGTCCTTATAAACTTACTAAAAATCAGTGGCAGAATATGGTAAGTAGATTCATATTGGCTAATCTGTTGCAGCTGTTACACAAGCTAACTGTGCTGTGTCTAGCCAGCAGTTACGAGACAAGGGAGGAACCGAATGTTTGAAAAGGACTGGAAAAAAGGAGGAAGGAAGAGATGAGTTATGGGGATGTGGGTAGTAAGTAGGAGACACTGTGTATTAGTAAAAAGGACAAAGAACAGATCTGCAGGAAGCTTGTCTTTGGTTTTGTTTCATGGAAGAGCTTGTTCACAGAATGCAAATCTCCAACAGTACAAAATGGAGTATTTGATCTTCCAGTTACACAAATATTTATAATAGTCAACAGTCATTAATTACTAGTCAAAAAACCACAAAAGTTGTCAACATACTTCTGGTGTCCCACAAAAAGTTGCAGTGGTATCAGAACTTGCAATCCCTTCTTTACAAAGTCCAAAGTCTGTCAACACAACATGACCCTGTTTAAGAAAGAGTGGTATTTTAAAAACAGAACATGGTCAACGTGTGGATACATGTAAGTGTCCATTTTGAGAGAGAACATAGAAAACTAAGAATAATGTTGCATACTTACTAGTGAATCTAGGAGAATGTTTTCCGGTTTTAAATCCCTGTTTAAAAAAAAAATAATCGTATTAATTGAAAACAGCAGTCACACAAGAGCTTTAGAGGCAAGGACTTTTATTCTTCAGCTAAAAGCTTCAAGTTTTGGTGAAATTGTTATGTTTGAGTTTCCCATAAGATGATTTCATGTAGTGTTTTTTATTCAGTAATTTGTCCTATTTTGAACTTCTGCAGGACAAGGATGTATTTCAGAAACTTACCTGTACACTATATTTATGGAGTGTAAGTAGCCCAGTGCACTGGCTATTTCAGCAGCATAAAATCTGGCTCTGTGCTCAGGAAAGGAACGTTCTCTTTGTAAGTGAAAGAACAGCTGTAAATATGCAAATAGTAAATAAGAACATTATGCACAAAAAACAGGTTAATAACGTGTAATTTTAACAGTAAAAAGTAATTTTATTTAACTGTCCACTTTTTTGTAAAAATGCAAAATGAAATATAATTGGTTTTGCTGCAAGACTTTAACACCCTTTATTCGCTTCCTTTCCTCTCTTTTGTAGCTCAGAAATGGATAGGTAACTCAAACACATAAAAAACATTCCCCTAAAACCAGGACTAGTCAGAAGGAACTAGAGTAAACCACTAAGCTGTGAACAGAGGTTGGCAAGATTAAATCATGCAAGATAGCCTCCTAACAGAATACAAACTGGTGTCAAATAAGTAATCTTCCATTTCCGTATAGGCTTGCATTCAAAGTTTCGTATGTAAGTATTTATATAATTGTATTCTGAAATCATCTAGACGTAGAGCACTTCGGGAGATGTATATTCCAAGCTGACCCACAAATTCTCTCAACTACAGAGAGCTATCTGGCTTCAAATAATTTGAGTAGATACAGCAGTCTAGCCAAAGATTAAATCATGAACATACAGATGAAACTATATTACCCATTCAACTTCTAAAAATTTTAAAAAAACAGGAATTTTCTTTTTTCTACCTACGAAGTTTGGGAAAAAAATATAAAAAGCCACCAAAGCTTTCCAAACACTTCATTCAAATTTGAAAGCTGTTTTGAACTGTATTTTAGTTTGCCTGGAAGAATGCCAAACAACATTGCGGCCAGGAATTCAGAGTACAGCAAACCAGGAGTTTGCTAATGCCATCTAAATAAGATGACAGTACATTAGACAAGAGAAAGGCCTATCTTGCCCCAACTCTGACCCTTAAAGGGGTCAGAATGCCAGCCCTACGAGCATCATAAATACTGGCAGTAGGTCATATGAATATGAACTAATGTATACCCCAGTTCATCTCTCATCCTGGTTTATTCAGCATACTTTATACTTGTCTGTGTATATACAGGTGCAGCAATATAATAGGAAGCCTTGAGATATGCCAAAACAAACTATTTAAATTCTACCCCTTCTCCTGTGCTCTTTCAGCTACCAGAGTTTTATCATCAGAAACAGTATCCTGTCTCATCCTTCTTTCCTGTTCTGCTTTAAGCATCTGCAAGACCTTCTGAAACGTGTACATTCTATACCAATAAATTACCAAATTGAAAAAACAGCAAGTGACAAGACATACAGATCTTCTTTAAAGCATGTATGTTGGAGAGTTCCTTTCATACAATAATTTTTCACTACACTGTTTTCTTCAGTCACAACTAATTTCCTAGATAGGTCCAGGTGTTATCAGCCTACAAGACCCTCGATTTTCCACATAACCTTTTGAAGGAACAGAAGCAACATTTTATACCCTTCTCGTGTACTGGCTATTCAACCAGTTTATACATGAGTTTCTTGAGCGCTCCCGGAAGTACTGGGTGCTTTGAAAAGCAGCAGGTCCCCAGCTGAAGACAAACTGCTCCAGAAGTACATTCAAACATATAGACTTTCTCCATTTCTTTCAAAAGTTCCCCCCCCCCCCCAGTTCCTTAATGGCTCCTCAGATTCAATAGCATAGCTTCAAGGCACAGAATCCTGAGGACACGGCTATTTGGCAAGAAGTAATTAGACCACGTGAAGTTATAGAATAATCCCAAGGTTCCCAACAATATCAGTGTAGTAAATTCAGTTGCCAGTTTCCTTCTTTCTGCTTTCGAAATACTAGCGTCTCAGCTAATGCAGATACAAAAGACAGTTTTACATAGTGAAAAACATCAACATAAGAGGTACATTAATAAAGGTACATTTATGTAACTGTAAAATACAGTATTTGTATCTGACAACCATGAATAAATTTGGGATTAAAGTTGTTGATAAGAAGAGGAACAGGGTCTGTATAGCTATAGAAGTCTGTAGTAACAGCAGATAATAACAGGATTTTCAAAATTAGGAGAATACTGATCATAGCCCATTGTAAAAGATCACGTCGTTCCTCCCACCTAGAACTAGCACAATAGAGAGACTCAAATCCAAACACAACCACCACATACCTCTCCTCCATTAACAAAATCCAGGACAAAGTAAAGCTTTTCCGTTGTTTGGAATGAGTAATGTAATCCAACCAAAAATGGATGTTTCACATTTTTCAAAAGCACATTACGCTCAGCCATAATATGTTTTTGCTATAAGGAAGTAAAAGATCAATACGTAAACAGGAATGATTTTGTAATTAAGGGAAAAAGGAAGGGAGGTGGGTGGAGAAAGAATATTTCTTTTCACCTCTTTCCTATTAAGAACAATTTTTTTCTGCAGCACTTTGACGGCATAGTATTTCCCATCCAGTTTTCGTTTTGCAAGAAGAACCTGTGAAATTCAAAACAAATGAAGAAATGTGATTGTTGCAGTTCACATTCTACTAGCAATATCTTCATAGTTTCAGCATAATTGGAAAGTATTCATGCTATTTTTTCCACAATAAAGTTTGTTTGCTTTTAATATACTCAATCAGCAATATAATCACCAATAGAGTGAGCTTACAGTTCAGTAAACTCTGTCATGATAGTGATATCATGAAAGACTGAATTATAACATTTATTTTCCAGGACCTGCTGAATCTCTATCAAGATCAATTTCAGCTGATTTTGTAAGTAAGTTGAAAAATAACCTGAAAACAAATGATTTCAAGAGAGATTCTCTATTGCATCTTTGCAGAATATCAATATTTAAGTCACTTTTCAGTGGGCTGTTGCTCACACTGCTCCATCGCGTTAGGGGTTTGACAAAACAGTCCATGCCAACAAAGGGAAATGCACGATTCATACTCCAGCTGCTGCATAAGCACAGGGGTACCTCCCTTCCTCTCTGGGGGAAACAGAGGATCCCTATTGCTTGTAACAAGAAAGGGAAACTCTCCCTTTTGTTACTCCCAACAAGTGATGGAGGCAGCCAACTGCCACACCACAGAAAAAATGGCAGGGCTATAAAGAAGCAGCAACAGGGATCCAATACGACAGTTTATATGCCACCCTAGATAGACAGATACCATTTCCAAAACCTCTGGCCAAGTCTAGTCAACAGTCACTGTGCGCAACACACACTAGCTACCATTCTTGCACCAGGATAAGACACAGTAATAAGAAAACTCACCTTGCCAAAGCTGCCTTTCCCAATAACTTTCAGAAAATCGAAGTCTGTTGGTTTGGCACTGAAAGATATTTAGGAAGGAGACAGGTCATCTGGGTGGAAATTACAAGCTCTACAGCTGTACAGCAGTCTAGCGTAGCACTTGAGTTGTCATGTGAGAAGAACAGTCTGTTAGCACCCTCCTTTATTCATCATTCTACCCAACACCTAGACTTCTGCAGACCTTCCCTTGGAGACGACGACTCCTCTTCATTTTGCAATTCCGTTTTCCTCCAAGGAAAGTGTTCAAGTTGCATCCTTTGAGTTTATTTTATTTTGTAAGTTTAAGATGTAAAGGAGAAGCAAGACTGTTCTTTTATTCTCCATAGTCTAGTTTCTTGTAATTTTTAAGCATCCATTTCCCCATGACTTTTCCTGGAGCTTATTTTTCATTTCCAGAGGGCCAAATGGATTCTCAAGCTTACATGAGGGAAGGAAGGACCAAGTTTATCTATTCTCTCTTTGCTTATCCCATCCTTCCCTCCATCCGTTCCTCTCTCATTTTAAATTACAGCAAGAGGAGTGAGGCCCTAACAGCTTCCTCTTCTGCGTGTGTACATATGAACTCACTCTCAGTTTTTCCACTTCCTACATCACCACTCCTTTCAGTTATTTCCCAGGATTCCCTCACTTTTTCGTAAATACACAATGCAGAGATAATTTTGTCAGCAAAACAATTATCCATGTTTTCAAATTCCAAAACAATAGTTACATCACCGTACACCTCTCCATTTATTGCCCCGGAAGGGAAGTACTCTTAAATTTAATTCCTTACTGCAATCTATTAAGCATTTCCTCCTGTTAGCCCAGAACAAATCTGTGAGGAAAGCAAAACCAAAATAGCAGTCATCTCCTAGATGAGGAAAGCACAGATTCACACAGAACTGAGAACAGAAACTCTACAGAAGACGCTAAACAGAGAAGCAAGTTACGACTGCAGTAACTAGGTCTGTAGTATCAACAAGGCAAGCTGCTCCTTTGCCATGCATTAAAACAAACTTCTTTTTAGAAACTGTTCACATTCTTAACAGTTTTGCGACCGCTCCCAAGACAGAGGGGTCATCTTTGCTATAGCATCCTTAAGTAAAAGGATAGCAGACTAAAAAAAATCTGAAGGTGAAAAGGAAAAAATGTTTTAAAAGTGGTTGTTTATGTAGCACAGGATTCAATGTTTTGCTTCCTCCTGAGCAGTGCAAATCAACAAATAAAGGCATATATCCAAAGAACTTTTCATACTGTTAACAATTACAATCAGTCTAATTTTTCAGGTTTTAAAATTAATTTTAATAACATTTCATTAAAATAAAAATTTTTACAGTAAATTGAATTACATTTTAATTCAATTTAATTGAAACCTACTGAGGATTTCCAGATGGTCCCAAGTTGATATTCTGTGAGGTAGAGTTTAACTGTTGGGAGAGACAGAGGTTTATTTTTAATATTTTTTTAATTTATTCTCTCTTATATTTCAACCAATATTAACTTCAAAATACTCTACTCATTTGCTCAATCCATACCTTCACACTTGTTACATTAGATTTTTAAAGAGATCTAACATCCAGATTAGGAACTTAGTAAGTTGAAATATCTGGCCATCATCACCTTGTCACAAATTATTTCTATGCACATCATACTCAAGGATGAAGGTAATAAAATAACTGTGTCCAGACACAGAGGACAAGATTAGGAACAAAAATTTAGGAACGTTTCAACAAACAACTTGTTCCTCATCTGGAACTTAACCCTTTCTGTATTTGCTCTAGGAATATGTTTTCTACCTTTTATTCTAAATTTTCCAATATCTTACCAATAAAATAATTTTAAACCCACACTGTTTATGCAAGAGTAATTAATGAAAGACACAGCGCTTTAAAAAAACCAAAAGTGAACATCCTCCCCGCCCCAAGAAAAACATTACCAACCTTTTCTATCCTGACATTAAAGGTTAACTAACTCAATTCCAGGAATGACATGAAGCGTACCAGTACACACCCAGACAGAATTTGTAAATTACAGGGAGAGGAGGAAACCACTGTCATTTAGGAAATTTTCTCCATTTTGTTTTTGATAAAAAAAAAAAAAGGCAGTATTTGTACCCTCATTGTGGTTTTGGACTTTATCAGAGAAGGATAAAATTGTGTTCAAATGCAAGTTACCTGGGGACAGGCTAGCAGCATCACAAAACCAGTACTCCTACAGAAGCAGAGAATGCCCTGACAGCAGCACTGGATGCTACTATTCACTAATAAAAGTCAATCACACAATGGTACCAGACAGTTTTTAAAAAGCTACTATATAAGTTTTCAGATTTTTCTTTTCTTGAGGGCTTGTTTTTGTTCCTTATTCTTCATCACTTACAGTAACTATGAGAAGGTGAATTTTCTACCAAAAAGCATGGTCCAGGCCACTATGCATTAGCTCTCTTCCTAGTTTGGAATTTGTTGTGGCATGACACATCATTAGTTTTCCACAGAGGGTTTAGATCATTCCACATTACTTAAAATACCTTTCAAAGCAGGAGGAAAGTGGTACTTTAAATTAGAATTTTGCTGCATGCTCACAGTGCTGTCAAGCACTTAAAAAAAAAAAAAGGCAGCAAAGACTGGCATCTTTGGAAATGCAACTTTCAGAAAACACAATCTGCTGCGGATCACACACAAACCAAAATGACAACTCTTGCATCTTTAACAGGGGCTGAATAAGAAGAGAAGTACTAAGATCACATCTGTATGCCAAGAAGCGAGCCATAGAGAAAACAAGCTTAAATATGGCACTTCTGCCTTCCTAGAAACACTCCTTTTTTCAAACAGCACTGTTTCTGGAGGCTGTAAATTAATTTTCAGAGAATCCATCTAGCTATGTAGTGGCTTTTGTGACAAAAGAGGCTTCAGACCTCACACAGCGTTGTATGTGAAATGAAATCAAATCCATCCATGCTCCTGAGTGACTTTTAGAAAGACTACTTTTTTCCCTGAGAAAATTATATTTCTCCCCCTATTTAAAAAAAACAACACACAAGCAAACAAAAAGACAATTAAACATTCAGTCTCCCCTGCTCCTTACCAGATGTTCTTAGCAAGAATCTTTTAAGAGATTGCAAAAACTGTGACAGCTAAGCTATGACTAAAGCTGTGTTTCTTTAACCCATATAGCAAGTGGGGAAGAAGCAAGGCAAAGCTAGCGATCACTTTTACCCCTCTCTGCAGTTCACATCTCACAGAAAAATATCTTACAGCCTGCAGTGGAACACATTTGTTTAAAAGAGCATGGAGGGGACTTATTGTGAAACCAACCAGTAATTTTCAGTAAATAATATACCTAAGATTGCCCTCAAGTAGCTAAAATTTAGAAGACTGTCCTACTTCCATTTTATTACCTTCCGACTGCTCCTTTCATCTTCATCTTCAGATGGATCTGACTGGTGTTTTGGGTTATCCATCTGAAGAAATGCTCTGACATCTGGGCTAGAAACACAATTAACTTCATTAGCACACCGATAACCTGCATAATTTTCAGCCATAACCATAGGAAGCATAGGATTAAACAACAGTGTACAGAGGAGTTACTCATCACAAAGTTTTATATTTAAGTTCTGGTAATTAAGGACTGTGTACAAGAAATGCTTTTGTAGCAACATAATTCAACTGCTGAATGTGTTACATACAGTACATAGAATTTTCCACTTGCAAAAAACTGATACGTTGAAGTATATGTACATGAAGACTTCATACGGGAAATGCTGTGCAGAACTACATTCAAAGGTAATTATTAGAAGAAAGAACACTGTCCAAAGCATGAGTTCTAACTGACTAGCAACCACCAGGAAACCAACTTTCTTTCAAAAAATGGAAAAGCTTAAAAACCATTTTTAGTTTTCCAAAATTAATTAAATAGTCCAACACAATACAGAATGCGATACATAGTCTGTACCCCAAAGAGAGACGCCTGCCTCAAGAGGTACATGGTTGTAACGTTCCTGTCCCCATTTGCTTTAAAGTGGAAAATGGCGATTTTGTCTTCAGACTGCATTCTAGCTGGGCACTGACAAGCCAACGTAAGAAATCCCTTCCAGTCAGCTGCAGGACACAAATGCTGTCCTTCAGGAACTGGCGAGAGAGACTACAAGCTTCCCACGGTACCTAAGGAGATGCATTTTTAACTTCACCAGCTTCTGTCTTGGTGGGGACCAAGGGAGGAGGACTGGGAAAAAGGAGGGAAAGTAAGAGAATTCTGAGAACCCGTTCCCAGGAAGCGAGACTTAGCCAACAGTAAGTTCAAAAGAATGTAACATCTTTCTTAACCACAGCACAGTCAGGGAGTAAAGAATAATGCAATGTAAGGGAGGCAAAAATAATTCCTAAACAAGTGGGTATCACGTATAGCCTATATACCACTTGAAGAGATTACTTGACTCTTTCAAATTCCTTCAGTTCACTAAAAAGCAACCTGTTTATCAAGGAAGAAATCTTAGCTAAATTTCAGAGATAAAGTTCTTCAAGAAGGTCTCAGGGCAGCCACTGATAGGAAAGTCTGCATGAGCCATTCAGTACAAGAAAAGCACTAACTTACTATAGAGCTGCTCTTTTATCTTATCCCTAGTATGTATTAAATAGGGTAGTTTTATATAAGAAGCAGATATACTTGCTTTGCTATTTTCAATCCGTTTCACCCTCCACATTTCTGTAAAGTGAAGATCAGAAGCAAGAGATGAGCAGTTTCTGACATTTCTCCAGCTCCTCTATTTCGTATTGGCATTACTGAACCTAACTCATGTCCTATGCTATCTGAGGCTCCCAGTCTCCATCGCTTACATTCCATATTCCTAAACCCCATTTGAAATCTCTCTCAGTTACCTTCAGCCTTTCAGGTTTAAAATACAGCAACAAGACTGGTCGCATCATTTCCCACCATCATTTCAGTTTAATTCTTCCCATCTTATATGAACTCCAAATTCTGATCTATTTCAGGGTCTGTCTTGTATCCTGAGTCCCAGGAAGACAAAAATCACTGTGCTTTGAATACTGCAGTAATATTGGCTCATCATGCAATAATTTAAGTTTCAGAATCTTTGGCTATCATCACATCAAGAATAAAAAGTTATAGTTAATGCTTTTCACTAAACAGAACAACAAAACCAGACCTTAACTACCTTTCAGCATTAATTATTCTGGACAACTGGCTGATTAAATAGAGCATGTTGTAATACATCTCAAATAGTTACTATAGTAACTTTGTCCATGACTGAATTCACAGCAGGAAAAAAAAAATAAAAAAATCTGTTCACAGTAAAAGGCTGCTGTACAGTTGCAGGGTATTCAACAATCTCCACAATACACGGCAGCCAGAAGCTAACTGATCAATGTTACATTGTTCGCATTTGTAACTTTAAAAGCACTGCAAAGAAGTAGTGATTAAAAAGTTTAATGTACCAACTTCTTAGCCAAGATTGCAGCATGTTATGCAAAATGCTGTATAGACTGGTAGGATGTCTATGCTACATTAGCTCACATGTATTAACTCAATGTATTTTAAAATACACTGATACTATTCCTAAAATAACCTCACATATCAAATTAAAAGGATTAGGAAAACAGTTTAAAAAGGGATGCTTGATATACATTGTACCTATATTACCAGCAAAAGTTGCTTTTGTCTGGATTTTTATAATTGACTGGATAAATTTAGTTTATGGATTATCTCTGAAATCCACAAAGGGGTGTCAAACTCTGCCTAAATATGGTTTCTTCTGTGATGCTTGTTCTACATTATTCTTTCTGCAGAAACATATGAAGCCACTCAAGAATTTTGGACATACCCACAAATATGAACAAGCCCAAAAAGTTACACAAATTTTGAAGCAAAATGGTAAAATTAATTGCCAGTGACAGAACCTTAATGTTTAAGACACACTTTATTTAAATAATGGTTCCCAGCTCCTCCATTTTCTCCACACACCTTTTTTTAAAAAAAAAAAAAAAAGGCAAAAAACTAAACCACTGCTATCTTTCTTACAGAAAGCAAAGGCTCAAAAAGCCATAATATACAGTGAGATTTTAAAAGAGCACAACTAATGTAATGCAAGGTTTGTTTTCCACAACATGGACTGCAAGATCTTACAATCCAGGAGTTTCGTATTCATTTTTATATTCATCAGACTTTGAAACCAGAAAAATCTAGTCACTCTGATTTTCTTCTAGGGAACAAATGCAGAACCCCGCTTCTCACTTAAGGAACTGATGAGTCATTTTCCCAGAGAGGTTGCAGGGTATTGTCATCCTGGAGCTCTTCAAGTGTTATGCAAATGTTCTCATTTTCATTAAGGAGCTACTTTGGACTATTTAAAAATAACTACGTTACATCTTTAATGCATTCTCTGTTATTCATTTGGATTCAAACACATTTTCTTTGGACATGTTCTGATAGACAATTAAATGCATTGCTTTTTCAGCAAAGACCTACATTTGAGGGGGCAAGCGGCCCAATTTGAATAGTTGCTCAGTGATTTAGGGGGCCTCACAGTGCTCACAAGCAACAAACCCCCAGCTCCCATTCAGTCAGCAAGGGGGACGCATTATCAGATCTCCATCCCTTCTGACTTCTTTTTTTTTTTTTTTTTTTGCTGCAACATCCACATTCTATCCGTGACACAAGTTCTCTATCAAATACAGTTAGCTGTAAATGCAGCTTGAAGCTAGTCCACTTAACTCCCAATTCGGTCTAAGCCAATGATCCATCTCGCCCCACACTGAACGTGACAGTGATTGCAAGAAAATCCTTACAACCATTACAGGGGCTCTCTAATCACTCTAACACACTTCAGGTTTTTGTTGGGTTTATTATTGAGAAGAAAGGTTTGGCTTTGATACAATACTTGACAAACATGTCAGACCCAAGAACAAAGTCCACTGAAAGAGAAAGAAAAAAAAAGGAAAAAAAAGAAAAAAGAACACAGTGCTGCATGTTTCAGAGAATAATGTAAATATTACCATTTTGGACACACTGAAGCTGATTGTGCTTTTCAGTTCAGATGGTCAGGTGTCTTCCCCTCCAGAAATGAGGACATCACCATGAACCATCCTTAAGCTTTTAGTGAAACAGTTTTCCTCGGTAGGACTTAAAAATAAGACATCCTGGTACTGGTTTTAATGCTTAAGAGATGTAGTGGAATGTGGACTTCCTTAAAGTTCTGTGAGAATGCATAACCCACTAAGTCTCCCTTGTATATTACTAACTGTACATAAGTTATTTTACCTAATATCGAGTTTAATTAGCACATTAAAGCAAAACAGTCTATGAAAGCAAGGATGTGGACTATCTGTGAACACTCAGTCACCATATATTCCTCGAGTAGTTTCTAGCAGATTTTACAAAAAACCAAAACAACAACAACAAAAAAAGACAAAACCAAAACCACAACCCAGCAAAGTCATGAAGTTTTGGTATTTCTTCACTAATAACATTCATTGGCACATAGAAAAGGCGACAGATTATGTAATTACTAATATGATTTGTTGCAGTGGAGCACTGCAAAAAGTAAAAGCACACTCCAGAAAAACAAAGTACCTTGCAGTTATTAAAAGAACAACAACATAGAAATTACTATAAAATTAAATGCTTTTGCACTGAATTGTGAATTAAAGGCTTGCTTTTTCTCCCACATAAATCACTGTTACATTCAGGGTGGGGAGGAGGAGAACAGCACAAGACAAACTTCAGTCTCTATTTTGGTTTTACTGTAGAAGTATGCCTAATAAGCTTTTTATTTAACACACTTCCAACAGCACCAAACACTTTATAAGACCTATTTCTTAATACTGGTTTAAGTTCCAAACAGGCTAAGTGCCATATTAAAGAACACAGATTCAGCTACAGATGCATTTGAGCGTAAAACAATTTTAAAAGCTCACAAAAATTTAAGAAGGCAAATGGATTTGAGATTTGGTTGGGTTTTGTTTTTGGTTTTGTTTTTTTTTTTAAGCACACAACTTTGTGATGTGCATTGAAAAAAGAGAAGTACCATTTTACCTTTGGAAAACAAATATGGTATGTTTTGAGACAAAATATTTTGTACTTGAACATACCGACAACCAAACAGGCTGAGGGGAGGGGATTGTGTCCCTTCCTAATGTAACAAAACAGATTAGCTTTCAATAATTAGTTATTTTAAAGTGCTTTCTATTCTTTCCCAGAGAAGAACATGACTATGACCACAAACCTCACCGTATTTGTTCTAGTGGAAAACTATTCCACCGTGAAGACTTTGTTTCAAAATTTTTTCCACTTTTTTCCTTTCCATAAGGCAGTATAAGTAAAATCCTCCTTTTTTTCCAAAAAAAAAAGAAAGGAAGTACATATTTCAGGTTAACAGGACATTAAATAGTTCATCTGTTGGGGAAAAAAAAATAACAACCTGATTGCACACTGCAAACTGCAGCAATATTCTGTCAAGAGGTTTTTTTTCCTGTGGGAAACAGGCAGTTTCACAGGTTGTACAGATAGGCTAATTAAACAAAGCACATGTATTAAAGACATTTGCTCAACATTAAAGCCAAACATAGAGCTTTACTATTTTACTAGTTCAAGTAACATAGAAAGTCGCATGGATTTAGTTTAAACTGATTAGGTATAGATTTAAAGAAAAACACAGTTTACCCCCCAAATCAGTTCACCCACAGAAGCGCTATCCTCCAGATTTAACTGCAGCTGACTCCAGCACATCCCCGTCTCTCATTCATCACCATCCCACTGATGGAGGTTAACACACCCGCAGTTCTTCTGACAGAACAGTTTATGTGCAAGCTTATTCATTTGGTTTAGGCAGGTCAGCTTGGTTATCCCAAACCACCTAAGCAAGCTGATTAAGCTACTTGGTTAACAGGCTTAAACAAGTTCTGGAGTAGACACATGAACTGCTCTAACAAAAGGATGCAGGCAGTGACTTACTCCCAGAAGGACGATGTAGTAGCAAGTGACAGTAGAGTTTTCAAACAGTAAAGCTATCGGCAAAACAAACACCTGCCCTACAGCAACAGAGTTTACACTGGAATCTGCGGCTCTTGAACTAAAATCAATTAATTGCCTGCAAGTTTATTTGTAGATCAGTTTTCAGAAAACAAAGACATCTTTATACTGCTCATCAGTCTGTAGATTTTTCCTGAAGGAACGAACAGCCATATTAAAGTTTATTCATTATGCTTAAGAGCACTGAACAGGTAGAATACATTTTCTGGTTAAAATACTTAATTTGCAATTTTGTATTTGACAACTCGTCTTTTAAATAGTCCTTATAAAACAGAAATGAAACTACTTACTGGTTGCATAGCTCTGGCTGCCTAACTAAATTCTGAATGAATTCATTCAGTCCTGCTCTTCTCTGTTTAATGAAATCTGGAAAAAAAAAAGAGATAGATTTATCAGAATGATCAGTCAGCTGGTGAAAAAGACTTATTATCAAATTTCATTTTTTTAAGGACTTGAACAGCAGTTAAAAAGAAACTGGTTCACGATTGTTTCTGTATATGAAAATCACAAGCTTAAAACATTCAAGTGAGGTGAAAGAATAAATTTCAGTTTCTCTGCTATGCTACCTGAAAATGGAGAAAGCCAGGTGGACTAAAAGTGCACTGTAGTGCTTCAAGAACAGCATGCAACCACAGTGGGCTAACCTGCGCAGCCTTCGTTGCACGGGTGAGCCCTTCAGGACCTGATTCCACTCAGAAAAAAGCCACAGGCAAAACTTGACATCAGTTGCCCAAGTCAAGTTTTTACACGAACAGTCCCACCAAGCAGCATATTTCCATAATATACGTATGGCAGCGGGAAAGTTGCACAATTCATCCAGCCAGCAGGCACTCAGATGTAACCATTAAAGATAACTAAATAAAATGCCTTTTTTCCCCCACTTTGGACATCATCTCTAACATTAAAAAAAAAAAAAAAGCTCAGAATCTCCACCCTCACCCAAAGCTTAACACACGTAACTTTTCTTTAGCAATATGGAAAGATATGCAAGGGACCTGAAATCGAAAAAGAGCTCTAACATGAAATAAAGCGTAAAACAGAATAATCTTGTCTTTCGTTACTCATATCAACAATAATTTGTATGGAAAAAGAATATTTAACTTGTGTATTAACTTTTAAGGTATTCCAATGACTCTTTCTGTCACATATAGATTACTGACAACTATTAAAATTTTAAATTAAAATTAAATTTCAATTAAAAGCTGTATTTCAAATATTAAGATAAATGTTAGTATTGTTTCAGGGATGCAACCCCTAAATCTGTATTAGGGTATTTAATAATCCCAAATTACTGACATCAAACAGGAAAGTAGATCTGCATAAAGATGTTACGGGCATCACCAACATCAGCAGTTTCAGTATGGCGGATGTACAATGCAATCAGCCACGCTAAGCCTACAGAGCTATCCATGTTGCTGCAGATAAAACACCTGCATCACATCAGCAAAAATGTATTCTGTAATTTTCTAGTTCTGTGTTCTGGCTGGTTTCTATGACTTCCCTCTGCCCCATTTTTGAAGTTAAAACGATTAATTTTGAAATAACCTAAGCGACAATAAAAATGGAGCATTTAAATGACAATGTATGTTATGACAATATTTTTGGTAGATTTTGGGAAAAGGGATATGTAAGTTTCACTCTGCTGCACTTACGACTCCAATGCAATAGTACAATGCTGCACACCCAAGCGTGGACTGACAGAAGTAAAATACCTTTTCACCATTTGTGAAGTATGTGACTTATACCAGAAGCCAGTAGAAACATTACATCAAAGCTTCAATAAATCAGTGTTAAGATAAAGAATTATTTAAATAAGCATCATGGCTCCATCTCCACCCTGCCCCCCAGCAAGAAACATCTTGAGAACTATTTAATTTCTCATGCTTCAAGGATTTCAGGATGGTTCACAGAAATTTAAAACAAGTCTGAGGACTTTTTTTACATATATAGTTTTAATAAAGTTTCAGGGTTTTTTTTCCCCATTTAAACTCCAGTTTCCTAAATCTGACTCCAAGAAATCCACCTGTACATTTGGCTGTACAGCAGACCAGACTGCATGACATTTCTAAGTCTTCAGCCAGCTCTGAAAACCCCAAGGTCAGAGGAAAGGAAAGAAACCAAACCAAGTCGTCTGCATACACATGATACGTGTAGAACTTTTGGCAATCATTTACATCTTCATCAGAAGAGGACATCAGAGCCTGGATACTTGCATTTGATTATTTTAATAAAAAATAAAAGGGAGATTCATGTCAGGGTCCAGATGATTAACTGTCACTGCCAAAAATTAATTTGTTTGAAACAACCCTCAAAACCCCAAAACAACACATCCCAGTAAGTTCAACATCTTTGGATCCATTTGTTCTTCAGCAAAGGAGAAAATGACATGCTTGAAGCAGGTGCAGGAGGAGGTGAAACTACAAACACAGTCTGATCATATCAGTAAGCCAGGGGATGGTGGGAGGTTCCCAATGATCATCAGGAAAACCCTTAAGGAAAAATGGCCTGAACGAAGGGTATAAACACACAGAGCAAAGGCCTGGCCTCCCCTTTGCCTTTTTATTTATTCATCTTAATTCAACGCACTTTACAAGTGATTTTCCATTAGTATTTTGATGTGGGCAGAGCAAGCTTAATTGGGACCTATCACTGTTCATATCAGACAGGCTTCTGTAAGTGGAACAACAGGAAGAGGTTTGTTTTCATCTCAACTGTACAAGGAAGCACATTCAGATACAGAGAGTTCAAAAGCCTTCAAAGATAAATCCTTTAGTTATTTAAGTTGGGGGGGGGGGGGAAGGTCACACGAATGAAGTTTAAATTTACTAGGTATATGTTTAGAAGAGTTTGGGTTTTGGCTCTTGCTTTTATAGGAGAGAGATTACACCTGACAGTTCAGAATCTCTCACAATCCTCAATATGAGAGGGTTGGGAGGAGCTACAGCCTTCAGCGCAAGAGAGGCACTGGGCCACTAAGCAATACTTTGTTCAATATCACAAGGTAGAATACCTACCTACGCTAGTTCCTGTTCTTGACTGAAGCATGACTAAACTTTGGTTTAGTCATTGTTTTGAGGACTGGTATAAAACTCTTCTAAGATAGCTTCTTGTAGGCTGGAATAGATCAATTTTCATATAAAGAAACTGACAAAATGAGTAACAAGATGATAACTTACCAGGATCAAAATTATCTCCAAATATTCTTTTAGCTGGAATCTTCAGGTTCATGGTGGGAAATTGCTTCTTTAGCTGTAAACAAAACACGCACAATTGGATTGTGCTTAGACATCAAAGTACCTAGAAATAATTGCATTTTGTTTGTTTTCTGACAAACAGTTTGAACATCTGATTATTAGTAATTCTGCTCCTCTCTGCCCTCTTCTCTATTCATACACTTAAGGGAAAAAGCAAACGCAAAACAACCTGTACTCAGCTTGTTTGCACCACTCGCACCCTTTTCAATTCAAAGGCCATCTCGCTTTAGAAAGCTATGGACTATTGCAGCTATCTTCTGCAATATTGCCAAAATGTTTTTCCACTTGCCCCAGATTAAACAAGTAGGCTAGAATTTCAATGTTGGTTTTATTCTCCTCTTTACGTCCTTCCTCCATCAATTCTCTATCTCTCTTGGGTTTGTTTTTTTCTTGCCTGCTTACACAGAGATGTATGCATGAGGTTTAAGATGGTCTGGGGATACAGGCCTCTGGGTTTTGCCCAAACAACATTCTTAAAGCTTCAGAAACCACAGGTGGTCTACCCCTAAGTCAAAATTGTAAATAGATGAACAGCCTGTTTTACAATACTGCATTTAATAATTTGATTATATTCCACACTTGATAAACTGACCAGAAGATCGTATACAACAGCACTGAATTTATCAAAAAAACTGACATGAGCCAAGCCTTGACTAGACTGGTTTCATCTTCAAGGATGAGCAATCTTACTCTCATCCTCTTTCTGAGAGAGTAGTTTTCTAGCAATTCTTCTTTCCTTAGGAACATCAGTATCCAGGGAAGTGGTACAATCACAGTCCCTGGAAGTATTCAAAAAATGTGTGGATGTGGTGCTTAGGGACACAGTTTAGAGGTGGACCTGGCAGTTCAGTTAACGGTTGGACTCTATGATCTCAGAGGTCCTTTCCAACCTTAACGATTCTATGGTCTCTTCCAGTTAGCAACACAAGTTCTCTTTGGTGTACTACACTATATGAATTACAGTGAATAGAAACTGGACTAAATGTCCTCCTGGTTATGCTTCCCCAGGACCTCCACCTCTACACACATTAGAAAGACCAGTAATGAACAAACTTCAGCAGAGCAATCCTAATCTGAATAGCAAAAGAATGTGGCAAAAGGAACAGGATCACCAGCACTCACTCTGCAGGTACTGAAAAGGGGATACTTTGTCTTCACGTCACTTGCAAGTCTATCCCAAGATGCAGGCAAAGCATAGCATGGTGCATCTAGGCTGACTTCAGCTCAGACCTTGTAAGACAGCTCCAAGCTCACTGCCTGCATTTGTATAACACTATCACATATAAACCCATGTACCATAAAGCAGAAGGGAGAAAAGCCTGACTGCTTTCCATAGGGACAATGGAAAGGGAAATGGAGGCACAGATAAGCAGCTGGTAATCTTTTCTTATGGGGATCACAGAGGAATTATTTGTTATTATTTGTTAAAGCAAAAGCTGTGTGCTCTAAACATGAAGAACTGGAAAAAAGTATGGACACAGGACACACAATAGACTGCACACCTGAGCAAGTATTTGCCCCACTTGCCCACTATGTAAAAAGGGGCAAAATCCTCTTCTAGCAACGAACCCAAGAAATCCATACTTAGTCGCTGAAGAGGTCTATTTTGTTTGGACCACTGCCACAAAATTTGGCTATGAAACTGCAGGTAGCAATTTCCATGACTGACTTACCAGAAAGTTTGTATTAAGAAACAAGGATTTGTTCATTGCTTTCAGTACTTCAAAGTAAAACACTTATTTTAAGAGAAATTTATCTATCTAGATGTTTTAAGTTTTGCAGTGATTTTTGCCATCACGAACAAATGCACATTTCAGATGTTCTGACGAGTTTCTCTCATTACGCTAGGATCCCAAGCAACAACAAAACAAAAGTGACAAATAAGTGGATTTCGAGTTTGAAATTCAAACAAACCGAAGTTTAAAAAAACCCACCCTGCCATTTCCTTTAAACAGGTTCCTATGGTTATTGAATGTTGACTCAAACTCCTCAATGAGGGAACTAACTCAAACCATAACGCTGCAAACAAGTGTTACTCTGTGCTGTTTTGGCATGATCTCATAGCTTGCCTTTTACTTACCGTATTGTAGAGTTTATCAAACTCTGCATACCGTCTGAAGACAAACCATTCATTTCTGCCAACTGAGACCAACACTTTGTAAACCTGTAGGAACAAAGATGAAGTTATTGCCAACAGCAAAGTTTATGAAAACCTCCCAGGTTTAATCCTGTGGTGGAAATAGGAGCAGGCTGTTAAATGTATTGTGTACATGTACTTGTTGAGCTATATATTTCTTACAGCTGTCACACAGACATCAACACAAATGATTAAAAGAACAATTAGAAGAGTCTGGTATTTTACAGAGATAGTTTTTGCTTACCTAGTGTTTAAGCTGATTTAATGGAGTTTCATAAGTTAGTTCATATTCACAAGAACACCTGGCCATCAGACAGCAGTCTATAAAAATTTGCTATGAAATTTGTTAACAACTTGATAATCCATAATAAAGACTAATATTAAAGAAATAAAGCATTTAAATACTGAAGATTGCCTTCATCAAGACCTAAAAAGAAAGCAC
This sequence comes from Theristicus caerulescens, assembly GCA_020745775.1. NCBI lineage: Eukaryota > Metazoa > Chordata > Aves > Pelecaniformes > Threskiornithidae > Theristicus > Theristicus caerulescens. The sequence continues at coordinate 130,073,429 of CM036558.1, read as the reverse complement.
ATAGGGAAGGCAGTTATAAACATAACTGTTCCTTGCAACATCCTGAATACATATTATAGTCAGGATCCTGGCAGATGACACAATTGTTCAGGTTGGGAAAAAATGCTGCTGTGGCTGAAATACAGCACCAGGTTACCTAGCAATACACAGCACTGGGATCCAGGGAGGTGTAGCCGGAACCTGCTGCACAGTTCTGGCCATTCAAATCCCAGGGCACGAGAGGACTCCAGTAGCTAGACAGATTGTCAATCCCTGGTTTCATAAATCTAGTTGACAGCTGAGTGTCCAGCAGGCTTCTGTCTCTACCGCAACTGGTTGACCTTCCTTCTCCACCTTCTTGCGCTTCCAGAAGGAGCCTGGCTATTCCTTCAGGGGAGAGGATGGGCACAGCAAGGAAATGAGTGCAGAAGGCTGCTAATTCCTGAGGCAGAAAACTAGACCAATGCCCCAGTCTCCCTTCTGTCCTGCAACAGCAGCTCACCTCTCTCTTTTTAACTCCCTCAGTGGAAGTGGAAGTCACCAACATCAGTTCCTTAGCCTGAGATTTGCATTCATGCTACACTAACTGCTCAAATAAGCTGTTCTCAGTCTTCCCTGGGGAACACAGGAGGCTGGATAGCTGCATCCAGTAGGATGCTGATAAGACTCTACTTAGAAAACCAGCTTTCCCTTATACTGCTACACAAGCATTAGCATAAAACCTAGCTACTCACCTTCTAGAGCCTCCCTAGACTGTAAACAGCAAAAGCTTCAGCTGCAAAGACTTCAGTACTGTCCTCCTCAACTAGCTATCCTATACAGCAATCAAGTCCCACAAATAGTGCTCGAACACGCATCTTCATTCCCCATGACTGCGTGGCAGATCAATGCCAACAACCTTAAGAAGCAGGCCATGGACCTTAAATTAGCAGGGCAAAATGCATAGACTGCAAAGCGAACAGGCAAGCAAAACTTAGGATACAAGATGATATTTATCTCCTCGTCAACCTCAAAATTAATAAAGTTTTGTTCTTGCAGTAGCTAACTATAGAACAATGACACAGTCGACATTTTTTACACAAGAGAGCATAAAAAAAAAATCCATAGGAGGTCATCCATTTCACACCATCACTGAAGCTCTTGCATACCCAACAAAGTAGAAACTGCAACTTCAACAACAATGGAAGCACTGAATGGTAAGAACACATCTGATATCTACAAAGATTTTGGTAAAACCCAAAACCACAACATGTCTTTGAGCTGTCTTACTACTATCAGCTACACCTATGTAATGATTTAGAGATATGTGCAATGCTTGTTTCTAGAAAGCGGGGAGGGGGGGAGGGGCGGGGGGGGAGGGTGGTGTGGTGGAAATCTAGCCTTACTTACATAATAACCTTTTCAAATCTAATTACTCCTAAACCAAAACTAGTCTTAGAAAACTCCTAAAAAATAGATAAGATGCATCCACACCTTGTGATATGTGGATAAATAATGCAAAGCTTTGAGAAAGGAAAAAGGAAGAAAAAGAAACAGAATTCCTGAAAACATCACAATCATCACCATAAACCATCTTCGCAGATGCAGATAGGATAGGGTCCAGCTATTTCTGGATGTGATAGATTTCTTCACGAAATAAGTCACTAAAATTAAAAGGCTTCAACTCTGTTTTGGTAGCTCATGCTTCTGTAGTAAATATTCGATTTGTATTAAACAAAGATAAGTAAAAAGGTAGGCTGTTTTCCAATTTTGAGAGAGCAAGCACTGAGAAAGTAACGAAACTATTTATGAAGTGTCAACAAAATAAAAAAACAACTCCACAATTTCCACAGGGCTGGGGATTAGTATTATACATCACAGATCTGAGACAAAGTTTCCAGATTTAATCAAACAGCACCCTTGAAAGAGATTTCTTAATAAGCCTGTATGTGATTGGGGTGTGAGGGGAGACGAGAACAGGTCAGAAGAGAAAATTAAGCCTCAGACATTGAACAGCATAGGGATAAAAGTGAGAAATCCAGAACAAAGCTATCTGGCAAAACAGGCAAAAAAAAGTGGCCCACTATGCAGCAAGGACAGAATAGCAATTAATATAGCCTAGATATGGTCCAAAACAAGCAAGTATTTTGCTCTTTTTATGAAGAAAGTGAATGCTGAATCTTCAGAAAAAGGCAGGACAGTGAGATAGAGTGGATATACATAGAGGCTGGTTACCACGAACTAAGTGGAAGCAAAAAAGCTTCCTTGCCAGAACACCCGAAAAATTCAAACATTAAATTATTAGTCAAGAAAAAAAAATATTGGTAGTAAATATATCAAATGCATGCAGTATTTAACAAAAACAAATCAAATATTCAATAAAAGGTTATGAAAATGCTCAAGAGGAATGAACAGTTCATTTCCAAAGACAAAATTGAAAAGTTTGACTCATTTATCAGAATGAAGACTGCACAGAGACAAGATTGTTTTTAAAAATGCTTCATCAGGGCAAGTGTGAGGGGAAAAAAAAGAGCTAGTAAAAGCAAAGTTGCACATACTTGTCTTGTTTCCATGCCAGCATTAAGTGAGCCACTGTAAGGTTTGAGCTGGAATTCATAGTTTCTATTCAGACCAGTAAGATTCTAGAATAGTCTCAGAAGCAGTACTGATATACACTGTAAGTGCCAGCAAGGTGAAGATTATACAAAATAGTCACCTGAAGTCTTTCTTAGCCTTTATCAATTTAACCTTTTCTTTCACCCTAAGGTTCTTATTGCTCTTTATGGAAATGGCACTAACATTGCTATCAGAAACAGCTATACCTACCACAAATTTGTTAAGAACTGTTTGCCCCCACATCCCTCTCTCGCTCCCCTCCAAAAGCAGTACTGACAGACTCCAGTCATTACAACACAGCTACAAAAGAGGAGACGCAGTAAAAGCACTGACAGACACGTGCTGGAATTCACAGTTCCCACCACAAAGTTTAGTATGACCCTCGCTTCTGTTACCAAATTCTGAAATATATGTGATAATACTCAAAAGCTTGGTTGTGAAAAGCAGTTCTTGTCAAGCTGCTAATTGATGCAGAAAGCAGAAGCCGCCAAGACAAAGTGTACCTCCACATAGTGCAAGCTGGGTTGGACTCCTTTCCTCCCCTTCCTTAATCCCCCATTTCTGAAGTTTCCTACTCTTGCTTGTACAGCTTTCTAAAGGGCACGCCCAAAGACAGTGCCTTTAAGTTGCTAAGGTTGTCACACAGATCTTTAGATAAAATTACCTGGAAATCCCAACACTAGTAAGTACCACAAATGTACCACACTGGCACATTTTAACAGCAGGACTGTCAGCACTGATGCAGTAAAACAAACCTGTTTTGCTCAAGTTTAGACTTCTTTGAAGTTTTTCCTGCTCATTTGAGTTTCACATGCATGCAGCAGTTTAAAGTATTAGTAAAGTTCCCTTTTGCTTGCTCCCTTTACCAGCACACTCCTTCCCCAAATTACATCTTGATACACTTGTAGAATCAAATAGCATTATTCTTCTCTGAGACAGGCAGGCGAAGAGGAAAGACTGATATATATCTCAAAGTAAATCTTTGTTTTGTTGTATTCTTCAGACAGCAATTCAGTCTAAGGGTGTTTGCATTCCACATCTGAAGAGTGACTTAGTCACTCAAAAAAAAAAAAAAAAGCAAGCTTAGAGGAAGTTGCACAAGAGCAATGAAATAGTTCGAGCTTTTTAAAGGAAGTATTACTATGCTGTCTTTATATCCTAGCATACATATAAGCAAAACAAAAATTCATGCCACACTGTTTTTCAGTATGCAATGCAAAGAGTTTCCCCACAGAATGGGAAGACTTTAATTCCAGAAAGCAAGTCAAATTGGGAGGCCAAAAAAGGAAGAGGGAGGGGAATGACAAGGAGTGGAAATGGGAACAGGATAGGAAAAAACTCATAGGCATTAGAAACAGAAAACAGGAAGACAGAAAAAAGGTCTTTAAAAAATTTGATGGTTTATATTTTTTTCTTTTACACAAAAAACTATAAAAGTATAATAAGAGATCTATGAAAAAAGTGGCCATTTAAAAAAAAAAAAAACAACCCAACCAAACCCACCCTTTACTCCTTCACAAAATAAATGTTTTCATGAAAAATCATGTAGGATGCCAAATCTTAATCTGATTTGATACCAAAATGTTATCCCTGCATTTGGACACTTAGTATTTTCTATGAGAAAATGCTGCTGTTTGGGGGTAAAAATACCAGAAATTTGTAAAGTCAAATTCTTTTTGCAGAAAGCAACACAGTTAAACACTGTAAAACATTCACAACTTCTCACACTGGACTATGGCCAGTACTCACAAGAACAAGTGAGCAGATTTCCATAAACCTGTTGAAAATAAGACAAAGCTTACTAGTAATAAACCAAGAAAGTAGCACTCTAGGCACTAATAGCCTATGCATTTGCCTACAGTGCTTACACTCTACATACTTACAGTAAATCTTTTTTTCTTCTCTCTGTGTTCATCAGAGCTGGGAATGCTAACACTTGGGCAGCTTTCTTTGAGATCCATTTTATGTGTTCTTTTGACAAATTTGTTACAGGACCCTGCTCTGGGTGTTGCAATCAGAAGATATCTTCAACGGTATTGATCCAAGATATGCAGCTTTTCTTGAGAAAACGCGAATTCCATCATGTAATCTTAAAGTAAACATAAAAGGAAAATTAAGTACAGGAACACTTAACTCAGTGCTAAAACCTGCGAGACAAGAACATTTCCTGGCAGGAAATGCACTTTACTATGCACATATACAGCCATAATCATTATGATTTTGCAAACTGTTTCATGCTTCTGGTCCTTTGTTGTTTCACTGAAATCACTCGTGTTATCTAAGGACACAAGTGCACCCAAAAAATCACTGAGCTGTGTAGACATACTGGAAACAGATTTGGGCCCACTACAGACAATACTTTGAAGGAACAAAGATAGAGCACGGAGAAATAATTAAAGATGACAACCTGGTATCAGACATCTGAGAAAAGCCACTAACATGTACATTCAGAACAGTTTATTTCAAAAGCAAAGGTTTTCAACTGCATGACTCTGTACCAGAGGGCATTTCAGATTTGTCAGAACATGCTGAGTGTATTTAATTATCACATCAGAGATGAAAGACAACACGAGAAAAAATAATTTTTCATGTGAATTTTAGAGGGGGACACAGGCAGTATCATGTGTCTGAGTATTTACCTTCTCTGCCCCCTCTGCCCCCATACTTGGCATACTTTGTGTTTAGCAAGAACAGTAAGGTCGTCCATTCCCTCCAGTAGAACAGTTAGCTTCCTTGCAGAACTTGAGAAGGGCACAAGACAAGAGAGGATAAAGCCATTAAAAAGGCAGAGAGCTTAGTATTAACTAGATGCCTCTTCACTCACTGAAGGACAGTATTTTCCACACCCACCCTGAGCACAAACCAACTGTTAACTGGACCCCACTGCAAACAACAGGAACTGCAGCACAACCTAAGAGCTGCCAAAATTAATGCTATGTAGCTACAACCCTCTGTTCAGGCCTGCGCGGGTGTCTGAAATGTTTTAGTGAATGCAGCTCAGCTTTTAGAACACTGTGCATCTAACCAACTTACAAAACATTAGAAAAATTTTTTAGAAAGAGGAGACCTCAGTTCTCTTCAAAACACGCAGAGGAAAAAGGAGCACACAGTTCAACATTTAATTCCCTATTTTCTTAAAACAGGGAAGTATAAAAGTGAACTGTATATTTAATAGCAAAAATTTCCAAAAAGCGCAAACTAATTCAATGCAATTCTGCTATTAGAGAGACACCCATATTTATGTTGGCACAAAGGCCAAAGTCCCTGGAATCCAGTGAAAAGATTTGTTCTTGATACCCAACTAGTCTCCATCAGTCAGCTGACTATTTTCCTGGTTCTCGAAAGCCAGATCATGTCTCTGGTTCAAACTTCATGTTATTATTCCTCCTGTAGCCATTTAAAATTAAATAATTTTCAAAGATCTGTCTGGTGACTTTAAACAAAAAGGAGTGTTTGAAACCACTGTAATCACAGCTAAGTAACAGATCATCCATACTGCAATGTATTTAGAGAATAATTTTTAGTTACATCTGCATTTAACTTAATTTGATTGCTCCGCACTTCACTGATTAGGTAGTTATACAGTTGAGCGGGGTTAAGCTCCCCCTCTGCCTTTACTTAACTATTAACACAACTCATCCAAGACAGTTACACAGACTCTGAGTTTCAAATTGGTTTCTCTCTTCCTTTGGCAAACCACTGTTAAAAGCTTTATTATAACAAGGCACAGTTCCCATTTTCCACAATTTTATACTGGCATGGCATTAAGACTATTCTTCACCGATTGCCACACACTAAAATTAAGATCTGTACTCTTCTCCATCATAAGAGGTCCACTAAAATAGTCAATAGGCACCACTTTCAGTAAGTGTTTCACTAAGCTTAGACTTTACTAAGCACTTATGTGAATCTTGAGCCACTTCAGGTCCAGCACTAGGAACTGAGCACAAGTCCCTGTGTTTATCTGTCTTCCTGCTCATGACAGAAGAACAAGTAAAGCTTTAAAACAGATTAGGTGTTCCCTGACTAATATCACTCACCATCTTTCTCCTCTTGTAAACTGACATTCAGTACAAAGGTTCCTAACATGCTTGCACTCATTCTCACAATATAGGCTGTGCTTCTCTCATCCCTTTCATCTTTTATTCTTGGTGTCATAGCTTTAAATACCAGTACAGGAGCAGTATGGATTAAAAGCTGTAGTCCAAAGAATATCACTTGGAAGAATCACTTGGAACAGATCTGAAGTTGAAATATCTACAGAAAACAAAAGGAGCAAGTGTCACCCAGATTAATTCAGGAAGAGTTTATTCATCTTACTGGGGAGAAAAAGAATAAATCATCCGATAAACTGAAACTGCAATGTTCGTATTTCTTTAAGCTGCCTAGAAGATCACTGGCTGTGATTATTTTCTTTCCCTGAGGCATCTCCTCTGAGCTGTGCCTAGGTCACCAACACTAAGCTGAACTGACAAACTTGGAAGAAATGCATTATCAGTTTGCCACTAAGCTCCAGAGGATCAGAGCTTTCTTTCAATTTCTATTTGCCACGAGTCTATCAGCTCTTCAGAGCTTCTTATGTCTGAACTGCAGGTCTGACTGCAGAAATACGGACAGATTTGCCTTAATCTTTGCCATGCTGTAGTTTAGGAACACAGCTGTAGTTTTAGTAGCAGGTAAAACCACTAATGCTGTGGTAACTACATGAAGTAATAACAGAGAGCGAACAGTAGAGACATATTTTCATCCACAGCTTCACAAGTGCAAACTGCAGTGTCTCGAGGGTTGCCAGATACAAGTGAATTCAACAGACACTGTCAGCTGAGAAGCCTCTGCCTCTGGTTACAGCTTTTCCTGTAACTAAGAACAAGTATCCCCGGCCTCAACTTTGATAACAGGCACAAAGGAAAAGGAACTTTAGAAAACCAGGTAGCAAAATAAATACCCCTTAAATCATACATGAACACTAGTGAAAGAGCATGTAGATAATGCAAGACAGGTTAATACGGAGACCAGTGCTGTCCAGAAACTGCTAAAACTTTTAAGTTGCTACAGTATCTAGGCCTCTAACTGGGGAAGGCACAGACAAATGCATCCTCCTGGGAAGGTTTCAAGCCTATCAACAGCTACACTGTCCGTTTTCTCCACGGTGGCTGTCAAAAAGCAAGCGGTATTTTCACCATTTCCTGGTGACAGGAAGCCACAACAATGTCAAATTTCAGGCTGACCCTTGCCTCTGGTGAAGTAAGAGCATGGCAATAACAGAACCCTGACACTATGAGAACATAGATAGATCTACTACACCCACAAATGAAGAATTTTCTGAATGCCTTACAATAAGATATTTTATACAACTTCATAATAGCCACATGTAACAGGCAAACATTATGTAGTTTAGTGGTATGTGGCAACCTCCTTTTGCTCCTTTCCACATAAGCTAGGCTCAAAGTATATTAGAAAAGGTTTCTGCAGTTTAATCAGATTATTTTATTCTGTACTGAAACATTTTATTTTCTTTTTTAAATTATAATGGCCTAAAGATACCATTGTATAACCAAACACCCTCATTCTGGGTGCTTATAAGTCAATCTCTACCCCGAATGTTCAAAACTAGATTAGGAAGCTGTGTACTCACCTGCTGGGTGAGTACTCTCCAGCTGCAACAAATAGCTGATTTGCACTGGCATTAGAGGCATTTAAGGCAATCACACTCACTCCAACTCTTTGAGCAACACAAGGGAAGCAGAAACAAGAACAGCCAAAAAAAAATTAAAGACAGTCTCCCTGCAAGCACGCTTGGAAGAATCACCAGGATCCACACGCACCCATTGGAACAGAGCAGGCATTTCCCTATACACTCATCATCTGCCTAGAAAGACTTACTCTAGGACTGAGTCACCAGTAAAAGCAGCTGCTGAAAATCCCACCTGAGTGTGATTCCAATTACAGAAGGAACCTGCATATGCAGAAACAGAAAGCAAGATACAGGTGACAGTCCTACTATTCACTATAAACATTACTCTATTTCCTCTAACTTTAGAGAAAGTATCATCTTTGGCATACTTTTCATCACTTCCTCAGTATTCTCCACAAATACCCTGATAATGACTCACCATATCACTGAACATTACACAATCTTTGAGAAAGCCCAGAAAGTCAACTTTTTCTCAACGGCTCTGTGAGGAAACAGAGTCCCACTCTCTGGTTACCAGACAAGCAGCTGACACACAGGAAACGGGGAGACAAGATATTCAGAATCCAATGCAACAGAAACACAGGATGAGGAGAGCCAGGGACTGTAAGAGAAGTCGCATGCTTCAGAAAGAGTCAAAAGCAAAACACAGATCACTAATCTGTAAGGAGAGATGGATGGTCAGAAGAGGTTGAATAACTAGGTTCTGAAGAAAACAGGTTTCACATAGGCCATCCTTTTAAATACTTACATACATATGATTTTTAATATGAGAACACCAAACACCAGTGTAGAACTCTAGAAATACTACAGCTGAAGAAAAAAGGAGAGCACTAACCAAAATACTCTGGCCAACCCTTGGCGTATCTCCACACTCCCTTCTAACTACAATTTGAGAGGAGAATTGAGAATTCAGCCATTGGTGTAAAGGAAAAAGCCTGCTCCCTGTTCACACACCCACCCACTACCTTGCATTTTTAAAAATCTTTAGTATCACCACGATGGAAAGCAAACCACTACTCTGCAGCACTGTGGGCAAAGTCCAATTCCACTGATTCCTTATACTCGTAGGAAAGGATAGCAGGCAAAATGAAAACTCAACCAAGGGAAAGAAATGGGTAACTCCTCTTTTTTTCTATCCAATTTACTTTGGAGAAATCAGGCAAACATTTACTTCCCACGATTCTACTGCACCCAAGAATATCCCTTCTGCCCCACCTCCCAAAATAAGCTCCAGTAAATTACTCTAACTGGCATATTCAAGATTCGTGGATTGGACTGGATCTATTTGCATGCATGTTTATTACATGACAGAACACAGGTTCTTTGCTGTGGTAAGCAAACCCTGAGTAATAAAATGGGTCTAAAGAACAAATACTGCCAATAAAAGGCAGCTGTCTTTTAATCCTGAACACAGGTCCATAATAATTTCATCTTTAGCCTGTGTCCATAGTATCTGGAAAGGTCACTATATGCCTCAAACGGTATGACTTACACAAACAGCAGAGCACATAAAAAAAGAAAATCAACTTTGCATTACACTTGCTACCTGCATATTTCTTGGCATGCTCCCTCAGCCTTCCTACACACGAGGTCCAATTAAAGTTAAATGTAGGTGCCTAAGGATAGCACAGATCAAAAGCTGTAGCAACAGCACTGTGAGCTACTTTCAGGAGGTCTTACAGGCAGCTGATAGCAGCCACCTGCAACTTAGTCAGTTCTACATGAGAGGGCAGTCAGGCTTCAGTAAACACAAAGCAAATAATTCCAGCCTCATTTTGCCCCTCTTGACGAAGATTAAGCGAGAGAACCCTGAATTTCGATTCCAGATATACTGCCCATTTTTTTACATGACCTTCAACAGAAGTCACTAACTGTTCTCCCTCTGTTTCACTACATAAAGACAAGAGAATTCCGATCTATAAGATTGATGTTATTGCTAATGCATCGAACATGAAGAAAGTTACTGGATTTTATGTACTATAATTGGCAAAGGGGTGAAATCCATACAACAGAATATATCTGGGTTTTAAAATAATGAAATATGTAAATTCAAGCTACGGTTCACGATCCAGAAAACACACTTTTAAAGTCTGTGCTCTACAGAATTCACGGCTGCCTAGAACCATAAAGCTGTTGGATAATGAAAAGGCAACAACTTAAATATCAGAATATAAAAGACAAGTAAGAGAAAGAGCCTTTAGCAATACCCAAATCACATGCCCAGTTCACCACCACTTGATTCCTCACGTTACACCTGTGCAACTACAACTAGTATTTTATGCCCGTTCTTCAAGGACAGTTTACAAGCCCCTGCAGGTAAGAGCGTACATTGACCTCTCACATATTTCAGTGCTGCACAGAGAATAAGAAGGTGTTTCACTTCTACAAGGATTCAGAGAACAGTTGTTTATGCATGTATAACAGAATTTGGTGCAATAATGTCAGATGTGGTGAGGCTGTAATTTACAATCAAAGGCGGACATTAAGGTTAGAAAGCAACTTTAACACAATTCATCATCATCATGTAACCACTAGTGACTACTTCTTCAGCTTTAAAATTGTCAAGGTTGTTAAAGCAACCAGTACTTCTCACTGACATGTGCAAGTTTCTAACCTAAATCAGCATCTCAAATACCTGCTGTATTTCTGACCTAAATGAGCATCTCAAAATACCTTTTAAGAAATAGGTCAGTTTTCTAGCTTTAAGCTATTAGAAATACCATGCATGGAGACTACCCTGACAATATTAACAGTGAACTTTCCAAAATGCTTTCCAAAAGCTACTAACATTTTTTCCTGAAATCTAAAGAATCATAAAGCCTTCAGGAAAGCACTCCTCCATACGCACCTTCCTTTTTTATCATTAGGTCATATTACAGTCATTGAGGAGACTGATGTGCAGGTGAAGACTTAAAAAAAAAAAAAGAAATAAAATAAAAATCAGAACTATATTTAGACACTCTGAAGCAACAGTAACATGAGAATAACCCAAAATGGAATAACAGCAGCCTTTAAAAATACAGATTCATTCTGCATGAGTCCATAAACACACCTAATACATGTTTGAAAGGAGTAATAATAAAAAACTTAGCTACAAGAATACTGCAGCAAGTGATATTCACAGAAATCTTCAGTGCCAAATAACTGGAAGAACCATAACGGCATTCAAGCAACATTACTGTGTTGAAACAAAATGCAGTACCAGCACAAAAACGTACCTTAAGTTTAAAGGGGAATAAGAAATGAACATTCCATACGGCAGAACTACTGCACATCTAGAAGCAGAAGTTACACCTTTAAGAGCTGCTAAAGGAAGAAAATTCACATAAATAGAAAAAAAAAAAAAAAGACGAGCTGTCAAAACAGCTTAAGCCTTAATACTTTACAACCACCTTTTAATTAACCTCCACAACATTAAATTCCTCAAGGGTACCTGAATCCCTGCAAAACAGCACTGCCTGAAAAGCTGTAGTTTTTCAGGACAGGACCTCGGTGGCATGCTCCCCGGGGTGCGCTGCGCTCCTCCCCGAACACCGGCCCCGCACCGGCTGCGAGCCGTAAACACCGCGCCGGCAAGGCCGGGGGCAGGGCCCTCCTCCCGGGGCAGGGCCCTCCTCCAGCGCCCGGCACCGCAGCGCGCCCAGGACAACGGGCCCGGGCCCGCGCCCGCCCACCGCACCAGCGAGACCACCGGGCTGGAAGCCAAGCTGCTCACCTTCGCCCCCACAACTCTATCTCAGCTCCCCGGTTTCTAGGAAGTTAATTTCTCACATTTGCCGCCCGCCGCCCCCCCCCCCGGCGCAGCCATCTCCTGCCCGGCAGCCCGCCCCCGGAGCCCCGCAGGCTAACGCACACGCGGCCCCAACGGCGAGGAAAGGCGGCTCCACCCGAGGAGAGGAGGCCAGCGCCGCCGCGGGGCGGGCGCCCGGCAGGCCCCGCCGCCTCACCGCCGCGCCGAGCGGCGGCGGCCCCCTCAGCCCAGGCCACGCACCCCGCACCTGCGGCCGTTGCTCCGGGGCGGGCGGGCCATTAACCCCAACTAGCGGCCTCCCGGGGAAAGCGGGGGAGGCCAGCCGCCCCGGCCCACCCACGGGCGCGCCCGCGGGGCCAGCGACCGGTCGCGGCCGCCCTCCCGCGCCCCTCCGCCCCCGCGGCGCCGGGCTGCGGCCCGGGCGTGGCGCGGCCCAAGCTGCCCGCGCCGCCCCCAGCCGCCGCGCCGCCACCCCCCGGGCCCTCGGCGGGGCCCAGAGCCGCTCTTGCCCCGGGCTGTAGGCCGGGGACGGGAGGCGAGGTTGTTCCCCGCCCCCCCCGCCTTTTTTTAAAAAACTTTTTTAAAAATTTTAATTACAAGCTCCCACTTTTCCCCGTCCCCGCCGCTGGATTTCAGCCCCCGGGGGGATGCTCCCGCTTCTGCTGGGCTGCTCCCCACAGAAAATCAATAGCAGCGAAGCTGCCGCTCTGGTAATAATAATAATAAAAACAACTAATTGTGCGCAAGAGGGTTTTCAGTTTAACTCTTCGGTGCATGTAGGGGTGCCCACAATCCACTGGCAAGGCCGTCATTAAACCAACCAGCTGCTGTAATGAAAGCTCTCCCCCTTCTTCTGTATGTGCAGCAGGAATAACGCAGAAAAATGAGATAGGTTTGTAGAATATCCAGCACTATTTAGGGAACTCTTTCTGCACCCTCTGAAATTAGAGGGTAAGTTTCAATAGCCCAGTTAAAATTTAGCTAGACTTCTTAAAACAAAGTGTAACTTGGTAAGTTTTTCCTGAGCAGACTGAGGCCATGAAACAGTTATAAAATCACAAATTCCAGAAAGAAGCTCTTTCAATGGCAGTGTCGCTTCTGCTTGGTTAGCTAGATCCAAAAGCGCAGGACAGCCAGGAGTCAGCATGGATTCCGTTTAACAGAACAGACCCTGCACCCATCAGGTTAAAACCTCATGTTTATTGAGGATCTGCTACGGTCTCTAAAGGGGTATGTTCCTCATTCAGACAAGGCTTAAGAGGCAAAGAATATGTAACACAAACGGTAACACCCAGGATGAGGTAAAAGCCTATGCCACTTTAGCTTCCTCCATATAAATACCTAAAATGATTCTGGGGATTTCAACTGCCGTGTAAGGAATGAGCAAGTGTGAAAGCACTGTAGCCCGTTCCACTGTCTTAACTGATGTAACACCTAGGTGCCCCAAAAACCCAACAGGTTTTCATCAGGAAATTGTTCTATTGATTATGGAGAAGCCCCGTGTTCTACAAGCGTGTCTTCACAAGACTTGTGCGTGGGCCTGACGAGACACGACGATGCTCATTTCAGCAGTCTCAGGTATTGGCAAGTATCTGGTAAATAGCGATTCGGGAGATCCTGTTTCTGGACACTCCTGCTGCAGAAGTATTCCTGCATAATACTACACGCATGTGTCAGACACTGACAGTCATCCAAGCACTCTCCAAAAACAAACCAGAGACGCAGCCTGGCATTATTTAAAATACGTCAGTGTTTTGATGAGCGTGTTGTAACTATGTACACAGTCAACTGGATCGCAAGCTTCCATTTCAGTAGAGTCCGCACAGGAAGAAATGAGGAATTTTCCCATCCTAACCTGCCCTCTCCTGATTTTGGAGTTTGGTATTTTTGGGTAGGCACTGCTAGATCCAGAGACACTGCATTGCAGTAACAGCCGCCGTTTGCTTGTTCAGATCAGGTAAGCTATTTGCCTTACATTCATAGAGAGGTTTTGAAGAAACTGTGTTAGCATTTCTCATTGTGAAACCCAGAGCTTTTGAACTTCAGTCAGTTAAAATAACTTGTTGGCAAATAATCAGGTAATCTGTATTCAAGAGTTATTTTACTTTACAGTTGTTTAGCAGTGTTCATCATCTGTCTGGTTGATAGTTTTCAGTTAATCATTCACTTGTCAGCAGATCAGTTGAATGGAGCCACTGGACTGATTCACAGTAAGTAGAGGGGCCTCAACCCAGGAAAGCAGAGATGACCGTGACCTAGAGATAATTTAACTCCATCTACCTGGCCACACGGCCTAAGCCCTAAACCTTTGAATAAAGAGCGGCTCTTTGTCCTTCCTCACAGTTCAAAACTGCCTGAAGACTGGGCTGTCAACCAGTTAATTTTATGCAGTTCCTCGCGCTATTCTGGAGCTGTGCTCAATCTTAAGTAATTAAGAGAGCAGCAATGTGGTACATATCCTTAAATTGTAATTTGCCTGAATGAATTCCACAGGATGTTGATCTGTCTAGTGCATCATACCATGCAAAACACTGTTAAGGTCCTAAAATTTAAATAAACCCTAATTTACAGATTTGCTTGATGAGCTTTTAAAGGCTAATATTCTAATGTCAGTGTGGATACCCGGTGGTTAACCGCATAGCACACACAGAAACACACGGAACTCAACTTGCCTTTTAAGTGAAGTTAAAGGTCAGCATTCACTCTAACATTTTTGTCCCCGGGAACTCCCTTGCATTCCCTATTTATGTTTCCCGGGCAAGTAATACACACAAAGAATCTCGCTTCCACTGCTTTGCAGTACTTTGCTTCTCAAGAATGTTACAAATCCATGTACTGTGCTGTCATCCCAAGTATTTCAAGTTTTTGCTGAAGAACACCAGTGACTGGGTGGCGGGGGTAGAAAAGAAGAAAAAAGGGAAGAGAAATGAAGGACCCATCTCAACCCACTGCAAATGCAAGAGGTCACAGAAATGCAGAGTACCTTTGACATGCTTCTCCACACCCAGTATGAGCAGGCAGCGATAATCTGAACTATTAGGTTCTGTTTTTACTGAAAATGTCCTTAAATTAGCACGAAAACCTTGTCCCTGACCAAAGATCAAGTCTAATTTTACAACATCAAGAGAACCATATAGACAAAAATACAGTATGAAAAACACTGTAAGACAAAGACAAGCAGGAATGCAGAAGACTTGTTTAAACATAGCCAGGAGCTTTGCTAGTGAACACTGTTCTGTATGTATATTCTGTGGTACCTTAGTATATATTCAAATATTCACAGAACAAGCACAGCCCAAACCACTTGACAAGCGTAGCCCAGTATTTTTAGTTACTGCTAAAACATGGTGGGTCAATTGAGTAACACCTCGAAATCATTACCTCATTATCAGCTTCAAACATCAATATCACAGCTTTCAGTTTCAGTTCCTGCATCCTCAGAAGAGTATCTTAGCTTATCACTTTTAACACCAAGCTTTCTATCCTACTCCTCACGCTCAGGGATAACACAACTGAATGCACGTCTGTTTAAAACCCTCCAAAAGGCATTAATGTGACACTGCAATAGATATGAAGTGATCTTTTAAACAATTATTGTTAGCCTTTAGCCTATAAAGCCTTAAACTTAGACTCCACTCAGGAAACATCCGCTGGCCACTGTAGTTAACTTTGCACGTGCCAAATATTTTAATCAAAGAACCCAACTCCAAACAGATTGTATCCACCTACACAGCATTGACCAGTCTGAGGACATCACCCTTTGGAAAGCCTCAGGCTGCAATGGATGGGCCTCATAATGACACAGGCACAGCAACTCTGGGCAAATACTGTCTAACACCCAGGATTCTGGCAGCCACAAAAACTCCATAAAATGTGTGAAGACAGATATGCACCCTCCCTTTTCTATCAATTACTCTCACACTGCTTCCCAGCCTCCTGTTTGGATACACCTGATTAATCCATGCTCATACCCCACTGCCTGCTTAAGAACGGGACTTTGAAGAGGCTTGGGAATGGGCCAGTCGGGACCAGGCGTTCAGCACTGCAAAGCATGAGACCCAAGAGTCATGTACTGGAGAAAACTGTCTTCTGATAGACTCCCTGGACACACGAGATTACCAGAAAACATGGGCTATCACAGATAAAATCAAATGAGAAGACCCTCAGTGGGAAGGTGATTTAGCTGAAAGCCTGAGAGTTAAAACTGTGGAAGAAATGCCAGCTGGACAAGATTTAAGCCTCACCGTGCATGGGCAAGCAACAGTGTCACCAGGTAACTGTTCTTTACCAAAGCAGGTTTTGTAACACTTAATGCATGTATGCATATTAATGGCTTTCATTTAACTCATTTTCATAGCTGCGTGCCTGTGCTTATTATCAAAGTCTGAATAATGGTTCAGTTTTACATGAGCTGCACAGGAGAAATGCTTTTTTTTCCATACTTTCTTTTTGTACGCTAGATCAACTACAAAATGTCTTCAGATTACAGAGACAGTCTTTCACTTTGAAGGACTGAAATGAATACTTAAGAGACCGATTCGTAGCAAACATATACTTCAACCCCTTCTCCCAAACAAACCAACGAACCCACCCGAAACTACCACAAGCCACCTAAACAAGTACGACTGAAAGATTCATTATTATCTCTTGCCAAAGCATAGAACTTGGCAAGTAAAGGAAGCTTCCCAACCCTGAACAACATTCACAGTGAACTGACAGTTTTCCAGCACTCCAGATACAAAGAAGATGATCCATGTATTACAAGAAGAGTGTCCTGGAGCACAGAGGCTGGTGGAGATCAAGACCAGGATCTACAACAACAGTACACGGACCCCGCTTAGCATAAGAAACACCGCAAACCAAAATAATGGAAAACTGTAGGAAAACTGTAATATATTGTATCATTTCACAAACATCACAGAGTATACATAACATGGACCAGACAAATGACAGCAGCACCACATCAAAGAAATTCTTCACAGAAGCTAAGAAAACTGGTTTAAATCAATTGAAGCATATACCAAAGATGAATGGCCACTCTTACTTGTCTGCTGCTGGGTATTCAGAGCTCCAAAACAAATACAAACAGTTAGGTTCTGTCCTGGTACCACCTCCAGGCACAAGAAAAGTGGAGGCATCTCTGGAGAAAATTAGACATATGGCAGGTTTTACAGATCCCATCTCAGTCCAAGCATAGCCCTCATCCTCACACAGTACCGGAGACTTTGCCTAGGAATGCCTCCCTTTCCTGTCCCAAAGGCCACTTTCATATCACAGACTTTGCCCCACTTTAAACAATTTTCATTCCCTGAGATGCAGGGATTGCTATATTCTGAGCTGCTTTCTTACAAGCCAGGGATATCTGGCTGTACTTCATATATTTCGTGTTCCGTTATGTCATATATGGTCTTTTACAATGAGAAGGAATCTGTTTCAAGCAACAACTATGGGCAAATACCCTGTAGAAAAGGGACTTTATGGACCTGGCCACCACCTCATTGTGGGAAGTACTTGATGTGCATAAAGATCCGGAAGTAGCAAATGGAGCATAATAGGCTGAGTGGCGGTAGGGAGGAAACCCAAGTGATTCATTCCAGTAGAAAAGGTGTATATACCTCAGACACAGCACAGACATCCCTCATGATCTTGATACCAACCTATAATCCATATCATAGCCAGTCTCACATTTTACCCAAATACATGAGTATTGGAGAACACACATACATGCAAACACATACAAGAGAGCCAACCATGTCCTGGGGTGCATCAAGCACTGCACTGCCAGCCGGTCGAGGGAGGCGAGTGTCCAGCTCTACTCTGCACTGCTGCAGCCTCATCTTGAGTGCTGTGTGCAGTTTTGGGCCCCACAGTACAGAAAGGATACGAAGCTATTAGACAGTGTCCAGAGGAGAGCCACGAATATGGTGAAGGGTTTAGAGGGGAAGCCATACGAGGAGCGGCTGAAGTCACTTGGTCTGTTCAGCCTGGAGAAGAGGAGACTGAGGGGAAACCTCATCGTGGTCTACAGCTTCCTCATGAGGGAAGGAGGAGGGGCAGGCACTGATCTCTTCTCCCTGACGACCAATGATAGGACCCAAGGGAACGGCAGGAAGGTATGCCGGGGGAGGTTTAGGTTGGACATTAGGAAAAGGTTCTTCACCCAGAGGGTGGTGGAGCACTGGAACAGGCTCCCCCAGGAGGCAGTCATGGCACCAAGCCTGACGATATTCGAGAAGCATTTGGACAACGCCCTCAGACATATGGTGTGAATTTTGGGGTTGTCCTATGCAGGGACAGGCGTTGGACCCGATGATCCTTGTGGGTCCCTTCCAACTCAGGACATTCTATGGTTCTATGAAACCAATTTACTGTCACAAGCACTAGACAGGCTTTTAAAAGATGGAAAGCAAATTGAAAACATGAAGACAAGTGAGGCCATGGGTTACCCTTTTTTCCTTTAATGCAAGAGTTCTGCTTGTTTACATTTTGTGATTACTTGAAGCCTCTGTATATTTTCATAAACGTATTTAGGAAAATTAATTCCTTTTGGACACCACTATGTTGTAATGAACAACCCCCTGGGTAATTTGATATAGGCAAGCAATTTTTGGTAGAAACTGCAGAAATGCACGATGGGATTTCAAGATAAAAAAGCAGTACCAGGCAGTGAAATATCATATCTGCATTTTCAATACAATGAAATTTATTTATTTTATTTATATATTTATATATATAAATATATAATATATGATTTTATATATTTTTATATTTTCTTTATAATTGGAATTATATTTACATTTATTTCAATACAATCTCTATTTTCCGCACTTCATCCTCCTCAAGTTCTTTCTTTCCCTCATACATACACCAAAATGTATTATTATTGCCATATCAGTCATTTTGGAGTACTTTCTTCAGTTAGGGCAAGTTGAACAATGTATTTTGTTATAAAGCAAACAACGTAAGAGTAGTTTCTCAAAATTACTTATCATGCAAGGCATTTAAAGTGAACGGTGAAGTGCACATGAACTGTCTGACAAAGCTGACTTCTGACCCCAACCCTGCTGTTTACATCCTGTTCACTTACCAGTGCAATAAATAGCTGGCAGGGTTCCACCAGGAGATACTACCAAGTTACAGCCTCATCATTAGGAGAAGCACCCAACCGAGGGCATGTGGACACACACCAGTATGCATTGCCCACTGGGCCCAGATGTCTTTCTGCCTTCCACCTACCGTCACTCACTGCAAGCGTGCAAGTCTGGAGCAGGTACCCAAGCGGAATCTCCACAAACTAGTTCAGCTACCAGAAGCAGAATAATAGCATGAATGCTAAACTCCCGATAGCCTACTTTACCTTAGTTTTTAGTTATCTTAGAGATGCACAGCATAGATACTGCCTCAAGGCACCTCCACTTGCTTACATGGAAGCATGGAAGATTTACATGGGTTCCAAGAATATGAGGAAAAAGAAGTCCATTGGACCTGACATCATCAGGTCCTACAAGGGTGAATACATATATAACAAAAGGACAAAGGTAACTGTCTGCTTTATAGATATATAGCAAAATACGTGCTTACCATGTCAAATATATGGCTTATTGGTATATGCTAACATGTTCTGGGGCTAGTTTCAGCAGACATGCATACAACACAGTAATAAATTACTGTCCTGTTAAACACTTTGAAGCTGAAGCTATTCAATATATCTCATGAAGTATCAGTGTAAGTTGCTAAAAACCCTCCCGACTCATAGTACTGCAAGACCTGCATTTTGTTCTTAAAGACTCTTTGGAATTCAGCTTATAAATAGAGTTCTGTAAAACAGGTCAAGTACCTGAGTTTGCAGATCTGAGCAGTTTGTGCAGGGAAGTATACCAAAGCTAAGCTAAGTAGAAAAGAAAAAAAGCTTTCTAAGTAGTAATTCTGTATGGATGTTTCTTAATTCAGCCTCCTGAATCCCAGCTACAGCACGTTCTACTAGAATTGCAAATACAGGCTGGGGTGAACAAACATGCTTTGGTAAACAAATGCTCTGGCACACAATGTTATGTAGGTGGGGTCTACCCAGAATGTCAAGAGTTCTTCCCCGGATTCTAGAGATGAGCAAGAACACAAGCATCATATTTGCATTTTCAAGCTAATTACTGGTGGCTCATCTGTACAGGTATTCTATTCAAATGAAACTAAGCAAGGGCATTGGTTTGGGGTGTCCCCCCATCGTGTCCACCCCCTCACAAAAGGCTCACAGCCTTTTTCCAAAACGTCAGCATTTTAAAGGCAGCCTAAGATCTACAGAACAGACCAGATTTGGATTTGCTGTTCTAGTAATACTTCTAACAAATTGTTTATGTCAAAGGACACATGCATTCCACTAGAGCAGTGTTATGCACCAACTCGGAGTAGAAAAAAGGTAGCAGTGATTTAAGAACGCCACTACCAAAGCAAGCAGCTGTATCTTATAACCCAAAAATGAGAGAGTTTTAAGCAAAATTTTGGAAGGGTTTATTATTTGCTGTCCTTACGTTGTTTAGTTGTTTACCTAGCCGTTTCCTCATGTTTGCCAGATGCCAACCTATTCCCGACCCATATAGAAGATGTATTTCCATCTACCAATTACAGAGTCTGGTTTTTGTTCTCCAAGCACAAATACTCTCATTTTCAGTCCTGGGAGCTGTGGGTCAATGTTTTAAGTGTGTATGTGGATCTGAACTACTAAGTGAGTTTCAGCAATAGATTTACATAAAGATACATCCTGTCCTCTTATAGCCGGTAAAACCAATGCAACACAGGATCATAGAATCATAGAATTGTTAAGGTTGGAAAAGACCCTTAAGATCATCAGGTCCAACCGTTAACCTACCGCCACCAAGTCCACCACTAAACCATGTCCTCATTGGATGTCCAAGAACAAGCAGGGACAGAGGACAGATGATCAACTTTTGGACTCTACTAAATTAAATTTTTCTTTAACATATCTTTCTTCTTATAATATGACAATCTAGCAGAAGCCACGTAATGGAATATTGCAAATCTGAGTACAAAGCATGAGCAACAATTAAACAAAGCCCTCTTATCTCGATATTAACTCAAGACCACTGTTCCATTATGCAGTTTTAAAAAGGAACATGGCAGTATTTAATGTTTCAGGTCAGCAGTTTTTTTGATGTTAGCTATTATGGTGTTGGGTGGTAAGGACCACAGAGAACAAAGAAAGATATTGTAGCTTGCAGCATGGAACATGAATACTAAGTAGGAGAAGTTATCACAAAATTGTATGTTGACATTTAGCTTTGATGTACATACAGCCATTTTAAAGGGACAATAAGAACCACATTATTTAAAAGACATGGTATTTTCTTGCAGTCATTGTTCAAATTAAGTCAAATGTTTCGTATGAAAATGTTCCTGCACACAAATCCAAGCTACTGTTTTCCTTCTATAAGGCATGAGATCAAGAATAAGGCTTATTCCGACCACAGTCTTCTCCAACAATGCTGTACAAATTAAAGTAATTTTGGTAGATGACAGTGCAATTTTAAGCCTGCATAAGAACACAAAAGAGCAAAATGCCAAAGTTTTCTAATTACATGGCAATCTTCGTGTCAACCCGATTCATTAAATGTTTTTATAAATCTTCGAATTAAGCAAAGAAAAACTTTTGTTCTAGAAAGAAGATAAAGAATTCTGTAAAGCCATGAGAACTCAAGATGCCATACATCTCAAGAACTGAAGCACTTGATAAATACCTTCTTACTGCATTGGTAATAAAATATGGGAGCTGTGCAGAATCTGTACAATGTTCAGGAAACTACCAATAATCAACCTCGGTTCGGATGCAATTACAACAGTGATGAGGATACCCAGACTGGAATATGCACCACGCTAATGGAAGTTAATAGGAGCAGTGTTGGAGGAGGGTGCTACTATCTTCCACTCTTGGATTAACTGGTGAAAATTTAACTTCAGTCTGAAGCAGATAGCATGTAAGTGCTCAAAAATCTCTCCGTGCCGCACCAGCTCTGTTTCCCCTCAGGTCTGGGATGAGTCACCAGCAGGTTTCTACACCAAACTGCTTCCGATTCAAATGTACCTTTCATTTATATAAAAAGCGTTCCGGTAACAGCCCTTCAAAATACCCACTTCAGAAATAATGTTTCATCGTTCACCTTTATATAACTGCGGTTCTCCCAGGCCTACGCTGCTCGTTTTTTCCCTTTGTTTGCCACCCATTTATGCCTACCCGCACACAGTCGTTAGCACACCAGAATGGCAGGGAACGCCTGCACTGCTGGCGCGGTCACCTCCCCTAGGGAGCTGCGGGTGGCCAGCAGGTGTCCGGCCAAGGGGCCCTCACCGCGTACCTCTGTTAAAATAAAGTCGGGGTAATTACGGATGTTTTCATTCCTTCACTCATCTGCCTCCGCTGATTGATTCAGAAGTGTCTTCAAAATCAGAAAATACAAGCACTGTTTATTTCTCACTCTTACAAGAACGATGCCTAATTTTGAGAAGGGAAATGCGGAAGTACTGAGGACAAAAACATTTTTTTACGTAATGCTTTTAAAGTCAGAGCAAGCAAGATGGCTGTTTATACTGCTGATTCCTGGCTCCAGCATTCCTACATGCATAATTGCTCAATAAAGCTTTTCATAATCATTTTATTGCATTCACTGTGAACTTGCACAGTTAAACTAGTACCTCATTTTAAAATCTGGTTTATGGGAAGAATGTCTCAAGTCATACAAGCCAGAGCAGCTTAGCGCTTTTTTGGGATAATGGAATAACAGTAGAGTTTCTATCAACAAAAGGATCAGCAGTCGAGGGAGACAAAAAGAGAACAAATAAAACATTAAGCTAACACCAAAGAGAAAGACATTTTGGACGTTTCACATAAATGCAAACTTGAAAGCATTAATATGCCTACCATGGTGGGCAGGTATAGAGTCAAACTATACCTGTGCAGATGCTAGAATTGTGGGAGTATGAAAATAGGAAGATGGTGGGATTAGTTATTTAATTTACATGGGATTATATGAAGTTTTGTTTTATTGCATGTCTAGGAAAGTTGAGAGCAGAGCCCATGACTTCCTGTAGAGGGGAGAGGAAGACATGCAGAACCCCCACTCCTTTACTTTATAACAAATATATATATATATGGAGATTTTCTTTTTTAAGGCAAAAAATAAAATCTATATATACACAAGCATATGTGGGGGGGCAAATTTACTAGAAAGGAAAGTAAATTGGATACTAACAAAAAGTTATTTCAGAGAATATTTGTATCTTCTGAACACATAAATTGTATAATTTGTCTTACATTTTAAAGTTTTCAAATACTGCTAGATAATCTGCCCAGACCTGAAAAAGTAAGAATTCAATTTACTGAAGAGCCTTAAAAGGAAAAGAGGTCTGACGCTGGTCTGTGGTTAATTCTGTCATATCTTGGCACAGAATGTATCACAAATTTGGAAGGAAGTCAGATTAAAGAAAGAAACAAACAAAATCCCAGATACTGGCTAAGGAGAATAAATAAATAAACAAAGGTCTGAATCCAAATAAATAGATTAAGTAGTATTTTCTTTGCCAGTAGCAGCATTTTCTCGGCCAAGACTATTCAGATTCCAATGAACAATAAAATTAAGACCTGCTACATCGTAAAAGGTGAAAACAGCAATAAAAACGTGCCTGCACCACAGACTCAAGGAGTCAACCAAGGCACAAGGAAACTTTTTGCAGCAGAACAAGGAAGAGATCTGGAGTCTTCCAAAACTCCCAGCACATCTTATTCATTATCCCACAGTGGAGGAAGATTACTTGCAAAGTAATTTTTCCTTTTTACTCAGCCAGGAAAAAACAGTCTACTTCTTACCTTCTTCTAAAAGCACCCCAGCCCTAATTCTCTAGCGCCACGTAACTTTGATTGCTCATCTGCGTAGAGCACCAGCAGAATCCCAGGTTACATAGAAATGTTTGGAATACCACTTGCCAACCCCGAGGGAGATGGGAGCTCCCTAGGGGTATCTGGCTGCATGTGTCAATATGCTCACTGAATTAGTTTGCTAAAACTCGTCTCTAATTAGGTACAGGATAGGACGGGCTGCAAATAAATTCACACCAAAAATCACAATAAGTCTTATTGGGCTGGAGATGTTAGTGCAAGTGGGAGAAAAGGAGACGGAAGCCTAAAAAAGCATTTTGTGATCAGGACAAACTGGCAGAGCTTTGCCTACTTAATCATTATATTAAACCCTAAACAGCATTTTATTTTGGGCACCTCCTTCATCAGCATAGATAAAAGGTTGCAGGCAGTTGCACACACTCCGCAAACAAAAAAAAAGGTAATATCAAATAGTAGGCAATGAAAAAAAAATCTTCCCATTTTTGTTGGATCATCTTTCTCGTTTACCTCCACTGGGAGGATAATGTCTGTCCACCATGTTACACCCTGCCTCTCCACCTCAAGATGTGCAGGACGTTGCTCACAACCCCTTCTCTTCCTGCTCTCTCCATGCTCAAACGCCGCTGCCACCCACTCTGTTCAGGATCCTTTTCACGCTACAGCTGTGACTTATCTCACCAGCTAGGAATAAAAGCCAGAGCAGAGTTCTTTGGAAAAGAGGTCATTTTTATTAATTTTGTGCAAGACATCCAGCATAATGTGGACTTGATGCAGCTCCGAGTGCCTAGTGGCTGCCATTTGCACTAACAGGGCTAATCAGTTTAAACAACGACAAAGCCATTAAAAAAAAATCTAGCAGCACCAGGGTTATTTGTTTGGTATCTCAAATCTATATATCAAACAGCTAGCGACTTGGAAATAAAGCAGAAAAGCCTGAAATGGTAATCTAACAACACGTGGTATCTTGATAGCCACATGGTATAAGGAGCAAAGGTTTGTGAATGGACATGAAGCTTTACTGTTGTTTAGACTCACGCTTCTTTTATTTCAAAATTAGCAATTGTTGTAATTAAAAAAATGGAGAAAACAGAAGGCAGCAGATCCTTTAGATTTGCTTCCAGACAAATGGAGAGCAACCACTTCAGAAGACAAGTTGACTAAACCTCATGAAATGGAAGGAGAGGGAGCTCATAAATGTAATGAAGACAAATGCAAAGACACTCGGAGAGAGACAAGAAAGCAGCAGCAGTTCCTCCAAGAAACAATACAGTAGGATCATCTGTGCTTGTGCCCTGTAAAAATAAACAGCAGAAGTGGTAGCACAAGATTTATTTGTCAAGACAGACATAGAATGTGAAAACACAGTCAAATTGCTGGCAAGAAGTATAAAATCTACATAAGTATATAGCTATGAGAATCAGCACAGTTAAGATAGATAGAATTATAATTAAAAAAACTGGCTAGCGACAAAAAAAATTCCTTATTATCAATATGATTAT
This sequence comes from Theristicus caerulescens, assembly GCA_020745775.1. Taxonomy (NCBI): domain Eukaryota; kingdom Metazoa; phylum Chordata; class Aves; order Pelecaniformes; family Threskiornithidae; genus Theristicus; species Theristicus caerulescens. Next base: position 130,048,008 of record CM036558.1, on the reverse strand, counting down.
AGCTTAAAAGCAAGAAAAGCCTTGCTGCCCTAGTCAACACAGAGAAAAACTGTTGAGAGATGACATCCAGAAGGCTATCATGTTTAGGACATCAGTCTTCACTAAGAGGGTCAAACGCAATTATTTATTAGCATAAATAGCAGCAACAACAGGTAAGATTTCAGGGGAAGAAGGAAGAGAGAGGGAATGTGAATGAAACTGTGTGCACGTGTGCATGATGGAAAAAAACAAATAAGTCAAAAAAACAAAGCAACAAAAAGCAACAGGTAAGAATATTAGAGATCCAATGAGTCAGTTTAACTTCAAATTCCCGGAGAAAACAATCCAGAACAAATTAATTAGCAGCACCTGTAAGATAATCTTAACTAGTAGCCAAAAGAGATTTGTTAAATCACATTGCTAACTTCCTTTGACAGGCCTTCCAGATAGGTAGGAGAAAAACCACAGATGTCACATCTTTCCTTTAGTAAGGCTTTGAAACTGCCTTGAGACATTTTAACTATCAGACTATAGATGCAGGAAGAATAAATATTAGTTCAGGATGTGAGAAACAAAAGTTAAATATATCATCGTCAGGATAGAGTAGTGATCTGGAAGGACAGAGTGAAATGTAGCAGGTTATGTACAAGCTACCGCCCACAGGCAGGAAACATCAAATATAGAAATACAGGATGGGAAACAACAAGGCAGCAGACTACAGCGGGTCACAAGAGACAAATATCATGCTGTTCTAAGACAGTCAAACATTGTTATGAGGTACAAAATTTTTAAAAAGTGTTGGAGTGCAACGCCTGAGCATAATCTGCTGAACCCAAAAAAATCCATCTCCTTTACTCTGTGTCTGAATACCTAGGAAAGATGTGGACCCACCAGAGAGAGTACAGGGAACAGTAATGAGAATGCAAAGTGGTCTAGAAAATGTGACTTATGGGGAGGTGGGTGGACAAGCTAGTTGTTAATACAGGGGAAAAAAGAAACACTTAAGGGATAGCTGTTACATTGGAAGACTACTACAAAGGGAAGGGAATTGTCTCTTCAGCCAGCTTTGGATAGGACAAGTCCTAAGGAGCTTAAAATGAGCACAGGAAAGGTTCAGGTTAAACACTGGAGGAAGGGAGACAAGAACATAAAAAAAAAATAATGGAAGGGTAGTGAAGCACTGGAGGAGATTCCACCAGGGAGGAGCTTTAAGAACAGCTGAGGCAAACACTTCTTCATAAAAGACAGATTGCACCTTTGGGGCAGAGATGGTTAAGTGACCTCTTGAGACTGAGAACTTATGGCTGGGAGCAATGTTCTAGGAAAGAGATGGTGGCAAACAAGAAGTGAGGGGAAGGAAAAGTGGTTTGAAAGCACAGAGAGAAGCACAGAGGGAAGTCAAGTGACAGGCAGGAAACTGACAAAAAGATCAAAAATGAGACTGCCATTTGCCAGGAGAGCCATTTCAGAGGTGTGTTACACTTTCATGAGCAACTACTTACGAGGTTGCACCTGAAGTCAAGAGAAAAGGCAGCCTCCAGGTGCTTGTATCTGCCCTTGCTGTAGTTTGTGTTCCGATGTCTACCTTAGCAAGTAATGCCATGCAAGAAAAGCGCATCCACAGAGAGGAAAACAGTTGATGTTGAGGACACGGCATCCACACTACCTGTGTTGGCATGGTAGGATTTGTATGTTCTGCTTCAAGCCAGCTCTAGCCTGGTCCTGTGGGCAGGACACCCGTGCGTGGTCGGTGGGTGTTAAAAAGCACTCCTGCAGAACATCTTCCAGTCTGACTTCATCTGAAAGGAATCCCGCTCATGTTCCCCAAGATCACCCAGCAAAGTGAACCAAAATGTGGTGAGGGACATACTTCAAAAGCAGGCTCCTGAACTGAACTAACACGGTAACACAGACTCACCCTAAGCCAAACCAGAGGAATCCAGGGACCAACAGTGGCATCCATATGGCAGAGAGCAAAGCAGGACAGGTCAACCGTAGCAGACCAGAACAACACGGCTTGCCTCAACTGTTAGACAGATCTAAATACTTTGCAGCAACAAGCATGACTGGAGTGACAGCGTTTGGTGTCTAGGCACCAGGCACTGACTGTTTCGAGACAGCATATTGACCATTTTAACTGACATCTGATGTGACATATGGGTGTCTTGGGTAGGCCTGTAAATAAACTGTAACAAACCATCACAATGTTTTCATTTAACAACTGCATTTGCTTTAAAATAACATTGCTAATAATCTGTCCTTTTTTTTTTTTTCTTTCTTTCTTTTCTTTAAATGAGGACCTATGTCTAGGGACTTTCTGACTCATAAATTAAAACAGCAGAACCAAAACAAAAGGCCAAGCACCCAAGCCATCAATCTTTTCCAGCTGTCGCGTCATAAAGCAGTAACCAAGACAAAGAACATTCCAGTTCTCATTGCCAGTTCCTAATTTCTTATCAACATATATTCATTTCATGATGCAACTTTCTTTTCCTAAAGAAGGGTCAAATTGTGCACAAGGCTGTGCGCGCGTCCCTTTTTAGACTCTGAGATGCAAGGCCATCCTTTGCTCCTTATGAGGCCACTGCTCTGTAGCTTCCAAAATACTCAGCACCTTCGGATTCCTTGTCAAGGACTGTTTTGTTTCTTACTCTGTGCACATCACACATCCAGCATGGTTCCCTGAATAATTATCTGGGCTTTGACTGGGTGGTTGATCATAAAATTTCTTTCAGGTCACTTCAAGTGATGCTGCTATGTAGAACAGCAAACTGATTTTTGCACACATTGACAAGTTTACAGTTTCGTTTCTGAGTAAAGCCCTGCAAGTGTTATGAGATTCCTCCTGCCACCTCTATTTTAATTCTTTATAAACAAACACACATGAAACACAGGGGGAAAAAAACCCACAAACAACCTCAACTAATATCAACAAATACAATTAAAATGTTTGCACAAAAATTCTAGATACCTTTTAATACATGACAGAAGCTACAGAATTCTGGTTTTATTCTCAGATAATTAAACAACAGGAAAAATGGCTGAGGGCATCAAACATAAGAATATCTTAACGGAGGATCCTAGCCAGCTTGTGTTGCAGAGCTATGTTTGCAAGACAGGCATTATTTACACATTCTGGTGAAGTACTCCGCAAGTTTAACATTTTAAGGCGGTTTATGAATTTCTAATAGCCTTTGTGAATTCACATGAAATGTGCTTAAACACCCAGATGCTATGACCAAAACCAAATGAATCATAAATTTGAAGTTCATCTGAATCAGTGAGGTTAAGTCAAGCTTCTAGTTTAAATTTACATGGCCTTGGATGTGTAAATTAACATCCAAGCAGCAAAACTTACTTTTAATTGGCTTGGACAGTAGAGGAACTCTTTCCTTTTCAGTCTGCCTTCTGATTTTAATTGGGTAGAAAACTACTGTAAATATTTTCTTCTTTCTCACTCCTTCTTCCCAAGGTTTTTTATAAACAAGTGAGGTATTGTTTAGCTGCTATGCAGTATACCCCACACACCCCAAGCCAAAACAGAGAAAAAGTATGCCTTCAGATTGCTACAGAGCACTCGAGGTTTTACAGATTTTTTTGATCACACACTGCAGAACAATTTTGCATACCTCCAAAAAAATGGACTAGTGCAAGTAATAGCATCTTTTTAGCTTTGCTTTTCATTATCTGCGTAAGGACAGAAAAGTAGGCTTGGAAACTTCGGCAAGTGAACCTAGAAAGATTTGCTCAGCGGTCTCCGAGTCTCTGGTCAACAGCTCTGTGCTGTTCAAAGCCCAAGTACAAGTGCATCACTGTTCTCTCATTTAAATGTAGAATAATTCTAGGATTCATGGCAATGCCAGCTTAAACTTCGCTCTAAAGAAACCCTTTGTTTTCAAATAAATCAGTGCCTGGTTTTAGATAATTCTGTAAAGAATCCTATTCATCCACCACATAACGTATTAGTTAACATGAAAAGAGCACCAAAGAGGCAGCCAACCTCCAAAAAATTCTGAAGAAAAGTGAAGTTAAACCAATCTATCTGGCATATGCCTTTAGAGTTACATATAATGTGTGTGGGCACATACACAAGATGTAAAACCTCATTGGAAACAGCACAGTTTGTTCTTGGTGCAAACACTTTACACTAAGACAGTTGAAAATTTCAGAGCACACTGGCCATGCTCTCTTGCCAGAGCAATGTAATTGCTCAGGTTTTCTGCCACTGCTGCAAGTATCCCGTGGTTTTTAAGGGACACTACCAAGGGACAGTTTTGTGATCCCCTGACAGAGAAACCCCGTATGTTTTCAATCACAGAAGGATGGCAGAAAAGAGACCCAACAATTCCAAAGACAACAGATATTCTTTTACTGAGGGCTGATTTGGGAGGGATGAGGGTGAAATTTAGATGGTTTAATATTAAAATGCTGCTTAAGTATTTCCATGACAGTCTGAAAATCCAGAACCCCTTGTAAGAGCAATTGATCAAGCTAAATTACTTATTTACAAGAAATTTACCATGAGTACCAGGAAATTAGATTAACACCATTAGATGTATTACTTAAATAAAACACTTGAATGAAACAAGAGGGCCTAGTATTGGGGGGGGGGGGGGATCAGAAAGCAAATTGGATTCTAGGCTATCAGCACCTACTATGACTCTAGCAAGCCCCCTTCTGTTTCACATTTTACCTCTCATAAAACATTGCTATATACTCTTTAATGCTACATGCTCTCTTTACTTACCTTTTATGACAACATAGCTTTTTTTCTTTTCTTTTTTTTTTTCCCCTATAATATAATCAAGATGCACCATTACTACTGCAGCAAGGAAGCAGAAGTCTCCTAGTTCTTGGATGTGCTTGTCTTCAGGCGTATGACAGTCTGGGTACTTTTGCCAGGTAGCTTTTATTTCTGAACTGTTCTAAATTTTCTCCATTCTGTAGTTTTTGGTAGCATTCCAAACTCGTATGCTTAATGCATCTTGCTTTTGCAAGGTATGGTTAAATCTCATCCAAAGGGAGTACAAAAGTTATTTTTTTCTTTAATTACCTCCTATCCCTATTCCATGCTCTTCCCAACATTAAAGCAAAACACATACCATAAATGGGAAATTCCACAGCATTTAAGTAAAAGCAATAATTTTCTGAATGCTCAGTCCTTACTTACTTACTAAACTTAGTATGAAACATATTTTAGGGCTTGAGAGTGATCCCAGTTCATAAATAACACTAAGATGCCAAAAAAAAAAAGTCTAAACCTAAACTATCATAATCTAAATACACGGTTGCTCTGTCAGAGTCCTGTGGACTGAGTACATTCACATTTAAATACATATGTCCGACATTCCTGCACTTCAGCAGGAGCTACACAGGGCACAGAAGAGGTCAGAAGACAGACGGTCAAGGGCTGCAGCATGTTGCTCTAGTGGCAGCTGACCAGACTCACTTAGCCTTGAGAAGAGGAGGCTTTACGGGGACCTAATGGCAGCCTCCCAATGCCTTAGAGAAGGTTACCGAGAAGACAGAAAGACAGACTCTTTGCTTGCGGTGCATTGCATGAGAAGGGAAATCATTATAAGGATAATTGACCACTAGGACAAGTTGCCCAGAGGGGCTGTGGAGCCTGTGTCTTTGGAAGTTTTCAAAACCCAGCTAGACAAAGCCCTGAGCAACCCTGTCCGAACTCAGGGTTAACCCTGTTTCGAGCAGGAGGTTGCACTCAACGCCTCCCAATGTTCCTTCTAACCTGAATAACTGCATGATTTAAGACCTTTAGCCCGAAGCAGCACTTACCCCTTCAGTGTATCTTCCTAGCTGAATCCAGAAATGTCACTGTAATGCAATGTTATATGCAACATCACAGGACAATAATCCTCACAAGTCCCCCAAACACAGTATCTCATTAAAATATCAATTTGAGCAAAGCCCTCAAATAGTCATCAAGATAGTTTCTGAAAAATAAGAACTGTGTTTCCAACCAGTGCTTCATTTTAAGAGCAAACAGAAAAGTTAGGAGACGTCAAAAACTGACCCACAGTTTGCATATATTTAGATATCAGATTTTGTATCCGCTGTTAATTAGATCAATATAAATACTTGGGAGTGACTTCAAGTCCACAGTTGTTCAATAAACACTCACATATGAGGTATAACTCCATGGGACCCTGCGAATCTCTTTTGATGCACCTGCTACGTTAGCATTGAGTTCAGAACTAGAGGCAAAGCTTTCCATGGTCTGATGTCTGTTCCAAAATATTTTGCAATTAACAGTACAATGAAAAAGTTTTGAATAGTTCTGTTTTGCCAGTTCTTTCACAACAGTGAAGAAGAGATGGGGAAGTACTGTTGAAGGAAAACCGACTGCAAGAACTAGCAGAGACAGCAGCAGCAAAGCAGCATGCTGGTGCCTCAGAAGCAGCTGGAAATGTGTCGGTCTTGCTTCTCAGCAGAGGCAAAGGATCAGAAGTTGGTACCCCTCTGGTTTAACTCCAAGAGAAAGGTAATGGTCTGTAAAGTTATGCAACTTCTGCAGCGGCAGTATTTTGCAACAGTATTTGGCAAGGCACTTAGCACTAGCAGCTTGCCAGTCACCCTCCGAGTTTCGAACGACCGCCAAAAACTAAGATGTGATATCTCTTTGAATAAAGGAGCTTTCAAGTAAATTTAGACACCAATCTTGCTTATCCACACCTGCCCCAACCAGGTGCTTTCCTGCCCTAGAACAAAGAAACACTGTAGTAGCAAAGCAAAGCTTTTCGAATATGAGGGAATGAGGAATTTCCCTCTCATCGTCAGATGAAGCTCACAGGGTGTCTGAAAGAACCACGTTGAAAGATCACGTGAAGGTACAACCTTACTTCTTCCTTTGCTAAAGGTTAGGGAAGATGACTCTCAACACCGAGCCAGGTGAGGGGATGGAGTTACAGGTCAGGTCACAGACACCCCAACCTGTGGATTGGATCGGTTATGACAAGAACCGAGCACCTGCATAACAGAGACTGCCAGGCTGGCACCTACCGCCACACAGATACACCAAGAGGCAGCCCAGGATGGAGATTTCTGCACTGGAAATGGGGTTTTCTGGTAGGAAATACTGAACTCTCTCCCCACTTCAACTTCAGGGTTTAAACTCCTAAGCCAGGACTACAAACAGCTGTCACCATCTAGTCCAGAGCTCAGAGCCCATTCTTCTCCTGGGCCCAGTTTTCTCCTACAGCAACTAGTCAAGGGTTACTCCCCTCTTGAAACGTGGAGGATGTCATGGAAATTCCTACCTCTGACGACAGTCTCATCATCAGTGACCAAGCACTAGATCCCAGCCCTCCTCCCAAGGGAATGCACAAACTGCTGCAACAGGGTCAGGCTCCTGCTGGTGCTCCCTCATGTCAGCCTCGGGCAACCTGCTGCATCTTCCACGGGATGGCCCAGGTCAAACACAAGGAGAGAAGTCTGCCCTCCCGCTCACTTCAGCCTCTGCAACAGCTGCGGAGGTGGGGGAAATGTGGGCTTGAACCCCTTGGGTGCAGGGACCAGGAGCCCAGGTTTCAACTACTAGAACAGAGTCTGCTCTTTAGACAAGTCCCACCACCACCAGCTCTCAGGGAAGGGTGATCACTGGTTCCTCTTCTGGCGATGTTTTAAAAAGAAAACCCATACAACTGCATTTCGAGACACAACCAACCCTATCAGCATCTGTGTTTACAGTGTGCTTGCCAGGTGTCCTAGTTCCTTGATCTCCTAAGGGCTTTGATGCTCAACTACAGCAGCTCTAGATAAGGCGCTTAAGAACTTTCTGCTTAAAGAGGGAGATCCAATACATTTAAGACGCTTTCAGAGTCAGGCAGACACTGTGTTAGGTGGTTTGGAAGACTTGGGGAGATAAATTCTGTTTGAGAATTAGGAATGCAAGCAGGAACCTGATTAACACATTTTAAAATGTTCTTACCGTATGCTGAAGCCCTTCAGTTCTACTCTGGAAAGCATAAGTGTTTGCTTTGCAGGTTATTTTAGCATATGGATACTACTTAAACTAGAACAAAATGAATCCTTCAATATAAACACTTAAAAGTGGTAACTTCAAATAAAAACAACATATTGCTTTACTACAGCTCAGTCTATATAAATACATAGATGACTTATGCCAGTTTCTAGTTCCTTGGTCTACAGAAAAAAATAATTCATAGCAGTATAAGTCTTCAGTGACTTATGAGCATCCAAAAATGAAATCACAAAAACAACGAACAGTGACTTTCCCTTTGGGAAGTGCCCAGTCCTTAAAAATAACATTTTTCTAAATGACAAATTAGACAGCCAAAAAAAAATATTCATTTACAACTACAAATATGTGTAATCTGATCTCGATTTACATGCAGAAATGCAGGGCATTTGTGTATAAAATAGCTTGTAGCTGTGGGACAAAAACACCCTAGCACTTGTATGCAAATTATAAAACCAAAACCATCTGGAAAATGATCTGGGATATAGGCAGGATAACCGAGGAGAGAGCTGATGTGTGGATGTGGCTGAAGGATCAGAGCTTATTAGATGCTTATCCTGTATGGATGGGATGGAAAATAAGATTTGACATACCCTCTTACATAGCGATGATTAACATGAACCTGCAATTAGCACGCATGGTATTATAAAATGACAGATGATTTCCATCATAAATCCTAGATCTCAGGGGATACAAGAGTTGCTTTGCATCTATTTTTATTTGCTAATACCTGTGACATTTTATTTAATATACTTTATTTTTGGCTCTCAGCATACCCTATTGAAATATCTTGTTACAGGGTCAAGTCAGCTTTGGAGGCTTGCAGCTACTCCAGCTAGCTAGGCTGAAACAATTCTGCATATTAAAAACCAGCAATCACTATTTTAAACATATGCCATTACAGTCAAATTATCCACCTACTTGTGGACTGACTTTAAACAAGTCAAAAAATGAACAGACTAGTAATTTTAAAGTGCCCACATCTTAAAACTTGAACTACTAGCTCCCTGCAATACATATTTTAGAAGGAGAGTGGGCTAGGAACCGCCCAACTAATGTCCCCTGTAGGTCCTTTGAACCTCTGTTCAATGAGACCTGAACATCCAGCTTTGTCAGGCTTCTTAGAAAGCTACCTGTCCTTAGAGAATGAAAATGCAGAGAGCAATAATAAAAAGCAGCAACTCCTATCAGTTGTTCATTATCAGAATGAAGATCCCCTCAGTACAACATAAGCAATGAATTACAAGTCTTGCAGTACTCTGGATGCAGTCCATGTATACACCAGTCTGCATAACTCTCCTTTCCCTCAGGAAATGTTTAATCCTCTTTTAAGATAACAATAGATACTGAATTTATTAGATTAGCATGAAAGAAATTAAATGCAAGGGCTGTCAGCATCTATTTTGAGTATCCAATATAAATTTCAATGCTTTTTCAACGTTCAGAGCACATAACAAAGAGGCTGTAGCACCTACTGGAGAGAAATAGAGCGACTGCAAACTGTTTTTTGCTGCCAACTAGTGCATATTCCTGCTCTTCATACACTCCCCAAAATTAAGGGAAAGAGCATGGCAGAATTCAGACAAAAAAAAACAGCTCTGCAGGGGCACACAAGTCTCAGCAAGGGGAAGCCAAGGAGCGCTGACCAATGCTTATGAAAGAACTGAGCCAAAGGCATCCTGCAAATACAAAGTCACGCAGGCGAAAGTCGTGGGATACTCCTTCAAGCTCCACTAGTTCTCCCTCTAGTGCAAATCCTCCAAGTTTGCATCAGAATTTTACCCTTCCCATAAGAGATCTGTCCAGAAAGTACTGATACTTTGCAACTCCCTCTGCACGCCAGGCAAAACCAATTATTTTAATTTTCTCCCTGCCTCCAACCTCCTCTCGTATTTAAGGTGTTCAAAGGGGTAAAGAGGCAATTCCAGCCCTCGCTTCTCTGGCACAGAGATCGTTAGAAAAAGACACTGCACTGCGTTCACTGCCTTTCTTCGGCGAGGCACAAAGCAAAGTGAACCAGGGTCTCCCCATCCTACGGGGGCAGGGGGAAAGGGCTCTCTGGAAAAGGGCTCTTTCAACTGCTCTAAATGTAAATGCCAAGCCATCCCTTACCTCTTAAACGTCTGCTTCCAGCTTAGCATCACCGTCTATATGGAATTAAGAAGTGGAACTGAAATGGAGTTTGGTGGGGTCCGTAGTTGCAACCCAAGAAATCGAACCCTCCCAAACCCAGCCAGCTATGCAAAATAAAACAGAATATGTAAAACTACGCGTACACAGAGTAACGCATAAAAACATTAGGGCAAGAGTACTAGCAGGAGCAAGTAACACTGCTGGAGAAGGGGGGAATAAAAAGAAAAGGCGAGAGGAGAAGGTGAAATGCAGAGTGACTGTGCAACTTCTTTGCAAATATAGTGTCTAAAACTACACCAGCTGGAAAAAAAAAAAAAAAAAAAAAGGCAGAAGTTTCTCCATGTTTGCGTGGAGCACTTTGCCCCCGGTCCGTAACTGGATCCCTGCAACCGGAGCCGTTCGCCCACGCGGGTCCGCGTTTTCCTGCGTGCAGAGTTCCAGCCCCCCCCCGCAGAGGGGCTCCACAGAAGCGGCTGGGGATGTAAAACAAGCACGCACCCATCTCCGGGCTGCAACAAAGGGGAGGCGAAACGGCCCCGGGGAGGCAAAACTCCCCCCCCGGCCCCCGGCCCCGAGCGGCTCCGGGCGGCCCCTCTTCGAAACGCCCGCCCGCCCGCCGTCTGCAAGCGGCCCCCGGCAGCTGGACCCCGCGTACCTGCCTGCCTCCCCCCCGCCGGCCGGGGCGGGCCGGGGGTGTCCGTCCGTCCGTCCGTCCGTCCGTCCGCCCGCCCGAGCTGGCCTCTTCCTCCTGCTGCCGTCCCTGCCGCGTCAGCCGCGCTCCTCCCGCCGCCGCCCCGGGCCGACGGGCTCCCGCCCGCGGGGGCTCCCCCCCGCCGCGCCGCGCCGCGGGCACCGGGCGGCCACGCACGACCGCCGGGGCAGCCGGGGCCGCTCTCGCTGTCGTCGCTGTCGCGGCCGCCCGCGCCCTCCCCCGCCGCCGACCAGCGCCCCCCCGGGCGGCGGAGAGCGGGGTCAGGCGGGGACTCGCGGCCGGCGCCGGCCCCCGGCCCGCTCCGCCCCAGCCCCCGGCGGCCTGCCCCCGGCCCGCCCCCGGCCCGCCCCCGGCCCACTCCCGCCGCGGGCCCCGAGGCGGCAGCTGCCCCGGGGACGGGCAGAGCTGCGCCCGCCGCCTGCAGAGCCCGCGGCTGCTGGCGAACGCCGGGAGAGGGGATCCAAGGCCGGATGACCGGGATCCTCCGGCCTCCGGTTAAACCGGCGGATGGCCCCGGGCGACGCGGCCTTCCCCGCGTCCAGCAGAAGCCGGGGAGCGCACGCTGCGCCTCGGGAGCGGGTTTCGAGGGGGTGGCGGTGCCTGCGGTGCCGGCCGCCCGCAGGGGCACACGACCAGCAGCCGCTGAACACAGCCTGCACAACGCTGGGTCGCGCCGTCAGCCGCAACGCTGTCACGCCCTGGCGCAGGAAGAGAAGACGGATTTTCGATGCCAGTATTTATCATAGAATCATAGAATTGTTAAGGTTGGAAAAGACCCTTAAGATCATCAGGTCCAACCGTTAACCTACCACCGCCAAGTCCGCCACTAAACCATGTCCTCAAGCACCACATCTACCCGTCTTTTAAATACCTCCAGGGATGGGGACTCAACCACTTCCCTGGGCAGCCTGTTCCAGTGCCTGACCACCCTTTCAGTGAAGTTTTTCCTAATATCCAACCTAAACTTACCCTGGCGCAGCTTGAGGCCATTTCCTCTCATCCTATCACTTGTTACTGGGGAGAAGAGACCAACCCCCACCTCGCTACAACCTCCTTTCAGGTAGTTGTAGAGAGCAATAAGGTCTCCCCTCAGCCTCCTCTTCTCCAAACTAAACAACCACAGCTCCCTCAGCCGCTCCTCGTAAGACTTATTCTCTAGACCCTAATTCATCTGGCCAGCAAAAATGAATTAATCAGGCTGGATGGGGGAAAGAGACATTGGAGACCTGATCTGGGGTGCAGAAGCATCCTTCCCCTTCTGTCTTCCAGCCGTTATTTTGCCTTTTTTCTTCAACAGTCACTTTCAGCGCTCATTTCTCATGGCAGGATGTGGTAAAAATAGAGTTATCAGTCTGTCTCAGGCAACTTTTGTTGTCTCTTTTCTGGCTGCTGCTTCTGTGCTTCCTGCCACGCTTGCTTCTCCACAGGATGCGGCACAGAAGAATCCACCCCACTCTTAATTTGCACAATCCTGCCTCAAAACATTTCTTTGGATCAGACTCATGGTTCTGAGTGCGGGCAGCTGAGGTTCCCACGTGGCACACCGAAGAAGACGGTACCAGCTCGGAGGCTTTGCAAAACACGGAGCATTTCAGGAAGGCCTCAGAGACGGGACGTGAGACGAGGGAGGTTGTTCCAAGCACAGACAGGGCACGGGTGAAATTTTTGAGTGGCAAAAAGAGGAAGGCAAGAGATTATGGAGAAAGGCAACAGCTCTTGCGTCCTGAGGTGCAAGGAAGAAAACAGAGACTGTAGTATGGGCAAAAGTGAATCCTAGACAAAGAGCTCAATCTGATGGTCTGGTATAGTTAATCTGATGTCCTAGCATATCTTACAAGAACGATAGCTACATTACAGTGTCCCTTCAATACAGTTTGGGTAGTTCCTTCCTTCCCTTCTTCTAATTAAGCAAAGGAGTGAGATGAACAGTACAGCAAAAAGCCAGGTCTTTGAGGAGAGATAGGAATAAGCAGTTCTTGCCAAGATGGTATGATTTCATGCAAGCTTCCTCTTTTACACTCTTCATTTAAGGATTTTGCTAACACGTTTTTAGTGGGAATGCTGTTTTAGCCCATCATTATGCCCAGTCATTTGACTGCACCTGTAATTCTTTTCTGGTCTCAGTCTTTTCTTTAGCCTACCACCACTCACTGGAATTGTACACTTGAGCTGCTACAACAATTGCTGTTGTGTCAAACATTTCTCTTTCTGACTGACAGCTTCTTTAAAACTGTGCTGATGGTCCAAAATATAAACTTGGAAAATTGCCAGATTATTTAGTTCATTTATCATAGAGAGCTGGAGTACATTTAAACATCATGGGAACTACTGACCTGTCAGCCTCACCTCTGTGCCTGGGAAGGTCATGGAACAGATCCTCCTAGAAGCTATGCTAAGGCACATGGAGGATAGGGAGGTGATCTGAGACAGCCAGCACGGCTTCCCCAAGGGCAAGTCCTGCCTGACCAACCTAGTGGCCTTCTATGATGGAGTGACTACATCAGCGGGCAAGGGAAGAGCTACGGATGTCATCTGTCTGGACTTCTGTAAGGCCTTTGACATGGTCCCCCACAATATCCTTCTCTCTAAATTGGAGAGATACAGATTTGATGGGTGGACTGTTCAGTGGATGAATAACTGGCTGGATGGTCGCATCCGGAGGGTAGTGGTCAATGGCTCGATGTCCAGATGGAGATCGGTGACAAGTGGTGTCCCTCAGGGGTCTGTACTGGGACGAGTACTGTTTAATGTCTTCATCAATGACATAGACAGTGGGATCAAGTGCACACTCAGCAAGTTTGCAGACGACACCAAGCTGAGTGGTGCAGTTGACACACCTCAGGGATGGGATGCCATCCAGAGGGACCTGGACAGGCTCGGGAAGTGGGCCCGTATGAACCTCATGAGGTTCAACAAGGCCAAATGCAAGGTCCTGCACCTGGGTCGGGGCAACCCCCAGTATCAATACAAGCTGGGGATGAAGAGATTGAGAGTAGCCCTGCGGAGAAGGACTTGGTGGATGAAAAGCTGGACATGAGCCAGCAATGTGTGCTTGCAGCCCAGAAAGCCAACCGTATGCTGGGCTGCATCAAAAGCAGCATGGCCAGCAGGTTGAGGGAGGTGATCCTGCCCCTCTACTCTGCTCTGGTGAGACCTCACCTGGAGTGCTGCATCCAGCTCTGGGGTCCTCAGCACAGGAAAGACATGGACCTGTTGGAATGGGTCCAGAGGAGGGCCACAAAAATGATCAGAGGGATGGAACACCTCTGCTTATGAGGAAAGGCTGAGAGCGTTGGGGTTGTTCAGCCTGGAGAAGAGAAGGCTGCGGGGAGACCTTATTGCAGCCTTTCAGTACATAAAGGCGGCCTATAAGAAAGATGGGGACAGACTTTTTAGCAGGGCCAATAGCGATAGGACAAGGGGTAATGGTTTTAAACTAAAAGGGGGCAGATTCAGACTAGATACAAGGAAGAGATTTTTTACGATGAGGGTGGTGAAACACTGGAACGGGTTGCCCAGAGAGGTGGTAGATGCCCCATCCCTGGAAACATTCAAGGTCAGGTTGGACAGGGCTCTGAGCCGGGGCTCCTGTATCAGGACAAAAACAAAACCAGAACAAAAAATGGTCTTTTCCCCTCCCCAAAAAGGAAAGGGCTGTTTAACCCTAGAGTAGCCTACAACCTGATGTATCATCACAACATTCTTGTACTTCTTAAACACTGGATAAAGTACCTAGTTTTGTTAGTGCTTATCCCATACTGGCACCAGGATTTCTACTTCCAAAGCTCTAACAAGGTATTCTTGTATAGTTTGTTCCTTGTCTGAAATTAAAAATTGTAAAAAGCATCCCTTTTAAGTGAAACCCACCTTGGTTGTCTAACAATAATATGCAACTCTCTCTAGAATTTTCCTGCCACTTAAAAAGAACACAGAGCTAGTAGGAAGAAAAAGAAAAGGACAGCCATAAAAAGCAGCTTTTATCAATTGAGGAGGCTGAACCACTGGAAGTCTCTTCTAGTCCTTTTTTTTGCGTGTGTGTTAAAACACTCCAAATCTTTCTTTGACTTGATAGAATCCAGTTTTCCTGCTTTACCTGCAGTTTGACCCAAACTAAGTGGCTTGAGAAAGACATGGTCCTCCTGCAAGTGATGGGTTGGCTTGCTGACAGCCTGGGAAGGTTTCCAGTCTAGACCACAACCTGCAGGCGCAGCCCTGGCCCCTCCCTGACATTGCTGTGGTGGCAGAGCCCCCGGGCGACTGCAGATTCACACTCTTTCCAAGGTCAGTTCTCTGTACCAGAGACCCGTCTGTGTCTACTCAAGCTATCGCACTCCTGTACAGCCACAGCACAAGACCTAAATATCAGTGAGAATCTTAACTGTGCCCCCCCCCCCTTCAATATAAGCAAATTTCACCTACGGTGAAAGCCTCTTAAAAAAAAAGGAACAAGGAGGAAAATTACTTGCCATTACAGTCAGCCTTTTATTTTCTTCCATCGTAATTGCCCTGTAAGAACAGCATGTTTTCCTCTTGCTCTGGTATTCTGCTGCGAGGACATAAGTACACACTCGAGGTCCCTAATGCTACATCATCCATAATAGGAAGCACTAAACCTAGAAAATCTTTAAAAGGTTCGTCTCAGTCCTGCTGCTGAACAACAAACAAAGCTAATAGATGTGCCTCATTTGTTCCTTCATCTGTTTGCTCCATCGTTTGTTTTCTTTTCTTACACATATCCTTGCAGACAGGTTGGTCTGTTTAACAACACACAGGCCAATGTCTGAATAGCTCACCTAGAAGCACCAGCAACATGGAAGGAGAAAATGGGGAAAAAACAGATGATGATGACATACTGCTTTTAAAGCATAACAAAACTCCTATCAACACCGGCACTGGTGCACAGACTGAGGTCAGAGTAAACCCTTTCCGCAGTAACTGAGTAGTTGTGGAGATGATGTATTTTCCACTTTATTGTGAGAGACCAAACAAAGGGGGAAACATCTTTTGCGAGGTCACCTTTTGCCTTCTTGCTATACCTTCTTTCATTCCCTTTGTTGCTTCACCCATTTGCACGTTTCCACCTTTCTTCCCTTTGCACTTCTTTCCCCATAGCAACTCTGCCTGCATACATCCTCCTTCTGCCTCCTCCCACATCACAGAGCTGCATAATAGTGCAGGCAGAACTTTAGAAGGGAAAATTGCAAAGACAAAGTGTCATTTACTGATGTAGACTGGTAGCAAGCTTTCTAGCACTATAGGCTATGAG
The DNA here is from genome assembly GCA_020745775.1 of Theristicus caerulescens. Classification (NCBI taxonomy): domain Eukaryota; kingdom Metazoa; phylum Chordata; class Aves; order Pelecaniformes; family Threskiornithidae; genus Theristicus; species Theristicus caerulescens. The sequence continues at coordinate 130,031,919 of CM036558.1, read as the reverse complement.
CCAAAGTAGGGAGAAAAGAAATAGAGATAGACTAAGGACAAGTGGAATAAAAGAAGTTAAGAAAGTTTTGAAGTAGAGAGCAGAAAGTTATACAAGGTGATCTTTCACCTAGGATTGTCTGTTCAGCAGACCTGACGGTACACGCTCAGGCTAGTTAGATCCCCCACAACCACATACTAGCAAGGAAATAAATCAATGATTACGTATTATGAGAAAGGCTTGTTGTGACATGGCATTCATCTGCCACTAAATCCATGTTCATGAAGCGGTTCCTATCTTCAGGCACACAAATTTCCATTTTTTCAGAGCAAGTTCCTGAAGGAATGATAAATTTGTCTTCAGGGGCCTAGCTAGCTATTCATATTTCTAATAAACATAGAGCTTCACAAGGCATAGGTATTGAATTTACTTTCCTCCAGTAAGGTGGTATAACACTTACAGGTTTTATTGAACATTTGAAACATGGACTACAGCAATTAAGATGAAAGTTCAACACAAATGTTAAATAGAAAGAAACGTGAGTGCTTTATTGAGCTCATGGAACTTGGTTGCCAAATCACATCTGGGGGTCCCTATCTAACTCCTGTTGTGCCTCCAAGGAAAAATCATCTTCTCCAAAGCATTGCCATTAGACTTTCATATCAACACCTAAATCAGAACAGGTAGAGAAGAGTAGAGGTAACCATTCTCATAGCCACCATTTTAAGTTGGTTTCACTTGGTTATATTTCCTACACTGTTGGATGCTTTGACTTTCATACTTTAGTTTGTACCCGTCAGTGTCATGAGTAAATCTAGATCAGATTTTGCAGAATTGGAGTCCACCATAGATGGATATTCAGGTGAGGTGCCCACCTCCAGAGTGCAAACAGAGACATGTTTCCAAGTCTTAGTTGTTATTAAATAATGGTCATTAGCAGTCTAATCCTGAGAGAAGGTGAATACCAGTGAGCTGAGTAGGAAGAAGATATTGCCAAATTTGTGGGTGGTATTTCAGGACATGTAAGCACTGTTACTTGGCCCCTTACTAGGAGCAGCTTTCAACGCAGTAAGTACAGTTCTTTTCCTGAAACAGTGAGAGGTAAGCAATTAAGCATGGGATCCTCTGTCTAGGTAGCTAGTAAACACACTTCATTTTCTCTCCCTCCGTCCAAAAAGTAAATTTGTCATTCCTTTATCATATCCTCTGACTCAACTGCTGTGGCCTATTATGCTACTGTTAAACATTTAAGTATGTTCTCTGTAAAGTTCAAGGTTAATTAGATCAGAAAGTTCACTGCCCTTCAGCTTTCGTTACTGGCTACACTGTAAGGTTCATCCATTCACACCACAAGCCTGTTTAACTTTTGCATACAAAGCAGAGCCCATTTTTTGCATTTAGGATCCCTGTTGCGATGAACTATTTGTCATATGAAACACCAGTCACGTTGGCTACAGCATCTAACGGTCAATCTCTGCAAGCAGAATTAACTAAAATAACAGAAGACAGTATATTCTTTAAATCTGTAATAAACTTTTTAAAAATAATAAAACTATTTCTCTTTAATATATTACATAACAATTCTCAAACATCCAGCCAAGAATTAGAAGCTATTTCTCTACAAAAAGGCACAAGAAAAAAAGGCAGGTATTACAGGGGTGCTACACAATTATTGTATCTCAATACCTCCAAACAGAAAACCGAAGGATACAGCAAAGAAAACATGAGAGGATGTGTAGTCATCTTACTCACTGCAGCATGTAACAATTAAGCAGATGATAAATTAGAGGCCTTAAGTAAAACCCAAAGTCTACTTTTGCTTCTTAAGATAGTTTTATAAAAGGGGATTGGGATTAAATCTTAGTGGTATAGGAAAAAAACACATCATGTGATATAACAAAGTCTCCAGGAAGAGAGACTTATAAAAGTTTCAGTGTAAGAAAACATCCCACTTACTTAGAAAATAAATTTATTTAATGAAGTGGGGTTTTTTGTTTCTTCTCTCTTTTCATTTTCATTGCAGCTGTGGTGGCTGGTTTGGGGAACATGAAAGTCCCTGCCTCAGATGCTTCCCATGAGTTACCAGGAAGTACCAAAGATGAGGCAACAGCTTTCCCAAAAATAAAATCTCAAAACCTACCACAAACTCATGGAGGTGTTCTTATTTGTCTTAATATAGGAGTTGGGGTGTAAAGTCTTTAAAAGAAGAGAATAAGCCTTTTGAGTAGTCAAGAGTAGAAGGCTGTAAGGAAGCTAAATTACCCATTTCTAAGTGAAGTGGAGGGGTTAAGAAAGTTTATATATGTGAAGTCTTTTTTACATATGCGTAAATCGGAAGTGTTGTTGCTTAATGCTCGCTCTTCATTAACGCAGGCACTCTTTTCAGCCCTGCTGATAGTGAGACTACAATTTAAAAATTAAAATAAATGTTTTGTTTTCCTTCAGTTTTGTTGTTCTGCTTTCTCATCTTTACTGTCTTCTGTTCTATGAACTTTTCTGCACTGTAATGCGATACAGATGAAACCAGATTAAGGAAACCGATGAAATCTCTTCTGTAGGGTAAACGGGGAAAGACCTGAAGTTACTCATCTTTTTTTTATAAACTTGCACACAGAAATAAGCATAGTAAAATACAATGGGTGTACAATGAAAGGATAACTGAACTGGGCAAGTGAATGAGAGACATCCACGTTACTAAGCCCTGGGGTCTGTAACATGGTGTAACTCCGTTCTAAAAGCATCTATTTTTTAATCAACTCTTGCAGAGCGCCAGCAGGAAGAATAGAGTGAGTGTCCCAGGTGTGCTAACCAACTGGTACATGGATCTGCTCTCAGTAAAGCATGTTTCAAACACCGGTAGCTATCTGCATCTGAGGTAGCTTCTTTGCTGGTGGGAACTGCTGGAAGTTTACAAGAAATCCTTTTGCACACATGATAGGAGATAGCTGCTCACAAAAGGTCTATTTGGGAAGTGTCTGCAGTCCTAGGAAGCAACTGAGGCACAATACTTAAAGTAGGGATTAGATAAACCTAAACCAATGTTAAACCAGTGGTAAAAATGCCATGTTCTCCACTTCAGAATATTTTCAGATCGTATCTGTTCCTGAAGAGTTATCTGGGGAAACTATCCACTGTCTCCCCTACACCTAGACTTGAAAGGCAAAGTTTTGGGTGCAGTTACGTATCCTCTAGTTTCTTCTCCATCTTATTCAGAAACTGTAGTAAAAATACCTGCCTGAGGCCTTCTTCCAGGGGCCTGGTATTGTGCAGCAAGGAAGGGGGATTGCTGGGACTCCCTTTCTGCGGAGCTGGGGCTTCCCACCCTGCCACAGGCTGCCTCTGTTGTCTCCCCGTACCAGAGGTCCACATTGCATCTCTTTCCCCCTCCACTACACCATCAATTCACTGAATCTCTTTAGTCCCCCGATACTTTAATTCATTTTTCCTTCATGGAAGGAAACATATCAGAGAGCCAGTGAAGTGCTTTGGAAGCGCTGAGTTGGAAATAACGCTCTTGGGAGGGGTAATGGCTTCAGTCAAATATTCTTTGATCTGTAGGTTATTATAAAACCAGCTGAAACTCTCAGCTCTGCTAACCCACATACAAGAAGGTAAGCTCTCAGTCTCTTTTTCTCGAATGCTCATTTTGCTTTTTTTAGTTTTCAACATAGTCAGCATGTTTTTGTTTGCCTTCCTGAAGAACATTCCCCCAAATTTCACAGTTCACCTTGAGCACTGGGCTGGCTGCTCATGGTGTAAACAGGAGGTGAACAAAACTTAACTATCAGAGGGGTGGACTTAGCAGTTACACACAAATAGAAAGAAAGGAAAGGGTTGGGAGTAGAGTGGATTATTTATCCTGAAGCAATATAATCTCTGACATATTTTTTCTCATACTCTCTAATTTTGTATCATCTTTCTGTACTGATATCTTGAATTTTACTTCCAGTCTGTGTGTGATACCAGCCTCAGTTACCTAGCTCTTGCGTGCTTAAATGAGGACATCCATTCTTTCTCGCACGTCTTTTTTCTTTTTTCTAGACCATGATTATTTTTTTGTTCATCTAGCTTGGACTTTTCCCTGTTGGTTCACGTGCTTCTTGAAATGAGGTACCAACACACACTGCGCTTGCTGCAAGTTGCCATGTTGATCGTTTTGTCTTACCTGTGATACTCATGCTCTGAATCCTTTACAAGGCTTCGCTTTTTCATAACAACATGACATGGCTGACTCACAATCAGTTTGTGATTCACTGCATGCCCTGATCCTTTCTGAAGAATGTTTCCAATAAATTTACTCCCTTATCCTGTGATTATAAGTGGGAATAAAGTACTATATGTGCTGCTTTCTAATCCTATTTATTTCACCAGCTTGTCAAGATAATTTTGGACTATAAATTTCTCCCCGAAAGTGCTTGCAACTCTTTCCAGCTTAGTGTTTCCCACAAGTTTAATAAGTATAATCTTGCATGTAATTAATGAACAGACTGAGGACAGATGCTGCATAACCTCATTTTGATATGCTTTTACAGTTTGGTAGTGACCAGCTGCTCTGCATATGCCGTGGTTACATAAGTATGCTATAATCATGGCTTTTCTATCTAGCACAGCAGTATCCGATCGGCGCGTTTTCTGCTAGCTTGATTGCAAGGTGTAATGTGAGAGGATACCAAAACTCACGAATGCCAAGATAAAACAGCTATCATTTCTCATGTACGTGGCCTGCTCTCACTGAGAGAAAATAGGTTACCATATTGGGCTGGCATTGTCAACCATTCCTCATAGTAATAATGCATTTGCAGAATATCCTCCTTTTATCCCCTTAATTGTGTCTTACTTTCTGCTTTGGCATTGTTGGATTTTTTTGACCATATTGCTTTCTGTTTGGTAATTTGATTTAGTTTTTTCTTTTTTGGTATGGTTCTTTTTGAGTTTTGGGGTCAATGTCATTGTTTAACCAAGCTGATTTTTCTGCACTTTACTCTTCCTTGGATTGAGATGGTTTGGGCACATGTAACCTCTGATTTTTTTCAGAATTATTTTTGATTTTTACTTTCTTCCCATGAAATCTTATCCAACGTGGAGAGTTTCAAAAGTCCATTGTCTTTCTGTCATGGTTTAACCCCAGCCAGCAACTGAGCACCACACAGCTGCTTGCTCACTCCCCCCACCCCAGTGGGATGGGGAAGAGAATTGGAAGGGTGAAAGTCAGAAAACTCGTGGGTTGAGATAAGAACAGTTTAATAATTTAAGTAAAATGAAATAGAATAGCAGTAGTAGTAGTAGTAGTAGTAGTAGTAGTAGTAATATACAATAATAATATACAAAGCAAGTGATACACGATGCAATTGCTCACCACCTGCCGACTGATGCCCAGCCCGTCCCTGAGCAGCAATCACTGCCCCCCCGGCCAACTCCCCCCAGTTTACATACTGGGCATGACGGCATATGGTATGGAACAGCCCTTTGGCCAGTCTGGGTCAGCTGTCCTGGCTGTGCCCCCTCCCAGCTTCTTGTGCACCAGGCAGAGCATGGGAAGCTGAAAAGTCCTTGGCTGGTGTAAGCACTACTGAGCAACAACTAAAACATCAGTGTGTTATCAACATTGTTCTCATACTAAATCCAAACCACAGCACTATGCCAGCTACTAGGAAGAAAAAATCAACTCTATCCCAGCTGAAACCAGGACACTTTCTTTATCTCTTTTGTCATTTCATGAACAGTTATGCAACTTGTTTGCTGCTTTTGTTCATTCAGCTAGATCTGCTCAGATTCAGATCTAGAAAGCCTTCCCTATAGGATGGCTTACATCTTCTGTATCAACAGAATCTCTCTCAAACTTTCTACCTGTTAGCCGTCTTTCTCCCACTGTACCCATTTACCAGCAGATATCTGTTAATTTGAGTAGTGAACTTGGTGGTAATGAAGGATCTTAGTATGATTTTATTTTAAATCCTCCCCTTAAAATTATATCCCCTGATCTTATGCAGTGCTCTGTAGTGAAGTCATGCCATAGTGGGATCTTTCCTCCGCTTTCTCTTCAACCCTATTTTGTTGAGGTTATTTGAGCAGATCTCCTGCTGAGTTCTGGACCTCAGAACAGGCACTCAGGCCCTCAATGTGCAAATCACGGTTTCCCGTCATTCTTCAGCACGCACTGTTCTTCTATATCAATATGTCTTGTGAACTACCCTACCACGCTTGTTACGCTAGGGAAATCGTCCTGCTTATTTTCTCAGTAGTGTACAATCATCTAGGATGTTCAGCAGTTGGACTCTCTGGTTTTCTTTATTTGATGAGTCGGATAAAAGGCAATATAGTGACAAAGTAGTTGTGCCTTATAGCGCTAATGTATCATCGGCGTAGCGGGGCAGTTGCTGGGAGCAGTGGGAAGGTTCACTTGGTTGGCTTCTGCTGACACCTACCGCCAGAGCTGAATGCAGCAAAATAAGACAGTGCTGTGGCACTGTCCCACAAGGCTGATGGACTGCAGCTTTGGATTCGACTCCCAGTATTGTACTTAAAGAGATAAATACCATCCATACTTTTATGGAAATGAGAGTAATACAGATCAGAAATGGCAAAGTCTCCAGGAGCAATTTGGGGGCTTTTGTTGCTGTTTTTCTAGTAAAATCAGTGAAGGACAACAGTTAATTGAAAGTCACTTTATGCATTTTCCATGATAGAAGCTATTGAGTTTATGGCTAGAAGTAAATACTTCTCAGAGGCAAAAAAGGTGTAACTTTTTTTTTTTTTAAATAGATGATACATCTTCATTGTTACTGCAAAAGGTTTTACATCAGATTCAAGAAAAAGCTTCTCCTCAAAGCAATTCCTGCCAAGTAGTAGGGACCTGTTTCTTTGTTTTTGCAAACCTCCTTTTCACTTATTTCAATACCGAGAAATCACATCCAGGGCAAGGAAGTGTGGTAGAAGATTCCACTTACTGTAAGGTTCTTAGGCTTAGTGAACTGCAATGAATTCAGGCACACAAGACCTGTACTTTAGACCTTTATAGGTGTATAAAGGACAAAGAACCTTATGAGCAATCAGAAAACTGGAAACTGTTATAACACCTGGCTACCGGTGGTAAGGGTGTTTGTGCATTTTGGAAGATGGGATATTATGCTCAGTTGCTACAGGAAAGGGCAACAAACCAGTCTGAAGGGTTCATCTAGTTTATATTTGACCTGGAACATCATCTAGGCTAAAACCCTCAGGAGACAATCCGAGGACAGAGTGGCTTTGTTTGTTTTTCTTTTTTTCAGCCAGCTGATCCACTCCCACCATTTCATATTTGTGTACCGGGTTCTCTCCTGTGTCTTCAACTCTGAAAAATACAGGCTCTCAACCTGTCAAATACTTGCAAATTTAAGCATAACCACAAGCCAGGCATTGCTGCTATGTGTTCTCTGTAAGAAGCATTCCATTGTCTTTGTTATCCATTTACATCCTTGACTTGGGAATTCTTCTGTCCTGGAAATGGCAGCTCATTCTTCTCTACTAAACTGGGTATTTGCAGAGAGAATTTCACTAAGGACCAGACAGTAAATCGGGATACTTAAATACACGTGAATGTCATATAGATTTAAGTAAACCTTTAACGGCTGCCGAGATCAGTGACTGTGCATACGCTGTGAACATACAAATCAATATGGCAGTGAGTGTGTTAGTTGCTCAACCTATTTTATTTTGAGGCATTTATCTTTTAGTGTAATGGGATTGTACCATTCCTTCAATTTGTATTTGACAGAGCGCTATGGAAAGCAGATAAATATTCACAGTAATTGCCATTGAGACTTCCATATAATCAGGTTACACATCTAAGCTAATAACACTTACATGCTCCTCTTTTTTAATGGTCTACTGCCCTAAAGATTGATTTTCTGTTGACAGTTGCTGGACACTGACAGTCCTGATGAATCCATTTTGTTTGCCAATTGTGCTGGCATCACCTCTCAAAGAGATACTCAGAATAAAAAATGCGGGGCCTTAATTTTGCAGAGGAGTTTGCACGTGAAATCAATTTAATTTGCTTGCAAGACAGGGCCTCAGAAACAGATTTTAAGCCAAGAAATAAAAGGAAAGCATAGGTAAAAAAACCACAGTGTACCCACTGAGCAGCTTGTCTTGGATGCCGAGATTGCCCCTGCAATCAGTCAGCTGTAGAGCTGTTCTTACCAGACCAGGCTGTCCCTGAAAAAACATGGGGAACATTGACTTTGCAGCAGCAAAGCCTTTGAGCAGGTTATTTGGATAGTTGTAATTAGTATTAGAAGGTCTGCCCAGTATCTCCCTTTTGCATGTTGTTTTCCTAACGTGCTTCTGTTTTGCTAACACACAGACCACATTTTGAGCAGCCTCAAATTTGGTCTCGTGCGTAGGAATTACATCAGTGTTAACAAAGTGCACCTGTTAGGGGTGTGAAATGCAGAACCTGTTGCAATGGCAGCAGTTCAAGCTCTGACTCTGTGAAAGCACTGAAGGAAAACAGTCTTCCATTTTGGAGATCATTGGAAGGCACTGGAATAGGGATACAGAAGTCATCCAGTTGGACGTATCCAGGACAAGAGTTACGAGTCCAGGTCCTCAAAATAAGCCAGATGCTGTTTTCTAACCACCATCGACTAACCATTAATTAACTCAAAGGTTTATGAAAGCTGAACTGAAGTTGCTCAGTGGTGATTCTTGTCCTTCCAGAACACTGTGCTGGGCTGCACGCTGCCTCTGAGGACAGGGACGTGAGGAGGCCTGTGACCAACACCCCTTCGGCATACTGCAGTAAGCGTGGTGCTTAATGCTCGGGCTGTTAATAACCCCTGCTCAAGTGAAGGACAACAAAATAAATGCAGTGCAGCAGCAGTTCGGAAGTGAGCGCAGAACTGGCTTAACAAGAGCATAAATACAAGAGTCTACACTGCACGGAACTCGAAGCTGCTCTGCGCGGTGAAGCACCTACTGCTGTTGACTCCTTGTAGATAGCTGGTATACTAATAGTACTTATGATATCGTAAGTACTATCCAGTCGGGGGCCTACCCATGCTTTTTAGACACTAGGGTGTCATATCTAAATAGAAAACAATTGCATTCATTGTGGGTTGTGATGATATTGCCATCTTCCCTCTAGCTCACACTTGTGTTTTCTCTCTCCTCCTTCTCGAGTGTAAGGCTGAAATGTAGAGTGCTTTTAGGGCCAGGTCAGGCAAAACTGCTAGTCATGCAGGCTAGGCAGGATCAGCTCTGCCAGGGATTCAATGAAGAGAGCACCGGGCTTTTAGCTATCCTTTCTCTATAGTGCACGGTATGGAGAGCACAGTGAGTTGTAGCTGAAGGCTGATAATATCTTTCACTTCTTGACAAAATAGAGCATCTTCTAGTTTATCGTGATCTGGTCTTTGGCATGCTGCACAAGCCTTCTGTTTCTGTTTAGCTGGAAACTTCTGTCATTGCTCTTCCAGAGAAACAAGTCCCTCTGAGAAATAATTGCTTTCACCTGGGAATGACCCATTTCCTGAGGGTGAATGACAAAGAGAGGGAACAGCACTGGGTGAAGATCAAATTTAAAATTTTAGATCTTGCATCCTGGGCCTGAAATGAATGCCTGGTATTTTGCCTGGCAGTGCTCGGTTCTCATCAACAAAGTAGCAGGGGTTCAGATATATCCTGTTGCTGATAATTAATCACTCTTCTGACCCATTATAAATAGATTTAACTTTGTAATCAGTGTGATCTTCAAGTATGTGGTAGATTTGAAAGTAATCCTGCTTTCCTGACTGTGATGTTGCTGTTCGCACTGCCTGTGAAAATAGCGTGGTTATTGCCGTGATCTCTGCTAGGACTCATTGCTACACTTCTGCAGGGTATCCACTAACAAGGCAGATACTCTATTTCCTGAATTGTCCTTTAAGGCTGCTTAAAGGTTTAGTTACTTGCATGACCTGTATTCAGTGATATAACACAGAACTTCCTTATCCTGTTTGCCAGATACAGTGTATAAAGCTTGTAAATAAACATGCATTTAATTTGCATAAATTATTAGCTTGCCAGAGAATTGTGATTTTTATCAAAGATTCTGTAATGAAAGTTTATTGTTGCAGAAATTGCTTGGGCAATCAGTCATGATGGTAAGTCTGCATATAGCTGGAATACTTACAAGTGTAATTTGTTGAAAACATTCATGTTAATTAGGGTCAAGTCACCATAAAAGATAGATTCCTCTATTGAATATCATTTATCAGTGAAATTAATGTAGGGAATAGGAAGGAGAAAAGCTTTTGACTTTACTCAAGTGCTTTCATAAAAACATCTGGCTAGAGAAGTAAACAAAACATCAAAATTTCTGTTGGCTTTGACAGTAAACGCTAATTATTTCACCAGGGTGCTACCTATTATTGACTACAAAGTACTATTAGGCAATGACAGATGTGTTTATTTCCCATATGCGAAGAAATGGATTGCTGCAGAGGCCAGTGATGCTACAGAAAAATTCTTGGACATCCCTTCAAAATGCAGGCCGGGTCAGCACAGGATTGTCACCGTCCCATGCCCTGAATGGTGCCCATTCTCAATTGCTGCCACACAGTTTCACAGAGGACAGAGGCTCCCCTATTTGCATTTTTACCGCGTTCCTGCTGCTTATGAAGGGAAGACTAAGGAATGAATGGGCATAGACTGCTGATTTATCCCCAAGTACAAGGCACATTGGCAGGATTATGGAGCTGGTGATGCTGCTACCTTACTGTCATACACATAAAAAAGAATTAGTAGCAGGCAAGAATGAAAATCTGTCTCATAATTTTCACCTTTTCCTCTTCAAACCTGTCCCAGATTTTGAAAGATCAGATAAAAGATTATGCTGCGGAATGCATACATTTACATACACGTATATACTTTCTATGCTTGACAAATTACTGTAACCAAGAGGGAATGAGCACACACAGCTCCGCTGCCATCACTGGAAGGTGCTCAGTCTGTCACAGGGCCAGGCCTGGAGCCATTTTTTTCCTTAAGCCTGTGAAAAAGCACACAAACAGAATTTTTCTGTATGTATTAATCATCTGAATATTTATAATTTAAATGTCAGCTGCATAAATTACTTTTCATGGATTAATGAAAATGAAACATGCTCTTTGTATTGGAAAGTACAAGCACAATACGTTCTCTATAATTTTTCTTCTAATTTTAAATCGTTTGGGTGACTATAGAATAGGTAAGGCCTCGGGACGTAAACGCCAGGTGTTTGTTTGGTGGAACCGGGATGACGGAGGAAGCGGTCATTTTTGCTCTTGTATTTGTAGGGCTGGGTCACTCTGGTACTCGGCAGTACCCAGGGAGGTGCTACCTTGTCCCCCAGAAGCTCAGCTTTTGTTTTCCTTTATTAAAGGATAAATCTGTATCTGGAATGGCTTCCAGAGAACTTAAAAAAACCTGCGCGCTGACAGTAACCCTCCTTGAGCTCTCTGCATGAATATGCTGCCAGCCCACTGTAATTAGGCTGGAAGTTGTGAACATTATTCCCTTTCATTTCTGTGAAGTATCATTTCAGACGGCCACTGGAGATAACGTAAGCACCAGCTCCATTCCCTCATTATCTCCTTATGTAGCACCAGCAGGAGGGATCACTTGCGCTAACAGCTTGCTCTCACGTCCCCTCGTGTCTTGTTTCGGCGCTATCAGCAGCGGGCAGCTGGGGAACACCTCCGTTTAGATACATCACCTCCCGGAGAAGCAGCCTGGCGTAGCTGCTCGGGCAGCGAAACCCCGCCGAGGCTGTATCTGCCGCCAACGCCAGCCCCGTGTGGGCCAGGCCTGGCTGCGGCGACTCGTGTGGGCAGACATTTCGGGCCGAAGCCCGTGTGCTCCCGTCCGTAGGGGATTGCCGCCTGGGAGGACGCCCCGCTCGCCGTGCTGTTTGAAGCCCTGGGGGCTCACCCCCGGGCACTCGGACCCCCCTGCACAGCGGCGGTGAGGCGCAGGCAACCTGTTGCAGCTCGGCCAGGCAGCGCTGTCAGGAGATGGAGGCCAAAGCCGGGGGACGAGGCCCGGCGGCCGCACGGAGCCCCTCGGGCAGCGTGAGCAGCCTCCTTCCCCGGGTGCCTGCCCAGAGGGACAGGTGACCGGGGGGAGCCTCGCCTCAGTCCCCATGCTGGGGGGGGGGCAGAAGAGGGGTGCATATGTGGGGGTGTCACCTTAAAGACGGCACCCTGCCCTTCCCCCACAGCCCGACCCAGGAAGCGCAGCCGGCGGCCGCGCAGCGCCCAAGTGTGTCCCTGCCGGCTCCCCTCCCCCGCGCCTCGCCCGCCGGCGGACTACGCTTCCCAGAAGCCCCGCGGGGCGGGGCGGCCGGCCCGGCTCGCCTCGCCCCCGCCCTGCCTCCGCCGCCCGGCATCACGGCCCCTGTAGTCTCCGCCCGCTCCCCGCGCCCTTCCCCGCGCCGGGCCCCGGCGGCGGCGAAGACTGCCGTTCCCGGGTGGCCCTGCGGCGCCGCGCCTGCGCCGTTAGCGTGGAAGTGCGAGGGGCCGTTGCGTTGCGGGCAACGGCTAAGGCAGCGAAGAGGCAGTAAGCGGCGGCGCCGGCGGCTTCCGCGTTTGCCGGGGGGGCAGGCGGGGGTGGGGGCGCGGAGCGGCGGCGGCGGCGGCAGGGCGCTCGGTGGATGGGCGGTTGGCGGGCGGCACCGGCGGCGGCATCTGTCAGGCGCCGGCCGTTCGCCGGGGCGCAGGGGATGAGCCTGTGAGGGCGGAGGAGCGCGGGTGGGGGTGAAGCCCGGCCAGAGCGGAGCGATGTCTCAGCCTCAGCAGCAGCAACAGCCGCCGCCGCCGCCGCCGCCGTCTCCTCAGCAGCAGCCGCAGCCGCCGCCTCCGGCCGCCTCCAAGAAGCGGGACCGGCGCATCTTCTCGGGCACCTGCCCCGACCCCAAATGCCAGGCGCGGCTCTTCTTCCCGGCCCACGGGCCGCAGAGCAGCGGCAGCATCGAGTGCACGGACTGCGGGCAGCGCCACGAGCAGCGGCAGCTGCTGGCCGTGGAGGAGGTGACGGACCCCGACCTGGTGCTGCACAACCTGCTGCGAAACGCGCTGCTGGGCGTCAGCGGCGCCGGCCCGCCCCGCAGGAACACCGAGCTCGTCAAAGTCATGGGCCTCTCCAACTACCACTGCAAGCTCCTGGCCCCCATCCTGGCCCGCTACGGTATGGATAAGCAGACGGGCAAAGCCAAGCTCCTCACGGAGATGAACCAGGGAGACATCTTTGACTGCTCCCTCTTGGGTGACCGCGCCTTTCTCATCGAGCCGGAGCACGTTGAAACCATCGGTTACGGAAAGGACCGCTCTGGCAGCCTCATCTACCTGCACGACACCCTGGAAGACATCAAGAAGGCCAACAACAGTCAGGAGTGCCTCATTCCTGTCCACGTGGATGGAGATGGCCACTGCCTCGTCCACGCAGTCTCGCGGGCGCTTGTTGGCAGGGAACTGTTCTGGCATGCTCTGCGAGAGAATCTAAAGAAGCATTTTGAGGAGAATCTGAGTCACTACAAGGCGCTTTTCCATGACTTTATTGATGCAGCAGAGTGGGAGGACATCATCAACGAATGTGACCCTTTGTTTGTTCCTCCAGAAGGTGTGCCAATGGGCCTTAGGAACATTCACATCTTTGGTCTGGCCAACGTGCTTCACCGGCCTATCATCCTGTTAGACTCCTTGAGCGGAATGCGAAGCTCCGGAGATTATTCAGCGACATTCCTCCCTGGTCTGGTACCTCTAGAAAAATGCATGGGAAAAGATGGCATGTTGAACAAGCCGATCTGCATTGCGTGGAGTAGCTCAGGACGTAACCATTATATTCCTCTAGTTGGAATTAAAGGTGCTGCTTTACCTAAACTGCCTAGGAAGCTACTTCCTAAAGCCTGGGGAGTTCCTCAAGACCTCATCAAAAAGTACATCAAGTTAGAGGAGGATGGTGGTTGTGTTATTGGAGGAGACAGAAGTTTGCAAGATAAGTACTTGATGAGGCTTGTTGCTGCAATGGAGGAGGTTTTCATGAGTAAGCACGGTATCCATCCCAGTCTTGTAGCTGATGTACATCAGTATTTCTACAGAAGGACTGGTGTAATAGGAGTCCAGCCTGAAGAAGTCACTGCAGCTGCCAAAAAAGCAGTGATGGACAACCGCCTTCACAGGTGCCTCATCTGCGGCGCCCTTTCAGAGCATCACGTTCCTCCAGAGTGGCTGGCTCCTGGGGGGAAGCTCTATAACCTGGCAAAAAGTACCCACGGCCAGCTAAGGCCCGACAAAAATTACAGTTTTCCCCTGAACAGTTTGGTGTGTTCTTACAACCCCACAAAGGATGTGCTGGTACCAGACTATAGCCTGAGTAGTTTGACTGCTTGTAACTGGTGTCATGGTAACTTAGTGCGTCGTGTCAGAGAAGATGGATCTGTTTCGTATTTGGATGGAGACAGAACCAATACTAGGTCTACAGGTGGCAAATGTGGCTGTGGATTCAAGCACTACTGGGAAGGTAAAGAATACGATAATCTCCCTGAAGCTTTTCCTATTACTCTAGAGTGGGGTGGAAGAGTGGTGAGAGAGACAGTCTACTGGTTCCAGTATGAAAGCAACACATCTCTGAACAGCAATGTGTATGATGTCGCCATGAAACTTGTTACCAAGCACTTCCCTGGTGAATTTGGTAGTGAGATTCTTGTTCAGAAAGTTGTCAACACAATACTGCATCAAACTGCCAAAAAGAACCCTGATGATTATACCCCTGTAAATATCGATGGTGCTCACGCCCAAAGAGCTGATGATGTCCAGCAAGGACAAGAGTTAGAGTCGCAACTTCCAACCAAAATTATTTTGACTGGGCAGAAGACAAAAACTTTGCACAAGGAGGAGCTGAATATGAGCAAAGCTGAAAGAACTATTCAGCAGAACATTGCAGACCAGGCTTCTGTAATGCAAAAACGGAAAAGTGAAAAATTGAAACAAGAGCATAAAGGGCAACCTAGGACTGTTTCTCCTGGGGCCGTTCGCGAGGGGCCATCATCTGCACCTGCTACACCAACAAAAACCCCGTATTCTCCAACATCTACAAAAGAAAAGAAAATTCGAATAACCACAAATGATGGGAGGCAGTCAATGCTTACCCTAAAGTGCACTACCACCTTCTTAGAACTACAGGAAAGCATAGCGAGAGAATTTAATATTCCTCCGTATTTGCAATGTATTCGCTATGGCTTTCCTCCTAAAGAGCTGCTGCCTCCCAAAGAAGGCATGGAAAATGAGCCCGTTCCTTTGCAACATGGTGACAGGATTGCGATAGAAATACTGAAAGGTAAGGAGGATGGCAGGCAGTCTGCTTCAGCACACTCGGCCCATGCCGTGAAGCATGAAGATGTTGCTGTGACTAGTAAAATCTCATCGAAGGAACTGCAAGAGCAAGTCGATAAGGAGATGTATTCTCTCTGTCTTCTAGCAACACTAATGGGTAAGGCTGACTTCAAGTTATACTTTAAAATGGTATTTTTAAGTAGAAGATAACATTTTACAAACTGTAGTTACATACATATCTCTTTTTTTTTTTTTCCCCCCTCCCCTCTTCTGTAACCATGGAGAAGGTTAGTTCCTTTATTCCTCTATTAGGAGAACATTTAACGTGCTGTCAGTGATTTGTTGAGTGTTAAAAATGTGTATATGAGATACTTGTTCTTTCTTTGCTAAAAAGTCCTCTTTTTAAAAATTGCTACTTAGAAGTTGTTGCATTTCCTCTTCTGTCTGTCTCTCTATCTGTTTTTCCTGTCTCTCATTAGGCACACATGTGACGTGTATGTGTGTGAGCTACATGCTCTCTTTTTTTCCTACATCTCCCTCAGGCTTCAGGAAATAAATTCAGAGCAGAAGTGAGAAGGGGACGCTGAATGTCTGCTCATTGGAAGTTTGAGGACCAAGCTGTCACCTTTGTAGTAGGATAAAGTCCTGGCATTTCTCCCCACAGGAAGTTGTGTTGTTTTAAGCAAATCAACACAGCATTGTATCCTGAGCTAATCTGCTAATTTGAAGTGCAAATCTGGTCTTTTTAAAGAGCTGTGAAAAGTAGTATTTCAGAATGTAGGCAGAGGAAAAACTGAAAGAAGCTAAACACAGGCTTGAATCCCAAAGGTGGACATCGGGTTGCAAAGCTATGCTTGTAAATCGTCAGTCATATAAATCTGACTAACTGTTAATAGTTGAAGACGAAAGGACTTTACTCAGGTGCCTGTGGTTTTTATTTTCATATTTGGACTCAGGAGACTTGGACCTTCATTTGTGTACTTTCTTCATCAGGTTTGACAGTTCTTGCTGCTTACTGGCAGGAAGTAGAACAGTAATTATCATACATTTCGCTCTATGAACCAGTTGAATAGTAATGTTTACAGGTTTTTTTTGTGGGAGCCTTCCCTTTTGCTGGAGGGATTTGGCGTGGCTGAAGCATGTGATGTTTCAGAAACGAAACAATTACATAATCACAGAGTGGTATGTCAGAAGTTCATCGTGCAGAACTTTGATTCCTTTCCAAGCCTGATTGTGTACTCCCGTGTCTCTTGCAAGATATCATGCTGAATCACTAGCCACCTTGTCACACTGACATTTACACCGCAGTTCCAAAATGCAGGAAAACGTTAGGTTTAAAAGCTGTCTTAATTTTGAGATGAAGCTTAAAAGAGTGCTTTCCAGTTTTGAGGAAATACTGCTGAAAATGTAGTTACTGGCTTACAAAAAATTTGGAGGTGCTTTAAAAGTATCTCAGTGACTTCAGCATTAAGGTGTCTCATTTTTTTTACAAGTGTTTATCTATAAACTGTGAGCTGATCTTGTATTCAAGAATCAATTTTTGTCTTTGACTCTCATTGCTGTTAGACTCTGCTTTCGAAGCACAGGTTAGAATAGAATTTACCTCACCCTTCTCCGGCTGCATCCATTTTGCATGACTAATAGAAGTAAAAGTGTCAGCAAATGATAAACCAACCAGTTATAACAACTTACGCAGCTACTGAATAATTCATTTCCCTTCAAAGATACTTGTGGAAAAAATCTAGACAGTTGACTACTTAGAATTGTGATTTTTCAATGCGGAAACAAACTCTAAGAAACTTCTTAAGTCCTTGCACTTTCTTAAGAGCGTTGGGGTGGCAGTTCCTCGAGGTGGTATATTCAGCCTTTCTGGGACAAGAAGCCTCAGTGCTTCTCAATTACGTTTTTGTACTGCTAAAAACCAATGCTGCAAAGTTCTGAGAGTCAGCTTATCCTGCGTGCTCTTGCTGTAACTTTGTTCTGCTAAAAGCATTCATCTAATACAGTCAGATTAGAATGTGTAGAGGGGAGATGCTATTGAAATAGTTCTCTGGGCCAGACACGCTTTGCTTCCCCCCCCCCCCCCCCGCCAATGCCCATGGTGAAAGTGTGTCTTCAAACATCTATAACTATGCATTCTGGATGCTTAAAAGCTTTTCTTTCATACAGGGTCTCCTGTAGGCTGACTTGATGCTTCTTTCATATTTCAGTTACTAGAATTTTTCTTTTCTGGTCTCAGCTAGTTGACTTATTAAAATTTTAGACCATGTTCTTTATTTTTTATGTATATAACTTAAAAATAAGCCTTGGGAAATTAGATACTGTAATTTCTGGACTACTTAGCTTTACAAAAAATCATGCATAATATGTTTTCTCCCCTATTTTTGTTTAGCTCAAAATACAGAATTCTATAAGGAAATGACTAAAGGAATTTTAATTTTACATTAATATAGTTAAACCATTGTATTTTTAAACTGATTTTACATACACTCATGCAGAAGCACTCTGGATACATGCAAGCCAAGTATGACTCTGTTTGGATTGGTTTGTTTTGCACTGATGAATTTGCCAGTGCACAAGAAATCAAAATAGCCAGGTTTAAATTAAATGTATTAATTCATACCAGGATTTGCTTGGATTTAAACAGCTTGTTTTTAAGCCAACTCTAGTTCCCTGTAACCTATGTTTATCAACTAAGCTTTTGGTTTGTTTTGCACTTCTGTGCATCCTCTCTGCTGTACAAAGTGATGGTCTTGGGCTTCCACTGGCGTAGGTTAGTCTGTACCTGCTCCTTTTCAGCAGTGTATGAGGCATGCTTGTGGGTAGGATAGTCTTCATTTATTGCCATACCTTAATGTTGCGGGGCTGAGGTCTGGTCTGAGGGAATGTGTGCTGGAGTGGGAATAGTGCAGAGAACATCATCTCTTTGATAAACGTAGTGTCTTGAGGGGGTTTTTAATCTAACTAAATGATCACCCAAATTAACTTGTGACCTATCAACATCTCACTCCCATGGTAAACAAAACCAAAACAAACAGTAAAACCCAACTAGCAACAAAAATGTGCAAACCTCAAATGTAGGTTAGTTGAATCACACACACTAGTTCTTCTGATCTGGGAAAGTCCAGTTGTAATTGTGGTTTCTTTTGGTGTTCCAGTCTGAGATCTCTTTATCAAAACAGCATGATTAGCTTGTATTTCTTTCAGTGGCTGATGCTTTTGTTTTGTGAGCCCTGCTCTCCATACTTTTCTGCATGTAGTCCTTGTTAGTGTTGCATAAAAGGCTATCTAAACAATGATGCTTCTCTGGTGCAAGGCTTGAAAAACCATGCATGGGGGGAATAGGGAATCTTTCCTTGGAGAATGCCACTAATGTGTAAAACTGGGCTTCTTTTAAAAGCCTGGTGGTTGTCTTGTGGAAGGGAATCCTTCAAATAAGAATGGATTGCTAGATGCAGCAGTATAGGAGTCCTCACTATGGAGTCAGCCACTGCGTGGCTGCTGGCTGTGGCCTCCCCAAGCTTCAGTAGACTGACGAGTGTGGTCTGTTACTTATCAGTGTAGTGGTTATTTTGATTCCTGTGGGCAATATTTAAACCATCAGGAAGACTTCAGCTTGCTGCTGCTCGGGGGGGAAAATGAAGAGCCACAGCAGTGATACTCTGGAGCCATTGTGTATCGGGATGTCTATTTCAAAATGTAAATGAGAACAGGGATGCAGGGCAGAAGTGAACACCTTTTGAAGTAGCAAAAATGTGAGAGAGAGTGTTAGCAGCAGTAATTGTCCTCACTCCATGCAGCTGTTTGAAGAAGAGGGAAAGTGGTGGCAATAGTGGGGAAGAAAAGAGAATGCTCCTTTTAAATTTTTCTTTTTTTAATTTTTTTTAGTGGGTCAGTGAGAGCTGGAGAAGAGTTTCAAATTTATTAGCAAGTCAGTAGAGAGAACTTATCAGGATAAAGTCAAAGACAAGACCTCCTTCTTCAATAGATCATGGAAAATAAGAAAGATGAGTAGTTGGTTTTACTTGGGTGTTCTTGCTAGGAGGTGAAGGCCAAACCTGAGCTTGATGTGCAAATGAATGCAATGAACCAGAGCATATATGGTTCAAGGGGATGCATTTAAAATTAATCAGATTGTGTAGGTCTCCTGTCTTTAAAATGTCTAAAGACAAAACAGGATGAAGATGCACTGTACCTTTTTATAGAGAATGGGAACTTGAATAGCACCTGAAGAGCAGAGAATCCTTCTGGTGGGGGGACAGATGAGCAGGGGAGCGTACGGAGTCCTGTGCCTGTCGGGGAAGGGAAACAGAAAAGGTGGAGAGTGGCTTGAAGTGTTTCAAAGCATAATGTAGCACATAGTGCTGCTGTCACGAGGGTGAAACATTTTCTCACCTGAGGCAGGTGGGATAGGAGAGTAGTCACGGGTACACTGTAGGATGTGCAGTAAAGAAATGCAAGGAGGGATTTAGATGTGCCTTATATTTAGTATGTGGAAGCTATTAAAAATAACTTTTTACTTTTATTTTGCTCTTAACAGCATACAAAGAAGTAATATTTTACAGCCTCACACATTCCAGCTATCTCTATTCTAAGTAGTAAGTGCATCCAGTTAACTTTAGTTGATGATTTACATTCTCCAATTTTAACAGAAGATTGAGAGACATGGTTATTGAGATTTTGATGCCTAAAGAAGGGTGCAATTTCTATTTGTATCTCAGTATGTTCCCTGAATGTTTGATATGAAGCAGGAAAAGCAATTTTTTCTGAAAATGTATATGTGCAGTAGTTGTTTCTGTGTCAGGAGAATGGAATTTGTCAGTGCTTTTTCTTGGCGCTACTTCGACAGCTACATCACACGTCACTTCTCTGAAGCAGGTAAGTGGTTGGTAAAATGAGGAAAAGGGTATAGGTAAGAATGCAGATCTGAACTGATTTAGCAGGTGCTTTAGGCCACTGATATTCTGTCATTGTAGCCCAATTTTTCTGCTCTTTATATTCCTTTCCTTACATAGTCTAGGGTTTTTTTTTCCCCTCTCAGCGGCATTTAAAGCTGTCACATTTCAATGCCATTTTTGGCATCTTTGAAAAATGCCAGTTACACAGGACTGCTGGGGCCTTACAGTTGGTATTTTGTTTCTAACTCTCAAGAAAAGCAAGGTACAGACACAGCTTGTACACAGCTGCTTGTGTGGACATTTGTATCTCAGATACAGTATAAAGTCTGCTGTATGGCAGCTGTGAAATTGAGATCTGATTTTTGAGAAGGTGTAGGGATATAGAATTAAGGTTTTAATGTGCAAGGGTATGTGCTTTAATTTTGGAAGTGTGTTAGTCATTTCCTAGTTTTTTGTTGAAAGCATGGGTAGGAGGGGAATGGAGACTCATGTGTAGGGCCTGGCAAAGAACCAGGAGCTGCAGCTTGGATCAAATCAAATTTGGGAACCTTTGTACTAGAACATGTAGGATATTTGACTGCAGACGATGGTATGTTTTCCTGAAAGTTTCTCAATGTCCTGGACTCCTGTTCTGTAAATTTGCAATAAAAATTCAAATTCTTAATTGCATAGAAAAGAGTGAGGATTCAGCTTTTAATTTAAGGAGTTACATTTTCAGCCATTGTCTATAATGTTAAAATAGGTCTGTTTAATTCTAATGATTGTGTTTGATTTTTACAGGAGAAGATGTTTGGTCTTACGCAAAGGGGCTTCCTCAGTTGTTTCAGCAGGGTGGAGTATTCTACAGCATAATGAAGAAAACCACAGGTATTTTTGGGTTTTGTTTTTATCCCTTCCTTCCTCTGTTTTCAAATCTTTAACATTGTAAATTGGTATTGAGTCACTTGTAAGCATAAATACATTTTTATTTTATTACTGTGGTACCTTTTCATTTTCATAATATTGTAGAACTCCTTATGCTCCCTCAGAGAGCCTAAGACTAGGGAATCTGACTAAGACTAGTTCATTCGACTTAAATCTCTTCTTTTCTGAAATTTTCTCTACAATCATAAATCTCCATTTAAACTTCCTGAATTGTACAAACAACTTCAATAACTCAACTGATTTTTTTAAATTATTTTTAATTTTTTTTTTCTGGAAAGATCAAACAAAGAGAAGATCATAGGACCTGTTCCTGTTATACTTTAAAACGCTTGTTGGATAAGCAGTTTATCTTTCTAGTGTGCTTCTTAGTAGATATTTTATACAGGGGTACTGCAGGTTTTAAATTTAAATGGTTGGTTAAATTTGTCTTTCATATTCCTAAGATTGTTGTTCAAAAGCAAAGCTATCCCATCCCTTTCTTGCATTGATAAATGTCGCATCTTGGACTATATGCTGAATAACCAAGCAAGTAATTAGACTATATTTGATTTTTAGATGGCCTTACAAATACTACCTACAAAGAATAACATGTGTTTCTTTAGAGAAGAAAGTACTATTAAGTTATTTTCTCTCATTTAAAGTTTATTTTCTTATATACTCAATGCCCACTACCCCTCACATTAGCCCAGGTAATAGAATTATCATGCAAGTGTCCTATAGCAGATCTGTTTCCTTTTAGTTTTCTTTCTTTTACTATGCTTGTACAGTAAAGACTGGTGTATTGTTCGTGGCAAGTGAATTAGCTTAAACAGTACCTGAGGGAAAGGACATTTTGGACTGATTAATGACTAGCCAGACTTGAGAACCTGAAATTAATCCAAGGGATTTGAATCCAGCTGGTCATTAACTCACAGAAAATGCCTGACTTAAAAGTCATTTTTGCCAACTGACAATGTAAGAACGAAGGCCGTGGGAGATGATATTCTGTATGTGAACATTATTGCATTTCTGTGTGTCCAGGTATTTTAAACTACCTTGGTAGGCAAAATTACTATTTCAGCATTAACATACTTGTATGATTTTAACATTTTATGAACTACTAAATTTCCACAGTAAACAATTCCAGTGTGCAACAATCTATATTTTTTTTTTCACTTAAAGAAGCTCCTTACCTATTTGTAATATTTTAATTAATGTAATAATGCAACTGTTATACTGGACCTTTGGAACAAAGCTTTCTATCAAGTGTATGTACTGTTACTCAATTGAAATTTGATTTAGTAGATCTTGTTTAAGATGTTATTCTGAGATTTTAGGATTGCAATTTCAGGGGCAGTTTTGGTCTATCATAGAAGCTGTTACAGCTCTCTCTTTTGCAAATGAAGGTTGAGCTGGTAAATTATGTAGTTAAAATATGATCTTCAGGCTAAGTTAGATGGATAGATGTTTGGAGTTAAATTTTGTTCTGTGTGTGTTTTGGCTGTTTGGTTATTGGTTCCCATGGATATGTCAAGAAAGGAGCTACATGTCTCAAGTTCTCGAAATAAAATCTCATCTGTAGATTCTCTTCAACTGTAAAAGTGTGTGAATCAGAAGCTGTGGAGGGTGAGTGAGATTGGTTAGTTGGTTCATCAGTATAAAAACAATTTAAGAACGTTTCAAATTGAGTGACCTTTTTATTGATGCCCAGAATACTTGTTTTGACTGCATTGTATTTGATAACACAGAAATAGGATTTGCTGCTTGCATTTCTTCCCCTCTGCATAATTTCTGATGTTTTTCTTCAAGAATTGTAAGAGAATATGAGGAAAAATCCCATTAATTCCTGGCACTTTTTAAAAAGTGTTTTTTTTTATTGTAGCTCTCCTTGTGTAGCTGATAGAACTGACGTGAAAAGAGTTGTTGCAGCCAAGTTTTCATCTGCAGATCTCTTTTAACTCACAGAAAGCCATTGTCACTAAAGTGATACCTTACTGCTTTTACCACAACCTGTATGGGACAAGAGTTGAAAGAGTTATTTTGTATTTTATGATGATAACCTGATGATAAACCCGATGTTGCCCATTTTTGACACAGAGCAGCTTCAGAACTTAAATTTGTCTACTGAACTCTCAATTTTAGCAGACAGGTCAAATTGTAAGTGGGACAATGAAACAAACAGCAGATCAAAAATATTTTTGTTTTGTAAAGTAGTATTGTACTACTACTACATTATGCCTCATGTTTGTTTTGTAAAGGTTAGTAGTGATAATCTCCAGGACTACTAAATATAGTAAGCTTGCAACACTTTTGTTTATCTAGCAACACTTCCTCTCTGAGAAGATGACAAACAGCAAATTTGAAATTCCTCAGGCTTATCAGCAGTTGTACACCCTGAAATGCTACTACAATTCTAACTAGTATGGAAGTGGTCTTAAATAGTACTTCTCCAGATAGACAGTGATTTGAAATGTGCTCTTCGGCAGTTTTCTGGGTCTTTTTGGTTGGCTGGTTGGTTCGTTTTGGCGCGGGGGCGGGTGGTGGTAGTGATGGGGTTTGGCTTGCTTTGTGTTCCTGCAAGCATATACTATTTCTTTAACTTCTGTTGTATTAGAACTGCAAATCCCAGCAAGCTGGTTATTTTATCTAGTAATACTACAGTCCTGCTCTTGATGAGAATCACCATAGAAGGCAGCAGCATCTTAGGGGTATACTGTGATTGCTATTGTATGGCATACAAGCCTAAATTGTTTTTCTCCCACAGCAGTAAGTTTCAGTGTGTTTGTTTTTACATACTTGATGCAGTAAGTTTAAATACAATAATTACTGTGTATTCAGAGCATGCCTTAAAATATGTTAGCACTTTGAATAACTTTTTCTATCTTTATAGGTTTGGCTGATGGCAAGCACTGTACTTTTCCTCATCTGCCTGGTAAAAACTTTGTGTACAATGCAGCAGAAGACAGATTAGAGCTGTGTGTGGATGCTGCGGGGCACTTTCCTATTGGTCCTGACGTTGAAGAGTTGGTTAAAGAGGCCTTAAGTCAAGTGCGAGCAGAAGCTACTTCAAGAAGCAGGGAAGCAAGTCCTTCACATGGAATGCTGAAGCTGGGTAGTGGTGGAGTAGTGAAAAAGAGATCTGAACAACTACATAACATAACTGCATTTCAAGGAAAGGGCCATTCCCTAGGAACTGCATCTAGTAGTCAACAGCATGATCAAAGAGCCAGGGAAACACCACTTTTGAGAAAGCATAGCACAGAAACGGACTTCAGTCCTTCTGCTAAAATTGAGCCTTCTGTATTCACAGCTGCTTCTGGTAACAGTGAGCTTATCCGAATTGCTCCAGGAGTTGTGACAATGAGAGACAGCAGGCAGCTTGACCCCACTTTGATTGAGGCACAGAGAAAAAAGTTGCAGGAAATGGTCTCTTCTATTCAGGCTTCAATGGATAGACATTTGCGGGATCAGAATACAGAGCAGTCAGCATCAGTTGATCTATCTCAAAGAAAAGTAGAGGCAGTGAGTTCAACTGCTAAAACTGGGAGCTTTCAGGCTGGCTTACCCGAACCATTTCCTGCACCAGGTGGTACTGAACACTTGAATACCGAATCAACTGATGGTAACATGGTGAATTCTGTGGGAACAACATTCCCTGCAAGGTCTAAAGCACAAAAGGGAAATTCTGTTGAGGAGCTTGAGGAGATGGATAGTCAAGATGCAGGAATCACTAATGCAACTGAGCCAATGGATCACTCTTGATAGGTTAAAATCTAATAAGGGTAGAAGAAATTACTGTTAAAATGTAATGTTTATTGGCTGGGCCACACAAAGTGATTAGTTATTAAATCTTGTATGTATGTCAAAGATTATATCATCTTATTCAGTGCATGATAAGCAAGTGTGTGATTGGCAATAGCTTTCAATATTACCATACTGCTGCCCAGGCTGGCTCTGTTACCTGTAAATTAGTTATTAGGAAATGCACTGAGATGAATATCTGCTGTAAATGTGGGTTCTTGAAAATTCTTTGTAATTTTTAATTCCTTAAAAGTCTTAAAATTTAAGCCCATGCAAGGTTCTTACCATGCTAGTTTAAGGTTACTGGAAAGGCTAGAACAGGCAAAACTAGAAATGTGACAAAGTTAATCCTGTCCCAGGTACTTAATTCCACTCAGAAATACACTATAAACATGAATTATACATAAATTTCAAAGAGCCACGGAAACTAAACTTCTGCTAAATTTGATAATGCAGCATATACAGTACTTCAATTACACTGTGCTGGCACTTCCTCCCATTTAAAAACTTTTTCATTCATACAGCTGTATACGCTTGTCAGAAATCTTGGAATAAGTGTAACTTTAGTAAACTCTCTAATTTCTGCATATTGTCAGTTTAAGCAAGTTAGGAAAAAGGCTACATAGTGTATGATGAAGATAAAGTGAATGTGGTGTGGTTATGCATGGCTGTCTGAGCCAACACAACCATTTTGGTGCTCTGTTAGTAAGTGATAGCATGTTTTTATTTCCTCCCAAATACCGAGCTGGTCAGATGTTGTGCAACTACAGGAGAGAAGGAGTTGGCAATTGCAAGAAACAACAAATGTTCAATGGAAAATCCATTTCTTTTCTAAAAAAGACATTGATTACTAGCATTGGTTAGTAATGGCAAAAATTAAATAACAGCTGTCCTCCTCAGAGCAAATTAACAATTTATTGGAAGGAAATGACTCTAACATACATTATCCTAAAGTGTTCAGTGATAATTGAGCTTTTGGAAACTCACTGTTTACTCCATGGAAACCAGGAATACATGCTGTTTCAGTGTCTATAAAGCCTGCCCACCTCTATTAGCCTCACTTCAGTTTGTGATGCAGATTTCCCTGCGTCAGTGATAATATAGCTGGTATCCACTTAAGTAGCATATTCATCAGACCTGCAGTGCTAGTTCTTGAGAAGCAGCCATTGTGCTTGCTCCCTAAGGATGGAATGTGTATCTGATACTGCACTTTGCTTCCTATCTCCATAGTCATATTTAAGTGCACTATTATTGCTTCCTCTAATGGTAAAATAACATTGAATGGACGAAAGATGTTAATACAGCTTCAAAGGAATTAAGAGCATTTAAATATTGAAGTCTGTGTTTGTGCACATGTGGGTTTTTACCAGTTCACAAATGTTGTTTGTATTGTATATGTTTGTATTCGGAAAAGTCTCCTCACTTTTTACATTTCTAATCACTTAAACAGTTCTAAGCATTAGTATGATAAAAAGTCCCAGGAGGGAGGATTTATTTTTGTATGTAAAAAGTAACTGAAGCAAGTCACTTAAAGAATAGCCCCTGTTTTGTCAAAGTAAATTAAAATGCCTCTGTTGGTTAACTTTTTATGTAGAGGGAATAAATATTTTATGATTTAGTACACTACTTATAGGTAAAAAATAAGAATCGCCTTTTCACAAATAAATGAAAAATTTTAAGATATCAAGGTGCTAACCTGTAAGTTAGCAATTTGGAAGCTTGGAATGTATGAAGTAATTTGGCTCACCAGAACTGACCTTGCTGATGCACTGATTAACTGGCAGGGCTTATTCAATGAGAAACAGGATGCACATGCAGCAGCTGGAAGCCTGCCAGGACTTCTGAAAACATTTAGGCTCCCATGAATCAGTCTAGCTGTCTGAAAGCTACTTCTATATAGAAAATGTTGAGTAGAGGCTTGTGCTTTGTCACAGTGTGATGTTTAGAAAAGTATAGCAGTGGCATGTTCCTGGGAAGGAGTTCAAGTCAGGAGAGGCTGAGGGGGAGGAATCTCCTGGATCTCTTCCATTTTAGACAAGGTGACCATCACTTAGACATTTTTAACATTTTCTTTAGAAAAAAGAAGTCTTCCTCGGCTGAAAAAAAACCACAGGCAGTGTATATAAGAGAATTCTAAGTTTGAAATAAATTAAAATATTTATTGCACATCATCCTTATTTCAAGGGAAGTTGCTTACTACTTTCATGCCTTTCTGGTAAGACTACAGAAGTTTGTGTGCCTTTTACTGTGTAAAGAGGAAGGCTTGGTTTAATTTTGACACACTTCCCATTTCAGCAGTAATTTGACATTTTCCTTCTTACCTAAATAGACATAGACACAGATAATAGCTCTGTTTGATTCACCCTTAGGGTCATCTTGGGTCCACTCAAGTCATGTAGATCAGAACTCTCCAGTTCCCAAAACAAAATGGTCTCAAAAAGGAATGGTAAAGTGGTGTCAAAATCACAAGATCTGTTGATGTGAATTCCTCTGGTGTAAAGCAGGATTGTGCATATTTCTTTGCGGTGTTCTTATTTCACGTAGCTTTCTCATGCATTTAAATATCAGTGTTTTTGAGAAAGACGGCTTTTGATACTCTCAAGTGAAGCTAAACTTCATCTACATGCCGGTGAGATGTGTAACTGTACAGGAGAAGTGAAATAAAGAACACTGAAGTGTAAGTTTTGAAGAGACGTTTCATTTGATTGCTAGCAGTGGGTGCAAATGTAAGTCGAGGCAAATCCGTGTGCCTGTCTTAGGAGCACCCATGTGCTTGTTAGATCTGCCTGTTCGAGTCAGGGAAATGGTGGCGGGGTACAAGGGCAGGGAAGGTGTTGAGACGTTGTGGGTGTGAAGCCCTGTCAGTAGGGCTTCTCAAATGAGGTGAAGAGTGTCCCTTTCTCAACAAACCCCCAACTTTTTGCTACTGAATCGCCTCTGGACTTAGACTGTGGTTCTAAATTATTTTTGAGTACCTGCCTTGATTACTTTCTTGTCTAGGGGCCAACCACCTTCTACACAGTGTCTCATGGCAAACAAGACAAATTATTTGGAAATCCTAAACTTTACTATGGCTTAGTATGTATAAGCTAAATGAGAGATGATTACTGATAATACAGGCCCAGTAAAAAAAAAAAAAAAAAAGAGAATTAACTAGATTGCTGATGAGCATATGGGAAACCTCAGGAGAACAGATCAGTTTTCCAGGCAAATGCAAGATTTTTACTACTTCACGTGGCTGGCTGCTTAGTAAGGTTAACTTTTTGATATTGCTGTTTCTCTGTGAATTGTTTGCATTTCAGTGAGGGAAAATAAATAACAGCTTTTCAAATGAAATCATATAAATGTATTTGGGATATCTTCACTGTTACAGTCACAAAACGGCAATGTATATTGTTGGTTTTGTGAATCCCATATAGTTTACTAGTCTTCTTATAGATAGAAAATGTGAGCTCGACGCTGCCTCCAACAGAATGCTCTAGCAGCATCACAGAGGCACGGTGCCACGAGGCTGTATGCTAACAACCCTCTACAGCAGGCATACTTTCAAGACCAAAATGCTTAATTTACAGTCTTTCAGAAAGTAGAATCTATTGTCGCCATCACAAGGTTAGCAGAGTTGCTTGCTACTTTTTCAATGCGCTGAAAATGCCAGGTAATAAAAGTCATAGTGTGCTTACAACTGGGAGAGCGATGCTTGATCTGAAATGTATGAAATATGAATGATTTAAGAAGATGCCACTGTTATCTCTACATTTGTTTGGCTCCCATTTTCAAGTAGCAAAATCTACATGCTTTTGTAAAATAATAATAATAATATGAAGTTGATCCTTCTGTTAAAAAAAACACAACAGTAAGTGGTTTCTTTGTTTTGCTTGTGGATATCAGTTTAGCTTCTTAAAATTGAAGAAGTTGCTTAAGATCTTTAGAATGCAGGATTCCCTCTGAGCCCTTATGCCTGCGGTTGAGCAATAAAAGGTTGAAACAAGAGTGGTATTTTCAGAATTATTTTACGTTTAATGAGGATTATTGCCAAGAAATGAAAGAGTGCACTTTTAGGAGGGAATGCTATTTAAAATGTATAAATAAGAATTAAAATAGTGTATATATTTAGAAAACAAATCTTTTTAAACAGTAAGTGCTTTACATGTTGAATTAAAAATAAATTAGCATAGAAACTATACCATCTTCACAGTACTGGCTGTTATCCAGCACAGTTTGGTTTGTTTTATTTGTGATTGCTGTACTAATTATATTTGATTTTTTTATCTGTAATGTAACAATAGTGTATTATAACAGTATATAGTGTACTATACTACACTTCACTGTACAGTATTTGGAATTTTCTTTGATTGCTATATTAAAACTATAAGTTAAAACATCTGCTTTGGTTTTGTAAGGTGCAACTTTTATCTAGCCTTTCACACATTAGCCTGTTTAATTAACACCGATTTGGCTACAGAATGAATGAGTTCTAATTATATTAACTTTTGCATTCTACATATAAATTGCATTATACTTGCATACATGAATACTAGTACAGAAGTTGAAAAACTGGTATGAGTCTTAGAAAAGTAAACTCTGATGTCATGCATTTTGCTTTAGTTATGTTTTTGTTTAAAAGAAACTTTTTTGAAAGAAAAACTCTTTATGGAAAAGTTTTTTTGACCTCATACCTGTTCTGAATATTTCATTAAACACATCGGACCTTTGAATTTGAGAGATTTTTAAAAGAGGTTTTTATATATTTGAGACCAAAATCCGAGATCTGGGTCTTTTTTTCAAAGTTGTTGCCAAGAAGAAGCTGTAGAAAAACACTGACCAAGTCATACATGACATTTAAGATATCTTGCAATCTGTGGCTTGAAACACTGGTCAAAATGTATTTCAAAGCAAAATTTTAATGCATGCATGTAATATGCAAGAACAAATAGTATAATTTGGAAGAACTAGGCTTTTGAAAATTTGGCAATACTCAAAGATGAATTTAAGTAGTTGTCAATATGTTATCTCTGTGCTTTTTCCACCAGCTACATGTGGTACTTTGTTTCAAAAATTGGCTGTAATCATAACTTTTGAGCCTAAAAAGAAGTCATAAAACCCATCTGCAAAACTCCGTGTTACTTCTTCCTGTATTTATTGAAAGGCTTTAATTCAAAGTGTGCTAGCATTAAAGCATTCTTTAAAATGATGGGTGTAAATATATGGAGTTAATTTTGATTGTGTGTCATATCATGAAGAACTGAAAATTATCCTTCAGAAGATTTGTATTTCAAAGGCTTAAATGCTTAATGCTAAGCTAGAAATTTACTCATCTTTAGTAATGCAGTGTTTATAATCTGAGCCAAAACCAGTACTGAATGTGTGAAGCAACCAAGTTAAGAGTGCTTTCAAAGTGTTTTCATTTTTTCCTCTGCTATTAATTGTACAGCCTTAATATCTGCCTAAATTTTTTTATTTTACATGGGAGTTGTTGGGTTTAGGGTTTTTTTTTTCCTTAGGTATGTCCCTAACAAATCCGTTCTAACATCCCTGCAAAACCCCAGCTTCCTGCCAGAACAAGACCCCTCACAACATAATTTTCTCCCTAGGATCAGGGTGAGGGCGAACCATGGATGCTCATCAGCACATGTAGTGAGTTGCGGAAGGCGCTTTTGGTATTGCGAAGAGTCAATTCAAACACGTATATTGACTGAAAAGTTAATAGAAACTGTGTCGCTTTGCTTACTGTTGAGTGGAGTTCATTGAGGCTTTGATTTACGTTGGCTTCCACTGATTTGTGATGTTTTGAATATTTACTTCTTAATGACAGATAGGAAAAGTAATAGTGTTTGGATCCATAGTAGACTTGATGGCCAAGCTGACATTACGGAAACCTGGTTGCCACAACTGATTTGGAATGGGTTATTCTGATTTGAATTACTTAAACTGATGTACGCTGGGCGATTCTGAGCGCTCATTAATACCATCAAAGGCATGAGGCTTCAGTGTAAGCATGACCTCTGTTGCAGTAACTTGCAGACACTTTAAGAGGCTTCAGAAAAGACTATTATTCTCTGTTCTGTTAATGAAAGGCATTGATTTGATGATTAAGAGAGAGCTGCACAGACTTGTGTCTGGACTTCATCCACCTCTGGTTTTTTTAAATGACTACCTAATTTTGTTTTCTGCTGGAAATAATACTTCTAGTGGCTTGTCTTGCTGGTAGCAAATCTAATTTCACTTCTAAAGTGATCCTGTAGATCTGGACTGGGTCTGTGCTGTTTGGAAACTTGTATTCAATAAGTAAAAAATTAAAAGAAAGTTGGCAGGTGGAAGGAAGTTACCAGAAATTAGAAGAAGGTTTAGAAGGTGCTATGGTTCTTATTAGCCAATGGTCTGTGGAGCCTGGCTGTGTGACATGCACTGTCATTTCTTATAAACTTTGAAGGCACGGTTCAATCAACTTCTTTCAGAATAAGAAAACTTGATTTTATAGACTATTTTGTCAACTCAGTATATAAGATTTTCTTTAAAATGAAGCTTCTTTCAGATTGTCACGTTGTTGTATAAATGTAGAGAGATACTTGCCAGATGCTGCCTCCTAATCCTAACCTCTCTCTCCTTTGCCAATTGCATTTGCACAGACTCTGCAAATCCCAAAGAGGTCTCTTCTGATGTTGGGCTAGCTTTCCTGTTTGCTTGTCATCTGCTGTTTGGACTTATACACTGAACCATTTTTACCACAAATGTTTTTGTAAGCTTATTGTCTTCTGTTTATACTGCTGCTCTTACAGACAGTAAGGGGCAATAGATACATGATCCAATTTCACACAAATTAGACTGATAGAAATTAAAACCTTGTTTGGCTTCCTCTGAGATCCATATGTATGGGACAGAAAGGAATGAAGGGAGATTCCTAAGGGAGCAGGGGACTTGTGGGCATATTCAGGAGAGGGAAGAAGACACATAAGGATTTATCAATGATTCTAAAAATCACCTAGTAGTTCTGTAGGGCAACCATGTTTCATGTTGTTCCACCTCATCAGAGCTTTAGAAGCTGCAGTGGCTCACTCTAAATCTGGAGATTTCCCTGAGATCCACCTTTCTTTTCTCCTAGGAGCGAAAGCTGCCAAATACATGCTTTTCTACCCAGTGGGAGAGAAGGGGTGAGACCTCACCAGCTCTTGTCACATGATGGTGTAGGGTTTGTGGCAGTAAGAAGAAAGCCAAAACACACAGAAAAGGCAAGGGCCTAACTTAAAATTGCGGGGAATGAAGCCACTCCTATTTCTAACTATTTGTATGTTCAAATCTGCTCAAGTGTTGCTCAGTACATACCCGAGTCCTACATTTGAACATTGCACGTGCAAGAATACTACTTTTTCCTCCACTATGTCTTTCTTAAATTACAGTCCTTCTTGGCTTCCAAAGACAGATGCTGGAAATAACAATTATTTCTGTGGATAGCAGGAGGGATGCAGGAAATAAGGGTCAAGAGTACCTGCTTCCTTTTGCTTTCAAAATAAGAAAATTCAAGGCATGGTACAATGGAAGAAACTGAATACCAGTATTTATTTCTTTGCTCCCCCTGTTCCTCCTAACCTTAACTTCTTCTTTACCCTGCCATATTAACTAATGTATTTTTTTTTGTTTTCTTCCCTGCACTTGAAGTCAGCTGAGCTAGCCCATTCCCTTCTTAGTTTGGAAACTTTGAACTATCATCTCAGGTCTCTAGTAAGCCAGCAGCCCAAAAATCCCCAGTTATCTACTGTCTACTCTGAAAGTCGTCTTTTTTTATGTAACATTTTGGATCTTTCCAACCCTGACCCTGAGGTTCTACATTTGAAACTCTCATAAACTCGCATCCTCGCACAAACTCAGAAAATACATTTGCGATAACTAAGGACCGTTCATGGGCACTCATTGCTGACTGCAGAAGCGGAGCCAGGATGGAGGTGTGCAGTCTTTCGCAGCTGTAAGCACTCTCCGCTCTCTCTCCTCTCCTCCTGCTGGAATTCTGCAGGGCATGGGGGCAACACTGCCTTGAAAAAAGAGGTAAACTGCAGTTGTGCAAGCAGCAGAGGCCAGCATCTCTGGGATTGCCGGTTGTCATACTGGAAGATTTGTCTCCGTGACTCCTGTTGTTGTCATCAGTGTGAGGAGTGGGAAGGAGAGAGTCTTGTTGCTTGTTTGGAAAGTAGGGGATCAGAACACTGTTCTTCTTTATAAAGTGGTTTTTGTCTTGGGGGTAGAAAGTCAAGCCAGTGCTTTCCATTTATCACCAGGATACTATCGAACTTAGGCTGCTTGAATCTAGCTCAGGCTGCTGCTGGGACACTGTTACTGCTGCCTGACTACTGTTTACCCACCTGACTGTTTGCTTGGCTCAGTCTGGCTCCGGCTGCTTTACAGAGCCCTTGCATTAAGAGTAATTTTTTACTCCTGGGACTGACAAAATCTAAAGATTAAGTTGACTTCTCTTGCATTTGTAGTGATGACTTTCTAGGGCATAATTCCAAAACAGCATGGGAAAATGTGTACTGCTAATACCTGATTAACAGGTGACTTCTAAATGATCTCTTCGGTCTCCAAAGTTGTATGTATGTTTGTGAAAGGAGTAAATCCTTTTTTTAAAACATTTGCGTGCCTGACCAGAACTAGTAAAATTACTCCTCCATGATTTCCAAAATAAAAAAGTGGCATTTGAGAAATTCGTAAGTCTTGTTAATTTAGATTGATATTATAATCTAATCTTGCAGAGGTATTATTATTTATTGGGAGAGTTGACAGTGAGATCATAGGTAATGTCTGAGTGTAAATTTGGGAATGTTTTTTCCCCCCTTTGATTGATTCAAGGCTGTTCCATTTTTAACCCCTAAAAAGTAATGTTTGCCTATATAGTGCCTCATATAAATTAATACCCATGCCATTGAAACCATAGGTGAAGTGGTTGCCAACCAGAAATTTGTCTCTTCAAAGGAGTACTATCAGTGTAGCTGCCGCTGTACTTGCATAAGCAGATGAGGTGAGGCTTAGGACTTGGTTCCTAAGTGACAGCGTCCATCAGAGCTGTGCACTGACACCGTTTCCTCACACTGTGCAAGAGGCAGTGCGAGCTCAGCGTGACCTCGGTTTCTTCTCAAGCCAATGACAGCTGAGGATTGCCAGAAGCAGGGATACAGAGCAGCTCATGAGACCTGAAATATAACCTCATCCCTGAGAACTGCAATTATTCTGTAGTAAGTACCTTGTTCTTCATGTATGTGCCCAAGTGGATGCTAGTGTAGGTCCCTGGCAGGGCTATATCCCTGGAGCTGCTTTACTGATCTCCCGAACTTGGGAATTGCAGTGGTTGTTTTCAGTCCAAGGCTTGATCCAAAGGCCACCTCAGAATTCTTTGAGTAGTTGTACAGCCTCCTTGAGAAGCTGATACAGGCCGCTTTGGGAATGTGCCAGAGGATGTTTTTTGTGCACAATTGTCACGGAGGTTAATGCACTAGTATAAATTCTAAGCCCATCCAGATATACTCAATTATTTTGATATTTTTGTGGTATAGTAGCCTTTAAGCCTTACATTTCCACCCTCCCTACACTAGCATGAATAACGTAGACCTGTCAATACAGTAAAGAAAAATTCATGAAATCACAAAGTACATGCAATTCTTCTGTGTCATGGTTAACAGAACACAGGCTGAATTAGGCAGAGATAATAGCACTTTTTCCCCTCTCTGAAAGGCTGTATGAATAGATTGAGCCAAAGTGCATAGAGCTTGCTAACTCTTCTGGGTGACATGGTTGAATCCGTAAGACTTAGCATCTTGGGAAAATGTTGTAAGGAGCATTTAGAGAGAATTCCAGCAAAAGCAGATCATTTTCAACAGCCATGAATAGAATATTGTCCTTCAGAAACTTCGATACTAAGAAGTTTAAAAAAAGAAAAAAAAAAAAAAGACTAAGTATGACTCTGAAGGCACACAGCAAATTGAAACTCCTCTGAACTGCAGCTTCACTGAACTGACTGTGACATGACTCAAGCACGAATGACAAGCTGGGATCTTCAGTACTGAGACACAGAGCAGATGCAGATCATAATGTGCTGTCCATATGGAGAACTATTTTAATTTAGAAGAGTATCTGGTGAGTATCCCCGTGCTCTTCATCAGGAATTTCTCCAAACATGGGGAGGAAGCTTAGCCCCCACAGGGCTGATGCAAGCAAGATCACCTTGGGTGCTGAATGAGTGGTGCTGCGACACTGAATCTAGACCAAGTCAAGTGGCTGGGCTGAGGACTTGATGGATGCATGTGGTTTTGATTGACATATTTGGTGTTTCTGCCAGTGTAGAGCTCTGAAGATTATAGTCACTAGAGGAACTAGTGATAAGGCATTAAAGACTACTAAAAGGAAAGTATCTGGTAAAAAACCTGTAAGCTCACCTACACTGAGCTTGGTCTTTATTTTAGCAATCATCACATGTTTCTTTTACTTTACAGACCTTAGTTCTATGAGGCTGGCAGCGATTGCTTTTGAGTGGGGAAGCTGTTTGCTGAGGAAATAAGCCACTTGTTTTCCACAATTCAGAAAACTAATTCCTGATTTTACCTTGTAGGAATTTTACTAGATTCAAAGGCTGAAGCTCTCGTAGCAAGAAGTCAATTGCGTGCCTTGTTGATTGCCTGTGCTGAGAATCATCTTCACAGAGACTCTGGGTTCCTCCGTTGTAAGGTTTCCAAACAACCTATAGGGAGATAATTTAGGGTAGACTGATTATTCTTAACTTCATGTCAGTGGTGTTAAGTCCTGTGCCTTCTGGGGAATATCCTTGTGTTGCTGAGTTGTCCAGATAGATGTTGAACTGGCTGCCTGAATTCACAATGAGATTCTGATGAGCATAGCAGCAAAGAATTACAAACTTCTGCACATGACTTCAGAGTTTTTCCATCATTTCAGCTCTGTGACGATATGAAATGGGATCATGACTGTTATTTTTTTATTCATTAAAGGCCTTGCCAGGGAAAAGATGGAAGTCTTACAGAATTGGAGCAGCAACAAATGAGCCTTGTAATACACATATGGACTGGACTTAACATATGGCCTAATAGCATGGTACCTTTGTACCACTGCAGCTGGGTGAAATTTTTTGAAGCATCAGCGTTGCACAGAAAGGGACCTATTTCCCAGCAGGAACAGAGTCGCTGATCTGCTGTTGGTTAGGGTCATAATGAATGCCTAAAAGAATTTTTTTCCCTGTGGAAGAGTAGGAAGAATTAGCAAGATTAGCAAGAAGGAATAAATAACGTGGAAAATTACAGGATCATCACTGTCTTTTCCAGGGTACTTCGCCTATCAAATCATCTGGGTAAGAGTGTGAGTGAGTGTCCTGCCTTTGGAAGTGGGATGCCCACTGCTGTTAGCACTCGGGGAACACTACAAAACCCAAGCAGGATCCAAATGCCAACAGATGGTTCTAGTGATGTTTGGGTTTGATTTGTCAGGAGACCCAACTAAGCAGTCCTAAGGCAACGGGGAAGTGGCAAAGTGCCACTGGAAGTATGCCCACTGTGACCCAAGGTCCATCAGCTTGCAGTGATGGTGACATTTGCCTCATCCTGCCACCGTGAACCTCCAGCAGTGTCTTTGCACCTGGTCATGTTTTTCAGGTCTAGGCTGGAACTGAGCTCTCCTTTGTCACAAGGGAGTCTTGGGAAGGACAAGCAAAGGCAGAAAGCAGGTCTTGCATAATGGGACTCAGATATTGCAGGCTGGTGAGTGTCCTACCAGAAGTCTATTGAGACCGAGCCTGATGGCTTGTGGGCCGTGACAGCCCCGATGGGATGTGATGGGATGGGACAGTCCCTGAAAATGGTGGCATTTGGGGGAGATGTTCCATATCCCGCAACAGAGACAGACTGCCAGTTTGCGCCTTCTTTCTTAGGGATGCTCTTAAATGAACAGTTGGAAAAAAGAACTTGTTGTAAGGTCTCTGAAGAGAGAAGTAGCAAGACCTCTGGCTTGGTTTTGTGAAGCTGCTAGAAGCTGAGAAGAGATGGAGAAGGGGATGCATCTCCATCCTTTTTTTTTTTTTTTTGCTATGTAGGAGTACAAGAAACTTGGAACATTAGACCTTGTCACATGGGACAGTAATACTTACAGGATTAAAAAAGAAAAAGAAGTGAGGTGTGTATGTGCTTACTGATGTACTCCAAGGGGAATGTTTACTGGATGTCATAACAAACTGCATCTTTAGATTATTATTTTTTTTTAACAGGACCATCAGTACTTATTAATTTAGTAGCTCGACTCAGATAATGCTTTCAGGATCTGTTGTCTACAAATTAAGAACATGTATATTACTATGGGAATATACAAGAAGGTACTTATTTGAACAACACTTTTTATTTCAGCCTCCTTTCACTTTGAATTAAATATAAATGAATGCTAAAAGATGACATTTCATACCATACGAGGCTGACGACAGAAACCCTGTCTCAAGGTGGTTTTTATTCCACATATTTTTGGATTACAGCTTTTGTAGTTCAAAGACTCCTGTCAGAGCTTTGATGTGGGGAAAGCCTGCTGGGTTGTCATCTCTGGATACTAAAAGTGAATCACAGTGAATGCAGGTTGGCGCTGAACACCTATTAGTAAGCAGCAGGCAAAGACTACTTGTAAACAAACAAATACAAATTTCAGCATTTTTTTTTTCTGTGAAAGATGCAACGACAGGAGTTCACCCTTGTCATAGGAGGTTTGTAATGCAGGTAAGTTGGGTTTTTGCGGTTGTTTTTTCCCCCCTCCTGTGCCGCAGGGGCTGTGGCGGGGCCTGAGGTTCCCGCCTGCCTGCGCAGAGGGCGCTGCGAGCCAAGCTTTCCCGCCCGCCGGGCTGGGGAGAGGCGGCCCGCGCAGGTACGGGCCCATGTAACCGTATGTATGTGCACCTATGTACAAACCCCATACGTCCAAGGCTGCATTTATACAACTCACTTACAGCGTAAGACTTTCGTGTAGGGGAATAGCTAGAAGATACATGGGTTATGCTCGACCGTAGCTTGTACTTCACGGCGGTGATAGCTTCAGGAGGTTGTTTCCTCTGTGGTGGAGGTTCACAATTTTCCCGAAGTAAACCATTTAAAAAATGTATTTGGAATAAGAAACCATATGCTGTTTTGAGGACTTGTTGTGACCGTTAAAGGAAAAATCACATTAAAATTAATAAAGGAAAAAGCTGATGGTCGGGCCCTGCAACAGACTTGAGCACCGAGAACGGAGCAAACGCAGTGGGTGAGTACCTTTAGAGGCTGACCCCAGGGGGGCCTTTCTCAGGGCTGCAGGAAGATCCTCCGCCCTTTTTTTTTTTTTTTTTTTCTTTTTTGGCTGTGTAACTGCCAGCCCACGGCTTTATGGCAACTTTTCTCCTAAGAGCTCCGCAGAGTTGATGTGTCTGTGAGTACAGCCACACGAGGATGTGGTGCGGTGTTCGGGGTGCCTTTTTTTTTTTAATACAACAGTGGGGCGGCTGGAGCAGGCGCCCCGTCAGCGGGATGGCGGGGTGCGATGAGACCCGCGCTTCTTGAGCGGGCGTGCTACCACAGGGCACCAGTGTTTCGGAGGAAGAGAGAAAGGGCGGGAGGAGGGTAGGGCAGCGTGGGGGGCTGAGGGCGCCGTCCTCGCCCTCGGCGCTAACCGGCCCGCAGGGAGGAGGCCCTGGGTGCGGGAGGCCTCCGCTGGGCGCTCGCCCTGTCAGGCTGGGGTCCGCCGGCGGGTTCGGAGCTCGGCCTGAGGCGGGTCTTCACGCCGCGGCCGTTGTCGCCGTGGGGCGCGGGCGGGCTGTGTGCGGCGGGCTGGCAGCGGCGCGCAGCTCCCTTCGATAGCTCAGCTGGTAGAGCGGAGGACTGTAGAGGCGCGGCCCGCGGGAATCCTTAGGTCGCTGGTTCGATTCCGGCTCGAAGGAGCGGCTCGGTTTTGCGCCGCCGCGCGGGGCGGCCACCGGGTTTTTCTATTTTATTTTTTTTTTTCTTCCCGTCAGGAGCGGAGTTTTTACCGCTGGCGGCGCGCGGGCGCTCGCGGCGGGGCGTTACGGGGCGGGGGGCAGCGGAGAGGCGGGGTTCCCCCGCCCGCCGGGGAGACTCGCGCCCCCGTCGTGCCTCGCCCCGCCGCCCCTCCCCCTCC
Organism: Theristicus caerulescens; assembly: GCA_020745775.1. Classification (NCBI taxonomy): domain Eukaryota; kingdom Metazoa; phylum Chordata; class Aves; order Pelecaniformes; family Threskiornithidae; genus Theristicus; species Theristicus caerulescens. The sequence continues at coordinate 129,992,858 of CM036558.1, read as the reverse complement.
CCGCCCGCGGCGGGCGCCAGGCCCCGCCCCCCGCCAGGGTCGCGTGCGGCTGCGGCGGCCAATGGGGTGGCAGTCCGCCTGCGCAGATTCAAACGGTGGCTCGGGAAGGAGGCTGGGCGCGAGATTCGGCGGCACCGACCGAGCCCGCCGCGAGCGCGGCGGCGGTGGTGGCGGCGCAGCCCGGGCGGCGGGGGCCGGGCGGCAACGGGGGCCGGGCGGGGCGGGGCAGGGCAGGGCAGGGCAGGGCAGCAGCCCGGGGCGGGAAGGCGCCGCCGGAGCCCGCGGCAGCTCTGACAGGAGGCGGGGGAGGCACAGCCGGGCAAGAGGGGGCCGCTGCGCGCTCCGTCCTTGCGGGCAGGGGCCGGGCCGAGCCATGCCTGACGCGGCGGGTGCCGGGCCGGGCCGGGGCTGAGGGCGGCCGCCGGGGCGCTGTGGATACCGCGAAGCTCCGCGGGGAGGAGGGGGCCGTCGAAGGAGCCCTGCCCGCCTCAAGCCTTCCCGAGCCGCCAGTGCCCCTCTCCGTCCCCCGCCCGCCCTGCCGCGCCGCCCAGCTGTGAGAGAAGGAGCCCGGGGGGGGGCTCGGGGGCTCCGCGCTGCGCCCCGCTGCCGTGGCGGCCCCCCCTATGCTGCGCCCCGAGGATGGCGAAGAGACCGCGCAGGTGAGTGTGGCTGCGGGCCCGGCCCGGGGGTCTCTGCGCCGTCTGCCCCCCCCGCCCCCTCCCGGGCCGCCGCTGCCTTCCAGGCCGCCGCCCAGGTACCCCCCCGCGCCCCGGGATCCCTGCCAGGTGCCGCCGCCGTCCCGCCCCGCCCCGTCCCTGCCGCCCCTCACCCCCCCGCTGAGCCCTGCTGGCGCTGCCCTCGGCCTCCTTCCACCTCCCCGGCCTCGGGTGTCACTGCCCGCCTCCCTCCCTCCGCCCTCTGATTCCTCCCTCGCCCGGCACCCGCGCAGGTATCTGTCTTCCGTCTGGCTTACGAGCACCAGCTCTCGGGCATAAATCTCGCCTCTCGCTTAGAGGCTGCTCTCACTTCTCTGCTCTCGCTCAGACCATCTTTGTTGTGGCTTACCTAGGCAGCTCCTTAGCTTTGCTTTTCTGTGGTCACTCAGCCTGTCAGTAACGACCACGTTGTCTCCGCAGTAGCTTTTCCTGCTGGTTACTTTCCTTCTGCTGGAGTAATATTTCTTGCTTTTCTCCTTCCCAGTGGTTTTGGCACAGCCTTGATGTAAGGTTTGGGGCTGTTCAGTTAAAGTTAATGTTGCCTGCTGATTCTTCCAATATCTTGAATGCACCTACTTTCTCTGATTTGGCATGTTCTTTGACTGAGGATGTCATAATCTAGCCTGAAATCTTCCTGAGAGAGAATGTTTTCCTTAAGAGCTTCAGCAGCAGCCCCAGATGGTTTTGATACATCTTTTGTTTTATTGATATGAAAATGGGTGTGTCTTTGCTTTGTATTCAGAAGGTGGCTCTTGGAGAACTGTTTTATTGCCATAATTATTCTTGTCCTAAAGAGAAAATCAGTTTCTGAAAAGTGATAAAGAAATGTAAATGAAGGATTAGGCTTGAGAAAGGAAAGGATACTCAGTGACTAACACTAATGTGTGAGTTACTGATGGCATCAGGGGTTTACCCAGGCTGCATACTTCTTGTGGAATTGGGGGTGGCTTTGCAGTTACAGATGTTAAAACTGCTTCTGCATTTTCCTCTGACATGAAAAGAGTTCGTAAGTTAATCTCTTTCTGCAATACTGCAGCTAAACCAAGAATGCAATTCTTTGGGGTTCTAGTTGTGTAAGGAACAAAGATTCATTAAGGGGCTTTGCTTGCAGAGGCTGACTGCTGGAGCTGTCTATACTTAGCTATCTGCAAGAATCCGCTCGGAGAGAGAATGTTTCTTGTTACTCTGAATCTGCACTTTGTAATTTAAGAGACTTTCATCTGTTTCATCTTTGCAAAGCTTTAGCTTGTATTATCTCTCATGGCTATGGAGTGCTTTGATGTCATCATTGAAAATACAGCTGGTTGTGGATAGCAGAGGAACATTTGCTTAGAGATCAGTAGCCCTAGAAGAATACTGTGTCAGTGTGTGATGATACCTCCAAAACTAAATCATTCTAGTTATGAGTTTACGTAAAGGTGACTTCAAGATTGTCAGTCGGGGTGTGGAGTAAGGAGAAAGTATAATTGTTTTGCAGCAAATGGAATCAAGTTTACTTTTGTTAAACTGCTCTTGGTTTTTGCATTTGGAAACAATTTTTTCCTTTAATGGTTCTCAACTCAGAATTGCAAAGACAGCTAGCACAGAACTCGTGAAATACTTTATTGTTCCAGATTTCTTATGAGATTTGGTGGTCGTGTTCCACTTCTGTGCGGTATTGTGGCACAGTTTCATAACTGCAAAAGAATTGCCAAATGAACATGCCAAATGTAACAACCCTACCTGTTTGAAAATATTTTCTTTTTAATCAAAAGTTTAAGTTAGTAGTTCCAACCGTTCATATATATTTAGTTTATAATCTGCTGGTGCACTATTCTAAGCAAGACCAAAGACTAAACAGTTATTCATGTGGAATCAAGGTGCAAGAGAGCTTAGCGCCTGCTCGGCTGGCCCTTGCGCCTGTGAAGCGCACGGAGGCGGCATCGGCCGTGCCGGTTTGGCTGTGGGACACGCGTGCTGCTGGAGACCTCCAGGTGCAGGGTTCTTAACTGCCGCTGCCGGCGGGGACCCCACGTTGTTACCAGCTGTCTTGTCAGCATCACTGCCATGTACGTGGAGCCCTTCCTCTTTTTTAAAATCCCCACGACTTTTCACATAACTGAAGACTCTGTTCTTGAAGTCATTTGCTGTGCAGTGGATAAGGAGATCGTGTTGATAAACAGCTTAACCACAAGGTCAAATTTTAGTTGTAAGTAAATTGTACGGCTTGCTTGATATGAAATAGGATTATAATACCAAGATATGCTCCTTATAATACCAAGATATGCTCCTGAAGTTTGTCGAGAACCTGTGGAAGTACTGTGAAGAACTTGCTGTTGACCTTTTGGGAAGCTTACTGCTTTGTATTTCACTGGCTGCACACAGTTTTAATATATTTACGTGTTACTAACTATTTCTACTGCATCATGAAGCTAAGTAGGGCAAATTCAGATGTGGTATAGGATGTAGAAGCAATGTTAAATACACTGGGTCTGCAAGAGCTGGGTGCATACTATCTTGTAGTAATGCTTTCAAGTAAGTAGTGCTCTTTTTGAGTGACCATAATGACTATATATTCGTGTTAGCCCCAGAGAACATACTTTGTGGGAAATAACAAATATACGTAGATGGTTGATCAGCATGCTGTGTGGGTGAATTGCATGTTCTGGAAAATAATGTAGAGATCTGCCATCTAATCAGTTCTTAGGATGCCAGCACAGGTTAATTCCATTACTGGGAAAGGATTTTTTTACCTTTGGTTGAAAAAAGGAAGTAATTTCCAAGGCTGAGCAGAACTAATAAATTTAGTTTTGAACATGAATTTATGATATTTGTATCGTGCTTTATACTGATAATAAAATGGAGAAAAAGTAAGATTGCAGTATGAAACTGCTTTTAATTAAAGCTGTGTATTTGGATGGGAGTCCCTGCTTTGTGTCTTTGCTATAACTAATGCAGAGGAACTGCTCATCTTGTTAGGCCTAGGTTTCCACATGTGTTTGAATTTATGCTGTCTAACATGAGTCACTGACACACAAGTTTAAGTGGTATTTCCATGAAACATTTCCCTGTGCTGCTTTTTTGTAAGGCTTTGTTTATCAAGGCTGTGAAGTATGCATTTCTCCAGTAGATGGAGTGTGATCTACATGGAGTCACAGAGGCTACCTGGCTTCCTGCCCCTCTGACTCTTGCCTTAGAGGGTCAGCACTGATACGGTAGTTATTTCTTGCTAGAATATTTCTGTCTTCAAAGATTTGTATCTAATTCCTGTAGCGTTGAGGCAACGCTTTTATTCAAGGCAGGAGCCCACTTAAAATCTCAAGTCGATGCTAAATTATTTGGCACCCTTGTTGTGTTTGTTGTTTGAGTTACGGAGGTGGAACATGAATGTATTTTGCAGACTAGCAAACCACTTTATCTTATAAGCTCATTTGTATAAAATAAAGATTCATAAATGTGTTACAAAAACATGGTCTTAAAAATAGCTTTTTGCTTCAAATTTAAGTCTTGACTTGGAATGAATTATCTGACTGTACCCCAGTACGTGGCCTTAAAATTAATTCTGTACCTTTGACATGGTGAATATAGGCCACTTCTGGAGGCAGATCTTATGTTCATGCAAATTCCATATGTCATTTTAGAACAATATGTACGGATTGGAAAAAAGCTACAAGTAGTTAGAAAAAATAAGTTATTCAGAGTTATTTTAAACTCTCTTTCTATCTTCTTCACTCTTCTGTTGTACTCGGCAGTGAGGAAGAAGATGACCTTCAATATGTGGACCATGACTATGAAGTACCACAGCAAAAAGGTTTGAAGAAGATATGTAACAGGGTGAAATGGACACGTGATGAGGTAATACTTTTTTTTGGCTTTACTTTTATTCCTGTATGATATTGGTAGCACATGAAATATGTTATTATTTAGTATTGTATTGTCTTAGCATGTAACATTTAATGGCTGAGGTTATGTCTTAACAGGATGAAAGGCTAAAGAAGCTGGTGGAGCAAAATGGTACAGATGATTGGGCTTTCATTGCTAGTCATCTACAAGTAAGTTGAATCTCTGTTTCAGTTAAGTTCCCTTTTAATATTTATTTACTTTGGTCATATGTCTAGTTCGGAAATGAGGTGAAATAGAAATCACAAAACACGTAATAGTAAAAAATTATTTTAAAGGATACTTGTAAATCGGACTTGAGATCTAGCTCAGGCCTTGGAGAACCTTATCAGCTCCGGATGGGCCTCAAGTGATGGTTTGAAATGATCAAAAATAATTGATGCCTTCTGTCCGCACTTGCTGTTTGTTTTCATTCTGGAATATATTCCTGCTTCCTTTTGGTTGCATCACTTATGGTTGTTACATCTACAGTTCACAGATTGCTTCTGAAGCAGTTAGGAGAGTGGGTTGCCTCTGAAAGATTGCTTGAAAGGAGCAGGATCAATTTCTGAAACACCTTGGGAAAAGGGGGATGGGTTTTTTTGTTTTGGTGGGGTTTCTCTTGGGGGTTTTTTTTTTGGTTTTCTGTTTGTTTTTTTTTTTTTTTTTTTTCCCCAGTGATGTCTGCTTCCTTAACATATGTAAATCTTTCCACCCAATGATATCTTCAGTAGCTATGAACGGAACCTTAGCAGGTTTCTTGGAAGTTTCCTACTGACACTTAAAATTTCTTGTTCTGTTCCCATGGTCAGGTGGAATGAGTAAAGGAGCCGTTGGTTCAAACATTAAATAACTCCTCAGCTGTATGAGCTGCACTGGTGGAAAATAGTTACAACTAGAATTGATGATGTTTGTTTCTCTTCTGATTAAATGTTATAAAATGCCTACTATAAAAACATGGCTAGCATCTAAGGCTGAAATCACTACCTAGAAGTGGTATTGAATATTCAAATGTTAAAAATAAAAAAAATTACACCCCCCCGCCTTTGTGGTTCTTATAATATTCAGTGGAATTATATGGTTTTATGAAATTCCTGTGTAACTAGGTAAAAATAGACTTGAATTCTAAATGCTGAACAACTGTAACTTTTCATTGTTCTCATCATATTTGTGCAACTGTTGTGCTTCTGTTTTGTTGTTTTGGTTTGGTTTGGTTTTTTTCCCCAGATGGCAAAGTATAAATATCAGGGAACAAACTCAAAGCTTCTAAATTTAAGGAGTGTATAGGCAAATCACTATTCCTTACGTGTACATTATCCCCTTCCAAACAGCAGTGAAATGAGTTAATGGCAGAGGAGAAAGAGATAATATCAGAAAGGTGTTATATTAAACTGTTTAAAAATACAATGTTTGGTGATACTGATCTGCAGGTGTAGTATGGAGTTGCATTTAACAGATCTCACAGTTTATTGCAATAAAAAGTTCTCTAGCTGAAAACAAATGCTTCTGGAGACAGAAAGCTATTGTTCAGCTGGGCCCAAGTGAGGTTGAAAAAAAGCTCCCTAGTTATCATTGGAAACATGCATGGAGGATCAGGTTGCCCATTGCTGAATTGTTGATGTTGGAAGGAACCTCTCGAGATCATCTAGTCTGAGCCCCCTGCTCAAGCAAGGTCAGCTGGAGCAGGCTGCCCAGGACAGTGTCCAGTTGGGTTTTGAATTTCTCCATAGATGGAGACTCCACAGCCTCTCTGGGCGACCTATTGCAGTGTTCAAATTACAAAGCCAGATAATAGAGGCTGGCGTAATTAGCACTTACCTTGTTACTGATGGTTTTTTGCTAGGGAAACCACGTGTATCTTGAGTTACTGGCATGTAAAGGCACTCAAACTGCCATGTTTTCAGAACCCCATTTCACTATTGGGCTGGGCACAAGTAAACCTTCCCTCTATTCTGCCCCAAAAAGTGAAGATGGCTTAAACGTGACTCTCGAGAGGGAACACAGCTTGTGTTCTCTTTCAATTTATTGAGGCTAAGGCAGACCTGAAATGATTTGATCATTTCATCCCATCATTTGTCTTGCTCTTCTCCCCCAAATATGTCATGATTTGAGAAATGTCTGGAAGGTAAAAACACTAAAAGTCCACAATTTCAAAATTTTTCTCTCATTAAAAATGGGAATAGCTATCTCCTGTATTGAGTCTGTCTTTTACAGCTTGTCTCCACCAGGAAACGATTATGTTTTGTAACAAACTCTAGTGTGCTTTTAATCATACAGTGTCTACTTGTGATTAACTTGAAGGTACTGTGATCAAATAACAGTGTTTTGGGTGTTTTTTCTGGTCTTGCAGACTGCTTCTTGTTTAACTTCATCTTAACATGGTAACGCCTTTACTTGGTAGACAAGCCCAGCAAAACCGTGAAATCGGTACTTGTTATCCAGCAGCTTGCACTGAAGAGAGTAAATCATCTTGTCCCAGTGTTACAAAAGGCACACTAGTATGCTGTGCTGGGGCAGGCTCTTATCTGCCTGTTCCTAAGGATTGGACCAAACCGAGAGTCCCAAACTTTCCTACAGACAGTTTTTAAGAGGCTAAGTGAAAGCTTACTTCTCTTTCATAACTGGGAACAATATTTCAAAAGATCCTTAGTGAAGCTACAGAAAAGCACCATCTGTCCTAAGCAGAAAAAGCAATGTTGTTTAATTGGTATGTGTTAGCTAAACTTGATATAAATCTGTTTTCCTTAACACACTAGTAAAGACCTGAGAATATATTCACTTGAGACTTAGAAAAAAGTTTATTCTTTTATTTGAAAGAAAAAGTATTTCCTTTAAAAATTTCTTTCCTTATATAGGTTATAGATAGTGTCAAAAGCATGTCAGTCACATAAAGTTCAGAGAAGGTGTGGAGTAATGAGGACAAAAATAATGCTAAATTTTTCTTTAAAGAAGAGTAAGTTCTGAATTTGATTATCAAGAAAGAACACTGAAGTAATTAGAGCTTTGTGCAAGGCTGTTTTTACTGGAGAAGAGTTTTTATAAGCAAATGGAAGAAGAAATAATAAGGGAGAATTTAACTATTATACTTAGAACAAAGGTCTGAACATTTTATAATTTGAAATAAGCTAATAATTCTGGCTAGATAATATTTACAGTTTCATGTATTCAAGAGTTTAACAGATACATTGGTCTTCTAAAACTATTTCAGAATCGTTCAGATTTTCAGTGCCAGCATCGATGGCAGAAGGTACTAAACCCAGAATTGATTAAAGGTCCCTGGACTAAAGAAGAAGATCAGAGGGTAATAAAAACTAATTGATACTGTACTCTTTTACTGTAATAAAATTGGCATATGACTGCTAAGAATGTGTACTACTTCTTAGGGTTCATCCTCACAAAGATGACGTCTGATGCATCTTGTGACGTAGATAATTACATTACATTATACTGTGTGAGAAGAAAAAAAATGCAGCTGCTCTTAAGTAGATGGAATATCTGGTCTGCTCAAGCATTTCATTTCCCTTTGCTCAGATTGCTAGCTGAACTACTCTAGCTTACCAAGTAGAGGAGATCTCTTTACAGCACTAAAGATCAAAGGTCTCATTTACATCTTTTGTTCCTCAAATGCACCAGACTTAAAGGGGTTGGGAATAAGGGGAATTATTTCATACTCTGCTGTTAAAGAAGCTAGCAATGGTGTTTTAGACTCCTTTTCCCTATCTCTGTTAATCCACACTGCAGCTTTTTGTCTGCAAAACCTGGACTGCCCTGTAGGGAGGTGCGCATATAGCTTTCACATACGGTATTTCAAATTGACTGCTCATTCCCACTGTTTAAAACTGTTTTAAGATGTTTAAAACTAGTATTTGTCAACTTGTGAATATGGTCTTCCTAATCTATTTTTTACAGTTCTCGTCAGTCTTTTCAGAAAAAGCTTCTAATGTGTAAAATCACGTAGACATGGGATGAAGGTTGAGAGTAGAGGTGTGGGTTTTTTTCTCATACATATGTTCTTGAAAAAAGTCAAACCAAGCATCTTTACCAGCTTCTTTTTTGGTCTTTCCTAATGTCAGTTTATGCAATGGGTGACAGAAAGGAAACTTCCAAATGAATGTTTTTATCAGTATATACTTATATTCTAAACACAGGGAATTTGGAGTTAATAAGCAATTTTTTGATTTCTTGAAAAAGAATTTTTAAAACCCCAAGTCACTGTCTGCCTCCTTAGGCCTAGTATCTTATCAAGTTGACTATTATAATCCTATTCTAAAATAGGAGTTTATCAGTGTTCTTAGTCTGTGATTAGGAAAATTAGGGTTTGAAATTATAATGTGCTTTCATCTGTGTTCCAGGTTATTGAACTAGTTCAGAAGTATGGTCCAAAGCGCTGGTCTCTAATCGCAAAACACCTGAAAGGAAGAATAGGCAAGCAATGCAGAGAGAGATGGCATAACCATCTCAATCCTGAGGTAAAAAAGTCTTCATGGACAGAAGAAGAGGACAGAATAATCTATGAAGCTCACAAGCGTTTGGGAAACCGATGGGCTGAAATAGCAAAACTTCTTCCTGGAAGGTGCTTTTCAACTCTATTTGTGTTAAATATTGGAATATGGAAACTGGTCATCTCAAAACTCTTTCCAGTGTAATTTGTTAGCCAGCATCTGCTGAAACTTATGTCACAACATCTTTATCTTGATAGATACTGAAATTTTTTAAGATCTTTTGCATTTGATTATGTATTCTTAAATAAAAAGACCTATAACGCTCTGCAGGTTCCTTCAAAAATCCTCCTGTTCACTTGGAAAAAAACTGTAGTAGAGCTGAAGAGTAACTGCAAGTAATAGTGGAAGAATGCCTTAACGTACTATGACTTGATATCAAAGTGCCTTCATTAATATGCATTTGGGTGTGACTTTCTTTCTGATTTAAGTTCAGAAATTTTTTTGTTTATTTTTTTTGTGGAATACTTATTGTTAAACAGGACACTTGAAAAAGAATTGTAGTAACCTTCAAAAGTCCAGGTTTAGGAGTCATGCATTGCAAAGCTAGTTGGTTACCATGTAGTCTCTAAGTTAAGGATGAATTGTATGCTTTGTTCTCCTTATCTTTGTTTAAAGCGCGCTTGCCAATTTTTGTGCTGTGGAAGACAAAATTTTAGTGTATAAAGAGTTTAATGAAATAAATTTTTTACCTTGTACTGTTAACTGAAATTCAATGTTAAGCTGTCCCTCTCTGAATTCAGTTTGTGTGTTCAGGAGGTGACTGTCTAGCTGTGCCTAAGGAATGTCAGCACTTGTTAGGTTGGGAGAATGAGTCATTAGAGATGTGTGTTTAAAAATTTGATGTTTTAATTAAGTACACAATCCATGAATCAGAGGAAATCCTTTGGAGGAATGGGAAGGGAACGGATTGCATCTTAATAGAATTTCAGAGAGGGAAGATGAGTTTGTAAAGACAGAGGCATTCCTAATTCACTGACTTATTTGTTGAAAATAAATCCAAGATGAGACTCTTAGATAAAGATTGCATCATAGACCTAGAAGATTTGTAAAGAGTCTAACACTAGTGGGATGAAAAAGGGGAATAATTCTTGGAGTTGGGCTTAAATGAAGAATGGGGCTTAAAGCAATTTTTATTTCTGTGTACCTCTCTCTAAGGCTAGTGATAATATTGCTAGTATTTTAGACTGTAATGCATTCATACTCTACTCTGGCCTTAATGCTTATCGAGTGTTAAAAGTGATTTCAGCCTGCTTGTCAAACTGCAGACATCTTCTTTCCAAGGGGAGTGACAATGGGTACCGGTCTTCTGCCATGCCTGCTTTCCCCTTACAAGATCAAGGGCATCAAGAGGTAGAGGGATGTTTTTCCACAAAGCTGCACATAAAACTCAGAGCCAGGAATGCAGGCTGTCATTTTTGTAGAAGAGATGTCTTCCAGTGGCAAACACTAGCCACAGTGCCCTTATTACGCTGTGCGACAGTAAGGTGTTTGCACTAGCTTCATGTTCTGCAAATTCGTAGCAGAGGGTAAATAATGTAGTGACAGAGAACACAGGGTTGTTGCAAGTATCCAAAAAAAAGGTTCTCACCCATGCTAATAGCCAGAACCAAGGCTTTTTCTTTCACTACTTTTAATTTCCTGCAGACTTGGAAGTTTAGTATAAGGAAGTTTTGAAAAGAGTAGCTTTCTAGTCATTATGCCAAAACCCCACTGATAGTAGAACTTCCAGTCCAAGCTGCTGGCGCTTTCTGGATTTGTGGCTTTGGATTAACCTACTGTACAAACCCTGTAAATTATGCCATATATTAAACTTTGAGATATGGAAACCAGTTACTGTTGTACACTTACATTTTAGGACTGACAATTCCATTAAAAATCACTGGAATTCAACAATGCGAAGAAAGGTGGAACAGGAAGGATATTTACAAGATGGTATAAAGTCTGAAAGAGCTAGTTCATCCAAACTTCAGCCCCAACCTTGTCTGACTACGGAACACATGCACACTCAGAATCAATTTTACATACCTGTTCAGACACATGTAAGTGCAAAATCCAGAATAATTAGTATTTCCCAGTTGCAAGTAATTTATTTGGTTTGGAACAAGACACAAATCTGAAAGAATGAAGATCTGTTGAGTATTTTTGTGATATTATGGTAATTTAGGATTTCTAGACCATAATAAATAGTTTATGTACAATAAACTAGAGATAATTTTATAGCCTCCTTTTCTTTAGGGTTTATAAAATGATTTATGTCTTTTTAGATTCCAGCATACCAATATGCCTCACCAGAAGGCAACTGTCTAGAACATGCTTCAGCTTCTTCCAACTTAGTTCAGGTAAATAGTTAATGGGCATTGTAAATGAAGGGAATATGCTGTGTATTGTGCTGTAAAATGAAAGGTTTAAAAACCTGTAACTTCAAAATGTCTTTTAAGTTTTTATCATTCACCTAAATTTATGTAAGTGTTCCTCTGTAAGTAGGCTTGCTAGCTTAATTGGTAGTTCTAGGTAGGAAAAAAGGAGCTGTCTTTATACATCCCAGAAACACAACGGTTGTGCTTATTTCTGACAGAAGTATGGCTTAAAACATAGTCTACTAGTTAAATCTTTAGGCTAAAATTATGACCTGTTAGTATTACCTATCTTCTGAGAGATTTAAAGACAAGATTTTACTACTTTATATATGTGATAAATATAACCCTATCTGAAAGACTCAGTTCAAATACCTTGCTGTGACTTACACCTATGGCTGTGCATTTTTGTTCTCGATAGATTTTATTTTTTTCTGACTGATAAACGCCTGTCAATCAGTTGAAGATGCTCTTTTGCAACATTCTAACTGCTGAAGTATTGAGAAACTTTAAACAACAACAATTGGATATATTTATTTTCTTTTGCTCCTTTGGGCTCACTTAAAATATATCTGAAATTCCTCATGTGTTGCACACTGAATGCAGATCTTGGTTTGTAATATGACTTCCTGGAACAATTTTTGTGAATTTTAAATTAGTAAAAAACCTATTTTGACACAGGGAATAATACATGTTTTGTTTGTGCTAGATGAGTTCGAGGCATTCTGCAGAAGTCTGTACGTAACCTTAAGTTTCCCTGTGCAGGTCATCTGTTTCATGTTGCGTTTTCTTCCCTGATCTCAGTATAAGAATACAAATCATAACAGAGCCTCGTATGGCCGTTGACACTCTGGATTGCCCTATACAAAAAAGTACAAGATACTTTCTGCTCCTTGAAGTCCCCCTGAACTGGGGTGTATAACTAGTTTTGAAACTCATGGCATATATCCTCACTTACCTATATTTATAGCAATAATATAAAGTTTTAAGGAGGTTAAAAACAAACCAACCAACCAAAACCAATTAGTTAATTTTCTTTTCTGATAGTAGTGGTAGGATTGCTTCTGTAGACACTCTGTCAGCAAATGCTGATTTGAAACACTTTCTTGCACACTTAGTGAGGAGAAATAACTCAAAATTCTAGAAAGCCCATGAAAACACAAACACATCTACTAAGGTGCCAACATGCTGCTTCTGTTAAAGATAGAACTGAGTGACTTCTGGTTAAAATGTGCTACAGCGTACTGAGCATTTACAGGCCATATTACAAACCTGTTAAAATATTAGCTTGTATACCACTTTAACATCAGATCTATCTCCTGGTAATTGCTGGAGTTGTTTCGCTTGCGAGTGACTACTGTATTGCAAAACATGATACAGCTTGAATAGCTCTGTTCCCCCTATGTGTGGATTTCTGTTAAACATGTAGCTGTGTTATAATGTAGAATCTTTACTGTGGAGGGGTGGTAGATGTGGAAAATAGTAATGGCTTCTTTCTTAAATTTTTCAGCAGTCATTTATTGATGATGATCCTGATAAAGAAAAGAAAATAAAGGAACTTGAATTGCTACTTATGTCAGCAGAGAATGAAATCAGAAGAAAACGAGTGTCTTCTGTAAGGACTGTACCTTTTGTAAATATTTGAATATGCTTTATTGAGATTAATCCTCAGCAATTTAGTAATGGATGTTTGGTTTTGTGTGGTGTTTTTTCACCCGACCTTCTAAAAATCAAACCTATGGCTGTTGGGTTGTAAAACAGAGTCTATATATTAGAATTGAGGCAAATTACTGTTTTTGAAAACAGTAGAAATATGATCTGCAATTTGGCAGTTGTTCCTAAGACCCAGGATTTTAATCCTCTTCAAGAGCTAGCACATTTGTTGATATCACCGCCATTCAGTTTTATAGATCAGCTATATTCATCGTCTGTTCAACAGATAAAGGTGAAAAATGCAGAGGTTTTGCCCTATTTGATTTCAAAACGTCCTGTAGATTATATTTTTATCAAACATCTGTGTGAGTGCTTTCAATACTTAATATCCATATTTGGACATGACACAGTATATAAATTTGCACTGTACAAAGTTTACATATACTTCAGTGGAATGAGGGAAACTTGCAGATGATAGTGACTTATTTCCTCACGAACAAGGGCTGTGAACAACATCAGACACCTAACCAACCCAACCATGTTGATTACTAATTTAGATTACAGGTGAACTTTTGGGTTTTTGTGGTGGAGCTACTCCTGGCATTTTCTTGAAACAGTGCAATGTTCTGCTTATCCAGTGGAATCTGCTTTGCTTCCAGATTCCCAGTGAAAACTAAAACCTTTTTCTTGAGTACTAAGCAGCGTACTAAAATGGCATAACCATTTAGAAGTAAACTATCAATGCAGAATCTGTGTTAAAAAAAATTGGATCAAACGAGTATTTCACATTCTAGAAAGAGTTTCTAATCTTAAAATGTACCTGTGTTCTGTACTGAAGATGACTTTGTAATATACTGATGTTCAGGAACCCAGGAAACTTGCATCAGAGATGGCTTCCAATAAAACCCATAATTACCTAAGTTAAAAGCATGTGTAAGATATGAATGAGAGGTAAGATAAAAATCTTACACAATTTGAGTGTGTTGAGTATGTTAATGTAAGGAAAAGACTAACTGCATTAATGCAAACAGATAATTAGAGTTTGAAAAAGCAAAAATTAATAGTTACTCTTAGTCTTTTCACATACTACTCTTTTTTTTCCTCCCTGCAGTCACATAATTGACTCTCTTCACCTTCTAAGTTGAATAAGATTAACGTGTTTCTTCATACTTTTTAGCAAGCTGGAAACTTACCTTGTTGGTCTGGAAGTTTTGTCACAGAAGATTGTGTGTCTAATACACTAAATAGCCTTGGGGAACAAACAAGTGAGTTCTACAGCATGGATGAGACCCACGGCACATCTGTTCAGCAGAGTTCACCACCTAAGTATTTGGCTGTGGAAGCAAATACAATGTTATCTTCTCTGCAGACCATTCCAGAATTTGCAGAGACGCTAGAGCTTATTGAATCTGTAAGTCTGTATTTATTCTAAAAAAAATGTTTGTTTAGGAACATCAACTTGCACAGTATGTGTAAAATACTCTTAGAATTACCTTATTCTGTACTTGTCTGTAGTTTAACCCATATTGAGTGATTTGTTTTATTGCTTGTTTTAAAAGAATTGTGTTTTAAAATATAAAGTGTCTTAGGATTGTGTGAAAGACACAGGGAGAATAATTCATTATATGGCTTCTGCAGGCAGAGAGCTGTCAGATTGGCTTGGACGTTGTGGAATAATCTTGGATAAGTCTGCTAGTGTTTGAGTGTTTTGCATCTTGCCTCGTAGGATCCCATAGCATGGAGCGATGTCGCCAGTTTTGAGCTTTCAGAGGCCATTGCATCTCCTGTCAAGCCAGCTCCAGTAAAACTAATGCGGATTCAACACAATGAAGGGGCTGCTGAGTGCCAGTATAATGTCAGCGTTGTGCTTGATGGCAAAAAACACAGTAGCATCAGTGGCGAGGAAGAAGCAGTTTTTCCAACAACCCCAAATTTAACTAAATTTAGCACTCCACCTACTATCCTAAGAAAGAAAAAGAGATTGCGTGTTGGGCAATCACCAGTTAATGAACTGAATGATGGCTTGTGTAATGATGCCATCAACATTGCACTAAAGCATACACCAGTGAAAACACTACCATTTTCTCCATCGCAGGTGAGTTTATTTTTAAATATGGCTAAACTATGAAGACTGCAGTGGGTGGATTATAAATTACAAGTACTTTCTTCCCTAGTCATATATTGTAAATATGTTCAAAAACTTCTTAAAACATCTGCATAAGGGTGGATATATTAAAAAGAAATTGTTAAATAACCTATTTCCTCTGTTTTGAAGACTAACTGGGGGAGAGGGGGGCGGCGACTTATGTCTCAGCTCACGCTTTCTCATGCAAATAATTGTTGATAGAGACCTATTGTTTCTGTGACCTAATTAAACAGTAGGGATTTTAAGGAGGAAATCAAGGTTTCAGCAATAAATATCGCAAATGTCTTGGAGTATAAGTCAAGAATAGTTTATTGGGGTTTGTCAGTAAAAGCCCTTCAGATCTATTGATTTTTTTTTTTTTTTTTTTACTGCTCAGTACAGTGGTGAAGTTGTGTCCTTTAAGGTTGCTTAGGTTTTTTTCCTCTCTTGTGCTTAGTTTTTCAACACTTGCTCTGGAAATGAACAATTCAACCTTGAAAATCCTGCATTTACATCGACTCCAATCTGTGGGCAGAAGGTTCTTATTACGACTCCTCTACACAAGGAAATGACACCAAAAGACCAAAAGGAAAATGTGGGGTAGGATTATTACACTAAACATCTGGTGGTGTTGCTCAAATAAAAACAAGTTTTTCTAAATATTGAGAAGTTAGTCTACCTGTATGCATACTGTGAAAGAGTTTTAAAACCCCTAACACTTAAATACTTGTGTACAAACAAACTGGCTTCCTGTTTTTAACTTAACAGAAAGTGACTTGTACTCAGTTAAAATTTTTTCCTTTTTTAAATACTGAACGAAATCCAATTAAAGTTTAATACAGCTAGGGTAATGCTGTGGTGATCTTAATGCTTTCAGATTCATGGTGGTGATAGCTGTTGTGTAAATTCAGGTATTTTAAAATGTTTCTTAGATTCATTTTATTACATTACTGTTGATAAAGTAAAATATTAAAATGCATGTATGAACACTTTTCTATGCTTGAATAGTTTTAGAACTCCCACAATTAGAAGATCTCTTTTGGGTTCCACACCAAGGACACCAACTCCTTTTAAAAATGCTTTGGCTGCTCAGGAAAAAAAGTATGGTCCCCTCAAACTTACGGTATGTGATGACATTGTTTATTTTCTTCTTCATTAAACTCTAAATGCCCTCTTGTTCCTGAGATATTGTAAGCCTCAGCATGATCTTAGAAAGCATTTTCTAACCATGCTGTTGTTTCAGTGACATTCCATATTATCCTAGAGAATGTGAATCAAAAGTGTTTCAGATTTTGTATGTTAGACTAGTATCCTTCAGTGTAGTATGGAGGCATTGTCTTTTTGAATGGTATTCAGTACATATAATAATTTATCCATAGTAATCTTAAACATATTGGTTCTGCATTTGTGAGTTGTTTTAAATTTGTGTAGCCTTGCTAACACTGTACCTCTTAAGAGGTGGTAACGTCATTGTCTGAGATTTTAATTTTACTACTTTAGCATTCTGTTTTTTCAAAAGAAAAGTTGTAAGTGAGAGAGTGAATGGGCGCGAGTCCTCCAACTGGATAATCTAGTAAGAGCAAACTGGTGCAGATGAATGTGACTGACTTTGTTATTTTAAGCAACTTTTGCATTTGACTTGAAAAACTGCATTATCTTTGAATCCTCTGGACTGTGTAAGAGCTGAGTTGTTTTCTGGTTTTGGTTCTTCTACATTGCTAGGACTGAAACTAGATGTTTACCACAGTATGCTAGTATTCTGAGAATTTTTTTGATGGGAAGATGTTTGGAAGTGTTTTATCCTTCCTAGGGGCATACTTGAGTGACGTCTACAATTTTCTTCATCCTAAAAACCAAAATCTTAATGTAGCAATTGATGATTCCTCTGATTCTTCTGGCTGTCACAGAAGACTTTTTTTTCGTTGACTATGGATAATGTTACTTTTTTTGTTTGTTTGTTCGTTCCAAATGAATTCAATTTTTGCTCTCTTCTGAGCCTAGCTAAGGCATGTTAATACATAATAACTTTTGGAATTCAGTAGACATATGCTTTTCAAGTTCTGAAAAAATTCCAGCCAATATATATTGACTACTTCTTTTCTGCAAACACAGAAGGTAGCTCAGGCTTTGCCACAGGGCTTGGCACCATCTGTGTTACCCTATAGATTCACAGTCTCTCACTATGCAAATGGAGTGGTTTGGCATTCCTGTTTCTGTCCACTATTAACCTCCTGTTCAAAATCAAATTTTGAGGGCTTAAGGGAATTCTTCTCCTGTTGGTACACAAAGGAGCCATCTGTATGGCTTCTGTGAAATTCTGTACTGTACTTAGGACTATCAATGTCTTATTCAAAGATTTGTGCTAAGATTGCTATAAATTCCTTCCCCAACAACAGTCATACTTTTAGAGTACAGTTTTTTAGTATGTTCGTATGCATGTATATATACCTATATGTGTTTATATATGTGTTTAGTATATATAAAGTATTTTTATCCCTTTTGTCAGTGTTTAACCATTGCTAATAAATGCAAACAAGTAGTTTGCATGTCATCTTCAATGCTACCTTGCATTTTTTGAGGCACTGTGTGCATGTTTATGTTTTATCTGGCTAGAAAGAATGTGGAGTAAAATGAATTAAAAAATCTGCATAGCCTTGGAATGTTGATCTGTAGTTGTTAACTACAATAGCTTAAATCCTTTTATCTGTTGCTGTATTTTGCAAGATGTCTTTTCTGGCCTACATTAGCTGAAAGTAGAATATGGTAAAAACTGGCAACTAATAGACTTCCTGTATTTTCTCCTCCAATTTTAATTAACTTAGTCACAACCACTTGCCTTCTTGGAGGAAGACATTAGGGAAGTTTTGAAAGAGGAAACTGGAACAGATATATTTCTCAAGGAGGAAGATGACGCTGTGTATAAAAGCTGCAAGCAGGAGGTAACATTACAATAATAATTTCAAATAGGAAATAACTGCTTTAAAATAATATTTTACAATTTTTCTCTGCAAAATGTTTATTGCAGCACAACTCTTCTAAAAAAGTCAGAAAATCACTGGTTCTAGATCCATGGGAAAAAGAAGAGGTTGATGGCCAGCTCTTCACAGAAGATAATAGTTTAGATGTACAGGTAAGTATTAAACTACTGAAGAGCATCACTGGCAGCAATATTAATAGAGAACTGATTATCTTTCATTCTGTCAACTAAAATAAATTGTTTGGATTGAGGCTAAATTCATGAATCTAGAAAGTGAAAATCACATTCAGTTTGAAATACTACTTTAAGTACTTAAGCAATACTTGAACATCGGGCTTGAATTCATGCATGAATTCTTCCTTTCAGGCCTTCAAGAGCAGGACTGGTGAAGTAATGTGGATGCTTTGCAGGTTTGCTGTTATAGCAAAGCTGCTTCCATGCTGGTTACCTATAAACTTTAGTATATATGGCATGCTGAAGCTCTCTCTAATACAGGAGGAAGGTGGCATTTGCCCCTGTGTTTTGCATGCTTGACAGTCTGGCAGACATGTTCTGAAGATACCTAATTGCATATTAGGCAGCATGTTTTTCCTTTTCCCGCTTCACACAGTAGGGGAATACTTTTAGAAATAACAAGCACATAGAAGATGAGGTTTGTGGGCTTCCTCTGCCTGAAGGAATTTGAATACTTCTGCCTCAACAACCAAGACATCAAGAGTTCAGAGGTGGGGCTGTTTTGGTCCCTCATTCCTTAAAAAAGTAGCCCAATACTTTTCCAGTTGAGTGACTGAATAGATTAATCTTTAGTCTTGTAGTTTGTAGGAAAACTTTATTCTAGTCTAGTTATTAAATTAATGTATGTATGCATTTGATTCTGAAAGAGTAAATGTCTGACTCTTGATCAGATATAAAGCTATATTCAAGAGGTAGGAGTCAAAGTCCTTCAAAAGAACAGGTGCGTAAGTCATACCCCTTTCTGATTATTGTAGCTGGTTTTCTAAATGCCCTTCTTAAATGCCTGTAGACTCTGTGCCAAGCCTCGGTGTCTGTCTGCTGGGCGTTAGGTGCTCTGCCACCTAGTGGAAACTCCCTGCTTCCCCAAGAACGTCTGTGTCTTGTGCAGCATTGCTGCAGCCACTCGAAACAGAAACAAAATGCCCGGTGTTCTCTTAGTAAGCATAGAATCGTTAAGGTTGGAAAGGACCTCTGAGATCATCGAGTCCAACCCGTTAACGCAACTTCCTGGTCTACCTCTAAACCATGTCCCTAAGCATATTGTGCATCACTGATGTTCAGGTTATTCAGCTAAAACCAAGATAAACTATGGTGTTGTGGTATATTAAAGGCAGTGAACTGGGAAAAAATTGCTTTTCCTCCATTTTAGTGAGGGATGCCAGTGCGACAGCAACATTCACTATTAGCAAGAGAGATAGTGGTAATATCTGATTTAAAAATGAAAAATGTACCAATCCTTAAGTAGAAATTGTGTGTCTGTGTTGTGGTAAGTTAGGAGTAAGGTCCGAGGTAGAATAAATATGTAAAGGTTGTTTAATGCAGTTTAGCGGGGTGTTCTTGTAAGCGAACAAGTAGATATGCCACTGTTCCTCTCATCTAATTTTGGTCTCTAAAATTGCCATATACCTTTCTTCTGTTTTGCTATAGTGAAGCTGGATAAATTTCTTTTTATTTCCATAAAAGTTATCAGCATATAAAACTTTTCTGGAATGATCAATCCAGTGCTTATTTCAGTTCTTAAAGCAGTTCCTCCCCCTGATACTGAAGTAATCTTTTTTTTTCTTTTTACTCCAGTCTCCTTGTGCTTACTTTCACAAGGGTTGTACTAGAAGTGAATTACAAACTTTTTTCTTTAAAACTGTTCTGTAGTTACCACTTTATCAAGTCTTGTTCTTAACAAAACGTAATCAGCTGTAGCATGGCTTTATAGGAAAGAAACCGTCTGCTCACTAATGCTCAAATCATGCTAGCAGCTACTTGTTTTACTGTGCTCAGTATTCACTATGAATCCCGGTACAGACCAGGCTAGTGCTTCATATACTGTTCATTACTTTTTCTTTTCAGATTCTTTCCTAGGGTCTTTCTAATAGTATTTGCTTTGTTTACATTTTGGCTTCTCTGATCACAGCAGTTGAAGACTTCTTTTTTTTTCCTTTTCTTTTTTTTTTTTTTATTAAATACTAATTATTATTCCTGTTCCCTACCCTCTTTTTTGTCAATAGTCAGAAAATGCATATACCACATCTTTATTAATGATACCATTGTTGGAAATACATGACAACAGATGTAACCTGACATCAGAAAACCAGGACACAAATCCAGCAAACAAAGCAAATGCAGTAATTAAGAAGAAACTGAATGCATGTGCTTCAAAAAATGTCAAAATGGAGAAAGCTCTTCAGGTCTGGATGCAAAGAATTCTGTTAGTTTTGTTAGCAGGTTAACAAAGAATTTCTTTTTGGTTTCTGTCTTGTACTAATGTCTAGAATTGTTCAAGTCAGTGATCTAGTTTTGGTCAGTGTTTCCATGATCCTAATTTCTTGTAAGTTGGTCATCTGTCCACGAAGTGTTTATTCATAGCTAAGCTCTTTAAATACAACCATGATGTTTCACTGAGTGGCCTCTAAGATTTAAATGTGGGGAAAAAAAAGTCAGGATAGGGTAGACCTACAAAACAGGTTTGGGTACCGAAATCTAGCAGTAAGAAAATTTGACTTGGTGCAAACTAAACCTCTATAGCACCTAAGTTTCTCAAATTTGGCTGGTGCTTACTTCATAATAAGCCCAGTGGGATTCATTAAGCAGAGCTCATTCACAGGTTCTGTTTGGTAATTGTAATTACCAATTTGGTAATTGTAATTTGGTTCTTGTAACGTGCCTGTTCTTGTACATCTGTATATTTTCCATACTGTTAAAACTGTGGAACCTAGTTTTTCTTCTGTATGTGTCTTGACCACCAAGTTTAGGGAGAGATTCTCTTTGACGTGACTTGGTACCTGTTCCAGTTTGCCCCATGGAGAGTTAAATGTATAAAGCTTTTGTGTCTTCTCAGAATATCTACAGCTCTGTATTAATTAAAAAAAACCACCAAAACCAAAAACAAACCAAAAAACAACAACAACAAAAACACACCAAAAAAAGGGCGGGACACCTGGTCTTCCATGTCCCACTTAATTGCTTTAACAATGATGTGTTTTTAAGTACAGAGACAACAGTATTACTTTCTGATCCTTTCTTATGAGAAGAAAGAACAAACCTCATTTAATTGTGATATTCCAAAAAAAAATTAACTGCTGTGAATTGGAGCAAAGGTGAATACATCTATCTGGCCCAGAACTATGCTCTTAAGAATACTTAAAAGGGGAGCTTAGTCATACTGTGCTCACAAATATTCTCATTGAACGATCTTTCTCTTTTTGCTCTTTCCCCTGAGAAATTCCGTCTCAGTTTAGTGGCCTCTCTAACCATGAGTCCCTTCCATGAATCAAGTCCTGCTAAATTTATAGAGAAACTCAAATGGCTAATTTTCTCTGTGCATCTATATGTGGAACTGATCCTTTGGATCAGTTTCTAGCTCAGTGCGGGAGGGAGAGAATCTTGCATTCTTCATTATGCTACAGTCTGCTAGTGTCACGTCCAATTTAGAGCTGCTACAAACCAGCTTGAGATTCAATAAATCATGTAAACGTGAAGGGTTTGCTTCATGGAAGAAGCAGCACTAGTGGCTCAATTATTCTTCCATTCATTATTTTTATTCCTAATTCCTTTGCCATTTCTAATATATTCCCAAAACATCTGACCGTTCTTCCACAGCTGCCACTTTGGTTCAGTGAAGTCCTTCACAGTATTCTTTTTCAGCTGCCAAACCATTTTGCCTTCCTTGGTGTCTCCAGACAGCTGTCAATAATATGTTTTTCTGCCTGTTGAACTTAGCACACTTAAAGGGGAAGATATCCAAAGAGAGGATGACTTAATTAACTTCCCTTTTATGTATCAATTGTCAAACTGGTCTCTTTAAGAGTGTGTTTCATTTTGTGTGTTAGAACTTACAGCGTAACACAGATGCACTGCTGGGGAGCTGGATTAAGGGGTGGAGAGGGAGCTTTGTCACAGGTTTTAGGTATTGTATTGTAGAAGTGAATCCTTCTCAGTAAAATACAGTATTGCTAGACTTTGATAATTTATTATTACTCTGAAGGGTTGTACGAGAATTGCTCAAGTATTTCAGTTAGTTGAAAGAATCTTTTTAACTGAGTTTTATTTTATGCAGTCAAATTGTGAATGGGAAGCAGTTGTTTACGGAAAAACAGAAGACCAGCTTATCATGACTGAACAAGCAAGAAGATATCTAAGCACATACACAGCTACCAACAGCACTTCAAGGGCTTTGATACTGTGATGGTCACTGCAACTGACAACCATCTCTTTCCATTGAAACTGACACAATGTTGAAGGCAATTCCAGCACAATACTTGTGAATTAAGTCTTTACTTTGAGACAGTCTGTCAAGGGAAACCTTAAAGCTACCTTAAAGCTTCCTTTCTTCTTTTGACTGACAAAGAACAGACATGGAGCTCTCGTATTCTCTACAAAGGGATAGTACAAACAGTTCTGCAATGAATTTCTTAAATGTCAAAAAAATAACACTCTAAAATATGAAGAGAATGGTAAAATACATTGCAGTACTGACAACATACAGTTTTTACGTCTATTTTTCATATTTATTCTTTTGACTTGCATTGCTTTTTTTCTGTTAGTGCATTTTCAATGTAGAGTAGATTTATAGGTTGTTACTGGTTTCCAAATGAGCAACATACATGACTGAATGTGCTTTTGCTTATGTAGCATTTTTCTAGTATATAAAGAAACACAATGGAAAGGAGTATAAAGGAAGGAGAGAAAGTTGCACTACTAATTTTTTGGTATGCTGCAAAACAATGAAATTAACTACAGTGTTAAATATATTTATTTGCAAATGGTACTAGAAGTAGGCAGAGGGGGGTTAATTAGGTTTTAGTGTAAAGCATCAGTATTTTCTTCATAAATCTCAAAATGAGATGATTGTTGAATGTATTGTACAGTATGTAGGAACAGGGAAAATTTTGTAAATTGGAAAGGAGTCTGGTTTTATAATTTATTTTCATTTTAAAGCTTAAATGTAGATATTTATATGTATGCAGGTTGTCTAGAAGCCAACGTTGTTTCCTGTTAAAACAGCTAAAATGAAAAAAGGACAAGTTTAAAGTATGGAATAGCAGAAGAATTACAGCGGTGAAGGGTACAAATCTATACTGTTTGTTACATCTACATAAAGATTGCACTATAACCCTTAAATCATGTTGGTCTACAAAATAATTACAAGGTATACCTGTATTACACAGCAGCTGTTCCTGTACCTTGTTTAAATACATTTAGAAAGGAATGGTGGGGTCCTATATGTGACCTGGGAGTACTTTGTCCTGCATAGGAACTAAAAACTAATGCATTTTAAATTATTTTTTTTTTTAAATAAACTTGGCACCTTGGATCTCAAAACAATTGCTATCTGCACTTAAGTTTGACCATTATATACTTACTAAATGTTTGAAGAACAAAGAGAACATTCTTTTATTTATGAAAAATCTTTGTCCTTATTTAAAGGTATACAGGTCACAACAGTTGCTTTAGTTGCCTATTTTAGGTATTTGCACTTATTTTATGTCTCTCTTTTTTGAAGGAATGTTTTGGTTTGCTTTTGTTGTAGAGATTTTTATGTAGTTACTTTCGAGCAAGTTATAACGATGTGCTATCAACAAATACTGACAGGTAAATAGAATTGTACACTGTAGTTTTAGTTATTTATAATTCAAACACTCTTCCTCTCCACTCCCGGGTGTGCTGCTACAGATAGTGGCAGAATCGGCTTGCTGCTATGAGAGATGGAAAGAGCGAGCATCATATGCACTGTATGTAAAATTACAAAAATGGTGTCAGGTTCTCTAGTTAACTTTATGAGATCAACCAGTACTATGCAGGGTGTGGAAAGTATTCCTATCACTTTAATTAATATCAAAGATGGTAGAGAATAATTTATTAATGGAGAATTTTAACATGATGAGTGGCACAAGGAAGGTAATGGGTTATTAAACTTTTTTAAACATCTCAAAGCTTATACAATCCTTATTTTTAGGAGCTTTTTGATATTAAATATTTGCCTGGCTATGATAGTAGTAGGCATAAACATTTTTAGCAGTTTTTAATTCACACATCAAAATTTTAAGGGGGGGAAAATCCTATATAAGCAAGGGGATCAGAAAATAGCCATCATGCCAGGATTACTCCTCACCTATGAAAACTGAGAGGAGGCAATTGGAATTCTTGGCAGTACTAGATTTAGGTGTGCATTACCAGAATGGATTTAACAGCAACATTTAACGCTGGAGACAGCATTTAATTCACAAAAAAATTAAATAAGACATTGAGAGAGAATGAATATCTAGAATCTGGATGATATATTTCAGTAGAAGCGGTATCACCAAAACTGCCTATACCAAGTTTAAGCATAGATTTATGGTAAGTAGTATTAATTTGTGTTGGTATTGGTTGGATCGTTTAGTTAACTCATACTTTGTTGCTTTAGCAGGAAGGTTTTAATCTTTCATATGTCAGGCATCTTTTATTACTTTTTGAATGTTGCGTGCATTTGCATTTCTTTCAGTTTGTAAGTAGATTGTACATGCAGCAGCCAAACTTGCATGAAACCTAAATACATATTACTCCATATTTTTGTTTTAAGGTTTGACATAATGTGCAACAAATGCCTTGTTTATCTTAGTTTTTGTTGTACTACAAACTTTTCTTTTATGTAAGAGAATCTCACATACAATACAGACCATATTAATGTCAGAAATAAAGCATCTATGTACCAGGTTACTCTAAGTGCCTTTTATTTGAGATCTTAAACACTCGGTGCTCATTAAAGCAACGTCTATGTATGTGTGCTTGTGAAACTGCAAGAAACCTGCCTTTTCTGGACTGGGCAGAGACAAAGGGCAGTCGTGGGAATCCGTGGGTTACACAGCAGGATGGAGCCCCTTGGCAACACGTGCTTCAACCCAACCTACTTATTAAACCTACTTGTCTTTGGTTAAGAGTTTGTATTTGTCTCTCAAAGCTTTAACACAAATATTTATATATAGGGATGAAGAGGGACAGTTTGAGGGAGGAAGAATGTTGCTAGTGTAAAGCTTTTTTACATTCCTTTATTTGTATGGTAGAAGTGATATTTTAGTATGCGTGCCTGGGTCTTGGGAGGTAAATGCAAGGGTAAGCTGTGCAGTGTGTTGGTTTTGGTTTTGTTTTTTTTTTTCCCTAACTAGTACTCACAAACATGTATTAATCTGAATTGGTGTTAGACTTTGACTCTCTTATTTTGCTAGAGACATGCGCATTCAATAGATAATATCTTTTTGCCTTTCCCAGTTTTGTGACAAAATGCAAATGGCAAACAATTAAGATAATCTGTTGAAGGAAAAGGCCAAGAGAGACTAACACAAGCCAGAAATTCAGAAATATGTCCCAGTGATTTGTATCACCTAGCTGTAAGCTGTATGGGCAAACCGTGACTGTTCCTGGGGCTTTGCTGGCATTCTGGCTGTCATAGCCAGACCGCTGCATGAGTACCCTGCAGACATGCTCGCACTCGCACATGTGATGTTTTCCATTGCTGGGGACAAAAGCGAGGTGGGCTGACTGTAGAGCATTTGTTCTTGTGGCTGGCTGCTGATGTCTGAAATCGGGGCGAAGCGTAGGTAGGGGAAAGTGAAGCCTAATGATGTGATTAGTTCATTTTTCTGTGTCACCTTTGCTCAGTGAAAGAAAGTAGAGCAGATGGACAGCCAGGAAGCCAAACCTGGGAGGAACTGCAGCCCTAAGTTTGATGATATGAAGACTCTGGAAGCTTTACTCATGGGCCTGGCTTTACTTGGAAGAAATGGCCTTCAAGGAATTGATTGGTGAGAATAAGCCCAGTTCCTACCACTATTATTCTGGTTTTACACAAGAATAACTCTACCAGAGTTGCACCAAACTAAAACTCATGCAATGTTGTGAGTGAATCAAGCTTCACGAAATAAGGGGTTTACCACTGGATATTAACTGACCATGGTTGCACCATACCTGTGACCAAAGTCCAACGCAATGCAAACAACGAAAATTCTGAAACTGGAATTGATTCTTGCATTTGGTTTTGTGACAAACATTCAGATGAAGGTTCAGTACCTAGGCAGAAAATACACCGATGTCTTCTGATGTTAAACCTCATTTAATTTTTTTTTTCCATAAGTTTCCTTGACCATGGATAAGCTGAAGCTTCACAGGCTTAAATGCTTACTTTCATGAGGAAGCTGTGGATTACTGTTTCTGTGCCAGCTGAGCCAAAAGATTGGTCCGTCTTGAAACTGCAGCATACTGGTCTGCGTGGCTTCCCCTGGAGACAGCCAGCTTATCCCTTGAGTGGGCTGGATTCTTGCCCTGCGGCTGAAGGCAACAATAGCATCCTTGTAGTTCTGCTAGCATGACGTGTTGGAAGAACAGGTAAGCTTTGGACTTTTATGCATAACCTTACATTTTTGCATAAAGTAAAAATGCAAATGCTTGTACCCACTGTATTCCACCTTAATGATTATGAAGAAACCTCGATAGTGCAGCTTCCGCTTGCATCTGGAGTAAGAGATGTGCAGTGTGGCATTCTTCGGTATCAACTTGTGTCGGTGGTTTGGTTTTCTTTCTTAATTTCATTTTCTCTTCTGCTTCATTGCTGTGTGTGTTTTTTGGGAGGTGCAGAACTGAAAGGAGTGCTCTGATGCTGCCTGCTGTTGGACTGCGTGGCCCCAGTGATAGAGTTGCTATTGCGAAGGGAATTCTGTCTACCTGCTACTACCTTTTACAGAAACTTGGGTTTCTTCTTTGGGTTTATTTTTAGAGAGTCCTCTGGTTTACCTGACTTCTGGTTTCCTGTGTCATCACACCCTCTGACTACAGAGAAGATGGACGTTAATGGCCTCAGCGTACGCAAGATGGGAATGGGCTAGCCGTGATGTACGTCTGCAACTGTCCTGTGTCACAGTCTGAGGGGGAGGGGTGCTTTTGTCTTTTGGGAGGGACAATTCTGCTTACTCAGCATTTACTTCCTCGCCGACTCGTGGCCAGTTGCTTGATCTTAGTTACTCCTTGTAAAAGTGATATTTGGTGGTTGCACAACCAAGAGAACTTTAGAGCACGCTGTAGTGCATGTTGTGCGCTCTGCTTTAAAATGGTCTATCCCATAGGTGAAGAAATATTTGCTCAGTTTTCTGAGGGTATCAAGTTCTTACACCAGTAGGCATTAAATAAAAAATAATAATAAAAAAAAATCAATAGAACAAACCCATAAAGCAGACAAAGAAAACCCAGAGAAAACTGCTCATTGAAAGATCATGCTCATGAGCAGTGGTATAAAGTGCTTCCAAAGTCTTCGTAGGAGCTATATGAACAAAATGAGTTATGCACATACATTAGATGGAACGACAAAGTTTGGAAAAGCAATCAGCTTTGTAACTCAGAGCGGCTGAGGATGTATTTGCATGTATATGTAGGGATGAGTTGGCTTGATGCGCTCATCTTAAGGCTGAGTGGCGTACGGGAGGGCAGCGTCCTTGTTTGCCTACTTCTCACGCCGGCGAGTGTGCGTTTGTGGCAAGCCGGTGCCAGAGAGGATTGCCCCAGCACCAGGGCTGGGGCTGCGCCACGCAGCCAAGGGGAAGCGCATTAGCTGCGCTGAGCTGAGTGGCGGCCCGAATAGCCGGATAAACCAGCCGCCGGCAATTTACAAATGAATGCCACGTTCTCCTCAGCCATACGAGCGGATCAGCGGTGTCTGGAGGGCCTGTGTCACCAGAAGTAGGCCAGTTTGCGCGTCGTCCTGCGCTGGCAAACGGCCAGGCTTTGTGTGCTCCAGACACCAGATGGGAAGCAATTATGAGTGTGACAAGCGGGTCATCTGGCAGACACTCTGTGGACCTGCTGCCGCATAATTTTTGGCGGGAAGAGGAGAGCTTTTTCTTTTCTTCCCTTTTTCTTTTTGTTGTTGTTGTTAATACAACCTCTCCTTTAGCGAACTCGCAGTGACCGGGTATGGAGCATCCTGTGTTTGCTTAGTTTATGCTCCTTTTGTGCCCTTGCTGGTGCTTACCAGAGTGCAAGTGTTTTTCCTTGGCCAGCAGTAAGCAATGGTTACACTTGTGTTTGTACGTCGTGTAGTTTGCAAATACTGGCCTGCAGTGCTGGCACGGATGTTTTAGCAACTTGGCAAGCCAGGCTGGGGTGGGAGACCTCCAGCCCGGGACAGGAGAACGAAGGAGCTTGGAAACTCCTCCAGCATGGACCTGGTCGTCCAACAGGGAGCCTGAGGGAGAAAGAAACCCAGCGCTCTTCAAGACTTCCCACCTCCCCGTAGGGCCAGGTGGAGGGGGTGGACCTTTTGGCAGCTGGGGCCAAGATGGGACCTTGTCAGTTTGTCCTTTGACCGTAGTCACTGGCCTGTGAAAGGGGAGTTTTGCGAGCCCGGACAAATCAGCTTAGCTGGCTCCAGCTGAGTGTGACAATACAGCCCCTCGACCGAAGGCCTGTTGCTAATTGCATTGGGCAAATCTGTAAAACATATTACATCTTCCGTTGCTTTTGTCTGGCTGGCTGGGAAAAAATGGCAAACGCGGCCTGGGTCGCCCAAGGTCGCGCTTTCAGGGTGCAGCTGGAGATGGCAAAGGTCTGAGCAGGCGCGGGGGCTCCGTCGATACTGACCCCGGAGAGGAGCGCCGGTGCTCGCTGCGGTGCAGGGCTGGCTGGCAGCAGATGCTTCTCCCCCTGCAGAGCTCCTGAGGAGCTCAGTGACAGCAAGTGGCATCTGACTCCCTCCCTCAGCAGCAAGCGTGGATATAAATACAGGGCAGGAGGAATTTCCCCGTACCTGAGGTGTTCCCAGCTCATGTGTATAGAGAATGGCCCTCAGCAACGTGTCTGTAAATTGCTGCAGAGTTTGAATCCGCCTCTGGCAATCATGTTCAAGAGTTTTTAGGTCCAGAGCCTCAGTTCAGCTCACGACAGATGCTGTCAGTAGTTTTACTTTTAATGTTTCCTGCTGGTAAAGGTTTGCCCAGAACTCATCAGGGTCTGTGCTTGTAACCTGGCTTGGCCCTTCATCATGGGTGAGCATCGCATTCTTCGTCCTTGGGGAAGGCGGGAGTGAGCAAGCATGATTCTCTCATTTCCAGCTTTAAATGAGCAGGTAACAGCAAGGTAAGAAGATAAATGTTGCCCTGAAGGATTTAGCGGTTGCAAGAGCAATTTCAGGCTCTTGAGAAGCACCTGCAGCCTCTGATCCTGTTCAGCTTCCCACGGTTTGGTGCCAGGCTCTGCGACAAGGGCAGCTGGAGCACCCCCCTTCCAGCCCACCTCCCTGCCCTGTGGCAGCTCAGCTCTGCAGGCGGAAAAGCCAGCAGCAGGTCCAGCTGTCGGCAGCCGTCCTGGTCTACCTCGTCCTCCTACCTCCTTCAAACTCTTGCTAGAGACTGCTTGCATTCATAGCAAAGACATGTTCTGTGAAGGTGCTTGGAGCCAGCCCTGCTTAAAGTCAAACATGCAAGTAATTAAAAATGTTGGAAAAATTCATTATGAGTGTGCAAGGTCTGACTGTGACAGGATGGGGGGAAAAGATAATATTAATTTGGTTAAAATCTCTGGAGCTAAGCAAGCAGGACCAGTGACACCCTCAAGTGCCAGCATCTCTGTGTGCCTCCCACATGCAGCAGGACTGTGGATCTGCCTGTTCAGGAGAGATGTCATGAGGTCTGAGGCTGAATCTACATGCACAGACCCCTGAAGTTCAGGTGGTGGCTGGACCAAAGTACTTGCCACTGTACCCTGGTATCTCTTTTTTTTTTTTTTTTTTCCTTTCCTCTGAGACTTTTTTTTGTTTTGGGAACTCTGAGAGGGCATTTGGGAAACGTGGTGCTTTTTTTGGCCTAATGACTACAGACAGAATATTTTGCAGGCAGTGCTTGTTACAGTTTTTTCATTCACAAAATGTGTTATAGATGTTATAGACTTTTTACTGATCATGAATAAAGCTATCAGCCATTGATTTACTTAAGCAATATGAGAACTGCAAAGCAGGTGGAACATAGATCTTGGAAAAAATGAGCTTTGGCCACCTCGAAAGCTTTACTCTATAGCATTGCCTTTCATTCGGTGGGTTAGTTGTCAGATTTGTTCCCAGCTCAGGATGCCTTACTGTGAAAATGTCCCCTCTGTGCCTTCCCCCTCACACCCAGTAGTAGTCAGGCGGTGATGCTAAAAACTGCTTGGGTTTGACGTGAGTGAAAAAGAAGGGTTTCAGTCCGGAAAGGCTGGTGAGGGGTTGCAATGAACGGGGGAGCTGAGGGGTGCGGGCACTGGCTCGGCTCTGCGCTGCCTGGCCCATAAAAGCGGTGCTCAGGGGCACTGTTGGCCATGGCCCAGAGCCTGTGCAGGTGGAAACTCAACAATATTTAGCTTTTACTTTTTAGAACAGTTTAAGTCCATAACTGCATGCCTTGCAGTGCTGAAAGATGTTAAAGCATTTGGAGGGAAGGGAAATGTTTTCCTCATCATGCCTCGCCATGTGAAACGGTGTTTCCCGTGGGGAGTTTGCATATCCGGACCATGCACCGAGAACCAGCTGAGGTTTGTGTCACCTAAATATAACGTAGCCAGAGCCTCAGAGCCAGCTGTTCACACGGGCGCGGACACAGGGGCTTTTTTGGGCGTGCGTTCCCTCCCCTGCAGCATGCGGTACCTGACCGTGGGTCACCGCACACAGTCAATCGGTGGCGGCGGTGGTGAGGGGCACCTTCGTACTCAGCCGTGTGCAGTGTGAGGTGACACATGTCCCGCTATCCTGTCAGGATATTTGTGAAACGACAATAGCGTAACTTCACATAACACTGTTTCCAACGTACAAGGGAAGCCCTTTCGTTTCCCGATGTGTGGCATCTGCCGGGTCTCCGTGTCTGCGCTGGTTATCAAGTTGCAGCAAAACTTAATAATAGCTGTGTGCATTTGCCCTGATAAGATGGACTTTATGCTGTTGCCTCATGGTAAATGAAAGGAAATAAAGCAATTTCTTTTGCAGCAGGTGGTGGTGGTTTGGTGGTAGGGTTGCTGACTGGGAGGGGGTGAAGCCGGGCACCCCCTGTCTCAGTGCCCCAGGGAGGCCCCGCTGGCCTGCCTGCGCCGGCTTTTGGCAGCGGGTGTCGAGCCACAGGGGAAAATGTGCGTGTCGATGGGTGGTTTTGTACAACACGTACCCTCCACATAGCAAGTGCGAGGCAAGAAGGTTTCCTTCATCATGTAAAGTGATTCTCTTAGGTGCTGCCTGCGTCCATCTACACGGCAGTTGCTTTGTCCTGTGTTGCAGAGGGCTGTTGCAGGGTTTGTGCATGTGCTGCTTTCTCTCTGATATATTCTGCTTAAATTAACAACCCTCCAGCTGGGAGCACAACTGGCTGCAAAGGAGGTGACTTGGGAGTTTTCCTTCTGTTATGGGTCGTGTGGGATAACTACCACAGGGGTTTTGCAGTTGACCTGATGATTTCTAGGGACAAAAGTGACCGCTGTAACTGGCTGACCTGACTCTTGCATAAAACTGTCTCCATAACCTCATTTATCTCCAACTTTACCCCAAACCTCTGTTAAATAGTTTATTCTGGTGCATCAAAAAGGAGATTGGAGGGCAGAGGGTTTGGCTCTTCTGCGTTTGTCAGATCCTGGAGGAAGGAAGCGTTCAAGCTGCCTTGAGGTTCTTCCAAAAATATTGGTGCTCATGGAAAGTACCAGAAGTACCAGTTCCAAAACTGTGAGCAACTAAACGCAGACTGTGCCGAGGTTTGCACAGGTGAGGAAGGGTTTTATTGACCCTCTGCGGGGGCTGAGGCAGTTGACTCCCGTGCTTTTTTGATTCGGAGGGTTTCTGGTTTCCATCTCTGCTGATCACCGTGGTTGAGCTTTCATTACATGTGTCTCCAGCTTGGCAGTGATCACATGCAGTAAGAAGGTATTTTTAACCCTGGGAGCTGAAGCTGAGGTGATGGTCTGCAGAGAAGCCCTTGATGTGTCCAGCTGCTGCAGCTGCTATGCAAATTGGGCCAGACCCTGTTCTGCATGCTCGCACCGACGGACGCGCGAGCGCTGCACATGCATGTCCGCCCTGGTACGAGGAGGGACATGGGGCTGGCTGCGGCGCAGCTGGGAATGCTGTTGGCTGGGGGAGGAAGGCAGCCTGGACCAAGCCCTCCCGGTCCTCAGGGTCTCTGGCAAGCAGCTGCGTGGCTGGATCCTGCTCCTCAGCCGCAGGGAGGACTGACATGGGGCAAAACAGGTGCCGGAGCGGTGGCAACCAGACCGTAGCTGTTTTGCACATGTTGGGTGACTCCTCTGTCACACTGGTGGAGCTTGTCTCATTTCTTTAGATGGCAAAGGTCAGGGAAGAAAGGGCATCACCTGAGGCACCGCATAGTTACTGAGCATCTCTGCTTTCCACTTGGAGACCCGATGTCTGGTGAGGGTCTTGTGCCTGGATGCAAAAGGAACAACTACCTTAGTGTGCATTGGTCTGGCATCAGCTGAGATGGGTGCAACGGTCACAAAATAAAGGCTCCCTTGCAAAACCCTAGGCTGGGTGATTGCATCCTGTATTCATATCCTTGCTTGCCCCACAGCGGCTCTGTACAGACCTTTGCCTTTGCTGCATGTGGCTGGTGCACTGAGGCACTGGAGCCCGGCGTGCCGGCCGCTGGTGGTTTCTGTGTTTGTGGAGGAAAATGATTGGAGGCTTATTTCTTATTCTTTTTTTTTCCCTAGAGTATTTGTGCCTCTTCTGCTAATGGGATAACCTACCTCAAGCACGTTCTTGTGAGTTAAATAGCTTCATATTTCTATTTATAAAGTAAATGATTAAAAATAATGATTAGCTAAGCTTGGATTTTTAAATATTACCATTGTGATTAACAGGATAGACATTGCAAGAGTCTGAGAGTTGATGAACCCCATTTATAAGGGTTCATTATAGACAAATCTTTATCCAGCTTGGTTCAAATCTGATCGAAAAATCTGCTTGCATCCTAACTTCCAAGGACAAACATCAGATACCCAGTGTTACGAGGGCTCTGGGATAGAGTTATAAAGAAGTTATAGGGTCACAGTTTTCATGGGAAAGGTTAATGTCTTCATTAGAAAAAATCACTTGCAGGACTTTCTGTGCAGCCTAGCAGTTCAATACAGTCTTGCTAGGCTGGTCACTGCACTCCCAGGC
The DNA here is from genome assembly GCA_020745775.1 of Theristicus caerulescens. Classification (NCBI taxonomy): domain Eukaryota; kingdom Metazoa; phylum Chordata; class Aves; order Pelecaniformes; family Threskiornithidae; genus Theristicus; species Theristicus caerulescens. The sequence continues at coordinate 129,959,294 of CM036558.1, read as the reverse complement.
TAAAACAGCCTGTAACTTCTGAAGCTTTTGCTGTCTGTTTCGTGGTCCTTGTTACTTGGACAACTGCTTTGACGAGGATGCTGTTGCTTCCTGAACCCCCCCTTTGCTTTCGCTGGCACAGCGCAGGAGCAGACAACGCCTCGGCAGCGCAGCTGGTTTTGCAGCGTCAGCTCCCGGCAGGGCTGCGCCGAGGGCTCGCTTCACCAAAAAGTGCCTCGTCAGTGGTGGAGGGGAAGGACCCTGCACGCTGCGGGCCCTTTGCATGTCTCTTCTGCTTTATGGTCCAGCGCACCCCCCCTCCCAAAAAAAGGGAGCATCAAGCAAATAGATGGTGTGTTGCTTCTTACTATTTCACTGCTATGCAAACTGTGACGGCGCAGTAGGAAAATGTTGGTCTAAAATAAAGCAGAGTAAACTGTTAGGGCAGGTGAATCTGCAGGGTGGGAGGTCTGACGGGGTGAAACACCTGGGACGGGGGGCTGCCAGCCAGTGCCTGCGCTGATCACCTGCCTTTGGGTCAGCTGTGAGGCCCTCGGCTGCTCCACAGAGCTTATTGATAAGGCTGTTAAAAATGATGCCTTTTTTTGTAGTGAATCCAACCGGATGGCTGAGAAGAGTGGCATCATTCGCATGTGCTTCCAGTTCATGTTCTCCTTTGAGTTCAGCTGCTTGTTTTTTCTGGCCTTCATCTAACCTTATTAAATAGTCAACTCTTTTTTTTTCCTTCTAGAAGCTTCACTTTTTATTTTAGTGATCTGTGTACCCATTTATTTAAATAATAGTTCTGCCACTTAAAAAAAAAGGTTTTCAGTACCACAGAGGGTCAAGCTGCTCACTCGTGAATAATCTACGGAGTTAACACTGAGATTTTAAAAATCTCTCATAAAATATTTATGGCTATTCGACATGTGCATTGTTTGTAGAGTTCACCTACAGGGTTTCATCTGAGGAATCTGACTTGTTTCATGTTTCTTTCTGCGTGCAAGTCCTGATATTGCAACATTTCTGGCTGGGTAACTCTCAGATTTGAAATTATTCTGCAAATGCCAATCTCTGAGTTAAAAATGTTTTCTGTAAAAAGTGTGTGGTATTCCCCTAAACAGTGATGTGTCTGCAGTCAACTCTTCTGGCAAACCTGTTTGCTACAGGATCTGTAAAGTGAGTGCAAAAGGGGAAGAAAGGCAGGCAAAGCATAGCTGAGATTTATTTTTCATGCATCAGTAAGAATTATTTTGTATAGTAGCCTAGCTTTAAATTCACTACAGTTTATTTAAATAAAGTGGTATGCAAAGTAATGATGGATATTTTAACGAGTAGCTCTGTCACAAAGATGTTTTTGAAATGGTGAGAAGAAATTAGAAACCTTTTTTTGGAAATGAAGTATAAATTACTGTAAGTGTGATGGACTGTCATCATGCAGTCTATTTCAGTCAGGTTGGTGCCCCAGTTAGTCTCGAGTTCCGGGGAACCCAAAATTGTAAAATAACGTGAAACGCGTCTGAAAAACGCATCCTCTCATGGATGTTATAAAGTGTGACAATATGCACGGGTCAGGCAGTGACACTCAGCTGCACAGTTAACAACTTTTCTGTCTTTGATGGAAAAATGGTACAGTTCACTTAATTTTTTTAAATCACTATTTCACATTTTTCTGACGGTGTGCTGAAGTCAACTCAATGCTGCTTTCTGTACATTTTCATCTGGAAAATGTATTGCATATCCACATCCTGTTCCATGCTCATGCCAATATTTTTAACACATGACTAAAGGTCAGGTATTCGCAGAGGAGTTCCCAGCAGGGGCCTGGTTGTTACCCCACGTCCTGGAAAAAATCTGTGCCAAGTCCTGTGGTGCGGACACTCATCGAGAGGACACTCCCTGGTTGCTCATTTTAAACGTAGACACTGTAATGGAAGGACCAGAAACGTGGCACCTTTTCACCAGAGCTGCACAGATTACGGGCCGTGTGGCATGCAGGGGGACAAGCCATCCTCTAATGGACAGGCTTTCCAAAATCCAGATTGGTGAAGGATGTCAGCACCATACTTATTCTTTCCTTGTTGTATCTTAAAGTGTTTCCCTTTGCAGTCCTGAGTCAGCTCCCACCTCATGTTGGGCCGTGGTGCAGCATACGGTCTCCAAAGACCATGTTGCGTTTGAAGTAAGTTAAGTGACTTTGTTGTCAACTGGTAGGACTGAAGAAGGGGAGCACTTGGTTATATGCTCTACCAGAGCCTTAGCAACCCTTGAGGAGTCTCTGTCTTGGTGCTCTTATTTGGTGGGAGGGAGGTGACACTGCTTACCTCCCAGGGATGCGGTGAGACTAAACGTCGTGTCCCTAATGCTCTTGAGGTCAGGTGTGTAAATGTGTATCTAATGCTGACAGTGCCAGGGCTTTTCTCTGAGTATCTGATAACAAACAGTGATGCTACTACCTGTTAAATATTGTAGCTGCTCACAAACATACACTGCCAGGCTCTCCCTGTGGGGAGCAAAATTTGGGTTCTTTGCCATCAGGTGTTCATGTTCTTCAGTATCATAAACCCTGCCTTTACTTTCCACTGAATGCTTCCCAAAAGCTTTTAAGTCACTGAGACCTGTATGTTACCACATGCTACTTGTTTCTTTTATTTTTTTTTTTCTGAATAGGGCATATTTTATTTTAATCAATAAAATAGGTATCTACTACAATACAAGAAATCTCCACAGCAGTTCCTGGAATACAGAGAAATTAAATATGCTTCTTGTAAATCTGTCCTTCTCTTGTAGATCCAAATTATAAATTAAATAAATAAGAAAACCATAAATACACATTTCAAGATACAGCAATTATTAGGTAGAAAAATTAATCATCTCCTCTTTGCCTCCATCCTCATACTGCTTAAAGCTATTAATTAGCAAATGAAATACTACAATACAGCTTTCTCAACAGACAAAACTCTTGCTGCCCTGGACTGTGTGTTGGGTGCTCTATGGGTCACGTTAGCTACAAGGGCAGGTACCACAAATGCTCGCTGTCTTAGTTACCCCAAATGCAGCGAATGGACTTTTCCCAGTGTCTGTCCATCTTCTTTATTTTTGCTTTGCTTAGGGAATGAGACCAAAAAAGGGAACTGGTGATTCCTATTATCCCTACTCCTTGAGCGTGTGCATTGCTGTGCAAGCGAGTAGTCCCACTGAATTTACTAGGCTTACCTTCTGGCAGGATTTCTATGGGCTGGGGAGGGGGTGCAGTGTGGTTGGTGATATTTGTAAAAGACGTTTCAGGAAAATCTTGGCCATGGCTCCAGCTTGGTTCAGCCATAGAGGACCTGATGTTGGCAGGGTCAGGGTGTCCGGACTGCTACACAGGGGCAATGTGTCAGGGTCTAATTGAAAGGTGGGGTGAGCCCCTGTGAGAAAACTGCTCTGGTGCTGTTCAGGTGTGCAGCCTTCAGCGGGCATCGGCATTGCTCTCGCACGCCATGGCTGGCGACACATGGTCAATACTGGGCCACCATCGCCTCTTCTCCTTGCCTTGCCAGCAGCTGGGGCCTTTCAGTGTGTGGCTAATGAGGAACTGTGTTCTTCTTTCCCAGGAGGAAGAAAGAAAAGCAGGAGAGCAAATCATCCCTCTGTCAGGCTGCTGGGCCAGAGAAGGACTTTTGCCTTTGGTCAGGAGGAGGGGAGAGCCTGTGTGATTTCCAGCTGCAAGACTGTCTTCTGTGAGTTGTTGAGCACCTCTGAAGGAGAAGCCTGTGACTGAAGCAGTGATGGACAGCTGAACATAAGGGCTGACAGATATTTTATGATGGGCTAGTGCCTCTCCCCTCCTTAGCAGACTCTGGACTGAGTTGGCTCTGGCCATATGAAAAACCATAGTACCTTTTTAAATGAGGACTTCCTTCCCCGTCCTACTGCCTTCAGCACGTCCAGCCCCACATAGGTGTCCCCTCCTGCCCTCCTTGGAGCCACCGGGGACATTTGCTCTGTAAAGCTACCAGGCCGCTCCAGTTGCTTTCCCACCCCACGGACTTTGGTTGCTCAGGTTGTTAAGCTGTGAACCTTTCCTGCGTGCTGCTCCACCCTGCTCACCCCAAAGCCAGAGGACCTGGCTGCTTTAGCAGCCTTTCGTCCCATCCAGGTGGTACCCTGGTACCCCTGAGCTGGTGAGCCCTGACCGGGGATAACTGCCTGAGCCTGCAGCTCTGCAGGCTGTAAACCAAGGCTCCCTCAGTCCTCTGCTGCAAGAGAAATTCAGAATATGCTTTTTTCTAAGTCCAGGTTAAAGGTGATCTTAACACAAGCAGTGGATGAAGTCAGCAGGTACCCCAAGTGCAGAAGTTGCCCCGGTGGTTGTGGCAGGAGGGGAAGGAGCTGCAACCGCCGTTAATGCTGCCGACGGATGGTTCAGACCTTTGGTGGGTTCACGGTCCTGGAGCCTCCTCACCTCGGTGCCGTGGCACTGTGTGTGACGGCATCTCACTATGTTTTACTACGCTGGCTGCAGGCAAGCAAGTTTCAGATGGGAGCTTCTTTCCTCTGCTTCTGTCATAGAGTAAGACCTTTATTTTTCATTTATGCTTTGGAGCACTGGCAGTTAGATTAGAGAAGATCGTCATTACTATGAGCAGCAGGAGATACACTTCCTCCATTTTATATTTTAAGTTCTCTGTTTAGGCAAACCAAAGTCTTTTATAATAACCAGGGGATCACTCATACGAGGCAAGTACTGTTCATGACTAATATAATATTGTCTGTAACACTGGTAAAACCTTTTTTTGTAAAGCTTTTTTTTTTTTTTTGAGAAGAAAACCCAAGGGGCCTTGATCAGCAATTTCTAAATTGAAAAAAATTTTGAGAAAAATTTTTGAGCAAATTCCATTAAATCCATCTATTCATAAGCACAGGTCTCCTATATGCAAATATCTCATGTTTAATCACCTAGTTGCACCATTTACATATTTTCTTTCTTCCTAGTATTTTGTGTACTTAGTGAACTATCCTGTACCACATATAGGTAGAGAGTAAGTTGCTGACTATCAGTTAACATATAAGCAGGTTCTATGGAAGAAAGTATCTCTTGAGGTTAGCCAGTTGCTCATAGTTTGATCTGGCAGGACACTTTGAAACACCAATCACATAGCAAAGTTTGGTAAGTGTGTGTCTGCAAACTTGCTGAGTTCTGACTCACCTGGTCTTTTAAAATTTTTGCATCTTTTACTCCTGTCTTGAAACTTAAAAACTGAAGAAAAAAAGATGTTTAGCGTATGTCATTCAACCAAGCATATTGTAAGATGTGGGTTTTATCTCATGATATGAGAGGGGGCAGAGGACAAGCAGTGGTACACAACGAGCAGACCCCTGGGATTTAATGGCACTCTGTAATCAATCTGTTGCTTTGCAGGAATACACAAACCTCTTGGTAGACTTTTCTTGTTGTGAGTCCAAGCTGATTCAGTCAGGGCATGTAAAAATGCTGAATGGGCCAGCAGTGGTTTCAGCATCATTGAGTCAAGATGTAATTCTAGGGGGATACTTGGGATTTTAGTATATCGCAACAAAGAAAGGCCAGTGAGTTGCATCACATTCACCATTTTTACCTTAGTTAGCCTTTCTCCCACCAATTTGAGGCAATGGCATCAAGTAATAAAAAGGATATTGTTTTCCTGGATGAGCTGTGCTGTGTCTGTTCCCTCATCGATCCTAGAGCACCTTGTCCTGGCTAAAGGACCTTCTGTCTTTCCAAGTGATGCTGAGCCTTATCAGTCAGCCTCAAAGGCACTGTTTGTTGCCCCCAGGTACTCTGACTTCTTCTTGTGCTTCATCCACATCTTCCTCAGGAGGCTGGGGGTCCCGCACAGGTTGCCTCCCGTCAGCGGTAGGGAAGCTTCTGCTCTGGGTGGCAAGGTCAGGTCGTACTCTGCCGTCTTCCTCCAGCGTTGCCTGTGGCTAGCAAATAAAGCACAGATGCGTAAAGCATTCATCTCCGTGTCCCTTCTCCCCTGCTTATGACCACTAGCCATTGAAAACCAAGGGCTGCCTGTTTGTAAAGGTATGTCCATGCCTCGCCTGTCCCTGGGACTGGCAGGTCCGGGGTGAGCAGGGGCTGTGCAGGGCAGTGGGCTTGGACACCGCAGCTGCCCCCGCTCCCCTTGGAGCCCCTCGTTGACTTGCTATCAGGGTGGACACTCACACAAGGGGATGAGCTACAAGTGGGACTGCTACTAGGTGCATCCTCTGTAGCATTTGCCACCAAGCAAAAAAGCTGGTGAGTGGCCTGGGGACAGAGCTGAGCCCTTCCACCAAAGCCCCGGGGACCATGCGGCAGGCCCCAGGCAGGGTGGGCTCCACCCGGCCGAGGGAGCGACGCTGGCTTACACCGGCCGAGGGGGATTTATGTCTCTGCGTACAAAGTGCGAGGACACCGTGGCAATGAGCTTGTTACTGTCCCTCAGGTGGCAATGGTGGCATCTCAAATATCACCCGGATCCGTGTCTGGGTTAACTGCCTACTGATGAGTGCATTTGTACTATGGTCGAGCTGTTCCTTAATTACACTTAAAGACAATAAAGCTTTGTTTAAAAATTATTTAATTACATTTTCTAAACTGCCTTAGGGCAAATATTATAGACTTCTTAAGGGGAAAATACTTAAATTTTGAATCTAGATGCTTTTCTTCCTAGTGATAGAGCTGTAACTGGCACTGGGGCAGCTGTATAAACAGCCATGGCTGACAATATAATCAGCATGTCCTTTAGCCGCTCTCTCCCTGCCTTTGGGAAGCAAGCAGCATGGCTTTACTGTAAATTACGGAGGTTTTATAGCTGTGATTCAGAGGAGATCTGCAGCTGAGCGCTTTTCTGTGTTTCTGGTGAGAGGGTGACCTGTGGCAGAGGTGCCCCTTCCCCTTCCCTGCCCGGCAGCACCCCACACACAGCCCCCAGGCTTGGCTGGAGGGTGGGAAGGGACTTACTCGTCTGTAGGAGTGACGTTGCCTGCGGGAGAGTCTGTGACAGCCGCCGCTTTCGCTGTGATACGGGCAACTGGCGATGGTGGGAACTGCGGGAGGAAAAAGCATGTCATTAGGAAGCGCTGCTGATGAGTAGGGACACCAGGTTTGCCTGAGGAAAGAGGCTGTTTTAGGAAAATGAATAAATACTGTGAATCTCTTTAACAAGAGAAAGCAGGCTGGCTAAGGACTTTGCCCAACTCTAACCCACACAAATACCGATTGCTCACGTGAACGGTCTCACCGAGCTCAGGACAGGGCTTGTATGAGCAAGAATTACACCTCCCATCGAAGGAGGGAGGCTTGCAGAACGATTTATTCCCTAGCTCTTATGTCTAGATTCCCGAGGAGGGCAGTCTTTGTGCAGACTGAGCAGCCTGCCTCTTGCAGCTCTTCACAGGCCACCTCTACCGCTGGCTGGGAAGCTGCTGTCCCAGCCATCGCTGTTTCTTGAGCGTTCAGAAATGCTTCCCAGTTTTGCTGGGTGCTGGTCTGTGGCGTGGGGGGCCCTGGTTCGTGCCCTAGTTCTGCCACAGCCCCACAAGTGCCTAATCGTCGACTTCCTCCTTGTCTTATGTGATCACAAATAGCCCGCCAGCAGCGAGTCACGTTTTCCCGTAAACAGGCCACTGAGACTGGCGTATCCTCCAAGAGGGTAAGCTAAAGTGTGGGTTGCCCAGAAATAGAAAAAAATGTCAAAAATTGTGACGTGCTCTCATCATTTCAGGCAATAAACACACTTACTGATTTTACTGGCAATACTGAAAAATTTCTTCATATTATTGTCACTACTATAACTGGTCTTAAGCTGTCTAGGGCTATTTCCCCTGGGATTACTCTGAGACTGGATACATTTAGGTGTGCTCTGCAAGTATCCCAAGACTTAAAGATGTTTGAAATCACTTTTGCAAGCATCCTTTGAAATGTAAGTGGGTTAATTATTGGTAGGTGCAATTAGTTTCATTCCACTGAATACCATTAATTTTGACCATCCTTCAATATTGTACAGTCATTTTTCTCAAGTGTAGCCCAGCTACCTGTTAGCAAGTATATTGCAGCCATCCAAAAGAGCATTTGAAGCCATAAAGTTTCTATAGCATGGTCTGGTGTTGGTCAGAAACTTTTCAAAGGACTATTTTCTGTTTGAAAATCTAGTTTTTATAAAATGTAGGGACTTAGAAAATTGTTTTTTGGTAAGAAAAATAAGGGAGGGAAAATGTTTCAGTAAAGCTGAGTCATTTTTAACCAAAACATTTTGTCTGTCTATTACATAACAATTCTGGGGGTTTTGTATGATGATTTTCCCATCAACCCTTTATTGACATTTTTGATTGATCTGATTATCATGTCAGGTTGGCATTCTGCAGAATATGAATTATTTGACGCTTGTTCCACTTTAGAAATTATTTTTTTCCCAATTTGTGAAATTCCCTGAGAAAGAAGGGGCTAATTCCTCCCAGCTCTTGCAGGTGGCTGAGCATCCAGAATGAGAGCCTGCCTGTCTCCATCCCACAACCCTGCCTGGTTCCCTGAGGGGTAGCCATCCTGTGCCAGTCTCTGCTCCCAGCTAAGGATCCTCTGCCATAAATCATGTCTCAAAGCCTTAACGAATACTCTGAAATCTGCACGTACTGTGACAGGCTGACATACTGTTAATGTGGGACATGCTGACAGATACTAGGCTTCAAGATGCATCAGACAGTGGCAGGTGGTCTTGTTGTATTTACTTACCAAAGATTTTCCATCCAACAGGTGATTACAGGACTTGGATGACTCTCGTTCAGTAATTCCCACTGCAAAGTATAAGAAATATGGCATTATCAGTAATTAATAGGCACAGCTTGTATTAAAAGCCTCCTTCCATGCAGTTAAACCCAGATATGAACAGGGCCCAGGTTCGGGTTATAGTGCCACTAGATTTAATTATAGCCAAAAGTGCAGAAATTTCTTTATTATGATCAACTACTGTGATGTCAAAATAAGTGATTTTGGAATTGCTTAAGTCATTCTGAAAAGTCATTCAACTGCTTGCTCCTAGGCTTTTCAAATGAGATGACGAACTGTCCTTAGCAGACCAAGCTAAGTGGGAGCCCTTCCCACTCTGTGGACACTTGTGGATGTATATACAAACAGCAGTCCCATCTTCTGCTCCTCAGCAGAGGCTGGGTAACGCAGTTTTTGTGCGTCTTGGAGTCCCCACTGCCAGGTTTGTCCTGCCTAGGAGAGCATTCTACTTTCTGGATTTCCCTGGGGAGTTATTTCTACCTGGGCAGAGATGTGTGCTACATCCACCCCATCACAGGGAGGGATTTCAACCTTTCTGTCTGTCCATGGCTGAGTGGCACCTCTCTCTGCTGTCCTCAAACCTGGAGATTACCTTTCAGGTACAAGTGAGCACTCGGCCGATAACTTATCCATGGATAAATGCTCACTGACATGCCTGCTAGTTGTGCTGAGGAAATAAAGGAGTGAGTGATGCCAGGTCTTTTTCATGGAGTCAAATCCTCCCATTTGGCTGTGGGAATGTGGAGATCTCTTTTTTTTTTCCTTTCTTTCTGTTCCTGGCTGGTTTTGGTTGTCTGCTGTTTTTTAAAAGGATATTCAGGTAAGTGAAGAGCAAGGATCTACAGAAACACCAAGACGCACCAAGACAACGGGCAGAATATGATTCACAACTGCTGTGACCAATGGAACATAAATAATGACAGCAAACATCAGAAATAGCCAAGGTGCTGCTTATAGTGCTGTCTCTAGCATGAGTTAGCAATCAATCAATCAAACTGTCTTCTCCTTCTGGGGGCAATATTTGACCATGATAAATATCTTAACCAGCCTCTCTCTTCTCTCCCCCGGCCAGTAATTCCATTAGGTACCTAACTGCATCCCTCACGTCAAAGTTTAATTCAATTACTTCCTCTCATCTTGTATATTAGGTACTAACAATATTCAGCAAGTGGCTCCAGACATCAGTGCTTCAGCTGATGTCCACATTTTTTCTTTTTTTTTTTTTTTGTTTGTTCTTATATTGTCTGATTCTTCCCTGCAGCCTGTCCCTCTTCTTATTAGATATAGAAAATGTTCTGGCAAAGTTTTAGCAAAATATGTAAGCAAAAGTAAGTCCTCATGGCTTCAGGTTCACAAGTGCTCTTCAGGACAGTGGTGGCTGGGTGCGGTGTGAATTCCACTTCCAGAAGGTGCTATGGATGTCCAGGCCTGGGACAAGGGTTGCTCCACACCTGTTATTCTGACTTGCCCTGTGTTTCCAAGATGCGTACTTGTACAAAAACTTGGTACAAAATTGAATACTTCTTTCCTGGAGAATAAATGCAATTTTTTTTTTTAATTTATCCATCCTGTGAAGCAAAGCCCAGCTTTGAGTGCAGTCCGGAGTTTCTTGTTCTGGCCTTCCACTACACTTACTTGCTTTCCTGCATGCTGGAATGCACTGGCCTTCTGCTTTCATATTTGTGTAGGGTTTCTGCTGCTAGCAACAAGTGTGCTGATGCTCTCATCTATGCTCTCGTTTACACATCTTTCACTTCCTCTGGAAGATGAACTGTTCACTCTATGACCCAGATTTCAAGCTGTGCTTTACCAAATCTGATGTCTCTTTGATATTCAACAGTACTCGTCTATGGAGCAAGCACGGAAAACTCTACAGACACAACTATGTCCAGTAAGAAAGTTGAAGAATGGTTTTGAAGGGTGAAATTTACGTGGAGGTCACATTTGTACAGAGATTAATGGTAACCGATCATAGAATCATAGAATCATAGGATTGTTTAGGTTAGAAAAGACCTTTAAGATCATCAAGTCCAACCGTTAACCTAGCACTGCCAAGTCCGCCACTAAACCATGTCCTAAGCACCACATCTACATGTCTTTTTATACCTCACTTCATATCACATTATGCTGGCTCTCCAGAAACAGCTGGAGAAACCTTTCTGGACTCTCTCATGGCACCCTATTTTCTGTGTAGGTATTATTAGTACAGTACATACTGAAACCGGACACTGCAGCACATCATAGCAAAGAGCTATTTTTATTTTCATACAAATATTTGCAAACACTTCTACTTTCCTCCCTTTAAAATGCTAACTCTGTAAAGTCAAGCACTCAAAAGTTAGGAAATACCAGAATTGGACCAAAGTTATTTCATCCCCCCAAGGATCTAGACATTGAGATTCAGTCTCTAATTTGTGACCAGAAACCATTTTCCCACAGACCTTCTGCTTCACTCATATAGACAGCGTTCACTCAGCATCCTTAGCCTTTATTTCTCAGTACCCTGTCCTATACTTACTTTCTCCACCAGTGAATCCTCTGAGGACAGAACTATTAATATTTTCACCGGCTTTTCTGTATTGCTGATCACTGTGGTCATCATCTGCACAAATGTTTTAAAAAAACAGCTTTGTCACCTCCTGGAGGACAAGGAGTTATGCCAGGGAAACAGAAGTAGGTACTGAGTTTAAGATCAGAAGTTGCTGGGATCCAGTTTTTCAGAGGCTTGAGGAGGATGCAGCACTGTTCACAGTCAAAGCACAGTTTCCAGTGCAGCAGGACCGGAGCGCTCCCGGGTGTTGCAGTCAGAGCTGTGAAGCAGGCACCCACCCAGAAAAGGGGGACACATCGGCTGCGTGAGGTGATGAGCATCACTGAGGAGCCTGGTGGCAGTGATGGGCAGACCTTAGGGAGCTATTGCAGGAGATGCCCTGCCACGGTCCCTGAGCACCTTCGGTGCTGGGGGGAACAGGGATCCAACAACCAACCTCGCCATGCTGCACAAGCTTAGGCAGCCCTGCAGCAGCTCCCTTGTCTTGTCCAGATGCTCCTGGTGAGTTTGTCCTGTCCTGTTCTCCTTGCTCCCTCCTTCCACTCCTCAGTCAGTCCTTTTTGTCTTATTTTTTGTTCTAATTTAAACTTAGTTTCTCCCTCTTTCTCATTCAGCATCCCACTTTCTTTGCCTAATTGCTTCCCTTTCTGCCTCTATGAGAACTGTTTCCCCCTTTTCTGCTCTTCTTTTCAGGTTCCTACATCTTTTCTCCTGTTCGCACCTATCTGTCATCCTTTATCTCTTTACCTGCCCCTAACAGCAGAGACCAGCAGTCCCTCCTTTCTCCTCCCCGCTGGCTCTCTGTCACCCACTACCCCACAGCCGATCCCAGCCACTCCTCCTCCTCTCCCTACTCCAGCCCCAAAACCCCAGCTCTTTGTTCAGCCATTTCTCGGCTCTGGTCCCAGTTTGAGATCTTTCCCTCTGGTCCCAAGCTCAGTTTGTTCCTTCCCAGTTTCCCAGGCCCTGCTCTTGTCTGGTCCATGTTCAAATGGGATCGCTTATGGGCAGTGCAGTTGCAGACCGGTGGTGTGAAGAACATGCACCTTCATGGTAGTATCTGCTTTACAGATTTAGCACCTTTTAACAGCTAAATGTCCAATGTCTCTACCAAACACATGCCATATGGGATTTTTCCAAAATCTTATGACTTGTCTGCATCTAGGTAGTTTTTCAAGGGAGAGCAAAAGATGCGTTTTTGATTAAAAGGCCACCCCTTGCCAAACTGCATGGCCCTGCTCCAGCTTCGGCCTTCCAAACATAACACACCAGCACTGAAGGAGCTGAATGACCAGTCTATTTATGTTTACTCATTTCCTTGGTTTTGCATTGGCAAACTCTATTTTTCCTTCACGGGATCTCACAAATATGCTGAACAAGTTTTGGTTGAAAAAACAAAATCAGGTCTGTGGCAGACATCCAGAATCTAAAATTTCATCCCAAATAATTATGTTCTGGCAAGTTCTAAGCAAGGATCTTATATAATAAGATGACTCAGGCAAACTTGGTAATACGCAATCTGTCATCTCTAAAATATTGTCAGCCTTTGGAAAGGGAGCGTTTATGAGACTGAATAAAGCGAGTTTATGACTCTGAATAAAGAGAGAGCTCTGCAATGCCACAGTCATTATCTCATTAATTCCACTGGACATTTTAAGCATGGAAGTATCCTTCAGGTACATAACAAAGCGCCTGCTTCGCTGCAAGCTGGAAGACTGCAATATCTAAGGAATAAAGCTACTTCTGTGGACTTACTGTTCTGGGCAGTGCCCTTGGTGGGGCAGGGTCCCCGCTGCCCGCTCTGCAGGTAGCCCAAGCCCCGCACCTCGTCTTCGCTGTACAGCACCTGGAGGAGGTCACCCTGGTGGGGCTGCAGCTTCTCTGTCCTGTGGGGCCGATGATCAGATACGGCTACCACCTACAGGGAAAAGGCAAAATCATACCGTTACACCCAGCCTTGGAGATAAGGTGGTCTGTCAAGGTCACGGGGGAGCAGCATGGCACTTGCTCTTCCCACTGCTTTACTGTCATCCAAAGGGGATTTTGTTGGGTGGGGATTGTGGGATTTGAATGGTTTGTTTTGTTTGGGTCCTGCCTCCATGCATGAGATGTACAAAAGTATGGGAAAATCAAGTGCAGCCTCTCTGGGACCCAGCTACTTAGTTGTACCTTTCTGTATTCTCCTCAGGAGACTGAAATGTCATCCTTTTCAAGATCTACTGAATAGGATATGCCTTTGAGACAGCTCAAATTTAATTTCTTATTTCATCATACCTTGGGCAATCAGTTAAACTTATGCAATGTGAATTACAAATGCTATTTCTTCATGGCCTCTCCTGTCTTTTGGACTTACTCACATTTTATACCTGGTAAATGACTACAGAGGATACAAGGCGGTGAATAATTGTGCTCCTAGAGATTAATTTTCACAAACATTAGCTCACACAAACAAAACTCACTAAAAGAGCTGTGTCTTTGAGCATTTGGCACCCTGTATCTCAAACAGTGTCCCTGAAAACAAGCGTGAACACAATCAAGTTTTCTACATCGACCACGACTAAGCCATGGCACTCACTGTGCTGCCACAGGCAACTGGGGAGGCCAGAGCTAATGTGAGCTTAAAAAAACAGGGATAGACTCCAAGCAGGTGGATCCATCAGGATTGTTATCCAGGATGGTCCAGAAACAATTTTCTCAAGCAGATTAAAGTCCTGACAGCAGGGAAAGGGTGTTTCGTACTTTGGGGTTTTTTTATTCTTCCCTGGAGACTTACTACTGTCATACAGAGAACAAGTTAAACAGGGCAAAGATCCAAACCAGCAAGGAAACAAGACATGTGGCAACTATTCCGACTGTTTCCTATTAGACTTACTTATGTTGATCTTCTTATGTTGGAATACCAGGAGAAAAGCAGCTACTTGCATCTAACTGATGACTGATAGTTGCCATCTACCTGTTTTGTATATAAATACAGTTATTTTGTGTCAAGACTGAGACCAGCAACTGACCAGTCTGCTATTGGCATAGAAAAAGCCTTAATTCCACCTATTGCTCTGCCATCTAACATACATTCAAGATAAAACCAAGACTACATTCAAGCATGTCCCCTCATGCACAATTGTCCATTTTCTTTACGTAAGTTTTAATTATTTGCCATTAATCTGCAATATTCTGTGTACGTGAATTTTTACACAGATATAAAAACATGAGCAAACCAATGTCTTCCAAAACAGGAAAAAAGAAAAACCCCAACCTGACCACTTTTTACTCTTTTGACTCCGTGTACCCTCAGGAGTCTGGAGAAGGCTACATGACCTAGATCCTACTGACCAGCAGGACAAGGAGCAGAAACTGCCCAATAGCAGGCAAAAACACTGCTGGAAAGGGCTGGTGATGCAACCAAAGCCTAATTGAAGACCTAAGAGGGGTTTTCTCTTAGTTCTGTCGATTTTGGCACACAGCCTAACACAGTCCCTGCTCTGTAAGCTACTTAAGGATGTGCCCAGTGTTAAGTTAAAGTTAAAGGGACTACTGGTGTCCTTGAAGACAAGCACGTGCTAAAGGAGGCTGCAGCTGGGGCCCAGCTCTACTGACCACACATCTGGCGCTGCTGGACAGAGACAAGCCTCAGCATCGCCCTGGTAATTCAGAAATGAGGGTGATGCTGGTGGTGGGAGGCTTCCTGCTGCTGCTTAAGCAGTTGCCGTTGGCTCTCTCCCAGCTGCCCCTGGACCGGTTCCAGGACCTCCCCATCCCTCTACAGCAGCTCCTCGCAGGCTGCAGGCTCCCGTGTCCACGCAGGGGTGTGCAGCCCACTGCATCGCCCTGACCACCCGCACCTTGCAAGCTGCTTACCAGAGGCATTACCCCCCATCACCACAGCGACATCAGTGGAGACACCTGCCTTCATTACGAATACGGTGAGGCAGTGGCTGGCAGGGGTCTCTCATGTCAGCCCTTGGAGTCTGCCTCACGTGAACCGAGCTCTTCCAGCTGTCAAAGAATGCTACAAAGCTCACCTTTCCCCCCAGCTCTGGAAATATGTGCAGCGCTCTTGGTCACACTCAGTCTTCTTCGCTGTGTGACAGGAAATGTCTGCAGCCCTCTGCTACTGAGACACCTGAGGTTGCTTCTTTTGCATAGTCATGGAAAGAACATTTTTGGTAAGTAGGATGCTGGCTGCAGTTGCCTCTAATCCTGAAAAAGTGGCTTATTTGATCAGTGTAAACCACCATGAACTTGAAACTTAACAATCTGCCTAGGCATTGCAAAGGATGAAATTTAGTTTGGGGAAAGGAAGCAGGATTTTAAACTCCATTAATAGCAGGAATTATTTAGGTGCGTTGTCTATGTTTTTAAGATTCCTTGTTACATGTCATATCAGTAATGCCAAAATGCCTTCAAGCAGAAGAATCTGTATAAATAAGTTGCAATGCCATTTTCCATTACAGCTGGAGACAACAGCGCAATCTCTATAGCACGTCTTCAGTTAACATCTTTGTTTGCAGCATTTGGCTGTAGTACACTTTTGGAATTTCTTATCTCCTAATTCAGGATGTCACCGTGACTTTGGCTACCTCACCCATTACTGTAATATGTAGACTTATCTAGGTCAGGAAACTAAACCTGCTGTAGCTCAGTTTTGATCTAAACTGGAGCTGACATTTCTCTAGGGTACCTAGGGTAAGGCAGAAGGATCAGCTGGAAGTCACTTTTCTTTTCTAGATGTACCAGGGAATTTAAATCTGTGTGAATGGCAAAGTCAGCCAAACTATGCAGAATCAGTAAACTGCTCTCGAAATTACTGTTTTTAGAACGTATAAGTCCCTTGACCAGCTCAGTCTGTTTGCAGGATGCTGACTCTGAAGTCAGAGCTCAGCAAAGTCTCTTTTTTGTGGTTTTTACTGCCTGGCATACCCACTGTTGGAATCAGCTGTGTTAAGTGGGGAGCACGGAGGACGCAGGAGGGTTGCAGAACAGGGCATAGGATGTTCCAGCAACCCAGCCAGTGCTCCTCGACCCAAAATCCCACCGCCAAACCAACAACCAACCAGAAAAGGTGACAATTAAACATCTGGCTTTGGATAAAACTTTGAAGCTTAGAGGCTGAACAACAAAGTGCTTATTAGTGGAGGAAATGCGAGATTTGTAGAGCTAAGCTCTTTTTGATGGTCTAATGCTGATCTAATTTTTAATGTGGCAGCGCTAGCATGCACAGAGGGATTTGCCATTTTTCTGCAAAGTAGCCAGGTACTGGTGTCCAGACAGTTCTACCCAAAGGATTTTGGGGCTAGAAGAGCAAAGGAAGAGAAGGGAAGGATCTACTGTCACTGGAAATAACTCTTAATAGGGCAATAGGAACTGCAAATAAGCATATTGGTGAAACACTTGATTAAAAAAAAAAAGAAGGTGTTTCTCTCACCCTTCCACAGTCATGAATGTGCTTTTGGGATGGGTTCTTGCATGTGATGGAAGTTACCCCCGCCCAAGGTCAGTCATTTGAATGCGAAATCACTTAACGCTACACTGCTTGAGTATTTCTACCATGGAAAAAGGTCTGGCAGACGTCCATGTTGCTTGCTATTTTTGCCCTTGCCGAGGATTAAACTTGTGCATCCACTGCAATCACCAGAGCAGAAGATTTCATGTTAGCTCAGGCATTTCTACAGCACTGACTGCAGGTGCAGACGTAAAAGTGAAAAATAAATAATCATTCTGCTACTTTTCTGTGGGTCTAGAAATTGGCAATAACAACTTCCTCACAGGCACGTATATTCCAGTACGTGCAATTTATTTGAATGCTTGCACATGAGCTGTAAGCAGCTGCATCACACTGAAGAAGGGGAATGCACAAGTCTAATAGCTGACTGTGCTGATGGCTTTGGTTGGAGAGCCTTGCTTGTTTTCTTAGCTGGAGCTGCAGATCATTGCTCAGGCTCAGTGCTAATACGGTGCTGCCTGCATCATGACTAAAGGCCAATCAAAGGACATCTCTAATTGGCATCAGGAAAGCCCCAAAGGGAAACAAAAATCCTCTAAAAATACAGCAACAAACCAGGGACTTTCTTATCTAATTTTCTTAGATCTTTATGAGTATAGTGCTGCTACAGCAGTTGATCCAATCCAAATTAAATATTAGAGGCTCCCATTTAGCAGAAACAACAACTATCTATCTGCTGAGATTTGGAACATGATAACAGACATACAGTTGCCCTAGATTTCGATGAGAGCTAGCTGAAAATTTTCCAGCTGAATAGTTTTATGAGAAAATTCTGGTTAGAAATCTGGGCATTTTGTTGGAAAAGTATCTACTTTTGTCAAAAAAATTGAGAAATTATCTGAGCATTCTGTTTTATTAAGTCAGAATAGTTCACTTTTGGTTTGGACTTTTCTGCTATTTTTATATTACATGGAAAACAAAATATACCAAAGGCATAACCACTAAAAAAGGAGTATCTCAAAATGGCTTGTTTTGAATAACACTCTGGCACTCTGACTTTCATCCTCGTTTGGAATGAAGAGTCATTTTGAAACCTCAGCCTGAGTTACGGGACAAAAATAAGATTTTCACAATTTGAGAAAATACACACATACATAGTTTCTACCCAGTCATGACAGGCGTGTTATTGACCCTTCCTGGGGACCACTTCAGGCATCCTGTCAAGTACTGGGATGCTGTGATCCGCTTTAATAACCAAGAGAGGGGATGGGAGTGAATGTGGTGAGGTTTTTTCCAGTGCACGGGTAAGTGTGGTAAGCAGGGGGGACCTACGGTGCTGTGGGGAGATCAGGGAATCAGGAATACAAAGAGGAGGATATTTACGAATGTGGATGGGGCTGGGAAGTGGGACACGGCATGGAAAAAGGAAAGGCCATGGAGCAAAATATATAAAAGTGCTAGAGAAAGAGACAGGTCTGTAGTGAAAAGAAATGCTTTGGCAGAAGAGTCTCAAGGCTTGTAAAAAGTGCTTTGATATGCACAAGAGAAAGAGGCCGTCATTCCTGCAAGTCAGAACTGCGATAAAAGGACTGTGGAAGGGGTTGTGAATGAGCCAAGTGGATTTAAGGAGGGAAAACTGTCTCTGAAGACAAGAAACCTCACGCCCATGTGTCAGTGTTCAAACTTGGAAAACATTTTCTTGGAGCATGAAAAATGTTCAGTTATTTGAATTTGGGGGGGTACCTCACCTGAAGGGAGTGGGTAAAGCTCCAGCTGTGCCCTCTGTGCCAGTGCTCTGGGGGTGAGTCGAGGACAGGCAAGCACTGCTGGGATCAAGGGACAAGCATCCTCCCGTGGAGCTCTCAGAGCCATCTTTCTGAGTCAAGGTTACAGTCCATTGCTTGGTGTTTTTCTCCCAAATTCCCCGGGGAATGGGATACTGGCTCCTTGGTTAATGTATATTGATATGATTTGTTTGCTTTTCATTCCTGCCTGTCCTCCTGGCACTATTAAGGCTTTATGGATAAGAATTAAGTCTGTGATTCCCTCAGATGACCCATGCTGATAAGCTGCTCTGTTCATTTTGACTGGCTTTGCACAGCAAGACCGTATTTTTTGAAGTTTCAAAGCACTTCTGTAAATAAACTGTAGCTTTACAGAAACTCCCCTTTCTGTTTCCCGCCCCACTCCCTGCATCAGCCACCGATGCACTTCTTTGCCCGGAAAGATCTGCTTCCCATTTATCCATGGCATTTTTAAGGGTAAGTGTAGCCAACTAGAATTAAAAAAAAAAAAAAGAGGGAGAGAAAGGGAGATTTTTCTTACACTCTTTGTTAGGATGTGCTGCGTACTTTTGGCTCGTCTTCGGGCAGGACTACATGCTGTGAAAAGAAGAACAGGAACACCGTCAGGGTGCAGCAGAGGTGGACAAGATGAGGTTACACATGCCTCTAAACATCCTCCGTGAGAATACACTGGGGGTATGGTGGGGAGCAGGGGAAGAAGAAAGGGTTTAAGGAGGATTCCAGCTGAAACAACCCAGAAGTCGTTTTTAATGTCATCTCAGAGACCATGCTCTAGCTGTACAATACAGACATCCGTGGGGACAGGGCAACAGCCTTCCCCAAGTTTCTGCACCTCTCCCATAGGCTTCCAGGAGGGACCATCCTTCTCCTTCCTGAGTTTTGATCTGGCCTCCCACCTGCCGATGTTTCAGAAGGAAAGGAGCTTCTCTTTCCATCCAGTCACCTTCATACGACTGGTGTATACATTAACTTTGGAGAGGCCTATCATTTTATCTAGATAGCGATTTTTTCAATAAGCTCAAAAACTCCTTTGTTGATGTCATTTCACTTGTACTGCATGATGTCCAAAGCACAACATTTGCACAAAGCCTAGTCTTTTCTTTTCAATCCTCAAAATGACCCATTCGGTTCTTTAACTTGGGGCGTGTTGATTGAAGTGTGTTTCTCAATTTTATTTCTTAGACCCATGAAGACACCAAAACCATAGGCAAAACAGAATCATAAGTCACTAGACACACAAGATGCCAGGACCATAAGCCAGGCTTTTGAATGGACTGAAGTGATTGGGTTTGGGTGAGGGTTTTTTTTGGACAAAGTGAAGATTGTTTAAACACTGTTGTTTCAGTTCTACTTGAAACTGGCCTGAAAGACTCTGTGATACTCCCAGCTCTCCCTCTCATCCTCCCATATCTCACCCTTTGCTCTTTAAAATTATTACCCTCCTCTGTGTTCAGCCTACAGGAGCTACAGGATTTAGCAGCCAGTGACAGAAACAGGCCTGCAAAAACCTGCCAAATTGGAGAATTAACTCCAATTCTAAAGGCTGACCCTGAGGGCAAGGCACATGAATGGGGGTTTCCTATTCAGGCTCCATGTATAATCCAAAGGCTTTGAAGAGCCAGGAAGGTTTGTTACGGGAGGATGGGTGACTCTTACTCTCCAGGTGAGCTTTCCGTTACATTTTTGGCATACATTCAACTCCAGGAGTTGCAGTGCTTATCGCTCCTATGTATTAATGTTTGCAAAGAGTTTTGAAGCTGTGGAAGCAGCTGGAGGTCATCCAAGGCTGCTCGTTATTGCAGCCAAACTCCTCTCCTCTGACGGCAGGAGTAACAAGGGACCGGGCTTTCCAGGGCTCTGGTACAAGCAGAGCTGGCAGTGGGACCAAAGGCACTCTTCCTAGACAGCTTGTGTTCGTCTAAAAGCCACCCCTCGATACCCCAGTGAGGATATAAGCGCTGAGCATTGGGACCCCAGTGGACAGAAATAAAGTTTCGGCCTACGCTCTGCCCATAGTGAAAGAGGACAGTAACACGGGAGGTGATCAGCCTTCTCCAGGGCCCCTGCCAGTGTGGTACTCCCACACTGAACTCATCACAAGTAAGTTATCTGCCTGGATAGAGCTTGAGAGTGTGCTAAGCTGTCAGTTCGATTACGGTCTGTTTTGCATGGTGTGATATCCTCAGGGATCCCTACTGCCTTCTCCTGCAGGACACGATTTATGTTTTAAACCATGGTGAGTGTGGGATGGAAACCAGACAAACATAACGGTTAATGGTTGGACTCGATAATCTTAAGGGTTTTTTCCAACCTTAACGATTCTATGATTCTATAAAAAAGGTGAGTTTTTTCCTAGGAACATGTTGTAACTTGTTTTTGAAGCTGCTGCAATCGCCTTTACTTCTGGAATGTCATTGTGTGAGGACTAAACTAATTGCTCACAAGCAAAACACGCAAGTGCAGAAAAGTTTAGTGATGCAATGAATTATCTTCTTGTCTCTCTGGTATTTTATGTATTTTACTGGACAGTGTGAGGAGCAGAGTTTATATGGATTTCTACCAGAAGCAAGTACTGCTGTGCTGTTATCGGTACCCAGGCTGGTGCACAAGAAACAACACATAAATGTGCCTAATGGTAATAAATTTGCATATTTTCAGAGTACGTATGATCCACAGTCCAACTCACTGCCTGTTGTCTGCCAAAGCGAGTGGCAAATGGCTTGCAGGGGCTGAAGAAAGGCAAGGCATGAAAGGGTAGTCACAGCACCAGCAAACAAGCAATTACTTGAATAGCCATTGAACGAAGCGTGAATCATGGAGGTAGCCAGAAGTGACCCACTCGCGCAGGAACACAATGGCAGCAATGCAAACAGTGGGGCTGCAGGGCTCCCCCTGCAAATGTGATTTTCTGCAGGGAGTGGGAGCAGAAAGGGAAGAACGAATCCTTGCAAATGATGCTTCTGGCTTTGCCTGCAAAAGGATGTTTGTATGTATAGCCCAGCTTTCGGGCAACAAAAACAATTACAGTGATGGTTCACGTTGTCATTTCCACTTATATTCTGAAATTAAGCAGCTGAGAGGTTATGCTCGCAGCTTGCAAGTAAGATCTGATCTGGCCCCACAATTTGTTTTCCCTGCTTTTACCTGCTTTCTTGTTGCTGAAATATGCAGCTATTGAGTTTAAACTAATTTGTTCAATCAAATGCAGACTGGGCTTTGTCCGGTTCTTACTCTTCATTACAAGCAATTAATGTTAATCATGCATTCATTTCCAGGGCATGGCTTTGGAAATGTTCCACTTATTGAGCCAGCAGACTTAAATTCGACATTCATGCAGTTCACCCAGTTCATCTGAGCTGCTAACTGCTCGCAGAACTTCATTTTCTTTTCTAGTACACAGAATAGCCACACAGTTGCAAGCTGTCACTTTAGCAGTTACCTCATAGGTATATCAACATCGATTCCAGATCTCCCAGTTTTGCCAGCGCAAAGATTTTACACAGCCACAGTGTCGAAGCACCTGCATGGATTAGCTCCAGAAACAAGCAGCGAGCGCTGGACTGCAAGCAGAGCATGGCACGGCACGGCAGAACAGATGAGCTGCTCACTTCAGAGATTTCCCTGATGCTAAACACCCCATCCATCTAAAAGACAACACCGTAGCAGTTGTTACAGTTTTCATGTACTCACATTTGGATGAAATCACAGTGGTGAAAACTTCTAAATTTTCATCGCTGCAGCTGTAAATCTGGTGCATTTTCCACCTCTCCCTCCTGACTGCCTTTCAGCTTCATGCAACCGCTCTGAACTTCTGGTAAATAGGTTTCACTAATCCAATCTGGCTCTGTGATCATTGTCCAGATCTACAAAGGACAGACTGATGCTGTGATCTCATCTCATTCCATATTCTTCATTGCAACATTTTCTGCTCCCATCTGCCTTTCTATGAATACTATTAATGCAAAGATTTAATTTAGTTGTTGCTTAACCCTCTATTCAGATAGGAACATTTTATTTTATGTCTCCTTTTACCAGTTTGGAGACTCCTCTACAATAAATGGCTAATAATTAAAGTCTGTTCTGTGCAGCCAGTGTATAGACAAATAAACGTTTACAGAAGTACTGCAAGGATTTTTAAAATAAGTTGGATTAATACTTTGTGTACGTTAATGCATTTATTGTAAAAATTTTCTCCTCCCATATAATGAGGAGTTGATTCTAGGTGTATTAAGAAAAGCATTTTGTGCTTTACCTTTTAGGTTCATAAACTGGTACCTGAATCCTGGGCACTTCACTGTAAAATTTCAAATGCAGGTGACTAAAGAAGGGCACGTCAGGCAGACGGACATAGGTCTATATGCCCCTACACTTCAGTGGCTGCAGAGGGAGGGGGGGTGGCTCAGTCACAGATGGGTTCCTACATGACTTGATGGTTCTGGGGCCTAATTCCATATTTACGCACTTCAGTAAAGGGTCTTCTTGCCAAAGCTTTTCATTCCTTAACGCTCCCATCAGAAATTGTTCCTTTCCACATCTACGAAGTCAGCCCCCTCAACTTCTGGTGACTTACTGCTGCCATGGACACCTAAGATAAGATAGGAAATTTTGGCTTGCAGGGTCCAGCAACTGATGTAGCAGAAACACTTTCAAGTGTGAATAATGATATTAAATTATATCAGTCTAATGAATAGCCTTCATTACTAGCACGTGTGTGTAATTAGCACAAAAACTAGCGCTGTCTTCTCCTATAGACGTCTGCCACCAACAGTCCCAGATGGAAAGTGCCTGCAAGCATGAGCTGTCACTGTCATATTCATGTAATGTTTCTTATTTGAAATAATAAATATTGGTCAAATACACATCCTGAGCCTGGAAGCATTTTGGTTGAGTGGAAGGTGTCACTGTTTCAAAAAAGAAAGGAGCGAAGAGAAGCTGGTCTCGCTTGTCACCTCCCAGGGCAGCCTCCTGCTGTCCAGGGGCAGCAAAGCCACTGCGGGGCTGGGGGCATTGTCCCAGGAAACCGTGCTGTGTTTGAAACGGGCGGTGGGACGGCAATATAATCAAGCAAAAGTTCAATTAGTTTTTGATTTATTGCGCCACATGTTCTGCTTGTATGACTGATGTCATTAACATCAGGCTCGGCTGGCGCGTTCATCTGTCCCTGCCCGGCTCCCTCTGAAGGCGCACGCACTCAACAGATGGGGAGCTGCATGGGCGCGAATGCAATTGTTTATCCCCCCATTGTTCCTGTGTCAAGCAATCAACCCAAATCCATTACCCACCGAGAAAAAGATCAGCGCACCGTCCATTCAACAGTGAATGGAGCAGAGGCGGTTATGCAGGGAGGCTTTAAAGCTTTCAAAAGGATAAAAAAAAATAATGAAGAGCAACACTGAATAGTTGACCAAGAAAAAAAAAAAGCTCTAACAAATCTAACCCACCCTTTATTTCACCTTTGGATATTCAGAGTCCTATAAGAGGCACTTTTGGCTCTGAGGCATTGTTTTCCTAGTTATAGGTATGACCTAAAGATATTTTTAAATCATAGCTGGGGTTTAACATTAGAACATATATTTGGTATTTCACGATGCTGAGGGGTGGTGGGGATGTGGAAACTGAAGTGAGGCTCAAGAGCTGGTTACCAGCTGGCATTCATGGCTTTATAGGTTAGGTTTTGAGCAGGTAGGCTTTGAACACCTCTCTTTATAAGGGACGTGATGCTCTGGGGATGAGTCACTGTCTGTGCAGAGAGCTGACAAAAGGCTCTCACATCACTTCCAGACAGAAAAATAGGGCTCGGGAGGGCCAATATACTCTGTCTCATCTGGGAATGAATTTTCCCCTGGTCACGAAAGGGAGTTTGCTGCTTCATTCTGCCCAGATCTTACAGGAGGGCTGAGCACTAAGAATGCCCAGGGTTTTGCAGGAAATCTTAGTGTGGCTTCAAGAGAAGGACTGCACATATTGGGCTACATTTTGCTAGCTGTCCGTGAGTTATTTTGGATAAACGTCTTGGTTTATCTAGCTACAAAATAGGTGTGATAATACCTGCCAAGAAGGTGTACTATCAAGCTGAACTGCATGCAACCTGCTGAAGAACAGCAGGCAGTAATTTTAGACTTGAGGAAGATACGCTCCACAATGTCCAACCTAGGGACTGCTTGCAAAGCCACATCAGATGATTTCACATAGCATCTCCCTTGGGCTCCCTACTGACCTAGCAAGAGTTCAGTCTGTGGTGGGAGGAGGAAACCAAACGTTTATTGGTCCTATGAATCCTTTTTTTATTCCCCAAATTGCATAAAATATCTAGAAATAAAATAAAAATAAAAATAAAAATAAAAATAAAAATAAAAATAAAAATAAAAATATCTAGGCTCAAATAAATATCTAGGCTCAAATTTTTCCTCGCTGCTAAACACCATTAATAAGCTATTAAATTTAATTCACGTGGTGCCACCACAGCCATGAGAAGACCCAAAAAAGTTTTTGCACTGCAGTAGATCTTGGACTGAAGACTCCCAAGCCAACATGCGGAATCCAAATTCCTTACTGTGGGCTGTGATGTATCTCTGTTTACCAAATACCTGAACTCCCAGTGCTGTCAATAAATGATCAAAACATTTGCTGGTGGAAGAACTTGGCAACTAAAGGTGAATGGGGACAACTGAGGAGGAGGAGGAGGACAACTCAGGACACAAGAACAGACATACAGTGTCTGGCAAAACATCCATCTAACCTGAACTGCAGGTCTGGGACAGGGAAGGTATTTGATTTTTGGGAACGTGGGCAGAAAAGAGGGAGAAGTGGAGAAGAGGAAGAGATGTATGCTGAGGCTGAGCTAAAAACAACTGGTGAAAACATGATAAGGTGAAGTGAATCTTGTCACCATGGCAGAAAATCCCAGAAGTTGGCAAAATGCCTCTCTGGGGAGGTGGCGAGGGTGCTTGTCCCATGGGCTGGATCTGTTCAGCCACATGTGGAAGGAACAAGTATAGATGCTTGTCCTGTTTACGAAGTACGCCAGAGTTGGTAAGCTTAAGAGGAATCCAATAAGAGCAAATTTGAATTATGGTTACAGAAAATGTAATTAAAGCTTTGAGTGATTTAAGAGAAGTATCAGAAACCTTATTTATCCTGGCCTTTGTAAACAAATGAATGCCTTTCCAGCGCAGCATTCTTCCAGTGAAGTCAGTGAGAAGCATCCCTGTACTCCCAGCATACGCAAGGGCTATTGCTGAGGGATTCCCTGGCCGCAGAGGACAGAGCTCTTCCCAAGGCGGGTCTCTGGCTTCTGCCTGGATCTTGTACCCTGTTGCGTAAGAGGCGACTCTAATCCTTACTGAGCCACTTGAGCCTATTTCTTACCGTTAGCTGGGCAATATGATAAGGATAAACCACAGGTATTTTTGGAATAGGATTGTGAACCAGAGTTATGCACAGTTAACTGTTTAAAAATAAGATGGGATAAAACTACCCATGCATGCTGCAGACATTTACTCTAAAACACTTCTGCATGATGCAATGCATGCGGCATTCTTTGTGGAAGGAAAATTGCTTTGCTTCATTTTAGGGCCACAGAATTGCAACTGCCAATGACTGAAAAGTAAAACCAGCAAAAAAAGCAAAATATGAAGTGAGCTTCTCATACACAGCCTGTTATTTTTTCTCTAAATGAAAGGAAGAGAGAGACAGATATGCTACCAGCAACTTCACCTCATACTTCAGCAGTCTGCAAAACTAGTTCAAAATTAAAGTAGCGCTGCATGGCTGAAAGGCCTGTGAATACGTGAAGAATTTTCAAAAGTAACATTTTAATTTGCATCTGGCTGGAAGCTGCTGTAACAGATTTTACCCAAATGGGAATAAGATTGAGGCATTTAAAAATATTCTGAACTTTACATTCACTATAGGGGACCAGGAGAGAGGGATGCAAGTGGTGTGCAGTTTGAAAGGGCTACTGCACAGACTTCTCTGCTAATCAGGAAAGAAAATACCAGCCAGACGTGGAAGGCAGGCTGAAAGAATCCCCCCACTAGTTACAGAAAGATACTGCAGGATCCTGAGGGGAAAAAAACCCAACCAACCAAACCAACAAGCCTGGTTGGCTCCTCTTAAAAAAGTTACATATAGATAATTGGACATTCACAAATTTGCCCTAAGCTTGTAAAACACACTTGAGTAAGTTCATACAATGACTAGTGAGAAGTACAATGCCCAGCGCTGCAAGGTTTAAGTCCCGCAGAGCTTGTGCCAGCAGCAGGGATTGCACTAAGCCAGCATTAAAGCTAGGGCCAGGCTGAGCACGTGGAGGCTTAACAAGCTTTCATACACTGGTCATGTACTGGTAATCCACAGAAAGCATTGAAAATGTCAACAAAAGAGTGATACGTCCAAATTGGGCTCTGACAACAACAGCTTATTAAGATGCCAAACTTTAATTACATTTGTCCTTGATTAATTCATTTTTCAAGCTAATTGATCAGTGACGTCTTTATTCCCCTGATAAAGCACAATCATTTTTGGATGGTGCTTTTTCACTCCCAATTTTTTCCTTTAAAACAAGTTTATTTTGACTATTGGCTCCTGATGTGAACATCATAATTTTGGGGCAAACAAGCACATTAACTAGAGCTTGTCCTGTGGTTCCTGGATTTGTGCAGTGGTAGCTCTCTTGCTGCAACTGCATATCATGTCTTACACCATACGGAGGAAAATCCCCTGCTTGGGTAACCAGGCACAAACTACTTAGGATTCCTCCCATGGATAAGTCTAAAGAATGAGGCAACCTGCACTCTCACCTTACTTGGCTCGAGTGTGTCCTCACGCAGCCATCAAGCTCCTTTTGCCACGTGCAGCACACGTGCTCTGTAGGACGGAGGTCTTTGGAGGGTATCAGATGGCATTGCCTCCTCTGGCCCAAGTTCTGTGTGAAAATGAGATTAAATTTAAAACAAGGACCATCGTTATTGGCACTCAGAGACCCCTGGGCTAGAAACTTAGAAAACAGGAATAGGAAGGAGGAGAATCTTACACTAAAGGCACAAAAGCAGGATCAAATTTATGAGTCCCCTTTTGGTCCACATTTAAGTTACGGTGCCTGCGTGAAGCAGCAAGATAGCACAGGAGCTGGCACCGCGACAGAGGAGGTTTTAGGACAGAGTGGGAGCACCAGTACGGAATTGCTGTGTCTTGGAAGTGTGAAACTTCTGAGGTAGCTTTTGTGTGGTAAGTACATTAAATGGCCATACACCCTACGGCTAGGAGTCTGGAAGGGGAAACTGGGGGACTCCCTCTGGTGCCAATTATCCTAAAAAGGGTTTTGGAGGGATGAGGCAGGTTATCTTGTCTCCCTGATGGTTTGGTCTTTGGCCCCTCTACTGATGCTGCCAGCAGGGGTGTCAAAGGCCTCCTCCTTTAAGTATCTGACTTGTTTCTAGGAATCTGATTAAAGTAGATCACCTCGGATAACAAGAGGAATTAATGCTGCAAATACATAGGAGAGGATTTTCAAGCTCATAAGCGACATAGAGGTCAGTCCTTTTCAAGTCACAGAGCCTCCGAGATCTTTGATTTTCACAGAACTAACAATCTTTATTTGTCCTTTTCCTCTGTCCTATTAGCCTTTACACTTAAACAATTGCCTTTATTAATTCAGTTCTGGTTGTAAATTGTTCAGTTGCTCCGTCCGCTACATGGCACATACCGTGCAGAGGTAAGCCTGGGAAAGAGAAAACCAAAAGGGAACAGGAAAGAGTTTTCGGGGGCTTTGCCATAGATATGGCACATTCTCCTTAATATCTACATAGTTTTAGATTCTACATCCTTCTGGTTTTTACAATGTTTTGTAAAATGCATATTCTCATCTTAGATGTTCCCCTGAAGTCTGACGTTTCTCTATCTTCTCAACTTGGTCAGCCAAAAAGAGGTAGACTCCTAGATCTTAGCTCTTCAACTTTTTATACTCTCTAGCCTGTAACCATGTTATATATTCAGGCTCTCAGCTGGAAGCAACTGTACGCATATGTTTACACACACGTCAGTTCTTTTATCAATGCCTTGTTTGCTATGGACATGCAGATGTCTCCAGTGAAGGACATGCTTAGACCTTTAGCACCCGTCGGCCAATGCTGTGCTGCCTTTGTTCAGCGGGTTGGCGTTTTTAGCTCAGCTCTGTTGGGCAGGTCTCCGAACTGCGCTTTACAGTTAGTGACATTATCATTTCTGACATGAGAAGTCACAAACGGTTACTTTACTCTATCAAAATCTGCCCCCTAGCCCTGTGCTCAGTTTTACCAACTGAGTAGTCCTCATTTTAGGACTTCCATTTAAAAAACACAAACACAGTAGTTACGAAGTACATCAGCTTGACCGCACCAGGAACTAAACTTGGGAGATGGCTACATGAAGGCTGTGGGACGTGCTCTTCTAGGACGTCCTAGCTGCCAGAAATGTGAGTGGCACCACTGGGAGCGTGTCTGGATGGGACCCGCGTGCTCCAGAAGCGGGAGCAGAGGCTGCAGCCCTCCAGGAGGGAACACCGAAGTGCCACCGCTCGCAGCACAGCACTGACACGGCTTGGACCCTTCCTGGCTTGGAAAGACGACCCTGGAGAAGGACTGATCCACTGAAACAAGTGTTACATAGGCTCTGAGGTTTTAGTAGTGCAAGGCAAATGCAATTAAGGCTCCGCTCGTGTTAATTTCCATTTCTTGCTGCTCAGCTAAGCACATAGTGACAGCTTTCACAAGGCAGGGACGTGTCCATTGGAAAATGGATTACAACCACCAACTCTCGCACATAAACTAGTGAGCAACCATCTAATGGTCACTAGAGAGACACCACAGGTCTGTGCTGGTGACCTAGAGGTGAAAAGGCTTTCTTTGTCCGTCTGAAACGCCGAAGCTTTCAGACCCCGGATCAGGGGGGAAGTTCTGATCTAAATGACCATTAATCTTCCTTAAGGTGAAAAGGTCGGAAGAGCAAGTTATTCAATGTTAACTGTTTTTTATGCCAGCAAAAAAGCGGCTTTATTTCCAGTGCTGTCTTAAAATATACAGCAACACTTAAACATCCAAACTTTCACAGTGATTTTTCGAAAGTGATGTCAGCTTTTAGATAGATGACAAGGTCCACACACAGTGCCAGCCCCCCACAGCTGTGTCCATAGCCATACCAACAATGCCACACAATGGCGTCCTTAAATCCCATAAAGGCAAGTGACAATGCCCCAGAATGAAGCGATAACGTATTGGAGCTGCTGACAATCAGCCTTTGACATGTGTTATCCATTTGACTGCAGGTGTAAATCAGCATTTCAATGTCAAGCTGCTAATTTAAGGCTGTATGGTCAAACATCCAAATAGCATACCCCAGGAAAAGCACAAGTGCATTGTTAAAGTAGGTCAAAGTCACTGCAAGTCAGGGAACACAGAGGAAAAGTTTCACATCAATAAACCAGCATTTGTGCTATGATATATATATATTTCATGATACAGTAGTATTAGATTAAATTAAACATTTACCGCAGCTCAGACTACAGTGTGGGCACAGCCATCATTCTGTTGCTGCTCGGTTGACTTTGGTGGCGTACGTGCTGCCAGCATACGTGGCTGCAGAACCAAGCTCTGTGGCTCTACAGCATGACGTGAATTAAAGGATATCCACATACGGGTCACATTTCCTCTGCTTTCACTTAACTGTGCCACCTCATGGATGTGCATTAACTTTTCCCCCTTTAATTTCCATGTTCAGAGAAATAAGGAAAATATCTGCTGTCATTTGTTGTATTTGAAGTTCTCTGAAGACCGAGTACATGTAATTTTTCAAAAGAAACCAAAGACTGAAAGTATTTTTTTCATCCCCTCTCCTATTACTAGGAAAGTAGTTAACTTAAGACCCTGATTAACATTCCACTGAGCTGTGCCAAATGGTTCTTCCTCTTATTGTTATTTAGCTTCACAATGTTTTCTACCAACTCACTCATGGCAGCTGTTTCAGTACAATGGGAAAAAAAGAAAATGAATGGCATTTTAGTGGGTTATTTAATGGGACCCTAGAACTCGCAAAATACAAAACTGCATTGAGAAATGTTGCACCTAAAGGAACTGCAGCCTTCCTAATGATAGCCCAGGTTTTGGTTTTTTTTGGTCTCAGTTTCACTGAGAAATTCAGAGCAACAGTAGAAGCTTCTGCTTATTCTCATGGACAACTACCCATAAAAAATATGCACTAAATATTTTGTAACAAATTGAGCTTGCGTGATTTCTCACATGTACACTGCAGGTAAGTATCCAGGTAACTGCCTGTGGAAAAAAACGCATGTGCAAAGAGAGCTGAGACCTCTGCAAGTTCAGTCACTGACAGTCCCACCACACCATTGCTCAGAGAGGAACCTCTTCTTCTGCAGGTGGCCTGGTGACGAGTCCAAGATGGAACCGGGTTTCCAGGCAGGATGAGTAGGGGCGGGTAGGCGTGGAAGACCCTCTTCTCACTGCCCAGGCCTGACACTGCGGCAGGCAAGCAGTCTGTGTACCGCTGCGTGAGCTACAGCTCCTGGAGGGATCAGGAAAATGCTCACATCACTTTCTGTATTCACTAGCTGGTGTTTGAATTTAAATTAAGTTCCCTTCCATTTAAGCAGCATTCAGGGATGGTCTGAGGAAAAGTGGAGGCCATATCTCTAGGCCTCCTGCTGCATTGCATCAGGTTGCCCTTGTCCCTTCTCCAGCGACGGATTTATTAGGTTGGAGCTGTTGAACCCAAGGCACACTGCACGTGTCCTGGAGCACTGTGATGCTTAAGCAGATTTGCTTGGGGGCTATGGAAAGTGCCCAGACATAGCTTTGCTGTGTGTCTCTTAACCATCACTCTTTCTCACCCATTTTTCAGGTCTCAGGGGGACGGAAAGCCAACAAGACAGAAGATGACAGCCTTGGCACACTGCCTTAAAGTGAAGACGGTGCAACGAGGAATGAGCATGCACACTAACCTACCTGTGATTTCTTCCAAGTTTATTCACACAGGATGATGGTGAGAGTTTTTGCAGATTTAGGCACGTTGGTTACATGTTTTTTTCTTCATTCTCTTTTTGCTTTAACTGCTGGGAAAATCAGCAGTGGAATAGAAAGAGGCAAGGGAAAAGAGGAGCTGGACAAACTATTGTACCATTTGCCCCCACTTCTACTGATGCCAAGGAGCAACCCTGTGAGCTCTGGGTACCTTGAAAGGGGAATGGGCTTTTCATTTTGTAGTCCAGGTAAAACTATACCTGCTGTTAAACTATTTTCACCAGCACTACATGTGCACTTGTTCATACTTGCACCCCAAAGCTAACCTTACCACTGTAGATGGACCAAACGAGTAACCAGATGGGCCAGGGTTCAGTTTGTGTTTGCCTGCACAGA
Organism: Theristicus caerulescens; assembly: GCA_020745775.1. NCBI lineage: Eukaryota > Metazoa > Chordata > Aves > Pelecaniformes > Threskiornithidae > Theristicus > Theristicus caerulescens. The sequence continues at coordinate 129,927,316 of CM036558.1, read as the reverse complement.
ACTTGGAGACTACAGGACTAGGGGAGAGAAGTAGCAACTCAATGTCCGCAGCAAGAATCTACTCTACTAGGAGTTCCTGGGGTCTCTCAAACCATTCTTCTGTCCTGACTGAACAGCTGCCATTTATGCTTCCTTAAAACCTATTCAAAAACCATGGTCTAGATAAACTGAGCATTTATTCTTTTTTATATAAAGACTGACAAATCCTTTTATATAGTTATAGCTGTTTAAGACAGAAAGTAAGTCTCTGACTCCACAAGGAAGAGGGAGGGACTCAATCAAGCTCTACTGCTAACAAGTATGACATACAAGGATTGGTAGTGTTGTCATGAAATATGTAATAATACTTACAACTATGTACTGATCACGCAGAGTAAGGTGTGCAGAAAGCATCTGAAACGTTCACAGAAATATCACGCAGCAGTTTGGGTGCTTTTATTTCTGGAACGCCACTAACATTGCTCTCGGTTGTCACCCACGATACAATGATTTTGCCTGCACAGCGCCAAGCTCACCAGGCAAACGATGTCGCAGGAAGAGTCCCTATGCTCTGGGAAGCTAGGGAAAGGCTACTTTCTCTCAATGGTTTTTGGTTCATAGTTACTTTGTAAGATTGAAGTTAATGTGACAGAGTTAAACACTGCTCTCAAACACTTTCAAACAAGCTTGTGTTTATAGCAAGTACAGTATTATAGGTTATTTGCATCCCAGTATCATCTAAAGGCAGTAACAGATACATCACGGAGGGCCTGAGTAACAGAGCAGTAGCAGGAGCCACAAGAACAAGCAGCCCAGATTTCACACACGTGCCCAACCACTGCTGGGCACTCACAATTACAATTTCACCCCAGCTCCCCATACAAATGCCAGGCTCATGTGCACAAAACAGGCATGTTGAAAGACACAGATATATTTGACCAACTAGGTTTTCTCAGTACAGAGTAATTTAGTAAGACAATACATGAAAAAGCCTCGTAACTCTTCAGCTGTGAATAACACTACCACTGCCCGGGAGCCAAGGCATGACTCCCTGTCACACCATCACTATTATCTGAAGGACAGCACTGTGGGGCGGCTTGAGTTCCCTTGATTTTTCCTCAGAAAATTTTCACTAGTAACTAATAATTGGTGGTGGGACAACACTTGTGTAGCTGATGTCCGTAAGTGGGATTTCACAACCAGTTTAAGCCAGTCAAAGACCCTGATGCTGCCAAAGGGGTGTGGGAAACAGAAATGGCCCTTCTTACAGCACCATCTGCTTATGTTGGGTTAGGTATTATTATCAAACCCTTTGTCTCATCTATAAAATATGGATAAAACCTACGATATCAGAGTGGGGTGTGAGGCTTAATTTAAAAACTAGCAAGAGCTCTGGGTTACCTGGTATAGGAAGTTAAGCGCAAGGTTCTGTCAGTTGAAAACGCAGCCTGCTAATAACCGCCATACTGGCATAAATGACAAATAAAAAGTGTGCTGGAAGGAAATACTCTACATTCCTAACTAGCCCATCAAAGTGCTCTGCTGCAGTGATGAAACCCATGTGCTGTTCAGTTCTCCAGAAAGTGTATTCCTCCCAAACACAGCATGGCTGCCATGAATTAGGCTCCTGGAAAAAAAGATTCTCTCTTCAGGGCTCTGTACTGCTACCACAGCCTGAAGACAGACAAGGAGTGGAAAGATGAAACAGGCCAAAAGATTATATACAAAAGAGTGACAAAAAGGTTTTTTTCAAACACGGCAGCTTTGCACAATACAATAAAGTGAATCCCTTGCCCCTTGCTATTACAGCATCAGCCTTCGTGACAGAGGTTCTTGTGGGCAATTTCAGCAGAGGACAAGATTCAGAAGGACATGGAAATCGAATGTGTGTCCCAGCGCAAGCCGAGGCATACCGGCAGTACAGTCCCTACGGCCACCAAACCCATTCTGTGGTTAAAAAGAAAATCTCCAGTCTTCAACCAGTATTCACCCACCTATTTTAACTGAGCATTAAAACAGATCCAATGTCTATATCCAGTACACATCCTCAGATTCTAGGATAGCACTAGCTTTATCAGACCAACACAAGAATGCAAAGGTGTAAGTAGAGAGCCTTCTCCTTCAACAGGGTGACTGAAAAGTGCTCCCTCCCTAGCAGAAATAAATAACCACACCAGAGGTTATGGGGTGGTTCTAGCATTTGTCTTGCGCTGTGGTAGCTGCATGAATCAGATGCTGAAAGGGTCCAACATGAAGCAGAATCTGATTTAAATGAACTGTACACACAACCATGTGCACTGTTTAAAAAAAGAAAAATAGTATTAAAATTTTAGTTTCATTTCCCCCTTTCCCACTTCCCTTTCTCAGCTGACAGTCAACCAGCTGGTTAACTGCTCTGAACGTGCACACTCATTCCCATGTTTAACCAGCGCTCCCAGCGGGGCACTGTGCAGCCATATGCTACACCACCACTTTTTAATATTGAACCACAGCACACTGCCACTTCCTTAAGCTGGTGGCTGCGCTCTGAGTGACAGCACCTGCAGAAGCTCAGCAGAAGCAATTGCTTCACAGAGAAGCAAGATACAGTTGATAGCTTCTTTCCACAGAACGCAGCAGGAAAAGGGAGTTGTTGCCTCCACAGAGACAAAATGACCACGATGGATGATGTCTTGCTGTTACGTGGTTCCTGTTGAGCATGTGACCATGCTCTACTCTGCTCCTCCTATGAATGCTTCACATAGATCTTAAAAGGAAAGATAAGTATCTGACAATACATGCCAAAATTTTAACCCAAAGTAGACTTTCAGGAAGCCTTTTCCAAACATGTATGAAGTGTGTAGGTTTTCTCTTAACCAAACAACAAAAAGTACCCCAGTTCAACAGTCTTCTTAGCAAAACCAGATGGTAAAAAGATGATAAAGTGGAACAGAATAAAGCAAGCTCACATTTTCCACAAGGTAACTCCCCTTCCCTATTTAAAAATACCCCCAATTATTTCTTAAATAGCATGACTTTTTAAAACAAAATCGCAATTTTAATAAAAACCATAATTTGTAAAATATTTTGGAATATCCCTTAAAACATTTTTCCACCTTTGACCACCTCTAAAGTACGAAAAAGCCTTCAGTAAAGCGAGAAGTCTGCTGCAACTTTTAGGCAAGTTAATACCACTGACTACTGAGCAAGAAAAAAAGCCGCAGTCAAGCCTTCACTTCAGAGCACTACTTAGTTAAAGATGAATTACTTGACCTTTTGGCAGTGTACAATGGAACAGAAGTCAAAGACACACAAGTTCTTCCATTCTCTAAACAAATTCAGCCCCATATCTATAAGAAATTACCTTTGTGTTAGAATAGGGCACACTTTTTGGAACAAAATGTTTAAGCTAATAAAGCTTCATGGAAGCCTCAAAGAGGGCAGATAAGTCTTCTTCTGTTTGGGGACGTGGTGATAGTTTAGTCACTCTCTCCTGCAAGATTAAAGAAAAACGGGATTATAGAAGGTTGCCAATAAAATTAACTAAACAGTAGCTGAACTATGTGCCTTTGTACTAGCGTACTTCACAGAGAATAACAAGGCTTTGCAAATAAGTAATCAAGTAATTAAGGTTGAAGCATCATCAACTGTACAGTACTTTCAAGAATATATTAGTTTAAATTGCCTATAATTAAATACACGGAAGCAAGATTAAAATGCAGTTCAGTTGCAAAGTCAAGTACTTCAAACACAGGTCTTGTCAGTCACAGATGTCAGTACAGTGGTGGGTAGTATCCTGGGAATACAGTCCATTTTAAAATTCATTTGCCAGCATTGGAAGCAGGAGGTCAAGTTTTAGGTACCAAGATTTTCACAAGACAACATCTCTCAAAGCCCAGGAACTGCCATATGATGGGGAGAGTAAGCAGTGCTTGCAACTCGGACTCCAAAAAAGAGGCACAGCAAGGGACGGTAGCGAAACTGCTTAACAGCTAGCCTGACACTTTGGAATCAGAATACAAAATAGTTGTGGTTGGACAGTGATTCAACAGAATTTTCAGCCACTGAAGTCCCACCGACTGAAACGGAACTCTGGTATATGGTTCACTGCCCTGCTTGACAAAATAACCGCAAAGGCAGGGATGGCAATTCAGAAAAGCCCCACGCTACTGAGGAGGTGGAGCTCTATTAGTGCAGGTATTCAGTTACTGCAGAAACCCTCAGCTGAAAGGGCCTAACATTTATGTACTTGTACTGGTCATGATTAGTGCTTTTATGCTTTCAACCATCAATGATTTTAACATTTATTGAAAGATTGGGGAGAGTTACAAACATCTGCAAAGACAGAGGCCAGGCCTACACTAGGAACGTGTTATCTTTAGATGAACGCAATGTATTTTGGCAAGATGGAGTTTCTTCTGTTACAACCTGTTTCAACATCTCCCTCGTGGAAGAGGCAGCGCCATGCTGCAGCGCCATGCCACAGCCGCTCCGCTTCCCTCTCAACCCACGGGGCTGTGATTTGTGGACAGGCTGGATCTGGTTACACAGCAAGAGAGGCCACTGCACTGTGAATTTAGCATGAAAGATTGGTCTAGCATGGTGAGGAAGTCAGCTGTGAGATATTCACAGTTCATAATCACGGTCAGCATCGTTAGCATGGCTTGTGACGAGTCTGAAAAGTGTAGCTTCATGTGCATAACTCTACCTAGACGAGAAGCTTTGCTGGTGCAGCAGTAGCAATCAAATGATGCCTCTTTCCCCATCCCTGACCAGTGCTGCTATGCACACAGATCCAGCCAAAGAACAGGCTAAGATTCTTCTATGCAGTTTTGAAACCAAACAGAAAATTCAAACGGCGCTAGGGCAAAAGTATGTTGTTTTTTCAGACTACAATATGCAAAATAGAACAACTCAGTGCTCAAGTACTCAGTAAATTCATCAGGCCTGTATTAGGACACTCTGGGCCAAATTACAGTTTTGCAGCCCTGTGCACCAAAATGGCCAGAGTTATCTACAAAGTCACACGGGGTGACAGGAGACGATCACCCTGACAGGCTGTAGCATTTCCCAGCTGTATCGACAGAAGGCTGCAAATGGATGCTCCTCCTGTATGCCTCGACACAGAGGCACCAGTGCTCCCTCTGCACAAGCCTGCCGATATTCGCTGGTGCCCAGACAGCAAGGCCCCAGCTCACCCAGTCTGACTCAGTGCATTCTGGTATAGTGCCAAAAATGAGCAACTCCTGGCTCATCAGTGGTTCGGCACCAGGGTAGCTGCCTTGGGAGTGTTTGCAGGGGGTGGGTGGGCTAGAGAACAGCCCTTCCACCATCTCTCATTTTCAGTCCTCCCCATCTCCCCTCAAACACCATCACAGGGCTGGCCACCTTAGACCTTGGGACAATATCTTCTTTGCTAGACTCACTGCTGTCTGTAAATAGGATCAATTTCAATAGACTGACTTAGAAAGGAAAATAAAATCCTGTTTTAACTTCGAGTATAAATGTTCATCCCAGTAGAGCTCCCACCCCAAACCCTGGCAGATTAGAGTAGATTAGGATTTGTTTTCCTGCAGCCTGCCCTTCACAGTGTGGAATATACACCGCACACTTCTTAGTGCTGTCACCACTGTACCACACTGCCTTGTCGATGTGAATGGGTCAGTGCTGTATTCCAAAGAAAACCTACTGCAAGATGAAAAGAAAAAATATACCAAAGATTAAACTGTATGGACTACCTCTGTGGGTAATAATGGGCTATTAAGGAACACTAATACATTTTCATCATGCTACATTTCATATACAAATATGAGGTTTGAGAAACTATTAGGTCATCTCGTTTTATGCAATACAATTAATCATCAATGCTGTGAGACAACAATAAATGAATTAAAAGTCAATTTGAGCTAAGCTAACAAACAAAAAACTGCTTCAACATCTTTTGGTGGAGAACCTTCCTCCTCCCCCAGCTATGCAAAACATGCCTTCAGTGAGATGATGTGCTTGTGATGACCCAAACCCAACTGTTTCAAAGGAACATATTTATCAAAACAAACCTCCAAAATTCCCCATAACAATTTACATGCATAATCTATTTGATGGGTGCTCAGAGACCTTAGTTTTCTTCCTGGCTTTGCCACTGCTCTGTTGTGTGTGATCCTAAATAGTAGTACCTTTGTGTCATTTTCTCAGGTACAAAATAGGAATATTAGTATTTACGCTCTAATTTGCTTCTTTATGAATGAGAAGAACTAGACATGGTAAGAGGTACTGCTGTAAAAAGTGAATAACCTTTCAGCCTACAAAATCTTCATTTTCTCTGTAGTGTTTATTTCCCTTGCTACTTGTTGGAAATAAATCCTAAGTGGACAGAACAGTCCATAGCATATGAGTCAAACTGTCTTTTTACAAGGAAGATGCTGGATTTTGCTTTTGGAGTGGTGTGTTGCTTTTTGACGTGTCTTTGTGAGCACTGAAACAATAAAGGGTATTACAAGTTTAATCTATATCATCCCAGGGGACCTTATTTCAAATTCTGATGGGGGTCAATGGAACAAAAAAGCCATCTGGGAAGAAAAGTGCAACTTCTCAATATGGAAAAGTTTAATGCAAAGTGAGCTCGATCATTCTTACCAGATAGCACTTGGTATTAAGTCTTTATCTATAACCCATCCTGCATGCATAAGTAACAGAGATAGTTATGAAAAAGCAGTATCTTCTACAAAAATCAAAGGTCTATGAAAAACATCCTCTTTTTTAAAAATGTGACATTAAAAAAAAAAAAAAACAGAAACCAAACACCTAGCCATTCTTTCTGAATCCATGTGAAGACCAGACTGCAGCATGCACTCCATCTCACTGAAAAGAAAAACCTAAACTGTGCAGAGAAACAAAATACAGTTGACTATCCATAATTTTCTCCATTTTAATTGTTTTCATGTAGGACTAGAAATAACATTTGCTTGAAAAGAAACACTTCTGTTTTTTCAAAAATCTGCTCTTTCTATTTGACAAGAAAAACTGTTTTGCTTTCTGTCTTACCTGAGGCAGAGTGCCTTTGACTAACGCGGGGATGTCTGCTTTAGAATAACCAATTGCAGCTAAGCCATCATCAACATTCAGATCAAACAGGAATTTCCGGAGCGTGTCTGCCAAAATAAACCCCGCATCTTTGATTCTGGCAGTGCGGATGTCAGCTCCTAAAATAAGACATAATGCCTTGACTGTAGGGTGGAGAGAGAGGAGGAAGCCTGTTCTGGACTTAATTTAATCATAATATCAGCTGAATACATATCCATACATAACAGTCACTGCCTTAAAAGCAACACGAAGTAAAAAGAGGAATCAGTCTTCATTTTACAGTTGGAATAGTTTGTAAAAGGTGAAATAAAACAAGATCAGGAGAAGCAGGTAACTGCTGCCAGAAAGGCTAACTGCCATATGAGGTTAACTTCCTTTCCCTCTGTGCTTACAGGGAGAAGCACTTTTTGGTCTGACTAACTGCTGGGAGGAAAGAAGCTAAGGCATGAACGTCAATGGTATTTATTTTTATGGACATTGTGCCAAATGCTAACTTTTAGGCCTTGAGTTTGCTGACATCTAGAGGACATGGAAACCACTGACTATTCTGTTCAATTACACATTCAAAGAGAGGCCTAGAGCATGTAGGTTGAGAAACACAGGAGACGGCAGGGCAGTGTTCAAGGGGTTAAGTAAATCCTAAACTTAATGCTATCAGAATATGTGCTGACTTGTGTAGGATAATGTAGAACTGAAGAGGAGGAACTGGCATCTTTGAAACATCTACTGAACAGTAATGAAAGCAGCCATAAAAAATGAAAGATTACCAATATTTCTTACAGAATAGCTTGCTTCCCCTCCTTCAATGAATCGTCAGGACTTATTTAAAAGTAATAATAAAAACATGTCCAGACAGACATTCCTCCATATGATTTCTTTTCAGAGTAAGCTGAGCTAAATTTGTTCTCTGTGTAACCTCAATGATGTTACACCAGAACTATGTTAGGTCCAAGTGCCATACTGAGAAATGACTAAGAGCACAACATAGCTACAGGAAAAATATTTTCTGCGATCCTCACACAGTTCAGTGTAACATTCAAAGGGGGTTAAGTGAACAGGAGACCAACAAGCTCATTTGAGGAGCTTACATATTCGGGTAGTAAGAGTGGCAGTACTGTGGTAGAGAATGGGAAAAATTGATAAATAAGGTACGACAGAGTCTTGTACGAAGTCTTATGCTATTGGGATTATGCCATGCAGTCTGAGTTTACCCTGGGTTCTGCTGTGGAGAAGTTACTGGGACATAAATCCAGTATCTTCAGATTGTAAAGTAAAAGGGAAAGTGAGGAGGGAAAAAAAGGACAGTAAATGTGAAGGGCAGTTTGAAAATACTGCTATAGTTCTAGTACTTTTTGCTCAACCTAAAGGATACATCAGTTTTTGATTGCATTTAGAAAATTTCTGGCCACATGCACACCTATTTCAACTCTTTAAAAATCCACCCAGGGAGGTACTAAGCTTTTTCTGGCTGTACCCAAATTCACAGCTGTACATACACACAACATAACTATTTAGTAATCTACTTCATGTCATAAAATACCTTCTTAGTCATTGCATTTGGCAACATGACAGATTTGAATCAGCTACTGTAGTCCGTTGGACTCTGGACTGGAATCACAAGTAAACACCCCAGGTGGGAATTAACAAATTCAATTCCACATGACAAGTTTTCGGCAGAGTCCCTTTACAGCCAGGCAGACAATAACATAGTTTAAATTTCTTTTGAGAAAATTAAGTGTCCTGGTTTTGGCTGGGATAGGGTTAATTTTCTTCCTACTAGCTGGTATAGTGCAGTGTTTTGGATTTAGCATGAGAATAATGTGATAACACACTGATGTTTTAGTTGCTGCTATACTAAGTCAAGGACTTTTCAGCTTCCCATACTCTGCCAGAGAGGAGGTGCAGAGGAAGCTGGGAGGGGGCACAGCCAGGACAGCTGACCCAGACTGGCCAAAGGGCTATTCCATACTGTACGATGTCATGCTCAGTATATAAGCTGGGGGGAGTTGGCTGGGGGGCAGTGATTGCTGCTCAGGGACTGGCTGTGCATCGGTCAGCAGGTGGTAAGCAATTCCATTGTGCATCACTTGCTTTGTATATTCTTTTTCCATTATTATTATTATTATATTACTATTTTATTTTATTTCAATTATTATACTGTTCTTATCTCAACCCATGAGGTTTTTTTTCAGTTTTAGTTTTCCTATTCTTTCCCCCATCCCACTGCGGGGGGAGTGAGCAAGCAAGCAGCTGTGTGGTGCTCAGTTGCCAGCTGGGATTAAACCATGACACAGAGCTTTTAGAGACAGAATTTATGGCAGCAGTTGATACCACAAAACCTAAAGGAACTGCTTTTTAACCACCTGTTTAAAAATCAAGGAGCCACAGTCAAATTCTCTGATATGCAGTGCTGGCCAGTTATCCAGAAATATTTTCTTAGTCTACTTTGAGTTGTATGTTATTGCCGTAGGAACACAGACATTTTGTAGCTTAGTATATGATTCCAGCTAGGTTTTGTGTTCTGGTTTTGACCAGGCAGGACTGCATACTTCAGAGGAAGGCTGAACAAACCTCATAGCCAACATTTATAAAATAAATGGAATTTTCCCCCAGTGTATTTTTTCTGACCATGTTGTTTTACATCCTCTTTAAAATACTGTGATATTTTCATTGTCTGTACAGAAGTCCCACTCTACTTTGAAACCCACAATGCTTTCAGATTACTTATAGAAGGAAGTCATACATGTGACTGGATTGCTGTGACTTGCATACTGTGGTGGTGCATCTTTAAGCGACCTAACCACTCATCCATGACACATAGAGAAGGCTGACCATACAAGGGACTGAACACAAATTTTCCAAATACCGGGAGAGTTGCCCTAACCACTTTCTCTCTACACTGTTGTGCATGTGACTCTGATTGCTCATTAGCAAGCATGGGTATTAGCAGCAGTTTAGCTACAAGACAGTCTAGTGCAGACAAAAAACCTGACCTTATATATAAATAAATCAGCCCACTGCAGAGCCATGCTGTCACAGCTAGACTGCTAACAGCTCCAAGATTACATCACTGAAAGCTAGTTTATTACACACAGTCATGCTGGGGTGCAACAAACAGGTATCCTTTCTCTAGGACACCTTCTGGTGATGGGTTGCACAGATAACAAAGCACTGTAGGAAAAGATAATCTTTAAATGAGCTGCCAGCTTACAGCATTTACTTTTATTCTGCTAAGAAGCAGAAAAGGCCACTTTGTTCATTAACTCACTTATGAGCCATCATAGATGTGTCCACAGAATAGCTACTGCATGATTTCCCTTGACATTGGCCACTGAAAAATTCCAACACCTACAAACAAGCTTAGGCCTATATTAGAAAGACCGAAACCCACAGTTGCATGCCACGGAAAAAGAGCAGGAGGCATTCGGAACATCACTCTGTCCTAATTCATTGCCACAGCAGGAATTTTGTTAGGCAAAATGCTTCCTTTTAGCTAACAGATGCACTCGAGTACTGGTTTGTTTTATGGTATCTACTCTAAAGTAACTACTCTGCATAAAGCACCAAGAGCATGCCAATCACAGCTACTCTCTTCTGCTTTGTAACAGATCTACAGTCAATTTCAGCTGCCCAGTTTTCTAGCCAAGAAGCAGATTTCTCCAGCTTGCTTCTCTAATTACATCATCCAATATCAAAATTAGCATTATTCTACCTAAGTTTGCATTATGTGTAACTCAGACTCCAAAATCTTGGTTTTTAAACTTAAAACCTCTGCAACAACCAACTACAATTGCTTACACGCGTGTCTTTTTTTTTTCCTCCCAAAAAGACATTTTGGAAAGAATTCCATTTGTATGAGTAAGTTGTATCCATAGAGATTCCTACCTAATATCTCTGCAGCTTCCAAGTGCCGCTCAGGATGTATCTGTGCAGTGAAAGCAAACACTGCTGGGGATGTCAGCACCACAGAAAGGCCATGTGGCTGGGGGAAAAAAAAGGGGGGGAAGAAAAAAGAATAAAATCACATCAACAGGACATGTACTTTCAACTTGAATGTGCTTTAATGCTTATTAATGTGAGATAACAGAGAATTTAAATGTATAATATGAAAACAAAGATAAACCAAGTTTTACCACTAAAGAGTGATCCACATTATAATCCTTTGGTTTATAAGTTTTCACCAAACCAGAAATAGGGTAAGACATTCCATGGCTGGAACAGAGAGTAGAGAGAAAGTCATTAGGGAAGCTCTCCTGGTATTTGGAAAATTTGTGTTCAGTCCCTTGTGCGGTCAGTCTTCTGTTTGCAAGTCTCTTAGGTACAGGTACTCAAAAGATATTTAGGTACAGATATGGTATGGATATTAGGTACAGACAACCCTCACCCTTCCACACCTTAGGGACCTAGCTGTCAAAACCAGTACCTCCTTACTTTGTGAGTGTGAACTTATATTACCCCACTGACTGGACTGAGAGATGTTCAGTTACTACAGTAATACAGATACACCAAAAATAGCGCAATCAGCATCCCTACCTGATCGCACTGCCTGAGGAAAATAAATGTTAATTTTCAAGTATAATTAAAGAGTGGATTTGCTCAAATAAAAGGAATCAAAGGAAGGTCTCTGAAGAGAATGACTGCTAATAACTTCTCCGCACAATTCAGGCTCAGGCTTTGCTTCTCTGAGATTTTCACCCATAGGAAACTACATTGCCTTGCAATATCAATTACAGCTCATTTCAGCCTGCTGAATGCCTACCCCACAGATAAACTTACAGACAATTGCATCAGTTCAGGAATGGCACAAGATTACCTCATTGCTGTCTCACTGCAGAACAGCTGACATGAAATTCAACATTTTAAATGCCATTGATGGTTTTTTTTTTCCTAACTATGGTTTTTACTATCAAAGAAGGTAAAGGCAGCCATGTTTTGTAATTTTCATGTGACTGGATTTGAGTACCACATGCCAGAATACACAATCCTCATACACATAAATGCCAAGAGTCCATCAATTTCTCACAACACACAGCTCCCCTTGCATCACAGGCCACCCTACAATGTCTTATATATTCAGCAACAAAGGCAGCAATGTCTCTGACACTCTGAAACAAACACTAGCTAGAAGCTGACCTCGGATGGAGTTAACATTTTTCTGTACTCACCAGAGATGAACACCAGCATTGCCAAAGCCAATACCAGCAAAAGCACTTGCTAGGTGCATGTTGGCTCTCGCTTCACGGTCGTCGGGGTTTCTGATGGCTCTGTGCACCATGGAGACAATGGTACCAGTGAATTCACAAACGGATTGGTAATTCAGAATGGAGAAGGGAGAGAGGGCTTCTTTATCAACAGAAACCTCTAAGATAAGCTGAGATAAAAACGCTGGAAATAGGACCAATTCACACTTCAGTCAGAGAACAATCCTGCTTCTGGATCAGTAAGTAGATCAAACTGGTTCAGTGAAGGGCAAGTTTCCTTTCACTTTTCTAAAAACTGAGTAAATAGAGTGAATTTAGCCATATTCACCTCAGTGGTGGTTTCAACAATTCTACTTGGGAGCTTTGACAATCCTATGTATGGCTCCAAGATCACTCCAGCTTTCTCACCATCTCATTAGGTGGTGGTCTGGACCCCACCATCTGTGCGGGAAGAGGACAGGGTTCCTTGCCTTCCTATGCATCCGACTGCTTGTGTAGTTTGACAACACGGAGAAAAAGTCTCATGAATAGATTCCACAGGAACAATAAACAACTACTTTGACTAGCTAGGTACTGTAAAAAGTCTTTTACAAAAAAACCCACATTGATCTTTAACAGAAGTGCACATGGTATACAAAAGCTGTATACAGGCTAAAACTTTATTGGTAGGGATCAAAACCAACTCCCAGTTAAGTCAAAACTTAATCTAAATTGAAAGCCTTGTAAGTATGAACTAGTTCAGTAAATGCATAATTTTGCACATTTGTAAGTACATGTGGTTAGCTTCTTGATGCATGTATAAGTATCTTAATTTACACTGAAGGTCACAGAAATTACACCAGCAGTATTTCATTCAGTGTGTTACATATTCCCCTTATACTGTCATAGAAAGAGGATTCTTGAAAAAATATGTGAATGCTGCTCGCATATTTACTGAGCAGGTTGAAACACCTTTAACTGAGGACTCCTAAAATAGATTCACAGAGGCATTAAAAAGCTACCTCCTCAAGACAACCCAGTAACCCTAATTTTACTTTCAATTTTATTTGAAAAACTTCTTGCTTTATTTAAGAGAACTCCAGGGTAGAAAATGAAGGTTTAATGTAGTAGTTTGCCTTATTTTAGCCTAAAATTCAAGTTCTTCTAAGTGTCCCTTTTTGGGCACTGAAGGCTGAACACACTGCGTGGGGGCTGGCTGTTAAATGTATTACCTTTTCAAATATTTAGCCACAATGCGCAGAGCGTGAAGAGCCCAGACATCACTGATGGGGTTGCTGCCTTGGTAAGCTGGTCGGTTGATTGGATTTGAAGGGCAGGGACTGCGTCTGTTGTAAGGAAGAGCGGTGTACGATTCTAGAGCATGGCTAAAAGAAAGGTTAAAAAATGAATTATTTAAGTGGGAGAGCTCCATTTTACTGCCCTGCTGCCCTTTGAATGCAGGTTCTTTTATTTACTTCTGGTGTTTAACAGTTGCCAAAAATAGAAATACAATCTCATAAACAGCTGGGAAAATGCTGGGCGGGCACCTCCAGAGCGCTTCGCTCTCCAACAGACACAGAGAAAGCAATCCAAACACAGTCACCATCTATCAGCTCACACCATCCTTAAAGTTAGGTTGGAGGAACTGGCATCTGGCATGGTGTAATGCTTTTCACTGAAGAGCACTGTGCATCTGCAATGGGTGCATTCCCTTTTTGTAGGACAGGAACCATAAGAGGCTTTAGCACTGGAAGCACTGTAAGCTACCTTTCTTTCGAAAGTATTGACCTTTAAAAAATTAGGAGTATGATATTTAAGCTAAGTGGAACTGCCAACAGTCTCATCTCCCGGATACTCATTAATCTGGCTACATAAAGAGGGGGCACTACCTACATTGCTACATTTAGATGTACAAAACTACAGACAAACCATTTTCATTTATGAACAAATGCCTCAATTCCATTACAGGTATTGTAGTTCACGATACTTCACCAAGCTTGAGAAATCACACAGTTTCATTATACATCTAGTACTTTAATACACACAGCACCCAGAAGCAAGGTAATCTCTGGCCCTCTAAATAGAAACTTCCATGCATTTTGTGCAGTTAAAAGCCGTAGGTTTAAGATGAAGGAAATGTTGTGCCAAGTGAAAAGCACATTATGAGAGAGGTTGTGAAGATGGTCATAATTGGGCTAAGACCTGCCAGCATCCCACAAGCCTTCACAAATTTTTGTTTACACACTGTGGCTTTTATTAGAAAATCCTTGTTCTTTATTCCTTGCCATCTCTGTGAGATGCTAAATGCTGTCGCAGTTGTGATTAATCATCTACATGATCTCTTAAAAAGGGACACTTGGACTCTTTTCCCTGACAACAACCATCCTGGAAGCAAACAGTTTCTCCAGTGCACTGCAAAAACATTAACATTTCTGCAAATGAATGATTTGTTTCCACACGTTCTGAGGGAGGTAGTGAAATTAAGTAAGAGGAAAGTATAACAGAGACCACCCTAACAAGAACAGGAAAGGGAGAAAAAAGATCATCCTTTTCTGTTCCTAAAATGTATTTTTTCTACAATCACAGTAAAAATACAAGATTGTAATAAATTCAAGTAGCAGCCTACAGAGAAAACTCACCAAAGCACATCAAAGCCACTGTTGGCCACTATTCGCTCAGGCATAGACAGTGTGTGTAAAGGATCAATGATGCCTAATGTTGGCTTAATGGCTCTTGAAGCGATACCTGCAATATGTAAGTCAGGAAAAGGAGTTAAAATTTTTTGCAACAAAATAGGACAAGACAAGCTTAAGGTTCAAAACATAACAATAATGAGGGGAAATTATTTGAAACTGTGAAGATAAAAGCAAAGAGAGAGAAGGGAGAGTAAGAAGTATCCATGAATCTAAGTCTTACTGATGATGAAGTCCCTGTAAGAGAGTTGTAAGGTTTGAGACCATTGCCTGAAGTGAATTATAGCAGACAATGTTCTCTCTCCATTTGTAACCTTCCTGAGCAGCCTATACTTTCAAAATGTCTGTGCTGAATGACATCTGCAACATTATTCTTAGATTTGTATCTTCTGTGAACAATCAGAGGGCAAGACTGGTTTGTGTCTACAATCAACTGCTATTGCTAATTGCTGTCCTCAGCATCTGTAATAACCATGCCTTCATATTTTGGTTAAGGGGGCACAGATGTAGCTTTGAGAGAGAGAGACATACAGACACACACAGACTGACTACATATAGACTAGAAAACTCTGAGCTATGGTCAGAGAAACTTAGCACACCCATTTGGGTTCCAAGTACTGTAGACTATGTGGCATATAAAATCCACGTGTGTAGAACTAAAACCTTAAAATGCCTATGAAGCTCAAGATGACATTTTAGCCTTAATCTTTATTTGCCAGGGATGAAAAGGCCAGAGAAGACAGTGCCCCGCACTTGCACAGCATCTCAGGCCTGAGGTTTCAAAAAGCAGGAAAAGGAACATTTGGTTGCAATTACACAACAAAGAAACAGAAGTCTTAAAAGCAGAAAGAAAAATACAGAGGAAATAAGGAACAGTTGGTTGACCCTCGTTGGTTGATGTGCGTAAGTAGAAATTTCCTTTGCAATTAACATTTTCTGCCATTTAAGAACTTGAAAGATTTTAGTTTCCTGTTTTGCCTTCAAACTATAATCCACTGTATTACATAGGTATTTCATTATGTTAATATGCTATAAATTTAATTCAAGGAGGAAACATTTAAGCTCTTCAAATTTGCCTGTGGCAGTTGAATCAAACAAAATGACACCTGAAATGACATGCAGTATCCCTTTCTTTCCAGGCAGGGAAATAATGAAGACATTGGAAAAGCAATTGTCTTGAATAGCAGACAGAAAAAAAAAAATCTCACCAGTTTTTACTTTTAGTTCTTTGAAGTCAAAAATGGCAACACCAGTGGTTTCACTTCCAGTTCCAGCTGTCGTAGGAACTTAAAAGGAAGAATGGGGATAACAACAAATAACAAGTAATATATAATACTGCAAAATAAATAAATAAAAACACAATAGTAACACCGCCAAAAATATAGGATCCAGGAAATCTCGGAGATATCCCTGATCCAAAGCCAACAGGTCAAAGAGAAACTGCCACTTTGATCTCTTTTCTCAGTAAAAGGAGTCAAACTCAGCTAAACAAGACAAACTAATGACAAAAACTGTGATTTTACTTCCACTGAAATAAACAGCAAAATTGCTGCTGAATACAACCAGGGCAGAAGTAAGCCCAAAGGGAGGTGAAACAGTCATGGTAAACTGATTTCAGTGGAAATATGATACAGAGTGTAGAATGACTCCCCTTCTCCTACCCCTCACTCTCCACACCCTCTCCTCCTGCTTTACCTGCAATAAGTGGCTTGAGGGGCACAGTGACAGGCTTCCCTTTCCCAATAGGAGCATTGACGTAATCCAAGAAGTCTGACGTAGGGCTGGACGCGTACAGGTTGGCAGCTTTACAGGTGTCTATTACAGACCCACCTCCAACAGCAACATAGGCATCAAACTCTCCCTTTTTAGCAAAGGTAATGGCATCCAGGAAACTGGGAAAACAAGAATAGCTTTCCAATTAATCAGGAGAAAAACAGCACATAGAGAAACTAACTGTTAAGACCAGCGTACAGGTCACAAGGAGGTGTTTAAACAGCTGTACGGCATGCTGTAAGAGCCTAGGCACTACTGTGAGAAGCGCACTGTCAGAAGCAGTACCTTTGATCTGTTGGCTCCACCCGGACATTATCATACATCTGAAAGTTTATACCGTATTTTGCCAAGGAATTCAATACTGCATTTACAGGAGGGAGTTGGGAAAGGTTTTTATCTGTCATCAAACAAACTCTTCTAGCACCAAGATTCTGCAGGTCCTACAGTAACAATGAAATTAAAAAACAAACAACTGATATAAAATCATACACTGAACTATTTAAATACTAATCCAAATCAACTGAACCATTTAATAATACTAAAGCCCACAACCTAAAAATAGGTGGTTATCATAAAGTTTCTGAAACAGTCTCAGCTAAAGAAAAAGAGGATTAACCATATACATATAGGATGCAGAAAACAGCATAAAGTATAAAACTGCCACTTATATATTTGAGGTCTTATGACAGAAGAAAACTAATGATAAAGATGTTGAACAAGTGAAAAACATGTGGAACCACTTAAGACTACAGTAAAATGTAAAATATTTTTTCAAAATGTTTTTTTTCCTACACGATTCGTGCGACATAAAAAGGCTTTTCCACAGGTTAGGTCTCCCCTAACTGCATCCCAAAGCATGGCATTAAAATCTTGAAAATTTAATATTGAATATTAATTTATTGATGAAAAATCAAAATAAGGTGGCAAAAAGAAGAAAAATAACTCTACATCCTAACCTTTGCTAAATTAATTGTCACAATAGCTATACAAAACATGTATTTCTAACTAATCCTAAAGACAGAAGTTCCGTCTAACTTCATTTACTATCTGAATACTAATTTACAAATTTGCAAACAAAAAAGAAAACTGTTAATGCCATAAATGCCAAGCAGAGAGGAAAAAATGATAAATGAAAAAACCCAATGATAAAGGCAAAGTGGAACAATGTACTCAGGTGAATCATCTCACTGCTGAAATAAAAATTCTACACTTTCACAGTGCAAACTCAGAGCTGAACGAATATCCACCTAATTTAATGGAAAGACTCTGAATCATTTTAATGAACACTGGAAGAGACGAAAGTGATCTTGAGAAAATCCTGGTGAGTCACCAGGATTCAAAACTTTTTGAATTAAATGCCCTGTCAGAGAAAAATATTGTTGCATAATCCTGGCAAATCAGCAGCGATCTAATTATCCACTAAGCTGCATTTCATGTACTCGCTTATACCACAGCAACACTGATGTAACATGCTTTGGTTCTTTACCCAACAATATTTTTGAACCTTTTTACACTGGTATGTATAACTACACATACTGCAAAGCAGTGGAGATTCAGACATACCATATATAAGCTTTCCCTTATAGAATGGATTGATAGCACCAGCCGCCCTTTAGAAAACAACTTTTCCCCAGTGATGGACTTACACTACAGAAGCTTACCATGCCAATCTCTTTAGTAACTCCTTCTCCATATCGGATGTTCGAAATGGCCATCTACAAAAAAAACAACACATTTTTTCTCAAAAAATGGAGAAATGGCATCTAGTCCTAATAAAGTAAATATAAATATTTACTAATGTAATTATTTGTTAAATGCCATATTTGGAAGTATACAAAATACTATTTTAAAATCAAATATATTTTATTAAATCTACCTCAAATGCATAGTCTGTATTTCCCAGGGTAGGCCGTTCAGGGACTGGAATGGAAATGAAACAGTAATATTAGGGAACAAAAAGTTATGTCAATCTGTATCTCAATATTAGAGTTGATAGATTGCTTTTAAAATCACTAATACATTTGCACAGGTCATCTTGGCTTGTCTGGGTAACAGTTACCCATTTTGTCCCTTGTTGTTTGTGAGATTAAATGAACCATGTACTTAGTCTGATTCACATAATTCAGCAAAACAAGAGTGTTTTTTCCTTCTTTCAAGAATTAATTCCTTCCTATAGAAACTGAGTAAGTTAGCAGGAAGTTTGCATGAGAATTTGCAAAGACCAGACCAGCACATAATAAGTAGAACTAAGCAGAGCATACAGGCTGCTACATACAGGTTGAGAGGTGTTACAAATGTGCAGGGGCTACATGATAACCTCCAGAACAACTTTTAAGACAAATCCATGAGACGTCCTCCATATGTACCCGGATAGAGAACATCTTTTGTACGTGTGAGAGTAATAGCGACAGGTGCGTACACTTCCTTTTTACTTCTGCCTAGTCCTGAACTTGCAGGTGAAACTGAATTGCTTGCTTGAAAATTAAGAAACTGCATACATTGCTAATAATAGAGTTTTAATAAGAATCGGTGTGTCACTATCAACTTTATTTAGTAGAGAAGATATTTATAAGGACAGTATTTCAGTCACATTCTTTCTCTGCCATGTCATTCTTGCATGAATTTCCACAAAACTCTCCATTTCTTGCATATCTTGATTTTGCCACAAAGTGAAACAAACTGCATCAACTGAAACAGCCCATTCTTCTCCAAGAAAAGATGAGATGAGTCATTCTGCTCTTCCTGCTGAAGTCATGCCTTCTGTCTGCTATATTAATTGAAAATATGCGATTTGGATTCAGATCCAATGAGTGAAGCCATGATAATGAGTCTTAGAGACACTCTGGGGTGCACTGAAGCACTGACCCACAACAGTAGCAGATAGATGTATTAAAATCCTTTATGCACTTTCTATTCAAGCCCAGGCCAGCTGCTATCAGTTCTTTCATTGCCATCTCTTGCCAGGCTGTACGTGTTTGACCTCTCCTGGAGTTTGAGTCTGCTGTACTCTCAGTCATTAATTTGACAGGCTAAGAACATGTCCAAGCCATTTACTCTCTTGCTTTCTGATAGTATAATAGATGCCCTGCTGTTATATTCTTGAGCCAAACTTAACTTTCAGGAAAAACTTCAGCAAGTTCAAAAATTGCACTGTTTCCTTGCACACCGCCAAGAAACACAATGAACATTTTTTTTCTGCTACACTCACTGTTAAATCAATTCCCACTATTTAGAGACTTACTGAACTGATACCATCTTGCTACATTATAGACTCAATTGCTGCCTAAAACTTACAGAGAGGGTTCTTAACTAAGACTTCTATTCAGCAAGGGCTTAGCTTGAATTGACCCGAGTAGGTCATCAAGCAGACAAGCAGAAGAATGAGATTCTATTTCTCAGCGGCACTATTGTCTTGCTGCATGATGGTCTTGGGCAAAACAAATATCTCAACATATATATAGCTTTTCCGTATGTAAAATGGTAATTCTTTAAGAAGTGTCTTAATTGAAGCATGTGAAACCAAGCCAGTCAGAATTACACAGTGCTGAAATTATGGCCCCAAATACTAATTTTTATTGGATCTGGAGACTGACCAGCACACAGATAGCTACTCCCATAGCCTCCCTACAGTCAGTGCAAACAGAAATTCCTCCCAGGGTGACTCGGTCAGTCGGTGCAGCTCTCCTGCTCTTACTCCACAACCCTGGCCTACATGAGCTGCGTTCTCGTGACTGACTGTATAAAAAGCCTATGCAGATGACATTCCCCAAGCCAAAGCAAATACCTCCTTTTTATCCATATCGCTTCCTGTTTCTTTTCTAATGTAACAGATGGGTATTTTTTCCCCTCAAAAGCAGATCTAAAGTTGAGATGGCTCAGGTGATGACAGCAGTAATGGCAGCCAGAGGAAATTTCTGATCAGCTTGCCTCACGGTAAGGAGAGGGAGGGACAGGGTGCATTAGTGTGGCTTATGTGGAAACAGTGAATCTCTCCAACAATAACCGCTATCGTTGTACAGCTAGAAAATAACAGACTGCTGACCTTGTCCTTTAAACTTTTCTCTTTCCTACCTGCTACCTGCACCTCTGCCCAGGTTACACCAATAGGTATGGCTTTACCGGGCCGTGGCCTCCTGCAGAATTATTTTGGAGACGCAAATTAAGCCTTACCTTGGGAATAAGCGTGGCCATGGCTCGGGCACCGACATCTAGTTAAAAGGTTAAAAAAAAAAAAAAAAAAAAAAAGAGAGAGAGGCATGGTGAAAATGACAAACCAAAGCAGAAAATCGAACCTGTCCTTGCCTAAAAGCCTCCCGTTCGCACCGGCTCATCGTGCCCTACCCCACGAGCCCTGGCCGGGGGGGAGGCCCCGGCCGGGGGGGGAGGCCTGGCTCGGCCCCGGGGCCCACCGCCGGGGCCCGGGGAGCGGCAGGCCGGCGGGTGGGGTCCCACCGACGGCAGAGCACGGGGGGGGTGCCGGTCGCCGGCCGGCGGGGTGCCCGTGTAAAGCGGGAGGTCAGCGCTGGGGAGGGGGCATTAGGAGACCCCCGGGCAGGGAGCGGTCGCCGCTTTTCACGTCTAAAAGGCGGCTGCCGCCCGGCCTCGCCTCACCCCCCGCCCCGCTGCCGGCACCTGCCGCTGAGGGGAGGCAAACCGGCGGCCCCCGCAGCCGCCCCGGCCCGCCCGCACTCACGCCGCCCGCTGCAGCTGCCGCAGGAGGCGGGCGGCCCGCTCCCGCCCGGCCGCCATCGCCGCGGCTCCGAGGGGCCGAGGCCGGGCCAGCGGCAGCGCCTCCCCCTGGGGCAGGCCCCGGGGCAGCGGGGGCTCCCGCCCGCCTCCCGCCCCCCCCGCCAGTCACGGAGTTTACCAAACCCGAGGACCTTGCAGGGTCCCGTCCTGCTGGAGCTCCTCACTGCCTGCCAGGGCCCCCGCCCCAGGCTCCGACACCTCTGTCCCCTTGGGAGAGCCAGAAAGCGGCAGCACCCGCGCCTCTGCCCCGGTTACCTCCGTGCTGCTGGAAACGCGCAAGCTGCCCAGGATCTTAGTGGTGAAAGTTCACCAATATCGTCGTCAGCAGCACAAAAATACTCACCAGGGGTGTGCGCGTGTGGAAGAAAAGCCGTGCCCTCTGGTTGAGCAGGGACAAGACGGGCCCTGTGGAAACTGCCAGAAAATCGGAGGTCTGGAACATAAAGCAACTTTTTCTCCACGTTTCTAAGTGCTTTTCACCCCTGCTTTGCCTAGCTGCTTACACCAAAGGCTTGGTATCATGAGCCCATTCCTGCCGCTGGCAACTCCAAAGCAGCCCGCGGTGGTGCAGGCTGCTCAGCACGGCGGCCAGAAGCATTTAAGAGGCAAAGAGCACCCCTTACGCAAAGGCCACAGGTTGAGCACTACAGTCAGTCCATCAATGCCACCCAAATCCCGTCAGCTCCAAGGCGTACGGACCTCTTCTGCCCTCAGCAGCCGCCTTACGCACAGAGAGGTTTTGCGTTTCAGTCGTGCTCAAGCTGCCATCCTACTGACCCGCTACAGAATGAGGCAACAGGACTGCTACAGAGTCACCTAGCTTTTTCAAAAGCTCATTTGCAGCGAAATATTATGTTATCATTAACCACTCACAGGTTTACCACTTGAAAGTTTGACAACTTAATTTACTTGAGATTGCTGGCACCTGTTTTACTACCCCTCTTACCAGGAACAGCATCCTTCCTGTAGCTAAGCCACACATTGGGACAGCAAATTGTATTTTTCATTTCAACTGTACCCAAGTTCCAAGTGCACTACAGAGTTCAAAAGAAGTAATAAGCAGAAGTCTGAGATAATTTCCAATATCTGCCCTCAAACTGCTTGGTAAAGAAAAACACTGCGAAACTATTTCTATGAAATGACAAATTACTGTTAATACAGGGAGAAATTCAGGTTTTATCTGCTGTTCAATACAAACATTTTTCTGTTGAATTCAATGGCCGGTCACCAGCTTTGACTTCTTTTATTAATCAACAGAACTCTCTGGGAAATCTGTACAGTTTTTTAGGCCCTGCAATAAATCTCACAATAAGTTTTCACGTTCCTTTCGTAACCAAACCGGAATACCACAGAGCTGAGCAGTAGAAGTTGACTTACAGAGCAAGAGCTCCACCATCAGGCCACTTGCCCACAGCAGAGAGCAGCAGCCACGTCCTTTGCATCTGTGTCTGAGCAGGCTGTTACTCGATCAAAACACCAGTTACGGCAGCAGTCCACCCCCAGTCCCAGTTACCTAAGCAAGGGACAGCTTTGCTCAGCTTCAGCCCTGCCTGGAAATGCTGCAGCCGCGGCCACAGCCGTGAAGCAACGTTACCTGGCTCCCCCTGCGAAACTCGGGGGGGAGCCCGGCCCCCTCGATACACCACCAGCTCCCCTTGGACAGAGAACACAGCCCTCCTCAACTGCCAGCTATGAGCCAAACGCAGGACATTTTAGAAAGGCTGGAGCGTATTTATTGACAAATAGGTGCAGGAATAGAGCGCCGGGCAGGAGGCTGACAGTGACAGTCCTCTCCCACGCCTCAGCGGGCGTCCCCAGCCCCACGCCACATGCAGTCCCTCACGCCTTCTTCCTCTTGCCGCCGCTGCTGGTGCCGCTGCCTGCGGGCCGCTGCTGCTGCCGCTGCCGCCGGGCTCCGCTCTTCTTGCCGCTGCGGCCAACCCGCTGCTGCCGGCGGCCGCGCTTCCCCCGCTGCGACTGCTTCTTGCCCTTGGCGGCGGCCGCCTCGGCTTCCTCCTGCCGCAGCTGCTTGTTGACGGCACGGGTGATGTCGAGGACCGGCTTCTTGCTGCCCATGTCCCGCAGCAGCTCCAGCTGCCGGCTGCGCTCGGCTGCCAGGTTTCCCAGCAGCGGCTCGAAGCGCCGCTTCCTACCGCCGCTGCGGGAGGGCAGCTCGGCCGGCTCCTTGGGCAGCCGGGGCTGGAAGCGGCCGAGCGAGGCGGTGGAGATGCGGGCGACGCGGGCGACGTGGCCCAGCTCCTCCCGGCTCTGGTGGCCGGTGGGGTGGAGGGGCGCGGCGGGGACGGCGGTCCCGGCCCGGTGGGCGCGGGCCAGGTTGCGCAGGCGGTTGAGCTCGTTGCGGGCCACCCGCTCCCGCTTCTCCCGCCGCAGCCTGGCGAACTGGTCCTCCTCCGGGTCGGCGCCCGCCGGCACCTCCGCCAACCAGGCGCGGGCCGGGTCGCCGCCCGCCCGCCGGTAGCCCCAGCGCCGCCGCCACTCCTTGGCCTCCTCGTCCCACACCAGCGAGGTCCGCTTGCGCCGGCGGATGCCCTTCAGCCGGGCGAACTGCTCCCAGCGCGTCGGCGGCCGCGGTCGCGGCGGCGGCTTCTCCCGCGGCAGGCGGAAGGCCGGCTCAGGCAGCCGCGCCACCAGCGGCCCCCCCGCCCCGCCGGCCCGCTCGGCCGGCAGCTCCCAGAGCCGGGCCACCAGCAGCTGCGTGTTGTCCCGGGCCAGCGCCCGCAGCAGCGCCTCACGCCGCGGGCCGGCCCCGCGCAGCCCCGCCGCCGGCGGCGGGTTGCGGTCCAGCGCCAGCAGGTTGCCCAGGTCGAACTCCAGCTCCAGCTCCTTCTCCACCGTCACGCTCCGCCGCTTCTCCGCCTCCTGCTCCTCGGCGGCCGCCAGCACCTCCTCCACCCGCACGGCCGCCATGGCGGCGGGACGCGACGGGCCGGGCCGCGCCGCTCGCCACACGTGCGGGCAGCTCCCGCAGGCCGCTCACGGAAGTGCAGCAAAGCCCTTCCGGTTCAGCGCGCCGGAAGCGCCCCTCCGCGCCCGGAACAGCAGCGGCGCACTGCCTGCCGGGAGCTGTAGTCCCGAGGCAGGGCCGTGCGTCCTGACAAGGCCTCACAGGGCCTCCTCCCGGCTGCGGGAGTGTCACCGCGCGTTAATTCCTATCGGTTCCTGTCAGGGGACGCCCGCGGCTGTGTCTTATGGCCAGGCGCTTCCGATGAACCCACTGAAATCCCCAGCGACCCCGCGGCTGGGGCTGCGTGTGGGCCGGGGTGGCCCCAAACCCGCCTCCCGCCGCCGCCACGAGTGGGGCTGAGGACGAAAATGTGTGGAAGGAGCACAAGCCTGAGGGGACGCCAGCGTCAAAAGCAGGGCCGCGCTCGGTGGTGCAGAGAGATGCTGCTGCCACAGAGCCGCCAGGCCTCGCCTGCGTGAGGGGCATGCCATGGCATTCAAATGCTGAGCAGCTCTGAGGCAGAAACAGGAAAATACTTCATCCATGGCTTTTTTTTTGTTTTTTTTGGTAGCATATCATTATGTCTGACAGTCATTGCTGTAGAGCAATACGTGTAAGGGCTTGTCGCAGGACCAAAATTCAAGTACTGTATTGCAGCTCCGCAGAGACCGAGGCCGGTCTTGCGGGCAAGTCTCCCCGCAGAGACCGAGGCCGGTCTTGCGGGCAAGTCTCCCCACAGAGAAGGGAGGGGAGGAAGGGCGTTTGGAAAGCGGTATCGCCTGGCAGGTGTCTCATCAGGCATAATGATAAGCGAGGTGATCGGGTGATACTGCGTGCACCCAAAGGTCAGCTGGGTCAAAGATACCTCTGTGCTATTTTTAAACAAATGAGCTATGGAAGAATCCTTTTATAGCTATACAGTGATTTGGCTTGTGTGGCCATGACATTTTGAGCTGATCCCCAGTGGCCTAAGAACAAGCTCATGATAGCACTTAACTTTAGGCAAGGAAAGTGATGGGAGTTTTTATACTAGATACAATTTTCTGCTAAGTTATATCACGTCTCTGCGTTTACATCATGTTTGGAGTGATGGAAATGATTCCAAGTACAAAGGCACAGCAGTATTGGTTGGAATGAAAACAAAGTGCCAGCCTTGTAAAATGAAGACGAATAGCTGATTCTCAAAACCTAATGCCTAGGATATCACAGCTTATACTTTGTAATTCTGACTGTAATAAAGTCTTTGTTTTTCCATGTCAACAGTTCTGAGTATGATTCATATACTGTGGAGCAGCAGAGTCCCTATGCATTGAAACCCAGGGCGGATGGTGCAGACGGTTTTCCCGTTTACCACGAGGTGGCGTTGCGCTGGATAATATTTTGTTCCCTGTTTTGGACAGCTCATACTTTTCACCTGGAATTACAGATAAAATTAACTTTAAAGACAGTTCTTTGAAAAGGTGCACGTGCACTATTTAGATTTAGATTTAGGCATAAATTTATACTTTTGAGCTGCAAGGTCCACTTTTTCTGCAGTCTGGTCAATACCTGTACACCGCTCCCTGTACCCTCCTGTTTTATCCTTACGCAGCTAACTCTTTGAGTTCTTTTGGTTTATATTTGTACAAAGCCCAGAAGCCTTCAGGTAAATGTCTGGGACTGAGAGGACATAGCTGATAATACCTATTGCACTTCCAAAGTTGCTCTAAGTGTTAATGATTACTGTGTGTCACTGGAATAGCAGAAGTGCGTGCCAGGAATTGGTCTTCTTGTTTTACCTGATAGCATGAACCTGCTAAGGAAGGGAAAAAAGAATCTCAGAAGGTAAAAATTACTTCCTGGCAACTGCTGTGTAGAACTGAATTCCAGCCTTTTTATGCATTCCAGAAATTGTCATTTACTGTATGAGTGGTCCCAATGCAGTAAACAGGACTGCTCATTTACTCAATTGCTTCAGTATTACTTTGTGATAACAGTCTAATAGGGGCGCCCTTATGATTATGGATTAGTGACAGGAAATTCTGTACTTGGTCTCAGATGGAGTTCAAAGGTGAGTTTTTTTAATGGCCTTTTTTCTTTTACTGATCTGTGCTGTGTGTTTCATTGCTGCAGGCAATGAATTGATGCTGTGTATTTAGTCTCTACATACATGATGGAACAGTAACAATTACAATCAACAGAGGAAGTCTGTAAATGCTTTTGCCTTTTTTTCTGTTTATGAAAATCACACTTTCAGCAAATTAGGTAAGTCTTTGAAACGTGTCACAAGTAGATGTTACAACACATTCTTCAAGTTAGTTCAAAAATCACAAAAAAATCATTGAAATATCTGTTTAGAGAATAGTTCTGAAAAAGCTTCTTGCATCATTTCAAGGATTCAGGCTTCTAAAGAACATGGGAGAAACCCTGACCAAACTGAAGTCTTGGATGGATTTGCTGTAGGCCTTGGCAGAGTCAGATTTTACTTATTACAAGCTGAAATTTCATCATCTCTGTATAGATCTCCTCCTGTTGTGTGGAAGAAATACATTTCTGCTTGGTTTGCTGACAACGCCAAACTTTTTGTCCTGTAAGAACAGGACATAACTGAAGAATGAGGCTCATGCTACTGTGCTTCAAGTGTCCTCAGCACAATGTTGCCTGTTAGTGAAGCTACAGAATCATTACTGCTGTGCATAGCGATGGTATATTATTCATACAGGACATTCCTGAGTTTGTGATTTCACAGTGTGGTTGGGAAGGTGGTAGTCGGAAGAATATTTTAATAGATTCGTAAACCAAACAGGATTTGTAAATAAGAGTCATGGATATTTTGGGGAACTACCCCCTTGTGAGAAGTGGCTTCTGAGGTGCTTACCGTAGTAATCATAGCCACACTTTGAGCTTATAACTCCCAGTTTAGACCTGAGAGTTGCAAGCAGGCACACAGCTTCCTGTAAGTGAATAGGCATGTGTGTACTGCTGAAAATGTGGGCCTTTGAAAGATGAAAGGGTGATATCAATGCTGAATTACAGAAATAGCTATTAGAAAATACCTCGTTTTATTATCTCATGTTTGCTCCAGCTTTGTTATCAGGCTTTTGCGGTAAATTTTTTAAGGATGAATTTTTAGCAATGCTTATTCATTTTGGTCATCTCTGGTTTTGGGTTCCTAGTTTTAGAATCTCAAATATCACATTTCTCAGACTGCCTGTGGCTGGATTTGTGAGTGCTCAGCTGTAGGACTTGAAAGCAGTTATCCCTTACTGTGGGTGCTCACAGTCCATAGATACTTAAACGATTTCAGCCTTACTCTCTCTTTCCATGACATTTTCTCTCTCTTCAGTATAAACGATAGTAATACATAAGTCATGGGGTGTGTATATGTGCTTAATTCCTTAGTGTTTGCGTACTTTCTTTACTGTGAGGTGATCAGACAGAAATCGGATGCTGTGGCAAAGTGCAGGCTTTCTATGGGGTGAAGAAGGCTGTAGGGGTTTGGGTTGTTTTTTTTTTTTAACCACAGTTGAGGTCTGCATGAAAAACATAAGATGGCAGAGTATAATTTGCAGAAACACTTGTCCAAAAGATTAATAGAAAGCATCATGCAGGATATATGTGATGCACCAGAAGAACTACAACAATGATATACTGTCGGTTTTGTTTTTCTGCTGGAAAAGAATAAAGAATTATCCTGCCTAACTTTTATTTTTGTAATTTCTGTTCAGCTGGGCTACAACTTTAAGTTTGTGTTTGATAGGAACTGCTCTAATGTACAGTATTCATGTCTCACTGTTAGTGATACCATTAACTTAGATTTACTCTTCAAACTTTTGCCAATTACCTCTGGATGGCAGTAGATGTAGTTACAAGATGATTCAACCAATTCACAAGCCTGCTGTGAGGATCATTATGAAGAACACTTTTATCAGGAAAACCCAAAGTGCTGGTAATTTTGGCAAATAGTAGAAAGTGCCCTTAAAATACCCACACTTCCTCCAAATCATTCCTTTCCACCGACTTTGTTCAGTACACTTTGAAGTAACAATCTATGTTGTAGGATTTCTTCCTGTAAGGGAGAAGTTGTTTGCTCAGTGAAGCTAAATTAAGTACAACAATTTGTGGACCAAATTCTGCTTCCCAGTACATTTTTTACCCCTGTAAAATGTATTTCATGTATTTCAGCATGTACCTCATTTCCTGGGACATATAAGTGCTTTTGCAGTCCAAATAACAAAGCATAGGCATGAAAATTTGGCTAAACAAAGACTATTTCATATTCACTAGTCCATATAATGTGAAAAAACTGTCTGTAAGGAATAAAAAAATTGCAAAGATCTGAGCCACCATCTTTTATCAAATATCAGGATTGCCTTCAGCAGTATAACAAAAATGTGCCTGGTAGCTGCAGTTTTTTACTATTCAAGAAAGAGTTAAATTACTGATTACAGATAACGGGTAGTTGCTTCTTGTGGTTTCACCAATGTAAGGCCCTACTAGAAATGTGTTAAGGGACATGCTTAATTCAAGGCATGTGGATTTTTCTGTTGATGCTGATGATACTATCTGTGCTCACATGCTTAAAAACTTGGTTTGTAAATGAGCAGGATTAGATTTCCTGTCCAAAGATTTAGTGTGATATTAGCAGAATGCTGTATTTGTAAAAAAAACCATGAAGATGAAACTCAGGAGGCTGTAGCTCTGGTCCCAAAACCTAAGACTGGGTAATTGGGAATGGAGTTACAAGTGGATACCAAGTAGAGCCTGATTTTTGGTTCAGAAGCCAGAACATAGGTAGCTGGTGAGATAGCCAGGAGATCTGGATGACTGCAGGCACTGTGGAAAGTGATTGATAGACAATAATCTGTTTTGATCAGTTGCCTGGCTGTGACTGCGTGGTTTCACTGAACTGATTTTGGGTAAACAAAACAAAGCTAAGCCAATTTGAGGCCTTCCCAAGTGCTTGGTGCCTATCTTGCTATGCATCAGGGAATCAGGCTGGAAACAGATTGTGATGTGGTTTGCTTTTTTATGAGCTTTACAGTGACCTGATTTCTTTGATAAAGTTTTCTTGTAGCGTGGTCTTCATATTAGAAATACCAGCAATGGCGTGGCTTGGTTTTGTTAGGTGTTTTTTAGGAGAATTTAAAGAACAGTGTGAGAACTTTATCAGACAGTGATGGAAAGAATGGCAACGTAGTAACGTGTTCTTTTTCCAGGGTCAGTCCTTCTTATCACCTGTCTAGAGTAGACCTAGTTTTTGGCATAAGATGACTTCTACAAGTTTAAAAAAAAAAAGCCATGGAACACATTTCCTTCTTTTACAAGAAATCTGTCATGCACAGAGATTTGCCCTGGATTAAGTCTACACTTGCAACCAGAACAAAAACGGTTCCTCTGTTCTTGGGTTGGGTTCATTGTCGGAAGTGTCTCTGAGTGAGATGGAACGTGTAAGTCTTCATCCATGACACAAAGGATGTGCCACAGTCACTCCTGATTTTTGACAGAAGGACACAAGGCAAATCAAATTCAACTAAGGGTTCAATACTGTGAATCTGAGATTAGGATAAATCTCTGTGTCTCTGCTGACAGCGACTGTGCCAGCTCCCATATTCTAATGCCTTTGTGAATCAGAAGCAATCCATCTTCAGGAGTGGCCTCAGAAAAGGCTTCCTGGGCCACATTTTCAGTAGAAAATCTCAGCCTTTTATGCACATGTACAAATACCGCACGCATGTGATTAAGCCTACGCAGATAACAGCATTCCCATGTACAAGAGAGATTTGAATGTTGATTTTTGCTATGCAATGCATTTAGGACCACGATTCTTCAGTGACTTACTGGGAACCTTCACCTTGGGGCTAGGCATAGATCCAGGCATCATTTCATACACATGCCGCAACCATTTCACGCACCACAACTGCCTGAATCTTCTCCCAGCCCTTGCTGGATGACATGGAGATGTATGCTGAAATGCTGCTTGCCAAAGATGTCTTCAAAGCCTCAGCACTACTTGGCAGTCAGCAAGGAAAAGGCTCTCCAAGCCCGGGTTGTAACCTTTTATCCTCCACATTTCCATTCATCAGCGAGGCTGATCAGTCAGGATGGCATTTTGTCCTCAGTGTGTTTTCAGACTGTTTTGTTCTTAAAGCTGCCTTTGACACCAGCGTAATGAAATCCATGTTGAAGGTGGTGTGACGAGGAGTGGGGAATGTACATGCAGGTCCTGCCACGAAGCAGCAAAAGCGTTTGTGTGTGCGACTATGCCTCCCACAAGCTATTTTGATAATGCACGCTGTAGGCGTCCAAGTAAAAGATACTAAGTGCTGTGCTTCAAATTTGATGTTCCAATTACATTGGTGGCAGTCACTTCAAGGTCTTGCTAATACATTTTCAGTTGACAGTTATCAATGAAAGGGAAAAAAATTCTTGGTTTAGATCTTTTTGTACACAGGAATATGGCACTTTATAGGTTCAATCCGAGATATTAGGGAGGTTTTCAACCACATGTAACCACAGGTGACTCATGTAAGACAAGAATCATCTGTAAACTTGTATGAGCTTGTACCTAGGATGTATGTTGTGGTTCAGAGTAAATTAGGGGAATTTCTGTTAAACAAATATTTTTCATTTTGAATGTCATACAGCCTAAGGCTGTGACTCTATGTCATTACCCAGTGACAACAGATTTGGTTAAAATCACTCTTGCACTGAAAAAGAAGTCCTAGAGATTAACACAGTCAATTTGCAGGCTTTAGACCATGCTCACAAGGTAGCTGAATCAGCATAGCCGAGGGAGGTAGCTTCTGGGGTGGGGTGGGAGTGTGAATGCGTGGCTAGGCGTTCGGAAGGGAACAGCAATCTCTCAAACTGGCTTTGTCCCTGAGGGAATTAGCCACAGCTTGACTCACAAGTGGGGATGGTTTCCCTTGGAGGAGCAATTGTGGTTCATGCCTACAGCAGCCTACCAAACCTCTTCTTGAAGAAGTCTGTCTTGCGAAGGTGGCACAACTGCTCATGTAGCAGCAGAGATCTCCCATGACAGCTCCTGTAGCAACCAGAGCTCGCAGCCTGGTGCGTTAAGGGAAACTGGCAGCAATTTGGGGTTACTTTATTATAATATACTGTAAACTAAACCAGTTGCTACATAGGTAGCTCAGTCATTCCTGCAAAGGGTTTGGGAGCATCTCAGAGGGGTGGTGGTGGGGATAACTGGGAGCAGGAGCAATGTTGGCCATCACAAGGTAACCTCCCCACTGCTGCTGAATCAGAGCCCTCAGAGCTGGGGCAGGAAATTCCCTGTCCTAATCTGCAGTCAGAGCTCTTGGCTCCTTGGAGGGGATGAGTGATTCTCCGAGCTGTTCAGAGCCTCGCTTGTGCCGCCACAAAACCAAATCAGCTGTTCTGCACAGTGCATCCTTATTCTTTTAGTTTTCTACTGTGTGCCTCTCTTCATCAGCTGCTGCACTACAGGAAAAGGAGCAAACCTGTAAGGATAGAATCTCAGTTTCCAAAATCCTTCTACAGGCACTGTGGAAACCGCTCAGTCTGTAATTTCCCTCAGTTACCAAGGAAATTTTCAGGCAGGGGCAGGGCAATTCTGTGTGTAGCAGTAGTTAAGAGCAAAAAGAAAATGAAAATAAATACATATTTTCACATAAGTGAAAGAGAAAAAAGAAAAGATTTGCTTCTCTAGCCAAGGGTGAATGACTGGCTTGATCTACAATACTGTTAACTGTTGATTTAAAACCTTCAGATATCTCATTCAATTCATGTTCAATCTTTGCTACTGGGACTACCTGTTAGCACAAGGTGCTGTGTGGAAATAGGAGGGTGCGCTGGGCTGTGCTGTTGCTCCTTGCTGCTCCTTTCTCTATGGTATTTACAGGGCCAGGCATTTGCCTTCTATAGCTGTCCAAATATCCCCAATTCTGACAAAGGACACCTTCCTTTTCTCTTGAAGATAAATCCTGCACCTGCCTCCTCTCTGGGCTTCCCAACACTCGCCTCGCTCCCTACAGACCCATCCAGAGTGCCTCGGAGGTGCTCCATGGAACCCATCACCTGGAGCCTTGTTTTCCTCTCATCCTTTTTGTTCCCTTCTGTCGTTCCTCCTTCTTCACAGCATTAATGCAGACATCTCCAAGGCCTGTTGTTTCTACTGTGTTTACTTACTTGCTCCTGTATTTGAAGGTGTTCGTCATAGTCTGTGCTCTACCCTGATCATGGCCATTAGTCTTTCTAATTATTTCTGTGAAGCACTGAGCTTGGATTCCCCTGATTTGTGGGGCAACCTTGCTCCAGTCCACAGCCTGTCTCTGGACTAGTTTGTTGGTGGACAGAACAGCGGTGTGCTGTGCCGAGGTGTGTCAGAGCATGCGTTTCTCATGCAGGTCTACACAGCACTCCTGGGTACCTGGAAAGAGCGCGTACTAAATTTCATGAGTAAGCCAGGCTTAACTTCCCTATAATGCACTGATACCAATGGTGCGATAAGTTTGAGTGGTGTGGTAGGTGTGAGAAACAGGTGGTGGTAAGTTTGAGAAAGAGTTGATGGTAAGTTTGAGAAAGAGTTGATGTTAAGTTTGAGAAAGAGTTGATGGTAAGTTTGAGAAATAGTTGAGTTGTGAATTAAGCTTATGACTCAACCCTTATTGATGTTACCCGTCAATTAAAGGATCATGGAAAGTCCCAGCTGTACATTTGGTGTGGGCAGTGTTACGTATTGGAAAGCAATTGCTTTTCACTCACTTGGTAAGGCCTTTCCTGGGCTTTGTATCCTACATCAATGAAAATACAGACGTCTACAATTGGAGGGAGTAGAGGAAAGAAGAGGAAAGCTAAGTGGAAAAATACTTCATAAATGGGTTTTAGAGGATCAGTAGGGAAGGAGGAGGAGAGCAACATCTTTTTAAGTGAGTGGTTTGAATGATTGCAGCTTTTCCTTCACTCCAATTTACTCAAGCTGTGCAAAACAGCTCTAGATAAAGCATATTCTCATTATGTTTTTGCTGATTAGAGAAAGAAAAAAAAACCCTGTAGATGGTTTAGGACTGGACTGAGCATATTCACAGGTCTTGGGAGATGCTGTTTTTCAAGCTATGAGTTATTACAATGGAAACATCTGACACTAAGCCTGTGTCTTCTAAATAAACCCTCTAAACTCAAACAATTTGAACAAAAAGAAAAGTAGATGGATACTATCAAACATCTTATTTGCTAAAAAGGCTGGTTTTTCACAGATTTGTGTTAATCATCTCAATGGATTCAGCAGCGGTCTTCAAGGTGGCATGAGATCTTTGTTTTACATATAGGAAAAATGCACTTTGACTGCAGTATTGATTGCTGTCCTTTGAAAAAAAGATTAATCTTGCTTTTATACCATCACTTTTGAGTTTGCATTTTCCATGTAAATTACACTAGTTTAAAATTACATACATAAAGAAATAAAACATGTTTGTAAACCTGTCTTCCTACCTACCTTCAGCTAGGTACATTTGTTTTGCAACCTAACCACCTGTGTTTTCCTTTGTTTGGATTTTGAAGTTTAAAACCAGGCAGATAAAATTAAGCATGCTTTTAAGAACCTTATGAGCCAGAGCTTTGATCCCTTCCTTTCAGAAACCCACCAATTTTTTTTTGGATACAGCTTTGCTGAGATGTGATCAAAGAGGACACAGGCTATGATTCTGAGTTGGTTTCATTATAATTTTGGAAAATTCAGCAGATCTTCGTTCTGGTATCTTTCAGGGTGGTAGCATGACAATTTTTAAGGAAAAGTTGCCTTCAGATTATACTTCTGTCTAAAACCGAATGGGATGATAGAGCTTTCAGAGTCCAGGAGACACATTTTAACTTTAAATCCTTAGCAAACTTTTGCTGTAGCAGGACTAAAGTCATGCCATTACATTACTGTTTGTGTTAGGATAGAGAAGAGCAAAATTTAGCTGGGTTTTCCATGTGCGCTGGGCAGTGAGTGGGGCTTGCCAAGATAATGAGAGGTAATGCTAGATGAGAGCTATTCAGACAAACCAAAATATGTTGGCTGCTACCTTGCTTCATCTCTCAGCTTCATCTTTAGCTAAACTAGGTGGGAAAACTCCTGTTGTTTGCAGCCTGATTGAGGAAGGTATTCAGGCACATGAAGAGTCCTACTGATTTCAGAGTTTGAAGAGAGGTATGTATTTAACTACAGGCTTTGAATGCAAGATCCTCCAATAGTGTATCTCACTGAGCAAAAAATTGGAAGGCCCTGCATTCTCACCACGGTATCAAAGTGAAGGAGCGTATGTGCCAATAGAACATGGATTGCTGGATGTATATTTTGTTTAAATGTACACATCTTATGGCAAGTGCCCCACGAAGAAACTTTGTGTATTTGTTCTCAGCATGAACCTTAAAGCAAAAAGGTGGAAGGCTGCAAATGTCTTCTATGTTACTTAATAACCCCTCCATGCAACTTTTAATGAAATTTTTCTCTGGTAACATTAGTACAACAGAGTCCTTGTGTAACTGCTGGCCGTGTACATCACTCTATAAGAACTGACAAAGGAAAGGCCAAATAACGTGTTAATTACCTCTTGTTGAAATGTAAGTGCTGTTGTGACCTTTCTGTGTATGGTACAAACTACTTTTTTGCAGTGTCTAAGAGAAGTTATTTAAATGCATTATGAAAGCTGTGCGGGGCCTGATCCTGGAAGCTTTTACGAACCAAATTCTCTCATTGCTACAGTACAGGTCTACAGCCTGATCCTTGGCAGGTGTGACTTGTCATTGCCTTGGGTTACATCGGCTTTGCCAGCTATCCGAGCCTGCCTTTGTGCACAGACTGTCAGTGGGACTAATTAGAGGGCCACAGCTTTACAGCATCAGGCCAAAGAGTTGCTCCGTGTTGTTTGTTTCTGAGCGTACAGTTAGGGCACAGTTAGTTAGGTATGAGGATGTTAATAATTGTCTGAGTATCTGCAAGATACAGTTAGGTACCCTCAGAGCGTACAATTAGGCTAAGCTGTTGAAAAGGGTATGTAAGGGGAAAAAAATCTTGCAGATACTCAGACAATTATTCACATCCTTGTAACTTGTGTTACATACCCACGCGGGCACTGTGAATGAGCCCTCAGCAAGGCAGCTTTTTCCACCTATTCCCTACGGTTCCCTGGGATCTTGAAAAGTTTCCCCGAGGGAACACGTTGGTGTTTGTGGGCTGGAAGGATTGAGTCAAGATTTCAAAAATCACACACCTGCAGCACTGCAAATGGGAAGGACCTCCAGAAATTGCACTGATGATAATTGTGCCGCTAACCCATCCATGCCTCTTGTTGGTTCCTCAGACTTTTTATTCTTGTTGCTGCCCCCTGAAAGCTTTCAAATATGCCTACATCTTTCTTAGGCTTTGATACCCCAAATGAAAATCAGTAACATACTTCCCAGGTCTTGCAAATGGCCTTCCTGTCAGTACCCCAAAGAATAAGACTGCTTTTTTTTCAGCATCACATACTGTTGATTCATATTCAGCTCATGAGCCAGTATAACATCGTTTTGTGCACAACTGCTGCCTACTGAGAGGTTCCCCCTTACAGAATACAATACAGTACACAGTATAACATAGTACAGTACACAGCCAGTCCATATTAGATTAAATTGTGAACAGCTGAGCATCTCAGTAACATATTAATTCTTTGTAGTCCTGGCCTATATGAGGTGACTAAGGCCTTGTGGCCAACATTGATTTTTCTGATGTCATACTTGCATGTAGCGTCAGAAGAATATTGAAGGTGTAGAGCAAGTGAAGAGCAAAATAACAAACAGAGCAAGTGAAGCCATCTGAATGCTTCACTCAGAAGTGAAACTGGCAGGGAATTGGGAGAAATGGTTGCAAAGCTTCAGAATTTTCTAGGGTGCTGCCTAGAAATGGCAGGGTGAGCGATCCCTCCCGCTGCTACGAACAGCAAGTCCAATAGTACTGGTGGTGATCAACAACACTTTCTTGCGGAAACACAAAGTAGACCACAAACTTCTCAACAAAGACATTTAGAAATGTCAAGAATGCTGCAATTGACAACAGAATGTCACTTGGAAAAAAGCACATCTTGACACCAAAGCAGATGGCAGATGAGACAATTGAGCATTATGTCACGTAGCTGTACAATAAAGTGAAGCCATATGAATTTGAACAGCTACCAGCCTAATTAGTGACTTAATAATTCGCCCTCTAACATATCACCAGGTGAAAACAGTGTACAGGAAACTCATCTACCATGAATAGTTGGGGCTGGCAGGACCTAATGAAAAACTGTGCTCTGCTTCTTTTTATAAATTCAGAACTGATACTGGCACTGTCTTTCAAGAAGAAGGCCTAAGCTGTCAGAGGTTTTAAAAGGGTGCATGAACAAAATCCTATATATTCTAACTCTACAAAGCATGCAGCCATTTAAATATGGAACACTGCTGCTCATCTCCTCCAGTTAAGATCTTCCTTACTCTGTTTTCCCATTCGTACAGTCCGGTGGATTTAAATGGATTTATTTGTGATTCACTTTGGTGTAAATGAAATGGGAATTGGGATCCTGAAACAGGAGTGAAAATTTATGTGCAATGGCCTGATTTTCATTTAGTCAGACATCACTTTGCACTTCTCTAACTGTGTAACAGAATTGTGAAGCGAATGTGAATGTAATCTATACAGCCAATGAGATGCAAAATAGATTTTGTATCAGAAAGCATCAAGGCTGAAAGTGGCTTTGCTCCTTAGGACCTGAGCATAGATGAATTCATTTCTTCTCACATATGCGCTGTTATAATGAGCCAGAATTTAATTAGAGGTAGTTAGAATTAAAAATTAGTGTATTTACATACTCAGAAACTTAGTGTGAAAAGAAAATGAGATCCACCTAGTTCCCCATTCATTTCCAGGTGTCTTCCTATTAGTTACCTTTATTTCAGCAAGTACTTTGTAAAACATGATTAGTTTTTACAGAATACTGAAATCTCTCTGATTTTATAAAAAACTACCTTGAGTTTCATTTGCACAATAATTCATGTATTGCGAAGCATTATTGAGAAGCATTTGACAATGAAGATCTCTAAATATTTTGAAATTCAAGTGCTGGAGAGGGTCTCATCACATCAGAAAGCAATCAACCATCTTGAGACAGGTTAATAAAAGCATCTTAAACTCATAATCAAAAGGCACTCTTGACCTCCATTATCAGGCACAGGACTCCTAATGATTCATTGATCACATTTTCTCTGTTCAACAAAAATACCACGAGGCCTAAAGGTTTCGAGATATCTAGCATGAGAGATTTTTTTCCTGCCTCACAACTACATTTGACAGATGACCTTTAGTCTTTCTTTCACATTAGTGAGATATTTAACAAAGATAATGCAGATACATTTTTCACAATTATCTGAGGCACATGCTCACAGAATCCTCGATTCGGTACAACACGGTAAACAGATAAAAGAGTCTTGCTTCTGTAAATGCCTTCATTATAAATAAGTGCTTTCAGCTTTCCTCTTCCAGTGAGATCACAAGGTTTAAAAGCCTCTGAATGATTCTGTGATTCTGCGAATGTATGTAGTTAACCTGATGCTGT
The DNA here is from genome assembly GCA_020745775.1 of Theristicus caerulescens. Taxonomy (NCBI): domain Eukaryota; kingdom Metazoa; phylum Chordata; class Aves; order Pelecaniformes; family Threskiornithidae; genus Theristicus; species Theristicus caerulescens. The sequence continues at coordinate 129,889,341 of CM036558.1, read as the reverse complement.
TTCACAGGGAGATTGGTGCATGTGTAGATATACAGGAGGTTTTCAGGATGGATGTGTAGTCTGTTTACATCCCTTCCATCCAGCATGCCAACAACTGCACTTGCATTTCCAAAGTACCAGGAGGTTCCACATACTCAGCATTTTGGTTTACACCTTCGCTGTCATGCAGTTCAAGGGGCGGACTGTGGCTTGTCTTCCCATCCTGATCTCACCTGAAATTTCCTGGCGTGGGTACAGATAACAAGGGAGCTGTGATGTTGAGGACATCCTCAGCCAAGTGCTCACCCAGGGTCCTGGGCAGATTTGCAGAGTCTGTGCAGAAATGCTTGCTGTCAGCACCAGAGCTGGCAGCTGAAGGTGACTCAAGTGTGCCCAGAAGAGCTGCAGTCACATCTCTGGATCATGGCAATGTTCTTATTTTCACTGCTTCTTCAGCCCTGGCAAGTGTCTCCTGCGGAAACTGCAGGTCAGGGGTGTTGTGGAGGGCACAAGATTGCACAAAAGTGTTAAAAGTGCTACATCACCCCAGAGCTCCCCACTAGCATGTCAGTGGTTCTCACTGCACATCCCCACTCTGTCTGTTTTGCAGGTGAAAACCTGAAGTTATTCCACTGAAGTCAACAAGTTTGAGAAATGTGGCTTTGTCTGTCTGAAGACCGTTCTCTGCTGGGGAGAGTGGGACAAGGGAAGTTGTCCTGTCGGAATGAGCTGACACCCCTGCGCTCTGCAGGTGAGAATGGAGAGGGAGGTGAGAAGTAGGCAGACAGCATCACAGAGCAGCTGGCAGAACATGATGAGCTCAAGGTCACTTGGCTGTTGGCCCAAATCCATCCAAAAATACTGAAAGCCAGCAATTAGTCAGGCTGGCAGCCCCAAAAAAAAGGAAATAGCTGAGCCATGGCATTGTTCAGCAAGGGTGTGCAGATTCTGCTAGCACCCTTTGGAAGGCCACCATGGATGTAAACTGGGACCATCATCGTTTGTGGCCTAGCTCATCAGTGTGAATTGAACTCGGCGTCATTTTACTTGAATACCTGCCTGAAAACAGATTCAAAAGTACATTCTCGAATAGATCAAGAATTTGTGGTAACTTTTCAACTTCTCTTGGGATGCAGAGGTGAATGACTGAAGGCAGCAATGCTTTGATGCAAGATGCCCATTAGAGTGGCAAGCACAAGCTCTGGACAGAAGCTTTTCCTGGCACTGAGGCTTTTCCAAGGTTCCATCAATTCTGAGACAGATAAATCTTTCTTCCCCCCGCTATTAATAAACATAAATGTGTGGAAAATTACCCTAATCTTCTTCCAAAGAGGATGTGCCTCCAGAATCACTTCCAGTACCAGGGACCTCAGAATTCTGCTGCCATATTTAGAGGCGATAAAAACAGTCCTTGAATTTCTGACCAAAATCCAAATATAGTCTATTTCTTTCTGCCAACTGAAAATGTACCTTTTTATTTCATTCAGTTTTGTTTAAATCAAACTTTGTTCCAAACTTTTCATTCTATAAATGTCTCTTTCACTATAGTTATTTAAATAAAGTGGGAAAGTGCCCAATTTAGTGAACTGAATTAGTATGCTACTGACTATGCCTGCTATTGTCATTCTACTAGGAGTTGTGCTCTGCTCCTGTTACAACTTCTCCCTGACTTCAACGGATTTACACAAGAGCTGAACCCAGCCTGTGAAGGGCAGATTACCACAGGCAGTTGTATTTGACAAATTTGGAGTGGACATAGTTGCTTTTTTCTACATGATTTATTAAAGTCTTCACAGTGGGAGGAGTGCACCGGATGCTATTTGGCCAGGCAGTGGCTTTATGTCTAGAAACTGGCAGTGCGTATCAGTGATGCCCTGAGACATCTAAGCCTACTTGTCTTGTGTGTTGTCGTGTGCCAGGTCCTGGTTTCCCAAGTGTTCAGCTGATCTCCTGCTTGGCAGTGTGACAGCTTTTGTCTGTTAATGGCACTTCTCTCTAAGAAGGGGGAAACATGGAGCTCAAGAGTCTTAGAGAACATCAAGAAGCAGAAGACACCATGCAGGAGTGTGGGGGATGTTACTGTGGTATTAACCTCAACTAGCTTTAGGTGTCTATGCTATAGGCGTCCACATAGAGCTGGTTGTTTAGGCTCCTTTTAAAGCCAGCGGAGAGAAACAAGAAATACCGAGATATTCTGGATAACTTCTTTGAGACAAGACAAAGCTTGCCCTAGAAGTGCTTGTTTCTCTTCAGTAAGCTCAGTGGCAATTTGAGTAACTCACGTATAGCTCTCATTATGTAGGTGTCACAGGTAGGTGAGATGATCCTTCTTGTGTGGGACCTTGACAGGTAGAGACCATTCAAGGTATTATGTATATATTCCCTATCCAGAGTCTTTTTTCTCCTTGTTTTCTTCTTTTTATCTCCTCTGAAGAAGCTATTTTTTCTCCTTCACTTTCCTTTCCTGTTTCTTTTCTTCCCTTGCTTACATTTTTACTCATAGTCTATTTTTCTCCTACACTTTGGTGCTTTGAGATGATGATGATTCTATATAAATGGGTTTGGCAATCAAACTACTTAAAGAATTCCTCGAAAATCTTTACTCATCTCTTGAGGACTAAAGGTGGAAAGCAGGCCAGTCAACTGGACAGACGCATCTGACTGCCCTTGCTGAGAGCTCCCTTCTTGCCCCACCTGTGTCTCACCCACTTTCAGTCCTTGACCTGAGGTACCAGATGCAGCTGGTCATCCGACCTGTAATCTGGGGAAGGGGTTGTGCATGGCAGTGACACTGGTGTTATCCAGTAGACCCTGTCCTCGCAGAGATTACTCCAAGCAATCTTCTGTCCTACCTGGAGCCTCTCATGGCAGCTTCATGTGTTTCATCCAATGCCAGGAGTCTCATGCACTGGGACATACGGGGTGCAGCGATGATACAGCTAACTGGTTTAGGGGCTGGGCACTGCTGAAAGAGGGTGGTGGTGCCATTTTCTGCCCCTGCCTCCCTGGCCATGTACCCCTGCTGCTTCCCATGTGCCGCCGGTGCTCACCTGACCTCGGAGTGACTCAGTTCAGGGGATGGACTGGCCAAAAATCACATTAAAAATGAACGAGTTTTCCTCATGAGGGAAAGAGGAGACGTGGAGATTTCTGTTCTTCTCTTTGAAACTGCAGGCTTTCAGGTACAGTAGCGCTGTGCTCTGGGGTACAATACAAAAGCAGTATATACATCTTTAAAATGTCTGTGAAGAGGTACTACACAACGATCCAGTCCAGCTCCCTCAGAAATTTCCTGTTGGCTTCAGTGGCTCAGGATTTAACTCTGTTTACTCACTGCTCTGTTTCCTTAGTGCTGTCAATATTCTCCTACTTGTTCTGCATGGTCAAAGACAAAAATACTGTAAATATTTCAGTACAACATTAAAAATGGGGCTCCCTGTGCTGGAAAGCACTTATACAGCTCTGTTTTATGTATTGTTGTTACACCAGGCTGCACTCTGCTCTTGCTCACGCTACTGAAATTCAGGAGTGGTTCCCAAAACATCTGTAGGTCAGCTCTGTGGATCCAGCCATGAAGGAAATGCAAAAAAAAAAAAAGGTCTGCAATATCTTTTGCTTCCTCCTCTTGCAACCTTTGAAGCAGAAATTCAGTGTGGCCTCCTTGAGAACTGTTGTACTGCTGAGGTGTGAGGATAAGTACCGTCCTGACCTGCGTGATGGGGGAAGCCAGATTGTGTCATCGTCCTCATAGCCATAGCGGGTCTTGTTACGTGAGAAGGGGTGACTGGTATTAAGGTCGTTGGCCAAAGCTCCTTCACTTCTTCCCAGTAGACCTGAGCCTGCCCCACGTTCGAAGCACAGCACTCCCTGCTCACAGTTGCGGTTGCTTCTCATTAGAGAATTCACTGGATTACTTATCAGAGATGAGCTAGGAGTGTAATCCCAGTGAATTTGTTCAGAAATGAAAATGAATATTCAGAGCAGGTTTTTATTTTGGGGGGGGGCAGGGGGGACAGTAACATTTGTTCAACTGTATTCTTTACACTTGAGCTATAAAAAGCAGCAAATTAAGGCTCAACATGAAGCCACGCAACATAAAATCAAAAAGTGACAGCAGAAATGTTTCAGTATCCACCCACCACTTGCACAGGGGAATGAGGAATAGTGTTTTGCTTGTTCCAGAAAGACTATCATAGTGATCTAGCCTAACAAGCCGTAGACTCCAGTCTTCTCCTTAGAGCCCTTTACAGTTTTGCAAGTCAGAATGCTGGGTTTTTCCTACAATTGTAAAGGAAGGTGCAAGATGATACCAGTCAGTCCAGTTTGACTGGAACCACTGTGGTTCCTGCCTCCCTCTGACTCTAAAGAAAGGCTTTTGGGGTGGTGGATTGAGCACAAAAACTTTGCAGAAGTGGACTATCACAAACACATGGGAAAATTATATTATACTTGTCCGCTTAGATGGTAAATTTCTTATATAGTGTAAAAAAACGACATACACATTCAGTCAACCTGTTTGCAGATAGGGAAGAACATAGACTATGCATTCAGCACATATTGCCTTCCATTGCAAACCCCCTTACTGTCTGCCCACTTTCTAACAGATGATTGGGGTGCACACATTTAGGGATAAAGATCCAGGGACCTGGTTCCCCAGTAGGGGCCACTTTCTTTTAGTCTGCCAGATCTTCCATTACACATGTGTGGGGTGTGCAGCTGTGAGCCAGTCTGCCATCCAGGCGATGTCGGAGCTAGACACTCCGGGGCATTCAGCATCCACCACCTGCACAGTCTGTTCTGGACTCCATTCCCTTTCCAGAGAATTGCATACATATGGAATTTTTCATTCCTCACTATTACAAAGTCAGTTTCTATATGATCAATATGTTTTGTGAATCAATTATTTTTCCCCAGCCCTAACTGTGTGATGCCTCTCAGAAGGTAAAGTGAGATGCTGATCCCTTTAATTTTACAAGCTAGTCTCGTTTCATTAGCGTAGGGATACGGACCTATCCAAAAGTCTTTGGAAGTAATTCCATTCTTCATGCATACATCCTCCTGAAGTGTCAATTGCAAAAGCCATTTGTCTTCATTTCCTGTACCAAAACTGGAGGACAATGTTACTGCGTATACAATTACTGCCTTGTACTGCTCTCTACCTCTCAGGTGGGTTTCAAGTCAACCTTATAACTCTGTTCCAATTTAGAAATGGTCCCAGCAGTAGTTACACGTGCTAGATGACAAATTGTAATCTGCCCTTGCTGTTCCTTAAGGGCCGACCTAATGGACGCTGAAGGCAGCTGGAAGTCCCTGCAGCGTGCTTTACATCAGGTTAAGGCCTCAGCTGCACCGGAGCTCCTGCAGCTATAACGTGCTTGTGTGACCAGGAGGAACTCATACCTTTAGAAGCTGTATGGAAAAACATAAATGAAGCAAAGATTGTCTTCTGCAGGAGCAGCTGTGGTCACAGAAGATGTTTTTATAGTGATGAACCAAAAGGTAAGAATTTGCACCCCGAGCAGATATGGCTCTCCTGGAAACGTTTGTGGCAGAGATTTCATCCACTCAGGAGCAACCTGAAATGCATAGTGCTGCTTTGCTTGTGCAGCTGCCTGTTCAAGCACATCTCACGACTGCTGGTGAAGTTCTGCAGTTTCTTGCCACCCTGTGCACAAAACTGACCGAAAAAGCCGAGCCGAGTTGGAGTTCTTCTAAATTAATAGAGTGCTAGAACGAAAGTTAATGAATTTCCTAACAATTTGAATCCCTCATTTTTTGAGTATACCTACTTTCATATTTGGGATATCCTGGTTTGAGAGCCACTTCTGTCAGTATGGGGCTTTAGAAACAAAAGATCTAGATAAATATATATTATTTTAATAATATTAAAATAAATTAGCTAGTTTTGCTTATTATTATAATTTTGCATTAGATAATTTTCTCTTTTATTCAGAGTCATGAGAAAAATCATCCTGGAATGTATTTCTAGGAAAACAATCAAAAGTTGGTAAGTCAAATGGCCTGTTACTGCACCAAATAGAGGGGAAGTAGCAGAAGGAGAAACCTCTGATGGTACCATTCATTAAAAGAAAAGCAACTCAAAACCTCACAACATAGCAAATTAACTATTAGGTACATCTGACTTGATGATTATAGCTGTACTCTGGTCTGGACAAAAAAAAAAAAACAAACCCCGTTTGTCCTCCTGTGATTACTTCTGAAGCACTTTAGTACCGTCACATCCCCCTGGCTTTGCTGTTTTCATTACTCCTGACAGAACGTTTGGGTAAATGCAAAAAGAGAGAGGGGATAGTATAGCGGTTTGACAGCTCTAATTATGAATATTTAAGAGCTGCTTAAATGTGCTCTCTTTTATCACCTAATTTCCTATCAATGACAGCATTGGAAGCACTTGTCTCGTTTTTCAAATCAAAGCTTCCTCAGGAAAAATGCTTGGAGACTGAATAGCTTATGCATTCTATTAATCACAGAGGATGGGAAAAGATCCATCAAGTGCTTCAGATAGTTCGAGAGTGCTCCATCCTTGTAGAGCTTTCACCTCCCATTTCTCACAGATGAGTGCCTTTGCCTCCTGTGAATGATCTTTGTGATTCTTCTTCATCCAGAAATGGTTTCAAATTTATCTTCCTTCAACAGTGCGTCAAATGATGCCTGAATATTTATAAAAAGAGTAAATTCTAATTGGGGTTAGTCATAGATAGGAGGAAAGAGTAGTCATATGTTGTTTTCTTAAAGGATAACTCTTATTCTGCTTCAAATGGCTAAAGTTTCATCCAAGAAGTGTTACAGTTTAGATGGAAAAGAGTAACCACTCCAACTTTGAAATGAACTTTCTTGATTTGAGCCAGAAACAATATTGTTGCCTGATGTTTATTCTGTGATTACTGTTACTTTCTGCACTTAAGCTTGTCTTTGGCCATGACGGTAAAATGATCCCAATTAATTTTATTGGGGTTTTGTTCTTTATGCATATACTGAAGAGAAGTGTCTTCTCCCTACTAGATAACATTAACCAGACTCTCCCCAATAATGACATTTAAATTCTGCAGGATGTGCTTAACTGCTGCAGCTGAAGGAGGGGAATATCTTCAAAGATGAGCAGACGGTACCCAGTAATAGGTAGGCTGGCCCTTCACCTCCTGGGGGGCTTGTGATGGCAGAGCAGTGTGATAACGTCCCCAGTTTTTTGAAGGAGTCTGTGTCTGCAGTGCTTGTTCCCTCCTGTTTTGTCATTACAACTTGTGAATTTACATTCCATATGTTACTGAAAGATGATATGAGAGAGAAACATGATATGAAATGAAAAAAGTCAGTATTTCACTGAGCAACATCTTGTGGTATTTCCTACTATTACTAGAGGGGAATATCATTCCTCCTAGTCTCATCAAAGTCAGAAGTTTGATGGTATAGCAAGGAGAGCCAGTCTCCAGACTGGATATGTGTGGGATTCAACAGAGTGATGTCTGTCTTTGTTAGATAAGAGCAGGGGAAAAAAGGGTTTAGATAGGTAAACAGAGAGAAGAAGGAAGCTGAAAAGAAATGGTTTGGGAAAATGAAGAGCAGGTTCAGAACTCCTTCATGTACATGGACACAGCTGGATAAATGTCCTTGAGCTTAGAAATGCCTAGTCCCACAACTCCCATTGAAATGAGTAAGATCTGCATCCAGTCACCTAAAAGTGAACCTCTTACCAAAGACACCCACAGCTGAAAATTTTTTATTTTTGTTTTCATAAAGTGTTGGTTTATATCCTATATTTAGTCTTCATTTTCATGGGTCTAAACTTAGAAATATTTTGGTCCAGCTACCAAGCTAGAGGGAGCTACAGAAAAATAAGTCTGCAAACCTTTTAAATAGAGTTCTGCTATTAACTGTTTCTGACACTTAGGCCATTGATTACATTTCTGATTTTCTAGAAAAATCACGTTTTGCCCTCTGAATGATTGTTTTAATTTGCTTCTGATGCACAGTCAGTTTTCATAGCACAACAATTTGTTTCTCACCATTTCTCAGTGCTTAAGGGAGAATCTGTGTACAATTTTATACTCACTTTGCTACGTGCATTGCTGTTAACACATTCCTTCAGACCATCTTTAAAAACACCTTAAAACTGAGCTATGGTTTTAATTATGTAAGGCTTTTGTTGTTGTTGTTGTGGAAAGGAAGACCAGCTAACAAAGAAAAACAGGATGCCCTTTGTTGGCAGGACAAACTATGTCCTGAAACACCTACCAGGATTGTGGATTTCCCACTGAGTGACAGGTGAGACTTTGTAAGAGGGCAGGTTGCAGCCAAATATTGAATTTGGCCTCAAAGAGAGGAGACAATCCTAACTGCACTTTATGGATTGACAGAAATTAATAGAGACCCTGCGCATTTGGCTGTGAGGGAGAATATGAGTCTGCCTACATTTTCCAGTCAAAATTATTAGTTTTTGTTAATTGAAATGATTAGCACCCAAGGCACATTAACTGTGCTGTTCAGCCCAGTGTAAATGAGCTCACCGAATCATGTCTTTTGTACAAAGTTTAAAGTGGGTCAAAAATAAATTGAATCAGTGACCTTTTCCAGTAGTTTTCCCTGGGGCAAAGCAGAATGTGTCATGTGCCCGAGTAATCTTTTTACAAGGTTCTCTCTTCTGCGGGGGTTTTCAGCAGTCTCTAAACTTTGGTGCCTGAGTTCTGCTGGCCACAGCTTGTGCGACAGCCTGGAAGCACTTAGATAACCCTACTGACACAAAGCAGCCGGAGCTCACCCAGACTCTGAGTGAAATAAGCACAGGCTCACAGAATGGCTGAGGTGGGAAGGGACCTCTGGAGGGCATCTGGTCCAACCCCTCTGCTCAAGCAGGGCCACCTAGAGCTCATTGTCCAGGACCATGTCCAGACACCTTTTGAATATCTCCAAGGAAGGAGACTCTACCACCTCCTTGGACAACCTGTGCTACTGCTCGGTCACCCTCACAGGGAAAAAGTGTTTCCTGATGTTCAGAGGGAACCTCCTGTGTTTCAGTTTGTGCCCATTGCCTCTGGTCCTGTCACTGGGCACCACTGAAAAGAGCCTGGCTCTGTCCTCGTTACACCCTCCACCTTTACATCACTGCATGCCAAAAGCCTGTGTTGCTGTATTAATCACCTTAACAAACTTCCAGGCTTGATTAGTGGGGGTGTGTGATGCAGGGAGCAGGAAGAAATATTTCAATAGGCTTTTGATGAGTTGCTGTATAAAGAGGCAAATGAATTATGTAATTTTTACTCATTTTTCACTGGAATCCATAGTTACTTGGGGTGTAAGAACAAGAACAAAGAACTTTGATACTACAAGTCTCTGTGCCAATTAATGTTTGTGGTTTATATCAGGCAGCCATTTGATGAAATAAATAATAGCTGATGCAGAAACTGAAGTGCTGATTTCTCCTCTCTCAGATGAGTGCTCTACACATCTGACTAGATGCTCTCATGTATTCTTTCTGTCTACGGTTTCTTCTCTCTGCCTTCGAAGAGGGCTCTGCAAAAGTGGTATGTAGGGCTGAGAGCAGGTCACTGAACCCAGGTCCTCCACCTGCTGACTGAGTGTTGCTTTGACTAAATTACTGGATTAAAATGAGGAAATTGCCCCTTCTTGCTGTTTTTGTGTGCTCCTTGATGTATTAGGGCACGCACAGCTTTGCTTCTTCAGTGATTCAAGTGCTGCAGACAAAACAGAGAGCTTTCAGTTTGTAGATCCTGAGAGGATGCAGGCAGGAGCCAAAGAGCTAGGAGTTAACATTGCCAGGGCTGGGGTACTTCTGAGAAGACCCAGGTGCAGAATTTTACAGTGTAGGTGTACGTGCAGTGTAGCTGCCCGCAGTGTTAGTGAGTCCTTGCACTAGGGACTTAAACTAGGACCATGGTCTGTAGTCTTCAATCAGTATCCCTTGCACAGCTACATCTCTAAAAGGGTGGGACACATCTCATTCAACTTTACCTGGTTATTAGATAGCTATCTCATCTAATCAGTCATCTAGGTTCCTCTACACAGGGAGAGGAAGGCACCTCTAAAGAGAGATTTATCCAATTTACCTAAAATGAGCTGAACTGCCTCTGGAGCTGCTTCTCTTTCACCGCTGATAGCAGAGGGAGTGCAGGCAGTTAGCTGAGGCAGGACACCTGGAGTGGGATTTAGCTGCAGATCACAACTAGGTGTCCACAAGTAGGACTCTCTGTGGTGTGGACTGGCGTCTAAGATCCTCTATATAGCCACTTGAAATCCCTCAGACAATCTAAGGCCCTTACTCAGGGCTGGCAGATATGCTGTAGGACCTACAGGAGACACCAGCCCTTCTGAAGCAGCAGCTGAAGGTCAGGAGGGGTACACTAGGACATCCCAAAGGCACAAGATGCCTATCCTTGGACAGAGGAATCAAGCCCCTATTCAGTGCGGACAAGAAACTTGCTGTTAGTGACCTGTGCAAATCCCTCTGAATCCTGGGGGTTTGGCAGCCTAGGCTCCTTAGATGTGCTGCAGCTGTCTGGCCCTGAGGATCCTCAGTGGGGTCCTGCTCCTCCTTCACTTGGGAGCTCTTTCCCTTGGTCTCAGAGCTGCAGTGCAGGGGTGCCTCTGCCTGGTCTCGCAGCTCCCTGAGCCTGACCCTGGCTCCCTGACTTGCCTTTCTGGCCTGGCCTCAGGTTTGCCTTGCCACTACAGACTCGCTGGGGAATCTCAGGGCTCTTGGCTAATGCTGGTTCCCATTGCCACATCTGCTCAGCTCTTCTTGCCTGGATGCTCCATGGAAGTGCCCAGTGTCAGTGAGGCCACCATCCGGCCTGCCCTACTGCCACCCTCATCTCCCAGCTCCCCTTCCAAAGCAGACCCACTCTTGCTGCTCCCTGACACTCAAGGTAGTGGTTTAGCCCACCAAAAAGTAAACAACTTCTGGCTGGGCAGCTCTTTACCTCCCCTGCCTGTATTGATTAGAGCTCCACTGATGATGATGGGAGCTTAGACACTTGTCTCCCATAGCAACATCTGTCATAGCTAAATTTAGGTATCTTAAACCAAAGAGGAATTTCACTTTTACTGTATAGACAGTTGGGGCTCAGTTCAGGTTCCCCGGCAGAGGCATTCAGAGATGCTTCACCCCATGGCAAGGCTGGAGGATATACTGCAGGAGCGGTGGGAAATCTGTGTCTTGCTGGAGCAGCGCTGGAGGCCAGGTGGCAGAGCCTAAGGGATCTCATGTGGCACCAGCTGCTCACATTCAGGCAGCCGTATTCTGCCCTTAAAATCAGTTGAGGTGAATCTCTCACATAGGGCCTGATGTTCTTGCCTTGGACCTGTATGTTTTTCTATGCAAACTGCAGATAAAATGCCACTGCACACCCTGCTGTGGGTCAAAGTCAGAATGGCTGTGTGGGGCCAAGCAGTGAGGAACTAGCCAGGGACCCACCGCCCCAGCCAGGAGCAGGGCAGCTGGGGAGCAATGGGGCAGCCCTGGCCGTCAGGCACATCCCTGGGGATGGGCTGAGGCTGGGATGGGATGTCAGCCTGTGGGTGGGGGTCAGGATCAGGCCCGGTGAGGGGAACCAGGGTCAGACACTGCCCAGGATGGCCAGGTTTGGTTATGGCCACGTGCTCCTATGGGTACAGGGATGGGGATGCCCTCAGCTGTGCTGTCGCTGAGCTGCCCTGAGCCTGATGGCAGTGCCCGGAGCAGGGGATGCGCTTGGGACCCAGCCACCATCACTGTGGCTCCTTGTAGCTCCACAGCTCCTTTCCCAACCACCCGTGTGTGCCCACTGCACCCTTTAAAACATCCGAGGAGCAAATATCTGCCTCTAAAATGCTGCTCCTTTTGAAGTCAGTAAAGATCAGAGCAAATTCATAGAATCTGCTTTCTCAAATAATAAACTTGCTTCAGACACATTTTGTTGTTATTGACATAAATGACAGTATGTTATAAGGGCACGTAATTGTTTTATGCCCTGTGTGTGTGTAAAGCAGTGCATAAAATCTGAATTCTGCTGCATGATGATCTTTGGTTTTATATGCAAAAGGAGTGCAAAACCCGTCATCAGACTGCATAATTTCCTATTGTATGTTTCTGCATCATTAGTGAGGTTTTGCAACAGTTCTCTGTATGAAGAGGTTCCTAAAATAACTGTATGGATCCTGCATCTTATCCACAGCTGTATCAGGGGATGTGTAGGAGGTGTCAACAAAGCCACTAGGTGAATTTGAATATCTAATTAGTGTAGTGGGAACTTTGTTAATTATTTGCAAGAATGTAACTATTCTGAAATGTGTTTAAGATACAGCTTCCATGTGTAATTTTTGTTATGGTCTTCTATTATAAACAAGATAATGGCATTGAGGAAATTATCAGGACACCCACCAAAGGCACTTGCTCGCCCATGAGTGGATCCTTTTCTCATTCTCATACGTGGAACAAAATGTTGCTTTTACTTTTTTATTAAAACATTTTCTCTACCTCAGGATCCCGCTATCCTTCTGCTTCTTAGAAAGGAAAATAAAGGAGTTCTTCAATATAATTCATGAAATAAGACACATGAATTGAAATATTTGGGTATTTGGACAGGAGATCATTTCAATGTTTTATGTAGGTGTATAAACCTTAAGCTGTGCTTGTAATGTAGTCTTTCACCTTTCCTTCAAGATGTAGATTCTGAAAGGTAACCTGCCCTTTAGCTCTTTTTCAGAATAGGGCAGTTATGGTAACAGCCAGTTTTGTAAGAAGGATAAGGTCATTTTTGTGGTTTTAGGTCAGCAGAGAAAGCGATAAAAACTTTCATAGCTAACTTTTCTTTTCCTAATGAATGGATTTTTGAGTAAATGATTCAATTGTGCTAGGACTTTTCCTGGTTTTTTTTTAGCAGTTTTTACAGAATTTTCCATACTGAAGATAGTGCAATATCTTTTGAGCTTATTTGACTCTAATTGCATCAAAACTGGTCTTTAAACATCATCTATGTTAGTTAATGTTTTCTGCTGGGGAGTTGTGGAAGAGACCATTTTTGATTCTTTTTTTTTTTGTTCATAATTGCTAGTTTAAAGAGAACTTTTCCAAGCTGATGATACTCTCTCCAGTTTGTGTGTGAGTCTTCATTTAGGCTTGATTGTCTCCACATTTTCAACAAGGTCTTGCACCAGGTTATAAGAAAGGATTTGCAAGACGGCAGTGAGATGCATGAAGTGTTAGAGTGAAGGAAAAGAAGGGGAAGCCTCAACTTTTGGGATGGTGGCCGCATGGGGAAAGTAAGGGTAGAGGAAATCAGAACATGGGTTACTTAGCCAGCCTCTGGCCAGTGTTTCCCTGCACCCCCAGGAAGCCCACAAACAAGGAGTGGCCCCAGCCGATGCTGTGACCTCAGTTCCACTTCCCACTTTGGGAGGATGCAGCAGACAGTGAGGACTCACATTTTTGAAATTTTAAAAGAGTAATTGGTGCCAGAAAGTCTGGAGAGACCTGAGATTGCTACCTACAATTTCAGGCAAATGAGAATTTATCACTTCCTAAGTGTGGTGTTTCCTTTTTGTCGGTATAGGCTACATTTTTAAAAAGTTGATTTTCATGGTGTGCTTGGCACTGATATGTAGCAGTTATGTTCAGTCACGCTGTCTAGGTTTAATTCAGATTGAATTTTCCCTAACTAGCCTTAAGTATAGTTTTATGTGTTTGCTCTTCCTATTGCCTAGGTTAAACTCATTAGTTTCCACATCTCTAGAGCAAAGGGAATCAGAACCATGCCACATCTCTTCAATAAAACAGCACTCTATATCCAGTTCTCTATTACACTTCACATGTAATTACTTTGGCTAGGGTGGGAGGGTGTGGAAGGACAGTATTACTTACGGGCGAGACTCCAAAATGAGTTTTTCTAGCCTTTTCATTTCTTGATTTCCAGTTTTCTTCTTCTGGAGTTAGAGCACAACCTTTGAGGCACTACTGGCAGAGTGGCCATTCATTGCTCTGACAGCTCCTTTGCCTCCTGATTCCTTCTCTGTATTCTCTGCATGTGGAAAAATCCTCCTTCTTTTCCTGTGCTAAAAGACCTTTCTGCTTGTCTTGCTGTGTTTGGCTGGAATTTGATCAATAATCAAAGGCATTTATTCCTAACCCAAGCTTTAACTATTCAAACAATCAAGAACCCTCCCCCCTCCAAAAAAAAACCCACCAAAAAACCCCAACAAAAAACCCACAAACTCCAAAACCCAAACCAGGAAACATATTTAAACAGTCACATAGGCTAGGGGAAGGTTACGAGAAACTAGGGGCTGGGTGAAATATATGCTGGCTTTGAACAGAGGTGCTGTGTGGAAGGTCTTGCAGGCTCTATGCAGTGGCGATTTCTCTGCCAAGTAATCCAACATGCTCTGTCACATAAACAAAATTGACAAGAGCACGTATGTGCAACAGATCGTGAGACTGGATGTAGCAGGAAGGGCTGCAGTACTTTAGGAAAAGGAGGCAGCAGGTAACAGACTGCTGGAGCAACTTCTCTGGCTCCCAACCTGCTCCCACCAATGTTTCTGGGTCTTTTGCAGAAGACGGATTAGTCTTCAGGCTGGCTGGCTCTAACCCAAAGACTCTAGGTCAAGTGGCCCTGCTATACATCATCTGCAGAGATGCTCAGAAGGTCAATTAGGCAGACAATTTGATACCTGTATTCATAGCCCCTGGCCCCTGATTGCAGCCTCTCATGCTCAGACTCCCAAGGAAACTTGTTCTGATGTCATGTCGGGGTAGAAAAAGCACAGATCCCTAATGCTAGTGAATCACCTTTGCTTTGGTTAGAGTTAGCAGAACCATGCTGATTTACAGTACTTGATAATCTGGTGCCCTGTAAACTGGAAAAAAGTAGGCACAGTGACAGGACAAGAAGCAATGGACACAAGTTATTTCAGGGGAAATTCTGTCTGGATATCAGAAAAAAATTCTTCACCATAAGAACAGTTAAACTTTGGAAGACGACGCCCAGAGAAATGGTGACATCTGTCTTGCTACAAGTGAGGCACTCATGCCTTGGCTTGGCAGAGCCCTTGATAACCGAACCTGAGGCCCTGCTTTCAAAGGGTGGTTGGGCCGGGTGATCTCCAGAGGCCCCTTCCCACCTTGCCTTCTGTATGCTTTGCAGTTGTACCGTAATCTTTTTGAAGGAGGGGCAGAACTGTCTGAGTGGAAGGAACAGACCAGGAAGAAATGAGACCAGCGAAATGAAAGGGACAGTATTGCTGTGTGACTACAAGCACAGGATGAACTGTAGGTGGAAGAGAGATGTAGCTGTGCATGGAGCAGGGTTCAGATTTAAATATGCCATTTCACTGGCTGTAATAAAAAATATTACCTGAAGTTAAAGTAGAAGCTGCTTGATAGGACTGAGCTTCCTGCGTCACCTGTCTAATTAGTCCCCATAATCTGCTGCTCTTTAGATGCTGACTCGGTCATGGCTTATGCTTGTAGTTGCAGCAAGACCAGATGAAAAATTAGAGAATGGAGGGAATGCACAGAGAAACACTGTGTAGTCTTCCCATAGAGAGTATATATCATGGAAGCTGCTGTTGATTATATCGCCCCATTGCTCATGTTGAGACCAATATCTAAAAATAGAAATCCCATTAATAATGATAAATAAGTGGCATGTTTAACACAATCAAATTAAATGTATAAGTCTTAAGCAAAGATTCTTGTAACAATGTTAATTCGTTAAACTACAGGTGGCCTCACCATGAGGGCATTGTATCATAGTGTCACTCATTAATAATTTTTTCCTGTCACTTCTGAATTAAATAATTTATAGAGATCCTGTGCATTTCCTCTGCCAGTTAACCAACTTGCTATTACATACTACTGCAGGAGGTAAAAGCCCTGAATATTATCAATCCTGAATCACATCCTGCTCTTCCTTTTCATGAGTCCTATTGCCTTGCTAGTAAACTACAGCTGGTAATAGGCCTAATAGTACATACTTAGATTTAGACTACAAAGATATTTTCATTTTAAAATAGAAAAGATTTCAGAATTAGCTCTTTCTTCATCTAACTGCCAAATCCCTAGAGTAGGATCTCAGGCAGGTATAAATCTAAGCAACTGCTATTTAAGCCAGTGGATCAATGACAACTTACTCCTGCTGAGTGGCTGTCCATGTTTAGCTTACAGCTACAGGCACACGCGCAGCATGAGAAGAGATCGGGAAGTGAGGTGTTAGTGCGGGCCAGAGGCAATTTTTTATTTGAAAGTTCAAATGTGTTTGTAACAGCCCTAAAATTACACCCTGCTCGTGCTGACGGACCTAAGCAGTCTGGAGTTCTAGGGTGAAGTCAATGGAAAATTTCTGTGGGTTTCACCCATGACCTATTCATTGAATTACGGTTTGGATGCTGCCAGCTGTTGTTCTGCTGCTCTCCTCCCAGCTATTTTTTCCATTCTCACTTCCTTGTGCAGTTGGCTCCGGTTTCTCTTGCTGAAGCTTCTTCATCCCAGTTTAAGACTCACTGTCTGTAAGTCTAAATAACTTCATAGCACCTACTAAAAAAACCTCCATTTTTATTTCCAAACATGTTTGTTACTCCTTCATTTCCCCTGGTCTGGTCCTTGTCCTCTGCGTCTCAAGCAGGAAATTCCTACTCCTTTACATTACAGAGAGGCTATGTCTGCATTAGCAAATACTGTGGCCCGATGGGAGCAGACCTTTGGAGTGAAATGGTATGTGTTCAGGAACCAGTGTCCACCCCATAAGCGTTTCAGGGGATTTCACTTTGGACAACCTTTCATGGGCAGGACCCTCCTTTGCATTAGGACCATATCTCGCCCTTAATAATTTCACTTTGCAGGAGTGTGACCTATGCACTGTGAGACCACTCCACAAAATGAAGCAAAGCATGGTAAGTGGTGGACAGACAGGAGATTTGCTGCAAGAGTGCGCTCCTCATCCACACACTAGTAGATGAACCTATGGTGATACAGGGGAGGAAGGTATCTCCGACAGTGACAACACATTGGTCCCTGACAGTCCAGGAAACCAACTGCAGGAAAAACCGTGCTCAGCCTCTACAGCCTGAGCGGGAGGTACCTGCTGCCACAACATCTTTAGATAATTTAGGCACCAAATACTAATGAATCTTTACCGGGCACATGTGAGTAGAGGTTCCTCACAATTTGTAAATGCATCAGAAAAGCATCTCTGCTATGAGGACAAAATTTCTGCTCCAGGCCAGGGCTCTTGAGTTTCTCAGTGTGAGATTTTTTCCAACTTGAAATGTTATTTCAAAACAATAACTTTTCCCTAAGATTATTCTCATAAACACTCAAAACATATACACTGAATTTAGGAAAAAATGTCAGTGTAAAGCAGATATCTGTGGAAAATATGAATCAAAAAATGAAGTCTGTTAAAGAGGTAAGCATTTATAAGCTCTTAAAAGAGATTTCTGGGAAACATCCTCTGGAAATCACCCTGCCAGATGTTTCTGTTCGGAGTCGGTACTTCATGTAGATGTTCACAGCATAACATGGCACTCCACAATCAAAAAGTACATTACTACCTACTCTTCTGACTTACCTTTCAGCTCCCTCATATGTATTTTAAAGCTTATGATATTGGTATGTCCAAAAATTCACACAGGAAGACTTGGATGTGGAAGGTGAAAGCTGGTGAGAAATACCCTCCCATCGAAGAAACCGAAGAAGTCAAATCAGACTGCATCAGGCTGCCCAGTCGTCCAAAGTGGCCCTGGTTTAGTGGTGGGCTTAGCGGTATTAGGTTAGTGGTTGGACTTGATGATCTTAAAGGTCTTTTCCAACCTAAATGATTCTATGATTCTATGCTGGTGGGCAAAGGAAAAGCAATCATGGAGCACACAACGTTATATTTTAAAAAACAGAAATAACATAAAATGGTGGTGCTTGTAGTTAGCCTCGAAATAACCAATGTTAATAAATATCAACTAAGACTGTAGAAATCCCACCAGGTTATTTTAAACTGTATGTCTTCAACTCGTGAGAGTTTTAGTTTTCCTGCCTGTCAGGGCCCTGAATTCATCTCCTGCTCTGGGTGCTGGCTGCCAGGCTCGGGGCAGCTCAGTGCCGGTGCAGCTGAGGGTGGCCCCTGGCCCCAAGGCCATGGAGATGATGTGGCCAGAACCAAGCCCGACCATCCTGGGCATATGTCTGACCCTGGTTACCCTCACCAGGCCTGATCCTGACTCCCACCCATGGGCTGACATGCCGTCCCAGCCTCAGCCCATCCCCAGGGAGGTGCCCGATACATGGGGATGGGGCTGCCCCAATGGCCCCTGGCTGCCCTGCTCCTGGCTGGGGTGGGATGGGATGGGCTGCCAGGCCCTGCCCTGCCACCCCACCGCTCTCCAGGGATCCCCCAGCCCCTGCAGTGCCCTGGCACTCCCCAGCTGGCACCTCTCATACAATACGCAGGAGTGGGGACGATGTACATGAGCCTCCTGGCCAGCTTGTGTTGTTAGGAGGAGACTGAATACAAGCAACACACTATTGTTTGGCAGACTGAGCACCCTGGTCCTCCCTCTTCCCCCGCCAGCCCTGCTCAGCTTGGCAGAGACCCTGAACTACCACTGTCAAAATCATGAGGCCACTTGTGACCAAAAGGAGATGGGGAAAGATCATCCTTGTCACCTCTTTATCAATAGTGATGACACATTTGAGGAAACTGCCGCCCGTCTCTAGTGAGGTAGCAAGAAAGCCATGAATTATTTATTAGTTCAATTAGTTGACATGGGCAAAGAGTGGTGAGAGCTGTAAAATAATTACTTATTGATTTGCCTTTTCTTCCTCGAACTGCTTCATGATTTTGGTGGGAGACAGCAAAAGCACAAGGGCTTGGGAGCCTGCTTGCTTTCCCTTCTGATTACAGTGGAGCTGGCATTACAAATAATGAGGCTTCAGCTCTGGACGTGTCCACATATTGGTGCTGGCACAACAGATGGAATAACTTCATTTGCTACAGCACAGGTGCTGTTACCCCATTATTTTCTACAGGCGTGTTAAGCAACAATCAATAACTCTCTGTCTGCTTATGGCATTTGGAAGTCTCTGGAGACTACTTACGACACTCATTTGTTTTTCACACTTGCCATTAAATCATATTCAAAATGCCCCAGACCTTCAAAAGGTGGCTACTTTTTGGGTATTTTTTGTGCATATTAAAAGGAGGCTAATTTTTGTGCATATTAATACTAACAAAAAAAATGTATCCAACTTCAGAAAATGACAGACTATGACACTCTTACAAAGAAGGCGGCAGGGCTAATGGCATATTTTTAGATCATTCAGAATTCCGCACAGCTTCAGTAAACTTCTACAGTGACTTCATTTTTGTTGCTATGTTGGTAATTAGCAATGTTGGTTACAGTTTGTATCAATGCCTGTATCATGAGGTCGTCAGATGGGAGACAATCTGAGAGTGATGACTGCTACATGTTTGTGGTGGTATTCATATCACACACACTCTGTTGTTGAATTGTCACCATAGGCCACTGCTCTTGGGCATGGGAGCTCTTCACAGAACCCTTTAATTGACTTTTTTAAAATTTAAAGTAAATTGCAAAACAAATACAGGCCAAATAATGAGCTCCATCAAGTAAATCAGAAGCTTTAATAACATTATTGGAAGCAAACAAATCAAATCACGTTCTAATCCTGGTGGAAACTCATATCCTCGAGTAACGGTGTGACTAAGAATTTATATCTTGGCTCAGGACTTCTTGCATTTTGAAGCACAAGAGTTCTTGAGTTTTTTGACTGTTGTCAAACTACAAGTTAGAGCATGACATACATACCGTCGTTAGTCATCACAGTCTCTGGTCAGGAAAATGTCAGGTCCACTCAAAATCATTTCTAAACACAGAAGAATACGAAGACATTTCTATCATAGGACTAGCCTGCGGTGGACAAAAGTGGATGTGACAAGCACTGACATTTAAACCTTGAATTAAAGTTACAGGTTTGAAGAAAGGCGAAAGATTTTCTTTAGCTGGTGACTACCATCTGTTCTACCACGTATTTGCTGGTCACTCAAACTCCTAGATTCAGGCAGCACAACATCATGTGTTTTTCCGTACTGTTCAGAGAAGTGTTCTGGTCAGATTCAGCAACTTGTTTGAGTAAAAGCCAGTAAGGTGGATTCTTCCCACTGGCTTTACAGCACCAACAGTGTAATTTTTCTTGGTGCCATCGTCGTTGTGGTGCACATGATGAATGACCTCCTTGTATCCAGCACTGGCACACACTAACCACTGCCAACAACAGGAAAATCAAGCTTAGGATCTTCTGAAGTGGGTTGATCCTGGCTAGCAACTAAGCCCCTACCCAGCCACTTGCTCACTCCCTCCCCTCAGCGGGATCGGGGAGAGAACTGGAAGAGCAAAAGTGAGAAACCTGCTGGGTTGAGATAAATACAGTTTAGTAAGTGAAGGGAAGAGAGAAAAAAAAAAGTGATGCAAAGCCAACCATTCCAACGATGCCCAGCCAGTCTCCAAGCAATGGCTAGATTGGAAAGTAGTGATTTGAAAACTGGTGTTTCCAGGTTTTATTGCTGAGCCTGATGTTGTATGGTGTAGAATAGCCTTTTGGGTAATTAGAGTCAGCTGTGCCTGCTGCGTCCCCTCCCAGCATCTTGCCTGCCCCCAGCCTGCTCCCTGGGGGTCAGAGTGAGGAGCAGAGAAAGCCTTGATGTGGTGCAATCACTGCTCAGCAATAGCTAAAAGGTTGGTGTGTTACCAACCCTGTTTTAGTCACAAATCCAAACCACAGCACCATACAGGCTGCTATGAAGAAAGCTAACTCCATCCCAGCCAGACCCAGTACAATTTCATACCGGTGCTTGCTTGTGAAATACTTGGACTGAGATTCTGGTTCACATTGAACTCTCCTGCTCTCCTGTTGCAGGGCCAAATCGCAGCTTGACCAGAAGCTGCAGCTAAGGTGGATCTGGAGAAGATGATGTTTCTAGAAATCATATTTGTTCCTGTCTTGTCTGATGACTCTGTAGCGGGTGGGGTCCTGCTGCTGGTGAGTGTCACTGTGAAACAACACTAGAGGTTTAAAAAAAAAAAAGCTTTAAAAAAAAAAAAAAGCAGAGCTAGGGAATTACACATAAAACCCCCATGAAGAATACAGCAATTGAAAGCTTCAAGCACTGAAAGATACAAAATGACATGATTAGGCTGCCTGTACCATCCCCATACAGGGGATTATCACACCTCACTCGTTTGCCCTATGACTGTCTTCAGTTCCACTCTCATACACCACTTTCTTCACAGGGAACTTTAATTCCAGCATTTTCTTAAGTGCTTGCCTTTGCAACATTAATATTCTCAGCATGTTTCTCTTTAACATGGTGTGGGTGACCTATAGATATTTGCAAGAGGTTTTTAGGCTTTTTGTTTCTCTCTCTCTTTTAAATAAAACATATTTTCAGGAAGCAGAACTGAAAAGCATTGTGTTAAGCAGGGTCAGAATGAGAAATGTCAAGATCTTATTAAAAAGCATTCATAGTCGGGGCATTCAGCTCAGCCAGTGGGTCTCCTAAATTTTTCTTGCAGTCTGTTTGGGAAGCGAGCTTCTTCAGCAAGTAGATGTTAGCAGAAAATTAGGAGAAAGTTTCCAGCAGTTAAGGGTTCTTATGTTCAAGTGTTATTTTGAAAATATTTCTGGTTTAAGTGCTAACACATTTTCAAGTGTCATTTAACAGGTATGATGGCATTTCATGTGGGAGGTGAGCGTACAGCAACAACAGTGCTACTCCTTCAGCGTGACACATATGTTCATTTTGTGTGCTGGAACAGTGTGGTTTTACGGGCACCTTGTCAATACCTACACTGGCATCATTCACAGAATAATCCTACGGGGACTGTAAATTTAATTACTGTCAGAGTGCTTAGAGGCATTTTTGCACATCAAATCAAAATACATAAATAAATAAATAAGGTAAACTTCCCTCTCCAGTCAAGACACTTTCTACCAGCAGTGGCTTCAAGTTCTGCTGTTAGCTACCTGCCAGCTACCCAGTCTCCATCCACGGACTGGGCGCAGGAGTAGACCCCAGCCACATCAGCCGCCACATCACTTTCTGAATGCTATGTGGACAGGGCAATTTTTGCCAAGTTGCAGGAGCAAGGTAAATGTAGCTGCTGGTAAATATGTTTGGTCTGGAAAGGGGAGTTCTGACTGGCTGAGGGAAAAGGTCAGGAGCAGCCTTCAACAAGACCATCCATCCGGGTGGATGTTTGACAGACCTCCCTGGGAGGGATTACGTGGCTTCTGGAGGAGAGCTTACCTTGGGGTCCTTGCTTTGTTTTTCCTGCAGTGGCAAAGGACAGTCTTTACATCATTCTGCCCGCTACCTTTTTCCTCAGTTATGCTGAAAGTCCTTCTTATGTTGACACCATGGCCTTTTTCTTCTTGGCAATTTTTTCTTGGGCAGTTTAGCAGCTCGTAGTAGCGAGGTGTCAAAGGTCAGAGAAAATACGTGAATTTTACCTTCTATTCTGAATGTAGGGTTTACCCTCTTGGCATTGGCCCGTGTGGAACACCAAAGAGGTAGTAAGTTTATCCACTGACTAGTGAATTGATGTGCTTTTTTCTATATCAGTATTCTGCTGTGGTTTAGTTAGTTACAAATCATGACTAGTTTTACTACGTTAATATTAACACAGCACTTTGAACAAGCAAACCTTTGTAATAGTTAATGCTTCTAGCATATTGAATAAAGCAATATCAAAGATGACACCAGATAAATATTTTTCCTATTTTCTTGCTTCTAAATGTCTTTGTTATCTTCTGTGGACTCAGGGTTCTTGAATAAGGATACTCAAAAAATAGAGTCATTTGCTAATGTTCAAAATTAGAGCTGCATGACTAATGATGGCTGGCAAAATGAAGAACAAATTGTGTTTGGGTTGAACCATGTGTAATTGTCCTCCTTTTCTTTTCACTGAACTGTAAATCCTAAACATCTTGGTGGCAGTAGCTCCTGTTTTGACCAGTAACTCAGGGGCTAGAGCACTCGCTACCACAGTGTGGGAGATGCTGGGTCAGTTTTAACCCCTGCAAAGCAGTTTTGAAGCCCACATCTCTCACTGTCTCAGAGTGTTTTAATCCATGGATTTTCTAAGGTAGAGAGGTAGACAGGAGAAGGTGGGAAGAGAAAAGCTTCTCCTGTTCCTATTACTCTGCTGTGTACAAATAATTAAATACCCACTCAAGCAAGAGCCAAACCCAGATGAGCTGGCACCCTGTTGGGACAACCTATCACTTGCCTGCCCGCCATGGGAGTTTCCTGGCAGTCAGGCTGCCACCCAGTCTCTGTCTCTCTAAACACTTACTGCAAAATAGACCAGCCTGAAAAGGAAAAACTACGTGGATCCCCCTTGCCTACTTTTTAGGACATTCAAGAAGAGTGCAGCTGAAGAACATTTGTATCCACTGGGGGCCTTATTCAGGGTGAGGATTTCAAATGAAACTCCTGTATCTCCCAGTGGGCACCGCAGCTACCTCCAGTAGACTGCTCTCAGGTGGTATGATCCCAGCTTGGAGCTGTATAGGACACTGAGCAAACATATGCAGAAAGTGACTAATGTGCCTCATGATTAGGCTCATTAGGAAGGTGAAAATTGTAGGACTTTTTTTCCCCTCAAAAAATGTAATACCAAGTAGTTAGGTCATTAGGACTTTTCTTGCCTCTTCCATCCTCTATTCCTTCCAAGTGGAGCCTGATATTTAGGACACTCTCTGGATTCAGCTCCTGTCAGACAAAGGAGATAACTGAAGTCAGGTCTTCCAGAGAAAGAAGAATCTCCTTTAGAGATCCCAGTCTAATTGATTAAAGACTACAAGCACTAATTATAATTTTAATTTAAAAAATGTTGGGATCATTGGCCTTTCCCTTCCCAGAAAAGCCAGCTCTCACTGTATTGCCTGGCGTCTGAGAAGTCTCATAGGCTTCTGCCTGAAGACCTAGAAGGGAGCACCACACCATAGTATGAAACAGGAGAAATCCAATAGACCTTAAGATCAACAGTCTTTCTATCTGTTTCGATGGATCTTGGATCAAGCTTCGTGATAAGTCATGTTCATTTGTCACATTTATGAACATTTCACCACTTGCTTTATGCCTGAAAGAAATATGCTTAAACCCTGGTTGTTATACAGCATGAAAAGTGTACTGAATTTAATGGGCCTGATTTTCTCCTCTGTTAGCATAAATTGTTGCTGGTCATAAGCCTAGTCATATCACTGGTACTATACACATACCTCATTGATGCAAAAGAATGAAGAATGAGGCTTATGGACTCATTTATATCAGCTGAGGACAAAACTGGCGTGCTTTATTTTAACAGTACCACAGAAGTTCCACTTGTCTTTAATTAATAAGTCACTTGCATTCAAACATTCATCAGAAGAAGCTCCAGAGGAAAATTTGGAATAAATCTGTTATCATTTCTATGTCTTACATGCATAAACATCTGATGATATAAACTCTTCTGGAAATTAACATTTAATACACGTAACACTAGTATAATTTTTTTAGAAATAATGAAACTGCTGTTCTCTTTTAAGGATAGGCCCATTTGTTTTCCTTTTTCATCATATTTTAGTCTGATATTTTTGTTACCTCTTTTCACGTTATCTTTCTGTTTTACATTTCTACTGTATATTCAGGAGCATCAGAACAGACAAGGCATAAAACATAACATTTTACTTACATTTACTTAAATAAGAAAGAAATTATAAATATTTATCAGTACATTTCAATATCTTGCCAAATGCAAAAGTAGAAGTCCTTTTTTTAAAGGGCAAAGTAGTGAAATGCTTGTAAAACAGTCTTGGTGCTGCTGGCCTAAATCTACCTTGCATTACTTTGTTGTTGCTGCCTTTGTTTTCCTTCTCCTTGCTTTCCCTCCATGATTCAGTCTCTTTTCTCCACGGCGGTCCCCAAATACAGTATTTTAGAGTGAGATCCCCAGAAGATGCGGGCATTTTAAGACTCAGCATCTTGGAGCTGACAGAGAGCATCAGCATCAGTCTGTATGCTTGGCCTTAGGGCAACAGGGGATTTGGTTTGAATTTTGTAGGCATTATTGGAGTAATAGTCTGGAAGGACAAATTTAAGGAGGGTAGCAGCAAAGAGTTAATAGGCATGCTAAAAGATCTGGGCAAATAGGATTGCAGGGAGCTTCGACTTGATGTGACTCAGAAATGCTAGCAGGATAAGCAAGGATTCCTTATGAGAGGTCAAGAAATATGACCCTAAGAGCCGCACATTAACTTGCAGTTTCTCAATGGCAATCAAAGTCTTGGTACTGGCTTTCTTTGCAAAACCTGATTTCCTGTCATTTCTTTTGTAAGCTTTGAAAAATCCCGGTGTTTGGAGTAATTTTAATTCAGTGTTCTAATAACATTTCACACATGAGCAGAAACTAGTCCCTGTGAGCAAAGGAGTTAGGCTCTGACATTCAATGAGGCAAAAGTTTTTGAAAGGCTTGCTTTTTTCCACATATACCTTGAAAAAGCTAGTGGGGCCTTTCCTATCCATCTCATGTCTTTACACTGACCAGGGAGCAAACAACCAATCTGAACAAGTTGCAGATTTATTTTTTGTGAAGTGCCGTGTGTGGGGATTTTGTAACTAAACCACTGTTGTTCAAATATGAAGAAGCGTTCCTGAACATCACGATGATGTGTGAGAAATGTGAAACTGGGTCTGAATAAGGAGTCAACTCGGGAGGGAGTCCTAGAGGATTTGTTAACTTCAGAACACACAGAGTCATCTGTTTGATTTACTCAGAATTTCTGTGGGTATAAGTGAGAACAAAGTCTCCCCAGTATCTTAAAAGGCAGATTAGTGCTGAACGTGCCCAATTAATCTGGGAAACTGTGTTTGGGTTGGGAGAAAAACAGTAAGGACTTGCATAGACTGCAACAGATAGGTCAGTTCTTCAGATCTCCAACCCTAGATGGGAAAGAGAAAACCATTAGATCACTGGAAGATGTTACAGATATATTTAAAGTAAAGGTCACTGATTTGGTTTATTTCTTTTGGGTACTGAGCACCCTCTCTTCCAGAAGTGGGTATTGCAAAAGTCACCTTGAACCTTTCAGGTATAGGTACAGTGCATCATTCTGAGAAAGGTCAAAGCAAGCAGCAGCTCCTCTTCTTGAAAGGAGCCCAGACACAAAAAGGTTTCTATTAAGACACGTTCTGCAAAGTTATGCCTAGACTTTGAGCAGACTCTTTTCAGATGTAAACAGAAAATTTTTTCTTACAGGAAGATTCTCAGTCTTTCGGGTGTTTTAAGATATGTCTCTTAGACAAGAGCTGTCTGATGATAAACCAGCTCTATAAACCATTAAAAAACCATTAAACCATTTTAAATTGAGAACATAATAGAATTACTTATTATGATTACATTTATTTTTCCACTAGTAAATGAACGTGAAACTTCTTAGATTTTTTTTTTTATTCAGATGGAGCCACACAAATTAAGAATTAACAGTGCAGGATATAGTCAATTTAATGTAGTTGGAAGAGATTTTTTACTTCTGCTGTCGACTAAATAAATATTTATTAGCACAATTCATGAAGTATGGAGTACTTTGTATGTCAATGGCTACTCTGATTATTTAAAGTCATAATTCCAGTGCTGCCATTTTGTAACATTAAAAATAATGATTGATATTAAAATGGTAAACTGGAAATGTGCCTACAGTTTGGTATATGCAGATACAAAATTTATGAGCATGTGATACAGAGATAGAAAAATCAGTTCAAGAGATGTGTATCTGGAAACTGGCAAGTGCTTGTTCATGTGCAGATTAAGAAATTTTGTACACAGCACACAAAACTGAGTGTTGTGAGCTAGTTGCTGTTAACTAGATATCTATGCTAAATACATATGGTATTTAAGGCCAAATTAAAAATCTGTCAGGCACATAATTCATAGCCATGCCCCAGTAGGTTGTGAGCACATCAGACTTCATTTGCTGGGTAACTGTGGAGTCTATTGCAAATCCAAGAATAATTTCAGGAATAGGGTGAAAGGTTCTCATTCTCACTTGTGCAGATATTTACATCAGACAGAATACATATAAAATGCTAATGGATAGAGTAGTAGGGACATATTGCCACTGATGTATATTACCAAAATTTTACTGTGTTCAAAGTTGTCTCTCACTTGGCTTCTCTTGGCTGGAGCCTCTGTGCTGGCCCCATAGTCTGCTGCCATCGTTGGCCATTAAGGAGTAAAATAGTGAGCTGTTATTGCTGGCAGGATAGTTGAGACAGAGAATCCAGCTTGATTCTGTTTGCTTTGGGTTCAAATACACCATTTCTGGCAATATGGACCATGGAGACTATGGTTTGCTGATGATGAGGGTATGCCAAGACCAGCTGAGAACTAGACTGGTTATGACTTTTAACTGGAAGAAGAGCAAAAGTAGTTCATCTCTGCCTGCAGAAATCCATGCAGACATATTTGGCTGTTTGATGATTTGCCTCTTGTCTCAGTGGAGTTGATTTCATTAGAGCTGAACTTCCTCTTTGTCACTTCATTCTTTTTCCTTCAGACTAATACACTCTCTGAATGAATGATGCCCAGAGGTGCTATGAGAGTTCATCAAAAGGAAGTTGTTCTGGTACAAGATTCATTCTGGTGAGAACTCATCCACCTTGGAGAACTGTAGCTCTTGAGCCATTCCAGTAGAGTTACAGTGACAAGTTTATCCTAGAGTAGTTACAGTTGGGCTGATGGAGAAGTGCAAATAGTTGGAAAGCATGTTCTGAATCTGGAACAGAAGCAGGTCGCACTTGGACCAGGTATCCTGAGTATGGCCAACCTGCATCCATGTATGAGGATGGGCTGGTCATGAGTCTACACTCATCAAAAATCTAACGTCTTGTTTTTTGCTTATGTACAGGGTAGAGGAGCCCAAAGAACATTATTACTGGCACTATTTTAGATTATCCTCTTCCATTAAGCTGTGGCACAAAGCTCAGTCTGCCAGTCTGTCAAATGAAACCTGGCTGAGTCTTTAGTGGGTGCATATCAATGCAGCTCACAGAAGGTGACGGGTTCATGCTAATTTACATCACGATTTGCTGCTGACCTCTTCAATCTGCCCAAATCTTTGACACCTTGTGCCTCCTACAATCACTTAAAGCTGTGCTGAGGGATTGAGTTAAGATAAAGCACTTTCCATTTACTTGGCACTCAGTGGGCACAGGTTCTGAAGGAGCTTTGAGATACCTGAATCCTACTGAATTTCTTTAGAGGTTGGACGTCTGCCTTCCACAGTCTCTTTTGAATATCGCTTCTGTAACCTCTCAGTCAAATGCAAGGGTGGAGGGAGCAGGCCCCAGAACTGGCTAAGAACTGTGGTAATAACTTAAATGACTTCAAGTGAGGTAAATACTAAATATAAATTTCCAGTTTGACATAGAATCCACTGACAGCACCATAATCTCAGATCCTTTCATCATGCATGATTATAAGCACTCATTGGCATGAGGCACCTATCTGTCACATTTATAGTTAGAAGCAGTGGAGGCAGCTGACATCTGACAGGGATGAGGCAGACCTGACAGGCAGCCCCATCTTGGCTTGCTTTTCCTCTCCCTTTCGTTCCTGTCTTTCAGAAGCTGGTATGACATCTCCTCCCTACAAGCGCAGGCTCTGCCTGACACGGTCTCACTGCCACTGGAGGGAAACCTGCCTTTATGGGATGACTTCACGACCTTGCTGCTGTCCTGATGGCAGCCATCAGGGCATGTGCCTTTGAAATGGGCAAGTAATTTCTCAGAGAGCAGAAACCCATTTCAGACAGGGCACGTGCACATTCTCTTTCCTCATGGTCAGGGACTTCTCTGGGTACCCTTTAAAAACTCAGCAGTGGTGGATCCTTTCTGAATATGGGCTTGGTAATGTGGATTGCTGTGGCTGGGTATATTTAGCAGCTCCAGAGCGTGATGATCCTTCCAGACCAAGCTGGGTGCCAGATCTCTGCCATAAGGAACATGCAGTCTATGAGCTGGTTAGCCCTATAGAAATCAGTCCTACATTATCAGAGAAGAAGATGAATAACCAAATAGTGACTAAAGAAGTGTTTTAAACTCTGCTTCTTTTTTGTTTCTTGAAGAGGATAATGTCTGCCTGCCCTTTTTCTGGCAAAGCTCACCTCTTTCCTCACACTTGTTTACTGCTGGAAGTCATCACCTTGGTGGAGGTCATTGTCCATCCACACCCACTCTATGGTGATTCACTCCCTTCCCATCAACAAATGGAGAAAAGAATCAGCTCAGAAGCTGGTGGTATCCTGTTCCCTGAACACAATTAGTATGATTACAATAGTTTCTAACTTTGCTCAACATATGTATAAAATTGTCTATAAAATAGCTTCAACAAACCAAGGGAGCACAGTGAATACAGTCAGTAGTGGATGAATGAATGCTCAGATCAACATTCATCTTATTTCTAGGCTGTCCCTTCATTTTTGCTAAAACTTGCTGTGAAAAAGACTAGGAATTTCTAACAGTGTATTTCACTGTATTAGACTGATGCTGTCTAAAGCTGAGAGTCGTTAATAAAATTTGCCTTTGGTACCTAACAGGCAAATATCTTACTTATTCTTCTGAACTGTTATGCCACAACCATGACACTTCTATGGTCTTCCCATTGCTGAAACAAGGAAACACCAGTTTCCCCTTATTTTCTTACACCAGCATAAATCTAAAATAACACCACCAGTGAAATCAGTGACAGAATTTGGCCCGTCAACATTCTGTGAGTTTTAAAAACAGCAAGGAATTGAAAAGAAGTCCATTGTCTCCAACTTTAGTAGAGGAACTTTATCTATCAGGCAGCTGCTGTAGTCTACCTGCAGTTGATTGATGTTAGCTTAATAATGATGATCGATTAGATCATCAGTGTCATCCTTAGAAAGAATGTACTCTAGCTAATGACATCAGTTGACTAATAGATTCCTGTTTAAATGTCAAGGGGCCAGAGAAACCACTCTGCTAAGTACTTACATTATACCTATTGAAAAAAATCACATCAAGTCTACCTTACAAAGGACTTTTGTGCCATAGTTATAAGCCTTCTCTTTCCTCTACTACCGACAAGCAAATTCTGCTTTAAGTTACAACAGTGTAAAGCTGAGAGTTACTCCATTTGTCTTCAAAGTTTGGCTCAGTCTTTCTACAAACACCCAGATATAAATCACTAAGCTGTTACATGAATGTTTCTTTCCCTGCTGTCATTACAGAGGGCACGTTTCCAGCCCTGCAACCGGAGGTGTGCAAGGTGGCTCCTTTGTCTGCCGTGGTCTCAGAAAAAAATGTTTTGGGTTGAATTTTCTCTTCCAGTGTGTTTGCTTTTGGAGAAACTCAGATTCCCTTCTTCTAATTATATACACTTCCTATGAACATCTTGAGAATATCTTCCATCATTATTGCTGTAAACAAACTGCATTTCCCCTTCCACTCAAGCAGAAGATTCCAAATAAATTTTACGTTAATGTTATGCACAAGTTAATGACTCAAGTCAGCTATATTATGCTATGAAATTTTCAAACGTAATATCCAATTGATTTTTAAATTAGCATTCAAGGAAATACTTGCTTAATGCAGACTTAGAGTAAGTAAATATGAATGGGAATGCCATTCTATTACTACCTTCTTTATGGATTCCTTATGGAGAGGTACAATTTATGACAAGATATGACTAATATATTCAGCTAATATAAGGACGTGGTTGAATGAAGGGCAGACTATTGTATGAGCAGATGCGTAATTGTGCAGTAGAAGATAATTTTGTACTTTGAACTTGAATCAAAATGTACAGAACTGTGAGCAGACCAATTCACTTTATTTTAATAGTATGTCTAAAAGCTTTCTTACATTGAAGTTTAATTACTGGACAGATTTATTTTATTCCTTTTCAGAAAATCACTGCCAGTGTAAAAGTAAGAAGCAAAGCTGATAGAGGCAGCATTACAGATACATATATTTTATACATATATCGCTTTGTTCACAAGCATGTATGCATTAAATCCAGCTGCCCACCTGGCAGCAGTTATATTTTTATAACTAGAATTTGAATGCGCTTAAGTGAATGTATTATTTTCGTGTCTCTAGCTCACTGTTAAGTCAAAAAACTTCATGGAAAGTTGACTAGAGATGCTGCCTGAGCAAAACAAACAAACCAAAATTACCGAGTGAGGATATTTGCCTAGAGACCATCACAAATTTACTTGCTGCTGATACTCAGTTCACTTGAGCACATTCCTTCTGGAGCAGGCTGATCTAAGAGGACTATTGCAGGCAGCAGCAAGGAAAAAGTGAAGTAGCAGTGCTGATCCCCAGAGAGTTAGAAGAGAGTCTCTACCTGAAGGGTAATCTTTAGCCACCACCGAGCTCTCAGGGAGGTGGAGCAGGGTGAGAGCTTTGTGGAGGAGAGAAACTCTTCCTTGTTTATCACTGTCCAGAGCAGGGGAGGAAGGAAGCTAGGGAAATACATATGCAGGACAATATTCCATCATCCCAGCAAACATCAGGGGGATGAAACACAGAGAATGGCGTAAGTATTCGCAGCATTTAATTTCACATGTCTAGCTTAAATGGCTAAAGTTATTCAATGCAGACTCATCCCCAAAAGACTTTTATTGGACTGAATCCTGACTGGCAATGGACAGAATCTGCTATGTCCTGAATTTATACCAAGGTTTTTCAACTGGCATCTTTGGCCCTCAGCCATGCCACCTTGCTCCATCAGCATGGAGGGTTATTCACAATGTATGAGCATCACAAACTGGTGCTAACTTTTCTTTCCTTGCATCAAACTACCTCACACTGTTGGGAGAGCAAAGGCAAAGGCAATCCAGGGGCTAACGCAGCCATGACCTTCCTGGATGCGGAGAAGGATTTTGTTTGTGGAGGTTTTTGCTCTTCACAGGGTGCAACATAACCTGGAGAGACCTGAGGAAGTTTTAAATGAGTGAGTTCTGCTCCCAGAAAAGCCTAGGTACAGCAGTATGGCAATAAAGCCTAGGTACAGCAGTAAAACAGGCTGTAGGCAATCTCTCCTGGATGTGGCTCTGCCAGTAGAAGATGTATTGCCCCAGCTTTTCAGTGCTACCCACTCTTAGGGGCTATTGCTACTCTGATCTGCTCACTCAACTACATGTGTGAGTGCTCCCAAACCCACCTCAGTGAAAATGAGCAAAATAGATCTGAGTCTGGTGTTTAAATTATTCTGCTTAAGTTGACGTGGCTCACACAAGCAGCTCAGTGGGCAGCAATAGAGAAGCCAGCTCTGTAAGCTGGGTGGTCATGGAAAGTGGGGAGCTGTAACCATGGCAGTGGGCTGCAAGGAGGTTTGCGTCTGTGGCTCCAGCATTGCCCCCGTGCACAGACACCCTGTGCTTCCTGTCAGAGGAGGGCTGCAGCTCTGTAAAGATACTTCATGGTAGGCTGGAAGGGTCCAGGGTCTTATTTTTAAGAGCATGACATATCTTTCATAGGCGTCTGACTTCAAGGGACAGTGAACTGGGACCAAAATCCAGCTCCTTGTGATTCAAAGATGCCAAGATGCTCCACAACGCCCAACTGCTAGATGAAACAGCTGTGTACGCCATGCTGCTCAGGCTCAGGGGACCCAACAGAGTTCAGACAGAAGATGAAATCCTGCTCTGAAGGTAACAGCTCAATAAATGACATGAGTTTGAAATTCAACCAGTTATCATCATGAAAGTGATAACAATATACAGCTCAAAAGACCCTGCACATAGCTGTTCTCTTTGCAATTTCAGGATAAGGAGAAGCATTAATTGTCTCATTGCATGTTGCATAGTTAGCTCATTGAAAAAAACATTTCTATCTCTATCTATCTATGTGTTAATTTAAGTCTTTAAAAGAGGATCATATATTACAACCACCAATCCAGACCTAAACAATGTATGAAGAAGAATTTGGCATTTTCAGAAGCATTTTTGTATTTCTTAACATTTTTGTTTCCCAGGATGAAAAATTAACTCTTTTAATGGTGGATTTTGCAAAAGCGTCTTTTTAAATTTTCTGCCCAATACATCACGCTGTGACTCATGGCATGGAGTTGTATAGGTCACATCAGACTTGTTTCTTTAAGGCAAAAATGATGCCACATACACGGCCCAGTGCGATATGTCAGAGCACATGAGAGGTCATGCCTGAAATGTGACAGAAACAGTTCTCAAATTCAGTTAAAATCTATGGACAAACAGCAAAGTGCTAGACAAAGCTGTCTCATTATGTTAATAGTATTAACTCTTATGCTTTTCTGTAGCACCTTTAGTCCTGAAATGTGACCATCTCTGGAACAAAAAAAAGTTCTATTTTAAGTATGGTTTAACAGGATTTTTTAAAATTATTTTCCTTAAGAAATCATGACTGAAATTGAATCTCTTTATTTTAGTGACCTACCTAGATTTAGGCTAAAAATTAAAATCTTGTGAGATACTGAGACCCTTATGTTTATGGTTTTGATTTCACTTGATGTGGTACTGTCATGCCTAGAGTTTTGCTTCAGTAATAACATGAAAAGAAAGGTACCACCTATGAATCTCCCTCCTTGAAGATGTTCAAAAGCCGGACATGGTCCTGGGCAACTGGCTCTAGGTGGCCCTGCTTGAGCAGGGAGGTTGGACCAGATGCCTTCCAGAGGTCCCTTCCAACCTCAACCATTCCATGACTGTGTGATTCTGTGAAGTCAGCAGCAGTACATTGATCCACAGCTACAAACATATCCTGAGTCCATGACTAAAGCCACTTTTTTTTTTTAGATGTAGAATCTCTTTGATGACCACCAGCCCTATGCAATGCTTGGGTCAGTTAAATACCTGTTATTGTGGCTTCCCAAGTGCTTTGAGTAATGTGTTTGCCTGCTTTCAGATTGATTTTGTACAGAGTAGCACCAGTGACAAGAAGGAGGTTTTGGTTAAAATAGACTGAGAATGACAATATTTAAAATATTCTCCATCTGAAGCCATGCACACTTGTATATACATGCATTTCATGAATTAATAAAAATTCGAGTTTTATTCTTCTGAACATAGACACATACTTCTTCATAATATATTTTATGAAAGTGGTCACAGTCATCATCTTAATGAGAGTTTACAATTAATATTTAATCCCAAAGCCTCTTACAGAAAAGAGGAATTCATTTTAGAATATCCCATTCTGATAAATCTTTGACCAGATCTGCTCAAAAGTCTGGACATTTGTCTTTGCTTGAGCCCAAGCCTACCTTGATGCATGATACAGATTAGTTCTGTATGTGGTAATTAACTGTTTCTAATTACTCATCTATAAACCATTGCAGCTCATTTTTCTCTCAGTTGCGTTGCATTGGTGCAATATTTTTTCTCTCTTTACCTGCACTAGGGCAAAGAAAATTATGTACCGTGCCCACGCCATGCGTCTATCAAACAATAGATCCATATTGCATTACTGTATTTATATTTAAAAATTTCAGTCAGGATTTCCAAATATTCCTTAACACAGAAACTGTTAATGGGAATAGTTGTCAGATTAAAATTATTATGTCTAAGTTCTGTGCTTATTAACATTTAGCAACTTCTTTGGAGTAATTAATTGTCCTTTCCTATTGAAAATCTTCATTGTTTGGTAAAAGTGCCAGTTTTTTTTGAAGTGTGGGACCAAAATTCATTTGATCTCTTTGCCTAAAAAAAAGTCTTTAATTTCCTGACTCTTCTGTGAGAACAAGTGTGGTTAAAAAGGGCTGATTGCTCTTTTCTAGTACTGCCGTTGGAGTTAGGTTCAGGGAGATGCAAGTCATCATTTCTTCTTCTCCTAAGCTCTTCTAAAATGTCACTCTTGACATATACTGTATATACACTGCAAAGTGTGCCCAGATCGCAGATCCAGGCTCAGATCCAAACCTCTGGTCTGGCCAAATTTTTGGTTTTTACTGCATACAATCCACGCACGTGTCTTTGCTTCTATTCTAGTGCATCAGTTTGGAGAGAGTTTGGTGCGAAGGAGTTATAGGATTGTGTCCCAGAGTCCTTAATACTCCCTTAAGTAGAGCCACTTGAAGGACTAGCTCATGGGAGAACCTGTCTGCCCATCAGCTACCTCAGCCTGTGTCTGGTGTGCCCCAGGGTGAACTTGGGCAGGCACACATTTCCCACAGGAGGTGACTGGCTTTACTTGGCTCCCAGTTGCCTCCTGCTTGCTGAGATGAGGAGGAGGTGTCTGTATTTCACTGCCATGACACCCAGGTTTGGTCCAGCTAAATCAGAAAAGGTGCAGAAAGGGAAAGCCAGGCCCTGCAGAGGCACAGATTGGTCGAGCGTGACACAGCTGGCAGGCAAGGCTGAGAATGAGAATGGGGTGACAGCGGGGACTGGTCTCCTCTGCTTACTGGGCATTGCAAAGCAAGCGTGGCATGCTAAATTAAAACTAAATAAGTGCTAACAAATAGACATGTTCATACACCACAGTCCTAGTGAGAAAGCACCTGGGCCCATGCCCAGGGAGCAGCAGCCAGAGCTGTACCCCAATTTATAGGTGAGGAAGGACCAGCACAGGCACATCTGGGCAGGAGGCAGGGACTTCTTGGGCTACCGACTGAGTCACCAACAGGTTCCTGTCTGACCAGTCTGGCTACCATGTGCTTTGCGGTTTTATACAGACAAGGTATAGAGTCAAGAAAGGTTAAATCCCAAGCAAAATACATTCACTCATCTTCAGAGGTACATCACGCTCTGTGATTAACACTCCATCCCAAACTCTTGTTTCAGTTTGTTCCCTGCTCCTATCTATATTCAGAAGAAAGTGGAAGCTAGCTCCTTAAAATATTTATAAAGTGTTTTGTGCAACTAGTCTAAGTTCTAAATTTAACTTTCCCCCTAAAGCCACAAAACATTCTTGCTAATAAATTCTCTCTTTTTTCCTATTTGGGAAGGAAAAGAAATTGTTTATTTTTAACAATTCAGTTCAGAGGAAAAATTATAGCATAGTGAACAGCAAGTAAATTAGCAATTCTCTCTATTATCCAAACCAGCAGGTCTTCTATTAACAAGGGCAGTTTGTGGCCCCTGGATTACCAGATCAATCAGGCAGTTAATTTTTCTTTAATTTCAGGGAATTAAGTAATTGTAAATCAGTCAAAAGCTGCATGTAGGACTTGTATTTACCTGTGCTGAGTTGATTTAGCTGATTTAATACCACTTTCTTACTCCTTCTTATTTATTTTCTGAAGCTGAGGTTGCTGATTGTATGTAATTTATCCCAGATTAAGGACAGTTATTAAAGACTGTCTCCAGCAAATCTGATGCAGACACCGCCTTCACTCTCCCTTTAGTAAATGTGTTTAGACAGCCTGACACTCAGCCAAAGGGACGTTAACGATACATAGGCTGGGAAAGAGGAACTATTCCATCTACTCTGTTTTGTCTGCAAATTTAATGGCAGACTTTTTTTTTTTTTTTAATCAAGCATGTATGTTGGCACATAGAGCAGCTGGTGGCTTAGCCGGCCAAGTCAGCTCAAATGAAACTTAAATACAGGAGTTAAGTTTCATGTTCCCCTTCTGAGGGTGGATTTTATTCAATTGTAGTAGAAAGCTCGAAGTAGTACCATTGTGCACAAGGTAGGATTGGGGAGGAAACATCCATCTCCATCTTTTGTCCCTCTTAAAAAGACAGATGAAACCTAATTGAGTTGTTCTTTACCTGTACTTTGTCAGCCTGTCAGCCTCCAACTTTATGGTCCTAAGGCAGTAGTAGCTACATGTGCACATGCACCTCAAGCTCTTGTTCTGAGTTGGTGCCATTAAGTGGAGTCAGATTCAGACCAGTCAATGCTGGGAAGCCTGGAGTCTGATCCAGGGAAAAGAGGAGCGTGGATAGATGATACTACAGCCATTGGCCTTACCAGCTCCTGCAGCCCCCAGGGACATGGAGCCCAGCAGAATTCAGAGCAGCTTTAAGACTGGCCTGAAACATGCCATGGTCTAAATCAGTTCCTTGGAGTGAAGCCACGCTGGTAAGCTCTAGGGTAATCGAAGGTCTGTTTTATGGCACAGGTGCAGGACCAGAGATCTTCCTCAGAAATTCAAACATCAGTCAACTGCACTGCTGGATTGCGTCATTCCACTTTTGAAGATTAAAAGAATTGGATGGCTGAGATTAAAGTAGTGAAGGCATACAATCCACCTACTCAGAGAATTAGATGAGTCATTCAAAAATCCAGTGCATCAATACATTATTTTTTAAACACAAACAAAATCTGAATTAATAATGGCAGCGAGTTTGAAAATTATGTGAATGGGCACATACTTGCTTATGAACCTTTGGTAGAAAACATTTATGGTGAAGAGGATGTCAGTTTAAAAAAATAAAACATTTTCTAGAATGGCTAACATCAGAAGAGAGATAGTAGATGTATTTCTCAAGGCCAGTCCCTGCTGCTGGTTCTGCATCATCAAGGACAAAACAGGTATGAAGATGGATCTTTCAGGCCAGAAAGCATCTTTAGACCACCTAGCCTGAGACCCTTTGTGCATCACATACATGCAGGTCATTGTCACCTCTCAGTTGAATTCAGTAACGTTTGATGAAAGATCTCCCAGAAAGGCACTGAGTCCTGTTTTGAAAACACTTGAGAATTGGAGAGCCTAGCTCTTGACTAGGCAGTCTGTGACAACGGTTACCCTATGATAAAAACAGGGTGTCTCTGCTCTGTCTTGGAGCTGTGTGGCCCACATTTGCCTCTAGCACCCACATCTTCTTATACTTTTCCTCACTGAATTAGAGAGCTCAATGGATCAGAGCAGTAGACACCACTTTTCAGTGGATCAGATGTGCAAGCTGACATTTTTGGAGGATACATCTAAGCTATGCAAAGGAACAAAATGCAGAAATTCATGGGTCAAGTTCCCTGAAGTGACTAGTGCCTCCAACAATGTACAGGACAGTCCTGTGAGGCAGTACTAGCTTGTGTCCTTCACAGGAGCTAAGAAGTCCCATCTCTCAGCAAGGTTAGCAGACGTGGGTGTAGTGCGTAGCCAATGCAGTCAGACTGCTGCTGGTTCCCAAACGAGCTCAGTAAACACCATCCTAGGGGTCTACATACCCTCAACAGAGCATTTAAATCAGGGTGTTCAAAACCCTGTGCTCAAGCTTTTGGACTTGCAAATGTTAGCAGTCTGTAGTTTCTGTGATGAGCTACGGGTGTGTTGATTTGGAAGCCTTTACTACCCTGTTCTCTTTAAGACAGTGTATACATGGACTATACTGCCTGGGCCTCATCTGGAAAAGAAGAAATCCAGCTGTACATGTTCCAGTGCTCCTTCAGCTTCGCTGCCTCATCCTTGGGATGACACATGTCACAGGTGATATAATGTTTTCTTCCAGAGCTCAGGAGCAGACTTGTTAGTCATTGGAGAACTCAGCACAACTCAATTAAATTTCTTCCACTACCTAATTGACATTTAATCAGCTAGGAAGAAAACAACACCAACAGAAAACAGTCCTTGCTTTCAGTTAAGACGTTATGAAACTTTGTAACATCCCAACTGGCCAAATGTGAGGAAGAAATGAGGAAAATCTAATTAGACATTGCATGGCCTCTCCTCCAAGTTTAAATGTAATATATTTGTGGTTACAGCTTCCCTTGAGGATCCTCCTACTCATGTCAGGCATACAAAAGTGTTAAAACATCTGTGACAGCATAGTGCATAACATAATATGTAATCTCTGGTCACAAGATCAGAGTTAACTCTTCCAGCCAAAGAAGGTGATATGTCTGCTGAAGGCTTGAAGCTCTGAGCACCTGCGATAAACTTAATCTCTGAAAGTGAGATGGACATACACAGCCATTGCCATAGCAATGCGGAGCATGCCTCAGCTTTGGATGTTGTAGCAGATTGCTCTTGAGAGCAATGCAGGACGTCATGCCCATCTTTGGGAAGAAGACCTTCTTACACAGAGTTTCCAGCACTTAGCAATCACTAACACCACTCTGAGCTATTGTATTTCTTCCTAACAATTCCTGAACTCATATAAACTTAAGAGAACATATAGTCATCAGGATCCTACTGCCTCTCAGCCAAAGTATTTGTGACATTGGGACACAAAACTTATGAACTCTCCCTTTTCTCCAGAACCTGGGGGGGCGGTGCGTGTGTTAATCAAGAAGCAACAGATGAAACTTGACTCCAACAGACTTTTGACACTGTCTCAGGGGTATTTGTCTTAAGCAGTATAGGGGAATCTTGTCTAGTTCAAGTTTCTTTCTGGTAGTTTGTTGACTGATCTCTAGTCTTTTGTAAGATATAAGAGGTGAGTTGCAAAATGGTTACTAACAGCAGTTAAAAAGGAATGTGTGCACACTCCTATGCATGCTGGGAATGCGAAACAAGGAGGGAGGAGAAATAAGCTTTCATCTAGTTTTCACCACACCTAAATCTCATGTGTTGTCATTGCACAAGATGGTCCATTGATTTTTATTGTATTTTTTTTCAAAAGGGTTGAGTGGTTCTTGTTGAATAAGGTTGAAGAAGATTGCTCTAGATGAAAATGCAACACAGCCAGTGCAAATCTGGTTTAAAAAACCTTGTTCAGAGAGTAGTTATGATTACCTTTCCAACTGAGGAGATGCATTCAAGGAGTTATAACCTGGGCTTGATATTCACTATTTCATTAATGGTTTGGATGATGGAATAGAGAATATACCTGTTAAACCTGCATATGACGCCCATCTGGGAGGGGCAGCATAAGTGGCAAAGGAAGTGTTGCTGAAAATCTGAAAAAACCCACTACTGAGCTAAAAAGCTGCAGCCCAATAAGCAAAGTTCTGTTATTAGGAAGAATAATGCACAAACCTAAAATGAGGGTATTCAGTAGACACAGATTTTCTGAAAAAGTCTAGGGATTACAGCAGATCACAACTGAATTTACATCAACCATGTCACATACTTTGGATAAAAAAGCAGATATCACACCAGAATGTATGAAGAGGAGTGCTTTACTCACTACTGATAAGGCTTCACCTTAGTCTTGTGTCCAGTCTTGGGTCCACCATCTTGCAAGACAGATGTACAGTCTAGAGAAAGGTAGTATGGGTGATGCAGTCCTAGGAAACAAAGTGTATGTGGATAGACAAAAGCAACCGAGAGGGCTTAATACAAAGAAAACTGAGTTAGACATAGTCGTTGTCATCAAATAATGTTTTGCTAGGATGAAAACTAATGGGCTGTGTGGATATTGTGGTTAGGTGTTAGGAAACCTTGGCGATGGTAAGGAAAGATTGATATGTGGGTCAGGGCAACCCTTGGTATCAATACAAGCTGGGGGATGAAGGGATTGAGAGCAGCCTTGCAGAGAAGGACTTGGGGGGTACTGGTGGATGAAAAGCTGGACATGAGCCACCAATGTGCACTCGCAGCCCAGAAGGCCAACCGTATGCTGGGCCGCATCAAAAGAAGTGTGGCCAGCAGGTTGAGGGAGGTGATCCTGCCCCTCTACTCTGCTCTGGTGAGACCCCACCTGGAGTGCTGCATCCAGCTCTGGAGCCCTCAGCACAGGAAAGACATGGACCTGTTGGAGCAGGTCCAGAGGAGGGCCACAAAAATGATCAGAGGGCTGGAACACCTCTGCTATGAGGAAAGGCTGAGAACGTTGGGGTTGTTCAGCCTGGAGAAGAAAAGGCTCTGGGGAGACCTTATTGCAGCTTTTCAGTACTTAAAGGAGGCTTAGAAGAAAGATGGGGACAGACTTTTTAGCAGGGCCAGTAGTGATAGGGCAAGGAGTAATGGTTTTAAACTAAAAGAGGGTAGATTTAGGCTAGATATAAGGAATAAATTTTTTATGATGAGGGTGGTGAAACACTGGA
Organism: Theristicus caerulescens; assembly: GCA_020745775.1. Taxonomy (NCBI): domain Eukaryota; kingdom Metazoa; phylum Chordata; class Aves; order Pelecaniformes; family Threskiornithidae; genus Theristicus; species Theristicus caerulescens. The sequence goes on along the minus strand of CM036558.1, from coordinate 129,848,416 downwards.
ATGGGTTGCCCAGAGAGGTGGTAGATGGCCCATCCCTGGAAACATTCAAGGTCAGGTTGGACGGGGCTCTGAGCAACCTGCTGTAGTTGAAGGTGTCCCTGCTCATTGCAGGGGGGGTGGACTAGGTGACCTTTAAAGGTCTCTTCCAACCCAAGCTATTCTATGATTCTATGATTCTACGATGTGGAGTCTCTGTGATGCTACCTTGAGGCAAGACGATGGTCTGGTGTATCTCAGCCAGGACCATCAGACAGGTGAGACCATCTGGGTCCACAGCTGTCAGCAGCATGGATCTCCTATCTACCTTCTGCTCTGTCACAGTCAACAAGGAATAATTTGTGTTGTATTTTATATATGCTACCTCCTATTTTTACTTGGGTTGAGCTTCCCACATCTGAGGTGCTGAGTTTTCCATCTCACATTTTCACTGGTTGCCTCTATTTTTACTGCTGATCATCTGCATGAGAATGCTTTTCTGTACTAGTTCTTTACGGTTTCACACAAAATAGGACCTTTTAATGAGTTACTCAGCTTCCAAGGCTGAAATAGTAGCAAACAAAATAATCCATATTTCATCACATTGTTCAGAAGCCACAGAAGCAGAAGGCCTCTGCCATTTGGATGTAAGAGAGCATAGTAAGAATTACTGATGAAACTGAGGCTCACAGTGTCTGTAAAGCAGGTAGGGCTCCTGAGTATGTAGGAAGCAATAATGGAGCTAAGTTGCACTGAGCAGAAAGTAGCAGTTAAGAGTAGTCCCTTGAAGTAAGTACGCTTATGGTGGTGTAAACCAGGTCTGGCTGAGGGGAAAAACAGGCTCAAAGAAACTTGACTCATGTTACGTTATCATAAGATCAGCTTCAGCCCCAATAGACTTAAGCTTCTCACACTGATTTTGATTAAACTCGTCACATGTAATATTGATTTCAACTGAATTATTTCTGTTCACACAATGTGAAGGAGGCAGTCTGTCCCTATGAGTGTAGAAGGTCTGCACGTCCTTCAGAAAATATATAGAAAGTAGTCTGCCCTTCCAGCATTGATTATTGTTTCAATACATGCAGGAACAGGAAAGCATTATGCATGTGCATTTCCCAATGGCTAGTTTCAGCACTAAAGGGAGAAGTAACATTTGCATTCCTTAAAGAACTGATTGAGATTCTAAAAACAGATTGGAAACTTAATGGTAAGAAAGGCACAGCTTGAAAGTCTTTACTTTTTGGCATGAAAGTGTGGACCAGATTGACACAATCTGTGACGTAGTTTCTAATGAAGCATTTGTAATGAGACATTTAAAGCAACTCAAGAGGCCTCTCTATCCTGTTGGGAAAGGAACACAAGGAGCACATATTTGAAATTCATTCAGCAATGAATACATAAGCTGATCTTGACATGAATTTAGAGTAGGATTCAATTGTAGATAGGTGCTTGGGGAAGAAGTTGCTTGTAGCAAAAAAAAATGAAAAGAAAAGAAAAGAGAGAGAGAGATAAATTAAAAGCTAAAATAGTTGGAGGAAACTCTTGGGAAAATTACCAAGAAGAGAGAGAGGTTTCTGCTTATTGAACTGTTGAATCATGGAACTGATTTCAGTTGGAAAACTTTGTGCTGAAATTTCATGCAGAGACAAATTTGGTTTTCTCGGTAAGTAGGTGGGAAGGGTGGGACCTCCTCATTTCTGTTTCTCATTCACATCTTGCTTACCCCAGGCAGAGAGGTGTCTTTGGTGCTCACTAACACACTGTAACAAGCCCATTTTAAACCTCTGCTGTAGCTGGGTGAGTGTGATGTACAATTTTTTTTCTTAGTGTTTAAATGTTTATTAATTAGGCAACTCAAAGCATCCCACTAGGCCTGACCTTGATGCACTAACATCTGTTAAAATCATAGTTTACCTTATTTCCCTGTTGAAAAACACCTGTTTCCCTACAGAAAGCCACAACAAATGAATGGCTGTGCTCTAACGATCTGACCTTGCTTCCGTAGCTCTCTTTTCTGATCCTAAAATGTTGTTTTTTGCTTGCTTCCTTTGCTAATTAGTTAGGGATTAATTTTCTACCTAATCTGCTTGTGTAGCTCTTTGAATATAAACTGTTTTTAAGTGCCAAATATTGCTGTTACTGCTGATTAGGTTATTAGGTAATAATCAGTAGCTGAAACAGGACTTCCCAGAATGAGAAACAGGTATGGCACTTTTCCATTCTCTTTCCTGTCTGTGGAATGGCTGAGTCGCTCTGCAGCAGCTGCCTGGCATGCTTGTAAACACCTTGCTGAGGCATATATGGCTGTACGACATAGCCATATACACAGGCGCATTTTAACACATGATCATGAAATTAACTTTTGGATGCAATGGCAGCTATGGCTTTCAATGACATGAGTAGCATGTGCCACTCTGCAGCTGTCCTTTAGGACTATAATCCAGGGATGTGAAAACTCGAAAAGACTAATGCCTTAGTTCATGTGGTCTGACTTTTGCTCCAGTTTCTGTGCCTAATATTTCCTCTTGGCTGGCTGTAGGTCTTCAAAGGTGCTAATTGAAAACACTAGGCATAAGGAATTAGGTGGAAGCTGGGCTGAGTGAACCTGGGCACAAGCTGCCTCCTGTAGCACATGAACATCAGAGAAATGGCTGATTACAAAAGCTGTCATCTTCCTCAGTAGTCATGGGTTGAAGTCTAGCATGGGCACAAGGGACATTTTTGTCCTGGAGATGCTTTTTGATTGATTTCGCTGTCAGGATGTAAGTCAGGAAGGCACTCCCAACTCGAGCCTCCAAGACTAGGTCTGTAGCATTTTTTAGGCCTGGGCTGATGGCACTCTGTTGAACTGTGTCACAGAAGGAGCTGGCTTTATATTGTCAAGTGTAATAAACCCAAATGTTAGTATGAATTTGCTAACAAATGAAGGTAATTGGGTTCTTTAGGAGGGAATGAGATGACAGCTTTTACTGTACTTCAAATATCAGTCCCAATTACTGTAAATACGATCATGATGCAAAACATTAATTAGGAAAATCTGAACTGTTTGAAATGGAGTCCCATATGAATGATTAACTACATGCAAAATATTGTGCCTGATTAGAGGCATTCTACTGAGACATCCATCTGTGAGCTCCAAAATAAACCTGGTAGGAGGGGAGGGGAGATCACAGTGCTGAGGAACTGGCATGGCTGAGATGACCTAGGAAGCTACTGGGCCATGCATATCTCATGTAGGGTCATAGGGCTTCCAGGACAGTAATGTCTGTGTACCCTACATTCTTTACTGGTGTCGTGGTTTAATCCCAGCTGTCAACTAAGCACCACACAGCTGCTTGCTCACCCTTCCCCCCTCGGTGGGATGGGGAAGAGAATTGGAAGGGTAAAAGTCAGAAAACTTGCAGGTTGAGATAAGAACATTTTAATAATTGAAATAAAATAAAATAAAATAAAAAAAAAATAAAATAAAATAAAATGAAAAAATGGTAATAGTAATAGTGAAAAGGAAAACAACACCAAAAAAAGAACAAAACCCAGGAAAAACAAGTGATGCAACTGCTCACCACCCACTGACTGATGCCCAGCCAGTCCCCAAGCAGTGATTGCTGCCCCCTGGCCAACTCCCCCCAGTTTATATACTGGGCATGACACCATACGGTATGGAATAGCCCTTTGGGTCAGCTGTCCTGGCTGTGCCTCCACCCAGCTTCTTGTGCCCCTGGCAGAGCATGGGAAGCTGAAAAAGTCCCTGACTAGTGTAGGCACTGCTTAGCAACAACTAAAACATCAGTGTGTTATCATCAACATTATTCTCATACTAAATCTAAACCACAGCACTATACCAGCTACTAGGAAGAAAATTAACTCTATCATCTCAGCCGAAACCCGGACAACTGCAAGTATCTTCAGAAAGAATATTTCAGGGTGAAGGAAGTCAGGCACTGAAACAGTACATGGCTTGCTCAAAGTCACCTAGGATGACAGTAGCAGAGAAAGGAACTGAGCATTGGTCTTCCAAATCTTAACTTTAGTTCTTAGTTTCTTATGCAAGGGTGGAAGTGGCTGTCCACAAAAAGGTGGGAAATAAAACTTCTCAAAAAAGACAATAGTGAGCACACAATTATGGAAAGACCAGGAACTACAAAATTGCCTGTAGGTCACCCCAAGTGCTCCTTCTGGTGGTGTAAATTCTTGTGATAATGCATTAGCAAGCGTTCATCAGTTGCTAATGAAATAACGCACCTGGAAATGCTGGGTCCAGGTATATCCTATGGGATAAACACATCTGCTGATTACCTCCACCAAGTCATGGGCAAACTCTAAATGGTGAAGGACGTTCTACTGAAGTAAGAGCTTTAGGACATAGCTCGGTAACAGAAGAGATTTAGGAAAAAATAAGGAAAGAAATAATCTCCAATCTTCTGACTTAGTTTTCTTTGTGTGTTCTTTGGCAGGGAGAGGGACCATGAGAGCTCAAAACACTTTATCGGCTGGTTTGTATCTTATTTGAAATGCATTGGTCTTCTCAGTTCATTAAAAATACTAAATAACTACGTTGTTGCTGTCTTATTATGAAACTTGGATATATGTTGCCAAATGGGCTATTTTAAGCAAAATATTCTGTTGTAGTCTAAATGTACTATTGTTCCCCATTTGGACATGAGTCCGTAGCCACTGAAACATAAAAGCTGACAAAATGGTGTTCCTTTGTCAAAACCTTGGTGAAAGAATCAAGCAACAAAGGATAATTGTTCGTAGTTTGGACTCCTTTTTCAGTCAGTTCTTAGCCTGAAAGTCCTCTTTCTTTTTTTGGTGGTGGTGCCACATTCATTGCTGGTAGAGCTGCTCACCACCAGATCACCCACTGATCCAGCTGGAGCACGAATATATGCTCCCTTTTCTGTCAAATTACTCGCATCACGTGCTGTGGTATTTATACTGCCTCCATCTTCTGTGCCAGCTTTAGGGGGAACAGATGATACCCAGAGCAGCACAAACCCCGCTGGTACAAAATTAACTTGCTTTTGAAGAATTTTGATTCAGCAGCACTTTGCACCAGGTGGCTGCAGCACTTTTGTTCCAATACTGCCAGGCGCCAGGTCAGATTTGCAGTATTGAGTACTCGGAGCTGTGTGCCCAGAGCTTGCTCTGATCATGTCATGAGCTTTTCTTTCTCAGCAGCTCTAATCTTCCCAGTCCCTTTCAGATAGATAGCCTTCCAAAACCAACATCAAATAAACTTCCCCTGCTAGTTATGCTGATGTATGACTTTATTGGTGACGTGCATGCATTTTGGGGATAGAGAATAGTATCATTCATTGTCTGATTCCCTAGAGTACTATAATTGACGCTTACATTTATCCCAAAATGGAAGGTGGCTGTTACATTCATTTGTTCGAAAGAAAATTGGTCTCGTGCATAACAATGCAATGTTATACAAATTATATAAGAATATAATAACGACAAATTATGTAATATCTTAGCATTTGAATTTGTTATCTCAGTATGCTCTTTTTATGATGAAATAAAACCAGGTTTATTCATGAGCAGCTTACGAAAATTTTACTTCAAGTGCTCTATCAGCTAATTGTTTAGGAGCTCTTCAAGAAATTCCCTAATCATTGATCATGATGCTACAATTTATTAGCTACCTGTTGTTGATTCTGAAGTAACAGTCTTTAGTGGGCTGTTTTTGTAGAATAAATGAAGTTGATGAAGGAGGCTTAATTGTCCAGGTTTTAATGGAGATAAATACAGAAAACACACTGGAAGCTATAAGAGGAGGGTTCTTTAGGGGCCCTTTTAAAATCAGGTGCTAAAGGGTGGTGCAGATAACAAGTGATAAGTACTGTTAGCTGATAATAAAAATGGTTATTCACTGCTTTCATAGTCTCTGCTTAGTTTGATCTGGAAAGGTCTACGCTGCAAAACTGCCACTGAAACATTGCTGTGTGGTTCTCTCAGCAGAGATGTACCTGCTCTTCCTAACATTGCTCAAATTTCCACTGGCAGCACCAAAATTTCCCATTGAAGATGGCTGCACAGAGGGAGCAATTCCCAGGGGATTGATTTCCCAGTTCAGCCATACACCAGCAGGGCAAGAAAAGCCTCAGCTATGGCAGGTGCTCCTGTCAGTGATGCTGTAAGTATCTCTGGTGTTGTTCTTGCTTTCTTACTCAAGGCCCTTAACCCGGAATGTAGTGCGATTCACTGTCACTGAAAGTGCTTCTGGCAATTCATCCCCAAAGTAGGACATTTGTCACTGATGAAAGGCCCGGTGTTAGTTTTAAGCATGATTTGACTCACGGGTATTTGGTAGTGTGTTGCTCTAGTGCTCACTTTGGGGACAATGAGATGAGATTAACTCATGAATATTTGCATCTGAGGTAGTTGTTCTCATTATATTGATAATGAGTGCTTCTGGATGTAGCCAGGAGTGAACAGTTTCAAGAACTCTAGGAAGCGAGCAGGAAGAATTGAGGATGATTGCTTTCCAGAACAGCTAGCCCCTAAAACTACAAAACAGGTTATACTCTTCCCAACAGCACAGACAGCTGAGAGAGACTAAACAACATAAGTTGGAAATATTACAAAGCACAGTGAGAGCAGCCATCTTTTACATCTTTCCACCTGAAAACCAGATGGAACAGACAGTTTGCTGGGTACAAGATAGCTGAGTTCTAGCACCACCTCTTGGCTCCCACCTGTAGGTATGGGATGATTCAAGCTAAATAAATGAATAATGGGGAATCGGGAAGCTTAGCCTTTTTGGATAAAGATCATTCCATTCTTCTCTTCTTCTCGGACAGATGTTATTTCCTCAGCTAAAGGCACAAAACAAGCAATCTACCAGCCTTTCAAAGCACTGCTGGAATTTTTGCTATTTCCAGTGGAAATCTGAGCTGTGGGCGATCACCTGCATTGTTTATGTTGTGGGAGAATCAGGACTTCTGCAATCACTTATAAAATCAGTTCCTTCCTTTTCCAGTGTAAGGGCAGCAATGTCAACTGCAGATATCTTTCCTAGGAAAAGCAGGATCTCACCGGTTTTACGGATGGGTTGTATAACTGAAGTTCTCTTTTTCCTATCACAGTCACGTTACATGTTAGGATCTGTTATGGGGCTTGTTTATTTTTAATGCAGATGTCATTCACAGACAGAGCACTTCTCAATCAATCTTTGTTCAGACAGATTCACAAAAGAAAATTCTATATTATTCTATTAAAATTCTATTCTATTAAACACAAAGCCTGTCACTGGATCGCAAAGTCCCTAAGCTGCAGACCACGTCCCATCAGAGCCTCTGCGCACAGAGCTGCATGATCAGGCCCTAGTATGTGGAGCAGAGGGCAGAGAGCACCATTTGACTGAAGGCTCAATCAAATGAATGACAGATCCACGCTGTATTTGTGAAGTATGGAAGCACTGTAATAGTTGTTACTTCTTCAGCACTTAGAAAGATAGTACAGTTGAAGACACAGCTAGTTTATGGCTAGTAAATGAGGCATCTGCTAGTTCCCAAGGGAAAATGAACTCAGTATGAGTACAGTCAGGAGATACAGACTGAGACTGGCATCCTGAGTAGCAGCATCATACTGATGCTGTGCCCGGCAAACTGGAGAAAGCCAGTGCCCCATCAGAAACAGTGCTATCAAAATATCAAAATATTACTTTATTTCTCCAAAACCACCAGGAGTTATACATGCCGTGAGTTCATAACAACCTAGTTCGTTCACTGTCAGAAGAGTCAAGCCACTGGAAGATGTACTTCAGTTTAGATTCTTGAAAACATCTTAGTCTGTCTCAAGCTACATCCTAGCCATAACTGAAGGCTGAAGGATAAGTAGACTATCTGGTTTTGGTAATGAACAGAGATTGGTTATCACTAGATGTCAATGCGCGTGAAAAGACTCACCAGACGGCGACTCATCTGCAGTTGGCATCGTTCATGTCCAATTCTTAGAAGACAAAAGTCAAACTGAATAGGATCTCTGTGGTGGAAATACACGCAGACGGAAAACTTATTCCTTGTGGCTCCAGTCATAATGACAGATAGCGTGTAAAGATAGTTAAGCTACAGCATTCATTCTCTGGAGCATGAGGCGGCTCTGCCTCAAGCTCTGTGTAGTATCTCAAGCAGAATCATGCAGAAAGACAAGGTTGCACTTCAGGATGGTGTTCAAGATTTGAAATCCGGCCTTGATCCCAAACTCGGACTTTGTTTTCATTGTCTACAAAAGAAAAGTCAAATAATGCCTCGTTTTCCATCAGCTGATTTTGAGTCTGCTTGGTGTTGACTCTAATGGATTTTTGAAGGGATTATCATGTAGCTCATTTTTTTAAATGAAGACCTGTTCTGAGGGGCCAAAACTGGGATATTTACCCCTTAGATAGGTATCTAGGATGTGTTGTTTATTAGAAGTTTGTCCTCACATGTCGCTAAGCAGCTGGAGGAGGGAGGATAGTCCTGTGCCTGCGGCAAGAGACACAGTTCCCAGCTACAACAAAAAAACATATGCCACAATTCCTTCACTCTCAGAATGGATTAATACCTCCCTTCCTTGCTCCCTGAAGGACCTACTTGAGTGTTTCTTGGGTCTAGAAAGAGCTGTGCTGGAAATGTCGGTTGGTTGTGAAATGCACAATATTCCTTCTTGCTCATGTCTTTAATTTGAGCTTTGTTTGTTAATAGAAATAGCAAAAGGATCCAGAGAGAAATTCCACCTCTTAGGCACAGTCACTGTAGTAGTGAAATTGGAGGGTGTCTTGAATCACACATAGGTACCTACTGTCATTGTTCTTGCTGACATGATAAAGACATGACGGTGCAGTTCAATCACCTATTGATGTGTAGAAGCCAGTTCACTTACCGCTGCCCTTCTCTTCCAGTTCACCAGTTTCCTGTTATTGGCATCTCCTTTCCATTCCTGTTCTGCAACAGGCAGCCAGCCTCCATCACACAGCTCTGCCAAAAGCTCTGCCAAGACAAATAGGAGGAAAGTGTGTGCTTTTCAGTTTGGGGCCAAAACAAGTTTAATGACAGTCAGTGTCAAAACCTTAGATTTCAGAATGCACAATTTCATTCCCTCTGAGTCAAACCCAGTACCTTTTCCCCCTCAGGATCATCAACACAGGTAGGACAAGTGACGGACTGAGATGTACTCCCCACATTACACCCAGGGACCCTCTTCCTTCTCCTACTAGCAGAGGGAGAGGGCTTTCTCAGTCTGAAGCCTAAGAGCAATTCTGACTAAGCTCTCAGTGCTTTTGTGTCAACTCTTTTACTAGATGTGTTCCCGGGTTCCTCTGAATCCATCTCTCATGGTAGAAGCCTTGCTGAGCAGACTTCCTGCGGTGGCATCTCATGGAGGTTCAGATGAGCTGTCTGGTTGAGCCAAGGATTTTTAAAATCTTCCCTGAGCACAAGATGCTTGTAGAAAACAGAAGAGAGACAACCTCAGGGAGTTTATTATTATTCACGCTGCTGTCTTACAGCAACACCTAAAGGTCAATGGCACTCACTCTTAACACCTTAAATTTGGCTGCTCTAAAATTATTTTTCACACAGCCTTCACTAAGGGAACTGAAAAAGCCTTATAGGAACATTCCCAACCTTTGTATGCCCATATATGTGACTGCCTCAAAAGAGACACTATCAACTCAAGTATTGCTTAAAATTAGACTTTATTTACTGATCACAGTTCTGATGTTATTTTTTAAGTTTAAAAAAGGTTTGGCCCCTCTGATAGCAGCTGTCTTCTCCTGTTTGAAAGCATCCTAGGAGGAGCTGTGAACTTGTAGCTCTTAATGTCTTTGAGGCCACCCTATGCCTCTCTGCTTTAGCTGTTCACGCCTAAAATCTCATCCTTCCTCTGTCATTTAGTAAAAACTTCATCCGGATGAGCCAGGTTACGTCAGAGATGGGTGCTAAGAGCTCTTGGCATTTACCCAGATGGTTTTAGCCAAGTTGCAGTTTAACTGTCGATCCAAGGGCAGGTACAGCAGAGCACAGTGAGAGAGCGCTGAGCTACTGCGGCTCTGAACCTGTGTGCCTGCTCTTGCAAAGAAAAGAGAGGAGCCACCAGCTCTCAGCAAAACTCTTACATGAGATGCGGCATTGCATTGCTGGAGCAGCATGATGCAAGCTTGGATAGTCCAAGCATCTCTGCACCCATTACATGAGGTAGGCTTGCCCGTAACACACTCATCCTGCAGCCTTGCTTGGGTCCAGTATCCATACATGTGTCCTGGTGCTAGTTTTAGCCCAGTCTGTGGGCCTTGATTCTGGGTGGTGTTGGACTATCTCAGTACAGAATGCATTTTACTGCTAAACAAAATTAGTTATATATGGCTATTCATTAACTTCATTAAATTCAGAGGTAGTATTTGCAAAGCAGTTTGAGATCTGTTTCTTATCAAGTGGCCTGATGTCGGGCCACTGGCACCGCTGTTTCCTGGTAAAGGAGAAATCAAAATCTTACTGCCTAGGAATATTCATAGTCCGTCTTACTTGATTTTCATATCCGCTAGCCTGGAATAGAGATAGCAGATACACCTGCTTCTAAGTTTATTGGAAGCTCCTAGTTGTAGACAAACAGCTACAACACCTCCATTGCCACTCATCTTTGCTCTCCCAGCATCAGGAATTAAGAATAAAGACAGTATTTTCTTCCAGACTGAAATCTTCCTCTTTTGCTAAAAGAATAATATATGATGATGTGTGCGCGGCAATGCCATCTGTAACCCCTGTCATTACATCCATAATGATGACAAAGCAGAAGAGAGATGAAGGAAACCATCCAGTAAGTAAATTTGTTAACTATACACTTTGCAATAACAGTAACCCCCAGTGAGAATGGGAATGATTGAGAAATCTGGAAATTTTGTCCAGTGGAGACTGATCATTTCTTCCATTTACTGGCTGGCATGATTTGTATTTTTATTCTGTACTTCAATTCCTTCACTCTGTCTTTCTTCTTGGCTATATCAAAACCCAATCCAGTGCTTCCAGACACTGCAGCTCTGAATTAGAGGAACCAGACAAAAAGTCCTGCCAAATTCCTGAGAGTAAGCTGTAGTTTTGTATCAGCATTGTCTTCTCCTCATAAAAATGAAGTGTTTTCAAACAAAACTCCATTGGCCTCTGGCTTAGAGAAATGTTTGTTGATCCTGTACGTCGGAGATGCTCATGAAAAACCACCTTCATGTTCCCAGCTAATTCAATACTACTATTTACTATAATGTACTGCTTGAATTGCAGTAGCACTTAGGATTCCTAGTCACAGACTAGGGCGTCGCTGTGCTAGACACCAGGCAGACACAGAACAAAAAAGAAAGTCCCTTCCCTAAAGAATTTGCAGTCTTTGCCATGAGTATGGTCATTATAAAGATAACAATCTTTTTTTCCAAGAAACGCCTCATCTTGTTCATTATCCCTTGCAATTAGTCTCATGGGGCTCCACTTCCAGCAACACGCACCTGTTGATAAGTGCAACCTAGTCAGAGCTTAGAGCGCCTTTGATTCTTCCATTTTTTAATGAACAACAAATGGTGCATTAGAGATGTTTGCTCCTTCAAATATGCAGACATCTGAATTTCTAATTGTTTAGCATTAGTCATAACTTAAGTAGGACAGAGCAGATTCTATATATAGCCTGTTGCCCAGCCATTCAAGACAGATAGTGTGTTTGTATTTCTTCCCATATTTCCTTACTTGAAAGGAGTGAGGAGGCAGTTGCAACATCTCTAGCCTCAGGTATTCCAAAATTGTGCTGCCCCCATCTCCTTCTCCCCCAGATATTGAGATTGTTTTCAGAATCATGAGATTTTTAAAGAAGATGATATTCTCAGCTCTTCTGGTGTTTATTTGGGGGTTCTCAGCCCTGACGGTATAGCTGGGTGATGTCTTTAAGCTTGAAGGCTAAACTTTTTTTTTAGCAATAGTTGAGGTTGTAACAGGATTCCAGGAGCAGGAGTTGCCCTTGGTATCACAAACCTCCTTTAAATTGCACTGATCATTTTCCCTCACAGTTTTCATTTCTCAGTCTCATTCTCATGTTGTATATGCTCTTACATGTGAATGTATCAAGTGTCTTACATTACAATGGAAATCCTTGTTCACAACAAACACACACAGTGGATGTTTTGCCATTGGCTGAGGGTTTTGCTTTCTGCAAATTCCAACTCCAACTTTTCTCCCATTGTCTTCTCCTCCAGTGGAACAGCAGTGGGTTGGCCGCTGAAAAAACATAGCCCCAGCAATTTGCTCAGATTGCTTCTGCCTGGATGCTGGAAAATGCCACACCAGCCCAGCTGTGCTCAGATGTTTCTCTTGATTTTCATAGTGACGCCCAGATCCATCACCCCAGCAGCATGGTTTCCCCATGCTTGTGACACGGCTACAACTTTAGAGCTGAATGAACTAAATATTGCTGCTGACACTAATGGCTAATGGCAGGCCCGGTGCTGCATGTGATGAGAGCAAGGCAAGGTCCCTGGCGTCAAGCATGTGTTTGATGGGTGAAGCCATCACTGGCTCAGTGGCCCTTTCAGTTGGGATGTCCTAGCTCGACAGACATGCTCTCATCTGCTCCTGGCTTTCGGTGGATGGTTCCTCACGGGCTCCATGGAACAAGCCTGCATGCAGCCATCTGCAATATGGTCACAGCGTTGTGGGCTCCCCTCTGTGACCCTCTCTCAGCGCTGAGTAAAGGGACAGCTCTGGGCTCTAACCTCCCAGGGGCAGGGACGTGCCTGGGGAGAGGCAATGTGGGCATTCCCACCTGCCCTTCCCTGCATGCCCGCCCTGGTCTCCCCTACCTCCCCTTGGCCGGCGGCTTGGCCCGTGTGCCTGATGCCTGCTCTCCTCTGGTTCAGCATCCCTGCTCCTGCTCAGCAGAGCCCGTACCCTGCTGCCCGTACAGGTTGTGTGCGTCCTTGTCTCTGCCACTGTGAACCAGGGTGAACCTGGCGATTTCAGTGGGTTGTTCCAGATGCGTGCGAGATGCAAACCCAACCCCTTGTCCTTGGCCCGGTCTGTGCCAAAGACAGACAGATCAGATGCTCAGTTAACGAGCAAAATTTCTCTCATGGCCAAATGTACCCAGACACCAAGACAACCAGGAATACCGATTGCTTGGCGCTCTCAGGGAGTGCTTGTTTGGTGGATTTCCTTGTTGCTACCAATAATTGTGAGATTAGTTCCTCATTAACGGCATAGAGGGCTCGCACACATATCCATGCAGCCTTCTCCAGCCCTTATTCGAGAGCAAGAATAGCAACTGACAAGTCTTGTGAGGTAAATATAAAGGTCAGCTGTTGCCTCCCTGGATGAGGGCTGTCAGGAGGAGAGAGGCACAGCCCTTGCCGCCTGCACGATTGTCCCAGCCTGTGACTGCAACTTCCCTTCGCTGCTCAGGAGAAAGCGAGGCCATGAAGCCTCCAAAAGTGCTTTTTGGTGATGTTCAAGAGGGTACAGGCGCAGCTCCTTGCCGTGTTACATGCACTGGTGGGAATGCCCCCCGGGGCGTGCGGGGCTTTGGGCACAGGGAAGGTTCTTGCGGGGACAGAAGGTCCATGACTGAGATTCCTGAGTGGCGTGTGCTGGCCTCTGCTCAGCTGGGGGTCAGGCTTTGGGAGGAAAACTGTCCCTGCAAATCCACCCGTGTGTGAGCCGCTGTGAACGGCTGTGTTCTTCCCAGACACGGTGGAACCGCGAGGATATTCCCGAGGAATTTTTCCTTCTGCTGGGACCCCCAGCCCGTAAAATTCTGTCTTGTGGGCAGCCGTCTGGGATCAAGAGTATAAACATTGTCATGAATGCAAATAGTCCTCTGGTTGAGCTTATGAACTTGGTCTCGGAACATGCAAGATTCACTCCTGCCTCGTACACAAATCCTTGAGGGATACTGGATAAATCTCTTTACCATCTCATGTTGGTTTTCCCCACTGGAAAGTCTGGGAAATTAAGGTGCTTTCCTCTCTCTCTCACAGGACCGTAGGAAAATCAATTATAAGTTACAGGTGGAGATCTGATACGATGATGAGATGTACCATAGAAAATCCCTGTGACATGAGCATGTGAGTCCCATCCTGGGGTGAGGTCACTGAAAAATTGAAAGAGAAATTAAAACTGAATGGGAGAATTTTGAAGACTTCTGGGGTCAGAAGAAAGGGCAGATAGCTGAGCTCCTTGTCAGTTTTTTTCTTTGTCCTGACCTAGAAGGTACTCTTTTGTATTTAATTGATTGATTTTTATTGATTTGTGTAACTCACTTTAATTGAACTTCTCTATGATTAGTCTGGCAAATTCAGTCTGCTGAGGCATAATAGGCAAATGTATTTTGTTCTTAAAATGACTTATCACCTTCAGGTGCAGTAAGATACTGTGAATTTTTTTCTTTTTCTCTGGATTGCTCTAGAATCCATAACATCTCTGACCATCAGATTTAGACGTCTTAGTATCAGAAGTACCAAAGGGTGAAATGGAAACATAATGTGTAGATGTGCCAGTGTATGACTGCTGGCACCTCAGAGTGGGCGAGATGCACTCAGTTCACCTGAAATAGTCACAGAATGTAAGATTGCATGTTAGGGAGCTGATCCCAGGGACCGAGTAATGACGGTGATCACATTAAGTGGTTATGCGAGATGACGTGGAAGCGTTTGCTGAACACAACAGTACCAGAAATCCTTACTGCCTTCTGACAAAAGCTGGAGTGGTAATGGAATATTGCACCATGGTAGAAAGCTGATCTACATCTAGTGTGTGTTCTTCCATGTTTGCAGTTGGACATCTTCAAAAATACCTGCGGTAAGAGCCATGCCCTCAGTTTAACGTCATCACTCCTGGATTGCTGTTTTTAGAACTGCATGATCTCTCTGCTATGGTCAATCGGTGAGGAGGGGATTCTTCTTGCCTCACATTAGCTAGCTAAAAATTCAGTGTGTAGGCTAAGGTAGCTGTCTGCACTCCCTTTATAGACAAAGGAACAAGGTGAGCTTCTCCAGAAGCCTGAAGGTACTATTTTGTGACGGGATGTATCATGCTCTGGGCATGCTTTTACTTTCCATTAGCTTCAGCAGAGTAGCTGTAATTGCCTTTCAGTAGGTGCCTGAGTTTGAGATCACTAAGGCTAAAGGGCAGGTGCACCCAACCCAAGTCAGCAGAGAGAAAATGGGCCTCACTAACGCTTTTTATTTCTAGACAATGTTATTTTGTGATTCACTGCAAAAATTATATTTGTCCCCGGTGTTTGCAGAATGAGTCAAATATAAATACTTTTCGTATAAAGGGTATGCTAATCTCGAACTATATCACTAAACATAAAACTCTAACCCAGATATACCTGATATCTGCCTTGTCTCCCTCTTTCACCCCTCCGGTGAGAATCCACGGTTTCTTCTGTTGCAATCTCCTTCAGGAGTAACAGCTGAGATTTCACCCAGAAGCTAGTAACTCTTTGGAGAAAGGACTGCCGTGTTCCTGGGCAGTCAGTTCTGCATTTGAAGTGCTCAGGGAAGTACTTTTTGTTTTGTGTATCTGTGATATTTTACATTCCTCATTATCAAGACCTCCAAATGCCTCACTGTCTTCCCTGCATTTAAATTGTTGCAAGCCCTCTCACACATCACTCAGGATCTATGGGGAAAGCGGGGTAATATGACCACACTGGATTAGAAACAAGTGTGTATGAGGCACTGCAGACCCTGCTCAGAGCCAGGGGTCAGGAAAAAGGGGAGAGGAACCTGGCAGATTGTACAGCTCTTGTGAAGATCACAGGAGCTCTCCTAGCTCACTCCTGTGCTCTATTTGCTATCCCTGTAACTCTTCAAGGGATGAAACTGTCTGCCTAAAGGGACCTAAATAATATTGTAAATGATGAAAAACAGAAAATAATCTGAGCCAGTTCTCACTGGCATCAATCTTTTGGAGAGATGCAGCTCTATGTCTTATTCAGATCTCACCCACGACACTAAAAAAATGTATTTGGATCAGAATGCTGCCTTCTTTACATTTATGATCACATTATTTTAAGAGGTTTCGTGTCTTTAGAAGGTATATGAAACCTAAAAATGGAGACACTGTGATAAAACCCACCCCGGAGCACATCTGGAGGGTTTGAGTTTAATAAGTGCCTCTTGCATTTTCCATCAACTGATTGAACTTAGCTCCTGTTTCTTTGAACCTCTTGTTCTTCTCAGCGCAAGCTGTGCTGACATGCTTTAAAAGCATACAAATAGCTTCTGCTGTGACTATCTACACAATATATTCGGTTCTGTTTTCGTTGTAATACGCATTTCAGTTCATGAATGCCTGAGCTAACAGAGGTAACGCAGAGATAAATCTCTGGTATTACTGCTTGTTTTTCCATTTGTTTCTTTATGATGCACAAGATCTGACTCTTTGGCACTTCATCAACAGCATCTGAGGCTGGAGGTAGGTATAACAAAAAAAAAAGTGTATAGCATCCCTAAGGACATGCTTGGAATTGGGCTGTGGCCAACCTCATATATTATGTTGTTTGAACTTTGTTATTTTATTAAGAAAATGGATTTCAGATTCACCACTCATTTAGCATCGATAGCATACGACCACCTCCCGTGGTCTGCTGAAACTCCTCACTGTGGTGGGAGACATGCAAGTGCCTGACCCCAAGCATTTACAGTCTAGGCAGGATAAAACCAGTAGGTTTTCAGTACAATTTTCCAATTTAAAGTGAAGGACATACATGATTAATGTTGCAACCGAGGCAGTGGAGAAGCAGGACTGAGATGCAGTGGCAAAGCTGATGGGATGCATAACCTGAAGAACGCACATTACGCATGGAATGGGTGTTGGGCAGAAGTTGTTTCCGTAGGCAGCGCTACCTCCTGGAAGAGGAGATCTGAGGGTAAGCAAGCCAACTGGAGACATTGGTGGAATACGGTCTGGAGCCTGCGGGCATAATGGAGGCGGGAGAGCAGTTCAGAGGGAGCTCAGCATGGGATTAGGACACCCTGGAGGGCAGGGCCTTAGCTGAGGAGGGCAAACAGGGAAACACATGGCCATGGGGGTGAAGAGGTGGGGAAGATATTGCCTAGTTGTGTCGAGGAGGGGGAAAAAAGAAAAAAGACCGGTTGCTACCTCCACGCAAGAAGTGGGAAGACAATGCGAGGGCCAGAAGCGGGGAGTGGGAGCCGGCAGCGCAGCGGCAGGGCCGGGAGGAGCGGCAGGGGCGGCAGGGCGGGCGGGCGGAGCGGCGCCCCGGGCTGCGGTCCCCGCCCGGCCGATGCTCCGGGGCGGCGCCGGCGGCGGCACCCCCGGCCCCGGGGGAAGCTCACCGAGGGCTTTCCGCCCCCTCTCCCAGCGGCGAGGCCCCGGGCAGCCCCTGCGACCTGTCGGTGTCAGCGGTGTCGCCGGTCCCTCCCGGCACCGGCACCGGCACCTGCCCGGCCCCGCGGGGCTCGGCCGCGCTCCTGCCCGCTTTGCAGGGGGAAGCGCTGCCCCGCCCCGGGCTGGCCTCGGCCGCGGAGCAAAGACGGGATCCACGCAAAACGCGCGTCCCGCGGAGCCTCCCGCGCCGGCCGGCCGCGGCGGGGAGCTCCGGGGATGGGGGACGGACACCGCCCGGGACGGCAGCCCTGGTCCCGGGTGGGTCGGGTCCCTCCCCGCGGGCTGGTCCGCGAGTGGAAAGTTTCCCCCGGAGTGACCTCTCATAGTACGCGCCCGCTAGGAAATCTCATTCAAGTATTTTTGTCAATGGGGTGGGGGGGGGCACCCTGCTCCCCGGCCCCCGGCCCGGCTGACGTCACCGCAGAGGCGATAAATATCTGTTGATATAATTGGACGTGAGATTTGGGGTTGCGATAGCGAAACTCGGCCCATCGCCGCTCCGACGGGCCCCCATGATTTATTCAGCAGTGGATCGGGGCACGCAATCGGGCTGTCAGGAGAGCGTCAGCTTATTAGGCAAGTTCTGCGTGATTCCAGGAGAGGGTCTAAGCTATAAAAATCCCGCGCCCCGGCTCTGATTAGGACCAAATCTGATCCCAAGTTCGCCAGGAGCCGGCTCCGAGGGAGAGCGAGAGGAAGGGACGCCGGGCACCGCCGAGCCCCGCCGCCTGCCCTGCCCTGCCGCCGCCGCCGCCGCCCCAGGTAGGTGCGGGGCCGCGCCCGGGCGCGGAGCGGGCTGCGCTGCGGTGCTGGGGGCTGAGCCCGACGGGAGGCGGGGAGCTCCCCCGGCCGGGCGGGGAGCGGGGAGGCGCGGGGGAGCCGGGCGCTCGCACCCCGCGGCTACTGGGGGCAGCCGCCCCGCCGCAGGCACCCCACGCACCCTCCCACCCCCCCGGGTGGGCAAAGAGGCGCGGGGCTGCGCAGGGGCTCAGGCCGGTCCTGTCCCCGGGCTGTTCGGCGGGGGGGCGGCCGCCTCGACGGCGGGGACCGGCGGGGCCGGGGCTGGGCGCGGCGGAGCGGCGCGGTTCAGCAGTGGGGCAATGGCGGCGGGCTGCGCCCCCTCCCCGGCCCCGCGCTGCCCTCCCCGCCGCCGCGGCTCGGCTGTGTAACCCCCACCCCCCCCGCCACCCCCGTCTGTCCCCGCAGGTTTGGGCCCCGACCATGAAGATCCCGCTGTTGGTCTCCACGGGAATCCTGCTGGTCGCCCTCCTGCCCTGCCAGGAGTGCAGGGCCCTCAGCAAGAGCCCGGCAGCCGCCCACGGGGCTCTGCACCCGCCGGATTTCTTCCAGCAGCAGCAGCAGCAGCAAACTCTGCCCGTCCTGCTCCGCATGGGAGAAGAGTATTTCCTGCGCCTGGGCAACCTCAACAAGAGACCGGTTGGCTCTTTCTCCGCCTCCTCCGGCAGCAGCGGCCACCTACAGCCCGCAGCCGCCGCCAGCAACTTTTTCCGGGCGGCGGTGCAACAGCTGCCGCCGCTGCCCGAGCGCTCGGCGGGGAGCCCCGCGGAGGGCGACGCCGAGGGCGAGGCGGTGGAGAGGGAGAAGCGATCCGAGGAGCCCCCCATTTCTCTGGATCTGACTTTCCACCTCCTGCGAGAAGTCTTGGAGATGGCCCGAGCCGAGCAGTTAGCGCAGCAAGCTCACAGCAACAGGAAACTGATGGAGATAATCGGGAAATGAAGCGGCCCCTCCCCGCCTTGCCAAAGAGATTCCGCAGTTAGCACAAGAATAATTACACCGTCCGATGTACCATAGTGCTGCTCTGATGTCATCTCTTTATTTTTATATAGCTTTAAACCTAGAAGGGTGTACTCCGAACAGCCTCTGTCCCTTGACTAGCATGCACAACCGTGTACCAAGTGCAGAAACACGAGTGTCGTCCGTAACCTCCCCTACCTTTATTTATTTCTCCATTTCCCAGTTATTCTAGTGCCATCGCTACGTAGGGATGTGTGAGCATTGGAAGCAATGGTGCCAAGAAGACAGGTAACTTTTCTGCTGGGGGCAGGGAGGTGGGAGGGGGAATCTCTGTAAGCTACTTTAAAGCCACTTTTTTCCTGTAAACATTTTCACAATAAAACATCTTTTCAGCGCTCGGTCGATTTTGTTGTGTAAGAGAATGTTTAATATTTATATTTTTAATAAAAGCTGCAAAGTAACCATGGCTTGATAGACTTTCTTGCCTAGACGCCTGAGGGCTGCTCCCCCTCCCTCAGCGCTTACCGGGGCGGGGGGGGGGCACCCCCGGCCGCGGACACCCAGAGCCGCCGGGACCCCTGAGTCACCCCGGGGGATGTTTTTCCCCTCCCCGCCTCGTCTTTTTCCCCTCCCGGCCCCGGGGACCCCCCTCCCGTCCCTGCGGGCTCTCCCGGAGGTGCACCCCGACTTCTTTTGTCTTTTCTTTCTGGCTCTGCTCGTCCTCCCCGCACCCCAAAAAGGGCAGCCCCTTCGGCTGCCCCCGGCCCGGCAGCGGTGGCCAAGCCGGGTTCCTCCCAGGTGGTGGTGCCTGGGGAGAAACTTCCCGGGAGGAACTGGGGGGAAATCCTCCAGGACGAGTGGGAGAAAATAGGAAATCCCTCACCCCAATCCACATCCCAGGGAAAAGCTGCTCCAGCAGCCACAGGCGATGCCGTGGCGGTACTGGTGCGGAGCGGCGGTGGCTCTGGGCTGAGTCTCAAAGCTTTGTGCAGACCTCACCTGCGCAGCCCTCCGAAACTTCTCCAGCAGGAGTGTTTTCCAGGGGAAACAGAGACAAGTGAGGGTTGATGTGACAGCCCTGCAGCGAGGGCTGGCCAGGAGAGGGGCTGACGCCTCGCAGCCTGCTAACCAGGCACTGTGCTGCCCGCTCACCCGTCCTGCTGGCGCGCGGCACAGCCCCGTGGCCTGGCACGGGCCCCTGCCAAAACAGTGTGCTTAGGGCCTGGCTCCAGGATCCTGGAAAGATCCACACTTAACCCTAGCGCAGAGCTCGACACCTGGTCCCCCATGGCACCGAGCACTCCCGGCAACCTGCCAATCTCTCTTAAACACTGCTGAGTGCTGACACCCTGTCCCCAGTGACAAAACTTGCAGAGTGTCACCTTCGGTACATCTTGCAGAGCTTCTTTTAAGACACAAATTTGATTTCATTAGGCAGCCCCACGTCTGCCACACGTACAGAAGAGGACATTTGGCATTTGCGTTTTCTACAGCACACCGTGGGGCCTTCAAATTAAACCTTGAATTATTATCTGTGACTGCCTCACTGCATCCTGGTTTCATGCAAGAACATGCCCCTTTTCCTACACACACGGGCGACTGAGAACACATAGACACAGATTATGGCTGGAGAGAGGCGGCCAGCGCTCTAGCATCTGCCCTACACGCTCAGAGCTGTGTCTCGCATCCAAGCGCAGGGGGTGACCAGTGCTTTCGGCATGTGCATCTTCCTCCTCCCTGCCACGGGGCACCTTCCCTACAGATAATCTGTTGTGGCTTAGCAGGAAGGGCAAGGGCAAAGGAAGGAATGGCAGCTTCCCTCTCCCCTCCCGTGTTCAGCCTCTGCAGCCGGGGAGGCACCAGTACCGTGGGGACTACGAGTGGCTGCAGGGAGGTGCTTAGACACAGCCCCGACTTGGGGGTGCCACGGGCGTGATGGTGTCACTGAAGTCACCAGCACTGACAAGCTGAGACGCAGGAGGGTACTGAGGAGAAACACTGTGTTGGCAGAGGATGCTACTAGTGACTATCTTACCAGCATTTTAGCTAACAACATTGGTGAAGCATTTACACCTACACGGGGACATGCCAAAAAGTGAATAACAAAACATTAGCGGTGCTCAGCCTACAGCTGTAGTGATGCTATTTTCCCCTTGGAAACAAGAAATTATTGGAAAACACTCTGACTACGATACAGTATAGCAATTTGTCCCCATGCTCCCATCCCTTTTAGGACTCTGTCATCTCAAGGGCTGGGTACGATATGGAGGTCAACTGAGTTCCTGGGAATGAAACCTGCTTGGATGTCCCTTTCCAGGCCAGTTTCTTTGTTGACTGCAGCCAGGCTGCCTGTGCTCGCGGTCCCTCCGAGGAGAAGCACACCAGAAGCCAGCCGGAGTGAGTCATCATTCATTCAGTGAGTTCAACCAGGAGAAGGAGAAGACATGACGAGCCGGCTCGTCACCCCTCTCATTGCTCACAGGAGTTTCCTCCACTCGTCCTTGAGGGGAGAGTTCAGAACCAGTCTGTAAAGGAAGGAAAGGTTGACAAATGGAAGAGGAAAAGACGAATCTCATTAAAATCCTTAAGACTTCACAACACGCAGAAAACCAGAACAAAGTGGGAAAGAGGGGAAAAGGCAGGGAGCATGAACATTTGGGGAGGCCAGCCAGACTTCTAACGCCAGAGAAGTCGGAGGGACTTTTGCCACGGACAGCGACAGAGGCAGGATTATGCTGGGTGAGCGTGTTGCACCTGTGCAAAGGGCTTAGTCCTGAGTTGGACCTTTGGAATATCACCGAAGGTGATAACTGCCTGTTTAGAAGTGATCCTGAGCCAGCTTGGCTTGTGTAGCTGGGCCTCCAGATTGATGTGGACCGAAGCCAAAAGTTATTGTCAGTGCATTGCCACTCAAAATGATACTTGTTCTGCTGTCAGGAAATCTTCCTTGGATGTGGTTTTTCTTTTTCTTTAAAATCTTTTGATATTTATTTGACTTCAATTTCACTCAGCCCAAGAACAGGAAATAAATAATACAGAGATACAAGCTTCTGCTTATATCCCAGGCCAAATTTTGCTTTTGTTTGCACAGGTATCCTACGCTTACAGTAAAAAGAGGAATCTGGACATGATATGCTGTAGCTGCTAATCACAGGAATTATTACTATTTTTTAAATTAGCTGAATATTTAACAGGCCAGTATGATATGCAGAAATATTTTTACTAGTTCCGGTGTTTTCAGATCCCTTTGGTAAAGAATGAAGACCAGCTTTGTGACAGTATCAGAAATCCTATTAAAGATAAAATATACAAAAATGGGTGATTTGGTAGCTAAGGGATGCCTTGTGTCTTCACCATTAAAATCACAATTTAACGTGCAATATGCAGGATTTTTTTCCCCTCTATATTCCTAGATATGCACATACATTATTGTACATTATTAAAATAGCCAATGCTGCCAGCCTTCTCTGTGCAGGGTTTCACCTTACTTTGGGAACTTCAGCGTGATCTCAGGAGAACTATTTGATGTCAAGATGCTACTTGATAGAGGGAAAATGACAAAGCATGAAAATGACAAAGTTCTCTGAACTTTAACACATCCCAATCATTTATAATACTGTCCTAAAATGGAAAGTTACCAAAGCAGTGATGCTAACAGACATATCCAGGAACAAACAATGAAGCAGGGACGCTTGTGAGGAACTGAAGCATGGGATGGATGATTTTCCTAAGCATTTTTGTAAGTGCTTAAAGTTAAAGTGTACCACAGGAATTAGTAAGAACTAATGGCACGCTAAGTATAAATTGGCTACTGGGCTTCATTCCAGTTACTACCTATTTGAGTGTCGTGACACCAACAGACAAGACAGCATGGAGGTATGAAAAAAGTAGCTCCTTATTTCTTTATTTATATCTAATTGGAGTTCATAGCTCCTTTTTTAGATACAGACCCTCAGTTGCTCTAGACTGGAACAGCCCTACTTGTTCCAATGACATACTATCTGAGAATCTGCTTTAATATTTGAAATGTGGACTAATCGTTGACTTAGATTCATATTTTCAATGGCCCTCACTGCTACTCACTGCAAAATACAGGGCTCAGAAAGGATTTTTATGGACAAGGATCTTGCAGAAGAATATAGCTTTCGCTTCCTAACTTTATCATGTACATTAATGAGAGCACAAGCATGGTGCAAAATCTGGGAGAAACACCTGCCTACTTCAATACACAAGTCCATTTTCAGCACTGCTGGTGAGAAGGGTCGTCTCCCAGGCTTATGCAAAAGTATTGTAAAGAATTGGGCCCACAGGGCCAGATCTTCAGCTGAAACGGCACATAGCTAATTAAGTTCTGATTATAGAAGATCTGCCTCTCAGCCCAGGAAAGTGCTGAATGCAAATCTTTCAGCTGAAATGTTCCAGCCCCGATTACAAAAGTCAGGTATCAGCAGTAAATACGTGGCTAGACTTTCTGAGTCGTAAGGGATCCTGTGCTTTCTTGATCTTGGTGCATGGAGGCGCGTAGGTGGTTTATTAGTCCTCTGTGATGTTGAAAATTCTGGCTTTTATTTTTGGAAGGACAGCTGGAGTGCCTGGACTAGCTAAAAGTCATTTTGAAATTGGTTGTGCAATTTTGTGCACTGAGCCCTCAGCAGTGTGTGTAAGCAGGCATGGGACAGCCCTCCTCACTTCTCCTCACCCTGCAAAGGAATAGGACTGGCAAGAGGTTTAAAAAAATAATTATTTCCTGTATTTTTATCCTTTTTTACTTAAAACCACACTGGCACCTTGTCATTTCTCTTCCTGTGCAAGATGGGCTTCCTTTAGCACTTCCACTTACTATTTCAACCAGCCTGTATCCAGGCATATACATTAAACTAAGCTTTAATTTGAAGAAAAGAACTATCTATGGACTGAAAGTTAAGTAGCTTGTTTCATAGGATTTGGACCTAACATTTTAGAAACATAAAGCACAATGTAATGACTGAGACTGGCCTGGTGACTGCATTACCTTGTTAACCAACATTAGCTTGTTAACCAAATGCTGGTACTGCATTTCAAACAAAACAATCTTTGTCTACATCCCTGCCAAAACTGTATTTCATAATGTGTTCACTCCTTCATATTCTGCTGTGATGACATCTTCCTGTGTCAGCAAAACAATGTTGGAGCTCCAACGTATTCCCACTGGGTTTGGCTGGATGAAGCATTTAGTCCCTGCACCTCACTGGACTCAGCAGGCTGCCAGTCTGCAATACCTCCGTGTGCCTTTCCAAGAGCAATCATTTGCCATCACACCCAGGGGGAGTGAAGCAAGCACAAAACTGAAAATAGGGCCATTCCTTGGCTTTTAAACTTGTGTTTTCACACTTGTGACACTTTAGTATTTGTGCTCTGAGTCATACAGCGACTGAGGTACGCTATCCTCATGTGAGGCAAGAGATCATCAAAAGGTGCCAGGAGCAACTCTGTCCACGTTATTAAGTCTGTTCCCCTCTTCCAACAGCAGCCCACACAACTCAGAGTTATACAGGGTGCTGGGATTGTCTGAGACAAAGATTTCAGCTGTAGATTTTTAGAGAAAACAACTGTTTTGAACCAGGAGGTGATTCTGAAAGGTAGGAAGCAGAAGTGGGTCCCCTCAGTGCCAATGGCATTTGGGCATCCGACCCCTCTGTAGATGCTTGCAATCTCATCCCAGATTACCTTGCTCTCCCTGTTACCACAGCCCTACTCTGCTGCCAGAGAAAAGCTTTCTGCTGAGCATGGCACAGCCCTTGCCACATGCCTTTCAGACGGTTCAGATTCAACACTTCATTGTGTCTGTTCATTGCTATTAGGTAACTGTTGTTAAGCTTCTACCCAAGCTTTATCTTAGTCTTGGAGATCTCATGGGTAGGGCTTGTTTTTTCACATTACCTAGAATAACAAGTCCCAACCCTTGATTTGGGTCCCTAACAGTAATAAGGAATAACTAAAGTGTTTACCTCAGATTACATTAATCACATTAGGCCAATGCTGAGAGAGTGCTGAATATTTACACTTTGATTTATATTTTCCCCTGTGGTGTCGAGTGATATCAGATGATGCTTTCAATAAGCACCAGGAATTTTCACCAGGCCAGCTCATGAAGTGGGGAGGGAAGCACACCCTGCATGACTGATGGTTGGATTTGTTTTTCCCATAAGCAAAGTCCAGGCTGGAGTTTACATGCCTTCGGAGGTGCTGAGCAACCACAACTCCCACTGAGCAGCTATTCAGCACTCCTCAACATCTGAAATACTAGAACTTGCATGAATAAACAGTATAAGGATCTCAGTGTTTAACCTGATGAGTCGTATTGAAGTTGCAGGCATTCAGCATCTTTCAGCGTTTGCTTCCTTTAGCAGACCACTACTTAAATCTGTATAAGGTTCTTGTAAAGGGTGTGGAGGGGAGGAAAGGGGTGAGTGGGATGGCTTTGTCATAATGTTTTCCTTTATTAGGGCCCAGCAGTTATCCTATTTATGCTGGGGAAAATAGGCAGTCTAGGCCTTCCAGATATTTGAAACACAACGAAGTCCACCCACTGTTTTCTGCTTTACCACCACTAATCTCCATAGCCTTTACGTACAAAGACTGGGAACCATGTTACCAAACTTCGGTCATCCAGAAAGAAGAGATCCACTCAAGCAAACTGCATTCATCCCCTCTAATGGGAGTGATGAGAGAAAGGCACCACCAGAGGGTGATTTGTCCCATCCTAAAAGAAGTGTCTATAGGGTGGATTGCCCTCTGGAGGTACCCGTTTCTCTCTGTTGACTCTAGAGACACTCTTGGTGACTGGGTTAGACTGAATTTGGCTTTTAAGTAATTACACAAGAAAGATTCCAGTCAAATACTTCAGAATATCAGAAAACTGCTTGATAGGAATTGAGAACTTTGACTGCACTATTACTTTTTACAATATCAGTAACTCTTAAATTTAGAATCATAGAGGAATCATAGAATCGTTAAGGTTGGAAAGGACCTCCGAGATCATCGAGCCCAACCTGTTAACCTAACTGCCTGGTCCACCTCTAAACCATGTCCCTAAGCACCACAAAAGTGGAAAAGAAAGGTGAAGGGTGTTCATAGTCTTCTTCAGTTTGGTTTTTGTTTTGGCTATTTTTTGCTTATTTTTGATGACTTCTAGTAAGGTAGAATCTGGAGAAACCATTGATATAATGGCCCTCTCAGAGGTTATATCACACCAACTTGCAAGGAGATGTGAGAAATACAAGAAATGAGGGCTGAAATGGTTGTTTCCTCCAGGGCTGTAGATCACCCACCAGTATATTTTATCCAGATTGAGCAAGACTAAATGATCACAATTTTTTGTAATTAATCAGAAAACAAAAATTGTTGCTGGTTTTATACCGGCCACAGGAGAATAGATTATGCCTTTGTTGGCAAAGCAAAAATGACCTCCTCACATTTTTTGAACAAATATGGCTCTACCTAGTGAATTAGTAGTAGTTGAACACTTTGTGTCACCTAAGTATGTTATTTCTGACCTAGTGCTGAGTTCTCCAAAACTGTATTTACTATCTTGTGGAATCATGGTCTCGGTTTTGACTGAATGAATGAGAAAGGTCTGGATTTACAGTGAAATAAGTGAGAAAAGAATGCATGTGGTTTACTAGAAGTCAGTATGCTCTAGGAAAGGGGGTTATCTCTTACAATGATGCACATGGATGCACTGGTTGGTTATAAATAGCCCTCTTGTGCGGCTATATGAATGTTTTCTGGAGCAACAATGCTAACCAAAGCAGGTCCTGCCCTTTGGCTCCCCATCCACCTATTCCCGCTTTGCCTCTGTGGTTCACTGTCCATTTGCATTCCTGCAGCTGTTTGCAGGGCTGTGCTAAGAATGGGAATGTCACTGGAATGACATCAATTTTTTGTTGTTTTTTTGAGGTGAAGCAAGATATTTTTAAACCTGGACCATTTGACTGATTTGATTCCAACACAGCCCAACAAACAGCTGCCTCAGCACAAATGCCATGTGACTGGTGGCATCTGGGCAGGACTAAGAAGCAGGGCCATTTGGCAAGAAGCTCCTAAAGCACCTTTGCTGCCAGAGAAAAAATGGATCTACACCCTTAGAGGCATGTGAATGACCCAATGCCTTCGCTGCCTCCTCTTGATCCAGCACAAGAGCAAGAGTGTGAATTTGTTAGAAAATGTAGGTTTGGAGAGAGAAGCAGTGAAAATACAAGCTTCTTGCTTCTACAGTTTCTGTAGCCTCAGAAAGTGAGTGAAAAATTAAAGTTAATTCCCATATTTTAGCTGGCTTGTTTAGAAACAACCCCCAGTGTTGACAAGAACAGGCATGATTAAAAAATGCTAGCTGGTCGCAAAGCCATCACAGAATTTGTAGGCTATGTTTGTCTGCCTCAAATGTCAAGTGTTACACTTCTGGCACTCGACACTTCCAGGCAGCAGAAACAAAGGGAGCACAACAGGCTATTTTTAAATAGTTTAAACTTTAGTTCAAGCATTTTGTTTTCATATTTTTATGCAGTCTAGGTCCTTCAGCATAACACCTGGCAGCTGTCACATATACCGCAACAGTATTGTTTTAAGCTAAGAGGCTGCTTATTTTGTATGGATCTTTTCTTTTTATTAGTGGGAACCAACAGAATATTCTCTGAAATAATTGCTACAATTACCTGCCACGGAAATACATATGGTGGCAGACAAAATAATATGCAAAGACAAGCTCCATCAGTCACAGTACTAGATATGACACTCTCTTAATAGTGTTCAGTAATGAATTTTAAAAGTCCATTTGGAGGAAATGCCTTTCTTCAATAGATTTTCATTACATTGCAATTAACATTATGTGGTTAACGTCTAACGCAATGTCTCTTACATAATGACCTTAAAGAGACCAAATATAGTTCAGAAGATAACAGATCAGCTAGCTTATTTTGGTATAGGATCTGCACATCTCCCATGGGATCCAAAGGTCCAGACACTCGAACCAGTGGTGGAAACAGTTTTAGAGAATGGTGCCAGAGAGCAGCTTTCTTCTGTTACTTGGGACAAAGGAAATACAATTCCCTTATTTATGTCACCTATCTTTTCCATGGCTCAAATGAAAAAGTCAGAAGTAAGATACTTGTTTAATATTTCGCCCATTGCTGCATCTCACTGGCATTACTTTTTGTTGAGAGTGATTAACTACAGATTTGCATAAAACCTAGTCCTGCCACTGTCCAGGAAAATGAAGGAAACCCAAGAAGAGAGTCTTACAAACACGTGAATGTTAAGGCTGCATGATCAGAACAGTCTTTCCTGGATCTATCCACACATCATTCTTTGTTCCTCTCAGAGTGAAGTTTTTGAGGACCTCCTGATCAATGAACCATCTATCACTTCTGCTCCCTTCCAGCCCTGCTGGAGAACTGTCTAGCAAAGGAAGGATCATCCTGAGAGTGTGAAGAAGTAAGTGGTATGCACTGGCCACCAGTGCCAGAAAGCTACTCATGGCTACCAGTTCTCCCCTCTTCCCTCTAATTCTGCTTCATCGTACAAGTCGATCAACAAGTTAAACATGAGGTAAAGACCTTCCAAGAACTTCTCTGTGGCAGTAACCCATCTAGTCCATGTCAGAGAAACTTCGCTATTAGCTTTCAGAGAGAAGTAGCAAACCTAGTAATGGTTTAACGTCATGTTTGCCTCTGTCATGTAGTCTTCCCTTTGAGTAATACGGAGTGTTATAAATGAAAGCGTTTTCTTTCTCTGCAAATGGTATTTTTGCAAATCCAATGAATGAGACAGAGTGCCAGTTCAGACTGTGACTCACCCCAGAGCTCCATTCACAGGATCAGATAGTGGAGCCAGCATAGCTGGGAGGTGTGTAGACACATACCATGTTTTGGAGGTTGGAGCACTGCTCACGTCTGAGTGACTGACTTAGCTGGGCTGTTGTAAGTATGCAGGGGGTGGTATATGCGAGCTGTGGACACAGCACAGCTTCTCTGAGAGACAAAAGCACACTGATGGAGATGCAGGAAGAAAAGCTGGAATGTCAGCTAAAGCAACCATTCTTCAAAGCCACGACATAACAGAAAAAAGAAAGTCTTGGCCACAGTTAAAACATTTTTTCCCTCATCACCTGCTGCTGCTGCCCCTTTTCCTTTGTTTGCTCATTTTTCCATGTCTTCAGTTGACTGAATCTTCTCCTAACCACGACCACAGAAACTGAAGCTGGTAGCCAAGGAGTGACTCTACTCTAACAATAATACATTGCTCAGTGAGCAGCACCGTGACTTCCTGGACAGACAGCTGTTGTATCACGTCTACACATTGTAATCTCTGCTCACCCATTAGCAATGCTGGCTTGCTTGCACAGCACTCAGCCAGCTGATGAGCAAATATTAAATCAAGTTTCCTGCTGCCCATCTTGCACTGTTCCCAGGTGAAGTCCAAGGAAGCTGTGATAAATACTGCTCTTAAAGTCCCTGATTCAATCACAGTTATTGACCAGGTTTTTACAGAATATAGAGCACAGATCACAGGCAACTGACCCCAGAGACAAGCTTGGAACTGACCTGCATCTGGGTGGACACCAATTTCATTTTTTAAAAAAAGGAATCTATTTATTTTATAAAATTAAATTACGAAATTGTGCATAATTATAAAAATGAATGCATTTAAAAAAATAAATCTAGTGCCAGATGTTGAAAAGCCTCACCAGCACTGATGGGGGCAACAACAGCTACCTTTCCTCAGTAAGGCATTTTGTAATAGAGCAAGTCATACAGCAAGTGTTTCATCATGAAAAATAGCCACTTCTTCTGTGTGCAGAAGTGCTGAGCCAGGAGTGCTCTGAGAGACTGGGTCTGTATTTCAATCACCACCTTTGGTGGTTGAGATAGACTCAGGCAGATTTTATAGAGTGCTCTCTAAATTAAAAAGAGCAATGAGAAATTCAGATCACTTATTCTCCGGGACTGTGAGATCCTCATTCTCTGCTCAGTCAAAGGTGTGACATCTATGTTGGCTGTCTGCATCATGGTTTGAACATCACAGCACCTATCTGTCTCCATTGGCCGGTAGCCTGGGATAACAGGTTTTCTGAATTAGTCACTCGTCTCTTACTTAGTGACCTGGAGATTATTGTAAAGATGTTAGGAATATGTATCAACTGAGAAGGGATCTAAGAGTGAATCAACGCTGTTTGATATGTCCCTCTCCTTTTTTTTTTCTGTTTAATTTTGGCTGTACATGCAGCCCCCAACCTGTACCTGCATTTCAGATGCCGGGTAGGCGGGCACCGAATCCTGCAGGGTGCTGCGGTCCAGCCCCTTGCCTGCTCACAAGTCAGGAAAGCCTAGAAGTGGCACAATACAATATCCAAAGGACTCAGCCCCAGTTTACTAATTACTGCCAGTGGGATTTCAATCACATAGGCTGGTATTTAAATATTGATCCATCTCTAATGATTACAGGATTACAAACGCTGCTTTCCGTAGATGAGTGTACAGCTACACTGAAAGCCTGAACTGTCTCAAGGCAATAGGATGACAACTAACCAAGTATTTTACAAACAGATGGCTTGTGTTGTTGTGACATAAATCTACTGTAATGTGATGTAAACCAGCAAGAGTTCATCCATGATTAAGAAATATTTTTTGTTTACACTCTATTTTCCTTTCCGAACGCCCTAACAATGAGCAAAACGAGCGATGCTTGGAGGAGGAGGTCGAGTGGAGGTAGGATTCAGTATTTAAATGAGCTAGTTGCAGAAAAACAACATCTAGGTGAGCCTGGCTTTGTATTAATTTGAGCAGGAGAAATAATTTTGTCCACGCTGTCATTGTGGAGGTCCTTTTGCTAGTAATGGATTGAAATAAATGAAACACACATAAATCAGATGGTATCTATGACTCACCAGACAAATCACAGAGCAGACTATTCGAGGTAAAACTTCAGGTGAAGTATTTGCCACTCATATTAATTATGAGAAACTGTTGTCTGAAAGCTGGTCGTAATGCAGTGCCCTCACGACTCATCACTGCTGCCTCTGAATCACTCAGATAATTCTCAGAAGCAAGGTAGAGAGAGGTGTTAAAAGAGGAACAATCAAGACTTTCCTGATTTTCTCTGCATGTATTTGCTAAACTGAGGGGAAAAAAATCTCACCTGAACCACAAAGTCAAGATGCAAAATGGAAATTTACAGGCAGAATTTGCCATCAACTAAACATCAGCCTGAGTGGCCTCAGACCCTGCCGCTATAACTGACTCCCAACTCACTAAGTCCAATTACAGAGAAGCACAGGCAGAATTTTTTGACCATTAACTGAGATTCTTGCATCTAGAATTTGCCCTGTATTTCAGCTACAGGCTGAACACTTTTTTTTTTCCTGAGTGAAATTTAAGAGATGTTGAGGAAGAAGCTTCAAACAGAATTTAATTTGGGGTTGCATACTAGCTGATTCATGGGTCTCCTACAAAAGGCTCAGCTTCACGGAGGATAGATGACCCATTTTTCTTTCTGTCAAAATTTGCAGATTTTTTTATCTGAACATAAATAAACCCATCCAGTTTTCTACCAAAGAAAAGATATAGTACAAGTATATCCAGACATAGATGGTAAATATCAAGTTGACTTTTGCTCTCCAAATTCCCAGATCTTTCATTAGCACTAAACACAGGAGTTGCAGGGAGCAGAGAGCCTTCAGAGCAGCAGCTGGCTTTCTGAGAGAGAGCTGCCTGCGCTGCGCCTGCTGCTGATGCTAGCAAGCTTCTTGTCCCGCTCAGGGGGCAAACTGTGGGAAGGCCGTGTCAGGTGGGCGGGAGGGGAGGGAGACCCTCGCTAAGCATCGTTCCCACAAGATCCAGCCTTGCGAGACTCCCTTCTCTCAAGCAAGCAATCCCCTCTCTTGGAGTAGCTGGCTTGAAGACGGGGACTTAGCTTCCTTACCTGAGCAGATTGGCAAGACTGAGTTTCCAATTCGGAGAAGAGAAAGGCAATTATTGTTTGCGTACCACCTCCACGCTCGTGCAATCATTCCAGAGCAGCACTGCGCTAAAAAGTGGGACTGTACCTTTTATAGAGTGATGGAAAAGCAGAGGTACATGGACAACGAGCACAGTGTGATCTCTCTCGGGCTTATTTTCATTTTAAATGATCTTATTTTGTCCGTGTTGTCTGCATATTGACATGACAACCAATCGGCTAAAACTTGGCTAAGTACTGACCTCTCTGACATGTGATTTAAAGCTGTCTCATGGAAAAATATTTGAAGGATCACGAGCTGAAATTCAAGTATTCAGCAGCAGGGCAAAGAGAACTACAGTACATGAATACAGAGAGGACTGTCCCTATGGTAATTCTGGCAGGTGGCATAAGGTTGCAAGCAAGTAATAGAAAATTTAAAAACTAATGAAACAAGATTAACATAGGTCACTCCATTAGTATTTCTCCTCCCAAACAGCTCAGTCCTGATTATATTTTATATCCTCATGGAATTAAAGCACTGTACTTACTGGCAGCAAAGGGAAATTAGATCAGAATACTGTTTGTGGATGATTAACTTGCCTTTCCTTTCAAACTAAATGTATGCGCTTCAGTCCTTTGGAGCCACAGACAGCACTTCTCTGACAGGGAATTTGAGGAACAGAATATAAGGTCCAGTACTTCATCTTAGGTGAAATAAACTGGATAATCAGAGACTCAGGTGAATACAGGACTTTCATAAACTCTCACAAATGTATATGGTGTTGTTGCATGAGAGATGTTACCTACAAAAATCTGATTAGTGGGAAAAACTTAACAAACTTTTCATTATGCATCCATTGCCCTTTGTATTTTAACCAGACTGAAATAATTTGAGCAGATGTAAGATATTTTGTGATCTGCCTTCTTCCAGTGGCAACACAAGAAGGTTTTATTATAAAATAATCATCACTGCTCTTTTTTGGAATTCCTCTATTACAAAGCAAGGGATAGACTGCTTCTGAATGTGAAGACATTTTTAAGGACTACACATTTCTGGAAAGTGGTTTTACTGTTCTTGATATGCATGGCTTTCTCTAGCTATCAGAGGGATATTCCCTATCACAAGGGAATTAAAAAGCAGAACTTAGGGCCAGCTTTTCACATTTGGTTGCCTAAAGCTGGGCAGCAAGAAGGGCTTACAGACCTGGCTTGATAACTGTGAGTATTGAGCATTTGCACTGTTAGAAGTGACAGATGTTCAGCACTCCTGAAAACTAATCTTACTACTAAGGATGACTGAATGCATATTTAGAAGTCAGATTTCCAAGAGACTGAAGGACCATATACCCCTTCAGGTGCTCCAGTCCAACAGTTAGATGCCACGAGCGTTTACAAACATACACACCGTTCTTCACACGCCTAAAGCTCCACGCCTATATGCCTTGGTAGCATCCTCCACATATAAAGAGCACAAAACACATGCCTGAGTCCTGAAATGCCAAATGGGTGAATGAGTTTCTGAAGTCTAATGCACAAAATATGTATTCTTCTTCCTAGCTCACTCAGCGTGTCTTCCGAGACCAAACACAAGAAGACAAGACTTGGTGAAGGCTTGCTTCACCTCCTTCTGTAACTCATCACACAGTCTGTCTCTAACCTCTCTAAGTTTTTGTTTTGGATCCAAGATCCGTTTCTCCCATGCACTGGAAAGGGCTGCTTGCTAATGTCTATATGTCACCCTCCACTAATACATTACTCGCCATGGTGGCAAGGCAGCTCATTGATGCTATTCCCGTGCCCTGTGTTTTAATCACTCACTCCCAGTTGTCATCCACAGAGGCTGAGATTCACTTCAAAAGCATCCCCCCCCCCCAACTTTAGATGCTGAGGCACCTGGGTTAAGAGCGATGTCGCCTTACACACAGCAGGCAGATGTGAAGATGTGCCAAGTGAGAACCAGCAGCAGCTGGTGAACTGTCTCTCGCTGGAGATGCCTCCTGTCCTCCATCAGCCGCAGAAGCAGCCTGTGATGACTATACTTCTGACTTAGGCACTCCCTGAAGCGGGACACGGCTCTCTAGTGCAGAGTTATCTATTTTGTTCATGCTGAATCATCTCCTTCCGTCCCTTCTTAGATCAAGCAATCTGTACACCTGTGGGCTGCACCTCCTGTTGCCATATCCCTGCTGATACACCCTCCTGCACTCTGGAGGAAATTTCTTGATGCATCGATACAATTTCTTACAGTGCAGTGGCCTTTAAATAAAGTAAATTTTGGGAATTAATAGGTGGAACTGCTGTCTTTTTGCGACTGAAAAAGAAGGAAATCCCTATCAGTGCATTCTATTAAAATAGCCTGAAAATAAATTATATGCTGCTTTTAGGATGACAGTCATGCAGATTTATATTATTATTATAAATTATTATCACAGTTATTTCAAATAATTTTGTTATTTGGCTTTCAGGGGCTTATGATATAAAAAGAAAAAAGGGCAGTGACCTGATATCTCACATGAAAGATAAAGACACATGAACTGACTAAACAGCCACCTCACTACAAATGGAGAAAATAATTTTTATGCGAATAAGAGTCTGAGACCAAAATGCTTTTCTCCCTCACCTCCTTTCTATTTCGTGATTAAATAAATCATAAAGCTGTCACTAGAGACCACATAGAAAGAGGTCTCAAATGGTAGAAATGAGAGCTTTCTCCATTTGTCTATTTTTAATTTCAAAAGGTATTTTGAATTAAAAAAGAAAGAGAGGGGAAAAAAGAGCATAATGCTACTTGCATGCCTGATTACCCAGAAGTACAAACAAGCTCTATGTCCTCTTGTAATAATACAATGAATTTTCAAAACCAAACACAAATAAATGAAAATTAAACTATGATCTGTAAATTTAATTGAGATTCACAGTGTCCGATGCTTTTCAAATTCAAATTGCCATCAGACAGTGCATCTTTTTGCATAACTTACGCAGCTAAAGCGCAGGTGTAGCTTCTCCCCTCTCCCTTTTTTTTTATGGAGAGATATACCAGTCATAGTGCTGGAATTTTTGCACATAAAAGCTGAATAATAAAGTGTCGTTTTTCATAGATGCACCATATCATGTTGTACAATGCTTAGAGCGCAGTACAGAAAGTGAGCAGGGAAAAACAAACATTTTTGTGTTGAAGAATAGACCAAAATTGAATTTGTCTTTCATTAGGGCAAATACCCAAAGGTAACTACAGTTGTTTTGCCTCAGACGTTTTTGGTCTTCAGAAAATAAGATTAAATGCTCCAGTGGTAACACAGAATTCTCTGCAGATCAGCCATATCACTTTGGAAATTGAATATACACATATATCTTACCTAAGAGGGGTGTGAATGTGGAGCTGGAAGAACTAAATCATGGACAGTGCCTACCAAAAAAGAGCTACTCCAGAAGAGATGTTATGGAATAGTTAAGGTTGGATTTACCGTATTTGCATTCAGGACAACTCCACTGGGTAGTGAAGTTCTTAGTCCTTGATCTTTTAGATATTTCAGCTCTTAATTAGTGTGACCTAAGGAAAAAAAGCCTTTGCCTTCAGCAAAATGTTTTTTAAGCACAGATATTTAAAAAAACACACACAGCCTTGGGTGTCTAAAGGGTTGGGATCCCCCCCAGCTGCATGGGGATGCATTTCAGGGCCATGTTTGGTACTCCACACTCACTGGGAATGTAGGAGAGGTGGCTTTGGATGCCTTTTGTTGGAAAAAGGACCTGAAGAGGAGACTTCAATGTGTGGGGTGTGTTGTGTGGGCTGGGGTGTGAGGGGACTCACTCTGTCCATGATGGTGCTCCCTTGGAGGGATGGCTTGAGCCCTGATTCATGGGGACCTCCAGGGAGCAGGGCTTGAGCCATCCCCCTGAGGGACCACTGGTGGTTTGCTCATGGTGGGAATCCCAGCAGCAGGATTATTCAGTGGATTTTTCTTCCTGATGTTTACCCCTCTGATGACAACCATTGCTCTCCAGATCTTCCTCCCCCATTTGTTGGACTGAACAAACTCAGGGTTCTTCACATCTCCTGTTGACCCACAGGTTCTCCATCCTGCTAGTCATCTGAACAGCAACTGAAATATAAGCCCGTATATCTGAGGGAGTAAATGTCTCTTTTCATTTTGAACCAGGGAGATGCAATGTTTAACCATGCAGGAGTAAGCTGAAGGGTGGCGTTTGGAAGGTGCGAGGAAGAAATGTTTTAGGTAGCTTGTACTGTGAACTAGCATGATGTTTTTGGATGGGAAGAAAGGGAAAAAATCCTTTAAAACCATGTAGGAACATCACCAGAGACACTATTTTAACTGTTAGTTAATGGTAAAATAAAATATTTCCTACCCATGAAAGTACAAATCATGTATTGAATCAGATTCCAAAGATGATGTAGTATGATAAGAAATGCCAAAAGTGTTATGCAGAATGCTAACTCCTGTGAGAAAATAAGAAGAGTGCTTCACCAGTGTTGTCATGACACGAACTAGTCATTATCACTATGTTCAGTGAAAAAGCTCTGTTTCCACAGCACTTTTCTATGATATCCTTTAATTGGAGGAAGGGAGTAGAAATAATGATGTGAGGAACATCAGCCAGGGTTTTAAAAAAATAAACAAATACAGCATTTCAGAGTGGGTTGTGCAAAAATCACATGCAGGAAAAAAACAGAGTTGAAGTTCACATACGTAAAAATGATTACTGCCACACGACAGAGGCCATTTTGTTTGTGACATAGACACATTTCAGCTCAGATCTGCAAACCTGACCACGGCATGATCTTGCGGCATCACCCTTCCTAGCTTGGTCACTCTGCTTTTTCTGTTCTTCAGCACACTCTGCACCTTTCTGCTTTCCGAGCTTTCCTATCCCTTCCTCTGTCTCCAGCCCAGGGGCAACTCCATCCTCAGCTGCGTCCCCTGCTCCTTCCTCCCCCTGTCCCCAGAACCACGTGCTACTCTTCTCAACATCCTCCTCCTCCCAATGTGTCAGTGTCACTCATGATCTGGGAAAATATCGAAACCCAGTACCCCCAAATTCACACGCCAATGGGAACTGACATCTTTCCCATGTGCCTGTTGTTATTCCTGGTACCTGATGATGAAGACAGCTGGGTACCAGGTCGCTGCTTCGGTGTGACTGAAAACCATTGCCACTGTTTTTTCAGACAGTTGGCCACGTCAAACCTTAATTTTGCTCCTTTACTTGCTGCTGGTAAATTAGGACCCAGGGAAGCAGACCACAGTCAGGCAAGTTCCCAGGGAATTTACCCAGTAAGGATTTTACCTGCCCATGGTGAGGCTTGGCTGTCCAGTCATTGGTGGAACTGATACAAAGAAATAGCAGCAATTAATTTCACTTTGAATTTACCTGCTTTTGCCAGCTCATTTGGAATATGCTTAAGAAGATAAGGTCATAGCAGATTTGGTAATTTCAAAATACTCTTTTTTTTTTTTTTTAATTCCACTCAAATATTCTCAAATCAAACCCTGTCTTGAAAAACAGTACTGAAATTTGGGGGTCAAACATTGCTTTTGTTGCTCATGGGCTGGTAGCCAGGCACTAGAGCAGGAGCAGGTATAGTGTGCAAATCCCCCATGCACAGCTCCCTCAGCTCTGTTTCTTGGATCTTTGACCCATGTGGAGTTTGTACACATATGCAGAAGAAGGAATATGCAAATTCAGGTTATCCCAACTCTAAAATTGTCATTTTAAGGGAAACACCCTCCCATACCCAACACATCAATTTCTGTTATCCCATCATGCTGCTGGTTGTCTAACACAGAACTGGAATATATTATTTTCCTGCTCTCCTTTAATCAAGTCCCAGTAATCCTTGGAGGAAACCCTGTTGAACAGATCTGAACCCAGGAAATCACACTGCTTACTGAGAGGCAATCAAACACACAAGAAGGCTCTGGGTATTTGCATTGCTTCATGTTCACACGAGGAAGCCGTATGCTCCAGGTGCAGCCAGAGAGCCGCAGAAGGCAAAGCCAAGCCATAGCTGCTCTACCAGTGGTGGTACGACGGCATATGATGTACATAGGCTTTCAAGAGGAGACGAGAATAATCTCATGCAAAGGATTTGTCTGCTACTAATGCATGCAAATATCTGATTGTGCAGAGGCATCGCCAGCCTCTCCAACAGCTCCTAAGTGTGTGCGTGAGCAACTTGGATAACAGCTCGCACAAGCGAGGTGCGCTGGCAGTTAAGCACAAGCAACCGTCGGCATGCTACTCTGAAGCTGAAAAGTCAGCCTGTCACATATTGAAACCATCTGTAAATCCAGTGGATTTGCTGAAATGACAACTTATACTGTTTCCATATTTCTGAAATTATTCTTATTCTTTAGCATGCAGAGGAAAATTAAGTCACATTTTCCTTAACAACTGCTGTTCCCGCCTTGCTGCACATCACAGCCTGCTGGGGTGACTTCGGTAGCACTGACCTTGGACGTCGCTGCAGTGGCATTACTTTCCTTACCACTCCCCGGTGCGCTCTCCTCGATCACTGATGCTGCTGGGTCTTCTGCCTTCTTTGCACTTGTTTCCAGAGAAACGGGAGGCCCTACTTTCCCCAACCCACTCACCGGGGTTGAGCTTGGACTGCTTGGTTGCCGCGACTGAGCCTTATACCAGCTAGGGTAAAACAAGGGATCGATGGTTTCTGCTGTGGCTGGCACTTGACTGTCAGACTCTGGGGTCTGTTGAGAACCACTTGGTGTCACAATCTCATCCTTAATCAGGACAGATAAAGAGAAGAACAAGCAGAGTGCACCATGTTACCTTCCTGCTGTAGCCACATTGCTCTGCATGCCGTGTTTGTTATATCTCACTGCAAGGAATAGCTTTGTTCTAATATATGGTCTGAAAGAATTGCAATCAAAATGCGAAGCAAAAGCAACTATCATTTGAATAACACAGATATGGGAAAGAAAATAAGTTACCCAAAAAACAGAATAGGAGGGTAGAATTAGCTGGGAAGGGGATGCTGACTGAGAAAGGAGTGAGCAAGCAGTTCATTAATTCAGATAGACACCCAATTCAATCCTAAAAATATAAGAAATTCTGCCTAAGAGCCCCATGAACCGGTACCAGCCATGAATGATGGGTGTAGGTACCTTTGAATGGCTTGTTGGGTTTTGGGTTAAGAACGACACATTTGCCAATGACTCTGTTGATATGAGCAGTCAGAATGAGGGGAATACAAAGATACTGGAGAGAAACATTTGCCCACCAGCCTTGCTATCAATGCTACAAGCCAAGCACATTTGCTCTGCCAGGAAGAGGAGCAGCTGGCTGAACTGCACCTCTCTACCTGCATCAAGCTCTCGGGGCTCACCCACACAGTACCTGCTATCACCACAGCATTTCTGCTTTGCCTTTCTTACACCAGAAGGCAAAAGCTGAAATACAGGTATCCCACACACCGCTACACACACGTGCCATGTCTGACTCCATGTCCAACCATCTCCTAATGGCATTTCACAATTGCTACAGCAGCATGCTGTACCTTTCCCATTTTAGCCTTAGAAGTGAGGGACTTCACGTTAGTGGGCAGAATTGCTTATGTCTCGTTCTTGTTTGCATAAAAACCTACATCAGTTAGGCAACATAAGTTTAGTTAAGTCAGTGCAAATCCTCAAAAGACAAACTTAAAGGTTAAATCAATAAAGCCTGATTTAAGAGCATCTTCACACAACTGGTGCAAACTCACGTATGTTTTTAAATCAAAGCAAGAATGAATCTATAGTATTTATTTTCCCTTGTTTTATGTGGGGAGCTTGCTACAAGCAAAGATTCTTTATGTGCTCTCTTGTTTTCACACGGGCCGCCTCAAATATCCTCACAGCAGCCTTTACCCACTCAGCAGCTTCACTGGGTAAATTGCATAAGATGAGAATTTTCTAATTTAATTGTATGTATGGCCAGCTAAAGTAACACATGAAGTATATTTTTTTATGTAGGTCTTTT
Organism: Theristicus caerulescens; assembly: GCA_020745775.1. Classification (NCBI taxonomy): domain Eukaryota; kingdom Metazoa; phylum Chordata; class Aves; order Pelecaniformes; family Threskiornithidae; genus Theristicus; species Theristicus caerulescens. The sequence continues at coordinate 129,808,331 of CM036558.1, read as the reverse complement.
AGAGTATGTGGCAGTTATGGTCTCATTCTAATCACATTCCTTAAGAAAAAGTGCTGGCCTAAATTATTCACACCCTGCTGCTAGGTTGTAAGAGGCAGTTTCCTCTCCTGTTTGGTGTATGATATCCCTGCATCCACCTGGACGATATCCCTAGGATGACCAGAGCAGAAGGCGGCAAATGCCATTCACAGAAAACAGATTAGAAGTATGATCTAAAAATTGGTGGTGGAAAGCTCACTAAATCCAGAGGGAACGCCAAATTCTCTTAGTATCAATATTTTAACAACCATTTCATTTATAATAGTTAGTCTGAGTTAAATCACAGCAAGCAGAACATCCATTGTAATGCGCTTAACTCCCAAACCGAATCTCTTTTATTTATATCTTATGTATCCCATATATATCTCAATTTATCCATCAGTGTAATTTTTTGCCTATCAAGCGATATATACGCAGCTCAAGAGGACAGGGTACAGTTGTGCATATGTGTACAAGGGCAATAAACAATTTTGCTCTCCAGCGCATTGACTCCCTTAGCCGCATTCCTGACGTATGGTGCCTATGGGCCACAGGGGAGCATTTTCGTGCTCTGCCAGGGTGCACTTGGCATAGCTGGCGGGGCAGTGGGGCACTGGGGCCACTTACCTGACCAGCCGGGGCAGCAGGTGGTGGCACCGGAGTGGGTTCGGCCAGGGGCTCTCCTGCTGCGCTCTGCGGTTCAGAGTCCTGCTGAGGTGGCTGTGATGCCCTCTCAGCCCCTTCCTCCACCTCTTCCTGCTCATCCTCTCCGGATGACTCTGTGTGGACTTCATCCAAATCTTCACCATCCACCGTCTCCTCCTCTTCCTCTTCTCCCTCCTCCTCTGATAAGACATGTGTAAAAGTACAGGGTTGAGCACCACATGAAGATGGCTACAGTCTTTAGGTGATTAAAAAGCCATTTAAAATTGCATGGCAAAGCTACTGATAATCTGCTGCCTGGCAGAGGACACAGGCTGGAGAGAGGGCATTGGTGAGGAGCCTGCTCCCACCAGCCTGGACTGGGCACTACCATGGAGCTGCCAGCAGGTATTTCACAGCAGGGAGGACACCAGACATACACACTTGTTAAAATCTTAAGCTGGCCCTTTCCATGGGAAAAGGACAGAAAGTCCTGCCAATGCAGTTATCCTCATGAGGGATGTGCAGCACGGCCCTGCACTTTTTTGGGAGAGGATACCTGGTCTGGCACAACCTACCAGGAAAAAGAGTCTCTCTTGCAATTTTAGTATATGTTTGTGGAACCCATGGAAGCCATCATAATAAATCTTTACCAGGTCAGTGCCTTGCAATACATGACTGGAGGTTTGGGTTACCAACCTCCCTAAAACCAGACTGTCAAACTTGGTCAAACCATCGCTTTAGCATCATCTGACACATCCTGTTGTCAGCACTCGTGGCTTGGCTTGTTTCCAGAGGGAGCCCTCTAACAATGCATTTTCTTTTGCATAATCACACTATTCATCCTCACAAACCTTGCATGTTGTTCAGAGCCATCCTACCACTTCAGAGAAATAAACTTAGATGGATGCATTAACCCAAGCTCCAAATTGGCTGCGCATTTTGCACAGGTTATGGTTCTGCCTGAGTATGTAGAAGGAATATAGATCTGCAAAATAACACCCTCATAATGGAGAAATGTTTCTGCAGACAAATGCACTCCTATAAGCAGAGTGCTGAATCTCTGCTTCCACATCCCCTGTCTGCAGAGGACCTCATTGACTGTAGGAGGAATGTCAAATGCAGGACTGAACTCCTGATTGCCAAAGCCCTTGCTAATGCCTTGTCCCCAAGAGGTGGGTGTCACATTCCTCATCACATGGTGGGGGGGGTGTGCCCGGAGCACGAGGTCACAATCTTGGCAGATGCATGTGTGTGGCAGGGATGTGGCAGCTGTGGCTGATCACAGGGACGAACTGGGCACGAGGCTGTGACTAGGGATTGTCCCTCCGAGGACAAATCCCTGGAGGTCCATGGCCCTGCAAGATGGCACCTGCTCCTCTGCTGCTGACTGGTGCCACAGCTGCTGTCCCACTACATGGACCCCTGTGCCAAGCATAGCTGGTCCATGGATCACAACCAACAGACTGCACAGCAGGCACACAAGGTCCCTCGCAGGGAGCAGCCACGCACTCTCAAGTTAATCTAAGTTGTGGCAGGGGAGTAAGCGGTGGGTGGCATCTGCATGAGACTTAACTGGGCTGACAAAGGTAAACGTAAATGTACTAGCAGAATCCAGCACTAGCAAGAAAATTAGAGATATCCAGGTGACTGTTACTGCTGCCTTTTAATAGGAGAGATCTGCTTATTTGAAACATTTATCTCCATTAACTTCTTGTGGCTTACTCTGTAAGGTGAAGCATAGATGAGCCTAGATTTCAGGCTACTTTGGTAAATGTAGAATTACAACTTTGTGTTATTATATAGACATATTAAGTATGTTTAGTCATGATGTCATGACAAAGGACATGACACAAAATGTTAAATGCATGAAAGACGATGACAATTTTTGCTTCCCTCTATAACTGCAATTTTGAATTTTGATTATGTTTCTGTTAAATTTCTTGATTTTTATAAAGAAAGAGTTAAAAAAAGTATCTTTCGTAAGTACTTCTTTCAGTAGTAAACTTTCTGTTTCTTTAATAACTTTCTAGAGCAAACAGACCATACAATAATGGCACCTTTTAGGGAAAAAAGGACTTTACAGACAGAGATAAAAGCTTAATTTTGTGGTCCCTTCACATGAGGAGTCAGTAAAGATCATGGGCTTAGGAAAGTGTTGAGGCCACATAAAAGGTAAGATTAATGATGTCAACAGGTTGTGTGATTTTTTTGACTGTGATGGATTTTGCTTTTGATTATAATTGATACAAAGTGGCCTAGTTACACTTTGGGATGGAGAGAAATATCTGATTCAAGTTTTCTTACTCAGTATCATCATGTAAATTACACACAGCTGCAATTTATGAAAGCAATTGAGGTGAAATAAGTGACATACCTCTGTCAAAATCAATTTCCCGTATTATCTTTTCTTCTCTGCTGAGGTTCACTGTGAACTGGTTCATATTTTCATACCCATCCTCTATTTTTTCCATTTGAAATCCTTTAGATGCTTCAGTAATTCTAAAACAGAGAGATTGATTATTGGCCTTTGGATTTGCAGATAAATTTGTAATTTGTAATTTGTAATTCATTATAAAGATCAAGAATCTCAAGTTTAAATACTTACTTTTGTAGCAATGTTTTGGCATTCTGTGAAAACAAAAAGGAAATAACTGACTTCTTAAATGGTTCCATTTTTTCAGAGATTTTATGCATTGAGATCTAATTCTTACACTAGCTGCTTCTAAATGCACTAATATGGATCTCATAAATGACAACCATGAGATCTATGAATGAGATCAAATTTGGATGGTAATTAGTATAAAGCTGAGTAAACCTTTTAGTTCATTGAAGGCTTTTTAATTAAAATCTGAATATGATGGGAAATATGTACAATTTCTACAAAAATGAAATGGAAATATTTTTGCTCTTTTTTTTTTGTGCATGTGTTTGTGGAGAAAACCAATTGTTCTGTTACCATCTTTAGTCACAGTAACTATATCTTTGACTATCCATAAGGGCATACTTCTGGAGCCACAAAATTTTATTTGTCTGGAAAGAATATTGTACTCTTCAAAGGCAACTCTTTAATGAAAATAAGGTGGTTTTTTTTTTTTTTTGGTAGAAACACCTTTCCAGCCTTTAATATAGAGAAATTGTAAACTTGCAGGACAGAAATTCTACACCAGTGAATTCAGTGGATAGGCTGCTAATGGTTGCCTAATCAGCTCTCCTAAGTTTATAGTAAGAAACCAGAGGGAAAAAAAATGAAGTAAAGACATTAAAATGTGACTTAGAACATAAATATTTGATTTTTGGAAAGTTAAACATTCTCTCAATATGCAAATGAAACCTATAACTCACCGAAGTTCATATACACATATATTATAGTGGTGGGACAATAAAGATATGTTGGAAAATGTTAAAATTCCTGTTTCTTCTTTGGGGACCAGAAATTCATACACAGGATAGTATCTTTTGGTGCAAATAGCAAATACTCACATTCTTGGTTTGGATACTATTCACAAAAAGACTAGTCATTTGTCTCTGCTGATGCAAATGCTTAAAAAATGAGTTTGTATAAATGTTCACTCAAAGATGACCAAACTCTGAATGTGCCTAAAATTGAGAAATGCTTAAATAGTATTTTGATAAACCCATCATTGTTTTTCTATTTCTATTTATAGACTTCATACCTGCAAAAATACAGCCATTTCTGGTTCTTCCATGAACTGGATTCCTGATTCAACCAGCTTTGACACAGCTTCCAAATGATCTGCATACTTCTTCATCAGGGATCGGACGTGTTCCAGTTTCTCCTCTTGGGTTCTAGTGATTATTTGTGTCATCTCATTTTTTTCTTTCTTCCAGTACAGAATAGAGATAATCAAATTTTTCACACAGCTGCTCTTTCTGTCGTCTGCAGCATTCCTGTGAATCATTTGGTTTATGTTAAACATGTTATGTTCTTAAAAGAGTTTCTATTTTTACAGTTACTTGGAAGCATTTTCATCAAAGAAATTCCTCTTTCTGAACAGTGCAAAGGATTCTGAATGACCCCAGAGACTTTTATAATTTTCAAAGTCCAAGCTATTGGAACAAAAGTTTTAAAACTGTTCTCAAACTCTGAGTTTCAAGCCACTGAAAGTCCCCAAACAGGTTATTTTATAACTTGTCAGGCTGCTAAAAAATTGTGAAAGGTATTTACGATGTCTGTAGTGATACATCAAAGTCTGCAGAAAAAGTAAAAGACCCCCCCCATATTAACAGCTGGGTTCATTTGCACGAACAGAATGGTTTTTAAAGGACTGATCATCTCAAACCAGTTCTGGAGAATTTTCTTTTTCTGCCAGAGGACCTGGAACTATCCTGGCTGGGCTTGATTTTCACATGCACCCTGTTAGACACTATTTTGACAATAGGTGTCCATGGTATTCCATTTACTGTACAGTCAATGAGATAGAGGTGCCACGAAGAAAATGGTGTGTGACAAAAGCACAAAGACAAGAAAAAGGAATCAGGTTCCAACCCTACCTTTGGACACTGATTTTCACATCATTTTTTAAGACACTTTTATTGTCCTTCCAACCAGACAACATAGCATATTTCACTGAGTAAGGAGGATGGGTTTGATGACTGCTTCATTGAGCGCTCTCTAACAAGAACACACTGCACTTGCAAGGCAGGATTTATGGGGAGGAAATCAGAGACAGGCTATCTATAATGTCTGAGGTCTACCAAATAAAAGTACTTGAGTCATCTGTGTGCCCCAGGGCACACAGATGGGCATAACCTTATTGCGGTTATATCTGGTTGCGGATGGTGGCGATTATTTAAATCTCTTTCCTAGGAATTGAGGCTGAATCAATTCCTCATCTTCGTCCCTTGAGGCATAATGCTGAGATCCTGGCAGCACAGGATTATTAACAGTCCCACAGTACTTTTGGAAGTGATAAGACTGATTATTCATAGCACTTGGCCAGAGAGAATCCAACTTTTTTCTTGACTTTCAGCCAGAGCTCTTTCCTACGAGTAGTGGCAGTCTGCTCTGTATCATTCAAAGGAGAAAGCCTTCTGAAGATGGATGTGTGGCCAAAAATCACTGTCTACACTGAGGGGTGGGGAGCGAATGCAGATCTTGTTGCATTGACCCAAGTGTCCACCTCTGCTTCCCAATGAGGAAGACTAGGCTAAGCAGGCAGTCCTAATTTAAGACTCCTTGCCAGGGGACAGGCTTGACCTGCCCTTCTGGAGGTCCTTGCCACTTCCCAGAAACTCCTGACTAGTGAATTATAGGGTGGAGATAAGGAAGCTTTTGAACCAAGTGAGTCATGGTTCCTGGGTGTCATTCTGTTGTTTAGACCTCAAATAATCTTCCTCTTGTCTTTCACTCCTCTCCTAGCTTTCTCCCAGTGTTTCCTGCACTTCTGCTTGCTCCAGACTTCTCTTCAGTTTAGTCTACAATGACCTCCTCTGAAATGTCATTCAGATCACTTGTAAAACAACCTTAATTTCAAGACAGGTATGTGCTATCTTTGCCATTTGACACAGGACAAGTGTTAAGGGAAGAAGAGCAAGAGAGTGATAGCAGGGTGCCCTGAGAGATCCTTCCCTATCTCTAAGCTCTAATATATAATATTTCCTGCCAGCAGATATTAGAGAGTAATGAACCTCAAGAGTGAGAGTGCAAAACAGGTTCCTAACTGCAAATGCTCAAATATTTCTGAAATATTCTTTTTCTGTATAAAATGTTCCCATACAAAGTCTCTGCCTGATTGAATTACCCTAATCAGATTTTGAGTAATGAAAAAGGTTAACAAGTACATGACTTTCCATTCTAAAAAGTTCTCAGCCTATTTGTTTTTTAAAGCACGGCTACAGCAAAAGGAAAGGAGTCCTTGCCACTGAGCATGAGTTGCACTGCTTGTTCTGTATTTCTGTTCTTGTATTGACTGGCCTACACTATTAGCATTTGAAAGAAACACTGTAATTTTTCCTTCATTATTTGATTCATATTGTTTACAGGGATAAACAGTAATTAATTATTTATTATTGTTTTCCAGCATTTCGCATTTTATGTTCCCAGGGTTTTTTTCGGTATAATATGTGAATTTGGTCTACCTTTCAATCAGTTAAAAGCTATACAAGTATTAATCAGGTTTTTTTGTTTGTTTTTCTCTTTTTTAGGTTTGGATAGGAGCAATAGCTAAATATAGAACTGTAGGCTCTTGCTTACTCCAGCTAAAAGGAAAATGATCATGTATTTTCCTCTAAAGCAGATATTTATTGTTCTCTGCAAAGAGTTAAGCAGAGAGAAGAGACAATCCTGGATTATAAGCATTATTTCCATGTGTGCACATTTCTCAGCTCCAGCTGTAGCTTTTCATCTTCAAGGACAAACTGATGTCAATTCAGACAAAGCTCTTGTATGGTAGGAAATGTGATTTGCGTGAAATGTAACATGGATGTGTCAAGGTAAGCTCTAGGATCTATTTTCTGCAATCTCTGGCTTTAAAGGTGAAAAGCCTGTTAAAACATCTGAAGGCAAAATGGCTGTACTTTCTTTGGGCTTCAAGTTTAAAGGTTAGACTTTAAACTGAGTGGATGACTGAGGAAGCTAGTTTCTGGAACTGTTGTATTTACTAAGGTATTTTTAGCACAGTGTTTTCTCCATACTTCAGACTAGATGTTTGAACTTTTGTTTCTGGTTCAGCTATTTCAACTTAAATGAGTATAAGCTTTTGCTTTTGTATCATTCAAATTTCTGCAGTTAACCTACTTGAAAGGCTTGTTTCTGTCTGCAAAGTCCTGATAGCAGCCAATTTCATCCTTGCGACATGAAGGCTTCCTGACTACAAAGTTCTGACTGCTGCTAACGTGCTTTCTTGTTTACTTGGGCTAATGGTTTTATGTTCTTTGAACCAAACTTGGCCATTTTCTGTTCTCCCTTGCCCTGAGGAAACAGGAGCCTTGGGCAATTGTGTACGTAGATTGTGGAATCAATTTTTCATACCAGTTAGAATCTATAAATCTTGGATTAACTTCTTTTTCTCTGCAGTTTCTCTTTTCTGCTCCATCTCTGAAGAGTCAATATAATTCTAATTGGGCTGAGAGGGATGCAACTCCTTCACTAGATACTTCATCAAACTCTGATCATAAAATCAATTGATATGAGCTCCTTTCAGCCTATTGCTCTGTGATGCTCAAACTGGTCAGAGCTGATATTTATATTTGCTTTGCTGGTGCAAACCTCTTGGAGGAAATGAAAATCACTTCTGCTTTTGAATGACACAAAACTAATTCCAGCTTTGTCAGAGCAAGACCTTTACCAGAAAATCCAGACTCACAGTAAGAACCCAAACTCTTCCCTCCCATGAGCAACAAAACAAGACTCCTTAAAGAACAACATAAGTATGTTAAATAACTACTTTGCGCAGGAGGCAAAGTAACCAAAGACAGAGTTCAACGGCATACTTGGGAGCCACTCTGTGGCTACCCTGTGTCTGAGACTAAGACTCTGTTCACAGGACCAGTCAGGCCTTAGACTCATACTGGTCTTTTACAGCTTTAGCACCTATCTTAGATGTTAATGAACTGGGAGTTGTTGGCATTTTGTTGGATCTGCTTTTAACTTCAGTGTTATCCTAGGCCACTAAGAATGCTGAGCAAGATATGTTGATGTGGATTATCCTTACTCTTTGTTCTCAACCACATGGCCAATGCCAGAGGCAGGGTGCCGAGCAGGACGTATCCTTTGGTTGAGGCAGTACAGCTGATACTGTACAACGCCACAGGTAATGCTTTAGCAAAACAATGTGGGAATGCATGTGGGTAAAGTGAGGTCTGTTAAAGAATGATCGTTGCCATCAGTTTAAAAGATGTGACTTCACACCGAAATATCTGTATTTAAAGGGGTGGTACCTACCTCAACTGTCTTGCAGGTCTCCTCCAGCTGCGTGACTATCCCTTGCACTCTGTCATTGCTCCCCACCAGGACTGCAATGCCATCACTCAGCTCGGACTAGGCAGTAAGGGGAGAGCAAGCAGTAGGGGGTTAGACACTGTCCCACTTCAGGGTGGCATATCTAACTGCGGGGAGCAGGGGACGAATGAGCCATACAAGGGTATTAGCTCTTCTTTCCATCAGAACCAAGGAAAATTGGAGCTTTACTTGCCCACAAGTTACCCACTAGTACTTTGACATTTGTTTCCTCTCCCAAAATACTATGAAAACATTGACGTTTTGAAACTTGTCATGGAGTAGAAACTGTGGTTTGGAAAGGAGGAAGCACTTTGTTCTAGGAGGCTCTTCTAGATCCTTTTGTCTGAAGCGCTATGTTTCAACAGCTCCAAAATATTCCCTTTGGGTTTGTTGAGAGAAAAGTCTTTGTCTCTTGAGGAACTGGTTTTCTTAGTGTCTGGGTCTAGCCACACCACTGTAGTATTTCCCTGATGACTGTAGCTCTTGGCTCTGGAGAGAAGAGGTGGCCCACGGACCTGGAGGGGCCAGGATGCTACAGAGCCCCTGTCATAAGGGCAGTGGGACTGGGGCTGTGGTGAGAAGGGAAGGGAGAAAAAAGGAGGAGGGGAAAGCAAAGACTGAGCCACTGGCACGAGGGAAACGAGTGGAAGAAGGGAATGGCCTAAGTGTGGGGAGGGAGATGACTGTGGGGTGTCCTTAGAAGAGGAGAGAAGCTAGTCCCTAGGGAACTTGGTGAGGGTGCTGGGGAGGGCGAGAGCCCTTGGCACACTGCTGTAGTGACAGAGGTAACTGTGTCTGTGGCCTCTACAACTTTGTAAAGGACCCTTTGAAGCACGCATCCTGCAGCCTCCAGGTTAGGCGTCCAGTCTTGGGCATGGCAGCCCCTTTCCCCAGGCATGCTGAGAGGGAAACCACTGCTTGCAAATCTCCACGCAAAGGGAATGATCAGGGGCATGGATTTGGTCCAAGAAACTTCTCCCCCTTCTCCCTCCCTTTTTGATTGAAAAGGATGTTTGTAACTACTTTCCTAAAGTGACTTCTCATTTGTAGTTTCCACACACAAGCATCTGTGTGACAAAGTTGGAGGCTGGGATTGCAAACTTGGCCTGTCTGATTGCTTGCCCCACTGGGGCACTCCAGAAAAATGAGCTGTTTATCTCAGGAGGATAACCCAGTGAGTCAGGTTTTAAATTAATACTGTATTAAAAATAAACAAGTCTTTTACTGGTGACAGCAAGGGCAGAGGATGTTAGGTACATCCTGTGCTGCCAACTATTGAATATTCCTGCATTCACTTGCAGAAGGAGGTTTTTCACTTAGCTTTTCTTAAAAATGGGATGCTTAAAGGCAAAAGTGCCTGATAGAGAACTATTTGATTTGTCATGGACTGTTCTCTTTCCAGTCCATGTGTTGGAAATCCAACCTGTTTTTCTGATCTAAAAGCACTGAAAAAAAGAGATTAGGAACCTCGAAAAAGAGATCCTCAGCTTCACATCAAATTCCTGTCCAAAATGTTTACTCACTATACTAACAAAAATTGGGACACTGTAATATCTTTCTGTGTGATTTCTAATAAATTTATTTTTGTTGTGTTTCTAAACAGTTCCTACAGATTTGTGTAAGCCTTTCACTCACACACAGGAATGGCAAAGGCCCCCCTAGGCCCCTTTGGAAATTCGCAGGAAGCTCATGGGAATACTTTCCTGTCAATCATCCTGTCAGATCCTCAGAGGACTATGAGATACAAAAAGATATTTACCTTCTGTCGCTGGTAAACATTTGTGAGAGGAGCAACTTGACAGTCTTTGTGGGCACCAAAGACTTTGCACAAGGAGCAGGTGGGCATTTCACAGTTCAAACAATAGATATTAATTCTCTCATCTTCGTGCTCTTCACACATTGGCTGGTCACACTTCCTTTCAGGTCTGCAAGAGAAAACAAGTTTAAAACAAACTTGGTGCCCGTGAGTTTCTGATGTCAACACTGAGGGTATCAGCATGAAATAGGATACATTTGTATAGCAGTGTCCAAGGCTGACCTGAAGACACAGAGTAGACTTACACCTGCCACACAGGATGACTAAATAGAGAGCAGTACAGCTTAATGTCCTGACACAACAGGATGTGATGACAATATAGCAACATGACTTCATATGGGGATTCCAGCTGGGAGTGTGACAGAAACCTCTCTCATATTTAAAAATGTAAATAACCTCACTAAGACTGATCTCAGACTACCCATGTACTTTAATTAGCATGTTATCCAACATCTGTCTGAAATATGAAACGTATGTAATTCCTTTAGAGTTCATCATGCAAAATGTTGGGCATTTGGCCTTAATGCAGCAAAGCTCTTATTCAGGGGGCTAATTTTAAGTGAGAGTTGTAGGTATTGGTAGACTTTCATGCTCTTAACTCTGTATCTCTGCTGATGAGCTTTGTGAGGCCCAGGTCAGGACTGTCAATATCAAACAGAACTGGGTCCTTACAGCCTTTACACTAGGCCAGCAACCAAAATAAGGTCTCACACAAATTAATTTTAGCTGGGTGGCACATGTTTAGCTTGTACAGTGTTGAACTTTTCAACAGTAGCTACTCAATTGTACCAGCCATCAAGGGCACAGGCTACACAAGAAGAGTTCCTCTCCTGTGGTAAGCCAGGAGCTGTCACCAGACTATAGCTCTGTCCTGATCGTCTCTTCACCAATATGATTTAGCCATATACACACAAGTCAATCCCTGCTATTTTAGCAACTAATTTAGTTGTAGCTTCCTTTAAACGAGCCACTTAACTGACATTCCCAGTGTAAATGAAAGCTCTGGTCCAGTCCGTGTGGGCAGGCTGATGCTTTTCAGAGCCCACACTTCAGGCTTAGCACCCTGAGCACATCTGCGACAAGCACGTGAGTGTGTGAGGACGTAGTACTGGAGCACAGATTTAGTAGATCGATGGAGGGAGTGTGCCTGGAGGTTCAAGCCTCCAAGGGTTGCCACTCCTACTGTGCCAACATTAAATCTTTCCAATATAAGCCATTATCCCCTTCTGCTACCATTTGGAAGGAGAGCTGTGACTATGACCAGTAGCAAGTGGAGCAATGGCATCATAGAAACATATATCTTCATTATTAGATAGAAAATATTTTCCAAAACTATAGAATTTAATGGAATTAAATGGCAACAACTTTTTAAAAGCCATTCTACAGAGCTCTGTAGCAAGGAGGCAACCACTCATTCTATTACAAGTTTAAAAATTTATGGAAAGATAATTATTTTACATTATATTACAATAGAGTTTTTCCATACAGTTTGGTAGAGTGGACATGGCATTTATTTTTTAATGACAAAGTACATGTTTTCTCTTCTGAAGGGAATGGAATGTGATCAATTAGATGCATTTAAAAAAAGATCAAGCACCAAAGAAAATGTCTCATGCATTCATATTTTTTAACTGCAGGAGGGCAGTGGAATTTAAAGGGTTCATAAGGAAAATCTGTAATCTGTAATATAACATGATATACCAGAATAAAACAAGATGGACACTTGTGAAGGAAGCCTGTATTATTTGGATGAAATTTCCAGCATACATTTACATAAGACACTCAGTGCGTCAAATCCAGCATCATTTAAATGCCAGTCAAAAGAGGTGTGTCTCCACTATAAGGAATGCTTTACATTGTTTGTAGATGACTGCAAACAGCCCGTAATATATTCCTGCTATAGTGCACCAGTGGGAGGGCTTGCATGCGAGGGCAATAACAGACAATGAATTTCAAAGTGATTAATTAAGCCTGAAACAGCTGCTCTTCCTGCAGATATTTACAAGACCAGAACCAGAAACTACTAGAACGTTATATGACACTGGAATGGTGCCACTAGCATGAAAGACACATTGCACAGGGCAAAAAGGCAACGGTGTCAAGCAAGTTCAGCCAGAAGTAGCCAACCTTCAAAGGTGCCGCAAAGAGCAGGAAGAAACCTGGCAGAACTCCCTGAACTAGTGGGGCCCTGAAGACAGTAACTGAAGGCTAGAAGTAAACAGATCTATACTCTCCTCCCTAGGCTTTGCAAAAGGAGAGATTTTTAGCAGAACATTTCCTCGCTTCAGAGGAGATCCTCTAGGTCTATGTACGTGTAGCAAAAGGCAAAACACAGCCCATAAGTGTAAAATAGTGGCTGCTCCTGAAACGGAAGATTAAAGAGTAGCCAGTAGGAAAATGACAGCATGGCTTTAGTAGAACAGATTTGTCATAAATGTGCTTGTGACCAAAGACGCAGCAGGTAGCTGAAATGGCCTAATAACTTTGTGCTTTTGTTCTCTGACCCTGCTCTTTGAGATGTTAAGCCTGTGTTTGACTGCTACAGGCTTATTCTTTTCCATTAAAATTGGATTTGGACCTTAATGTGCAGAGTGTTGTGCATGTTTTATGGAGAGGAGGATTCTCATCACTGGTGAGGCCATACCTGGAGTACTGGGTCCAGTTCTGGGCTCCCCAGTACGAGAGACATGGACATACCAGAGAGGGTCCAACAAAGGCCCTTGAAGATAACTAAGGGTATAGACCATCCCGGCTGTGAGGAAAGGCTGAGAGAGAGCTGGGACTGTTCAGCCTGGATAAGAGAAGGTTCAGGGGGATCTTAACAACGACCTCGATCTTATCAATACCTTCAGGTATCTAAATATGTGAAAGAAGGGTGTAATGAGGAGGGAACCAGGGTCTTTGCAGTGGTGCCCAGTGACAGGACCAGAGGCAATGAGCACAAACTGAAACACAGGAGGTTCCCTCTGAACATCAGAAAACACCCTTTCACTATGAGGGTGACCGAGTGCTGGCACAAGTTGTCCAGAGAGGTTGTAGAGTCTCCGTCCTTGGAGATACTCAAAAGCCATCTGGACATGGTCCTGGGCGACTGGCTCTGGGTGGCCCTGCTTAAGCAGAGGGGTTGGACCAGATGACCTTCAGAGGTCCTGGTCAACCTCAGCCATTTTGTGATTCTGTGATTTGGTAAGAAAATGCAAAGTTGCTGGGCACATAAAGGAGCACACTTTAATTAAGGACATAGTAAGACCTTAGCAAAACCGCTGTTTAATTAGAAGGCATGTTTTCCTTAGGATTTCTACAAATCCAGAAAGGTCTCTACTGAAATCCTGAATCCAACTTTGATAGTGTTTTTACTGAGGATCTTAAGATAGTTGTAGCGCTTCCTGTACCATCAAATCACCTAGTGCCTGCACCTGGTCAGAGGATGGAGAGAATCTGCATGACTATATGAGGCACAGTCAGGTCATTAGTGAAGATATTAAACTGTATTGGCCCCAGTATCAGTCTTGGGCATATACCACTAATGACTGGCCTGCACCTGACTTCATGCTGCTCACCATAAGCCTTTGAGTCTGGCAGTTCAGCCAGTTTTCAGTCCACCTCACTGTCCACTGTCCACTCTAGACCTTATTTCATCAGTTTGTCAATAAAGATGTTACAGGAGACAGTGTCAAGTCTAGATAAACAACATCCACTGCTTTCCTCTCATTCACTGAGTTAGTCATCTCACTATAAAAGGCTATCAGGTTGGTCAGGCATGATTTCCCCTTCATAAATCCATACTGACTATTTCTAATCACCTTCTTGTCTTTTATGTGTTTGAAAATGGTTTCCAGGAGGGTTTTCTCCAACAACTTTCCAGGGACCAGTGTGAAGATGACCAGCCTGTAGTTCCCTGGATTCTCCTCCTTGCACTTCTTGAAGACTGGAATAACGCTTTCTTCCAGTCCAGCCCTCAGGAACCTATCCCGATTACCACGACCTTTCAAAGATTATTGATAGTGGCCTTGCAATGACATCAGCCAGCTCCCTCACCACTCACGGGTGCCTCCCATCAGGATGTCCAGGGGTTTTTTAATATTCCCTAACCTCATCTCCCTCCATTGAGGGTAAGTCTTCCTTGCTCTAGACTTTCCCACTGGTCTTCTCAACCATCCCTGATCAGGATTTAGCTGGTAACAAAGCCCAAAGCAGCTTTTGATCAGGAATAGCCGGCCAAGCTTGTTAGAGGCTACCAGAGCTTGTGAGAAGTCAGAGCCTCCTGTTGCTACCCTTTCCTGGTGGCAGCAGGCACCCTGATGTTCCTCAGATAGTTCAGGTAATCAGTGGCCTACAGACTTTCAAACACTGGTTTAATATTTTAGCCAACTCTGTTTCCACTGGGTTCAGTCCTTTGCCCTCCTTTAAAGCTTTGTAGGAGCCATGTCCTGCTTGAAGATTTCTTTCCTTGTGTTGTTAATAGATTCTAAAATGGGCAACAGGCTATGCTGCTGTCAGCTGGAATTTGATAAGCAATGGGATAAAAGACCATATGATGTGATTTTTAGTAACAGGAGGGGCTACATGTGAGGGCTTGGGCAGACCCTCCCAACCCCCTAGCCCAGCTCCTGCCCGAGCTCTTATTTTTAAAAAACCAATTCCTTAATTCAAATAGAAACTCAAATTTTAAAAAATATTTTTAAAATAAATTATTTTTGCCTAAGCAGGAGACAAAGCTTCCTCCTTAGCTGAATCACTCTCCTAAGTTCATGTGAAATGCAGCTGGGAGCTGGCATCATTCTGGCACAGAGAGTTATGGTGAATTTTACCCACAGGAGGACCTGAGGGGAAGAGGCTCCTGCCTGGAAATCACAGGTGCTGCCAGTCTGAAGGGTTGTCTTGGGAAGAAACAAGGAGGCAAAGGTTACATCTCACTGTTCCTCTTATGTACCTCTGCCAGACTCCAGCCCTCAGTTTGGAAGAGATTGGTGCAAAAGGAAGAAGTGGAGAAGACTTGATTTCCCTTGACTTTTTGGTTTCAGTGGGACAGCGCGGGCTATAAAGCCATGGCAGATCTTGCTCACACTCTCATGGGAGTCTGAGGAACGTTAGGCAGAGGGAGATAAGCAGCTGAGGCCTACAAAGTGCCGAATAGTTTAGATAATGCTGCTATGCATTGCTGCTGCTATGTAACACAGATGATAACTTTCATTCTAAGGACATATATGAAGGTTAAATAAGCACCTTAACAGACTAAATAAATGAACCTTTTGGACAAATATCTAAGCAAATATATGTTCATATTTGTATTTTTTTCTGTTCTCCCTTTTTATTCATCATGTTGTGTTTTACTTCCATGGAATTTTAAAAAAAATCTACTAAATCTCTTACATTTCTGTTTAACTGAATTTTGTTCCAATTGCCCATGAGCTGCATGGGAAAAGGAGCTGCATTTTTTTATTTTTTAAGTTAAATACAACTGTGAGCTGAAAAAAATCCACAACCAAGAAAGATATGAGGTCACACATGTCCAGCTTATTTGGTCAAAAGCAAAGTCAACCACCGTAGCTTTGCTGATTCATTTCCTCCGAGATTTTCCTGACTAAAATAATATTTGGGTATCAATGACACACACAAGGGTAGCTGACCTTCCCTTGGCACTGAGCTCGAAGGGCAGCAGAAAGGCCAATTTTAAGCCAACTTCGTGCTCTCTGAAGCTTTGGAGCTCCAACCTATGCCCAGCTACAACAGTCCCTGAAGGGATTCAAACAGCCAAGAATAGCCAAAATCACCACCAGGCTCTGAAACGTCCTCTCTGCTGGTGACTGCCCTCCGCTGCCAGAGGAGGGTAGAAGTGCCCTAAGCCACCTGAGGCACCGGGCTCCGATGGTTGTGTCCACCTGCTCTAGTGATAATACCTCATTGCCCCTGTGAAACTCAGCTCCCTGTTGGGGTGGGATGGGCAGAATGTCAAGGAGCACAGCCAGGATTTCACTTTCCTTCAGGTGTACAAAACACCTTGCCATACCAAACTGACCCTATGGATGCACCCTGGTGACAACAGGCGGCTTCCCTGGGTGAAACCTGCTTGCTTGGCAGCCTGGGACCTAGTTTAGCTTCCCCTCTACTAAGTTCCCCAAGGTGGTACCATGCATCCGACCCATCCCAGGACAAGAGAGATGAGAAACCCATTCCTCTGGCCTGGGGTCCTGATTCTTGTGCACAGCCACACAGCACTGATATGTATTATTTCTGGCTATTCTTTCTCTTTTATGGAATCCTAAATAAGACTTGATTTCATGAATTCACATCCCAAGCTGACAGGAATGGAGATTTTTTAATTGAGTTTTGGTTTGGCATTATGATGCAGGATGTCTTCTCTGTGAAATTCAGTTTTCCTCTTTGCACTGTCTGTACCTCAGGATTTTCTAACAAGATTTGAAATTTCTTTCCCTTCTTTAGCATGAGAACACACAGGTTGAAGACAAATAAGATTCATCCGAACTGTTTTTAAAATAAACGAGGTGAACCTAGCTACTTTTCCCTTATTCACATGAACTAATGTCATGGGCTTTGCTTGCACGGGTAAGTGTTGCTCATGTGAATAAACATAGCACAAACCTCTGCTGTAAGTGGAAGCAGGGAAATTCAGCATCAATTTTCTGTGTTCAGTGAGAGCTGACTCCATTGCACAGCAAGCAGAGAGGCATGCATGGCAGCACGGTCCCTTTCCGCATTTCCAAGAGAGAAAACAAGTACATAATTTTGCGCGACAAACAGAAAGACCAAAAGGCCACTGCAGTCTCCTAAGCCATTTCTGCTTTTGTGGCAAACCTTCCTCTGAAGGGCACACATTCACTTGTTACCTTGTGGACTCCTGCTTGTAGATGTCGATGATGTTCTCCACCAGCAGGTTCCTCTGCAGCCCGTAGACGCCGTGCCGGTCGAGGACCACTTCGTGCCTGCAGGAGGGACAGCGAAAGCGACCTCCCGACGCCACGGTTGTGCCTCCCCTGGTCGGCAGGTAGGGGTTGGAGGCCTGCTCTTGCCAAGCAGCACAAGGAGAGGTGAGTAAGGCCATGCAAAACCATGAAAAACCTCTTTCAAAAGCACTGGGGCAAAAACATGCTTGTAGCAAACCATTTGTCAACATGCCCAAGGAGAGGGTAGGTCTGACAAACTGCTCTCAGGAAAGCGCTTGGCGACTGCGGGGCGAAGGGCCGGTTCCTCAGCTCACGCAGGCGGCCATGTCCCCACAGCTAACAGGTGACACGTTAATCTGCTACGAGCTCAGCCCTGGCCCCTGGGGACGCTCGACTTCTGCTTTAAATCACTCCCCCCCGCCTGTTAAAAGTAATTCACTGAAACACGCAAAAATCTGCTTTTCCATTAATTCGAGCCAGCGCTGCTTGGGAAGCAGAGCTTTCTGCGGAAAGAAACCTACCTGGAAAATGTCGCTGGCGCATTTCCGACAGAGGTTGTGCTGACAGGGCAGGATGACCACAGGCTTGGTGAACATCTCCAGGCAGATGGGGCAAATCAGCTGTTTCTCCAGGTTATCCATGGTTTGCTGCTCTTTGGAGAAGGACTTGTAGTTCAGGGAGGTGCTCATCCCTAGCTTTTCCAGGGGCATATGCTCAGGATCACGGCCTCGCGGAGGGGTTTCCGGGTTAATTTCCCTTGAAATAAGTCCAAGGCTTGCTGCGATCAGAGGCTCTCTGGGCTGCTCTGGCCGGAGGACATTGTTTAAACGAGGGGCCGAAGGGAGCCGGGGCTGTTTTTAGCAGCGCGGCGTCACGAGATGCCACCCTGCCGTGCCCATATAAGCGCGTGAGAGGAGGACAGGCTGGGACAGGTGACGGCTGGCGGGGGGACGGGGGGGTGGCCAGCAGGGCCCTGGCTCTCCTCACTCGCACATGGCGGCCTTCACCCCTTGAGGAGGAGGGCGAGCGATAAGCAAACGCGATCCGCTACCCCCCTTATCTCCGCACGGCGGCGGAGAGCGTGGGGCTGCCCCGATCTGCCCAGCCACACGCTGCAGCCTAATAAATACTCTGTTCTGAGCAAGCAGCCGTGGCCATGAGATGCAGGACGTAATTTCGCCTGTGTGTTTTGGCTCCAGGATCTTGCCTTTCCAAGGTGTGCAGCACACGCGGTTGCTGGAGAAGACAACAGGAGCGATGGCTGCGCCGGAGCTCAGGCGCTTCAGGGTGTAAACATGTCACCACCTTGAAAATCAGTTTAAAAAAATTGCCTGCCCAGAACTGTGCTTAAGTTTCTTCCGGTATGATATTTTTTTTAGGAGATGTAACATAAGAATCTAGCATAACTATTCAAGCCGTCAACTCCACAGCGGCTTAAATATGCACCAAAAACATTATTTGAATTTCCTGATGAGAAGGAGACAGAAGAAATACAGTATGAAAAGCTTTCATTTGTACTGCTAGAGAATAGGTGCTAATTGTAGATGCTCTCTCTCTGCATAGTTTAATTCAAATAGATTTTAGTTTTGGGCACTGCTGTGTTTATATCTGTTTATTAGACACTGATATCCCTCTCAGCTTGGCACTTGTTCCAGAGTTATTTTTAAAATGACAATTTCCCAGATAATTTGTGGCATGTGATGCCTGATCTTAAGGGAAAGCCATCTGTGCTTCTACTTGCCAATAATTTATCACACAACTGTACAAGCAATAAATATCTCGTCCTCAAATTTAAGCCAAAGTCCCTGCATGTACTGTATAAAATCACTTTGCCACTGTACTGTACATGTGATCAGAATATTGTCTTATCTTTTAATCAATAACTACAATGCTTTCTCTGCTAAGTGTCTTGTAGAAAGCTCTCATGTTTATTCTACCTCATGACTGTGTAGGGCTTGTACCTGAAATACGCTATAGAGCGGCTGAGCTAGTCCCCTGCGCGTCCTGGGGCAGACCCTGACTCCAGTTCAGGGCCCTTTATCTGCATACAACACCAGTCTGGAAACTGTGCACTTCGGGAAAACATAAAAGTGAAAATTTTCATTGATTTCTGCATGAAAATTAATACTATGCTCTGCATGCAATGGCAATGAATCGCATTAAATTAAGTGTATTATTGACTCTTTTATTTTCAATGCCTCGCATACTTTTTATATGTTTGGGTAAAATCCCGTCCCCATTTGCAGCCCACTGAGCTGGAATTTCCGCTACGTAAAGATACACATTTGTTAGCAGCCACATAAAAATAGATTTTTCTGAAGTTTTGCATTCACGGGAAATTTGTGATAGCTTAGTTAAATCCATTTGAAATCACACCTTTGCTTTGACTGCCTGGTGCAGACAAGAGCCTGGAGCCGAGCAGGAGAAGCTGCTCCAGCAGCTGAGCTGCGGACAGCTGGGGCTTTGGCAGGGCTGGTGGGGAGCCTTTCCTGGCAGCAGCAAGAAGATATTTCTCTTCTTCCCCTCCCCTCTGTGGCCGGGTCAGAGGTGACTTTCACGTCTGGAGGAATTTGAACGCCTCATTCCTACCCTTCTGAGTCAGCTGCCCCTTGTGCATCAAAACCTGCTTTAATAAGGGGCTTTTGAATTAGATGAGGAAAGCTGTCCTCGCCTTGCGAGGCGGGCACTTCCACCTCGCTGCACAGGCAGAAACAGAGAAAGTCTGGGAGGAAAAGCTGAAGGTTAGAAATGCACAGAAACACCTACGTATGGTGATGTAGGGAAGGGGGTGTTCACGGCGTGGAAAAAACCTGAGGGATCGTGCTGCTGTGCTGGCCCTTTGGACAATGAACTGAGGCACCTCTCAGGGTGTAACATGCCTCTGGGGTGTAATTCTGGTGAATTTATACTTACCTGTGGTAGCCCACAAAAGCCTTCTGTTAACAGGCTGAGCATGACACCTAATGCATCTGCAGAGGACACCTCATGGCAACTAGGGGAGGGACAGTCTGCTGCTGGTTTTCCCCTTTCTGTGTGCTGAACCACGCTAACACGGAACAGATAATAAACAGCATAACCACAAAAAGGAGCCAACAAAACAAAGATAGACCCACCTCCTGCAGCCAGGCCTAAGCCAAAATATTTTTCTGGCAGGAATATGTAGTTCAGACACGTGAAAAATTAGCACAGGTTTTTCTGTCAAAATATTACAAACCACAACAGTGATTGCTAGGTAAAGAAAGGCGAAGGCTCAGCCACCCTTGCAAAGGCTGGATGAGAAGTGCCAGGAAAGCCACATGTTATATGACCACACTGCAACAAGGAGGATGAGGAGAGCAAAGCCCAAGAGGCTGCAGAGCCACGGGATGGTCCTGCAGCCAGTCTTCAGCAGGGATTGCTTAGGCTGGACTTTGAAGACCTCGCACTGAGAAAGAGCCCGGCACCCTCCTGTCTCTCCTTGGCAGCCTTGTCACCCTCCTCTTCCTCCCCTTGCACACCCACAAGGGAAGACCACCAGCATGCACAGCTGTCCACCTTCAAAGAGTCACCACGCCAAGCCATCTCTCACAAGGGACTAACAAAGGGCAAGAGGACCTGCTTTAACCCCCCTCCTGGACAGAAACCCCAGCCATCAACAAGAAGAAAATATCATTTTCTTACCATAATTTTTTGCGTTATTGCTTGCCTGGCAATGTTACCTGGCTTTGTTGACACAACCAGAACACTAGTTCCTAGAGATATGCTTGCTTTTACAGACATTGCTTCTAACTCCTCCATTTTTGCAGCTGAATAACAGCTTGCAGGCTGTGGACTGGCAGCCAGGAGAGCCTGGAAGGCTGGCTGCAAAGCAGTGGGTTTAGGAGAAGGATTTGGAGGAGGAGGGAGAGGTTGAATGATGTCCAGGTTCAGGTTTCAATGCCTGTGCTGGTTTTGGCTGGGATAGAGTAAATGACATCCCTGGGTGTTGCATTCACAGGATTCCCCTCTGCAACCTCTTATCTTGTACCAGTGCTGTGAAGCTCTCCTGTGTCAGTCACAGAAAATCTGCCCTGTGGCTCTCTTGCATGACGGCAAAACAAAGAGAAAAAGCGTATTTTTGCCAGAGGATAGCTCCCATGTGACTTACCTCCCCACCGAGCCCAGCAGAGACAAAGCCCGCTCTGCAAGCACCAGGCTCCTTGCCCAGGCACCCTCACCTGGACATGGTGGGCAGCATGGAGCATCCCAGTCCATGGGGCGACGGTGCCCTGGCCTGCTGCCACCCCACCTCCTGCCCGTTCTCGGGGACAAGCGACCACCCTGCTACCCAGCCTGGGGGCGGGCAGACCCCTCCACTGGCAGCTGCCTAAAGCAGGTGGGCAGCTGCCCATTGTCCCCTGGGCAGAGATTGACACCCATTCCCACCCTGCTGCCTCCAGCAGCTCCCTGCACTCCCAAGGCCGGTGGGGCTCACCTGAAGGCTTTGTGCAAGAAGACGACAGCTTCTGCTGGAAGAGGACAAGGCCGGCAAGGAACCTTTGCAGGGCAAGAGAGGGGAGCAGCCATGGCTGCTGTGTGTGGGGAACCCCCAGACCCACCTGCCTGTCTCTCCCCAGCTTTGCCCTGCCTTGCTGACCTCTGGCGAGAAGTCCTGGCTGCCCGAGCAATACAACATCCTAACAAAAATGAGGCTGCTGCCTCCATTTCTGCCCACCCAAATGTGAGGTTTTTGACTGCGAATACTTGCATTTTTAGCCAAGCATCCCTCGGGGGGCAGCAGGCAGGGTGTCCACCCATCTCACCATTTGTCTGTGCCCGTTTACCCTGCAGTGAGCAGTCCTCAGCAGTGGATGGGGAGCACCGGCATTCCCACCTACAGCAGGCATGTTGCAGAAACTCACATTTCACTTCCATTTGCAACAACTTACTAAGCAGATGAGCCAGCTCTAAGATGAAGCCCTCCTACCTGTACAAGTGCAAACTGCAAACGATATCTTGCATTTCATGATTTTATTGTGATCACTAAACATCCCACGATAAATACCAAAACTACCCTTGTATGTGACTCAATTTACGCAGCAAAGAGCCTTTGCAAGAGAGACAAATGCTTTCAAAAACAGTTGCCTTTTGAGACTGAAATTTTTCCACTCGATATGTATATTCGTCTTTGCATTCCTCATATGTGATGATAGGCCATATGCAGTCAGTATTTGGACACCTTCTAAAAACAAACTGAGGGACGGTTTCCGATCTCCAGGAAAACAAGGACCAGCACAGAAGCTAATGACATCTTCTGAAATTTCCTTTTGCCCATACAAAATCACAGCAGCAGGGACAAGCGCAAAGCATTTCTAAGGGTGAGTCGCTGGAAGCACATCAAATGTGCAGCAGCACAGGACTCCAGGGACAAGCTACAAAGACCAGTCAGAGGGATGATGTCTGCCCTTTTCTTTCGAATAGGGGATGGACATTGACCTGAGCTGAATCGTGCTCAAAAGCAGCCTTCTCTGCGCTTATCCATGCTCAAGGAGCTTCCATGGTTTGCAGCAAACAGACAGAAACATGGGATAAATGGGCAGGTGAACTACATTATTATTTCTGTTCCAGAATCATCAGCAGTACTAACCTAAATTATAGCAGACAAACCTCATAGATTTGGATTAAAAGACCCTGAAATAAGCAAAGTCTGTGGACGAACTCCATCGGGGAGTCACCTCCGCGCACTGTGGCTCTGCTGCCGGTGGGACACCAAGCCATGGTGTTGCTGCTCCTGGCTGCCTACCTGGGAGAAGGAGGGTCCTGTGGCTCCCTGCTGTCCTCCAGCAATGCCAGCAGGCCAGCGTGGACCCAAGTGTCACCTGGCTTTAGGGGCCACAGGGAAATAGAAAGCCCTCCCAACAGAAAGCCCTGGTTTCCTCACAGTCCTCAAGATCAGAATAAGAAATGGTGGTTGGGGCATACCCTTCAGGAAGGCAGGGCAACCCCGAACGGTGATGAAGATGAGGTGTTCATCATCTTCCCTGCAATTATCTGTATTCTCAAAATCAGTGAGCCTGAAAAGACAGGCTGCTGGTGCTGTGGAATAAGAAACATGAGATTAGTGGTTCAGCATCTCCCCGACTGATACACAACTTTACAAGCCCAGAGGTTCCTAAACCCTCATCCCCTCAACACATTCCTGCTAGGAGGAGATCTACATTTCACATGCAAGGCATGAAAGTATGTCCAAAGCACTGCATGGAGGAAGTACAACGTGTGGCGAGGAAACAGCCCCGCACTACTGCCTACCTAAAAATAGGTCCTCTCCAGGGCTAAGGACAAGTTTCACAGATAACAGGCACAGGCTTGCTTTTCCACACCCCCAAATATGCCCTGCAGTGAGAATGAGACATGAAGGAAGAAAGGATATAAATAAACCAAAACCAGTCAGAAAAATGGGAGAATGCACCAGTTATCAAGGTGGGAGAATCCCGTTTCCTGTTGGAGAGTAAGCGACCAAGTGCTTTACTATTTTAGCACAGTTCCCCGCTTTTCAAATGCAGCCCTGACCCTTTCCCCTCTACTTTGCTATCACAGCGTCCCATGGGAGCCTGTTTGTAAATCATCACTACGTCTCCCCTGCTAGCAAAGAGGAAGGAATAACGGCTTCTCCCCGAGTTCCCGCGTTTTGTGGAATAACAAGGGTATTTAGTGCTGGGTTAGCAGTGGAGGAGTCGGTGCTGTGACAGCGGGGCTGGACACAGGTGGCACAGCTGGGGCAGTGCTAGAGAGCCTCCCGACCATACCAGAATTTAAGGAAAAGGCAATTGCAGAATTTTAACAGTAGGAATTTGGACTGGAGGGCAGATCTGATTTCCGCTCTGGCCTTAAGAGGCCATAGCACTCCCCTTTAAACCCCACTGCTGCAACCCCAGCTCTGTTGTTTGGAGAGTGATGTTTAATAGAGAAGCGAATTGTGTTTCACAGCACAGATCCAGCTCAGGCTTCCCAGCTGGTGTCAGCTCATCACTTTGCAGAGATACAGCCCTGTCCCAGTGTCACGTTTCTCCCCAGCCTTGGTCTCCTCAATATAAGCCACTCTTGATGCTATTTCAGTATGTCCCCTCCATAGCTCAGCTGGCAGAGCAGAGGAGCATGGGTATTTTTTTCTCCAGGACAATGCTGAGGTCTGTAGTTCAAAGGAGGGACTGGTTTTAAGGTTATACTCAGCACATGACTTTACACCACATCAGAGACCTGCTGAGACTCCATCTCAGCTCCCTAGGCTGGTCTAGGTTATGTTTTCATCCATACCCATCTTGAGGGTCATTCCTCTAGGACAGAATAGAGATTCGGTGCTAGAAGATAAAGGATGGAACATTATGGCATTATAGCTAAACAAAAATACTGTGTGTGGGGGCAGGAGGGTTTTCACACAGCAAGGCATTACCTGAACGAGTCAAGTGCCTGCTCAGCACATGACTGGTGACAGAGATGGTACCTCTGTCCTTTACCTTTTTTTTCAAACTCCTATGTTTTCCTTTCATGTGTTCCTTTGCCCTGTAAATGCTCTTTAGGCATACAGCAAAACCAGCATTTCTGAGTGCCAATGCCTCTTTTTCTTTTGAAAGTCAGATCTCAAAAGCAAGTTTGCCTTTTGGCCATTTTCCAGCCAAGTTCTTTTCCCCAGCTCCCTCATGTGAGATTCACATGAGCTTTGAGGAGCACAATGCATGAGAGAGAGATGCAGGTGTTTGCAAGGACAACAACAGCTGGAAATGCCTTCAAGCCGGGAAGGAGTTGAATGAACGCACTTTAAGCTATGATCAGCAATGCCATCCGCTGTGACGTTGTGTTCATTGTAGCAAGCAGCAGTCTATTAGATTAACGTCCTTTTGAATTATCACTTCAGGAAGCATCTCAAGCATGCTGGCCCACATCCACACGCGTGGTGTTGCGTCCCCCTCTCCCATCAGGCTGTTCCCCAGGAGTCAGCCTTTCTGATTCTGTTTGAGTTTAGGGAATGCAAGGAAAGAAAGGGCAGACAAGAAGTCCTTTGTCTTCAAAACAAATCAGATTTTGGGTGCCTCTTCAAAGGCTTTGACCTTGCCACCGAAGGGTCAGCTTTGCAGTAAAATCTGTGTTTTGCATGGAAAGCCGGGGTCGGGCTGCCTGAGGATGCACATCTCTCACCGTGAAGTCCTACACCCCTGCAGTCAGGGTTGGGCAATAGGAAGGAGTAGTTCATAGCAGCAAACTGCATCACAGTAATCTGTTACCATGATCTGGGGAGAAGACAAAGAGTTTGAGGCTTCCTCTCCCCCCTTTCCCCCATTCTCCCCCGCCTTTACCTCACCTAGCCACTCACAGCCTGTCCCCAGCCCAGAAGGTGACTCCTGGTGACACCAGCCATCAACAGGGAAGGAGGCTGCTCTGGCGCTGTGTGCAAGGAAAGGAGGGCTGCTGTGAGCCAGCAATGCCTGATCTCCCTTGTCCTACCTCTGTGGTCAAGAAGCTGGAAAAACAGGGCACTGCTGATCCCATATCCCCCTGCCACAGTCACCCTTTGGTCAGGAGAAGGCGGCTGGGGGAGAGGACGGGCACGTGTGGGGTGCAGGGAGGGCTGGGATGCGGTGGTGAAGCAGAGCGCAGGATCAGTGCCAGAGCTGCTGTGCATTTCCATTATCACAGCACTTAAGAGCTTTGCTGCTAGTGAAGCACATGGCTGACTGCATGTAGTCTGCAAGAAAGAAGAGGTGGTGCAACAGTCAGCCCTCTGATGGATCTGCTTGTTATGAGTTTTGCCTCCTTGTGTCACTTGTGTCACTGTTTTTCTAATGCATGGGGTCAGATCTCCCTCACCTCTGCCCCCTTGCAGGTGTGCAGGGAATCTTACTTCAGGGAAACCTTGGGAGGTGACAAGCTGGAGCAGTACACAGCGCATTTCTGCTGCTTCTGATAATCCCAAAGACTGTAATGCGAACATGAGAGGGGTGATAATAGATTTATGTATGAGTAGACTACAAATCGCATCTCTTCCTGTTACCTACGTAGTATGGCCTTGGTGCTATTTCCATCCCTAATCATTGCTGCGAAGCACTTCACAGCAAGGCAACAGCTTTGCAGCAGCATTCCTTTGTGCAGAAATTTGTATTCAAGGTGCCTTTTAGGCCTTGGTTCCCCATATCCCAGAGTGATGCATCTGCTGCTTGCCATCACGCTGCTGGGACAGGGGCTGCTGCGGGATCCTGCCAGGAGTCAGTCTCAGCACTGCATCTCTCATCCTTTGATAGCTCAGCTCCCAGGGTGGAGGGCTGTGGTGCTGTCAGGGTAATCCTTAGTTTAATTCCAACTCAAAGGAGAGGGTGTTTTGGGGTGGGCAGGAAGGCTCTTGCTCATCACTGGGCTTCTTATCCTACCCCCGACAGACACCATGAGGAACCTCAGGAGTCGAGCCTGGGGCCAACCTCCTATTCCACACCAAACAGCAGAGGATGCCTCTGCCATCCCTGACCTCCACTAGAGGTACTCACCGGAGACCTTGCTCCTGCAGCCAAAATGGGACAGGCATGGCTATTGCTATCCTTTAACACTCTGGAGAACTTGTCAAGGAGCCCGATATGAGTTAGGTGGCCACAGGGTAACAGTTCACCCTAACCTTCAGCAAGCAATGTAACACTGAAAGCCCACTTAATCCAGGAGAGATGAAGCAAAACTGCAAATAAAATAATTTATCCATGAAAAATCCATTAATATCCATGCAAAATAGATTATATTTATGGAATACTTAAAAAAGCTAAACAGACTCCTACCCTTACCTGTCTAAACTGGCAAGACCTCTCACCTGTCACCGGCTGGTGTGCAGGTGATTGCCCTGAGAAGGTACAGCACTTCCTTAAAAGCTTCCTCTGCAAGTCATGGCTCAGGTTGCATTCATTAGGGTGTTCCTAATACATCAGGTCTCATAGCCAATTCCTTGGGCTCCTGACAGACTTTAACCTGAAATGCATCCAGGCTGGCTGCTCATTCCCAGGAACTGAAGTCAGCCATCGTTCACTTCCAGGGAAGTATAAATGTCTCTTTATCAAGCCAGGTGTCACCTAGTCTGGCATCATCGTCTTGCCTTGAAGAAGGTGACAACACTCCCATCCTTCCTCTGGTGACTTAACACGTTCCCGTGTTAAATGCTCTTTACGCTGAAATAAAGCATCTGAAGGGGCCAATGCGTGGAGCAGGAAGCTCCACCTTTTTCCATCTTGGTGATCCCACTTTCATCCTTTCCCTCACTTTACAGCTAGGGAGCGATTCTGAGGGAAGCGTGCCCGGCCAGCATGCGGGAGACAGTGGGATCAGTGCCTCTGCTCTCCGGCCCCGGACTGGTGGTGTCCCCGCTCCTCCCCCGGCCCCAGGCACTGCAGGAGCTGTGCAGGGGGGCAGAAAGGTGCCTGGGCCATTTCCTTCCAGTTTGGGGGGAAAACTGTGCTGTGGTGGGCTAACAGATATCTCTGTGTGGTCCCTGTGAGAGGCCACTTTGTAAAACTGGAAGGAGAAGGTTTGCTGGGGCAAGTGGAAGGTGCGAAGGGAAAAAGACGCAAGAGCAGGGTAAGAAAGGAGTAAGCACACAGCAGCCCCAGGATGTCCTCTGTGTTGAATAAGCACTGTTCCCTTTAAACTGATTCCCCAAAGCACAGCACAACCCCCCCACCTCCTCTTCTACTTTGCAGGAACCCACTTTTCCTCCTTCCCACATCAACCTTCAGCTCCTTGATCCTTTGCCATGAAGGGAGTGGACTATCTCACCCTGTCCCTGAAAAGACAAGTCCTGAAAACCAAAGAGCAGCCTCCGCTCACGCAGGCAGCAACCGCTCCCCTTGCTCCTGATCCCAGCACCAGCTTGAAGCAAGACGTCCCCTCCAAACCAAGGCTGACTAGGTGCACACACTTTGCTATGTGCCCACCAGAACAATGATAGCAGGCAGGGCAAAGAAGAGATGTTTACATTATTGCAGAACAAAAAGTTAAAAAAAAAAAAAAGAAAAAAAGAAAATGGTGGCATTCAGGCATGGAGCCAGTGCCTTTCCCATGACAGCACTCTGACTGAGCACTTGAGCCAAGGTATTGTTAGCTGGCCAGGTGATGCTAAAGGAATGAAATCATTCTAATTTTTGCCAAGAAGGGCCAGCGCATCTCCTGGATAGGGAAGAAATAGGAGGAGCTCCATGCTAAAGTGGTGGACCTCCCTGGAAGGGAAGAATTTGGTTTTTTAGGAGGAAATGAGATGTGAGAGGCGCTTTGTTCACCCATGAGGAAATACTTCTTGGTCAACACAGCCCGAGGTGTAAGGTGTGGAGGAAGGTAGGCTCTCTGCTCCTCGCTGTGTCAGGAGAGCCTGCAGCAAAATGCCTGGATATGAGGGAATAGCCTTGCTGATTTAATCTTCAAAGCCAGTAACTGAAGCCTGGTTTTCTCTCATTTCTCCACCTACCTCTTATCTATCTTGGCAGCTGTGAGTAAATGTTTTTATTTGCTTTTTGTCTTAACCTGTCTTGAATTAAGTATGATTTCAATGTAATTGGATACTAATGACTTGTTCCTTGCCAAAGGATGTGGTAAATCTCCACCTAGAGCTTGAGGCACCTTACAAGCACTCTGGGTTGCCAATGTGTTCTCCATAACATCCAAAGCATTACTGAATGCGCCCTGACTCAGCTGCAGGGCCCCGCTGGACTCACAATCACCAAGAGGGAAGAAGTGTCTTCTAGGGATGGGAGCAACCAGGAGGACTTGAATCCCAGGGGCTTCTGCAGGGTTTGTTGGAAGATTTATGGTTTAGTGAAAGAACACGTGGTTCTTGTACCATGTGCTGAGCAAGAAGAAAGGAGAGGATCCCCCATCAGCCAGAACTGAACCAGCAACTTAAAGTCTGTAAAAAACTACCTGTATTTGTAGCCTGCCTCACTGCCAGGAGAGCTATCAAAAGAGGTTAGGAGCAGCTACCAAAGGCAGGCTTGGCGTACTGTCAGGCACGCTCGTCCTTCCCTACCTGCCCACCCTATTGTATCACCCCTTCTCGTTTCCACCTCTTACCTGTATTCATCCCCTCCCTGGGCCACTAGCCTAATTTCCCAGCTCTGGCTCCAGCTTCCTCCAGGCATGAAGATGTTTCCCTGCTTGACCAAGGTTTTGCCTCAAATCATTATTCTTGGCTGCAGCCCTGCCCTGGGTTGAAGCAGGGCCCTTCTCACTGGGACCTGCTTTCCCAATTGCAGGGCACCACGACACAGCTGTTCTTGCATGCAGTATGTGCTCCGTTAGCCAAAACTGAGTGGCCTTATTTACTCAGAGCAATTCTGTTAGGAGTGCATGGAAATCTGAGAAACTACTCTTTTCTAACATCATCCTTCGTCCCATCATCGCAGCATGGGTAACATCCCTGGGATCTCTGAGCGAATACATGGGAGCCCTCTATCCTGCCAGGCCCAGGCACGCAGTGGATCATCTCTCCAGCTGCCAACTGGAGCAATAGGTGCAAGTCCAAGCTGCCCAACTAGAAAAAGGCACTACCCCCACCTCTGCAAACTCCTGTTTGCAATTACATTCTTCCTGTTGTTATATGCCCACCAGCCATTTGGACACACTCACCCCCTTTCATTCACTTTGTGGTTTTTCAGGATTAATTCAGAGGAAAAAAACCAAAACCCATCTGCAAAAGAAGAGCTATTTGCAAGTCTCTGCTTATGAAGGAGCTGCTCTCCTCTGTGCTTCCCCCTCTGCACTGGCCTGGGGCAATCAGGAGGAATTTGGCCTTGTCTTCACCGCCCACCTTACTAGCACCTGCAAAAAATATAGAGAGCAAGAAGGAAAATGAAGAGAGGATGGAAATAACAGACCGAAAGTGAGGTGTCTGTGGATGCAGAAAGCAACTCTACCTCTCACCTACCGGATACCTTCTCCACTTCTCACACCTTGCTCCCACTCCATGTCTGCTGCTTGGCTGTCTCAGCACAACGCTCCTCCTTCGGGCTGCAGTTTGACAAGGCACTGTGGGCAGCTGAGCTGCTCTGGCCAGCGGGATGGGGCAGCCCGTGCCTCCCACCTTCCTCCTGCTGGCCCTGGCTGCAAGGTCTGGTCCCCTCATTTGCACCAGCTGATTCACCTCACTGGCAGTTAGAAAATTACCCACTCATTTGCTCAGGTGCTGGGGAGTGACCACAGACCACCAGAGCAGTGCCAAGGAAAGTTGTGTAGCTGGGCGCAGCGGAAAAGAGGGGAGGAGAAGCGAGACCTCGTTCCTTTGGAGCCAGGAGCTGCTAAACTGGCTCATCCTCCTTTCAAACTTTACCCTCAACATCCTCGTTGTTATCCTGAATGTAATACCCTCAGTACCCCACAAGATGGTCCGTGACTTGAAGGAGCGCTCACAAGCAAGTCAAGCCAAAAGCCATCACTTATCACAGTAGTCTGGCAAAATCACCGCTGCCGAGGGAGGTACGGTAGCAGTGTGTGTTCAGATAGGGTTGTGGTGATTCACATCTGTCGCCAACAGCTCCCGGCATTTTCCCTGGCAGCAGGTTAGGTGAAGAAATGGAAAGAAGAGTCATTCATGTTTTTCCATGCTCCCCAATGTCCAAAGATGGCTAGATTTTGTTTTTTTCCTTGCCTCATGAAGCTAGGGCTAAATATGCAGAGTTTGTTTTCAGTAGCCAGGCTCCCTCTGGTACAGACCTGTTTATGAAGGCCTTAATGGACAAGTGTCAGGCCAGAAATCAAACAGCAATCAAAGGCTATTATTGGAAAGAACCCAGCAGCTCACTGACACCCAGGTTATCATCAGTGATGGGCCAACACGTTTGGCTGCCGTAAGGTCAGTGAAGGGCACAGAAAAGCAGGCAGGAAGCGTCACCAAGAAGTCCTGAGGCTGAATCCAAAATGTTACTAATTGTGAGGTGTTCCCTGGCTCTCCCGGGAAAAGCAAAACTTACTTTGCATCTGACTGACAAGGAAAAACTGGAAAACAAGTTCTGGGATGTTGTGACCTTTGTGGAGCATACCAAGTGACCAAGACCACAGCCACCGGGGCACTGGTCTCCTTCCTGAAGCACCGACATGGTGCTTTGTATGGATTCACAGGCAAAGCCCATCTTGCCAGTCCAAAGAGAATTGTCTGAGCTGCAGGAAGAAAATACGGGGTACGGACCAAGAGTAACTGAGAGCTTGGGGCAGGAACTAACAAGCAGGCGTGAGTCAGGCACGTCATAACGGGAGAGGTATTGGTGTGACAGCGGAGAGGGGGTTACCTGGAAGACAAGGTGCTGATGCTATCTTGGTACCTTCAGAGCTGCCCTTATCCCTCCAGGCACCACACAGCCTGTCCCAGCCCTGCAGGCCTTGTCTGTCTGCTCTGGAGTCTGTAGGCCGAGGCAGGACCAAGCGTGGGGTGAAGGCTACAAGGCTCTTCTGCTGCAGCACCGTGGAAGCAGAGGCAGATCCCACCTCCTCCTCCCAGCAGCTGGGATTCCTCCTCCAGGCACCACGGGAGCAGACAGGCTCTGCTGGGGTTTGGGGGAACAGAGTTGATGAGCGAAGGGGCATGACACAACTCCCAGCATTTGGGAACTGGATGATATGATGATGTTTTTCTTTTTCTTTCGGTATAGTGCAGCAGGTGACATGATGCGACTTGCCCCCAGCTTGTGCTCGCAAAGCTCTTCGTCACGCTGAATCAACATCAGATACGGAGCTTGGACGCGGATGCCAGTGGGAAAATAGGATTTCAACTGCACAACCTCCACCCGCTGCTGGAGAATTTCGTTTCCCCCCCCCCCCCCCAAAAAACCCAAAACAGCAGTGCAGCAAAGATTAGGGATGGCAGCAGCATCAGAGGCCTTTGACATTGTCTCCCACAGCATTCTCCTGCAGAAGCTGGCTGCTCATGGCTTGGACAAGTGCACTCTGCGCTGGGTTAAAAACTGGCTGGATGGCCGAGCCCAGAGAGTGGTGGTGAATGGAGCCAAATCCAGTTGGTGACTGGTCATGAGTGGTGTTCCCCAGGGCTCAGTGTTGGGACCGGTCCTTTTCAATATCTTTATCGATGATCTGGATGAGGGGATCGAGTGCACCCTCAGTAAGTTTGCAGATGACACCAAGATGGGCAGGAGTGCCGATCTGCTGGAGGGTAGGAAGGCCCTGCAGAGGGACCTGGACAGGCTGGATTGTTGGGCCGGGGCCAACTGTATGAGGTTCAACAAGGCCAAGTGCCAGGTCCTGCACTTGGGTCACAACAACCCCAGGCAACGCTACCGGCTTGGGGAGGAGTGGCTGGAGAGCAGCCTGGCTGAAAAGGACCTGGGGGTGATGGTTGACAGCTGCCTGAACATGAGCCAGCAGTGTGCCCAGGTGGCCAAGAGGGCCAATGGCATCCTGGCTTGTATCAGGAATAGTGTGGCCAGCAGGACCAGGGAGGTGATAGTGCCTCTGTACTCGGCCCTGGTGAGGCCGCACCTGGAATACTGTGTCCAGTTTTGGGCCCCTCACTTCAAGAAGGACATTGAGGTGCTGGAGCGTGTCCAGAGAAGGGCAACGAGGTTGGTGAAGGGTCTAGAGAATAAGTCTTACGAGGAGCATTTAGTTTGGAGAAGAGCAGGCTGAGGGGAGACCTTATTGCTCTCTACAACTACCTGAAAGGAGGTCGTAGTGAGGTGGGGGTCGGTCTCTTCTCCCAAGTAACAAGTGATAGGACGAGAGGAAATGGCCTCAAGCTGCACCAGGGTAAGTTTAGGTTGGATATTAGGAAAAACTTCTTCACTGAAAGAGTAGTCAGGTACTGGCACAGGCTGCCCAGGGCAGTGGTTGAGTCTCCATCCCTGGAGGTATTTAGAAGATGGGTAGATGCAGTACTTGAGGACATGGTTTAGTGGTGGACTTGGTGGTGTTAGGTTAACGGTTGGACTTGATGATCTTAAGGGTCTTTCCCAACCTTAACAATTCTATGATTCTATGATTCTGTGACTTTGCTTCTGCCCTGCAACTCCGTGTTTTGGCGGTGTTGAACACAACATGGCCCGCGCTGCCACAGATCACCACTAGGGGCCAGTGGCGCAATGGATAACGCGTCTGACTACGGATCAGAAGATTGTAGGTTCGACTCCTGCCTGGCTCGTTGCTTTTTCTATTTTTTCCCACCCCCTTCTCGCCTTCCCCGCCTGCGTTTTTCCCCTGAGGTTTCTCACCCAACCGGGCATGGATGGAAGGATAACTGGGAAGCTTGAGGGGGGGTGCGGGGCGGGGAAAATTGGAATGCTGGAGGTGCGGGTTTCCTCATTAAGGCATTCATTTAGTTAAGTTTTTACCCACACATCCTGCTCAGCATCTTTGGCAGCTTTCAACTGAGTCAACTCCATCTCCAAAGAGATTTATTTTAAAAAAATCTTGCTTTTTGCATGTATCTTTCTCAACCCCACGGGGAACCTCCAGCACCCAAGTCTATTCCCAACATCTTCCAGTTTTCCACTGTCATGCTCCGGCTCGGCTGACCCCGGAGGATGCCTGCTCCTCCAGCTCCTGCCACTGAAACGAGGTAGGTTTGGTGCTCTGGGGAGCTAAAAATCATGTTTAAGTGCCCAGGACAGAAGTCAAGAGAGATGCTGTTAGCTGAGCGGTAACTGGATAGATCTCGTCACCCTGAAATCCCACTTAAGCCAGGTGAAGAGTAGGTACGAATAGAAGTGTGTGTTTACAATATTCAAAATAGATACACTGACAAGAGTACCTAAGTCAAGAAACAATAAAGTTTCAGATACTAACAAAATCAGGAAAGATGCTCTCTCATTTTCAGGGGTTTCCCACCTACGTGATCGACAGGACATCTTCTCCGTGCACATGCCACATATCTCAAACTGCATCCATCAGCTGGCACCTCGTCATGTGGGAGCATTTTCACCATCTCTCCTTTGAAATCCTCCAGGCAGTTGGAAAATTGTTATCCTCATACTCTTAACTCTGAGATTTATTCTGTTTCCCCTTTCTCCAGGAGAAGAGACAGCTTTTGCTTGAAATGCAAACAAACCTTTTCTTACAACGCGGGAGCTGAAAAGTTCTTTTTCTTGGAGCAGGTGTCCCCTCCGGTACCCGTCAGGCCATTTAACAACCCCTGATCTATCTGTTTGCCTGCCCACCTCACTCTGGTGACCCAGTGTATCAGAGTGAAATGTCTTGGGAATGGGGTTTTTATAATCTCCAGCATATTTTGTTATTAAGTGATGCAAATGACTGAATAGGATACACACACAGAGCTCGGTACTGGCCCTTGTTGGAGACCAGATACAGAAATAATTAAGCACTTACAGGTGACTGGTCACCAATGCTTTCCTCCTAAATGAAGTATTTAGCAAGCTACACTATCATCCAAGCACTGAATGGGCTGTTATTGTAGTAAAAAGCATTTAGTACATTTAAATATAGGAGCATGTCCTAGAAGTGTGGGAAGCTGAGCCAAGCAGTTACATTAATGTAACAGAGCCATAGCTCAAGAGGCAGAATAGTTGTTTAGCATATAGCAAGTCCTGAGATCAGTGCCTACATTTTTCTGGGGTTTGAGTTTGGGGTTTGTTTTTGGTTTTCTTGTCTTTCATTCTGTTGTATTTTTATCTTTTTTCCCCCCTTTTTCTCTGCCTTCCTTTTCACTTATACACAGTTACACAGAAACGCATGCATGTCAGTACTTTCTGGGTGGGGGGGAGAGAAAAAATGTCTCAGAGATGGAGGGGGAAAGGAGGTGGTCCCTTCTCCAGAAGAAACTCTGTGTGTGCTTTTATTTTGTGACCTATCCTTTAGGACAAGGAAAAAGGAGTGCCACTGAATGAATGAAAAGGAGTGAAGGAGTTTGCATGAATTTCTGCAAAAAGTAGGAGCGGAGACATTTATATAGGAAGGAGTGAATCTTAACTGAGAAAAAATCAATCCTGTAGCCCTGGATGGAGTCTGTGCCCTTTCCCACGCCGGGGAGTTGCAAAGGGATGCGCTTTTGGACTGTGGATTCAGATTTGACTGCTAGCGTGTTGAAACATGCAAGATAGCAGACACCTAAGGAAATGGATGCCTTCCCTCAATTTCTGCTCACTGGGGTGCCCCTGTTCCCTGCCGGGCAGGCTTTTCATGCCTGGATTTCTGCGGAGATAGTTCCCAAGAAGGGTGCACTGCACCACGCTGGAAAGAAAACAGCCTCTGTGTGTGTGTGTGTCCATATGCAGACATAAAAATGTACTAATTGATAGAGAGGTAGCTGGGATCAGGGATGTAATGCATAAAGCGTGTAACTTCAGAGCAGAAGCTTGCAGGTCTGGCTCCTGCTGAGCTTCACCAATCTGTTTCTCTGCTGATAATCTTGCTTGTACACTGTTCCCACAGATAGTGGGTCTTCCTTGCTCTCATACCTGAAATCTACCCCAGAAAAACACTCTCACACGGGGAAGATGCATTCTGTCTTCTTTTGAAGGAGAAAACTTCCATCCTTCCCCTGCTATGCAGACAGACTTGGCCACCTTAGAATCACAGAATCATAGAATTGTTAAGGTTGGAAAAGACCCTTAAGATCATCAGGTCCAACCGTTAACCTACCACCGCCAAGTCCACCACTAAACCATGTCCTCAAGCACCACATATACCCGCCTTTTAAATACCTCCAGGGATGGGGACCCAACCACTGCCCTGGGTAGCCTGTTCCAGTGCCTGACTACTCTTTCAGTAAAGAAGTTTTTCCTAATATCCAACCTAAACCTGCCCTGGTGCAACTTGAGGCCATTTCCTCTCATTCTACCACTTGTTACTGGGGAGAAGAGACCAACCCCCACCTCCTACAACCTCCTTTCAGGTAGTTGTAGAGAGCAAGAAGGTCTCCCCTCAGCCTCCTCTTCTCCAAACTAAACAATCCCAGCTCCCTCAGCCGCTCCTCGTAAGACTTATTCTTCAGACACATTTACCCTCTCCAAGCCAGGAGTCACTGCCAAGTGTGTTTTTCTGCACACCACGTAGCACCTGTAGCGAAAAAGACGACTTGAAGGGAAAAGGAGAGGGGATGGCAATGCAACAGAATAGAAAAACAGGAAAAAAAAGCAGAGTGTGAGCACTGGCCCTGTCATTTACAACATCCTAAGCAAGCCCACGTCTGTCTGCGTTAAATTTCTTCTGTATAAAGGACCCCTATGCCCTCTCCCACTGCTCCACCTTCTCCTCCATCATCCCGTGTACCCGCGCACAACCCAAGGCCCAGCCCAAACATCGCGCCCGTCACCTCAAGCCAAAGAGACCATGGAGCGCTTTTATCCGCTCCCTTCAGCCAGGATGCTCGAAGCCCTCATCCGTAAGGATCATCTGGAAAAGAGGACCTCATAAAACGAGGCAAGACTGAGCTAAAAATGTGTTTGAAGTGGCTCTAGAGGCCTCCGCCTGGGCGCTCCTGCCTCTCCGCCGCTCTCCCGGCCTGCCCGTTCGGGCAGGCCGGGAGAGCGGCGGAGAGGCAGGAGCGGCAGTCGCGCCCCCGTCCATCACCGAGGGGCCAAAAAATAATAATAACAAACAAAAAAAAATTAGCGTCTCCTTCGAGCCGGAATCGAACCAGCGACCTAAGGATTCCCGCGGGCCGCGCCTCTACAGTCCTCCGCTCTACCAGCTGAGCTATCGAAGGGAGCTGCGCGCGTCCGTCCCCCGCGCCCGCCCAAGGCACCGCCCCACGCCGCGCGGCGCTTCGCGCATGCGCCCTGCCGCGGCGGCGGGGGGCGGGGGTGGGGAGCGGCCTGCTGAGCGGGCGGCGGCGCGGGGGGCGGCCGCGTGCGGGGCCAGTGGCGCAATGGATAACGCGTCTGACTACGGATCAGAAGATTGTAGGTTCGACTCCTGCCTGGCTCGCGTAGCTTTTGGTGCCGCGGGTTCGGCTCGCCACGCCGTGATTTCGCTCGCCCGCGGAGGGGAAAGTCAAAGCGCCCTGACCTCCCTCCCTCCCCAGGGTGGCCACCAGAACCCCATCGCACTTATGTAGAAACCTGCAGAGCACAGTACCCTCAAGTATGCCCCTTTTTTCCTCTTAAATAGACATCTCCCGAGTTACATATATAACAGTCATCGGGAGTCATATATATATATACGTATATATATACGACTCCTGATCATATGACTTATCCGCTCCCATCAGCCAGGATGCTCAAAGCCCTCATCTGTAAGGATCATCTGGAAAAGAAGACCTCATGAAACGAGCCAAGACTGAGCTAAAAATGTGTTCGAAACGGCTCTAGAGGCCTCTGCCTGGGTGGTCCCGCCTATATATATATATACACGTGTATATATATGTATATATATATGACTCCCGATGACTGTTACCTGAGTGTGATTAGCAAAAAATTAGGGTCCCAAGGCCTCTCCATGCCGTGGTGGGGTGCCCTTTCCTTGTGCTGCCTCTCGCCGGTCTGTACATCCTCATATTGTGATTGTCGCCGTTCACAGACATAGCAACATAAAGGATGGCGAGTCCAAACATTAGCAGTGCGAATGAGCTACCTCACTATTTATTATATTATTATTATTATTATTATTATTATTATTATTATTATTATTATCTCGGTTATTTATTCATAACAACACGAACCGCTTTGTGTAGTAAACTCGCACTGAATCCACAGATGGCGGCTACTCCGAAGCCGTGGGGTATTCTCACATCTAATCACCGGGCTTGCCTTCCTTGCCTCTCCCAGCTGCGACCTGTTCTTCGCACGCTGCATAGCCTCTATATACGTCAAAAATATTTTTTTTTTTGCAAAATCACACACTTTTCGTTCAACTGCACAACAAGGGTGCTCTCGCGCTAATGGAGACTAATGGATAATTGCTATGAAAACCACAGTCTTCATCACAGCAGTGTTGCTTGCTGCCTTCACAGAGCTCACAGTCATTTTCCGTGATGTCATTTGTAAGACTAAGCGTACTGTGTCAGGCCGATGATTGAGCACACCGCTCCTCTCCTCAGGCCTAAAGGATTTTCCCCCACATAATTTATCGGTGTGTTAATTGGGTTAATTTGTCGGCACAGTTAATGCATTTCATAGAATCATAGAATCATAGAATTGTTAAGGTTGGAAAAGACCCTTAAGATCATCAAGTCCAACCGTTAACCTAACACCACCAAGTCCGCCACTAAACCATGTCCTCAAGCACCGCATCTACCCATCTTCTAAATACCTCCAGGGATGGAGACTCAACCACTTCCCTGGGCAGCCTGTTCCAGTGCCTGACTGCTCTTTCAGTGAAGAAGTTTTTCCTAATATCCAACCTAAACTTACCCTGGCGCAGCTTGAGGCCATTTCCTCTCGTTCTATCACTTGTTACTTGGGAGAAGAGACCGACCCCCACCTCACTACAACCTCCTTTCAGGTAGTTGTAGAGAGCAAGAAGGTCTCCCCTCAGCCTCCTCTTCTCCAAACTAAACAACCCCAGCTCCCTCAGACGCTCCTTGTGAGACTTGTTCTCTAGACCCTTCACCAACCTCGTTGCCCTTCTCTGGACACGCTCCAGCACCTCAATGTCCTTCTTGAAGTGAGGGGCCCAAAACTGAACACAGTATTCCAGGTGCGGCCTCACCAGGGCCGAGTACAGAGGCACTATCACCTCCCTGGTCCTGCTGGCCACACTATTCCTGATACAAGCCAGGATGCCATTGGCCCTCTTGGCCACCTGGGCACACTGCTGGCTCATGTTCAGGCAGCTGTCAACCATCACCCCCAGGTCCTTTTCAGCCAGGCTGCTCTCCAGCCACTCCTCCCCAAGCCGGTAGCGTTGCCTGGGGTTGTTGTGACCCAAGTGCAGGACCCGGCACTTGGCCTTGTTGAACCTCATACAGTTGGCCCCGGCCCAACAATCCAGCCTGTCCAGGTCCCTCTGCAGGGCCTTCCTACCCTCCAGCAGATCGGCACTCCCACCCAACTTGGTGTCATCTGCAAACTTACTGAGGGTGCACTCGATCCCCTCATCCAGATCATCGATAAAGATATTGAAAAGGACCGGTCCCAACACTGAGCCCTGGGGAACACCACTCATGACCAGTCACCAACTGGATTTGGCTCCATTCACCACCACAAGATGACAAGATGCATTAGATTGTGTGAAAAGTTGAAGCCTCGATGGTGTTTTACACTTCCCACCGGTGCCATTTTTTGCTTTGGGAGACAAACCAACCCAGTGACGTCCCGGGCGTATAAACGGCGTTAAAGGTATGAGCTCAGATGAAAAACCATCCCCTGCCACCGTGTTCGTTAAACAGCGACTGTGACGGCAAAGCACTGAAAAAATAAATGCGAGCCAGGCAGGAGTCGAACCTACAATCTTCTGATCCGTAGTCAGACGCGTTATCCATTGCGCCACTGGCCCTACATTAAGAAACTTTTCCTCCCTCTCCAGTATACCCCATCCCGAGCGCGGCGCCCGCCCCGGGACCCCCGCCGGCCGCTTCCCCGCCCCGCCCGGCCCCGGGGCCCCCGCCCCGCCCCGCCGGCGCGGAGCGGTCCCGGCAGACCCTGCCCCGCCGCACGGCGAGCCCCGGCCGCGGCCCACGCCCGCCCGAGAGCGGCGCGCCCCGCGCATGCGCCCCGGCCGGCCGTGCCGGCTTCTTGATGCCTGGCGGAGGAACAATTCGCAGCTCCCTTCGATAGCTCAGCTGGTAGAGCGGAGGACTGTAGAGGCGCGGCCCGCGGGAATCCTTAGGTCGCTGGTTCGATTCCGGCTCGAAGGAGAAGCGCAATTATTTTCTCTTTTTTTCCCCTCCCTGCAAAGTTCTCTGAATCGCTTTGTCTTTAACCGGTTGCAGATCCCGTTGTTTTCCTCTAAGAGATCCAAACCGAAGCGCTTCTGCTGTGACTCGCCGACTGTCAGCAGCAGCTGCTGCGACGGGAGCAGAGGCCGCCTGCTGCGAGACCGCCAACACCTCCTTCATTTTTAAAGGGGAAAAAAAAAAAAGATGTACGTTGTGCTTACTCCGACTGACCACAAACCCTCACAAAGCAAGTTAGTGCAGGAGAATACCTGTTGAGATCCCTTCCTCTCATTGCAGTTATTTAGGATGTTGAAATTCGGAGGGTTTTTTCCCCAAACCTCCTCTCCCCAAAGTGTCTAGACGCTGGTTTTCCAGAATAAGGAAGTATCTATACATGTACATACTGCCACAATATGAATCCATTTTAAATTCCAGCCAGGTGCTACTTAGCACACGTTACCTCTCTCCGCTAGCGGGAAATCGCATGTCTTTGCCAGCGTCTGTCTGAGGTTATCCCGTGGGTGTCGGCTGCCACGCAATTGTCCCATACCGTTGCCGTCCCAACCCTGGGATGGGTAACACTAGCACAAAGGACTGAGCCCTCTTGTATGAAACTCCTGTACCCGTTCATCCCTCTCAAAGTGAGAGGAGAGAGCTGATGGATGTGAGGGTTTGGCTGACTGCAGTTCATGGAGAGAAGGAAGGGGATTGCTCTCATCTGCGGTCTTTCTCCCTGCTGTGTAACAGCACAATAAATATTTTCTTTTCTATAGGAAATGATAGCATAGAAAAAGAAATCAGTGATTTTAACTGTGCTCAGTTTTGCATGCTTCATCATTTTTCTTTACTGATTTTATTCTAAAACCAGGCAAAAATGTAATTCATTTAAATGTAAATCATACCCATACTTTGGGTATTAATTCTTAGGGAAGATAAGAAATGAAATTAAATCACAAGCAATTATGTTTGACGTTCTTCGGATTAAGCAGAGTGGTTTTTCCTGTGAACCTGTTGTGGGGAGAAAAGTGCACAAACTACCTAAATAACCGGTTATGTTGCCGGTAGGCCTAAATCTTCTCTGATTTTTCTTCCATTCAGTATTTCAAGTGAGTCTGGGTATGAGTTAATATCTCAGCACACAAAAGGACAGCTCTTGGAGAATACATCCAGCCAAAACACTTGCCCCTGGTCCATTTTTCAAATGCTTGGGCTTCTGTGGTCACAGAGACTGGATACCATCCTAGTGAGAAATATTCCCATCCTGTAGCAGGCCCAGACTATCTGGCACTCTGTGCTGGCTCTCGGACAGCTGCAAAACCCCTGCGTGAGATGCCGGCCCCAGGGACGCTGACGGGACGTCTGCCATCGTCCTCAGCAGCATCACCGTTTCACTCTCTGCGCACACCCTTTGCTGGGGGAAACCGTTCCACATAGGAACTCGTGCCAGGAAAACTACTGTGTTATTTCACTACATCACACTGCTGGTTTTTTTTATGTAGACAAGCATTCTGCATTGTATAAAGGATTTGCAACGTGCAGCTACAGCTCTGGCTGCTTTGCATAGGCAGGTGCATCTGCTGCAATCCAAGACCGAGTTCCTCTTTGGGGAAACCCTGAGTTGCTGCTTGCCACTTGTCGGGGTGAAAAGCTGTAATTTTGGGCAGCTGTCTCAACAGCTTTTCTAGCTGTTACCAGAATGAAGTTGTTGATGGTGTGGAAAAGTAAAGGGAGTGCTACAATTCATACATACAACCTTTATTAGTCGGAGTGGTTGACGGCAAAGGTAGATTTGAATATGTAGTACTTTACATATAAATAAATGCAGCAAAACAGAACAAAATTTTGAGGATCCGTACATTTTGAGAAGACTAATGGGTGTGCAACTGAACTTTAGACAGAAACAGATGATGTAAGCATAGCTATGTTCACGTTAGGAATTTTTCTGAAAAGCAAACAAATGAGTAAAATCACATCGAAGAGCTAAGTCCTGAAATCCTTATTCATCCTTTCTCCACGTGTCCTCAGAATAGCTAGTCCTGGCAGCAGTGAGGGAGGCAAATGCTCTGGTACTCTGAAAACTGAGTTTCCTCTTTGGAATTAAACCATGGGTTCAGACCCTCAGATTTTTAAGCTGCAAGTCCTGGAGAACCCACTCAGACCCTTGGTCATTGGTTTGTTCTGAGGTTTTTGGCTGACTGAGATAACACGTTGCCGCTCTTCTGTACAGATCCCCATGTCAGGAAAAGGGCTTTGCAAACATGTGGCAGCTTGTCCATCTTTGCATCACACTGCCAGATCGAGTCGTAAATCTCTCCCAAGAAAAATCTCTCATTTAGAAGGAGTGAACAAGAACCACATGACTTACGGTACATCTTGAGCCCATGCAGATAATTTCCTTGATTTCAGTAAACTTTGGCTCTGGCCCATAGAGTGGGGTCCGGAGGGACACAGAAGGTGTTGCATGTGAAAAAATTCCCCAGTTGCTTTTGCTAGTCTAGGATTTACCTTTCCCTCCCTGGCTTTAGGCTTGATCTGTAGCTGTTGTTGAAATCAAGGGTGCAATTCTCAGTGATTTCCACAGGAGCAGGGGGAGGGATTTCACACGGGAAAGGGTTCCACATATAATGTGTAGCTTTACACTAGACTTCTCTCCGAATGCCTTTTCCATCTCTGCTGGAAATAGTCACTGCGTAGCATGTGCACGCTTTCACAGTGAATGTCTCTACCAGACAGTAAAACTTAAGAAATCACTTAGCCTGCAGATTCGCCACGTACCACGTGCTCTCCCTACTCCTTCGTTGGGTGATAACATCTTACACCAGAGTAAACACCGTACAAAAGGGAGTAGCGAGGAAAGCCACAAGATGTGTGTGTGTGCGTGCGCCCGGATGAGTGGGTGCTGGCGTCCCCCGGCACGCACCCAGTGTGCTGTGCACTGCCCGTCTCGCAGCACCAGCACCCCAACACACACGCCGTCTGATATGGCTGCCCAGCAGGAAGATTTGCGGCAGTCGGCTGCCACTGGGAATGTGCCTTGTGGGGTCACGTCTCCACAGCGGCAGGATGGTGACACCAGCTCCCCTCCCCTGGGACCGCCAGGATGGAGGGATGGATAGGTGCATCCCCCCAGCACTGCTGGGCAGGCAGGACGGCAGGCTGGATTTACGTACCTATGAGTGGCCTCCAAAATTATTTGCAAGCCACAACTGAGGACAAGGAGGAGCCCATGGGTAGGAGGGGAGCGAGTGCCTGTCCATAGCCTCAGCTATTCTGGGACTTCCCCTTTTTTCTGAAGCAGAAAAATGGGGCTATTTCTGAGGGCAATGTGAGCGTTAGCTGGCCCCTGTGCCTGCACCTGGAGAACAGGTACACAACCTGAACTGGAATTAATGTCTTTTAAAATGTCCATGTGTCACGGGAACTTTAAAGAAATTACTTTGGAAGTACAGCTAGTGCAATGAAACACACTCTTTTCCCATATATTTAGCTGCCACTGAATGACATTTGATGTGAAAGGTGAGAACAGAAGGAAGACAATAATGTTTCACAACTGCAGAATCCAATTTTAAGGAAGGGAATAACACTTTTGACTAGCTATATATTCACTGGTCTGTATAATTTAGTGGTACATTACATCTCCCTTTGGACTGCAGCACTGTGATTACAGGAGCAAAAATAGCAAATGCAAAGAACTGACAATGATTGATGTAACATGATCAATAAAGAGAAATTCAGCTAAGGCTTAAACTACTATGTCAAACCACTGAAGTGCTAAGTTTAAGATCTCAGAGGTATTTCTTTAGCTCTTACAAATTAGAGGCCTAATTTCTTCATGCTTGCTTTAGCCGCACCACATGTATCTCCACTGATTTGTGCAGCGGTACACCTGAACGTACACCTCTTTATTTAAAATCACGCCGTGTGCTCTTAAAGCCCCTGTGCCTGGGACAGAGGGGAGGACTCAGGCTCACCCCGATGAGCCGGGCTGTGAGGAGGACGGTCGCTCCTCTGCTGTTTGCCTCCCCTGCCAAGTCCTTGCTGCTCCCAGAGCCCCAGTGCCAGTGCCGGCACGATGGCTGCTAGCCCAGGGCCAGCAGGGCAGCGGGGCTGGCAGCCAGGGGCATGGTGGAATAAGCAAGCCGGCAGCAAGCTGTTGGCTGGGGACCAATTTCCAGGACATCGCAGCTGCAGCCGGAGAAGCCAGGGCCGCCTGGCATGGGCGGCAGGCCCGTCCAGGCTGGAACAGGGGAGCTTTGCCATGGGACTGTCACTGGCTACGGGGAGAGGAGAGAGGCTCTGGGGCAGCCCAGGGCCAGCCTCCCCCTCCATAGGCTGTTTGCCCGCTGTCTCCTGGGTTTGCAACTTCTGCAGGGGGAAACGCAGAGCCTATGTGTGCTTCTGGTGCCGGATGAGGCTCCTGGATTTGGAATGACCTGCATTGTAACCACCAGCAGAATGGTCCCCGAGCACTTT
This sequence comes from Theristicus caerulescens, assembly GCA_020745775.1. Lineage (NCBI taxonomy): Eukaryota > Metazoa > Chordata > Aves > Pelecaniformes > Threskiornithidae > Theristicus > Theristicus caerulescens. Next base: position 129,763,764 of record CM036558.1, on the reverse strand, counting down.
GTCCTGGCTCAGGTTTATAATTGCCGGGGCTGGGCTTCAGCAAGCCGCTAGCTGCTTTCCAAAGAGTGTTTTCTCTCTGGGAAGGACAGCCCCGTCTGCCGTGCCACCGACTTTCCCTCTGAGGTCTGCTAAAGAGCATTTCCAGGGCTCCCTCACAGGAACATTTCACATCCAGCAAAACTGCTGCAAGCGAGGAGCAGGGAGGGATGGAGCCGGTGTGTCTGGAGAGGGACTCAGGACTGTGTCTGGGAGGTGAAACCTCAGCTGAAGGTAGGGAGGAGACCAATCATACCAAAGGGAGTGTTACTAGAGGGAAAGACCATGCCAAGCCTGGGCGTTTGAAGCCGTGAGAGACCAGTGCTGTAGAGCTCTGTACTAGCCATAGCTATCTCCTTGCAGAGTGTAGATATTGACCTACTTGAAGTGGTCTAGAGGGAGATTCTGCCTCAATAGGAAATTACTCTCAGGTTACTCTTGATTAGCTTGAAGACAACTAGAAATACAGGCTGCACAGCTTATCACGTGTTTTGTTCTTGCTGTGACACTCAGTGGGAAGCACCGACAGGTTGTGTTTGCTGGCTCTAGGAGTCGGTGCGATAGCTCCGATGGCTGTCCCCTATTAGCTGTGTCTTCTCGGTTGCATTAGTTGGCTGAAGTATGATAGGAGTTTCTCCATCTAAATTGAGGAAGAAGACAAAAAATACTTTAAGAATCTTTTGCTTGGTACAAAAGTCAGATTTCCTGTTAGCACAACAACATTTCTTCTGCTGTTCTGGCTATGGCTTAATCTTGGCTTCACAGACAGCTGTGTGCGTACTGAAGAGGCAGCAATGCCCACAGCGAGTCTACAAATGCTCTTACTTCTTGTCCACATGTAATGGCAGATTTCTGGGTGACTGTTGCTGTTGTTATTAAACTGGACATTAGCTGTACCTGGTGCTTTGCAGAGATTGCAAGATAAGGGTCCTTGCCTGTTCCAATTCCAAGTGCTTGTTCCTGCAAATGTCTGAATATAATGAGTGCTGTTGTGAGTCAGCAAGCACTAACCTTGACAGCGTTTGTGAGAATGGGCCAGAAATGAGTCTTGAAGAAGGCAAAGTTAACAGTAAAGAAAGAAGACAGTTAAAAGGAAAAAAATGCACGAGCAGTAATTTACTTGAGAAGGAGGCAATCATATATATCCTGAAAGCCAGCTAGTTAAATAAAAATGTTAAATTGGATTTTGAAGTCTTATGTAATATATATACAACAGGAATTTGAGAATTACTGTTTTAATGAGTTTGTAACTGCCAAAACCTCATATTACCACTATATAAATCCTTACTGCTTTGTACTTTCTCATTCCATGCAGTTATGGTTCGGTTTCCCAATATATCTGTAAAAAATGCATTTGTTGTAGAGTGGAGGAAAGCGGAGTCCTTACAGAGTTCCCTGACGGCTGTTGTGTTCCCTCTGATAATGAACAAGGTTTGGCTGCCCTTCTCCTGGGCCTCTTTCCAACTCACCATTTTTTGGCGGGGAGGAGGGGACTCAAGACTCAAAGACTGACTTTCAAACGTTCAGCCATCTCATCTCAGTGAGGTGTTTTCATATGAAAAACTTTGGACTATCTATATCTTGATACTAGCACAGCCTTCACAGTAATTGAATACAAATGATGACTTTTTTTGCCAAATGACCGAATGTTCAGAAAAAAACTCATCTGACATTTCCTCCTGTTTACATGACAGTTGATGGGATGAATCATGGGCAAAAGATGTAATGTACAGGAGTAACTTAACCCAGAGCAGGAATCTAATTGCATGCCATACGGCTTCCCCTCAGTGGGGGTAGAACAACTTTGACTCTGTCAAGGTGAAAGGCAAGAATGATTAAATGCCAAGCAGCTTCTCTGTATGGGCAATTCTGTATTTAGACACAAGGTCAAAGACAGACATGTTTCATAACTTCTGAAAATATATGAGTAATTAATGCTTAGAGCTTAGCTTGGGCGCAGATTAGTTTGGCGGTTCCAATCCATTTTTAAGTTGCAATGTATTTTCTAGATTTCTGAGCAGCACTCCCTCCCACCCTCTGCTGCCTCCAAGTTGTTCATTTTAAGGAAGATCGTTGATGGAGGGCAGAGGCTAGCCGTTCATTTTGCTGTGATACCCAGATGTGCAAGAAGAGAACAGGACCCACTGCAAATCTGTCATGTTGCTTCCAGCTGATCTGCAGACAGTTCTGAGCTGACACCTTCCCCAAGTATTTTGCTGCCCACACCCTTCTAAGATTTATGATGTTTTTTATCAGAACAGGGACCCATGGTATAATAAACTTTACAAATATAGCCTGCTAATGGAGAGCTGCAGAATGGAGGTGCAGCAGAATTCACAGTTTAAACTGCTTTCTATAGATAGCTCTTGCTCACTGTTCGCCTACATTGGTATCATATGGAGTGTGGAGGAGACAATGAAGTGCTAAAAACTTATTGCTTCTGAGTTGGTAAAGTATTTTGTTATTCAGGTTCTTTTTTCTTTTTCTATTTTTTTTCTCTTCGCAGATTTCATTTTCTGTAAAATGAAAGTTGGTCTAGAAATGCCTTGCTTTGTTCTTAGGATGATAAGCAAACAGGAGAGGAGAACAAACCTGCCAAGCTGCTTGAGTGCATCGTTACGGCCTGAAGTACCAAGGCAATCCAAATTCCAGCAGCACCTCCTCTGGGACCACAGAAGTCAACAAAAGGTTTGCCATCAACTTCAGTGGAAGCAAAATCTGGCAACCTGCCCTGTGTGTGTGAGTGAAAATGATGAACCATTGCACGAATCCGTGCTGCAGACGAGCGAGTGGTACTTCCCCGTGCCAGCATATTTTTGCAGGTCACCCGTAACATCATGGCATGATGCCACAGATTACCCTACTTTATACTTTTTTAATGTCATGTTTGATCTGAAACTCTAAAAAATGTCATGTTTAAAATTTAATAATCCAAATGTAAGACTTATTTTGTAAAGTGATCATCCATTGTACGTTAGGCCACAGTCTTCTGTGGTACAAATCAATAGCTGTGAGGACAAATCACTGTAACCTGTAAGTACAGGCCAGGGCTTGAAAATCGTTAAGTTCCTGTAGTTCTGATGGTCATGCTACCCATGGAAGTACATGCTGTAAAACAAATCTCTCACAGGAGATATTAAATTTGCTGAACCCCAGAACTAGTCAAATATATTTAAATAAAACTTTCATCTAGAGGAATATGCCATTTTATCAGAATTGAAGTCTTTGACATGATTGTGTTGACTTCAGTGACAACTCACTTTGCTTTTACATTTTAGGGAATGGATCACTGAATTTTTGGCCTCACATCTCTTTTTTTCAGTAATAATTGTGGTTTATGGTATGTTAATTTGAGGAGCAAAATCAACTGTGTAACACCTTTTGTTAAGGAGAAACATGAGTGACTGGAAATTATTACTGTTGTGCCAGCTCAAAAGATGAAGTCTAAATCTTGACACCTGCAACATGCATATTGCCTCTTCTGTGCAGTATGGCCAGCTCCAGGCAGCTCCCGCTGAGCACAGCAAAAACTGGTGGAGACTAACTCTCAGAGGTTTTTAGCATGAGGAATGCTGATGCTTTAACGATGTTGCATTCCTCAGAAAAGCAACGACTGACTACAAAATATTTGGATAAATTAAAGTATGGCCTTAGCTTGAGAATCTACATTTTGACCTTAGCAAAAAAGTTCTGACTAGCAATAATATAGATACTGGGGACAACAGGAAGCCAAAAAATTAATTACCAGGTAGAATGCTCAATCTGTGGGCAGAGGGCATGCAAAGAATTTGGATCCTAATAGGATTTCCTCTTCCAAAATGAAATCTGCTGCAGGAGTGATTACAGTTTGTTTCTGAATTACCTACAGGAGCATTTCTATTATTTACATAAAGGAAGCCATAAGTATTCATTTCTATGGCTCAACATTTGAAAATGTCTCGTGGAAAAGCCCAATCTTTGCCATCCTAAGTCAGCTTCATCTTTTTGGCCAGCATCCCTAAAATTTCGGGGTCAGGGGGGGAGGAAGTGCAGTTTCAGCTGGTTATCATTCATTTTTCTAAATGCAGTGTCTGTTTTCCTTTCGGCTGCAGAAAAGATGCTCACATTATCCTCTGTCATGAAGTTTTTACTTTTATTCTTGATATGTTGCTCTCTTTTAATCTAATTTTAAAATATAGAGGATTCTACTCTACTGAGGCAAGCTGGTTTTGATTGGTAGGAAAATGTAGCAGGACTGAAGAGAAGGGTAGGAAAGGTAGAAATATCTAGTTTTCTCCAGGCCCTACCTATATACTTAATATTGTCTTCAAAATACTGAAAACACGTAATTCCACATTTTGTTAATTTTTCAGACTGGTACTTTGCTAAACTTTTAAAATTATTTTTAAAAATTGATATCTCAGTGAGACTTGGTGGGAATAAAATTACTGAATACCAATAAATACCACCTGTGCTGGAAGGAGGGAGAAATTTTTTGTCTGCCACTGAGGAATTTTGTGCTGGATTTTGAGAGAGAGCAAAATACCTGCCAAATTACAAAAAAGTCAGAATTAAAAAATTCTTATCCTTCAAAGTTCCGTTTTCATATTTCAAACTTGGCTTTGGTGTCATAGACCCATAAATATCAAGACCCATTTTAGAGTTGCACGTTTCAGGTGCCTAATGTTGTAGAGTATGTTACATTTTTTTCAAATAATGAATTGGGATTATAAAGCTTCATTAATATTTTTTGTTGCCTTTGCAGAGACTGATCAAGTATGATCAATTTTTAAGCTCACTGTATTTACCTTGATACGCCTCTAGGCAAAACCAATTTTAAACCACCACCACACGTTGGCATATCAGTTATATAAATAGCATTTGTTTCAACTACTACAAGTGTTTTGTTACATATTTAAGGAAGGGTAAATTTGTGTGAAAAGTTGGGGGGAAAAAAAATTCTTCCTGCTAAGGGAACATGACATTTGCAATCTGGCAGTGCTAATTTAAGCATAATAAATGTAAGAATATAACAGCGTAAGACCTTCTATAACAATGGAAGAGATAAAGAGTGAGCTGACTGCTTAGGTCCTTCCTCATAAAAAAGCATAATCCTATTCATAATTTATATAAATTTGCAACTGAAAAGTGGCCTAGGTCTTCCCCTGATACCTTGGCCTCTTATTGCTGGAGCAAGGATCATCATTGCCTCTCTCAGCCTGTCCTGCAAGTATCCAAATCTAACCAGTTTGAGATGTTTCTTCTTCCCCTGAAGACAAAAGCAAAACTCTGCCCCACTTCAGCATATTAGAAAAGGGCTCTTCGTTCAAAATATGTAACCCACATTAGTGCCAAATTAGGAAATCACCACCATCATCCTTTGGTATATCCAAAGCCTGAGCGTGCAGCCAGGGGACGCAGCAAAGCTGAGAAAAGAGGGTGACCTGCTGCGAAGGCAGCCCTGCTGCCCCAGCCCGTGTTCCTGGCCAGGCACTCTTGCTCTCTCCTTTGAGCCAGCATTAGCACTTGGCCTGCCCTACTGTGAAGCACGGCAGGGAGTTACATGGGCAGGGAACTACACACATTTTTGAGGGGATTAGTTTTCACGTGGATCGTATCCAAATCTGGGTTTTGGTAAGGCAGTACAATTGTTACTGCCAGTGCAGAAGAGAGCAAGCAGCTTAGGGGCTGGATGGGAGAGGGGCAGGACCATGGCAGCTCCCATGCAAACTCTCTTAGGTTGCGGCACAACCTTACTGTTGGAAACTTTGCATCTTTTCTTGAAGCCTTTTCTTGAATGGGTACAGTTGGCCCATCACAGTCAGTGATAAATTTTACGGGAATTAAAACCGAATGACAGCTTATTCCGGCAGATCTGATGTAGCAAGCACCAGCCCAGGCAGAGCCTAATCTACAAGTACAGGATCTAGGATATGAAGCAACGTTGGCATGGGGGCTAGAGGGTGAACATCGTCTCTTAAGATGAGCCCTGAGACTTCTACTGTTTAGGTGTCTCATAAGAGATACAGGAGATATTTAATTGTTGGTGCCATAAGTTTAGTTTTTCATTAACACACAACTTGGGAAGTTCCTCAGGTCATGGTGTTAGCTGGAGTGAATTGGCACGTCTCCACCGATGTCTGCAAGCAGCCTCAGCATTGTGAGCAGAACATCTGGCCTACAGGCTTTAAAGATTGTTTTGAACAGCTTTGCCACACAGTAAGCCCCTATAATACACACCTCTTTCCATGTCGTTCTTAATTTGCTCTTCCAAATCTTCTGGAGACACAAAAAACTCCTGCTCTTCCCCTTCAGGTGCTTTGGGTTTACACTTTCCACAGCAGCAGTTGAAGCAGCAGCAGAGGCAGCAGCAGAGGTAGCAGCCCGTCAGCAGGCCACAGACTGCAAACAGGCCCTGGATTAAACACAGTGGGAGGAAAACCCCGTGAGCAATGACCTCCCTGAAACTCGTGGCAGCCTCTTACAGCTGAAGGCAGATCGTTGAAGGAACTCAGGTTCCCAAGTGCTTGGCACTCAGAGGAGTCCAGCTGCTGGCCTAGTGCCTAAACAAGGGCCAGATCTTCCAGAGTCCGCGTCATCCACCAGCTCCTACTTGCCACTCAGGACCACGTCCACAAAGAAGACACCAACTAACAGGCCCCCGCACGCTCAACTTTTGAAAGTCTGTCTTCAGCTGACGGCCCTCAGAAAAAACTTCTAGGCGATATGCAAAACCCCACCCACCTTAAAATGACTCATTTCCATCTTAAAAATGACTCATTTGCCCAAGACCATTTTCGCAAACACTTATTTACTGGCAGGTTCTTGTCAATAACAAAGCCGAGAGAAAAAGAAGCAAAGACCCAGATGCGTCCCACATAACTTTAGGCACTGAACTAAGGCATCCAAATTAGGACTGTAGCCCCCGTGGGCTCCCCACATAGGCAATGATAAGTTGAAAGCCATTCTAGAGGGTGATTCAGCCCCGGGAGGACCTGAATTGCCCATTGGGGCTGTCTTTCTCTCTCCCCATTAGCCTGTGCAGGAGCACACAGGTAACAACTCCTAAATTAGACTCCTCGGGCTGTGGTTTCTTCATCTGAGGACTCAGGCAGCCAGAAATTCCCACCTGCATCGCCCTCTGCTCACTCCTGTCCCTGTGGCACAAAGCACAGAGGCTTCAGCAGAGCCAGCACAGCTGCCTGGGGCCAAGACCAGACTCAACAGCCAGAAAACTTGACTTTACAGAGCTCTTCTTCCTCCAGACCAGGTCACTGCCTGGGTTCACAGCAGACCTCCGCAGCTGCTTGCGCTGGGGGCTGCGTGCCATGTTGCAGCAGTGGGATGGGGGGCTGCAGAAGGGAGCCCTTAGGTTGGCATTGTCGCCCTGTGCTCCCCATGGGTGCATGATGGCAGCCTGGCTCCTGACCCGGGGCAGATCCAGGTCTGTACCAAGGTGTTTGTGGCAAAGGAGAAACCTCCACATGTCATCGTGGACATAGTGGTGTAAGAGTAAAGGAAAGCCACTGATGATCCTGAAAAGGGAATCAAGGAAGATACGTGGAACATGTATGTATAAGCCAGTGCAGCTTTGTGGCCACTAGCTATATATAAGTTAATTTGAAGGTACAGCCAGGCTTTAGCATTATATTTATACAGTCTGCCCTTTACTAACTATTTGTTATATTCATAAGAACACAGGCCGCTGAGGAAGAAGGTAAGCACAGACGTCAGGATATTGTCAAACTTTGACAATGAAGCTATGTAAATGACACTCAGTTATGTATGCATGTCTCAGGCAGTGCTAGTGGGGGCTGACTGGAGTATCTTTGAAGGTAATGAGACTATTTACATGCCTATATTAATATTAGGCATGTATCAAGAGTGAGCAAGGTGGTTTTAAATGAAAAGAATGACTTTTTCTTTTAAAATGTTTTCCTTCCAGTGGACACCCAAAGCTGTTCTAAATGCCGTAACCCCTAAAATAAGTTATCTGGCTGTTTATCATTTATGCCATAATGGAGAATAAATCACCACAATGGGTGGAATGAAAAAAAGACAAAATAAAAGTGTATAAAGGGAAAAAATACTTGAATTTTTTCATGATACCTTAGATCATAGACTCATAGAATACCAGGTTGGAAGGGACTTCAAGGATCATCTGGTCCAACCTTTCTAGCACAATCTAGATGAGATGGCCCAGCACCACATCCAGCTGAGTCTTAAACGTGTTCAGCGTAGCGGAGTCAACCACTTCCCTGAGGAGATTATTCCAATGATTGACTGTTCTCATTGTGAAAAATTTACCTCTCGTGTCCATTCGGAATCTCCCTGGGAGTAACTTGTACCTGTTACCCCTTGTCCTCACCATGTGACTCCTTGTAAAAAGGGAGTCTCCATCTTCTTTGCAGCTCCCCTTTAAGTACTGGTATGTGGGGATGAGATCACCTCTAAACCTCCTTTTCTCAAGGCTGAACAAACCCAGCTCTCTCAGCCTATCCTCGTACGGCAGGCTTCCCAGACCCTTGATCATCTTGGTGGCCCTTCTCTGGAGCCCCTCCAGCCTGTCCACATCTTTTTTGTATAATGGGGACCATAACTGTACACAGTATTCCAAGTGTGGCCTGACAAGCGCCGAGTAGAGTGGGACAATGACTTCTTTTTCTCTGCTGGTGATGCCCTTTTTGATGCAACCCAGCATCCTATTGGCCGCCTTGGCCGCAGCAGCACACTGCTCACTCATGTTGAGCTTCCTTTCCATCAGGACCCCCAGGTCCCTCTCCACGGAGCTGCTCTCTAGCCAGGTGGATCCCTGTCTGAGCTGCACTCCTGGATTATGTTTTCCCAGGTGCAAGACCTTACACTTGTCCTTGTTAAACTTCATAAGGTTCTTGTTAGCCCACTCTTGCAGCCTATCCAGATCTTCCTGCAGGGTGGTTCTCCCTTCCAGAGTGTCTACTTCCCCACTCAATTTGGTGTCATCTGCAAACTTCATCAGGCTACACTTGATCCCATTATCCCGTTCACTTATGAAGATATTGAATAGCGTTGGGCCCCATATCGATCCCTGGGGGACCCCACTTGTGATGGGTTGCTAGTTTAAAAAAGAGCTATTTACCACCACCCTTTGGGTGCAGCCTGCCAGCCAATTCCTCACCCACTGCACAGACCACTTGTCTAGGCCATAACGCATCAATTTCTCCAGGAGGTGGCCATGGGGAACCGTATCAAAAGCTTTGGAGAAGTCCAGGTAGACAATGTCCACCACTCGCCCCATGTCAACCAAGCAGGTCACTTTATCATAGAAGGCCACCAGATTTGTCAGGCACGATCTGCCCTTGGTGAAGCCGTGTTGGCTTTTCCCAATCACGTGCTTCCTTTGACTTGTGATGGCCCCCAGGAGGATCTGTTCCATAACTTTCCCGGGGATTGAAGTAAGACTGATGGGCCTATAATTACCCGGATCCTCCCTTGAGCCCTTCTTGTAGATAGGGATAACATTCGCCTTCTTCCAGTTCTCTGGGACATCCCCCAATCTCCACAACTTCTCAAAGATTATAGAGAGTGGCCCCACAATGACATCATCCAGCTCTCTCAACACCCTTGGGTGGATGGCATCAGGACCCATCAATTTGTAGGGGGTCGAGCTCCTGTAATAATTCACATACTAACTCCTTCACTGATGGTGGGTCTATGTTTGGATCATCCTGGATTTTCGTTCCCAATGGCTGGGATCCAACAGTATTGGTAAAGACAGAAGTGAAGAAGGTGTTGAGAACCTCTGTCTTTTCAGCATTCAGTGGGCCTATGTTTTCCTTCTGTTTCTGCTTGCAACTTACATACCGGAAGAACCCTTTCTTGTTATTTTTGACATCTCGGGCCAGTTCCAATTCAAGCTGAGCTTTTGCTTTTCTAACTGCATCTCTGCACACTCTGGCAATGCCCTTGTAGTTCTCAGTGGATAATCTTCCACTTCTCCATCTCTGGTACACATCTCTTTTGGTTTTAAGCAGACCCAGGAGCTTGTGGTTGAGCCAAGGGAGCCTCTTGATGTTTCAAGATTTCGTGTGCTTATATTATCATACTTGGTAAATCAAGAATCAGTTTATTGATGTGATCAAGAAACTGTCTTCATGGTAGAGGGAGAATTGCTTTTTGCTAAAACAGTTAAACACAATGCCTATGCCTGCCAGCAGAGAAGAGGTTAAAGCTCCCATTACCCATGGCAGTATGTTCCCAGTTTAATATGCCTGCTAAGAAGTCTGGCACTCTGAAAAAAAGTAATTTTCACTTTGCATTTCTCCTTTCATTTGAGTTTCCTTACTTCTAATGATACACCTCCTCACAGTTGTCAGATTTTCTGAGTATGAGTGTGATAGGGAAGAGGATTTACCAGGAATGTTCATAGTTGAAGAGGAAGATAATGAGCGAAAGCTGTTGTCCCTACTGTCTTCTACCAGAATGGAGGAAATTAGGGGTTCAGAGGTCATCTGCAGATGATGCCTCACACTCAAATAGTGTTATGATGGCCAATACAAAAATCTGAAACTGACCCAGCATTTGTACATGAGTTAAAAAGAGATAAGGAATAGTGAGCTCAGCTTGCAAAAAACACTTGGTGACCTGTTTATGCTTTGGAGGTGGCAAGATTTTGGATTGGGGGAGGAATAGAGAGACCACTTCTGACAATCCTCAAATGAGTCTATATGCATATTTTGGATTTTTTGCACAGAATTCTTAAAAACGAGGAAGCAGTGATTACTTTTGCTGGGATATTCAGCATGTCTAGTCTCAACTCTGGGATACAGCTTCTTTGAATCAATCCACACATGCCTCCTTTAGCTTTTAGGGACTTACTAGCTTCTCTCTATACTCTCCAGTGCTCTCCTTATGAGTCAAAGCCATAGCGGTTATTTCTGTTCCTGATTTTCTAACCACAAAGGATTTTATACTTCAAAAAACCTCCATTAAAGATCGGTAAGCAGAAGAGGAAATAAAAGCTAAAAAAGCAGCAAACAGTGAAGAAAACCTTGTTTAGCAAGACTGTTAAAGGAGTCAATACTGCTGCGCTCTCAGCTCTAAGGCAATGCTTCCTGGCATCTGAACTGTGACAAAGAGGCCAAAGGAGAGGGTGGACAGCAAAGAAACGAGGGAATGATCCAGCAGGAGAAGACAGCGGCTGTGGTGGGGAGTCCAGCCTGCAGCAGGAGTCAGGTATAGCAGCTGCCAGCAGGCAGCTCCAGCCTGCTTCTGGGGGTGCAGCTGCGCCCTTGTGCATCCATTAGTTTCATTCACTGTTCTGCGTTTGAGCAGCTTCTGGCTCATCCTGATTCAGCAGACAAGTTATGGCTTCTCAGACCCACAAATCACCCAAGTGACCTCCCAGTATGAAAGGGGACTGCAGGGCAGTGAAGCACTGGCCTGATCTGTGCAGAACACAGGAATCCATGTTCTATGGTTCTCAGATCAAAGCTGTCATAGTGTGATTGCCTCACAGAGTACAGCTCATTTTCCTATGTATTCCATCAGAGTTCTTGTTTTCCTGTGCTTTGATTCCTGGAAATAGTTGGGGACAGCATGGATTTTGAACATTTGCAATTCTGTTGGTTTGTTCCATTTCTGTGACATTTCAATATTTCCTAAAACACTTGAATCTGACATATGCAAACACCAGAAGATGCCAGTGACATAAGAGAACACATGAACACAACTCCTCTATGACTAGAACAGCCCATGATGTGTTTTTCCTTGAGCGATATGCCAGTTTTTGATGTATCATTCTCTTCCTTTCCTACTCTCTTCCTCCACTCCACCCTTCTCACCTTTTCTTCCACTTCCTTTCTCTCACCCCCTCACCAGACCACATATATGACACCATAATCAGACTGTTATGTATTATTATTGCTTACTTACGCTGTGTGCTATATATAGCAAAGAACACAGCTAAAGGTGCACTGTAATAACTTATTAACTGGTTGTCAGATAAGTGGGACTTCTCGTTTTTGAACAATGAGTCATTTTTATTTAGTCATTACTGAAAAGAAAGTCAAAATTAACCTGGAGCACTAGATTCAAATCTAATTAATGTCTGAAAGTGTTACAAAACATGCACTCTGTTTAACTATTTACCAAGTTAAAAAGAAAAAGAAAACAGTCTATAGTAGCACTATTCTGAACTGATGTTATATTCTGCCACTGTCGATTTTCCAGATAATGTTGTTGTTTAATTAAGCTTTTAGTAGTGGTTTAGATTCAGATCCTACTATTTCTTAAGCCTACAGAGAGACCATGTTTTTCAGGGGGTTCCTTGTGTATGTAATTATCTGTGTGCATTGTAACACTTGATTTCCAACAGAAAATAACAGCTTACCTTTGCCCACCAGCTTGAAAGCATGAAGTAGGTGTTAACATTTTCCTCACCAAACTGTTCTGCCACATAGAGCCCTAATGATCCATACTTGTCATATATGTTTCGCTTGGACAGATCAGTCAGTGTTGCGTGAGCATTGTTGATCTCTTTAAATTTTTCTGCAGCCTCTGGATTGTCCGGATTCTTGTCAGGATGATATTTCAGAGCCAGTTTTCTTAAACATGGGGAAAAAAAAAACAGAAGGAAAATAAATCATCTGTATGTGTGCATGTATACAGACACTTACAAAACATTACAAAATATTCTAGTAGAGATATAATCATTCTGAACAGTGTGTCCAGCCTTCTTTTTTCCAGCTCTGATATCCTCAGTGGAAGAAAAGTGACACAAAGTGACTGAATGTGAAAGTTTTGGTAAAAGAGGTGTTCCTATTACACTGAGCATGTACTTTGTGTATTGATACCTAGTCAGCTACCATGTTAAAGGAGACAGTGATATATGCTGAAAGCACAGATTGCAGCATGATAATAAATCACATGCATTTGTTGCATTATGATTGCCAACTGATTTGCATAATTTAGCAGGTTTCAACAAAGAAAAAGATTTTTTTAAAGGCTGTTTAAAAACATGATGATCACACTGCTTATCCCATCAACAGTATCTTCTTTATAGCAAAGGAAATTCCGTATTTGATTGCTTATCAATAGTAGCTATATTAAAATTTTGTAAACAGTGTCTGTGTTTGCAGAAGCCCAGACGATGGAAGCAGAAGCCCAGTGATGATGGAAAACACACTTAGGAGTTGCAATAGAAAGGAAGCATCTTTCTGAAGCACAAGGTGGAAAAGCACAATGAGTTAGCCCCAATTTGAAGTGCCTGTTGTTGGGTGTAATTCCCCACCATCACACTTTTGAGACAGTCCTTAAAGCAGTGGACGCTGATTGTCAGCTATTCTGGGCTGTTTATGCTGGTGGGAAGCCTTTGCTGGGCCAGGGCTCAGTATTGTCTTTTTCCCCTGACTATATGCAGCGGTACAGCATCCAAGGACAGGTACAGGTTGAAAAGAGCAGTGTGGGACTCTTGGCTCACGGACAGTGCTGGGGAAGCACAGCTTGGAGAAGAAAGGGTTTGCTTCCAACCATTGTGGAGCACTGGCAGTGTGAGTTCTGTGAACAAAACAAGCAAAAACCTGCAAAACAAGCATAGACAGCAGTGTATCTTTTAAAAAATCTCCACTCCCTTTGAAGAACTGGCAATAAGATTTTTCCAGGACATTTATTTAATGACTAGTGCTGACCTCTAGTGGCATCAAAAATGATTCAGTAGTGTTTTAAATTCCGTGATCCTCACCTCAGTCGAGCTATGTTGCATTTTGTAAATATTCTCTCTGAGTGTTTTAGGAGCTAGCCATGACTGTTATGCCAAAAAATATTATTTGTGATGTGAAGGCAGCGTGCCCACACTTCTTCTAACAAATTTACCCTCAGAGTGGGGTCTTGCTTGACTTTCCACTGAAGTCCCAGTGCAGGTTAGTCCCCAAGTAAAATGTAACTGCTTTGCCCCTGATGACAGTTCCTGCCTTGGAGACATTCTGCCAATATCAAGACTGATATGAGCCTGGGAAGAACCTCTGCTGACGATCTCTTCAGTTCTGTATGCTGAACCCAATTCATCTTCTCATAGATAATAAATAACTCCTTAAACATGTCTCTAAGAGCATGAAGGGGTTCACATTCAGTCATATTTAATATAATGTGCTGTGGTACCTTAAACATAAATTTTCAGTCATATTTAACATGTGGTACCTTAAACATAAAAAAAGATGAAATAGGAGAACTGGAAAAGCAAGCTAAGTCTCGCATGACTAATGACATTTTGTGCCATCCAAGTATTTAAGTATCTTATGCAATCTCTCCCTTTTCTTAGCTGAAAACAAACCCCAGCAATTAGAATAAAAAAAAAAGGGAGAGGTATTACCTTCAAAACCCATGCGTGGTTGCAGGCACTGAATAATCAATATCCAGTCTTTCTTTCTTTTCCCACAAACCCAATCCATATCCCCAACAATCTCATAAAAAATAAGAATTTGAACAAAATATAGTTTTGAAAAGGTGAAAAACATTAGTTGCACACTCACTTTACTTAGTATTGGTTTAGAATACTAACAGAATTACTTTAAACATAGTACAGTTAACAAAACATGGGATATGTTCTTATTTTGATTTTGGGAAAACTGTCCTCACTAAAAATAGTACATTAACAAAACAACTCCTTGCACATAAAGATGACATATACTAATTGGAGATGATTTAGTAATGAGAAAGAAATCTATATATGGGCAGTGCAATTCATATGAGTGAGAAAAAGGACTCCATTAGGTCAAACCCAAGAAACAATAAAAGTAAGGACAAGAACTATGTGCCATAACATAAGTATCAGCTATACAGAAGCTGCGCTGTGGGTCCCTGGAAAAGTGACATTTCTAGTTATGTGATAATCGTGGTTCATGACGAGTAGAGAAAAAGGAAGAAGCCAAAAAACAGAGAGTGAAATGGACAAAGGAGTTTGTTGGCTACATCCCATATCAAACACATGGATTTATGTCCATTCAGATTTTTCTCATGATGAATGGCCTTCTCCTTTACAACCTTTGGACCACTGACACCGCAGCCCTTCACAGCAGCAAGTAATGTGACATGTTTGGGAGAGAAAAGTTACCACAAGCAGAGAAACAGCCATCCCACAAGATGGATGGGGAGCTCATGGAAATAAAGTCAGAGAAATATGCTCAACAACTCTGTCAGTAGGAGGCTTAGGATGAGGGGTGAGATGAGGCTAGACTGTGCTGCAGGAGTGGGTCTGATGAGGGAACGTCTGGGTGAAGGAAGCAATATTTTGGAGGCAGGAAAGTATATTGTATAGGGTGAGATATGGCTGTGCTATAGAATATCAAACGGTGTCAGATATAGTCCTGCCACTCCTTCGATAGCTCAGCTGGTAAAGCGGAGGACTGTAGGCTCCCTTGCACGGCCCGCATTCTCCAACGCTTTTCATTCCCCTTGCCTGGACACAAGGCCCTTTGCCTGGGGCCCGCGTCCTCCGGGGGCTGTGGGGAGCTTGCGCTGCACCCAGACAGCAAAGAGCAGCACAATGTCCCGGGGTGTAACAAGAGCAGCACGGGCAGTTTCGCAGGGGACCTTATTTTCTTCATCTTTGCTTGACAGACGTCAAATGCCATCTCAAGTAGTGTGTCCAGCTTGGAGCTCCCCTGTGCAGGAAAGACATCAATGAACTGGAGCAACTTCAGCGGAGGGCCACCAAGAAAAGAAGCTCAGGGAATGGAGGGATTTCTCTTTGAGGACGGGCTGAGGACGCTGGGAACGTTGAGCGTGGAGAAAGAGAAGTTCCGAGGGCTTCCGCATGACCTGCCAGCACTTAGGAGGAGGTTGCTGAGTAGAGGAAGCGCTGTCCTTTTGTCTGGTGCTTGACCAGAGGGCAAAAGACAGCACAGTGAAACTGGATGAAGATAAGTTGCAGAGGGGTATGGGTAGGCTTTTCTTTGGCCCTGAGGAGAGTCCAGCAGTAGAAGATGACGTCCAAGGAGCTTGTGGAGTTTTTCCGGTTGAGGGTTTGCGTGATTTGATGTGCTGAAGGGTTGAGCAAGGTGGTGTGATGTTGAAGGTGAGGCTGTTTGAAGCAGGCTGTTGGAGTAGAGGCACGATGGTCCGCTTTGCGTGGAGAAGCGTTGGATGAGTGTGTGCTGGGCGAGGTAAGGGGCAGGGCCCCATGGTTCCTTCGATAGCTCAGCTGGTAGAGCGGAGGACTGTAGGCTCCCTTGCACGGCCATCCTTAGGTCGCTGGTTCAACTCCGGCTCGAAGGAGTGCGCTTTTGGCTCTGGCCCAGACCTGCGGCACCTCTGCCTTTTGGCCCTGCCCGGGTGGCTCCCCTTGCCTGAGGTGGGGAAGAGGAGCAGCCAAGGCAGGTTTGGGTGAAGCCTGGGCAGGGGATGGTGGTCCTGAGCACTGGTGTTGTCTGGGGTCACCTCCCGTGGCAGGAAAGTGAGTGGGTGAGTGGGTGGGGGTGTGAGAGCGAGGTCGATGGGAGGCCCGGGCTTTGGGTGCGGAGGGGTGGGTGCCTGGGAGGGGAGAGGCCGTCAGGCAGAGGCCGTGGGCTGGGGAATTAGCTCAAGTGGTAGAGCGCTCGCTTAGCATGTGAGAGGCAGCGGGATCGATGCCCGCATTCTCCAACGCTTTTCATTCCCCTTGCCTGGACACAAGGCCCTTTGCCTGGGGCCCGCGTCCTCCGGGGGCTGTGGGGAGCTTGCGCTGCACCCAGACAGCAAAGAGCAGCACAATGTCCCGGGGTGTAACAAGAGCAGCACGGGCAGTTTCGCAGGGGACCTTATTTTCTTCATCTTTGCTTGACAGACGTCAAATGCCATCTCAAGTAGTGTGTCCAGCTTGGAGCTCCCCTGTGCAGGAAAGACATCAATGAACTGGAGCAACTTCAGCGGAGGGCCACCAAGAAAAGAAGCTCAGGGAATGGAGGGATTTCTCTTTGAGGACGGGCTGAGGACGCTGGGAACGTTGAGCGTGGAGAAAGAGAAGTTCCGAGGGCTTCCGCATGACCTGCCAGCACTTAGGAGGAGGTTACTGAGTAGAGGAAGCGCTGTCCTTTTGTCTGGTGCTTGACCAGAGGGCAAAAGGCAGCACAGTGAAACTGGATGAAGATAAGTTGCAGAGGGGTATGGGTAGGCTTTTCTTTGGCCCTGAGGAAGTCCAGCAGTAGAAGATGACGTCCAAGGAGCTTGTGGAGTTTTTCCGGTTGAGGGTTTGCATGATTTGATGTGCTGAAGGGTTGAGCAAGGTGGTGTGATGTTGAAGGTGAGGCTGTTTGAAGCAGGCTGTTGGAGTAGAGGCACGATGGTCCGCTTTGCGTGGAGAAGCGTTGGATGAGTGTGTGCTGGGCGAGGTAAGGGGCAGGGCCCCATGGTTCCTTCGATAGCTCAGCTGGTAGAGCGGAGGACTGTAGGCTCCCTTGCACGGCCATCCTTAGGTCGCTGGTTCAACTCCGGCTCGAAGGAGTGCCCTTTTGGCTCTGGCCCAGACCCTGCGGCACCTCTGCCTTTTGGCCCTGCCCGGGTGGCTCCCCTTGCCTGAGGTGGGGAAGAGGAGCAGCCAAGGCAGGTTTGGGTGAAGCCTGGGCAGGGGATGGTGGTCCTGAGCACTGGTGTTGTCAGGGGTCACCTCCCGTGGCAGGAAAGTGAGTGGGTGAGTGGGTGGGGGTGTGAGAGCGAGGTCGATGGGAGGCCCGGGCTTTGGGTGCGGAGGGGTGGGTGCCTGGGAGGGGAGAGGCCGTCAGGCAGAGGCCGTGGGCTGGGGAATTAGCTCAAGTGGTAGAGCGCTCGCTTAGCATGTGAGAGGCAGCGGGATCGATGCCCGCATTCTCCAACGCTTTTCATTCCCCTTGCCTGGACACAAGGCCCTTTGCCTGGGGCCCGCGTCCTCCGGGGGCTGTGGGGAGCTTGCGCTGCACCCAGACAGCAAAGAGCAGCACAATGTCCCGGGGTGTAACAAGAGCAGCACGGGCAGTTTCGCAGGGGACCTTATTTTCTTCATCTTTGCTTGACAGACGTCAAATGCCATCTCAAGTAGTGTGTCCAGCTTGGAGCTCCCCTGTGCAGGAAAGACATCAATGAACTGGAGCAACTTCAGCGGAGGGCCACCAAGAAAAGAAGCTCAGGGAATGGAGGGATTTCTCTTTGAGGACGGGCTGAGGACGCTGGGAACGTTGAGCGTGGAGAAAGAGAAGTTCCGAGGGCTTCCGCATGACCTGCCAGCACTTAGGAGGAGGTTGCTGAGTAGAGGAAGCGCTGTCCTTTTGTCTGGTACTTGACCAGAGGGCAAAAGACAGCACAGTGAAACTGGATGAAGATAAGTTGCAGAGGGGTATGGGTAGGCTTTTCTTTGGCCCTGAGGAGAGTCCAGCAGTAGAAGACGACGTCCAAGGAGCTTGTGGAGTTTTTCCGGTTGAGGGTTTGCATGATTTGATGTGCTGAAGGGTTGAGCAAGGTGGTGTGATGTTGAAGGTGAGGCTGTTTGAAGCAGGCTGTTGGAGTAGAGGCACGATGGTCCGCTTTGCGTGGAGAAGCGTTGGATGAGTGTGTGCTGGGCGAGGTAAGGGGCAGGGCCCCATGGTTCCTTCGATAGCTCAGCTGGTAGAGCGGAGGACTGTAGGCTCCCTTGCACGGCCATCCTTAGGTCGCTGGTTCAACTCCGGCTCGAAGGAGTGCGCTTTTGGCTCTGGCCCAGACCTGCGGCACCTCTGCCTTTTGGCCCTGCCCGGGTGGCTCCCCTTGCCTGAGGTGGGGAAGAGGAGCAGCCAAGGCAGGTTTGGGTGAAGCCTGGGCAGGGGATGGTGGTCCTGAGCACTGGTGTTGTCAGGGGTCACCTCCCGTGGCAGGAAAGTGAGTGGGTGAGTGGGTGGGGGTGTGAGAGCGAGGTCGATGGGAGGCCCGGGCTTTGGGTGCGGAGGGGTGGGTGCCTGGGAGGGGAGAGGCCGTCAGGCAGAGGCTGTGGGCTGGGGAATTAGCTCAAGTGGTAGAGCGCTCGCTTAGCATGTGAGAGGCAGCGGGATCGATGCCCGCATTCTCCAACGCTTTTCATTCCCCTTGCCTGGACACAAGGCCCTTTGCCTGGGGCCCGCGTCCTCCGGGGGCTGTGGGGAGCTTGCGCTGCACCCAGACAGCAAAGAGCAGCACAATGTCCCGGGGTGTAACAAGAGCAGCACGGGCAGTTTCGCAGGGGACCTTATTTTCTTCATCTTTGCTTGACAGACGTCAAATGCCATCTCAAGTAGTGTGTCCAGCTTGGAGCTCCCCTGTGCAGGAAAGACATCAATGAACTGGAGCAACTTCAGCGGAGGGCCACCAAGAAAAGAAGCTCAGGGAATGGAGGGATTTCTCTTTGAGGACGGGCTGAGGACGCTGGGAACGTTGAGCGTGGAGAAAGAGAAGTTCCGAGGGCTTCCGCATGACCTGCCAGCACTTAGGAGGAGGTTACTGAGTAGAGGAAGCGCTGTCCTTTTGTCTGGTACTTGACCAGAGGGCAAAAGACAGCACAGTGAAACTGGATGAAGATAAGTTGCAGAGGGGTATGGGTAGGCTTTTCTTTGGCCCTGAGGAGAGTCCAGCAGTAGAAGACGACGTCCAAGGAGCTTGTGGAGTTTTTCCGGTTGAGGGTTTGCATGATTTGATGTGCTGAAGGGTTGAGCAAGGTGGTGTGATGTTGAAGGTGAGGCTGTTTGAAGCAGGCTGTTGGAGTAGAGGCACGATGGTCCGCTTTGCGTGGAGAAGCGTTGGATGAGTGTGTGCTGGGCGAGGTAAGGGGCAGGGCCCCATGGTTCCTTCGATAGCTCAGCTGGTAGAGCGGAGGACTGTAGGCTCCCTTGCACGGCCATCCTTAGGTCGCTGGTTCAACTCCGGCTCGAAGGAGTGCGCTTTTGGCTCTGGCCCAGACCTGCGGCACCTCTGCCTTTTGGCCCTGCCCGGGTGGCTCCCCTTGCCTGAGGTGGGGAAGAGGAGCAGCCAAGGCAGGTTTGGGTGAAGCCTGGGCAGGGGATGGTGGTCCTGAGCACTGGTGTTGTCAGGGGTCACCTCCCGTGGCAGGAAAGTGAGTGGGTGAGTGGGTGGGGGTGTGAGAGCGAGGTCGATGGGAGGCCCGGGCTTTGGGTGTGGAGGGGTGGGTGCCTGGGAGGGGAGAGGCCGTCAGGCAGAGGCTGTGGGCTGGGGAATTAGCTCAAGTGGTAGAGCGCTCGCTTAGCATGTGAGAGGCAGCGGGATCGATGCCCGCATTCTCCAACGCTTTTCATTCCCCTTGCCTGGACACAAGGCCCTTTGCCTGGGGCCCGCGTCCTCCGGGGGCTGTGGGGAGCTCGCGCTGCGCCTGGCCTGCGCAGTAGAGGGCAGCATCCAGGGCTGCACCAAGAGCGGCGTGGGCTGTGGATCGAGGGAAGGCGTTCTCCACCTTTGCTCGGCATCTGATCGATGGCATCTAGAATACTGTGCCCAACTTTGGGCCTCTGTGTAGAAGACGGACATTGACCAAGTGCAGCGCCCTCAGAACAAGGCCACCGGGACAGCTGGGAGCAGGCGTGCCTGCCCTTTGAGGAGAGGCTCATGAATGGGGGCTCGTCTGGAGCCTGGAGAAGAGCGGGCTTTGGGGGAGATAAGCAGCAGTGTATCAGAATGCCTATCAGGAGGTTACTGATTCAACAGTTAGGCTTTTTACTGTGGTGAGTGGCAGAGGAATGAGAAAGGACAGGCCAGAACGGAAGCAGGACAGGTTCAATTTTTTCTGCCCTCAGCACAGCCAGGCAGGAGAAGAAGGGTGCCCCGGGGCGCTGTGCAGTCTCCATGCTTGGAGGCTGGCATGAGCTGACTGGCTGAAGCTGTGAGCAAGCTGCTGTGACCCTGATCTGGGCGTGGCTGGAGGAGGATACTAGAGGTCTCCACCAAGCTGACTTCTTTGACAGCTCTGTCAGGGAGGCAGAGCTGGGAGAGGGCCCTGCCGGTCCATCAGCAGCTCTGCTGGTGGAGCGGAGGACTGCAGGCTCCCTCGCGTGGCTACCCTTACGTCTCGTCTGGGCCCTGAGTGCCCCAATAGGCCTGAATGGCCCTGACCAGCCTCGCGCGGGGCCTCCGCCTCCACCCGTGGGTCCAGGAGCGATATCTGCGTTCAGCTCTGGGCCTTCACTCTCTTCCCGTGCTCCACGGCAGGAGTCCTCCTGGTCTCCAGCTCAGCCGTGCCTATGGCTACGCCAGTGGCTCTGTCCAGCCAGAGAGACCCTTGATGCAGACGCTGGCGTGCAGAGGGATGTTCTGCCGTGACCTCGTCCCCGTCTCGTCAGTCTGGACCTGCGTGGTGCTGACTGGACGTGATCATCAGTCTGACCTGTGCAGCGAGTTCCTGTCGTGCCGTTGTCGCTGCCCGAGTCTGCCAATGGTGCCTGCTGCTTCTTGAGTGTCTCTTGGAGCAAGGCATCGTGGCGGGTGTGTCCTGGTGGGGTGGTGTGGGCCTGAGAGGTTGTGGGCAGTGTGGGTGTGAGGCCAGTCTTTCTTTTTTCCTGCTGAAGAGAGTCATGCGGGCATGCGGGAGCGGAGTGAGAGCCGAATGGTTGGATGAGTGCGTGATGAAGGCGTGAGGCGTCAGCATCCCATGATTCCTTCGATAGCTCAGCTGGTAAAGCGGAGGACTGTAGGCTCCCTTGCACGGCCATCCTTAGGTCGCTGGTTCAACTCCGGCTCGAAGGAGTGCCCTTTTGGCTCTGGCCCAGACCTGCGGCACCTCTGCCTTTTGGCCCTGCCCGGGTGGCTCCCCTTGCCTGAGGTGGGGAAGAGGAGCAGCCAAGGCAGGTTTGGGTGAAGCCTGGGCAGGGGATGGTGGTCCTGAGCACTGGTGTTGTCAGGGGTCACCTCCCGTGGCAGGAAAGTGAGTGGGTGAGTGGGTGGGGGGTGTGAGAGCGAGGTCGATGGGAGGCCCGGGCTTTGGGTGCAGAGGGGTGGGTGCCTGGGAGGGGAGAGGCCGTCAGGCAGAGGCTGTGGGCTGGGGAATTAGCTCAAGTGGTAGAGCGCTCGCTTAGCATGTGAGAGGCAGCGGGATCGATGCCCGCATTCTCCAACGCTTTTCATTCCCCTTGCCTGGACACAAGGCCCTTTGCCTGGGGCCCGCGTCCTCCGGGGGCTGTGGGGAGCTCGCGCTGCGCCTGGCCTGCGCAGTAGAGGGCAGCATCCAGGGCTGCACCAAGAGCGGCGTGGGCTGTGGATCGAGGGAAGGCGTTCTCCACCTTTGCTCGGCATCTGATCGATGGCATCTAGAATACTGTGCCCAACTTTGGGCCTCTGTGTAGAAGACGGACA
Source organism: Theristicus caerulescens (assembly GCA_020745775.1). Lineage (NCBI taxonomy): Eukaryota > Metazoa > Chordata > Aves > Pelecaniformes > Threskiornithidae > Theristicus > Theristicus caerulescens. The sequence continues at coordinate 129,741,462 of CM036558.1, read as the reverse complement.
TTGACCAAGTGCAGCGCCCTCAGAACAAGGCCACCGGGACAGCTGGGAGCAGGCGTGCCTGCCCTTTGAGGAGAGGCTCATGAATGGGGGCTCGTCTGGAGCCTGGAGAAGAGCGGGCTTTGGGGGAGATAAGCAGCAGTGTATCAGAATGCCTATCAGGAGGTTACTGATTCAACAGTTAGGCTTTTTACTGTGGTGAGTGGCAGAGGAATGAGAAAGGACAGGCCAGAACGGAAGCAGGACAGGTTCAATTTTTTCTGCCCTCAGCACAGCCAGGCAGGAGAAGAAGGGTGCCCCGGGGCGCTGTGCAGTCTCCATGCTTGGAGGCTGGCATGAGCTGACTGGCTGAAGCTGTGAGCAAGCTGCTGTGACCCTGATCTGGGCGTGGCTGGAGGAGGATACTAGAGGTCTCCACCAAGCTGACTTCTTTGACAGCTCTGTCAGGGAGGCAGAGCTGGGAGAGGGCCCTGCCGGTCCATCAGCAGCTCTGCTGGTGGAGCGGAGGACTGCAGGCTCCCTCGCGTGGCTACCCTTACGTCTCGTCTGGGCCCTGAGTGCCCCAATAGGCCTGAATGGCCCTGACCAGCCTCGCGCGGGGCCTCCGCCTCCACCCGTGGGTCCAGGAGCGATATCTGCGTTCAGCTCTGGGCCTTCACTCTCTTCCCGTGCTCCACGGCAGGAGTCCTCCTGGTCTCCAGCTCAGCCGTGCCTATGGCTACGCCAGTGGCTCTGTCCAGCCAGAGAGACCCTTGATGCAGACGCTGGCGTGCAGAGGGATGTTCTGCCGTGACCTCGTCCCCGTCTCGTCAGTCTGGACCTGCGTGGTGCTGACTGGACGTGATCATCAGTCTGACCTGTGCAGCGAGTTCCTGTCGTGCCGTTGTCGCTGCCCGAGTCTGCCAATGGTGCCTGCTGCTTCTTGAGTGTCTCTTGGAGCAAGGCATCGTGGCGGGTGTGTCCTGGTGGGGTGGTGTGGGCCTGAGAGGTTGTGGGCAGTGTGGGTGTGAGGCCAGTCTTTCTTTTTTCCTGCTGAAGAGAGTCATGCGGGCATGCGGGAGCGGAGTGAGAGCCGAATGGTTGGATGAGTGCGTGATGAAGACGTGAGGCGTCAGCATCCCATGATTCCTTCGATAGCTCAGCTGGTAAAGCGGAGGAGTGTAGGCTCCCTTGCACGGCCATCCTTAGGTCGCTGGTTCAACTCCGGCTCGAAGGAGTGCCCTTTTGGCTCTGGCCCAGACCTGCGGCATCTCTGCCTTTTGGCCCTGCCCGGGTGGCTCCCCTTGCCTGAGGTGGGGAAGAGGAGCAGCCAAGGCAGGTTTGGGTGAAGCCTGGGCAGGGGATGGTGGTCCTGAGCACTGGTGTTGTCAGGGGTCACCTCCCGTGGCAGGAAAGTGAGTGGGTGAGTGGGTGGGGGTGTGAGAGCGAGGTCGATGGGAGGCCCGGGCTTTGGGTGCGGAGGGGTGGGTGCCTGGGAGGGGAGAGGCCGTCAGGCAGAGGCTGTGGGCTGGGGAATTAGCTCAAGTGGTAGAGCGCTCGCTTAGCATGTGAGAGGCAGCGGGATCGATGCCCGCATTCTCCAACGCTTTTCATTCCCCTTGCCTGGACACAAGGCCCTTTGCCTGGGGCCCGCGTCCTCCGGGGGCTGTGGGGAGCTCGCGCTGCGCCTGGCCTGCGCAGTAGAGGGCAGCATCCAGGGCTGCACCAAGAGCGGCGTGGGCTGTGGATCGAGGGAAGGCGTTCTCCACCTTTGCTCGGCATCTGATCGATGGCATCTAGAATACTGTGCCCAACTTTGGGCCTCTGTGTAGAAGACGGACATTGACCAAGTGCAGCGCCCTCAGAACAAGGCCACCGGGACAGCTGGGAGCAGGCGTGCCTGCCCTTTGAGGAGAGGCTCATGAATGGGGGCTCGTCTGGAGCCTGGAGAAGAGCGGGCTTTGGGGGAGATAAGCAGCAGTGTATCAGAATGCCTATCAGGAGGTTACTGATTCAACAGTTAGGCTTTTTACTGTGGTGAGTGGCAGAGGAATGAGAAAGGACAGGCCAGAACGGAAGCAGGACAGGTTCAATTTTTTCTGCCCTCAGCACAGCCAGGCAGGAGAAGAAGGGTGCCCCGGGGCGCTGTGCAGTCTCCATGCTTGGAGGCTGGCATGAGCTGACTGGCTGAAGCTGTGAGCAAGCTGCTGTGACCCTGATCTGGGCGTGGCTGGAGGAGGATACTAGAGGTCTCCACCAAGCTGACTTCTTTGACAGCTCTGTCAGGGAGGCAGAGCTGGGAGAGGGCCCTGCCGGTCCATCAGCAGCTCTGCTGGTGGAGCGGAGGACTGCAGGCTCCCTCGCGTGGCTACCCTTACGTCTCGTCTGGGCCCTGAGTGCCCCAATAGGCCTGAATGGCCCTGACCAGCCTCGCGCGGGGCCTCCGCCTCCACCCGTGGGTCCAGGAGCGATATCTGCGTTCAGCTCTGGGCCTTCACTCTCTTCCCGTGCTCCACGGCAGGAGTCCTCCTGGTCTCCAGCTCAGCCGTGCCTATGGCTACGCCAGTGGCTCTGTCCAGCCAGAGAGACCCTTGATGCAGACGCTGGCGTGCAGAGGGATGTTCTGCCGTGACCTCGTCCCCGTCTCGTCAGTCTGGACCTGCGTGGTGCTGACTGGACGTGATCATCAGTCTGACCTGTGCAGCGAGTTCCTGTCGTGCCGTTGTCGCTGCCCGAGTCTGCCAATGGTGCCTGCTGCTTCTTGAGTGTCTCTTGGAGCAAGGCATCGTGGCGGGTGTGTCCTGGTGGGGTGGTGTGGGCCTGAGAGGTTGTGGGCAGTGTGGGTGTGAGGCCAGTCTTTCTTTTTTCCTGCTGAAGAGAGTCATGCGGGCATGCGGGAGCGGAGTGAGAGCCGAATGGTTGGATGAGTGCGTGATGAAGGCGTGAGGCGTCAGCATCCCATGATTCCTTCGATAGCTCAGCTGGTAAAGCGGAGGAGTGTAGGCTCCCTTGCACGGCCATCCTTAGGTCGCTGGTTCAACTCCGGCTCGAAGGAGTGCCCTTTTGGCTCTGGCCCAGACCCTGCGGCACCTCTGCCTTTTGGCCCTGCCCGGGTGGCTCCCCTTGCCTGAGGTGGGGAAGAGGAGCAGCCAAGGCAGGTTTGGGTGAAGCCTGGGCAGGGGATGGTGGTCCTGAGCACTGGTGTTGTCAGGGGTCACCTCCCGTGGCAGGAAAGTGAGTGGGTGAGTGGGTGGGGGTGTGAGAGCGAGGTCGATGGGAGGCCCGGGCTTTGGGTGCGGAGGGGTGGGTGCCTGGGAGGGGAGAGGCCGTCAGGCAGAGGCCGTGGGCTGGGGAATTAGCTCAAGTGGTAGAGCGCTCGCTTAGCATGTGAGAGGCAGCGGGATCGATGCCCGCATTCTCCAACGCTTTTCATTCCCCTTGCCTGGACACAAGGCCCTTTGCCTGGGGCCCGCGTCCTCCGGGGGCTGTGGGGAGCTTGCGCTGCACCCAGACAGCAAAGAGCAGCACAATGTCCCGGGGTGTAACAAGAGCAGCACGGGCAGTTTCGCAGGGGACCTTATTTTCTTCATCTTTGCTTGACAGACGTCAAATGCCATCTCAAGTAGTGTGTCCAGCTTGGAGCTCCCCTGTGCAGGAAAGACATCAATGAACTGGAGCAACTTCAGCGGAGGGCCACCAAGAAAAGAAGCTCAGGGAATGGAGGGATTTCTCTTTGAGGACGGGCTGAGGACGCTGGGAACGTTGAGCGTGGAGAAAGAGAAGTTCCGAGGGCTTCCGCATGACCTGCCAGCACTTAGGAGGAGGTTACTGAGTAGAGGAAGCGCTGTCCTTTTGTCTGGTGCTTGACCAGAGGGCAAAAGGCAGCACAGTGAAACTGGATGAAGATAAGTTGCAGAGGGGTATGGGTAGGCTTTTCTTTGGCCCTGAGGAAGTCCAGCAGTAGAAGATGACGTCCAAGGAGCTTGTGGAGTTTTTCCGGTTGAGGGTTTGCGTGATTTGATGTGCTGAAGGGTTGAGCAAGGTGGTGTGATGTTGAAGGTGAGGCTGTTTGAAGCAGGCTGTTGGAGTAGAGGCACGATGGTCCGCTTTGCGTGGAGAAGCGTTGGATGAGTGTGTGCTGGGCGAGGTAAGGGGCAGGGCCCCATGGTTCCTTCGATAGCTCAGCTGGTAGAGCGGAGGACTGTAGGCTCCCTTGCACGGCCATCCTTAGGTCGCTGGTTCAACTCCGGCTCGAAGGAGTGCCCTTTTGGCTCTGGCCCAGACCCTGCGGCACCTCTGCCTTTTGGCCCTGCCCGGGTGGCTCCCCTTGCCTGAGGTGGGGAAGAGGAGCAGCCAAGGCAGGTTTGGGTGAAGCCTGGGCAGGGGATGGTGGTCCTGAGCACTGGTGTTGTCAGGGGTCACCTCCCGTGGCAGGAAAGTGAGTGGGTGAGTGGGTGGGGGTGTGAGAGCGAGGTCGATGGGAGGCCCGGGCTTTGGGTGCGGAGGGGTGGGTGCCTGGGAGGGGAGAGGCCGTCAGGCAGAGGCCGTGGGCTGGGGAATTAGCTCAAGTGGTAGAGCGCTCGCTTAGCATGTGAGAGGCAGCGGGATCGATGCCCGCATTCTCCAACGCTTTTCATTCCCCTTGCCTGGACACAAGGCCCTTTGCCTGGGGCCCGCGTCCTCCGGGGGCTGTGGGGAGCTTGCGCTGCACCCAGACAGCAAAGAGCAGCACAATGTCCCGGGGTGTAACAAGAGCAGCACGGGCAGTTTCGCAGGGGACCTTATTTTCTTCATCTTTGCTTGACAGACGTCAAATGCCATCTCAAGTAGTGTGTCCAGCTTGGAGCTCCCCTGTGCAGGAAAGACATCAATGAACTGGAGCAACTTCAGCGGAGGGCCACCAAGAAAAGAAGCTCAGGGAATGGAGGGATTTCTCTTTGAGGACGGGCTGAGGACGCTGGGAACGTTGAGCGTGGAGAAAGAGAAGTTCCGAGGGCTTCCGCATGACCTGCCAGCACTTAGGAGGAGGTTACTGAGTAGAGGAAGCGCTGTCCTTTTGTCTGGTGCTTGACCAGAGGGCAAAAGGCAGCACAGTGAAACTGGATGAAGATAAGTTGCAGAGGGGTATGGGTAGGCTTTTCTTTGGCCCTGAGGAAGTCCAGCAGTAGAAGATGACGTCCAAGGAGCTTGTGGAGTTTTTCCGGTTGAGGGTTTGCATGATTTGATGTGCTGAAGGGTTGAGCAAGGTGGTGTGATGTTGAAGGTGAGGCTGTTTGAAGCAGGCTGTTGGAGTAGAGGCACGATGGTCCGCTTTGCGTGGAGAAGCGTTGGATGAGTGTGTGCTGGGCGAGGTAAGGGGCAGGGCCCCATGGTTCCTTCGATAGCTCAGCTGGTAGAGCGGAGGACTGTAGGCTCCCTTGCACGGCCATCCTTAGGTCGCTGGTTCAACTCCGGCTCGAAGGAGTGCCCTTTTGGCTCTGGCCCAGACCCTGCGGCACCTCTGCCTTTTGGCCCTGCCCGGGTGGCTCCCCTTGCCTGAGGTGGGGAAGAGGAGCAGCCAAGGCAGGTTTGGGTGAAGCCTGGGCAGGGGATGGTGGTCCTGAGCACTGGTGTTGTCAGGGGTCACCTCCCGTGGCAGGAAAGTGAGTGGGTGAGTGGGTGGGGGTGTGAGAGCGAGGTCGATGGGAGGCCCGGGCTTTGGGTGCGGAGGGGTGGGTGCCTGGGAGGGGAGAGGCCGTCAGGCAGAGGCCGTGGGCTGGGGAATTAGCTCAAGTGGTAGAGCGCTCGCTTAGCATGTGAGAGGCAGCGGGATCGATGCCCGCATTCTCCAACGCTTTTCATTCCCCTTGCCTGGACACAAGGCCCTTTGCCTGGGGCCCGCGTCCTCCGGGGGCTGTGGGGAGCTTGCGCTGCACCCAGACAGCAAAGAGCAGCACAATGTCCCGGGGTGTAACAAGAGCAGCACGGGCAGTTTCGCAGGGGACCTTATTTTCTTCATCTTTGCTTGACAGACGTCAAATGCCATCTCAAGTAGTGTGTCCAGCTTGGAGCTCCCCTGTGCAGGAAAGACATCAATGAACTGGAGCAACTTCAGCGGAGGGCCACCAAGAAAAGAAGCTCAGGGAATGGAGGGATTTCTCTTTGAGGACGGGCTGAGGACGCTGGGAACGTTGAGCGTGGAGAAAGAGAAGTTCCGAGGGCTTCCGCATGACCTGCCAGCACTTAGGAGGAGGTTACTGAGTAGAGGAAGCGCTGTCCTTTTGTCTGGTACTTGACCAGAGGGCAAAAGACAGCACAGTGAAACTGGATGAAGATAAGTTGCAGAGGGGTATGGGTAGGCTTTTCTTTGGCCCTGAGGAGAGTCCAGCAGTAGAAGACGACGTCCAAGGAGCTTGTGGAGTTTTTCCGGTTGAGGGTTTGCATGATTTGATGTGCTGAAGGGTTGAGCAAGGTGGTGTGATGTTGAAGGTGAGGCTGTTTGAAGCAGGCTGTTGGAGTAGAGGCACGATGGTCCGCTTTGCGTGGAGAAGCGTTGGATGAGTGTGTGCTGGGCGAGGTAAGGGGCAGGGCCCCATGGTTCCTTCGATAGCTCAGCTGGTAGAGCGGAGGACTGTAGGCTCCCTTGCACGGCCATCCTTAGGTCGCTGGTTCAACTCCGGCTCGAAGGAGTGCGCTTTTGGCTCTGGCCCAGACCTGCGGCACCTCTGCCTTTTGGCCCTGCCCGGGTGGCTCCCCTTGCCTGAGGTGGGGAAGAGGAGCAGCCAAGGCAGGTTTGGGTGAAGCCTGGGCAGGGGATGGTGGTCCTGAGCACTGGTGTTGTCAGGGGTCACCTCCCGTGGCAGGAAAGTGAGTGGGTGAGTGGGTGGGGGTGTGAGAGCGAGGTCGATGGGAGGCCCGGGCTTTGGGTGTGGAGGGGTGGGTGCCTGGGAGGGGAGAGGCCGTCAGGCAGAGGCTGTGGGCTGGGGAATTAGCTCAAGTGGTAGAGCGCTCGCTTAGCATGTGAGAGGCAGCGGGATCGATGCCCGCATTCTCCAACGCTTTTCATTCCCCTTGCCTGGACACAAGGCCCTTTGCCTGGGGCCCGCGTCCTCCGGGGGCTGTGGGGAGCTCGCGCTGCGCCTGGCCTGCGCAGTAGAGGGCAGCATCCAGGGCTGCACCAAGAGCGGCGTGGGCTGTGGATCGAGGGAAGGCGTTCTCCACCTTTGCTCGGCATCTGATCGATGGCATCTAGAATACTGTGCCCAACTTTGGGCCTCTGTGTAGAAGACGGACATTGACCAAGTGCAGCGCCCTCAGAACAAGGCCACCGGGACAGCTGGGAGCAGGCGTGCCTGCCCTTTGAGGAGAGGCTCATGAATGGGGGCTCGTCTGGAGCCTGGAGAAGAGCGGGCTTTGGGGGAGATAAGCAGCAGTGTATCAGAATGCCTATCAGGAGGTTACTGATTCAACAGTTAGGCTTTTTACTGTGGTGAGTGGCAGAGGAATGAGAAAGGACAGGCCAGAACGGAAGCAGGACAGGTTCAATTTTTTCTGCCCTCAGCACAGCCAGGCAGGAGAAGAAGGGTGCCCCGGGGCGCTGTGCAGTCTCCATGCTTGGAGGCTGGCATGAGCTGACTGGCTGAAGCTGTGAGCAAGCTGCTGTGACCCTGATCTGGGCGTGGCTGGAGGAGGATACTAGAGGTCTCCACCAAGCTGACTTCTTTGACAGCTCTGTCAGGGAGGCAGAGCTGGGAGAGGGCCCTGCCGGTCCATCAGCAGCTCTGCTGGTGGAGCGGAGGACTGCAGGCTCCCTCGCGTGGCTACCCTTACGTCTCGTCTGGGCCCTGAGTGCCCCAATAGGCCTGAATGGCCCTGACCAGCCTCGCGCGGGGCCTCCGCCTCCACCCGTGGGTCCAGGAGCGATATCTGCGTTCAGCTCTGGGCCTTCACTCTCTTCCCGTGCTCCACGGCAGGAGTCCTCCTGGTCTCCAGCTCAGCCGTGCCTATGGCTACGCCAGTGGCTCTGTCCAGCCAGAGAGACCCTTGATGCAGACGCTGGCGTGCAGAGGGATGTTCTGCCGTGACCTCGTCCCCGTCTCGTCAGTCTGGACCTGCGTGGTGCTGACTGGACGTGATCATCAGTCTGACCTGTGCAGCGAGTTCCTGTCGTGCCGTTGTCGCTGCCCGAGTCTGCCAATGGTGCCTGCTGCTTCTTGAGTGTCTCTTGGAGCAAGGCATCGTGGCGGGTGTGTCCTGGTGGGGTGGTGTGGGCCTGAGAGGTTGTGGGCAGTGTGGGTGTGAGGCCAGTCTTTCTTTTTTCCTGCTGAAGAGAGTCATGCGGGCATGCGGGAGCGGAGTGAGAGCCGAATGGTTGGATGAGTGCGTGATGAAGGCGTGAGGCGTCAGCATCCCATGATTCCTTCGATAGCTCAGCTGGTAAAGCGGAGGAGTGTAGGCTCCCTTGCACGGCCATCCTTAGGTCGCTGGTTCAACTCCGGCTCGAAGGAGTGCCCTTTTGGCTCTGGCCCAGACCTGCGGCACCTCTGCCTTTTGGCCCTGCCCGGGTGGCTCCCCTTGCCTGAGGTGGGGAAGAGGAGCAGCCAAGGCAGGTTTGGGTGAAGCCTGGGCAGGGGATGGTGGTCCTGAGCACTGGTGTTGTCAGGGGTCACCTCCCGTGGCAGGAAAGTGAGTGGGTGAGTGGGTGGGGGTGTGAGAGCGAGGTCGATGGGAGGCCCGGGCTTTGGGTGCAGAGGGGTGGGTGCCTGGGAGGGGAGAGGCCGTCAGGCAGAGGCTGTGGGCTGGGGAATTAGCTCAAGTGGTAGAGCGCTCGCTTAGCATGTGAGAGGCAGCGGGATCGATGCCCGCATTCTCCAACGCTTTTCATTCCCCTTGCCTGGACACAAGGCCCTTTGCCTGGGGCCCGCGTCCTCCGGGGGCTGTGGGGAGCTCGCGCTGCGCCTGGCCTGCGCAGTAGAGGGCAGCATCCAGGGCTGCACCAAGAGCGGCGTGGGCTGTGGATCGAGGGAAGGCGTTCTCCACCTTTGCTCGGCATCTGATCGATGGCATCTAGAATACTGTGCCCAACTTTGGGCCTCTGTGTAGAAGACGGACATTGACCAAGTGCAGCGCCCTCAGAACAAGGCCACCGGGACAGCTGGGAGCAGGCGTGCCTGCCCTTTGAGGAGAGGCTCATGAATGGGGGCTCGTCTGGAGCCTGGAGAAGAGCGGGCTTTGGGGGAGATAAGCAGCAGTGTATCAGAATGCCTATCAGGAGGTTACTGATTCAACAGTTAGGCTTTTTACTGTGGTGAGTGGCAGAGGAATGAGAAAGGACAGGCCAGAACGGAAGCAGGACAGGTTCAATTTTTTCTGCCCTCAGCACAGCCAGGCAGGAGAAGAAGGGTGCCCCGGGGCGCTGTGCAGTCTCCATGCTTGGAGGCTGGCATGAGCTGACTGGCTGAAGCTGTGAGCAAGCTGCTGTGACCCTGATCTGGGCGTGGCTGGAGGAGGATACTAGAGGTCTCCACCAAGCTGACTTCTTTGACAGCTCTGTCAGGGAGGCAGAGCTGGGAGAGGGCCCTGCCGGTCCATCAGCAGCTCTGCTGGTGGAGCGGAGGACTGCAGGCTCCCTCGCGTGGCTACCCTTACGTCTCGTCTGGGCCCTGAGTGCCCCAATAGGCCTGAATGGCCCTGACCAGCCTCGCGCGGGGCCTCCGCCTCCACCCGTGGGTCCAGGAGCGATATCTGCGTTCAGCTCTGGGCCTTCACTCTCTTCCCGTGCTCCACGGCAGGAGTCCTCCTGGTCTCCAGCTCAGCCGTGCCTATGGCTACGCCAGTGGCTCTGTCCAGCCAGAGAGACCCTTGATGCAGACGCTGGCGTGCAGAGGGATGTTCTGCCGTGACCTCGTCCCCGTCTCGTCAGTCTGGACCTGCGTGGTGCTGACTGGACGTGATCATCAGTCTGACCTGTGCAGCGAGTTCCTGTCGTGCCGTTGTCGCTGCCCGAGTCTGCCAATGGTGCCTGCTGCTTCTTGAGTGTCTCTTGGAGCAAGGCATCGTGGCGGGTGTGTCCTGGTGGGGTGGTGTGGGCCTGAGAGGTTGTGGGCAGTGTGGGTGTGAGGCCAGTCTTTCTTTTTTCCTGCTGAAGAGAGTCATGCGGGCATGCGGGAGCGGAGTGAGAGCCGAATGGTTGGATGAGTGCGTGATGAAGACGTGAGGCGTCAGCATCCCATGATTCCTTCGATAGCTCAGCTGGTAAAGCGGAGGAGTGTAGGCTCCCTTGCACGGCCATCCTTAGGTCGCTGGTTCAACTCCGGCTCGAAGGAGTGCCCTTTTGGCTCTGGCCCAGACCTGCGGCATCTCTGCCTTTTGGCCCTGCCCGGGTGGCTCCCCTTGCCTGAGGTGGGGAAGAGGAGCAGCCAAGGCAGGTTTGGGTGAAGCCTGGGCAGGGGATGGTGGTCCTGAGCACTGGTGTTGTCAGGGGTCACCTCCCGTGGCAGGAAAGTGAGTGGGTGAGTGGGTGGGGGTGTGAGAGCGAGGTCGATGGGAGGCCCGGGCTTTGGGTGCGGAGGGGTGGGTGCCTGGGAGGGGAGAGGCCGTCAGGCAGAGGCTGTGGGCTGGGGAATTAGCTCAAGTGGTAGAGCGCTCGCTTAGCATGTGAGAGGCAGCGGGATCGATGCCCGCATTCTCCAACGCTTTTCATTCCCCTTGCCTGGACACAAGGCCCTTTGCCTGGGGCCCGCGTCCTCCGGGGGCTGTGGGGAGCTCGCGCTGCGCCTGGCCTGCGCAGTAGAGGGCAGCATCCAGGGCTGCACCAAGAGCGGCGTGGGCTGTGGATCGAGGGAAGGCGTTCTCCACCTTTGCTCGGCATCTGATCGATGGCATCTAGAATACTGTGCCCAACTTTGGGCCTCTGTGTAGAAGACGGACATTGACCAAGTGCAGCGCCCTCAGAACAAGGCCACCGGGACAGCTGGGAGCAGGCGTGCCTGCCCTTTGAGGAGAGGCTCATGAATGGGGGCTCGTCTGGAGCCTGGAGAAGAGCGGGCTTTGGGGGAGATAAGCAGCAGTGTATCAGAATGCCTATCAGGAGGTTACTGATTCAACAGTTAGGCTTTTTACTGTGGTGAGTGGCAGAGGAATGAGAAAGGACAGGCCAGAACGGAAGCAGGACAGGTTCAATTTTTTCTGCCCTCAGCACAGCCAGGCAGGAGAAGAAGGGTGCCCCGGGGCGCTGTGCAGTCTCCATGCTTGGAGGCTGGCATGAGCTGACTGGCTGAAGCTGTGAGCAAGCTGCTGTGACCCTGATCTGGGCGTGGCTGGAGGAGGATACTAGAGGTCTCCACCAAGCTGACTTCTTTGACAGCTCTGTCAGGGAGGCAGAGCTGGGAGAGGGCCCTGCCGGTCCATCAGCAGCTCTGCTGGTGGAGCGGAGGACTGCAGGCTCCCTCGCGTGGCTACCCTTACGTCTCGTCTGGGCCCTGAGTGCCCCAATAGGCCTGAATGGCCCTGACCAGCCTCGCGCGGGGCCTCCGCCTCCACCCGTGGGTCCAGGAGCGATATCTGCGTTCAGCTCTGGGCCTTCACTCTCTTCCCGTGCTCCACGGCAGGAGTCCTCCTGGTCTCCAGCTCAGCCGTGCCTATGGCTACGCCAGTGGCTCTGTCCAGCCAGAGAGACCCTTGATGCAGACGCTGGCGTGCAGAGGGATGTTCTGCCGTGACCTCGTCCCCGTCTCGTCAGTCTGGACCTGCGTGGTGCTGACTGGACGTGATCATCAGTCTGACCTGTGCAGCGAGTTCCTGTCGTGCCGTTGTCGCTGCCCGAGTCTGCCAATGGTGCCTGCTGCTTCTTGAGTGTCTCTTGGAGCAAGGCATCGTGGCGGGTGTGTCCTGGTGGGGTGGTGTGGGCCTGAGAGGTTGTGGGCAGTGTGGGTGTGAGGCCAGTCTTTCTTTTTTCCTGCTGAAGAGAGTCATGCGGGCATGCGGGAGCGGAGTGAGAGCCGAATGGTTGGATGAGTGCGTGATGAAGACGTGAGGCGTCAGCATCCCATGATTCCTTCGATAGCTCAGCTGGTAAAGCGGAGGAGTGTAGGCTCCCTTGCACGGCCATCCTTAGGTCGCTGGTTCAACTCCGGCTCGAAGGAGTGCCCTTTTGGCTCTGGCCCAGACCTGCGGCATCTCTGCCTTTTGGCCCTGCCCGGGTGGCTCCCCTTGCCTGAGGTGGGGAAGAGGAGCAGCCAAGGCAGGTTTGGGTGAAGCCTGGGCAGGGGATGGTGGTCCTGAGCACTGGTGTTGTCAGGGGTCACCTCCCGTGGCAGGAAAGTGAGTGGGTGAGTGGGTGGGGGTGTGAGAGCGAGGTCGATGGGAGGCCCGGGCTTTGGGTGCGGAGGGGTGGGTGCCTGGGAGGGGAGAGGCCGTCAGGCAGAGGCTGTGGGCTGGGGAATTAGCTCAAGTGGTAGAGCGCTCGCTTAGCATGTGAGAGGCAGCGGGATCGATGCCCGCATTCTCCAACGCTTTTCATTCCCCTTGCCTGGACACAAGGCCCTTTGCCTGGGGCCCGCGTCCTCCGGGGGCTGTGGGGAGCTCGCGCTGCGCCTGGCCTGCGCAGTAGAGGGCAGCATCCAGGGCTGCACCAAGAGCGGCGTGGGCTGTGGATCGAGGGAAGGCGTTCTCCACCTTTGCTCGGCATCTGATCGATGGCATCTAGAATACTGTGCCCAACTTTGGGCCTCTGTGTAGAAGACGGACATTGACCAAGTGCAGCGCCCTCAGAACAAGGCCACCGGGACAGCTGGGAGCAGGCGTGCCTGCCCTTTGAGGAGAGGCTCATGAATGGGGGCTCGTCTGGAGCCTGGAGAAGAGCGGGCTTTGGGGGAGATAAGCAGCAGTGTATCAGAATGCCTATCAGGAGGTTACTGATTCAACAGTTAGGCTTTTTACTGTGGTGAGTGGCAGAGGAATGATTAAGGACAGGCCAGAACGGAAGCAGGACAGGTTCAATTTTTTCTGCCCTCAGCACAGCCAGGCAGGAGAAGAAGGGTGCCCCGGGGCGCTGTGCAGTCTCCATGCTTGGAGGCTGGCATGAGCTGACTGGCTGAAGCTGTGAGCAAGCTGCTGTGACCCTGATCTGGGCGTGGCTGGAGGAGGATACTAGAGGTCTCCACCAAGCTGACTTCTTTGACAGCTCTGTCAGGGAGGCAGAGCTGGGAGAGGGCCCTGCCGGTCCATCAGCAGCTCTGCTGGTGGAGCGGAGGACTGCAGGCTCCCTCGCGTGGCTACCCTTACGTCTCGTCTGGGCCCTGAGTGCCCCAATAGGCCTGAATGGCCCTGACCAGCCTCGCGCGGGGCCTCCGCCTCCACCCGTGGGTCCAGGAGCGATATCTGCGTTCAGCTCTGCGCCTTCACTCTCTTCCCGTGCTCCACGGCAGGAGTCCTCCTGGTCTCCAGCTCAGCCGTGCCTATGGCTACGCCAGTGGCTCTGTCCAGCCAGAGAGACCCTTGATGCAGACGCTGGCGTGCAGAGGGATGTTCTGCCGTGACCTCGTCCCCGTCTCGTCAGTCTGGACCTGCGTGGTGCTGACTGGACGTGATCATCAGTCTGACCTGTGCAGCGAGTTCCTGTCGTGCCGTTGTCGCTGCCCGAGTCTGCCAATGGTGCCTGCTGCTTCTTGAGTGTCTCTTGGAGCAAGGCATCGTGGCGGGTGTGTCCTGGTGGGGTGGTGTGGGCCTGAGAGGTTGTGGGCAGTGTGGGTGTGAGGCCAGTCTTTCTTTTTTCCTGCTGAAGAGAGTCATGCGGGCATGCGGGAGCGGAGTGAGAGCCGAATGGTTGGATGAGTGCGTGATGAAGGCGTGAGGCGTCAGCATCCCATGATTCCTTCGATAGCTCAGCTGGTAAAGCAGAGGAGTGTAGGCTCCCTTGCACGGCCATCCTTAGGTCGCTGGTTCAACTCCGGCTCGAAGGAGTGCCCTTTTGGCTCTGGCCCAGACCTGCGGCACCTCTGCCTTTTGGCCCTGCCCGAGTGGCTCCCCTTGCCTGAGGTGGGGAAGAGGAGCAGCCAAGGCAGGTTTGGGTGAAGCCTGGGCAGGGGATGGTGGTCCTGAGCACTGGTGTTGTCAGGGGTCACCTCCCGTGGCAGGAAAGTGAGTGGGTGAGTGGGTGGGGGTGTGAGAGCGAGGTCGATGGGAGGCCCGGGCTTTGGGTGCGGAGGGGTGGGTGCCTGGGAGGGGAGAGGCCGTCAGGCAGAGGCCGTGGGCTGGGGAATTAGCTCAAGTGGTAGAGCGCTCACTTAGCATGTGAGAGGCAGCGGGATCGATGCCCGCATTCTCCAACGCTTTTCATTCCCCTTGCCTGGACACAAGGCCCTTTGCCTGGGGCCCGCGTCCTCCGGGGGCTGTGGGGAGCTTGCGCTGCACCCAGACAGCAAAGAGCAGCACAATGTCCCGGGGTGTAACAAGAGCAGCACGGGCAGTTTCGCAGGGGACCTTATTTTCTTCATCTTTGCTTGACAGACGTCAAATGCCATCTCAAGTAGTGTGTCCAGCTTGGAGCTCCCCTGTGCAGGAAAGACATCAATGAACTGGAGCAACTTCAGCGGAGGGCCACCAAGAAAAGAAGCTCAGGGAATGGAGGGATTTCTCTTTGAGGACGGTCTGAGGACGCTGGGAACGTTGAGCGTGGAGAAAGAGAAGTTCCGAGGGCTTCCGCATGACCTGCCAGCACTTAGGAGGAGGTTACTGAGTAGAGGAAGCGCTGTCCTTTTGTCTGGTGCTTGACCAGAGGGCAAAAGACAGCACAGTGAAACTGGATGAAGATAAGTTGCAGAGGGGTATGGGTAGGCTTTTCTTTGGCCCTGAGGAAGTCCAGCAGTAGAAGATGACGTCCAAGGAGCTTGTGGAGTTTTTCCGGTTGAGGGTTTGCGTGATTTGATGTGCTGAAGGGTTGAGCAAGGTGGTGTGATGTTGAAGGTGAGGCTGTTTGAAGCAGGCTGTTGGAGTAGAGGCACGATGGTCCGCTTTGCGTGGAGAAGCGTTGGATGAGTGTGTGCTGGGTGAGGTAAGGGGCAGGGCCCCATGGTTCCTTCGATAGCTCAGCTGGTAGAGCGGAGGACTGTAGGCTCCCTTGCACGGCCATCCTTAGGTCGCTGGTTCAACTCCGGCTCGAAGGAGTGCCCTTTTGGCTCTGGCCCAGACCCTGCGGCACCTCTGCCTTTTGGCCCTGCCCGGGTGGCTCCCCTTGCCTGAGGTGGGGAAGAGGAGCAGCCAAGGCAGGTTTGGGTGAAGCCTGGGCAGGGGATGGTGGTCCTGAGCACTGGTGTTGTCAGGGGTCACCTCCCGTGGCAGGAAAGTGAGTGGGTGAGTGGGTGGGGGTGTGAGAGCGAGGTCGATGGGAGGCCCGGGCTTTGGGTGCGGAGGGGTGGGTGCCTGGGAGGGGAGAGGCCGTCAGGCAGAGGCCGTGGGCTGGGGAATTAGCTCAAGTGGTAGAGCGCTCGCTTAGCATGTGAGAGGCAGCGGGATCGATGCCCGCATTCTCCAACGCTTTTCATTCCCCTTGCCTGGACACAAGGCCCTTTGCCTGGGGCCCGCGTCCTCCGGGGGCTGTGGGGAGCTTGCGCTGCACCCAGACAGCAAAGAGCAGCACAATGTCCCGGGGTGTAACAAGAGCAGCACGGGCAGTTTCGCAGGGGACCTTATTTTCTTCATCTTTGCTTGACAGACGTCAAATGCCATCTCAAGTAGTGTGTCCAGCTTGGAGCTCCCCTGTGCAGGAAAGACATCAATGAACTGGAGCAACTTCAGCGGAGGGCCACCAAGAAAAGAAGCTCAGGGAATGGAGGGATTTCTCTTTGAGGACGGGCTGAGGACGCTGGGAACGTTGAGCGTGGAGAAAGAGAAGTTCCGAGGGCTTCCGCATGACCTGCCAGCACTTAGGAGGAGGTTACTGAGTAGAGGAAGCGCTGTCCTTTTGTCTGGTGCTTGACCAGAGGGCAAAAGGCAGCACAGTGAAACTGGATGAAGATAAGTTGCAGAGGGGTATGGGTAGGCTTTTCTTTGGCCCTGAGGAAGTCCAGCAGTAGAAGATGACGTCCAAGGAGCTTGTGGAGTTTTTCCGGTTGAGGGTTTGCATGATTTGATGTGCTGAAGGGTTGAGCAAGGTGGTGTGATGTTGAAGGTGAGGCTGTTTGAAGCAGGCTGTTGGAGTAGAGGCACGATGGTCCGCTTTGCGTGGAGAAGCGTTGGATGAGTGTGTGCTGGGCGAGGTAAGGGGCAGGGCCCCATGGTTCCTTCGATAGCTCAGCTGGTAGAGCGGAGGACTGTAGGCTCCCTTGCACGGCCATCCTTAGGTCGCTGGTTCAACTCCGGCTCGAAGGAGTGCCCTTTTGGCTCTGGCCCAGACCCTGCGGCACCTCTGCCTTTTGGCCCTGCCCGGGTGGCTCCCCTTGCCTGAGGTGGGGAAGAGGAGCAGCCAAGGCAGGTTTGGGTGAAGCCTGGGCAGGGGATGGTGGTCCTGAGCACTGGTGTTGTCAGGGGTCACCTCCCGTGGCAGGAAAGTGAGTGGGTGAGTGGGTGGGGGTGTGAGAGCGAGGTCGATGGGAGGCCCGGGCTTTGGGTGCGGAGGGGTGGGTGCCTGGGAGGGGAGAGGCCGTCAGGCAGAGGCCGTGGGCTGGGGAATTAGCTCAAGTGGTAGAGCGCTCGCTTAGCATGTGAGAGGCAGCGGGATCGATGCCCGCATTCTCCAACGCTTTTCATTCCCCTTGCCTGGACACAAGGCCCTTTGCCTGGGGCCCGCGTCCTCCGGGGGCTGTGGGGAGCTTGCGCTGCACCCAGACAGCAAAGAGCAGCACAATGTCCCGGGGTGTAACAAGAGCAGCACGGGCAGTTTCGCAGGGGACCTTATTTTCTTCATCTTTGCTTGACAGACGTCAAATGCCATCTCAAGTAGTGTGTCCAGCTTGGAGCTCCCCTGTGCAGGAAAGACATCAATGAACTGGAGCAACTTCAGCGGAGGGCCACCAAGAAAAGAAGCTCAGGGAATGGAGGGATTTCTCTTTGAGGACGGTCTGAGGACGCTGGGAACGTTGAGCGTGGAGAAAGAGAAGTTCCGAGGGCTTCCGCATGACCTGCCAGCACTTAGGAGGAGGTTACTGAGTAGAGGAAGCGCTGTCCTTTTGTCTGGTGCTTGACCAGAGGGCAAAAGGCAGCACAGTGAAACTGGATGAAGATAAGTTGCAGAGGGGTATGGGTAGGCTTTTCTTTGGCCCTGAGGAAGTCCAGCAGTAGAAGATGACGTCCAAGGAGCTTGTGGAGTTTTTCCGGTTGAGGGTTTGCATGATTTGATGTGCTGAAGGGTTGAGCAAGGTGGTGTGATGTTGAAGGTGAGGCTGTTTGAAGCAGGCTGTTGGAGTAGAGGCACGATGGTCCGCTTTGCGTGGAGAAGCGTTGGATGAGTGTGTGCTGGGCGAGGTAAGGGGCAGGGCCCCATGGTTCCTTCGATAGCTCAGCTGGTAGAGCGGAGGACTGTAGGCTCCCTTGCACGGCCATCCTTAGGTCGCTGGTTCAACTCCGGCTCGAAGGAGTGCCCTTTTGGCTCTGGCCCAGACCCTGCGGCACCTCTGCCTTTTGGCCCTGCCCGGGTGGCTCCCCTTGCCTGAGGTGGGGAAGAGGAGCAGCCAAGGCAGGTTTGGGTGAAGCCTGGGCAGGGGATGGTGGTCCTGAGCACTGGTGTTGTCAGGGGTCACCTCCCGTGGCAGGAAAGTGAGTGGGTGAGTGGGTGGGGGTGTGAGAGCGAGGTCGATGGGAGGCCCGGGCTTTGGGTGCGGAGGGGTGGGTGCCTGGGAGGGGAGAGGCCGTCAGGCAGAGGCCGTGGGCTGGGGAATTAGCTCAAGTGGTAGAGCGCTCGCTTAGCATGTGAGAGGCAGCGGGATCGATGCCCGCATTCTCCAACGCTTTTCATTCCCCTTGCCTGGACACAAGGCCCTTTGCCTGGGGCCCGCGTCCTCCGGGGGCTGTGGGGAGCTTGCGCTGCACCCAGACAGCAAAGAGCAGCACAATGTCCCGGGGTGTAACAAGAGCAGCACGGGCAGTTTCGCAGGGGACCTTATTTTCTTCATCTTTGCTTGACAGACGTCAAATGCCATCTCAAGTAGTGTGTCCAGCTTGGAGCTCCCCTGTGCAGGAAAGACATCAATGAACTGGAGCAACTTCAGCGGAGGGCCACCAAGAAAAGAAGCTCAGGGAATGGAGGGATTTCTCTTTGAGGACGGGCTGAGGACGCTGGGAACGTTGAGCGTGGAGAAAGAGAAGTTCCGAGGGCTTCCGCATGACCTGCCAGCACTTAGGAGGAGGTTACTGAGTAGAGGAAGCGCTGTCCTTTTGTCTGGTGCTTGACCAGAGGGCAAAAGGCAGCACAGTGAAACTGGATGAAGATAAGTTGCAGAGGGGTATGGGTAGGCTTTTCTTTGGCCCTGAGGAGAGTCCAGCAGTAGAAGACGACGTCCAAGGAGCTTGTGGAGTTTTTCCGGTTGAGGGTTTGCATGATTTGATGTGCTGAAGGGTTGAGCAAGGTGGTGTGATGTTGAAGGTGAGGCTGTTTGAAGCAGGCTGTTGGAGTAGAGGCACGATGGTCCGCTTTGCGTGGAGAAGCGTTGGATGAGTGTGTGCTGGGCGAGGTAAGGGGCAGGGCCCCATGGTTCCTTCGATAGCTCAGCTGGTAGAGCGGAGGACTGTAGGCTCCCTTGCACGGCCATCCTTAGGTCGCTGGTTCAACTCCGGCTCGAAGGAGTGCGCTTTTGGCTCTGGCCCAGACCTGCGGCACCTCTGCCTTTTGGCCCTGCCCGGGTGGCTCCCCTTGCCTGAGGTGGGGAAGAGGAGCAGCCAAGGCAGGTTTGGGTGAAGCCTGGGCAGGGGATGGTGGTCCTGAGCACTGGTGTTGTCAGGGGTCACCTCCCGTGGCAGGAAAGTGAGTGGGTGAGTGGGTGGGGGTGTGAGAGCGAGGTCGATGGGAGGCCCGGGCTTTGGGTGCGGAGGGGTGGGTGCCTGGGAGGGGAGAGGCCATCAGGCAGAGGCCGTGGGCTGGGGAATTAGCTCAAGTGGTAGAGCGCTCGCTTAGCATGTGAGAGGCAGCGGGATCGATGCCCGCATTCTCCAACGCTTTTCATTCCCCTTGCCTGGACACAAGGCCCTTTGCCTGGGGCCCGCGTCCTCCGGGGGCTGTGGGGAGCTTGCGCTGCACCCAGACAGCAAAGAGCAGCACAATGTCCCGGGGTGTAACAAGAGCAGCACGGGCAGTTTCGCAGGGGACCTTATTTTCTTCATCTTTGCTTGACAGACGTCAAATGCCATCTCAAGTAGTGTGTCCAGCTTGGAGCTCCCCTGTGCAGGAAAGACATCAATGAACTGGAGCAACTTCAGCGGAGGGCCACCAAGAAAAGAAGCTCAGGGAATGGAGGGATTTCTCTTTGAGGACGGTCTGAGGACGCTGGGAACGTTGAGCGTGGAGAAAGAGAAGTTCCGAGGGCTTCCGCATGACCTGCCAGCACTTAGGAGGAGGTTGCTGAGTAGAGGAAGCGCTGTCCTTTTGTCTGGTACTTGACCAGAGGGCAAAAGACAGCACAGTGAAACTGGATGAAGATAAGTTGCAGAGGGGTATGGGTAGGCTTTTCTTTGGCCCTGAGGAAGTCCAGCAGTAGAAGACGACGTCCAAGGAGCTTGTGGAGTTTTTCCGGTTGAGGGTTTGCATGATTTGATGTGCTGAAGGGTTGAGCAAGGTGGTGTGATGTTGAAGGTGAGGCTGTTTGAAGCAGGCTGTTGGAGTAGAGGCACGATGGTCCGCTTTGCGTGGAGAAGCGTTGGATGAGTGTGTGCTGGGCGAGGTAAGGGGCAGGGCCCCATGGTTCCTTCGATAGCTCAGCTGGTAGAGCGGAGGACTGTAGGCTCCCTTGCACGGCCATCCTTAGGTCGCTGGTTCAACTCCGGCTCGAAGGAGTGCGCTTTTGGCTCTGGCCCAGACCTGCGGCACCTCTGCCTTTTGGCCCTGCCCGGGTGGCTCCCCTTGCCTGAGGTGGGGAAGAGGAGCAGCCAAGGCAGGTTTGGGTGAAGCCTGGGCAGGGGATGGTGGTCCTGAGCACTGGTGTTGTCAGGGGTCACCTCCCGTGGCAGGAAAGTGAGTGGGTGAGTGGGTGGGGGTGTGAGAGCGAGGTCGATGGGAGGCCCGGGCTTTGGGTGCGGAGGGGTGGGTGCCTGGGAGGGGAGAGGCCGTCAGGCAGAGGCCGTGGGCTGGGGAATTAGCTCAAGTGGTAGAGCGCTCGCTTAGCATGTGAGAGGCAGCGGGATCGATGCCCGCATTCTCCAACGCTTTTCATTCCCCTTGCCTGGACACAAGGCCCTTTGCCTGGGGCCCGCGTCCTCCGGGGGCTGTGGGGAGCTCGCGCTGCGCCTGGCCTGCGCAGTAGAGGGCAGCATCCAGGGCTGCACCAAGAGCGGCGTGGGCTGTGGATCGAGGGAAGGCGTTCTCCACCTTTGCTCGGCATCTGATCGATGGCATCTAGAATACTGTGCCCAACTTTGGGCCTCTGTGTAGAAGACGGACATTGACCAAGTGCAGCGCCCTCAGAACAAGGCCACCGGGACAGCTGGGAGCAGGCGTGCCTGCCCTTTGAGGAGAGGCTCATGAATGGGGGCTCGTCTGGAGCCTGGAGAAGAGCGGGCTTTGGGGGAGATAAGCAGCAGTGTATCAGAATGCCTATCAGGAGGTTACTGATTCAACAGTTAGGCTTTTTACTGTGGTGAGTGGCAGAGGAATGATTAAGGACAGGCCAGAACGGAAGCAGGACAGGTTCAATTTTTTCTGCCCTCAGCACAGCCAGGCAGGAGAAGAAGGGTGCCCCGGGGCGCTGTGCAGTCTCCATGCTTGGAGGCTGGCATGAGCTGACTGGCTGAAGCTGTGAGCAAGCTGCTGTGACCCTGATCTGGGCGTGGCTGGAGGAGGATACTAGAGGTCTCCACCAAGCTGACTTCTTTGACAGCTCTGTCAGGGAGGCAGAGCTGGGAGAGGGCCCTGCCGGTCCATCAGCAGCTCTGCTGGTGGAGCGGAGGACTGCAGGCTCCCTCGCGTGGCTACCCTTACGTCTCGTCTGGGCCCTGAGTGCCCCAATAGGCCTGAATGGCCCTGACCAGCCTCGCGCGGGGCCTCCGCCTCCACCCGTGGGTCCAGGAGCGATATCTGCGTTCAGCTCTGGGCCTTCACTCTCTTCCCGTGCTCCACGGCAGGAGTCCTCCTGGTCTCCAGCTCAGCCGTGCCTATGGCTACGCCAGTGGCTCTGTCCAGCCAGAGAGACCCTTGATGCAGACGCTGGCGTGCAGAGGGATGTTCTGCCGTGACCTCGTCCCCGTCTCGTCAGTCTGGACCTGCGTGGTGCTGACTGGACGTGATCATCAGTCTGACCTGTGCAGCGAGTTCCTGTCGTGCCGTTGTCGCTGCCCGAGTCTGCCAATGGTGCCTGCTGCTTCTTGAGTGTCTCTTGGAGCAAGGCATCGTGGCGGGTGTGTCCTGGTGGGGTGGTGTGGGCCTGAGAGGTTGTGGGCAGTGTGGGTGTGAGGCCAGTCTTTCTTTTTTCCTGCTGAAGAGAGTCATGCGGGCATGCGGGAGCGGAGTGAGAGCCGAATGGTTGGATGAGTGCGTGATGAAGGCGTGAGGCGTCAGCATCCCATGATTCCTTCGATAGCTCAGCTGGTAAAGCGGAGGAGTGTAGGCTCCCTTGCACGGCCATCCTTAGGTCGCTGGTTCAACTCCGGCTCGAAGGAGTGCCCTTTTGGCTCTGGCCCAGACCCTGCGGCACCTCTGCCTTTTGGCCCTGCCCGGGTGGCTCCCCTTCAAGGGCTGCCCAGCCTTGAACGCTTGCCTGAGGTGGGGAAGAGGAGCAGCCAAGGCAGGTTTGGGTGAAGCCTGGGCAGGGGATGGTGGTCCTGAGCACTGGTGTTGTCAGGGGTCACCTCCCGTGGCAGGAAAGTGAGTGGGTGAGTGGGTGGGGGTGTGAGAGCGAGGTCGATGGGAGGCCCGGGCTTTGGGTGCGGAGGGGTGGGTGCCTGGGAGGGGAGAGGCCGTCAGGCAGAGGCCGTGGGCTGGGGAATTAGCTCAAGTGGTAGAGCGCTCGCTTAGCATGTGAGAGGCAGCGGGATCGATGCCCGCATTCTCCAACGCTTTTCATTCCCCTTGCCTGGACACAAGGCCCTTTGCCTGGGGCCTGAGTTTGTGTTCACAGAAAATGAGAGCATCCGCGGGCGTATTAGGAGGAGCACAGGCCATTGGCATAAGCATAATTAATCAAGTATCGCTCTTTGGCAGTTATTAAATGGCATTCGGAGTACTGCACACATTTTCTAATAAAATTAGAGATCACCAACTTGTTCTCTCTCAGAAATGTCTTGACATACTTATTTTTGTTTAAATAGTCTATGAAACTGGATCTTTTTGAACTTCTGAATAAAACATAAGCAATACAGTATTTCTCTGCATATACTTCAGTGTCAGACTGCAAAGCAGAAGTGAAAGTATAGTTTTAAGGTATTATGCCAGAAAAAGTTTCTAAATATTTTTTACGTACTGTATTGAACATAAACAGATCTCCTTTGAAATTCTGCTGATTAGAAGCCTGTTAGCTTTACTCCTTGATAAATGAGACTGTGCCAAACTCCAAATAAAAGCATAGAGAGGTACCTCTGTCATGTTTATTAAAAAGTAAATTTTGCCCTGGGCTGTGGTAGTATGATTAATAGTGACTTAATTAATAATGGCAGGAAACTCAGAATCAGGTATTGCTGGTTTTATACCTTGTACTAAAGAATACCAGTTCAGCAGCAGATTTTTGGATTAGCATAAATTAAAAGATAATTAAAGCAAATATATGAGACTGACTCATCATTTTATCTTGCAAATGTTTACAGCTACTCCATTAAAAGTGAATCCCTCTGACATTTCCACTTTAGTCAGAAGCAGCCTTTTTTTTGGTATAATTACTAATAAAGATGGATAAAGCACCACTGTCAGTTTTGCCATAGATCGCTGTGTAAATCATCCTTCTTCATGTTCAGCATTAGATATACTTAATTCCATTCTACATTCTTCCATGACAACTCTCTCTTTTGGGTATTAAAGAAGGCCTCCTTTCCATAAATTTAAATGTAAAAGCAACAGGAAAACATGAGGTTTGATATAGAAGATGGTTTCTGCAGCCAGGCTATACTACAGGGACAGAGAAGGTGCAAGTCATGAGTGAATTTGATACTGTAGTAAGTTTATCCCCCAGTGGTATGGTTATGCAAGACAACAGAATCATGAGATGTCAGTAGTTTTCCTGCCATTGTGTGAACAGTTTGAACATTCTCTACTTCTCCCACCTCCATTGAATATATGCCTTTAGGAAGAGAAAGCAGGGGAGAGGCAATTTGTTCAAAAACACAGAGGACAGAATCCCAACAAAATTCAAACTAAACAATGATGCAAGTAGATCTATTTCATAAACTCTTTTTCAGTTCAAATATATTCTTCCATTTGATAGGAAAGGCAAGCTGTGTTAAAGTTTGACTGGTAATGCAGTGCAACCAACAACACCGAGAATGGTGCTGTAATAAAAGTTTTACTGTATTTATTAAACCTGAAAGGACATGTCTGGCATATTTCAATGTCAAGAACATCTATTTCACTCATGACATTTAAAGTTCTTTCTCTTTTTAATAGCAGGAGAACAGATTTAAGAGCAAAATGACCCATAAAATCTTCTAGTCTTACTTCTAGGTCTTGTTACATTTCAACAATAAAATACTTTTCACCATTTTGATAACTTGTGTTTGAGTAAAACTTATCTTAAAGTCCTCTCTTCTTTTTCAATAGAGAACCTACCATTGCCTGTGCCAGTATGTTTCAGTGGTTGGTTACACTCACTGTTAAAACCATGTACCTCTTTTTCAGCCCAAATTGCTTTTAGATTCCAAGCACTGGTTTTGGTTATGCCTGCCTTCATAAAGTGAAGAACCCTCTTACACCTAGCATCTTTCCCTTCAAAGATATTGCACACTACAATCAAATAATCGGCCATCTTCTTTATGACAAGATAAACTAATTGAACTCCGTATGTCTCTTACTCTAGTTCTTGAATCGTCATTATAGCACTTTTCTGCATTGGCTTTTCTTTTCAACGTACTTCAGGAAACTTGGTAACACAAGAACTGGGTGCAGCATTCAAAGACTGCACTTCACAAGCATAGTCTGCGTTACTTTATCCTAACAGTCTGACCTCTCATTCAGCCAGATTAAAATATTTTAGATGAAGCACACAGATTGCTTGTGGGATGAAATCGATAGATTCACATCGCATCATCTCTGATTCTTTTCAGGCTCATGGTGCAAAAAAAAAGTTGTAACAATGAATGTCTACAGTGCAGGTAACTCAAAAGCTTTTACCACCATAATCATGCCAGACACAAGCATTTTTAGAGATGTTGCAAAGCACATTTTACATACCTGTAGGACTTCTTAATCTCATCATGTGTTGCTCCCTTCTCTAGGGCCAAGATTTCATATAACGCTTCCCCTGATGTTGACAAAGCACGCTGCCTTTGTTCAGCCATGTTAGCAGTGCATTACCAAAGCTGCTAATATAGAACAGAATTTAAAATAGCAGGGACTGCAAGTATATATGGATAATATTTCTTATTGTTCATTTTAATAGATTTTAATCAGGTAAAAGGTGAAAAATACATGAAAGTGAAACTAGAATAAAGTCTCCTCTAAATTATCCTCCATCCCTTAAGATATTTTAAAATTGGTTGAGAAAATGGAAAAGCAAAAACCAAAGAACAGAAGCTCTTGTGTTAGGTACCACTGTTCATATTAAAGGCTTGATGTTGCTCTCACTGAAATGATGGCTAAATTCCCAACAGCATTAATGCCTGCACATAGTATTTCCACCTAGTTTTATTTGTGTTTGTTTACACCTATCTTTTCTAAGTCTTAGAAGAATAATTCTACTATTTTTTAAGGCTATTGGCTTCTTGCAGTGGGGTAAGAGCTTTGTACCTCCGAGTATAACCTAATGCAACACAGTGGTGAATTTTTGCTTTCTCAACACAAGGACTCAGATTCAGCCTAACCAATTTTAGGTGCCTAAGTTGAGTGATTAAGTTTGAAGCTTAGTCAAACTAGACTCCTTATATTGTCAACAGACAGACAGACATACTGTCTGTTTGATGGTTGACCAAGCACTTTCTCCCTATTACCTCTGCAGTGTGCTCAGGATGACTGCATTCCCAACTCATGTGCCTGATGACAGGTGGAATGAGTCTGGAACTAGGCAAGGAGACTAGATACCAAGAACTGACCTCAGTATTACAAAAGTAACCATTTATTGCAAATTTATGCATGGGAAATACTGACGCCAATCAGGGTCCTATCTTATTTGAGGTACAAGACTTTGGGCTGAATACATGAGCTTGTGATAAGTTTAACAAGGTGCCCTTACAGTATAGTGCAAATAAAGGCTAAGCATAGGCTGACAGATTTAGTCCACCTAAGATTTATCGTTCGTTCATTCATGCATCACAGAGGCAAAGCAGACAAACAAGTGATTCTCCACTGAGTGGCTCTGCTACCTCCTTACAGTTCATAGTTCATTCTTCTGGATTTGAAGAACCAAATATTTTTAAACCAGACCTAGCTAATGCTAGGCGATGACATGAAGAAACTCATATAAGCCATAATTTAAAACACCAGGTACAGATACCTATCATTCATAAAGGAAAGCTGCAGCTCTTTGATGGCAGACTTGCCACAACAATACTCTCACCACAACCTCTTTATTTCTTTGTATGTTGCACCCTTCTCCAAATATTGAGAGGTGATCACAGAAAAAGCCTGAAAGTGAGCTGTAACCGCAGCCATAAGAAAAATTTCTGAGAACCCGATTTGGTAGATAAGACTACCCACTCTGCTATTTCACCCTTCTCATTGATAAGCTAGAAACACTATCTTGCCATTATTTATATATTATTTACTAGGCCACATTTTGGTTCAGAACCAGCCATGTAATACTTTTAAGCTCTTCGGCTTTGTTCAGTACCAAAAAGAAAATCAAATACCATGTAAGTACACACAGAAATATAACAAACTGAGTAATTTTGGCATATAGTATCTGATTTACTAAAAGACCTAAATTTATTCATATTTACTTTGATATTTTCTTTTTCTTAATAAGCTAACACACAATTTAGGGTCCTGTGATCTGCTGAAAAAAAATCCCGTTCTACTTTTAAGTGTCATACACAAACCATCAACTAAATGGACCGAACTTTTGTTTTTAAAGTAACAACTAAGAATGAAATTATATATGATCATGCAGGTATTACTTTACCAACTGCAGTAGTTACAATGCTAATTTATGATGGATTTTATTCTGAAGAATTAAAAAATTGTGTAATTTGTACTTTCTAATAAAATAATTTTAATAACTCAGTCAGCTATGGAAATTTAAACTCACTAGCCTATTCAATCTTTTAGTGATTAATCATCTTGAAGGTCTAACTACTCAGTTATTTCTTACTTATTTAAAGCAGTCCTATAAAATACTAAAAGCACAATGAGATTACACTTTTCTAGAAAAAAAGTTATGCTCTCTTTATTGAGGAAGATATAACAGTTACAATTTTAGTGCTAGATCCATTCCTGATGGCTGAAATTACATTAGAATCCTATTTTCAAGCTATGTATTTTTGTTCCAGTGGAACAGAGACAAGAAAAAATTGTTTACTTCCTCGACTGACAATATAATATATTAAAAGACAATCCAAATTCTGATAACTATTCCACATCTTCTAAGAGGATGAGACCCCAGTTAACTTTAACTTTTTCTGTGCAAATTTTGTACTATCCAGGATGAACTATCTTATACAGAGGTTGGATTAATATGCCTTTTTTCTACCATACCCATAATTCATTTGGATTTGCGCTGAAAAATAAGTCAAGGTGATTCAAATAACATACCTGCTTCAAAAAGTGATGCAACGCAGTCTGGCATGTATAAACTCACAACGTTATCAGTTCAGTGTCTTGATGTCTTCATGCCAATATAATCCAAAAGGAAAGAAGCAAGTGCCACCAGAAGCCCCATTCCACGGAAAGCAGCTGCTGCTTTTCATCCTTCACAATCAAGGTTAAGCAGGTCAGTGGAGTCCGATTACTCTTTTTGTTTGTTTGCTCAGTATCCAATTGGTTATCTCTCAGGAAGACCTATGAAAGAATGAATAAAACATTCATGAGCCTAAAGGCTGATATATCTGGGAGTTAATGACACCAAAAAATATGGGACATTTGTGTATTTAGTGAGTTGTTCTGTGCTTTACTCTTGACAGAGTCTTGAGTTTGTTGGGGTTTTTTTTGCACACAAACTTATTAAGTTTGTTTAAAGATACAACAGTCTTGCTCTAAAGTTCATTCTCTCTGAGGCAACTATGTAGTCTCTTCCAGAACAAGATTAACTGAAGAAGACCCTTTAGGACTCCTGAGTTCTTGTAAAATTTTATATCTAATCAGAAGATGTACTTCTCTTACCCTGATGGAGCTACTCCTCTAACTTATACCATTAAAAGGCCTGGAGAGCCATTCCTTTCCATTTGGAATGCAGAAGATTGTAAATGCCAGAGACTTAAAAAAAAATTGTTCTTGGGACATCATCCTTGGAACCAAATAATTAATCTCCCAGATCACCCAATTCCAAATGATATGTTTTTGTGGTGGATTGACCTTGGCCAGCTGCCAGGCCCCCATCCAGCCACTTTCTCATTCCTTCTCCCCAACAGGACAAGGGCAGAAAATAAGATGAAAATCTTGTAGATCAAGATAAATATATGGAGATCACTTACCAATTACTGTCATGGGCAAAACAGACTCAATTTGGGGTAAATTAATTTAATTTGTTGCCAATTAAAATAGCTTTGGATGGTGAGAAACAAAGACAAAAATTAGAGCAATGCCTTCCCCTCACCACCCTGTTTCCAGGCTCAACTTCAATCCTTCGTTCCTGACTCCTCTACTGCCCGCCCCTGAGCGGCGAAGGGCGGACAGGGAATGGGGGTTGCAGTGAGTTCATAACAGCTCCTCTCTGCTGCTCCTTCCTCCTCAAACTTTTCCCCTGCTCCAGCATGGGTCCGTCCCACAGGCTGCAGTCCTTCACAAACTGCTCCAGTGTGAGTCCTCCACGGGACACAGTTCCTGCCAGGAGAACCTGCTCCTGGCATGGGCTCCTCTCCATGGACCGCAGTTTCTTCAGGAAATATCCACCTTCTCTGGCATGGGGTGGATGGGCTGCTGTGTGGGTATCTGCTCTGATGTGGTCCTCTCCACAGGCTGCAGCGAAATACCTGCTCCACCGTGGCCCTCTCCGCAGGCTGAATTGAAGTACCTGCTCCACCATGGTCTCTTCCATGGGCTGAAAGGAAACACCTGCTCTACTGTGATCTTTTCCACGGGCCTCAGGGGAATCTCTGCTCCGGCGCCTGGAGCACCCCCTCCTCCTCCTTCTTTACTGACCTTGGTGTTCACAGGGCTGTTTCTCACAATTTTTTTCCCTCACTCCTCACTGCCATGCAGTTTTGCACTTTCTTAAATATGTTTTGCCAGAGGTGCCACCAGCTTGGCCAATGGGCTCAGCTGTGTCCTGCTGTTGTGGAGCTGGCTGCATCCAGCCTGGGGCAGCCTCTAACCTCCTCCCACAGGGACCCCTTGCAGCTCCCCGCTACCTAAACTGTGCCACAGACATGCGGTACAGTTTTATACAGACTGCAGTCCTGCAAACAGATTCATGGAGCCCCGTAACCAGGTAAAATCTGCTTCAGCAAGAGTGAGTGAGTTTGTGCTTGGATTCTACTGCACGAGTGGAACAATAAATCAATACATTTTTGAAAACCAAGCATAGTTAATTATGATAATATGAAAACAGTATTTATGAAAAAGGAAGCAAACAGTGTGACAGCTGATGAAAAAAATTGTTAAGTGGATGCTTTTTAGTGTGAAGCATGTGATTTGAACATTTCTCTTGTTCTTAGGTATATTCTTTAACTTCAAACATTCCCTCAAATTTCAGCTTTGGATGAGGATAAAGCAAGGCACATTTCAACCTAAAATGTGAGTGTTTTTCATAGTTATCAGAAGTCAAAATAGCATAGTCAAAATATCTTTTCCAGGACATTAACAACAGAGTAGGTACAGCTAGCTCTATTACGCTGTATGAACACAATAAACCAGATTATTCAATTAGCTTGCTTGATCTCAATCTTTGAAATGACCTTATCATTCTTGCAAAACAAACAAACAAAAAAGTACATGTTTCAATGGTAAGAAGAAATTAAGGGGAGAAATATAAAAGGAAGAAAATAAAATCACTTTGAGGTTACCCAAATCCACTGTACTTATAAACATCCTATTACCAAGCAAAACATTACTCACTGTTCTGCAATCTTGTCACATACCTAGACCTACAGTTCTGTGTGAATACAGCTCCCTCTGGTGTGTTGAGCTAACACTGCTCTGTAACCTGTATTGCTTTTCTTATAAGCACTCTTGTTTTGTTTGAAGGAAATGAACACAATCTCTGCAAATCTATTCCTTTTCCTTTGGGGATTCTACATGCTAAGCACATCCTAATGAATCTTTAAAAGACTCAAACTTTAATTAATTATCATAAATCCTTCGTCCGATCAGTCATATAATTTAGAAGAATAAAATATAATTTAATACCTATTCACTCTTCTCATTAATTGTTATTTTTTGTATCGCAACACCTAATAGTGCACCACAACCCCACTGTGGCAGGTAATGCAAAGCTAAAAGACAGTCCTAGTCCCAAAGGATCTTATATCTAAGAAGTCTTTCTTACTCTTCACATTTCATTTATATGTTCCATGCATTTCAAAACAGACAAATCAGAACATGTCTGGAAATGCAAAGTTGTGTATCAGCCTATAAAAATTTGAAACATGGCCCAGACAGAGCAGGAGGTCCGGGGTTGCTTCAGAAGCCTCCAGTTGCACACAACCAGAGCTAAGGGTTGAAGAACTCTGAGTCACTCCGGTCCTTCCTCCCACCGCTCCCTCCTTTTCCTGGCTCATAGCAAGTTCAGGAACTAAGAGCCTGGAGCTGAAAGACTGGTAGGTACACATACATGCATGAAAGGACTGGAATCATTGCTTAACAGTGGTGTGAAGTTTTAGCTTCCAAGGCAAGGAAAGACAATTTTTAAAAGCTGAATTGTTTTCTTAGTTTGTTGAATCTGGCAGTGTTAATATTGACATCATCAAAGCATGTAGGAGATACAGGTGGTCAGACAGAGCACTCCTGAGCTTCACGGAGAACCTACAGCTTCTGACTCTTTCTTCCAATAGTGACAGGGAAAGAACATCTCTGATTTTACTCAGAGGAATTTGGGGAGTGAAATAAATTATCTTGCTGACGTGCTTTAGTAAAGCCAGCAGGTTAAGAGAGGTGATCCTTCCCCTCTACTCAGCACTGGTGAGGCCACACCTGGAGTACCGTGTCCAGATCAGGGCCCCCCAGTACAAGAGAGACATGGGCATACTGGAGAGAGTCCAGCAAAGGGCCATGAAGATGATGAAGGGACTGGAGCATCTCCCCTATGAGGAAAGACTGAGAGAGCTGGGACTGTTCAGCCTGGAGATGAGAAGGCTCAGAGGGGAATCTTATCAATGTAGATAAATACCTGGAGGGGGGGTGCAAAGAGGACAGAGCCGGGCTCTTTTCAGAGGTGTCCAGTGACAGGACCAGAGGCAACGGGCATAAACTGAAACACAGAAGGTTCCCTCTGAACATCAGGAAACACTTTTTCACTGTGAGGTTGACTGAGCACTGGCACAGGTTGCCCAGAGAGGCTGTGGAGTTGCCATCCTTGGAGATCTTCAAAAGCTGCCTGGACACGGTCCCGGGCAATGGGCTCTAGGTGGCCCTGCTTCCTTTCCCTAAAACTTCCCTAGTGTGATTACTATTATCACTAATTTCTGTGCCTGTTCTGCCAAAAAGGTGGTAAGAACATTAGCAAGGATGTTGGAATTTGTATTGGTGGCTGACCAGAAGTGACAAGAGAAAGAAGGCAGGTGAGGAGACTGCAACAAGAGCTCTTGCTAGTTGGTGACTTTTCACAGGTGAATGAATGGCAGTCTGAAAAAAAAAGACCCATAAAAAGTACAGCATGAGGATATGAGTAAAGTACAGTAGGCTGATGAGATGAGGGAACATGTACACTGAGAAAGGGTGTATACAGTGGTAGTGTGTACTGTTTTTTCAGTCTTTAGGCAGGATCTATCTTTTGTTTTATTTTTGAATAGCATGCTATGGCAATGTCAACATTAATAACACCCAGCTGGGCAAACTAATCAAAGGGCAAAAGACTGAGCAAGTGGAAAAGGATGCTTCTGCCAAAATGTGCTGGGCCTCTGGCTCAGGCACAGGCACTGATTTTTGTTAACAAGGGAAGAGTACTTCTGAGGCAGCTATATCCCAAAATGTTCTGGCCATTTCTTTTTAGCCAGTTCTGCTTCACATGCTCCTGGACATCTAGTGCCCTGCCTGAACTGTATTGCATGCTACCTGTCAGATATTCAACCAGTCTCCTAAAGAAGAGAGGATTGGTTTAAGGTCCTTTCTTCAGAGCGAGACTTTTAAGATCTCAGACAAGCCCAACAATTCTACAGCAAAAAATTACATTCCTCTTGCCACATCTCTCTGTTACAGAATAGGTAGTGTCATTATGGCTTCAAAAGTAATAACAGAATTGATTTAAATAATATGATTGCATTGCATCCGTTTTTAAATACATATAACTATATTGGAAGGAAGGTATTCCATCTGGTAACCCATCTGCAACTCCATCTATACAAGAAATAAGTATTCATAAGAGAACATTCATATATTTGAATTCTCTGAACATATTGTGACCTTCTGTTACTATTCACATAGAATATCTCAGTTTAAATATATGTTGGGTTTTTAATATCTTTCAACAACGGCAGTATTGGAAAAAAGTAGCAAACTCAAGAAGTATGAACCTTAAATGAACAGTCTGTTGCATCTCCAAATTGCTCGTGCCTTTACATGGTCAGTTTGACACAGAGAAGCAATCCAGAACTGTAACTTCCTACCTCATTCCAGTAAATCCAGTTCAAAGGCCTGGTGGACTACCTAAGTGATACGCATGTAAACTTTTTTTTCCCTAAAAATTAAATTAGAGGCTTAAAAATGAAGTTTTAAGTAATAGTAATATACTTAACTTTTTCAAGAAGATACTCAGTGGAACACTGGGAATTTTATTTTCATCTGCAGTTTAGGAGAAAGTTCCGTCTACCCTCCCTAATTTAAAGTGGGTCATGGAGGTAGCCATAACTAAGATGTAAATCATAATAATCTCTCTGGCTTTAATTTAAATTTCTTTCTGAAAAGCAAAGGATAGGAAGCCCCTAGTTTATATAGCTTTGGCAACTCAGAGGTGAGTTATCTAGGACTTCAAGTAAAAGCGAAGTAAGAAAGCCCCCTAATTCCTTATTTAGGCAGTGCCTTGGTAATTTATTTTGCAAACAGCTGTAGCACTTTAAGGCATTATTCTACCACTTCTTATCGTAAGTTAACAAACCCATAGTTTTGGCAGCAGAGTTATTCATTTTAGCACAGCGTAATCAGCTGCAGCTAAGAATCAGTAAGATTAGCTTGAACAGTATAAATGAGTGCTTTGAACTATTTTTAAGCTCATTTTACCAGAAACAGATTAGCAGTGGCAGTACCACATCTCGGTACCTGCTCCTGGGAATCAACAGCTGCTTTCAGTCCTCCCCACCAGGTACAACCTTTCTCCAGCACCTAACAGTTCTCTCCACTTGTTCCTCCTTCACTTAGTTTTCTTAAACAACTCTTTGATACCTCCTGCAGTCTTTGTCTAAGCAAGCTCTTTCCTGAAATCCCCAACATAGTTCTCGGTTCCATCCTGCACCAACCCCCTAACTATTCTCTCCCAAATTCCTACAAGCTGTCTCCTTACCAAAATTGTCCCCGGGAGGGAAGGGATGCAGCAGGGGAGATGGCAGTCAGTAGCCATTTCTTTTTAAAGCTTCATTAATCCTCACATAGGATTTATTACCCTGTCTTAGAAATGCTCACTGAATTGATGGCTGAGAAAGGTAAACTCTTTCTAAAGTGCTGATGAGTAACTATCTTAACTTATCTGGCTATCTAGATCCAGACAGGAATGTCTGCCTAGTGGTTGAGTTAAAAATCAAAGAATTAAAGCAATATACAGTCCCAGGAGGAGAGCAATTACAGATTAATGGATGAGAAGACAGAAGTCTCAGATATATTTTTTTCTGAATGTCACTTACTGGGAGAAAGTAAAAATTCCTAAAAATGTATTTAATTAGAACAAGTATTTCACCAATAAAGTAAAGAAGCAAAAAACATAAACATGAATGGTATTCTCCACATAGTAGGTGTAGAAAAAGCCACTGGAAGTATTTCCTAATAATTCAGCAGACTAACATTTCAGTAAATTAGTAGCTTCATTGGTAACCATTTATCACAACTGTTGTTAGGGGTTTTTTTTCCCCCCTTATTATGACAAGATCTTTCAGCTAGAAAATACTCAGAGCTGAAACTCAAAGTCTGAACCCGTGGGCTTACAGTTGGCTCAAGTCAACCTGAGGGCTGCCAGCAAAGGAGGGGTCCAAACTTTCACTTTTTTTTCTTATTTTTTTTTCTTAGTTTTCAGTTAAATCAACTTGCTAGTCTGACTCACTCCATGACTGGCATCATTACTAGAGGTGATGCAATGGAAGTGGTGACATCACACCTTTTCAGCAGCAGTAAAGGCTTACATTGTCTTAGCTCACCACAAAACTGTACCTTAAAATGTATATAGGGGCCAGAATACTATACAAGTGCGAAGCACAAGTAAATTCTGTGGAAAATAGCACAAATTAGAAGAATCAAGACCCCTCTGGACTAGTCTGTGGCTATAGGATAAGCCAATGTTTGACAGCATATTAAATATTTTGGAGGCTTCTGCTGCCAGCTTTACAGTGCCACGGGTGCGTGACACAATGTGCTGTTCCTGTTAAAACGCTCTCTGCCAATTCAATTTGTTCAAACAAAACTTTGACAGGTTAACTTGGCCCCGGCGGGATGACTGCTGCAACAGGCATCGGTTGCCCACACAGCCCTTAACTCTCTGTGGTTCCAGCACCGCATGTTCCTCTGCAACCAGGATAAAAGCAGACAGGCAGCATAAAATCCTCACGAAGCGCTCTGCTAATTCGACAAAAATGTAATCATGTGCCCACACCTGATCCAGATCAAATTTGTACTGCTGGGTGATGTGGCATGGCCCAGAGCCAGCGGTAATGATTGTGGAACCACAGCGCTCGGCTAAGGCTTCTCCTGCAGATGAATTACCCGTACGGGAGACTGTAAATACAGAATGTGGCCTATCGCTGTGGAAACAGCTTGTGCAGGCTCTCCAGGACGTGCCCCGATCCGCACAAAAGAGACATAGCGTAACCCCTTGCCAAACCACCTTTCTTTCTACCCTTAGAGGGAAGGTGCTGGGTTAGCCTCTGACTGAGAGCACTAAGCAGGGGAGGGGAAAAAAAAAAAAGGAAATTACATGTCTGAGGTTTTTCTTTCGGGCAAG
Source organism: Theristicus caerulescens (assembly GCA_020745775.1). Lineage (NCBI taxonomy): Eukaryota > Metazoa > Chordata > Aves > Pelecaniformes > Threskiornithidae > Theristicus > Theristicus caerulescens. The sequence goes on along the minus strand of CM036558.1, from coordinate 129,706,780 downwards.
TCTCTTATAAAAATAAAGGAGTGTGCAAACGTCTTTGTTTCCCTGCCAACTTTTACAAGAACTAATTAAGACCAAGGAGAGCTTCATTTTCCTGTTTATTTCATACCGAGAACAACTAAGGAATTTAACCTATTGATGATTTTGCAGCTGCCTGCTTTAATTTGCTTATGGTTGAGAAACAAAAAGTTAGTGTAACAGCAATGAGTTGCCAAAGCCGCGGAGGGGTCACTGGTGTGTGATCCAGCTGTGTGATCAAACTTCAATTAGGCAGCTGTGACAACAGAGCGCAGGCTGTCCTTTGGAGCAACGAACTGGTATTAAAATTATGGCCACTGCTTAGTAGTTGCTTATTTCCAAGTCAGCTGATTTGTCCATAATAAGGTCAATATAATCGTAAAGGTATAGAGTGCTGGCATTTACTCCCTGCTGAAGAACATCATGCACTTTTCAACTTTATGATTTATCTATCGATTGCAATAGAAAATTCAGGCCATAAAATTCAGTGGTAATTGCTATCAATAAATGAAGAATTATGCTTTACCAGAAAACAATCTTTGGGGGTAAATATTCACAGGCCTTAGCATAACTCATATTTCTCAGTTCAGGCAAATCGATTACAAGGCATTTATTATATTGAAGAGTCCTATGGACTTTATGGAAATCACACAGAATTCAATAAAGAATTTTATGGCTGCTATAAAACCTACAAAATAATTTTTAATGTCCTTTTGATTCAGAAGGTGAGATCCCAGCTCTCTATAAATCAGCGACAGAACTCCCGATTGAGATTGACAGAAAATGAGCACCCAATCATTTGCAGCTCTTATTTATAACATTTTCCATGAATTACTCTACGTGACTGGGGAACCTTACGGGTTTTACTCACATTAAGTTCTACAGGGCTTTTTTTTCAAAAGTTGGGGGGAGGATGATTCACTTCAGAGGAAGCAAGGTACTTCATTTTCTTGCTTTCCTTAAAAACCAGCTCTTCAAACTTTTACATGTTATTTCAAAATATTATTTCAAAACAATTTACAAATATGAGACAAATATTCCCAAACCGTGGTATGCTAGCACCAGAGTACCTAAGCTACTTAAGAAGGCATGTGCAGCCCTTGGGAACTACTGCTGCCCTGCTGCACCACCCATCCTCAGCCAAGCTTAACCCCGCTCATGCATGAAGCTTTGTACAATTCCAACAAATGGAAACTAGAATATTGAATAACAGCTAACTCTCCAATTTTGCACTGTTACATGTTTATTCTATTACAAAATCACAAACCTGAAGATGTGAAGCTTTTCCTGGGAAGCTGGGCAAAAGCCTTCTCCTTACAGCAAGTAGAAACTGGTCACCAGCACCCTCTGGCTGGAATGTGGCAGTATTATAAAGACTTCTAGTGTGTGTATGGAGCCTATGCCAGAGAAAAGGGAAATGACTTGCTGTGGTATGTATGTTGCAGAACAGACTCCATATATGTATTAGGCGGTAACAGTCAGTATGTGCTGCTACTGTTCATTCACATTGCAATCTCCTCTGCTGGTGCTAGGCACCTAACTTTGTAATCTTTCATCACCAACTTTTGATGTCACAATTCAAAACAGACAATTTGCAATAAGGAATTTCACCATTTCTTCCTTTTCCTATTTGCATATTATTTTAAAGTCACATACAATTTAAATTAATGTATTGTTACAGATTACATACAAAACAATGCCTGTTCCTACATTAGATAAGTGGCAATTATAAATAAGTTTGCCTGATGAACATTTGGTCACTTTTTTCCGAGTAGTGTTTAGAAAAATCTATTTCACCAATCCTTTCTGTAAATGGACATTCATGCATATAGACATGATAAAGTGACAAGAGAACAAAAATATATCTGAAAATTGAATTACAAAGCAATTATGCTCTGAATTCATATGTTGTTTGGGAGCATAGCTTCACGCTGTACATTTTTTTCCATATCTTGCAATAAACCAGTCACTTGTAATGCAAATGGTATTGACTTGCGGTGTTCTAGTATTAGTTCTGACTTCTAACAAATTAAAGTCAATTCTCCCATTATCTGGGAATTGATTATCTTGGCTACAGATGCAATGATGTGTAGCTTGCCCACAGATCAGCAGCAATATAACCAATCTTTCACCAAATTAAGCTATTTGGGCCTATTGGTTTTCAAATCTTTGTGCTCTGCAGTAAAGTATCAGGATCTTTCTTTAGAAGCTTTACACTCTTTTTGTCTTTTTAGACAAATTACAGGTACTGCAGAATATGTTTTTTCTACTTATTTTGTGTAATCATGAATTGAGTGTATAAGTAAAACCTCCTCCATACAACTGAGCAGATGTCATGGTTTTCCCTGGTTTTAGGTATTCTATAAAACATGCTGTCTTGCAGTTATATTTATTAATATTTTTTTTATGTTTTAGAATGAAATTGCTTAGTAAAGAATTATATTAACAAATAGTCAGAGTCCAAGGTGAGATTAAACATTATAAAAAAGCTGCTTATTTTCTTAGGCCTATTCTTGAAAAAAGTATTCTACAAACTTCTGGTCATGTAATTTAACCTAGAAAAATGTTGACATGGTATTGATTTATGTAGATTTAACTGATGTTCTGACACATGACTAGAGGGTGTTCTCCATAATCCCAACTCAGCAAAGCATGTAAGAACATCCATAAAATTAAGTACATACTTTGTACCACTAATACTTTATGCCAATTAACCCATATTTTTGCTGCAAATTCTGCTATGCCTGTCTTGTGTCATAAATGTTACCTGTATATTCCACATATGTTATATATTCCATACATATGTTATATATGCCACATATCTGTTATTTATTTCAATATATGCTATCCATATATTCCAAAGAATATCTTTATGTGAGATTTTAAAACTAGATTTTCTAAAATGAGCTACTGTCATGGTTTAACCTCAGCCAGCAACTAAGCACCACACAGCCACTCGCTCAGTCCCGCCCGGTGGGATGGGGAAGAGAATTGGAAGAGTAAAAGTGAGAAAACTTGTGGGTTGAAATAAAGACAGTTTAATAGGTAAAGCAAAAGCCATGCACGCAAGCAAAGCAAAACAAGGAATTCATTCACTACTTCCCATCGGCAGGCAGGTGTTCAGCCATCTCCAGGAAAGCAGGGCTCCATCACACATAACGGTTACTTGGGAAGACAAACACCATCACTCCAAACATCCCCCCCTTCCTTCTTCTTCCAGCTTTATCTGTTGAGCATGACGTCATATGGTGTGGGATACCCCTTTGGTCAGTTGGGGTCAGCTGTCCCAGCTGTGTCCCCTCCCAGCTTCTTGTGCACCCCCAGCCTACTCGCTGGTGGGGTGGTGTGAGAAGCAGAAATGGCCTTGACTCTGTGTAAGCCCTGCTCAGCAGTAACGAAAACATCCCTGTATTCTCAACACTGTTTCCAGCACAAATCCAAAACATAGCCCCATACTAGCTACTATGAAGAAAATTAACTCTACCCCAGCCAAAACCAGCACAGCTACTTTTTGAATTATATAGCAGCTGAGTAATCCCTTACATAATCCTGATTTACACCATGTAGGTGAGTTTCTGTGATACAGACAATGTGGTCTAACTGCGGGCTGGCTCCAAAAGGGGTACTCCCATTGCCCGTTATATATCTGCACCTTGTACCAACTGTGCTGTTTGGCTGGTCCCACTTTTTTGGAGAGGGCTAAGGTTCATCTTCTGCCAGCTTAACTCCCTAAACTCTCTTGGCTTACCCTAGAGCTGAGCATCAGTACTGGCAGGAGCAAACAGCCAGGAGGAGTGAGATGGAGTGCCATGGCCCCTCTGCATAGCAGCATCTAGCCTAGCACCAATGTATTTTAAAACCACATTTCCAGTGCACTCCACACCCTTAAGAGGCCCTGTCTCTGTGTTTTAGTACACTAAACCCCCGCCTCAGCTTTTAAACAAGAGACTCGTCTCTAATTAAATGCAAAGCTGCTTTTAAGAAATTGATTGAAAAATGTTCTCCTAGTACTCAGACTGGCTTTTATCTGAACATAAAAGTCAGTTTATCAGAGTTAATCCTTTTAGTATGCACTTGTCTTACAAGACCAATTTTCTTTCATTTGGTCAAGACAAAGGAATTCAGGAATCTCTGTAAACTAACCCTGCCGTCGCTTTGTTGCATTTTTTGTTGACATATTGGCAACATTCCTTCCAGTTTTAATTGGATTAAGCACATAGAAATTTAGTGAGTTGTAAATCAGGCAGGATTCCAGCTACCTTTTTGCTATTGTTAAAAAAAAAAGGTCTAGCAAAGAACAAACCTAAATAAAATCAGAGGTAGTCTCTTGAAAGTAATGAAATCTTCTTGCTGCATTTGCTCAGGTAGTTAATGGGAAGACTGGCAGAATGACAGATGTTTTTCCAGACTTTCAAGGGGAAGTCATGCTAGTGCTAACCCCGACACATTCTTTCCTTCACAAAGAAATGGCAGGATGCTGTATGGTGGAAAAACATGAGTTGCTGCAAATATCTAATCCTCTCACTTCTATTCATCTGAATGGGATTACCTTCTACTGCTACAGGTTTTGATAGGGGAGCAGTCCCACCAATTAGCTAAAAAGCGAGGACAAAAAGATGAAATACCCGATTAATTTTTGATGCAAGCTCAAATTTAATGAAGAAACTGAAGCAGTATATTTGAGCATCTTTTGAAAAGGCAGAAAAAATACCTACTTGGAATATAATGGAGTAATTTAATTTGAATACTAATTAGTATACATTTTTACTACTAATGTGATCCTCTGAATGTAATTGTTAATTCTAATCATAGTTAATATTCATTTCAACTTAACTCTTTTTGTGAGGGAATAATTGCACAAAATGACACTTCAATAAAAATAAAATTGAATAGTAAAAAAGCCAAAGTGCAAGAGGAAGGTAGGTGTAAGAGAAAGACTGCTAGGTTCCCGGATGTAGTCATCCAAATTATCACATGTGCAAATGCTGCAAGTTACTCCAGTTCCCATTTCTAATTTGCTTCATCCACCAAAGGGAGTCTGTTGTTAATGTGTCCTTTTTGTTGCTAGAAATTTTCCAATAATTTTAGCATATTTAAAAAAGCAACTATTCTACATTCTCATACAAATAAGCTGCTGCAACAAGGGAGTGCACTCATCTTTAATAAAACCAGAAATAAATTAAAATGTTCTTTGTCTGAAAAATTCTAGTGTTATTAAGAAAGATCTCATTTTTCAGCTTTAAATAAACTGCTTTCCTTTAGTTTTTGACAACACAACACACTGAGATTAATACAACACTGTTGCTTCAGCCTACTTGGTAAGCAGGAACTTTAGCTCATTATTTCACTTCTAGCAGTATTTGATATTCACAGTTTTAATATTACAAGACACCTTTACCATATGCCAATAGGTCGGTAAAGAATCAGATGGGACACCAGGAATCTTTTGAACCTAAATACAACTTCCAAATCCAAACCTAACTCTCGGTCCCTAATTAGGGGACTGCTTGGTTAATTTTTCTTAAAAATGCAAGTCAAGATTGCTTTAAAAAATCCTTGTTAAGACTGTGCTGAAAATGACACCTTCATGTAAAGAAATCTAGAAAGGATGTGCAATTTTAATGAGGTATTGGGGCAACATATAAAACAAAAAAAAAATTTACAAAACCAAATCAAAATAAACCACCACATTTTCTAAAGACAGAATGGGTGATTGATGCTCTACAGCTTATCACGGAGGCTACCAGGTACTGTACGCTGAATGGTACGTTGAGAAATGATTCAGCTGGTGAATGTGCAATGCGTTCGTTACGTCTGTTCATAGGGGCCCAAACCCACTTCCATTACCAACACAAAAATCTGTGAATTTTCAGCTTCTAATAACACCATTAAACTTGTAAGCTGCACCTCTGAAACTGCACCTGGGGTTCTCATATCCTCCCACTCTGATGTTAAAAATATTCTGCGCATCCGCTGTTATTATGCATGCAAAAATGACACAAAGAGAAGCTTTCTCCACAGGCTCAGGCTGACACCAACGCCCTTAGTCATTTTAACACTACTGTAGTATGAGGATTTTTGTCCAAACAACTGTAATCACTGAGAGAACCAGAACTTCAATGGCTGAGACCATTTAAGCTGTGTGCACTCTAGCATGTTTTCTAGAAATACGTTTAAGAAAGAATAAGCGTGTGAAAAGAATCACCTTTTCATGCTGTTATTCCCAGTAATATCTTCAGTGGAATTACAAAAAGCTGTCTTTGAACCAATATTAAACTTTTGACAGTCTGCAGCTGTGTTCACAACTGACTTTTGTTAGCCTGTTTCCACAGTCAGTCCCTGTTTCTGGAGGCTATAACTTGTCAGTAAAACTCCAGTCTTAAATTAAGCATAGAGGGGGATTCTTAGGGCTGGAAGCAAAGAAAAACTGAAATCCTCTGGGATCACTCTTTTTTAACTTTCTGCTCCAGCTTGCTGGTTTTGGTGCAAAATTGGTACTTGTCCATTAGCCAATGTCAATTTAGTGAAATTGAAGTTATTACAAATATTGAAAATATTCTAAATAGTTTTCAAAATAATATTAAAAATATCAGAAATTGAAGCAAAAGCAAACAAGCAGTCTGCCCAACCAAGTCAAACCAACTTAATCTGCCTCTCCAGCTGAGTGACAAAACCTGTAGCTCACGGGAACATGGTACATGTGACATAGTTCATCTTCGCTGATGCTGCCTTTCTACATCCTCCACCCTGACACTACCATAAACAAAATCACCTATCCCACTTCATCTGATTGACTTCATGGACACAAACTGAAACATCTGAATTAGGAGAAAGGCTGCGCCGTGTTCCTTCTTTTCAGTGAAGAGAAAGGCAACTTCAAAGAATAACTTGAATGGCCTGCTGTCTTTCCCTTAATTGTTGACTATGAAATTAGCCTTAGGCAACTAATCTCTAGGTTAAGCCTCTAAAGTTAGGAAAGATGAACCTGGGCCACAGAGTAGATAAAGCTACTGCAACATGGGTGAAAAAATTATTGGAAACCATTCCCAGAGGAGTTAGCAAGGGTTGACGGGATATACTAAATACCATTCCTCAGTTCTCTTCCAGAGCTTGGACTCGCTCATTCATAGAATTTTCACTGTTGACCTGGCTGGTTTTGAGAGCATGCTTATTAAATTTGCAGATGACAGAGAACCAGGAAAGACTGCAAGTATATTGAGGGACAGGACTAGTATTCAATCTTGACCAACTGAAAAAGAATGGGTTGAGGAAATCACAACGCACTCAGGTAAAGGCAAGTACAAATTACCCCACTCGGGAAGGACTAACACACAGAGGGGTGGCTAGGAGTTGTGCAGAAGATGATCTGGGGGTGCAGGGGATGGCAAACCAAACAGGAGTCAAGGATGTCGTATTGCCACGAAAATTCAAACAAGCCTGATGCAGACCCAGGGCAAGGCAGAGGGATGGGACACACCAAATGGGGACAGGAGGACGCTTCAACTGGGCTGCCAGAGGTCTGGAAGTCCAATGGGAATATATAGTATTCACTCAGACAATAGAAAAAAAGAAGGTATAGAAAAAAAGAAGTAGAAAAAAAGGAGGTATCTGGGTATGTGCCAGAGAAATGGCACATGCCAAAACCAATGTGTAAAAATGCAGTTACTGAGGACATAACAAACAAAAAGACATTTTCTTATCTATAGAAACAAACCCTGCCTTTTATACCATGTAACTTCTTCAGGTAAGAAGAAAAGCTAAAAACTCTCTTGTGCTTGTCTTGATCATGTACCTGTACAAATATTTTTTGTGTTCTTAGGGTGTTTTCAAAGTACAAGCATATTGTGCCTTTGAGGATCCTCATTTTCTGTTCTGTACAAGAACGTGGGAAAAGCATTCTCTCCTGTTCAGACTGTTCAGTTCTGCTGGTGTTACCTGGCTGTGCCCCAGAGTGGCACTCCGTGCTGTGCGGTTAGCCCAGCAGAATGTCCTGCTGGTGTACCTGTGTGATTTCATCCTCTTTTCGTAGTAACCAGGAAACTAAACTAACTCCAATTTTGTGATCTTCCATCTCTCCAGTTTCACAGGAGCGCCCCTCTTTGTGATAAATCCGGTCATCGGTAACCTTCCTTGCTAGGCAGCACCCTGAAAATAAGAACGATGTGTAAAAGACATTAAATGTGAATGTGAAAAGAATCATTGAAACTTTATTAACACTCCCTAAATTTGAATCAATTCTGATGCGTAGTCTCTATTAAAGGCTGTATCTACCATGATAAAGAAGCCACAATACACAGGGCTTATGTAGGCGAACTATGGCACCTTACAATGTCGTATGATGCACTTAAGAAGAGTGGCACTGTGGTGCTCAAAGAACTCCATGCTTCACAAGGAAAACAACTTTATTCAAACAGAATGCTGTGAATGAACACTATGGTGTTGTTACACCTCTGTTAACAAAAATAAATAAAAACCTCTTTCCTGTGCTACAAGCTCTTAACTTGCAGCAAAACAAGACAGCAGACAGAATAGGCAGGATATAAGGCACAGAACGTGTATTCTTTTTGTAACAAACCTATTTAGGCTGAAAATATGTGACTTGCATTGTAATTCTGAGGCTTTGTCTATCATCCTGAGGTGGGATTCTTCCTCGTAAACTCGTACAAGAAATCAACACCTCGCTAATATTAATAAGTTCTCTATTAATTAAAAATAGTAATTTGTGTCCTGAAAGCAGAACACTTGTGGAATCAGTCACTGCCTGGAAAATCTATGCTTACTTCACAAGAATGTATTTCAGATTCCTTAAAGGTGTTTATGTAACATTAATTAGAGATCAAAGATAATTTGATTATTAGCTAGGGAAAAGAAAATGCTGATTATGTTATTTAAGGATATACTGGCTCAGACTGAGCGCTAATATGACCTTAAAGAACTAGTTTCAACTAGTCAGATGGAAAGTACATAGAGCTGATAGGAACCGTAAAACACATTATCAATAATCTTTATTTATAGTTTGACCTTGTAGCATTGAAATATATACTATGTATATTCAGGAAAAGTAAGCATATGCTTTTTTTTCCTATAAAACATGATATATTGTTCATAAACTGAATATTAGATTGACTAGAGTAAAAATCCATCCTACCTAAGCACAGAAAACTAATTTATTAGTAGAAAAGAACCAAATGTAACTTTGAAAAATTAATGGGGGAGGGAAATCCTGACTCCACTGAAGCTGGTGGAAGCCTATCAGTGACTTAGATGCACCGCTGATTTAATGTAAGCAGGCCAAATATGAGTAAACTGTCCAAGAATGAAGAAGAAAACCTGACATACTTTAATTACTGGAAAAAAAATAGGCAGAGTATGTTATTTTACTGTGAATTATTATGTGCTTATTATATATTTTGAATTATTGCATGCATATATTATAAAATGATATTGTGAACGCTTGTGACATTTTTGTTATTTCATGAAATGGGAGAAAAACAGCTGAAGAAAGCTTCTAAGACGAGGCAGTTGATCCAGTGTCCTCTCTCATGTGTCCGTATGTCCTTGTGGCTATCCATGAGACAATGTGGGATTGCAGTTCTGCGAAAGAATGAGGTGCATCTGTTAACTTTGTAGCTCAGAGTAAAATGGCCATCAGGCCACATCTATAAAACTTGTTGTTTCTACAACTAGTTCGAACAGATGAAAATCCTCCATACAAACCACCTATTCTTTCCAAATGGGTTCCTCCAAAGTCATGTCATTGCCTATAAATAACCGCTATCATGTGAAATCTAAACCTTTCTGCCAGTAAGCAAGCACTTAGCAGAACAATGTATTATGCAAAATTAAATCATATGAATCATTTTGCAAAATCTGATTTTTAAGTGGGTACAGGCACTTCATATATTATTCAAAGAACAGAAATGTTCCCTTACCTATCATGCTATATTTAGGATTTTTTTATGATGGAGAAATAAAAGAGATGAAAGGATGAAAAAAAGCAGCTGCAGGGAGAGACAAAAGGAGGCTTAGTCCTAAAAAATGAACCGTAGTTCTAACTGTCCCAGCTAATGTGATGTACATAGCCATGGAGCACAGCACTTCATGAATTATTGTATTTCTTCCTTGAAGTCCAATTCCCGGAATTGTGTGGTTTGCCAAGAATTGGATTTTTTACCTTAATAAAAATTACATGGTATTACCCCTTCATATTGCAAAAAACCACCCCTCCACACTCTAAAAAATGAACAGCAAGGATTCACAGGCAAATACAAACCCCTCAGTGTATCGCTTTTAATAGAGAAGGCATTTTAAACAAAACTGTCTTTCTGCGTTTGATTTTCGAGTAGCCGCCCAAGTTGGGCCTTCAAGGCCAGGCCGCACCGACCGATGTCCAGCGTCCCGCGAGAGGAGCCGGACCCCGCCCTGGGGAGACCGCCGCCCCCTCGGCGAGGCTTCCCCGGCCCTCAGAGCACAACCGGGTGGGGGGCACCGAGTCACCCCCCACCGCTACCACCGCCTTCCATGCCCGGGGGCTCCGGCCCGCACCGTTCCCCGGGCCCGGCCCCCTCAGGCCTCGCCCGAGCGGCGCCGGGCACGGCACGTGCTCGGCCGGCCGGGGGAAGGATGGAGGGAGGGAGGTGCCGCCTCCCGCCGCTGCGGGGCTGCGCTGCCGGCGGCGGGGCGCGGCTCAGCCGCCCAACCGCCCCCCTTCCCCGGCCCGCCTCAGCCCCGGCCTCGCCGCCGGCCGGCGCCGCCGAAGGCGCGAAAGGGCCGGCGCATGCGCCCGCCACGGCGCGCGGGGCCCGCTGGCGCCGCCGAGCCACCCTGCTGCGCGCGGGCGGGAGGAAGGGGAGAGCGGGTAGTTACGTGATGACGCTCTGCGTGTCGCCCGTCGCGCGACCCACGCAGAGTCCGTCGGGCCTCTGCCTCCTCCTGGGCCGGTGCGCTCGGGGCTGTTCCGAGTGGGGGCGGGCGGGGCGAAGGCTTCCTCCTCCTCCTCCTGCTTTCCCTCCTCCTCCTCCTCCTCCTCCTCCCCGGGTCCCCTCTCCGAGGGCCCGGCCCCTTCCCCCCGGCGGAGCGGGGCCGTGCGGCGGCAGCGGCGCCTCCTCCTTCCCCTCCTCCTCCTCCTCCTCCTCCTCCTCCTCCTCCCGGCCGTGCCGGACAATAGGGGCGAGCGCGGCGTGTGTCTCACCCAAAGCGGCCCCCCCAGGCCGGCCTCGCCTCCATGCGCGGCGCCGGGCAGCGGGGCTGACAGCGGCTCCCGCCGGCAGCAGCGAGGCCGAGGGAGCGGCGGCGGCCGCGGGGCTCCGGGCCGGGACTCGCCGCCTCGGGCGCCGATAGAGGCGTCCCGCTTGGCCGCCTCCCCCTCGCTGCCGGCGGCGGTTCCCGCCAGGCTTTGGCGGCGGAGGACAAAGGCCCGGGGCCCGGCGCGGCCCGGCCCGACCCCCCCGGGGGGTGCGGGGGCGGTGAGGAGGCGCCGGGCCCCCGCGGGGTTTCGCCGCGGGCTTCCCCCCCGCCGCCGCCCCGCTGCGGCGAGCCCTGTGCGGGCAGGTGCGGCGGCGGGCGAGGCCGCTGCCCTGCGGGGGGCCGGCTCACGGAGGCTTCTTCAATGGAAGTATGCTACCAGCTGCCGGTGCTGCCGCTGGACAGGCCGGTGCCGCAGCACGTCCTCAGCCGCAGAGGGGCCATCAGCTTCAGCTCCAGCTCCGCGCTCTTCGGCTGCCCCAACCCCCGGCAGCTCTCGCAGGTAGGCACCGCCGCCGGGCCCGCCGCCCCCCGGGCCCGCCGGTCCCCTTGCCCGGGCGGGCGGCCGCGGCCAGCCCCCGCCGTGCCGCTGCCGGGCGCCGGGGCCCGCTGCGGGTGTCAGCGGGGAGCTGGGGGTGCCGGAGAGGTGCGGCGGGGCCGGGCCGGCGGCGGAGCTGCCCCCGCCGGCGCCCGGAGAGCGGCGGCGGCAGGGGCGAGCGGCCGGCCGGCCTCCCCGCCTCCCCGGCCCAGCCGCCGGTCGCGCCTTCCCTGCCTGCTGCCAAATACCAACGGCGGTGACGAGAAAATACAACGTTTTATAGGTTTATGGCTGGTGGTTATTGTCGAGGTTATCTTTTTAGCATGGGTTGTGATGCGAGCGGTGAGCTCATTGAGGTTTATTTCCAGAGGCAGTGGATTATTTGTTTCTTCTGTAATTTTTAAACTAGGGTTGTTTTTTAGCTTTTTAGCTTGGGCTTGCTTAGAAGGGTCTAAGTTTCCTATGGGGTTGCCAAAAGCTGCAGTGACTTTATTGAAATAATGAACATGCACTGCAGTGCTTTATTTGGGATGCTAAGCTATTTCTCCCTCCAACTATTAAGACTTGGCAATCCATCCAGAAGGAGACAAAGATCCTTGGGTTTTTCATTTCCACGGTATTGTTCCCTGCCCACATTGCATCAGTCACAAGCTGAACTATACTGTATTTTGTTTCATCTGATCGTGTTGGAAATACTACAAAAAGGGTCATTATAACTATCAGGACAAAAGGGAGGTTTTTTTCCTTGTGAACGCTGCCCTAAATTTCTGAATATGCGTTAGTATGGTTTCCCAGCAAACAGTGATAAAATTATATTCTGGCGGAAGTCTCTGGAGAAAATTTGGAATTATGGTGGAAAGCATGTGTTTTGTTGGGAAGTCAGCTGGTTTTGGCTTCTAGGGATTTCCTATAATGTCCAGATTGGTTGCTTGATTGATTGTCTGTTTCAGTGCTCTGAAGTATGTTGTCCTTACAGAAGATGTTGTCTTCACTCTTTACATGTGTGATGATCATTTTTTGTTGTTTGCATTTTTGGGGTATCTTACCAAGTTATTCTGCTTTTTCATGTCGTGCTCTGCTTCGTATATGCACATATAGAAAATCGAGAGCTACCAGTCTCTTTTGGCTTTGTCCCTGGTTTGGTAGCAGTGAAGTTCTGTGTATGTGTGATGATTAGGCATGTATATGTTTGGGAAAGAAGAATCAGCAAAATTCTGTGGTAATGACCAGGAATTTGAATGCATATGGAAATAATTATTAGTAAGCAAATGAAGACGAACATATGTTGACAGCCCTCCCTTCCCCGAGTATGAATGTAGTAATTGACAGAAACTTTGTTTTTATGACAAATTAGTTTTCCACGTAGCAACTGGGTTAGGATGTTTTCCATTTGTACCACTTGATCAGAGTTGTACTTGGTGATGGCGAATTTTCCATATGTATAAGTCTTCTTGAAAGTCCAACCTAATTTAGCACATTTTGTCCTGTGCAAATATGAGAAGAGTCTCTCTTGTTTGAAGCATTCATGGTCTTCTGGGAAAAGGAATAGGCAAAATGGTCAAGGCGATATATTATATTTATTCCTTTTCTGCGTGGTCTCCAGAGCAGGTGACGTGTGAAGTGTATACAAGCTTATCAAATTAAATATGGTATTGACATTTAAGTTTTCTTTTTTCCAACTTTCAAGCTTCTCAATGGATTCCTTGTTTTCTGACCAATATGCTGCAGGTACATTAGAGTGAGTCACAGGGAGAGGTGCTTGAATAACTTGTAAAAAAGTGAAAACTATATGTATGCTTGACCAAGTAGTATTTCCTTTGAGTAAACCAGAGAAATAAGCTTATGCATTAATAAAAGAGAATTAGGATATTTAAGTGAGGAAGTCTTTGCTAATATCGGCCAGCTGATTAGAATACAGCTATGTTTTGCTGTCTTTACCTTTTTTTTTTTTCCCCTTTCCCTGAAGTCTCCTACAGATAATAGGATGTGAATGTCTACCAGACCTGCAATGGTAGGGTGGTGTAAATGATGATCTAAGAAGCATGACCAGTGAGACTTAATGGTTCTGTTTAACTTCTGAACTTAATTTTGCCTTGCAAGTCTCCTGTAAGACTCCTAGCATTCCAGTTCCATTGCTGTTCAAAGAGGTCTGAACCCTTACCAGTCTGTCATTTTCAGTCTTCTGCTTGGGCTAGCTTTTAGCAATAGGAGTAAAACGAGATGTGTATTAGCAAACTCAAGAAGCTGGTATGTACAGCCAGCATTTTACAGTTAATACACAATTTGGCAGGTTTTCTTAAAAAATGTAAGGTCTTGAAAATTGAATTTGCACAGATCAAAAGTGAAATGATTTAGGCATAAGGCATTTTAGGTTTATCCTTTCAGCAAGGAGGTATTTGACATGGGAAACACAGGTGAGACATGCATGCTACATTAGACATAGCATTTAATTGTGATAATGCTAAGCAGGCAAATATTTATCTCTTTTAATATATTAAGTGAAATTTCAGTTTAATATTTTGTTAAAGTTTCACTAAATGGGTTCAAAATGGGCTCTGTGTTGCTTTTTTAAAGCTTAAATAAAGTGGTGCTGGAAATGACCTCAAGAATTCTAGTCTACTCCTCTCAGCCCGAGGAAGGATGAATTGTACTTACAGTATTATTAGCAGATGTTTGTCTAATCTGTTTGCTTAATCTGTTTTTTAAGATACAGTCTTACGAGATGCGGTGAGCTGACATAACTCATTATTGCTGAAGGTTAAAGTCCTGACAACTGTGCATGTGTTACGATGACTACTTCCTTTGTGCCATCTCTGATGCTTGTCAGGTGTTTGCTGATTCAGTTCACTAAAACAGCAGAAAACCAATACAAGCAGGAAACTGGGTAGCTGCCTGCCATCTCTTTGAATAAAATAGGCTTAGTGAAGTTTGTCAGAACTGATTTATAGGAAAGGATGGTACCACTAGGCTTTTGAAACCCATAAAACCCTCAGATAATAGAAATTATGCAATCTCACTAGGCAACTTAACTGTTGTTAATAGTGCTTAACTGTTCTTGTCACAAGAGAGTTCTTCCCTAATACTGAACTTAGATCTTCCTTGTGGCAATCTGCACCTGTTGCTATCCCCAGTAAATGTAGGGAAAAGCTTATTCCTTTTCTCTTTGCAGTTTTCTTTTATGTATTAATTATTTCCCTCTAGTCTTCTTTTCTTCAGTTTTGAAGTATTAACAGCAAAAATAGTAAAAGTGACATCTGTTACCTGGAGGTTGTGATATTTATTGTTCAAGTCCAGTCAAGTGAAAAGCTACTATTGTATGGGTTTATACAATTCTTTGAGTTAATAATTGTCTTTGAACATGAAATGATTTTAAATGCTAGTGTTACAAGCTGTTTTTAAGGGCACTTGAATGACTAGGACATTTCAGACTGGTGAGATTGAATTTAGGTTCACTGTGAGATCAAGTGGATGTTAAGTGGTACCTTGGATCATATGTTTAGGGTGTTCATGCCAAATGTTACAAAATGATGTTTTTTAAATTTGAGCTTTCAGGGGACGATTTTGGATGCTTTGCCTCACCTGGTTTTTAACTTGTGTTGTTAATAGTAGTAAAAAAGAGTTTCTAAAACTGTACTTATTTAGTGTGAAAATTTTTAGTCTGATTTTTTTTTTAATGCATAAGGCTTTATACTGAAAACCACTTTACAAATGTAGCTGCGAGCACTTTTAGATTGTGTCTTGCATTGCACTCCCCCCCACCTCCCCCCAAAAGTTGAATTGACATAAACATATCACAAATGAGTAAAAAAACTGCCTAACCTGTTATTTTTGACTCATTTCTATCCTTCTACCTTGTAACTGGTTCTGCACTCTCTTCAGTGCCTCCAAAAATGGCATTGGTGGTATCTAGTAGCAGAGTTTGAATAGAAGTAAAGATCTAGTTTTGGCCTTTCTGTCCTTAATGTTTGAAATTGATGATGGTAAAGGAAGAGATCTCTTAAGGATGAAATTGCACGAAGGGGGAATGGAGCAAATAATAGAAGACTCCATTTGAATCTCAGAAATGTAGGCACTGTCTCTACCTGAAGTATCAAGTATTACTGTGTACCAGGTAGTACCATGTACTGCTACCTGGTATGTGATCATCTAGCTCATGTTCCCTCTTTATTGCATCTCCATTTCATGCATTTAAGCAATATAGCATCATGCTTTGTGACTCTCCATGTTATATACACCTGAACAGTAGGCTGCAGATCATGCATGTGGAATCCTAGATTTGACTTAAAGAGGTTGCAGTGGGGAAGAAAGTCAGTAAGAGCAGCTGGAAGCGTACTGTGCTGCTGGGTTCTTCAGTGAAGGGTATGCACTTCCTCTGAAAAGTGTATTCCCTGGCATTAACCAAGTGCTTTGCCCACCTTTTCCTGTGTAATTCCTCTTTTCAATGTTTGTCACCTAATGTGATCCAAACATGTTTCACTCCACATGTAGTGTTACAAGACATAGTTGAGAGGTGTATTTTTATGGTCTGAACATAGGCATTGGTCTTTAATCCCACAGTTGCACCTTTTTGCTGGGAGAAGTGTTGGCATGACCTATTTTTCCTTTGCAGCTGCTCATTTCTGCTCCTGCATTTTCCTATCAGTTGTGTCAACTTTTTTTTTTAATCAGGTTATTTTTCAGCCCTGGCTGATTCATAGTACAGTTTCACAAATGATTGTGCCTGTTAGTAAGGAGGAAGCAGTATGCCACAATGCTAGACCAGGAGTAACGAGGGGTGGGGAGACAGAAGGAATGGCTTAGGTTGGCCCTGCTATTGAATGTGGAACCTTACCCTAACCCCCTTTCTTTCCTCATCTGCTTTTTTTCATAACTTTTCTTTTATACCTTTCTAACCCTGTCCATCAGTGTTTCTCAGTTGCTTCCTCTTTTATTAGCTCTCTCCTGCCGTTTCCCATATCTCTGCTGCATGAATAATTAACAAGTTAAAATAATGAAATAATTTTCATTATGTGATTCCTAGCCTCTGGAATTAATTCTGTGTGTTGCTGCTATGCTTGCCATTCCCTTCATCTTGTATTTATTGTGTCTGGTTGCTGAGATTGCATCTATTCATATGAAAGGCACAGACTGACTCTGACTTTACACACAGCACGGACAGGTTCTGATTGGGGATTTCAAGCACTACAGTAATTTTATGTGGCAGTTCATTTTTAAAATGCTCTCTGAGTTTTATGACCAATTAACTTTTTCATATGTTGTAGTGTAAAGCAACATTGGTACTTCAATTCTGCAAAAGGTCATAGCAGCTTATTTCATGGCCTGTAATTGCCTATGTAAGATCTAAGCAGAATAATAGTATAAAGTCCCCATTAATTAAATTGCCTTAAATCACCAGAAGTCAATTCTTCTTTGTCCAGATTGTGTAATAGTATGTCTTGTGCTTTGTATGAACCTCAATTTTCTGATGCTATCTTTAAAGAGAAATTGGTTTGAAAAGGGAGATTGTAGCTATGTGCCCCTGAAGTTGTGAAATATTGAATTTTAACTGTAAATTAACAAGAAGTCGGCATTAGTAATGAATATTCAATATTCTATATGAATTAATAATGTAGTAACATAATGCAAGTAGGTTGTTGGAATTATAAGTATTTTGTATGGGATGACTGTTTCGGTACGTTTTCTTTAAAAAAAACCAAACTATTTGCTAAGTAAGTCTGGTTTTTTTAGGTTGCTTGAGAAAAGCAACAGTATCTAAATTGGGTTAATTCTGAGTCAATATGGTAATATGCTCAGTTATGAGGTAAAATAAAGTATCATAAAATCATGTAATTTTCTGACATTTCTGTTGTTCTACTGTTTTGGCATGTGGAAAATAATGTTGAGGACATCTGCAGTTTCAATCCTTGCTCTTCAGTTATTTTATTTTCGGCAAAGCCTGTGAGAGAAAAAAGCCTATGTAGTAGTTAGAATGGTGATTTGTTAGAACAGTTCTCTGTCATGTCAATGACCATTGGCTTATTGTTTTCTTGTGTTTCCCTCATCACTCAGCATTTACAAGTTTCCACTTGTTTTCTGCTAAAATTGTAGGTTTCTGAATATACTCAGACATTTTCTCATATAGAGGATCTCAGAGTCATGACTGTATTTCCAAGTCCTGCCAGGTTATGGCTAATGTATAAGAAACCTTTTGGATTGGACTAAACCTGTTGTATTTGCCTTTCTTAAAAATTCACTGAATCTGCATGGAAATAGTGAGTAATTTGGCAGCTCGAATTAGATGTTCCCCGCCCCGAAGTATGAAACCAAAGTAACTTGGTTGTCCTTTACTGTGTAAATCTTTAACACACATCAATCCTTTTCACATGTGAATTTGTACAGTTGGATGTCAAAGATGTAAATTCATGTATCTCATGATATGATTAAAGGAATGTAGTGTATTCTGTTAGTTAGAATGTCCTTTCCTTGTAAATGAAGGACTGAGGATGGACATGCTAAAAACTCAGAGTTCAATCGTAATCTCGGAAATCATACTAAATAATGCATTTAGTGCAAAGAGTCCTTTGTGTGCATTCACAGCTCAATGAAATAGTCAATTCTACTTGAGAAAATTCTTTTGTATGAGTAAATACAAATGCTCGGTGTGTGCATGTACACGCACGTAGGGTCTTACAGGAAGCGTATCTCTGGGACCAGGAATTGAACGTAGACCTCTCAAATTCCAGTTCAGTGTTATGCACAGAAATCCTCATAGGAAAACTTGGAAGAGTTTGTGTTTCATTAGATGTGACGTTTTCCTCAGTTTGTTCTGATTATGTCTTAACAAGTAACTGCAGTGTAAATAAGCACCCTATGTAATCCAGCAAGGCAGCCTGCCAAAGACAAAATATTTTATTATAAAAATGCAGTTCTGGAAAACTGGATTTAAGGGTTAGTTGGGGAATTGTTTATTTGTATGGTTGCATCCTAGGTGTATTGTAAGGCATTTGTAGCCAAATACTTTGTTTTCTTTCTGGTTGAAAATAAACTTGTGGCTGTTATCTCACCTTCCCTGCCCTCCTCCCTTCCATACCCTGAGAATTTTTTATTTCTGTTACAGCAGTCTTAACTCCTGTTTTCCTCCCACTTCCCCCTGCTTTGTACACCTGTGATACGGCAATCTGATTTATTATCTTCCTGACCACACTCCCACAATAATTATAATTAAAGAGATTCCTGGAGTCTGCTTTTCAATGCAAGGTAGAGGGCAAATTCTTTTCTCAGCTCCTAGCTGAAAGCGTGAAGGAGCCAAAATTTGCAGCAGGCCCTCCTTCTCTGCCTGCCTGAGCATCAGAAAGAGTATGCTGCAATGGGAATAATGAAGATAGCTCTGCATTAGCAGAAGATTTTACTTTTTCTCTCACTCCTTGCTGCCAGATGAGATATGTGGAGAGAAAGAGGCTGTTTCCTCTATCAGTGATTCCGCCCCCCCCCCCCCCCCCCCCCCCGCAAACATAGCTGGATATGCATTTAATACATGCGAAATACAACTGGTTGCCCACTTTAGGGCAAGGGGTCAGTTCTATCCCAAGGGGAAAAAAAAACAAAGGAAAAGATACAGGAAACTAGTCCAAGGCTGTGAGAGGAAAGGTTATAATGGGAGGCTGGAGACTTCAGTAGGCGGATCAGCCTTGGTACAGAAAAGGTTTAGCATCTTCGTGCGCAGTCTCTGTCTGCTGTGGTGGTTCTTAGTTGTCTTGGAAATTGAGGTATGTATGGTGTTGGGATGGTGACAAGCAAGTGATTTCCTGAGGGACTCAAGTTATACATCTAGATCAGAAAAAGTTAACACTTAGAAAAAATATTCTGTTTTCTAATGTTATAGTCCAGTAGTGGAGGGACCATAGCTGTCATGGCAGGAGTGACACTGGCCTGTGTTATTTCTTGCTTTATGTTTGTAGCTAATGCACTCCATATATTGATGTTGCAGTTGACTGTGTGCTGAGGAGGTTTCACATTTAGTCAGGCATGAACTCACACTTCCTTTTTTTTTTAAACTTTTCAGTAAAGTTACTGTGCAACAGTAATCTCCTGAAATGTGTATGGTGGTGGGGGTCTTGTCAGTAGTGCCCTGCTTTAGCTTCTCTTTTGGAATGGTAAAGGCCTGTAACCAGTTTTCAAAAAGTCTGGAGTAATTAAATTACCTTAATTGTTATCTGTGGAATTTTAGACTTTAGATTTCAACAACTGCAGTAATTGAGCTCTTTCTGATTTTGGGCAAAGAAAAATCCATAGAGTTTCTTTTACAGCTGCAAACGTGGTGTGAGACTGCTAAATACAAAATGTCTATGTATGGAAGTAAAGGTGAGGAGTTTTCTTTGATGTTCTTGCTTATTGTGAGAGATGTAGAGAGTAACTTTACGGAGTTTTGTTCTGTCATTTCTTCTGTTGTAAAGTCCAAGCTACATTTCCTTTAGCATGGTGATAATGGGAATTTCTGCACTTTTCACTGGACTTAATACATTTAACCAGCTTTTCCTAGCTTGTTTTCATTTGGACAAAATAAACTGATTACATCTTTGTGCAGATAAAACATCTAGTTTTTAGCTCACAAATTGGCAGAGGAAATAGTAGAACTTTATCTATTGCCTGAATTTAAAAAAAGGAAAAAAGTGAACTTGTGTTTTTTACCTTGAGAATCCCATAATGTCCCAAATACTTGTAAAAAAATTGTTGTCCACCCCAATTTTTTTCCTTCTTTCAAAAAGGATACTGGTTCTTTTCTGAATATAGTCACCCTGCTTATATCTTTGTCACTTCAAATTGTTGTGAGAATTTTGCAACCTACCATAAATGAAGACTTGAAGTTAAACAGAGCAAATTGCAGGTACTAAATTCCTTAAGTTTTGCTTGCAGGGAACGTGTTGGGCTTGTATTCTGTGATCTGTATTGAGTTTTAGACTCTTCTAAGGAGGAGAAAGTCTTCATCTCCCTAGG
Source organism: Theristicus caerulescens (assembly GCA_020745775.1). Classification (NCBI taxonomy): domain Eukaryota; kingdom Metazoa; phylum Chordata; class Aves; order Pelecaniformes; family Threskiornithidae; genus Theristicus; species Theristicus caerulescens. The sequence goes on along the minus strand of CM036558.1, from coordinate 129,686,010 downwards.
AGTGTTGAATGGTTAAAGCTATGGTTACCTTGGTGTTTTTCATGTGATATTATGGCATTATTTTTGCCAGTGCCCTCCAGCTTAAGTTAAGGCCTGAAGGGATGTTTTGTGTCTTAATAAAAGGCTCTTGGTTAAAATTCTTCGCCTATCATCTTTTGATACAATAGACTGTAAGTGAAATAATCTGCTGTGCACTACAAGGCTAATCCATTTTCATGAGCTTTTTAGGATATATGATTTGAGAGGATTAGACGAGAAGTTATTATTCATGATTGGTTGACTAAATAGGAAAGACTATTATGACTAATGAAGTTTAAGACTTTTTTTCTTTATCCTTAATACTGTTGTATTCATATGAGAGCATAGGAAAGAGGCTATATACTTAAAAAATCTGATTGCATTGAAACCAATTTGGGAACCAGGAGGTCAAATGTTTCTCTTATGCTGAATGTGGCAGAGGGTCTGGTTAGGGTGAGAGGAGGCAAAGATCGATAAGCTAAAGAATACATCTTAAGCTCATTTATTAATGTAATAATACACGTGTTACAGAAGGCTTTTGTTTCTGACACTCTGCAAATTGAGATTGTTAAAGTTAAGTACGATGGTTTTTGTATTTAATGTGTCATGAAAATAGGACGGCAATTTCTTTAATTCTACCTTGTTTGACACTGATGCTGTGCTTAGTGCTTGGAGAGGCATGGTGGTTGATGATTATTGTTGACTGGAGGCATAGTTTTTATTACTAATATTATTTTAAACAGAAATTCTTTTTCAGAGAAGAGTTTTATTTAATGTCTGCAGTCATAGTTCTAAGGTGCTTTTGGTGTTAAGCGTAAGCAGTATTGCTTGGATAGTAATTGCTTTTAGCTGTGTATCTTTACTCCTCCTCTTGTGCTGACACTTGCACTCCTCTGACCCCACAGAAAGCTAGTTTCCCAAGCTACAGCAGCAGAAAGCCCCTTCCCTTCTGTAGCAGTAATTTTCTGCTTATTTGGCTCTCCCTGGCTTTCTTGCAGGATCTGAGGAGCGTTGGTGCAAGGGAACGAGCAGGGACGTGCAGTCAGAGGCAGCACAATGTGTGGCAACACTGACTCAAGTTGTTTCCCCTGCAGTTGGAGGAATGTCCAGAACAGCTGACAACTGTGTGGAATTGTTTCACTTTCTCCCCAAACAAGAGTGGGCTGAATAATTCCCTGCTGTTATTCAAATTAACTAATGCACTGTATTCTGCTATTTAGTATTCTTGAAAAAGCGTTCTGCACCCTGTGTCTTTTATACAGGAGTATTCACATAACTTCAAAATCTGTAATTTCATCTTTATTAGATGAGTCCATGCTTCTGTATTTTTCAGATGTTGGATAGATTTGCCTTGGTAAAAAGAACATTTTAAAAGGGCTGTTGTTAACCTTTGAACAAGTGCTTCATAAAGTACATTAAGTCAGAAGAATCTATATTTCTTCCTCTTTTTTTAACCGTAAAACATCCAGTTTGGAAATTTGGCTTAATAGACTTCTTCAAAATACGAAATTTTGTTTTTGTTTTTCTCATGTGTATGAATAGTACATTTAGAAATAATGTACAAATGAAAGGTTATTTTCATGTGAAACTGAAAGCATCTTTCCTTTCTGCATTTTTTACTGAAAAGTAGCTATGGTTGTTACAGTTTTTAAATGAAATGTGTCAGAACATGAGGATCAATCCTGTCTTTTGTCTTTGGAGAATTGCTTAGAATACTTAAAAGGCTTGCTAGTGTGTGTGTGTGGGTGTATGTGTGTATATATATATATCTGAAAATAAATATATAGATATATATGAAAATGTGGTAACTGAATAAGTATATGGTGGGTGCTGCATAGATTCAGAAAAGAGAAAAACCAGTATTCATTGTACCACTTGCTACCATCTTGTCCTGTGTCTAGCAAGTCACAGGACAAAATCATATCCTAAATGTATCAATTTCTTGAAGCTTTGTTGCTTTCACTTGATCTTTCTAAGCAAGAAGTTTATACTTATTAGATTGGTAGCCTTTATCATTTACAGTAACATTTTAGAAGCACTTGATCAGAATGAACAATAGAGAAAGACACAGTTTTACAGTCTTGTAAGTGCTTCAGGATGATGTCAGGTAACTGTTGGGATTGGTTTTTTGTTTTTGTTTTTTTTTTTTCCTTTTTCCTCTCCAGATTCCTAGTTGTTAGATATCCCCTTCAAACTTGGTAGAGCTTGCCCTGAAGCGTGTCTTAGGCCAAGGACAGTCGTACCATAATAGCTGTTCTCTATGTTACTGAGTTGCCAAGTCAAACAAATTTGGATTGACTGAGTACATGTGTGCACAGTTGTTCAGCCATCCGTTTCTGCTGAATTTAGTAGAGCACACAGTATGCTGATTATGTTGATTGGCAGAATTATTTTGAATCCCAGCCTGAAGTGCATCCAGTTCTGTGGAGGTATTTGTGGGTGGGTTCGTTAGGGGCCTGTGTGGAACCCAACCCCTGTCCTAGGAGAAGTGCCTCAAGGGAGTTTGGATGCCATACGCTGGTCTGCCCAGTGCGGCACCATGAGAACATTCCTGGGAACCATCAACATACAGGAGATAAGATAGGCTGTACTGCTGATACATTTGCTGGATCATGATAGAAGAGAAGAAGCTGCAACAATAAATGTATTGGCTTCCATTACGTGCATGCTGGCATTTGTGAGAAGAGAATTGATCAGTAGCAGATGATTGTTCTGCAGATGAAGGAAAACTTGAGGATGGAAAAAGTGATGTGCATGGGCATCCTTTCTTCATGTTTGCTGTAGAAGATGCTGTGTAAAGGTCTTATCTGAAGTTTCCTTTGTGATATTTGTGAGAGCAACGAATAAGAGTGTATGAGAGTTGTGCCAACAGTGCCTTCTGGGGTTTGTCCCCCTGGGGAGAAGGTGAAGATCAGATAATTTGTGTGACGTGCTTGATGGCAGAATATTACCTCTGCATTTTGTGAGATTGTTTTGAAAGCAATATGGTTTTGCTGAATGCACACATTGATCCCCATCTGTTTCATCTGTTGTATTTTCTCACCTCTATTGCCTGGTTTGTGGCATTGCTTTCTTTGCGTTCCTACATGGTGGCCCAGGCCCAGATACAGCCTCTCAAAGCCTCTGTGAAAGTTTCAGGTGTCTTTATGGGGCCCAGTACTTCACTTTACTCCAAAAGTGCCAATGAAAACGAGTTTGGTAAATAAAGGAAATGGATCTATGGCAAAAATACGGCTTATTTATTATAGTAATATGTAGTAAAGTTTTAAGCAGATCTCTGCCTTTTATGAATTCCACTGATTTCATTGCTTTGGGAAAAAGAAGGAAGCGGCTCTGGTCAGGAGGAGGAAGGTGTGGACTTCTAGGCCTTCCATGGACACCTAGGCTTGTGTGTGTTGTCACGTAGTGGTGTATGCTTTCATCCCCGCTTCTCATGAAGTGATATTCTTTGCTAGCTATGGGCTGTGTCACTAATTCTCTGCAGGGGTTGAAAAAAAGATCGTGCTGCAGAGAGTATGGGAGCGCCTACACAATACAGAGGCCTCCAATGAGGCAGTAGTTGCTGAGTTACGGTTTCCAACATTGAGCTTGCTTCTCAATTGCTTCTTCAATGTCTCCGTATCAATTTTCTCATCCTTCTTGAAATCATATAGCAGCCTCCAGCACTGCCAGAGCAGTGAGACAGCTCTTAACTCTTTTGTTGCAGTGGTCTTTTAAGCCCCTCTTGGGACCTCACCAGGATGTGAACTGCTTCATATCCATCTGGTCAGCGGTATTGTCTCATAGATGATATAATTATCTGTGCTCCAGTTTGGGTCCCCTGTGCTGCTGCTTTGCCTTGTAATTCCAGCAGATCCAGGACTGCTGCCTGCACGCAACTGGGATAAAGGAGCTGCATTTGAGGTGTGCCTAGCACATAATTCACCGGCAGTTTCAGTGGCCCTGCCTTTGGATTATGGGCTGACTTTGGGTGGGTACAGGGTACAATACTAGGTGTAAGAACTTGTGCTTTAACTACAGAGTGACAGTGTCTTTTGGAGCATGGTTGTTAAAGTGGTCAGTAATTGGGGAAGAGTGGTAGTTGTTGGTTAGAGTTGAAGTGACTTAACTTGAAAAAGGAAGGACAGAGGGAAAGAGAGAATCCTTGTTTTGGAAATGAGCCTGATTCTACTGAGGATTCAGATGGAGACCATGGCTACAGTTTCTAGTTTCTGTAGTTTTTTTCTAAAACCCTACTCTTCCTTTGACTGCTATGAGTCTTCTGAACACCCAAGTCAACCCGTAGAGAGTGTAGGCCTGAAATAGTTTATAAAGGGGGACTGTGAAATGTGCTTTTGTCCTTAGTCCACAATTTAGCGTTTGGAAAGGGTTTTGTAAAAGCACCAGAGCAATGGTATCCAGAGGACTAACAAGGAAGCTACTAATGTAAGTTAATTAGACCCATAACGAACTGAAATAATTCAAAGTCAGGTTTCATCCCATGAACCAACTGACCTGGCAAAAAAACCTTATACGCAGGCAAAGAAATTAACATCCTATCATTGCAGTACTTTTTTTTTTTTAATACCTAATTTTTTGTATTCAATCCCAGGCATTCTGCAGGTTTTTACTGTTTTGTCAGTCCACAGTCCTACATTTTCTAGTTCAGGAAAGAAACATATTAGTGAAAATTCATTGGTGCATTCACAACTTAATGTTTGGGTTCAACAAAGAGGGGATTTGCAGTTCTGAAGGCAGGTGAAATGTTTGTGTAGTTACAATTGATGTTTAGTGAAGTGATTATGTTCCTTAGTTTTGTAGCGTGCAGGTCTAACTATTGTGTGAATTTTACCCTACCTAAATACCTCCCCCCCCCCCAGTTTGCAGTTCTGAACTAGATGCATGCATACTAGCTAATTACACTTACTTGGCTGAAATCCACAAGGGTTGTCTGAATTTTAAATCTTTCTCAGTACTGTTATGAAAAATAATGTTACAATAAAATCAGGAATCGAAATACCGTTAGACCTCTGCTCTAGGGCTGAGGAATTGTACAAGGACTGTAGGTGAGATAAGGGACTCCGTCATCTCTGCCCAAACAGCAGTGACCTCTCATGTCCTGTGTGATCTGGTTGAAAGGTGCTGCTGAAGCATCCATCTCCTCCAGCAGCTCTGTTCCCATCTCAGCTATGCAGATACACAGAAGTGTATCCCGTCACTTAACTGTTTTTGGAATCTTTCCTCCTTCATAAATTCCCTTTCCAAGTCTTACAGGCTCTTCCATAGGTTCTTCTGTCTACCATAGAATATGGTAGTTTTGCTCCTATACTTTTGAGGGGCAGAGGGATTCATGTTTAGGGGAAAAGGGTCTGGTCAGTCTGTAATCCTTCACACTGCTGTTCGAGACAGAAAAGAGATGAGAATGAAGACACAAATATACATAAATATTCTGGGGTCTGAGGATGCAAGCTGGGGCCCAGGACCAGTAATACAGAATTACTGGTGCTGATACTGTAGCAGGCATTAGTGCTAGACTCTTTGGTGTTGCCTGCACTTTTAATTGCAGTGTCACTCTTGTAGTAGTATATTGCTTTTTCACTAAATGAAATTAATGCATTTATGCTCATTTGTGAAAAATTACTCTGTGAGATAAGGACATGCCTTTCATAATAGCTTTTTAATGCTAGATCTCCAACACTTATTTACGCCTTCAGCAACAGCCATGGGATATTCCGATTACTGGGCATGTTTTCTGCTGCGGAGAGCAACGTGATGATTTCTACCTCTTTAGCTGGGAGAAGGAATCTCTGGTTGGTGGGCTTTAAAATAAAATGTTTTCTTAGTGTTCCACAGACATTAAAATTCCTGCTAAAGGAACTACATTTGTCTTTCATGAACGTTCACCTTCATGAGTACATTTCAAGTATTAAGTATCAAGTGTTTCTGTTTGACTGTTTTTAATAGGTGTTCTGCTAAGGGGAGACTTGAAGGGCTGCAAAGCTGCTTGCTTTTAAAGTTCTCAAGCAGTGTTTGAATGAAGCCAGCTAGTGGACAGACCCATAGGGCTGTGCTTGGTAGTGCTGACTCTTCATCAACTCCAATAATCGGTCCTTCACACTCACAAAATGAAGCACATAGAAGTTTGCATCTCCTACTGTCTCATCTAGAAAGAATTTTTTTTTTTAATCTCAGAACTTTAACTGGAATTCATTTTCTGTCATCAAGCAAATACATAGTGTTTAGGAGCAGTGTGAGCTGTGCTTTTTGATGTTAAATACACAGAGTTAAAATATTTAACAGTTGTGTGAAGGAGAAAAAGCTATTTGAATGTGTAAAACTAGCAGGAAAGATAGGTAAAATTCATAGCAGAGCCTGTAGTTTAACAGGAAGAAAAGGGGGGGGGCTGCTATTGTGTAGGTTTTTCAAATATTTGAGATAGGAGTTCCTATATAGTGGTATTTAAGCACTATGCATGCTTTGGTCTTGTCCTTTGATTCCTTGTAAAGGTACAAAAGGTGGCCCAAGTGCAGCACTCTGCTGGTTTCTGTAGTAAAGGGACAAACTAGATCATTCATTCATTCTCTCTCTGTTAGGCACACACACTTCAACAAGAAATAAAGGCATTTAAAAATGTTATGTGTGGATGGACAAGCTTTGGATTTAAGAATTTTCACGTTTGCTACTCAAATTGTCCTGCAATCATGAACCAAATTATGGCAAAAGGATGCCTTCTTGAAGATGATTAAGGAGTTTTAAGTATTCTGAGAACAGCTCTTGAGGCCATGGGGCACAAATTAATTCTAATTAGCCCATGGTGGAATGTGTCATTGAGGTTTTTAAAACTTTCTATTCTATAAGGTGTAGATATCCCAGCATGTTTCTCAAGACGTCTCGCCATGTTAAAATCCACACAACACCACCTGGAGGGTTCTTCTTTAAGTTGCCAGTCTGCTTTGTGATGTGTATCTCCAAAGCCGGCTGACAACTCAAAGCAGTTGAACATCTGCAGGGACCACATTACATAAATGCGTTGGCACCAATGTCAGTTCTTCCCACATATTCAAATGAAGCTGGTATGGCTGTACTGTATCTTCTTAATCAGCTTTGTCCAGCCATCTAGGTGATTTGTCTTCGGAAATGATGTCAGTTACTTAAGAATTTGTGGTACCTCACGTATTGGCAAGGAATGTGCGGTTGTAAGAAACTGAGCAGGAGGCGGAAGCTGAAGAAGCTGGTGATTAAGTTCCCTTCTGGAAGGTGAGACCTACAGAATGTCTTCAGTCTTGGGTCTCTTCCTGCAAACTGGTTTCAGGGTATGCAGATTAAGTGAAAAATAAATGTCATTTTCCTCTGAAGTGAACTCCTAGGCTGATTTTTGGTGAGTCTGTGTTGTTTTTAGTTTGGAAGAGCAAAGTAACTGGTTTTATAGGTAATACTAGCTGCCTTGGTGTTGCCTGGAATATAGGCATGGCTGTGCATCGAAAGCTTACAGAGCAGTGCTCCAGAAGCTGTATCTGTACTGACAAATGTAGACAACTCCAGTTGCAACTTGAATACTTTTTTACTATCTCAGAGTTTCCAAGTTCACATAAGCTTGTTAAATTCTTTCCTTAAAAGTTAACTGTTGTGCAAGTATGATACATTCATAATAATTTGCAGATAGTGTTGATTTAAATAATTTGATTTAAAAAAATGCTTTGTGCGTCATGGCAAATAAAAATTATTTTTGTATCCTATTGCTTTCATTAAAGTACAATAGGTGAAGCGTTATAATTACAGCTATTGGAATACACAATTTTTTTGTTCCCAGGCTTTTATTCATATTAGCGGAGGACGCTAAAGTTAGGAGAATGCTCTCTTATTTCTTATTCAGTCCCTCTTTTTTCAGCTTTCATTTAAAGATTGCATGTTTTCAATAACTCTTACGATTTCAGATCAAATTCTCAGTATTTCTGTAACAATTAACTTTGGTTAGTGTTTTTCTGTTGGTGGAAAAAGTGGAAGTGTAAGTCTTGTCTTAGTGTCTTTAAATTACAAACATTGATAGATATTGCATAATAAAATTGGTGGGTGATTATTACATTTTCAGGTGTTTTATGCTTTCTAAAATAGGTTTTTATCTTAGCCATTATATTATAACCAAGTATATTATTCTGATAGTATTTTAGCATGGGTTGGTGCTATTCCTGAAAGCAGTCTCTTGATAGGGGATTTCTAAGAGAGTTTGAGGATCTGCTCTTTCAGGGATGGCTGGGGGATGGAAAGAGCCTCCCCGGTTAATGTCTGACTACATTTCTTCTGTACTGTTATGAGAAACATTTTGTGGGGATTAATGATTTTGGTTCCATCAACAGACAGGCTGTTTTTTTACCAGCACAATAAAGAACCTAATGTAAAGTCATCATCACGCAGATCCAGAATCTGGCATCCTTGATATCTTAGAGACTTTCGTTGTGACATACGAATTAAGGTGCAGGCTGTTGATATTCTGCAGAAATCTAGACAGGGGTGCAAGGAAAAAAAAACTTGATGGCATACCTGAGGAGGATTTTGTAGATTTAGAAGGCACCTAAATCAAGATACTGAAGATAGTTTTATCAATTTTGTTAACGATTAAACTGTCATTATAGGTAATGAATTAGCCTTTTATATCAACAGATATAATGGGCCTGTTACTTCATTAATAATAATTACAGAATTGATATGCCATTTTAGATGTATTACAGTTCTTGGCTATTCGGAAAGCTTAAGATAGGAGTCTGTGTAATGCTTGACATCATGCATTGTTTCTAGTTAGTAATTTCTTTTCTTTCCTGATCTGATGATGCTTCGATGCTTTTAGTGCTGGATACTTTTTGGTAGCTTGCCTGTCAGTTTTGACAATAGGTACAAAAGCATGTTATTTTAGAAAGCCAGATTACCTCCCTCGCCCCAAAATAACTTTTTCAGGAACGTGGATTGATATCAGATATGCCAAGTGATTACTAGCAGGACTATTTTCATTTCAAGGGACGCCACTGGTATGATGTTGATTTGGTCTGATGGAGTTTGGCAACACCTGCAGCTTAAAAAGAAAAGGAAAAAAAAAGTCTCTTACCTAGACTGAAATAATGCATGTACCCATCAAGGAAATGAGTCATCCAGTATTCTCCATTGGAGAAAGTGGTTAGGAATCTGAGGAGCCTTCTGCACGCATGTAGCAGGCTTTGACATGCACAGATTTAGTGCATACATGTAGGCTGTTCCCATATTCATAAACTCACTGAGTCTGCTCTAGACTTTATCATACCAAATGATCTCAGTGCCCAGAACGTGCTGATTTGATGTGTGTGATACCAGGTTGCTCTCTGAAGGATTTCCAGATGTCTGGCAGTCCGGATTGATAAATGTAGGGAAATTGGATAGGTTACTTTTTAAGAACTTTGTCCAAACTGGTGCAGTTCATAGATGTGCTATTGCATATGCATGCCAAAATGGAAACTGTCAGGCAGGGGAGAAAAATAGTCTACTGGCTGCTTGTTGAGGGAGTCAAGAATAGGCCTGGCTTCTCTTCTGGTTCCCAGTTTGTGTGAACTGTGAAGCAGAGCCCAAGTTTCTTCTGGATTTATCTGGTGGTGGTGAGGCTCGGCTCCTACCTGCAGTTAGTTAATTGTTGTGAGTGGCAGTTAAAGAAAAGCCCGTGGATGTTGTCTGCTCCTTTCTTAGGATACACATGCTGTGTACATTTATGGATTCATGGATTCAGTCACTCCTTTTCTCCCAGCTCCTGCAAAGAGTTGGGTTACTCTTCTGACTTTGCAAAATGTTTGCTCATCTTATTTCTGGAGAAGCTCTTATGCCTCGTTACAAGCATGAGGTGGGTTTCCCCAGCCTCCCATTTTTTAAGCTCTTGGTTAATGAACTATCTTACTGTCAGGTTTCCTGAGCAGTTTGCAAACCTTGTTAAAAAGGTTTCACTGCAGCAGGAAAGCTAAAAGGGTAAGAGCCAGTAAGTAGCACTGTTGAATAGGTCATCTTCTTTGGGCTTGAGGAACATTCATGTTAAGAAAGTTGTATGTTGGTTGTAGTTTAGCTAGTGCAAGAAAAAGGGAGGAAGTGAAACCCATTGAAGTTGAAACTGAGTAAACAAACCTCTGTCAAATATGTAAGGTAACATGGTTCCTTGAAAATTATATTTCTGTCTCAAAAATTTGTTCAGACCTTTACCCTCCATTTTTTCTGTCTTAAGGGAAAACAAAAATGATAAGCAGTTCTGACGTTGAGCTTTCTCACCTATTTTTAGTCTCATCTGAAGTGCAGCAGGGGTGCTTTCAGTTCAGTTGTTCATTGGGTTTCTTACATTTCACCCTTTTGTATGTTTGAAAGAACAAAAATACTGGCAGTTATAGAAATCACCACCTTTTCACTTTTAAAGGAAGAATCTCAAACTGTTGCATAGAAGTTAAACATAGATGTTAGGGTAAAAAAATACCAGAGTAATTCATCAGGTGAGTTTGTCAGGATATGTTTTACAGTACAAAATGTCCAGGAAAAAATTGTGATGCTTGGTTAGAGAAAAAAAGTTAAATTCCTCTTTTGAGGGGTTTGTGATGTAATTTATATGGAGGAAGGGGTTGAGGGCTGATAAGCTACTTGCTTAATTTTGCATATGGAATTCCATTTTATATGGAATGATTTTCATGAAAATATTGTGAGAATATCCAGCTAATCTCATCTGCCAGTGGAAAATAGCTTATTGTCCTTTCAGCTGGTTTTGTGAGGGATATTTTTGTGACCTTTGTAACTTTGCATTCAAAGAAATTTTTTAGCTTCTAGATGTCTATTTTTTCTACAAAAAAAAGAAAATGCTATAGTATTTGCATGAAAATGTACTGTTTCAATGCAAACTGAAATTTATCCTGAGTGTTTCACAGACGTATGCTGTTTTTTAAGCATAACCATATTTTTCTCTAATGCAATAATAGACTTGCCTTTCTAAGCCTTGAAGAAGTTGCAATTCTGATTTCAAAGCTGTCTTTCTGTGGTCTGTTCCAACATGTGATTATAGATACCTACTTGCAAAAAATTAGGTTTTTGACTCCAAGTGCCGCTCTTCAGGAGCCCCTCATTTGTATGAGCTTACCCCACTCCTTCTCAACATGTCTGTAATCGGGAAGAAGTAGAATAATATATATTGCCTTAGGGCATGCCATGCCTTGGTGGAAGGCTGAAAGGTGTGCAGCTGAAGGGCGGTGAGCCTCCTGTATCACGTCCATGGTATGTGGGAGGCTGGAGCCAGGAAAGGAGCTCAGCTTATTAGTCGTACTTCTTCCTACTTCTTGAATGTTGAGTGTTGTTGTATTGAAACCTGTTTCGCAGAATTAGGGAATAAAAAGATGATCTAATAATGTCAATGCATTGAGGTGCAAGTCAATGCCAGCCCTGGGTATTGTACCCCATGCATACATACTGTAACAGACAGCACAGCATCTCTCAGTTCAAGGTCATCTTGAAGTACTAATGATAGTAGTCTTGTACTAGTAAACACAAGCCATAACCTGACAATGAGAGGCATCGGTTTTTCAGATAAACTGCCCTATACCTGTGGATTTTAAAACATTAAGCAATTATTTTTATTAAACAAGGAAACTTAATTATAGCAATGTTTAGTCTCATTGTAATTATTGCAAAGGTTCTTAGGAGGCTCTCCAGCACTCTACTGTGCTCTTGTGGCTAACCTGTTCAAAGCTTTGTACAATGTTAAATTTTCAGGGTCAAAGGAATTTCAGCATGAACTGTGCGCTTGAAAACTTATTCTCATCACTAAGGACAGATTGCTTTATGGCTAATGCCCTGTCCACGCCTAGCCCTGATTACTATACCACTTACAACTCTAGTAGGCATTGTGTGTTGAACTAACTTGCCTAGAGGAAGCAACTTTGGAGAAGTTCTAAACCCAGGAGTTTTAAAGATTTTTATTGAACTTGGGTTTGTAGATAATAGAAGCAGCCAATCCAGTGCAGAAAGTTCAGTTGTTCAGGGAAAAGTAGCTGAGGTCAAGAAGGGTAAAAATGAATCTGTGTATATAACTACTTTGTACATAACTTGCATTTTACTGTTTTCTGTAAAAGTTGGTACTTGCTGGTTAAGAATGATTGCTTTAAATTTGTGCATTTGTTTCCAAATACAGCTTATATGCTGAGTGTATTTGTATATTTCTATGTAAAGATTTATTGCTCTGTTGCTCAGGATACATTTTCAATTTGTTAATTTTTAAAATAGATTTTAAATTTGTTTTCTATTGTTAGAATGTGGTAAGTTTTATGTATATATGTAGTTTATATCTTAAAACAGCAGAAGTGGCCTCTGGGATTAATCTAGAATTTGCAGCTTCTTTGGGAAGTTATGTGGGTAAAGTATGTTCTGACCCAATAGAATTTCATAGTTTGGTTGTTGGTTTGTGGGGTTTTTTTTTGGTTGGTTGGTTTTTAATTGAAAGGAAACAAAAAAACTCTGACATAACAGTTTTCTTCCCTTATGAATGTAATTCTAAAGAGAAGCACGGCATTTAGGAAATACACCTTTGGATTGCCTGTGCAATCCATGTTAACATCCTTACATCGATGCATTGTGAGGTTTTAATTTTGTTAATATTTTCCAGGAAATCTCTGCCTCCTTTATTGCACAAAATGTACTCGCTTGTGTTGTGAGAAGCGTGAAAACCATTCCTTGTTTTTTTTTTGTCTAAGGAGAATGGAGGATTGTGTGTACTTATAAGGCAGTTAAATGCCACTCTGGAGAAAAAGATATTTCTCATGCTTCCATCTTGTAATTGCTTATTAGTGCAGACATGTAAATCAAGCTTTTCCTAGATCATGACTCTATGCTTCTCATTTGTTAAGTGCTTGATGTGAGATCTTGCAGCCTGATTTGCCTTTCCTGCCCTCTTTGTCCCCTCCACCCACTCCCAACAGAGTAAAAAGCTAAGGCTGGGGAGCTATGCTTACATGAGGGCTGTATGTGATTAAAAAATTGGACGAATACAATTCTAACAGTCTTAAGTTGGGTGCCCAGAAGGACTGATGTTTGGGCTCTGATCTCTTTGTGCTGGGCTGGGGTTTTGAAGATGAGTACTTGTGAAGTGCTCTGGTATTTTTGATGAGTGCTTTAGAGAAGCCACTGAGAAAATTAATTCTGCCTTTGGAGTTTGAGCACTTGGCAATATGTGAAGCCTATTGCCATTTCAGACCTTTCACTTTTCTTTTTAAGTAAAGAATTATGACTTAATTATGGGAGCAACAACGTATGTGCATAAATTGACTTGGGAGCTCTGTGGAAAACCGGAATGGAATCTTACTCTTGGTATATTAAAAAAAAAAAGTATATGCTGTAAGAGAATTTAGCTAAGATGCACCAGTACTCTTTTTTTTTTCTTTTCTTTTTTTTATTTTTTGGGGGGGGGAGGGAGTTAAAATTAAGATCTTCATAAGTATGGGTTATAAGCAGCTGACTGTGTTGGGTAATGATTTATTGCCACAAATACCTTTAAGTTCAGGATATTTTCCAAAACTTCTGTATCATTTATCTAGAAGGATGTGTCTGAAACTTTCCTAAAAGAAATAGAAATTGCTTAATAGAAATACTAATCTCTCAAAGTAGAATAAAAGTTCAGTGTTGAACATCAATTGATGGTTATTTTCAGGATTTGAAAAGTTTTTGCTCTTCACAGTTTGGAAAGTGAATGCAAGACCAAGAGTTAGGATTTTCACCAGGCTGATGAGTGAGCCACAGTACGTGGTACATTTCCTTCCCTGTTCCCCTGCACTATTATTTGGTGGGATATGACGTGAAAGAGAGGACAGTAGGATGAGAGTGAGTTCTTTGATTACACATGGAAAATTTTGGTTAGAGGCATGAGGAACAACTTCTAATTTTGTGTAGGAAGCAGTAAAGAAAAAGTTGGGTTAACTGTGTTGAAGGTAGACTGATCTATAGCATGGGAAGCAAGGCTCTACTGTGTATGGCACAGGTTGGCTCCCCATGTTCTCCCCCCCAAAACCACAGATCTTGAACTACAGGCTGCAGTTGCATTTCTTTCTATTTTTTTCTAGCAAGACTCTGGGGGTAGGCTCAGCGCTTCCAGTACTGTTCCCTTCAGGAGCAATGACATCCATATTCAGTAACTGCTTTAGAGCAAAGAAGCTTTTTAGTGTTTTCTATTATTCTTTTGTTCTGATCTCTAGTTCTATGTGCTCATCTATATTTCCATAAGTCTTAAGATTCCTTCATAAGGTGAGAAAGGCTTTAATTATATTGAGGCTCGTGTCTGTCTTCCATCATATTTGGAGAAGTAACTGACAGCAGATCCTCCTTTCCCCCGGAGAATGGAGCAAGTGGTGCTGTATGCCTTTTGATCTGCAAACTCCCAGCTCTGACAGAGTGATGAGGAGCCTGGAATTATGCTACAGTCGTGCAAGTTACTCCTCTCTTTCTCTTCCCTCATTTTCTAAATGTGTTCTGGAGGTTGATTATATAGCTTAATTGTTCTGCCGTTCTGCTTCTTTCCAAAAGTCCTTCTATAAAATCAGATCTCTACATGCATAAGGAAGTTATGATCCGATATACTAGACTTTCTCCTTACTGCCCAAGTCATGTAACATTAATGAAATTAATTGTGTCTTAGTGTTCATAGTTTGTTGTGCATAGACAGCACAAATTTAGTACTGGAGATAATCCTGTAGCAAGCTGAAATGGCTTCTCACAGAACAACGGGATGATTAGTGACACTGAATGTGAAGACAAAACTGGGATCTGGCAATAAAAACTTGTGTGATTTCTATGTACCTGAAATATTAAATGCTTTCAAATGTACTAAGCTGAACTACTGTTCAGGGTTCTCAGTGAAAATGAAAGGTTTTAACACCAGCTTGTGTGCAAACAGAGAATACTGCAAGCGGACTAAACCCAAGACTTCAAATAATAAATTCACCCAAAGTAGCTAACTGTTGCCTTAATTAGATATAGCTTCAAAGCGTATGCTAAGATTTTTTCCACTACAGCTTTTCATCACTTCCACAAGTTCAGCACGCCCTATACAGATGCTTAATTTGTATGCTGGGCCCTGTGATAAAGCTATTTCTGTCGATGAGATTCCAAAATTATAGGCACTGATGTCAATGCAGATGAGGTTAGCCTAATTTGGTCAAGAGAGGGCTATGCCATGCAAAATCTTCTTTACATGGGCACATAAAGGCCAGTGCCAAGACTGACAGGTGTCCAGTGGGTGGCAAGGAGCTTCAGAGATAAACATTCTTGTTGGTACTGCTACAATTCTTGCTTCTTTAAGAAACAATATAACAATTGTATGGCTTTTTTTTCAGTATCCCTGCAGGATAACTAACTAAAACAGAAATGGAACTTAATTTTACAAATGTAAATCTTTTAAAACCTATTGAAATAACTTTTTTATGCTAGATTCTTAAAGTCAATTTCTGTCTAATGTTAAAGCTTGACAATGAAAGTAGCATCTTGTTACCTTCAAAAATGGATTATTAAAGTCAGAGGTATGCTGCTGTGAAATCACTAAGAAAAATTACTTGGAAGTGGTTTTTAATTGTAGGAGATCTTGAAATGTTTTAAATGCGACAAAATGCATGCTCAGGTTGAATAATGAGAAGAATTGTATTTTTGAGAAGGCTGTAGAAGGATATTAGTTGTAGTTGAAGAAGTCCCTAAACTTTTTTCTGCTAGCTTTCCACCTTTTTTGTATGTCAATGTGTCAGCTGTGAAGGGTATCAAAAATGTATTAATCTATTAATAGAACACTTTCTTTATATGCCTGTTTCCATACCTCCTTCCATGCCTCCTCCTAACAGGAGATTACAATCATATGGATTTTTATGCCTGGGAATTTTTTTTGTTAGTTTTGAGCTTTGTAATTCTTCTGTTCCTTTGTCAGCTCTTTCTTAGTACTGATGTATTTAAAAAAAAAAAAAAAAAAACCACACACCTCTTTCTTCGTATCCAGGAAAAAATATCTTATGCTGACATATCTGTAATAGAAGGCTGAACCTTTTCAGTGTATTTCAGTCTCAAACACAGTAGTCTCTTTCAGTTTAACCCCTGCAGACATAAGCCACACCACTACTGAAAAGCTCTCTCTGTTACTGGGTTAGCTTTATCGATAGTGGGTGAGATGCTGAAATAAGTAGATTAGGTTTTTGATGAAAAGTCTTTGGACGCATGGCTTGCTGGCACCCACATGCTAACAGAATATTAATGGAAGGCAATAACTACATGTTTTACAAGTGTGTAAATGTCTATAAAATACCAGTTTTGCATGAAAATATCTTTATTAAACTTCATTAGCAAGTTTTTAAAGCATTTGCTATAAGAAGTTTGCATCTGCTATAGGTCAGAGAAGGAGAATTTGGAAGTACGTAAGACAGGGTTGTATTGGTAGCTCAATAAAATAAAAGGTGGGAAGCTGGCAATAATATATTGCAGCCTGGAAAGTGAGGGAAGGTGTTGCAATGGCAGGTGTTGAACTGTGGCATTTGGAAGGTTAGGGTTTTCAGCTTACCATCTCATTAGGGCCTTTCCAAGTTTAAGTAGTTCAGCTGAAATTGGTCTGCTTAACCAGTGCAGTTGAAATTGGTCAGCTTAACCTTAATGGGCGTAGGTTTAATTAGTTCTTGGGAAAGTGCATGGAAGACTACAAGTGTTTTTGGGTATGGTGCATAAGCAAGTTCTGAAATAAGCGTTTAGTGCAGAGGAGTCTCCAGATGAATCTTCTTCGGAAAGAACGTTGTAGCAAACACTGTAACTCTGCTAATGTTTTTTTTGTTGGTTTTTTTTCCCCCCAAGCTTAAAATGTTAGATTTTTGAGGTGAAAGAAGTTGAATGTAGTTTGCCAATGTAACTTCTCTTAGCCTTTTTTGTGTTTCAGATACTATGTGTTGCTTCTTAGTTACATGCTTTGCTTTTTTGTGAAATGCTTGGGCATGGCCAATATGATCTTTCTTTGAATCTCTTTAATCTTTATAAACTCTGCACTGACTATTTAAGTTAATTATTATTTTCATTTGTAATGCCATCATATTATAAATAAAATACTATATCGCTTTGTGGATTTGACAGCAGATGGTGTAACCAGTTTCAGTGTTTGTCCTGTGTAGTCATCCAGTTATTTTAATGGAAATGATCACAGAATAGGAAAATAAAAGCTAGGCTTGATTTATTTCAGATGTTCTGTTGCCATCTCTGCTTAATTTATTAATGTGAAACTTCCAGCTTTCCCCTTGAAATTTAATCTTTTTTTGACAACATAATATTTTCATGTTTTTGTGTGATGGCTAGCAAGGAACCAGAAACAAAGATGATTTTATTACTGCCTTTTTAATGTTTAGCATATTTTTGGAACTTTAGCATATGCCTGTGTGCCTGGGGAAACGCTGAAATGTGCTTTTTTCTGTGGGAACTCTTAAATTTTTTAAAGTAGAATTTGAAAATGCTATCTAAAATCATTGCATAAATACCTGCTTGTAATAAATGGAAGCTGTGTTGCCTGAGGAGTCTCAATAGGTGTTAATACTTTAATTTTGTGTAAACTACTCTTTAAATACTTCCTACAAAGTGAATTGAAGTCTGTATGAGGGGGTTAAAGGTATCTTTTAGCAGTGCTTGAGTAGCAAAAACTTGCTAGTTAAGAACCAGGCAGGCAGATGTTTCTGAGGCTGAGAGGGAGGTGAGCCCCCATAGTTATAGGAGGTTACCCATCACTTGGGAGCCAAAGAGAAACTCTTAGTTTTTTTTATTCAATCTATTAATTTCTGATTGCTTTTCCTGTCTGAATGAGAGAGAAGCCAGGGAGCAAGTCAAAAGGAGCAGCTCACATTCTACCCTGCCCCCATCCCTTTTAGCCTTCATTCATTGCACTGCATTGCTCTCCTCTTTGGGTTGGTGAGCTAGACAGGCACATCTGTGGAAATTCATACGTACAGCTGCTGTCTGGGGAGGCCCCAGTTGCTTCCTGTGCTGCCCTGCTCCACACACATGCTTCTAGGAGCTCTGAAGCTGCAGAGGTGAGCTAGTAGTGTTCATATAAGAATAAAAGTTATTGGCGAAGCTTCTCTCCAAGGAAAAAAGCTTAAGCCTTGAATTTAGAGGACAAGCTGCTTGTGTCCTTTGCGTCTTCGGCAGATAATTTATGAAGAATTATAAGATGCAACTATTGTGACTAAAATTTCTGTAATTTCATTTTCTGGTGTTGTGATGTGTTGACAGTTTTGTGATGTTGTCTTTCTGTGAGATTGTAACCTCAGTGTTTTTTATTTAGGTTTCCAGTTAAATGTAAGACAGACAGTAAGACAGTCTTTTCACTGTTCAAAGGATGTGCTTTAGAAATAGAACATAAATGTTTTATTACAAAGTCTAAAACATTGGTAGCTTTTCTTGTCACACTGTTCATCTGTTTTCACTTACATAGCCAGGTTACTTGCAATATGTGAAGTATGTGGGAATTGAAATGACTCTTTATTTGCTTCCAATATACCATTCAATCTTTGAAGGTGTGTTTACTAGTGAAACACGGTAACTCGGAGCAGCTAAAACTCAACTTCTTGCATCTCACCTTTGTAACAGTCTGTCTTTACTGAGTGGATTATAGCCTGAGGCCCTGATGGTACTTTGTCTTATAACAATGGTACCATTTTTTAACTCTTCAAAATCACAGATGAAGGCATTCGTATTGAACTCTAAAACCGGTCCAGTTCATTGCTGTGCCACAGACCTTTTGTGAATGAGCAGATGACAGTATCTGCAAACAGTAGTGGACAGATACCAGCTGATGTGGACCAGCCCTGGTTGAGCATCTGTTTGACCATGCTAAAATGGTTCTCTGTCCAAGGGAATAAGCCTCGCTATGTCTGACAGTTGAAAAATAAATATTTCCTAAATAACACATGACAAATATATGTGTGTAGACTGTCATCTTAACTTTTTAATACTTTTTTTTTCTTTCCCTAAAGAGGATTTGGTAAAAGTGGAGTATAGCTTCTTGCCAAGATCTCTTCTCTAGAGAAAAGCAGAAATCTAAGCTCTGTGGATTTAAACAAAGCCCTAAAACACAATAGTAAGTAAGCAGCCTCAAAAATGGGTGTCTGAAAAAAAACTGAGAAAGAATACTGTATTGCAGAACTTCAGTTCTTTGGCTAGATATGTTTTCATAAGAACAAGGGTTATATGGTACAAACTGGCACAGTGACAAATGATCCAGTTTAGATCCTTTCAATGTATAATGGTATGTTCTTTGGAGAAACTCTGAAATTTACCACGTTAGGTAAACCAAATCACCAGAAGATTAACTAAAGTTCATGATACGACAGAGGCACTGTGAGTATTCTAACTTGTATTGCAAAAGAAGCATTTTAGAAAGAAGTAATCTGTTTCTAGATGTTTAATCTATGCAAGGAAATTAAAAATGTCCTTATCCACCCCTCAACTACAATATGTGCATTTTTGCCAAATAACTTTTTCAGTGTTACACGGCCATTTCTATTAACCTGCATAAGCACGATGTTGAGCAAATAAGATGAAAGGTTAAAAACAGCCATCAGAAAAATAGTGTTTAATAATGTGCTTGCTTTGGCAAAGATTAATGTGATTTGCTTACAAAAAGTAGAATACCTCGTACCCCTTTTGGAAATGCAGTGCACATAGGATGATCCTGATAGTTTTCTATTGCTGTGTTAGAGTAGCTCATGAATGAGTAGGTTGTTGCTGCCTTCCTTTCATTCATTGAGATTGGATCCCTTCTTTTCTAAGGGGGGGGGTGTGTGTGTGTTCTTTTTCTGTCTTATTGAAGACTGAAATGGAAGATATCTAAAAATGAAAAGTGGTCTTTAAGGAAATGGCTAACTTCTGCCTTCTGGATCTGTAGCTGTCCTTGGCTTTGGAAGTTCATGTTCTGGAGTTCTAAGCCCTTGGTTTAAGATAAGCCAGCCTTTTGAGTTTAGTTGCAATGAGTTAGTAATGATGATTTATATATGGTAACAAAGGTGAATTTTGCTAACTTTCTTTAATTTTTCATGTTTGCTTATTACCTGCTAGCTGATATGTAGCTTTATGTGGTTGAGTCACCATCCCTGGAGGTACTTAAAAGACATGTAGACGTGGCGCTTTGGGATGTGGTTTAGTGGTGGACTTGGCAGTGTTAGGTTTATGGTTGGTCTTGATGATCTTAAGGGTCTTTTCCAACCTACATGAGTCTATGATTTTATTAATAAGCAGCTAGAATAGTTGGAATCTTGTACCTAGTTGCAACATAGGCTAACATGGCAAATCTTATAAATAAGAAGCTGAATTGAAAGTAAAATGCTTAGATAACATTTTAAATTAAGACATAAATGGAAGTAGCATTTGTAAAAGTTGGTCATTGTGTATATATTGTGAAATTCTAAAAGGTCTGCTCTCGGTATCTGTAAAAATAATGGCGTATTTTCCTCTTTTTTTTTTTCCTTGAGTGCAGTGTTTAGTGGTTGGGTTGGGCTGCAGCAATAGCTACCCACATTTGTTAGAAGAATACTTCTCATAGATTACCATTTAATTATTCTTTTAGTGAAGTCTGCTGGAGAGAGAGATCACACATGATAGATAATGAAGCAGGGAGAAAAGTGAAGAAAAGATGGAAATTAGTTGAGAGCTGTGGGATTTTTATTTTTTTCACTACGTGCTGATGAATTGGGAAATGGTAGGCTTCTTCCTCTGCTGTCTTTACATGCTGTTAGTATAAATATGGTTATGTTCCCTGACTGGTCCATAACAAGTAATATGCCAGTCAGGAGTGTATGCTAGAAATCAGTGTGCCACAAGCCACTGTTTTGTGCCTGTTCTGGAAGGGGGTGTTTGAAGGGCAAAGGAGACTCCATGGAGATCGCGTTTCTGGGCCAGGTGTACAAGTGCGTGCATGTGAAATCGGGTCATTCTGGCAAGCAGGAGTGATTAGCAACGGGCCTCAAACTTATGCATAAGAACTCATGTGGTGATGGAGATCTGGGAAGCCCTGCTGCATTTGAAGAGGAGCATCATATGAGACCCAATAACATCTGTGAAATACGGTGCTGTTGCTTCAACTCTGGATTTCCTGTAGGTGTTACTGAAATGTTTTGAGGGAGGGAGCATTTAAAGACACTTCTGTACATACAGTAGTTACTGAGGTTTGTAAGGCAACACTGAGCAATTCTTCAGGACTGCTGAAATTTATTTAAAAGAAAAAGAAAAGGATTGGAACAGATGGGTATTTGGAAATATACAAGTATCCTGTACTTGGTACTTCAACAACAGAGTATGCAAATAGGAAATAATGGGTTTCCATGTGGAGCCGTGCAGATATCTAGGAGCGTATATGGAAATAAATGGATCCTTGCAAATCATCATGGCATATTAATGGAGAGCTACTTTGGATTGGTAGGAGCTGGTTCCATGTGATGCTAGTTTCACAGTGAGAGCAAACTGGTATCTTTAGCAAATTCCTTAGTGGAATCTTTGCAACAACTGTTGCAAGACCCCAGGTGCTTCTTGCTGTATTGATTATGCATTCTTGTCTTATAAGGAATTATGCAGAAAGGTTTACTCAGCAAATGCAAAAATTGTAGCAAAACATGCCTTTGACCGCTTAGATGCATCTACAGTGCTGTTGTATATCATTAAGTTTACATTGAAGTCATTGGGATTTCTTTGTTTGGAAATGGTAAGAGACGGCAACTGCATCTGTACATTTGAGCTGATGGTAAGGACAGAGGAACTAGATAATGACTTGTATGCTATATTTGAGTGTTAAGTACTGGAAATTTTGCTTTATCAGACATGGTATCTCTGCATGCATTAAGCAAATGACTTTTAGAAAAAACTGAAAAAGAATCTACTAAAAAGCAGGGAAGAAAAAGAGAAGAAGAAAGAAAATGAAACAGCCATAGGAACTTCCATAATTTTTAAAAGACAAAAAAGGCAATCTATGATAGCTGTTCTTTCTGGTGTGCTCCTTCATTTCAAGATGAAACTGAGACTGATGGTGATGTCCACAGCCCAAGGGTCACTGATTGCACTCCCTGAACTTAGGTAGTATAATAGCTAGTATGTTATCACAGAGGGAATTTAGTACTATCTTATTTTTATGTAGTCTTGTACCTGAGGGTTTACCATACTTGCTAATGACCTTGAATAATTTCTTTCGTATACTTGTAAAACATCATTTATTTCACCTTCATGTTAGAATTGTTAATGAGGTTATTCAAAGCAGTACTTTCCCCAAAAGAAGCACTGTAGCTTCTTTGTTGATTTCTTATACTTCTTATACAAACCAGTGAGTGCACTTTTCGGTCCTTTTCTGTCTCCAAATTCAGAATCCTATTTCTGAAACAGTCTTTCCATTTCCAAGCCATAGTTAAAACAAATAATGCTGTAGTGGTGCTTAACAGATGGGCAAATATTTTTATTTCTGTGTTCTGGTATTAAACTTATGCATGAGACAATAATTCTAAGAAAAACTTTTGGTAAGAGGAGGCTAATTAATTAAATCACTTAGTATTGGAAGACAAAAGAGGAAAGGGTGATTACTTTATATCACTGTTTTCTAAGATAATGTTGTGTTTTCGATATCTATGGAAGAAAGGCTTGCTCCGTGCACCCAGGATAAGACCATCCACACACTCCAAGAACATCTGCATGTGTTTTGAGACAGGAGAACAGAGAAGACTGATCAGGGATTGAAAATAGTGGTGAGGGAGAGAAATGCTTGACCTTTCAAAGAGTATTAAGGCTATTTGTGTTAGAGTTTTATTTGGAGAAGAGTTCAGTCTTGAAGCAAATCACCTCATTGTCCCTGTTTATCATGCCCATTTGTTTGTTTACCAGAGTGGTCTCAGTATGTGCTAACTAGGCTTCTTTCAAAAGAAACTAAGCCATTCCACTCCTTGCGTGCACCAAATGTACTCTCATCCTTGATAGGGTCATAGAGGTTTCATCAGTTATCGGTCGTTTTTGGCAGCTTTGAACCTGCTGTGGTAGCGTCTGGTTCAGGAAGTTTGAGTAAATGTGGCCTGCAAAAAAAACCTCCTGGGCTTCGTATAGTATAGGTGTAAAGACCTCAACAGCAGCTGTGTTTTGATCTGCTTCAGTTGTGCCAAATTGCTAATGCAGATATAGCCTAATGCCATTTATTCTGTTTTTTTTGTTTTGGTTTGTTTTTTTTTTTTTTTTAAGTAAAGACTGCTGATGACTAATTGTCAGGGTGTCTTAACCTTCTCAAGTGTTTGGAGATGGTAATGTTTTTAAATCTACCTCCGTGACAGTTTGTATTTTGGATGGAATTTGACAGACCTTTAGATAAGCGCTGTATTTATTAAGTGAGGTACCAGAAGGTCCATTCTGAATGTTCTTGCCTATGGTTTTGATCTGACTGGTTTTCAGGGGCATGGGGAGGGGAGAAAGCAGAACGTATGTGTTTGGAATGTAATGGTGCTGTAGGAACCCACAGCTGGTGCCGAGATCATGTTTACAGCTTAAAATCCAGCACAAATATTGGGAATCATATTGTAAAATAACAGAGCACCTTATCCCCGTTACTGAGTCTTCTCCTTCATTCAGTAAGCATCCACTGTGGTATGTGTTCCCTTTTCCTGTGGATAGGAAGAAATTCATTTCTCAGTGCTAAAGTTACTCCTTTGGTAATCTGTGCCAACTTTTGTATTTTGTGCACGTATTGGAATTTGCAATATGATCATCTTATACTAAAAAAAAATAATTATAGGAAGAGCAGAATCTTCATATAATTTTCCTTTCAATTATTCAACTTCATCCTTTTAAACTCAATATCCCATACTCTGTTCCTTTTTTCCCTCTGTAGCTGCTTTTTTTTTCCCCAAACTATCTGAGATTTCTTTGTATTTCTGAAATGAAATATTTTTGTCAGCTTAAAATGACAAAAATTAAAATGAATCTCAAAGCCGCACCAAGTCTATAGGACCACTCGGCTGCATACTCAGTGCTCTTAGAGGAAGTTAGTCTGCTTTCCAACCCTGGAAAGTGCTGGGAGGGGTGTGAGGGGGATTGTAGGCAAGTTCAACCCTTGCAGCAATAAACCGAAGCAACATGCCAGTTCAGGCATGAGTATGCGGGGCTGGAAAGGTGGTATGAAGGATGGCTTGGTATTTAGTGGACAAAAGAAGAGATTAGAGAACCATGATTGGTTTCAATGATTGTGTGTATTCAATGCATTAACTTTCTTTCATTATTTATAGTAAGTTGCTATAAAAGCAACCTTGAAATATGTTTTGAAGTTTGGTTCATAGCAGTTCTCCAGGTGGCAGAGATAAAAGGAACTTATGAATATCGGCTATGGTGAAATCTGCTGGGAACAGGCTCTTCATAGCATTTAAAGGCAAGGCGTTATCCTGAATTAGCTCCGGTGGTTTGAGTACTGGAGTTTGATCCTGCAGTCCAGCACGCTTTGCTGTGTTAAAACATGTGTTACGAAAGCACACGGTCGTGGTTTTTCATTTCCTTTAGCATTTCTGTAGGGTTTAGTAAGGTTTTACTCTCTGCCATGTCCTCTGGTTGTAAAACTTTCTTGTGGCATACGGAGTTGGCAGTGGGACGCACAGGGCAACGCCGCTCACGCGGAGCAAGTCGCTGGGCTGTCAGGTGACTGCAGCCTTGGTGCAGCTGTTGGCGGCACAGGCAGCGCCCGCCTGCCTGCCTGCCTGCCGCCTGCCTGCTGCCTGCCTTCCCGCTGCGCGCTGCTTCTCGGGCTCCTGCACCCTCACACAGCTTCCAGCGCTGGCGGGGATCCGGGAGGAGATTATGCTTCAGGTTTTTGGGGCGATCCAATGGGAATTGCATTGATCTGGTGTTTAGCTCTGATCCTTATCAAATGGATTACTTCTAAGGTAGGCCATTTTATTATTCTGTTTTGACTAACTGGGTTTATAAGTAGCCTGAGAGAAAACAAGTCATTAAGAACTTCACGAGTACTTATTTTTCTTTTTTAAATCTAATCTGTTTTGGAAACACATCATTCGTCATTTAAGATTGTGTTTCTTAAGTGTTCATACATGATTTTGTAGCTCTTGACTTTTGCCTACCTTGAAGTGGGAAGAGTGTGTTTGTAGCAGTGCCAGTTAGGAGACTGGGAAAAGGGATCTGAAATGGCTTCTGAATGGCAGGGGTTTGCTTGCCTCCTTTACTAGCAGATCTTCAATTTTATAGTGCTTTCAAGGCTTTATGAAAATAAGGAAAAACAATTTTAAACATAGTGAGAATAACACAAATTAGCGTGTTTTGCTTCCCGGACAGGATATCCTTTTTGTATTGTTGATTTCAGGGTTACAGGAGTGGATATACCAGTTTTGTTTGCTTAGGTGAAATACCAGCTACTTCACTTGCTTTGTAGCTTTTCCATTTGAGATGCTTGGGCTTTGAAAAATGTGTGCTAATGTTAGACAAAATGAGGAGTTCCTACTCTCTCATTCTAAAGGACTTAGCGTGTCCCCCTAATGTATATTGTAGTAGTAAATGTAGGTGGGATTAGTGCCTGGAGATGAGACCAGGCTCTTCTCAGCATAGCCCACTACCTAACCTGGAATTAATTCCAAAAGGAGGAATCAATCGAAATTTAGGATTGTGAAGGAGGGCCAGAATCATTGGAGAGAATGAGGGAAACTGGAAAAAAAAAAATAATCAGAATTTATGCATTTTTACATCGTTTTTTTATTTATACACAATGTACAATTGTACAATTAACAGGAGAATCTGAAAAAACATGAATTTGAATTTGTTGTGAAAACAAGCTTTGCCAGGTATCCGTGCCCGTACTCTTCAGTCACTGCCAATAACACAGTTCTAAATTTACTAAAAGCAAAACCAGTCAGGCTTAGTTGCTAGCACTTGTGATTAACTTTTGTCACATCAAGAAAAAGACCAGGATACCCTAATGGATGTTCACTTGTGGCTGAAAGCAGATTCTAAATGCCAAAGTTTTACAGCCAGTGTGCTGTGCCTAGGAAGTCTAGTGGGCTATGCCTAGTAAGCATTTCACTGGTATACTGTTGAATTGCTGATTTTCTGAAACTTGACATAAAAAGCCTGCTTAAGGATTATGCCTATAATTCAGTTTGGTTGAAGATTCTGTTAAGATGGGAAAAAGAGGAATTCCAGGTAGCTGACATAATACAGTTAAGCATGAAAACCTCTGCTATTTATGGTTGTGTTTCTTTTAAAGAATTATTTTTTGTGTGTTCATCCAATTATTCTATTTTGCTGTTGGTTTTGAGTCCTGCCATTCTGATTCAATTTCTGAAGGTAATACCCCTGTTTCTGTCCTCACTTAAGTCAATCACTTATGCTTTTTTTGACTATGCTTTCTTTTCTGATTCATTTTCAAGCTTTTGGTTTGTATATCTTTGTTAAATCTTGAAGTTTTTATGTTGATAAAACTTTGGGGAAGTCTTATGATGCCACATGATACACATCTAAGGTGAATGGAGAAAAACGTCTTACAGATGCTTGTTAGATGTAGTTATCAATAACGTTGATAACTATCATTCAACCAATAGCTAAGTTTTTAAATTATTGCCATCCATCTTGGGAGACGATCATATAAAAGAGTTTTATATGGAAAAAAATAGTAAAATTGCCACATTCAGATATTTGAAGGGGGTGTGTGTATCTTATTGCTGATGTGTATTGCTTTCCTGAAATTAAATAGATTTTTTTTATCACTAGTTTGATAAACTTTCAAAATACTGCTTTGAACTCCAGTGAAACATTTAGAAAATAGTAGTAGGACCGTGTTGCAGTGGCTTGTCTGAGTCCAGTGACAGCTACTTAAGTGCTTTAAAAGAACATTTTCCAGGGCTTTAGTGAGTAAAATCTTGGTGATATCTTATGGAAAACTGTGGATCTTACATTAGGATGGAACTTTTAATTATTGAAATCATTCTAAGAATTATGATAAATGACAGTCTCGCTTTTGAAATCCAATAATAGTTGGAGAAATCCGGCCTAACTAGTTTGCCATTCTAGGCACTTCTAGTTGATAAACTGTCTTAGAATCTTAACTTGTTTCCAGGTGTGTATATTTGAGGCAACATAACCATCAAATTGCAGTTGCCATGATATAACAACTTCTCCAAACTTGTTCTCAATTTCTCTTTCTGAAAACAACCCTCTGATTATTGGGCAAATAACTTGGGCAGAAAAGCCAAGTCGGTAAAAATACCTGACTGGCTGTGTTGCTGTCCTCTGGCTTTTCTTTCCCAGTTTTTCAATATACAACTGAGTTGCAAAATGAGGGTTGTGCACTCCATCAAAAAGCACAGGTGGTTCTTTCTGATGGGAGGTACTGAATTTTGAAGGCCGACAGCTCCATCAGTTTCTTTCTGCTGTTACAGAATGAGACCAGCAGTTGTTTTGCTTGACAGCAGTAATGCTGGTGCTCTGCTCTGAACTGGATTGGGAAATCCTTGTGATAAAACTGATACATCAATGGAAACGTTTCTGTTTGGCACAAACAGCAGCAGGTGCTCTGTTTCCAAGTATAATATGCATATGCTGTACTCCCTAGCATCACTGAAGCGGTTTCCCTTTGAAGATATATCTATGTGCTATTTTGGCATGTCATTCCTGTTGCACGACCTTTAATAACTTCCTATACTCTTGTGAAAAGATTTTCAGAAAGATCTGACTTAAATCTATCTTTTGGTAGATACTCCCTTCGCCTATTTTTGTGGAGTCCTTGTATCGTTGTTATTAAAGGATTAATGGGTCTTCCACTTTAGTTTGAGCTTCTTCCGTTCACTTTCCATAAAGATGTGACAAAAGCAAGGAGAAATGGAAGCTTTTCTTACTGTATTGTCCTCTGGAAGAATAAATGACACTCTAATATGAAACTGAAATTTAAGGTGAGGTTTTTGAAGTGGAAATCCAGTGTAAACAATCCTTCCCAGTCATCTTTCTGACATCTGTCTTCACCACTGAAGCAAAACAGCCCACCCAGTTAAGATGGCTGTGCTCATGTCTGGAAAGGAGCGGAGTGGTTAAGAGCCTCATCTAATCACTTGAGGAATTTGTTGAATCACTTGGAGTCAAGCAGATATTCCCACTGGACCGAGTTGTCCGTGTACTTGAAAAGGGAACCTGCTGAAACACATTAGGATTGTCTTCAGTTTGAGCACTAGTAATTCTGCCTGCCTGTTGGAATGATGCTTATTTGTTTGAGATTTGTACAGAGGGTCAAGGGAGTTCAATATGCTTTACGCCTGTTAACAGGTACAAAGCTTCAGGTAGACCAAAGAGGTGGCAGAGATCTAGAAATAAAATTTTATGCTGAGTTAACAATATTATCAATGACGTGATATTTTGAAGTGCCAGAAGTCAAGCTCTGTCCATGAAGTTTTTAGCCAAGGTTTGTAAGCGGGCTGATACAGTGCATGCTACAGTCATCTCAACTGTGTAAGTAAGGTAAATTTTTAGTGTAAGTATGGTCTTGATGTCTTCGTGTAGGCTACAGAGAGTGGGCCTTTGATTAGCAATGAGGGAGGAGACATTTTTGGTGGTCATCAAGAGTAGAATCCTGGTAATTAAATTGTTTGAACTGTTGAGTGCTTTACAGAAACTTTAGTTCTTCAAGACGTATTTGTCTTTCTACTTACAAATTTGCTGCACATAAAACTTCACATATCAGTAGAAGCTGATGAGTTAAATTTGGTCTTTCTGCTTGCTGGATTTAAAGAGTGGCATCTGGGCAGAGTATCTTAAAGAACCACAGGCAGGGTGGATTAAATTACTTCTCTCTTTTTGCCTTTTTTTCCTTTGCCTTTTTTTCCTTAATTTTCTAAGAAGAAAATTAACTCTATCCCAGCTGAAACCAGGACACATGTTTCTAGAGTAGTGTAGGGGGTAGTATAACAAATACACTGTCAGTATTATTTGAAGTGGGAAAATAGGTGATATACCTCAACCTGCGCTATGTAGTCTGTTACCTATTTGGAGCGTGAGCTGACACAAAGCAATCCATGGCTGGATGAGCATAATATTATTTAATTTACCTACCTATCACAAGTTGCTAAAAACCGTTAGTTCCCTCCTCTGTCTCTGCCCACCACGGTGCTCCTAACTATCTGTACCTCACTTACTTGCCAGGTCTAAAGGTATGAGGTCTGACCACTCATCACCCAGCCTGTATCTGTTCCTTGGTGGAACTTGCTAATAAGTGTTTTTCTCTTACCTATTTTATTTAACAGATTTCCATGAATGAAGTATGTTTAGGACCTCTACCTTTTTAGGAAAATTAACTGAAATTTTTCTACTACTTTTGAAGTATTATTAAGGCTTACTCAATAAATTGTTTCTTTTTCCTTAGGAAACCAAACTTTGAAAGGTAATTTTAAAAGGATTTGATTGTTCAAAGATTCCTATGAGATCTTTTGTTCCTTGCAGAACGAAATGATTTGTTTGTATAAGCAATTGGTTTATGTTTTATAAAATGTGCTTTGTGTTTGATAACGTACATGTATGTGCTAGTTTATCTAGCAAATAGTATTTTAGAGAACAAGTAATATTTTAGAATCAACATATCAAAA
Organism: Theristicus caerulescens; assembly: GCA_020745775.1. NCBI lineage: Eukaryota > Metazoa > Chordata > Aves > Pelecaniformes > Threskiornithidae > Theristicus > Theristicus caerulescens. The sequence continues at coordinate 129,656,398 of CM036558.1, read as the reverse complement.
GGATTTATTTTTCAGTAAAATTTTGTGTATTGTTTTCCTTCTCAGAGACTAATGCTTCATTTGGGCATGGTGGTTCTTAGCTGCATGTGTGCTTAGCTTTCCTCCTGTATTAGATTACAGAACTGTACTGGACATGTCCAGAAATCTGTGATAGACAGGTGCAAATTGCAAGTTAGCACTAAATTACATCACTGATTGTGCCTAGTCAGTGATATGAAATGTTCCAGGCTACTGAAAATATATTCAGCTGAGATTTGCTGAAATTTAAAGGTAGGTTATATGAAGAAATTCGGAAATGCTAGTGGGAAATCAGCGTCATTTTCTGGCTGATGAGATGCATTGCTGCCTTTCGCATCAGGACAGGCACATTGCTGTGAGAAATGCTGTACAAATATTTCAAGGGAAGAATTATTTGCATGGTTTATGATCTTCCAAGGAAACACAGAACAAAAGCTAAGACAACATAAAAGTGCTGTACAGGGAGTTCTTCCTTGTAGTCTTTACAACAGCTACTATAATTGGACTCCATTTGGAGCTAGGTCTTTGCTCATTTCTGTAATAAAATATTAAGCTTTGGAAAAACTTTTCTGACAGTGTAAGGTTTCTCTTGTTTTAACATGAAAAATATTAAAACAATTAAGGGTAACTTCTGGGTTTGGAGTCAACACATCAGTCGTACAAATCATGCTGATGGAGATTACTAATCTCTCATCTGTCTTTGTGTGCATTCAATTTGCTCTGTAGATAGATGTTTATAAGCAATTTTGCCTTTCTTTCCCTTCCAAGTAATTGGTTTCTTTATCTCTTTTTCTTTCTTTTAGAATTCTTTTCAATATCCAACATGCGTTTTTCTGTCCTGTTTCCTAACATGGTTTGGTTTCCCATCTTTTGAATGTGTGCATTTGCAGGCTGTTCTGTGTCCCTGGTGTAGTGTTGTTCCTGCTACACAGAGGAAAAAGTGGGTGACTGCATTCACCTCCAGACTGGCTTTTAGCTGAAGTTCTCAAAGGGGTATGGTAACCCTTTGTGGCACTCAGGACTTCACTGTCCTCAGTGTGAATAAGAAGTGTGGTAGACACAGAAAGGTCATTGGATTTTTAATGTGCATGCACAGAAAAAAAATCTTATTTCTTTAAAGAACAGATACTGTGAACTGGCAAAATTGAAGTCTGATTGTGAAGGTGATCCTCTGATCATAGGTTTAAGAAATAACATTAATGAAGGCCCTAGGAAGTGGCAGAAGATGGTGAAAGTACAGTGAAGGCAAGGCGTGAAGCTGGGTGTTAGGTTGTGCCAAGCTTTGATGACTACATGATGCCAGTGTTGTGTAACTATGAGAACATTCCCCCGGTTTTTAGTGATTAGAGGACCAGTTCACCACACTTGTGGGACACTTCCTGGGTTATAACTGTTATCGCATTAGCTGAGTATGTATGGAACATACATATTTTGTGTAGGTAAGAAATAGAGCTGATATGGGAGTATCTCAATGTTGTGCATGGATGGCTTTATGACTCTTTTAGACTTTCATCGTTAAATGTGAAATACCACTTGCTTATTTTCTTTAAAATACCTTTATGTATTACATCCTGCTTCAATGGTACCTTGGTTTGCCTACAGAAAGTACTGGGTGGAATCAAAGTAGCATGTGGCAGCCAAGTCCTGCCCTTGCAGAATATAGGTTGAATTCCTAGGACTGCAGTAATGGTGTCATTTGAGTTCTTTCACTTCTTTTAAAACTACTTTTAGCTTTGAAAGATGGAAATACCCCATAGGTAAAAGTAAATAAACAAATAAACCAGGAACTGCAAGTATTTGTTTTAAGTATTACATTCTGGAAGGCTATGAGGAACATGGGTTTTTGTGCCTGCTTAATCTTGTTCTGTGTCTTTTTTTTTTATTGTGAGGAATGATCGAGGAACATCTGGAAAGAAATTTAGAGGGGGTATTTTTTCCACACTCTGGTGCTGTTTTTCATAATCTCTCCACAACCAGTTCCTGTCCTTCCTTTGTCCCCTCCTAAAACAAAATCAGAGTGTGTGTGTTTGTGTGTGTGTATATATATATTTGAAAGATGCATGTTCAAATTTCCAAAATTAATTTTGAGAGTTAAATTGGAAATGGACAATTGGTGCTTTATTTTCATTTCAATTTAAAAATTATTCAGTTCTCACTTGAATAAAATATACCTTTTTTTTTTTTTTTTTCAGAGACGTGGAGCAATTTCCTATGACAGCTCTGATCAGACTGCATTGTACATTCGTATGCTAGGTAAGCATACCAGTTTCTATATTGGAAAGTTTTAATGTTTGATTGATTTAAAATAATTTTTTTTTTTTTTTTACATTTGAGTGTGGAATTCTTAAACTTATCATTCCCTTTCTCCTGGATAACGTTCTGGTTAGATTCTTTAGAAGAGTTTGGGTTCTTTTGTGTTGACTTGGGTTTTTTGGTTGTTTGCCTTTTTTCTTTTTTTTTTTTTTTTTTTTAACTGAGTTAACCAATGTGTCAGATGTTTTACTCCCTATATTTAAAAAAAAAAAAAAAAGTTCTTATAATTAACCTAATGTGTTTGGTAGTAGCTAAGTTTTCCAAGTGACTCATGATTGATCTTTATTTCTGGAATTTATTGCCTCTGCATGGTATCTTTCTGGTTAAAACTGTAGCTTAAAGAACATTTGTGTGAGAGTTACCACACGCTTTTAAAAACTTCAGTACTGAGGCTATGAAATGCTCAAGGTGTTCTTAAAATAATTATATGATTTTAAGCAATACTTCTCTTATTAATCCTAGAAGATGACTTGAGAAGGGAAAGGATGCATGACAGGGCCAGTAGTTTAGTCAACTTAACTGAAGAATGTTTCCAGAGTAGCAACTAGATAAAGGGTAAAGCTGAATTAAAATGAAAGAACAGTATTGGGAGGGGCAAGCATCTGGGGAAGACCTTCTGTGATAGCGCACGGAAGGAGATGAGGTCAGCTGTTGAGAGGAGAAAGATGCAAACCTCTTGCAGATCTGGCTGCCGGATTCAGTACTTCCCGCACCTCTTCTGGAGGCTGCTGGTGGTGCAGATGGCATGGGGACTGTGTAGATACTCTGTTTCACTGCAAAATTATGCCACTTAATTTAAGCCATCTTGAGCTATGATTTTTGTGTTGAAATGGACTATGAATGCTCGCATGATGTCTTGCATGGCTCAGTGAATATCAACAGCTAGTGATGATAAATTCTTAACTGGCTCCAACGCAGTCAGCCAGAACGTGTCTTTTTATGCCCTGAGTCTTTTCAATGTAGTTGTATATTGTAGGTTTTAAAGTCACCAGAAATTCATAACTGCATTGTCTATGAATTTAAAGCTGTAAGCTATATGCATGTGTACGCATGTGCATATATATGTGAATTTATAGTCATAACCTACGTACATGGGCATATGCATACGTATGTATATATAAATCCAATTTTGATTTAGCATCTTCGCATTTTTGTTTTTCAATTATTTTGATGCTGTAAGTTTGTGAAGTTTCTAATACTATAGCACTGACTATCTACTGAAGGATTTTTGATAAAAGAATGTAATTACTTTGGAGATTTGTTAAGGGGAGGAGGACAGAAGATGCTGGCTTCTAAATGTTTATTGAAAAAGCTGCTGGGTTTTTTGTTGTTGTTGAAAATACGTTTATTTCATTTCCAAAAGTTAAAATAACTTTTTCATTTTTAATCATCCTTTTTGCAGGATGAACACTAGAATTTTTCAAAATGTGATTTTTCTGCTCTAGTCATAAGAATAAGAAAGTAAATTCAGGCCTGAGGTAGTTTTGTTTCCTTTATTTTGTGATACTTTTTTTTTTAACTAAATTTAGTTTGGGCTGTAATTAGACAATATAAAATAATTCTTAATTTCTGGGGAGAATAATCTGATTTATTTTGCTACTTTGGAAGGTTAACTGTACTATGAAGTAGTAGGCCCATCATTTCTGCTGAAGGGTTTGTGATAATGCTCAAGTAAATCTAGAGGAAAGCAAAGCATGTTCTTGGTATACACACCTGAGCTGAGGGAAAAATCTCCTTTTCTTTTGAAATCTTTCTTTGACTATTCTCATAGGCAGAACTGGAATATATTCAGAACTTGATGTTAAGTAAATTTTCACTTGTTCTCTCATTGGAATTAATTATTAGACTATGTGATGGGTGCTTGTTATGAATAGCATAAATTTTGCTGGCATTTGTTGCTGTTCAGTGATGCTAGCTATTCAGAGGCAGTGAGTCTTTTAAAGGGTTGACCTCTTCTAACTTCGGCTGGGGGGAGGAGTGTACCAACAAGCAAACAAAAAATTGCTTTTTGGATGTTTGAACCAGTACATTGAATTTATATTACTTTCTTACTTGTTGGTGATCATTTTGTTTTCCCAAATGTTATGGACACTATACTGTACAAGTTAGCAACTATTTACAGATTTATTACTGTTGTATTCGTAAATGCATTGTAAAAAAGACCAGCCTGAAAGCTGAACAGTTGGACGCATCAGTATGTAGAAACATTTATATTGGAGTAGATTCAAGAATGAATATATTCAATTAGAGTTTTTTTCAAGAAATGTGAATTATTGCATTTCCCATCCTGTATTGTGAGGGCTTTGTTTTTGGTTTTTTATCTATCTTAGTACACTTTAGCTAAGTAAACTATAAGGAATCCTCAGCTGTAACTTAATGGCAAGTTAGGCACAGTCATGAGACGTTTTGCCTTTTACTTGGTTGGTTATTATTCCAAACAGACTGTATCTACTAATAAAATGTACCTCGATAAGGTGTTTATTTTAGCAGACCAAAAATATAAAGCTAAGGGTATCTAGGACACCTCCCTCTGCCTCCGTTTAGTTGTGCTGGCTGTAGAGTTGCTTCCCTTAATGTTTTCAGGCCATTCCGATGGGAATCCAATGGAGATTCATTTGCACCAAGTAAATAGAAATTCCTGTGGTATGGCAGTGTTTCCAGGTTCAATTTAAAAGATCAAATTTTAGGGGCAGACAGAATAAACAACGAAGTCTTAACTGTCTTCATCAGTGCCGATATAAACAAACAGCGTTGACTCTAATGACTCATCTGTCATACCCCATTCCCAAAATATACACTAAGCCACTCCCGAGTGGCTTATTTACTATTTTAAAATATAGATACAGATGCAGCATTGTAGAATTTTTCTTTTAAGACCTTGAAAGGGCTAATATATCTGCATCATCTCAGTCAGCTACTTCTGTCAGCAGCTATGAGGAATTCTCAAAATTTATTGTAAGTGCTTCTGTGTAATCTTGATACTTTCTTGATTTTTCTCTTTGCTTTTCTGGTTTCTTTTTCTTGTTGTTTTATATTGCCTGAAGGTTTTGCTACTGTGCATGGGGTAGAAAGAGTGGGGCACTGATTGCTTGTATTGGTGAGCATGTACCTCTCAACTAAAATGGGAGCATTTTACCCTCCTTTAGAGGTCTTGATCACTTCAAATAGGAAACAGTGGAGGCAAGCTACTCTGTAATGCAGGTGCACGCTGTTCTCCGATAGCAGTTGTTATGTTGTATTCCTTTTGCTTTAATTCTGGCATATTTGGCTGACCTGTCATCTGTTTCTCCAACAAATTTAATAGGAACTTTAATCTGTGAAGCTAGTAATTCTTTCTGGAAATCCTGCTCTTCACAACTTCATGGCTTTGACTTGGGTGGTTTACCTTGAGGTGGCTGTCGTAATTTCTGCTCCCAGCTGTCCTCCGTGATCTGAGATTTCTGCCCCTGCTCCAGAAGGCCTCAGCTCTCCAAGCAGCTGCTGCATTGTTACTGTGCCACACTGGAGTATTAGGGTAGCACGGAGTATGTGCTGTGTAACCCTAACACGCAGGGATGTCAGCTATGGCATTTCAGCTGCCTCGTAAGTATCAGAGCTGTCCTTGCAGTGTGAGCAGGAATCTGAGAGGGGTAGGAACTAAATGATCTGTCTCAAGGTAAGTTTTGTTACAGCCCTGAGTCCTTTTCAGTTGTAGCTGCAAACCTCCCTCTTACATTCCTTCTTCCACTGTTTATTGAATTTCTGCCTGTATGGCCTTTGTCTTAAAACTGCCAGCAATCCAATGAAGTGGGTGCATTTGGGATCTATTGATCTTTGCAGGTCAGATTAACTGAACAGTGAATGCATAATGATGGTCCAGTATTTCTGGATGTTTTGGGACTAAATATACATATGCAGTAGAGATTAGTTTCACTGTGCTAATAGCACATCATTTCATAATGTGCTAATGTGCAGCCAGTTTCATGCTACTCGGTTTTGTGCTTTTATATACATAGAAACTTCAGATGGATGTATGGTGTCTTCAAATTGCACTCGTACCATTTTTTTCCAAGCACATTGATTGTCTGAAATCTTGAAAAATGCAGTAGTTCTGTACAATGATAATGGAGACAGCTCTTCTGCCTTTGTTGTGACCCAGTAGGAATTTCTACTTTGTTTACTGTGATAAATTCCAGTCCTGTAGAAGTGATATCTTTTTTCCAGAATAAATCAAAATGTATTCTAAAAAAATTCATCCATTGTTGAGATCTTGATTCTTAACAAAATACCCTCTGCTTCTGCTATGATCAAGGAGACAGAATTTTGTTTAACAGCTATTTAATGAAAATATTTTGCTTTCCTTGCTGGGAATTTCTCATTTCACATGTATGCAAGTAAATACCCTCATTTTATCATATTACATTTGCCTTTTTAATAGTTTGCCATGTGCATTTTTGGTATATAATTTCTTCTTTTGGCTAACTATTCCTGTAAATAGTCGTTTTGATAATTCCTGTTAAAAGCAATGTAGTTAGTTGCACATCTGCATTTCACTTGTAAACAGTTTTTCTTGTTTTCCTACTCAAAATCCACAACACTGTGGGAATTTCGGGGGTAACAGGGATACTGTTATTCTATCTATCCTGTTAGACTAGGTACTAGTAAATAAAAAAGAACAAAGCAGAGAGGAATTTTCTGGATATCATTTATGAGATGAACCTGCTTGTTTTGTTGTTTGCAGAATTCCATGTTATTCTTCAGGTATTTTTCTGTGAACTTTTCCTATTCTTGACACTTTGAACAAGTAAATTGTTCACCAAAACCAAGTTGTACACTCACTGAAACTACTTGCTAATTCAGATTATGGTTGGTAAATTTTGAAAGTTAAGACTGCATTGAAAACTAAATATAATTCACAAAAGTTGTATCACTTTTTCTGTAAAAAAAAAAATAGCTCAACTAAAAAACCTCTTTTCTTTTAATTCAGCTGGTGAACTCATTCACACAGCTGTAGCTATGACTGATTTCCCAGATAAATGTGAGTGAAAGGTAAAGAAAGTTGCATTTTCTTCCGTGTAAACTGATATTTTCATACACAGCTACTAATGCATTTGCCTCTTCTTCTTTTCCAAAATTTCCTCCCTTTTTCCTTTTTATTTTTTTTTTTTTGGTAAATAAAATTCACCAGTTGCTTGTGCCTAACAGAAGAGTTCTACAATTTGCTGCCTCTGTATTGCCTGGAACAAGTCAAGCCTCTTGCACTCTGCTCAGATGAATGCTTGAAACCTTTAACTAATATATTGTCAGTGGTCTGAAAAATAATATTTACCAGTAGTAATTGGGTTACTTTCCCTTGCAACTCTGTTAAAGTTTTCAGTTTCAAAAAAAACCCAAAAGGAGTAATAACTGAAAACCACATGTATTTGGTATGTCTTTACTGATATGTAAACTTTAGGCTCATTTTTTGCAGAGTCCTGGGCCTACTTATCTTTTTGTGGTCCTTCCAGCATAACATTCATGTGAAGTGTATGAAACTAGATATGTCAGTATTTATAGATATGTATCTCTAGAAAGATACCTGTTAAGTATTAAAAGTATATTACTGAAGTTTTAGTCAGTATCTTTCGGTATTTTCTGACAAGTTGCCTGCTTCAGCATTACAAATTAGCAGGTTGGAGAAGAAAAGGGAAAAAACACTCTCAAGATGTTATCAGTTGCTGGAAATTAAATAGCTATATTTTTCTTTTGTTCTTATAAAATCAGTCTTAGTGCCTTGTGTTGAATACTTAGTTTCGATTCATATGAAAATTGCTGTGTTTGAGGAGAGGAGAATACTACACTTGAAGGATATTCATGATTAGAAACCAGAACATTTTCACATCTTAAATTTCACTTTTTTGTTATATTTGAGGAGGGAAACACCATTGCATTTGATCCTCAAAGGTTTGCCCAAATTTGTAATTGCTAAAGGATTTTAAGTGAAAGCTTTTAATCCAGGTGAACTACTTACATTAATGCATACAAATACCTAATGAAAGAATACTGATCAGCTTTCAGTTGGTAAAATGCATAAGTAGAAATCAACTAGCATGCTAAAAGATTCAGGTTAAAGCTAATTGCAGTGCAAAATAGTTTGATAAAATTTTAATACTGAGTTTTGGTATTTTAATAGGCTCTTGTGTAATATTCAAACAGCTGAGCACAAGTAAGTAAATGCTAGTGGGAAAATATTCTATTATATAATATAAACCGTATTGTAACTAGCTTATTTGCTAAAAGCTACCATTTCTAGAAGCTGAATCTTTTTTGTATTATACAAAATGTTATCGTTTTATGTGTGTAACTGAGGAACAAATCAACTTTTAATGTTCTTGTTTCCTGTCATATTGAGGTGCATTTTTACCATACTGGTGTAGCAAGCTGTTCCTAATTTCATCTGAATGCTTATCACATGCTTCTGGCAACATATGCTTAGGCAGGAGAGATTTTGACAAGAAAGCATGCAATTGCATGTTTAACAAGTCTTCAAACTTTGTTTTGAATTTCACCTTTAAAACAAAAAGCATTGAAGTAGGCCTATTGTTTGAATAACCCTCCTCCATTAAGTACATGAATCTTTACCCCTCCAGGCTATGTTCATTTGCATTTTATCTCTGCCACTCTTCCACACTTTTATTTCACTCTCGACCCTGTTTCTAGGAGATGTGCGAGTAAGAAGTCGGGCAGGATTTGAAACAGAGAGAAGAGGTTCTCATCCATACATTGATTTCCGTATTTTTCACTGTAAGTATTTAAAAGCAGATAAATGATAAATAAACAAAGGCTTCCATTAATTTTAACTACTGAGCCTCTAAAAATAAAGTTAGCTTATATAGCAAAGCCATTTTTTATACTTCTTAGGAAAATCTTTCATGCTACTTCATTACCAAAAATAGAGGAGGAAAATCTTCACTGCTAAATTTTTGTTTTTAAAAATATAGTTTAAACTCATTGAATTTAGACCCGAATCCCTATGGAAATGAAGACTATCTTATATACAGCTACTGATGTGTGTGCTGATTTCTTGGCAGACAAAATCAGTTGAGAAGAATACTCTTCTGCTTTTATAAAGCAGCAGAAGGGCCTGGTCCAGGATGATGTTTGAAGAGAATTACAGTAGATGTCAATATTCTTGACCTCATCATAATCAATTAACATTACATTTACTCAAACATGTAGCTAGGACTTAAATTTTTTTTGGCCGTAGACAAATCTTTATTTAAGTTTATTTAAGTGTTCTAAGAAAACAGCAGACAATTTTTTTGATTATGTATTTTAGGAAACATTTTTTCTCAGAAGTGTTACAAGAAGAATATTTTCAGATAATTTCACTTTTTTTCTTTACATCTATATCGTTACAACTAAATATGTCAGTAGTTAGTGTAATATAAAAGCTTCAATAACCAAACCAATAAGCAGCAAAAGTGCAGGGGATTTAAGTCTTAATTAAAGTATGCCAATAATATTAATGTATTAAGTGTCATAAAGTATCTATACCAACATTGTATCAGCACAATTCCAAGTATTCTGAATGCAATGGAGAGATTGAGAAAAACTTATTTCATGGTAACAAGTGTGGTTGTTGTAATTACCTTATTAATAAAAATGAGTGGCAGAAACTGGTCTAATTAATATTCTGATCTTAACTGAAGTTACTCCTTCCAAAAGTCGATCACTACTTAAATTTAAAACTCTTAAACTCTTAGTTTCATTCAAAAGTTAGTATCATAAAATAGGTGAGAAAACAAAGTTTGAAGAGTATGCTGTGTTGATTTTTTTTCAATAACGAGGATAAGAATTCTGTCTCAATTCCTGATAATTCTATTGAGTATAATAAAAATTCTCTGTAGAAATAGCATGCGACTTACGAATTGTGTAACTATGTCTTTTTGTCTATATATATATAATGTGTGGCATTTCATGCTGATATGGGAAAATACTAACAGAAGTATTAAAAGAACTACCTGTTAAAAGGCAGTCACGTATGATGCTATGGCTTTTGTCAAATTAACTGTATTTTCTGTGGTACTCATCATACTGTTTCTTTCCATCCTGATGAGTGTGCATCAGGCAGATAAATCATGACTAATCAGGAAAAGGATTTTCACACCCTTTCTTCTTGCCCCTACATGTTCAGGCACAGGTACCAACTTTTAGCAGCATCAACTGTGGTGTCTGATGACAGCAAAGAACGTTGCTAGGAGGCCCAAAAAATTCTTTGGCTATAACGTCCCTCTTGAGTCAGCTGCTGTGGCAGTTTTCAGAGTTGCCATATTATAGTCAGATTTTTTTTGCGCTTCAGGATTGTGGCCTGTTGCAGCATTGCTCCTTGACTTCAGACTCCTGCTACATTGTGGAGTTTCTTTCAAAGTCAGTAAGGAATTCAGCCCCATCTTTCACCATGTCCCTATATTATCTATTAATTTACAGAGATTTTATTTTTTTAATCAGTAAAATGTTTTCTTTTTCTCTGCAAGACTTATTGAGTCCTGATCAGTGTTTCCTTAATTGTTTTAAGGAAAAGAGTTTTAGTATTGTACTATCAGACTGTGGCTAGAGAGAAGTTGTGGCAATCAGATTTGATCTCATTTTTAGAATATTTCCCCACCCTGCTCTGGTAACTCCAGAAGGATTTTGCCACATAGACCTACATGGCTGAAAAATGTTCACCCATATGAGCAATAGGCAGCATGTGAGAGGAGCCAGCCGGCTGCTCTTTGCTTGGGGCAAAAACCGGACTGAAAAGGGTCTCTTCTGCAGCTAAAGCAGACCAAACCATCTGAATGTTGGCTTTTTCCCCACCCCCACCTCAGCTGCATACCAAACATCAGTAATGCATGGATATGCTTCCTTCATGGTGTTTGTAAACTTTCACTGTAACTTTCTTCTGCTATTGACTAACTTTACTTTGTGGTTCTAAATAATTTCCAATGATCGTTGCTTACCTGTTTTGCAGATGACTTGTATACTGGCTATCATTCACAGTGTTAAAGCGTTATTGCCATTTTGTGTTTGCTTAGCTAACTTTTGTTGTTTAGCGTTATTTTCTTTTTCTGTCAATGATGTTTTGTGAAGAAGTTGAATGTCTTTCAGGAAGTCCAACTAATAATCTGCTGACCAGTTCTCTTTTTCCAATAGTTTATTAATAGGCTCTTGACCCAATATTTTATTGGTAGGTTTGAAGAGTACTGAATTCTAGATGCATTACTCTATTTTCAGGAAGCTACTGGTTATTTGTTGTTTCATTTTTGTTTTTTTTTATAAACAATCATTTGTGTTTCATAACATTTTTTTTACTTGCAACTTCAACTAGCGTTACCAAAGTAAAGTTTGTTAGCATTTAGTTTTTAAGACCACTTGTTTCTTCTTAAGGATTATAAGCTCAGTGTCTGCATCTTCATCCCAGAGTCCTGTAGTTGGCACATGAATATTCAAGTTTCTAAATCGGTTAGAAGTATTCTCAATGGTAACTTCTCTCTAGGAAATTCGATTTTAAAATAATTGTTGGAAAAATGTCTTTATTGTTGTTGCTAGAGATTGTGGTGTATGGGAGTCATATCTGAGGATTATTAAATGCAGGATTTGACTGATGATCAAACTAAGTTTGGGTGGTAGTTTTCCTTCTATATTATCTGTTATTCCAGAAGTCACATTTTTATAGCTAATCGCAGGAACTAGCCAGGAGAAATAGCTCAATAAACAAATTTTTGTTTCAACAAGACTGCTTCCCAATGAATGGGGAAAGTCAGGATTGTATTTGTTGTGTTGGTTGGTAACTGGTTAACATTGGGACATCAATGAGTAGTTTCTCTGTTACTGTGGTCTGTTGATTATGTCTGTGGGGGACCATGGGCTCAAGTTAGCAGCTAAAAGCCACCATTTCTGGAGAGAAGAGAGCAGCTACATAACCTTCTTCCTCAGAAGTAAATTTTTACCTTAAATATAATGATCTGGTTTTGTTCAGTGGATGTACGTATTTCACAGTTGCACAGTAAATTGCATACACTTTAATATTTTGAGTTGAATATAGAGCACTGGATCTACTTTTCACTCCTCAAGTAACAAGGAGGGAGTTTGGTAGTTTACTGTCTGACAACCCAGCATGTACTGTTTGATTTTCATGGAAGTTACTGAAAACATGATTGCAGTGGTTATAGCCACTCTTGCTCTCTGCTGGTTTACACTTAAGGTGATTACTTTTAATTTTTTTTGCGTTACTCAAGACGTCATAAATAGTAGTTCAGTCTGTAATCTTGACAGAATATGTTGACAAAAGCTAATGCAAAATAAAATCTTCAGTAGAAGAATTGGTAAATGACAGTATAAAAATATTCCCTTTTTCAGAAATAGCAAAGCAGCAATAAAATGTTAGGTTTTGTTTTCTTGCTATTGAGAGGTTGTCAGTAATGTGTATTGTTTTTTGTACGCATGTGTCTGTGTGTGTATATGTATATACACACTTACACTTAAGAAACTTTGATCACGTTTGTGAGGATTTTCTACCATGCACAAACAAAAAAATATATAATGCGCCTCAATCACTCACTGTTTCACCTGGAAAAAAAACCCAAAACAATCAGCGAATGTGCTCAGTGATGTTGACAGTATGTTATACTGAAGAAGTGAAGCCAAAATGAATAAAGTGAAACTAAAGTGAATAATTAAGATAACAGCAAAAATATTGGGAAGTGTCTTATGCAGATAAACTTAAGTCAATGCTTTCAAACTTGCTTTTTAGGAAAGGGTTGTTGGATATAGTCTTGGAAGAACCATATAAAAACCGAATACTTCGGTTTTGTGGAGAGGAAACATTTTTTTTCTTCTTCCTTTTCCTGTTGTATCTGCACCAGAATAGAGAAGATCTTGTTAAAAGATTTTCAGAATTCTCTCGTGCCACTCCAGTCTGAGCATGGTTCTATGGGGAGATGGTGATGTTGTCAGCACGTGTGGCTCTATTATGTGTTTTATAGATAACCAAATATGTCACATCTGTGAGTTAAAGTATCTTAGAAAGAAGAAAGGGTTTTTTGAGTTAATCAGCATGTTCTTGTAAACATTTAGGAATGACTCAATTTTGAATCAAACTGATGCTTGCATACAGTACAGTGCTTCACATAGAGAAAACGACGTGGTGGGAACTTAAGACTTCATTGAGACTTAGATGGTTCTTCTCCTTAGTTGTATATGGAGCCTTTTTAGTGGGGAAAGGAAAGAATGGAAGAGTTTAGGTGACTTTTATAGGTGATGGATAAATCTAATTCTTTTTCTTAAGAGTGCAAACACATGAAGAAATTACAGAGTTTATCTTTGGTATACAACTTTCGGACTGTTACTTGGAAATTGCAGTTCATGGAACATTTTATATACTACTTTGAGATCTGGCAAAGATGTCAGTATCTACTGTTTGCAATGTTGTTTTGAACTTTTCAGTTTTTCTCTCACAAATCATTGGAAAAGGTTTACATTGGACAGTGAATTTAGGCTTCCCGTGGGTGAGAGGCCAGCAGTCAAAGAAGAGTTCAAATCCAAACTGATTGCCTTAATCACTTTGGGAAATCTTTGTGTAACAGCACCTGATCATGCTTTTGGCAATACCATCTAGAGGTTGAGATCGAATGAGCATAGTCTAGATGAAGCTGAATGCCCTTTTTTGTTTCAAGAAAACAGGGGAATTACCTAGGTGAATCTGGTTGAGAGTAATTATCTTGTCTTGTTCAACAGTCTACTGTGAAGAAGGGCGAGTTTCACAATGAATAAAGTCATGCAAGAAGATTTCTGTGTGGTCATAGGTTGAATGAAGTATTTGTTTCCCTGTGAAAATACCAGCACCGAGGAGTGAGAAGCTTGTACTCAAGAGATTTCTCTAAAAGCTGCCTTTCTGTGAAGGATGTATTCTGAAATTGCCATCTAATTATTCACAATCCAGATTATTTAAATAAATTGTTTTCCTCAATGTGAGAGAAATTTTGATTTCTGTTTAGTGTGGAGAATGCAGTCACACAAGGGGAAGTCACAGAAAATGTCCTAAAGACAGCTTTGGCCAAAAGAAAACAGAGAAGATGAAGTGAAAAGTGAGCTTGAAGTGAGCTTGGTTAAGGAAAATTTCAGGGTAAAAGCTTCCAATTGAGAAGACAGGACAGATTTTTTTTCTTTTTTTTTTTCTTTTGCTATCCTAGACGGTTATTTTACCTACAATTTCTTCTTTACAAGTTTCTGTAAAACAGCATGTGCGCTCTGGACTCTTGCACTGGTACAGCTCACTCAGTGTTTTATTGCTGAGGTAAGTTTGACCTTAGAAGAAGACACAGCCACATTCTAGGGTTTTTTTTATTTTCTTTTGAATGTCTCCAATGTGTTCCTTCTCCAGGTAGCTTATTTTGAAAGGCTTTTTTTTTTTAATGCTAGACAATTTGTCATAAAGTATGTGAGAATTCTTTTGTTTTCATCTCTGCTCCCAGTTTGACTTTTATATTGACAGTCCTACAGACTTTTAAGGGATATTCTTTTTCTGTCAACCACCATGTGTTACTTTTGAATTCTTCTTTCACTTCTGGCAGTGAAAAATAGCCAAAAAGGATTACTTGATGGTTCTGTCATTCCATTGCCGTAGAAGTGAAGATTTCTAGAACACCAAAGAATGGTGTTTTCTTGGAAGACATCAAGAAAAGGATTTGGTGATGGTCTGGAATATATTATCCTTCTTTTGGGAAAAGAGTTTAACCATTACATGTCGTGTACTGGTTCTTCAAGAGCATGAGTACCTTGATTAACACAGAATAACCCATTTTTGTAAGGCATATATGTGTATTCTGATGATATTCCTCTAAATATTTTGATTCAGTGAGGTTTCTTAGTTCACACTATGCTGTTGTGAGCTACAGATTTGCCTTACCCAGTGGATGGATTCAGGTAAAAAAAAAAAAAAGTACACAACTGCAGGGTTGCTGGGGTTATGATTCAATCAATTGGTAGGGAAAGAATATGCCTTGTGTATACCGCTTCCTAGTCCTAAGATAATTGCAAAATGTTATGCAGTCCAGCACAGGAATGGCATTGTTCAATTTACTTGATTTTGTATCCTTCCTGAGGTGTTTACAGAAATATTAAGAGGAGCCAAAACTCGAGAGCTATGTGAGTAGAGTCCTTTAGATACCTTTTCACAGTGCTTTCTTTATACTTGTGCTACTGTGTATGCTTTTGCTTTCTTTATACTTTTGCTGGTTTACAGTGCCATTGGAGAATTGGCATTTAATTCATACTGAAGTAGTCTAATCCCTGCACTTTGAGTAATTTCTCTCAAATTAGCTCTGCTTTGAGCGGAGAATTGGACCTCAGAAGTCTCTTCTGTGCCTTCCAACCTAAATTATTCTACTGTTCTGTGGCTCTATAATTTGCTAAGGCAGTATTTCATTCTGTAAGCTCCTTCAGGAAAGGAGTCATCTTTTGTGGTGGTGATGCCTAGCAGTTGGCCTCCATCAGGGAGGATCTGTTGAAAAGTACTAGAGTTTTTATTAGAGTTGTGGTACTACTAGAGTTTCTTGAAACGTAACAAATTTTTCTGATTCCACTCAGAAGATGCTTGCAAAGCCATGTTTATTTAACTAATCCTTAATCCACAGCATATTTTCTGGTGATCATTCTTCTTTGGTAAAAAATGTATGAATGTGTGTATAAATATGTATATATGATACATTAAAAACAAAACAGTGGCTTACTTTTTTCTTTTAAGCAGAAGAGGGGGTATAGTGCCTTACAATGATGCTAAGCAGGGCTTCAGAGTGGCTCTAAGGAAGACAGGAAGTATAATAAGGTAATTTAGACACCAGTACTCTTTATACGTAACTTTAAAATCCTTGCTGAAATTATATCTTCCAAACGAAATCATATTTATATATAAGACTTTAGTACTGAATGTCTTAAAAGTACTTTAGAATGCAAATAATGAGTGGAAAACTTAAAGAAGAGCTAAATAACATGACTTAAAATATTCTTTTAAATGTGTATGGAGCTAATATAATGCATTTCTTAATGGTTTGATGGGAATAGATGTGAAATTGGAATGCTTATGGGTCCCTCTAGTGGTGTGAAATGCTAAATAATACTTTCAAATTATTCATAAATAGAAAATTATTTGTATCCTGGAAGGCTTTAGAAATATGGTTAAATTGAATATTTTTCAAACATATATATTTACAGGTAGTGGAAGCTTTCAGGTATTATGCCAGGTTTGGTGATAGTATCTGCTGTGTAAAAATGATAACAGTGTAGTTGGGTTTAACATGGAAAAATTGTGAG
Organism: Theristicus caerulescens; assembly: GCA_020745775.1. Classification (NCBI taxonomy): domain Eukaryota; kingdom Metazoa; phylum Chordata; class Aves; order Pelecaniformes; family Threskiornithidae; genus Theristicus; species Theristicus caerulescens. The sequence continues at coordinate 129,639,754 of CM036558.1, read as the reverse complement.
AGATTACTTCTATGAAAAGAAGAGATTTCCTTGTATTTTTTAGGAAAAAACCTCCTCTGGTGGACCTACGTACTTCAAACTTCAGGTTTCACATTCAAACATGAGAAAGATCCATCCTCTCAAATATTTTTTTAAATTCCTTTTTCTGTTAGTGGCAGTGACACCAGAGATCCTCAGTTAAGCTCTTTCTATTGGTAATAGCAAAATTCAATTATTTTTATAATGGATAATTTCCTATTTACCTTTTGAGCTGTAGCAGGGAAGGAATGGAGGTATAGTTCTTATGCTGGATAGCCTTGTTTCGAGCAGGACCCCATCAGAGGCTGTGAGTCTTTATCTTTGCATTAAAAGAAAGTTAAAGCATTTGGCTAGGATTTAAGATTTCTATTAATAAAAAAATTAAACCAAACCATAATTAAGTTGTCATTTTTCCTTTTGTTGTCTGTCCTTACTATACGAAAGATGCACAAATTCTGAGAATAAATATGTCAGTGTATTGTGGTTTTGTAAGCGATTGTCACTTGTCTTTCTCTACTTATTTTATATTTTTATTTCAGCATGATAAAAATAAATATTTAATATCCCTGTGAAATGTGATGATTTTTTTTAGGTTTTCATGAAGTACAACACACTTAAAAGATGGGGAGTGGGAAGAGATTAAAATAAGTGTCTTGGAATACAGATGAAATCTGTTGCATGAAGATGACTTGCATTATTTTCTTGCTGTATACATCTATCATAAGCAAAATAACTGATGTTAGTAAAGGGAATTATTCCTTTTTTCTTTATTTTAGAGAAAGGCATTTTTTATTATACCAGCATCTCACTTAAGATGCTTAGAAACAAAAATATAATCACTTTAACAAAAATGTAACTTGGAAGTAATAACTACTTTGGCTGATATTCTAACTTTAAGTAGGGCATGAAGAGTTAAGAAGGGAAGAAGAATGTGGCGGGAGAGCTGCTGTTGACTAGGCACAAAGGCCTACAGTTTCAGTCTTTGGTTCCTTGCATTGAAGGCACTTCTGAATGCAGTAGCTTCCTTCTTAACATGCCCAACATCCTGACTTTGCTTTCATTCTGTTTCAGTTCTCGAGACTGTAAATGTCATATACATTTATTTATTTTCTCATTCTAATTTGTCCTTAAACTGTCCTTATCTCTTAAGAGCAAATGGCCACTATTGGGTATTAGACATTTAGCACACTGCAAGCTCCAAATGAAATGAAGGACATTTGGGCTGGGAGGAGCCATGTTTTTGCAGCATGCTTTTTCTTGAGCAAATGTAATGCACTCTTCACCTTCTTCCCATTATAAATACATTATTGAACCTTTCTTTGGTAGGGTCTCTGAAATTAGCATCTTGTTTCATGACTCATGATAGAATAGGGTAGGCTGATGTTCTCTTATTAATCACGCATATAAAGGGAATGAGTTTTCCACTTGTGCCAGGAAGGAAATACCAAGTTTCCATTGCACAACTTTATCATTCAGATTACCAGTCCTTCCCATGAGCTTGTCTTTGCTGGTCTGCCAGAACCACAAAGCGGTTGATTTTCGTATCCTTCATAATAATTTGTCTGTGAGGAAAAGGAAGCTGCAAGCATGGATGCTATCAGTGTTCCTGTGGCTGAAGAACCTATCTTTTTTTTTTTTTTTTAACACCCATCCCCCTGCCTTCCTTGAAAGCTAGCTATTTTCTTTTTCAGCCTCCCTTTTAAATTAATTACCTGTCAAACCTCCACATCTGACTCACCTATTCTGAATTGTGCCATAGCAAATGTTTAGCTATTAAAGAGAGAGCAATTTACTTTTTGGGTTGGTTCAGTCCCCCTGAATTAGGTGTTCTGGAACTGCTAGAGGGCTGGCAGGGCTCAAAATCTCTTTTCTCATTTGGAAGTTATTCTGATTATTGCAGATCTAAATGATAGGACGTTTGGTCAAGCTGTTATTACCTAACTTGGGCTATACATGTGGAATAAATAGTAGTTCAAAGGGAAGTGCAAAGCCCTGCCCCCGGGGAGGAACACCTCCAGACACCAGCACAGGCTGGGGACTGACCAGCTGGAAAGCAGCTTGGCAGAAAAGGACCTGGGGGTCCTGGTGGACAGCAGGTTGAACATGAACCAGCCATGTGCCCTTACAGCAAAGAAGGTTAATGGTCTCCTGGGCTGCATTAGAAGGAGCATTGCCAGCAGATGGAGGGAGGTGATCCTGCCTCTTTATTCAGCACTGGTGAGGCCACACCTGGAGTGCTGTGTCCAGGTCTGGGCTCCCCAGTACACAAGAGAGATGGACATGCTGGAGAGAGTCCAACAAAGGGTCAGGAAGATGATTAAGGGGCTGATGAGGAAAGGCTGAGAGAGCTGGGACTGTTCAGCCTGGAAGATGAGAAGGCTCAGGGGGGAATCTTATCAATGTACATAAATACCTGAAGGGAGGGTGCAGAGGACAGAACCGGACTTTACTAGTGGTGCCCAGTGACAGCACCAGAGGCAACGGGCATAAACTGAAACACAGGAGGTTCCCTCTGAACATCAGGAAACACTTTTTCCCTGTGAGGGTGACCGAGCAGTAGCACAGGTTGTCCAAGGAGGTGGTAGAGTCTCCTTCCTTGGAGATCTTCAAAAGCCACCTGGACATGGTCCTGGGCAATGTGGTCTAGGTGGCCCTGCTTGAGCAGAGGAGTTTGACCAGATGACCTCCAGAGGTCCTTTCCTACCTCAGCTGTTCTGTGATTCTGTAATAGCAGTGTTGCTGCCAGGAAAGTTGGCTTTGTTGTTGCTTGTTTGAATTACATCAGCTGGAGCAGTGCTCTTCTTGTTCTTTTTTTTTTTTTTTTTAAAGTAAGGGAGAGAAAAAGTAGGATTATTGTATAAGAGTAGTGGTTGATGAGCTATACAAACTGATGATAATTTAGAGAGTTTAAAAATATTTTTAAGATGAATGTCTCAATAGCATATTGCAAACTAAAAAGTAATGACTGTTCAGCTTCACAGAAAACGGAGTAATTCATTTGCCTCTGTACCCACATCATCATCAGAAAAAATACTGAAGCAGAAACATGTGCACCCCCCGAATGACTTATGAACATAAATATAGGTTTAGCGCAGGCCTATACTGCCAAATTATCGCATTTCTGTACGCTTTGCTGACAAAAGCTGTTGTTTTACGTGTATTACCTGCATCATCCTGTTCTGCTAAAGATTAACGGGTGGCATCTGTGACAGTGAGACTTATTTGTAGCATGATAACTAAAGTAGGGTTTTGTTAAGTATAGATCTGTAAAAGACTACTTTTGATCAAGAAAGCTATCTGTATTTCCAGAAGAGTGATAATTTCTCCTACTTAATATATTTCATTTTACTGAGATTTAGCAAAGTTCCTTGGTTTTGTATGTGACTTTGTGGACATTTTAGATCATTTTATGACCTAAATATACCTATTTTATATTATTTTATTTCAAACCTAATGACTTCTGTTCTGAAATTTGGATTTTAAGGGACTGAATCAAGATTGAGGGGGGAAAACCTTCTTACCTGAAACCTATGCTCCATTAATGGGAGCAGCTGTATTGCTCCCTGCTTCTCTGTTCTGCAGGCTGGCAGTGCTCAGACTGTAATCTCATGCTAACAAATGTGGTTAGAAATATTGGTAGAGTAATGCAGCATGACAGAATCTATTTGCCTGTTGTACATGTGAATGTTGCTTTATAAGCAACCTTTATCGTATGTAGTACACCTGCTTATGTAACTGAGATATATATATGTACCAGTGTCTCCAGGGGAGGTGCCCTTGGCCTCAATTATGATGACTCGAAAAGAAGATATATATGTGAAGTTGTCTGTGTTAGCCGTTTGAAACTGATGGGAACTTCAGTAGCTTGATGAAGCGTTTCAGGCATGTCTGAAAGAATATTCCAGTTTTGTCAATTTAACCTCTGTTAGCACAGACTGTTGATGTGAAATGCTGCTGCATTTGATTAGATATTGTATGTTCGTGCAATTGTCAGTTCTGTTCAGCGGCGTTTTATTAGCGTAGATTGGAAATTAATATATTAATGAGTTAATGTAGAAGAGAGAGTACATTGGAATTTCTGCAGGGAGAAGAATTTATATGGATAAAGATTTATCTTATGTCGAATTAAACTGCTTTCACTAGAAATCACTGAGGTTTTTAACTGAGGTTGTTAATAAGGCCACATCTCCCCCTGTACAATATTTTAGACTGACTTTAAGAACAAAAATTGTAACTGCTTACTTCACCAATTTCTAATATGCCTTGTCCTTGGAAAGGCAAGAGGTCTATACTACAAAGTCGGGCTCATGTTGGTTTCGAGGATCTGCATTTTTTGAAAAGAGCATGTTTGCATTGACTTCCTTCCTTAATACCTTTTTTCTTTTTTCCCTTTTTTTTTTTTTTTTTTTTTAACATAAGTCATTTCGGGCAGAATGAGGGAATATCAAGATTATTGACTGTTGGTTATGGAAAAACTGTTGTTGGGGGTACTGCTGAAAAGAAAGTAAAGGGCAAGTTTGGCCTTAAATATTTCAAAATGAAAATATCTGGCCCATTGCAAAGAAACTGTAGCTATGCATAGTTTGATCTTCAGGTTTCTAAAACACTTCAAGCATATCAAGTGGAATTTGAACATAAGCTAGCATCAGTCATTTGAATAGCTAAACCAGTTAACCTAATAAGAGTAAAGCAAAATATTTGGATTAATCTTTGCAAACAGGCTAAACCAATTGTCTGTAGTGTTTTCACTGTACTGGGAAAGGGAATTACATATGCTGTGAAAGTAAATGTGGTCCTTGTTTGGCAGAGGAGAGGTTCTGAACATAATTATCTGCAAAAGCACCAAAATCACTTGAGTGTGTTTAAAACTTTTCCAGTAAAGTTAAGAGAATTTCCGAGCTTTAAAATCTGTGTAAAAGTTATTTGTACATACTCAAAACCTACTTGTAACTCCTGTATCAACACGCAATTACTGATATTCTCTTGCGGGTACATATCTTATGTGATTTGGTAGGGACATGGATTGGATGTGTATACATGAGAGCAATTTTCCAAAAAGAACTTGTTTGGAATACTGTGCATGTTTTTACACAATTTCCATAATATTTCTGTCCTTTCAATAGCAGAGTTCCTTAAAAAGGTAAGTTTCAGCTATGATTTAAATATTTGTTTTTCTTTACAGGATACTTACATAGAAAACTTTCTTTTCTAAGCCATGGCTCTGTACTTCCAATTAATAAAAATCTCTGTGGCTGAAACATTTGATACACCAATAAAAAAAAAAAATGCAGTGCCTTTGTTTACCAAACTTCCCTGAACAGTCTTTTTTTGGTAAAGTTTTATTAGAGAGAGTATTTATTTTCTTTTTTTTTGTAGCAAATTCTGAAATTGAGGTGTCTGTGTCTGCAAGAAATGTGAGAAGGTTGCTTAGTTTCCAGCGATACCTGAGATCTTCCCGTTTTTTCCGTGGTATCACTGTTCCAAATTCTTCAAACATTTTAGATGATGATTATAATGGACAAGCAAAGGTTGGTTGCTTGATTTTATTTTTTTAAAGTTTGTTTTTAAAAATGTTCCCTAGTATGTAACTATATCTTATGTTAAGAGAGAGTGCAGCCAAATACAAATTTTTAAGCATGTATTTTTTATATATGTGTGTGTGAGTGTGTGTGTGTATACATATGTCTATATCTTAATAAAGTCCAGCCAAAATTACCTGGTTTCTAACAAACTCCTTCACCTCCCACGAGTTTACTGGGATGATTTTTAAAGCTTATATGGCTAGCAGTTTTTTTAATAACTCTAGTGAATGGAGGATGCACTGTAATAACTGAAGAAAAAGTGAAGAAAGAAAAATGTAACTATTTGAGAAGTGTAACGGAGCAATTTGGACAACTATTCCCCCCCCCTTTTCCTTTTTAGTCTAACCTTATTACTGAACATCTGGAAGAGTGACTAGCTACTACTGAAAACTCAATAACATGCATAAATGGATTTATCAGAAGATTATTATGCCAAACTGACTTTTTCTTTGGTAGGCAATTCTTCTAGAAAAGTGTGATAGCTCTAATATACCTGCACTGCAGTAAAGCATACTGAGAAGACAGGCAGTACTAAAAGAATAGTTAATTGGATGAAGAAGGGCTAGTGAATTAGGGACAGAGGATGGATAAAGCTGAAGGGGAATGAGCAGGCAAAGTTTACAGGTTATTCAAGATCCCAAAGGCTGTGTCTTCTTTATGACTGTGTGTAAAGCTTCTTGTTCGTCACCTTGACACAAAAAAGGAGTACGCTTATAATGCATCGTATCCATGTGGCACATAATCAGGCTGAAGTGTAGGAAGATAACCTGGAGAATGGATTTTAAAAAATGTACATTTAATTAAACAGCAGAAAGATCTTGTTAATGCTGTTTGTTTCTTCTGGCAGTTGAGTTTTAGTGGCTGGTGGAGAAAAGCTAGAACACAGTAATTGGATCATGAAACAGCTCTACCAGTCTAATGAGAATAGGAGAAGGCAAGTATCCATTGTAAAACGTGCTGGGCAGGTATTTCTGATAGAGGTAGGGGAAGCAAGGATCATGACTGCTGAACTCTGGTGAGGCCTCGAGTGCTGTTTGCTGTTCTCATTCATCCCTGTTGCTGGAAGAACAGTTCATGTGGAGCAGCTGTGAAGAAGTGCTAGTTCAGTGAGGGGGAAAGTCAAAAGCCAGTTTCTTAAAAAAAAAAAAAAAACAACTTGGCTCGTATGTCTAGTAAAGCATCTAGATATTATTTCTCTTCTGCAAACAACAAGGGAAAGAGAGAAACCAAGGTGAAGGACTACACAGAGATTAACTACTAGTTTATTGCAAAAATTAAAAGTGGAAGAAGTCTGAACACAGAGTTATTCTGTCGTACTGTTTCTGTTGTTAACCTAATTGTTTTAAATTTTATTTCTTTTAAGAAATTGACTAAAGGATGAAGGGAAAATCTCAAGCCAGTACTGTCAAGACACTTCTTGTATTTCAGTTTTTCCATTTGTAACATGTATTTTAAAGTTTTCCAGTTACCAGACAAATTTAATTATTATTTTAATGCTATTTTTTGTATATAGAAATCCTAAGACTTGCATTAGTCTCTGAAATCTTAAATACTCCTCTGGGCTATGGGAGGATAGGCATATACTGAGAAAAAAGTGATAGCTTTTGTGTTTTCTTTCAGTGTATGCTGGAGAAGGTTGGAAATTGGAATTTTGATATTTTTCTTTTTGATAGACTGACAAATGGTGAGTTTACTTTTGCTATTTCATTTCTGTTTTATCTCTTAGCATAACTTAACTATTGCTCTTATGTTGTGGTATGTGATTGCTTGTTCGCTAAAAAGCACAAATTTCATCAGGTAGTACTTTTTGATTTAATAGTCTTTAATCTAAATCCTAGTTTGCCTGGTCACTCTGTTAAAATACTGTTACTGTCAGTACTGATAATAATCACTGATTTGCAGAAGAGGCCCTTCTTGTACTTTGTAGGTTGCTGTTTTCTCTTAGTAATTTGAAGTGGTAATTTGATATAAATTAACAATAATTTTTCAACTTAGTATTTTTTTTTTTTAAAAATTATGGAATGCTGGTAATTTATATGGTTGTGTCCAAAAAGTCATTTATATTGAAAACTATTTTTCTGATAAATCTAATGTTAGATAGAATAGTTCTATTACTTTACAGTACAATAAGAAGGCATGTCGGTATGAATGCATTATAATTACGACATAGAATAGAATACTTAGAGAATTAGGAGTTGAGCAGACAGAAGCTGCTGTATGCATAGCTTGCACAAAATACAAAAAGGAAGAGAATATTATAGTTAGTTTAGCACACCCATTACAAATAGCAGTAGGAACTACAGAAGTAGTTGGTTAAAAAAAAAATCAAATAAAGTATTATTTAAGTTATGGACAGACAGAAGAGAGATCGTAGATGTGCTGGAAAGGAGGAGGGAGGGCTGCTGCAGTGGGTAGGGTGTAGTTCTGTATTACAATCACAGCAATGGAAGCTGAGTTTTGAATAGAATGGAAGGAGATGATGAGCAAGTCCAGCATCATGGCAATGTTTGTGCCCGTGTGGGAAGTGAATGGAGGGCAGCTCTTGCAGGTTTTACGTCAGTCGAATGGAGTTGGTAGCAGAGATGCAGTTAGAGTGTCTAAAGTTGGCGGGAAGAAACAGAAATGAAGTTCAGAAAGGAAAATACGGCACCAAAAGATAATTTTCTCTCCTGTTTTGTTGAAGGGATGCTTGACTTAGTCTAGTGTAAAAGTGGTATCCTCGCAGTTTGATTTAACACAGAACCAGATATAAAAAACTAACAGTGAGGATTCTTACGAATAGAATGTTTCTATGGATAGATAAACGAGACTAGTTAACAATGAAAAAAAGCTATGTGTGCAAGTTAACCTGTTTGCAAGCATAGCTTATATCACATTAGTTTATCAGATGGGAATAATCTGAAATCATCCTTTTTATATGAGACCTTCTCTACCTTTTAAATATGCTTTTTTTTCAAATACATTTTTGATACTACCAGTACAGCCTCTGTTGTGGAAGCCTTTCTATACCATCCTCTTTGCATCCTAACTTAGTCATTTTAGGAGGACATTTTGAACAGGCAGTCTTGTTCTTGAAAGTTTGCAAGGGGAGAATGCTGTATATAAAACTCTGCTTGATGAATGGCCCTGGACGAGCCTGTAAGAAACAAGCTACTCAGTAACTGTTGTTCGAAGAATTGTGTATCTTATTGTGAGAAAGTGGTGTGCACATGCACGTACTTCAAGCCTAGTAGTAAGCTAGATTTAGCAAAAATTTTTGGCCTTTTGTTTCTCAGTTTCTGTCTGTGCTAGGTTAGTTCCTGCTAAATGAAGATTGTCAGAGTCAATGTACCAAAAGTGAGTTATCTGCTGCTACATACTGTTTGCAGAGTAAATAAGCAAGCTATTTCTCGTAAACATTTGCAAGCTATTTCTCTGTCTCTTAAAGTTTTACTTGTTTTACCACCACAAGTGACTGTAATATTATAGCTATGAGTAGGTGAAGTATATTGTAAGCTTGTAATAGTATACATTTCCTAGAGAAACTTCAAACTTTTTCTTCGGGTTCGTGGTGAAATAAGGAATAGTTTAGCAAAATACATGATGAAAATAAGAGATAGCATATGTACAATGTACACTAATTGATAGTGTTGGTTAGCTTTTTCCCTCGCCTGGTTATTTTTGTATTTGGTTTTAAACTGTACGTCTGTTTATAAGAATCATGATGCAACATACCACAAAGTTGAATACCATTGTAACAGGTTTGCACGTTCAAACCTGTTGCTTTTTTTAATGTTCAGTAACATTTACGTCTTATCAGTTGACAGTGGACAATTGGTGAATGCCTTATAATTATGCAAAAACACTGGTGATTACTAGAGGAGATAGCTAATCGAATCTTGTCATGCAGTAGGATTTAAGTATTTTATCATAAATTGGTGTAGAGAAATTTGCTTGTATAATTTTTGTGACCAATTTGTTTGAAATAATACATTGCTTATGAAAGAGTCACTGATTTCATGGCTTCCAATGAATTTAGTATTTTCATCTTATTTTTAGGAAACAGTCTAGTCAGCTTAACCTTTCATCTGTTTAATCTTCATGGACTAATTGAACACTTCCAGTTAGATACGATGAAACTTCGTAGATTTTTGGGTAAATACAGCTTTTTATTATGATGAATATTGCTGTTTATCCGCATTTTTATACCTTAACTGAAGTGCTGGTTATAGTTTAGCAATAAGGGTTGAAGAGTACTGATGCAGTCCAGATTGTGCAGTGATTTAAATTATATCGATTGAGACAATCTCTCAAAGTTTCTATGAGTGTAGAAATCTCCATGTTAAATCCAAGCAAATATTACCAAGTTTAGTAATTTTGTAGCAGATGCTGTATTGTATTTATTAAATCTAAATAATCAGGAATATATGTGACATTGTATGACATTTTTATTGGGAAAGGCTAGACAGTTCCTTTCTTTGTTTTGATTTTCAGTTCTCTCTTAATTTCCGAAGTTCATGATATAGTTTCCTAACTGTATTGAATATGCCAGCTTGGCTGTATTTAATGGTGCCAATTTGATGCCCTCTCTTGCTTACTCAAACTCTCCTACAAATAAGCACTGTACTGTGTGGGCATACTTTCTCCATAGACAGAGCACAAGATAATTTTATTCGAATGTTTAGGCCTGCGGCAGTGGAATGCTGCAACAGAAATAATTGTAAATACGATGTAGAATATTCAAACCAAGTGCTACTTTCACTTGACAGCTGGAAGAGCTGGCTTTCTGCATCCCCATACCATAGACACAGACGGTGGTGTGCGACTTCCTTCCTTTGGTTCTTCTGTGACAGTACCTTTTGTTTAATTTTGTGGAGTGGGCTGCCTTTTTTTAAACTAAGCAGGAGAAACAAGTTTCTGGTCCCTTTTAGCAGGCTTTCACAGTTTCAAAGAAAACAATTTTGTGGTCACAAAGCTTGTCATTTAACAGAGGAGAAATCACATTTGGAAGGCTTTTCTCCCCTTTCAAATAAGGGAATGTTTTTGTTTTCATCATTTAGTTCTCTTTCAGCTTTAAAAAAATTCAGTTCTGTCTTGCATTTCATGTTGTTTTAAAGTGGACTCAATTCCTTCCAGTTTCAAAAAAGTAGATTAGTTGACCTTGAGGACTGATATATTGGAATGTGAAGAAAATGATTATAGAAATCTGGTCTTAGGCTACTCAAGTTGTAACTGAGTGTGTTTTGTCTTTCTCATCTCACTTATTCCTGGTTAGTTGAGATTTAGCAAAAGACAATACTTGAAATGAAAGACCAGTTAGGAATGACTGGATTAGTTAAATGGTTATCAAAAGACAACAATAGTCTTAACTACATATGACTACTCAAAGCCATAAGTCACTAAAATGAGATTAGACTTGGAAGAAGGCAAAATTTTATTCTAGCTTTGAAATTCACCACTTTCCCCTTTTCATTGATGCCTTCTACTTAATAGCAGTAATAAAAACATTCCTTAGTTCTGTCCTAGCCCATCTGTCCAATCAAGGAACCTTTCTTCCAAATACAGCTTCTTAGCATGAACTCGGTTCAGTCTTGTCTTTTGTTACCTCTCATACCCTAGGCCAAAGTAATCTGAAGATCAAATTCCAGAAGACTAGGATAGCTCAAGTGGTCCATAGTGCCACACAAAATTCACTGTATTTGGGAACTTACTGGAATCTTTTTAAGGAGAGAAATCTGATTTTAGTCCTCAGTAGGATCTCAACATTTTATTTTTGTGTGTATATATATCACAGATGTCTGTGTGTGTGTGTGTATGTATGTTTGTTTATATACATACACAGTCTTCCTGTGATTTCCAAAGGTTACTTGTCGTCTCCTATTGTGTGTTTTCAAGTTCTTATTCCAGACCTGAACAGGGGGAGAGAAAATCCAAAGTATTATGTTTCTGGAAACATAGGACTGTTTTGCCATTCCAGTTCTGGCAAACCGTGATCAAAATATTGTCCTAGGTCTGCTCTATCAAATAAGTTAAGAAAATTGTAGACTTCAGGTAGTTGGACCAGCCTCTAAAGCCACAAAAAATTGAGGAGTAAGCCAAGGACATCCTCATTCACGCACTGGATGTGAGAAATAGGTGAAAGGGAGTTCTATTGCAGGTTAATAGAGTCCGAAGATGCTTATTTTCATTATTTTCCATATGAGGTGTCAGCTATGCATTGAGTACTATTGAGATTACACAATGGTTACAGTATTTTGACTTTTCATGAGCCACAGCTCTTCACAAATACCATGGCAGTAATACTCTAACATTACCGTCACAATTACAGAAGACACAATTACACGGTGGCTTGTAAACTGAGTAGGAAAAGAGGTTGTGGGCATGTTTGTTTGAATGGGACTGACAGACTGTAGTCAGCCAGGAAAATGTTCTTTGAAGGTTTGCTTGAAAGAGCTAATGTGTCATATCAGGCAAAACTTTAGAATATAGTTTGATTGGTGTGCTTCAGATCTTCTCCCCCTCCATCCTCTTTAACGTTATAGTTGTTTTACTGTACAAGCTAATGTGGATGTCCTTTAAAGTATTCTACCTATTAAGTTAAAGACAGGCAGGAAGATGGAGGAAAGAGGAGGAAAGCAAGGAAGAAGTTAAATAGGGAATATTAAATGTAGGAGTGGTTAGTCAGACCATCATCTAAATGAGATTCTTTTCTAAATTGCATATAGGCTTAAATTTGCCTGAGTATAAGTATGAGAAGACGCCTAAACTATGTAGAGGTGGCTTCCCATGACCACTCTCCTGAAGGGGAAAGAAAAGCACTTCATATGACAGGAAAGCAGTGCTTAATTCCTCTGATCCTGTCTGTTTTCAAGGCATGATATGAAGTCATCCTGATGCTTTGGTAAATAGTATGATCTTCATTTTGTATTCCAGGTTGCCTCAACATTCACACAGGCTAGATTATCAAAGGGAGCCTTTCCTAGGAAGTTCTCAAAGTCAAAGTATCTCAGATTATATATTGATTTCAAGTTGTTTAATTTTTGCTCTGAGATGACTTTACATGTAGTTGATTTCCTTTAGAAAATACTGTTTCTTCACATAAAAATCTTTTATACCTGGGTCTTGGTTCAACTGACGATTTATTGACTTTGACGCTTTTATGTGTATGTAACTTGTGATATTGCATATTTCTGTGCCTAACAAGGACATATAAAATGGTACTTGAAAAAATTGCTATTTTATTTAAATTTGGATATTTGTTATTTTCCTGCAGTTATGGTTCAAGAAGATTATCACAGTCAAAACCCTTATCATAATGCAGTTCATGCTGCTGATGTGACTCAGGCCATGCACTGTTACTTAAAAGAGCCCAAGGTAAGGGAGCGTTCTCGCTTTTACATCACATGTACATACAGAAATACATGTATTTGTGTGTGTGTGCATATAAATGGATTGTGTGCACATATATACATACATGTGTATATGCACACACTTTTTATTAAAAACAAGCAAACCCCAAAACCCAACAAAAAATGCTTTTTGAACACAAGGAGACGGGGGAGGAATCTCCATGTTGCTGAGGCTGTGGGTTCACAGTTAGCAGTATGCTTTTCTTTTTTCCCCTCTTCTGAGCTGGCGTTGTCTTTTGTGTGACTTCATGTTGAACCAGAGTAGGGAATTGATTAAGATTGCAGCTGTTGAACATAGTGCTGTGCCCCAAGACATTTGCATAGAATCACAGCCTGAGTCAGAGCTGGCAATAATATACTTGTGTATTCATGGTTTGGGGTGGGGATTTTTTGTTTGGTGGTTGTTTTTTCCTTCAGAAACTACTGTTACCCTTGCTTTGCTCATTTTTGATGTTAATGAACAGTGTGCTTCTGCTAGAGGCACCTTACAGCAAGACGTCAGTAGTTCTGTTTGGCCTTTCTTTCTAAAAAGGGGCAGTGTGACAGACCTGAAGGAGCTGAGCTAGTTGAGTGTTTGTTTCTTATTACTTGGACTGCTGGCAGTCTGCTATAAGTGATGCGTCAGACAATTTCAGGGCTAAATCCTGTCCTTCTGTATTAAATTGAAAACTGTAGTGATCTCTAGCCAGGTGAGAAGTTGTCTACCTTGATGCAGATTGTCACCCATCTGATCTTTTCTTGAGCAGCATAGCTCTTTATTCTGCTTCTGAGGTAAAAGCAAGTAAGTTCTGGCTCCATGGGTGTTTTTCAGAGGCTCCTTGCCCACTCCTCCCGCGCAGTTTCTCAGTGCTGCGCTCAGATCAATTGTTGGTGCAGTGAGCCAAATCAGAGCTGATACATGATGAGCTTTTTTTATGGCATGCAGTTTGGAAGCTCTGAGCGTTTTTTTTATTTAATACTCGTGATGGAAGTTTTGTAATGCTTCAGATACAAGTATAGACTTTGTATTTTTAGTAACATATACAGCTACTGGTTCTGTTGCACCAAAGTACATTATAAACATGTGAGGTATGATAGATGGCAAATGCAACACGGAATATAAACAACTGTCCTCGCAGGGTGTTTACTGCATTTCACTTTTGTGCAGGCAGAACTATCCTCTCCATTCTAATGCAAGCCAGACTTTATTACTGAGTTTAACTCACAGACCTCCCAACCAGAAGTAGTAACAGCTATGAACAGTGAAAATAAGTCCATGCAGTTTCATGCTGAGTTAATCGGCATGCACATACTTCTTGAAAATACTTATTTTTGGCAGATTTCCCTCCTTCGGTTCTTTTCCCGGCAGACTTTGAAATATAATTTTGTGTAAGAGTAGAAATCCATTCTGAACAGTTCTAACATCTTCCAGAGCATTAGTTTCTTCATTTTAAGATGAAAGGTTTTTATGGTTTTTAAAATATACCCTGTATTTAAAGCAGAATTGACACATACAGACAGACTTGGTAAATGAGATGGAGAGCTAAATTTAAGAATTTGCTGCTTTTACAGGATCTGGTTAGGAATAGTACTTCATTACCAGCCAGGAAGTAGCATTTTATATGCCAGCATTTTTTAAGACTGAACTTTCCCATTCAGAGAGAATAATGCTTAAACCATTGCTGAAATTTTGTAGCGGGGGGGGAATACTGTGAAAGGTCAGTGGAATATTAGTTTTACATTATTAAAATTTTCTCTGAGTTTCTGTTGGCTGTTAATTTCTAAAAAAGAAAAAAAGGCAACACCCATGTTTCTAAGGGCATACTTGCATTGCTAACAGAATTACATTTGTTGTTATTATCTTACAGCTTTCCAAATCTTTAACTCCATGGGATGTTCTGCTCAGTTTAATAGCAGCCGCCACACATGACTTGGATCACCCAGGCGTTAACCAACCTTTCCTAATTAAAACAAACCATTACTTAGCAACTTTATATAAGGTAAGGACAAAATTGGTTGTTTTGTTAAAACCAAGTTTGGAGAATGCCTGCAGAGTACAGAAAAGGAGTATAAATTGTGATGTGTTTAGCTAGGGGTAGGTTTGAATCAGGACATTGTTTCCATGTCACTGGGATAAAAAAAATTGCAAGCTAACAAAAGTATGCAGGATTTGTGAGTTTCAACCTCCTTGGGAAAAAAAGGGGGGGGGGGAGAAGAAAGAAAAAAAAACACCCCCAAAACCCAACAAAACTGTCTGGTACTGCTCTTAGTATATAGCTCTTCAGTTAAGTCATCGATTGATACATGTAATACCCTTTTCATTCACAGAATACCTCAGTATTAGAGAACCATCATTGGAGATCAGCAGTGGGGTTGCTGAGAGAGTCTGGTTTATTTGCACATATGTCATTAGAAAACAGGTATGTTTATACAAAATAGTATAGATTAGTTTAAGATGTAAGTAAGCTGTCACTTAAGTAAGACGGCCTTGCAAAAAAAGCTAAATTATTGTACGGCAGTTCCGAATACAAAACGTAGATTGTGATCTATTTTAAGAATTCCCAGATACCATGCTGTTGGAGTAGAGCAGTTCATGGTGCAATGTGATATTCGGAAAATAAAATTTACTGCGAGCACACGGAAGAAGTGTATTCATATAGTCAAGCACCTGTTTAGATTAAACTTGGCAGCCTTTTCTCATTCTGCCACCACAACTGCAGTTTAAAATAGACCCTCTTCACCTACTTTAGCAAGAAATAAGCTTTAAACAATTAGTTTGTGCATTTTTAAGGGGAAAAAGGGGGGGGGACCTAAAAACTGGTTTAGCCTTCCTGAAAGCTGCCAGTGAAACATCCTGATATTTCTATGGATGATGTAGGAATTTTTCAGAGAGGGAAAATTTAAAAAAAAGAAACAGTTCAGTGAAAATGCTGATTATAAAGCTTGTATTTGTATAATAATGAATAGATAAAAAGACATGTAAATCTAGTGATGGCTGTTGTTCTTAATTGTTCTGCTTTTTGAATATTTGGTATCACTCATTTCAGGCAGCTGATGGAAAGCCAGATAGGTGATCTCATTCTTGCCACAGACATCAGTCAGCAAAATGAGTATCTGTCCATGTTTCGATCCCATTTGGATAGAGGAGACCTATGTTTAGAGAATGCGAACCATCGTCACTTCATTTTACAGGTGATATTTTTGGTAATGTTTTTGAAAACATCATTTTAGCATCAAAAATAATTTACTTAAAATGCTAAATACTACTACTTCCAGACTATCTCCTACTTTCAAAATGAAGTAGAAATATCTTTTAGTCATTTTGTTTCATTACAAAAAGCTTGTTCCCTCCACTTCAGTCTTTCCCCCACTCCCAGCACTTCTCCCAAGTGGTGATGTGTATTGGTAAGACTGATAGTTTAGAGCTGCTAAACCAAGGAGAGTTGTGTTTCCAAGACAAGGTTTAGTTCTTCTGATGACTCCAGCGCAGTCTCAGAACTGTGAAATGCTTTGTCGGAACCTGTTTCAGGAAAGGAAAGCACTATTGTTATGAATGAGTTTGCAGCTGTACTAGAGAGAGGTTTAGCAAGCTTTAAAAACAGAAGATTTGAGAGTCTCTTTAGGTTTATAGAAATTTTTATTTTTAGGTTCATACTGTGGGCTATAAAAGAAACTGGACAAAGAGATAAGTTCAGTCCTGTGCAAACCATTATTAAAAATGTGAACTTCAGAGCCAGACATGCAAAAGACTGCTTACTTTGATGTTTCTTTTTCTGAATTTATTGTTGTCTCCTGTACTAGTGAATACACTATATATAGTGCCCCTGAAACACTTTGGCTTGACTAAATTTCCATATTACTCAGAGATGGTCATGAGATCTGATAGTTCCCTGAGCATTTTTTAAGTATGATTATAGAACATAACTTTAGAGAGAAGCACAAATGGTAGGTAGGTTTGTTATTCACAAAACTTAAAATAATCTGCTGTCAGGAAATAAATAATTACAGATGCTTCTGTTGGAGGGAGAGGTGATCTAACACTGTATCTTAACTTACTAGATGGCTTTGAAGTGTGCTGATATTTGTAATCCGTGTCGGACGTGGGAGCTGAGTAAGCAGTGGAGTGAAAAAGTAACAGAGGAGTTCTTCCATCAAGGCAAGTAAGAGTAGAAGTATCTGTTGGTACATAATGTATTTGTGGAGAGAACGACTATGAGTCATAGCTGCTTGCAAATAAAGGGACTTATATTTAGGACTAATAGAGATTTACAGTACATTATGGGATTTTTTTACTTTCATGGGTTGTACTTCTTGCAAAAGGTCTGTGAAAGAATCTGCTTAGAATCTGAATCTAGAATGGCTGGTTCAATAGGTCCTTCAGCCTGAAAGGTGCTGCAGATGAATGATTATGCTCACTTTACGTTTACCTAGTGGTTTCAGTAAATTATGAATTATATTCATTAAGTATCTTCAATATTTAAACTTTGGCTGTGAGGCCTGTTGGTAAGCAGGTAAGAGCTGGGGAGGAGATTTTTAGTTACCATAGAGGTAAGGCTACTTACTTATGTAAGGAGTTAATAAAGCTTTTAATTGACAAATGGAGTGAATTGTCTCCATTATTATTAAAACAATTTCATAATAAAATAAAGTGTGCTTCTCCTTTCTTCTGGCTAGTTTAGCTGACTTGAGACATGCTAATTTGTGCATGGATACGATAAATGGGGAACAGACTGCTTTATTTGGTGCTAATCTTGTGAAGCTTATTCTTAAAGGTGGTGGGGAAGCAGGACAAAAAATTGCCTTCAGTGAGAAACTTCTGAAGGCTAAGCTATTCTCTTCCATATTGCTAAGGGGGCATCTTCATTTGTCATTTCTATGGCAGTCTAGGAGGTTTTGCAAGGAAGTGTGTTAATCCTTCAGGAAACCTATGATTTGATGTGTTTTTTTCTTTAATTATTGTTTGATGAAAAATACAAAGTACTGTTAGTCTCACTGACAGACCTACTTGGGTTTTTTTGGGAGATGGGGGAGGGAAGTAAATGCATTCAACCTGCTGTGGAAGATACCATCCTTGTTAACCAACTTGCACAACTCACCTCTATGAGTGTTTGATGGTTCCGTTTGGGTCTGGACTTGATGACTTCATAGTTGTATTATATTTTTCTTTCTTTAGGAGATATTGAAAAAAAGTATCACTTGGGTGTGAGTCCACTTTGTGACCGACAGACAGAAACCATTGCCAACATCCAGATTGGTAACTGCAGTTCAGTTTATTTTAGTAATTTTTTTCAGGATGCAATTTGAAAAAAGTACCTTTTACATACATTTCCTAGAGGTTATACATGGTCTGTGTGTGTGCAGCAGCACTTCGTTCCAAAGAGCAATTTTTTTCAATTCGATATACAACATTTCTCCCTTGAATCGAGTGTTTACACACAGTGCTGCACTGCCGGTCCTGGAGACCGTAGCCCCTGTGTTTCCTCACGGAGCAGGCACAGCATGGGAAGCAGCTGCCTGACTTTCCTTGTGCTGCTGCCTGGAACTTTCCTCACCTGAAGTGGCCAGCGTGGGAAGAGGAGGAGCGTTCATTCCCTCGTCCATGCAGTCTCCGGTGCCTTTCGCAGCGAGGTTGCCACAACAGGGTGCCAGCTCTCTGGGTTTAGCTCTCTGGAACGTTAGCATGCCTTTTAAATGCAGCCTTCAAAAGGGTGGTGGCCAGAGATTTGGTGGAGAACCATGAAATAGCCATTATATTATTTTTTTGCTAACTTGAGTTGAATTTAAAATCGCAAAAGGGCTGACTTCTTATAGGTTTTTTTTTTTTTATAAAGTTGTTCATGTAGATTGAATGGGACTCAATTAAAAACATAGTAAAGAAAAGAATCAAATTAACAAACATAATATGAATTAGCACTTGAAATTAGAGACAAAAACCTGATTGCTCAATCAGCTGCACTGTTTTAATTTAGAATGTTAGAAAATCATACATTTCTGTAATTGACAGATTCAATTTTGGTATTCTTACCATTGAATTTTTGGTTCGTGGAAATAGACACTATAAATAAGTGCACATGCGCGTACACACAAACATGTATATAAATGTTTGTATGTTGATGTTCTGTGGCCTTTTTGTTTAAAAATTTTGATTTGTATTTTTCAGTATTTTTAATCAGCTTAATATTGTAAAAAGACTGTTCGTTCCCCCCCCCCCCCTATAGTTCAGATTGTCTATGGGGTAATTTGTTATAAAATCTGTCTCTTAGAAATTTAGGTTTTCTGAAGTAGTTTGTGTGACTTAGTTGCTGATGTTTAGATTCTCCCCCCATGTTCTCCAATATTTTCCTTTATTTGGTCATTGTTGTGAAAGAAAGGAAGTTAATTTGTAATCCAATATAATGCTGTTCTTTGGACTGACCAGTAAAATCTTCTACATTTTGAGAGATTATTTTGTAAAGATGCCCTAAATATTGAAATGAATTTTTAAATGCATGCTGGAGAAGAATAGTCTGATGCGCTGTTTATTTTTTGCGACTAAATTTTATTTAAAATATTTAGTTGGAGTGGGTTTTTTCCTGGTTTTGTTTTTTTTTTCACTTGGATATGTTTGTTTGCTTTCTTTCGAAGGTTTTATGACCTACTTAGTGGAGCCGCTGTTTGGGGAATGGGCCCGGTTTTCAAACACCAGGCTGTCGCAGACCATGCTTGGCCACTTGGGACTGAACAAGGCTAGCTGGAAGGGGGTGCAGAGGGAACAGGCTGGCAGCGGTGACGATGTTGACCCCGCTTTTGAGGAAATGGACTCAGACATATTACCTCAGGAACCTCGATTGTCCTGACCTCAATCTTCATGACAAAACTGCCTCTTCTCTTGGTATCTGCACGGTTGGATTAAAGGAGATAGTTGCCTGCCCAAGGTTTTTGGTAAAATGGTAAAATGATGCCAGCATTATTTATTTCCAAGTTTTCCTTTGACACAGACCATTTGAACCAGAATTTTTTTAACCTGCAAGATCTGAACATAGAGCAATATGCACACGCCTCAGTTGGTTTTCGTTCGGAACCTTGAATATGCAAAGCACAGCAGTGACTGAGCCTCGAAGGAACAGCACGAAAGCTTCATTGTGCCACACGGTTTTGGTTTTTCAGTGAAATTTGGAATATGGTCTTCAAATCTAAGACTTGAGATGGATTGTTCCTCTTCCTTGGAATTCAGCAAGACTTGCATAAATGTGTTCAAAGCATACCTTCCACTCAGTCCCTGTTTTAATACGGAAATGTGAAGTGCCCATCCTCTGCTGCCTCTGGCAAGACTTGATGTTTACAAACGTACTCTGAAACTATTGGTTCTAGACTTAACCTTTGCGCATGGCTGTGAAGGAACCACTAACTTGGTTTTTTTGCTTTTTTAAAAGAAAAAGATCAAATCTGAGACTGCAGCTCTTGTTTCTTTGGATGCCAGAAAAGCCTCCCATTTGCCATAATTTCGTTTGTGCACTGGGAACTGAGCATTCATCATAGAGCACAGCCAAGCTTTCCTCCAGTGCTATATGGGAATGCAATTTTTTAACGGCAGAAAACACTTCTGAACTTGGGAAGGGAAGGGAAGGGGTGGGGGGCTGGGGGCGGGGGGCAGCGTCCGAACTGCATTGCGATTCTGCAGTGGGAACATCGCATGTTGTTTTCACTATTGTACACTTGAACTGCACATGCAAGAAAAAGGTGGAATGTCTAAACACCATAATCAGCTCAGGGTATTTGCCAATCTGAAATAAAGTGGGATGGGAAGCGTGTCCTTCAGAACAAGGGTACAAATGCCCCTTTCGCTGCAGCGTGTGTGTATGTGTGGGTGCGTGAGTATGTTTGGGGTGGGGGAGGGCGGGAGGGTAGCGGGAAGGGTTTGAACGGCAGCATTTTTTTTTTGTTTTAATTTATTCTTTTAGAATGTGACAATTTCATGAACAGCCACATTGGGGAGGAAACTGTAACAAATTGCTACAGATGCCTTAAACTATGCACAAAGCTAAGTGACCAAATTTGTTTTTGATTTGAAAAATAATAAAAAAAGTGCATTGTTTACGTATTCCTCCCTCTACTGAAACATTACCCACTAATGGGTTTTTGATGGGAAAAGGAGAAGGTGTTTTTTAGGACAAAATTAAAGGACTAATTTTAAACTTAAAACATTCCATTTTTGTAATTTGTTTTACATTGTTTTAAGTACAGTAAGCACAACTGTAATCTAGTTTGAGAAACTGGTGCTTTCTTTTAGTTCATTTGTATTTCCCTGTTATTATTGTAAAAGACTGTTTATTAATTCTGTTTACAGTTTGTTGCAACAGCCATTTTTGGGAGACAGCTTCAGCGTAAAGCCATTTGTAAAGGCTTTGCCATATTCATTTTAATATGTGCCTGTTGCTGTTAACTTTTAATTAATAAAAAAAAAAATCTTTTCACATTATGCTCCTGTACATTTTAAGTTACGACCGAGTCCAGCGTCATGGAAAGGTAGCTAAGGTTGCAGTCAGCTTCCACTGTAAAACTAAGCCAACTTTTGGATTTGAAATTACTAGTCCTCATATGCCAAAATTTATTGCCTCTCGGAGCCTGGCCTTCTACTGTTTGAAACGCAAATCCTGACTTACCTGATTGTTTCCCTTCTAAAATTAAGTTGTTTATTATTCTTTCATGTTCCCTGAAGTAGTATCATTAATCTCAAAGTGGCCATGTTTAAAGAAATAAATTTGTAATGAAACCATTTTTTTGAACCTGCGTGAACTTCCTTCCTTTGCTGTCAGTTAAAGTTCCTGCTGTTGTCCGACTTCAAGAGCGAAGGATCGGATGTGATACCGAGCTTTGGTTATAACCTGCGGTAACAGAAAAGCCTCACTTTAACAGGTCGCCTTTGAAAGGGCGATGCTTGCCAGCGGCGCTTGGAGCTGCCAGGACAGAGAGGTAACTAACGGCTCTGTGAGTAACTCGGGGCAGAGGGGCTGCAGCAAAGCAGGTTGGTAGGGTCGAGTGTGGGCAAGTATTGATTCCTCTTCGACGTTTTTGAATAAAGGATATTCCAAGCCTGCAGCTATTTTCAAAACAACCACTAAAAGCAGTATCTGGTGATGTCTTCTGTGACTCACTTTTTTTGAAAAATGTGACTTGGTTTTTAAAGACAAGGCCTCAACAGCAATATAAATTTTTCGACTTGTTACAGGCTATTTATAAGCATATTTTAATATGCATTTTAATGAAAATTAAAACTAATGAATTTACAAATATGTATATAGTAATATTTCAGTATAATATTTATGAACAACCTGTGATTCTTGAACGTTGTGCAATCTCGCTGTCAGCAAGATTGATCTGCTCTGATGGGAACCAGTGCAGCTTGTCAAGGTGTTAGAGTCAAACATGAGTAATTTTGTTCTGAGCCACCTTTCCTGGAAAGGGGCTTCTACCTTTTCCTACAAGACTGGATTTAGAACGACTGGTTCTAATCCCATCTATTAGTGTACATGGAAGCTTCTGACATTTGACTGAATTTAAAAAAAAAAAAAACACAAAAATTAATGCCTTTTCTGGAACGTGCTCTCTAGAAATGCCTTCTGGAAATCTACGTGGCACTTCAGCGTTCCTACAGCTTACATGTTTCAGGGAAAGCTGAGAGCGTACGCGCTACCGCTGCTAAGAGCCAGTCAGCCCACGTGAGTCCAGACACGTGTTGGGGGGCAGAGGCTGGGTCCCCACGGTGAACTGTTTAAAACAGCCTCCAGCGCTGCTCGCGGTGAGATACAAACAGGCCTTAGGTCACGCCTGCGGCCTCTGCCCCGCGTGCGTCAATGTCTCTGCTCGAGATGTTTTTCTGTGGGCAGTGGCATTGTGCATGTGAAAGATTGCAAGTAGAAAGATACAAATTAAGGTATGGAAAAGTATGAAATGAATTATTTGATGGCAGCTTTGTGATTTGATTTTCTTGTGCAGGTGACATTTCTTTTACCATAATTTTACATCACTAATAAGGCTTGCCACGTGTTTTTTTTATTTCTGGGGTGCTGGATACCTTTGCACCTTTGCACCTCACATCAGCAGTTCGAAGTGTAGATGTTTACTGTGGTTTTTTTCCCCATGTTTTAGCATAGTTTAATATGTCAAGTGATGTCCTGAATTTTACAGTTAATGTAACTCAGTCCAGTTAAATAATTATTGCAAATGTCAGAGTTGAAATGAAGCAAGCTGAAACACCTTCAGCAGAGGTTTGGTCTCTGAAAGAAGACGAGGACTTCAGCAGAGGTTTTCCGGGCCAGCTCTTCTGAGGCTGCAGCCCCGGGGAGGGGGACGGTTGTGCTGCACTGAGGGCCTGGCAGGGGAAGCCAGCGTACGGGACCGTTAAACGAGTACCTTCCTGCTGAGTCTGTGGTGAGGCACAAACTTCTCACTGGTTCCTGATCTTGTTTTTTTTCAATCTGAGTGTAACTGAATTAACAGGGCTGTGCTGTTCTATGACTAATTCTGCTGTTATTCCTGCTGTGCAGCAACAGTAAGTAGTCCAGTCCTGAAGGAGATGCAAGTAAGTTGTCGTTACTTTGATTTATAGTCGCTATGACAGAAATGTAAACTATACTTTATTGTGACTGCTATCCGGCTGCTATTGTTTGCAGAGTACCACAAATCACATACACAATGTTTATTTTAACTGCTTTTAATTTTATATAGTGGCAATAGAGCATTAAATACAAAACTTGAAACAAAAATTAACTTTCAAAAAGGTGTTTTAAAGGCATTTAAAAGAACACAAAGATTTAATGGCCTATCAGTAAGACCGATGGCAGGGTGTTTTGGAAGGAAGCTACACTGTGTACATATTAACACCATGTCAAGTTTCACACCAGAAAACCTCCTCCTCGATCGTACAATCTACGTTCCAGTTATAAGCAGCAAAGCTTCAGTCATCTTCAGTAGCCTAAGTCAGAGCCATTCACCTGTCTTTATTTACGAAGTGCTGCTTTTTTTTTTTTCCCTAGAAAACAGAAGCTCTAAAAGGCACTTGTACTTGTTCCAGCAGCCAGATCAACTTAGAGCACTGAAATACCCAGGCTCGGCTTTTTCTACGCTTGTCTGCAGTCAGAGCAAACCTTGGCTTCCTTTAAGCGTGCGGCTATGTTGTAGCTCTCTGGTTCCCAAAGAGCTTTTTTCAACCTGAATTTTATTTTTAGCTTGAGCCCTTTCTACATCTGTGGCTGGAGACATGAGCTAGCTCCGTGCAGGCCTGGTGGCAAGGAGCTGCTATGGGAAATCCCCCAAAGGGCTTCCCCTGGAAAACGCCGTATGTGCAACAGCTTACACCACCCCTCCCCTGCAAACAGGACCACGAGGGCTCGTGCAGTCCCCAACTGCTAGAAACCGATCCGGGGACCCGAGACAGCTGGGGATAAAAAGGTGTCCGTGAGCATCTCTGAGCACAGCTGAGATGAGCAACTTGCACCCCACAGTACTCTGTACCTTTTTTTCTTATCTACACCACTTCTATGCTAGTTAACACATACTCTGACATTAATTATTTTACTCTGCTGCTATCTACCGGTTATTTCAAATTCATTGGACTGCCTATTCACAGAGGCTCCCACAGCATGATTTACTCACTTGTCATGCACTCTTCATGTTGGCCACAGGACGATAAAAGTAGTTTTTTCTCTTTTACCCTTGCAAGCTCATTTGAAACAAAAAAACAAACAAAAAAACCCCAAAAAACCTGCACAAAAATGTGCTACTACTTAAAATGTGTCATACCAAGTGACCTCTGCAGCATGTTTAAGTTTTCACTTTCAGTAGGAAGCAGAATGCATTCAGGTTTTCTTTGGGCTAAAAATTTGCTAAAATTAAGTTTAAAAGAAAGACTTCGACGTGAAAATTTCAGTATCAAACTAAAAGTTGTAGTGCAAGTTACAGTTAGAGCTCAAATAACTGATGTTAACTTAGGGGTGTATCGCTATCATTAGTAACATGTACACACATTTTTAAGGTGGTCAGTTATGCGCAAAGAATGTTGTATGTATAACTTAGTGTTAATAAACTAAAACCACCACGTAAGTCGGAGTAGAAAGCCAGGTTTGAATACAAAATTAATACCTGAGTATAACGGTCAAATTTATTCCCCTTGATAAATCACATACGTACAAACATGTTTAGTGCCTCAATTCTACATTTCACATTAGGTTTTTCCTGTGTTGTAAGAGACCACTCAGTACTAGTGCTATTTGCAACATAAAAGACTTCAGACAAAACAGCTTAACAGTCTTTCGCGTAGTGATCTTAATGTATTAAGATTTTTCAATTAAAGTCTTCATTTTTCCTGTAGTCTTCAGCATGTGTGGTCCAAACTGAGAAGGAAACCAGAAACATGTTCAGATTGCTTTCAACAGAAACTTAGTTGAACTATTATCCGTCCAAGTTGTAAGTAAAACTAGAACTTGGGCAGAGATAATTTTCTTTATCGACCTGCTTCTCTGCGCCTGCATTTCACCCACTTCACAGCCACAAAGTAAAGGGAAACTTGTGTCAGGAATCAGCTGAAATTTCTCAGGTGAGGCAGCTACCCATCTGCTAGAGCAGCTCTGACTAGAGGGAGTTCACTCCACCACAGCAAAATAAGAAGACAGATGCAGTTATCTTCAGAAGTTGCCAGCCAATTGCTCTAGCGGCAGTTTAACAGTGTTCCTGTTCTTACTCTATCCTGCATTTTTGTGCAAGTCCTTTTAAAAACTGTACCATACAAGGATACCCTATGAGGACTGCTCTAGCAATGAAGTTACATATTGGTAAGTAACTGATGACTGATGTTCATTACCTCATTCCGGATCAACATTCTATCATTTAACAAATGAAAACCTTCCATTTTCTTAACTTTTGAGGACTTGATGATCCTTAATCTCAAAAGATGGACTGTAAATTTCAAAACTGGACAGTCATGAAAAACCCATGTATGAATAAAACATTGCCAACTCATGTTCTTTTCCGTAAAGCTCCAGAGATGCTGGGAAAAAGGTGATTGATTCTTGGGGAATATCTAGCCTTTTAGTTACGAAGAACAGCCTGAACGTTACAGGACTATACCTTAAAGGCCTAAACCAGAAGGCAAGTAAGTCAACATTAATAAGCTGAAGTACTCATAAGTCCTGAGATTTGTGTCTTGGGAATCTTATTTTCCTCAGAATTTAATCCAGAGTGCAGCCATCTTTTGGAGTTTTATGTGTATTCCTCCAAAGGGAAAAATAACTCTTTACTCTTCCTCTCTGGTTCTATAGCACAATCTTCAAGGATTGTTTGTTTACTAACAAAACTGATCTATACTAGCCTGTTTTTTTAAGTAAGCGTATATTGCTAGAAACTTGCAACTTGAACATTCACTGCTTAACAAACCCTTACTTCAGTTTCAAATCAATCTGAAATAAACTAGAAGCCATTAACTTGTACCATGATGTGAATTTTAAATATAATTTCATTTTAACATTCTCACACCACCAAGAAACTGCTTTTATTTACTCAGCATTTCCAATTATTAGAAGAAACTCCCTATACCAAGATCCGGCAGGCATTCTGTGAACTATTTGCTTTCTGCATTCCCAGGAATGGCTTACATGTTTCAGGATCTTGCTTCAGAATTTCACATGCGCTATCTGCATGGTTAAAGTTGGTAACAGCAGGCAAACTCAGTTCAGATTCATTTCTGGTGTGAGCCCTTAGGAATTGGGATTTCAGAATATCACGTGCTCATGGCAACAGAAAAGATTTTTGTTTAAAAAAAAAATAAGAAAACCATGCCAGGCTTTTTAAACCTAGGGCCAAAAGAGTACACAATCTTAAGACTTGATACTAAAAACATACAATTGCCACAAATCCTGGCATATCAGCAGTGCTTACAGGGTTTTGTGGACAGGGATGGTAACTCGTAGGTATTTGCATGTGTCAGCAGAAAGACATATGTTGGCTTTCACGACAACTATAATTTAGTCCAAGCATGTGTTCAGAATCACAATACTCACCAGCACTACCTCAGTCTTTGTCTTTGTTTCAGTCTTTGGAATCACCTTTTCTGTTTCACTTTGGCTATCATTTCGGTATCGATAAGCAAATTTCTTTTTGAGCGCCTCTGCTATTAATGCGGCAGGATCCGTAGGGTCAGCCACTTTAGATTTTGTACCTTCTGATGATCTAGAAAAGAAAATGAGAAGCATTAACGTAGTCCAAAACAAACCTTTAGAAGTTGTGAATACTTTTACATTCTGTTTGTCAGATGTTACATCAGCATCTGTCTCACCTTGAAATAGTTCTGAGTCATAAAAACAAATCATTAACGCAAATGTGAATACACTGATTATTTATTTATTTATTACCTTTTCACTGAGCGCAGTTTCACGCTGTTCATGTCTTTGAGGATTTCTAGCATGTTTGGTATTTCAGACTTCTTTGGCCCATTTTCTGTCAGATTCTGTCCAGAGTTTGTTTTTTTGTTTTTCCTTTCTTTAATGAGCTCAATGGCAGACATACTCTGTTGTACACCTGGGGGAGGGAGTGGTGGCGGAGGAGGAGGTGGTGGTGGTGGAGGTGCAACAGGGACAGCAGCTGAAGCAACTGGACTTGACCCAGCTACAAATAAAACATACATTACATGTCAGTTTACTTGTAAATCTCCTTTATACCTCAGGTAAGAATAGGACTATAATAGCTTCAATTGCCTCCCCTCGGCCTTCTTTAGGTTATCATTCCTAAACGACCTAAGCAGACTCAACTGAAAAGCCACATAAAAATCCTTCTCAAAGAGTGAGAAGAGTTCTTTGAATTGCCAGTTCAAATTCTAGGTGCATTCATGTCTTTACTGGATGTCACGATGTCTTTTAGTTATGTTCTGCTCCTAACGTTACCAGTACTTCACTTTCTTCTGAGAGGCAGGTACTGAGCTGGAAGTCACATACAACCTACCATGTGAGCAGTGTTTGTTTCTTCCTACTTATCATCACAAATAAGAAATTACCACACAAGATTTTTAAATGTAAATTTAGAGCTCAAATAGTGCTTAAATTGAAGCTTATTCCAGCTCTCTGAGGTTAAGAATTTTTAGGCCAGTTAATCATCTGTCTGAAGATAGAGATTCTCACGATGATCTTGATTTCAAGTTCCCTGTACTCTTCAGGTAAAAACTGATGATATAAATATAATAGCAGTAATATAACTTGACAAATAAATTAAGAAACCTCTGCTCAAATGCGGCTTTAAAGAAATCAGCAAAACCAGATCACACCAGAGTTTAGAGGCTTGGAGTATAAACTGTGTAAAGATATGTATATAGATAATAGAGAGGAGTCTACTCTGTGTACATGTAGGCATACACAGTGTCATTACCACATTCTACCAGAAGAGGGAGGTAAAGATGATCAAATAAAAATTTAATTTTCCTAATAAATAGAGATAAAGGGAAAACGATGAAAAATAGGCTATTAGTTATTTCACAAAACCCCCACAATAATCACAATTCAAGAGTGAAAGCATGCACTCTTAAAACTATTTCATAGTTTTGAATATGACACAGTTAAAGAAAAAGTAATTGCTATCATGTCAGACAAAAACTAAACAAGAGCATCTTAAGAAGTAGAATATGATTTTATACGTAAACATAGAAAAA
Organism: Theristicus caerulescens; assembly: GCA_020745775.1. Taxonomy (NCBI): domain Eukaryota; kingdom Metazoa; phylum Chordata; class Aves; order Pelecaniformes; family Threskiornithidae; genus Theristicus; species Theristicus caerulescens. The sequence goes on along the minus strand of CM036558.1, from coordinate 129,611,117 downwards.
AAATGTACTTGCTAGGTGACCTTAAGAAAGATTGAAAACCAAATGGCTGTCATCTCCAGTCGACAAGGGTCATCTCCCACTAATCTTTGGAGATGGTAGACTTAGAACTGGAAGGCAGTCAGAGGTGAGGGAAAGAGGAGAAAGAAACTCAGGAAAAGAAGAATTATTCTGTTTACTACCAGAAACTGTTTACTACCAGAACAGTGCACCACTTTTGGCTCCATCTGGACAATGTGTTTGATCCCAGAGATGATGCCAATAAGCAATCTCCTTTTCCGTTATTTATTTCATAAATTTGAGACACTATTCCAAAAGTGTAATTAGCATCTTGTACAGTTACTTCATGATCTCAGAGAGCCTATTTCACTACTGGATGGGAAGACTTAAGCGTTAGCAATTAAGTTACATTCTTTTAGTCTGATTTAATCCATCATGTTTATCATGAGCTTCGCTCTGAAAGCTGTTTAATACTTCTTTACTTATCCACAGATTCAGAATTCTGGCAGACTTTCACACAAATGTGAAGACTTTTGGAATAATAGAAAATACAGAAAATCTGGCAGGTGTCTTGTCTTCAAGACCTATTCTGTATCCCTTGGTTAGTATGCTATGTCTGCCTACCAAACGAACCAAGACAACATAGAGAAGTGTTCAGTGTTGCAGTATGTCACAAAAATGAATTAGCACATTATTAATGAGAAAAGGGACAAATTCATTAACTAATTTGTGCTAAGAGTACAGCAAACGTAATACCTGCTGTCAGGTTCTGTTGTTCTTGCAAGATTACAATTTTGGCTATTTGTGCTCTTAAAGTGGCTAGTTCATTTTCTAGAGCACTAATCTTCTGCAGAGCTTCTTCATTTGCGGTCACTATGTTTCTGGACACTGGTTCTTCTTCCAGCGGGTTTTGTAAGGACATCTGTCTGCCTGGGGACTTTCCATAATGATGTAGTTCACCTGAAAGAGGCTGGGCTGTTTTTGACCAAACTTCTGACCTGTAACAAAAATATCACAAGATTCCTTTTTTAAAAGCTTTGTTATAGATAAAAATTAAAGCACCGTTACATACGAACCAGGAATACAAGTTGAAGGCCTGACTTTAAAACTGGCTTTACACAAATCACTTCCACCAAGACTTTACATAGCTTAAAGTAAACAAGAGCTTCACATCCTTTCTGTTTGCACAAGCTGTATTTCTTCTCTTCCCCTAGCCAGCTTTTTGTGAAATCCTTGATTTCAGGAGAAAAAAGGAATACAGTCCTCCTCACCCTCAATCTATTTCGCTGCCTCATACCTATTGTATTTTCTGTTGGAATTAAGATTTAATTTTTTTTTTCCCAAATGCTACCATTCTTCCCCGATGGGCTGCAAATAGTCACTTGTAGTCAATTCCTTTGAAGAAGAAAGAAGGGTTTCTTAGTTCCACAGCACATTTTTGTACTTTTTGGACTTCTGAAAGGACAGTCCTCCATTTTAGCAGTGTTGGGAGTACGGAGTACGTGAAACAGCTTAACGGCGCAGAGGCTGCTTATCAGTAAATGGGAAAGGGTCTTATATCTAGTTTTCTAACACAATAAATAAAACTATAGAGAAGAAAACTTCATACAGTTTTTAAAGAGTCCATAAGCTTCCCTCCTCTTTCTCACAAGAGCAAGAAAATGCAACTCTGTTGCTTTCCTTCATTACCCACCAAAGCTCAAACTACGTTAAACACAGGCATTACTGAGCATCTGCAGTCAAATAAGCACTTACAAAAGGTTATAGTCACTGAAGACACCAACATTTTTAAACAGTTTATCTCAAGTTGAATTGATAAGGATTAATGACAATTTGTTATCATAAACATTATAACTGCAAAATATGACCACATACTTAGCTCCTCAATCCTCCTTAATTTCAATACCAAAACTTCTCAGGCAGGTCAGGATTCCACTATTTATTCAAACACGAGAGTAAGAACAGTGGCTAGTGATATGACTTTTCACAATGTGTAGAATAGGTCCAGACTAATACAGCTTAAGAGCCCCAGCGCCCTGGATGCATGGTTAAGCTACTCTGGATGTGCACCTGCAGTTGTGCTAGACTTAAAGCAAGAGCCAAGGTTTAAGGCTAGAACAAGCCCTGTGCTCTGTCCACCTCAATCCAGGATTAGATACACATTTGAGTCTTCCACAACACTGACAGAAAACAGCAGCACAACTTGCAGAATTTTGGTCAAGCAGAACTGAATATTATCAAGGATGTTAAAATTTAGGTGCTGTTATCTAGACAGAAATAGAAAGCAACTAAAGCTGAGAAGAGAACAGGATGCTTCCTATAGCAGCCATCTCCCTGCTCTCCCTAAATAAGTAAGGTGGAAGGAGCCGGTGGTCACTTCACTCTCTAAAACCTGCCTTCTAGAAACTCTTTAATGGAGCAGAATAGCTAAACAACAAAGGGTATTTTCAGCTCAGAGCAGTAATGGTGTTTTAAGCAAATGTCTTGATTGGAATCTAACACTGTGGAAAAATATTATGCCTGAATTGTCACTACTGCTCTGGCTAGGGGTAGGGGAAAAATTATTTCTCATTGCTTCCTCTATAAAACTGCATTCACAGAAAAAATTATGTCTGCAAGACTGTTTACTGAATTATACAGCAAATATATATTTAACAGTAACACCTATGTGATCTTGTCGAAACAGAGAATTTCAAATGCCTGGAAAACACCTAATGCACCCTAGCTCTACTACATAATACCGTGCCTAGACGTAATAAACAGTGCACATTGAAATACTCATATTTGCTAAGTAATTCACTTACCATGCTCCCTTATAAGCTGTTTGCCTTAAGGTCACTATATATCTGCAGGATTATTTTAGTCCCATCCCATATCCATCTGTCCCCCTCCCCCCTTCACATGCAGAGGTCTCAGCAAATATGCAAGTCCTACATCTTTCGTAACAGGTTCTTTGAAGCAACAAAGAGCTATTCTCTCTGTTGTCTCCATTAAACACAGTAGCTTTACAGTTCAATCTTTAAACAAAATGTTTCTGTGCAAGCAAAAGTGGTATTGGCCAGTTAATTTCCTTTGCATCAAATACAATTCACAAATAGCGTTTCCCAAACAAGCGTTGATTTCTGTGACTCTCCTCTGAGTTTGTGAAATTAATGTGGCAGTGCCAGAACGTTTGTTATGCAAAGCTTCACTGCGGCAAGTCATGTTGGAGGGCATCTAGGTCATTACTAACCTATTTCGTGCTTTCAAATTAAGAACGGTATCCTCCAGTAATCTTTGAAGCCAACAATCTGTGCCTTTCTCTGGAAGGTTAGTTTGTTTCGAAGAAAAACTTCCTCTGCACTACAGAACTGTACCTTTGTTTCAGGCTAGTCTGAGCAGCAATTTGGGTAGGCTGGAATAGAGAACTTCATCACTTCAGCCAACCTGTTTCGTGCAGTTACAGTGCGATGTAGTACTCTTGGTCCAACACACCAGTACCTATCCTGCCATTCTGGACACAGGTGCTCACATGCTTCCCTGCCAGTTTTCGTTATGAAGATTAAAGACGAATTATAAACCATAATTTTTTAATTGTCTTTAGCAGACTGCAGAGCCTTAACCAGAACGGTGAAAAAAACAACGTGCCAGTTATTGGATTGTCAGAATGACCACTGCTGCTAATTAGGAAACTACAGTACACTGCCCCATATTAATAAAAATCTCAGGAGAACTGGAGAAGAATCAGTGTTAGCAATTGTGCCATACCACACCAGACATTTTTGTGGGGACAAGGTGGCTTGAAGCTGTCACATGCAATTCTTTGCAGTAAATAAGTAAATAAAAAGCATGGTCTTCGTTGTGTAAAGCCAATCTCCTGTATGTTCTCAAGCCAGTCTTTCATTTATAATCCTGGTAGTCTAACCTCTACTACGGCTTTTCCAGACCCTACCTTTTCGATCCCTCTGCCCTCTCTCTTCTCCCAGCATTCAAGTCCTCTCCATTAATTGCAACGCCCAGTAGATTCTCATTAGAGAGAAGCTAGGCTTCTTCCTCCCAGTTCCAAGTTCAAAGAGAAGATTTGAGGAGCATACCTGAGCCTTGTAGAGGCTTCACCTTCTTCTTGAGCAACCCATCTCACATCTGCAAAGGAGGCCACTGCATCTTCTCTAAGTTGATTAGGATGGTTTCCTTCTGCGGCATGAGAAGTAAGCTAAATTTTAAAGACAAGACAGAAGGTTTTAGAGTCACTATTCCCAGCCCATGTCATAGTTATTTTACCCAATACTTTTAGTGAGGCTACATGTAACTATTAACACATACATGCACAAAACACATCTGTAGACTTAGAACACTTATTTCTGTCCTGGGCTTAGTCCAGAACCATTTCGCTGACTTCAAACTATTCAATCTAGTCTGCCGAACACTTCACAGAAACTATTTTTAAGGTTCACGACTAACTACATATACTATCACATGACACTACTGAACACTAAAAATCCAATGCAAATTATCATCTTAAAGACTAACAAACACCAACATTCTCAAATAGTTTGCTATATTAACTCAAATATGTTGTAAAATTATATTCATGACTGGTAGTTAATAAAGCCATTAAGGCTACTAGTACTTCTTAAGTCTTTTGCTCTGATTTAGTATTATTTTGAAAGTGAAATTCTATTGAAGTCTGTTTCCCTTCCCCTACAACTTCCAGAATTTCTGTACAAGAATAAAGGTGTGTATATTACATGGCGGGGGGAGAGCACCATTTCTACTAACTCAGTAATCACAAAGACTTTGAGTGAGGGGTAGGATGCAATCGTAACGGAATACACTATTTGCTAACAATCTCATTTACAGCACGCCAAACAAACTGACCATTTTCCAGCATGGTTCTGCCATTAGCTTTATAGCTGTTTGAAGCCAAAGGTGAGCAAGGCTCTAGAGACTGGAATCTTTCTTAGATTTACAGTTAAGTGACATGAATGAAGATTTGAAAAATTGTTTGGACCATCAATATATGCTCCAAAGCCACAACTATATAAAATGGTTCCAAATCTACTTTGAAATACTGGCTGCTTCCCCAGGTTAGACAAGGGCATGTGTACTCAGTCACTGGACTATTGAGCAGCCTGGTCTCAGCATCGCAGCAGATAAAAGCTACTGAAACATCTTTCAGTAATTTATTCTGTTCAGTCTGTCACCTTGAGTTACTTATCTCCAATGCAACTATGCCACCTCTTTTGCTTGTATTACACACAATCCACAGGCCAAATTTGCACATGAGCTGTTGCAGCTGTGTAAGTGCCTGCTGCTGGTAGTAGCCAAGAAGCTAGTAATGCTGACAAAGATGGAGGTAGTATGTAACAGTCTATGAAGACAGCTTTGATCCAGTCTGTTAGCACTTAGGTTAATTTTCAAGGCAACTCACCTCTGTAAGAGGAACCTATTATGTAGGAGCAACTATGAAATGTTAGCATTAACCTGAATTTGTAGCAGACCTATCACAGTAGGACTGCAGGTTGGATGAGGTGAAACCATTTCTGAAGAACATCCACAGATATTTTAGTTGTAGTCTCTGATACAGAAATCCCAGGAAGATAGAAGTTGTGGGTTTGGGGTTGTTTTTTCCCCAGGAGTTGTTACAAACAGCTTTGGAAATTGAGATTAGTCATCTTCACCTCACACTCTCGCAACTTGTGTGTGAGCCTTTATCACAGCTCCCAGGAGTGTGTATTGGCACCATCAGATCATTTGGAAACAACAGGGTTTTTTCCAGGTAGCATCAGCACAGATGGTAATATGTTTATCACATTAACAGTTGTGCCTAATACCATCACAGTCTGCCTCTCTTTAAAACAGTCTAGAGAATACTATATTGCATGTTAGGATTTTCATTGTTTGAAGTTTCCTTGGCTTTTTTCTTTTTTTAAAATAAAAAGAAATTTTCATGACCACAGCATCTGTATTAATGTTAATGGCAATTTAAAAAATCTGTAACACATTAGCCACTTCTTGCAGGTGATACAGATTTTCCTGATGGTAATGGCCATATGAGGAGCTATTACCACAAAAAGACTGAAGGCACTTTTAAATAAAGGCACTACACATATCTGCATCAAAAATAATTTTATAAAATCAACAGTAAGGAATGCATTTACCACTGCCAGGTTTCCTGCACTGCGAGATAAATAACTTCTAATCCAACATTTAGTAGCAAGCCTTCTGTTATATTGTGATACAAGTTTCTTCTTACTTTTTTATTCGTATTTATGTGTAAACAGAATCTGCTTGTTACCCCATATACAGATGTTTCTTTTCTCTATCCCTAAAAACAACAAGGCCTTTCACAGCAGGGGATTTCGAATCTCAAGTTAATGCAGGATTTTTACTTTAATTTAAAGGTTAAAAGCCAACACCCATCTGTTAAAACCTTCACCTGTCTGTAGAATGATGCTTAAACAACTCTGTGACTACCCTATTCCTCCAGCCAATCTCAGCTGAAGACAACTTGGACAACTGCTCTGCCAGCACCTGTAATGGAGAACAGAGAGCTGAAAACAGATGCCCAGTTCTACTGGATAGCAGGAACTAAATGAAACACTGAAAGTAGCCTGCTTTTCTTTCTCTGGAAACTATGTAGTTGCTTCCCCTGCTTCCTCCTTCACAGGCTTTTTTTGCCTATTTTAGCGTGCATGTATGCTGCACACCCACACAGAGGCATGCCCGTGGGTTTCAGACCCATTGCTCCATGAATTTCTGAAGAAAAGACTACACACACTGTACAGTTTTGGCTGATGTCACAGAATCATAGAATATCTTGAGTTGGAAGGGACCCATAAGAATCATTGAGTCTAACTCCCAAAGAGTCAGCCCCGCTAGTGTTTCCACCTGGTTTTAAACTGGGGACCTTTCGCATGCTAGATGAATGTCATAACCACTACACTACAGAAACACTGCTTAAGAGGATGTCAAAGCAGGATCCCTACTTTTTGTTTGCTCCAGGAAGTGGAAAGCAGAACAAATATTTTTATACTTTTAAGGGTAGAATAAAAACTCTAATTTCAAATACTTCTCCAAGTAAGACAAACTTGCTATGATTTTTCAAATTAGCCCAGTAAACTCTGATGTTTGCTATGTGCACACCAATTCCTTAGGAGACTTCTACTGAGTTATCAGGTTTCCATCAGATGAACAGGAGAAGCATGGGACTAGAACAGAGATGCTGCAGCTGCCGGATACTATCTTGAGAGACAGTATTGTAGGTTTGGTTGAATCTACCTAGGCTATATTGGTAAGTTTAACTTTATTTTCTCCTAAAGACTACAGATAAACCTAAAAAATATGACATACAAAAGAATTATATGAACCATTTTCATTTGTTCATGCCATATAGAGTATATAAGGTAAGCTCTGCCACCGCTTACTGAATACATAAGCAGCATTTAGCAATTAATTTAAATGTTGACTATGGCAAGATCCATAGAGACAGATACTACAACAGTCAGTAGACCTCAAAAATCAAAATGCCAGGCTACTATTTTTTTCACACTAGCCGAACAAAAGCATGCTAGAAGAGAAGAATGAACACAACAGAGATATTCTTTCAATATCTCTTATCCCTTTATCATAAGGAAAATGAAGACCTGTGGAAAGTTTGTTGCTCTTAGATAAAGTTAGAAACATTGATGGTATACATGCACCCTCAGATGAGGCAAGTAAGGTTTGCTTTGGTTTTTAAATAAAGTGACTTACAGCAAGGTTCAGTGCATGGTCCTTTCATAATATAGCTAAAGCTGGCAAGAAAGAAAGAGGAAAAGACAGCTATAGGAAAGCGTCAGTTGCAACAGCATAAAAACGATCAAGACCAGTATTGAACTTCACTAAAGAATCTTAACACTGAGATAGAGACATAAAAAACAGATGTTAGCATCACACTTTTACATGTTCAGCAGTTTATATATTAAAATAGTTTAAAGGCTGCATAAACAATATAAATTTTAATGTGTTTCAAGGCTCAAATTTTGAAATTCATATTTCTGATTCAATCAACTCTGACAATTGTACTTCTATTTTTACTATCCTTTCCTTTAATCTAATAGAAGATGAATGTTTATACTTAGTGTGCATAAAATCTAAGCAAAGTTGTCTGCGTGTCCCTTTAAGAGGAAAAAAGGCAAATATTTTATTTATTCTAACACAGAATTCAGACGAAGACATATACATATTTTTATTTCAACACTAAAAATATTCAGGAACAGATTTCCCAGATGTATCTTACAGCTCTTTTCAAGTACATAAAACAGAAATGTTTTCTTTTATGTACCATATTAAGAGAAGGCAGTATTTGGCTAACTATCTGCAAATGAGCATCATCTTCCCTTGTATGGCCTTTACAGTACAAAATATCAGACACATTATAGGAAGACTTCACTTCCTTTCAAATCTGAGACACATGGAGCCTTATTGCTGGCATAACTACTATTCATTATATATCCAAAAGTTTAAATCCAGCACGTCATTTTGTTGTCCTTCTCACCTGCACAAAACCCCACTCCCCACAGTGTATATATTTATTTTTTAAGTTTCACCAGCCACTGGTAGTGGGAGATGGTTGCACCCCTAGTTTCTCAATGTCATGATTTAAGAGAGGCAAAATGTTAGCATGGCACTTAATATCACACCAAAAAGGCTTCTATGGTAATCTGAACTATCTGATTTTGCTGCTATAATTTCCAGTCTAAATACTGTTCATACATTTCATATAGGATAAAGAAATTAATATAAAGAGTGAAAAATTTAGCTGTGTGGAAATTACCTTGTCTTAGTGTGGGCGATGATTCCCACCATTCATCTCTCTGTTCCCCACCCTTGCTCGGCCCAAGAAACATTCCTCTCAGCTTGAGTTTCAAACACTAAATTTCTCCAATTCTATACCCACCCCCTACCCCTAACACACACAGAGTTGAAGAGATTATGTGTAACAGCTTCCATTTTCCCATCTGTTCCTGAAAGACTTGTTATAAAAAGCAGGCGTTTTCTCCTCCTTAAGCTTTTACCCTCACTCTTTACCCTCCCACTATATGCAGTTGAAGTTAAAAGCAACCAAGTCAGAAAGCTGCACAGAACTGATGTTCCCCTTTCACCTATACAGTGCTAGCCTTGTATTTAAAACAAAAGCAAACGGGGTACTCGTGTTATCTTGTTACTAATTTTTTATTTTCCCAAATATTAAGTAACTGTTCATCTTTACATGCCTCTTAAGCCTAGCTTATAAGTACCATTTATAGAAAGAAGTTTCAAAGCTTTTTCTCTTTTATGAATATATTTTTTCCCCAAGAATAACTTGTTAATATTGTATTGCCTCATTTTAGAAGTTCCAATTTCCTTACGAAACAATCTGTTTCAAGTTTCATTATGTGTGTTACAGCAACATGGATTTAGGTTTTAGGCAGAAAAGAAGCTGAAGAATCAGTATTTGGAAAAAATCTGAACTGGAAGTGGGAATAACTGAAGTAAACTAATTCTCCTATGTGCCCAGGTTTATCATATTCTGCTTTTACAAACCCTCTAGTCATTTATTTAAATGAACTGCATATTTGCTTAAAATCTTTTGATGCAAGAGCAAATCCCTTTATCAGTATAGTAAAACACGTATTCTAAACTGTTGAGAACACCTACCTGAAACTGAACTCTTGGACACTGTATAAGAGAGAGGTTAGTACCAATTTTTCTTACAATACTTCGAGATGAACCGTAAGGCTTGCTTGACCAAAGCACCTAGATGGGAAGGAAAAAGAAGCCAGCTGTTAGGTAACTGATTTTTATATCATATTGGAATAGTTTTCCCTTATCCTTCCCTTATCCGTGTGCTAAACGTATTTAAAGTTCTTCCTTTCATGCTAGAATAGAATACAATATAAATACACTGAAATTTGTATCAGTGAACTCCTTACACAGTAGCACAAAATCTGTTTTTGTCATTACAATATAGATACAGCTGTTTAAGTTCAAGACAGCCTTTACATTAAGTTTAAATTCAAAGCAATAAATCAGGTAACACAGAAGGATTCAAGGACTGGAAGCATCTTCAAAAGCATAATTTGACCATTTTCAAGATAATAAAGAATCTGCATTGGGTCAGACACCTCTTTTTAAGGGGTTTCAAGAAAAGCCACTCAATCATGAAAAATCCATAAAGTTACGTAATTCTACATTTCCCAATATATCTTTTTTCTTTTTTTAATTAAGAGCTCTTCTAACACAGGAACAGTGTCTACCAGTCTTAATAAAAATAACCAGCAGCTAGCATAAGCATGAAAATGTAACTGCGAAATTAAAAAGCAAAGAAAAGGGGGAAAATAAATATATGAGAATGAACCTTTGTCCTAAAAAAAAAAAAATTCACCTTGATAAAATTGCACACAGCACCTCAACACACCTGGCTTCATCAGAATTGTTTCTATGGCAATTCAGATTTCTTCTACATTGTTTCAACAGGGATTGAATTTGCTTTCTTTTGTTGTACTTAATGATGGGAATGTTTGCTCTACTATTTACCATAGTTGTGTGAAATAAAATGAGACTTTAATCCTAGGAGAATACTACAAAATGAGCCAGAACAGAAGGGAGAAAAAAAAAAAAACCCACAACCAACAGAAGTAGGAAAGATTTCAGCACAGGGAAAGGCAACAAAAACAATGCAAAGAAGAAGAATAAGAATGGGAAGACTCTAACACAGAGAATATTGTCAGTAAAAAAACAGAACACTGTATGGTATTTTAAAAAACTTGGCCAGTGTTTACGTATAGTTGTCGATATGAATTTACTACCCAGGTCTTCGTTTTTAAAGGCTCGTAGCTTCAAGGAAACTCAACATCCTGTTAGAAGGTTTCCCAACAAAGAAAACGGATAGAATCCAGGATACTACTGAAACAACCCTCATCTGGCATGGCAATATTGTCTGTGTGATTAGTGTAGTGCAGCTGTGGGAGTTTCACAACACACAGCTGAATAACATTTTGATATACTAAGCAAAGATCACTACTCAGATTTTGAAGGTTCTATGATAAAGAAAATCTATGCTTCATGGTATTTACCACCAGATTATATTATCTGAGAAACTACACAAACATTTTGCCTATTTCTAAACAAGTATCTTTCCTTTGTCTGACTTTATCAGAACATATCAATTTTGACAAAATAAATGTGCACTGCACATCTAGGATGAGAGGAAATGGCCTCAAGTTGCGCCAGGGCAGGTTTAGGTTGGATATTAGTTAAAATTTCTTCACTGAAAGGGTAGTCAGGCACTGGAACAGGCTGCCCAGGGAAGTGGTTGAGTCCCCATGCCTGGAGGTATTTAAAAGACGGGTAGATGTGGTGCTTGAGGACATGGTTTACTGGCGGACTTGGCAGCACTATGTTAACGGTTGGACTTTATGATCTTAAAGGTCTTTTCCAACCTAAACAATTCTATGATTCTATACGCTATGCTAGATCCTCACATCAGAGCTACAACTTTGCCATTAATCCACTCAGACCTATTTTTTCCATTCTGTAAGACATACATTCTCTTGCTTAATACACTGCTAAATTTGAACACAAATTTTTTCAATGCAGAGTGCTCTATTGATCTTGCATTTTGGATGCCTCAAACAAAGATCTCACATTCGTGACTATCACATTACTGTTCGTCTATATGTCTGAGCAAACAGCAGGTAGATCAGGAGCCTTCAAGAAAAAGTCACTGACAAACAGTACCACAGTAATACAGCCTTCCTATTCACAACAGATTCTAATGTTAGAAGCAGAACTGTTGGCAATAGCCTCAAAGTGACGTTGCATTGGAAAAAATACTAGTCAAGGGAAGGCTTAATTAATTACAGGAGTACTTCCACAACAGCAAAAGAGCCTAGACTACATGCTGTATTACCAACATAAGTGCAGTGCATTTTAAACAAGTGGCAAAACTTGTTTAGAGATTGCTCAGACCACAGACAAGATGTTGACTAGTACCCAGATCCTCAAAAATATTTGGTGCCCAAATGCCCTTGGGGTTGTTCAACAACAGTGGTTTGGTGCACCAAAACTTTGAATGACTCAGTTTTGGTAATTCAAGATATGTCTGGACAGTATTTTCAGAAAACTGCATGCAAGCTGCACCACAAGGTATGCAAATAAAGTCAGCACAGTGCCCAGCTGAGCTACTAAGTCTCAGCACTGCTCTACCCAAGTTCACACAACTTCTTCTTGGCTTGAAGCACTGGCAGAGCAAGTCTGCAAAGTATTACTTAGTCATACCCTCTTATTGCATCAGTGTTTTGCTGTTGTCCAGAACAGCTGACATTTGGAAATGTAATTGCATTATCACAAGCTTGATACAAGTAGAGAATGGGGGAAAACAGATTAAAAATTTGTTTCCACCCCCCTATTTAGGATGGAAGATGTTGCTGACAATGACCACAGCAACACTCATGGTAGTCCAGCATATTCTCATACTTTGAATTTTCAAAGTTACACCGCATGAAATCTCAGATCCAAGTTCGAATAAAATCCTAAAATACAGAATCGTATTGGTAATTTTAATTTACAATGCACAAACAATTTGCTTTCCATAAATTCCCAAGATTGATAAAAGGTTCTACCACAATAATCCAGAGCAAGAACTGCCCTTCTAAGTACTGCACATAGCTGTTAAGGATTTCCCCATTGTTAAAACATCAAAATATTTTGACAACTTACAGGGATTACTGCATTGAGGTCAATACTTCTACTCAAAATAGCTTCCTAAAGGTCCCAGTGACAAAGCAGTGGATGTGTAACAGATCTCTCTCTCTCTGCCCCCCCAAGCATGCAGAGAAAACTCTATATACACTTTCCTCCAAGAGGAGAGCTAAGCATGCACATTCCTCTGCTTCCCCAGTAAAGAACACAGCCATGTTGCTCTCATGTACTGTAACACTTTCAGGAGAGGTAAATATAGCACAATTACTATCATCTCATTTTCATGGGGCTTTTCATTACTCCAAGATAAGAGCAAAGAAATCAAATTGTTTAAGAATTAATATCACTGTTAAAAAAATCAGTTGAAAATTTTCCTTCAGCTTCAAAACACACATATAAGTCCAGCATGAAAAGCAGTGTTTACAATGTAAACAGTTTGTTATTAGAGCTAGAAGGAACTGTATGGTATTTTTAACACATATATTACTCAATACTTCAGTGCCCAAGTAGTAAACTTCATACTTTTTCAGCAATGTAGAATCATACAAGTATTGAGTATACTTAAAGTGTTCTGCTGGAAGAGATAAGCACAAACTAAAATACATGAAGTGCTCTCTATACCTGATTTTCTGAAAACATGAAGCAAGTTTGAAACACTTACTGATTCCATGTTTAATCCAACTTGTTCAAAAGCCATCCTAATTAGGCGCTTAAGCCAGCAAATCATTTGGAAAGGAAAAAGCCTTTCCAAACTTGGATTTAAGCCTTCCAAACCTACAGGGCTGCAGAGGTTCCATAGTACTTCTGAAACGAGAAACACAAGAATTTTAGATGCATGTTGTGGAACATATACAGAAGTAAATTGCTACACATATTGCTAATAAAACAAGCTTTAGAAATAGTTACTGAAAACAAATCATGTTAGGTGACAACAATTCCTAGTACTGCAATGTATAGGCGTTCAGAAGGCATTTACTTAACACGGGTGACAAAGATTTTCAGTAGTGTCATTTTTAAGAAGTCAAAGCTGTTGCAAAGCTAACGATTAAAAAGCTGGGGAAATGATTGCTCACTTGAGCTTGGACAGATGATGGTGTTCAACAACTCTAAGTGAGTATCGAACACTATGGAATGCCTGCAGCTGGGGACTAGCACTAAAATTAAAGGGCCATACTCCTATATAAAACTCATTTCTATGCAGGAATAAACTACAGAAAGCTGATCACCTCTCTTCATTCACATTCTCTGACAGCTTTCTTGTTTCCTCCTTTTTCCCACAACTGAGGAGAGAAAGGAAACATGGAAAAATGACTAATGCAAGAAAACTACAGGAAATAGCGTAGATGTGGGACCTGAAAATATTCAAGCGATTTATAAAGTTGGACAGATTTCAAATTGCATCTATTGATATGTACTACCATTCACTTAAATCAAGACGTTTTTATTGCTCCTCTAGTGAAAACAGTGTAGCTTTTCTTTAACTGTGTTCTACACCAGTCATAACTTGGATGCCACTGAGAAGCGTATGCCACCAAAACCAAAAAGGAAGCCATAGATAGATTTAGGTTTACGTTTGTTTTGTGTATCAGGCTAGAAACAACACTCCGTTGAACCACCCTGAACATATTTGTAGTACAGACAACAGTGTTGCTGAAGCCACTATATATATACACAGAGTGATGACTAAAGCAACGTAGCAGCAAGGTATGAGTACTTGGGAAGTCTGAAAGTCAGGAGACGGAAAAACTATGCTGTTTGAAAGTGCCCGCAAGCAGTACAGTTAAACCATCAGTGTTTCCATTACAAATGTTTTTTTTCAACAGTTTACAGTTCCTTAGTAATAACCTGCTTCTTGTGGAAACTTGGCAGGAACAGTGCAACCTACAGTTATATTTGTTTAGACAGGCTTGGGGGGGGGGCGGAAAGTGGATATTAGTTTCTCATCACCACAGAAAGTAGAAGACATTTCCTAACAGGATTTTCTTTTGTTTCTGAATAAACTAGGAAGAAACTACTAATCTATCAGCTAAAGGAGGACTAATGAAAATGTAAGATAAAAAAGTTATTTTAAAAAAAAAAGTGAACCAACCACCGTGAGATTAGAACGGAAACCGCAATTGTTATAAGAAAAACAATAGGGAAGAACGCTGGGCTACCTACCAAACAGCCATGAATATAAGCTACAGTCATACATAATAAATAAATAAGTCATGGACTTCTTTATGGAAAGCTGGAAAAGTCTATTAGGGAAGCATTACCATCTACTTGATCTGTTCTTCCTTTAGGCATCTGTTATTCTTCCCTTAGACAAGCTCCTGGACTGTATGGATCTTTGTTCCCATTGCACCTGCTGTTTTTTTTAAAACAGCAAGAATACAATCTTTCTACACACCTCATATTAGATTTGGCATCGTATCTGGCACTGTAGACATGCAGTGACATAAAAGAGACAGGAATGCTCCTTTAAAAGGGCAAACCTGTTCCAAAAGTGTGATACATGTGATGCACTCCACCTCATTCCAAAGTTCAGACTTGTTGAACATGTAGCGTGAAAATCAAAGAGAAGAAAAACGGAAGCCATGTCAAGTCATTCAAACAAAAGAAAAAAAGGTAGAGACTGTATTGCTGAGCAATTGCAAAGACGTGGGTTGGCTGGTAAAGGCAAGTGATAGGACTATAAAGGGATGACTGTATCCTGATACATTGCTCTTTCAACAGATAGACAGGTCATTAGTTTAAAAATCCCAAGACAGAGTCAGAGTCACGTTCTGTTTCAGGAAGTGAAGAAAAGGCATTATTTTGTTCCTGATCCACTGGGAGGACTGAGTCTTTAATAACAGAGACAATCTGGACAGAAGTGGAAAGAGAGTGTTATAACTTCCTCTGAAGAAATCAGAGCAGGTCTAGAAAGTTTCCATGAACTAAAGAAACTGAGAGGCGAAGCAGCAAAGGAATGACACAAAAACTGTCAAGATAACAAATTAAAGGCACAAAAGCAGATGCAGAATGAAGTATCATGGTATTAGGATGACAGAATAGTACAAATTTGAAATAGTAAGTTAAAAAAGACTAAGGTACAAAATGCATTCCAGCTTACAGGCATAAAAAAAAAAATCCTACATATGTATTAGGAATAAGCAGGAGACAAGAGAGGGAGCCACGATGTAACAGGAGAGGAAAGAAAGCAATGACTGATATAGTCAGTATATTCTGTGTTTTCACGTGAAGATGGTAGGAAAGAGAGAAACATGTTAGAATGGGTTATAGACAACTCTGAAAAGTTATAAGCATTCAGGACAATAGTGTCTAATGACATTCACCTTAAACAGCTCAGAAATTAGCCAAAGCAATTTCTGAAATATTAGTGATTACTTTTAGAACCTTCTTCAATGAGTCAAAAGACCCAGGAATAAAAGAAGGAGCATGATGACACAAAGCATCGGGAATAGTCCAAAGTACTTATCCTGCCCTGAAACATTTAGGTGACCTTTTATAATTCCAGGTTCCAAGACTTTGATGACCGAACACAAAAGAGCATTCATTCAACCAAACAACTACTTCAGTAAAATGATTATTTATAGTTCACATTATAAATCATCGTTTCTTCTGTAGCCTAAATACTTAAAGTACCTAAGACTGGGATCATCAGCTCCTTGCTCTTGCCAATGACTTGTGATTTGCTTTTGCAGAATGAAGTGACAGAAGTCAATCTGTAAGACTGCAGAGTACCAACCAGTTCCTGGATTAGTTTACTTAGTTCCTGGCACTAAGGAAAACCACCATGTTTTAACAACCTTCAGCTAATTTGCTACCTAAAAGGAGATCTAAAAGGAAATGCTTCTAAGTGTATCAGCTTGATATTTTTATGAGATCTATTAGTTTTCCAGAATTATACCCAGACAAACTTGACACTCATTTCTTCCAGACTATATTGCACTATACTTTTCTTCATAAATCTCAGTTATTTCACAATTATATTTCTGCCCAGAACAGAAAGTGTTCATTCCAAATGAAACTGTTGGACAGCAAGAATGAAAATGTTAGCAAATTTTTCTCTCATGCTCTGCACACATGCCAATTTCAGAAGCAGTAGTTAAATGTTTATTGCTTTTATTAACCTAGAACAATACCTCTTTTAAAATATTGATGCTTGCTTTATTTATCCTTTATCTTCTTTATGTTACCTAAACTAAAAATAATAGTAGTTTAATTCCCCTACAGCTTCCACAACTCAATTACTACAATAAAATGCCCTGAGTAATAGTAATATTGCTATAACACACGGTCCTTCTGCTGTGCTTAAGCGAAACTATTACAACGATAAGCAGTAGTCATAGGCAAGATTCCCCAAAGAGGTTAGAAGAATAATAACACAAAGAATTACATTTCACTGCATAAAGTATGTGGGGGTTGGAATTTTATGGGTTCTTCCTTTATAAAACTCTATTTACACAGAAATTAGCAACGCTGAAGAACTTTCTTTCTGATATGGAAACATGCAGGAATTCCCTGGTTCAGAAATTAGGAGATCTACATTTCTGAGTGTCGTGGTTCTCACCTTAGCCTCTCTGAACTCTCTTTTGCCCGCACTTTTCCCAGCCACTTTTGCAGGTTTCATTCAATACTGTCATATCAAATACCAGCCTACAAAGCTGAGAGATAATACCACTTATAAATTACAAAATGTTCATGAAATAAATATAAAGGCTCTGGAGGCTGTACACATAAGGCACACCACTCAGTAAATAGGAAATGGAGCCCCTTGCCAGGCTTTCTAGTGAGTCCTACCCATGAGAGATGAAAAGAAAGAAAAATCAGATGCAACTGCTTTCAAATTCTTCTGCGTCTATTTTCTGATGTTGTATTTGTCCAAGTCCCTTTCAAATTATGAGTTCTCGCTCTTAAAAAGAAATACAATATTCATATTTTTCTTACTGAAGGAAGTTTCTCTTGTTCATGTAAGATCCGCGCAAAAATAAAAGAGAATGCCTTAATGTGCTTGAGGGAGCAGCTCAGCCTTCACAAAGAATAAACAAATGCATGAAATCTGAAAATGAAATGTCTAGTCTCTAAATTGAAAGGGTATGCATAACAAAGAAGTACAAAATTTTCAAAGAAGCATGGTTTCAAAGGAATACCAATGACATCAAAAAATCACACACACAAAGAGTAGGTTCCACCTTATTTTAGCAGGAAACTAGGGCACGCATATCTTCACAGTCTTTAAGACTGACACATGACCCAAGCTCATCTCATGAAATTATATCCATAAGGAAACATTATTAAAGAAGTAATAAAAGATAAACCCAACAAAAAATTATCACAGCAATAGCAAGCCAAGCAGGCAGGAAGAATCTTCTGATAAAGGAGCAGATCCTCTCCCAAATCAACACAGACCAATTAGAAGTAATGTAAGTATTTGGCAGAGATCACACAGCCAACTACAGAGGTCTATTTTTTGGCTTGCAAGCCACAAATAATGAAGTGCCCTATTACTTTCAGAAACATTTGTTTAGAAAGAGAAAAGTCAGTGAATACTACAGAGACAATCAAGGGCTTGTCTAAGCTAATATCAGCATGAAATCTAAAGCAAGAACTGAAAATAATACATAGTTGCAATAGAAGTCGTCAAAAAAGCTTTCTTAAAAATATAGCCTAGTCATATATACCTCAAAGTGCAAAGCCATATTCATCCCATCTTACCCGTTGTACCATATCTTGCCAACAAAGGGTGGAGAACAAAAAGAACCCATGTTTAAACACTCATTTAATCAAAAACCTTTGCTCAGCAGTGTTTATATCTACACAGTACAATATGATACTGTGTAGAGGTAAATGAAATCCTTCAACATCTCAAAACCATGCAGTATTATACTCCACAGTCATAACCATATACCTACACTTTCCTGCCAGACATACAGACCTCCCTAGTCATTGCTGTGAATGCTAGCCATTCTGCTGCATCTTTGAGAAACAAGAACATGCAAATTTTATTAGCAAAAGCCGTATTCGTCTGAAAAGGCATTTAAAATGTTCTATGTTTTTTCCCCTAAAATCTCTTTGTAACAACACTGAGTTCCTACATGCAGCAATCGTATTTCAGCTAGTGACCTCTATGAAGAAAATTATTTTGATTCAGCAACAGTTAATTAGAACTTTTAGAGCCAATGTGCAGAAAACGCAGCTCCCTTCTTTTTTCTTTATCACCTAGGTAAAAAGCAGTGGGTATCAGAAGACAGAATTATTTCCTTTTCATTTAGTCTTTGTAAGTCATGTCTTCACAAGAGCTACAGAAGACTACAGCTGTCTGAGGACAGCATGTAAATATTAGTGAAGTTTTGCTGACGCTATCAGAGATCACTACACTATGGTTGATGTCAGCATTCAAACTCTATACTCACGCTCAGCATCTGGACTTTTGACAGCTTGTTAAACAAAATAAAAATAAGCATTTAGCAAGTTACTTATTTATGACAATCGCAGAAGAACCTGAGCACAGCAGCAGCATCACTAAAGGTATACAAAGTAAGCATCATAAGTTTACAGAAGAGGAAAACAAGCACCAGACCCCTTAAGACTAGGCTCCTTTTCCCTCTATATGCTACTTCTGTATTTTTAAGCCTCCTTAAAAAACTTCCCTGAAACTTCTCCAGATTATCTCCAGATTATCTTTTATTTACATGATTTCCCGTGACCTGTCACTCCCAACACAGAAACGTAAGAGGCTTTCAGTTTCGGTCAGCTTGCCTGCAGAAACGACAGCTTCGACCCCAACACCCCGAGCCGTCTCCACGCTGCTCCGCTCTCCCGGAAAGGCGGCGCAAGCACAGCACCTGCCCTTCCCTGCATCGGCCCTGGGCGCTGCCACACTGCCCGGGGACAGCAGCCATGAGCGGCCTGTACCCACCTCCAGTCCAGCAGCACCGCTACCTCCCCTCGCCGCCGACTCGGGAGCTCCCGAGAGCAAACCCCACACGAAGACACCACCTCAACACCGCCTCCCCCCCCGAGGGCTCCCGCTCCGAGGAGGCCGCGGCTGAGCCGGAGGAGCGGAGCGCTGCCCAGCCCTCGGCGGACGCGGACAGGTGTGCTAAGCGCAGCAGCCTCCGCGCCCAGGTCGCGCTCCCCCCGCAACCCCAACCCGGGACCGGGCGCGACGAGGGGGGCTGCCGCCTCAGGGAAGGGGCCGCCGCCCGCCCCGCCGCCCACGCCTCACCCGCCGTCCGCCGCGGCCGCGCTCTCTCACCCGCTTCTTCCACCGCGGCTCGCGACCCCCCCCCGCGGCAGCCAATCCGCGGCCGCCCCGGCGCCGCCCCGGCCAATAGTCGCGGCGCCCGCGGGAGGCGGGACCTCGCGGTGCCCTCCGCAGGCCGCGGTGCGGCGACCTACCCGGCAGCCACCGGGCCCGGAGGAGGCGGGGGAACCCGCCCCGCCCCCTCCCGCCTCTGTGACCGCCGCGTCACGTGATCGGCCCTCTCCAATGAGGCGGGGCCGCGGGAGAGCCGTCAGCTGTTGCTTAGCGGTGGCGGCGGGGGGGCCTGGGCCTCAGCCTCTCAGCGCGGCTCCCGCGGGCGCTGGAGCAGCGGGGAGCGGTAGCGGCCCTACCTGCTCGTTACCGACCCGGCGGTGGCCGGCCCGCCCGCCCGGAGCAGGGTCCTCTGAAGTGCGGGAGCTGCCAGTGTCGGAAGCGCTCGGAGCTCGGCCGGGGGAGGGGGGAGGCTTCCTGGCGTTACTCAGGCGCCTCAACGGCAATTAACGGCGCTCTGAGGCGGGAGCGGCGGCTGCAGCACCGCCGGTGGCTCCGTGGGTGGCGTCGGCTGTGTCCCGTTAAAACGTGCGGGAAGGGACAGCGAGCGTCGCCGGGCAGCCGAGGCGGGGGGTGTTTCTGTGGGACCGGCGTTTTCAAAACCCTTAGGGTTTCAAATTTATTAAAAAGTATATTAAAAACAAATCGAGCCCAGGAGCCGTGTTTTGCCCCGTCGCTTCCCCCCAGGCAGAGTCCTGCGGCCCCCTCCGAACTGCAACTCCCGGCGTGCACAGCGGCGCCTGGGGGCGGGGCAGACGCCGGCAGCCAATCGCGCCTCGCTAGGAACAAAGCGCGCCGCGAGTGGCGGAGAGGCGCGGGCGGGTCCGTGCCAATCGGGTGGCGGGGTGGTGGACGGTGGCGGGGTCAGCGCGGGGCCTGGCGGGTGGTGTGTGCGCGGCGGGCCCTGCTGCCGGCCTCCTCCCGTCGCCCTCCGCAGGCTGCGCCGCCCCCGCGGGCGATGGGGGCGCGGGGCTGAGCTTCTCGGCCGGGGACGTCTTTTGCGACGGTACGGGGCCGGAGAGGGGGAACCAGGGACGCTGGGGCAGAGCGGGATGGCCGTGAGAGGGGGGCGGCGAGGCCGGCTGAGGTCCCTCCTGCTCTCCCGAACCGCGTCCCGGAGCTGGCGTCGGCCGGTCGCTGGGGCGTTGTGCCTCCGCCGGACGAGGGGCCCGGGAGCTGAGCCCCGGCGCCTTGTCGCAGCCGGACCGTCGGCTCCGCCGCTTAGGGAGCGCTCAGCCTGACAGCGGGAGTGTGAAGCTGTGGCGGGCCCTGTCCTGGGCCTCCCCGGTGAGGGGACAGAGCGGACAGGGAGAGCGACAGAGAGATCTGCTGTGCCTTTGTTTAGCTTGGATCTCAAAGCTGCGAGAGAGAGAAAGGAGCCGGTACCTAACTTCCCTGCTAGGCCCCCAAATTCGAAATAACTTCTTAAAACTTTTAAAACAGCTTAATTGCTTTTTCATAAAAATATGCTGGGGGTCCTAGTTTTCATAAAATTGTCTGCTGTAGGTGATGGAGAAGATAAGGACTTAAGATGTCTCCTCAGCTGTGGCTGAGGAGAGAAGGAGAAAAGTCTGGGGAGGACATGAGTGTGGCCTAATGGGATAGGAGGGGGGTAAAATTTGGCTTCATGGTTTTTAAGGAGATTAGAAGGAAAAAGGCAAAAGGTGGTCAGGATGGAGAGAGTTGTAGGAATAACCTGGTGCTCAGGGCGCTGAACACGGGAGGTCAGAGACTTTGGTTAGCATCAGCTCCACAACTGACTTGATTTTGAAGTTTTGAATAAGTTCCTTTGCCAACTATGAAAAGTAATTAATAATACTTAACAGAGAGGTTTGGTTTTTTTAATTTAGAGTTGTCTGCTTTGGAAATATAAATTATTGTTTATTGGCTGAGCTGCTGTATCTCCCAGTTGATCTCTTTTGGACTTGTGATAGTCAAGAAAAATAGCCTGGAGACTAATCATTGGCATGTACTTTTCACATTAGCTCTCTCTTGCCTGAAAGACGGACCAGTGACTTAACAGATTAACAGCATTTTTTCTGTGTGAAAATGTCAGATTATCATAACCAAAATGCATGTTTGTGGTTCATTGTTTTTGATGAGTATGATTAATTTGTGTTGCTGAAAGGCCCGCCTTCAGTAAGAAAACAATATAATGTTTGTACAATATTATTTGTTTGGGAAATGATGTTAAACGAATGTGACCACTTAGAAATTTAATTTGTTTTATTTTTATGCATGGGAAAAATGAGAGAACACAAATTAACAATACGTATTTACGCACTTTTGTGCCCTAAGAAGAGTTACTTGCATGAGTTGTTACTGGCAATGGCAGGACCACAGTTAGCATTTAGTAGTTTCAGAGGCACATAATCAGTCTTTTGAAGGAAACTATTTTTTTGCACCAAGATGTAGCATTTTCTCTGAGTAAGCTTATGCTTTTGTTGCCTGTTAAATAGTTATTCCTTATTAAACAACTGGAATCTGATACTCTGAAGCTAACACGTGTCTCGTTTGAAATTGATATGGTGGCTTGGACTTCAGCTGGAGCAAGGCGTGACCTGCTTTCTTTCTTTTTATTGAGAAGGTACTAGTGAAAAAAAAAAAAAAAACCCAAACCTACCCTCTAAAACCCTTTTTGCCTTTGAATGAGTATGGCATTACACTAGTTATTTAATATATGGATCCAGATTAAAACTTAATGTTCGCTGTTCTTGGTGCAGTGTTAATCTTTGGCTTTTCTGTTTCATTTTTGTGTAAAATTTGATTATTGCTAAAGTACTCTGAAAATACATATTTTGATTTTACAGGTGTTTATACAGAAGCAAGTTTGTAGACTTCTAGGCTGCCGTGTTGTGAGAAAACTATGGATGTCTCAGAAATACTTGTCAGTAGTGTAAAAAAACAAACACAAACATACTCCCCTAAAAGGCTGACTGGTCTGAAACAAATCAAAATATTATTAACCAAACCTACCTGTTCTCTGCATAGGAAGTTGTGATTTCTGGTTTACAAATTTCAAGATCCACATCCTTATCAATTCCATCTACATTCCGCAAATTCTAGTCCTTCGTTTTTTATACTTTTATGCTTATAACAAGTCAGTGCCTTTGTGCTTTTGTCTTACTTGTGTTTTAATTGATGATAAGTGTTGTGGTATTAGTAATAGAGATTTTTTTTCAGCAGGTATTTTGTATGCATGGTGCAGAAAAAATGAATTCTACTATGAGTGAGGAGCCTGATGCACTATCTGTAGTTAACCAACTCCGAGATCTAGCAGCTGACCCATTGAACAGACGGGCCATTGTTCAGGATCAAGGATGCCTGCCAGGTCTTATTCTGTTTTTGGACCATCCCAACCCTCCAGTTGTTCATTCAGCTCTACTAGTAAGTATTCTGGAGATAATTTGTATGTCAGTAGGACATTTTGTAACTTTGTTGATATGTCTTTAAACAAATAAAAAATGTAAAAAATAAAACCTGGTTTTATGTTATGTTGATATTCATTATATGTGTTTTTTTAAAAACATGTATTTCAAAAATTGTTTAGCAATGACACATTATTCCAGGGGAATTTATGTTTTTTGGAAGAGATTAATTTACTTTGCATTTTTTCCCTGACACAGCTATTTGACTTTTTGTGTGGAGGGAGGTAAGCGCCCTTCAATCTCTTTCTTAAGATGAAGTCATGGAGCTTGGTAAATATACACAGTGATTCGGCATTCATATTGTAAAAAAAAAAAAAAAAAAAAAAAAAAAAAAAAGTAGGATAATTTAGGTTAGAAATTACCTCCAGAGGTGACGTAGTCCAATCCCATGCTCAAATTAAGCATACTCAGATCACAGCTCAGGGTTGTGTCCGCTTGATTCTTGAACACCTTGGAGGATGGAGATTCCATAACCTCTCTGGCACCCTGTTGCAGCATTTGACCACCCTCATGGTATTAAAAACAAACAAACAACCACCTCCCCCCAACCCCCAAAAAACCCAACTCAAAATCTATTTACAACTTGTTCCAGCTTTTGTCGATTTCTTCTTATTCTAAATCATAAACGCTAAAGTCCTGATTTCTCATCCTAAATCTAAATACTATTTCTTGCTTAGAAACAGGACAAACAAAAGTCAAGATTTTGTTAAAAAGTCTACTTCAATTCCTCTAATAAGCTTTTAAGTTACTAAAATTTATGTGGTGCTTTTTTTTCCATTTTTGTGTCATTATTGAATTCTGAACAATGTGAAACTAAAGAATAAAGAGCTCTGGCTTTTCCATACAAGTATGCATTATTCTTTATACCATTAAGATCTATCTATACCATAATTCTGTATTTTTCATTTGTTTTAACTTTTTTTAGTGGATATGAGTGGACTTCTTGGAATTACTTCAGTGTCTCTGATACTCTTCTGGGTTCAGGGAATGAGGTCCCATAATCCAGGAGAACTGGTTCCTGCTAATTGGTTTTTAGGTTAGCCTAGCCATAGCATTTGCCAGACGATAATGCTCTTCACTGGGAGAACTTTGAGTTTACAGTTCTTGGAAATATGTTGCATTGGTTTTCTTTCCAGTGCGGTTTCCTTAGGTTGTGGTCTTAAAAGAGGATCTTTTTTGGATGTCTCACTATCTTTTTCCTTCCTTTGCTCCTTTGGGCTGCATATTCTCACCACCTGCACAAGATTTGGTAATCAGTCTGTGATCATGTTACAAAAATTAAGCTTAAATAAAAAGGACTGACTTTGTAAGATTGAGGGCTAATCCAGTTTGCAGTGTGGTTCTACAGCCCCAGATATTATTCAAGTTGTGTTGTAAGGACATCTTGTTGGGTGGGAATGGGAGGCAGCTGTATTGTTCCATTTTAGTGATAATCTACAGTTAGAGTGGATTAAGAATCAGGATTTAGAGGAGACCATGCTATATGCCAGGACCCTGGCTGCAGTCAGAAATGGACCAGTTTACTGTGAAAACATGTTTTTGTATGCTACTCAGACTCCTTGTGTTCATGAGTTCTTGAACCTCTTAGATTCTGTAGCTTTTAATATCCTTGCTGATAACTTTTTAGTTTTCATTTTTTATATTTTTGCATTCTGAAAGGTCTTTTTGTTTTGTTTTTGTTTGTTTTTTTTTTTTCTAACCATCCCATTAGTCAAAAAGGTGCTTCCATTTGAATGGGAATCATTAAATTAAGTTTGTACCTAATAAAAGGATGTACAGGACTGACTTTAATAAAATTTCTTACTGTATTATTCTGTGATTTCCATAGCAGAGATTATAAATATTCTGTATGAATCGTAATAGTTCCCTATTTAACTTTTTTGATATGTTGTAGAATCTTTCAGGGAGGGTGTTTTCCTCCCCATGTGCAGTTTCAGTTCAGTCCTTTGTTCTATCTGATGAAGAAGTGGTATATTTTTTCTATAGTTTTCTCTAGTTTTGATTCCAGGAATTCTTTACAGTACACTTCAAATGCTGAAAGCTTTGAATGTTTTAAATAAAAAAAAAAAATCAGAAGTAACCCAGGCAATACTACTTTTTTTCCTCTTCAATTTGGACTAAAATTTTCAAAAATAATACTCTGAAGTTAAGAAACTACATTAACATTTCACTTACAAAACTTCAAAGGTGTCTTTGTTATTAAGATTGACAACAGTGTATTTTTATATTCAAGTATGGAGATAGTCCTGTTGATTACGATGAAATTATTTGTGAGCTTCAAGCTAACGTAGGTAAGTGTTTTACTGAACAGAGGCTGAGCCAAAGTCCGTAATAATAATCTTCCTTATGCCTTCAGTAGACTACGATTTAATAAGCATAAATGATCTCACTTTGAAGGTGCAGACCTTTGCATCTCCCGTGAGAAGCAGGGGGAATAGGGCTTCCTAGTGCTGAAAAGTCAGGTCACTTAAGTTGTTCTTAATTTTGTCTTTGGTCTTATTTTAGTGCAGGTTACATTTGTGTGTAAAGAGTGTGTAACAGATGGAAAAGAAGCTGCCTACATTTTGACTCAAATAATTAGCTATTAAGAGAATGGGTTTTTCTTTGTCCAACAACATTACATCCTTACTAAATTGCCTGAACAGAGACTAGTAAAAACGAGAAACTTTCTCCACCAGTAAGGATACATTTCTTAACATGAAAGTTAGTAGTTCAGAGCTATCATTCAGGTATTTCCCCATAGTTGAAAAGTAAGAAAATAAATGCATATACAACATTTATAAACTGCAATTATTTATACTGGTCCACATCAGGAAATAGTAAAAATCACATTGAGAGTTTTTATCGTGCCAGACAGCAGCCAGACTTTCTCAAAAGGCAATAAAATGGTCTTGAATTTTACCTAATATGTGCTGAAGATGGTTTAAAAAAAAACCCAGATAATTAGTTCTCCATCTCTGAAGGGATTAAGGAGCATGTTATTTTTAAAGCAGCTATTGAGCAGCATAGCTATTATATGACTATATTTAAAGAATTGGTGCACTTCTAAACCTTGCTGTCACAAAACCTGTTTTATAAACCATTGTATTTGTGTATTGCAGGATTTTGCAAGTGCAGTTCTTGTACCTACATCAATAAAACACTGATTAAAGCACAATGCACAGTACACCTTTGGAGGTTGCTTCTAAGAAAACTTGTCCATCAGCACTAACAATAGAGAGATGTCTCATGAAAAGAAGGACTGACATTTTAACTGGAAGAGTAGTATGTTAGGAAGATCATGTAAATATACAGTTGCTGACTGGGGTCAGCAATGAGAAGTTGTGCAGAGTCTACCTTGAAAGTCAGATAAACAAAACCTTGGGCAACAAATAAGTGTAAATTCCCAGTTCAGGTAACAATAACCCAAGCAGCTTGCTGCTGCTTGTATTCTTATTCCTGCATGGAGTGATGAATATTGCAACTAGTCTTCAGAAGCTTATAAATGTGGCAGACCTCTTTCTGTGGACAGTAGAAACTTGGTGGTGGTGAGTTTTCTAGTACTGGTGGAGTCCATAGAATTGATTGAAATTATGTTAGAAGCATAGTGTATAGAAATGACTTTAGATCTCAGATCACATGAATGTTTGTTGGAAGGGACTTCTGGAAGTCTTTCACTTCAGCTTCCTGCTTGAATTGGGACTGTCACCAACACTCCATCAGGTCAGTTGTAGCTTTGTCTCGTTGATTCTGCAGTCCCAGTAGGTCATCTGTTCCAGTGCTGAACTATCTTCATAGTGAAAAAACTTTTTGTAATATCTGATTTGAACTTCCCAAGCTGCAATTTGTGGCTGCTCCCCCTTGTTATGTTGTCTGCTGCTGTAGAGGAAAGTTTGGCTTAATCATCTTCATAAAGGCTTTTTGAGTAGTTGTAGACAGCTGTTAGATTGTCCCTTAGACTCTCCTAGCTGGTATAAACAGACCCAGTCTCTCAACCTTTTCTCATAGATTAGATATTCTGTGCTTTCTGTGTATTTATAAGAATAAAACAATTTTTTAATGTTCACAGTAGGCGATAATACTCTTTTATCTTCTTACTAGAACTCACATTGTGAATGTTTTGCAGATGTACACTAATAAAAATGAATGATAATGTTTTGGACATATTGCTTATTTGCTGTGGTCCTCTTTCCTTTAGGCTCTCCGCTATTTGGCAGAGTGCCGTGCCAACAGAGAAAAGATGAAAAGTGAATTGGGTATGATGCTCAGCTTACAGAATGTAATACAAAAGTAAGTTTATGATGGGTTGTTGGATCCAAAGACAGTGTAAACATAACATTCTGATGCAAAGTAAAACTTTGACTATGAATTTCTATAGCGAATTTTTAATGTCGCATTCTTCCTTGTTGAAGTTACGTGGCTGCAAGCAATTAATGGTTTTCATTTTACAATATAGCAAAATAATGAGACCATAGTCTACAAGAAATATTCGTTTGAAAGTCATTTGCCAAACACAGATTTCTTGCCCTTGTTACAGATAAGTAATTTTGTCTCTTACCTTAAGGTTCTCTTATAATCCTTCTCATCTTTGTATAAGGGTGCCTTACACTAGTGCATTTAATGAAATTGGTTGGCATCTGCCACATTTATTCTTTGAATCCCACCTTTGGGAAGGAAAATTGTATATGCAATGTATTTGTTTCGATGTATTTTTGAAGGTATGTATCTGCAGTTCTCTGTTGAGGAAATATCTTGCAGGTGTAGTGGAAGTTAGTGAGGTTTGTAGTGGTCTCTAATTTCTTTGTAGAATGTATCAACTGGGTTATGTCTCTTAAAATTTGCGACTGTTGGATTTTGTTAAGATTGCTAACTGTTAAGTCTTGAATACTGGAAGATGTGTGGGTTTATGCACACTGGAGAAGATGCACATGTGCACTTATCAATAGAAATTAATATGATGAACTAAGATGAATCTTTATTAGCAAAAAAACCCTCAACATCCTTCAAAGATTAGTCTGTCATAGCAAAAATTCATTTGTCATCAAGTTATCAAAAGGTGATTATTTTAAACACAGTTTGATAGCGCTCTAGTTAACTGGACTTTTCAGATGTGAGGGAGTGTTCCATGAGGGAGGAGAAAAGTCATATTGCTGCACTGAGATGTGTCTCAGATGAATGTTTAAAACAATTATTTAGAAAAGGATGAAACGCAAGTAAAATTGTATATTAAAGATTCAAGTGGAAAGCTTTTGAATCTTTAATATGTTAGTTGAACCTCTAATGTATCACTTGTGGTATAAGTTACAAGTTTCTTCTAGGAAAAAAAAACAAGGTTAGACTTTGCTAGTTCCTTCATCCCACAGCCCCTCCAGTTTTCGGTGGTGTATTGTTTGTTGTTCTCTCTCTCTCTTTCTCTGCTTATCTAAAGGTGTGAACCTGAAGAATTGGAGGGGAAATTTTGGTCTGTTCACAAGTCCTATCTGATCTAAGAAAGATTAAAACTGTTTAAGTACTTCATTAATTCTGCTGAAACTAACAAGATTATGTATTGGCATGAAATTCAGCATTATGCCTAAATATCATCTTGTTATTCACCAGTTACCCAAAACACAAGGATTTAAAACAAATGTCTTAAATAGGATGATGAACTAAATTACTAGAATCCAGAAGAGAATAGTTCTCAATTTTTTTTGAATAACGCAATGATTATAACTTTTTAAAATGGTAGGAGTTTTTAATAGGATGTATGGGGAAAAAATGGAATTAAGTCTTACAGTATTCACTTTTTTTAAGAACAAGCATAATTAAGGTAAAATCTACAGAAGTCTTTGCTCACTACTTTTATAATAACAGTAAGAACTGAAATATTTAGGTAATAACAGAAGTGTGTATTTCAGAAGAACTTTTAGTATAGATTACATGTCTTAGTGCACAGAGACATCCTTAAGAAGTTGTTGAAAGGAGAATGGTAGTTCATTATCAGTCTCTGCAGCTTACAAATATTACTCCGGAAACAGTCATAATTAAACCTTCTGTTTAAAGAATTTTATGAAAATCTCTTCGACAACATTTTTTTCTACGTTTCAGTGTCAAGGACCGAAAGAGTGTGAAGTTCAGAAACGTGCAGAAAAGGAGAGATAAGTCAGTAAAAACTGGAAATCTTGTAGGTGTTCTTTTTTTCTAGAACGCTCTTTGGCAAGAGTAAGAACATATATTTGATTTGTATGCTTGTAACATTTGGAAAGTGTGATATCATGAAAATTTAAATACATAGCATTTTCAAACACAAGACTTTGTCATGTGCTTGTCAGGATTTTAGACTTTAATGTTGACAGGAAATGCTGAAGCTAGGTTTTGTATTGCCTGCAGAAATATGGAGAAAGATGGTAGAAATGTGCTGAGAAGATAGATGTAGAATTATTTTTGTCACAAAACCCAATGGTTTGGGGTTGTCTTTTTTTTGTTAGAAAGTCTGTAGGGGAGAAAACAAGGTCTCTACCTTCTTCAGGTTTGCTTTACAAAATGCAGATTCTAGCTTTTAATATGATTTCAGTTTACCAGAAGATACTGTAGTCTTTTGAATTGAAATTCAACATTAATAAATGCAGTAATAAATGCTTTGGTCTTAATGAATTCATACTGTGCATTCCAGTGTACTTTCCAGAATTTGCTTATCTAGTTCATCGCTCTATCTAATCTAAAATCTTTTGATTATTTCCACAATTTAATTTGAGGTTTGGATTTTTTTTGGTGATGTGTTATAAAAATGCAAACAAATCGTACAAAGAGATATGAACTCCTGTCAGTATTCTGCTTTTCCAGTTATTGCACAGTTCTTTCAAGCAAAACAGAACCCAGCATCTTCTGGACCGGAAGTTGTCGTCTCTGGCTTTTTGCTCTTGACAGGTTAAGCACATCCTATGGTCTGAATCCTTCCCTTTCATCAAGGAAAGACTCTCAATGTAACTTTTGTAACTCTGTTCACTTTCATTGACTTCTCTCTTAACTAAATAATATCCAGTGGCTTTCCCTGTTGAGTACTGAATTGTGACAGACTGTATTCTACCCCTGATAAAGCTGTGTTATGTCTTTTCAAGCAATGAAATGGAGCTCATGTGTACAGAGGCAAGTGCAAACTGAATATTTCTCATATTTCAGGCTTAAGTTGATGTTCAGCAGCGCTGAACTGACACTGTGCTTAGGAAGTCAAGAGTTTGTTTAGAATTCCAGTTCTCTTTTGCTTTCAGTTATGTAAATAGTGAAATTTGAGGGCTTTTCTCATCATGTGAGTGTCTTTTTATAAGCCTTGAAGGTCTCTCTATTAGAGACCTCAAGCTCAGGTGTGGAATTTCTTGTCGTAACCTACCTACAGCTAACCAGACTAACAGATTTTTAAATGGTTGATACCAACAACTGGAAAATAGTTGGAGTTGGTTTGCTACTTACGATTTCTTGTAATAGTACATGGGAGCCTCAGGCACAGGCCAAAACCCTTTTGTTACAAGTAACACACAACCAATGGAAGAAGAATATAGCACTTTTTAAAATTCGTTATCATGAAGGTAAAGTACTATTTCCCTCATAAGACTACTGAGGATGAGAGTTGAAATTGAGTGCCACCTGTTTATCCAGTGATAAGCAGTAATTTACACTCTGTACTACATCATGGAAAATGAGTAGGAAATACTTGAGAGACATCGAAGTTTAACTGTAGTTCTTTGAGGTACCTTCATGTCTCATTTCTTCACTTAAGTCCCCTAGTATTATCTGATCAGCTTTTTGGTATTTGCTTATAATAAGCATTATAGCTCATTTGTGAAAATCATTTTGCTGCTTAAAATGAATGTTCGGCTGACTCCTTAGCTGATACTACATTTCACCTAGGGAACGAAGGGCAGGTTTTTAGGTTCACTGTGACAGTGATTTTCAAGATGTATGAACACTAGTTCTTCCTAACAGAAGAGTAACAGATTTTAGATGTAGAGACTGGAGCTTATAGACTCTAGAGCAGAAATATGAAATGTCAGCTTTGAGGAGTACAGAATAAAAATTTGAAGGCAGTGAGATATTTATATATTTAGGATTTTTTTCGGACTGAACTTGATTTGGAACATGTATGACTTTCTGAGATACTTCATATGAAAGACTTTATACACTTCCACATTTTCTAGGACGTATGAGAAGCTGTTCGTTTCATGGAATACTTCAAAACATTTTTCAAATATAAAAATTTCTGTTGCCATATTCTATACTTGCTGTTTTTTTTCCTTAGCAGGGAAGATTTTCTTTTTCTTTCATCCACATCTGCTTATTTTTAAGTGAAGCTTGATGCATCTTTCCATGTTATAAGCTAGGAATAGTAACTGTGTTGGAGAGAAATCGGACGAGTAAAATCCCTACCTGCAGGTTTCCAAACTTTTCTTTTTCTTTTTTTGTGGCTGATACTGCTTTATTGGTATCACAAAAATGTTTCACTCCCTTGCCAGGTGACTGAGTGCCTGTATGTGTAGAAGTGTTTGTGTAAATAGGTAAAAAGGAGAGGAGAAATTGAGGCTCATTGGAGAATGGTGTTTCATTGTATTCCAGCAGTCATCAGCACTTATTTAATATTGGAAACTGGTTTAGTTGCTGGCTTTATGAATTGTATGGAGGACATAATGTGTCCGTATGGACTTTATAAAATGTTATTAGCAGCTTCTAGAATTAAAATTAATTAGGATTTATAGCCTACAAGGAAATATACTAATTTGTGTTTAGAGTGAAAGTGACTTTTGATGGACAGTAAAGGTCAAAGTTCATAATTTTTCATAGTCTTTATGAGCAGCATAATGGTACTGTTTAAATATAACTAACATGTATTTTAAAAAAAAAAATTGATGAAGAGTCAATATACTAAATAGCTCTTATTATGGAATGGCAAATTACTGAGAGTAAAATTCCAATTACTTAGCTAAAAGAGCTTTTCAAGATAGTCTTCCTTTGCCAGGGTGTCAGATTTAACAAGCTGAACTAAATCCAGTGCATTAATCAGCTCTTCCAATTTATTACTTGCCTAAGAAGATTAGGGCAATTAATATGTGTTTAATTAGAGTCCCTTGCAGATCTGGTAAAATACATGCAGTCTATAATTGCTGACTTCTTACTCAATTTTAATTTTTGGTAGTCTTAATTACCTATACTTTTTGAAAATTTAATTATTCATTGAAACCAGCAAAGTTTAAATTTATGATGGCTGACAAAAAAAAAAAAAAGCCAAGTATTTCAGGTAGTATTTGCTGAAATTAAAATAGTAGGGATGTAGCATCACAGTAGTTTTATAATTTCTGTTGTGTGACTTACTTTTTTTTTCTCCTTTGTGAGAAAGGAGGAATGATTGGGGGAAGACAGGGCAAAGGCCATGTATTAATTAGCAAGAAAGCAAACTACATGTTTAAAGGGATCTCTGATGAAGGGGATGTTGCCATATCATAACTGGCTTCAGGATAATACTTTGTGAGAAGTTATAGCTAAAAAATTCTGTAAACTTTTCACATTTACTGCATTTATACATTTATGCTGTTGACTGGAATACTTACATTCTGATCTGCAAAGGAGAAGGAAATAGGTTTTTACAGACTGTAGAGATTTTATTTTTCTATAGCTGAATCACTTATTAATGTTATTTTTGTAATCCTTGGTATGTGGGGTTTTTTTACATATCAAAATTGAGAAATAGTTGAGATTGGGTAACGGGAAGCATGATTCTGTTGCATGATTATTTTTGGACTCTACCATACTTGTGATTTTGTACTGAGAAGTTGTGTTTTTGGAGAAAACCATGGTTATCCTATGTCTCAAATATTCTTGTGAGCAGGAGGTTCCAAAAACTTTGGTTTTAGAAATGATTTACAAATTGCAGTGTATCACCTGGAACAAGAGTAATACACACATCTCTCTGTCTATTCCATGTTAACTTTCCTGGCCTTTCCTTTCCTGTTACTTTCCCAAGCCTCCTTGTTTTACCCACTTTGTAACATTTTGTCAATTGGAAGGTAGTGCTTTTAGAAAATTACAGTATTTGTTGCCGGTGCGTGTCTTTAGGCTGTGGGGCTCCAGTCTATTCAGTGCTGTAGCAGTGTGCTTTGTTAATAATGGATGGTCATAGCAGGAAGACGCCTGCAGGCTGTTCTATTCAGCATTGTTACGCAAAGTGGCTTTAATATCCCCCTCCCCCCCCCCCCCCAGTTTCTTTAAGGAATGTTTTAATTGTATATTTTGTTAATCTTAACAAGTTTCAGAGATTGTTTTTTGAAGTTATTTTTGAAAAAGCATCCTCTGCCAAAAAAACCCCGATGAGATATTAGGAAACGTAGGAAACATCAGTATGTCCTCTTTAAATATACTGTGTTATTTGTTCTAAGTGGCTGAATGGTCCTTTTGTCTGTCAAACAGCTTCCTGGGATTTGGAGGAGATTATATATAGGAAGGAGTGGAGGGGCACGGAAGAGGATGGGTTCAATGCTCTGGGCTACCTAGATCACTAAGGCATGCATTCAGTAAAAGTTCTTGCTCTTTTTGCTTGTGGGTCATGGCAAACTAACAAGAGTACGACTCTGACACTACAATTCTTGCATTTTAACAGTTTCTCTCATCCCTTTCCTTTGATATAAATATTTCATTTTCTTGCTATTTAGTGAATTACAAGTTAAGTAATTGGTAAATAGGGAGGTAATGAAGTAGGTAATCATTAATGCAGTGTTTTTAATTGGTCATTTACATAACGCAAGATTTATGGTTATTTGTGCGTTATTTAGAGACTACCTGTAAGTTCTTCAAAATCATGGCCTTCAGCTGGTTTACAATAACTGGCTTGAGAATGCGATAACAAGTAGTGCAAGTTTCATGCCCTGTTACCTAACCATTGAAGTGGCTAAGTTCTACAGTGGTGTACAATATCTGAAAAGCCACATGTTATCAAATTATAGGTTCCTAAACCTGGAAAAGAATTTTCAGTACCTGTAACTGAGTAGGCATTATTCTGGTGTTGCTTTTTTTGGCAGAGAGAGGGCCACAATCATAATTAGTTTCAGTGTTTTGTATTTAAATGTGAAGAAATCAGGTTTCGTTATAGGCAAGAAATGTTGTGATGAATATTGCAGGAAAAAAACCCCACTTTGAAACACTGAAAAAAAGGTATGTGAAGTATAAAATAACTTTGATAAAAATGCATATATTTGAAAGCCTTTTGTGCTCAATGTCTTAGCCAGTTTCTTTTTTATTGAGAAACTGGCTGGAGCAGGGAGTTAAGTATTTTAGAAAGCAGTATAAGCTTAAGGTGTTTTTACTTCCTGTTTTTTCTTGTAGACTTTATATTAAAACAAGTATGGGACTCTGAGAAACATTATGATTTTGAATATAAAAAATGAAATGGTTTACAGTGTGTGGCATGATGTTCTGATACGTTAAAAAGAACAGGATCTGAATTGGCATTTAACTAATTGCTGACTGTATGATAGAAAAAAAAAAAATAACTATCATGCTGAACTTGATACCTGACATGGCATGCCAAAAGGCAACTGTCTTTTCTTTTTGTGGTGGGGTTCAGTAGTGAGGTGGGAGGGAAGAGATTTTAAGTGGATTGGCAGATGAATCAGGAATAGTAATGGCAACATAGGGTGCCTTTAACACTCAATAAACCTTGTCCTCAGCTGGTGTCGAAAGCATTTTAGAAATACAGTGACCCTTACTGGTTACTATTGAGTTTACAAGAAAAAGTGCTGAGGTAGGTTCTTTGATATGCTGACTTTTTCTGATAGCTTACTAAAATAAAGAGCAAAGAAGGCTTAAGATGCTTTGAAATAAAAGTAGCAAGTTGTGTTGTGAAGTATTTAATACTGCAGGTGCAGATTGACAGTATTGTAGGCTGGAGCCATTTATCTATGAAAAGGGAATTGATAGATACTTAGCACTGTGAGGTTTCTCCTCTTTCCTTGCTGGTATCATATGTCTGCTTTTGGGTTACAGTGACCTTGTCCACAGGTGATGCTTGTCCCTGGTTTTTGACCTTCATGCTAAATGTCCCAAAAAATTGCAGATTTTTTTCTATTAAACCATAAGTGTCTGGATTACACACACCACCCCCCCCCCCAATGCTCTTCAAGCAAGAAACATAGTAAGGTGCTGATGTGTGATTAGAACTTAAATAGTTTCACCTGGGTATTACAGGCAATAAGTGCCACAAAGGGAAATTCCTCAAAAAATATTAATGATGAAGCAGTCTTCATTAGTAGTTTTTGAATGGAACTGTTATTTCAAAAGAAAGTGAATTTTACTCCGGAACAACTAATGCAAAGTCAATATGTTATTCTGAATTAGATATATTTCTATTCAGGAATGTGGTTTTATACTTAGTTGTTTTGCAGTACATGTTACAATATCTTTTTCTGCAAGATTTCCATTGAATTTTGCAGGTAGGAAGTCCTGTGTAATAACTTGGAACAAATTAAAATTGTTAGCACATTCTGTAATTACACGGTACATCATCAAATTCACACAAAATTTTTTTTGAAACCTTGGTGTGTGCTTCAACCTATTTTGTATGACTGCTGTCCCTTTGGCTAGCAGTGAAGCTGCTAATACTGGCCTGCTTTAAAAAAATAAATCCATTGCCAACAAATAAGTAGTTCAAGAGTATGAAAACAAGATGTTTAAATAATTGTTGCTTTCAAAGTTACCTACTTCATGTCTCTGCTGAATAGATTAGTATTAACTATATTAGCAAATAAGTCAAATACAAAGCTTACACACAGATAAGCCTACATAGACTAAACCTGCATTTTTTTGCTCTGATACAGGTTGCTGCTGTAGTGTAATTCTTATTATTCACAGAGATTTTGTTTAGGGAAGCATTTATCTGTAAGTTTACAAACCCTTTTTTTTACTTTCTGCAGTAGATTTCAGGGAAATAATCAGATGAAGCTTACTTCTCAAAATTAAAATAAACCGTGTTTTTTTTGAAGACGTAAAAGGATTTTCCAGATAATTATATACTGTCATCATATATTATTATATGATATATGTAATGCTATTAGCATGCTGATAATACAAGCAGTGGTATTTGGCTTCCTTCAAGATGTTCCTAAAATGCTTCAGTACAGAGCCTAATTCCAGCACTACCAATACTTCTTCCTGGTCACTACAGCATTATTACCCGGAAGGACTGGCTTTTTAATGGTAGTATTTGATATCTTCCACTGGAAGGGACTGGAGAGAATTGTTACCCTTAATATTTTTTTTTTAACCCCGATGCAATTTGTTGAAGCCATATAATAAACATGATTTCTGCCATATAAATGCATTAAATGATTACTGTTCATTAGCAGGCAAGATGTTGGAACTAGCTACTGTGAAATTCAACATGGAGTTTGTGTCTGTTATGCAGACTCTTGTCTAGCAAATGCTACTCTGAAGCCTTTTGAGTTTAGTTGAGTAACAGGCCTTGATTTTTTTTTTTTTTTTTTTTGAGATGGAGAATATGTCCATATGGTAGATACCAAGCTGTGGAAGATCAAAAGTTGATCTTCCATTTAGCATATAAATAGCAAGAGTTAAACAAAATTGGATGAATAGCTGGGTTAAACATATGGCATATGTTCAAATCTGTTATTCCATTCTTGAAAGTTTGTTCTCTTCTTGTGATGAGAGGACAATAGAATGAATCAGGGAAATGTTCTAAGCATGGGTAATTAATCAGTTTGCTAAATGTTTATATCCCAGTCACTGATTTTACAGCAGCTAATGGTACTGTACTGTGATTTTACTCCGATTTACAACTTATATTTAATATTTAGGCTTTTTGTTTGTTTGTTTTTCAGCAGTCTTCAGAACATCCCAACATTTAGATGGAGTTTCTCTAAATTTCCAGGGTCAGTAGGCATATGACTTAAATTGAGCTGGAAGTGGCACTGGGAAATCCAATCCCTCACTCCTAATTTCAGTGAAGTATCTCTTGTTTAGTACAAAATCAACTTCAAGACATGAGGTTTCCTCATTCCGTTCCAAACTTTTCTTAATTTAGTGTCTCCTGGTCAAATTGTCACAGCTATTAGTGTGAGTAGAGTCTGGAAGACTTGCCAAGTGGCAGGCATCTGGCCGGTCTAGAAAGCATTCTAGGAAAGTCTGACCTTGCCTTATTTCCATGGTGCGACAGCCTTGGAGTAAATAAAGCTGACATGTAGCTGTCACGTGGTTAATGCCATTGGAGTGCAGTCACGTAACACAACTGCAGTCGGGGTGTACGTAGGTTCATCGAGCAGTCCAGCTGCTTGGTTTTTGGATTCGGAGATTCATAGTCCTGCAGCTTAGTGTGTCACTTCAAACTTGCCCAGTCCTACAGGTTCTGTTGTTTTTCCTGTTCTACACCTATGAATTATTTTTCCTATTGTTAACCCACTCCTATGCCTTTTATGTTGTTATTGGCCAACATAAGGATCCTGCAGTCTATATTCTTGAGGATGTTGAGTTCTTTCTTTTAAGAAAGCAGGTGGTAATCCTTTTTGTCAGCTGCTGTATATTGTTATCTGGTCTTTACTGGGTGTTTTGGGGCTAGAGGGAACTGAGTAGGTAATGGGTAGCACAATAATAGCACCGTACTGGGACTGTGAGAAAGTGCGCACTGAAGTAATGCTGTTTTCCAAGTTGTTTTCCAATGACTTGCCTGTTGCCTGGAATGAGTCAGGAGAGCAGCCATATGCTTGTGAGCCCACCGTATCATGGGATGCACTAAAAGCTCACAAGAAAGAGCAGCATTCTTGGAGATAAGAAAGAGTCTTGCCCTGGCACTGGAGCGGAACAGCCAGAAAAACAGACAGATCAGATAACTGTCTTGAAACAGATTGCTTTTTCTCTAATACCATGCTCTTTCTTTAGGCTTGTCATTCATGCTCAAAGTTTTCATCAAAACCATGTCAATCACTGTGTCTCACTTCTAGAATCATGGATTAGTGATTTCCCACCACCCCCCCTTACAGAATGTAGTAATTCTTTGCAGCTTATTGCTCCCTTCAGTTATTGCTAGAGACAATTTCTGTCTTTAAATATAGGAAGAATGGGCTCTGAAAGAAACTGGTCACCTGGAAACAAATACATCAATGGTCTTGAGGCATAGTTGATATGAATATCAATTTGTTAGCCATTTTTTAACCATAATTAAATCAAATTATAAATCTCTACCATGTATATGCTTTAAGGTTTCTAATACAGCTGCATTTACCCAACAATATATTTAGACAGAACTCATGCCAATCCATTAAATTCTTACTTGTGCTTTTTGTGTCACATAGGATACTACGTTTATTGCAGTGAATGAGGTTCATTACGGAAATAAAATGATGGCTGAAAATATCACTGCTTAGGATCCTAGGGAAAAATATTCTTTCTGCCTTATAGGGGCAGTACTTGCATGTATGAAAAGGATTGGGATCGAGTCAAAATATCTACTTCTATGTGATCATAAGTTTTCTCAAACTTTTTGGAAATATGCTTGGGTCATTCTAGAAATGGAGTCTCTCAAACTAGTATTTTGAAGAAAAAATGGTGCATTCAGTCCTTTGTTACATTCACTGACTTGCTTAGGATTTTTCTGTGATAACACTGTAGGTTAAATCTAAGAGTTGTTTTTACTTTTAATTTATGGGTAGGTTTAGTATGGGATTCAGCTGAAGTCTTGCCAAATATCTGAGCCTTAACTTGGATAATGAAGACTTTTTTTTTTTTTCCTTCAAACTCTTCATATTTGTTAGATTTGAATTGTGTGGTGGATTTTTTTTTTTTTAAGATCTGTGCTTTAAGGTACTATTTTTCCATTAGTATATAAACTCCTTGAGATGTCAATACAGGAAATTTTACTTGAACTGACTTCAAAAGGTTGAGATCTATTTCCTTAGTTTTGTGGGTTGGGTTAATCTTTCCTTCACCACTGCTAGCTTTCTTTGCTTTTACAGACTTGCTCTTAATATTAATTTTTCTGTGTGTTGGTTTCCCAAGTACTTGTGAGCAAGAGCATAGTGATGAGCTATACACCACATGTCCATCTTTTCTACTTGGCTGTAACACAGCCTTTCCCCATGAGCTATACAGCTGTATGCCATGCCTGCTTGCTTATGGGGCCATGCATACTGAAAATATATATAGTGCAGACACTCTGTGTGTGAAAGTGTCCATTACATGTGTATAGGTGGTGTACTGCATATGTACTGTTCTTGTATATAATTTTCCTTACTTCAGTCTTAACAGAGTTTTGGGGAGTGGGCTGTTCTATGATAGAAAGTTTACCTCTAGTTGCCCTGTTCTCACAGGGGTTTCTCAGCCTTGCACAAGGAACGAGCTGTAGCTCTTCTCCATGTATCCTGAAGTGTAAGTGATGCCCCCTTCTAAAGCTAGAAGTTGAGAATGGTCGGTCTGTCTTTGGATCTCTTATTCCTGAGCAATCCTGGGGAAAAAGGTCCATTGGTACAAGGCTAAAATTGGTCCCTAGATTACAAATTGAGTACTCTTGAACTACATCAGGTTTGGTTAAGAGAGAGAGTAAAAATGTGGATTCTTGAGTGAGCTTATATACATTGACATTTTGATCTGTGTTGTGAAATGACCTGAGATTAAAAAATTTCTTTGGTATTCCTGTGTGATGTCATTTTTGGCTCTATACTAAATTTACTGAATACAATGGTGCTAAGTAAAATTACAAAAAAATGCTATAGATTGAGGGAGAAGACTTGGATCAGTGTTTTCCTGAAAGCAATGTCATGTTTGAACCAGTAAACTACTGGATTTTTAAGTTTTGTATTAAAAGTTTCTAAATTGTTGTTATAAGGTGTAATAAGCTCAATAACTTTTACTTGATAACTGTGACTAGTAAGATCATGCTATAAGCTAAGGTGAAAACATTTGAAATACCAATTGGCAAATTGTTCGATGACTTTGAGAATGAAGCCTCCCCTTCTCCATCTAGCCTTGCCTTCCGTTCGTAACGCCTTAAGATAAAACAATTTAGGACCGAGCAGTGAACTGTAAGTCTAAATATGGGATCAGGAAATTTCTGAAATCAAAATAAAATTATACAGCTGCTTATATTTCAGTCTTTCTAAATTATTAGGTGCATCAGAGTTAGGTAAGCTGTCGTGCAAAACTCTTTGGAAAACAATACGTAAGGAAAATACTTGGCAGGAAAATTAAAAACATTTTTGCTTTACTTACATAAAAGCCTAACTTCTAAAATACTCTTAACCTGAAAAAATAGATATCCACAAGTAGATAAAAATGGATATGCTCCATGTACATTGCTGTTTGAATTTACCTAATGACTTCTCAATTTCTAATATGTGTTCACAGACTCACAGGTTGAGGTTGGAAAGGACCTCTGGAGGTCATCTGATCCAACCCCCTCTACTCATGCAGGGTCGCCTAAACCACGTTGCCCAGAACTGTGTCTAGACAGCTTTTGAATGTCTCCAAAGATGGTGACTCCACAACCTCTCTGGGCAACCTGTGCCAGTGCTTAGTCACCCTCACCTCCTAATGCAGCTCAGGATACCATTAGCCTTCTTTGCTGCAAGGGCATGTTGCTGGCTAATGTTGGACTTCATGTCCACCAGGACCCCCAGGTCCTTCTCTGCAAAGTTGCTTTCCAGCTGGTCAGCCCCCAGCCTGTACCGATAGCTGGGGTTGTTCCTCCCCAGGTGCAGGACTTTGCACTTCCCCATGCTGAACTGCATGAGGTTCCTGTCAGCCCATTTCTCCAGCTTGTAGAGGTCCCTCTGGATGGCAGCA
The DNA here is from genome assembly GCA_020745775.1 of Theristicus caerulescens. Taxonomy (NCBI): domain Eukaryota; kingdom Metazoa; phylum Chordata; class Aves; order Pelecaniformes; family Threskiornithidae; genus Theristicus; species Theristicus caerulescens. Next base: position 129,569,897 of record CM036558.1, on the reverse strand, counting down.
TAACCCTCTGGCATATCAGCCACTCTTTCCTGTTTCGTGTCATCTGCAGATTTGCTAAGGGTCCACTCTGCCCCATCATCCAGATCGCTAATGAAGATATTGAACAGGATTGGACCCAATATTGACCCATGGGGTACACTGCTAGATGCTGGCTTCCAGCTGGATTTCATGGCCTGATCACCACCTTCTGGGCCTGGCCATCCAGCCAGTTTTCAGTCCACCTTGCTATCTGCTCACCCAGTCCATACTTCATCGGCTTTTCTATGAGGATTGTATAGAAGAAAATGTCAGAAGACAATATCCACTGCTCTCCCCTCATCTATGAAGCCAGTCATTTCATTGTAGGTGGCTATCAGGGTGGTCAGGCATGACTTCCTCTTTGTGAATCCATGCTCACTATTCCTGGTCACCTTCTTGTTTCTTGTCCTTCATCTCCCTGGAGGAAATGGTTTCCAGATTTGTTCCATCACCTTCCCAGGGGTTGAGGTAATCGTTCAAAGATTATCAAGAGCCTTGAAATTTCATGAATGGGTAATTAACTTTGTTGTCTTATTGTGGGTAGTGAACAAACTGAGCAAGTACAACCAAAAGCAACATCACTGTAGAAGTAAGACTTTTGGAATTAAATTATACAAATCTCCTTTTGATAGAATCTGGAATGTAATTGAATCTCTGGCAAAGAAAGATACTCTATTTAGTTTGAAAACCTCCTATCTCTAGGTTATAAACTCAGTAGAAACAGTCTAATGAAATGCTGTTATAGTATGTTTGTTATCTGTTTGGCTAATGTGTCTTTAGAGCACAATGTATGCCACTAAGGAAATGCATGTAATTGTTTCTGTGCTTGTGCACAGGGTCTGCTGTACTCCGAGCAGGGTTATGGTTGCATCTGTCTCCTCTGATAGAGGAGTGTGTATGTAATGTACACATACGTATATGTACATATATGTTTATTTTAAAGCTATAATATTTTATGTATATATTTTAAAAAGGATAAGGTGGTCTTTTACACACCTCACATATGTATATTTATAAACGTATTTATATCTTGTCTTTCTCCAAAAGCAGAAAGTCCACTATATTAGTCTTTATCAGCCTTTGTGCTTTTTCTAAAGAAAGAAACATAACCTCCTATGTTACCTTTACATCAGATGCAGCTATGCTGGGAAGATTGTTGGGGCCCTTCTGTTATAATTTATGATGCTGTGTGTATACTTAAGTCACATGCTGGTTGTACAGCCATAATGCTATATGCTGCTTACACATTCTTTCCAAGCATGCATACTCAACCCACATCACATACACCTTTGGAGTTGTAGCCAGTAATTTTCATGTCCTTTAAGTTTAGCTAAAACTTTAAAAAATGTCTTGTTATGCTAATAAAACCTCTGCAGCACTTGGACCATGTTTATAAAACTATTTTTAATTGTGAAGAAAATGAGAACTATTTCTTGTACACTCTTTTGGATTCTGTGTTCATATTACTTGTACAGCCAGCCTTGGGTGAACATAATGGAAGGACAGGCAGCAATCTAGGATGACAGGAATTCAAGATGACTGAAAATTAAAGGTTTGGGTTTCTGACAGTCATCTTCTGAATCTTGCTGAAGTAATGTAAACTGTTACCGCCTCTGAAAGAGATGGTAACCAACTGTTACTCTGCTCTCACTAGAGACTACCATTTCCCTAGCAGGGTAGCAGAACACTAGTCATAGAATTGTAGAACAGCCCAGGTTGGAAGGGACCTCGAAAGATCATGTGGTCCAACCTTTCCTGGGAAGGGGAACCTAATGAGACGAGCACTCTGTCCAATCACATCTTGAAAACCTCCCGCGACCGGGACTCTGCCACATCCTTGGGGAGGTTGTTCCAGTGACTGTTCTCAAATAATTTCCAATTGCATAGTGACTTTATATTATATACCTGCACCTTCAGTGGTGAATAAAATGCTATAGTAGAGTGTGAATGGGGGTGGTGGAAAGATGAGCAAGATTTCCCTTCTGCTGCTCTGATGGTGGCAGGAGGCTGGGTCGAACAGCTGTGAGCAGTGGTATCTGAAACTGCTGACTTGCAGGTGCTGGGAGGGCCTGTGTGTCAATGCCCTCAGAACCCTCTTAAGGTTGCAGTTTTTTCTCATTTCAGGCAAAAAAAACCACAGCCCATGTGTTATCCTTATTTTTTAAAAAAAAACTTCCACTATTCTACTGTGTTTTAATTTTACGTGTTGTTTCATTGCCTTTATCTTTTTGTTACCAATATAGTGTATAAAGAAACAGAGTCAGCGTTGAACGTTGCTGTGGGTTTACAATAGAGAGGGTTTATTATACTTACTTCCAGATAGATTTTTTTTTTTTCTTTTTTTTCTTCTTTCTCCTTAAAGATTGTAGAATCATCATAGAATCATAGAATAGCTTGGGTTGGAAGGGTCCTTTAAAGATCACCTACTCCAACCTCCCTGCAATGAGCAGGGACATCTTCAACTAGATCAGGTTGCTCAGAGCCCCATCCAGCCTGGCCTTGAATGTTTCCAGGGATGGGGCATATACAGCCTCTCTGTGCAACCTGTTCCAGTGTTTCACTACTCTCATCGTAAAAAGATTCTTCCTTATATCTAGTCTGATATTAAGGCTTCTATTATTTTTATAGCTGTTGTATAAATTGCTTTAATGAAAGAATAACAGATTGATTCAAAACTTGTATTCACTCATTTTACTAGTACACTAAAAATTGTAGAAGGCTTTGTGTGGAATTTTGTGTATCTTCGTTTTAATTGAGTTGCTGAAAGTGTAGTACTGCATTACTGCAGAATAAAACTGGCTTATACCTTTATTGTGGATTGGTTGGCAGTCCGATATTCTTATGTGACATCCGTTGTTCTTGTGCACGTAGTGTCTGAGTTCCACGCTGCTTCTTATTACACAGTCAGTTACTTATTTTGCGGTAGATTCTCTTTATATGTGATTAAAATCTTGTGTTTGGGATTTTTTTTTTTTTTTTTAAATGTAAGAGGGGTAACCAGAGTTACCATCTGTAACTTAGTGGTAGATAGTACTAATCCTCTATTTGGAAAAACACAGGAAATTATCTGAGTAGCTTGTTTAAGTGTGTGTGCGCATATGCATAACATTTACCTGTATAGACTTGTTTTAGGAATATCTTAGAACACTTGTTTTGTGATTTAAATTTGTGTTTTCAAATCAACAGGTTGTTTCACCAGTACAGTTAATTTTAGGTCATTAGTTTTCCAAGAACTATGCCAACTATAATGTTGGGAACACAAAACGTATGAAAATCACTGTTGATTTTTTACTGTTAGGCACTTGCATATTTTATATTTGCTGACATATTGATACCTTTAAATTCTCTTTCTTTTGTGTGTGTATGTACATATATGCATATATATATTATAGCTAATATTAAGTATATTTTATTTCACATTTATCTTTCTGATTTTTTTTTTTTAACTCTGGGATACAATAGTACAATTATATTCAAACAAAAACTTTTACCAACAGCATAGTGGGTGCTGTAGGTGGGATAGTGACATTTTCAATAGTGTGCTTAGTTAACTGTATTTAAACTTACAAAAAACAAAGTTGTCTATTGTATATCACTGGATATGGACAGGATTTTTGTTGTTGTTGAAAGAATTTGTTAAAAATAACGGGTGGGGAAATTTCTTGGTATCTTGATAAAATGTCACTTTTGCACTAGCTAATTTATTACTACCTCAAGACGTCAGCTTGCACAGCTTTATCATCTGTTCTTTTACTTTATCTAATAAGTTATGGAAGGTTGAAGTTGAAATCCTTGTGAGTTCCCAGCATTTGTTTTTGTGAATTAACATAAGCGTTTTTTTCACTGTAAGAAAGCAGAACTTAAGCATGTATTTAAAATTGAACATATGCTGAAATGCTTTGCTATTTTAGGTCTTGGTTGTTTGCTTATTACCCCCTTTTTTCTTTTTTTCTTTGAATGCTATCAGTGTACTGAATGATCACAAGAACTCACATTTTCCTCTCCAAACAGGTGCTGTTCAAAACAAGGTGCAGAGAATTAAAAAAAAAAAAGAAAAAAAAAAAAGGCTAGCTGGGACCCCCACAAGTTGAGAACTCCTAACATGCTTGCTTCAGTTTTATTTCTTGTCCATATGGTAGGATGGAAAATGTGTTTAATGTATAGTAATTAAGGAAGTCAAATGGGGGGAAAAAAAATCTAAAGGTACTCGTTCCTTACTTAGTGTTTGCTAAACAAAGCAGCAAAGCTGTCATTCATCATTTTAAGATTAATTGCAAGTTGATGCAGTAATAATTTTGTTTCTGCACATAGCTTTAAATCACTGGCATAATTAAAACAGGGCTGAATTTGGACAACAGATTTATATTAGTACCTTATTAAAATTAGTTTTAATTAATCATAAGAAATTAATATATGTTTGGTTTTTTATCTACATTTTTTCCCATCTAAAAAAATGCTATCATATAGTTCATACCATAAATTTTAGTCCAATCAGAAATAACCTTTGGATTCTTTAAGAAAATCTGGGATTCTGCTTTGGTGTTGGTGCTCAGTAACTCTGGAGAAGAAAACATTTGGAAATTGTTTTTATTATGTAACAAGGAAAGTGGGAAATGAAAGGTATCACAAGGCAGTTTGAGATCTTTTATTTAAAAAAAAATAAGCTCAACACTAACAAAGTAACAGCGGTGTACTGAGCATCTGCTACCATGTTTTGTTTGTAGTTGTCAAACTCATGTAAACTGTATTTGTGTTGTTTGAGAACACAGACTTGTTTATAATATTAGAATTAACAGATTGACATAAAAATTGAAGTATGGGAAAGGAAATGGTTTTACCTAATTTCTCGTCTCCTCTTTTAAAATTTTTGTTAGGTATTGACTATATAGTTGTATTTCTGTAGCACATGGAGTATTCCAGTTGCAAGGACAGCAGCAGCAGCTGTTTGGAGTACTAATGTAAAAACAAATATTTACAAATCTTAATCCCTTTTTTCTTTAAGGACCACTACACCAGGAGAGACTAAACTTTTAGCTTCTGAAGTCTATGATATCCTTCAGTCTTCCAACATGTCAGACATGGACAATGTGAATGAGATGAATTATCGTCGACGGAAAGCGCAGTTTTTCCTCGGCAGCACAAATAAGCGTGCCAAGACAGTGGTTTTGCATATAGATGGCCTTGATGATTCGGTAAGGAAACCTTCAGCATTTATGTAAATAAGGCATGCTGTGCTGAGATGTATTTTGCTCACAAAAATAACGTATTCAGGCTACTTGTGTGGTATCATCAATTGTCAGCAATTTCTGTGAATCGTATTTTGAATCTCAAGATACATATAAAATCTTGCATAAATTGAGCTTACTCAGAATATCTTAGAAGATGTTTTAAGGCAGTTTCCTTGATGGCTTTCTAATTACTCTAAAAAAACTATTCTGTTTCTACTTCTCTTAATTTTCTTTCCTTTTTCAAGAAAGACTGGAATAAACAAGGTACCTTCAGCAGTTTCACTTAAGGGTACCTTGTGATTATATCCGTGTGTTAAACTGAAAAAAAGTTACCTTTTAGTTTTGCGAGATTTCAGACACTGTTGGGGTTTTTTATTATTACTCTTAATTTAGAAATGCTGTATGTTCTTTGAGCAGGTTTTGCTACATCTTTTCATTGTCTGTGAGATCTTTTCTACTGTAGTGACCAGAATGGCATTTGAGTTAATGAGGTCTCACTGAGTCTTTATGTAATGTCAGAATAACTTCTACGGATTTATCTACCATACCCCTGTAGATAACACCCCAGGGCCATGTTTGCCTTTTTACGGCTGCCAAACAGCATGTAGACTGTTTAAGCATGTTATCCACAAGTGCCCTCCGGACTCTGTATCTTCAGTTTTGTACCCATTTTAAATGATCAAACCTGATCCTTTGCTTTGTTGCTTTACATTTTGCTAAGTAAGCGTGTCCACAGGCCCAGTTTTATCAACAGCATACCCGTCGTACTGTTTTCATAAGACTGTAGTTAATTCCTTTAGAAATAACATGCTGCTCTAGCTCACTTTTATACAAAGTAAATTTTTTTTACAGTTTCGTCCTTCCAGCACTTGCTCTGTCTAGAAACAGTGCTTTGTCAACACCGTTAGCTTTTGTACTCTGAAGTTTTTTTAATTCAGTTCAATTGGTTGTCTCCTGTTAAGTTTGTTTTGGTTTTAAGCTTGTAGTTGATTTGCTTGTTCACAGGTATCTCCAAGCAAGAAATCTAATCCACTTCTACTTTGTGAGTTTAGATATTCTGGCTATAATCTGATTCGATCTTAAAAGTGTTTTGTGTTCTTCGACAAATGGAACTTGGTGAGATTTGTAGAGCTTCTCTCTTAAATGCCGAGGCAAAGGTATTCTGAAAAAGTGTAGGATATTTAGATATTCAGCTCCAGAGAGCAAAACTGTGGGCTTCTATAGTTGCCTAGAGCATGCCAGCATGTTTTCTTATCTCATTGTTGAAGAAAAGAAAAATCTGACTGTGCGCTGGCTGGAGATGGCTAGTGTACATAGCTCTGTATTTCATCAGATGATTAAAGAAATGTTAGTGATACTCCAGGTGCCCACCCAGCAGGTAAACATCCCTATAATGCTGTTTTAAATGTCAGGATAAGTCGGGACTGGGAGAATGATGAAGGATATGAACAATAAAAGCAGCTTAGTTTCATTCAACAGTATATTCCCGATTTAACTAGCAAAGACTATTAGGTGGCACGTATGAGTGGTAAAGGACATAGTATTTACAGCCCTGCATTTACTTACTGTGTTGTCAGTTTACCTGTGTTGTGTCATTTAGAATCATAGAATCATTAAGGTTGGAAGGGACCTCTGAGATCATCTGACTCCAACCTGTTAACCTAACTGCCTGGTCTACCTCTAAACCATGTCCCTAAGCACCACATCCACATGTTTTTTGAATTCTTCCAGGGACTGTGATTGTACCACTTGCCTGGTTATCCTCAGGGTATTCAGACCCCTGAGCTGGGAGATGGAGATAGGAAACAGAATGAAGCCCCAATAATCGAAGTTAAACAGTTAGCGACCTGCTCCTCCACCTGGATGCCCAAAAGTCTACGGGGCCAGATGGGATCCACCCGAGGATACTGAGGGAGCTGGCGGAGGAGCTCGCCAAGCCACTTACCATCATTTACCAGCAGTCCTGGTCAACCAGGGAGGTCCCAGCTGACTGGAAGTTAGCTAATGTGACACCCCTCTACAAGAAGGGTTGAAAGGAGGATCCGGGGAATTACAGGCCTATCAGCCTGACCTCGGTGCTGGGGAAGGTCATGGAGCAGATCATCTTGAGTGCCGTTACGCGGCACGTGCGGGACGATCGGGGATCAGGCCCAGCCAGCATGGGTTCATGAAGGGAAGATCCTGCTTGACCAACCTGATCTTCTACGACAAGGTGACCTGCTTGGTGGACGAGGGGAAGGCTGTGGATGTTGTCTACTTGGACTTTAGTAAGGCCTTTGACACCATGTCCCACAGCATTCTCCTGCAGAAGCTGGCTGCTCATGGCTTGGATAAGTGCACTCTCCACTGGGTAAAAAACTGGCTAAATGGCCGAGCCCAGAGAGTGGTGGTGAATGGAGTCAAATCCAGTTGGCAACCTGTTAGGAATGATTGCAAATCCTACAAATGCTTGTGGATTTTGAAACCTCAAATAGTAGACATTGATTATTTCAGGAAGGGAGGGGAAAGGTCAGTTGATGTTTAGTGTGGAGTTGGATGTTTTTTATTTTGAGATCTAATGATCAAATTTGATGATAAGCTTTAAAAAAAGGAAAAAATGAAGCAGTACATTTTAGTATTTATGAGCGTATGATAATCAGTGTTCAGTAGTCTAGCAGGACTACTTGCTAGACTACAAGGCGTGCAAGAAAATAACCTAAATTTCACCTGTCCTACCCTGTACCTGTCCTACCCTGTGCCCATGCTTCAGGAGTACCATGCAGAAAGATGTCTAGATGTGCATTGCTGGGGTTTGTGCCTAATTGCCATAGTTAGACATACTTTGCAAAAGATGTTTGTGCAGCAAGGCCCGTGGCTGCCAAGGTTCCAGTTTTTTACCGAGTCTGTATGGGCCTTGGTAAGTTTTGTCTTTAAGAAGTGATTCACCAATTATCTGATAACTGAAAACCTCATTTTGAATGAAACTGAGGTGCCTGTGACTTAACCTGGGATCTCAGAGTAAAAAGCAAAATTCTGTGACAGAATTGCTATACACTCATATAAGCGTAAATTATTTATTTAGGCTAATAAGCTGCGAACATGTTGCTGCTTGTGTCTTAAAGTAATTTTGACTTTCATCCATGCAAGGCAGCCTGTCATCTTTGTATCAAATATTTCCTGTGTATGAGAAATTTCACCTATCCAGCAATGTTATTTTTTTAACTGTTGAAAATGTTAATTATTTCAATATATAAACTTACACAAATGAATTGTTTCAATATATATGCTAAACTGCTAAAAAAAAAAAAACCCTGCTTTGGTTAGTTCTTCTAGATATTAAAAGAATTTAACTTACTTGTTGTGCATGAAACTATCCCAAGTACTGACCAGAAATTATTTGATAATTAATCTAAATATGCTTTGAAATAGCTTATTATTTAAAACCTTTCAGAAACTTGCAGTAGAAGTTAAATATATCATTATTTTGAACCTGCATAAGGTTGTCAGTTTATTTCTGGTACAGTGTTATCTTTTCTTTTTTTCCCTTTCAGTGCTATCAGTTTCTCCAAGTATATTTTAATCCTTTTTGTTACAACCATCTTGTGCAAATATTAAAAGGAAAAAAAAATAATGGAACATTCTAAGATAATGTAGAACAGATGCAACTAGTACAGGTCAATGTAATGTTACAGCACAGTAGGTGATGTCACTTGCTTTAAACATAACATTCTGTGGGTTATCAACCAAATATTTTCCCTTTGAAATAAGAATTAAGCTTATGCTGTGCAGTGATGTCTGAGTTGCCACAGATGAAGCAGCTGAAAGATACAACAGCTGCTTTGATGCATTCAGTCATTATGGAGGCAAGGTGTCTGATAAATAGCAACTTAAACACTAACTACTCATCAATGAGCACTTCAGTCAATCAGAACTTAACCAGAGGGGACTGTTTAGCTGATCATACGGAGAAAAACATTCTTTGCTTTTCAGCACTTTCCTCTAATTATTTACAGTTGATTCCATCCTTCTTTGACTTCTAAAGTGTAAGCAGTTTTTTCTTTTTCTTTTTTTTTTGTGGCAAGAGTCTAATATTTGTGCACTAAAATGTGAGACTTAGTTTTTCTTTTACAAAAATGCTGTTGAGTAACCACCTGCCCTCAGATGTAGAGGAATTCCTTAACAATTAATTGTTAGCATTTTCACGTGATATATTATGCAAGCACTTTAGTTGTGGGGTTTTTGTTTGTTTTTTAGTCTCGAAGGAATCTTTGTGAAGAAGCGTTGTTGAAAATTAAAGGTGTTATTAGTTTTACCTTTCAAATGGCTGTTCAAAGGTGCGTGGTCCGAATTCGCTCAGACTTAAAAGCAGAGGTAAGTGTTCAATAACCCTCCAGATCCTCACATTACTGCATTCTGTCACACTAAGCTCTTGGTTTTTTCTGTGTACTTGCAGGCATTGGCAACGGCAATAGCATCAACCAAAGTCATGAAGGCACAGCAAGTTGTGAAAAGTGAAAGTGGTGAGGAGGTAGGATATGTATCTTTCTAAATACCAATTGTTTTAGCTTGGCTGTATCTTTAATACCAGCACCTCTGTGCCCATAACATCAGATGCCAGGCAAAATTTTCAAAGTGGGAGTGCTACACATACAGTACAAGGAGAATAAAGGGTATTCTGTGTCAGAACCTGTATCCATAGAACAGTTTTACAGAACTTATTGTTGAGAAGAACAAAAATACTGTAATTGTTTCTCTCCTTAATGATATGAAAAGGATTGCAGTGAACCCTTTTTTGTCTGCAGTTGCTGAAGTGTTTTTATTTCACAACTACAGCAAAAGGGCTATGTCACTCTTTATTTGATATTTTTTCTTCAATGTTAAGCCAAAGCTTTTCCTGTGTATCTTCTAAGCCTAGTAGATTCCAGATGTATAGTAGGTTCCATTTTTATTCTCGCTGTATAGGGGGATGGGGAAAAGTCTCACAACATGCATGCCTGTCATCCTGAATGTGTATATATGTGTAACTTTCATTCATTCTAAGTTACAATATTTGACATAATTTTAATCCGTTGTGTTTTATCAGATGCTGGTTCCGTTCCAAGATACTCCAGTGGAAGTAGAGCAGAATACAGATCTACCTGAATATTTACCAGAAGATGAAAGCCCTACTAAGGAACAGGACAAAGCAGTCTCTCGTGTTGGGTCACACCCAGAAGGTGCAGCGAGCTGGCTGAGCACGGCAGCAAACTTTCTATCAAGATCTTTCTACTGGTGACTTGTGTTTGGTGTTAAAAGACTGTGTGAATGAACCAACAAGGGGGCCAGTTTTCCATTGGTGTGGTGAACTGCCAAGTGCAATTTGCAATAAATCATCACAAAAATTTTAGATTAAGCAAATGTATGCTGCATTTTACATTTTATTGGACGTTTAGCCTGATAGGGCAGGGGTCAAAGGACAGAGGCCTCCAATCAAATTGTTCTTTCATTTGTTTTTCATGTCGATTTTATTGCTTCACTTTTTAAAAATGGGTCCACCGTTACATACCAAATGTTTATGCATATAGAGCTTTAAGTTTGACTTCACATGAAACACATGATAGGGAGAATCCACTTAACTTGAGTCTCAGGGCCTCTGTGAAAGAAAATTCTTAATAGCTCTAGTTGCGCATTAAAGAAAATGCCCTTTTTATTTCTGCATCCCTTTGGACTAACGTTATTTTGTTTAATTTTCTCAATTTTTGACTCCAGAGAAAAATATAGTCTGCCTCTTTTGCCTTTATTTTTGCCAGCCATGTTCACAGCATGAGCATGACGTTGCCCTTTTGCTATTAAACTAGAATCACTACACACTTGAAATTTATAACCCTTTTATGTATATTGAATTTTTTTCCAGCCTGCCCTTAACCAGTGGAGTGCTTGAGATTAAGAAGTAAGGGATTGAATAAACACAAATATGTATACATACATTGTACAGTAAATAAACTAGAACATATTTGTAATGATGGGTGTGACTGACTGATGTATATAACTAATACATACCACTGACTGCTGTTCAGGCTAGCTGGGAAGACTAGCAAAAAGCTGTGGTCTAATGTAGTGATGACCCATTGCAGCTTTGTCTGTAGAGAATAGAGGGATGTAGACTGTATTTGGTTAAGAAATGGTGTTCACTGTTAGCAAATATTTAATGGTAACTGAAACTTTAAACTTGAAGAATAAAGCAGAACTGAATGCCTCTTTTGCCACAGTGCCACACTTATAAATTTTGACTTTAACCCTTTTTATTTTTTTACCTAATAAATCTGATATGTAGGTACTGTTTCCTCCTAATGTCTTTCATGAGACTCCCATAAAAGTACATCAGCTTGGATAGGCTTAAAAACGTATGCAAACAATTGGCTTTACCTTGTTACTTACAGGCAGTATGGGTTTAAAGGTATCTTGGTAATTCCTGTGACCAGAGGTGATAATAAAAGCAAAACTTCTGTAGGCAGAGAATAATATGTATCTGAGCTGTTAGTAAACACTGTGTGCCTGAGAGGATTCAATACACAGTGCTTGAAAACTGCAGTGCCACTGCTTCATTGCACCAGAGAAATGCAGCTGAGAACTTTAAATAATGTTATAAACCTCATTATACAATGCTTTTTTGTGTTAATGTATTTGCTATAATATTAATTATATTTACCACTTGGAGACTCAGAAAAAAAATTTAATGCATCAAAGTTATTCCCCTGTGCCTATGCACAAGGAATTAAAAAAAAAAAATTTCGCAGGCTGTCATAATACTACAGAAATGCTGAGGAAATGATAATGTAAAATAATAATGCAGGTCAGAGTTCACCCACCCAAGTTAATTGTCATTCTAGGATAAAGAAGAAACAAAAGCTTGTTGGCAGACTAGATGTCTCATGTTTTTTAATATATCTAGTTTATTTTTGATTCAGGTTTACACGCACAGATTGAAAATACAGGCTTTTCAGGGCATGTATTGCTTTAAATATGTAATACTACTCATATTGCTGTCTAGAATGTTATAGTACCAAATGTGTTTGAAAAGTTCTCTGTTCTATAGCCATGAATGCAGAGTTTTATTTTTCTGCATTAACATCTGTTTGCATTTGCGTTACTGCACATCTATTTACTAAAAGACTACACCCTTTGGATATTAATGGTTCAACACCAGTAGGTATTACAGTTTGTTTGTGCATTCGGTCTGTAGGTGTGCTTTTATGACAGTATTGCAGCTCTCGTAGAACAGTTTAAGGCATCTGTAAAAGTTTTTGAAATATATTGTAAAATAATAAAGGATAATATAACTAAACAAAATATGACTGGTGCCTTTTTGAATGTTCTGACATTCTTTTAAGCTATTTGTGGTATTAAAGTACACCTTTTTCATCTTTAATTTAACAGAGAGGAATGCAAATGTCCTATCATAGTGAGATCTTTGCTGCTTATCACGATAGGGCTTTTGTGTATGTTGAGAACACGCTTGCATTTTAAACAAAGTTTCTGTAAAAAGTAGGTAAGTAGAAGCTACTTAAGGACATCATCTCAAATTCATTCTTAGGGGGTTTTTTGGACATTAGTGGGGTTTTTTTGTAACTGATGCTGTGTAGGTCATATTTCATTAGGGAAATTAAGAAGAAGAAACATTCCTGGAGAAACCTCTTATTTTGAAAAAATAATAATAAAAAAAAAAAAAGACAGCACACAGTTATTAATTTTATGCTTGTACTTTTTCAGAGGTCAGATTAAGGATAAGAAAGTGCTTTTACTCTGACCTAAGGAGATGACCAAGAAAAATTATGGCAAAATTAGAGGCTTCCAAAAGGAAGCTGAACTGGGAGACACAGCACTGGTATCGTGTCACACTAGTTGCAAAGTACTTGATTGCCAAGGAAGCCACGACATACATCGTGGTTTAAGCTCCTGAATTGCCCTAGGTTATAGCTGTGTACAGCATAATAGAATAATCACTACCATTTTCTTCATAATAAGAGTAAATGCTGATGGGATCGGTAGAGGCAAAATTGAGGCTCGTAACTGTGCCTCTGTGAACAGCTGTCAAAGCACTGTAAGCATTCTGCAGTATTGTGAAATACAATATACTCCAGCTTTCCCACTCCACAATCACCTATGGCTTATGCTGTACAAAAATAGCTGATGTTGCTGAGTTTTGCCATAGGCCATGTAAGCTGATGTGGAGAGTACTGTGTGGGGCTAATTCGGAAGAAAACATTGAATACCTAGGCAGATGCAAACTGGCAGGTGTGAAGTACTCCTGTAACTGCCTGCAATGGAAAATAAAACATGGGTGCTCCTTTTTTTGCCTGTGAACAATGTTCCATCTGTCAACTAGTGGAGTTAAAAACATACCTAATAAAAATGAGCAGCAGCATTCCTTGCTGTATTCATTTTGCAGAAGGTTGGACCACATAGTCTTTCCTATTTCTTCATCTGTACCTAACTATTCTGAGTTCCTAAAATGTCAACAAATCTATTTGTTAAGGTTTGAAAATAAATTAGGACGGAGATGAGAATAACTTCTCAACCCATCTCAGATTCTGATTGTAATTCTTTAGGAAAAGTTGAGAGCGTGTTATTTGGCAAAAGGGGGTGAGTGGTGGGGTCACTGGAGACTTCTTCAGTGAGGTACAGCATCTAATTAGCCTCAGGGGTGAGACTGGCTGTTAAGATTCCTGCTCTAAAGCTTAATATAAAGCTGTTACAAAAATAAATTGTCCTATTTCTTGTTTGCACGGAGCAGGCACTGCTCTACTTGTTTAGCTTGCTTTACATGCAGGTTTTGAATAGGGTTGAAAAAAAGCTGATTTAAATTTGCAACACTTTGCACATATATTGGTTAAAACATGGAGAGCAAGGTCTACCTTTGTAAACTGATGCGTGTGCCACATCAGAATATACATTATTTCAAAATTTCTTCATGTTATTGTTCCTTTATGTGCATGTTGCGCTAGGCTTGTTAGTGACTGGAAGAGTTAGAGCTTCCCCTGTGGAACAAATTAAGATCTGTTAAAGTTGTCTGGAGATACAAAAACATCTGGGAGGAGATGCACGCTCTTACCAACTTTTTATGCCAGTGGTAGTGGTAGAAGTTTATTACATTAGTATCTGAAGGCTGCTGTCTGGATCAAGTTCCCAGCAGCTCGGTCTCTTCGTGGCATGAAGACTGCACAGAACTTGGTAGCTAAATAATTTCCAGGAGCCCCCCTGTGTTTAATACTTGCCCAGTGCCTACAGTTTGGGTCAACCGGCAGTGCTTGTGCTAATCTGACCAGCATTTCTAAGGAGCTGAATAATACCAGAACTAGAATGAATCTTCTTATGTGAAAGGCACTCCTATGCCAGCAGTGTATGGCAAAATGTCTGATTGGCATGAAAAGGGTCTTTTAAATAGCGGATATAAAAAGAGAATACCACAAACCCACATATGACAGGATCGTTGCTTTTATTTCCTATCGGAGCACTGAGTTAAGCATAAATACTGAGAATAAGGGAGTACTGCTGGTTTGAAGTAACGCCGTGCTGTTTCATACCTCTTCTCACTGAGGTCCTTCAGGGACGTGGGCGTTGTAACGCAGCGGGGCAGGGAATTGCCCTGTCAGCTTCTCCGCGGGAACTGCCCCTCTGGATGTTGGCTTGTGAAAGGGGAGAGCGAGCTACCGCGTGAGCGCGCGGTGAGCTAGCAGGGAGCAGCCGGCACTCTGTTCATACCTAACATCCCACAGAAAGGCGAACATCCGTAACTCGAGGTTTTTACAAAGGTGTTTTTCTACTAGCCTCATTTTACAGGCTGCACAACTGAGTCTGGTTACCCAAATTGCTCAGGAATCCTGGGAAGGGCAAAATTTTGTGAGCTGTCTCTGATTCTTAGTTCATGCTTCATTACAACCCTAAGCTGAACTGCCCTCCCTTTTCAGAGAGGCCTTTGCACTGTGTGAACTCCTCTGGCCTGGAGTAGAAAAGTCAAACCTGCCACAAGCAACTTTCCTTATTGAGTTATACATAGGATTGCATTGCAAGCCAGGCATGGTTGAAAGCCGATTTTCTTCTCAAAATAGTCCTTACTGATTTGTTGAAGTTCTAGGTAAGGAAGAACTTTTGGTAACAAATATCCTTTCTAGTTGGTTTCCCAAAAAAATATTTAGCTATCTTTGCATAATTATGGTATATTTCAAAAGCTTTACTGATTTATTCCAGCAGCACTATGTGCAATACATGCCTGAGGCATTTGCTGTCTTCACATATGTTAAAGCATCACCCCGACAGTGGTGTTTACGCCCTTTCCAGCAATTAATGTCATTAGTGGCTTTCTATCTCCAAACACTTCTCTAAGAAGGTGTGATCTCCTTTATAGACTCCCCATATATACAACATCATATAGCTGATACGAACATGATATTTCTTTTTAGTTACTTTACTGTTTTAGTTAAACTCCCCTCCTCCCCCTGGATCACAGGTTGAAAATGATAGCACGACAAGATCTCCTGTTTGTCGTGTGACCTTTTGGCCACGCTTCCTTCACTGGGGGAGAACCCAGGGTGCATTGGTTTGTATTGAACTTTGAAGGGCAGGCAGAGGATCCAGCATGGAGACTCCTTTTTTCGGGAAGAGTGGGAGGAAGGGGAGGGAAGCTGGAAGCTGGTTCCCAGAGAAACAGGCTTTCCATTTGCGAAGGGCTGCTCCTCGTGGACAGAGGAACAGTACTAATTTAACATTACGTGAGACTGTCTAAAGGTGATGGTTTAATTTGTATTATTGCACGATTAAATTTTTTCTGAATAAAAACTTAAACTACCATAAGAGATTTTTGATTATAAAACCCTAATATGGAAGTCCCACGTTTAATATTGACAAAGCCATTCACGTTCATTATCTTGGTATAAAACTAAAAGCTTCCATGCTGTCCTCGGTTTTCGTGGCTTTACCTCCTTTGCTACAACAAATAGGTGCTGTAATGTTTCAGCAAATAACCATTATTGTTTATACACTGTAATTCAGTGGGATGTAGTAAATGGCATATTTTAAGGAGTCTATTTCTTTGCACATAAAATACCTGTAAAGCTTACAGAAGGTGAAGAGTGGCTACTACTTAGCTCTCAATTGTTGGCTACATTACTGAAACAATGAAGATATATCACCCACTATAATAGGGAAATAGCAGCCATTTAACATAGTTGAGCATTAACTCTGTCATTTAGGCTGCTGAAGCAATCTTATTATTATAGTCAATGTAGCTGGTTTTGTTTCTCCATATGTGTAGATGTTCTGGTGTATAAAATGCATCGCTGTTTGTAGCAGTAAATTACATGTGCTCCAAGGCTACTGTTGCTATTTAAATGAAGTTATATCCGGGCCCTTCAACAGAATAAGCAAAGATAAAGTAAATAATGACTGGTTTTGAAATTGCTTTCACTGTAGTGATTTCAACGATGAATATGTCTGTGCCATCCTGCAAAATCTTGTTCTAAGAAAAAAAAATAGTGCTTTTGTATATAAGCCTTCACGGTGAAAACAGCTTCTTGAAACATGACTTTGCAGTGCTTATTACCGAAGAGGTGCATGTTACCTGTCTCAAAGCTAGGACCCTGTAAATGAAAGCTCGTGGTGGCTAGTCCTTCACCTGGGATGTCTCAAATGTCGTTACCTCTTTAATATTATGTTTGCAGTCTATATTTGTGTGGCTGGGGTAGATGAGTTGAGAATGTTGTATTGTGCTCTGGTTTCTTTTTTCTTCAGCCTTCCACGTACATATATACTACCCTCAATATAGTGAACCCTGACGCAGGTATCTCTAGTGCTGTAGCTAAATAGTCAGATACAATTCAATCAAGGGTCTATTGAATTATGAAAGGGAAATGGTAGTTATTAGGGGAAACCCCCCAAAATAGCTTTAGAACTTTTAGAAATTGTAACATATCTAAATTTTTAAAAAATGCTTTATTGAGACACTGTTCCTAATATACAAGATAATACATAAGGAAGCATGGTGCTGACCTCTCTGTAGAGTGGATTGACACCTGGTAAACTACAGTAAGAGACCTGAATATTACTTGTGAAGATCCTTAATGTGTAAAAGTTACCTGTGTTTAAATTAGTTGGAGTAGAAAGAAGAGAAGAAAAAAACCCTAATGCCACAAAATGAAGTGAAAGCTCGAATGTAGCCCAGCCCTCCCTGGTCCTTTTCTGCCCCTTGTCCAACACCATCACCACCAGCATGCCACCGGAGAACATTTTGTGTGGTTCCTTGAGGATGGGAACACCCAAACCCAAAGTGTCCCGCTGAATCCGGAGCCCCGAGCCGGTTCTCTGTGCTGCGCAGGAGCCTGTGAAGGGCTTCCTCAGGAAGCAACCTCCTTGCTTAGCCAAATGGGGCAGCAGCAAAAGCTGTGGCTAAAGCACTTCTGGGGCTTACAGCAGCTGCTGAGTGATGATTTTGGGATCACCTAAATGGACGATAACAAGTACCCAGCAAACTTTCAATATGTGGTCCCGGCGACTACAGCCCATCGCGAGTACCCACCTACTCCTAGACTGAAACGGCAGCTGGCATCAGCTACTCAACCAATCCAATTTACTTTCAGTCACACCATTACTACAACCTCCCTCCTCCATCTGTGTAAACATATGTCTTTGTTAAACACCACCATTTGTACAGGATAAAAATTGTCAATGCTGACAAAAATGCCCCCACATAATGCTGTTGTGATTGCAATGTTGTCCTTAAGCTGATTTTAAAGAAGAAGTCTGCGAGCTGATCAACATCTTCCACTGCTATTAGTGGGAAACTTTCTTTGATGGAAATAAATCTTGTAAAAATGGTTTTATTTTGTCCATGGGTAATGTGGTCTCCCTTTTCTAAGACCCAGCTCTTAAAAGCTATATATTAATTGTTAGTAGCAGTTTGCAGTGTAGTGATTGCTCCTTGCACCAGCTTTTCTTCAGAAATGACCGCTTTGGGCCTCTGTACAGGAGTTTTCCCTCTTCTTTTTCCTATAGTAGAGTGCAGTACAGCTAGGACTGTCCTACAACATAACTGACTCCCAGCATAACCAAGGGCCTCCACTCTCTAAACCTGAGCATTATAAAAGACTATAAAGTGCATGAAGGTAGCTGTTTATACAAAGAAAGTGCTAAGTTGCTGTGTGAGATATCAAAATGAAAAACTGAGAACCAAATCTCTCCCCTGCCAAGGGGAAAGCTGTTCAGCAAACTGGACACCCACCAAAATTGTGCAGTGCTTCTTGCTGGGCCATCCTGTAAAACACTGGCTTGATCAGCACTAAGGCAGGGAAACTGGTTTTGCTTTCTGGACCTGAGCTGCTCACTGTTTGGGACCCTAAGTCCAGACACTTAAAACTAACAGCTCCCTTCATAGAGCTAAATAAATCCAATACTGTTATGTCTGGACTTCTCGTTTTGCTCCAGCATTGATAAGCGCAGAGTGTGAGATCCTTAAGCAAGTAAGCAGGCATTTTCTTTTGAGCAAACCTGCTTCCTCTACTGCACACTTTGCTCCTTTCTTTTGCTCTTATTAAAATACTTGTTGTGTTGTCGTCATCATTGTACTCTTCCGTCCATTCAGTCCTGGTAATACTAAATACAAAATTGTAGTTAACCAAGTCCCACCATGAACTGGACTTAGATTCCCTGAGGAGTTAAAAACAATCATTTTGTTTCTTGCTCATTTTCTCCAGCCATTTGGGTATCCTAGAGTGCAGTTCCAAGCTTTTTTCCCACCCTCTCTGCAGCTGTGAGGATTAGGGATGTTTGTTTTTCTAATGAAAATTGAGACTTTGTAGAATTGCTTCCCTTAGAAATGAGGGCTTTGCAAAAGCAAGCATCAGAAAAACAAATCAAAGCAAAACAACCAAACCCTGTAACAAGACTAAAACAGCTTTCCACCCTTCTTCTTACTTTGATAATTCACCCGCTTCCTCACTGGCCCCTGTTTTATTCTGGTGATCTTTCCGCTGTTGCACGCTACCTTTTCCTGTTTCCCTGGCTCAGTTGTTTTGCAAAGCAATCAGAGTCTTCTATATTTTTTTTCCCTGCTTTGCTTACCATACTTCTGCATCTCACTTTTCAACCAAGCAAGGCAGGGTAACAGGCAGAGTGTTTCTCTCTGCTCTTTTGAGATTTGGTCAAGTGAAGTGCTTGCATGAAGTCAGAGGTACTTGACTGAGCAGCACGGATGTAAAGGCCTGGATGCGGAGTGGTCTGGTAGCAAATTTTATCCCACGCATCTTATGAAATTGCAAAAAGTTGTTTCTGAGATGTGAAGATTACAAAGAGAGGCTGTATCGCCTCCCCTCCTGGACGATTCTTGCATAAACTAAAATGTGGGATGTCAGGAAACTCCTTTATTCTGCATTTCAAGTATTGGTATCTCCCCCTGCTAGGGACCTGGGTGGCTGCTAGCGCAACCCACCCGCGCTGACACAAGGACTCCTGCCTTGTACTACTACCAGTCCAGCTATTTTTGGTAGTTGTTGATCTGGCCTTATTCCCCAAGCCGCTACGTCGTGGTTTATGACTGTTTAAATGTGACGAGGTTTCTAAGGAGGCCCTTTTTTTATGGGCTAATCCCGCAGTTCTGATGAAAAGGGGAAAGTGCCGCCTGGGCTGCGTGGTGGAGAGCGGCTGGTTCCCTCCTCTGCCGGGCCTCGGGACCCCCAGCGCTGCCCGGCCTGGAGGCTCGGGCGCCATTTCACCCACCGCGCTGCCACCGCCGGCGTCAGGCAGCAACGGGGAGGGGGGATCGGCCCATTTCCCCCATAACCCGGTGCTCGCAGCAACACCTTCCCCGATGCGATTTCACCACGAGTTTCTGAGTCAGCCCTCGGAGCCCTAACATCTCTTTTCGCCCTTAGTTTAAATGGACTTTTAGCTGCCTGCCCGGCCACGCAGACCTCCTGCTGTACGGGAGGGAGCTCCCCTTTTGCGCTTCTCTCGGCTGCTGCGGTCTGCGCTTGTTCCCATTACTGTTTATTTGGCCCTGTATCAAACACAGACACTGCACGCCCCGGCCTTGGCAATGCTATTTTAAACACGGTTATTGCCTCCCAGCCAGCAGCTGATACCGCCTGCTTAAAGAAGGTGTTTCACCATTCTGTTGGAAATCCCTCTGCAAATCGAGCACGCAGGGACGCTCATTAATTCCTATCAAACACGCTCCTATTGCCACCACCGCCCAGAGGCGGGTGCGGAGGGGCCGCGGCCGGGCCGCGGGGCCGGGGCGGGCGGAGCGGCGCCTGCGGCGGCGGGGCGGGGCCGCTAGATGGCAGCATGGGCGTGCCGTTGGGAGGGCGGGGGGGCGCCCGGCCCGGGCCACGCCCCGGCCACGCCCCGGCCACGCCCCCCGCCCCGGGGCCGCCTCCCCGGCCGGGCTGCGAGGCAGGAGGTGGCTCCCCACCTTGAGCTCCTATTTTCTTTTTCTTTTTTTTTTAACGTATTCTTTCACTTCTCCGCTGAATTTTGTGTGGTTGTGAGAGACGGAGTATTACGCTTTCTTTGTTCTCACATGGATCTCGCTGTTGGTGTTTTTTTTAAAACTCTCATTTTTTCTAAAGAAAAACTTCCTATGGAAGTGAGTTTTTGTCTCTAACTAAAGATCACTGTTTATTTTTTACAGTTAATTTATTCATAACTGCATATACAGCGCTACAGACAGTCTTAACGACCCATGAAATGGAACTGATAGAGGGGTTTGTATGTTCATGTGTAAATATCTGCATATTTATGCTCCACGTACCACCTGCTTGAGCGGCAGAAGTCCTGTTCTGATCTACCTGACAGCAACGCAAGCACAGTCTAACTTAATTTTTATCCTGAATGCAGAGGATCCTGGTGTAACTGAAATCAGAATTTAGCCCCAGCTCTTTGCAAATAAGTGCCCCCTTCCAGGTCATGCTCTGGTTACAGAGCAAGGCACATATTCCTTTTGTTCCAACCTCCAGAGCGGCTTTTGTGCACAGACCCCAGGTTTTGCCCAGGAGATTACAGATTTAGTTTGTATAAGCAGTCGCTGAGGCTGGTGCTCTGCTCTCAGACCTGCACAGCGCACCGCTAAGTCTTCTGCAACAGGTCTTCACCCGATGCCCCTGGAGTCCCCTTGCTGCTAGCTGCCTTTAAAATACAGCAATGTGAGCAATGCCGCTCTTCTTCACTTATTCTGCTGTTTATACAATACATATTGGAAGAGCATCCACATAAGTGAGGAATTAGTGGGAGGCACAAAAAAGTGTCTCCTGAAAAGTGGTCAAGGTTTAGTCTGTGTGTGTTTACTCTTATTTTGGACCGCGTTGTGCCTCATCCAGCCCTGGGAGCAGGGAGGGCAGCCTGGCTCCTGCCCCTTCCCAGGGAGAGCTGATTCCCCTGCCACGATGGCGCTGGCACTACAAGTGCCTCCCTGCTGCTGCAGCTGTGGGGCTGGTCCACGGGTGAGTGGAAGGGCGAGTGGGGCAAAGGAGAGGCCCAGGAAGAGGTCTGCACCCTTTAACGATGCTGGTATAAATAAAGTTAAGTCCCAGGTTAATATAGCCAAAATTTGAGATCCAAGTTACTTCTTCAGAAAGTGCTGCCCTTCCACAGCGTTGGTCTTAGCCTCCAAAAAATAGAGGAATTAATTGTGAAATTCGAGGAAACTAACCCCGCTGTTACTGAGACAATCAATGTAGAAGAGGTCCAAAAAGATATTTTAATTTAGAACTCAGCAGAGATGCACTGATCTTTTTCACAGTGCCCTGTATGCATTTTATTCCAAAAGACAGAAAGTGGAAACAAATATTTTCCCCTCTTGTAGACCCCATTTAAAATGGTTTGCTGAAAGATCAGTTGAGTTGGTGGATGTGGATGAATTCGTGTGTAGGAGAGAGAAATGCTATGGGTGTTAGTTCAAAGAGCCCTTCTTGTTACCTGGACTTTGCCAAATAGACAATAATCTGTTTATAGACTTCCTCCCACCCCCCCCCCCATTGCATATTCAACAACCATGCAATGCAACATCCTATGCAGTACATATAAAAGTTAAATTTCATCAAACTGCTGCAGCAGCAAATGCTTTAACACTCTAGCAGCACGTAGTACACAGGACACACGATCATGGTTAACGTTACTTCCCTCATGGGACTGTTCCAACAGAAGTCAGCTTGGTGTGTGGGCAGAACTGCTGACCAAGAAGACCAACCTATGGTAATTTTAGGAATGACTTTCTCTTGTGGTCCTGTCTGGCCTCATGTCAGACTCCCTGACCCTGGTTTTAAGTGCAACTGGAGATGTTGGTGTAGTCTACTGATGCTTGTAGTGGGTTTAAATACCCTTCTCAGGTCTCTAGACACTTCCCTGGAAAGGGTCTGACACGTATTACTAGAATGGACTGCTCAAAACTAGAAGTCCCATCACTGAAATAAAAAATATGGGTAGAATACGGATAGAATAATGCCATGTAAAAGTGGATGACGATACGAGTATTCCACAGAGAGAGAAGCAATAAATGAAAGTTGTGGGTGTTACTGACTATGCTACCAAATATTTTGATACCAATTAAAGTGTAGTGCCACTAGAGATGTTTTCATCACAATATGAGACAGAAGTACAAATACTGACTCAGAGAATGACAGTGGGGATATGAGCTTGTGCCACAACAGATGTATAACAGCAGAGAGGCATGTATAGCAGAGTGATTCAGAAAAAACAGGCACAGGATTGTGTGTTATGGAGATGACAGAAGTTGAGGTTTCTCATTTGGGGACAGAAAAGACATCTTCTCCCGGCAGTCAGGCAGAAAAGAGAATTCAGTCTCAGCCTTTAGAAATGTCCCAAGTGGCAAGGACTTATGGCAAGTCTAGATGGTTGCGATCCAGTGACTTAGGCTGAATTTCAAAGTGCAATACTTGTTTGGTTTGGTTTTTTTTTTATTTTTCCATAGTAAGTCAAACATAGTCATTATATGAAAACCTCCAAGATGTTTTACCC
Organism: Theristicus caerulescens; assembly: GCA_020745775.1. NCBI lineage: Eukaryota > Metazoa > Chordata > Aves > Pelecaniformes > Threskiornithidae > Theristicus > Theristicus caerulescens. The sequence continues at coordinate 129,546,669 of CM036558.1, read as the reverse complement.
AAAGAAATACACTCTTGGGTATTTTGTTCAAAATGAGATTTGCAGTCTGGAGCTCAAGACTTGGAAAGTCTCTGCTGACTTCTGTCCTTCTTATATGGACATAATCAAAAGGAGATTGAAGGGGTCTGAATTCAATCTGGCTTCAAATGGACAGGCTTCCAGGGTATGCTGGTAGAGAAAAAAAATATGTTCACATCAGCCTCTATGTTGTCCTCTTCATGGTATGCATCTAACAGTTCAATGCACAAAGACTACTAGTTCTTCATTTATGCCTATTGCTATCTTACCAGTAAGATGAAGAAGCAACGGTGGGAACTGAAAACAGGAACAAACTATTGAACACAGGCATTCAGTGAATCCAGAAGCAAAATGAGCATTTTATCATTAATATTTTAGCAAAACTGGATTCTTTCCCCAAATAAAATAACGCTATAAAATAACACAGATTCAACATCTGCTGGATCTTCATTAGTTTAAGTGTTATGGTTCGATTTCATGAAATTTTATCAGCACCACTTAAAACTGAAGTAAAGAGAGTGCTTTTTTACAAATATCAACACCTTTGTGCAATAGAAATTTGGGCCTGTTTGCTGATGGTCTTTGTGGTACTACTTTAGGATTAACTCTCACTGCTTCTTCTCTCTCCAGCCAGAAAAGTTAGTTGTTGTGAGTAGTAATTTTTGGTTGGTGACGCCAGGGCTCTGCTCCCTGCAGTACCTGGGTGCCTTGGGGAAGTCACCAAACCTTTCATGCTTCAGCTTCCACCTGGGCAAATGAAAGCATCACTGTGTTTTCCTCCTGGATGTGGAGGTTAATGACACTCTTCAAGACTGGATGCAGCTGCAGTGGGAGTTGGATGTCTCGGTGGATCCTGTGCCATGTGAACTGATGTACGCACACCAAACAGGGAAACATTAGCAGGAGGACAAAGCCCCTTGCAGCAGTGTGCACACTAAGACCACACATAACAAAATGCACACATACTTGTACAGCTATGCAGAATCTGTATAAATTCCTCAGACTTGTGTCTGAGAACTTGTTAAAGGTTAATCTACAGCTTTTTTTTGTTTCCTCCTCAAATCCCCTCTAAGTGGATCAGATCAGCCTTAATCTTCTTTCCAGTTGACCCTAGAGGTGATTAGAGACACTAGAGACTTCTAGAGACTAGTCTCTTCAAGAGACTGCAACTCTAGAGACTTCTTCTATAGCAAATATCCCTTCATTTATTACCCTAAATAGCTATTTAGTGTCTAACAGGGACAAGCAAATGATGATCTTTGCACTGAGGAACACTGGTTCCACTGGTGTGACTGTGTACCCTTCACGTTATGAGCAGAGGAAGAGGGGTATGGTCACATAGCTCTCCAGTTCAGTCAGATATGTAACAGCCTCTCCCTCCTTTCTTATCACTGGTACCTTCCTAGCACCAGAATTCCAGAAATAGGGTTTTTAAGGATGTTTTGTAAATTGAAGTAAAATGGATGGGATGAGATCTGGAGAGGTCAGACCAAGCAAAGGTGCCATTGGAGGGCAGGTAGAGAGGGGGACAAGTTGCTACCACTGGGTTGTTGAAGGTGGCAAAGTCAGTGGAGCAGGGTACCCCAATTAATGCCAAAGATGACAGGATGAGGTGACATATCTGTCAAATCCCAGCATTATTAAGTTCAGGAAGGTTTGGTTCACTCTAATATACAGGCAGTTGTAACTTGGAGAGATGGGGGTCATTAGCTGCAGGCAGTTCTCTCTAGACACTCTTAATTTCACTAGCAGGATCAACTCTTTTGCCATGGTTTCCTCTTAGTTCGAATAGCCCATGAAGTTCATGGGTGCTACCTATGGAGTATCAAAGTAAATACATGGGAAAGAACATCAAACATTACCAAGGGACAGAAGTTCAACCTTATTGAGCTGTGCAGCAGTGGTATACAAAGAAAAGTCAGAAAGGAAAAGAAGATGGTGATTTAATGCATTTCTACTCAGTGCACTACAATCTGCTTACAAATCTGCAACCACTAAACAACACAAATACCTTAAAATAATGCAGAATCAAAAGAAACTTGAACTGATCTCGGCATCTGGGAGACAAGGAGGTGGCTGAAATGGAGAATGGGGTAGCACCATACAATTATTACTCCTTTTGCTAACTTTGTGCCTGGATGAAATAAATTCTCAGAATACTAGAGTTTCATTAACCATTTACTGATAATCTGTCTGACTGCTTGCTTCTCATTTGGCTGGGAGACAATTCGTTTTTCTCTGCCTGGCTTGAAACGCTGAACAGGTGAGCTTACTGTTTTTTATCAATATACCTCCAGGGGCTCGAAGACCCTTTTTCTCAATTCCTTCTCTTTTCAGAGTCGTGACAAATGCTGCTGCGCTGACTGTGCACAGCCAGACATCTCAGGATCAGAGCTCATGGGCTCACACAGGGACAGGATTTTAAGAAACACTTGATACAGAAAGCAGCGCTGGGCTGTCAGTAGGTGGTGTGCCAGCATGAGGTTGAGTAAGGCATAACACACATGAGTGAAGCCCTTTAGGTAAAGTACAGAATAAAAGCGATCCTGCCTATGAGACTGTAGAAACTCTTTGGTACCTCTTGCAACAGCAGAAATAGAATTAATGTCCTGGTTGACAAGGTAGCCCATGGAAGTACATTGTGTGCAGTGCATGAGTGGTTTCTAATGTCGTAATCCAGACCTGATCTGCACATTAAAGGCTTTCGTGCAGCACTTGCAGATCTCATAGGCATGCCTCTAATAGGTAGAGCATTGGACCACTTGGTTGAAGAGTCCTGTGTATGTGTCATAATCACATAAGTTAAATTCAGCTTGCTGCTTGTAGAGCTGTCAGCCCGAATGCTCTTGAAATTAAGCTTTCACAGTTTGCCATCTGGGTCCTGTATGAAGGCAAAAATGTTTCCCATCTCTAGTACCACGTATTAAGAGACAAAAATTGAAGTTTTCTATACACCTGCCAAACCCACATCTTGGTACCAATTATGGTTGAGAGTTTTCTTGGAAAAACATCCATATAACACAATGAATCTTTCTGATAGAGTATTGGATGCATTTAGTTTAGAGTTTCAAGTTATGTGTGACTAGAATTGCATGCTCGTCTTCATAACCGTAGTTAAAAGTCTTGGTCTCTTTACTCAGTTCTTGTTCAGGCAAGAATCCTACTCACCTGCATGGTCTGAAAGGCTGGTTATCTTCAGTACTTAACCCTCCAACATTAGGATACATTTGTCACTGAGCTTTAATTCAGCCTGTCTTGGCCCACAAGGGTGCTTTTGAGCAACCTTAAGGAAAAATGTAAGGTGACTTTTGTGATTTTTTGACAGGAATGGCCTGCACCTGGTAAAATAATAGCATTTTTCATTTTTTAAAGAGATGAGATGATTGGTATGAGTTTTGTTCAAATTGTAAATGTTCTCCTGCTTTTAGTTTCCATTTCCATCTACAGTTGACAGTCTTTAGAAGGTCCCTTTCTCCTTCTGGATTTGTGCAATAATGAACAGGCCTGTGTTTGATTTGGCTGTGTGACTGCATGAGATGATTGCAGAGAGATAAAGTCTCTTCACAGCCCTCCAACAGTTTACCCCTAAGGCATGTACATGAAGGAGGTGGCTGAAGTGGAGCATGGGATAGGACCATGCAATTGCTACTCTTTTTGCTAACTTTGTGCCTGGATGAAAGAAATTCTCAGAATATCAGTGTTTCATTAACATGACTACAAAAGGTAGCTAGATAGGAGGGTGAACATAGTCATTGGAGAGCATTGATGTCATACAAGCCTGTTTCTACATTAATAACATAGATTTAGCTCAGAGGGCTGAGGTGAAGTATATGTCTTTCTTCACTGCAATCTATCTTAGTCCCTCCATGCAGCCCTTACAAGCTGGAAATCCCATAGCCTTGGTATAGATAGATGTGAGCCAGCTAATGGGTGGTTAAAGCCACTTTGAATTCCTGATTTTGGTTGTCTTATGGATGTGATGTCTTGTCTTATGTAGAAGAAGTCACTTTTCTGGGTGCCAGTACACACCACTGACACCTCTCTCTTTCACTAACAGTGGTCCCATGTCCCATGCATAGCATCAGGGCCCTTATAATGGCTGGTATCCCTCTGCTTCAAGTAAGTGTCTAAAGATACTGAAAGCATGGTGGTTACTGGGGTGTTATACACTTTACGATTGCATATAGGAGATATTTTGATAATTCTGCAAGGGACCTCTCAGTTGTTTGCTTGCTTGGTTGTTTTTTTAATTAAAGCTTGATATTGTATGCCTGAACTGTAGCCCTAATAATTGGTAATATCAACGAGTGTAGTTTCATGAGAAAAGCTACAGCTCTAGAGGTCTCCAACACATCAGTGATAGTTCTTACAGATATTTTTGCATCTGGTGGGAGCTGCGTAAGTATTTAGTTGCATATTTGTGTCTTTGCTGGTGACAGCATGTTAATAAGCACTTGTCCATTTATTAACAGGATCCTGTTTTAATTCAAAAGGAGAGAAAAAGCAACCAAGGTTTATGCGCTTAAACTGTTGCAGCAAAGAAACATGTAATCAGAAAGAGGAATTAGCTTGTGAATGAGTCCTTAATTTACAAAAGGCAACATAGTTACATAATTATATTTTTAATTATTTGACTAATTATTGACTAATTGGCTATAACATGTGAAGGCAGTGCTAACAAATCATGGCTTTGGGAAGTGTTTACTTTCAGGATCAGTATAACACGTATTTGCACAAACAGTAATGCCAAATTGAAACATCTAGACTGCCTTAATGCTGGGTATCATTGGTGAAAATAAGACGTTTAATTCTTTCTTCTGCAGCACATTCTTAAAATCAAAGTGTAAAGATTAGGAGAAATAGCAATTTTGATTTGCAAAGGAGTATGTTTTTTTCAGAAATGATTAGGATTTTTTTTCCCATCCATTTCTATATTTCTTCTAGAATCCTTGGTGGAGATAATATAAAACACTATAACACTGTATTCTATCTCCTTTCTCTAGTGGAATAATTTACTGGGGTTATTATCACAACTATTTTGCTACGTTCAATGAAATTAACATTGATTCCATTTCTTGAAATCATATGGAGACTGCAACTGCACTCTGCCTTATTACCAAATGAGTACAGTGTGCCCTTCAATAATTCTCTAAACTCTCAAATGCCTTGGAAATAATATGCTGGAGTGTTACCGAAGTGTGACTGAAGCACCATTTGTGCGAAGTGTGACAGTGCACGAATGATATTCCACAATAAAAGTTCAAACTACATTAATCTTTCACAGAGGTTCATTGACTGGGAAGATGCCTCAAATACAAAATAAAGACACTGTGGCCCCACTTCAAATTATTTCAGAGTGGTTCCTCTGTATGAGTCCTTTACATTAATTTCTCTGTTATATACTTAAACGTAACCAATGAGGAATTAAAAAATGTAATAAGTTATATTATTTCTGCAACCACAAACTTTACATCTGCGTTTGCTGTAGAGAAATCCTTCTTGGCAGTGGTATCATTAAATACATAATGATAGGCATCATTCCTTGTGGATGATGGTGCATAACTCATCTTGTGTTTTTGCTTCCCTCTGCCATCTTGAATTACAGCCATTCCTCAGTCAAAAAAGGGGCAGACTCTGACCACAGTTATTTTCTCACTTTCTTCATAAGATCCCAGTACAGGGAAGAGGGAACAGTGTCATCTAAAGGGAGATTTAAATTTTTGGAAATTTAAGTTGTATTAGTTTCGGAAATAGAAGGAATGACCTCTGAGGGACCGTGAAATTTGGTGGTAGGAATACAGGATGGGGAGCTGGGTTATTCCACTTTCATGCCCTTCTCTTTTACTTACTTAGTTTTTGGCCCTTGGGTGTGTCCTCTTACATTTTACTTCCTTCCTTGGTGAACTGGAGATAGGAAGGGCATTGCCCCCAGTGTCACACAGGCATTCGAGAATTAATTACTCAATAGCTGCACAATTCTTGTAGCAAAACTTCCTGAAACCTGGCAGCCAGTGTCCAATCTTGAATTAAAGAACTAAATTAATGGAGAAAATGTAGACCAAAGTCACATGGCCGAGATCGGTTAGTAAGATTGTGCCACCGCTGTTTACCAAAGGTGCAGTTCTCCCAACTCATGACCCTACAATGTAAATATCAGCCCATTTTTTCCTCCCCTGATTTCCGTCATTCATTTAGCTGCACAGCATTGAGGATTCTGTACTCATTTGAAAGCCAAGACCTCATCTAAGCTTATCAGTGTCTTCAGAGGCCAGAATTCACCTTTTGTGGCTGTGATTTTGCTAGGAACAGGGAGAATAAATGCAGGTTCTGGCAAGAGCACATGCTGTTTGGTGCAGCAGTCCCTTGCTCAGTTGCTTGGTGCCTGAACATGAAAACAGCCCCTGGGGACTGGTGGAATCTCATCCTCATCTTGGAGTAAAAATTGATTTACTTTTTAATTTATCAGCAAGGAAATTGTCTTCTTTGGCTGTGATGAACCAACCTTCTGACATCACGTTAGAGATTAATTGCTTAAGACCAGAAGGGACTGCTATGACCATCTAATCTGCCTTCTTGCATAACATAGACCTTTGAATGTTCACTAAATAACTCACACTTGAAGGCCGGTGTATCCCCAAGGAAAACAGCCAGTCCTGATTTTATTGCCAGACCCCACTGCAACTCTTAGCACATTTTCCAATGGAGCTATCTGTTAAGTATTTTGTGGTCTTTTCAGTGTGTGCTGTGTTAATTGTTTTTTTTTCTTTGAATTTTTTGATCAAGAGCTAATCAAAGAGCTTCCTCTATACCACCAGTGAGGAGGAGACTTTTTCAAGGTAATCTGGTTCCTGCTCCAGGAGGCTTCATATATTTTTTTTAACTGATGAGGATCTCTGAATGACAGAAACCATGAACCACACCACTTCCCCTTCTTCTGGATGGCACAGGCAAGTTCCCTGTTTATTCTCTGGTGCTACGAGTCTTGCACAGAATCATAGAATCAGAATCGTTTAGGTTGGAAAAGACCTTTAAGATTACCAAGTCCAACCGTTAACCTAGCACTGCCAAGTCCACCACTAAACCATGTCCCTAAGCACCATATCTACCTGTCTTTTAAGCATGTGGTGGGACAAGAAGGCACGGTTTCAACAAAGACAGGCAACGTCCCCTCCTGGTGTGTAACCTGCACAGTGGGGTACTCCCAGGGGAATGGGAGCTGTGGGGTTGATTCCCCTTAGTCTGAAGTAGAATTCAGATTTTAGGTCTCTCTTCCTGGGTTTGGGAACCTGCCTCCATGTTGTCATGCAAAGGCTGGTCATCACTGCCTCCGCCACCTCCATCAGAAGAATATTCAGACTGCTGAGTCCTCTTTGAGCAGGTGGTATTGTGAAACTGCCCCAGGCTCCTGTGCAGACCCGCTAGGAACCAGCATTTCCTACCAGCTGGAGGTAGGCAGCTCTGTGTTTGGCGTTCAGGAAGCCTCAAGGAATAAGGGGAGAAAAAGACATTTCATAAACTGAATCACATTCACCACGGACTAGCTGGGGAGCCTTTGCTCTTATATAGGCAGCCTGAATCATCAGGTTGGGACCAGGCTTTTATTTTTCAGGTGTTGTAACCCTTAAAATTAAGTGCTTATAGTAGGTGGTCAGAACATAGTCCATATTGCTTTCAAATGCCAGCCCTCTGCTGGTGTTAAAAATGGTGCTGGAGTGGTGCTGGAGTAATAATTACGGGATGCCGTCATGGTTTAACCAATCCAAAACACCACACTATACCACTACTAGGAAGAAAAATTAACTCTATCCCAGCTGAAACCAGGAGAGATGTCTGGTAGCGCAAGAAGACTCTGGGGGCCAGATGAAGGAAATCACAGGGCGGGGGGGAAACCAAGAGAATGCAATAATTATCGATGCTTGCAGCCAGGTTTGCCTGTGCAGCTGCTCTTCATGCAGCTGAGTCACTGTCCCTGTCAGGGCTTTTGCTTACCTATGAGTCTCAGTCATGGTATTTTATTGGTAAGGACCATCTCTGCCCACACTCTATAGAGTCAGCTGTATTTGCTGCGACAAAGATTAATAAGCTACTGGGTGATGAGTAAATATTTAACAATATTTTTCTTTGCTTTGCTTTACATGTAAAATAAATATATTTGCAGAATATTCATTTTCCCTAGGTCTGGCAGCTTCCTAGAGTCTTTCACTTTTGACTTTTAGCAGATACGTTCATATGCTGTATCTAAAAGGATGGTGAAGCAATCTTTATGTTTTGCATATAGCAAACATTATGTTTCATCCCCCTTTGAGAAAATCCCTTTCTGAGGTTTAAACTAAATGTGTCTCATCTTCATATTCAGTATGGCTCTACTTATGCTGTAGCTTCCAAATTATTCTAACCCTTGTGTGCCTTTTTTAAGTAGGATTTTTCAAGGATTTTCAAGTTCCATTTTGTTCATAGTAAAATTTCTTGATGAGACAAAAGGGCTTCCTTGTAAGGATTGAAATAATGACACTTTTATCTTAATCAGTCTTCCTTATGCTATAGTCCACAAAATATATTACACTGCTGAAATCTTTCTTCTCTTAGATGAACGTTGTTTCCTCTACTATACCTACCTGTCTTCAGGAAGAAGCACATCAAACAAATTATTTTGAACATGGCTTAAAAAAGGCCGTGTAAGAGGGATTTATTCCAACTTCTGTGGAAATTATTCCCCAGGACTATATTTGTCCTTGCCACTGATAATTCGATTGTAATCTTCAACTTTTGAATTTGCTGCATCTCTTCTTCTGAGTCTTCTTCAGCAAAATCCCGTTGGTGACAGTCTACTGATTCCCCATGGACGTGCTGGTATTTTCTGAGATTGCAAGTACCAAGAGGTCAAAGACTTACTTATGCTGCACCAAAAAAACATTATAAGGGGTTGTAAAGAAATTTCATCATCATGGAGAAGAAAGACATTGCAAATGAACTCCATTCATGGAATAACCTAAAAAGTCTGAAAAAACTAACGAACAGTTAATCAAGGAGAATTCACCACTGCTGGTCTTTCTTCCATGCCTACAAATACTTGAATTTTGTCTAACTTTGACAGCAAGGGTCCCAGGCTGTGGAAGTGGTAGAGACAGAGTTCCTTTCTCTCACAGAGGAAACTAGGAGAAGCTCAAATTTAAGAAATAATTACATTACGGTTTTCAGGCATTATTCAGGGAATTAAACACTTCCTTTTCACAATGAGGAAAAGATTGTATGGGAAGAGTTGTTGTACGGAAACCAGGGCTACATAGACTGTAATGTCTGAATAAAAGATTTAATAGTCCCAGTGCTGAAGAAGGTTGTACTGAGATGTTGTACCTTAGGAGGGAACTGCCCACAATTTTATGAGTGGTGGTGGTGGGGTTCCCCCCCAAAAAAGTGTAATTAATTAAGAAGATCCTTGACAGCAATCTGATTGGAAAACCTAACTAAGAAACCTTTGAATTACTGTATGTTCTTCTTTCTTTCCATTCAAATATAACAGACCTGGACTGTATCTATATCCTTGATTGGACCACAAATTTAAAATTATATCCATCGTATCTTTGCTGACTACCTAACTTTTAGGTTAGGTAAAAATAAAAAACAATTTGAAAGTGTAATGTTGAACATACCTAATGGTAATAAATAGGATGCCAATAAATCATATTCTGTGCTTGACCTATACTAACAATATGTCCATTGTGGGAGAGAGGCTTCTTATTTTTCAGAAAGAAAACAGTAGTTTTGAGGGCTTGATGATTCCCTCTAGAATACCATTTTTTCACCAGATAACCTTTTATCCATAATCTTTCTTAACTCTATCATCAACAGATTAAATTAGCCTCTGTCCACTGCAGTTTAATAGTATGGTGTAACTAGTTAGTAAGAGCTACCGCACTGCAACTTTTATTACATGGCAGAGTCATCCTGTTAAGTTCTACCAATCTTATTGGTTACTTCTAGCTCTTTGTTTTCTAAATCCTTCAATTATCCCATGTAATCTTGTCAGGGTCACATCAGTAGGAAAGGGGTAGATATGCGACCCTTTGTTCCTTTCCTCTCCCCTCTCCTCACACTCTACTCAGTAAGTATGAGCAGTGTGTGGTTACTCCTCAGCAAAGCTCATGGACTTAACACAGAAAATCTTTGAGCTGCCCAGATGGAAGGCATGGCAATGCATCATGTACCTAAGCAGCTTGAAGGACTTTTCTGCTCTGAATGCTGGTTAGCAGACAGCGATACATTTTACAAACCACAGAATTGCCCCCAAATTGCTCACAACATGCCTGCTGCCTCTCGAAGCATCCCCTGTACAAGCATAGGGCCAATAAAACCATCTCCCAATAAAAATAATATAGTTCATCTTATAAAAATCATATTCTTGGAAAATAAAATATATTGAGATTGGCTTGTAAGTTCTTTGTAAGTATATTACCACAATAAATGATTACTCCTGTGGTGTCCTGGATCAGGTTTTCTCCCAGAAAAAAATCAGTTCAAGTGTTTCAGTGAACAATGATTAGAAATACCACGAGATATTCCAATTCTCACTCTGTTTTTGTTTAAGATTGTACAAGCTTTGGATTTGTGATCAAAACACTACTGCTCCCAAAATTATCTGTACCAATATTTCTGTACCACATCAAAAGTGGAAAGGGAAGAAAGGAAATGTTACATATGTGGGTGTAGCCCCACTTAAATAATTCAAGGACTAGGACAGTACTCAGTGCAGGAGCCAGGAAACCTTCAGGTAACTCCGTGTGCTCTGCAAAGTTTTGAGGTCAAATTCTACTCTGAGTTACAAACACATAGCCTCCATTGAGGACTGTATGTGAATAATATGGGCACAGGGAAGGCTCAAACTCTGGTCAGAGGAAACAATTCCAGAGTGTTATATTCTGAGTTGCACTTTATGCTTTTCTCTAAAACAGTTTAACTGAAGAAAATTCCAGACTAAGGGGGAATGTACAGTTTAATGGGAACCAGGGGACCCTGCTCTCTTCATTCTCTTCTTTCACCTCCATTGCTAGTTTTTGTACTTCACAACCGTTAATAGTTACATTTGATGCAATGATTTTTGTTCCAATTTTCTTTTGTAAGTAAGTGTCATACTGAATACAGGGCTAAAAGATAACCATTGGAAATGTGACTATATTTGAAGTTCTTATCAGACAATCATCGTTTAATGTGAAAAAAATGGACTTGCCTCTTCCTGATCATTTATCACAAATTTTATTTGATCAAATTATACACTTTCAAATGGTCAGTTATCACAAATGGTATTTGATTTAATTGTACACTTTCAAATTTGAAAGGATGCTGTCCAGATATGCTGGGTCTAGTTTCTGTTGACCTAAGCCTTTTTGTTAATGACCTGTCTTTATGAAGTAAGTGTTTTCCTTCTCTATTTTTGGCCTTTTTTTTTTTCCCCAAGGGGAACAAAGCAGAATGATTGGTGCTTCAGGTCTCTTGGAAAGAAAGCAAAATATCACAGGGAAATTCTTTACACTAAAGAAGGAGGAGAACAAAGCCTTTGAACAAAAGACTTAAATTCCATCTGTCATTTCCACCCACTACTAAATCTACCAAAGACTGAACATTTATCCCACTGAGCTGAATACGCTGATATCTAACTGTGGTGCTATTGATCACTGCAGAGCATAGGCCTGGCTTTTTAGCTTTTTGAAACTGTTAACATAGATTTAAGTGCAACAGAGGAGGCATGAAGCCATGAATGTTTTATTGGAGTGCTCCAGATCATCTCTCAGCAGGTGAGTTCAGTGCCGTCACTTAAAAGATTAACCTCCTGTCCCTACAACAGCAATTATGACAGGAACTGCCTTATTAGGTAAAGCATATTAGAGAAATTGAAACTCTAACTCTATTGATAAATTCATTCAGTAAAGCTGACCTCATGGCTCCCAGGCTACATGGGAAACTCTATAGTCTTTGTCCTTACATGCATAGGAATCAGCGGGCTAATGAAGGATTAGTGAGTATCCATGCGACTTAAAGAGCATATTAAGAATGTGTCTGTTTTGCAAATGTCTAACCTTTCTGTGTACTATACAATCTTTGGGGTCCCACTTCAACAGTCAGGCTCAATAAGACGTAACACTTGTTCCTTCCCTTTCCTAGAAGGAATTTGCTAAGTAATCATTCCTCTGAGGCAGCTTCTTCCAAGAGTCTTGTATTATTTCTAAGCTTTGACTTCAGCTTCATAATACCCTGGTGTGTTGAGCAGGTACAGCATTTTTTCTCTAGAGGGGAAAACTCAGAGCAAGAGTTGTTAATACCCAAGTTTTCAAAAGCAGTGGTGGATTTTTGTGTGTGGCTCTTCTGTTCTTTGATCTACTTGAGTCTCCTCACAACCAGTTCTCAGGAAAGCATGATTTGGCTGTACCTCTAGTTAAAACAGCATGAATCTGGAAGTGCTCAGTGCATCTGGAGACCAAGCCTATGGTGCCTGAGGATGCAAAATAAGATATCACCATGGAAAATACAGGCCAGTGTGACTAGTCTTAGGAAACATGAAAAGTCTTTGCCAAAGCCGAGAACCTAAATACGCAGTTCCTATTCTAGATAGCCCTGTAATATTATATTTTCCTATTGTCTTCAGACAAAAAAAGGCAACTAATTTTTCTCTCATTTCTTCTTAGCAGGATAGAGCATCTTATTTCCCAGACAAGAAATATTGATGAGTTATCAGCAGTTGCCTTGTAGAACATTGAAAGTTAAAGTGACGGTTTAGAAGGAGGTGAGCAAGGGTTTTGAGAGTTTAAATGAGGCATATGTTAAATATCTGCTTGCAGTGCAGTACCTTTAAAAGGAAGGGGAGAGGATGAGGGGACAATTTCTCCAAAGTAAAAACAAAATAAAGTGACAAAGTTCTAAAGGATAGTTGATACATTGGAGGGATTGGTTTAATTTTTAAATTATCTAACTTCAGTGGCAGAACAGCCAACTAAGGGACAAGGAAACCCCAGAAAAAATAATTCCTTATTGTCCAAAACTTTGTTTTGTTGTCATGTCATGCCATGCCATTTTCTGTATTTACCATACATGAGAATTGTGAAAATTGAAAATCCTTTATATAGGCTAAGGAAATAATTACTGGACTGTGGAACTGAAATTTTACTTCCTGTCAGAGCTGCATATCAGCTGAAATTTTGACAGTAGTGGTCTTGGGGCATGGGCCCACTCTGATGGGGAAGCTGTTGCTGCAGCTGGTCCAGAGTGCAAGGGTCAGAGGGAAGGGGGTGGGTCTCCATACAGACCGAGAAGGTACCTACATGGCTTACAGTGTTCCTGGCTGCAAATTTGGAACATGCCATTTCCTCCGCTCACACTCTCCTTTTCTCTGTCCCCCCAGGAAGAGAGGGAGCGGGAATATGCCCTGCCCCTGGTGACACATCTGTGGCTCTGAGGACTTGGGGTCTCGAGAATGCTGGGTTATGGGAACAGGCAGATATGCCACTAACAACAGATGTCACTTGTACTTCGCCCACCAAAGTTTTTCAGATGTACTCAGAGTGTGCATGTGTGTGCATGTGCATGTGTAATATTTGGGGAAAAAAAAAGCCCAGCTTATTGGAAAAGTCAGAGTGATGGAGTAAGACTTTTGGAAAAAATATTGTCTTGGAAGGTCAAATGAGGGATTTAACTGACCACACAGCTGCAAAATATTAATGGAGTGCAAGAGCCAAAAGTGGGAAATATTTTATTTAACTACCCTTTTCAGGGATAGACCTGCACCATCCACACATAACGAGTGATTTTAAAATAAATGCCTTCTCCCCAAGGCTTGTTGATTTCAAAGGACAATATAAAAGTTGTTACTGTCACCTCCCCACCCCACGTTTTTGTGTGTGAATATTCTTTATCTTATGCCTTCAAGAAGATTTAAATTTGAATGGGTGACATGCATACATGTGAAGTGCACATTACACCTAGGTGACACCTAAGTTGTTTACCATGAGCGAAAACTTCAGATGATAAGATTTCTTGGAAAAGAATATGTTTAGATGATCCATATGGGGTTGGGAGGCTCCTTGGCACAGGTGGCAGGGGTAGCAAGGCTGAGAGAGTGATCAGCATCATGACTGGGAGAAGGTGCATGTGGGAACAGGGGCAGGACGACCTGGATTCAAGACTTAAGTGGTACAATGAGTCTTTTCATGTAACTGATCCATCTCCCCTTAAGAGAAAAGGGCCAGTCTGACAGCAGGAAGAGGGTCTACTCGTGAAGCTGTAGGTCAGGTATCTTTGCATCTGATGAAAGGAGTTGTATGTGCTTGCCTTCCTGTGGGCTTCCTGGCTCCAGCTTTGCTCCATCAGCTCTGGTGGGACTGATGTATAAGCAGGTTCCTGTAAACTTTAAAGGAACTTTCAAAATCTCTTTCTGGGTCTGACAGTGTCTCACTCTGCCTGTAGTGGCAGTAAGTCCTAAAATTCTGACAAATCTCTCTAATTGTGGCATTGAGTTATTTGTTTCTTGACTGATGTGACACAGAAAGTGTTAGGCAGATATTGTGGCTCTAGTGCTGTGTGTTAGGAACCTTTCACTAGCTTCATTTATTGTTACCAGGTGATAACATCCCAATTTATAGGGAAAGATTTGAGGTACACAATCTTTAAATGACTTGCTGAAGGCCAAGTGTAAAACTTGTGTTTACAGAGGTATTTAACTTCATTGGACTTAGTGGCACAGGATACCTAAATATGAATGTGGATATGGCCCATGAGTTTTAGTAGAAGTGAAACCCAAACCCAGTGCTACCTGATTAGAGTGTCTGCTGTAACTATACTACTGTGACTGCAGTAACCTTGTCCATCTCTTTAGCACCTTGGATTGCCAGAGTCCAAAATATAGTGACTTAAGTTCTGCAATTAACAGCAGAAGGGTTTGGAGGACCTTCACAAATGTTCCTCCTCCTCTCAGAAAACACCACGTTATGTCTCTGGTTTATGGGTTGAAGCTATTCCCCTAGTGTATTGCTGGATTTCTGCTAGCATAAATGCCTTTTATAGGGCAGTGAACTGAAAAACTAGAGACATAACAAGTTATAGACCAGTCAAGCACTAGACTTCTCCCTGTAATTAATTTGTGAGGTATGAGAATTGCTGTTTGTGTAGGAAGATGTGTGACAGCGTCCATGTACCATGTGTCTAGTCAGACTTGTCTATGGTTGGTTTGTCTGGATATCAGAACATTTGAAAGTTTTTCTTGGTACACAGTCCCATCACATGAATGTATCTCTCTGCCTCATCGACTCTATCTCTTTTCAAACCTCATCTTAAAACATATCTTTTCTCCTTTGCCAATGTCTTTTAATTTCTCTTTCCCTCGGTCATTGGCCTTATGACTGAATGGTTTAATTTATTCACCGTGCAATGTCTTTATGACACTGCTTTCTGTAATTTATATCAGACACAAGACAGTGGACAGTGTTATTTAATTCCATAAAGGGCTTTAGGATGTCATTTGTACAAAAGGTATTTATGAAATAAAATCATGAGTCTGCAAAAGACTTATTCAGGCAAATAGTTGTATTAAAATCGATGGTGCTGCTCATGTGAAGAAGTTTCCAGGTTGAACCCTAATATTTTCTACCTGGATACCTAAGCATCCAAAGTGAATTGTCTTCTGAAAATCTCGGGAAGTTAAATTCTGTGACAGCTGGTTGACTTACAGCTGGTTGATTTATAGCATACTGTGAGTCCAGGAATGTGCTATTTTATGGTCATGTTGGGCAATATTTACCCTAGCCAACTTCAGATGTTCTGGAAAGGTGCATAGGTTGGAGGCTGGTCACTGTACAGTCAGCTGCCTTCAGGAGGCAAGCCAGAGCATGGATATTCAAAGCCTGCTTTTCCCTGTGTACTTTATAGGAAGATTCACCTAAAGTCTCATCTACTTGCTGGCCACAAATAGATGCTTTCTGGAAGCTTACTATGTCTCAGACAGGTCTGGCTTAGCTTGGGAGGATTTTCCTGTTACCTCATTAAAAAAAAAGCCACCTGCTTTAAATTTATTTTAGAGCCAATGCTTTTAAAATTTATGGTTATTTTGTTTAATGTTAGATAAATCTGTTTTTGGAGAGTGGCTTTATCTCCTGTTAGGTGTCCAGTGGGTATTTAGCAGAGCAGAATTACAGGGAAAAAAAAAATTAACTCAGAATTAAAGAGGAATAGAAACCCCCAAGACTCTGGGTTTTTCTCTGAGTGTCCTTTCCATGTTAGACCAATCTCAGCTGTGTTAAAATATTCCCTGATGGCATGTTTCTTCTCCCTGAAGAAGAAACATGTTCACTCCCAGTTCACTAGTCTCAAATTATGACATGTATCCCTGAATATGAAAGCTTTTGGCTGAGCCTGAATAAGCTTTCTGGTAAGACAGATGTTCACTCCTTGGATATGTAATAGAAAACCCATCCAATGTCTCATCAGTACAAAACTGATGATGTGATCCAACTTCAGGTGCTTTGTCTGCTGCAGAAACTTTTATATCTATTACCTGGAAAATGGCATGATGATTTCAAATTGGATTCTAGACACTGATGGAGGCTGGGCCCTGATTCACCGACAACACCAAGTCTTTCCATTTATTATCTCTCTGTTGGGGGTGAGGAGGGCAAGAAAGCAAAAGGAAGAAGGAAACCCATCAGTTCCCCCCCCCCCCTTTTTTTTAACCTTTCTTTTTCTTAATATTTCCCTTGTGCTAAAGCAGACACCTGATTTTTCACTCTGCTGCATGATGGAGGAGCAACTCCATCCAAGCCCCAAAGCAGCTCCTTATCCTGACCCTTGCTTTCGTGTCTCTGTTGTCTCACAGATGACTTCCACTGTCTGAGGACATCTTCTTAATCACACTGATTGTGCTAGCCAAAATCCATCAGTGTGCTTCACGGATTCAGGGCTGGAGAGGTAGGAAGAAAAATTTAGCAGCTCAGAATAATAGATCAGGCACTGTACAGACTTCCTATTTCCCTGACCAATGAGCCAGAGATTTTGTGAACCAGCTTCTGGGGATGGCATCGAGTAATCCATTCAGTAACTGGCCTGTTGTCTGATTTTTTTTTTTCCCCATAGCTTCCTATTTTAAGGTAACCAAGAATAATAAAAAATAATTCTTTACATTTTGAAGGAAAAATGTTGAGCAAAATGGTTTGCTGAGGGTTAAGAAATGTTATAATGTCCCTTAAAAATGAGAGTTCTTCTTTTGCAAGCAACAGTGACATCATGGGGCTTGGAAGGATGCTTTAGGTCGGTGGACATTTTTGTAGCATGTGTTAGGCCTCACACAAGGATTATATCCAGCCATGACATATAGGTGGTTTTTAGATAGCTTTTCATGAATTCTCCTTTCGTAATCACTTGGCTATGGAAGCTGGAGGAAAAGCCAATTTTTAACAGTCTAGGTACCTGTCAGGTGATTAATTGTAAACTCATTTTGGAAGTGGTATATTTTGCTCCCCTGGAAAAAAAAAATATCTCAGTTTTGAGCAATTCTTTGTGTGTCTTCCAACACAATCTCATTCAACTATTCCTTAAAATAGCTCACTGAGGCCAGGAAAATAAGAAGTATTTCAATTAGGAGATAAAAATTACAGTCATGGAACAGACTAATGTTTATAGTAAATATTGTATTATCTTTTACATTCAAACTTGGTTTCAGGGGATAAAAAGATTGGCTGGAATGTAAGCTTGTAATTTGATTTAAACAACGAGGCATTCAAATGCACAAAGGAGGCAGAGAGCAGCTCTTCTTTCCTGGGGCAGACGAGAAGGCAGCCCGCGACAGCAGAGGTCCCGATCCCTTGCGCAGGCGTTCCCACGTGGAGCAGGGAAAGTGTGCGCCCTGGCAGTAGGGATGCCAAGCAGCGCGGGTTCAGGAAGAGTGCAGCTATGCGGCTCGCTGTAAATGAGTGTTACTAAGACTAATATACCACGTTACCCACACCATTTTACCGCTGTCTGCCATTCCAAGGAGAAAAGCGAAGTGGAGGAGAACAAAAGGGTGGGAGTGACAGGGATAAGAAAAGAGGGTTGCTGCTGTAATCAGCCTTTCACTGAACTGTGAATTTTAACAGGTTCTCTGTAGTTCAGATTGTTATTTTGTCCACTAGGTACCTGTACAAGATAATGATGACGGCTGACAGAATATTGCAGTACAGCCGAATTCTCATGGACTTTGCAAACTGGTCTCTTGTCCAACATGCTTCAACCTATATGATCACAGCTTAGTCATATTGCCACATTGTTTTTGATGCTACATTTAATTTTATGAATAAACTGGTTTCTAAATTGCTAACCAGTTGTCTGATTAGCTGCCGCAGATACCATTTAGTCTAAGTGCTCAAGTAAAGCGTAACTGCTGGTTTTATGATATTATCAATGCCCCTGCTATGTCTGTCTAACTGGCATTTATGCAACCTATGCTCATATGATAAAATTCCTTTAGAAATCATTAAAGAAAAGTATGGGCATTTGTGAGTAAAACCAACTGTTATATTTAGTTTTTTGTAAATAGTACATGCTATCCTATGACTTAATGGCAGGTTGAATTTCAGTGCAAAATGTGGCAAACTGTGAAGTACAGGAATGGATCACATATCTTTTGTTCTTTCTCTTCAAATATCCACTCTTGCTTCCCTGAGAAATGAAGGCTAAATTTTTTCAGGGTTTATCTTCCAGCCCCCAAGAAGTGCTTATTTTAGTATTTGTGGGGTACAATCTGAAAACATAGGATTTAGCTTGCATTCAAAATGAGCTACTGGAACAAATTTAGATGCTGATTTTCTTGAGATCTGCAATTTGTTCCATGAAAGCAAACACTATGACCACCAGTCATGCCTGTAAAGGGAAAGCTGATCACCTGATAACATGCTGGAATACTTGCAGCTGGTGAAGTAGGTCTTGTCATCCCCATTTCGTAAGTAGAGACACAGAAAAATGAAGTTGCATTGTGCGCTGGGAATGTGGACAAAGCACAGTAACACAAAGATGATGAGCAGGTTCTCACACTGCCCAGACTAGATGCTTGTGATGCGAATTATTTACAGTTAATGAAAAGAGAGAGAAGCTCCTCAGAGGACCATTCAGTGTTAGTCCTGTGAAGCCTGGTAGAATAAATACTTTCTGATCTCATACTCTGTTGGCAGCTTTTTCATAGTTTAGGGTTAAGGGACATTGGAACAAGACACAAGAACTGAACAGAAGCCATAAGCTATAATAAATACTACAGGCTGGTCAGGGTGGATACAGCCTTGATGGATGCTGGGCAGCATTGCAGGAGGGCAGCTGCTCCGTATCACAGGATGTGGAGTGTGTTGTGAACCAGCAAGAGTTAATGTGAAGAACATTCCCTCCCCTGTCCCTGTGTTAAATCTGTGCCTACCAGCTACCATTTCTCAGTTTCTTATATGTACTTCTGGTCTTGCTTGCTCAAGGTCAAAATATTGTCAACACATCATCATGAACAATGTGTGTTAGCTTGTACAGTTGTTTGTTGCAGGGGTGTTTGTTTGCTTTTTGCACAGCATAAAATGGTTAAACATAGTGTTTTGCCTACTTATGGCTAGAGCTTTTGTACTTGCTTTATATGGTTACCTGAGTTATTTTCCATCTGTTTCCTCACATCACTTTCAACTGGCTTAATCCTGCTGCCTGATTGTGGCACCTTCCACGATGCAGTGTAATTAACCACAGGCAACTATTCAACATATTAGAGATGAAAGCAACGTAGAGTGTTTTTTTCTGGCTTTGTGACATGTGAAGGCCAAAAGAACAGCTTTATTCTCTCCAAAGCTTCTCTACCATTCTTTAGTGTGTGATCAGAATATTTTTAGATGGCCTTGCAGGTATACAGATATACAGGTATACTAGGACACCTTGCAATAATATTGCTTTGGCCCCGTAACCAACCTCTCCACACTGAAAAGAGGGGAATGTTGGCAACTGGTTAATATGTAGCAGAAGAAATTAAATGCCTCTGACAGTAATTGCCTGAAGAAAATTCAGAAGATGAGATAGCAACAACACAGCAGACACAAAATAACTAGATTAAGAGCACAATAGCCATATGTCAACATTAGATTAAGAAAACAGTGCTTCAAATGGTGAGGTCAGAACCTTTGCCAAGAGCCTGACACGTGGTTGCCAAACTAGTTTTGTTGGAGAAAGTAGTGTATGGAAAAGGTGCAAAAACCAGCCTGCCCCTCCAGCCCCTACAATTTGAAATCTCAGTGTGTCCGACTGAGATTGATTACTGCAATTGATGAGGAGTATTAATGGGGGAGGGAAATGTTAAAAATGAAAAACAATTCTTTTTCCATTTCTCAGTCTGCTTAGAACTAAATGATGCTAATAAAGCAAGCCATAGTTGGCTAACAAAGTAATTTTTTCCCCATGTAAATCTTGACTCTTAAAACCTTTGTACTGCATTATGAGCTCTCCCTCCCTACAACTAACATAATAAACTGGTAGCTTGCATTAAAAATGGAGCTCATTTTTGGTTGTGCATTTCTGACAAGACTGAGATATTGCTGATATCTTAAGGAGGGGGTTTAGTTTCAGGCCTCCTTACATTTCAATTAAACATGGTGAATTCCTCTGCTCAGTCAAAAATATCTATTTCTAGGAAATGTGAATATAGAGATGACTACCATAATACCATTTTCGGAACAAAGATATAGACTCATTTTCGGTATCACAGGGTGTTATGTATACCTAACAGTTAACTTCTCTAAAATTTTGGTATATCGGTGCATTTTATTGAATATCTGTACCCAACAAGATTCTTCTTCCTGTAAAGGTTCCCTCTGAACATCAGAAAACACTTTTTCACTGTGAGGGTGACCAAGCACTGGCACAGGTTGCCCAGGGAAGCTGTGGAGTCTCCTTCCTTGGCGATATTCAAAAGCTGCCTGGACATGGTCCTGGGCAACCGGCTCTGGGTGGCCCTACTTGAGTAGGGCGGTTGGACCAGATGCCCTCCAGAGGTCGCTTCCCACCTCAGCCATTCTGTGATTCTGTAAAGGGATGACTGATGCAAAGGGCCTATTAATGATCCTCTCTTTTTTGGGGAACCTCTAGTATATGCTTAGCCTTACATCTCATCTGTATTATTTTGATAAGAACAGATAAATAGGCAGCCTGCTGTAAGGTGCCATAGTTAAATAGTTTAGCCTGTTTATTCTAGCTGAAAAACAGAAAAAAAAACCTCCTCCGTAAGTATAAGGTACAGATTTAACCAGATCTACTTCAGGTCTTTTAAAGGTAAAACTGTCAGCAAAATATCACATCCCAAACTGACACAGTTATACCAGTGTGAATTTTTATATGTAGGCCAACTCTTGCTCTACTATATGTAAAATAAATCATAGGCTGCAGTCCAATTCCCTTAACAAAAAATAATTGGCAGAAACCTCTGCTGCCAGATCTGGCAGTGCAGGAGCTGTATGGGCACGCAGGCTGATTTAGTCCTGTTTTCAGAGGCACTTCTTCAGAACAAGGTTACCCTGTGTGAGGGAGGCATCATTAGAAAGTTTACCCTGCTGTTGCCGGTTTTGTATCCTCACTGTTTACAGGGTATTTAGCTCCGTGTGCCACTTGACCACTCTCGTGAGGACTATATACCCCGACACTGGATATTGCTCTGGATATTAGTCCACAAGCAGCTCAGCAGCACAAGTGATATTCCCTGTCTGTCCCATCTTCTTTGCAAGTGCTGCTGCAATGATACCACCCGGACTCCCAGCAGCTACATCTTGGTGTGGATACTTTGAATACGTGCGTAATCATAAGTTTTGTCCACCATACAACACAAAAAACACGTGATTTTGAATGCAGCACATTGTGTTCTTTTTTTCCTTTGCTGTCTGTTTTCTAAGGTGTTTGCTTCATATAAACCTTTTGTAAATACAACACCTAGAATTGTACCTTTTTGCACACTCTTACAAATGAAAAATGAAATTATTGGCTAATTAACTGACTATAAGATCTGGGGCTTTATGAGAAAAACAGAGGATTCATTAGAATTCAAAGCTTGGCATTATTGCAATGTATGAAAAAACATTTTTGTCATTGGCTAAATTATCACTTACTCAATTTCATCTATCTTATTAAAAGCTACGTCGGAACAGCCTGTTGCTTAAATGAACATACCACTCCATGAATATGTTGTTTTGATTCCATGGTTCTTTTTTTGTTAAATCTGTTTATGAGCTGAAGGAAGTGAAAGACAAGTAGAAAAAATTAGCAGTTGATATCTCTAGTTCTGACTAGATACTGCTACGTGTTTAATATTTAGTTGATTTTAGATTTACAAATAATTTTGATATGTATGCAGTACTGAAATGGTAAATATTCCCTTGCTGGGTAATGCTCAATAAAAATAACAGTGAATGTAATGTTTAATGGTCGCTATTTTTTAGAAGGTTTTCTTGTCTTTGAAATACATAGGTGACTACTTGGTTTAATAAAGGCTCACTGCAATTAGTGATACACACTTATAAAGAGTCGAAGTGTTCAAATTCAAGCCATGTTAAGGCTTTCTCATGTTTAAAATCCATCCATTAGATTAGGTGGAAGGGTCGTAAAGCATTCTGTGAAATCAGGCGCTGATATATCACTCTTGAAGGGTGTTAATTTGGTTCTCCAGTTCTGATTTGTTTGGAAGAACATATTAATTGCTTGTTAGACAGAATTAAACCATTTTGTGCTACAAAAAAAAAAAAAGAAGAAAAAAAGAAAAAAGATAAAATGGAATTGCTGAGCATAAAAAGCTGGATCTTTGCAGAGCATTAATTCTGATTACAGCAGCTTGTTTTGCAAAAGACAGAACAGGATGATTCTGTCTTTTTGGATCTTTGAACAGCTCTGAGAAACAAAGGCTGATACTGCTAAGAGATGAGAAACAGAGAGAATTTTATTCCCTGCCAAAAAAATGTTCTTAAGGTCATAATGTTATGTGGTCTGCCTCAGCATCTCTCCTGGCTCACAACTCCAGCAGTCAGGAAAAGGATTGCAGAAAAGCTATTTCACTTGAGAGCAAAAGTGCTTGGTTCTGTTGTGGCTGCAGAGATACGATTGTACCTGGGGCCTGATCCTGCATCTCCTGAGCCAGGGCACAGTCCCATTAAAATTAATGGAGCCTAACTGGGGCATCAGGACGTATACGGATTAACTCAAGAACAAAGTCATAACCACCAGGAATCCAGACAGAGGGGTCTCTTAAAAATGAGGTTCTGCCATGACAGTGTCCATTTTAAAACACCAGCCATTTCAAGCAGATACGTAGGTTCATGCTCTGCGTGTGGCACGACTGTAGAGAAGACAGTGACTGGACAGGCAACAAAGTGAAGGGTAAATGTCCTCATGCTTCATAAAGTTCTTTTTTTTTGAGAAAAATCATGCTGTTGGATGAATTTTCTAGAAACATAGAATTCGTGCAAAGCCACATAGAACATAACAGACCCATATCCCTGCAGTAGAATTGTAAACATTGATTTAAAAATGACAGGGCAAGGCTATCCCTCTTTATTAAATTGCCTGATGTGTTCTCACGAGGGCTACCACTTCTGCCAGAGGTGTATGCTGGAGGAAGGACCTACCTGTTCACATGAGCCTGTCCTGGTGCCTCGTTGTGTTTGAACAGAAGTTCCCAGTGTGATCAGTGAAGAGAGGGGCAGCAAGATTCAGAGGAAATCTTAGGGAATATGGTGCTTCTCTGAGGTGGACCGTGTGAAGCTGAGAAGTAACTTTGATTATTTTCTACAATAATAGTTGATTTCTAGTGTATTGCGTCAACATTACACCTATCTAACAGCAGGCAGATGAACAGAAAGCAGGTGTTTACACCTATCTGCAAATCTACCAAATCCATAGCCATTTTTTTTGGCTTGATTGTTGAATTAGCTGTGAGACCCAAATTTTGCCATTCTATTTTTTGGAAAGTTTTCTGTTTGCTTGGTGGTTATTCTGTGTAGGATCAAGTTTTCATTTTCCTTTTGTTTAGTTCAAATCTCTGGCTTCTTAAAACATGCTATGTTTAAAGCTGAAAGGACGCTAATCAGCTTTTCTTGGTAATATCAGTTTGCAGTGTTGCTCTCAAATGGGTGAGAAGAATCCACTTGGGAATTTTATGGATTCAGTATTTCTATTCAATAGACTTTACAGAGTTTGAATATCACAGGGATCCCTTCCAAATCTGAAATATATGTGCATAGATTCAAAACTTACTGTTTGCAGTGGTCTTACCATATCTTGGCTTTCTGCCTTGCCTGCTTCAATTCTTATGTCTCCGGCACATAGCAAGCTTTGATATCTTAGAAACACCAATGGGAGACTTCCTTGTGTAATTTTCTTTCGTATGCCTTAAAACTAGTGATCCAAACCTTGTGCTTTCTTGCTAACAAGCTATGTTTTGCTCTTTCCTCCTTAACTCTTTAACAGCCTACCAAACCTCTTGTTTTTTCTGCCTGCTGTATTTCTGCCTTATCCTCACCTCTGAGCTCTCTGAGCCAGGAGCTGTCGCCTAAACTTGACATTGTCACTGCCAGTCACTTGATCTTGGCTGTGAGTCCATGCATGCTACCAAATCCAAAAAAACCCCAAACCTACACATCTCCTTTATTAGGCCTGATCTTACCCTTAGGTAAAACAATGCTAAGGTTTTGGGGTTTGTTTGGTTTTGTTTTTTTTTTTTTTTTAAGGCATTTGAGATATTTGTGCTTTAGGAATGATATTTATTGGCCATAAGGGATTGCTACTAACTTACATCATCAGGTTTAAATTAAAGTGGTTAGCTCAAGCACAAATGCTGGAATTTCTCAATTGAAGGAAATAATAAAACAACTTTTGGCTTTTTCTGAATTTCTGTAACTTTGTTTGTGAGATAAAGGTCATCCAATTTTTCAGATTCACTTGTCTAAACTTGTTTTGTCCATCTGTTTTTGTCCTGGCATGCACACCAGTAAATCCTTCATGTAAATGCTGTTTCATTGTTCTTCCAGAACAGTGAGGATGAACACTCAGTAATATTATTGGTCTCTAAATAAAATAGAATTGTTCTCATTTTCTCTAAACAGGAAAATATTCATTAGCAAGACAGATAGGGATGTGAAGTCCATAGCAAAATAATGATACTGTATTTGTTAGTAATCAAGATAAAATATGGCTTCATTTTTAAAATTATACCTAAGATACAGTGACACAACAGAGATGTAAATAATTAAAAATATTTTAACATCAATGTTTGTTCTTTTTAGCTTTTTTTTAATTTCTGAGGGACTCTTTCATAGCCATCTTCAGATTTGGCCACAATTTAGTGGGCATGTATTTCAGCACTTTGCAGTGAAGCAAATTGCTTAAGCTTTTATATATTTATAAAATATATATGAATTATAAATGTTGTATACTTTTACACTATAAAAACCTAATAATCCTTGCTATTGTCACCACAATGGGGGGGGTAGGTGGAAATAGTGTAAAATTTATAAAGTGTCTGTTCATTCAAGGTTTTGGAGTCAGATTCAGATCCGTATTTAGATTTGCTAAATTACAGAAGAGTGTCAGTGAGATGCGACTGTCAGAGGCTTACATGTTGTTTCAGAGAAAACTGAAAACAGGAATGCCTTAAATTGTTAGAAACTAATGACAAAGTCAGTGTGGGTGAGCACTGAATGAAGAAAGAGACAAGGCAGAACAAAATGCTTCAGAAATGTTGCTGTTTTCTGGCAGTAATGCTTTCTGTACCTATGATGGGGAAAGACAGTGACCCTGTTGTCACATGAAGCTGTCACCGCAGGAGCAGTGAATATGACTTTCAAGCAGGATGGGCTAGGTCAGGGTTTTACCTGGGGTGGCACATGAGGATGATGATGACAGGCAAAAATAGTTCAGCAGGGCATGGCACAGCCACCACGAAGGACGTGCCTTCACCTGGCAGCAGCCCTGCTCAGCTCATGCCATGGCACAAGGCATAGCAGAGCTTGACTGGAGCTAGTATTGTCAATTCCTTTGGAGAAATGCTAGTTGGCTTGAAAAGGTATTGCTCTTTCTAAAATAAATAATTGTATTGTTGAATAACTGCTGTTGCATATCAGCATTTGGAGTGATGTGAAGGAAACCGTTTCTCTCTAGGATGCCTCTGTGAATTGTTGTTCTCTGGAAAGCAGTCAACTAAGAAGCAAAAAGGGCACATCAAAAACATAGTATTTGGGTGAAATTGAGGCAAAGACAAGCAAAAGACAAGTTAATGCATCAAAATTATTTGTGTAACGCAGCAGCAACAATTTTACATAATTTCCACAGGAGAAAACATGGCCTGCGAATTTCCCTTTTCCATGTCAATTAGCTTTCCTCATGCTTCACCAAATGCCTTTAGCAACACCTAGAATTATTGTGATAATGGAAGTTTAACTTGGCAAGAGGCAGAGGAACTCAGTCAAGGCCAGAATAATGAAACAAACCCTTTGCACTGACAAGGGAGAAAACCCCCTCTCTCTGTCTGACTCCTGGACTGTGGCACACGAGAGTTCATGCCACCTCCTCATGCAGCACAGTGGTTTGAAGTTATAGGTTGATTTTTTACACGCTGCACCAGCCTGAACAGATTGCCCTGCAGTCAGACTGAGATAAAATGATTTGGATTCTTGACTATATGGACATTGCTATTATATATCCAGTTTTCCTTGAACATCTTTTCTTTTTCCATCTGGTTGGTAGGAAAATAGCATTTTACCATTTGCTCAGTGGTTTGGGTTGGCTGAAGCCCGCTCAAGCTACCGGGTCTGCCCAAGCTATGCATGCCCTGGATGGCAGCTGGGCATGCACAGATGAACTCTAAAGGTACACTGAGCCTCAAGTGCCAGGACATACTGGTATGCCTGTATTTACATAGCAGATTTGATATAATCCGTATGCATCATCTCTCTTGTACCTGCATTATAGAAGAATCAGGAGCAGAAATATGGCAGTCCTAGATATGGGCACCAGTTCACATGCTGTTGTCTTTCCATTGCTACTCTAAGTGGGAAAACTTCACCATATGCTGCTCTTAGGACTACATTCAAACGGTGGCCACAACAAAATTTTGTCTAGGTAGACCTTTTTGGTTTGCCATATTCAGGCCTTGCCATGCCAATGGATTGCTACATACCAGGAGGAGTTTTATGGATATTGCACTGGCAAGAATCCCCAAAGAAAAATAAACCAAAAGTGATACTGCCTCTCATTTTGCTTCTAATGGAACACAACACTCAAGCCTCATCTTGTAAGTACTTTGAATTGAATCCTCAGCTGGTGCAAATTGTCTCCACTCCGCAGAGGAACAGCATTTCTGTGTGCCAGTGCTCTCAGTGGCTTCAATGGGAGCTCTTCATACTGAGCATTTGCAAAAGCAAACCTGCGGCAAATGAGCCTGACTTGAATGTGTTTGTGAGTGTAGATAGATCTTGCCACAAACCAGAGAACAAATTTTATTTGAACTCTGTCCCCCTTGTAACTTTTTCTTTGCAATCCTCAATATGTTTTTGCATTTAGGGACTGAAGAGACCTTCTGTAGCTATGCTAATACATGCCAGTTCCCCTGGGTTAGACGAAAAAGCTGTTTAGCCTGGTAAAATTCCTCACAGCTGTTAACCAAAGATTGTGTTGGATGAGGGGCATGCCCCATATGTCAGAGGGTGCTGAGTTCACATGTTGATAGGGTTTCATATTTTAATTTTGCTCTCTAAAACCACAAATAAGAAAGACAAAACTGCAAGTCTCCCATGGCAGAACAATTGCAAATAAAGCAAATTATGATTGATTTTAGTTTGACAGATGAGTATTATTTTGCCTACCTAACCCAGGAGCACATAAATATTCACCAGAGAAATGAGTGACCTGCCTCATCTTTTGCCTTTTAAAGTCATTTTGGCCACAGTTCTGCAAAGACAAGTACATGCTCAGCTTTCAGTATGAGGGCTGTGATTAAAAGTAGCTTTATCTCTTTCTGAACAAAGCTGGCTACGTATGCTCAGGTATGAACACACATCTGAACACACCATTGAGTTGCAACACCTCTACAAGCAATGGCCCATCCTCTGCATATTGTAATTGGTCGTGTGTGAGTTCTCTAGTTAACCAACCGCTTACAAAGTAAAATGCATTATTAAAACTGTTTTTATGACGATTTAAGTTGAGTTGCATTACCTCTCAATGCTGTTTCAAACTTTGATTGCATGGTTTTACAAAAATGAAAACAGTCTTTTTCCAGGATGCCAATAGATGTTATAAAATATTTTTTATTTAATTGAAGAGATTTTCTCCCCTTTTTGGGGCAGTTGCTTTTACAAGTAATTCAGAGGGTTACTTACTATAGAATGACAACAACAAATCTGAACTGCTGATTTATACCAACCAAGGTTCATAAAACCCAAAGGGTTTTTAATTATTAACAAGAAACATATTGTTCAGGGTAAAACAAAATTACAAATGTGTCTGCATAGCAGTGTATGAGTTAATTCAGACTGACTTGGAAATGAGAACTATCTTAGGTGAATGAAGAAGGCAAAAGCAAGCCTAAAGCTCTCTATAAGTCCGACAGCGGTTGTACCAAACAAGCCCTCTTTCAAAAGCCAGTGGCCTCTCCCTCCAGTGTGGTGGCTGAACAATGTACTGACAGCACAAGTAAGGTGCACGATTGCCTTAGGTT
The DNA here is from genome assembly GCA_020745775.1 of Theristicus caerulescens. Lineage (NCBI taxonomy): Eukaryota > Metazoa > Chordata > Aves > Pelecaniformes > Threskiornithidae > Theristicus > Theristicus caerulescens. Next base: position 129,517,931 of record CM036558.1, on the reverse strand, counting down.
TAAAAGAAAAGTGTGAACACACCCAGTATATTGCAAGCAAATATTCTGAAGGTTGCTCACAGGCTTTGTTGGAACGTGTCTAGCTCTCTGCAGCATGTAAACGCCAACATAGGGGTTGATTTTAAACTTATCAAACTTTCAACCAAGTGTGGGTTTTCTGAGGGAAGTCACATATATCATTACCCTACACTGACTTACGTCTTGGGACCCTTCCCTTAGCTCTGTTGATAAATGAGAACGGTGGAGTCACTTCACTGGTCAGAGTATCAAGCAAGTTTTCAAGATGGTCTCGTAAAATTTTACATGCAATATTTAAAATCGAGTCATTGTAAATACAGCAGAGTGCTGTACATCCCTTCTCTTAGTTCCCTTAAACCTTAGCATGAATGGTAGTGGTGGCTACCATTTCTGCACCAGGAAGGATGATTAAAAATGACTCAGACAGAAAGTGAAGAAAAGGCCATTTTGTCCTTCCCTAACTTTCTTTCCGAGCCTAAGAACACTTATTTGTGTAGTTTAATTTAATTTATGTATCTTACTGTGATCTCATGGAGTCATCTGAATGAATCCTGTGAGCAAAATTAAGAGGTTTTATTTCCATTCTTCTTTTTCCTAATCACAAAATTATGTCCAATAAAAAAGAAACAAGATTTTAAATATTTAGGAGCTGAGTTTAGACTGGCAATACACACAAAGTTTATAGGCCAAAGTTTTCAAATATTCTGCCTAATTTTACATTCCAGATTTGCCTCTTCCATAAAAAAGCCACTATACCTTTTGGTGTTAATGGGAAATGCAGGCACTCAGCAGTTTTAAGTCAAACCATTTTTCTGCAAATATTAGGTCCAAATAGGAGTCTGGCCACTTCATTATTTCTGTGCCTTGCTTTAAATGTCCACGATTATACCCCTAAAGATTCCTGCTGAGGACATTACTCCAGATCACCTAGCTTTTGGGTTTTAATGACTCCCCAAAGCCTGCAGTTCTTCTCTGGATGCTGAGAGCAATCTCCTTCCTGGCATGAGTGGTGGAGCTGCCCCATTCCCAGCCCGTACCTTGGCACAACAAGGATCCAGCAAGAGTGGTTTTGGCAACACTTGGCTCCTTCTCTCTGGTAACAGCAGGTGCCTACTGAAATGTTGCAAGGCTCCTCTGTTCAGGGCTTAACTCCCTTTTTTTGCATGAAAGCTGTAAGACTAACATGGGCGTGGGAGCCTGCCACCAGGCACTGTGTTTGAAAACATTGGTCCAGCCTTTATTAGGTCATACTGCAATTGCAGATTTCTGGTTCTGCTTTTAAAATGAGTGCTCACGTCTGTGTGATACACAAGCTATGAAATCTTCCTCTAAATTTGTTTTATTACTTTTATATATGGTATAAACTGCAGAATATTTTACAGTCTCCATATTAAATTCACCAAAGGTAGAAGCAGTTGGAATTTAAGCACGTTGTATTACGTTCCCTACATGGACATGAACTTACCAGTATACAAGTAGAAACTGCTCTTACTGCTGTACTCTCTGCATCCTTAACCTTTTAGCATGGTAAGAATAAAAGATACAATACATTACAGGAGGGCAAAGGGGGAAGGAAAAAGATTTTACATGAGTTACAATGAAGAATGAAGTAATGGCTTAAGCTCAAACATGAGAGCTATGAACTGTTGAATTCCTACCCTGAATTTAAGGGTATGGCTTTTGACAGGTTGCTGAGAGACAGAATTTTTACAAATTCCTCAAGTTTTTCTACTCAATTATGGTTGAATCACTTAGATGCCTAAATGCACCTATAAGCTGAGAAGGTAAATGCTGACCCACTGTATTTTGTGCCTGCAGTGTTGCACTGCAGCTAATCATCAGGATTCAGATGGAAGTCATGTTCTCTGTTGTAAGAAGTATTGTAAAGAATCTGTCATGCTTGATTTCTTAAAAAAGAAAAGGCTAAGTCTGTACACATGTTAATGTTAATGAAGTACTCTGTGTTTATTTCAGTGCAAATCTGTTAATACTGCCGTGAAAAAAAAAAAACCTATAATTCTGATGTTGTAAACTAGAACATTCTTCAGACTGTAATATAAAGGGCTTGCCTCAAACTCTCTACAGGTAAATGAAACAAGCTAAGGTGTTACTAAGGCAACGTAATATGTAGTAAACAAGAAATAAGAACCACTACAGGATTTAAACAACATGCTAATATATGCTGAAAGCCCTGGAAAACATAAGGAATCTGATCTGGGTCAGATCAGTTAACAGCATTGTTCCACTTTGGTGGATGTTGCTAAATTTGGCCCAAGATGATTCTGAAAATTCTGGGACTGATTGTCTGGAAATGTTATGGGGATCTGATTAACTGATTATAGTCTGTTGTGTAACTTGCTCATAGTCAGGTACTCTTGTGTTCTGTAAAACAAAAAACCACCACTTACACACCAAAGGACTCTGGAAATATAGGTGGTTTTGATATTATCATTGCATATTATTGCATTGACATTATCATTGCATATTGTCTTAGGAATTTTTTAATCACAATAATGTAGAATTCAAAAGTGTCTTAAAGAAGGCACCGTATGAAATCTGTAACCCTATATGTTTGTCATGAATGCATTTGAAGAGCTTCTCACTGACCTGAAGAATGGCAAGTTCAGTGTTTCTTTTTTTACCGTATTGCATTTTTAATTCCTTACTGATACACATGCAAGAATTATATCTTTTCAAGAGCTGAAAGGGTTTTTCCTCAAGTCTACCTAGATAAATCCATAATAAGGAGGTGATAGTAGTTTCCAGCTGAGTTTCAAAAGGGATTTCACAGTCACTGAGGAAAACAAGCATTTGGCCCAAAGAGAATAAAAAAGGGTATAAAATAAATAAAATAAGGGGCATTGAAGGCAGTAGTAGGTTGTAGAGTGAGAGTGGGGGAGCTCAGGTGCCTGCATTCCCTTTTAAACTTTTCTAATTAATTAGTAATTCTTCTCCATTTTTTTGTTTCTTTTACACTAAAATTTTACAATAATTTGAAGTAAATTTTGTGCCTTCCCACCCATCCTCACACAGGAGCAGCCTGGCAAAGCCAGTGTGCCCCCGGCCTCAGGCCAGCTGCTCACTGGTCCTTAGCTCTGGCGAAGAAAAACATAGAGCTTGCATTCAATGTACAGCAGGACTCAGCCTGTACACCAGGCACGTCTTGTGATCCTCAACAGAACAAGTCCAGAATGGCGTCACTCAGCCTCCTGTCATCTTTGCTGGCCCAAGAGGGCTTGTGGAGCAGGTAGCCATGAAGGACCTGGCAGGAGTTTTCCTCCCGTGAGTGACACCTTCCATGGGAGCTCAGAAAAAGCTGTGAGTGTCCAGAAAATTCCATCCCGGTTTTGAGTTGAGCTGTCTTGCTTTGGTTTTATGCTAAATGTCTTCACCTGTTCCTCGTGATAGCCACAGTCAACATAAAGCTCATGCGTTAAAGGACCTGCAAGGTCCAGTGACTTTAATAAGCTGTTTTCTGAGGTCTACAGTGGAAATTGTAATTGAAGAGAGGAGGAGGGGGAGGATCCTTGCCATTTTAAGCTCCTGCCCTGTGGTTACTGATCTTGACCAACAGTGTTGAGACTTTAGCTCCAAGTCGCCTATGTGCCACCCCTTTCAGAGCAGGGAGCACCACGACCCTCAGGCAATGAGGCAACCTGCAGTGTCTTCATATCAGTGCCTTAAACTGATGCTATTCTGTGTTAACCAGCATTAACCAGCCTGGGCATGCAATCCAGCTCTCTTACTCCATAGCTGCATACCATGAGTGCTGATCAGCAGTCAGTCCCTTGGAGCTTTGAATGACTCTCTTACTAGCCAAAAAGAGACTGAAACAGTTCATGAGACACGAGAAAGTATCTTCCAGTTTGTTTAGTGCGGAGTGGATTTAGCTTCTCCTTCAAGTTAATCGCAATCAAAGATTTCAACAGCCGTGAGGACCAGCCTTGATCCTGCTAAGCCTTACTTAAAAGAGGAATCTTAATTCATGCACGTCCCAGTGACTTTGATGGAACTGCTCACATGTGTAAGAGTCTGCAGGATCAGCAACCCTTAACTAACAAGGGAGTTCTGTAAAACTGAATGGCATCTGTAAATAAACACAACACTACAGACCCTGGTGTGCTGCTCTGCTCCTTTTTGGACACACTATCTTATCTTTGCTGAGGCAAAGTCTTCCTGCTCTCTTCACATCACACAGATGGGATCAAAAAGCTGAAGAACTGCTTTTTCATGACGGGAGTCCATCACAGGAGCATTGCTATTAGTCTTTGCTAGCCATCAATGTCTGGAAATTTCACAGTCAAGTTGCTAGTGATTGTATTGAAAGGGTTTGTGTGTGGGTGGTTGAAAATATGGTGCTTGGCCTCTGGTGCCAAACTCTCAGGCAATATCAGCTGTCTTTATGCAAGTGATGAGGCAGAATATGTTACTTTAAGTTTAATATTCAGAACTTTGTCTGTCTTGCTGTCAAAAAGCTATACATGTGGAGGGGATTGCTGACTGTGGAAAGTGCATAATTAAATACCTCAGCACAGAAGAAGACACCATGTAGTTTTCATGGGGAAAGGTGGTGTGAAGTGGTTCTTTCATTGTTTACATTTAAATTAGTCTCCTCAAATGCTTTTTTTTAAAAAAAATATAACAGCAATGTGTTGTTATATCAGTAATACCTTAATTTTAGACTCTCTGGATGTGTGGTTGACTTTCCTGTGTTTTATCATGTGCACACAGGTAATCAGATGCTTAGCTTTTCCCCCACCCTTAATAGAAACTTTCCTATTTTTTACTCATTGTATTACACAGCATTACTAAAAACATGGGAGAATTGAAACTGCTGAATTCTATCCCTGTTTTTGCTGGTGCTTCTTTTTCTATTATGAAATTAAGTCATTTGTAGCTTGAATGTTGAGAAAAAGGGGAGGAGATTTGAAAAGAAGAAAGGAAACTAAGGGAGAAAGGAAATCCTGAAGAGAAAGAAAGTAGAAAAGGCCCTGAAATCAATTGAGTGTTGCCAAAGCAGGCTAAGGATGAAAATGTGGTATGATGTATGTGTAAGCACATGGACACTGGTCATAGGAAAAATGAATGTCAAGGACAGGTGGAGAACAGGGGGAGGAAGTGTTGGGTATTTTGCAAAACATTGCCTTTGCAGCAATGTACATCTTTAATGATGTGCATTTTGTTATCTTCTTTTCTTTTGCAATGCTTGTGAAAGCTGGCAATACCCACTAAAGGACATTCAACACACGGCTGGCAAGGCGACCTCTTTTGGGCCACCATTTAACCTTGGATGTAAGAAAGAGGTGAAATGGTGATTGTTGGTGCTTTCTCCAGGAAGGGCTTGTGGCATATTCTACCTGTGAATATCCATCTTTGAATGTTTATCAGTACTGATTTTTAGTTGAGAGTGCTCCTGTCCCCTTTCTCTGCAACATGCTTTGCAATAATGGCCCTTAAGCTGCTTAAGCAAACAAAACAGGCATTTTTCTTCATCTTTTCTTAACTATTTTAGTTTACTTTTATGAAGTGGTAGAAAAAATTCAGTAACAACCATAGACCTGTCCCTTCAGGATTTAGCGTTAGCCTGCAAAAAAGTTTAGCAGTGGGTAGTTTGGAAAAAGGATAATATATATGTATTTAAAGATAAACTGTTCTTTATTTCTCTCTGCAGCAAACCATATTGCTGATTAACCACTGCTTTCATAAACTACAAGTGGGCCATTTAAGCTGTTTCACTGCTGGTTAATGTACTGTATTGTGCTCCCTCTTTCTACAGTACCTAGCTAGTGTTTTGTTTTTATTAGAAATTCACCTATCCTTGTCTACTGAGGAGAAAAGAAATTACACTACAGAGCCCTACAGCCCATAAAATGGCAGAGATTCCTAAATAAGACTGGCCTGAAACTGAAACCTCTGTCTGCCTGCACTGTAATGAAATGCATGACTACAGGAGATAATAATAATTGCAGCAATAGCTCGTTACAGCTCCCAGATGATTTGGTGCTGTCAGGAGTGCACTGTCCTCTGACATCCCAGGAGGCGAGCAGCATCACTGACTGCAGGCCCTGATTGGTGTAGTGAAATATTGCTGGCAAAAATTAAAAGGTCTTGGTGTCAAAATAATTCATGATATGCATATCTTCCATTCTGATGAAACGGCTGATATCCGGATTAGCAAGATAATAAAACTGATCAGGCTACAGTTAAACAATTTAAGCTGGAGAGCTGTTCATTTTGTAGGTGTCACTTGTCAGATCAAGGGGTCAGAGTGGGATGAAAGGCTCTCCCCAGTAACCTTCTGATGATTTGGATCTGGAATGTTCTTCATGATTTGTCCAAAGTTTTCATCACTGTGCTGCCGGGTAGCATTACCGCGGCAGGCTCTGTTCTGACATTCAAATCCTGGGAATGACAGGTTATTAGGAGAAGAGAACTGGCTGTACATACATTAAGCCCCGTATCTTTGACCTGTAATTTGAACTGATAGTGATATTGTAATTGAGTGAGTAAAAAAAGGAATTTTTTATTAAAACACAGGAAGATGAAGAAAACGTTTATTTTCAGGAGATTTATGGATTCATAAAATAAGCTTTTTTGATGACGATTTATTTTACAGCTCTTGAAATGCTGAGCTGTGTGCTTACTATTTATTTTATGGAACAGTTATTTAAAATAAGGCAGCTTCCCATATATTTCCAGCCTGTTCGTCAGTACCCAAGCCTGTGCAGATGGAGAGATATCCGTTTCATATGGGAGTTCATGTATTTGAATAGTTCAAGGATTATCCCAATAAAGGGGACCTAGGAAAATATTGCACCCAGTTAATGCTCATTGCTTCAGAGACCCCTAATGTCCTTTCTTGACACCTTATTGCAGGCTATTATTACACAATGGATCTTCAGTCATATGGTTATAGGGAGTGGGGCAGAGCCGTGCTATCAGGGTAATTGACTCCCGTGTGCGGCGGTGTTACACACTTGAGTAACTAATTTAATGGAATGTGTTTTCATGTTCTCCCACACAGCCCTGCCCCCACGTAATTCTTCTCTCGGGGCCCCCAGCAATTTGGGACAGGTGAAGAGTGGCACAAGGGCTCTTGATTTCTCAAAGACAGGGCCAGAGGCTCAAACAGAGCCAGCTCCCACGGTAAGTGTGCTGCCAGTGAAACAACTGCCTCTGAACCCAGTAAATTAATTGGGGTTACAGAGAATTCACTGCTCCTGATGAAACCGGACCACCAATGCTTGTATGACAATTATTGTTGTTGCTGATTATTATTGTTTGTGACTGCTGCTTTTTGTTAAACAGTACAGTGATAACGGTTTGGCATAAGTAAAGCACTTAAATGACCCATCGATAGCAGGAATCAAGCTGTACAGTTGTTTGGTGCAGAGCTCTGCACCTGAGTGAAAAATCCCACTCCCTTGAAACTCAAAGGAGTCTTCCTCGATTTCAGTGTGAGCTGGTCCTCACATAGATTCAGGTAGAGGCTTTCATTTTTTTTCTAGCATTTGGGAAAATCCAGAGAAGAAGAAATGACCAGCACTCTAAACAAGGCAGCTGGATTCTTAAAAACCAGTCACAAAGGACAGTGATGGCTTGCTGATGCCATGTTTTCCTTCTGAACTGTTCCCGGAGGTGCAGTGAAGTGAGGATCAAACTTCACTGTCAACAAGTTTTTTTGTTTCCCATTTACTATGGTAAAATTGTTATCAAATGCTTGGTCATATCATAGACATTAAGAGAGTTTACTTGATTGCTGTGGGTTTATTCTCTGTTAATTTTCACAAGCAAGATTACTGATCACTGAGAAGTTATGGATCCACTGCATTTACATGATGGCTCCTTCTACATAAAGGGTACCAGGTCTGGTATTCACATACCAATCTTATTTTAAATCAGAAGCCAAATCCTCCAGACTTGTACAATATTTTGGTCTGAGAATCATTCTCCTGAATTCATTTAATATTCAGATATTTGAGTAGATTCAAAAGACAATACTTCACAGAAGACTTTTACTTAATTAGCGCCCCCCAAGCATAACTACCTCTTCTTTTGCTTGTAGTTACATCACAGTTGTCAAGTGAATATTGATGCCTATATAATGAACGAATTGATCCTTAAAGCATAATATTGTTGTAGTAATATTTGCATAATTGTATTAAAAAAAGTTTCCAGAATGTAAATTTTATGGCCCATCTTTCAGAGGGATTTGTATATGCTTGTCCTTACAGTTGGGTCAAGTACAACAGAAATTTGTGGGCTTGCTCTCATGAGTAAAGTTAAATAAGTAAACATATATTTTCAGGACTAAATCTATAGATTCTCCCCAACGCAGTCTCCCTAGACTACAGTGAATGATATAACGGTCTTTAGCCATAAACCCTTTTGTAGTTTTGGAAGGACATAGAGTTTAGACCTTGTAAGCAGTTTTGCTTTGCTCTGTGCCATTAAGATATATGCACAGTTTGCTTTTATGGTGTTTGCTATCATTTCATTACTGGTATATCAAGATGATCATCCCAATTAAATTAAATTTAAATTAATGGTTATTTTGTTTTTTTTTCAAGTCAGCTGAGGATTTTGGGATGTTGCCTTCTCTATGCACCAAGTATGCTCATTATCTAAACTGAAGGACCGTGTGCTTGAGGACTGTTTGATGGACTGCCAGAGGCAGCCTTTCTTTACTGGATAGTTTGAAAATTGGAACTGGTGGAAATTAGTGCAGAGTTTGGTTATCTGCTATATAAACCAGGATGGTTTAGGAAGGTCTTTAATGAAGCTCAGGGGCAGTTTCACCTGCTCTTTCTCTCAGGTGCAGAAAGTCATCATGGGATAGGTCATCACTGGTAGGTCATTTACTTTTGTGGGAGGTTTTGGTGGAGATGATAGTCAGAGTTAACTATTGTGAATGTCTTTTTAATTGTGGTATAAAAGCAATATCAGCCTTTCTTTCACTTAGTTTTTTCTCCCTTTTAAGAATCGGGACACAAAGAACTCAAATTTTTCATTATGATGTAATACGGTTATGTTTTTATATATATAGCATGTCATACTCTGATTGTTTGCACTTTCATAGGGGTAGCCCAGTAGCTGGCTTTCCATAACTTTAAACATAATCAGTAAAAGAGAAAGGCAAATTGCTTTTGAGGAAAGGCTGTTGAAAATCTTCAAATTTGTACAACAATTGATGGGATATTTTCCCTATTAGCTTATCACAAATTTGCACAGAAGTTCAAGTGCATTCCTGATGGAGGCCAGATGAAGGGAGAGGCTAGGAAAGGCCTGGACTTTGTAGTATTTCCATTTTAAAATACAGTACAAACTGGATGTTGTCTCTTAGATTCCAATTAAATCCAAACTGCTTGATTTCAATAAGCCCATGTTTGATTCAAATTTATTTCTCGTACACAGTATGTAAACATAGGTCTCAATCTAGTTAGAAAGCAGCAGATACTCAGTGAATTTTATATAGAATATATATTGGTTGGGAATAGATGTTTATATTTGACTCTACTTTGATATGCAATGCAACCAGCTTGTAATGAGGACAGATCTTTTTTTTCGCCCTTCCATTATCTTTCCTGTGTCACAGGCATGTATGTGAGTATATACCTACCAGCTATAAAGATGCAAGAAGATATGAAAAACAGAGGGAGATTGGTTGCTTACATACGCAAAAAGATAAGAATTTATTGTTTCCACATCAGCTGTACATTTTGGGGGTACCTAAGAAATGACTCAGTAGGTTAGCTTATTTGATTCCCTTACAGGTTTTATGTCTTTACCCCATTTTAATTTTTCATTAGAATATAATAATAGCCACAGGAAAAAATGATTTGGTCTGTGATCTATTTCATTATGTTCTCATCATAAGGGGAGAATCTAAAGTGGGAGAGCATCACTAATTTTTCGGCACAGTAATTTATTCTACAGTATTTAAATGTTGTAATTTTCACACTGAGGCACATGCTGCCACATCTATCGTCCCCTGGACCAGTCTCTGTCTTGCTCTTTCCTTTTCATCTGTTTTGTTTTTGCATTTTTTTTCATAAATTCGACAGATGGCCTCTTGATGAATCCTTGATAATACTGTCATGTAAAGCAGCTAAGACTAGAAATCATCTCACAACAATTTTTCATTGCAAAGAGAAAATTGAAGGCAGACAAACATCGCTAAGTCCATAACAACAGCAACAAAATATCCACTTCATGTAAATAAAGAGGACAAGCTTTCCTTATAATGCTCAAACACTAATGCCAGTATCCTTTAAAGCCTCTGGATTTTTTTATGCTACATTTAATTCATCTTTCAAGCCTTGGGTTTGTTTAGTATTTTGTTGGTTTCATATTCAGAAACATTTTCCCAGCTCTTAATGTGTTCTCCCTCCTCCTTAGTCCCCCTCCTTTTAGGTCTTTATAATTGTGGATCAGGTGAAGTTTGCTTCCCCTCATTTCAAGGTCATGCACCACTAGGACCATTTTCCTGACTCAGAGGGCACGTAATTTCACAGCCGTGTACTCCTCATTAATCCACCCTGAGTGGGTGCTCAGGAAGTTCCAGATCACAGATTTGTTTTTGTCTTGTTCTCTGACTCAGTGCTTCACAAAAGGATTAGATTAACCCCTTTTGATTGTATTTATATCTTACTGCATCGTGGTAGAAATAAAGTGATTTCTTCTTCTCCCCATGTAACCTTCCCGCCCCTTCCACCTCTGCACTGGGGACCCGCAGCATTTCTTTTCAAATAGGCTTCAGTTAGTTAAAGTGAAGCTTGTGGCAGACAGAGAGAATTATTTGTTTTCTCTTTCCTCTCTTAATGCAGCTTTAATGCATGAATCTTTCTCTTCCCATGTGCAGAGACCTATCTATTAACTTTGAATGGTTTCTGTTTAACTGGAAACTGCTGCAGTCCACTGGGTCTGAACCTGGTCTCATCTGGACCTGAATTGTCCTGGATCCAAACAAACAAGAAAAAAAAAAAAGACAACACAGTGACTACTGGAGGGGATCCATCCTTTCCTCCTTGGTATAGTGCCCCAGCCAACTGCATCAGCCAGACCCCTTCACCTGGGAGTTCTCTTCTGCCTCCATTTGTTGGCCAACTTCTCCTTGGCACCAGGTGGTGGAAGGGATCCCCCGCTCGCTGCTCCAGGTAGGGGCTGACCTCCCAGTTGGGGTCCGCGTTCACTGGTGTGCCCTCAGGAGCAGGGAACCTGGCCTGCTGGGGGGTCTGGAGGGTCCTGCATCCCTGTGCCTCAGTTGCCCTATGGCAAAATGCAAAGTATGTGGGAGCTGTGAGAAGCATTTTGAAATGGAGTTGAGCTGCTATCTTTAGCATCTTAAGGCAGCAAGGTTTGGTGTTCAGAGCAACCCACTGGGAGACCCTGAGCTGGCACAAACCTTAGTGTAATTACTTAATATTTGTCCTTCTTTCTTCTGTCTGTAGCAGGAAATGAAGTTTGTAAGTTATGTTAAGCCATTTTTGAATCCTCCAGGTAGGATTTGATTTCAGATTAAAATACATAAATTTAGGTGTCTACATATAAGCTTTGTGTCTCAGATGTCATTGCAGCCAGCGGAACTTGTGGGGTTATTGAGCGGACTGGCTGTAGGTGGGCAGCTCACAATCTTAACACCATCTCCATTTTTTTGTAATGGGAGTTTAGGTCAGTGGTGCACTTGTAAACACCTAAATTCAGGCACCTTAATCTCAATATGAGTCCATCCTTAGTGTCCTTGTACTGAACCTATCTTAAAAATATAACCTATACATACATTGTGATATCGCTTGTTATTGTTCCTAATAATTGTGTTTCCTATGGAGATGACCATCAGCCAAACAGGAATGGAGCCCCCTAACTCTAGCTGTTTGTCAAAATTAAAGTGGTGAGTGGTCCTGAATCCACCAAGACTATCACTGAAATGAATTCGATTCAAACTGTGTGTTGGGGTAAGAGGGTGCTGACAATTACCACGTGAATTACGACAGGAACGACAGAGTTTCAGGATGAAGGATGGGAGAGGAAGGGTAAAGAAAAAGTTTGGTCAACTGGGAAGAACAGAGAAGGGAAGGAGGTGGTAGGGCTCAAACTGAAAGGCAATGCAGAAGAGGGTAAAAGGAGACAGGGAGAGAAAATAAAAATTGATTTGCATTCATTGGTCAGATAAACAAAATTGAGTATCTTGGAGGTTAATGGGCTCTACCCATCAGCTGACTGGTGGGAACTGCTGTGGGCATGTTCCTAGCTGGCCACAACTAGAGCACACTGGGGAGGGCTGAATCATTATCCTTCATTTTGCATTTGTGACATGTTAGATGTGTACATGCCATTGGTCATTGTGAAGGGAGGCTGAGAGGACTGGGCGTATTCAGCCTTGAGAGGAGATGGCTTCAGGGGTACCTAACAACAGCCTGCCAGTACCAATGAGGAGTTTATCAAGAAGATGGAGCAAGGCTTTTACAGCAGCGTGTGGTGGAAAGACAAGAGACAACGGACAGAAACTGAAACGAGGAGGGTTGTATCCAAGTGCATACAAGGAAAAACTTTCACCATGAGGACAGTGAAGCAGTGGAAGATGGTGCACAGAGGGGATGTGCCACCTCCTCACTTGGATGTTTACAGTATCTGTCTGGATAAAGCTTTGAGCAACATCATCTGATCTCATAGATAAGCTTGCTTTAAGCAGGATGACCTGTCCAACCTGAATTGCCCTCTGCCCCCTCCTGGATGGAGGGGAATCCCTACCTTGTTCTGATCTCCCTAAAGCAGCGGAGAGAAGCTTTCCTTTTCTGCAGCTCTGAGTCCAAGGTGGCACAGATAGAAGGTACAACCCCAACTGGACCCCCTTTTTCCTTTTACCCTTGGGAGAGTCTCTCTCAGTACTGGTTCTGTAGGGTGATGTTGTGAGGAACCACAGCAGAGTTCATCCCTGTGGGCTGCGGCCAAAAGTGGCTGCACATCTGAGGACACCTACCCCCAAAGGGATGTACCCCCAGATGCCACAAGCTGTTCTGCACAGAGAGCACAAAAGAAGCTTTATCCAGATATAGAGCTATGGAAATTTCAGAATATTTTTGATGGCTTCTCTGGGTTTTGTTAAGGGAAGAGGGAAAGTCTCAGACAATGTTGAGAGGAAGACTTGCTCCCAACTGGGACCTGTATCATGCTGAGTGGCATTCGCTGTGGTGCAAATGACTGTTGACTTCTTTCCATGAGGCAGGATAATTTTGGACTACCTGTGGGGTATGCAAGCTTATGAAAAATTAACAACATAGACTCACTTGTTTTGCATGGGAGTGGACACTACACTGCAGTTACTCTGCAGCTGAGCTGACTGCAGTACATGCAGATACATCCTAGCTAGATTTAAACTAGCTCGCCTGGATGCTCCTAGAGGCATAACAGAAAGAGCTCCATGCAGATTGTGAAGCCTTTCTGAGGAACTCAGCAAACACTGGGACATTTAATCCCACTGATTTCTGTGCCACATGAGCTATCATGTCCCCAGGACCCATACAGTGAATACAGTTTTCTCTGCCCAAACTGCAACAAATGCAGTATAGGTATACCCTAAAATACTGTTTCTTTTAAAATATGATTTGACAGGATTCCCTTTGCATAGGAATGTTTTTTTCTCTCTGCCTCTCCATCCTGATCAGAAGCTCCAGTTTCTTTCTTTGGAATCAGAAAGAGAAAAAACCATGACAAGAACATGTCCGGCATTTAAATGATGTAATGAGAGAAAGGAGCAGGGCTGTGTGAAGCAACCAGCCTTCTCCCTTCCATGAGGCAGCTGCTCAGAACACTGAAATTTTCTTGGAGGTACTGAAATTGGGATTGTTGCTTACATTGCCGCTTCTGGGTGCTTTTAGTGCTACAACATTTTATAAGGTTTTTCCCTATGAACAGTTTGCTTTTCCAATGGTATGAAATACCAGGAATTCCAGGTAGATAGTGCCCTGTGGAAGGTCACATCTGTGACTCACAGGTGTTTTTTCCTTAGTCATCATGCCAGTATTTTAGAGATAAGAAGAAGGTACAAGATTTCCTAGGTAAGTTTTTTCATTATGTTGGCCCAAGCACCAAAGGCATGAAAAGATTTACAGAAATGTAATGTTGGTGTAAAGGAACAAAGCAAGAAAAAAATCCAAAGTGATCATTAGACACAGTACAAACCTAAGCATTTAAATGTGACTTAGGTGCTGTTTCCATAGCAAAGATGATCAGTGTTAATCACAGTTTCTCTGAGTTAGCAATTTCACTGAGTTTCACAGAGCGTACAAACTTCCAGCAGATAGGACTCACACTGGACTAGGCAGTGTGCAAACAGAAGGCCAGACTCATAGAGATTGGCACCACCTTCCACCACAGAATCTAATCCCAAACTTGGGGCTCCAGCTCCTTGCTCACTTGCCACCCATATTTCCAATGCCCTTAACTATCTGCTGTATCCTCTGATCGTATGGCATAATATATATGAAACTCCTTATATAATAATTTTCTGTTAGACTAGACCTGGATTCAAATCTCTGGTCCAAACCAAGCAGTGGAGGGACCTGTGCCAGCTCAGGGGGACACTCGCACTGGGTCAGTGCTCCAATGGACCTAGGGTGTAAGAGAGGCATTAGCATCCATTCAGTGTGCTGATACTTGTGAATGCCCTTCAGAAGCGACAAACTCTTCTCATGGTTTGCAACACACACATGGCCATCTCTCCTAGGGTTCTGGATTTGTAATAAGGCAGATGATAGGCTAGTATTAAGTATCCTTCGATGGATTTAGTCCATGAAACTTAAATCCATCCACTCTGCTTTGCTCAGTGAAACTGTGATTAAAGGTGGAGGTGTGGTTACCATCTAGCTGAAGCTGGGAGGTTAATAATTGGGTAAGAATAGCATGCTTGTTAATAACTGGGAATCAATAACAGAGACAGAATGGGTATTTCTGGTGTAGACTTGTATATAGTTGGTCAATGAGCGTGAATAGATTATATCTATACTACTATTGAGTTTAAAGTTCTTGTACTTTAAGTAATATAATTGAGCTTTAGAGAGTTTTTTGTAGTATGATGTGGCCAAATACTAGATAAATCCAAGCAGATATGAATCAGTCAGAGACCTCCCAGCTCACAAAAAAATTATACTGAAGATGCCTGAAGAGAGTCCACCAGTCAGTGTTAAAGTTGTCTCAGCTTGATTTCTTGCTGTGCGAGGCAATAGGGAGCTCGGCAGAGGGTGATGGGGGTTGGCAGAACACAGCCTACTTGGAGGAGGGGAGATGGGAGCATCTCATGTCTCAGTCCATTTATACTAGTGGCTTTAGACCCTGTCTTGTGATGCACCTGAGAGCTGTGAGTAGCCTGATACATCAGCACTTGCTGCTTGTTTATCACCTCTCATACAAGGCCTTGATAAAGAGGAGAGATAAAAGAGTACAGTGCCCCAAAATGTCATTTCTGTTAATTTTCATGGTAAACCCCCTGCATATAGAATGATGAAGTTAGTTTGTATTTTCTTACTCATGGTCCTTTACAGTTTTCTGCTGTATTTTTTCATGCAGGCATCTACTTTATACAACATTTGCTCCCAGGCTTTTATGCTACAAACAGGAAGGAATGGACATCACCATGGGCATCAGCTGCGCTTTGGAAAAAAAGTTTTGGGAAAATCCTTTCTCCCCACTGAACAGAAGCAAAGTAGGTAGTATTGCTCGAAGCAGTTTGGGAGGTGAAATGGATTTCTGCTTTGCAGGCTCTGCAGGGGTCACACTCTTTCTGCTGTGGGAATGAGTGAGCTGCAGGCATTGCTGCAGTGCAAATCTCAGCTACTACTTGGATCTAGTGCTTCTTCATCATTGCTCAGGGCTCAGCCAGGGTGCACATGGAGCAGAGTGCTCCTGGACCCTGCTCTGTGATTGCATCCATACACAAGGGGTAGCACAGCCGCCTTCTGGCACCCTGAAAAGTTCTTTTCCTTCCTCTTTGTTTTTAAGCACTTAAGCCCAACTGCTAATGGAATTTCATGATTTTAAATAATTTACATTTCCATCTGGTTTGAAAAACACCAGGTGGAGATTGCAGATTAGGATGAGTCTAAGTGGAAGGAAATGTTTGTTTAAAATATTAAAGCTAAAAACAAACATTTATGTGAACCACATTTTCGCTGTCCATTGTGCTGTGTTCTTGTATCTTCTCTACCATCACTTTAAATGTGCAAATAGTATTTTGCTTTTAATTGGATGTTTTGCACATGTTGCTTATCATTATGATTGGGGGAGAGGAGGCCAGAGTGGGGTACAGGAGGGAAGGACAGCCCATACCAAAGGGTGAAGGAATCAGGGATTGAAGAGTTTCTTCAGTGTACTCCTTTGATCATTACATTTGTTCCTTTCTGCTTTTCTATTGGCCTTGCTAACTTGCTTACTTGGAGGTGGAAATAAATTTGAAGCTAGATTACACAAGGGTGAATTTAAGGGAAAACACACAACTCCCAAAGACTGATGAGAGTTTTGTTAGGGTAAAGACTGAAGGTTTGCTGGTGCACAGTCCAAACCACCCACAAGGACAAGAACTTTCCTTCTCTCTCCCACTTGCCAGCTGGCAAGCTTTTATTTAAAATGGGGGATACTGAGCTGTCGTTTGTAAAACTGCTTCTAATACTTGATCCTTGGCTGCCAGTTCCTTGATGAACTTTCTCAAGTACAGCATGCAAACATGAACTCACAGTGAGGAGCTATTCTAACAGCACTGTTCCCAAAGCTGCTGTTCCAGCTTTTTCTCTTTACTTTAAAATATTTCATTTTATGAAACCACATCTGATAGTCATCTTAAACCCTGCCCTTCTCCCCTATCTAAAATCCTTGTATTTCAGTCCTCTGGAAATGGGATGTTTTTCATTTTGAGTAGAAGCTGCAGAGACATTCTAGTGGGTACATGCCTCAGCATGACATGATTCAAAATCACACCTGCATTGTAACGAAGCATGTAAGGCTAAAGCTTGCCTTTGCTGTACAAAACTCCAGGTACAATATAATGGAAAAGATCAGTGAAAAGCATCAGTAACACAGAGTTGAGGTTGCATGAGGAAAGCTGTATTTAAATCAAATAATTTAAATGTAGACCAATGTTGCTCACACTTGCAAATTCCTGATTGAGAGATGCCAATAGCTCAGAGGGAACTACCTCTACCAGCCTGTAATATGAGCCTGATTTATTAACCACGAGTAAAACAACTACTCCAGCTGCTCCAAGCTCTGTCCAAAGATGTTAATACTGTGTTTTACTGTATGTAGTTAGTCCACATTTTCCCCATTCAGAGTTCTGTTAAGACATGAAAACTCTTTGCTACTTTGGTCATATTTGAAAAAATTAGAAACAAAACACTGGCTCTTTGTCTGCATACTGTGAGCCCCATTTCCCTAAGACATGACCAGGCAGCTGAAGAGTGAGTTAGACATTGAAAGTTACAATACCCCTTGGTAAATCCTGAGAGTAATTTGTGGTGGCTATAAGTTGAACCATGGTCCAAAAGACCAGAGTGTGTTTTTTATTATATATGAAATACCAGAACTTAATTTTTTTTGTGTGAGGATTTGGCTCTAAAACCAGCTAGTCTGAAAGTCTCCTAAACAATAAAATTAGTTTGTACTAGGATAGATGAATATTAGAATAGATCAAAATTGTCTGCAGAAAATTTGCATAAATTTACCAAAGAAAAGGATGCATACAGTGAGCAGATTTTAATTTTGTTGAGTTTGTTACAGAGCAAGCTGACAAGTATAAAGCAGTGGATATAATTTATTAAGACTTAAAGATTTACTGTTTGGAGAAAATTCATTTTGTATGATCAAAAAGTCAGATGCTGTTCATGAAAGATTCAATAAAAATAGTTTGGTAGGTGAAAGATAGATGAGGAAGGTAAATGCTTATTTTTCACATCATAAGATAATTGCGAAGGGTTGTGTTCTAGGAGTTAGTGTTGTGTCGCTCTCTATACTGGTGGCTTCAAAGAAGGAATATCAGTAAAATGTGAAAATTTGCCAGTTACAATAAAATGGAAGATCTTACTAATACCAGAAGGAGAATGAGATTATGTTTAAGGGGGGAGGCAAGAGTTGAAAGTGGCTTTGGTTATTTAATATACTGTAGCACTGGAGGTATGTTAATATTTTCAGGGATCAGTAGAAGCTAATCACAAATCAGGAAAAGGAACTGATTTTGTTAGAATCAAGAAACTTTTTAGTTGTCAAGCCTTGAAAGACGGCTGACAACCCAACCTCCATAGACAAGCTACAAGCACCTTTTTGTCTTGAAGTGATATTCGGATGTTGCATGTTATGGTCAAGTCTAGATTCTCTTTTAATCATTTTGTTCCCTGACCCAAGGACTCTGCCTCTTGACTGTGAGGAGTTACGAGGGTTATCTTTAAAAATGTTGCTCGTTTTTCTCCCACATCCATTATTTTTATAAACAGCTTTTACCATACTTCATTAATAGTAATCCCCTGTGCGGTCTTTGCAATCGGAGGCATAGCTGAGAGCTCTTCATCTGTACACATGAAAGAACTTGCATTTTGTATATTTGCATCTTAAGTTCCTCCAATATTGGAATGTGCCATAGGTGACTTTAAATGACTTTCTTCTTGTTTCCATCCCATTTGGGAAAAAATAGTAATCTCACAAAAATACTCTCTAAACAATATCATTAAAGGTAAGTAAACTAATAACACATAGATTTTAGTGTTTGCTGGTTTGTGTCAGCGTCTGGTAATACAATGAATAATTCATATCAAACTAGTAGAATGTAACATTTACATAAAATAATACTTTGCAAATTTATGGTAAGTACTAATTACTTGCCTTATTTGCCATGACTATGATATTAAATATTCATAAAAATGTGATTATTTCTTTGATTTGGCAGGCATTTAGATTTCTCTACAGCTTTTCACACTGCTAATTTTAATCCAGTAAATTATCTGGAAGAAAACAGTATGCAGCCTAAAAACTGTTCAAAATTCACTCCAACATTGAGCACATTATGGACGTAATGATCCATTACAACCAAACTTCAAGAAGGTCTTGCAAGAAAACTGAGAATTAAACAAAGAAATATGGAGACTATCATCATTATTTATCAGATATATTTATTAATAGTTTAGAATGTTATATACATTGAGAAACTTTTGAATAATTAGATCTACTTTTATATGTTTTATTTTTGTGAAGTTAAGTTTTCTTAAATTCTTTCTGTGTTAAATCTGTTGCTCATCTTTATTTTTGGTGTATTTATATTTTAACTAGTTAAAGAATCTGAATTCTGTCTTTTGAATACAACAGACATATGCTTATTTCTAAATGTCACTTAGAAAATAATCCTTGTGAATATCACTTGGGATTGTATGATATACAGTATTAATACCACTTTGCACTTCAGAGTGTGTATGAATGGGGGTGTGTGTGTATATATACATTGATTCCAAGGCTTCAAAGCTGCTTATGTAATTACATCTTCATATCTATCCGTAAATATTTAGTACCTGTTCCTGTCTCTCTAGCTGTGTAATGTCTATGCATGTAAATCTATGTCACTTTAATTAATAAGAATAAAGTACCTAAGACTATGTACTACATGTACATTTTATATGTGCTTCAAAATGGAAAGAAGTAACAACAGGAATCAGAAATGCTGGTTCTTAGACCCCCATGCTTAGATTATTTCCCTGCATTGTTTGCATCTTTCTCTGTTGTTTCTAACAGCAGAGGAATAAATGGTCACCTCAAATGAGGTAATATAACCAAATACAGTCACCAGAAGGTAGAAACAGCAAAACAAAGAATCAGGGAACTTGTATGTATAAAGATTTCTATAATAGAATATAAAAGAATTATGTAATATGAGAGATATACAATCTTTATATAATTTATGTAATATGTGTAATATATAACTGTATCTGTAGAATCTTTGCAACCTTTATAATCAGCAAAGTCTGTCCTTGCTTCCTGTTTTTTTTTCTTTACAGATTTTGCACTAAAGAAGGTGCGTTATCAGCACACCTACTCTCAGCTACCTGTACTTCTCAGCCGCTCGACGGCTTGCTACCCAGGGGTAGCCCTGAGGTATCTCAGGGAGGTGTGCCTCCATCCCTGGACACCTGTTCAATTAAAAGTTTGCTGCTCATCAAGCTTCAGTTAAATATGTGTGAAACTTTCAAAGACACATAAACCTTTTAAAATCTTTGATTAAAAGTTAAACTGATGACTGGTAACTTGCAAACAGCATCACTAACCATATGTAAAAATACAGAGTTCCTGTATCACTGCTTAAAATAAACATTTGGAAAAGGTTTTTGAAATATCAATCTGCTTCTTTGCTGTACAAATAAGGAATGTGAAATGAAATGTAACTTCGTTTAAACACAAGAAAACAAATTTTGCCTTTAGTGTTACGCGGCTCAGCCCTGCATAAGCCTTGTAGGATTTCAGCAAGCCATGCAGGTTGTTGGAGCAAAAATGGGGTTCCAGAGCTGCATCTGCCATCATAACCTGCTCCGTAATGCCCCGAGCTTAGGATACGTCACTCGAGCACTCTGGCAGTGAAGTCTCTTAGGACATTTCCCCCAAGGCAGAAGGTGGGGCAGTGCTGGGGCACATGATGTTTGCCCTGTACTGATGCCAAGTGCCCATGGGGAGATCCATTGCTCCCAGTTCTGGCTGTACTCAGGGCCACGGCTCAGTAACTCTCCCCGGAACAGCTCTCTGCTATATTCCCATGGTTACATGCTGCCTCTTTCTCTACAAGAGGATTTTAAAGGGCAGAGACATCTGATGAAATTTCTGCTTGGCAGACCACTTGGTTTTGAGGCACATTACGTAAAGATGATTTTACTCCCTAGCTAAATCAGTCAAATAACAAATAGATAACATGAATCTAAAAATATATATATCAAAAAAAACAACACCGTGCTGTCCAGGAGGAGAGAGGGAATGTGCAGTTCAAGAGACACATTCTGCCTTTATTCTACTGCCAGTTGAGTCAATCCAAGGTCCTGCATGCTCATCTGAGTGGAGTTCTTGACCTTAAATAAATGTGAGAGGTAGTAGCCCTAATTTACCTGTGTTGAAGGAAAAAACCTTCTGAAAGCTTGCTCAGGTAGTTTTTGTATGTGCAAATGCTAGCACGTTGTCACCTGTGAATACACCATGTAATTAAACTCCTTCTGAAGTTGTACACTTTCTGATATGTCTTTTGTAAGTGAAATGAAAACCTTTGTTTTTACATGTTTTGACATTGTGAAATGGGAACAAGTGAAGCAGAGTCTTAAAATCCCCAGTGCAGCTCTAATGGAGCCTCTTCTGGTTGCTTTGTACTGTCTCAGGGGTGAAAAGAGAGTTCATTTAAAAATAAGCATTTCCCTTATGTCAAGATGAGAAACTATTGATTTGTATTTGTACTCTCCAAGAAAAATCACTGATCCCTTCAAATGGGAAAAGAACCTCTGTGTTGCAATCCTGTGAGCTGTGGAAAAGAGGCCGCATGCTCAAAGTCAAAGGGAAGCCAGAGGAAAATGGCATACAGGAGGTCAAAGCAGTTCACATGGCTCATCGGCAGCTGTTTGCACCATATGACAGATCTAAAGGCAACTTCGGAGCTGTCTGTACAATATGTGGAGCTTACCAGAGATATAGAAGCTGCTGCTATAATGTCATTTCCCATAAAAAAAAGTTGGTAAAGTTGGCACTGTGTTTTATGGACTGCGGTGCCAATGATAGCCTTAATTCATGATCTTAATCCTAACAAAAAGAGACAAGGAAGAAGTGGAACTGGATGTTCCCTTTTCAGGAAGTTCTCCGAGAGCACAACTCCTGGCATCACTTCTGTGCTGCTCAGCACTAAGTCTGTATCATAGCCTGTTTTGCTTTGTTTTTCTTATATGAGAAATACAAGAATTGAAAAGGAATTGCACATGTTATTGCCCTGACTTTCACTTGTCTGAAGGCCACTTGGGTTCAGCTGGCTGGAGTCACACAAGTAACAGGTCTGATTGCAACCTAAGGTTAGCTGGTAAGTGTGAGAGAAGGTAGGTGGAAAACCAAACAAAATTACATCCATTAGCCACTAAGTGAGGCTTGTAGGTGTCACAATATAACAAAACTATTAAAATCTTTTAACTTGACATGATTCTATACAATTGCTAGCTAGCTATTTCTCATAACTTTGTCACAGCAGGCAGCAGACTGATAGAGGGAATGAAATGAGATAGGAGAACTTTGAGGACTTTGAGAACTTTTCTTTTTCTAATTAATTCTGTGAATGTTGAAATACATGTTGTTTAAAACTGTTGGTTGTTAACAAACACAAGCAGAATATTCCAGTCTTGCCTAAAGGCCATTCTGCACCGATGTATAAAATTGCATTTCATTGCCTAAATTGAATCATTATTCCTGATACTGGAAACTTATTACCACAGCGTTTAGTCACCTGAATTAACATCATTGTTATAAGCAGAACCACCCACGTTCATCAGGTTTCCTGAGCATGGTGTGTTCTCAGTACCTAAGATCCTGACCTGCATGAACTCCCTTGTCTGACTCTGGAGGCTGATACTTTTATGCATGGTTTGTGAGGTAGATAGCTCATACAATTCTGCGATGAAATGCTCTGTATAAATAGTTAATTTATTTCAACGTGCATTGCCACTACATCTCAAGATGCATACCAGAGCCCATCTTGTGCTGTCCTGCTGGAAAGACAATCTGCCACAAGTCTGGACTTTAAGGGATCATTTTGAGAAGTGTTGGAATTGCTATATGCAGAAATAGATGTGTTGCAAACTTCAATCACTGTAGGAAACCTGCTAGAAAATGTGGCTGCTCAGTTAATGAATCTGGAGAGTCAGATGGGCATATTGAAAGATGATTGGAATGCACAGAAACTGAATTTCCACCTGAGGAGCTCAGTATGACATTTTCCAAGGTTCATGAAACATTATTTAAATGTCTTATTTTTAACTTTTGCCCCATCTCTTCACTTGAGATATCTTCTTCATCTAGAGGGACAGGGTGAAATCAAGGGAATATAGCACCGGTCCTTTCTTGGCAATGCTTTTTTGTAGGAATTTCCATCCCAGAAATAATTCATTGGAGTCATTATTATTCCTATTTAGGGAAGAAACAACTTCAAAATTGCAGTGGGCTCCTGTGTCTAGATTGACCAGGACTGTCCTTTCTATGGAGATTCTCTGACTTCATCTATGTGGATGGGTATAAGAGAAGATGGAGATGGGACTTGCCAGCTCCAATAACTAGGTCCAGCTGACACAGACAATTTTCCTCTTCACCTTGAAGTCCTCTGCTGGTGAAAATCCTCTTTAGCTGTAGATCCCTTGAAAACTGATCTTGAAAGGTTGGGCTTGTAGGATACACCTTTATGAGTTGCAATGGTGCTTGTTCTTGTACCACTCACATGAAGTTCCTCCAAAGTATGGATCAGCATTTTCAGAGACAGGAAAATAATGGCTAACTGTAATTTCTTGCATTGTTTAGTAAAAGATGCATAGCTGAAAGAGATTTCTGCCATATTAAATACATTTTAAAAGACAATTGGCTGAAAGAGACTTTATCAGAGCAAATTTTCAATACTTAAAAAAAGTATTTATTCAATATTCTTTATGACGAAAACCAGGAAACTGGTGCAAACAAGAGTCTTTGTCCATATAGATTCCTTTAAGGGTAATGAATACAAAGAGGATAGATTTTAGCTCAATAAGGTAGACACTCTTCTATGTGTGTGTCTAACAACTAAACAGTGAAAATAGATTCTGAACATGCCTATTTATAAATACATCTGTAATGTAAATTATTTAAACAACAGCCAAATAGATATGAAAAGCCTTTATTGTTTGAGGGAAAATAATGCAGAAACATCATATAACATGTAGGTGAATGTGATCTTAGAGCTCATTTGTATATTTTTGCTTATATCGGTGGAATGAAATTGAGCCTGGATCCCTCAAAACACAGATATTAAGAATATTATATCAGTTATACACAGAAGATTAAGTATGTTGTATGAGGGGAGAAAAAACTATTTACTGAAAAATGTAAAAGGAGGTAGGGCTTTATATGTATACATGGATTCTTTTTGACAGTATTTCAGTATCTCTGCTTGTATAGGGTTGCATTGGGAAATGCTGCACAGTAATTGCAATCAATATTCTTTCCCAGCTTCTGCTAGAAGAAGCTCTAGTATATTCATTTCCTTTTTTTCTGGATGTCCTAAGTTATACGGAAAAGAATTCATAATGGAAGCCATTTGAATGACTGGAGGACTCTTCTGATAAAGACAGAGAGTGCATATTCTGCTGCAGAGGTCTTTATACTGCAGAATTGATGGCTGATTACAAAGCAGTCTGAAGATCTAATTACAATTGGCAACCAGGAGATGAGGGAAGACTGCAGACAATTTTCCTCTATTTTTATACACAGTCCTTGTGGCATTCACATTGCTTTCAATAAGCGTGCTTCTGGCAAAAACTGTCAATGATGGTAATCGTCTGGATGACTGGCTTCGGAGAGGCTGCAAGCCTGACCTTTGCTATTGTAATCATCACCGTCATCAGCGTGGGGATGCACGCCACCCCAAAGCTAGAACAAGTGCTGTAACTAGGCAGTAATTGCAGATTGTTAATGATGATGCTATTGACGATGCATTTTTGTTTGTGTTAATTGAAAATACATTATGCTGGGCTTAACTCTACGGTGGTGAATGATTAGTGCTGAAAGAGGGAGGAAATGTGTGACTGAGGTAAGAAAGACAAACATTTTATGTGTGCCATTCTGCTACTTCTACCCCGCCTGGTACATAATCAAAATACATAACATCCTTCTGTTTGAAAAGGAGGGCATAAAATTCAAAGTTTGATTAAAAATTAGGTTAAAATCCTACAGCTAAACAGTGTGCTCCTAAGCCTATTGCACTAGCCAGTGAGGACTATTACAGTTGTGTAACAATAATTGCAGCTCACCAGTGAAAGCAGATCACGGATGCCGAATAGGGCCAAAATACCAGTTTAGATACTTGGGGAAGATGTGCTCTGCGAAGGTGGTGGAGTGTAACTGGAGAGAGAGCACAGACTGAGGATATATAGGATTCTCTAGAAATTCTAGGATCTGTATTTCTCTGCCAAAGTTGTGATAATCTCAGGCTGGGTACTTTGTTTTCATAATAAGCATGAAGAATTATATCCTATCTCATGTTTTCAAATTGTAGGAAAGTTTAAAATTTACATAATGGACTTTATCCTCTGGACAGATATGACTAAACATCATGTAAGACTAACACTTCTGTGAGTGTTTCTTTAGTCTTCTTGTTCTTTCTGGAAATTGGAAAATATAAAGAAAAATGGTTTGTACAGTTCAGCTCTTCATTGGAGGAGTCTCATCACTGCTGGAGCTGAATGCTGAGTAACATGGTTTAGAGAAACAAGAACTTCCCATGGAAACAAAAGTTTTGAGCCTTGAGTGAAGGAGAATCATTCTCCATGGTAAAAAGCCAAGTGGCTGAAAGACTCACCTGGCATGTGGGAGGTTTTTTTCCTCCGTCACAAGTGCAAAAAAGTTTGCTGAAGTTCATACCCAAATGTCAGGCCAAACTTGCTGCTTCTAGCTTTTGGTTTGTCTGCCTGATCTTGGTTGTATTAGCACTAAGGTAAACACATGCACATTTTTTGTTGCGCTATATCATGGGTGTAAATATCAAGCACACGCTGTGTCAAGTGTATAGACTTGTCTGTGACAAAGTATGTGGTAATTACTCTTGCATATTCCCTTAAAGAGATATCTCCTAAAAAAATTAAATCTAATGACATCAATGGGTTTCTACCAAAAGTTGCACTGAAGACCAATGGAACATAATCAGAGAAGAAATTTCTGCCATGAAGTGGCACCTATTAAAACTTCATTGTTCATGTTGTTAAGGGACCAGCCAGTATAGTCTCATTGAAGGGGACACCTGATTCAAACTGTGAAGTTTTGAGAAGTTTAGACTATACTTCAGAAACCTACTGCTACATTGTAGCTCTCACTAATGACGAGATGAAGCAGGCAGACTCATGCATGCAGCTGAAGGTGGGAGCCTGTGGAGAAATATGCCTCCAGTGTGCTTGTGATTTAATTTACCTCTGAGATTTTGTGATCTCTTACAAGTGAAAGTCTTTATCACCTAGCTATGTTTCAGCAGCCCTTATGAAACAGTCAATCTCGTTTCATTTCTGTGAGCCTAGTCCCACTGTGAGAGAAATGCAGTTACAAATGGTGATAGCTCTGCCGCAAGTCCAGGAAGCCCAGAGATGCCAATGGACGTGATAAATGGGACGCAAATGCTTTCCCTGGAGCCTCTCCCCAGAAATAGACCAAATTGTGTTGGTGAGGAATGCCACTGTCACCCGTGTTGTACCACTTTGGGTAAATAAAGGGGTCTCATTAATACAGTGTCTTTCACAAGCAGTAAATTCACATTAAAATAATTGGGCCAAATTAGTTTCTCCTTTAACTCTGCTGCCTTGTTCAGCTGGCACCAGATTCGAGCTTGCTCCAATTTCTTTAAAACTTGAACCTGCAAGATGAATTTCAATTATACCCAAATCAATTCTGGCAGCACCAGTGTATATTTTGGTCTCAATAGAGGTAGGAGGATGATTGTTCCTTCTCTGATATTTAAGGGCCTTGTGGGCCTATCAGGATAGCTACTAAAAATTACCTCCTGTGTTACGTGATCTTCTGAAGTGAAATTAAAGGTGTGCAGTCATATATATCAGTAGACAGTTTCTTTGCCAAACCTGTGCAGGTATTCCTGAGACTACATTGTTTGGGAGGTCATCTTTATGTGGAAGGTAAAAATAGGAATAGTGACAGCAGACAAAGGTAAAAGGCCATTACCTCTCACCTTGTACATATATTCATATTAATACCTTATTGACAAGTCACACACAGCCTGTTTTTCTAGGGAAACCGGTGAAACACTCTGAGCCTTCTTTCCCTCTTCCCCAGCTCAAACTCTGTCCTCAGGACCAGAGCTTACCTTCACCATCTAAACTGGCGTAGCGCTTTCCTCTTCTCCATGGAAATGGTTTTATTACAGCAACACCTAATAACTTACAGTGCTGAAACCTCTTCTTTTGCCAGTGGATCCCAGAGCCCTTTCCAAATGTAACACAGTGGTAAGTGGGAATCAGATAATACAATACTGTGAACACACTTAAAAGCCTTGGCTTGCATTTCCCACATAACAGAGTGCAAAATTTAGCAGTTGTTCACTGTTCTTACTACAGGAAATGTAAATGATTGCAGAACACCTCACCTACCTTTTGTAAGGATGGTTGGTAAATATTTACTTTTCATTGGGGCCACTACTTAAAATGGAATAAGTCCCCATAAAATATTCCACACATATCCTATGTTAATGAGGCCTTAAAACTTATGAGTACAGGAGAAAAGCAAGGTACTGCACTTAGTTAGACCATTGATTAAATTAAGCCATGAAATTACTGCCTATTATGAAAAATGCATGCTCATTTTACTGTTATCTCCTTTCCTCTCTTCCTCTGTGTTTGTGCGTTACATCTGTATGTTGTCTGGTCATAAACCTGGCTTGTAAACCCTCAGTGGAAGAAACGGTCTTTATTACGGCGTGTGTGCACAGCCGCAGACATAGTGGCAGTCCTTGTTCTTGACAGGCACGTCTTTGCACAAAGGTGATGTAGACTATCAATAATGCATCTCTTGGAAATGACCCTATGACACCATAAAACTCTCCTGCCCTTCTCATTCAAATGCTGAACTGCATTTGCTATCAGAAGATGCCCACTCATCTCCCCCCCAGCTCCTTCGAACCATCCAGTTGATCATACCAGATCATCCTGTTGTTTTGCTAGTCGCTGTCCCATCAGGGCTAATAAGTGATACTTCAGAAGATGGCAAATACCTCCCACCATGCAGCTAGGTGATTATGCGGTGCTGTACGTGGGAAATACTTCTTTTGTATGAGACGCCAATGTTATTCAGCAACACTGAAATAGTAATAAGGCTTTTTTGTTTGTTTTATAAAAAAGCATGTATGTATGAGCACATAACAGAGGTGTAAAATATACAGCCAGGTCCTTCCTGCAGAGTTGCCCAAGGGGAGTTGGAAACAGAAGTGTGTTCCTCACATTTTGGTTTTTTTGGTGAGGTTTATTCTTTGCAATGTTTTTGAATACTCAGCCAACACTTCAGCACTCCCTACCTTCCTCTGGGTGTTTGGGAAGGCAGGCTCTTCACAAACAGCTGTTCATTGTGGTGCCGCCAAGGCCCTTCGCTGCATTTCCAGTGCTGCTATTCAGTGTTACCAATAATTTATGTATGTATATCTTCACAAATGTCAAAAATAAACCCTTAAAAACCTGAACCTGCCCTCCAAAGGTTTAAATATTTCAAAATAGCATTTAAATGACTTTCTAAATTCCTTAGTATGTTATAAAAGTACATGTTTACTCAATAAGCATAAGCATTTGAAAAATACACAGTCATATGAGTTTTGCTGGGGATAAAGAAGATATTTGTTGGCAACAGAAAAAACACATTCCCCTTGAAGAATTTAAGCAAAATAGAATGTTTAAACCCAAATATCAGCAGTGGATCCCCAGCCAGACAACATACTACTCTGAGGGATGATCACAATTAAAAAAAATATGCTAAATTGTTTCCCAACATAATTTGTGAATAGATAGGAAGAGCCGATCATTCAGATGATTCAGCTCTGTCTTTAGATGATATAGATTCACGGTCTTATCTAACAACTGCTTTTGAATGTGGCTACTTGTTTTTCTTCTGTATGGTATTTTGTCACACATTAGAAAATGTGCAAGTGATGTAAGAAAGATGATGCAATGCTTTGGTTTCCCAGCGTGGCCAATTTCTGGGCTGAAGCCTTTGCTTTTTATCATAAAAAGGTCTTCTTTTGGCTTTAAAAATATTTCCTCCTCAATGTTTAGCAAATCTAGAGTAGTTTTCATATAAAAAGCCATATTCAAATACTTCATTAACAGCTGCGTTAATAGTGCAGCAGCCACCTTCGAGATGGGGACTGACAGCCACTTCTGATGTTACCCTGGCGTTGTGTTGTGATTTGAAGCGTACACAGCACCCTTTCTCACTTTTGGGTATTTGCCTTCCCAGAGCGGACGGGGAAGCCTTGAGTGGGGAGGGGAGAGAGGTGGTGGCCATTGGGCAACTTGGGGACAGCGCCCAGCCCGCTGGAGCTGGGGCACAGCGCGAGGGCTGTCCCTCATCAGCGGGAAGCCCAGGTCCCCTGGTTCCACCGAGCTGTGTGGCATCGTCTGGCATGCCAGGTTCACTGGCTGTGTAGGACCCATAAAATATCTGCCTGATTTTCTTCAATAAGCACGAGATAGAGGTTAATAATGTGGGGATGTTTGATTCCCTGCTGTTTTAAATAATTTCATGGGGAACCTAATGCAATAGGACACCAGTTAGAAAGGTTATTACCCTCATCAAACTACAGCACTTCTTTCCGATTATTTCCTCCCAATTTCTTGGCCTTACACCTCCCCTCCCTACATGTAGTGCAAACACATCCTCAAAAGGACACTCTGCAGTGGGGTAGAGACAGAAAACATCATCCCCAGCCAGTGTGCTGTCAGTGCTCCTGGGGGTGTCAGTGTCCTCTCCTTGCCCTGCTGGAGGGCTGGCAGCACCCAGACTTCTCTCACCCCTGTGCTCCAAAAGTCTTGGCTGGCAACCCTTCACCTTGCGATCAGTTTTAGGTTGTCTAAATATGGGAGGGTGGTCCACCACATCCCCCGGGCAAGCAACCTGCTTGCCTTATGCCTTTCCTCCATTTCTTTTCTTTTAATGCCACATAGGGTTTTTTTCCCCGACTATTTAGGTAATTTAGCACCCTTGTTTGTATTCTTTCTCTCTTTCTTTCTCTCTCTCTTTCTCTCTTTCCTTCCTTCCTTCCTTCCTTCCTTCCTTCCTTCCTTCCTTCCACTAAATTTCTTCCTAACTTGATTTCTCTTTGGCACAATGTTTTTATCCTTAGCCCTTTCCCTTCTCTCCCCTCCCTTTTCTCACCTTTCGGTTGCTCTAGCTCATCTTCCACCCTTTCTTCACTTTCTTTCTAAAAAAAGATGAGATTTTGTAGCCAGCTCAGCTTTTTAATACAGATCTTGGGAATGTTCTGTTGTGGTTAATAATGGGAAACTGAGTTTAAAATAGTGCTTACCTGGGGCTGCAGTGCCTTGACATCGTCATTTGGCCAAGGAGAAAATAGTTTTGTCCAGTAAAAATGCAGGCTGCACTTCACAGGTAATTAGTGAAGCAATTCTTCTACGTTTTGAGAGAGAGATATATGTGTGTGTGTGTATATGTATATGTATATGTATATGTATATGTATATGTATGTCACTCTTCAGATTGTAATAAATTCCCTTAAGTAATTTCTATGAGAAAAAGTCTGTTTTTAAATTTAATTTCAAGACCTTTCTTGAGACAAAAATGTGTTTTAAGAAACAAAATATGAACTAAAAATTCTGCTATTTTTCTGGGCTTTTTTTTCAGTTACAATAGAATTTAAAAATTTGTTCATTTTTCACTTTGTTTTCTCTTCTTCCTTTTTAGTGGCAAAAGGGTAATGGGGAAGAATATTAAAGCAGAAAAAGAATTAAAAATATCTTTAAAATTCAGTAAAAATATTTTGACAATTATTTTTTACAATGAAATGCATTAGTTTTGGAAGCAGCAGAGGAAAAATTATTTTGAAATCTTGAAACAAAAATTGCCTTTTTCACTATAGTAACCATGTGTTACAGTTCTAAGTTACCAGTAATACTCAGGACAATGCTGTGATTAAATGTAAATGAAAAAAATTATCTGAACTTGAGAAAGTTGATCCAAAGGTTGACATCACTATGTTTCATAGACTGATCACACTGAACACCTGGGGTAAGCCCCTGAGTACAGTACTTCATTTTATGAGATGTTTTTTGCATTGACTCAAACAAAAATTGAGGTGGAATTGAGATGTATTGGATTGCTTCAGTTTGGCAGAATCCTGCAAACTGGATTTGAAGAGATGTATATTTCTTGACAATAATATCCAGTCCCCCTTTGAGCATTGAGTAAACATTCAGTTCATAAAAACCTGTGGCTTAAATGCATATTTACATATTTTTGAAGACTTTAATAGATTACCTAAGTCAAACTCAAATGTGTTTTAATTTTCTTTTTTCAACAAGACATGCATGACAGATAAAATTTATAAATCTAATCTTTAAAAAAAAATTCAAATGCTTTTCAAAGACACTTGATTTTCACATCTATTTGTCCCTTTCTATTGTGCATTTATGAAGCTGAATACATTGCAGTTGAAGCACACAGGGTCTCCGTGATCTGAGTGTGAGCCTGAAATCTGGTTACAATTAAATGGCTTGAAGTTATTATGAGCTTCTAGCTGGAGGGGGGCAGGTAGGAGTGGGGCCAATATAAACAACCATTCCCAAGTGATATTAGCGGTAGGAAAGTGGGTGAAACTTCCCCAGAACTTTCTGCCGAAAGGCACTTATGTATAGAATGTCATGTGCATTAATCGGTAGCCCCCCCAGTAAAGTTTGAATTCACACATGCAGGAAAAATACTAAAAGACAGAGATTCAAGTTTTCGCTTGTTCTCAGGCACATTATTACCTGTGAACCATATTTTAAAATGCATTCTGAGATTTGAGCTAATAATGTGAATGACATTCAGTGAGATTGCCAAATGCTGGTAATTTACTTTCATTTTCACATTAATGTGGGCCCACCTGTGATGAATTGGAAACTAAATAAGCACATCAGTTTTAATTAGATATTTCAGCGGCTGGATCTAGTTAAACAGCAGCATTCATTCTTATCTATTAAACAGTCAAAGAGACTTCTGCATTCTTCACAGTAAGTTCTCTCTCCTTCCAACTCACCTTCTTTGCATTGCTTTCCTCTCTGTTTTACCAGAATATTTTAGAGGAGATGATCTAAGCCGGTGGCATCCTATGGAGTTAATAATACAGTTATCACAGAATTGGCTGATCTGGATGATTCTCCAAATTATAGAGGAATTAAGAAGGCACACAATATTGTTTTATTCTGCAATGAAAACGAAACAAAACCCCGAGCAATTGGAATAAGTTCACAGTTTAGGCTTCACAAAATGGAAATGGCTTTCTATTGACAGTCACGGACTTGTACCACTGCCCCTTTGGGATTCGATTTCAGTTAATGGGTGACAATTTGGCTACCAGCTGGAACAGTTTCCACTCCTGGAGGGGCAGGGAGCTGCAAGAGGAATGGAAATGTTCAGTGTTGTGTTGGAAGAAGTCAGGCCAGCAGCCTGGGAAAGGTTTTTTCTCCTGGGGTGGGTGCTGACAGCAAAACCTGCCTCGTGCCTCAGTTTTCCCACTGATGAGGCACCAATAAAGCTGAAAAGCAGTTTTATCCTGCTGAATACTCAGTGTTTCTGTTGAGGCTACCAACAAGCAGTTGTTGTTTTCTGTTTCAGTAGACAGTCATTTGCTGAAATAACAAAGCTTCATGTTTCAGTCTGAGAAATTTGTGTCTGATGCTCAAGTGAATGCAGAGAAGATTTTTTTCTGCCTCGATTCCACCTTTCCTCCCAGGTTTTTGCAGTCTGACCCACCTTTCCAAGGCAGTTTTCAATAGAAAACTGAGGTCTGAGCTGCTGGGGGATTGAACAAGCACATTTCAAAGCAGCCTTGCAAGAGAGAAAGGACACCAGGTTGAATCTTAATCTATTTTTTATTCTTCTGTAGCATCTTGATAGATTGAATGACAACTTTAAAAAAAAAAGTCTATGCAATTATATTTCTCTCTGTGAATAATATTAATTTAGGTAACTTTCTAGAGATATTAATTAATGATTAACAGACATAGCAGATGTAGGTGTAACCTAGCAGGAATGAATTTTGCACTGGAGCCTTCATTGTACCTCTAACTTCCTACTCGCTGTTCCTCTAAGTGGCAAGACACTTGGAACTGCTTTCAGGAGAGCAGCTGGTATTGGTAAAGCTGATGTTTCCACTTACAACTAGCTTTGTGTCTTTACTACCTCTGACTCTATTTTTCTGATTGGTATTTCTGAAGAAAGGGCAAACAAGTTCATAAATACGGAGGATACAGTGCTAGTGAAAAACAGCTTTATTTGGAGCCAGGAAAACATGTGTGAACACCTTGACAAACATTTGGCCAAGTCCTGGCTTGTTACATGGACATTTCAGCCTACCAGCTCAGAAATATTTTTTTTTTGGGTGCATTGTACGAGTACCTGAGTTGTTCAGAAACAGCACAGGAAATAGCAGGGAGAGCCCGAAGCTGAATTCACATCTAATTCCGATTTCAGGCAGTTTCATTTAAAAGTATGTATGCTCTTATGCAAAAATATTTAGCATTTCAGCTCAAGACTAATGATCCAGAGCTGACCCTGCTCTCTGAGCAAAACCCGTGATGTTAACTCAGCACATACCCCTGCTACATGCTCTAGAAGACGGCATGTAAGAGAGATTCCCAGGAGAAGATCCTCATGGGCTTTCCTTCCCCAAACCCTCTCTGAATGGGGGGAAACAGTCCTCCAAATAGTCATAACCTGCTGAAAATAAAATTGGGCTGACAGCTTCACAAACCCCAATGTATTGCTTTAAGCATATTCCAAAGCATTTAAACAGACAAACATATTTTGATGAAAATGTTTCATGTAGTAGCTTTAAAGAAACAGAAAAGATGTGCTGAATTAACAAGATAAGTAGTGTGGAAAATATATTTTAGCAAGTACCAAGTCATGCCTGGTTTTGGAGAGCCTCTCTGCTCCCACATCAAGCAGAGGTTCATAGGAAAGCCTGCCTGAAGCTGAATTTTGAAGGCTATGGGCAGCTGAAGAAGACTTAAGTTCTTCTCTCCAGGTGAGATTGTGTGTAGCAGTTTTGCTGGAGATCAGCATCAGATGGGAAACTATCTTATTTCTGGTTTTGGTTTTGTGATGTGCACGATACAATAACAGCTCCTGGTTTCTCATACATGTGTCTCTGTCGTCAGTCTTCTACATTTTCCAGGCATGCTGCTGCAGTTCAGAAGCAGCTCTTTCGTAATGAGCTTGCACTCCTCAAATGTTGCAACATAACTTCCAAATCTTGGCTATAATTCAGTCATTTTCCCTCAGCTGAACTAAGTTGAGGGTGGCGTCTAACCTGCCTCTCTGCTGTTTTTAAAGAAGGTAAATTTACTGTTTAGTATCCTCCTTTAAACAGATTTTCTGTAACACAAAGAAATTACTAAGTACTTATCAGTAGACCCCACATAATAAATAATTTTCTTTTCACCTTCCTATCTAAGTAAATACTCCAGTTTGTACTTTAGCAATGGTGTTTTACCTAAAAGGGAAAATGAGGTAGACTTAACTACTTTACCCTGCAGAAGAATAACTTGGGAAGTGTCTAATTTGCCCCTTCCCTCCACCATGTTTTAGAAATCTGTGCAGCCCTGCCCTGGATGCAAAGGTTAGGGAGAATTAATGCTACATTGATGTATTTTTTTCTGGCATGAGTAGTCCTTGACTTCAAGATAGCCCTTTTCATACTTAAAACATTTGATTTAAAAAAAACCACCTCTCTCAGATCCTAGTCTTGCAAAGCACTGTACATAGTGATGCATATCAATTTCTAGATTACCTGAATTATCCTGCAAGTCCGCTGTGAAATGACACTTTTCGTAAAACCTGTGACCCTCCTATAATTTGGGGTAATGCACAGAAACTGTGCAATGAGAAAGAAAGGATGCTGCAGGAGCAGCAGCCTAGCGAGGGTGTCTGAGCTTGCTGTGCATCCTAGTAGCTGGCTATTCAGAGGCCCTGACCCCAAGAGCTATCCAGCAGAAGTCAGTGAGATATCACAGCTCTCCCCCTTTTTCTGAAGTTGGGGGTGGGGGGATAATGCTTAGCTGCCCAAGAGAGGGAATACAATTAAAGCTAAATCTAGAAAGCACTTTGAATCTTGTGTAGAGCTACTTCATGGCAATGCTGGAGAATAAGGCACAAGCATGTGCAAGTGCTGTGTAAATACTAAGGCATCAAAGGGTATTCTATCATTTAGATAAAATGTTGTTCAGAAAGGCAGGCATTTCCAGGATAGAGCTCGTTCAAAACACGGGAGAGAGAAAAATGGGTTAAATTTTCTAGGCAGATATTGACTCATCATATCATAACAAAACCTGCTAGAGCTGGTTAATGATGTGTCTGATACTTCAGCAAGTGACATAATGTTGAAATTTGGAATCAAAGCTGTCAGGAAATTGCTCCTTGCTCAAACACAAGATATTCATGATGAAAACCTGTTGTAATCTCCCTTTCCTGAGCTGTTATGCTAAAGGGGCAAGGGGGAGTATTGCCTGGTGACATTTCTTTCTGATCCTTCTTGAAGTGCTGCAGCTTTTCAGGGAAGTTTCTAGGCACGGTTTCCCCTGATGACTGCTAATATGATACGGCAGTCCTTCAAAGGAGCAGAATGCATAGGGCTGCAGCTTTGGGGCTTATTTATGCAATCAGCAAATATGATGTTTTTTTTTCCCCCCAGCTAAATAGCTCAACATACAAATAGTAAACTTAAGGGCACAGTCCTTTCCACACTGCACTCCCAGTTTTTCCCTCTTTTTAGGCTAGCAGCCATACTCCCAGAAGCCGTGATTCCCCAGCTTGCTGCTTGGAGGTAGAGTGGGGTAATGCCAGGAAAGAACCTGTTCTGGGTTGTCTCTTCCAGAAGGTAAAATTGCAAATGCTCTATCATGTATCAGTGTTTGCTGGTCAGCTCTAGCAACGAACTGGTGCAATAGGAGTGCTATGGAAGGGAATTCATACCTATACCACGGTGCAAATAATTAAGGAAGTGTGCTAAAATCTTTAAAGCTGTTTGCATGATTGAGTTGCTAAATTTTCCACCTGTGATGTGAAGAGAGGTAGGTGGAAGTTTTAGCTTTGAGACTGGCTCCTTTATAACTATGCTAATTAAGCATGGGTCTGACCACATTTGGGCTTTGCGAAGATTTAGGCAGAGCTCAGGTGGGATGACTGCTTAAGCCTGGATCACAAGAAGGTACTTGGTGGCATGCATTTGTTGGTCATGTGTATGGGATTAGATGTAAGTGCCCAAGGATTATCAGGCTCTGTGTGGAGGTGCCTAATGAATTTAAACATCTAGAAATTTGGGCAAATTGCTCCACCTTGATCCCCCCAACACACACTGAAGGCCTATGATGAAAATATCAATGTAGATTAAAGCAACATTCAGGTTTACAAAACAATCTTAAAATCAATCAGGGTAAATCACTGCAGTGGTTTCTCTGAACTGGGAGGCAGGCATCCACAGATCCCTGAGCCAGACAAAAAGGCATCAGAGCCCCAAAACTAGGGAGCTGAGAGACACGATGAAGATGGCCAGAGTCTTTGCATTTCCATTCTCTGTTGCGGTGCTTCCTCCAGTCGTATGCACTCTCATAAGCAGTCACCATGCAGTCCCACAACATTGCCTGCTCAGTGTGGGGCTGGATCTTACTTTGCCACAAGCACCACCAGTTCAGATGAAGCACTGCCTGCCCCAGGCAGTCTCACTGGTATCAGCAGCATCAGGGCTGTGTTTAAAATGTCACATTCTCTTAATCCAGCTCTACATGCTTCTAACCCATACATTTATTGTAAAAATTAATGCTTTTTTGGAAGGAGAAAGCAATATTATGTCTGCAAAATTTATTTATAGTAGTTGCCAAATGGTACTTTGGGGATTCTCCTTTTTTTTTAAATCAGCTAACGAGGGAGCAAATCCTCTATCAAAACTGTGAAAGAGCTTCATGGTTCTTCTAAAAACATTTTTGTGGCACTACAACTCTTGCTTTACCACCTTCTTCCTAAGCCAGCCCCGTTTCTTTTTTTTTTTAATTAAGACTTACATTGCAGGGAAGCACCAGTAGCAGGGGAAGATTTCTGACTATATATTTTTGAGACAGGATCTGCTTTCAGCCCAGCATTCGATGATCCACTCCTGGACCTTCCCATTCTGCAATGTTCCCTACTCGTGGCCCGCAGTGGCTCACTCCTGGGGCTGCCGCCTCTTGTGAACGGCTCTCTGTGCCGGCATTTGGCTGTGCTGCCTAAGCCATTGACTGTGGGCTGCTGCTAGTATGGGCTTTTGTCCCCTTTTTCCTCAAAAGATAAGTTATCTGCCAGATCAGCTTGCTGAACTGACTTGCCCCGCTGCCACAGGATGTCTAGATCTGATGCAAGACTGGGAGAAGGGAAAAGAAAATGGGGCCAGGATAAGTGTATAAACAGGGCTGCCTCTTTCAGAGGCAACCTGCCTCTACTCCGATGAAAGGACAATGCCAAGCTGTCCCCTGTGGCACCTGATTTCCTCTGCTTGCAGTCTAGGGATTCAGGCGGAAGGCTCTTGGTCCTCCTGCAGGACAGATGGCTCGACTGTGCAGCAGCTGCTGAGCCACCCCTGGCATCTTGGGGAAGCCTGGCGCCAGGGCTGGTTTTCCTCGATACACCCTGCTGCCATTTGCAGCAGTCCAGCAGCTGCTCCAGGATCAGCCCAGCCTTCTGGTTAGCAGTGATGGGGCAGGCAGCTGTGGCTGGTAAACCCTACAGCTGCCCCAGAGTCCCAGCTGCTGGTGGGTGGGTGAGCCGCAGTACCTGGTCTCCGGGGTGCACCCCTACGGCTCCGGAGAATGGGGTCCCCTCGCAGTGTTGCTTGCAGCTCCAAGGCTGCTGTGGGTGTACAGATGCAATGAGAGATTTTTCTGGTAGGAAAGATGCTGGTCTACCAGTGTGCTCCTCAACCCAGGCTTGCGGATTCCAGGAGTAGCGTGTTGGTGAGGGATTGTATCCACAGGAAAAGATCGCGGGGCTATTTAATTCAATGAATGCCTCACTGAGATCCTTAGAACAGCTTCAGATCTATAAAGCTACTTCAGTGAGTTCATATCCTGAATAAATATTGTGCAGTTAGCTTCTCCCTCGTGTACTAAAGTATGACAGCGTGATGCCGTGTTGACAGGGAATGAAGCACAGGAGGGTTAAGCAGATTTTAAACAAGACCAGAAAGAGCACCCCGGTTTTGCTCAAGTTGGTTATCTGGGTATTTTCAGATTCTTGTGTCTGTGGTTGAAAAGCCTCCTGTGAAGGAGATGTATGTTATTTTCTGGCCATCTTAAATGTCAAAACGAATTTTAGTTTTAAATGTTTCATATCAAAAATAAATGCCTGTTCTCTCAGCAGAAGTATATCATATTTTAGTGCCCGTTGCTCTCAGGTTTTCAATTAGAACTTTGAATCACATTCCTGATTAGTAACAAGCAATCAATCATAATTAATTAGTTAAAATGTTCAACCGTTAAAATCATTACCATTAATTAAAATAATTATCTCTATTTTGGCTGCACTTCATTGCCATTTCAGGGAAATGTGTTGCTTAACTCTACCTTTTGCACTCAGTATGGGATTGTGGTGACTAAAATGTGTATGAGGGCGGGGGCATGACTTTCAAAAAGCTGGCTTTTGTAGTACGGTTTTAGTTAGCTTTAAATAGACCTAAGTGTATCAATTACTTAGATTTTTAGAAAGTTATTTCTCCTTAGCTTAAGAATATATCGAATAGCTGAAGACATACTGTGTCCAGAGAGTTCTTTTCTGAGGAATTTATTCTTTTTATATATATGCTTCATAAGTGTCTCCATAAATAAAATACAGCATTGATATTTTTGTGGTATTATGCTGGATATCCTTATTCATGGATAGAGACCACTTTTGTCAAGCTATATGCTGGTGAAAGTAAACTTTGATCAAACACTGTGGAAAAGGAAACATTCTGCTTCTACTGAACAAATATTTTTGATTCAGGAAGGAAAGTATAAGAAAAGGACTTAACCTTCACAAGAGGGGCATAGACCCACGGGGCATGAAATCCCAAATGGTCATTACTGCAGCTGTGCCTTGATAGAGTCAAATATCTCAAGCCCTGTTGTGTTTCCCAGAAAGCCAGTAGCTCTTGTGTTTGGTATTGGCCAAGAGTTATTATCTTGGGATAATAAGGAGGGGTAGGAATTTAATCCATGTGTGTGATTGTGTCAGATATGCATCTTAATGTGCAGGTTGATATAAAATTCAAGGATAATTAGAGTGACCACTAATTGCTTTGTCACTACAGAAGTTCCCTAGTTTCATGAAAGACATTTGTATCCCCAAAGGAGTGAACTGATGCTGCCCCTCAAACAGAAAGAAAAAGATGTATTAAAAAGAAAGTCTGAATCTGCCCAGGTCCCTTGGAGGACTTAAAAAGGACTTAAAAGGCTAACAATAAAAGGAACACATACTACTAAGAAAGTTTTTTTCTGAAATATGCAACCTGAGAAATAAGATATGCAGGAAGATAAAATCCTTCAAAAAACAGGTCTTTCAGAGTTTGTGAAGGGAAAGGCAAACCTTTCCAGTTAAAGTGTAGGCAGATTAAATATAAGGTATTTTTGCCCCCCATTTCTTTACCTGTCTCTTAAGTGATTATTTGAAAAAGAGCTGTCCATTTTGAATGTTATGAAAAATGGTTGAATAAAGAGTTATTTCACTGTAGCTGGATACGAGCAATACATTTGTCACTCGGGGTATGGTGGATCTCTAAACTACAGCGTCTCTAAACTACAGCACTCCAGTACCCCTGCACACCCCCTGCTCCCCAGCAGTCACTGCAGTGTTATGGGTAATGACGGGAGACCTGGAGGAGCACCACAAGGTGGATGGGGAGCTTAGAGGTCAGCAGAGGAGGAAGCGTCTTTTTTAAAACTACTTCTCGTGGTTGTAAACTGGTTGCAAGGCTTTCTGCTATTGCACAGCGTGCTTATATTCTGAGCAGCCCAGGGGGGTTTCTTCTGCCTTAGGTGCCATTGAATTCTTTGAGC
This sequence comes from Theristicus caerulescens, assembly GCA_020745775.1. Lineage (NCBI taxonomy): Eukaryota > Metazoa > Chordata > Aves > Pelecaniformes > Threskiornithidae > Theristicus > Theristicus caerulescens. Next base: position 129,477,873 of record CM036558.1, on the reverse strand, counting down.
ATAAGGTTAGTTCTGGAGGCCATCTAGTCCAACCACCCTGCACAAGCATTGTCAGACAGAGCAGGTTGTCCAGGACTGTGTCCAGTTGTGTTTTGAATATCTCCAAGGACGGAGACTCCAGAGCCTCTCTGGGCAACCTGTGCCAGTGTTTGACCACCCTTACAGTAAAAAAGTTTTCTCTTGTGTTTAAACAGAATTTATTGCATTTCAGCTTGTGTTCATTGCCTCTTGTCCTGTCACTGGATATCTCTGAGAAGTGTCTGGCTACGTCTTCTTTATCCCCTCCCATCAGGTTATTATTCCTCCTGTTATTCCTCCTCTTATTTTTCCATGGTTAAGTTGGTGAAGATTTCCAGTACTTATAAAAATGGTCAGCACACATTTGGGTCACTTTGGTCTGAAATACGGCCTTAATTTCCTGGAACTGTGATTCAGATAGCTGTTCATTGTGAGACCTCTCTCTGCCCACCTGGGATCTTCTGCTGTGTAGCTGTTTCTTTAATCCATGTAATATCACCTTACAGGTTTGACACTCTGCTATGAAGATGACAGGCACAAATGTGCCCTTTGAAAAAAATCTTTTTTATGTGGAAGGTGGACAATGTCTACCTAAGACACATGAATTGGAATAAGGACATTTGAGTTCTGCTCTCTGTCACAAATTTTTTGTATGACCTGAGATGTCTCATTAGCAACTGACCAAAAGCCTACTGGGAGTCTTTTCATTTGCCTTAATGGGCTTTGAATTAGGTGCTTAACTTTCGCAGACTCACTGACCAATTTATATAAAGGAGATGGTGTTACTTGCCTATCTCGTTGGGCTGTCACAGTGTGAAATACACTACTACAAAGGATTTTGGGATCACTGAGTAGTAGAGAGTGCTATTCAAGTGCAAAGCATTACATAAACCTTTAGAAGCAGTAATAAAAGTGCTAGTGTTTCCTTGAAAAACTATGGTTTCTTTTCACCCTTATATTTCTAGAAAGACTTGTCATTTCATGTTTCCCCAAGGAATACAGCATCCTCTGAAGTGTGCAGGGTCTAGTCTAGCATCATATCTCAATGGCCTATTCCATAGGACAGCATGAAGGAAGAGACTGCTTTCACTGTGCTGAATTTAAAATTCTGTGAATTTAAACTTCTAGACACTAGGGTAGCAGGGGTCTCTCATAATGTGTTATGGGAACGTGACATGGTGTTACAAAGGGAATAGGGAAAAGTTTCATACTTCTGTGTTATTTTATAGAAGTGATCTAATAAACATGAGCTTCTGAATATTTATAGAGTTAAGTGGATACATAACTTTCCCTTTTGGATAATACGGGGGAAAAAAATTGAATGGTTCGGTTTGTACCTGCTAGATATGATATGGAAAAAATAAACATTAACACATCATTGTAAAGAAAACTGTAAATGCAATGGATTTCACCCCCATGCTTTTGTCTTTTCTTTGTGTGTTTGTAATAGGATAACTTGGTTAAAAAAGTCATAATCATCTTTTGTGTATTTGCTTCTGCTTTTGTCTGGGGCTAGATGTTATAAAATAAAACAGGATAGTTTCATGTATATCAAATCTGACTAAACCCAAGAGTACCACCTTTAGGCACAAGTCTGATATCATTTTTAATTGCCAACCAAATGTTGCTCAATATTCTGGTATTTAATCTTATTAAAAAAATGAAGTAAATCTGAAGCAAAGCTCTAAACTCTGTCAAGGTCAGCCATTACCACGTGCTCGCCATTTGGTCCGACTTCCCGGAACAGTGGTTCCAGGCTTCAGACTGGAGAAGAGGGATCAAAAAGGTTGTGGCATCTATTCGTTGTGAAGCAGACATCAATACCAGTTTCCAGTCCAGAGCAGGATTTAAGCTTCCATGAGAGTCCAGAACACCTGGGCTTTTTGCTAAACTTGATCTTTCCTGTTCTGTTTTAATTCTGTGAGAATTTGATAATTTGAACAAAAGTAGCAAAACTAAAAACCTCCTCATTACACACAGCTTCTGTACAAAGGAGGAAAAAAAGATTAATTCTGCTGTAACTTCTAATGAAATAACTCTCTCCATATCTTTGTGATTCTTAATATCTTTCTGAAGTTCATTGCTACCTTCTCCTGCTGGCCTGTGTGCTTCAGCATCTTAAATACTAGCATTATAAATTATATCATTGCCAAAAAAGCATTATGCGTTTATAATCCTGCTTGAAGGACCTGATATGTCGGCAGTAATGAAGAAAGCTACTTGAAGAACGCAAGAACTTGCTAATCAGATTGTTAATTGAGTACACGAGCTTCACATAATACAAAGGCAAACTGTGAAGGTGACAATGATAGCCAGACTTCATCTGTTGAGTTGGAATTAACGATGAACAAAATCAAGATCCCTTTGTGGTTGATTCTTGTCCAGCTGCAGCCAACTATAAAAGACTCATCAAAGAAATCAACTCATTAGTTGGTAATTCTGTACAACTTCAAAAAGAAATTCTTAACCCCTCATCAGTCTTTCTCTGACAACCTCTTAAAAGCTGTGTTAAAACAAAACAAAAAAACATTATTTGCTTCATCAACTCAAAGAAATGGCCTGCAGGAACATAGTATAAACTGAAGCTTTTAAAAACAAATCTATCCATAGGTAGAACAGTCAAAGTGCAAATATATTGTGACATGCAAAATCTCCCCCAGTCACCCATGTCACACAGTGTCAATAGCCTGTCTGCTTCACAGAAGAACTACCCCCAGATTTAAATAATTTTAATATTGTAACAAAAACTGACAAAACCCAGTGAATTCAGAAATAAGGCTGCCACTGTGTCCTTATTGTACTGTCATTTCGTCTGTAACTCTCCCCAGTGGGGGAAGTTGCCAAACCAAGGGTGAATTAAGGATTATATCTGTATAAAGTTGGAAAATAATGTGTTTTCAGGGCAAGACTTCATGGGATATGAACAGTCCATTCTGTCATCTCATTGCCACTGTAACTTTTCATTTCTCTCAGTGAGATATGCTTGGTGCTATGATAAAAGATTGAAGGCCTGGACATTTAGTTTATATTTTTAAGGTTTGATTTTATAAGATGGTATGCAAACCTCAAAATGTATTTTATTAAACTAGCAAAAATGCCTGTTAAAGCTCTTACAACTTCTATCTTGGCTTTTAAACAATCTAAATAAATTACTAGGTATCTGAGTGGAAGATTAGCTTTCTAGGAAGCCTTATTTTGGATAGTCTTATATGAATGATGTGTGATTATATAGATGTATTAACTGAGGCTTGTTAATGGAATGTCTATTATTTCTGTTTTAAGACTCTGTATGTTAAGTTTTGTGTGCTGCATTAGGGCACATCACATCTTAGAAGAAAGCAGTAGTTGCAGAAAATTAAATAATGATGGGGAAATATCCCAAAGATGTTATTTTGATCAGCAGTGAACTATGTATTGAATAGTAGACAGCAATTCTAAAATACTTTTTTTTCACTTTATTTATCTCCTTTTCCACTGTTATAATTTGTCTTCCAAATAGGTATTCTGCAGTAGGCACTATGCACATGTGGGTTTGTTTTGTTTTTTTAATTCAGGTAGGAAGTTGAATGTCTAGAGGTTTTGTTTGCTGGTTTTTGAGACACAGACTGATGTAACTGAACATAACTACTCTTATAAAGTGTCTCACCTGTATTCTTCTGGGGTGACTCCAATACTGTTTAGAAGAGACCTGACAAAAGATGAAAGCAAGAAATTCAGTATACTGCTAGCAGCTTTGGGTCAGCATTCAGAGGCCAACTCACATTTGACTTCTGACTGTCAAAATCTTTAGTTTCCTCAGTGACCAATGCAGGTGACTCCTTCTAATATTGTTCTCTATGGAAAGTGGGAAGACGTGAAATTTTGCTGCGCTTTTGTTGAATCCAAGATAGGAGGAGACCTTTCTTTCCTCCCTGTTTGCTAGCTGCTAAGACGTGGCTAGGTCTCTGCATGGTGGGGTGTGTGTGACTCCTGTTGCAGAGCCAGCACTGCCAGTAACCTCTGCTTAGAAAGAGGGTGCTCAGAAACAGAGCAATTGTTCAAGAAAAAAAAACCGAACAGTTTTGTGTGACACTTTTAATCCTCCTTTTATCCTGCTTTTTAATCCTGCTTTTCAATCCTGCTTTTCATGAACCTTGTACAGGCCATCACTGCTTCTAAAATGCGGTTTCACTGCTCATGGATTCGTATTTGATGAAGGAAGACTCTTTTGTTTTCCAGTCCATGGCAGAAATCTGACTCTGAGTTTAAAAATTCAGAAACATTCTTGGCTAAAATCTCTACCTTCAGCAGCTGGAAAGGTCTTTGCAAGAGAATGACATTAATGCTTATTCTGCCGCTAATTATGGCTTATGTGAATGTGTCTGCTGAACAGAGTGGAAAAGTGGACTTCTCCTTGTTGGCACGCCTGAAACTTTTGAAATAAAATGTTTTTGGTTTATCTTTGTGGACCAGCCTTGACACTAAACTCCAAGAAGCTCTTGAGTTTCATGAAGATTTTCAGAGCTGCCTGACCATTTCCCAGTGCTCTCACATCGGAGAGCTCGTGGGGAGCCGAATGTGATACTTTCATCTGCAGGACCCGTTCTGCTCTCTGGCTAGCTCTGGTTCCTCGGCAAACACAAAGGAGAAGCGGCAATATTGAGAGACAAATGGAAAGTAATTGAAATGGGAAGAAAATAGGTGGGTGGGCACATGTCAGTGCGAGGGGAACATTTTGTACCACAATGTGTTGCTTCCTGCTGGATTCACAATCCGTGAGTGAGTCTCCTATAATTAACACATTGCCATTATCAATAAATGCTACGAAGCAGGACCAGGGAGAATTGGCAAAGCCGCTGCTGCTCACGCAAAGGCCTCCCCAATCAAAACCGACTCCCACCATGCTAAGGAGCCGGCAGGAGCTGAGGAGAAAGACGCCAGGAGTTGGTATTCCGGGTGTGAGCCATTCCCTCCTGCAGCCCCGCCGTTTCGGCTGGCTCCTATTCAAGCCACGTTGGCATGTGCTGTCTCTTAGCAACTGCCAGCCGGATGCTCCCGGCCGGCCAGCCACCAGCAACATGCCGATCGGCCACCCGGCTTCGGTGATAGTGGCGGCGGTGGTGGAGCCCTGCCTGGCCGCCCCAATCCTTGGAAATGACCCATTGGAAATGACCTCTGCTTTCCAAGGAAATAGGTTTTGTTAGATCAGACTAGCGAGTTTGAACTGTTCATGGCAGCAGACAGACTCTGGCCATGGCCAGAAAGGTGTAGCTCTGAAGATGACACGACGTCTTTCATAACTCAGCTGACTGCTCCTGCCCGATGAAGAGCCTCACCTGAGTTTTACAGTAGCTTAGTACGTGAGCTAACATGTTTGCACATGTTGAACAAACACACTTATAAAGGTTACATATGTTATTAAAAAAATATTTACAAAAGTATTTTGCTTTTAATTTTGGTTAATTGTTTGATCTTTTTTGTTTGGTTTTGGTTTTCAGGATTTTTTTGGTCCCTCCTATACTGGCAGAATTTTCTCCCTGTACAGTTACCGGTGCTTTATGAGTTTTATTCTTTTTTTGGTCTCTTACTGTCTCCCAAACCCCTTAATTTTTAAAATGTTAGGTTCAGCTTCACAGCTCCCCATGAGAACCACTGGGCTACATCTCAGAGCAGTGGTCTCAAAAGGTAGGGCTAGGTCCTTGCCTTTTTCTGGGCTTCATCTTCACTGTGCTGCTCAATATCAGCAATCAAAAATGAATACCGTCATGCTTATGTAAACATATTCCTCTAGTTTAACTTTCCAACCTTGAGTAGTTTTTTATAATTGCAGTGATGGAGCAATTTAGATATATTCCATTTTCCTATGCAATGTCTTAGAGATTATTCGAGTGCTTTTGCACACAGCATACTAAATGCCATTTCAGTAGTGAAACCAATGATAAAAAACAACATTTTTTTTTCTAGAAAGTGCAGGTCCTTGGGGAAATAAATGTCTTTGCACTATGCTGTGACTCAATGCTAAAAAAATCTAGAAAGTCTATAGTCCCTAGAGAGTGCCTCTAAGCATCTGTTTTGCTCTACAATGTCTCTATTATTTCAAGTTCCTGAACAGGGAAAAATTATGACTGAGATCATTGCAATGATCTAGAATTGACTCTTTGGGATGTAGTTTCCCCTAAGTCATGCTTATTACCATACCTTCTTCCTGAAAGACCAAATAAGAATATTTTCTGGCATCAGTCAACGAAATCTCATTTCTGCTCCCGTTGGACCTCTTTACATTTTGATGTGGAAGCTGAAAAGGCTCCCAAAAGCTCTTAGGCTTTTTTCTGCCCATTGGTGGAAGCTAAATCACTTAACTCACTGTTAACAATTTTGAGAATAGATTAGTGATTTTCTTATCTCATTTCCTTGTCAAAGGTGGTGAATGTTTAATAGCACTTGCTATGGCAAACAGAGTCGAGATAGGTGCAAGCTGGACACATGAGACAGGGCTGAAGAATTCTATTTTTACCAGGGAGGGGAAAAAAGAACCCAGTAATTCATAAAGCCCTCAGTGAGTCACCAAGGTTTTCCTTTATGGGCAGGATAAAGTGAACAGCTGTTCTACTACATTCCATTTGCTTGAGTCAACAGGCCCATTCTAATAGTTTGTTGATTATCTTACATTTTGTCAATATTGTGGTATGATTTCAGTGTTTGTTTTATTATTACTCAGATTGACAATGTTTTATTTTGTGAGCTATGATGAGATAGCACTTAGGGTATGATGATAAGAATGATTTATTGTGAATTGCCATTTTTAGCAGATTGTTTTGTAGTAGCTACCGCCCTGCTCTAGCTATTTAATGATTTTTGCTTTATGCTTCTCTCTTGTGGCCCCCAATCAAAACAATGTTTTTCTTGGCAGTCAGTGATTTAAGCCATTGTCCCTATCACACATGGTTGGCTCTTCTTCTTGAGGGGCAAACATATTGTCTCTCTCCTCTTGAGAGAGCTCCTTCCCATGCCCTAGGAACTATACCTGAAGTATCCTGACATGGAATTGATGCCGCGGCTCTCTGGGCTGCCACTGCTGCTCTCCTTTATGCCCAGGTCTGGAAGATGCTGGAGAAGAACTGAGTGGTGACATCCAAGCATGGGGGTCACCATCACACCCAGGCTCTGTGCTGGAGGCTCAGGGGAAAGTGGTGGCCATCCTTGCCGTCTCCAATGGGCACAGTATAGCACTAATTCTGTAGTTCTTGGCCAGTTAGGATATCTTCTGCAATGTATGTCGGTAATAGGTCCATTTACCTGTTATGGGGATATGAAGTGCTTAATGAGCTCTAGAAGATCAGCTATTAAGTACCTGGCAGAAATATAACAGGTTGCATTGTATGAACATGCAAGGAGGCATGTGATGCGGAGATAACCTCCCAATAACTGAATTTGTGTTTTTATTGCTACCAATGGAAATCCAAACCATAGTATGCAAGTCAGATTTACAGGGACCCCAAACAAATAATTAATAAGATTCTGGATCTGAACCTTACTATATTATATATTCAGCCCTAACTTGCTTCATTCTAACTTCTCCCTATAGACATACTCTATTGGAAACATATGAAAAAGTTCCAAACATAAATGGCATGTCCTTAATAAATAAATGATTATGCTGGGAGCAACAAGAATATTTTTCTGTTTTCTTTCAGCTAGTGTTTTGTAAGTGTTAGCAATTTTCACAACAGTTCAGAATTCCCATACCCATCTGTGGTGATTTCCCTCAGACACCCATAAACCCACTTTCTGAAATTTCTTATGTATTTTTAACTGTGCTAGTAGAAATATTCAATTCATTTGATGTGCATAAAGCATACTACGTTGTCAAACCATTTTTAAACTTCAGCAGTGAGTGCAGTAGCATTAATAATAGTCATGTATCTTGCTCTGCCATTTCAAACTGCCCACTTTATTTATCTAAGATGTTCCAGTATCCTCTATCACTCTAATCATTAGCAAATTTATGTTACTCTTTTACCTTTTCATGCTTGCCAGGGCAAAATATGTAATAATAGTCTGTAATTAAATCTTCCTCAACTTACTTTATCACTGTACATCTTCTCTATACATTTTCTTCTCTCCACCGTCCATCAGATGATGGAACTGACAGAAAGGAAAGATACTGCTTGAGCTGCACAAATGCCTATATGCAAATTAATCTGAAATTAATCTGGAAAAAACTCCACACACATTAAATTAACATTTAATGAAGCTCTCAAGTTTTAGGATGTTAAACCTAGTTTGGCTGAGATTTGAATAGAGCTATTGATGTTCAGGTTCTGAAGTGATAGTAAGTTTGATTAGGAAATGAAAAGTTTTTTAGCTTAAAGTAGCATAACAAAAAATTTGTGTTATGGTGAATTATTAGTAATATAGCAATTACAGTGGCATCAAACTTTTCACCTTAGCTATGGTAAAAGGTGTTCAAAACAGGATCAATTTCCTCCACTTTTTTTCTTTGAGCCAAAGGGAAAGCAAGTTTTTCCATTTCGCTCTTGATCTCGCATTCATCCTTAGCAGTGATCTGAAGTGTTGTTAAGCTAGTGTAGCTTTCTAAAGGAATTAACTATGTGACTGATAAAAAGGAAAGTTTCTAAAATTTTGCAGGAATGTGTGATTAGAGTCCAGGTACACCTTCTGACTTCTGCTCAAAATGAAAGTGAATGTCTTTTATCAGATATTATCCAGAGGGTTACAGGGAATATGACAAGGAAAAGTAGGGAGTTTTCCCTTAATTTCTAATACTTACACTTTAAAAGAATGTCCTAAATGAGTGAGATTTTTTGCCCCTAAGTTTTTGGGTTTTTTTGTGATGGGAAGCGGATCCAGCTGAATGAGAGTTTCCTTACTAGTTAATATTGTATATAGAAATTTCAGTTAGACTTCCATCTATAGACAAACTTGCAGTATGCTGTGAACATACGACTGACTCCCTTTGTGGGCTGTTCCAGTCTCAGAAAACTCCTTTGGAACTTCATAAAAAGATACAACTAAAAAGTAGTCTGAAATAAAGTCCTATTCATTTCCTTATCAAGTACAAAAAAAATACAAACAGCAGAAATTGGGAATTTAAAAAAAAAATCTGTGATGGTGATTTCAGGGATTTGCACAAAAGCAAATTAATTAAGAAGGTAACCTTATATTATAAATAAATCTTATGTCTCATTTTGCTTTCAGTTGTCACAGCCTTTCCCTATTTCTCTCTTCCTCTGTTGAGACCCTCTGGCTTTCTAATTTTACATATGAGTTTGGATGCTAGTCTGAAAATGTCTTCCTCTTTTTAGGCTTTCAGGAACCGTGCATCAAACCACGAGCTACTACTACTACTACTACTATTACTACTACTACTACTACTACTACTACTACTATTATTATTATCTTTTTTTATCCAGTGGAGTCAGTGAGGCTAAGACTGCGGGCTGGACTTCTGTACAGTGTTTCCTGTTTTGCAAATCTGGACCGGGTCTACTAAATCCTTCCAAAAAGCCAAGCTCTTCCAAGAGGTAAGAGAGGCCCTCTGACCTGTCCTGGCTTTTGGCTAACCATGTGTCCTGGTTTCAGCTGGGATAGAGTTAATTTTCTTCTTAGTAGCTAGTAGAGTGCTGTGTTTTGGATTTAGGATGAGAATAATGTTGATAACACAGTGATGTTTTGGTTGTTGCTGAGTAGAGTTTACACTGGTCAAGGACTTTTCAGCTTTCCATGCTCTGCCAGGTGCACAAGAAGCTGGGAGGGAGCAGAGCCAGGACAGCTGACCCAGACTGGCCAAAGGGCTATTCCATACCATATGACGTCATTCTCAGTATATAAGCTGGGGGAAGAAGAAGGAAGTGGGGGACATTCGGCATGATGGCGTTTGGCTTCCCAAGTAACCGTTACGCGTGATGGAGCCCTGCTTTCCTGGGGATGGCTGAACACCTGCCTGCCGATGGGAAGTAGTGAATGAATTCCTTGCTTTGCTTTGCTTGTGTGCGCAGCTTTTGCTTTCCCTATTAACCTGTCTTTATCTCAACCCATGAGTTTTCTCACTTTTACTCCTCCGATTCTCTCCCCCATCCCACCGTGGGTGGAATGAGCGAGCGGCTGCATGGTGCTTAGTTGCCGACTGGGGTTAAACCACGACACCGTGAGAGAGGAAGCGGTTATCAGCTGGAGCCTGAGGTCACTGAGTTGCTGGTGAAAGAGATGCAGCCGACTGAGCAGAGATGGCAGCAACCACCACAGAGGCACGTTGGGCGAGTGGTTACTAGCGTCTGCTCACACACAGATCTCCTGGCACACTGTGCAGCTTCCTCCCCAATTTTTTCCTGACCTTCCCTTTTCTTGTTTCATCCATACGTGCCTGACATGGATGGGCAGGCACCCTACAGCTGGGCAAAGTTCAGAGCTAGCGGTGGGTGTCTGGCTCCACTTCTGCGCTTGTTTGCAGGAGGCTGTGGACAGTTTTACTTAACTTTTTGTGCTTCTCATCCTAGCCTGGATGATTTGGTCACTTCCAATCACTCCTCAGTCACCACAGCAAAATATACCAGATTAATCTTTGGCCTCTGAAAAAATGTGAAACCCCTTTGTATTCAACAGAATCCTAATGACTTGTGATCTTGGGTGTCATTAAAGGAAAGAAACAATTGCATGATTTTTACTTTTTTTGGTGATACTAAAATGAACCCCATTAAATACAACTTATAATAAATTTTAAAAGTCTGCCGGTTTCAATCTTGTAATTCATACCAACCTTTTTTTTACTAGTAAACTGGAGAGATGAGGGGTGATACCTTTGGGGAAGTTTCCAGCAATGAAATTAGAGAGTTCACTATGTTCGTGATGTGGGATAGCAGCTTTCAAACAAATATAAAGAAAACTATAATCTGAAAGTGTTAACCTGCTTGAGAATACAGAGAGCTGGAAGTCCTTTATTGCATACTGAGTTCAGTGCACCAATATGGGAATTTCTTCCTTATGGTATCATGTGGTTATTTCACCAGAGAGCACTAGTTTTCCTTGCCTTGCTTGTAGAGTTGAACCTATGTAGGTATATCTCTACTCTGAATAAAGTTTGTACACAGGTCATTTAAGCAATATAGATGAGTCATTGAGAGTGACCAGTATAATACTGAAATAAACTTCCTGTCTGAAGTTTAATTCCAGGGGAAATTGGACTGGGAAGCCAAAACCTCTACATCTGGAAGTGTAGTCTCAACATTCAGCACCAAGTTACAGATATGCTGAACAGATTCAAGTAGAGTGAGAGGTGGCATTAAAAGATGAGATGGTCTGTTATCCTTAACACACTGCTGTTAAATCTCTGTGTCTCCTTTCCTCACACTCATTCCTGATACAGATGTTTCCTTGTTTAAAGGTTTCAGCAAACAAAATTAAACCCATAGATACACAGGAGTAAATTTACAGTTTAGGGAGTAAATGGATGGTGGACAACAGAAAGGCTGCTATCATGACTGTAGCTGTTTATTCAGTAGACAGATACTTGCAACCCATTAGGTAAATGCTTGCGTCCCACTGGGTGATAGCTTGATATTGCCATGGTGCTGTAGCTATGTGCAGCATTTTACAGGTGATGCCAATGGAGCAGAATTGTCACATACATCATATGCCCCACTATTTTTAATTCAGTTTAAATTTCTGTATGCATATGTAGAAGTAGATCCATCCACTTTTTCCTTGAACATCATGCACAGTTTTAGGGATGTGGAAAATAAGACACTGAATCACTTTGGCACTGCACAGATATGCAGCAACGTCACACTGAGCAACCATGTTCTGTGATATCTGGTCCCAGTGTATGGTGTTTGTGGGCTGTGTCTGTGCAGGTTCATTGCTGTAGAGTTGCATTTTAAGAAAGTTTTGAAAGAAGTGACCAGTTGGTCCATCTCCTCTGGCATGGCAGAGGAGTGTAGGGGAAAAAAAGACGGTTAAAAAGGTGAAGATAAAGATTGTAATGAGACAACAGTGTGGGAGAAGGATGTAGCTGGAAACTTGGGCAAGATACTTAGAGCAGGATTATTTTTTTTTTAAACAATCTTCCACTACAAAGGAAGAAAAAGAAAATGTGTTTTTCAAGTGGAGTGGGATTAGTTTGTGAAAGGTTTAAGTTACATGTATATCTGTGATAGTAAAGGCTGCACTAACTGACTGAGGTTTGCCCCAGTCTTGTGATCAGGTGTTGATTTTCCTCCCTTTTAGTATTGCTTTATGGTTGGAAAATGATTAGTACTGCAGGTACAATAGATTAGAGGGGCAAACCTGACTGTGAAAAATCTCTTTATAACTAGAAAATAAAAACAGAATTGCTAACAGAGTTAAGTACAAATAATGGCAGAATATAAAGAAATATATAGAATTTTAAGCCAGCTTGCAGCTCCCAGTCCTCTGTTTGCAGCACAGCACTAAATGGAAGTGTAAGTTTGAGGACCATTGAACAGAGTTCCTATCCCCAATGAATCACAATTAGAGTAACACCTGGATTAATAAATTTGTGCTGATTCACTGGGGAAATTCACCTTGTTTAATAGCCCTCAAATTTCTAAATAAAGTTGTTTATCTGTGGCAGGATGAACTACTTTGTCCCAGGCTGGGCTGCAGAGCTTGTAGAAAGACTTCTTCAAGACCATTTGAAGGACTTTTCCAGTAAAACTCTGAAGTACCGCGCTGTCCTTTACAGGCTGGTCATGTTTCTGTAGTTCTACCTTTTCAGTAACTGCAAGTAACCTTGTTAGGTTACAACATGATTCAGACATAGTAAGGTTTAGATTTTGAACAAGCTTTCACCTCAGAAAATACTTGACATCTAGAAATGTGAGAGTTACAGCTGCTAGACTGTCCTCAAGGGATTACCAAATATCTAAGTTATGTCTCATACATGACAGTGCCTGCGTCAGACGGCTTAGACATGTTTTGGTGATATAAACATGTTATTCAATGTTTGTCCATCTTTTTCCATTTTGTGCCTGATGGGTCACCTTTGTATAGTTAAATATTCCCTGTTGCCAGATACGGTGATTTTAGTCTTGCATGTAAAACTGGCTAAATTTACCTGATTTGTGCCACTTTGCCAAAGCTTCATAATTCTCTCTTGCTTTTTTTTAATATTAAGACAGATACTGTTACCACTTCTTCTTGAAATGCAATTTTAAATCCTTAGGAGACAGAAGCTTGGAGCAAGATTTTCACTGCTTCTACCAGTTTGCAGACTGGAACCTAACCCCAGTAGGAGATTAAGATACAACATATGTACAGCGTGTGAGATCCTGCATCTGTGCTGGAGGAGGGCAGAGATGTTGCAAGTGCAGGGGCCGTACAGCTGTATGCTCAGCCCCGTGCACCAGGCAGCAGCAGAGGTAGGGAGCAGCGTCACTGTCACCTTAGTCCCCATCTGTCATTTGGTACCTTTTTTACTGTCCTGCTACCATCTCAAAACTGCAAAGAATAAAACCATCTTTATACACTCAGGTAATGATATGTAAATGACATTACAAAAAAACTGTAAAAGCTGAGGCTGGTTGTGTGAAAGACTTTCCTCTGAACTACAGTTGAGACTGTCAACATCAGAAATCTGATGACCTACACGAGTAGTAGGATCCGTCCTAAAGAGTTCACCAGCACATTCTTGAAAGGTCTAAATAAATTAAATGTATTTTTATGGTTACTACTGAAGTTCCACTTTCCCACCTTTTCTAGCTCTCTCAGACATATGTGGTTCTGAATAGATTCAAACCTCTACACAATTCCCTTGTATTTTGGTTTAAACAGTACCCACCTAACATTATTTATGCAGTAAATTTCCTGCTTATTCTGCACAAATAAGACATGTCAAGAATAAACAGGCTCTGCATCGGTGATAAATGGCACTCTACAGGATCTAGGAACATGTATCATTGAGGTTTGTTGATTATTCAGGTGACATACGGTAGTGAGAGTGATTAACGCTGTACTGCTCAAATTCATCAGTGAATAAAAGCGTTACATTACTGTGGTTCACGCTGAAACAAGCTACTAAATCAGACTCTTCCAAGACAGCGAACATTCACTTTTCTTAAGTACTAAATAAACCTTGCATCTTTAGGTTAGAGGAAATTGGACAGATGAAGAAATCAGGCCAATGTTATCTCTGTAATTTTGAAAGGTGTTAGGTTTTTAAAGAAGATCCCTAAAGTTCACTGAGTTTTATGGCTGATTGTTAGCATGAAGGAAGCGAAGCCATGTATATTTTTTGAGAAAACATTGTGAAAATGATATTTGTTGAGGATATTCGTTAATTGGCTTTTAAAAAAATCAGAAAGTTTGCAGAAGAGGAGGGCAGAAAGGTGCAGAAAACCAATATTTTTCAAGTATATTTTGGTGGAAAAAAAGAAAAAAAATTAATCTTATCAAGTATTAGAAAAGTTGTGCAGCATATGCATGAATGGAATAGCCTACTCTGCCATTGTATATTTTCCACTTCTATACTGGTGAAAAATTAACAGGAGCTTAGCTGGCTGAGCTGGATTGATGGAGTTGCTCTTGAAAGACCAGATTTGCAAAAAAGACAATGCCATTTCATTCACCTGAAGGTTCAGCACCTTTCCTTAATATAGCCAAATATATATTTAGATATACATAAAATTTATTAATTTTTAGCCAGTCTTATGACTGCGACTTGAATGCTTGGAGTTGGCAACAATGGGAGATACATCTGTATTATGAAGGTGCACATATGTGTTCATGCACCCACAAAATCTTTTATGTGGATGATAGCGACGTGATCCATGCAGGCTAGACATCTCATTCACCATTTACTAACACAAATTCCAGTTCCTTGAGCAGCCAGTCTGAAAGGGTTGTCAGAGACATGTTTTTCCTTGCAGTTGGCTGTGTACACTGAAAAACTATATTGCAGCTCAGAGTGGGAAATAGTCATGGTTTTTTTTGATGGATTTAAGGCCTACTACCATCTGAACAGTCCAAAGTGAAAAAATGGTCTTGCTCTGTGTTTTAGAAAGGCAGGAAATCTACTTTCCAAATGTAAAAGGTTTGTGCATAGGTTGCTTTGGGAGAGCTCAGGAGAACAACTGTCACTTTCCTGATGTTTTAAAGAAGGCATCTGAGACCATTTCTGAAATATATATGTTTAACTCTCCCTAGGAAATGTGAGAATCTGACATATTTTACAGACATGCACGTATACACTGCTAATGAAAAACTTCAGAACTAATAAAATCTTTCTGAACCAGCTTTTCTGTGGCATGTTGACATATACTGAATGCAAGACAATGTTGTTATGAAAGTTTCATTGACACACATTTGGACTGACCTACATATAATCATTGTGCCTTTCTTGCAGACAAACTAGCATCCTAAACAAATATGCCACATCAGCTAATCAGTTGGTAGAAAGCATGAGAAATGGCAGGAGACTGGTAAGTATATCTCACTAGACCTCTGGCTTGCAAAGGGTAAGGAAGTAATCCCTTTCCAAAAACTTAGCTGATATATGTTGGGGTTTTTCTACCTCAGAACAACAAACTATTTTAAAAATACATAACTTAGAGTTACAAGCTTACCTCAGCCCTGTCTTTGCCAAGTAGCTAGGAAAATAAGGGATGTCTTCATCTTGATTTGAAAGACTGAGGGGAAATATAACAACAGTCTTCAAGCTGTTACGCAGCTGAGATTCATGCTGTGGAGTGAATAAATCTTTCTAACGAGAGGAATGGATAAGTATGGGACGGCTTACATATGGGAAATGTGGTAGCTCCGTTTCTGGAGGCTTTTTAGACACACATCTCTTGGAAGTGGTTTTTCCATATAGCTGATCTTGCTTTTACATGAGCAGTAGGGCATGGCACAGGGATATCTGAGCTCTGGCATCCCTGCTTGGACTGAGCTGGCTCGAGATTTGCCGAGTGCAGTCCGGGATTGCTGGCTGCAGTGTGGTACCTGTGCAGGACTTATGAGTTCAGGCCCAGCACTGGGAACACTTCCCAGGCCGACGCGCCTGGCCGCCACGCACACTCTGAAACACCACAGGGATATACTAGTGGTATTTGAAGTGTAAACATGGTTTATCAGGCACAGGGGATGCCTGAACACAGGTTTCCCACATCCCAGGTGATTAGTCTAATCATCAGAATAGACAAATAGCTGCCTTCTCTATGATTTATACAGTTATTCATACAAAACAGCTCAATTAAGGATTATTACTCCATTATAACCAAGCAGTTAGGATGCTAACTCAGTCAGATGAATTTCCTAAGCATTGGGTCCTCTACAGCAATTTGTACTGAACAGAAATTCTGCCATGAACCCAAGCAGCCATCCTGATAAAGGGGTTTTTAAAATACAAAAATTGAGAAAAACACTGGTGTCAATGACTTGAAAATTTCTCACTATTTTATTTCTTTGAAAAAAAGTCTGTGCCCCTTCCGTACGTCTAATTTCTATGTTGATTAGCTCCTACTCATTTGCTACTGTTATATTTCCATCTCTCCAGAAGGCAAGCTGGCAAGGTTTTCCCCTTCTGGTAAATAATGATCACTTCCCAACCTTCATGACATAGAATGTAACTCCACATTTGGGATGGAAAGAGCCCTGCTTACCAAACTGATAGCTACTTGTTACAGGGTAACAGATTTTAAAACGAAATCTTTGCACCTATCCTTCATATTTTAAGTGGAAGGAAACCCCCTAATAAGCACACCCCTCCCCCCCCTACAGAAAATACGATTTTTGGGCCATTTTCAGACTCCCTGGTGTCTTGTCAAGCTTGCAATTTGTTTAGCTTTGTCTTTAGGATCACTTGGTTTTGATTTATACATACCCCTGCCCCTGTGCTTATTTCTTTTTTCTCCTGCTTTTCCTGATAGATTACAGAGATACTACTTAGACCACTATTGCCAAGATAAGATATGGTAGTTCTCTTTTCCAAGGTCTGAATGTTGTCCCCATCCAGTGCTGGCATGTCTCTCTGACTTGCAAAAAAAAAAAAAATTCTGCTTCTGTCTCTCTTCCTTAATTGGACATTATCCAAATTTCATCAGGCTCCTAGTTTTGCCCAAATTATGTTTGTCTGGTCCTGCCACCAATAATCTGATCTAAACCATCAGGTAATTTTGTCCACCTATGCCTGTTAAAAGAGCCTGGGATCTGGCTTTGGCTCTGTTCCCATGAAAAATTTCCATTCCATTCAATGGCAGCTGGATGAGCACATTAGTTTGCAAATCAAGGAAGGACTTTAAAGAGTGATATTTCTTCCTAAGTATCTTGGAGATATTTGCGAAATAACTCTGGTGATTATTTTTGTGCTAGGATAGATGAAATGTGAGTTGGATTAGGAGCAGTCCAGTTAGCATTTAGAACAGCCAAAAATTGTGGTCCAAATGCCAAAGATGCAGTTCTAGCCTGCTATTAATTAATATACAAAAGAGTTATGACATAAGAAGTTACTCCTAGAAATAGCCTGTACAGATGCATATAACACTGCAGACTCTCTTGTCCGCACAAATAGAAGAATAGGAAATAAACCCTAGGAAACAGGGAAATAGTTATTAAATGGTGACCTGGTGTCCCACCAGCAGATTGTGCCTGCTGCAGGAGGCTGAGCAAGGCTGGGCAGCACCTGCTCTCTGCTGAGGCTAACAGGTAACCTGAGACCCACCAAAAGGGTCCTTCCTCCTTTAACCGCTCTATGATGTATGTAGGAGCAAATTACTTTCAGTTGCTGAGCCTAAAAGTTTTCAAGGCACTTTTTTTTTCTTTTTTCTTTTTTTTTTTCTCCCTTCATGACAGACTGAAGAACTCGTTGGTGCTGTAATGAAAGGCAGACTGCGTTCCCTGTCATGTCAAGAACGCTGCATCGGGAAAGTCGACATGATTTCATGGCTAATGATTCACTCGCTAATATCAATGTGGGCTGCAGTGAGGATAACCAAGTTGAGCTGTCTTAGATCAAATGATTCAATTAGGCCAGCTGTCCCTATTTGTCATGGCTCAACTCGCTTTCAAATTACCTTTCCAAAGCGTGTACGTGCCTTAGCATAGAACTTAACAGCTCAACTGTTTTACAAAAAGGGGATATTTAGGCATGACGATAAGGGGGAAGAAAGACGTCCCTTTTCATCTGCACTGAATGTTTTTCCTTAGCTGTTACAGTATGTATTTGCCAGGCTAAACTTTAAACATCACAGTCAAGTGTGAATCACTCACCTCTCCTGATGACAGCTCTCTTTTAGATTTCTACACTATCTTTCGGCAGGTTAATGAAAATAGAAAAGAAAATCTAACAGGGTGTGCGTGTGCACAGGGACAACTGACACAGAAAGGAGTAAATGGTTCGTAGAAACCAATAAATAAATGCATATTTCCTCAAATGTATCCTTTAGGCTTAAACTGAGCTGAAGTCAATAATGGCCAACGATTGTTCATATGATGGCTAGCAAAGAGTTTTTCTGCAATGTGTTGGTTATCTTGGTTAAGCTACTTAGTCCTTGATACATTACTCGCAGGAGAACCACCCCATCATCCCTTGGTAGCAGCCCTCAATGCCGCAGCGGTGAGCGATCTGCAGAGGCAAACCGGAGCTGGCGGCTGGCAGTGTCAGCACACAGACCCGGGGCTGAATAGGCATGGAAATTCAATTACCCTTGGTGGTGGTCCCTGCAGTGCCGGGCGGGGAAGCTTCTCCTGCTGAGGCTGAAGCAGAAAGGAGGCAGTGGCTGTGCTTGTAGAGCTTTCACCCATGGGCATAGATTGACTTTTTAGTATTGCATAGATGATAAATGGGGGGAACAACTACCTGGATGTACATGAAACAGGTGAAAGTTATTACAAACATACAATCACAGCTGTTAATAAGGGCTCACATATTTCCTGTAGTTGGATTTGGCTGATAATTTGGGTCTTCTCACTTTAAATATTTTAATAAGATTCCAGTGGTGTCTGAAAAATTCTCCCCTGCTGTCTGTATGGCTTATTTTGCAGTATATATATTTATTTTGCCTAAGCTCTCTCTGGCAATCATACCAAGTTGGAAAATAGCAGTAGTGTTTACTACAAAAATAAGATAGTTTCTCCCTGCTCTGGACTGAATATCTTGTAATTTTGTGATCATGCTGTCAAGCAAAATATACTGTTGGTTTTGAGAAATGCTATATTAGGAAAGTATTTTCCATTTATCTAAGAGGAACAGTTAAAACTGGAACAGGCTGAACTTTGGTTCTGAAAATTTGTGAAGCTTTGTTTTTTTATTATCCACATCTTTCACTGAAAATAGAAACATCAGGTAGAAAAGTGTGATTGAAATACTAAAAATCAGAA
Source organism: Theristicus caerulescens (assembly GCA_020745775.1). Lineage (NCBI taxonomy): Eukaryota > Metazoa > Chordata > Aves > Pelecaniformes > Threskiornithidae > Theristicus > Theristicus caerulescens. Next base: position 129,458,526 of record CM036558.1, on the reverse strand, counting down.
AATTTTGTTTAGGATTTGTTCATCTTCTGATGGATTATGTTGAACAGTGATCTGTGAAGTCCTTTGAGCTGATTGGTGGGAGACATTGGGCATGCAATGACTATGCTAATTGGATGGCAATATAGAGAGATGCAATAAATCCTCATTTGAATTGTATGGCCCAGAACAGCTCTCTGGGCCCTTTTATTCAGAGTCATGGTTAATGTTATGGACCGCTGAGATTAGTGTCCTGATGCACAGAGTTAGGAGTCTGCGAAGTCTCCAGCAACAGTACTTGATGATACCTTTGAAAATGAAGATGTATGGATCCAAAACTTTCTTACACTCAGTACTGAGTTTTCAATTCTTTTTTTTTTTTTCAGAAAACCAGGGAAATTTGCCAGCTTTAAACCTATATGACTCAGCAGGATTATGGGAGAGTAGGCAGAGTACTGCTCTCCCTCCTGCCCTAGCACAAACGTGCTGCTACTTTTTACTCAAGCTCTAATAGTTCTCTGGTGCAGTCGCACAAATTTTCTCTTCCTCATTCCCATGGGGTTTTTTTCAGTGGGAAGTGGGGATCAACATGGATTGTCCTCTGGAATCAAGACAATTTCTGACTTTTGAATTGCAATCTTAAAGCAATCAGCAACATTTTACAAGGAGAGCATGTAAGACTAAATCCACTTATCCTGGGCTGTCACATTCATGCAGTGATAATGCTCATGTGGCTATTTTCATTTTCTTTGCCTCCTCTCTCTTGTTTCCAGTTGTGCAATGCCTTTCCTGCAATGATAATGGAAAGATCAGCACTGTGTATTTGCCTCCTTTTCATTTTAAGGAAAACTTAAGATACCACCATAGGCTAAAATGTTACAGACACACATAGGAGCTCTGCTCCTCAGACCCTCCCTGTGCTCAGCAGAAAAGCCAGCGGTTCCTCAGACAAAGCCCACCACCTGGGTGAGATACATCCTGAGGCAATTCTCCTGCAGCCTCAGCGCTGGCTTGGAAAGTTCATGACACGCTAAGGGTATAAAATGCCTAAACTGGCCTTCTGCCCCTGCTCCTGCCAGATATGTCCATGCGTGGGTGTAAAAGTAATCAGCCAGTATATATTTCCTGGCTCATACATACCCAGTACTAAAGAGAGTCCAAGATGCCACCATGCCGTATTAGTTGAATGTAAAATATTAACTCTCAAGAAGTAGAATGGAGTTTGCCTGCTGTCTAAATTAATAAACACAGGTAAACAGATTTACCAGCCTTATGCTTGGTATTTATGTTTGTTAATTAATTCAGTTAATCAAAAACACAATGCGTTTTGCAGCTTGTAGTCTGCGGCTTTGACTGCAAAAGACATAGCTCTGGATGAGAAGACCGTAGAGCTGAAGAAAAAAGAAATATTTGGTGTGGGGTTTAGTGGAAAACCTTTTCAAAGGTGAGCTGCAATGGTTACAGTCAGGAAATGTTGCCTGACCAAGCTGGCTCATTAGCGTTTTCATTCATTTCTGTCTGCTATGTTTTCTTCTCTCTTATTCCTGACACGCAAATCTTGGCAAGGAGGTAGAATCTAAGAAAAATGACATTTTCCTTCCAGAGATTTTAAAATGCAAAGAGACTGCTAAGTAGATTTCAGACTACTTTGAAAAATGTCCCCCCCTGAGCTTTGCCTTGAAAAACACCTTTCAGTGCTCACATTTCAGCCTCCTTCCATTTTCTCTTCCATTTGGCCATAGCTCAGAGGGGGACATTTCCAGTCTACAGTCTCTGCTCACTTGGAATAATGTTTGTTTGCATGAGTAAACCAGCTAAAGTGGCTATCAGTGAAGTCATAACTAGAAGATGAAACCAGTTGGGACTATTCCCATGTGAAGTGAGTCAGGTTGCTGAATCAGGCCCGTGTGTGAATTTTTCTGTGTCCCAAAGGTGTTTTTCCCATCTCATTAGAAAAAAAATGTTCTTCTAGAGCACCAGGCAACAAAAGCTTGGGAATTCGAAGTACGGGGTGACATAATGTCCTTTTAGCTTTTCCCTCTCACCTTTCCCTCATTTTTCCTTCCTGCAGTGTGACTAAAAAGGAAACTCTCTGGTAAATTTTATAATTCTAAGTTTTTATCAGTTTGTTATTTTTGTTCTATTCTTGCCTAAATATATGGTACATGTAGTTTTCCTTTTTAAATCTAAACATCCCTGTTGTGTCTAGTTTTATCTTAAAGACAACAAAGAATTGCAAGGTGTTAATGGTGTTCATTGTGCAGTATGTATCTTAGCTTCCCCTTCTACAACAAAGCAGAGCTGGAGAGTGTAAAAACAGAAGAAATACGAAAACTGTAAAGACATTTAATGTGTAAAAAGGACCAACTAATGTGTGTCAGCTCAGGCAGATGCCCAAGGCTAAATCTCTTGATGTGAGATGGTGATTCAGCTGTCAAGGTGCCTGAGTAGACTTGTGGTCATCATAATGATTGGCTATGGATTTTTCGTGTGGGTTTTTTATTTTGGTTTTGTTTCTTTTTTTTTTTTAGAAAGGCAATAAACAAAAAAGGTCAATGTTATTCAAATGAACCAACAGCCCATTTTGGTGGAAATACACAGGGCTCGTTAACTCAATTCACATCTTTCGTGTCAGTTTTCTAACATACCGTACATCTGGAAAAATGCAGTGATTTGTAAAAGACATAATGTGCCTCTTTTCCCTAAAGGTTTTGTTTACAGTATGTAATAAAATATGATACAATTTTTCATGGAGATGGGATCCGATAATTTGTTTAGATACAATATGAAAGTATCAGTCTGTGAAATGAACAACATAAAAGTAAGCAAATGCTCAAGATATGTCAGCTAACAAAAAGGCAAGTTCCAAAACATGCATTCAAGTGAAAATCAAAGGCTTCGGCAACAATTTTCTTTCCCTTAAAAGTCAGCCTTTTCAGACAATGTCTAATATTTTGATGTTGATTGCCATTAGTGAGACTGTGTTTTACTGTGATAGAGTCCTTCCTACTCTAGGCAAAACTTACCTCCAGTCAGCTGAAAAGCCAGATAATGAACAGAGAACTCAGGTTTTCAGGTATCCCAAAGTATCAACACTTCATAAGAACATACACACTGAGTCAACCTGAAGGTCCCCATCTAGTTTGATGTGCTGATGATGTCGTTGGCCAATACTGAACATCTGGGGAAAGCATATCTTAATCTGGAAGAGTGGTTAATTCATATTGAACTCTTGGGTTTAGCCTATGTAGACTTTCCTTCATTTTTCTTTGTTGCACTCCAGATTAGCAGCCTTGAAATGTGTGGTGTTAGCCTTTAATTGTGAAATATTTAGCATGTGTTTCAGAAGTTTGTCATTCAACCTCCACTCTTGCCTTTTAGCTTGTGCAGGTGCTCTCAGTCTTTAAAAGCAACTGTTTGTTGGAGTATGCTTTTGCAAACTGTCAGGATGAAAATGACATTTGTGAAAAGCAGGTTTTTCTTTTCTGCTCACAAATTGGAGGCAAATGTGTTTAAGAAGTGGTCAGAGCTATGATTTATGCCTTATCTGTGTCAAGACATTACAGTATGAAAAGATGTACCAAGGAAGCCAATTGCAACTGGGGCCAATCTGATTTTAAACCAAACAAATGAGAAGCTTTATTCTTTGTAAATAATCCTCCTTGGAACAAGCAGCTTCACCTTACAGTGAGCTTCTCTGCTTTACAGTCACACTGGCCCATTTCAGAGTCCTCTAAGTCGTAGCCTGTACAAAACTGCTGTTTCTGAATGGAGTCATCCTTGTTAGATGACATTCATTTTGCTCAGCTTTAGGTTCCTTGTACAATACAGAAATTAGGGACTAGTTTCTCTGGGTTCCCTATATGTTCATCAGAGAGAGAAAGGATCCTCCAGAGGGTGATTCAGAGTGGGAGTAAATTAGCCCAGGCTAATTTACACAACCAAGTTACTACTTCCAGTGAGACAGTGTGAATACCTCCTCTCCATGCCCTCTGCAGCCCTCAGTCTTATTACGGGGTGCCAAAAAGCCCTACAAAAATGCAGACACCTCTCCCTCGCCTTGTTGAACTCAAGTGAATCCTGCTTGTACCTGTGAGAATTATGAGCAGAGCTTTCATAGTTTATCACCTGGATGGCTGGACAAGGGCTGAAAATTGGTGTGAGTAAAACGAATCAGCTCTGGTCCAGAGTCAGGAAAGCTCATGAGATTTCTCCAGGCACATGACTCTTTGCAGGCATCCCCCTGCAGAAAAGGCCACCAAGCACTGAGAAGGTTATTGCACCAGGGACTATCTGCCCAGAATGGGGAGAAGCTGATCTGGGTGTGCATATAAGGATTAACAAATAAAGTATCTTAAACTGGCAGTGCAAAGTGGACACAGTTCAGTTTTATACAATTAAATTTGTACAACCAGTGTAAATGAGTCACATCAGTGTAAAGTCCCTGGGCATCTGTGACTTGGCTTATGGCATTGAAAAACACCTAAAGAAGCAGCAAGTTAATTGAGTATCAATTTACTATATCAGTAAGCTTTCATATAGCTAGAGTAGACTGTTTCACCTTAAAAAGTAAGTTTGGGCAGGGGAGAAGTTAAAAAAGAGCAGATTTTCCTTGTGAAAGGTGCAAGTAGGCTGTATGCTGAAGGCCTAAACCATTCCCTGACTGTTCGACTGCATTTTAACTCCAGCTTTCAAGTATTCAAGAGCTCAAAGCAGCCCAAGCAACGAATGCTGTGACTGCAAGGGGTTAACAGACAATTTATGTAAAGTCTTAGTATTCTGCAAAATGAAATGTGCATGTGAAATGGAAAAAAAAAAAGGAAAAGATTATATTTGTCAGCTGTGCTACCATATGTTGCTCTGGCGGAAGCACAGCAAAATGGTGACAATTTCTATTTTATTGAATGAGGATCTGTGTTGATTTCCATTATTTGAGAGCATCTCTGGACAAACAGAGGTATCTTCATTATCACATAAAACTGTGCTCACCAGTAACCTAGTATATCCATGGCTACAGGGTGACCTGGGATTGCAGTCTCCTTGAAAATAAAATATCAGAGAATCAGTTCAATCCATCTGCATATTTTAATGGATTTAGCCCTTGGAGGGCATGGGGGAATAGTCTTGTGAAAAGATAAGTGGCAGATACAGGAAATATAGACAAATTTGAAGCTCTTTAAAATCTGAGGAGAACTTACCTCATCAGCATGATTAAAACAAGTGTGTGTAAAGGCTTTGGTGGTTGCGGACTACTCTCAGCCATCTGGTCATGCTGGGAGGCAGGGCTCATGGTTTGGGCGCAGAGCTGCACAAACATAACTAAATTTCTCTTGGATGTAGGCTGATACATTTGCTTAGCTCTGCTGTGTCATATGGGCTTACTTGTTGGGGTTTTGCAGGGTGAGGGGTATCTGTGCCATTCCCTTTTCCATGGTATAGAGATGTCCTAGAAGATGCTGCTTTTGTTATTCTAGGATCACAGCTTTCTCTCAAGATTTTTCTCAGCTTGCCAGGACATCAACATGTGAGCTGCAGTGAGCTGGGTGCTAAGTGTCGCTGAGCATCCCGGGCTCTCCTTGACACCATGTGCATCGTGGGTGCACAGTGTCTCTCTGGGCCATATGTCGAATGCAAGGCACAAGAAAACAATTCTATTGGGCACTGGGAATGATGCTCATTTGCTTTCAGGACAGCAAAAGTTAAGCTTTTGTTGCCTCTCCTGCCTAATATTACTCACCTTCCCTTGAGTGTCTCTCCTTCCAGTAACCACAGTGGTTTTTTATGCTCTCCACGTCAAGCCTGCCCCTGAAGTGGCACCATCATTTTCTGGATAATGACACCACAGGGCATTACAGTACATTTGTTTTGCCTCAGCAAACATGCCAGGCTGGTTTCAGCTACCTGAATGTCCAGCCTGGGAAGGTAGAGAAGTGCCTGTGCTGGCACCATGTACATCAGTGGAAACAGCTTGGTTATGTCTGTGTGGTTCTGTACCCAGCCCATTAATCCCAGCCAAACACACAACTAGGCAGTATCCAGGCAGGGCTAGCTTTTGGCTGGCCAGTTTTGGTCTGCCAGAGCAGGCACCCAGTCCTGAGCATTCCATCCCCACATTGGTATGCTCTGTGTCTATAGCCCAGGCCCCAGGGGCTCCTGCAGGAATGTTTGGGATGCATCCTCCGGTGCTGGAGTGCAGCGTCCTTGGAGAGAAGTGCACTTTGTTTTACGTGGGTAAGGTTAGCACCACCTAGTTCTTGGTCAAGCAGAAAAGCACTGTGGTAATGAGTAGAGGTGAGGGCTTCTTACCTTCGATCTCACCTGAGGGAGTGAAATTGTTCAAATCACCTTGATTTTCTTATGTGCCCAAACAGAAAAGGGATTTGATTGTATAAGCTGAGCATTCACTGCCATAATGGTTGGGTTGGTAGGACAATTATTTGCCAGATACTGAAAGTTATTTGCTAACAGATATGTTAATATACCATTTGGCAGGCAGAGGTAAGTTTCTGTTTCAAATTCAGGCCATTGCAATTCTTAAAGGGGAATAAAGTGCATTGATTTGCTACCTTCTCCCGTCCCATTTTGCAGCAGTCAGGTTTTGGGCTGCAGAATCACTCACACTTCCCTTGCTGTGATTGTAGGCACCAAATCAATACAATTGCACAATACCAAGGTGAGCTGTGCAGCTGCTGAGGAACCACATTTTGGAAGAAGCAGAAAAGTAGAATCTTGATTTCTTGCGTTCATGTTGTTTGGTGTCACCAAGACCACTCTGCCTTATGCTGTTACAGCATTTTGTTAGTGGCTGGAATTTCTATTTTCAACAGCTACTGAGAAGTCTCATGAGACAGCGGTTGTGATTTGCTTTTAGCATTCTTGGCCCAAAGGGTGACACAGGCATGGTGCTTGCCATTGCAGTAAAGAAAGTTCTTGTGTCTGAATTTTGCAACTCTTTTAGTCATGTTTTTATGCGCTAAATCATCTGTACTGTACAGTGGGATACCTTGTACTGAGCAACCATGGAACAAACTTCCATAGGTTAAGCTTTTTTTTCTAAATCTGATTATTTAGTTCTGGGGACTATATATATAGCACTTTTGTAACGTGATCATCCTTCATTGCAAATAATAAAATAATTTTTCATTCCAACAGAAGCCACACCTCACTACTTGTCGTTCAAATTGCCTTTCTTAGGACACATTTGATTTCTGTTGTTTCTCCTTAATATTGTGGGCTTGGAAGAGAATAAATGAGGACAAATCACCTACTGGTAAAGTGAATGATATTTTTTCAGTGTTTCTATCCTAGTGTCTTTTCCAGTCTTGGTATTTGCTTTCTGAGTGCTTTTGTACATCAAAGCAAAGTTCTAAGTAAGAAGTCCATGTTATGCTCAAGTTTTGGAAAAAGTAACTACTCTGTTCTGAAATGGAAACATCATAAAATCATTAAATTTAGGAGTTGGCAGCATTAGTAACTATTTCTCAGACAATAGTTTCCAGGACCTCTTGAAAATCTGGCAAGCTGGCTTTGTTTTTAATCATTCTCTTTCATCTTAAAGTGAAACCTAGAAAAATAACTAATCTTTTACTGAACTAACTGAGCTGATCTGTAAACTAGATATCCTCTTAAGCTGGGTATGTTAGCTAGAATATTTTTAGTGTCTAGATTTTCATTACGGAAGGTGATATACGACTGAGGCAATCCTACACAATGTGTCTTGGTAGAAGTGTCTCCATACATCACTGTGCATGCACTGTTGATTGCAAGTCTGTGTCATAACTGCTGACGATGAAGCAGAATAAATTAATCATTTATTTAAGATATATGTTTGACTGCAATTTGACTGTCTTTTGCATACATCTCTCCTTTTAAATGTAAACATATTAAAACTTAAACTTGAAACTATGGCAGCATATGTCTAGACATAACTTCCAGTAATCTATTTAAATAACTTATGATAAGTGAAACTTAAACAGCACATCTTTAAAGTAAGTCAGATTGCTAAACCAGGAGAAATCATTAGTTCAGTGTCTGAAAAGAAAGTGGAAAAAACTGCCTACTTTGGAGAGCTGTACCCTTTTTTGGAGACTGTACTAATTTGACTGCAGTGTAGTCAGGTTTTTTTTAAGTTCTTAAATAATTGAATGGAAGCTAAGAAACTATTTGGGAGCTGAAAATGTAATAAAAGTAATTTTAGGAAATGTTATGTTTTACTCCTTTTTATATGAATTAAAAATAGGTTTGAGGGTCTAAGAACACTTAGGTCTGTTATCTTGAAGGACTTTCTAACTATGGATCATCAAACCTTTTTACAATAAATCAGTAATTTTGAAATGCAAGTTAGTATTGATATTTTTATCCAGCATATTTGAAATAACTTTATTTAACTACTATAAATCTGCAATGTTAATTTTCTACATTGTTAATTGAATTTTGATATCCACCCAAAAACAGTCTGGCACAAACGTAAAGTAAAGACACAATCTAGTAAATAGGAAAGGTGGTTTAACATAGTGTTTCATAATAAAATAAAGATAAGGAGAATACATGTAGATTAAATTAAATAATTGCTTTCACCATGTAGAGTATACTGTTCTGAAAAGAAATTCCAAATTTATTGTAAAAGCTCCTTTAGAGCATATTTATTTGCAGCTAATGGTTGCCAAATGGTGAATCAACATTTTCAAAAAAAAAAAAAGAAATTGAAAGAGGCAGCTCCCATTAGAGTTCCCTTATCGTGTTTGGAGTGAAGTTCCTGAGTGTCATCATATTTGTGCTATAAGCAAAAATCTGTGGCACTAGTGGGGGAATGATCTGGTCCGTTAGTGTGTTATCCCTGTGTTCATGCACTTGAGAGAAGATTTTGTTGTTCTCATGTCCATTGTCAGCTGGTGAGATGGAGGTCTGTACACTGGTCCGGAGACTGCAGCCCTTCTTAGGATCCATTTGGCAGCCAGTCTGAAAGCACATCAGGGCATTTGCTTCAGATATTTTGAGGGGGGTTACTTGGAAGTGTTCCAAAAAAATCTCCCTGGGTTAAAAGAATTTTATTAACATTGCAAAGTAGAATTTTGAATGTCAGAATTAAAGCTGTCTGGCAAGCTGTGGCAGCCTTCAAGGGCAGGCATTAATATGCCATCTTTTATTATATGGATTGCTTTTTTCCCTTGGGCTTCGTCCCATGCCTCAGTCAGATCTACTTTCAGTCCTGTGGCAAGATTTGGAGAGTAGATGGCATAGTTTGTAAGTAGCATGGTGGTATTTGGATTAATCAAGTATGGACAAGTAATCAAGCATAGATTAATCTGAGAAGAGTTGTGAAAAATACTGATTTTAAACTAATAGAATTAAGTGTTGATAAATGTGAAGTCATGTATACTGCAAAGAATAATAAGAATTATAATTTCTCTTTGATGTATGATATTGATGTACTATTATAGCAAAAGAAAATGGTGGCACATATAAATAATTGTAAGAGAAAAAAGGGGAACATTGTAAAACCACATATAAAAACCTGGGTTTGTTCAGAGAAGGTGAATGGAAGCAAAAATGTTGGACATCTGTAAGTCATGAATGGTTAAGAGAAGGTGAACCAGACATTCACATTTTCCTTGCTTCGTAATAGAAGAAGAGATTTAACAAATCTGAAGAGTGATGCATTTAAATGTGGCATAAAGGACTTTTCTGCATCACTCACAGCTGACCTAAGTGCAGGATATTACAAAAGTGCAGGATATTAATAAGTGTAAGAATTTAGGATTTTAGATTATTTATGTTTATAGATATGAACAGTCATATTAAGCATGTAAGCACTTTTTTTGAGAAATAAAACTCTCATGCTTTAAGGCATAAACTAGCTCTAGCTCCAAATCTGTCAGAGTTTAAAAATAAAATTTCCTTAAAATAATATATTCCCACCTTGCTCACTGCAAAGTGCTCTACTCCATTTTCTGAGGACTTTTGGAGTCCTTTTTCTGAAAACTTCATCAGTTAAGATATCGGATGTGTCTAATCCAGACCTGGGTCCTATTCCAACCATCTGGCAGAATTACATCTGGAAAGGGGATTCAAATGTAGGAACAGAGTCCAGAGATGTCATTGCAAAGGCTGTCTAAGCCTGGAGAATCACTAACTGATTCCTATTCAAGCAATCTCTATAATTTTATTTTGTGCCTTAGAGATGGCGTTTCCCAAGCTTAATAGTTCATGTAAAATGAATCGATGGGTTTTCTGGATTTGGTTTTTGAGTGGTGCACCTTAGTACTGCTAGTTTATGATTATTTTTTCTAAAGTATTTTGGACTATAGTCAAAACTCTGTGAAGATCTTCCACTCTTGAACAAAAGAAAGCAAATATTAAATGATCCTACCAACTTTGCTTTGTATGTGTAGACAAGGCACAGATTTAGTACAGTTTTCTTTCTGTGATGTGAATGCCGCTCTAGCTGGGGACCTGCGAACCTGAGGAGACATCCATATGGCATCTCTATGGAAACTGAGGGTGGCAGATTCAATGTATCATTGTATCTGATAGTCCAAGTCTTGTAACATATATTTTGTATCAGGAATCCAGCCTAAGAGGTTGGTTGATTGCTGTGACTCACTGAGTTGAAATGAGTTTGGATAATCTTCTACAAGGGACAACGGAATAATTGAAACACAAGCCTGAAAGGTGCCTGAAGAGACCAGCTGGTACAACTGGTTGCTCTGAGGCAGGATCCAGTGCAGCTTGGCAAACTCAGATATATATTGCCTGCACATCTAGAGATGAGACAGCCTTACCTGTGTACCAATACCTGGGTACTGTAGGGCTGCTAAAAGGACTGAGAGGATAGATTAGAAGAGAAGCTTGCTGGAAACCCTCTTTAGCCTGAGAAGCCACCAAAAGACTCCTTCCAGGAAGATGTTAGTCTCCAGAGAAAGCTAGTGCTGAGGGCTCTTAGATCATTAGTTTAGATAAGGATAAGTAGGCATTTTTGCTGAAGTTATTTTGGGAAGATTTTCCTTGCATGTATGAAATGTCTTTCCTTCTGTTATAACATGTGTATATAGTTCAACACTTGTTTGTGTAATTCCCTGTACATATTTAGCCTGTAGTGTTTTATGTTAGACTTTAGAATAAACTTGTTTTGTCATTTTCCGCTCACCTTCTGTCTGCTATTTATAACTATATGGAACAGTAATTAAGGAGGGAACAAAACAGCCTAATGCGATCGCCCTTGAAACAGTATTCTGTAATGTAAGGAGAAATAAGAGAACTCATTCACTTTGTGGGCAAAAATAAATATTTGCTGTCAGATTTTTAATCATGTTTTCTTCCACAAGTCATATTGAATTCTTTCATTATTCTTTAAAAATGTAGGGTATAAAGGGATAAAACCTAATGTGCTGAATATGGGTTACTACCAAAGGAGTTACTGTTCCTTTCTTAGGCCAAGTACCATTTGACAGTTTTTAAATAAAATGTACAAATAATTTATGGAAAAATGCACTAGTATTTTATAAAGAGAAAAGTATTGCATGTTTCAGACAATGCCATAATGACAAGAGAAAATCCTACCTGACAACTTCATGCATCTGACCTCCTCATAATCCCAGGAGGGGAATGCAAGAATTATATATGTATTTCCACTGTAGTAAAGCAGTCAGATCCCTGTTATGTGCTGTTCATCTTTTGGGTTTTTTTGGTAATGCCTACATTCACAGGGTGATTAGGATATACTGGAGCTGCTACTGCATAAAAATCTGTGGTTATGGATTATGATAGAAGTAATTCAAATGTCTTTCAAAGCTGCTCTAGTCCGTTCAGGTTCTTTACCACACTCAGTGCCATGGTATCTGAGTTTTCCCCTAGAGCATTAAATAACATGAGTAGAATCTGTCACATATAGTTTGTTCTCCTAGTATAAATGCAAGGTTAGGTCAAAATCTTCTCCAACTTTCATAGTTAGACATGCTCCAAAAATATAAGCTAATATACATATGTCATTTTTTGGATTGTTCTCGGACTTTTTGTTTTGCATCAGTCTCCTCTTTAAGATTTTCTTTTGCCGGTTTGGTACATACTACAGTGCTGAATGGCAAATGTCTGGCTTCAAAAAGTTGTTTTGAGTCACAACATTGAATCAAATATGTGAGTGCCTTGGACAATCAAAACTTCCAAAGACATGACAAATGAAAATTACTTTCTTTTCTGTATTAAAGCATTGCAAACATCCCCTTATTGAGTTAAAATTTAAGCTTGTACATTCTTGGAGCAAGGGACATTTTTGTGGAGATTATGTGTATGTAGCACTCTGGGTTATAAATGCTTGCTTATGACAAGAAATTAAGACTTAAGATAAGAAATGCGAAGACTTAATCTACCCCTGTAAGACTGTGACCTTCAAGACTGGTACAAGGCTGAAAATAAGTCATCCGTGTAGGCAGATACCAGGAAGGCATGGGAAGTTGCTCAGTTTGGTGACTCTTCCTCAGTGTATACTACTTATTGCTTGCATTTGGAAATCACAATATTTTTGAGTGTCAGGGTCTACTCCATATCAGCTGTTATTATTGGCTAATGATAATATTTGATAATCATGTTGGAATCTTATAGATTTTGACAATCTTTAACTGTTGGCTTTGTTATGGCAACATAACTACTACTCCAGCCAATTGATGTGTGAATGTGCCCAGTAACTTCTCACTTTATCATTCACTCAAGTTCAGACTCTATCTCCTAGTACTAACAGAGCAAGCATTTTGATGGCACACTGAAATCTCTGCAACTGTGATACATTATATTCTTAGAGCCTCCCAGATTGCTAACTGCCTCATCAGATAAAGAATAGCTTTTGAACACTGTTTTGTAGACAGTTATACCACTTCATTCATCTTATATCTTTCAACAGATATCTTGTGCCAGTATGAGTTCATACTTTCTATGCCCTGTCTACTTTTTGTGATTGTTTTATGAGGAAAACTTAGTTTTTGCTTTAGTACTGGGAGGTCAATCTTAATTTTGCATGTGCTTAGAATGATGATAATGTATTTAGCTCCAGTATCTATTTTGAAATTTACTTTGACTGGTTATTTCCATTTTCACAAAGCCAATCTGTTATAGAATCTTGCTTTGATCAACAGACCCAACAAAGACCTCTGTTTTGGTATCAACATCATCCGAGCTTTGCCTTGTTGTGGTGCACTCATGAATATGTTTCCTTTTTATGTGTCTTTGCAACTTGTGCTGAGATTGACACACATTGGCAAAATTTTATTGGAGATATGAGACAGCCCCCCCCTTACTCTGCATGCTTTTGTGTCTTGTTATGATTGCCTCCATATGGTGAACAAAGAACTTGAAACTCAGCCCAGTAATGTATAGTACTGGCTACCTAAATGTGTTCAGCCTAGTTAGATCAAAACTTATGGAGACTCAGTGATACTGTAGCATTGGAGGTTATTTTAGTCAAGCTAGGAGGTAGCGTGCAAGAGAGAGCTGCTGAGATCTCAGGCAATGGTTTGACAGCTCAGTCATCAGGTTCTTTTGCATTTACTGCCATTGAATGATATCTCTTCAGTACCCGCGGAGAACGTGATTGTTCCCAGAGGGTTAAATAAGTGGGAGAATGCCAGAAATCCAAGGAGTTAAGTGGACAGACTAGGGGATGGTTCAGTAAAGCAACAAGAGACCTTCAGTTGGGTGTTCATGCTCGGTTTTGATTTCATTTGCACAAACATGTAAGTCTGCTGTAATCGGTTGTTACTTCTTACCGCTGAATGAATTTATGCTTCTGACTGGTGCGCATTGCGGGCTGAGCATAAGAGTTTGTAGCATCTTCTCCTCTTATATTTTGTGAATGTTGAGCCTTTTTCTATTGATACAATGGAACTTCTATGCTGAAACAAGCTTACTGCAGTTCAAAAACACAAATATTTTGTCCAAAGCTCAAGTTTGGTGAAAACTTCACAAAACTATATGACTAATTATTTTTGATGGAAGAGATGAACATAAATTACAACGGTTTTGGATTACAAATGTTACAGCAGTTTGCTTGGGCCAGAGGGCACAGTCGCAAAATTAACAGGAAAATAGCTGTAAAAGAAAGTGAAATTGCTTAATTAGATTTCATTATATAACATAAGTTAAGTTATAACATAAGCTAGTGGATATGTCTGACCTATTGTGTGGGATAGGATACCAAGCCAAATGAAAAATCTCTGACATTTTTTAATAAGGTAAAAACCGTAGGAGTGAATAGCCCTGCTCTAGACAGCATGTGTAATGATGAACAACAGGTACCCACTTATTGACAAGGGAAAAGGAATTCATTTATTTTAAATTTTGACAATGTAAATTTCCCTGTCCACTGATTGAGTTCAATTAAAAAGTAATTGGAAAACTTTTTCTTTAAATCAACAGATGCCAGTAGCTTATGCAGTAGTCATTGTGTTAACACATGGTAAAACTCAACTGCTCTGTTTTTTCTGTTGTTGCTGTATGACCTTTTTCTTCCTATGCTACCTATTTTGTTGATATAATAAATTCTTAAGGGCAGGGGCCTTATTTTTGTACTGGCCTGTGAACTATTTTGCGTGGTTCCTCTGCAGAAGTAATGTAGTACAGGTATAAAAATGGGCTAGAGACTTTTGTGATTTCTTTTTTCTCATTGTAGATTCCTTCAAGTCCTCTAAGTGAGCTTATACTCCAACTTCAGTAAAAGTCCTACACCAAAAGAGACGCTGCATCCTCTTCAACAAAACTCAGCCGAATGCTTTCTGTAAGACTATATCTCACTAAAGCCCATCTGTTCATCAGTGTTCAACATGTAAAAAAAAAAAAAAATCAAAATTTACCTAATGTAATGGGCTTGTTATTCCTATAGATTGATGCATTTCAAAGGAATAAGAGAGGCACTGAAATGTAATTTTTTTCTCAGTGGCTTAGTACTCTGGAAAATTTATTTCTCTGTATGAGATCTCTTTTTTTTTCAGTGGGTTCCTCTTCCAGGACAACTTTTGATAACATCTGATGATAAGCCAGAATGCTGTCTTATCAAATGTTAGAAAATCCAACTTTATTTGATAATGCTGGGGTTTTCCCTCTTTTCTGATGCTAACCTTGGTATAGGCAGCAGGAATAGTTGGTTATCTTGACATGAGATCTCTCTCTACCCCTTTCCACTGGGATCTTTGGCTTTCATGATTCTTGATTGCAAATGCTTGTTCTATTGCCCTAAATTTAAATGTGAAAATCATCCTTTTATAGTAGTTGGAAAGATGCTCTTCACTTGGTAATGTACAAGCATTGCAGAAGTCTCTGGGGATTACAGGTGGCTTTGATGCCTTTTCCTACTGTCGTACTCAAAACCAAGAGCAGCTAAGTAAAGATTTCATTTAAATATGATAAAAGTGGTAATCATTGTCAATTAAATACAGTTATTAAAACATGCTGTCTAAAAGCTTTATACTTACATTATAAATATATAAATATATGTCACAGAAATGGATAGTGATATTCATGAAATGTATGACACATATTCAGTTAAATATATGCTAATAACATATCATATCAAAAACCAACCAAGGCAGTGGTTTTCTTAGAAAAAACCAGCAAATTGTACCTTATATCCCCATGTGTGCGACATTACATCTGTCCTCTGTATTTTGTGCTTCTCACATGCATAAGTGAAATGGATTTGTTTGCATCTGACCAACGCATAAACCACAGGGAGATGTTTTTAATAGGATTCATTGTGATTAGGAGCTGTGGAATAGCCCCATAGTCATAGCAATGTTAGAATGCCACAACTATTTGATAGCAGACATTTCAATCTGTCATCATCTTGTGTGCCCTGACCCCGATAATACACCCCATTCAACCTGAGGCACAAACAGAAATGGTGAGGTAGGGTTGCATTTTTTTTTTCTTTTAGCACAGCACCAGTCACAGCTTTTATGGGTTCCTGAGAGAAGAAGAAGCATTTTTATTTCCTGTGCTGTTCATCCCTTATCTAACCATTTTAAAAGATATTTTGTTTCCCGAAACACAATAAACAAGTGGAAGGGGGAGAAAAATCCTTCCTTAGGTAACCTCAGAACAGAAGAACTTTGTGCATTATGCAGCTCAGGCCATGCCAAAATGCAATTTGGAGGGTGTCCAGCACTTCATTGGAAAGTAATGGTTTTCACTGAACTGAGTTATGACCAGCTGTTTACAGACAGTCTGTGACATACTGATAGAGCAGAACACCGTATGTTGCTTTCCAAATCAAATGATACAAGAAGTGTGACAGAGTGGAGAAACATCTGTCATTAGCAATTTTCAGCACGCTTCACTAATTCTGGACAAAATACGAGTAATGAACTTACCGCAGGAAACTTCAAATACTACCACTGCTGAAACAAGGATATAAACAGCTAGTGCTCCTAATGGCGTCTAATTTAATTCATTTGCAGTAAGAAACAAACAAAGTGGGTTATTTGTTTTTGATCATGGGGTAGTAAATAGTAATGCTGATCACAAACATTCATTTTAATCAAAGAAAAAGGGATCGTGGAACTCAACTTTCCTCAAGTTCAGACAGAAGGTAATTATCAGGTGCTTTTTTTTTCTTAGTCTTTTTTTAATATCAGTGATTTGGGTGCTTTTTTTTTTTTTTCCCCGCAAGGTTGTTTCAGAATAGGCCAAGGAGAAGTTGTTACAACATTACAGATACCGTCCTTCTTTGCCTTGGTCCTCTCCCCGACATCTCCCTGAGTCACGTCCTCCTCCTGAATCTTCAGAGAGCAAAACTGCAAGTTTTCTGCCCAGTATCACTCACCAGTGGGCACCAAGACAAGGGTGAAAGTAGTCCAATGCTGGCTTTTACTCCATTTTCCTGCATTATGGCACTGCTGCTGCTGTTCAAAACCTTATGGCTCCAGATGTACTTTTTTTAAAGCTGCATTTTAATGTGTATGTGGCCCCTATATGTTACGCACTTTAGTATTTTCTGGTTGATTTCTCTATTTGCATCATAACAGGAGCCCAAACACTGTAATTTTGTGATTATTTTCACTTTGTCTTTGAAATCAGTAGAGTTGTTCTGCCAATCGCGTTCAGGGGCTTTGGTTTCCCCTTACCACTGATAATACAGCAAATTCCTGAAACTGTTAGGATTAAGTGGCAGTCCACAGGGGAAAAGGGGGGAAAATGAAAGGACAGGTTGTTACTCTTTATATGAACTTTCAACTAATGTTCACACAAAGCTGTAATATGAAATGCAGAGGATAGATTTAGTCCAATCCATTGGTGTCCCACCTATGGGACTTCCCTTGGAATGGATCCCAGACCAAGAGAGTGAAAGCCATTCCGAACTGATGACTGTAAAATGAGTGTAGGAGGTCTTTGAGTAGCTGCGTAATTGCAAAATTATTCATGACAAAAAAAGCACTAATCTCAAATTCCCAGTTTCTTGTAGAATTTCCTGAGGTGCCACAGGAAAATTTTGTAACTTTCTAACACCTTGGATACACCAAACTGGTCCAAGCACAATATGTTGAAGAAGAAGAGAAAATTTATGGAAATATTTTTTTATGGTGGGAGTTTATGACAGAAATATTTTTCTCCCGCTTTAATGCAGAAAAGGAAAACTACTTAACAGAAAACATTTCAAGAACTGCAAATGTGAAGTTCCTCTAATTCTTATAGACATCTACACAGGAGAGCAAAGCAAAGGGAAAATATAGGTACCATTGACACCCGTCATTATGTTTGTGATCTAGATAATAAAGTAAGCAGACCCAAGCAATTCGCTAACACTAACGCTATTCTTTACATAAACAGTAAATGTTTAGATTTTCCTGTTCACTGACTAACAGCACACATATCATAAACACTAAGCTGTTATAGTACGTTTCGTGTGTTGATTCACTTTAACAGTTGTTAGTGTGAAGACAGGAAAAGAAAAGTGGGTGTAATGAGACCATGTGCAGTATGCTGTGAAAACAGAGGCCCTTATTTGGCATAATGGGTTGCACCATAAGGGCCATAAAATTGTGCATGTGTTAGTATCATTTTAATTATTACGGGTGCCACATGTTAAGCAGAATAGCGGAACTACTAAAACAGCTTCAAAATCCTTACTGCTGATCGCTGCATTTAATTACAAATAGGAACATTTGGAGATAGGTCACCATAAAACCCTTCTGTTGTCAAATGAGCTCAAATCTGATTTTTGTAATTATGTTTTTATACCACAGATCCTGTTGAATAACTATAGGGAATAAAATTTTAATAAGTACTGATTAAATGCAGGTACATCTTGCTTCCTAAGAATATTTATGAATGTTCTTCGCCACTTACATCAAGGTACCATCACTGCTTCTGTTTTGGTCAGCGGTGATCGTTCAACCTTAATGCAAATAAGCTGAATAACTTTATGTGCCATGAAATATTGTTTTTTTTCAGTGAAGCATAAAAGCACTGGATTTCAATTATTCATTCTGTTTGCTAGAGCTGTGTACAGTACTCTAATCCTCTAGTACCAAGGCACTTTCATTATAACACTACATGTCACATGCAGGAGGATATGATCATTAACCTTCCTAAGGCAGAGTTTTTGTGTAAGGAATGACAACCTTTATTGGTCTGTCCCCTTTTCCACTGTAATAACATGATCCTAGGTTCATGTTACTAATGTTCTTTGTTAGTATCAAAATGAAGGTTGCAAATATATCAGATTTGCAGTTTAACACGTTAAAAATCACTAGGATATTAAATGGTGCTAAAAATGGTAATTTTGGATTTAGATAAGTAAACTTTTATGTAAAGACTGACTATAAAGTTCTCTAAACACAGATTTATCTTGGGAGGAATGAAAAAATAAAGATTTATTCAGTCATATAAAAGGGAAGTAGCAATTAAATAAATATGCAAGATTCATCATAGGTTGTAGGCTGGATTTTGAATTATACTAAGGACAGTGGCATTGTATTTGGCTATATTGTTCAAACCAGATTAAAGTCAGAATATACGTGCCTGTATATCTCCCTGCACATTTATTTGTTCATATTCCCTGAAAACCTAAAACAGGCCTGACCTTGTGGTTTTTCAATTTTAAATATTGTCATCAAATAGAACGTTAAAAACTACACATTGTAACGTCTAAGAGAGGAAATCTGTTTTGTGAGAGATTGCCATTGGACACATGGGCTAACACACAGTTCAGAACATGCTCCAGAGCTACTGCACATACACTAGCTTCAAGAGACCATCACCTGGAAATAAGGAAACACAGAGTGCCTCCTGGAAAGAGACCGATGTAATTTGTAAAATGATCAGTAGAAGAGAATTACTTTTCTAGTTTTGATGCAGACTGACTGCTCTGCATCATTTATAACTGCATGGAAAAAAACCTCTCGTTTAACCCACATAGCAGTCCAAGAATCTATGTCCTGGCTCACAAGAAAAGAGAAAAACTCTTGTTGCCTTTCATAACTTTTTCCAAAATGTGATTGAATGAGTGCTAAATAAAGACCTCAAGGTGTACTGACTGCCAAGAAAGCAGCCCAGAAGTTTTGGGAATGGCAGTAGGCAAGCAACACTATAAAATAATGAGCTCCTCTGTACCAGAACATTTGCAGTTTATGTGCAGGTTATGTAGAAGTGTTTGTACCCAATGGGGTAAAAACACAGATACTGATGAAAGTTTTGCTCCATTCTGATCTCAGACCAGTTTGCGCACCAATACGACTCTGTTTGAGCTCATATTATTTGTACTCCTCTCTGTGAGGGCAGAATGGACTCCTTGTTGCACGCTGGCTCAGTGCTGGAATGTACAGTGCTATCTGTACGTCTAATGAAATTGTCTCTCACTAACGGGAAATCCTCATCTGACAATGTCACTCTCCTTCTAAAACACAGGCGGCTGAAATCAGATGCTTGGCTTCAGTACTTCCATTGTAACTCTGAATCCCATGTTGCTCTGGTGTGATCCTATTTCACGCTGTAAAGCGTGCTTAGTGTTGGACGGAATTATGTCCTTGCAGGGGAAAAATAATAACAAAGGAGTGTGAAGAATACTCAGCTGTTAACTGTCTTGTAGAGAAGGAGAAAAAATAAAATAGAAGGAGCATTTTATCTGTGGGGTTTGTTCCAGGCTAACTCCATGAATTGGTCTTGCTCTGCAATTGCAAGAAAAAGAATCTCTTACTAATAAGAGAATGAAGAAGGGGATATCAATATAAATGGTGGATGTTAAAGAATGGTAAGACATTATCTTACATGGTAGCACTGCTGAACCTATAGGACCTCATTAAACAGTCATTTGAGCTCTATATTGGAAGTTGCCTGGAAAATACTGGCTCATACCTGTGGGTTTAAGTAGTAAATGCTCTCTGTCAAGAAAACAAAAAAGTCCTGTATATCAGGTACATCACATATATCAATCCTCACTCCTATGGTACTCACATTCCACTGCCTATGGGTGACTTGCTTTGGAAATTTGGTTGTATACTAGTGGTATCTCTGCTGTATTGCTCTGTTTGGCCCAATCTCCCCATCTACAAGAAAAAGAAAAAATCAAATCGAGAAATTAGACACAAGTAATTTCTGGAAAAAAAATCAATGCATCACTTCACATTTTAAAAATTTAATTTTAAATAGAGAGGGTCATAACATTAAAAATTAAGATGGTTACTTATATTGCCATCTAGAAGCTGCTACTGCATCTCAGAAACCCTGACATGCTTTCGTATTGATAATGACACTCCTCGTAGTAACAGCACAATCAAGACTTTTGCTGGGATTGTGCATCTTGGGAACTACAGCAAAACTTACAGTAACACCAACTCATACAGGTGGACTTAAACTCACATCCTTGCTTTTGGACTAAGCCAGGTCCACTTATGACTTTGGTCCATTCCTCTGTGCAAATGTAGTTTTGTGTGTACTTGAATCTTTGTTACTCATAGGAACATTTCCTACTAAACTACTAACTAATCCTTCTTTTGAACTCTTTGGCTACTTCTAGAGGATCTTCTTCAGGGCCCTTTCTTTCATGCATTCTGCAGTCACAGCCTGCTGAATCTTTCTTTCATGTGCTGTGGAGATTACTGGGTTTTGGGGAGTCAGGTGAGACTGTATTATCTGCCAACCCTGCTCCACTTTCCAGGTTTAATGCTCTCTTTCTTCTCTCAGTGGTTGGAAGATGAGCTCTAGGCAGTCGTAGGTCTTGGGTTTTGAAGTTGAAATGTGTTGAGATCGAGGAAAAGGTTAGAAATAGTAAAATAAAGGTTATAAACATTCATTTCTTTTCTGGGAAACAGACAGTATTTTACACAATTATTTATTTAACTTTAGTGTTTGACTTCTTCGCAACCAAAGCAATCACATCTTCTCTTATCTAATTTGTATCGATTCTCAGGGAATAAAGACCAACATCTTACTGGCCTTTGGTTACATTTAAAATCTGACAGTATTACTAAATTTTTAGTATAGAAATTCTTTGATTGTTCCAATCAGAGGAAATATCCTAAACAATAGGTTGCTATAAATTAAAATGTTTCATCACAGGGACCTAAAGTTTCAGTGACTGCATTGGATATGTTTTCTGTTCTTACTTCTCCATTGTTGGTACCTTGTAGGAAGTTGAAATTTTTTGCTGCTGAATTAATGACATTTGCTCGAATTTACAGTTACTGAAGCAGAAACGTTGTGACAACTTCATTTTCACCTCCAAGTCTGTGATGCCTGTAAGAGTACAGTGTATGTAAATGAAAGTAGTTTTGCTACATAGATGTCATTTCATTGTAAAGATAGCTGGAAAAAAAAATAGACCAATATTGGTTCTCATTGGTTTTGCTTTGCAAAGCATCTCCTGAAGTCTTTATTCTTAATCCAGCCATGGAATCTTCATTTCATTTGAGAGTGGTTGCTGGCCAAATATAGTTGTGGTGCTGGTACCCAAGCTCCTGCAGAGCTACTTCAAGAATAATAAGACAGAAGACAAACTTTGCCTCCTGCAAAGCACAAAGAAGAATTTTTGTAGCTCTCAGTGTTTTCCAAACTTTACTGCCCTACAGAATAAGAAAACTGAATGGATATGAGAGTGAAAAATGACAGCAACACATCAGTCATTAAATGTGAAGAGAAATTTTTTTGCTGCATGCCGAGAAGCACTCTTGATAAGACATTCCAGCTAGGTCACTCTTCTAGTAAGGCTATTGATGAGGACTACTGCTTACAATTGTACATTGGTAATATTTTCCTCTTGCAAAATGTTAATGTATGCTGAAATGGAAACTCACCAGTTCACTACCTTTGCTTATCTATTAAATTCATATTCAGAAATATTTGCAAAATTGTCAAGGACCTTTTTGATACTGGTCAAAAAAATACTTTTTATTAACAGCCCTGCTTGCTGTGTCATCTAGGGGTAACTTGACATGTCAGTGCCTTTTGTGAGGCATGTTGTGTTGTGCTAAAAATACAAGCTTTTAATTTTAGACCCTGTCAAAAAATACACTTTATCCTCCAGACCTGATCTGGCTTCTTCAGGTGCCTCCTCTGTTCCGTTAGCTTAGATTTGATTCTTTGTGAATGTAGTGAGCAGCTAATGCCCATTGAGCTAACTAGCCCTGCAGAACCCACCCAGCTCTGGACCAATGATCTTGGTTCATTTTTCAGATAAGGGAGAAACTGCCATCGCTTTGTACATTGTGCATTTTTTGGGATGATAACTTAAAGGAATCTCTAAACTTTTTTCATCTGTATCATGCACAGATTCTCCATCCTTCTGAGCCAAATCATGCCCTAAGAAAAACTATCACTCTACTTCCATGAAATGTTACTTCTTAGTATGCAAAAGTGTTGCCTGTGTAATTTTATGTGGAATCTTTCTGTTCCTCTCAATCTTATTATGATTGATTTGGCTGAGCTGTCTGCAAATATCAGATTCTCTGCTTGTCTTAGCCAAGATATTCTTATCCAGCTCTGTGTTTTTGTTTCATGGTGAAAGTCTATCAATCACTTTATTAAAGACATTTAAGACTTCCCCTTCATCTAATAGCCCAGCTTATGTGAATCACAGTACTTCCCCGGTTGTGGTATGATGATCACCGTGAAGAAGAAATGCCTTACTTTTCTTAAGAGGCAACAGAAGTGCATCATGGTACTCAGATGCACACAAAATACCTGAATGACCCGTTAAAAGGCTCAGCAAGCAGACAGAAATGCTAGCATTGGAGCAGGATTTGACAGAAGGTAATTATTACTATCCGTAATACGGTAGAACTGAAAAGCCACCATGAGACTGAAATTCCATTCCCTGGAACTGTTCAAAGAGATAGAGAGATGCTCTCCTTGCTCAGAATCCTTACTATTTAATTTAAAGAATGATGCCAAAAGGAGGGAGGAGGATTTTCATTACTAGTGCAATGATAATAAACAGAATAATCTTACAGCTTCACATACTCACAAACTATTAGTACTCATTGCTTAAAACTTTTTATTAAGGGCATATAAGGAATATTTAAGAATTCCATGTCAACCCATAGACCTCTGTGCTCCCATTTTACATATTTGTCATCCCAGAAAATGTCAGTAATGTTTCTCTAGCTAGTCTTTCTATACTATTTATTCCTTTACTTATGTGAACAGTTGAAAAGATGGATAAATTGGTGGAATAGGTAAATTATGAGGTGGCATCCGTGCTGAAGCAGCTGAAAATGGGATAACCCAAGAGGATAATTCATGTACAGAAACAGGAGCAGATGTCAAAAGAGACAGCTTGTCTGGTTTGTTTGGATGATGATTCTCTAGCATGTATTGACAGAGCAAGATTGTCAGACAGCCTGTTTGTGAAGTTCAGTGTTGCCTGTCTTAATCATTCTTTATGGGGAGGTGACATTTTGTTGCAGGCAATTGTAGAGTGAAATTTTTTTTAATTGGTTAAAGTAAACCAAAACTGTCCTACCAAGCAGCATTCTTTGCAAATATCCAAAGTCCAGTGAGAACAACTGCCATTTTGATGACTGTAAATTGGACGGGCTGCCCCATGTGTGCACTGCGTGCAGAGTTGTTCTGTTCACTTCCTCTGGTATCCAGACGAGGAGGATTCAACTGACAACAGTGACAAGGAAGAAGAGATCCATTCTAGACAGAAGGTTGAGTAAACTGAGTCGTTTAGAAAGTAATATACATCTGCTACATCTAGGGAGACATGCTTGCTCAGGATGCAGCTTGTGTTATGATGCAGTTTTAGAGGAAAAGGAAATGAGGAATCTGAAGAATTTGGGGCATTTAGTAGTGTCCGGAAAAACAAAATTCTACCTGGTTGACCTTGGTCAGTAATCACATTTTCAACTCTCTGCTGTCTTGTGTAAGTAAACTGAAAAAAGTGAAATATTCACCTAGAAAACCAATGTTAACTTGTTAAAGTGAATGAAGTTATCCCTCAGGTTTTGTGAATCCCAATGATATTAAGGATCAAGGGTCTTAGGATCAAGGGCCTTAGGATCAAGGATTGTCTCCTTTGTAGCAAACTAAGGAACAGAGAACACTCCCTCCAAGAAGAGTAAGAAAGAAAGGTTTGTAAAACCCTGTCTTCACAGACAGAAATTTAGGTTTTAAGCTAACCTGACATGGTCACATACACCCACCCACCTCCCACAGATTATTTTCTGCTTTTTTAGCTACTTAACTCTTCAATTGAATTCTTCAGTAATTCTCTCACCGAAACACTTCCATTGCCTCAGATTTTTTTCTCTTCCTGATGCTGTGGTCACTTTTGTTTGATGTACACAATATTTTGCTCCCCATCTCCCTTTCTCCTTCTCCCAGTTTCCTGAAGGCCATAAAACACTGACAATTACTTCAGGTTTCTCCCTTTTCTTTTTAAATCCTTGTCTTTTGCAAGACTAGGATTCTTGATGTCCAAATTGTTGGATTCTGCTCTCTCCTGTTCCTGGTTTACTATTACTAATGTGCCTTCTACTTCATTTCTCCACCCATGCACTTCTCCCATCATCCTTTGTGTGAGCTTTTCCATGTCCTTGAAACAACCTTCTGCCTCCTCTCTGCTGACCATCAAGACCCTTTCTTCTTTCTGTTGCTTTTCACCTGCCAGTGACCATTTCTCCCTATCATGGACCAGTAGACCATTTCCTCACCAAGCAGACAACAAAACCAGAAAAAGATAAATCAAGACACAAGATTTGCAAATGTTATGGTCTGTTTTCATTAGATACTAAAACTATCCTGCTTGGCATGATCTGCCCTTCCTTTTTGTATCTTCCCTCTTTAAAAGGATGCAGGTAAGTAGGCATTGCCTTTGTTTTTCTCCTTTTTGTCTCTAAAAATGATCAACTGGTGTTGATATCAAGGTTTATACTAGCACCATATCAAGGCCTTCAGCTGAAAGATCCTGAGGTCAGGGACTTTGTTGTGCTATATCCTTGCTAAGTGAGATATATATTTCATTCAATATACAAATAATAGTAGCAGACTGAATGAAAAGGCCTTCAGAGGTTAAACTTAACGTTAGTAGGAAATCTGTGGAAACACAGGTGTTTTAACTACTGGTGTTTTTGTGCCAGCCATGACATATGGAGCAGACACCAAGGAGATGGAACTGAAGACTATTGTTAGGATGCATCAGTATCATCTTGCATTTTGAGCATTGCAATCTAATTTACTAATCCAATTTATATCAGTGTATGCACACTTATGCTTAAATATATGATGAAACAGTCACATATTTTTAAAAGATGACATATTTTTATTTACACTTAATTTTGCACTTCCCAGAATTTTTCTGTCTTTTCATATTGCCTTATGGTGTGTTGCTTGACTCCCGTTCACTGTAAGTGTGAAAAGTCAGGAGGAGAGTTCACAGCAGGTTGATGGCCTGGAGATTAAAAGTCTGTCTAAGGACATTTCAAAGTTGTAAAGGTATTATTCTCACATGTACTTATTTCTTGGTGGGTGTGAACAACAGCTACTCACCAAGCTGGTGTAGTGTGAAATAGTTTCCTGTGAAATGATGTGCAGACATATGCAGAAAGCTACATGTACAGCACATGCACAGACTCATCCCTGACTTATGATTAGTGAGATTCTTGCTGATAACTGAGTTAGGAATGACCAGTGGGGCACCCAATGTTTTAATTACCCACACACCTATTGGGATTTTCCATATTTACCAGACTAAAAGCATGATCCTGTCCTGATGCTTTGAGATTAACACACTGGAAATGACCTTGACTTCTCAGCAGCAGTGCACTATTACAAGGCCAACTGCAGACTGAGAATTTGCTCTGTGTGTGGTTATTCTGTATACATTCCTTTGTTTGTCAATGCCTGGGATCAATTTTTCCCATGCCCCACAAAAGTAAGTTTTATTCTACTAAATGCTAAAAGTTATTCTTAGTCAACCTAAGTACGTCAACTAAATGAAACAAAAGACAGTTAAGTCTTTTGAGCAATTTTTGAAACCTGGATAATAATTTGATATCTGGCTATTATGGGGATGAACATAGAATACAGTAGAACTGCTCCTGCTAATAATTTGCTTTTATCTTTTAAAGGCAATGAATAGGACACCAGAGCAAGTGGATCCAAGGCTTTTCACAAACCCTGCTCCATCACAGATGCCCAGTGTGACTGTGACCAGAATGAGGGGCCTTTTCAACATGCACAAAAGTGAGCTCTTCCTGCCCTATTGCTGTACACCAGCATAGCCACACCTTTCTGGTGGGCCAAAAATTAGTGTGACACATGCCAGAAATTACAATAAGCAATGAAAAGGCCATATGGAGCCATTGCTGTCTGCCAGTCATTGCAGTAGGTGGCAACTGGGACAGGAGACATATTGGAGAGGGCTCCATGCATTAGGGGACTGAGAGAGTAATGCAAAACCTGGATATGGTTCCTGGCAAAATTTAAATTATTTCCCTCTTTATGTTACTTTGCTCAGTTGTAGCGTATTTTCTATGCTAATAACCGCATATTAAGGATATATTGACTTTTGCTCTGGAAACAGAACTTGGATTTGCTACAACTCCTAGGATGACAATTTTCTTGGAATAGTATTTGGTAGATACTAACATATGCAGATACTCCAGACACCTGAAAGTCAGGCATTTAATCTCAAATAGTTGTGTAGACTTCCTCTGAAGTCATTGAGGAGAGCTAGATGGCTCCAGGAGGGGAATTCTGCTATCCTAACAGAAGCAGATTGGATAAGGCATACTTTAGTGGGGTTCATTTCCTTCTAAAGTACTTGTTCTAGAGACCAGATGAAACATGCCCTGGAAAAGCTGGATTGTCTCCAATTACTAGAGTGGCTGCTTAGATGTGGATAATGCTCAGATGCGATTAATCCAACTCCTGGTAAATACCTCCTGATCAGGAACTTAGTGGGATGTATCATCATTAACAGTTGGACTCGATGATCTTAAAGGTCTTTTCCAACCTAAACAATTCTATGATTCTATGATTGTGTGGTCTTCTCAGATAATTTCTGGTTATTATGCATAAAAGATAAATTCAGAAATGCAGCGTAGGAACTAATGACATTTAAATGGAAAAAGGTATTGCAGTATGAATTTGTATATTGAACTCAAGATACTCACAGGCACATACTATAGTTTTGTTACTTTCATAAGAATACCTTATTTTACACTGAACATCCAACCAATCTTTGATTTTGATTCCTAGTATACATCTCTGATGCTGCTTTGCTGTGGCATTGCCAGATTTCTTTATTCTTTTGGGCTAGCAGCTTAATTAATCTTTTCTTATTTAAGAAATATATTTTGCTAAGATTTTCTGCATATTCCCTCTTCCCATCTTTCTGTCTGTTCTCGTATCTGATCCACTCCCTTTCATTAGCAGAAAATTAAAATAAAAGTTTGATAACTATTGTCTTGAATACTAAAGAGTTTAAACATAACTTCTGTATCAGTTAGCATGCTAAATTCATATGCTTCTAAATACTAAGACAAATGTGATGAAAATAAAATCTCAGTGCTTTAGCTGTTTCCTCAAGTACCTGGTGAGGCCATTCTTGAAGTTTTTATGCAGGAAGACCTCTGTGCATATAGCAAATCACAAATAATTTCACTCTAAATGATTTCTTAGAGTGCTGTACTGTGCCATGCTTGCTTGTCAGATGTCCCACCTCAAGCTCTAACCTCACACCTTGTCCTGTGCCGATCAACCTCTGCAGAACAAACTAAGAGTTTCTACACTTTAGGAGATTACTCTGAAAGCAAAGAGCTATTCAATGTGAATAAGGCTGCCAGACTGTGATCCGAAAAAGAAAGTATTTGTTTTTGTTCAGTTGTAACCTAGCTTAAGCCAAGGAAGGTCCAAACCAAAGAGACAAGACCAAAGTTCTTACGTGACATTCAACAACCTCCATGTGAATAGTCCCATCCATGCCAGTCATTAGCACATTATCAGACAAAGGAACAAGACTGCAAACGAGGCAAACATGTTTCAGAATAAAGCTTATGCTGGAAACAATCCCAGGAGGAACAATTAGTTATCATCTGGCTCAGGTAAAACAACTGCCTATAACTTAAATAGCTATTTTGCATTTTAAAGGTATATTAAGGTGTTAAAGTTTGTTAAATGTTTATTGACAAAAGAAAAAGAGAGCACCCATGCAGTCTGGTATCAGTCCATCAATTTTGCACGTTTGTTTGCTGATGAGCAGAATTTCCCTAAAGGAAAATAGAAAGAGAAAAAAGAAGGTAAAAGCAGCCCATTTGGTGAAATTATCATTAAACATGAATGCCATTATCTGTGATCAGATGCCATTCTCATAAAAAAAAGAATCCCAGAGGTGGTCATCATGACTCATGTGTTCTCATCATAGTCGCACTATGGGGCTGTGTGTCCAGAGCATGATAGATCTCCCTCTCTAGGAAAGAGGGGGGGTTGTATTTTTTTCTTGTTTCCTATTCAGTCCTCTTTTTATTTCAAGCATTAGCAGTGAGTAATTTGGCCTCATCTTCATTTTCCTCCTAACTACAATAAACTTTGTGGACATAACCACAGGTTATAGGCAGGTTGCTCCATTACAAAACACCATTTGTTTCACAATGACTCAAGGAAGAGGTGATGTTACTGATTTTTTTAAAGAAACATTATTTCCTCTTTCCAGCAACTTGCAAGGTAGCACTGTAGACTCATAAAAAGGCACAGAGCATTTTAAGAAGGAAATTAACTCAAAAGGCCATCTATCTATCTGGTCCAAACCCCTGCCCAACGCAAGGCTATTTGCATTAGGTACCTTGTCCAGACATGTCTGAGTATCTCCAAGGACAGAGGTTCCACAGTTTCTTTGGGTAACTCGTTCCAGTGTTTGACCTCCTTCACAGTGAACGTTTGTTTTCTGGTATCTCATTGCAATTTCCCTTGTTGCAACTTGTGTCTGTGTGCACTGCTAAGATCTGTTCTCCAGGCTGTACGTGGCTGTCCTCCTCTGTTGGATGGGTGCAGTGTTGACTCACCCTCAACTGTTTGTGTACTTGTCTCAACTCGCAAAATACATGATGAATTTCCACATTTGGAGAAGGAGGGGAACATGGTAATTTCCCTTCTACTATTTCTCACTTTCATAGTTCACTACAAGAAAAGACTAATGCAGAGGAAACAGAGTTACTCACAAAATCCTTATATATATATTTATTCATGGTACAGAACCTACAGTAAAACTGTTGTTTGAGTTCTTCATCATTGAAAACTTTTATTCCAAGGAACCATTTATTTTCCTATTCAATGAGAGTAGAAATTTAAGACACAATTTCAGATGGATTCAATAAAATGTTGTATTCTATGTGTGAAACCTGTCAAATTATCAGACAGGTATAAGCTTTCATGCATAGTTTGGACTGGTTGGAACTGAGAGTAAGGAGCATGTTTCTGCTACAAACCACTGTTAGGTTTTGAATAAATATTTAAGAGAGAACTGTCTTGATACCTCTTTCTGATGCTTCCTACACTGTGAGTAAAAGCTATTCTCAGAAGTAGTCTACTCAATTGGAAGGTCCTGTGGAATATCTCAGACTGTGAGCACATCTGCAGAAATCTCTTCTGTATGTGGTTCCTGAAAAATAAAAAAAAAAGAGAAGATGGAGAAAAGAAGAGAGAGAATGAAATGTAGTAGCAATTATCAGCCTTCTAAAAAGCACATTGAAATTATGGATGCAAGATTCTACTCAAGCAAAGCCAGTGTTGCTTTAATTTTAATTACTCTTACAATTTATATTTCTTTAATGGATTTCTAATTAATCAATTTCTATACACAAATTTGTGTCGCATTGTATGTAAACAGTTGCGCCAACAAAAAGTTGGGTTCTACTGTCTGTAGAGAACAGAAAATTAGGCCCTGAAGAGAGTTAGCTCATCATTACGGAATTAAATTAAGTCTATTGATTAAACCTTCATATTGTGGTTGGGCTTTTTTGGAGGCATGAAATAGTCTCATTTAGTTACATTACAGCAGTGAGGGGAAGTATATTTAAGGGAAAGGGAATTGCCTGTTCTCTCCAGAACAATTGCAACATACACATTTTACGGACTAAAAAAAAAAAAGTCACGCAATTATAAACTAGGAGGAATATTTTTCTGTGAGGCTTTGGTGATAATTTCAAAAGCAACACTTGATTGACTTCTCAGGTTTCTACTGGAGATCTTGTTCCAGTCCTGCCAGTCTCTCCCTTGCCAACACCATCGTCATTTGAAGGGCATGAAGATCTGGTGTTCAGAGGTCTTACATGGTTTACATACGTTACAGTGTGCTGAGTCCGTGGATGTCACTGTATACAGACTCCTGTTTTTCTTCTCTCCCCACAACTCTTCCTCCCTCTAATACTGTTGCTGTGTCTCCACTGCTCCGCTTCCTTATTTTCACAGGGAAAGCTGAGGAATTAAACTGTGTGTCAAATATTTATTGTCCAGCTGAGAACTGGAAGAGAAGCATATGCTTTTACCTGAATATCTCTTTCTAACAGTCCTTCTAGTTCTTAAAGTCAAAAGTTGCTCCGTTTGTGGACAGTTTCTGTCTACAGGTAAGAAGTAAAATATATTGCTAGTAAAATGCACAGTTCTGTGCAAATAACTTTGTTATTATGGTCCTGGATATGGAACAGAGAACCTAACCTGCCTAATAAGAGTAAACTTCCACCAGAGATTAGGATAAAACCAAAAGACTCAGGCTCATTTGTGACCAATGGAAAATTTGGACCCAGGTCCTTCAGAATTGCAAAGATACTTTTCACCAACAATAGTGTTTAGCACCTTTCTTACATCATTTTATTGTTTAGCCATGCATTGGACTGTGTCAACACAGATTGACAAAGCCATAGAATTTTATTGGACAATGTGAAAACTCATTTGCAAATTTTATTGAAGTCCATCATTGTCTGCATTCACAGTCCAGAGGCCTTCCATTGTTGTGAATAACAATCGGGATCAATTTCTGGCGATGGTCAACGTAGAGGTTGCAGTCTTCCACCGACAGGTGTTCTTTCCTAATTGCTTCCATTAGTTTCTCTTTATTGCAGGGCTTCACCACCCAATGAATGTCGTGCTTCAGCAAATACCAGACCAGATCTATCAGCTCCAGTGTATGGCATGATAACCAATGTACCCTCATTGAGCCCAACCTTAGTAAAATGCTCTAGTCAAATGTACAGTACTTATTTCCCAAAAAATAGTTATTATACCAAATGCAATATTTTAAATAGAAAAGCTATTGATGAAGAATTTGTGGCAAATATAAGTGCTTGCCAACATTTGTATCAGAAATAGTGTGGCCAGCAGGACTAGGGAAGTGATTGTCCCTTTGTACTCAGCACTGGCGAGGCAGCAACTTGAATACTGTGTTCAGTTTGGGCCCCTCACAACAAGAAGGACATTGAGGTGCTGGAGCATGTCTAAAGAAGGGCAACAAAGCTGGTGAAGGGTCTAGAGAACAAGTCTTATGAGGAGCAGCTGAGGGAACTGGCGTTGTTTAGCCTGGAGAAAAGGAGGCTCAAGGGAGACCTTATCACTCTCTACAACTACCTGAAAGGACATTGTTGTGAGGTGGGGGTCAGTCCTTCTCCCAAGTGACAAGTGATAGGATGAAAAGAAATGGCCTCAAGTTGTCCCAGGGGAGATTTAGATTGGATACTAGGAAAAATTTCTTCACCAAAAGGGTTGTCAAGCACTGGAACAGGCTGCCCAGAGAAGTGGTTGAGTCTCCATCCCTGGAAGTATTTAAAAGATGTGTAGATGTGGTGCTTAGGGACATGGTTTAGTGATGGACTTGGCAGTGTTAGGTTTACAGTTGGACTTGATGATCTTAAGGGTCTTTTCCAACCTAAATGATTCTATGATTCTATGATTTGTAAATATGGTGACAAAAGAAGATGTGATTCCCATGGGAAGTAAAGAAACTTCGCTGGTAACAACAGACGAGGAGAAGGCTGAGGTACTCAACAACTTCTTTGCCTCAGTCTTCACTGGCAACATCTCTCTTCACACCTCCCAAGTCAATGGGCCATTTGATGGGGATCAGGGGGGCAGAGGTCCTCCCACTGTAAGAGAAGATCAGGTTCGCGACCACCTGAGGAACCTGAATGTACATAAGTCTACGGGTCCCAATGAGATGCATCCCAGAGTCCTGAGGGAATTGGCTGATGTAGTTGCCAAGCCACTCGCCATGGTATTTGAAAAGTCATGGCAGTCAGGTGAAGTCCCTGGGGACTGGAAAAAGTGAAATATTGCACCCATTTTTAAAAAGGGTAACAAGAAGGACCCTGGGAACTACTGACCTGTCAGCCTCTGTGCCTGGGAAGATCATGGAACAGATCTTCCCAGAAGCTACGCTAAGGCACATGGAGGACAAGGGGGTGATTTGAGACAGTCAGCATGGCTTCACCAAGGGCAAGTCCTGCCCTGCCAACCTAGTGGCCTTCTATGATGGAGTGACTACATCAGTGGATGAGGGAAGAGCTACGGATGGCATCTATCTGGAGTTCTGTAAGGCCTTTGACATGGTCCCCCACAATATCCTTCTCTCTAAATTAGAAGGATATGGATTTGATGGGTGGACTGTTCGGTGGATAAGGAATTGGCTGGATGGTCGCATCCAGAGGGTAGTGGTCAATGGCCCAATGTCCAGATGGAGAACAGTGACGAGTGGTGTCCCTCAGGGGTCCGTACTGGGGCCAGTACTGTTAAATATCTTCATCAATGACACAGTGGGATCAAGTGCACCCTCAGCAAGTTTACAGATGACACCAAGCCGAGTGGTGCAGTTGACACGCCTGAGGGACGGGATGCCATCCAGAGGGACCTGGACAGGCTGGAGAGGTGGGCCTGTGTGAACCTCATGAGGTTCAACAAGACCAAGTGCAAGGTCCTGCACCTGGGTCGGGGCAATCCCCAGTATCAATAAGGAAAGGCTGAAAGAGCTGGGGTTGTTCAGCCTGGAGAAGAGAAGGCTGTGGGGGAGACCTTATTGAGCCCTTTCAATACTTAAAGGGGGCTTATAGGAAAGATGGGGACAGACTTTTTAGCAGGGCCAATAGCGATAGGACAAGGGGTAATGGTTTTAAACTAAAAGAGGGTAGATTCAGGCTAGATATAAGGAAGAAATTTTTTACAATGAGGGTAGTGAAACACTGGAACGGGTTGCCCAGAGAGGTAGGATGGTAGATGCCCCATCCTTGAAAGCATTCAAGGCCAGGCTGGATGGGGCTCTGAGCAACCTGCTCTAGTTGAAGATGTCCCTGCCAATTGCAGGGGGGATGGACTAGATGGCCTTTAAAGGTCCCTTCCATCCCAAAGCATTCTATGATTCTATGATTCTATGATTCTGACCTGGTAACCTCACTGCACCCTAAAGCTTGATTTCATTGTAGATCAAGAACCTTCTTGTTCATCAAATCTTTTCCTACTTTGAATCAGAATCATAGGTATTTTAGCAAAAAGAAGAGTGCATTTTGATTCCTCTTCCTTTTCATACTCACTGAAGTATTAGCACAGGTATCAGTGCAAACTGGATTTTTGCTTGCATCTTGCATTGTGGGTTATCTGAACTTTGTGGCACTGCACAGAGGCAGATGAAGAACAGAATATATCTTTCAGGCCTTTTGATGTTTGTGGTGATACTCAAACCAGAAAGAATATCACTTGATTTTTCCAAATCTGAGGTTACATTTGCAGAAATTGCATTTAAAAATAACAATAAATGCCCAGTGTCTTCTTACTTAGGAACTGAAGAAATTCAGTTGAGAATTCTTAAATACAAACAGCCCAGAGAACCATTGTATGTCTTTTTAGCATCTTTCCCCAGAACAGAAGTGTAGTTTGACCAAAACCACAATTACATAACTCCATAGCTGCAAGGAATTTCTTCAGAAGTCCCATTCTTCATTACTTCATTATTACTTCAAAATATTCTTCAGTGCCAACTTTCCATTAAAAGTAAAGACCTTTTTTTGAGTGATTCCATTGTACCTTCAAAAGTAGATGTTTTATCTAAAAGCACTGATTTTTGTTTCTGAAATAAATTGTTCTCTACCATTGTCTTTTTGCATTCGTTCTCTCCCCGTGTCTCTTTTTCTCCATGGTAACACAGAAGTTGATAATAATGTATGACACTTACCAGCAGAAGGATTCAGAAGGGAGAAGCGTAAAGTGCAAGAAAGGTAGAAACCAGAGCTGCACACTAGCTTTCTAACTTCTGCAGGCTTTAACCTTTTTTTCTGCTCTGCTCACAGTTGGCTCATTCTCCAAAATGGCTGGGTCTCATTGGTTTTATCTGTCATTTACTTTACCGTTCTTCTCTTCTCTTTATTGCTTCCTCAGAGTGCA
Organism: Theristicus caerulescens; assembly: GCA_020745775.1. NCBI lineage: Eukaryota > Metazoa > Chordata > Aves > Pelecaniformes > Threskiornithidae > Theristicus > Theristicus caerulescens. Next base: position 129,423,711 of record CM036558.1, on the reverse strand, counting down.
AAACAATTCCTCAAGCTTTCCTGTTGAACGTTTCAGTACTAACTGTGAGAGGAGAGAATCATGTGGCTGCTAACCCGAACTCAAAGGCAAATATCGATACAGCTGATACCAATGTAGGTTTGCAAGTGGAAAAGGAATGAATCAGCAGCATAACCATGAAAACAGCAGCCAGTCTCTGTTTGGCAAGCATTTTTTAGGACAAAACAAAATTTTTCTGGACCAAGTTTCTCTAGGCCATATATTGGTTTTCTGGCAAATCCAAGCTGACCATCCATTGGCATACTTGTGGCTCTTGTGCCTGGACAAGACTCTGTTGCTGGGAGAATTCTTTGCGCCAAGAACAACCAGAAATGAGCTTTTTCAATCAATGTCATTTTGTTTCTTTGCTCTAGAGGCCAAATTATAGAATGAAAGACCTTTCAGATCCCTCATTTGTTTCAGCTAGAATGCATAGAAGTGTCCAAAAATCCTCATCGGCTGATGCCCTTCCCTGTTACCTGATGTAAACAGGATGTCTCATTCTTCGTGCTATTACTGCACCTGCACATTTTTGACCATGTTGCTTGTACCTCAGCATCTCACAACGGTGTTGGCCAAATGCTTAGCCAAGTGAAAGGCCTAATTGGTCTGGAGTACTCATAAAACACAGTTCATGACTACATTCTCCCTATAACTGCAGTGAATTCAAGTAATCCCTGTTTTCTCTTGGTCTCCCAGACAGAATGCAAATATCAGCACGATGATATAAATTTGTAACATTTTTTACACACACACTCACAAACACACACACTTTCTCTCTCCTTTGTTTTTGGGCATGAATCCAACAGAACAATATGTGTCACTGAAGTTTAGAGCCATTTGCTTAATCCTGCCTTCTGGCACTCTCACCTGTGAGTCACAGCCATGGTTACTGATGGGATAGATAGATCCTCCAGAGTGCAAACCCCTGTTTCAAACTTGGTCTCTCTTAAACCAACTGGCAGTTACAAGGATTTTCTGGCAAAAAGTGTTAGGTGCTGAAATACTCATCATTGGAAAATGGGGGTTTGTACACATTTTGGAGGATGATTTTGTTAAAATGTTGCACCGTGACATTTTTCAGTCCAGAGTATTTCTTTTTTTGGTACAAAACCCAGCTTTTCCGAAACGAATCTTCATTTCAGCTAGTGAAATAAATTATTCATAGACTTTTATTGCATACTGAAGTTGTCTAGCTGTGTTTGGGCCCAGTGCTTGTAAGCTCATCTGCCTCTGCTCTCACATTTTAATTTTTGCTCGTTCACTTCCCCAGATCTGTGTTCCTTAGAAGAAGCACATTTTGTGAACAAAGAGTTATTTACTGCAAAGAGTTAAAACAGGAAACAAAGCCAATCTAGGATGTTGCATACCACACGGCTCTTCCCAGTTCAAAAGAAAGGGGGATTTGTCACATGAAGGATCCCTTTGTGGGAGCTGCTGGCTTCCACGGGTGTAGACCGGGTGAATATAAAGTGCTTTGGGACAGCATACAGAGGAGGAGTTGATGCTGGTTTGAAGTCAATGGACTACCTGTTGAGACAGGGTGGGTGACACCTCCTCCCACCACTGGCAGTCTTACTGGCATGGCTACGAATTTGCCCTTTTTATGCCAGAAGCCATGATCTCATATTTGTTAGGTATTGGAAGCAGTCAAAGTCAAAAACACTCCTACAGTTTTGAGGACGCGAGGATATTATTCTACTGCTACGCTACAGCTAGTTATGCTGTGCTGCTCTCACTTACTACCTCCTGTGCCGCCACCTGCCAGACCCAGCCCGCCTCATCCGAACGCCGTCTGGCATTGCTGGAGCGTGAGGGGCACGGCCTCCCCGTGAAGGTGGAGTATGTTGGCACCGCAGGCCAACAACCCTTCATTCTTCAATATGGCTGGTGCCCAGGGTCAGCGCAGGAGAAGTTTTTTTTTTTTCTGGTCCAAGTAGCTCAAACAAAAGCCAATTATTGCACATACAATGAGTCTAACAGCGCTCCCTGAAAGCAACGCTGTGATTGTATGGCAGATACATGCAAGTCCCCAACGCACAGTTGGATCAGGAAATGTCACGTTCACCTGGCAGGTTAAGAATTAAGATGCTGAACCTGTCTTAAGATACAGCATAAATTGAATGTCCTTTTATTGAAACCACAGAGCTGCTTCCATGAGGTTTGTATTTACCTCCTTATTTTCAGCCCTTACAGCTGGTAACAAACAGTCCAACAGGTCTGAGGTTTTTTTGTCCTTTTCTAGGACAAACCCGCTGGTCCCCCTCTGCAGTCAGGGTAAAACTGCAGAGCGGAGGCATGGCAGGGCTCAGGCATGCACTGCCGTGGAAGAGCAGCGCAGGCGACGGCGTGGCAGCTTGTGGCGTTATGGTATGTAGCCCATACAACTGCAGAGAGGCAGATTGGCTGGCCCGAGCACAGTCTTTTCTGCCGAGGTGCACTACCACCAGCTCACTGAAGTGGGGACCTGTAGGCTGGGCCCACTCCTCCATTCGCCCCTGTCACTCGCCGCTGTGGCCACAGTCCAGATGGACACTGCGTTACGCACGCTGGAGATGAGGCTTTGTTCCCGCTGTCAGCTGTGGAGCCCATTTTTCTGAGGAAGCAGCTTTCAGATATTTGGGGTTGTGCCAGGTCCTGATAATCCAGAAAATCCTGAATTTAAGCATGTTTCTTAAAAATAGTGTTCCCTGTACTTTTCTGTCCCAGGCTCCAAATGCTGCCCTAGGAGTAACGGCATCTTGTTTGGCAGAGGTTTTTGTAGGTTCATGTATGTCTTTTGTTTTAAAATATATTAATTTATTATAATGTAAAATCATCTGCCTGGGGGATGTGGGATGTTGTTGGACTACAACCAAGCATTGGCTTGTAGCCTTCTAAACCAGGGTGCTAAGAAATAAATCCTAAATAGAAATGGATGAACGGTTTATGTTGAAAATATATTCAACAGACTTCACCCTTCTTTTCTAAGGGTTTTCCTCAAAACAGTTGATATTTTCTGGATTTGTTCAGCACATGAAATGTTGTATGCTGATACTGCACACAGCAAAAGTTGTTTGCTTAATTGCAGTTTATTTGAAATGTCTTTTCCCTCTTTGGGGGCTCCACGGACTTCTAATTACATTGCATTATTCTTCTCTGATTAGATGAGTAAAAAATTCATAGACAAAAAAGCCATTAATTATAACTAGTTTCCTTTAGGTGTTATCTTAATACCAGTACTCTTGTATATAAAGCAACGACCAAAGAATGCGGGTAGGGAAAACGTACTAAAAAGCTATTGTAAAATGACTAATTTGAGTGTTACACAAGCAGCACATTCTTTTCTTTCCAAATAATTTTGAAGTGTACTTTCTATACCTTGCAGTCATTCCTGTACATTTTAGTTCTCATTCTACTAACCCGTTGATACTGATTTCCTGAGGTATTACAAAAACTAGTTAAAAAGATCCCCAAAAGGTGAGGATTTAAACATTCATAGATTTTTTTTTTCCTTCCATTGGTGTTTTAGCAGGACAATGCACTATTCTGGAGTAAGATCATGATATTGGCTGTGATATTTATGACCTCTCATATGTTCATTTATAGAATTTGTCAGACTTTTTTAGCATGTTTGGTGAATTCTAATGACTTTTTTTGGTTCAGTTGCTGCCAAGTGAAATGTAGGTTTGTATAACATTTTTATATTACTGGTGATTAATTTGCATGTTTGTAACATCTGAAAATCAATGAGGAGAGGGCACCGTTGTGCTACCCCCTTTACAAACACAGTACTGATTTTTAACATCACAGACTTTATAGGCCTGCAGCACTTCTGCATTTGGTAGTATTTAAAGCAGCTTGCTGCATCCACTGGCACTTCATTGACCTTAAAGGAGCTCCGTATAGGAATGGAAGTCTTCTCATATTCTGCCAGTTATAAAGTTGGGAGAAAAAGACAGAGGGAAGAGACATAATGTGCAAGCATGACTGATGGACACAAATTAACCCAAGCCAGCCCCATGCAATATGAGGTATTCAAATCTCTATTTGATGCATTTCACATTAATTGTTCCCTTTGCAAACTGAAACTGGACTAGAATGGTGTGAAGAAGTAGTTAAAGGAATTAACTTTGACCTCAATTGAATTGTAGAATGATCGTATTTGTGGTTACAGGAGCACCTTGTTTTTAATTGGAAGCTATCAGAGGGAATTCACACTTTGGGGTTTGGAAGGATAATCACAGAGTACTGGGTTGAAAGTGCTGATATTGTCTCAAAAAATTCAGAGATTTCAACAAAGAACACCATTACCCGCTTCTTATCAGCACTCATTATGCTTGGGGAAAAGCTTCTGTCTAAATGCAGAAATCTGCCATGCTATGCTCCTGTAATTTCATCTTTACAATTAGTTTTTAACACAGTGTCAGCAGAAGAATGCTAGTTGACAATGACTAAGCAGAGGGAGAGGAGTCTATTTTTTACACGGCAAAACATTTTCATTTTTTCATTTCCTCACTTACCCACACTATTTGTCTCTTTCTATCATCTGTTTTGTCTCTTCAGAAAGCCAGGCTGTGAGCTGTCTGTGGCAGGCACCCATTTTTCATTATCTATGCAGGTAGGTACGCTAATACAAATAAATAACAAAAAGTCTTTCTCACTCCTCAGACAATAAAGCATTTAGTGTAAGTGGTGAGACTACCACTTGGGTGTGAACTTATTACATTGAGGTTCCAACTACAAATCATTTACATCAATCTAGAAACTCCATGAAGAAACTACCACAGACTTTATACATGCTGAGTTGAAAATGTCCCTCACCAAGCCCCCTGTTGTGGATCGTCTGGGGAAAAAACCCAGCAACCCCAAAAAAGAAAAAGAAGGACTGTCACCTTCTGATAACACTAATGGTAACAGCATAGTTACCTGCAGGTTTGACTACCTCAGAGATCCTGAAATTTAGGTTGGTAATCAAAAATATTTTGATTGCAAGCTTTATCTCTTGAGATGTTACAAGAAGGCACTAAATTCATATAATTAACTAAGTAAATAAGTAAACCAGACAATTATATAAGAAACCTTAGCTAAAACAGACTTCTGAGGGATTTGACAGATTACAGGCTGCTAACACTGTCATAATCACTGTTAAAATCCGTAATCTCATTAATGTCAAAGAACTGGAACCAAACTGAACAAAACTGGAAAATGATTCAAAAAAGATACGAAATCTTTTTACTACAGCTTCCAGTACTGTTGTGAAATATAAGAGGGAATGAAGGAGAGCAAGAACATTTCAGAAGAGGCTGATGAAATGAAAGCTGTGATAAAATATCTCCTGCCTTCCTTTCCAGCAATTACAATTGAAGATCTCACATTTACTCCAAATTAATGTTGTTAAGAGTGGTCTGTCATGGGGGACAGGGTGGGCATCCAAATGGTGCATAATAGTAATAATAAAATCAGAGAAGACAGAATGGTGGAGCTCAGAGTTTTCTCTGTTGTTAAAAATTGTGCGTATCCGTTCAATGATTTTTACATCAAACAACTGTTTTAGTACATTCTTGTTGTTTATGTAAAAATTTCCTAACAGGTTAGAAGCACAAAATCATCAATTTTGTACTTATGTTTTTATCCAGTATAGAAGTAGCTGGTGAGCTTAGCTAGATTGTATACCTCAGTTATTGTTGTTTTTGTGGACAGAATTGCAAGATTTTTTTATGAAGATAACATCATCAGGTGGTTTTATGCCTTTTTGTCACCCATGATATTTTTACAAGATTTTGAAGATTCAATATTTATGTAGATTAAAAAAAGGGGGAGCTTTCTATTTAATGTAAGCAGTCCTAATGCACAAACTCAAGAGAAACCCTAAACGTGGCAATTTAGCATAAAACAAAGCAATTCTTTTTACATTACAACACTCTCTGTATCTTAACAAGCAGCATCTTGTCAAAAAACAGGATAGGAAGGTGAGCAGATTCTCCTGTGTCAACACCATGCAAGAAATAAACTCAAAATAAGGAATGAATTACAGATAAATAAATTCCTGCTGTTCACAGCAAGAGATGTGACATGGAAAGCCCTCTCCCGGAGGTGAGTTTTAAGCCTTTTAGTGCTGTGAAGTCAAAACCATCAAGCCCATAGTCAGGGTGTGCTGGCTATGGCACAGTGCTAGAGCTATGCTGGTGGAGAGCAAGCAACAATTCTGCCCTCGGTCCAGCTTCTGTGATCATTTTAGTGTGTAGTCCTGTTTAGAGTATGTTATAATAATGTAATCTGGAACGTACAAAGGGTTGAATGATAGTTGACAATTGTCTCTGAAAGATACAGTTAGTATCTATCTGTAAATACATGCTTCTAAATGGGGGGAAAAAACCCACCAAATGACCTGTTCACAGCAGCTAACTGCTGTTCAAAGAATTTAACTAATTCTTAAATTGTAAATCTGATTATCTAATATTTTACTGGAATATTATATCAAAACATTATGTGAGAGGTGGTTGGAGAAAACAGAGTCCGGGCCTGTGATCTTCCAACATTTGCTAAAGCTTGCATCTGGTTGTGGAAAAGAATAAGAGAACTCTAGAATGGAGGTAAAATAACTCATTTCAGATGGCATGCTTCAGATTAAGACTGAGGCAGTCTCAGAGAGGTCATAGATAAGAAATACGCATTTTATATTCACAGCAGAAGTGCAACAACAAGGTTTTTACAAACAAGACAGGAGCATATTCATACAGTTAATTATGACTGCTATTGCAGAGATGTTAACTTTCTGGCCCCTCATCTATTTAGACTTCTTAGAATCAAGGTCATGTGAAGGTTAAGCAGACAGAGGGAGAACAGAGTTTCATGGGACAACCCCAGCTGGGGCCTTTAATCAATCATTACAGAGGATCTTCTGGGTCTAGAGTAGGAACGGTAGAAAAACTGCAAAAGCAATATAAACAGCAGGTAGGTTAACAGGACCTCATGGGGAGGGTTAGCAAAACCTGCTCTCAGATTTAAAAGAACAAGGATGGACACCTAACTGTTCTGTAGAGAAAATGAGACTAGTAAGCAACCCAGTATACGCAACCTCCTATCTTAACAGCAGACTGAATATAGTCCTCAGTTTTTGTCTCTGTGAACTGGCTATCAGAATTGCACATGCTACCAAAGCTGCCTTTTTGCCACTTTTTCAATAATCTTCTGTTTACAGCTATCTGCAGAATACATGGCTGGGTGTACAGGGGTCTCATTTAGGGGAAAAAAATGGGGCTCTTGCTCTCTGCTGGGACACACAGAGACTCATCCTTCAATAGGTGCAAAAGGGAAACCAGATTTCCAGCACCAGGAGGTTTGGTTCAATGAACACGCAGTGGTAAGCTCTTCCAACCCCAAAACCATATGACACCTGAGGCTTGGTGTAGCTTTGCTCCAAATCAGGGAAGTGATAATAACTGCTCTCACTCATGCCACCAAGGTTCCTATGTAGCCTCTGTTGCATTGTGACCCATAGGAAGACCAATGTTATCCTTCCTTCCCCAAGTCTGTCTGGACCACGTATCAATGCTTCTGGGTCAGCTACAGCATCTGAAGTTAAGGGTGCTGTCTTTTTGCTCAAGCAGGGGAAGGCTTGTGTTCATTAATCCAGCACTGCTGGGTTCAGTCCCTGTAGTTGGGGTGCTATTATACTACAACTGTATCTTCCAGTAGGACAGATGGGCAATATCAACAATGGCTCTTTGAAAACAATTAAGAAGCATTTTTGAGCAGAGGCCAGTGTGCCCACCATCATGGTAAAATAGTCAGTCTATCTTGGGTACTGTTCCTGTTAGTCTGATTCAAAGAGAGAGAGAAAGAAAGAAAAAAATCGTTCATGAACAAAATGGGTCCCATATTTGGATGTATTAAAAGCAAAGCATGCATTTTTAAAAAATGGAACTGGGCACTATTCAGGCAGCACGCTACCATTTTGACACGCCATGTGGACTCCAGTGTAAAAAAAAAAAAGAAAAAAAATAATAATGCATATGTGTGGTAATAATCTGCACATGACTGGTTGCTGTAATGTGCACTGCTGTACTGCCAGCAGGGAAGTGAGTGATTGCCTCTCGCCTACACAATGGACGCTGGCTTTGCCTCACATGGTTTTTCAGCAGGAGAACAAATAAGAGGGGGGGAAATAAGGAATGAAAACCACTGCCTGACACCACCGCCTCCCAACCCTTGAGGCTTGATTAAGTAGTCAATAAGAAGTTTTTTTGCTTTTTAAAAATTTTTAGGTGGGCTACTGTGCCCAGGGAACTCGCTGAGTGAGAGACGAAAGGCAACTACCTTTTGCTTTGACCTCTGTGTCTTTTAGCCTAGGTGGTGAGACATATGCCACAGGAGCTGTGCTCATCGGGAAAGTTTTTACTCATTTTGCTAGTCTGGTGGCTCATCCGGAGCAGTTTGATATTCAAATGAATCTGTCAGGAACAAGAGTGTGGTGCTTCAGTTCTTGCTCGGGCCTGATGACATTGATTTGTGAGCATACTGCTTGACTACGGGATGTGTGACAGATAAATTTTATCAAAATTAAGGCACAATTAAACATTTCATCTTCCTAATTACTGGCTGTAGATTCAGCCTGATGACCATGTGCTGTAAGAAATCAGCGACCATTACACATTTTAATGGAGCACAGCTGTCTTACAGCTTGGTAATATTTGCACAGTGCCACAGAACTGTAATTTATGATAAAAAGAAAAAATGTGTATTGGCTCTTTTTTGCCAAAATAGATTAAGGATTCATATACTTTAATGAGATTTGGACCTAGCCTTGGATTATCGTTATAAATGATTTATGTGCATGTTGGTGGACTCCTGTAGTTTTGAGTTGATTTGTGTTTTGGTCGACCAATATGTAATTCAGTATTTCCTTGTGTGCCAGTATTTGCATTCTTTCCCCTCTCTCCATTTCAGTTCTATTTTTCCACCATAACTTAGTGAGAAGGACAAGTGGGAAGGTTAAGAAAGCATCAAGGCATGTTTTCCAGGAGCCTCCCTCACAGAAAACCCATTCCCGAAATCCCTCCCCTACTCCCTTGCTCCACACCCTGAGTGCAGAGAGGACAGGAAGGAGGGAGGCAAGGGGAGCTGAGTGACACTGGCCTGGATCAGGGTCACTCCTGCAGCCTGGAAAGCAGGGCACAGGGGAACAGATGCTACCTGAACCCCTGCTCAGGCAGAGACCTGCTCGAACATTGCCACATCTCAAGGCAGATTATCAAAACCTTTCCTCCTGCTTGTTTAAAGCATGACCTACAAAAGGGTGTTTGCTCCCCCACTTGATATTTCTCCTGTTCCAGTCATTTTTTCCAGAAAAGGTGCTGCTTCTCTAAAGGAAAAAAAAAACCACAACAACATATGTACCCCAGCTATAATTTTCGGAACCACCTTTCTTCTCCATTCTTTTCTTCACTAGGTTTCTTTCACAGATTATTTAGAGAGTGTGTGGAGCAGGGGGAATGATGAAGATAAAATTAGGTGTTTTATATATACTCATATATACATATATATATATACACACACACGATGTCCGTGTTTGTATTTGTGCATGTTTTATTTTTACATTAAACTTAGTGAACCAAATTCACACTAAGTTTAACTACCTAGATTTCCAAGGAGTCACGCTGAAGTCCAGAGTTTGGCCCCATATGTTGCGAAACTCTGAGATCCATATGTGCACATGAAAAGAGAAACTAAATTCTAATTTTCATAATAATAATAAAAAAAATCCTGTCCAAGCTTGATTTACTTCAGTGTTCATATGCTGGAATGTTTCATACTGTACCAGGTTGCATATGCTTGCACACTAATTCTCAATTGCCGTATGCAGTTTGTGACAACCATCTGCTAAGACCTCCCTTAGAGTTCTTTCTCCCACTCAGCCCAGCTGAAATAAAAATATGGACAGAAACAACTTCTGCAGGGAGATGAAAAAGTTAATAGGGGACTTGGAGTTAGACTGCGTATCTGATTCAAATTCAATTGCTCCTACAACTTATGCCCTACTTATAAAACATTCCTGAAGTGTAAAACATTAAATATAACGGAAAGCTGTAAAATAAAGCCATACTTCCTTTGACAGACTTGACTGTGCTAGAAAGGTAATAATAAAATATGTACGCACAGTGCACATGTGTTAGCTAGCTCTCACTGACAATTCTAAAACAGCAGCTTAGACTAACTGTGTATAGCACCTTACCACATTAAAGCACCCTAAAGCAGGAGGGGGATGAGTGGTGAGAAAAAGAGGGTGTGAGAGAGAAGGGGCTGAAAAATCTGCTCTCAGTTTCATCGCCAGAGAAGTAATTCCATTTAAGCTAATCTCATCAGAAACTTTGAGTGCCGAGTGTTGGCTGCTCCCGTTCAAGCCAGAGGGATAAGCCAGCGCCCAGAGCATGTGAAAATCAGGTGAAGGAATGGATAGATGAACAAGCGATGGGCAATGATAGAGGAGGGAGCTGTGGGGTAAGAAAGTGAAGATGGACTGGAACCTTCAAGTATCTATCTGATCATCTCCAGTTTTCCATTTCACCTTATCATGCAGTAATGGGTTAAATTCCCCATCATGAGTATTTTTGAATACTCATGAAAACAGGAGAGAGAGAGAGTTCAAAAGTCCCAGTAGTCAGACCCCTGCCCCCAAACAGGACTGGCTATGCGAAAGCCATGGAGCGCAGGTGGCAGTGATGGCAAGTCAGTGTTTAGATAATTTGTTCTTTAAAACCTCCCGATACAAGAAAGTTGATCCAATCAGATTTTTCCTAAGATCAAATATCTTTTCATTTCTACCATTTAAAGCCTCATGCTTCTTGCTGGAGTGTCAGCTGTCATGGAAAAGTGGTGGTGGGTTTCCCTAGTGCTGCTCCTCTGCACATTTGCTGAGGTCCTGATGTAAAGATGACTCCAGGTGTCTTCTGGGCAAGAAATCTATATCTACATGCCAATATGATGTTCATCTAGTTCATGACAGCATGATGTTTTTGACCCATGTTTGGTTTGTGAGAGGAGACCAGTGCCCCAAGAGAAGGATGAAGAATTACACATTTTGAGGTGGAAATCATGGGTCTTGGTCTGCGTTTCTGTGATGACTTCACTTCAGTAGGTGTTCAGTGTAAGCGTGAGTGAAAAATCAATCCGAGTGACAAAGCCTAACTGCTCACAATTAAAAAACGGAGAAGGGAAAAGGGAAAGGAGGAATAATTTTAGATCTGATGAAAAAAGCATGCCTGGAACTCATGTTTTGTTAGATTTTTAAAGGCAACACATCAGGGTATTTGGCAAACACAGTATTCCTAGGTCAGACTTTCTCAGGTGATACCTTGGGTTTTAAAGGCTCAGTTAAGTCATAAGGGATTTTTGCCCTAGAAATTGTAAGGCTGCACATATGTAAACCTTGAAGCTGAAATGGGTTTGAACTATTTTAAGAGCTTTGGAAAGGCTGGCATATTAAGTTATATATCAATCTGTCCCCCATTGGTTATTATCTTAACAGCTGCTATAAGTGTAGCCTATCAGTTTTAAATCTAGGAAGAGCAGTAAATAGTGCATTACGATATTCCAGATGGAACACTTAAAATAAATTGCAATATCCGTATATTTGAGAGCTTTCTACAGCGCCACTATTATGTCATCATTTTCTGTAGGTAGTGTAACAATCTCTTATCCCTATAGCATTAAAAAGTTTGAGGACACGGATGAGTGAAGAACTGATGACAACCAAATATTCAGCAGACCTTTTGGCTGCATAAAATGTTTCAGGGTTTGATGCAGGAGTGGAAGAGAGGAAGGATTGTACCAGGCTCCGGGATCTGGTTTCGCTTCTTCTGGGTTCTTTCTACTCATGCCAACTGTTGGAAATCTCTGTGAGGCCATGGCATTGTGAACCATCTATTGCTGACTTGTAGCATGTGGTGCCTTGGGGGGTGTCTGCTCTAGAAGGGGAATAACTACATTACATGACATTAGGGAGAAGAGCAGCTCTAGTGACCCAGCATTTCTGATGGGGAAAACATCCTGAATCCAACTGAAGGTCGCACAGCCTTCCCATCACGCAGCATAACTGATGTGTTGTGTTTACACAGTGAAAGGGAAGTGAAATGACATTGATCATTTTTCCTTTGCTGTAAAATTAGCCACACTGGAGTATAGTAGCTTGCTTTTGAGGGGCTGTGAGGCGGTATAATTCAATAGCTGAGCTGAGAGACTGGCCTGCCGAGCCCTGGATGATACCTGTACTAATTACCACATAGGTTCATATTGCACTAATGACCACACGCAAGCCTCTGAAAATCTGCTTTTTTTCCCCACTTGCATTGCTTAGGATCATAGAATCATAGAATATCCTGAGTTGGAAGGGACCCACAAGGGTCATCGAGTCCAATTCCTGTCCCTGCATAGGACAACCCCCAAAATCACACCATATGTCTGAAGGTGTTGTCCAATTGCTTCTTGAATGCTGTCAGGCTTGGTGCCATGACTACCTCCTGAGGGAGCCTGTTCCAATGCTCCACCACCCTTTGGGTAAAGAACCTTTTCCTAATGTCCAACCTAACCCCCCCCGGCATACCTTCCTGCTGTTCCCTCGGGTCCTATCATTGGTCGTCAGGGAGAAGAGATCAGTGCCTGCCCCTCCTCCTTCCCTCGTGAGGAAGCTGTAGACCACAATGAGGTCTCCCCTCAGCCTACTCTTCTCCAGGCTGAACAGACCAAGTGACTTCAGCCGCTCCTCATATGGCTTCCCCTCTAAACCCTTCACCATCTTCATGGCTCTCCTCTGGACACTGTCTAATAGCTTTGTATCTTTTTTGTACTGTGGGGCCCAAAACTGCACACAGCACTCAAGATGAGGCTGCAGCAGTGCAGAGTTGAGTGGGACAATCACCTCCCTTGACTGGCTGGCAGTATAGTTCTTGATGCACCCCAGGACACGGTTGGCCCTCCTGGCTGCCAGGGCACGCTGTTGGCTCATGTTCATGTCGATGCTTGCCCCATTGCACAGACAGGGAGTTTAGCTGCTGACCTGGCTGTAGTTGCTCCAGAGGCCCAGTAGCTCAGCAACTTTAGGAACACAGAAAGCAAGTTATCATGTCTCTTTGTGCATGTGTGCTTGATCACTGGGGCATTGAATAGGTCAACTTAACCTTGCCATAAAAAGATAAAAATATATCCCGGCATACATCCTACAACAAAGTGAGGAAGATAGGACAAATGCCAGAAGATAGTGTAACTGTGATGATGCTAAGCTATGTAAGGAGCCTTGTCTGTCACCCCTGGTCTTGTGTGCAGTTGAGCTGGCTTTAGATCACCAGGTTCTTTGGAAGATGCTTGGGAAAGACATTCAGCAGGCCCAATAAATATTGCTTTTATTGCATGCAAATACACATTACTTGCTATCTACTTCAGTTTTCCTCATCTCTTTGAAAGCCACTTCCTGCACTGGGATGTTGTGGTCACTTTTCAAGTAAGATACAGGCAGCATCTTTAACATGTAATCTGCAGCACTGTACAAGTGGTAAGTATTTGTTACTCTTGTCCATACCTTTAAACTCCAGTATCTTGTGCTCCAGGAGGTGCTACAGGTGGATGGCAACAAAAGACCAATTGCTGATATTCCTTTTGCTTAACTGATTTGGTGTTATCCTACTGCCCAGCAGCTCTCTTGGATGGTATTAAACATACAGTGGATAAACGTGCAGGTTTCCTCTTCAGAATTGATGAAGCTGATAGACTACAGTCTGTAGTCTACTTTTCACTGAGTTGGCTCTATGTTAAAACTGCTGGAATTAATTAAAATAGTAATTAGACTATAAAGCACTCTGGTGTTGTGACCAGGCAAACCCTTATCTCCTGTTAGCCTCATATGTAAAGCTGTTTCTGCCCAGTGGTTAAGTCCCCCGCCTGCCAGTAGAGATATCAAAACAGACTGTACTCATGCTTATCAGGCACGATGTAAGGGAAATGGATCAGCTCACATCTCTGCTGAAAACAAGGTACCATGGAGATGGCTTATGCAGAATCACAGAATAACTTACTGGCTCCTTCATAGCGCTGCTGGTTAGCACCAGGTGCCTGTTCTGTTACTGCATCTCAACCGGGGGCAAGGATCTTCAGCTCACTGGTGAAAAGCTTTTTAACCAGGAGTGCACGTGCCCACCTGATCATGCCAAGAGACTTGTGTCGTGTCATTCTTAGAAAACAATTCACCCTCCAACAACTTTCCTTGGTAAAGTCAACTACAAAATGAGTTTCCTTTTGTAAATGGGAAAACCTGAAAACTCTCCACCTCCTCGAGGTCATTTGGTGAGCGCAGGCCAATACAGGTCATAGAACAATAGCTCTCAGATGATCAGTCCAGTTTTTCTAGCTATTGGACTATGCTACACCACAGCTTTATTTCTGAGGAATATGATATTTATAAGAGGTCATGCTTAAGCAATCAAGACAAAAGTGACACTGGAATTAATTATGAGACCTTCCTTAGCACCCAGTTCATGGAGTCTTGATCCCTAACTTTGGGTGCAACCATAGCAACCCTGTAGTTTTCAATAAAATTTTCACTTACTGACACCAGTGTGAACTGCTGAAAGCAATTACCTATACATTGCTCTGTCTGTGCTGGGAAGAAGCACATTACAGGATGCCTATAGCCACATAACTCAGTATCAGTGGCAAGAGTCACTGTAGGAGCAACTCGATAACTGAATGCTGAAAAACCTCTGGCAGATTAGTTCCTCTTACTGGTAGGTGTTACTGTAACAATATATCAATCTTTTTAAAGTAATGCATTGCCATTCACAGGTCTGTGGGCTGCTTTTATACTTCCATCATCATATCTGTGGCCTTCAAAGTTACAGCTGATGGACCTTCTGTCAAGACCCAGATATTTAATCAATGTGACAGCATCCTACATTTTTTGAACCCCAGAGGCCTTGGAAAAGTTTAATGCAGCTTCCAGGTAAAGTTCAATCCACATGGCTGAGTCCCCTGAAGTATTTTCTACAGAGAACTCCCCTCCCCCACATTTTAACATACCCAATGTCCTTTACGTTTGAAGAAAGTGAAGAGCTAAGCTGGAAGGCTGGGTGTTATTGCAATAGAAATATGTGCTTTACAAAGCTCTGCTGCCCACTAAGAAGTTGGGTGCAAGACCTATAGTTAACCCCCCCACTTGGAAGAAACAGTTAGGACTTTTGCCAACAATAATGAGTTTCTCCCCATCAAAATAACCTACCATTAACTGTGTGTTTGCGAGCATTTGTAGCCTAGAATATGAAGAGGAACATTTTTTGAGGAAAGAAAAATGCCTGTTGATATTTGATGGGTACAGCAACAGTTTTATTAATAAAGAAACATCCTGATGCTGATCCAGTTACCAAGTTCATGCACTGACACAACCCCATCAGAGACACCTAGTTATACAGCACTGTTATAGCTGTAATCACCAAATGATGCTAGGGAGGCAGGATAACTTGAGAAAGCCACTGTGGGCCTGGAAGCCTCTCTGTTTTCCCCAGCTATAGCATCTGACCCCAGAAAAGACAATCCCTCTTTCTACGTATCTTGCTTCTCCAGGATAAAATTATTCCCTCTCTCTCTTTATATGTATACATACACTTGCACACAGGATCAGAATCTGACCCACAGTTCTTTTGTTCACAGCACTTGCCAATGAGTGCCAATTATATGTAAAATAGGTAAATGCTAGCCACATTATGATATAAATTTCCTCCAGAAGGGTACGTTCCAGAATCCTAATGGCTGCATTTTCTTTGTCTCTTTGATTTTTACCCTTTACATGCAAGATTATTAAATATAGTCACTATCTGACTTAAACAAATAATAATGCCTGTAATTATAGCAGTAGCCAGTTAACTTATGGTTAAGTTAAAATGCTATATATCAGATATGTCAATGTGATCTGTATAATACCAAAAATTTGAACAATGAAAAATAACATTATCAAACATGAAAATCCATTAATACTGGTCATTAGATTTTAACTATGCTTTTAGAGTTGTTAATGTGGAGAAGGGGAAGACACTTCAGCTGACCATGCCTAATGCTGCAAGCATGCAGCAGAATTAAATTCTTTATTTTCTCAGTACTCAATAAAGAAAACAAGAGCATCGCCTATTGAAATATAACACCTTTGACAAAAAGATTCCTTAGTTCTTAGTCCCTTACTATAGCTGCTATCCAGAAATTGTACTGCAGGTACTACATTGCATAAATAAGCTGACCTGTCAGGATTTTGGCAATTTATGGGGCTGGTCAGCCTGTACATTCGTGCAGTTTTTTGTTGCAATGAGATGTAATGGCTTTTCAGCGCACCATAAGCACAGTTGTGACCACAGGCTCGCTAGTGTCATTTTGTGTGCAGTAATGAAGCCTGACGAGTGGTCTCCTGCTTGCAGATAGCCGGCTGTTGTCCTAAAAATGCAAACCATTGCCTCAGGCCATGGAATCAGGAACAGGCAAAGGACAGTGGCACAGGCACGGCTCCCCACTGCTCACCCTCCCTTTAGCACACTGTACTTGGATGCAGTAGAATAGTCTTTACCCTTGTACTTAAGGACACAATGAGAGAAAGTGATAAAAGCAATCGTATGAAGGCCATGTTGGAAATCAGGTTTTGTGAAGTTGATGAGCTGACGTTTGGGAAAAAAAAATCCACTGCCAGTACGTTTTCTCCCCTGCACAGTGAGTCCTTTGAGCAAAAATGCTGCTACTTCACCATAGTTTCCCTTCCTGTTTTTTTTAATCTGTATAAATATTTGTGCAGAAATGTGCGTGCGTGCTTATTTATATTTATTTATATTTTGAGAATATGTACTTACACCCACACTAGCACACATGCACACATGTATACATATATACAGAGAGACAGAGCTAGCAGGCACAGCAAATCACAGGAACAAGCCTCGCTGCTTTTTTTTCACAGCTCATCAATATTCCACGGCCCAGGAAGGCCAGGCGTGCACGGGGGTTCACACTTCCCACGGCACAGCCGGCCCCACCGCAGATCCCACTCCTCGCTTCGACACTCGAGGGTCGCCAGAGAGCCACTCTGAGCTGGGTAGCACAGTGCTGGGAGATGGCTTGTTTTCCAGAGAAAAATGAAAAATAAATCTCTCCTGAGTCAAATAGCAATTAGGCCTCATCTTGGAATTGTGTGATTTGAGATTTATTTAAGCCTCTTTCTGTACACCAGGCACCACTGAGCACCCTGGGCACTCGTGGCAGGGGATTCTCTAAATCCTGAAACTTGAAGGGTGGTTTGTTCTTCAAGAGGGCAAGAACTGCTTTTCTGGTTTTCACTTGCACACCCAGTGTTTTGTAAACAACCACAGGCAAAGGATATTGGAACAAAAGTTACAAATCTATTTCAGTTATAACCTCATTGTCACATTCCTTCTCACTGTTTCATAGCTCTCTGGGAAGTTATCCTTCCCCACCACAAACTTTTCAGGTGGTGGGAAGCATCTTTGTAAAATGCCATGTTAGGGGAGAACATGGAGCCGAAGACTCTCATGTGTGTCTTGGCTGAGACCTTTCCAATTTTCATCCACAAAATACTTGTCCCCTCATCTCACAGACTGTAAAAAGCTGCAGTTTACTTAGTGTTTCTCGTGCAGAGGTAGAGTTGGGTGGTGCATGAGGCTGAGAAGGTGGGAGGCCTGAGCGAGGCAAGATAGTGGATTGCTTGCAGGTACTGCTCATCAGCTGCTTTTTTGTCTTAGAAGTGAGACCCTGGCCCTCAAATATAAAACCTAGACTACCTGTTTTTACGTTACTCCACTTCTGAAATACAAGGAAATGTTTGGTGAAGTATTAGGTCTACTGCAAACTAGCACACTTGGCACAAACAAGCAGTTCATCACATGCGACACAAAAATGGCAAAAGCAGAAGCAGCAGTTTCCTTTGCAACGTGGCTTATAAGCAATGCATTACATTTGTCTTTATTTCTTAAATGTGTAGCTTAATATTGATATTTTCAAAATGTTAAATATAAATCAGAAAACATACAGAATGTACAGCGTTGCCTTAGGAACCTTTACTTTCTTTTTTTTTCCGTTTGTGAAATTTTATGATAGAAACTCTGCAAAGTTAAGGTAGCATTAACCCAGTCTTTGGGTATATATAATACAAAATGCTTGAACTTCTGGGACAGCAGCTATTTCTATGGATACAGTATGTTGAACAGACATGGAACAAAGAAAACCAAAACAGTTGGTTCTCTGCTGTCAAGGAAACAAGCTGCTCTTTCTGCTTAAATATCTCTTACCAAAACTAGGAGGAAAAAAATCCTCCAAAACTTGAATTCGCACTTAAAAAGAAGAAATCTGACTTACAGGCACTGGAGTGAGTGTATTTTCAGGTATTTCAGTAAGGGATATTGTTGTGTCTGATACAGGTAAATCAACATATCTCCCTGAAAGCCCCTAAGGTTAAGGTTATTCTTAAAGGTAAATATTAAACCATTTTTTGAGAACAGCAGGAGTCCAGAAGGAAAGTGAGAAAACATTCTGCAGTGTTCCGGTTTTGTGCTGCATGCAGATTACTTATTTAGATTAAATTCTGTTATTTGTTCTCCTGTAATTCAAACTCCTTTTTTTGCCCCTATTCAAGCCATTAGGAGCTTTGTGGTTTAAAATAACAAAAGCTAAACCTCATATCTGTTGAAAAACAGAACATTTTAATGGCATATATCTTTCAGAAGTGTTAAAAAAGGTGTACTGAATAGAATTACTTCATCTGATAAACAGGATAAGTGACGATGCATATATATGTTCTATATGACACTTCTAATGTACAAATGACATGGGAGACAGCAGCTACCCAGAAACGTGATTAAGGTTACATGAAAGAAAGGGGCCATAGGAAAAAATGAAATTACTAATAACATTTTTAAAATCTTGGGGTTACTTCCTGGTGAGTGACGTTCTGGTTGGAAAAACTTCATCTTGAGCTCCTGCACTTTAGTGGAGGATATTGCAAGACTCAGGGAAGCACCACATCAGCAAATAGGTCTCTTCTAAGACAGAAAAATATCCTAGGAAAAAGACTGTGATCTGACACATACCACATAAGCTCACAGCATTTCTAGACGTGTAAGTAGACCCAAAATGCTCAGCTAGCTTTGAAACAAGTTCACAGACATGAATCCTTGCCTATTCACAGCACCATTTCTAATCTGAATCAGGGAGCGCAAATGAGGTTGAAGGCAAATGATCTGTTGAGTTAAGGTTGCTTTTATTTATGGACCATGTAGGCTTTCTCTGGCAGGTTTTGTAACACCACTGGTGGGTTTACATGTATGATGCCTGGACACCAAGTACCCTCCCAGCAATGGGTACTCTCCACGCGCATGTTCTGAGCCCATGGTAATGGAAAAGGTATGTGTGTTCAGTACTTTACCCTTCTGTGAACAGGAATTGAAGTAAACCATATCACTGTACTCTTCTTGAGGGCTAGGAGCCGCAAAGGAACCTGGCTATGTAAAACAATCTTGTGTTCAGAGATAGCACCTGCCTTGGTAGGAACTTACAGAGAAATTCAGTGTATTTGGCCCATCACATACAAGTTGTTAAGGTTGATTTTTGAAGAGAATCACCATGAAAATCTCTGTTCCTTATAAAAAGTGACCAGAAGTAAGCCCTTTGCCTAGGTACTCTTGCTTGCTGTATTAGCTTTGTTTGTCCTTTAGGCTAGAATTAGTTCTTAGAGTGTTTTTTCTTGAGAAAAGGTTGTGAAACAATTTAAAAACACAGCCCTTAAGGAATAAAAAACTAATAGATTCAAAAGGCATCCTCTGAAATATCGTTAAAGATGGTACACACAACCTCACTAAAATAAGAATTACTACTGAAGACCTAGTACTCATCCATAATTAACTTCACAGTGTCTTCTTCACAAGTGCATAGATTATAAAATTCTGTATAGTAACCTTCTTATCTTTGCATTTCCTGGCTTTTCTTACTTTGTTTAGACACTATTGTAGCAGAAAAGAGGAGTGGGTTTGGGGGGGAGGGCTAGTTTGTACACTTCTGAATATTTGAGCTGTATTTAATCATTCTCATGTGTGAAATCCTTTATTAAAAAAAAAATCAGTTTATCTGATACTTACTGCTCTTTAGTACAGCACAGCTTGGTAGCACTAGGTACGTCTTGTTGAAAGTATGTCCATAAATATGTCCCTTGCAGCACAGAACAGCTTGTTAACTTGGCAATCCTCAGCAATTTGCTTTGAAAAGTTTGCCTCAGTTTTGATAGTCCAAATGTAGGGCAAAAACTCAGAGTAACTTTTTAGCTAATTTTACCAATTGACACTTTCCTCACGGTTTTAACTGCCTGCTTACTAGAACAAGGACTGCAGTGTTTCTTCCTCCTCATTAGATAAGCTTTTTTGCAAGGTTTTTTCATTTTTAATGAGCTGGGACTACTGATTTTTTGTTTTCCTAATGCACAATCTAAAAAAAGAGTCCATTATCTTGAGGAAATATTATTCTATTATCTTAACCGTATGTAAACCCGGTGCCGCTGTTATATAGGGGATGGTATTACTATGAATTTGCAGTGCTTTAAATCTAAAGAGAATGACAAAAGCAGGCAAATGCTATCTGTCCCTATGTCACAGGCAGAATAAATGGGGCACAGAGAGGACAAGTGAATTGACCAGTGCCCAAAAGCTACAAAGGATCAGCAGCCTTGAGGAAAGGTTTTGCATGCCTGGTGCTGTTGAAAATTTCTACACTCTTTTTTCGTTTTAGTAACAATTTCAGCCAGCTTTGCTGGATATCCTTTTTAATGGGAGATGGAAGTAGGATGCCTACATTACTTCTATACCAAATACATTAGGTTGGCTTATGGGAGAAACCCTGAAGTGAAAACTCTTGAGTCTATGTTCTAATTTAACCACATGAGTACTGTGATTGCAGATACTTCAAAGTGGGTTACGATGGTTAACTAAGTGAAAGATAATATCCCTTTGCCATTACTGCTTAGTAGGTCTCATTACTCCTCTGGGCATGCTCCTTAGAATAAATTAAAAGGATCCACTGAGAACCATTTTGCTTTGGGTTTTTTTTTAATGATTGCTAAAAGCCATTTGCTAGAATAGTACAGAATGCTTACAGATGCCTTAGGAAGAAAACAGCAGAATGTGGAACTAATTGTGTTTATTCAAGATAATTATGAAACACAAATGACCATTACTTACAACAAGTCCCCTGACAGCTAGAGTTTGACTCATGGGGCCAGGATCAAACTCAGTAAAGAAAGGCCTTAATGTTAAGTTATACTGTCCATATGGACACCACATATCAGCACTAGCTATTGCAGTTATTGCCCACCCCTCAGTGCTCTTGTACCCAACTAGCGTTCAGTACAGAAGAACCGCAGCTGCTAACTTTGAAGAGGACAGGCAGGTGGAAATGATGAGTGCTTCAGAAGGAAGATCCTGCTGGGGTGAGAAGCTCTGAGAAATGCAACCACAGACTTTTCTGGCAATTAAAGTGGAAGTTCTGTCATAGGAAAATGAACCAGCTTTGCTGCACCAGTGATGGGCATTTAATCTCATCAGAGAATGGGATGCATAAAGCAAATCTAAAGACATGACTATTAATTCCACCATAAAGAACAATGTTATACACACTGCATCTGTGTTCAAAATGGTTTGTCAAGCCTCTCTACATATCCATGTAAAACTGGTATACATACTTCATTCGTGAATAAGAGGATAAGAGGAATCCAGTGCGGTGTTGGAATTACATAAAAGCAGATGGAGAAGAAAAATAGCAAAAAAATTCATAGTGAAAAAATTTAAGTAAATTGGACCCTAGGTTAAGTAAATTGGACTCTAGATTAAGGGAGCTAGACATAATCTGATTTCCTGGTTTTATATGGGGCATTGAAGTGTGGGTTTTTTAATTGATCTAGGAGGTTTTCTCTCATACAATTAATAATACTCAAATGGGTCAATGTCATTACAGTTTCATTTCATTTTCTTCATTCTTGCTATTGCTGTAGTTGAATTGGTTTTGCTTTGGACAAAAAAGGAGATGTTTAAACTAAAAAAAAAAATTATTAACATGTGGTTTTCATACAGTGAGGTCATTTATATCCTTAACAGTGTGAAAACATGACGGAGGCTGTACTGCTTTTGTTGATTTCATTTTCTGGCAACATACACAAAATCCAAAGCTCAGCAACGTCCAAAGGAAAAACCAGCAAGTTCTGTATTGACTTTGGATCTCGCTGGCCCGTATGGATAAGGACAGACTTCGGTGAAATCCTTGCCCTTAAATCACTGCGAGTTTTGTTTCAATGGTCACTTAACATATCATGCATGTAACATATGTTGAATGTTATAAATCAGCATTCAGTGAACATTTCAAAATTCCAGGAAAAAGGGTGCGTGTTAGAACTGGCGCACTAATACAGAACTGTTGAGAGTTGAAACTCACCAGCAAATTGTGACTAAAGAGTGCTGGCAGTTCAAAGGGACCAGAAATGGTCTCAGCACACAGGTTGGATCTTAGCAGTCTGGGTCGCTGTTAACTAAGCTCCCATGTTTCAGTCTTGGTACTTTTCCTGGGAAAGAAAATCTCCACTTAGCTCAGTGTTTAATATGGCCAGAAGAAATTGGACTGAGACCTCAAATTAATTCTCAAAAATTTTACAGATGGTTTATCACACCTCCTGTGGTTGTTCAATTTCTGAGGTAAGTAATAGTAAGTTCACTCATATCCAGTAATGAGCCCCTCGTTGTCATTGTTTTTCCTTGCCCTTTTCCTTACTCTCTTCTCAAGGTACTGCCAAGACTGCAGGCTGTTCCCGGCACCTCCAAATATGTGCTGATGCCAGGCAGGAGCAACCCACCGTGGGCAGGAGTCACTTCCTTCGGGGAGGAAAGCAAAAGAGAATGAATCAAGACTTTGCCTATCCTGGGGAGCAGGCACAGGCACTATTCAGTTGGTTTTGGGCATGGTTGTGAGGGAGCAGCAGGACAGCTGGCTCCAGCAGCAAGGTCCAGGTGCCGCCGGTGTCCTGGGAAGCACCCTGGCAGGGTCCCTTCCACCTTCCACTGGGCTCACGGCAGAATCAGACGCTTCTCTGTGGAGAGCAAATGAGTAAAGGAGGTTGTTTCAGGTGGACTGAAATGATTTGTGGTTCTGGGTGGAATTTGGTGACTCCTTTTTTGTTGTTTGGAAGAGGCAGGGGGTTAGAAGATTTCAGAAAACTTTCACTGTAGCATTTCTGCTTTGACTTTTATTATTCATATAATGGGTGATCTAGCTGTAAGAAGGGAAAAAATATTTTAAAAGGATTGAAGAACCTCAGAATGAAATTAAACAAATAACTGTCAAGCAAAAAGCTTCAGCAGGGCTTGAAAAATTTTCCATGGGTTTTCATTTAATAGCTTTAAACAATGTTTTACTTAGACCCAGACCTACTTTTTCTCATTGACTTTTCGGTTCATCCAGCTCAGACTGGACAATCAGTCCCTCCTGGTGACAGCCCTTTTCCCTGCCTGTTACAAGGACCAGGCTGTGCTGAGTTCACCAGTTTCCCAAACCATATTTTTAGCCAGAAGGAAGCCTTACCTCTGCCCTATGGGGACATCGTTTTCTTCTACCACTACACTTAATGGTACAGGTTGAAGGTATGTGTGAGGAAAAGAAGGGGGAGAAGCAGAAGGCAAATAGCATTCTGGGGTGAACAGTTTATACAAGCGAGAACTCCTTGAATCTCTTGTCCAGTGCATCTGGGCAAGGAAAAGAGTGGGAATTAATTTTATGGGAGCCGCAAAATAATAACAAAAATGAAAAAAGAATAGTAAGCTTCTTTTTTTTAATAAAAAAAACCCCAACACCACAACAAAAACCCAACCAACTTGTCAAAATCTCCACAGCAGTACATGGGATCACTTAGCAAAGCAAAACAAAACCACAACCTGGTGAACTTGACCTCCAAGCCCACGTTTGAGTGGACTGCCTTCTCAGAGGTGGCTGCAAACAGCTTCTAGTTATGCCAGTCAACTGGGCAGAACCAGAGAGAAGGACCTCTGCTTGCCTTCCCTTCCTTGATGGTCATATCCCATAAGGGTTAATGAACTGCCCGCCAGCTACCAGGCCCCCCATAACCACCCTGCTCTCCTCTCAGCCACCAGCTGATCCCTCCGCCAACCCATGGAGGTGAGAGTTCATTGACAGAGGTGGATGAGGTTAAAGATAATAAGAGTCTAAACATCCATAGGGAGTTCAGCTCATGTACAAAGTCATAATTACAGAAGCCATTACCATTGCCTGGGTAAAAAGAAATCACTGCGAGCAGGGGTAGAAAGCATTTGCAAAGACAGGCTTAAGAAGCAAGGATGGAAAATATCAGACTTTCTCCAGTGGATGCACCGTGGCTTTAGCTAGGCTATAAAATGAGGAGTGTTTGGTTATTCAAGTAGAAACCTGTTAAATGGATAACCTTGTTGCAACAAATTTTAATTTTTTTAGCAGGTCTGTTCTTTCAACAGGTATTGATTCAAGCAGCCTCTGCTATTTTTATGAAATGCATTTTAGAGGCACAGAAAATGCCACTGAGGATTTAAACCCTCAGTAAGCTGCACAGAGGCAGTGTTTGTAATACACTGCTTGCTGCTTTCACAAGCTGGACAAACCTCATACATTATGGGCCAAATTATGCCCTTGGATGAGTACGCCTGATTCCCACTGCTGTCAATGTGGCTGTCATAGAAATCTGTGGGAGACCAGCTTGTGCATCCAAAGAGGAATCTGGCCTAAAATCTATTGTGCTCATATTCCTTGTTACTTAGATATTTCTCGTGTCTGCCTGACTCACTCTCTTTTTTGTCGTGGTAAAATAAACACATTTAAAGATATTCTTAAAAAACAAAAAAGGGATAAAAGACCTCTAGTGCTACAACGTTTTATTTGTGTGTGTGACTATAATTAAAGGATGTTTTTTATCCAAGGTTTCCTTGAAAAGTCACTCTATAAATGGGTCTATAGAAATGTACAGTGTTTCTGCAGCCTTCTGAGTTTTGGACAGGCCTGGCTGATATCCCCTACAAAGTGAGCAAAGATGGTCATTTCACCCCAGGTTTTACTCTGCCAATCCTCAGTTGCCTCTCAGTGCTGCCTTCCCCAAAGAAAATGCCTGAAAAGAGCCATTCAGGAAACATTCTGCTGCCTCTATGATGCAGGAGCATCTCCCCTCTTCACTCAGGTGGCTTGTCTGGGAGCAAGGGGTGGTCTGGATGAAATCATTTGCAAATATAAAATACCAGAAAAAGACAGTTTTGTGATGGGTAACCCCCATGAAACTCAGGCTGAACATACCTTATGCATCCCCCATGGGTACTGTTGTGGGGAATGCGGACCTGAGGCCACATGGATGACAGCAGGAAGGATAGTGCTAAGGGCCAGCTCCTCTGGAGGTATTCCCACTGGCCCCTCTGAACATCTCCTGGTGTCCTGGCCACCTCTTTGAGCTGGGTACCACGGTCAAGATTTACTCCTCTCTGCACGGTTGCTTTGAATTTATTTTATTCCTAGGCAGCTAGTTGGAGTGGTAAATTTATACATGCATTCAGCATTGTCATAGTCATATCTTGCCTGAGGGCATATTGATCCTTGTTACCATATTGACTTGATGCTTTTACATCTGCCAGCAATAGGTCTACACATTTTTTTTTTCCACAAAGATTGCACATTTTCCTTCCCTTGCCCCAAATCTCCTTCCACACAGTCTCCTTTTATTAAGGTAAATTTTGTTTGTTGTTTTTTTTTTTAGTGCAGCTTTTAAAATGTGTCTGTGTTTGCTCAGGTAAAGGTTGTACAATTTCTGACTCTAATGAAAAGAAAGGGTAAAGCAAAACATTGGAAATTAACTGGCAACAGAACTTCCTTTCTAAATTATAAACACACAGAAAGCTTGTTTTGTATTTGCTTTCTAGAGTGCAAGAAACAAAGCAAAGGGGAAGTTACCTGTTCATTTGTAATTAAATCACTAAAGAAGAGGGGAGCATAACAAGTTGGTCCTTGGCGACTGATACGCTTGCAGCAGCAGAACTGCCACCGCAGGCAATTTCTTATTTTCACTCATGTTCTCCATACAGTTTTAACTATAAAGGTCACTAACCAAAAACAGATGCTAAAGTGGGTCCAAAATAGTTTTTGCTTAACTTTTAGCATTTACTTAACTGATTACTAGTTACAAATCTGACACACAGCAGACATAACAGTGCTCTCAAGGAGATTAAAGGATTAGTCACTCACTAGCTTAATCAGATTAATCAGAGATTTTGAGCACAATATATAATTCTATCCACAGAAGGGATACATGATAGCCACATGCTAGCCTAATTTGGGAAGGGATACTAGGGATGGACAGACCCAGACAAAAGAGGGCAGAAAAAATTGCTAGTTATCACAAGGATTTTTCTATGTACTGCACTTGTAATACCACTTAGGGACCTTATATTTTCTAGTGGAATTACAAATTCGCAATATAACACCAACATCAGCTAGTAGCCTGTGCAAAACTATAAGACAACTAACATAATGTCCTGATACAAGCTTGTGATATGGGTATACAGTAAACATATGTGTATATTTTTCCTTATTTAATTTCATATTTGAAAACTTGTTTTTAATTTGTGGGGAGAAGTTCTTTTTTTTTTCTTTTGATGCCACTGCATCCAGGGTCTGAAACATAAAGTGTGGGGAAGGACTCTGTAAAATATTAAATGCTTTGTGACGAAATTGGAAGATGCTATTTGATACAGTAACTTATACTGAAGTTAAAAAAAAAAAAAAAAAGACTCGCTGTCATCTGTGAAAGCTGCCAAAGCTAGAATTTAAACCTGGTTTTACCTGTGAAGAAATCTAGTATTTTTTAAGAAAATATGCATTTCTCTTCCATATAATTTGAATAAAGGGAAAAGTGGGGTGGAATCTCAGCATATTGAAACTGAGGTTTTCCTGTAGTAGAAGTTACTTAACAACTGTAGTATTTCTACCAACAATTAATAAAGAGAAATCATAGACAACATTGATATGAGCCCTGTGTTTACATGTAAAGAAAAAGAGCAAGGAAAATTCAACATAACTGATACTTTCTTAACAAAACCCTGGAACGTTCTCTTCTTTCTTAATGTATTTTTTTCATTTTCCTGTTTTTTTCCATTTCTGGGATAGTGACCCTAACAAGTTCCCTTAGCATTTCGGAATGTGTCGGTCTCGTGTCTGAATCATATCTCCCTGACATCCAGACTCCAGAAAAGAAGCACTTTTAAGAAAGAAACAAACAAATTAATCTCCATGTGCTTCAGGAAAGACACTGTAGTTGGAAGTAGGCCAGGTTTTCACTCTGAAGGATGCTCTGTTCTTGGCAAAGCTCAGAAATGTGTGTCTGCAATGGTTCTTCTGCTAACATTTTAAGATTTAATAACTACAGTTCTTTAAAGGAGGAACTGCAGCTTAGTGGGAACATAGCGGCTAACAAGGAAAAACCATGTTACCAGCAATTAAGTGTTTGTTATGCAGAAACTGCAAAAAGAAAACTGAACTCTTGGAGAGAAACGCTCAAACTGTGCAATCTGGCAGCTTGTACCCGGGGTCATGCGTGCGGTACATGTATTAAACGAGTCGAGGTGAGCGTCTGTGCCACGTGCAGGCTGCCAACGCTCCCTTCTCTCTCGGCAAAGAGCGACTGGAGGATCGCTCTTTGCCGAGAGGATTCAACAAACCTATTTACAGCGGTCCACCCATACGCTCAGCATTTGCCATTGCCTCTCTGGCGGCTGCCCTGCTCCCTCTCCCAGCCGGCCCCAGCCCCGGCACGGCATCCTGCGGCCGGCTCCTCTTCCCCCAGCCGCGGCAGCCGGGTTTCAGGCACGCAACCCGTGGCAACCAGCATCCCATCACTGCTCTCCGACAGGAGAAACACAGACACAAACACAAAGCTGCCTTTGGAAAAACAGCAATCGCACGCTCAGGCTTTGCTTTAAAGAAAGAACGTGCTGAATTAAAAATGTGCCAAGAACAACCAGGATGGCATTGCTTTATTTTCACAAAGAAGTCTCTCCTAATTACACATTAACTGTCTTTTCGCGAGCAAACTTGTTTCCACCTAACGCTGACAGTCGCGGGAGCCCGAGTGTATGTGTGTGTGTCGGGGAGCAGGCGGGGGGGGCTGCTTTGTGGCAGTGTCTGTACGTCTCATGCCTGTGCTGATGGAATTATTGTTTATTTTTTTAATTTTCAGAGGTAGGTTGATGACAGCTGAAGAAGACTGTATTTGCTGAAGAGCAGCATGATGGTAGAGAGGAGCGGAGCTCCTGAGGGAGATCTAATGGTGCCTCTCCTTCCTGCACAGAGATAAAGACTTATAATAAGCGTGTATGTTCACCATCTGGCTCTGTGCATGTGGTCCTTATGGAGGCGAAAGCAGCACAATCTGTAAATGATCAGGAGCCATCGCACTCTCTCCAGAGAATCCACGATGCAATCAAGGTGACAGATGGCATGGCCGCTGCTGTGGCCTCATGGAGAAGATCAAAATCACCTTCAATAAACTCTGACTGAAATGGGCATGAGCACCTCAAAAAAGTCAGTTTGTCAGTCAAACTGCGACAGCAAGCTGCATTGGGGAAACATAGCGGCCAGCTCTCTGTTTTCAATCGTTTCCGTCTGACTGAGCCTGAACTATGATCTTTCTCAAATTGTCCTTTCTGTTTAGCTGAAGCAGGCCAGCAAATTGCCAGATTCATAGCTTTATTGAAGGAAATTGAAAACATGATGTCCTCAATTCAAGGGACAAACAGCTGGCAGGTGCTTGGACACCCAAGCACATAAAACGGACCCCTAGTCTTTTGGACAAGTTTGTCCAACTTTTGTCGGAATGAATATAGATATATAATAAAATAGATATAATAAAATTCCAATTTAGGAAGGGTTTATCAGGCATTAGCTGACAGCAATTATATGGCTGCAAATGAACCTTGCACTACGTATCAAATGCTGGGTTTTCCCATTTACGCTAAAAATGCCACATCTACCGCTAATTATAGTGATTTTTGTTTCCCCATTTTTGGATAAATAACTTAGTACAGCCTTTTTGCCATGGCTGCTTATCAAGTCTAGGCATTAAGGGCCCAATCCTGCAAGGTTCCCAACACCCCTGACCAGGTGGCTCGCCTGACCCTCTGAGGCACTCAGCTGGTCCCTGGCAAACCGGCCCCTCCGCCTCCACCCACACCACCAGCAGCCCCAAACACCGAATTCCCACCCTCACACAGGCAGGGAGGTACCTACCAGGTGTGTTCTGTTATTTGTGCAACTGAAGGAGCATCCAAAGACTAGGTGAGCTTCCCTGAATGCAGTGGTGAAGAAACATATCCATTCCTTTTTTTTTCCTAATTCTTCTTACTTTTTATACTTATTTTGTACTGTGTCCTTGGCTTGATCAGCTCCTTTTTTTAAGGGAAGCTAAAGTAATGTGCTTGTCACTGTTTTCAGGCTCACACATGAGGGCTTCCAGGCTGAAGCAAGGAGAACACGCTGAGACGTGACAGAGGAAGATAAGGGCAGCCTTCCTCCCGCCTGCGGGATCCTGCCCTGAGATCTTCCTGGGGCCCACCGTGGGTCTGCTTTGGTACAAGAAGTGGATTGACGGCTGTGTCCCCGCTCCGCGTGGCAGATGGTCACTGTCGTTCATGGTTTGCTTGCTTGCATGTTTGGTTTTCTACCACCACATTTTAAAATGTCCCTGTCGCCCTTAGCCTTTCCAGCTACTCATTTTTAGCTTTGTTTCTTGTGAAATATTCTAGAAAGTCCTTTGGCCTGGTTCAAAGTCTGTTAATGGCAGTGAGTATTTTCATCAACTTCACTGGGTTTGAATAAGTCTTTGGCACTTACTTCTTTGTATAAGAGTGTTACCAAAGCCAAATTTTTTTTATTTTATTTTTCGTCTGGGTGTGGAACATGGCTCCTGTTTTAAACTCCAAGTTCCTGTTCCACCTGATTGATTTTGCACATATAGCTGACCATCCTGGGTTGCACATTTTATGTCTGCAAAATAAATAAATAGGTTGCCTTTGTAGTAACTACGCTCCCTCTCACCAGTGCACAGACACCCAAGAGACTGGGAGAGAAATGGCCCAGTGTAAGCCCATCATTTTCACCAGGCAGAATGGTATTTTGCTAGTCCCACACTCTGGGAGTTAGATAAAAAGGCAGTGGCAAAACCTTGATCTGAGACATCAAGAGGTGCTGCTAGGAGAATGAGGAGGGAGTTTTAGAGCTAAACTCCTGAGGGTTTCTGCCCTCTCTATTGAAAAGTTTGATTTGGGATTACAAGGTCTTGCACTGCTTTTTACTGTAATGTGGTACCAGGGAGCACAACAGACCAGGTATATGAGCAGTTTCTCCCAGAGCTGAACCTTTTCACAGTTGACTGTGCTGTTGGTATCCAGTTCATCTTCAGGGAAACATCTGAGTATTGCATGGACATTTCTTATCGTGCAGTTTCCGCGATGGAGCTAATATAATAGTGTAAAATATTCACTTACACTCAATAATACTATAAGCTTGAGGTTCTTGTGTGGACCTTGTCAAAACATCTGAGTATCTAAATTCTTTATTATGGCAACCAACCTGCGTGGTGAGACACTAAGGCATTTGGACACTAAGATTTTGAATCTAAAATATTTTGAGAAATTAATGCACTTGCCATAAGCAACACTGAATTGGGTTCTCTCTAAGTTGTAGCTAAACCTTGGGCGTTTTTTGTCTTTGGACTATCTCCTCACTCCTATTTTATTTGCTATTTGTTTCTCACATTGATCACAAAGGGAGTAGCAGGGAAGTCTGCTTTGCTCCTTTGGTAAGGAAAGCAAAGTCTAGGTTGGGTAATTTGGTTGACAAGCCTCAGCCTACAGCTATGCTGTGGAGAGCCCTTGTTACAGAGTATATTTTCCTCTACCTTGATCTTCAGAGGGTCCCTGCAAGGACTCTGTCTCCTTTTTGAGGAGAAGCTTGAATGGGTTCCTGTGTGGGAAGAGGAAGGTGAAATCACCTTCCCAGAGTGTTTTGAGTATAATGAATGGTTTTACTTTTTGTTTAGTGGGCGACATAATGCATGTCACATAATGCACGGCCAATTTCAGTAAATGTCTGCATTAGATCAATGGAGAAAAAGCCAGGCCTGATCGAAGTTTGCCACTGCATGGCTGAGAAATCTGGAGGTCTTTCCCCAGTGGAGGGAAGTTTCAGTTAATGCACAGAGATTTGATGTCATATATTATGGGGAGGAAAAAAGGATACATTTGTAGATAATTGAACGAAGCGAAGGGAAATTTAGGGCCAGAAATGCTTTTGTCCTTGAATGTTCTTTTATCATATTCCAAATAGGGACTCTGTGTCATGGACCTGTGAATACAAAGACTGCTTTTAAATCTCTACTTCTTGCATGACTGACACTTACAATTCAGTAACATCTTTCAAGACATCCTTTGTGCACATTTATTTCAAAATAATGTATTGAACCTGTAAAATCTTATTAGAGTATTTTTGCTGCAATTACACTCCCATATTATGTGATCAACATTTAAGTTGATTGTCCCTTGTTCTAATATGACCTTATACCATGACAGCATAAATACAATGACAGTCACTGTCTGAAATTAAACAGCTTTTATACCATGTACTGTGGGTATTTTGTTACATATTGATGGAGGGGATAGCTGATTGAAAAAGGAAAATGTTTTGTTTTCTGGAAGAAAAATAGAGAATTTGGAGCCTAGCAACGTTGCCTGGGGAATGTTTAATAATATTGCCATGCCTGCCACATACCAGGGAAATGAACTTCCCAGCTATGCCTAGAAACCCGGGATCACTCCTTACCCTCCTTTTGTTTGTTTGCTTGCTTTATCTCTTTGACTCTCATTCTAGTTAGAAAAACATATTGCTTCAATCTTTTTTAGAAATCATTTAAAATGGAAGGAAATCAGGAGAAGGGGAATATCAGCATAGAGCAACTCACTCTCAGGAGTGGAGTCTCAGTTCAGGGCAATTTCCATTCTGGTTCCCTGGACAGCTTTATGGGGAAATGGGATGTTCTACTTCCATGGTTATCACTGCAGCAAAGGCAATGAAATACCCCCTTAAGAGGAGGTCAACAGAGTCCAGTATCAAGAGCAGGAGGTTTCAATGGAGAAGAGAAGATGACAAAATTGCAATAAAGGATTGACTTCGAACAACAATGCCAGTGCTTCATACATATGACTGTCTTTCATCTAATGAAAGTACCTCATAGAAGGGAAAAAAAAAAATTCATAAATACACAAGGTATCTTGCGCATGTGAACTAACATGTATTTCTCACATTATTCTGATCAGCTATCACCAGAAAGAGGGAATGGCTATCATAATGTCCTACTGTGAAATTTTCTTTTAAAATTTCTGAGACATTTTACGTAGGCTGAATGGTGGATATGCTGGGATCAGCAGTATGAACTGAAATATAGAGGAAATCAAACTAGTATGGAATGGCCATTTGGAAGTATTTGGATGTGTGGATTAAGATTGCAAAAACTGATATGGGCAAAAAGGGGATGTTCTGCATTCAATTTTTTCTTTTGTGCATGGGGACACAGAATTACTGTCACAAAAGGTAGACAGATACATTTGTCGATGGTATTAAATAGCTACAAAAACTATACCCCTATTTAGAAAGGTCCATTTACACAGTGGTCTCAGCCTGATTTCTAATTGTTCATGTATCGTTATTTGAACATAAAATCTTGTAATTGCTCCAGTGTTAGAAGCAAATTAGTGAACTCAGAATGGTCTATCTAAAATCAGAAAGCAGGAGCTGAAAATATTCAGTACGACTGTGTTATATTTCGTGTTATGAATGTATCACAGAACCCTCAGATCGTTATATACTTGCATTACTATTTTGACAGCAGCTGCCACATCTGGGTGGTAGGTAGGGTCTGTACCTACCTACCTGCAGCTCCACCAGAGCCAAAGAATGGAAGTCTGATAAGAGGAGATGCATTGCTTTGTATGATAAAAGGTACTTTCTTTGTCTGGCAAACCACTCCTTTTGTATGCACATCAACCAGATGGCCATTTCAGTTTGTCTCCGGCTGTGAATCAGACAATATGGCAGAATTAAGGGAAAAGCAAAACCTTCCCCTCCACCCCTCCTCTCTGTACATAAAATTAGAAATCAACAACCTTTAGGGAGATTTAATTTTAATCCTTCATTTCTTTGGTAATTTAGGGACTTTTGACTTGCTCAGTCAGTTACCGTGCATCACTCTCATTAAGGTGTGACTAGCTAAATGCTTAAGGACCATAAGACAGAAAAAAAGGGGGTAAGAGATTAAGTAACAAAAGAGGTATGAGAGGCAGTGGTTATTGAAAAAAAAAGGGGGGGGTAATTTTGGTGCTTTGATTTGATACAAATGACATTTTGCATGGTGAGATTCCTGATGTTACTATATAGACAGTGATTGCAGTTCTCTTTCATGTCATATCAAGAAGCCTGGGGTCTTGTTGTAGGATTAAACACAGGAAGTTCTTCACTGATGGCCTATGCTGTTTTATCCTACACTGGAGATCCTTCTGTGAATTTTGGGCAGCCACATCATCACCCTGCAGAATTTGCAGACGATTTGGAAAACCAACTTTTTTCGGGACCAGGAGGTGAAAGGCAGCTACCCCACTGCAGGCAGCTCCCACACAGTTGGGGAATGTTATATGTTCTTGATATCTAAATTTTATGGGTTCCATTGGAGAGGAAGAAACAAGGTGAGGGAAGAGGCCAACAGAAATCTCAATAAAACTAAATCTCAAAAAAAGACTGAAATCTACAACAGGAGCCCTAAGGACCTTGGTTGTTGGACTTCCAGGGCGGAAAGGTCTTATGAGGTTTACAGAGACCTACTGTGCACAGCATGTAGTTGCTAACATAATTTTGAGCCTCCTGACACTGTTCATTTGACTTATTTGGCACAACTGTGAGGATAAAATTTGACAATAGCTAGAAAGTGACCCAAAGCCACTATGTTGGAAAAAACTTCTTGTCCCCAGAAGGATATGGCAGGTCTATATTAAATCCTATATTTGACTGGGTTTACTTTT
The DNA here is from genome assembly GCA_020745775.1 of Theristicus caerulescens. NCBI lineage: Eukaryota > Metazoa > Chordata > Aves > Pelecaniformes > Threskiornithidae > Theristicus > Theristicus caerulescens. The sequence goes on along the minus strand of CM036558.1, from coordinate 129,389,506 downwards.
GCACTTTTCCAGCTACTGTACCAGAAATTTTCAAGCATATACATACTGATTTTGGCACATCTCTCAACACAAAATTATCTGAGTACCAGTAACTTTTGTACAATACAGTGATAGCCACGTGCAATTGTGAAGAGACACATTCCTCACTGAAGCAGAGGAGGTTGGTCTTCCTGTATAAAGCATGTAATCATTTTTTAGCAACTGCTAAAACTAAATCCATGGGTTGAGTCTTCAGTTTGCCTGCTGTTTTCACCTACTAGTAACCAAGGTACTTCAGGCATTTCTCTATTGTGTGAGTAGAAATACTTGCTGTGAGTACAAGCTGACCCTTGGAGAAACTCCCTGTTAAAAAGAAGAGGGGCTGTTCCTCAGGCAGTCTGTAGAGAGCTCAGTTTTAAGGACAGGATAGGAGCTGGTCTATAGATGTAAGCTTATAACATCCTCTTGGCTCATAGAAAATCTCCAAGAATTAACTTGGAAGTTTATGTAAAATTAAAGGATAGAAGAGGTCCTATGAAATAATGAAACTGGGCACTCTCAGGATTCTCCCTACAGTTGGAAAGAATTCCTGTTGACTTCTGTTAAAACAGAGTTTCAAATCCTGCTCTAAACCTTTAGTTAGCAAACACTGGAGCTGCATTCAAGTGACACTTAACAGCGAGGGCAGTGGAGAAGAGGCTGAAAGAGCTGAGGTTGTTCAGCCTGGAGAAGAGAAGGCTGTGGGGAGACCTTATTGAGCCCTTTCACTACTTAAAGGGGGCTTATAAGAAAGATGGGGACAGACTTTTTAGCATGGCCAATAGCGATAGGACAAGGGGTAATGGTTTTAAACTAAAAGAGGGTAGATTCAGACTAGATACAAGGGAGAATTTTTTTACAATGAGGGTGGTGAAACCCTGGAACGGGTTGCCCAGAGAGGTGGGATGGTAGATGCCCCATCCTTGAAAGCATTCAAGGCCAGGCTGGATGGGGCTCTGAGCAACCTGCTCTAGTTGAAGATGTCCCTGCCAATTGCAGGGGGGATGGACTAGATGACCTGTAAAGGTCCCTTCCATCCCAAAGCATTCTATGATTCTGTGATTCCCTTGCATCCCTTCTTGGCCACTTTGAATTTATGCCAACAGTGACAATGAGCAAATGTATTTCATGGTTTCCTCCATGTTATATATACCTGGTTAAAGTCTAACTTTAATAAAAATCGCACAGTATTCCATTTATATGTACAAATTTTGCCAGAAACTGTGAGAAGAAAAAAGTAAAAAACATTTGGGAACATATAATTTATTAGTGCGTACCACTCTACACAGGAATAAGGGAATAGGTTATAAATAACTCAATTTCAAGAGAATTTGGGATGTTTTACACCTTCAATCATTTATCCTAAGGCTCTGGAAATTAGATTTCCTGGGGCTGGCTGCTGTTGTAGTGAAAGTAAACATAACAACAGGCAAAAAATGAGACATTCTGGAGTTTTGAAATGATTAGTTGCAATTTTTATGTATTAACTTGCGTTAAGAAAATGTAGTGAGGGCCAGCAGACATTTTACTAATGTTTAGTGGGAGACAGCTTTTGCCCCAAAAGTTTAAGGGTCAACTTGCCAAAGCAAAGAATGGATAAGATAGATAGAAGAAAAAAATTAATAATCGTGATTTTACAGGAATGAAGGTTTGGTTTCATCCAGAGATAGGTGAAAAATCTCTGCTGGAACTGGCGTTGAACTCTGGAATGTCAGATATATACTACCACATAAATATCAACCATAAGATATCTGCTTATAAAATCTCATGAGTATAAAATTGTGACTAAAATATTCCATATTTTCTGCTAATGAGGCAAAGATTCTGGAAGAAAGCTGCATGAGGGAGGGTTAGTTGAGTACTTCTAAAATTAATTTTCTAGGTGGGGAAAGACAAAATGTAGAAGCAGCAAACATTCAAGAAGTTTATGAATTTTCTCCCCTTGTCTCAAGATTTGTATTCTGAAATTTAAACAACACTAGAGGGGCTTGATTTTCAACAGCATTTGATACCTATTTTCAGCTTCACATTAGGTATCTTTCACTTTACAAGCTTAAGTTTTATCTGTTCTTTACTGTGCCTAGGTCAAGTAAGACATCCATTACAGTCTGAATGCTGTGAGATCCTTGAAAAACCTGTGAAATTAAAATACCTCAGTGCAAATCTAAGATCTATGGGGAATAACCAATTCTGATGAGAAGTTTATTTGTACATCAGTGTTCCTGTCTGTAGAAATGAGACAGTAATATGTAATTCCTTTGCAAAGTACCCTGAGAACTGAAATTTTTGAACATAACTATGTAATAACCAGGTTTTATTATTGATCAGTAGTGCATTGTTGGTACCAGATGTATTAGAGAAAGACAGAAGAGATTGTGTGATGTACAATATGGAATAAACTCCCCAAGGGAAATTCCTTCTTTATCCACAACATTTTTACCTAAATGTAGAGAAAAAAAAAGAAAGGTATTCTGAAAGGACTCCCATCAAATAGTTTTTTTATCCAAGGAGTGGTAGAATTAACATGCTATCTGGTACATGGTAACTGTTTTACTGGGAGAAAGAATACATTTGCCAGCATAATATCTGCATTTTGATAGTCCTGCCATATAAAATTGACGCACTAGATCTCGAACACAAGCACAAGAATCTACACACCCATCTTTATCATAAGGATTACAATAAAAAGGAGGAAAACTGTTGGTTTGCTTCATAATTAAAAAAAAAAAACTTAACAGGCAGGAAAATTTTAGCAAGGTACCTGTAAATCTCAGCACTTCTCTTATGAGATGATCTGCAAGCTTACTCTGAAGTCACTTCAAACCTGTGGAAGAAAATCCCAAAGGTCAACAAAAAAAGTCATTTTTCTTCTTTGAACTGGCATGCAATTTTTACGTTACATAAAATTTATACCCCTATATAAACAGATTGCTCAAAATTAATGTCTTCCTACCTTTATCCAGTTATCTTCTCACGATTTTAAATAATCAGAAGTCATAACTTATGGTATATGAAGACTTGAGTGTTTTATATGTTGTTATCATTCCTGAGCATGGCTTCCACAGATGTATGTATAGCCTGCAGTGTGTATATGTGTAGAGAGATATATATCCTCTCTCTAATAACTACTGAGCCTCTGGAGACAAAGCCACCTCTTGTGCAGTTCTTAAGTACATGAATAACCTTAAGCACATGACTCGTTCTGTTGACTGGGATATCTCATGCATTTAAAGTTACATATGTGCTAAAGTGCTTTGATGGATCAGGGCCAAAACAAATAGGGACTATAGCACCGTGGGGCTAATGATGCTCTTATTGTAAGACTCATCATCCCTGTTTTTACATGAATTTTAACAAAGCAAAGGGTTTTTGATTAGTGGGAATTCTTTAAGGTTTATTTTAATTTGTTTGATTTCATTCCATTGTGCATGGCCCATTTTTATGCCTGTGTTTCCAAGGAAACAGTTGTAAAATGGAATTTGATATGATGTGTTATCAGGTTCCTTGTCAGCAAGTTTCAAGTGATAGTTATGAACTTGACAAATTAAGTTAAAAAAAATTATGATACGAGTATTAAGATAGAACTACATGTATAATGTTTGTTGTCATGTGAATTATGTTCTAAGGCTTTAATTTGTTTGGGGACAGAGAAATTGTTCTGATCACTGGAAGGAGGTCATAGTATTGATAGCACATATACAATATACAATGTATGCAACGCTGAAATCAATGTTTGAGTATGCTGCTGTTTGGATCCCAGTAATGAAATCTCATGAGGAAGCGCATTGAGTTAAATCAGGCTGACTCCATTTAAGAAGTCCTTTATCTTTACTGGATGGCTTGCGATAAAAGGAAAATGAAATCTAATCGAGACCTGTGTCTTATGGACAGAAATCCAAGTAGGGGTTATATATACAATAAGACTAAGTGGACACAGTACTTTGGATGGTATTTACAATCTGTTAATTGCTGTGCAAGCACAAACACAAATGTTTATTCCAAAACATTTGTACAAATGCATGTGTTTTAGAGAGCAACAAACAAACTGAAGTTCTGTTCCTCAGCTCCTCAGTTTCTTTATTATTCTTATTGCAATAATGAGGGTCCCTTGAGTAAATACACTATGAAAAAAAAAGGCATTGCTAGAAAAACAGAATGGTTTCATAAAAAAGACTGTAGATCCAAGTTTGTGTCTGTGACATTTTTCTCAGCTATCGACCTCAGGAAAAAGATGCACAGGAAACTCCAAACACATACGGAGGACTCCATTTCACATAATACTGTTTTTCAATGATACTTGCAAGACAAAATATTTCAGGAATACTTCAGTATTCTATTGGGAATGGCTTTTTGTTAAAGTAATCTGTATGGGCCAGTTACCTTGACTGAAGACTGAGGAGCTAGGCAAGACCCTGAAAAACCAGAAAGACCTCTGCAAGTGATATGAAATCCCTGGGTTTGAGGGAAGGAAAACAGGCATTTGTCACTGTAGTGTATTCCAGCAGTGTTCCCTTTCTAAGTCGGGAAATTATTTGGTTTAGTTTTAATTAAACTAGTATTTGTGTTTCAGATATTTAATAAAAGTCATGTCAGGACTCACAGAACTCTTAATATCATGGTTTCTTTGTCTTTTGTCTGAGGTATGCCAGGAGGTGAGACATCAATGTGTGGACCCTGACCTCTGGTACTTGACATGGCCCGCCCTGAAGTCATGGTCTCCCTGTTGACAAGAGGTGGGATCACACCAAAGCCCGCCTCTCCTCTCTCTGGCATCTGCACTCACTTTTCTGTGAAACTTAGAGTGCCGGAGAGAACAACTGCGATCACCATGGGCATTTCTCCACCATCAGGATGCATACAGGACATGCATTTGAACCCATAAGATCAGAAGAACTCCTGGTTCCCCAAATTTAGAGGTCAAGTGTGAAACCTTAACAGGTTTGGGGAAGGGGGCAGGGGGCTATATCTTAATTATAGCCTAAGGAACAGAATCGTGAAGGAAACTTTAGGCCAAGCAAGGAGTCAAACCTGGTTTTCCTCAGCTGTAGGCTATTGCCTTAAAGCCTGAGCTGACCTTCCACCCTCGCAACTTACAAGTGATGTGTAAATGAAAATTAAAAAATCTAAATGGTGATTATTGAAATGTTCATATCTTGACATCTTCAGAGCACAGAGAATTCTCTCTGCTATTTCTTGTTCCCAGTCTTGTAAATTTAGGGGCTGAGACTCCCAAATCCTAGCTTTTTTACACACAAGAAAGTTACTGCCTGCTCCTGATTCGGCGTTCTTATCTTGAACCTTTGGTAAGTGTGATCCCAGGGAAGTGAATGTTAATACTGGAAAAGAAGAAATAATTTTCCTGTAAACTAATCTAAAGTGTTTAGGGCTGCCCAGAAATTCAGCATTTTTAAGGTTCTTGATGAGATGGATTTCTGAAAAAAAGGCAGGTGGAGTGTCATAGGTGAATTAATTTCAAACATGGCCCTGCATGGAGAAATGACCACTACTTGTATAGTTGTGTGTGCACACACACACACATTGTGCATTTTTTGTTTTTCATATATGAAGCCTAAAACCAATTTATGTTTTTGCATTAACAATTTGAAGTAAGTTCATTTAAAATCACAGTAGCTGGACTCGGTGAGGCAAGGGCGAAGTGTACACTCTCATTCGTAGAAGCAAGTCATTTCATTAAAAACGTTGCGTGATTGTAGTTATATTTGTCTTAGCCTTTTCCCTTTAGTAACAGTTTAAAAGAAGGAAGAGGAAAACAATTCGTCTTGAAGACAATCCAACCTGACACGAAAGACTGTAAAAGCTTGAAAGATGGTCTAATGTGGAAATACATATTTCAACAATTTGTAAATTGTGCATTATATACTCAATGAATAATTGTGATCTGTTTACCAAATATGAATGCAGACAATTGTTAATGTACTATCATGTCAGTCCATGCGACAGAGACATTATATTGTTGATACAAAAATGCACATTGAAGAAACAGTACCAAAGAAATAAATACATGCCACTGTTCAAGCATTAATAAAAGAACTGTTTTAATGTTGTTAGAGGTTGGAAGAAGTCTCGTTTTGAGGCAACTGAAACTTTTAAGACACCCTTCCCTGAATGTATATTATAAGAGTGCAAAATGCATCCACATATGATGTGTTGTTATCTTGTCTGTCTCTTTTTCTAATTCCGTCTTTTGATGTCATTTAAAAATGGCTAGGGGAGTGTTTTGAAGGCTTGTAAAAAAAAAAAAAATAAAGCTGCTCTCATTTCCAAGACAAGTCTTGCTATGAAGTCGCAGGAATAAGTTTGGGTGAGTTATTGCAAATCCTTTAAGAAAATGGGAATACACAGGCTATAACAGCTCTATTTAAAATAGAAAATCTACTTTGTGTGTGTGCGCGCGCGCGCGCGTGTGTGTGTGTGCAGGCAAACATGGCATTCAGGAGAGTGAAATGAAATGAGCCAGAAACTTCTCACATTTTCCTGGCATCTGTGGCGTGTCGCCATATGAGAACCATATGACTGCTGGCAGATTGGCATGTCAGCTCAAGCATGTACAACTTGACCTCACTGAGCTCTGTGTTTATCAGTTTATAACAGGAATATTGATACAATTTTAGCTGCAGTCTTTCTGTGCAAGGACACTTCATCCTTTCACAGTCCTAATTCTCCTTTGCTAAAATGACAGCACCTTGTTTTTGAAGTTGCTTTTCCACTTGGGGAAAAAAAAAGCAAAGGCGGCAGAAGACAGCAGAAAGCTGTTCTGTGTGCCAGAATGATGTTTCATTCATTGTTTTGTTAACTGTGAAGTCCTTAGTGGAGTTTGTCATGGGATTGCCTGGCTGACTTGCGCTGTCTTTGTGGCTGAAAACTACAGCAATATTAAAGACAGAGGTGGAGAAAAAAATCTGGATTGTTGTTAAAGCTGAAAATCAATGCTGAAGTATACCTGCACAGAGCAGACTATTGTCCCAGCGTTTGTTCACTCAGAAGAAGGATAAAAGGACAATACATAAAAATGTGGATGGGCAGGTTTTCACCTCAAGTTGGCCTTAGATGTCCTGATCTCCAAATGAATGGAAAATAAGCATATATGTAGTTGCCACAACTCATATATATGCAGTTAAATATCAGAATGGTGGACATGATATAAAATCTGAGACAAATAGCTCTCCATCAAGAATGAGAAACCGGATAGAAGTGTAATCATAAATCTGAGTTTGCTTTGAAAAATCAGACATCATACAAACTTGTCTGGCTGTTTATGGCTGGGTGAGAGTTGATAACAGTGAAATGATGTGGGTACAGCCTGACTATGATCTGAATTGCAGACAGAAATAAAAAACACAGAGAATATTTCTGACCATACAATTTCATTTAAACTGCCTTCGCCACCATCATTTCCTTCCAGAATAAGAGTATGTCTTTGGTCCTCAAGCACTTAAACATACACTATGACTTGCTCCACTTAACAGTGTGGAAAGATGCTGTAATGTACATGCATCGCTTCACATTAGTGTCTGCAACTGCACTCACACGGTCTTTCAGAAATAACATTATTCATATCTGCTTAAGCTTCCTTGAAGGTTAAGCTTTAAACTGCTGTGATTTTCTAATTTTCTCTTTACTGGCAACTTAATTAGAATTTCATCAGGGCAGATTCTAGGACTGAAGTTAAAACTTTCTCACCCACTCTCTTGACCAGAAACATTATAGAGATTGTATTATAATGACTAGTTCCTTTGTAAGGACCGGCATGAAGGGTAGATGCAAAAGCAGTGAAAAACACCAGCAGGAAATGAATTAGATAATGTCCTGAAGATAAAAATAGAAAATTAGAGCAATTTTTCTTGTTAATTTTTTTAAAAATTAGGAACTGAAAGAAAGTGATATCTAAAATTTCAGTTCCCCGAGAGACAGACTATTGGACACTATGGGATACAAAGAAACATCCTGCCACATGCAACTAGGTAACTCTATATAACTCAGATGATACGCAATCTGTGGTGATCAAAATTGTCATTTGCTATGTCCTTGAGGGAATTTTTCAGAAAGTCTAAAATATTTGGATGCATTTTCCAGAATTTCATTCAACAGTCTTTTCACACGGATGGATTGGAAGGAAGAGAAAAATAGAAATAAAAAAGGGAGGGACAATAGCTCTGTTCTGCTGACAGTGGAGAGCTGTTTATTTCTAGTTTGTTTTGGCAGGTGACGTTTGGCCAGCAAATCTAATATTGTAGTAAGGCCAAATGTTTTTGAGTTTACCCACCTATACCCTCCACACAAGGTATGAAATTTAAAAAATTAAAAGTTTCAGAATCTTTCATGCATGATGAACTCTGATTTAGTTTTCATTATCTTCTGTAGTCTGAATCTCTGCTGATAGCTTGAGAAAACTTGCCATATCAAATTATTGCAAAAAGATGTCCAGTCTCTGGAAATGAACAATGAGCAACATCTATTTGACAATTGTCTTTTCTGTTGGCCGAGACATACTCTGTCAAAATCACCACTATGGATCGATGATGACATCTAAAGGGGCAAAGTGCATACTCAGAAAGACCACTGAAAATCAAATATGATCACAAATTCTCATGGATGTGTCAGTTCATGAATTTACACACACATTTGCACTGTTGCACACTCATATTCAGACTTGAAAACACATTGCTGTTTATGGGTGTGCTAGACTCTCTCCAAAATGTATATATGGGTCTGTGATTCTTTCCCTCTATTAGGAAAAAAAAAAAATTGTAACTACAGCCAGACTTTCTTATCATGCTTATTTTATATATAATTTATTATTTTGAATGGTAGCAAAAATACTTGGAGAAGTAGTAAGAACTGAAAGCATGCCTGTGGTTCATGATGGTGATATGCACTTTTAAGGAAAGGTAAAACCACTTCTGAACATTAAGCACATCTTAAGCCATGGGCACCAAATAATCAAATTGTAGTCATCTGGAGAGAATGACGTAAATCTGCATAAAACAATATAATAGATCTTACACTTGTTACAGTATAAACTTGATGAAATGGTAGATTCATACAGGAACAAGCAAAGCCCGTCATCATTAAATGGTACTTAGTGTAAATGGACCAGTCAAGCTGTTTGTGCCTTTTTGTTTCTTTTCATAGAAGTGTAGTGGGGGATGCTTAAGTGTATGATTCAGAAGAGAGGGAAAATCATTTACTGCAGCATGTGGACAGGTTTGAGTGAGAGCAGATTTCCATGCCGGAATGAAATATGAGCCAGGGAAAACACCCCTTTTTGAACACACTCACAAGCCCTGATTACATGGCCCACAGCTGGAGTTAATCCAGATTCCTGTTTAATTAAATAGTAGCAGGCATTCTGCTGCATTACATCAAAATGCACAAAGGTGACATGGAGGTGAAACGCAAAATGTGATATCCACCTCTCTTCATTGCTTCTGAGAAAACATAAGATTTATTTAAAATATTTTAATGAAAATCTATTAACTGTGCAGGATAAATTCTAACTGCATAGAGAAATGTATGTGATAAAGTGATGGCTTGGTACTAACATACCAAATTTTGTTATTGAATAAACTCTGTATCAAATAACCTGTGCTATAATTTGTGGTGAGAAAATCCATCGTATCCTGGGCCCACATTGTCAACCTGTTTCTGAAAGAATAATTCAAACTTTTTTTCCTTCATAGCAATAAGAAGAAAAACTTCAGCTGAAGGATCTTGATATGAAAAAATCAAGATACGCTGTCCCATTTTAAAGCTGGCCACTTAGTTATCCCATGTGCAGGACCTATCCTTCAGCATCTATCTATCTATCTATCTGTCTATCTATCTATCTATCTATCTATCTATCTTTCAGCTCTTTCACAGGTGAGAGTTGGAAATTTCCTCAGTCTTTGGGGACTAGCAACTCATCTATAATGCAAGTTGAGTGAGATGTGAAAGGCACCATCCAAGGTTAAAAGGTATGGTAGAAGTAACCAAGTGAGAACATTCTTACAAACTTAAAATGAATATGTTTTACTTCTCCCTAGAAAGAAGAGCTTTTCTTTATTAATCTCTTCACCTGTGGCACAAGTACCCTGATTTCATTGCATACCAGAGGCTGCCTGATTTAGAAGACACAGATACTTGGGGAAACACAGACCATAGATATTTCATTTCATTGAAAAATCTATTTTTTCCAGCATATCATCTCATGTAGGAAACAGTAGGGATAGATATTACGGGATTATGCATTTTTGTAGCATTGTATGGTAAACATGGCTAGCATCCTTGAAGAAATAACAACCACCACCACCACCTTGGTTTCCTCCTGTCATGAAATACAAGGGTTGAGTTCGCTTTGTTATTTGGCTGAAGTCAACAGCAAAGAAAATTGTTGACCATAGACAGCAAAGACGTTCTGGCTCCTTGAAGAGAAAGACAACTATTGGGTGGGTAAGCAAAAAGTGGGTTAGAGGAGCAACGTTTTCCCCACAAACACATGTTCGCCCACTCTTTAAGAAAGATTTCTTTCTATACTTTTCCTTAAAAGCATAAAATGAGAGCAATAAATGAACACGAATTGCAGATGGTTTAACAGTGATCAAAGTTAAATGTTGTCTTTATGTAACTCCTTATTAACTGGTGTAACTCCTTTCACAGATATTACTGAGACAAAAATCAGCAGGATTCAACAAATGAATAAAACCTTTCTGTGGCTATTGAGAGCATTCAGTCACATTAAATTAGAATAAATTATTTCCTAACAGTATGAGTACTCCTATCTTAAAGAATGAAACGCCCTAACTGCCTGCTCATCCTGGCTAGGACATTATTTCCAGTGCAGGCAGATGGCTTAATATGGGTTCTTAAACCTTGCTGTGACATGTCAGAGGCCAATTAGATGGACTAGTGGTCTGACTTGGCATGGTTATTCTTATATCCTTTCTGATGTTGCTTACCTTTGTGTCTGTTTTAGCATCATCCTTCTTATCACCTAGGCACATCTTTGAGCATGTAAAAACATACTATTTACTTCACATACCTTGGCTGTCCCTATCCCATTGCCCTCCGCTCCATCTCTGGCAGCCTGAACACGCCACCTTTCACCAGAGTCCCTCTGTGTTTCTCCTCAACCTTTGACACCTTTTAACTCTGTGGAAATAACCCTTAAAGACCCCCTTAAAGACTAAAGTAGTAATACATTTCCACCTTTCTCCGCACCTTCCTGGCACAGGCTTGCCACAGTAGCAGGCTTGGCAGGGATGGAAAGGATGGTGATAAATGCATTTAAGGTTTCCCGACATCTAGAAAAAAGAGCAGCATTTCAGAGAAAGACGACTGTTGCTCTAAATTCTGGTTAACATATCTGCAAAATCTTCCCAAGGTACCTGTCTGGTTTCCAAATCCAGCCTCAATTTGCCCCTTTTTCTTCTCTGGTTTTGAAACCCCAGGGTTGCCTCCCTGTCCACACCTGGAAGAGGGTCCTCAGAAGTGATGCTTTGCTGCAGGTTTCCTCTCCCAGGCAGCCCGTGGGAGCCAGGGTGCAGCTGGCCTCAGTTTGCACTACCCTGCCGGTCCTGGCTCCCGTTCGCCCTCCCTGATGTTCCTGGCGATGGAGCCATGTTGGAAACATGCTTCTGGGCACCATGCTCTGGGCAGTGCCTTCTAGGATAAAAACCACAGGTAAATCATGTGCTCTACAAAATGAAGCATTTGGATCCAAGAGTAGAGGGACTTAATCTCCATTTTCTTGCCATTGCAGCCTGTGCAATACTTTATGACATCTAAAAAGGGCGAGGATTTGCAATCACAGCTGCTTCATCTATATGCATTTTGTGTTGCTCCATGCATATACAGTGTGTCTGTGGCCAGTCTGGGACTCCCAAGAAGCCCTACAGGGCTCCCATCCTGGCAACATCTCCCATGAGAGACAGTGGGGTTTACTGGCGTGGAGGATGCAGGTCACATCCCTGCTGCAGGAAGGCAGGAGCAGGCAGGGATGCCCCAGACTGGTAAGGCTGTTGTCCTACAGCTCAGTCCTGTCTCCTGGTGCTGCTGGGGGAAGCCTGGACCACCCTATCTAGTTCATGTTTTCTCATTGCATCGTCATTGTTTTGGGTTTTTTTTCCTCTCTCTCTGCTTATTTTTGCTTCTTCAGGCTATATTTGACCATCTTTATCTCTTTCTCCATGTATTAGTCCTATTTCTTTCCTTTTCCTGCAATGGTCGTCTTATTCCAGCTGTTTCTTTCTGAACTTTTACATCTCCTTTTCTGCCCAAATCAGAGAACTTAATTTCTTAAGGGGAACAAGCACTAGTTTGAAATCTAGGCTTTTGTTTTGACAGAATGGAGTTCCCTCTCCTCATGGCAATTTCCCTCCTTCCACAAATCCAGTTTTAAAAACTATTAGAAACATAGGCCAGACAGGACTAAAAAGAAACCTGGTTTTAATAAAATGTCATTCAGGTTTTGAATGACAAAGTGAGGCTGTGCATTTGACATACTATAAAAAGCCTTAAACACCACTATATTATGTGAAAAAGTAACTGCTATTCTTTGTGAAGGTGCCATTTATCAGCATCTGAGGAGGTTATTCAAGTGAATAGATTAACAAACATGAACTAAAGTGTAATGTTTATCAACTGTCCTGTTTAACTCTAAATAACATAGCGGAAGACGGCTTTTAAAAATGAAATGGCCATCAATCAATACGTGTTGCCATTTTACACCAGAGGTTATATATAGCCCTATGGAAACAACGCACATGTGAGGTGTGCCACCGGGGGTCACTCCACCAGGCAAAGGAGAGAGGCTGAATCACACACCTTGGGCAGGCACAGACAAGCACTCTGTCATTTTAATAACGCTCTCATTGCAGAAAGTTTCACCAGTTATGGCCATGATGCTTAATTGCTCTCATTTATCTCCCTAGTAAATGATGTCATTGACTTAGAGCTGTTGCACAAATACAACTGGCAAGTCAGCAAGTAAACCTGCTATCCACACCGACTGATGAGAGTGGGGGAATAAATGGGAGTAAGAAATGCAGCAAAGGCTTTAACAATGTAGACAGAGGAAATTTAGGACAGCAAAACAGATATTTTATTGCCTTCTTTCCCTATTTGTCTGAGACCCTCTAAATTTATTGAGCCAATGATAAACTAAAAATACATACAAAGAAACCTCAAATGCTCTGAGTACAGAAGTAAGCCTATTTTGTAATGCTTGAGAGTTTGAGGGGTGACAGTTGTCCTTTGGTCCATCTTCACATAGATGGAGATAGCTGCAAGGCTATCCCGTGGATCCCTCACTCTGTGCATAGAAGAAAAGGCTTTCAGCTGTATATTTTCCTTTGTAGCGAGGTTTTATTCTTGCATGTGGTAGAAGAATGAAAGCAATAAAGTGAAAAAAGCAGGCAAACAAACCAAAGCAAAGAAAAAGCCTCCAAATGGCTTTACTCAAGCTGAGTGAACAAATAGAAAAAAAAACCCAAATACATTCTTAGCAGTGACTCTGCTTTATCTCCTTAGGGTACAAATCACTGCCATTTCCAAGTCTTTATCTCCCTTGCAGAGGTTACCACCTGCTGTATTTCCAGCAGGTCTGGATGGTGTTGCCGGGGCCTGGCCAGGGGCCGTCAGAACTACTGTGCCCAGGCAGGATGATCTGTGAATGTGCAGGAGATGTGTCCAAGGTGGCTTGGTTTTTGTTTGCTTACGCATTTGTTCTCCTATATTTCTAGGGGAGGAAACTATCTCTGAAAGGAATCTGTTGTGACAGAGCTCGGCTTTTGGAGCCAGTCTGGACTTCTCATCTCAGCTGCCCCTTAATGGGGGCAAACACAAGAGGGCTGTTAATGTCCTTCTTCCTAGAAATCTTCCTTTCCCAGGCTCAAGGATTAAATGGCTGGAGTTTGACAATTAAGAAAAGTTGCCCAATCTCCATTAACCTTTGTGCCTACAAGGGCAGAAAGCAGCAGGACTTTACAAGTCTGAGCGTGCTAAAAGTGGTCATGCGAGATGATGGGAGTCTTGGGGCATCCTGTGCCGCTTCATGCAGGAAATTAGGTGATTATTAGAAATCAACTTCCTGGGAATTGCTAGGTTCCTCAACACAGGATAAAAAAGATGAAAGCTCCTTTAAGGAAAGCATAAAGGGAGTGAGAGAGGCAGACTGTGAGCAGAGAAAAGCCAAGGGGCTTCTGCAGGGCCAGAAGGAGGTAATCGTCTACGTGAGCAAATGAGAGGTAGAGCGGGGGGGGGAGGATCGATGACCCTGCAGCAAAGCCAGGCTCCTCAGGCTGCTCCTTTTTCAGAACAGTTTGTTTCTCTTTCTATTATTCCATTGCTTTCCAAGCTAGGGAAAACGATTTTTAAAAATGCTCCCTGTTTATGGCATGGCTTTAGATTTTTTTTTTAAGGTCTTACACCTCTATCTGAAGCACTCAAACTGCCGGTGGGCAGATAGCTTGCCACTGCAGCGCCGAGAGACTTCCTCAGCAGAGTTCACAACTGTGGCTAACAGTTTGGGTGGTTCTACTAAAAATACATTACACCTGGAGATACTTGATGACTCTTTTCCCAGAGCTGATGAAAATTACTGTTACTTTTTTGAAGGGAATTTTCAGGAAGTGTTAAAAATATCTATAATAAGAGAAGTTGGCTTTAAATGCAATATTCACCACAGCTTTGAACTGTTGGTAAATCCAGTTTGCTTCCTACAATATCCCCACATTTCTTTATGGAAATAACTTCACACAGTTGGAATCTGTGAGAAAGAAGGTGATACGGGTCATGAAATGATACCAGATTTTAATTTCTACTGTATGAAATTCATAACGTGCAGGATCTCAAACAGCAGCTAACAAGTTCGATTGTATTCTTAATATAGACTCTTAAACCCTTTTATGATTAGACATTGACTTTTCCTACATGAAAGCACAAAACGTTCATGCTGTGTGGGAAGTTCAAGGCACCCAGATTACAGGGTGTAAAAATAAGGAGAAACAGGATTTTTTTCCATTTTAGAGTCGTTTTAAAAAGTTGGAAAAACATTTCAAGCCATTTCAAAACCAATGTTTTTGAAACATTGGTAGCATGATAAACTATTAAAAAAATTTATGGAATGAAATCTTTGTTTTTAAAATGGTTCTCACTGGTGTTAAAGAAAATTGTAAACCAAAAGGAACTAATTATTACAAACCCACAAATTCAAATTTGTGTTTAAAAATCCTGAAGAAAAAGACTTCAGTTTGTTCCACAATATCTTTAAAGACTTTTAATTTTCCAAAGTGCACAATTTGGTAAAAACAATGCAACTTTACAAAATGCTTCAGTTTTGCTGACACAAATTTGTAAACATTTCACACAGGTGTCTGTGGTAGGGACAGGCACTTGGTCTGTGAAGGGCTAGGGATTTACTAGGACCAGAAGACTGCAGTAAAAGTAGGGAATAGAGACAAGAAAGTCAAGAAACTACTGCACAAGTCAGAGAGTAGTGGAAAATGGAGACACTAAGAAGAAAGTCAGTAACAAGAAAGGAGACAACAACTGAGATGAAGGAGCTATTGAGAATATGAACTGTAGATGGAAAGCCAATGAATTGCATTGGCATTCTGAGAGAAGCATCAAAAGGCTTTAGGAGAAAGACATTAAGAAGCAAAAGAAGCAGAAAAAAAGACCATGGTGGGGCACTGGTGACAGATCAGAAAGTAGACCTGCAAGACAGTGGGGCTGTGAAAGAAGAGAAATACGATATAGGGGTAGTGGAGAGGGTATGGAATGACAGCTGGAAATGTCTGTGCAAGCCAACTGCCCATACGTGTTCCACAATAACACATATTCATTTATTCACTCTGGGTGAAATCCTGGCTCAGTCGCAGACCGTGGGAATTTTGCCATTGTCTTCACTAGGGCCAGGATTTGCTGGTTTTGGTTTAGTTCCACAAACAGTGTCTGTCTCATTTTAAGTGCAGAAAGATGTTTAAAAATTAAGAAGAAAATGAAGTTTGCAAATCAATAATGCCATTACTTGAAAGGTCAGACCAGGGCTACAGAAACCCCTTGTTCAGAAACCAGTTGGGTGGGCAGCTTCTGAATTAGAATTAATGAATTAGAATAGAATAAACTATTTCAGTTGGAAGGGACCTAAAACAATCATCTAGTCCAACTGCCTGACAACTTCAGGGCTGACCAAACGTTAAAGCATGTTGTTAACGGCATTGTCCAAATGCCTCTTAAACACTGACAGGCTTGGGACATCGACCACCTCTCTAGGAAGCCTATTCCAGGGTTTGACCACCCTCTTGATAAAGAAAAGTTTCCTAATGTCCAGTCTGAACCTCCCCTGGTGCAGCTTTGAACCATTCCCATGCATCCTATCACTGGATACCAGGGAGAAGACACCAGCACCTCCCTCTCCACGTCCCCTCCTCAGGAAGCTGTAGAGAGCAATGAGGTCGCCCCTCAGCCTCCTTCTCTCTAAGCTAGACGAGCCCAAAGTCCTCAGCTGCTCCTCACAGGACATATCTTCCAGCCCTTTCACCAGCTTTGTTGCCCTCCTCTGGATGCATTCAAGGACTGTCACATCCTTCTTAAATTGTGGGGCCCAGAACTGCACACAGTACTCAAGGTTTTTCGTGCCTGTGCCTAGAAACGGTGATAAATGCACCAGCCACCGGCCATTATTGTTGTGCTTATGTATGGCTGTACAATAGGCATAAGGTATATTCTTCTCTTCTTCTATTTTTGTGTTCTGAAAGAAAATTTCCACTAATGTGAAATTTCAATAAAAGTTGCAAAGAAATATTTTGGGGTTTTTTCTACTTGATGTGTAGATAATACATAGTAATAAAGGAGTGAATTTTTAATAACCTGTGAACTAAGTATAGTTTTATGATAAATTAAATATTAATGTTATATTTTAAACTAAAGGAGTCAAATCCTGATCTTTTGGAAAGCAATAGGATTTCTTAGCTGGGTTTCAGTGAAGTTGTTCTTGATGCCTAAATAAGTATCACATGGGAATTTTAGCATAACCAAGGAGGATATTATTTGATTCAAAATATAGATACATTATATACCAAATGATATCATGCAAATAGAGCTGCTTCGGGTGTTATCAGGGTAATGATGTTGTAAAACATTATTCCTGACTGGTAACCTTATCTTTCACACCCTTTGCAAGATATCTAAAATGCCATATTAAGAGAGTTTTAAAAATAAATAATTTCTTCCACTTCCTGAATTGAAGTGCTTTTCATCGGAGCATAAATTCAGCATAAAAATAAAAAGAAACCTTTGCAATTTTTCTGCAAAATTAAACACTGCTATCTGAACCACTGACAGAAATATATTTACATATTTCAGGCTAAAGATCTTTTGTAAATGTTTAGTTACCACATTCAAACCTTTCAACACTTCTCCCGAAATCACATTATTCTTATGAAGAGACAACAAGAAGTCAAAGAATAAAATGTAAAAAGCTCCACTTCAATAATATGAAGGTTGTGAAATGAGCTGACAGCATCCAGGAAGCTCAAAGTTATGGCTGACAGTCTGTCCTTAACTCATGCTGTGTGAAAAAAGCAAATGGCACTAACGCATGTTAGCTGAGCTCGAAATTTGAACCCCTCGGCCCATCACTCCTTCTCTATTTGAATTACGGGAGCTATTGTTTTGAGGTCTGATTTTCAAATTTGGGTTTGGTGTTGCTGTTAGAAGGTGTGTGTGGTGCTTACTTACACACAAAATAAATCTCTGCTCCGAAAGCTCTGTTTTGTCCAGGCACGTGCTGGTGCAGCAGCCGGGACGCAAGATGTTGGTTACAAACATTGATGTCTTTCCACAGGCTTCATAGGCTTCAGCAAATATGCAACAGCTTGCTGTGCACCTATTCAGAAAACATTTGCTTTACCTGCTTTCTATCTTTTACCCCTGCTATAGTTTATTGGCCTTTTAGGTATTTCTAACTGGTAACACTCAATAAGGATAACACTTAACAAGCAGAGTACACCATATATGTTTAAAACCTCTGGGGAACTCAGAGATGACCTACAGGTGAAATCCATTCATTTCTAGGAAGTGGTTGACACCTGGGACAGAGAACACTCCCCACAACGGCTCCCTTCCCAAAACCGGCTCTGGTAGTGCTTGGGGAAAATAACTGCATTTCGACATCTTACGTAGCCAGCTTAAAGGAAGCAGGACAGACTTCCACTCATGCCTTGGGAATTTTAAGAGTAGAAATAAGTTCCCTGAAAACTGAGTAAAGCAGCTTTTACTAGTCCACAGCCTAAGAAATCTCTCTTGCACTTCCTAACATACCACCAAGAACACTGTTTCAGCTAAGAAGAAACACTTTCTTAAAGTGTTCAAATCCTGCTATACCTTTTAAAAATAGAGTTTAGACTGGGCAAGATGGACAAAAGCCTGTGTCTATCTAATAGCATTTCTTTTTTCCAAACTAGGGATCAAATATTCAATACCTGTAATCTATAAATCTGAAGGATTCCCCACATTTCAGTATAAGCAAGGTGTCTGCAGGATTTTGATGGTTACTTTCTCTGAATGCTCCTTTTCTTTAGCATTGTTTCCCAAGTTACTGTGTGCTGAGCAGTTTCCATAAGAGTGAGCCTTGACAATGTTCACCAGTTCCTGTGGGATAACACTTCTGTGACCCCTGTTTGTGAAACCTTCCTGCCCATTCCTGACAATGTCTCCTTAAACCTGAGCTTAAACAACTACTGGAAGGTGCTGGTAGCAGAATAATAATATTTTGTAAAAAAAACAACCAACCAACGAACCAACCCCCACACTAGAGGAGGTATTTAAAAAAATTAGAACATCTGAGATAAAAAGGTGTAGAGAACATGACACTCTGTCAGTAGAAGTCTGAGCTGATAAAGCCAGCAGTTTGTTGAAATGTAACGGCCCTCTACTAAAATGCTAGGAGAGTAACAAGGCACCCATGCAAAAAAAAAAAAAAAAAAAGGCTGAATGAACATTTTAATTAACTCGTGTGCAATTTTAATTAAAAACATAATGTGTCAGGAAAATGAATAATGCCTTGGGGCAATAAAATAGCTAGATTTTCTGTTCAGTCTTCTGCTTCATATCTTTTATGGAAGTAGGATATTACTGTTAAAGGGAAAAAAACCACCCTCTCCAGCCTCCCATCCCCTCTCCACACACATCCAACCAAGAACACGTAATGTAACCAAAACCAAAGGTGTGGACAAAAGGAACAGGATTAAATGAGAATATGGTACAAGATATTCTGTGTTGCCATCATGTTGGTTGTGCCACAACTTCTTTGGCTTTTAACACGAAAACTTTGACCTTCAACTTCAAAGTCAGTGGTTTGGTCTTAATAAAGTATGCTCAGAAAATGTGGATGCCCCCGTTTTTTTGAGTGAAAACTTGAAATGTCTGAGTATCATTAGGCCTCGATGAAGAAGTGGTAGTCTCCGCCCTTTACAGATGAAGCCATTTTAAACCATTGGGATTCTGTAACCTGAGATACCAGAAATCACACGACTTTTTAAATGAGAAAAATAAAGCTTTCAAATATTAGAAAGGAAAAGGAATAAAATAAACCAAAGGGAACAAAAGTTGAGGAAAGTTAACTTTTCCCCAAATGGAAAATGTGGAATGTCCAAACCTATTTATTTCTTTTCGTTGCCCAGATACCACTCAGCCCTCACTGAAAGAGATTTGAAATTCTAGCAGCTATAGCATAGCCTGGGGCAAAGGCAGGGTCACAAGCACCATCATGTAACACATTTTAAAGGCTGTCAGAGACGTTTCTTCAGTCTCTGTGTCCTCAGCAGTCCCAGAGTTGCTGGCTTGCTGCAGGGACCTGCTACCTGGTCATACCTTTTCTGTGGCTCCCATCATTTTGACCGTAAATCACATCTAAACTGTGAGAAGGCTGTTTTCCTTAATGCGCTCTGAAAGCATATGAAGCTTTGTGTGCAAACAGTCCTGGGCCATATCCAGTCTGCAGCAGATTTTGCAGAGCTCTGGTCCCATGGGCTTCCATGGGAAGTCCTGACACCCAGGGTCTTCTCTAAATGCTCCCATATGTATTTAAAACCCTAAATTTAAGCTTCTAACTTTGAAATCCTGGTGCCAGTTATAAGCAAAGTTTCTGATCTGATTTTCCTTTTGCTCTTCTGAAAGCAAGCAGGAAAAGAAAGTGCAATGCTGTGATGAGCTGGTGCCCATGGGTGTCTGGGAGAGAAGTGCTGCCCGCAGATAGTGCAGCACAGGCAGCACCGGAGACCACTCGCAGTCTGAAAGCTGTCTGCTCTGCAACTTTGGGCAAACAACTGATCTGGAAGTGGAGGCAGGAATAGTGAACTTGGGCAGACACTTTGAGAGCAAATGGTGTTTCTCAGCACAAAGTACCACCGCTAGAAATGAAGCAAAAGTCCCTGCGGGAGCCACACATAACAAGCAGACCTTACAGCTGGCAACGAGCAGCCCATTCCCCAGACTTTGCATCAGTATTTGCTTGCATGTTAGCAAGCACAAAGGAAGCCCTAATCCAAACCCCACAACTTTTATTCACATGAGTGACAAAACACTTTGTACCATGGCACTGCCAAAAGCAGCTATTACATTGACATTAATAACCAGTGTCTGAAACAAAGTGAAAGATTGGTGTTCAGGCTCTGTAAGGAGCAACACTGACAACCAGCCTGGATAGAGCATCATAACACCGATGTGCTGCTTTCATTGGACCCTGCCAAAAGAGATAATGGTGAGCAGTTGTAGCACTTTCCTTTCTGCACTTTTTTTTTTTTTTTGAGTGGGATTTGGGTAAGCAAAATTTAGGCAATTGGAATGGGAATTTTGGATTCCTGGATGTGATTTTTGGATTTGGTAGGCAAATCCTGTAACAGGGCAGGATTTATATAGAAAAGGAGGGGGGTCTAAGCTGATTCCTAATTTCTTCACCACTGTTTACTGTGTCACTCCACCAGTTACCTGAATATATTTATTGATATGTTTGCTACAAGAAATGCATTGAAGCAGTCTATATTTTAGGCCTGTGACAGGCACTGGGTTTTTATTGTCACAATTATTATTGCATCTATGCTGAGTACTTATGCCCTACCCACTGGTAAGACATTTGAACACAACCTCAGACCAAGCTCTTCAGCCACAATTAAACCCTGTTTCTGTCTGTAAATACTTTGATTCCCAAGATGAAGTATGAAAGTCACAGAAGAGTCTTTACCATGCTCCTGCCTATTTAATGTAGGGCTTCCTGGTTAAAGGGAAAACATCTGTGATTTAGCAGTGGTGAGTGACATGTTTGGGGGTGATGCCCCTGGGTGCCCTTAGCATGGACACCTGGGGGGGCAATGCCTGGTCTCTTGCCTTCCTCATGCCCTGACAAAGCTGTGGCCCTCTTGTGTTGTCCCCTCCTCTGGTCTCACTGTTAGGGAACATGGCTGCAGCCAACACAGAAATGATCATATGTTCTCCAGGGAACGATGGACATTTCAAAAGGAGTATTGAAGATTCAAAAATAAATCAGCTTTTCAACTGGTTTGTCTTACAGAAATAAAAATAGTGGGGTCTTTTGTACAGCCCTGGTTTTAATGGTAAGTTCAAGAACCACAAATGAGTCTGATCTGGCCAGTTTTCTTTTTTGCCTGACACCAAATTCACGAATGTTCAGACAAAGTACCTTCTCCTGCCCAAGAGGGTCCCACAGTTCACATCCCATGTCATTAATGGATTTGCTTTGGACTCAGGGAGAAATCTCTGCTAGCAGCAGACTCTCTGAAACCCTGGTTAAGTGATTTTTCTCTCTCTGCCTATCTGTAAGCATGGCACTTCCCCAGCTCACAAGACTGCTGTGAAGATGGATCGGCTACAGGGTCCTCACACCCCCAGCATGGTGGAGTGACATATACAGACAGGAAAGACACAAGTGCTGTGGGGCCATATCTGCCTGAGTCCCCAGATAACACACTTTCCTTGTAAAATCTTCCTGGTCCATTTAATTTTCTCTTCCTGGTCCATTTAATTTCCTTAAATTGTGCCATCCCTCCAGCTTTCCCCGTCAGTCTTTTTTTTTTCCAAGGAATGCCCCACACTTGTTGAAGGGTCATGGATCCGCATCGAAGCAACAGCATGGGAGTCCCTCTCAGAGTACATGTTCAAGGATGAAGAGTTGCAGTATTTCATGGTGAGTTTGTTTCCCCCTCAGGGCAAGTGGGGGGGGGGGAGGCTCATTGCACAGCCTGGTGCCCACCCTGCAGAAACGCCTCTGCCGCTGGAGCTGTAGCGGTGTCAGCTGCACCCTCAAGCATCATCTCCACATCTCCACTGTTCACAGGCCAAACTCAAAGAGCCAAATCAAGTCGTGGTTTTTAGTCATCTGGAAAATAGTGGAGGGCTTGCTACAGAAACCTGCAGGGTTTAAAAATTTAAACAAATGGGAGGTAAGGATCAGCCTACAAACACGAGCCTCTGAGGTCACTGCATTTACACTGCGTGTATATGTCTGCATTCACTTAAAACATTGAAATTCCTGAGTGCAAAGTTGTAATGTCTGTTTTCCAGAGCCTGAGGGGAAAACCTAAATTGATTTTCACTGTACAGAAAATTTCCTTGCAAGAAATGCCTTTTTAATGCCTCGTCAGACCTGTTTCATGTCTTCCCCTTCTTGTTTCTCATCAATTTATAGGCTATAGCACATCTAATAAATAAAAAGTATAATTCCAGGTTGCATGCACTATTACTGAACAAATATGTTTTAACAATAAGCCTGCCATTTATGTTTACTTCTCATAAATGAGCTTGCTTTTGTCATTGCAGGAGTGCCCACAATAAGAGTTAATTTTATGCAAATTCTGGAGAATATTCCAGTTTAATTATTTTTTTTCTTCCCTCCCCCACCAGTCATTCACTTGATTCTAAGATTGTCATTCACTGAAGGAATAGTAACACACCATTTGATTTAGGAGAGCAATCATGGTTCATGTTTCAAATCCTGAATATTCACAATAAGCTGAGACAAATTATTACAGAATTATTCATCAAATTGCTTTGAATAACAACTAAATGCTGTGGAATTACGGTCTGAATGCAGACACTTCACAAAGGGGCACAAATACAGTAAAAGGAATTAAATAAATTCGTCGGTGCTAATTAGGGTTTAGACTGTTATACTCTTGGATCCTTCGAGCAGCAAGTTACTTTGTAACTTATCCCATTGATTTCAGTGGGATGATCTGTACTGGTATGATTTGCAATATAAAGATTTTGCCATGGAAATGGCCGAGCAATAGAAAATAAAAATAATTTGATAGCTTGACCCAGTATCTTTGTTTCTGGCCATAGGCTAGAAGGACCTGAAAAGATGTACTTATTCTCATGAGCCAGAAAACAAATTTCTTGGCTTGCCTCTCTGAGTCTGTTTACGAACTTACAGCAAGCATTAAGGAGTTGAAATTTGTCCACCGAATATTGCAGGCCGCTCTCGTCATTCCTCTCTACACTTAGCCAGCCTTAGAGGTCTCTGAAAACCTTGTCTGTAGGTTGGCTGGGATGCCCGATCTGCATCTGTGTATATAAGGGACATGCTGCCTCTGATGAGAGCAGGGTTGTGTCCCCTAGCTACAGGGATTTGTACAGCCTGAACTGAGCAGGCAGGGACTGAGCAGAGGCTCCAGAAGGCTAATTCCAAATACTGGCTGACAGTTTCTCTCAGTTCTTACTTACATCACTTTGGTTAAAAGTATTAAACCCATTTATTTGTATTTTGCTTAGTAAGGATTTGCCTGCATCAAAACCAGAGCCAAAATTCAGTTGGTCACATTTGTTTTGGTAGAAGTCCACATGGGGACACTGCTGCAATAAATGTGCCTGCTTTTGAGACAGATCAGGACTGAAGTGAAATAAAAGTACCGCTAGCTGCAAAATCAGATTTTTTCATGGACTTCTTCAAGAGGTGCAGATATAGTTTATAGTCAAATTAAATAACTTGTTCACAGGTTCCATATAGACAAGCTCTATATCATTTTATAGCCTAAATATAAAATCTCATTTCTAAAAGCATTCCATGACAAGTCATTCCCCAGCCCTTTAGAGTACCAAACAACAGACTTACCTGCCTACATATCTGCTGAATCACCTATGCTACTGAGGCCTGACTGGCAGTTAAATGGTGCTTAGCAGAGACTTTCCTCCTGTGTAACAGAGCTCTCCCTTTCTGTACCTGCCAGCCACTTGCCTACTGGTCAGGGATGGGAACATCAGTGAAACACAACTCTCTCCTCCGGTTTGGGGGCCTAGAAATTATTCGAACCACAGTTGTAAACCAAAACTGCTCATAATAAGCTTTTCTCATCTGATTTCTCCCAAAATACTTACATCATGGCTATGAAATGACTTTTAGTCATGATACAAATATGATGGCACTTGACCTTCTAGGTTATGTGGTTATTAGTCTTTTGCAAAACGTTTATGAACATGGTGACTATGAATGGACCTAAACGTAAGTGGAAGAGACCCACATACCCTTTACAAGGAAGCTTCACGCCTCTAAGAGAATGCAGATCATCTTGACTTTTCTTCTATAGATCCTTACAAATGTTTTGCATGACAGTTTAAACTTGTGAAGCGTAAAATTTTACCTAAAAATGGAGGGGATTAGATCATTTACAGACAAGTATTTGCATACAGTATCTAATTTTTGCATATAGCGCTATCAGCACTGGAGGTCCATAAATATTTATGTGTTTGCAAGTACATAAACAGTATCTACCATTATTGTGACTAGCATATGTAAGTCAACCTTCTTGCCTCAAGATATCAACAAATCCATATAGGATTTATCCCTTCTGGTCTGCACTCAACATTTCCAGACTGTCCAGGTAAGCTTCATGGGTTGACAATACAGTGTCTCAAAGCTCCTTCAGCGAAGACGTCAAAATTAGTCTGCACCAAAATGAAAAGCAGTGGTCCTGCAGGTTCCAGTAGCAAGCTCTGGCCATCCTTCTTAAATTTCCCTGTACAGCAAATACACATTGTCAAGAAAAAAAAAAGAACTTTTAAAAAATTCAGAGGAATGAGGTTTGCATCCATCATTAATGTTCTCTGTTGCAGATGCAAAGATAATTAATGTAATCTAACACATCTTGAGGTAAACTAATGTGCATAGAGATATAAACAACAATTCCAATCTTTTAAAGAGCGCAAATCTGGTGCTTATTAGAACAGTTCATAATCACTCCCATTTCAAGTTCTGCATGAGAATATGCTGTAATGAGGAATTTAAAATCTTCTAATTAGACATGATTTTATAAAACAGACAGATAATTAAAATGCTGAGGGTTACACAGAGAAAGATGAGAAAACACTGTAAAACAGACAGAAAGGAAGAAAAAGGGTATAAATAAAGAAAAAATAAATAAAAACCATCACTGATGTATCAAATTTATCCTACAAAATTTGAAGTGTATGGCAGTTTTATATTTCACAGTGCCAAAAGCTACTATCAAATATTTTTTATAAGGTTACACTAGCATAGGTAGATTCATACCGACAATTTTATTTGATTAAAGGATGCTTACTAAGCCTTGGGGGTTATTTTCTTATGTTTTAGCACTGCAGAATGGGAAATTGTGGTCTATAGACCATAGCTGTTAAAACTGATCAAAGCACATAGATAATAGTTCTTAGCTGTAGAGCCATTGCAGAGCTATTTACCCTGATTTGTATTCAGTGAGAGACTGGAGCAAATAAAAATTTTTTTTTATATATTTTAAAGAAGGAGGGTGATCTTCTGCTAAAAGACAGGAAGGGGTAAGAAGTTGATTCTACAGTAAGCAATTCTTCCTCTTCCACCACACAGTGTGGGTGCCAGGTGGGATGCTGCAGGCTCATTTATTCCCCAGCAATACACAGAAAACACTCTGCAGAACAGTCTGTTTGAGGATGAAGGTGACAGAAGATGACTAAACCTTCTTAGCAGGATACATTGCACCCCCAAGAGAAGGGTGGTCCTATTTCCTTCTTTTTAATGCATTTAGGAAGATGAGTTCATTTTACCTTCATAGTTTTAATAGAGACATTTTAAAAGGCTTGGGAATGAAACTTTAACTGGGAGTCTCGTTTTGTTTTGTGTTGTCACTGAACCAGCTGATTTTCAGCAATTTCCAGATTGTAACAGGGGATGCTACACACTAGCTAGATACTGAGCAAGTGCCTATCCAAAGAGTCGCTGCATTTCCAAATGCTCCATACCAGTGGGAGAAATTCAAGGAAGTACATATGTTGCTTCTAGTTTCCACAATATTTTGGGTGTGACTGACTAGACTCATATGTTCCCGTATTTCACCAGCAGATATGTATTGGACTCGGAAACAATTCCACACTATCAATATGAAAGGGATGTGCGAAGCCAAGAACGTTATTACTCAAGATCTTGCCAACTACCCTTGATCAATAGATGAAGGTCAACTCACTCAAACACATATATCTATTTCTGATCAACCAGTTCTAGCCGCATAGCTGGGAAATTGTTTATCAGTTAGGAGCTAATCTGCATATATTAAAAGAGCAATGTTCCTCTTTACTGATAAATAAATATCCATCAATGTTGCAAGTGATAATGTTTATTTTGTAAGGAATTATTCAGTCTTGCCTAAATCTATGAGTGATAGCAAAGAGAAGGCAGTTCGAAACCCATCCAAAAGTGAACTTGTTGAGTAGAAGGATCTTAGCACAATGCTTTGATGCACTTGTTCAGCAAGAAGTGACCAGTATGTCATAGCAGATAAAATCTGCCTTTCTTCTTCCTCTTGCAAACAAAGCCAAAAAATTTACTTTCAAAGAGAAGTCTGAAATTTGACTAAAAAGAAAATAATAGCTAAACCAGAACCTTTTGAGAGAAACTAAAATTATATGGGGGAAAGGCTCCTTTCCTTTTTCATACCGTAGCAGACAAAAAGAGACATTTGACATTACAGTAATTTTACTTTTGACAAGGATATGGAATTTCATGAAGCAAAATCACTAGCAAAATCATTCCCCGTTTGCAAGCTAGTACTGACTTGCCATTGTCTTTTCTCTCTTCTCTTTCGCCTATACACTGAAATGATGTCTCTGGCTCCTGGCACTTTCATCTTAAGCTTCAATGGGAATAAAATTCCTATATGGATCTTGTACTGATCCTGGTTAAAGCGTAAGCAGTGGCAAAAGCCATAGTTTTCTATAGGTGCAGTATCATCCAAGGGGTTATTTTACTTTCAGTGGTCAGATCTTGTGGGTTGGCTAGTTGTGTGTGTGACTTCACCGAACTCCATCACATATGGCAGAAGGGCCATCAGTTTCTGCTCCAACATCATCGTATCAGGGATGCTCTCTCAGGTCAGCTGTCTTCTTCAGAGACGGGAAATAAAGTTTTCAAAGAAAAATAATTGGTTTAAGCTAGTCAGCTCTGCTTCTCTGCTTGGCTCTGCAGATGCTGCAGCAGAGAAGATGGCTGTGTTCACACTGTTCTCTTAAGCCTTTGTCCTGTTAGAGTTGATTTTGTGTCTTCACACTTCATTTGAAGTCAGTCACTCATGGATGCTGGTGAACAGTGAGACCTGCTTACTCCTCAGTATGAGAGGTAGGATTAGTTTGAACCAAAGAGACTCCATACAGAGAAGAAAGCATGACTTTTAGCAAATCATCAATGCCCAAGTTTTTCTGATAGCTTGGTAATGGGGGAGCTTTGGCTTTGAAGACATAGAGCTGGAAAGAGCATCGTGTACGTTTATGATATGTGTTTTTAATCAAAACTGAGATCAGGAAATTGTTCCTTTACATAATCTTCATGACCTTCAGGTTTGTCAAAAGTGTTAGAAATTATGGACATTGAAATTTTCCAAGCACTGAGGTAAGGTGATAACTTGGTCTGTCTCAGCAGGCTTTGATAGGAAGTAACTAGAGGTGTGTGGGAGTGGTCTAACAGTATCTTTCTGTCATAACACGTGGATTTCCTTGTTTGATTTCTTCATTAAAAGTCTTTCTGCCTCAAAGTGCAGAACAGACTTGCATATTGTGTATATCTACTTTCTCTCCTTCTTGCTGAGGTGTATCTACAATGGCCTTTCTAGCAATCCAGGCCACTGTTGCAGTGGCTTGCTATTCCAACATGCCTTGGTCTAAAAGCAAGTGCCTGAAACCACCCTGAGAGCCATAGTTACCTGTTCTCCAACTTTAACACCAACCATTAGTAGTTTTAATCCCTAGAACTGAGAGATGCCTCACTTGAACAGAGGCCATCCAGCTTAACTTCTATGTGCAGGTGTACAGGGCTGATGAATGACAAAATTGTCTCTATGTAGAGATGCAAAATATTTCTATATCCAATTGCTCAAAATTGATAATAGAAGCTACCTGTGGATGCTCTGGGATTTCTGACAGTTGGACCAAGGAAGGAAACTACGTAAGATAGCAAATGGGAGGTAGAGAAGGTAATCAAAGATGTGTGATAAACTGCAGTTCTCATAATTTTGTCGTTTATTACATTATGTCGTGTGTGTTTCTGTGGTAGGGAGAGCAGAAAAGTATCATCCCTCAGTAAAGCATTGTTCTGCAATACTTTATTTGAGAATTTCAGTAAAGCCAGTGAGACATAAATAAACTCCAAGATGCCAACAGTTCATTCATGGCTTGCACTGGAATGTTAAAGTAGCATGAGCTTTTGATGTTTTTATTTTATTAAGCAAAAAGATGAATGAATTCTTGTTTCTTCTCATCCCAAATCCAAAGATTCACAAATTAAGCTTTGTTCAAGGTGTACAATAATTTCAAAAGGATTTTTCTCCTTAGTAAATATCTGATCTGTTCCTGTCAAAATGCATTTTTAAGCTGTCTCTTCCTGCTTTTTCCCAGTAGATCGTTTAAATTGGAGTACGCTCTAAAAGATTTTCACACTGCAGGTGGGCTATTGGGAGCTTTAGAAGGTAAGACCTGATTATTGAATAGCCATGGAGAATGTGTCAGCTCCACATGGAGAAGAAGAGAGAAATAAAGAGCAAAAATCCTCTGATGGAAAAAATTCTTAAATAGAGAGACTGGCAAGGATTATCTAAGAAAGAAAAATGTTTAGTCTTGGATATTGAAAGTCATAATTTCACACTGTAACCACAAAGGACTCTGGTTTTTAGCAGAACTGAGAAGCTGGCTTTCACCACTGCTGTAGTCCCCAGTTACGGAGGTGTGAAATGTTTACTTAGGAAGTGCAATTCTTCACAAACGACAATGCAAAAACATTCATACCTATGAGAAAACCCCATTTCCATACATGCGTGAATATATCTAAACCTCCTGGATTATATCCACTGAGTTTGATGCAGGAAGAAATATTTCCTGGACAGATCTCTTCTCTTGTGTCTCACTGGGGACTTTGCTCCCATGGGTGGGATCTGATGTTGTTCCCTGTTGCTTCTGCTCCTGTTGGGGACTGCACTGAAACCCAGTGGCAGGAGCTGCTGAGCCTATGTACCACTGCACCACTGCGTGGCCCTTCTCCTTCCCCAGTGCCGTCTACCTTGGGGCATTGCTGACTTTCTCCAGCCCTACTTCAAGGATGTTTTAACTGCAGGCAAAGACATTATAAAAGGCAAGGACTGGTTCAAGTTTCAGTAAGACCGCTGTCCTACTCATCTGTTTGCTTGAGACCTTTGAGAGCAATGACAACCCAACTGGCCTTGGATTATCCATTCATAGCAACATTTCACCTCGTAATTGAGTTAAACAACTAGTTATTCCTATAGCCAGAAAGCATGAACAGGATGATAAGGGAAGACTGATTTATGACCGCTTGGTATCTGAAAGGTGTAGCGTTCTATTTAACAAATAGTATTCCTCTAGATTGGAAAACACCATAAACACATTGGAAAACCTTCAGCCCAGACCCATAAACCACATGTATTTTTTTAACATTTTAATTTAGCTATCTGTTTTGGATTACATAAATAAAAAAAAATGAATTCTGTATTTTCTTTCTAAAATAAATCAATTCGGCTACATTGGAATTACCGATTAGATTGAGCATTAGGGAATGTATAAAACTGCATCTTTAACAGACACAACAACATTTCTCAATGAGAATCAAGCAGTTTGCAGTGACCTTCATGTTGATCAGTGGGGGGTCAGTACTGGCATTAAATCATTTTGATTCACAGATGAGATCAACATATTCATATTTGTTTGCCAAATGTGTATTTTAATTTAAGCTTCCTCTGATTGATGCATGTAATTTATGCTGCTTAGAACTAAGGCGTCATATTTTTCTTTTTTCCTAACTAACCGGGGGAGACTTTCTTGGAAACAGATAAAGGAAAGAGTCCAGTAATTTGTAGCAATGTGACTACAGCCACACATGTTCTAGAATTAATGTTCTTCATTAGGGTGAGGAGTATCAGCTGTATATATACATCAGGATTTTAATTAACTTGGTCCCCACAACAGGACACATGATTCAAACTGTTTTTCCTTTATTCCTTATTAGATAAAAAAAGATACCAAAGCAACGTGATGTAA
Source organism: Theristicus caerulescens (assembly GCA_020745775.1). Taxonomy (NCBI): domain Eukaryota; kingdom Metazoa; phylum Chordata; class Aves; order Pelecaniformes; family Threskiornithidae; genus Theristicus; species Theristicus caerulescens. Next base: position 129,358,927 of record CM036558.1, on the reverse strand, counting down.
AGTTAAAACAGAAAAACAAAAAACTCAACCCCATGAACATGCAACAATAAGAAGCAAAATCTAAGAGTTGCAGTCAAGGTCAAGAATATTTCTGTAAGTCAGAATTAATCATCTGGAGTAACTTGGCACTGACTGCTCATGGAGCTGTACTCTGAGGGAGAGGTTAGCAGTTCTACCTACCCTGCGTAGCCCAGTCTGACCAAGGGTAGTGACTCGTTCATAGGATAGTTTAAATTCTTTTCATGTATTTTTGGGATGGACACAATTTCATTTACAAGTGACTTGTAATTGGCTACAAAAACTGCAACTGCTGAAAAAGAAGAAAGATTTGGACTCTGAGATAAGGGTATATTTTGACAAAAAATTACTAATCTTCTGTAGAAAAAGGTTTCCAAGGCCTGTGAACCTTACCCATCAGCCACTTTCTCCACATCTCCAAAATTTTCACAGATATTTTATCATGTAAAAAATTGCCACCGAGAAAAGGAAGCCCTTTTTAAAGTGACGCGGGCAAGAGCTGTGCAGTGCATTTCATGCAGTCTCAGGTAAGACACACATCAGACCCCAGATGGTTTTGTGCATTCAGGCAGTCACACATGGAGCTGGGTATTGGGTTAGGTAAAACTGGTACTGACTCAATGTAACTCAATGGCTGGGAGTACAGAAAGAGACTTACACAAGTGAACCCACCACTGCATTGCGCTGTGATAGATGGGTTGTCCTTTAAGCTAGCGCTGAACACACTGTCAAGGGAAAAATGCACCTTATGCTGCGAGTGACTGGTTCACGTTTCACCTGACCTCTGTGTAAACAAACTGATGACCAGATTTGCAGCCATGTTGGCTGAGGTTTTTGTATTTCACTGAGCATGAATTATATATATGAAAAAAACCCTGATGGGTGAACCTCCATTGACTTAGCATTTCCATGAGTTTGAACACATAACTAAAGTCCGGATGCTTTTATGAACTGTAGTTGAACAAATAAGCAGGGACTTATGCATACGTGGAACTTCAGTACACAATTTTCAAGGTGGGTTAAACAGCTGTAGAAAAGCTATTCTTCCAGAAATAAATGCAGCTGACTGAAGACCTTATATAGAACTGCCATTGCTTTTCAAATCCACACTCTCCTGATTTTCTAGTGCTTCTTTATACAGTTCATCCTTTAGCTATGTAAATAAAGTTATGAATTTTGATGGAGCAAATTTTATTATTAAATTTTTTGTATCTCCACTTTCAGAGAAGTAGGAATTCCAGATGAAAGAAAAAATTAAGCAGAAGTTTGTAAGATCTTTGAGGTCTGAAGTTTGGCTGTTCATGTGCAATGACTGCAATAGGGTTGCTACTATTTGGTAAAGAATGAAAAAACATTGAGTTAAATAAACAGAGTTTCAGAAGCTTTCTTCCATCAGATTTTATTTGTTTAGTACTTTCTTTGTCTAGTACTTTCTTTTTTTGTTTTTTTTTTTTTGGGGGGGGGGGGGCCTCTATTTGTGAAATAAGGCCTATAGCCTATGCCTGAAATTGTTTTTTTAAGGCAAGTACATGCATTACATTTCTCCCATTTCTAATTACGTTTCTTAATGTAATCAAATGCTTAAATGGCTGAAGTGGAAAAGCTGAGAGTTTGGATGAAGGTATATAATTTAAAAGAAAACGTTACTGAATATTCAGTTTGCATTTCCTTCTGATTTGACAAAGCCACTGAAAAATCACAACAACAGGGGTGATTTACTTTTGGAGCTGTAGGAACGTGCAGCTGAAGAAATCTGGGCTGTACAGACTTCTTGTTGCTCTGTATTCTTCTACTGCTTTCTTAATCTTAACATCTGACCAGCATCCAACAGAACATGAAGAAGCATGTCTAATGTGCTGTGTTTGTTTTCTCCTCCTTTCCCCAGAGGGTAAAGTTATAGGATATTTTTTATTTTTAAAAGTAACAAGAATAGTGATATATAATATGTAATATACATCCTACCTCTGTGCCTCCACACGATATCTTGTTTAGTTCTAGGCATGTTTGCTTGCGTGTGTATTCAAGAGAGAAATAGATAAACTCACATACAGTGCCATACAGACCTCCCCAGAGTACACTTGTTGCTAGTCAGAGAAAGCAAAGTCACTGAGAAGTGCCTTGCTCTCTGAATGCAAGGAGTTGCATTTGATGATCACTGGTCTTGGACCAGCTCCAGAGAAGGTTCTCCCTTCCCTGCAAAGATGATCTTTATCTTATCTATAGAAATTGTTACAGTGCTAGAAGACAATTTGTGCCAGCCACAACCATGGAATTTACCTAATTTATATAATTTGTGTAATATTGTTGGTTGGGAGTCAAGGCAAAGCAAGCTGAACCATTGCACCTTTTATGTTTTGTACAAGAGCCCACGTCTGAACACAAATGTCTGCACTGGTGTGGCCATGATCCTCACCTTTAACAAGGACTGCATTGCAAGAGTGAGATACAGTTTATTTAATTAAAGAAATTCAGAAGACATGGACAAGTCTGCATGCAGCTAAATCTTCTGGAGTTCGCTTTAGCATAATTTTTGCCTTCTGACACAAATTCAGGCTGGAATCTGACTTCTTATTTCATACTTCCTACCCCATCTATTTTAGACATTGAAGATGTAATTCAGAGCAACTAATATCCTAAATTCTTTATACAATCAACAGAAGAGGTATATTGCTAGAAAGAGGTAGATTTGATGTTAAAGTTAGGACAGATTCCCACAGCTCTGAAAGAGTGGAAAATAGATATGCTGCAGAGAAACGTGAAGGATCCTAACATGCTGACAAAATATCCTAGAGACCTTGGCACAGACTCTTAAACAGCATAATCCTGGCAAAATAGCACTAGTCTTTGTTTGTTATTTTCCAGTAAGTCTTCTTTATTTGTTTCTAGTATCTTAAACTGTCCTGTTAATCAGAGTAATAGAAAAGATGTCTTTTATCAGTCTGGAGCCACTGGAGCCAGATGACACTTTAAATCTTTGCATTTCTGAAAAAGTAAATTGTATATTTAAAGGACAACAAATTACACAAAGTTATGTTTCATTATGTCACAGTGATGTAGAAAACCACTTTGGATTATAAACTGATTTTTTTTTAACAGTTAGGCATTTTGCTGTTATAGCACATATTTTCAGTTGGTCATAAGCAACTAAAAGCTATTTATTGTGGGTTTAACAGAAACATGTTTGAGGCTCATCTGACAACAGGAAATTGTGGTCATTTTATTCTAGGGGAAATATGTTATTAATTGTTTTGAGGGTAAGAAGAAATCTAACTGGGTGGTTATGCCTGTTATATAATAAATCAAGATGTTACAGTAAACCTACTGTACATCTAGAGATGTATGCCTGGAAGCAGATCTCGCAGTCAAAATCCATGTCACACACCCCCTTTGTTTATGAAAATCAAAGGCCATCAAAAAATTGCTTATTATCAAAACCATTCATCAGCTCATTATTTCCATACCATTATTTCTTACACCATTCCAGCCACCAATAATACGGAAATATTGTCAAATATTTCTTAAAAAAAAAAGCTCATGCTGTCTCTGCAGGTTGATCAGATGAGCTCTCTCTCGTACATCGGAAAGCTGACTACTTTCCAACAACTTGATTTCACAAGTGGAAAAACAGCATCTGTTTTCCTGCAGCTCCACATATGGCTCTCACTGTTGCTGCGCAGAGCTGAAGCAGGTAGCCCCCGCAAGCGCGGCCCTCCGGAACCCCATGGCCCCCCGGGACCGGCCAGCGCCACTTGGCTGCGAGGGACACCGGCTCCCCAGGCAGTTGGAAGCCCGTACTTCATCAGCATATGCAAAGCATCCCTCCAAACGTCAACTTGTGGGTAAAAATGCTCAAACGTGTATTTAGGGCTCCTGCACTTGTCTTTTTGGTGTGGCGATTTCAGTATATCTACTCCGAGACATGATTGCTCAAGGACTTTAGAAAATGTCTAGCTGTTGTCAACGGAGCATGAGGGGACCTCAAATAATTTGCAGGCAGAGTGGTGTGTGCATTTGAAGAAAGGAAACAGAGCATCTATGCTAGAATTAAGGTAAAATGCATTTATTTTTTCTCCATGGCACAGGATTATTTTTGGCTCTGTAATGTATGCTATCCAGCAGCTCTTGCTGGTCCATTCGGAGGAGTTTGGAGCTGAAGTCCGATAAAAATATCCAGGTTTCTTTTTTCTTCTTTTTTTTTTTTTTTTTTGTTTTCATATGTTTTGGTAAGCATGTGTGCTTGTGAAGGTCAAGGGACTGGCAGCGTCAGAAATTGAATTTCTGAATACATCCACAGTCCAGGTATATTTCAGACAGATGCTCTCATTCTCAGACTGCCCTGCCAATGACCTTAACCCCGGTTTGGAAGGACAACTCAATCCGCTATAAAGAGGAAAGGTGATTTAGTCTCCAGCCATGCTGACAGAGTCTTGGACCTCTCTGAACAGTTTGTCATTTGTGCTGAAACATCAAATCATTTGGTAATGTGAACTATCTCCCACTAGCGATTAAACTGAGACTAATCACTAGCCTTTCCCTCTAAAATCTGGCTCTGAATAACCTCAGTGACAAAATACTCTGTATTTTCCCTCTCTATAACAAATTGTAATGCATAACTATCTATTTAACCATCTATGTATACCATTGTTTCACACTTCTTGAAGGCCAGACTCAGGAAAAGACTGAGACTGACTCAGGACTATTTTCTGTGGCCTTTCCTGGAGACTGCATTATAGCACGTTATAGCTTGACAAAAATCTGATTAGTTTAAAGCTATCATTCCTTTCTTCAAAACATTTATCCACATCTTCAAACCCACCAACTGGGCCCCAAAATCCTAAAAGCAGTTTGGATCAAATCTAACAACACTAAATAACTGTACAGACTCTGGTGAGGCAGCGTCTCAGCTCTCAGCATCAAAAGGCACCATGATCCAGGAGAAACGCTGACATGTGGCTGCAGCAAGGTTTCTTTAAAAGGGAAGAGCACAGCCCTGAAAACTGCATGCAGTCCACCTTTGGAGCAGGAGGAAGTAAAAAAAAGCACATGGCTGTAGTCCCCACAGGAGAAGGACAGCCAGGAGCACCTCAGAAGTGACTTCAGAGAGACAGGGCAGCAGGTGGGTCTGGAGAAGGTGAAGATAATCAGGTAGGAGATGAAGAAAGAGTGAATATGAAAAGAAAGTGGAAAGAGAAGGGAAGACAGAAGAAAAAAGAGAGAGGAAAACAGAGGAATTAAAGCTAGTGAGAGGATGGATAAGGGGGAAAAAAAGAGCCAAATGTGGTGTTTAGAAAATCGGACATCTCCTCTGATCTCTTACACATCAGCTGAAGGAAAACAAAGCTCAGCATGATTTCATTTGATGCAGGGAAAAGAAACATCCCGTTACTGAAATCTGTGACAGGGTACAGCATTGTTCCACTCTCCTATGTCAGGAAAGAGCTGCTAGTGCTTAATCAGCCAGGGCAGACATCAGACTGCGAGGGAGAGGAAGAGAGAGAAATGCCAGCTCAGCTGCTGGTTTGCAGGACAGTAAAACGCTTCATTTTCAGTAAAGTGGGGAGCCGAGATAAACCAGGTCTTACCATGGCTCCATGGCAAAAAGCCAGCCAGACTGCTTTGCTTGGCCTCTCATGGCTTTAGTCTTGCTCTAACTTAGTGAACTGTGTGTTGTGAAGCAAATGCTCTCTGCATGCTCTGCAGACCTGGGGAAGATTAAAAGTCCACTGATGCTCAAGCCCAGAAGGAGAGAGAAGTTTGGGGTTTAGAGGGTTTCACCCTCTCATATATGGGAGGTGGAAGAGTTTTTCTATCACTACATAGATATCTGGGTACCTCATTTGGAAAAATACTGGGACCTACACTGAAACTGAAAGGCCAGGAGGGAAGCAGAGTCCCTGGTGTACTCTGTGCCTGCCATGGACAGACACCGTGGCAAGCAAGCCTCAGGTGTCTGCTTTGCATGGCTGCTGGATATCTTCTCATGTGCTGAAAGACTGATACATGGAAAATTATGTTGGAGTCATTTAATAGTTATCTTCCACACTCAGAGAGTCAATGCGCTGTAAGGTAAGTACAGAAATCCAATGCTTTCCAGCAAATTTGCAGAATAGCACAAATGATCATTGTACAGCTGCCCTCTAAGTGCCAAAGCTTCTGTTTGTTTGATAACCTTAATTGTGAATGTATTAGTAAAGATATGGTTTTATTTGCCTTGTGGTAGATGTGGCAAAGGGAAATCGTTCTTTCTGTCAGGCTAGTTTACCCACAGACAAAGCTTTTTTTGAAAAGAAAATATCCAGGTCCTGCCAAATATAACAACTGCTTATAGAAAAAACACTGAAATATAAATGATGTAAAAACAGGCATTGTGACATATTAAAAAATTTTGATCCCCCTTTTTACACCAAGGTCTGTGGTTTTATGCTGAATCAAGCTTCCACGTAGCGCTCCATTTCATTCAGTGAAATGCCACGGATGTATTTGAAATGAAGACCAAAATTCCTCCCTCACAGAACAGTAAATTTTCCAAGTGTTTGCAGTTTGTTCTTTTCAGATGGATGAAAAAAGGAGGGAATCCACCTCAGAAATTATTAGAATACTGCCATAGTATCATTCATCTTGGCAAAAGTTGACTGAGCAGATGATGAAGATCCACTTAACTTGGACTCAATCAAAGGTTTTGCTATTTTCATTTCACAGGCCAGATGTAGCTCATCACCAGTTGGAGCTGATTTCAGAAGAGGTGTTAGAGTTTGCTGGTCCAAGAGAGGATCTGATCCAGGCATCAAAGGGAGCCACGAGAGAAGCGTGTGCTCTCCCCGCTGCTTGCAATTGTCTGTGGTGCCGGCTGCTCACTTCTAACAACCCTGTGCCACCATCCCAGAGCAAGGGTTCCCGCGCTCCCCTCCTCAACCCTTCCCTCCCGGTCCCAACCTACCATCCTGCCGGCAGCCGGCTAAACAGCGCGGACTTGCTGCCTGCACAAAAGTGAGGAGGAATTGCTAATAAACGCAAGCCTGTGCGCTGGGAAAATTAGGAGCCAGCTTCCTGCTGTGCGTTCGTTTGACTCATCCACGCCCATACACTGAGCAAGGAGGTAGCTATCTCCTCGCCACTTCTCCTTCGTGGCTTTTAAACTTTTTCACTGTGTTGTGGGGAACACATTCCAAGTTATCTGTGCAGCATCTGTTGCCTGGTCTTTCTGACCTGTGCAAGAAGCTTTGTTAGTCTAAAATGACTGAAACAGTTTATTGGTGATATCCACTGCACTCAAGATGCAAAAGGTTCAGCAATATCCCAGGAATATGCAAAAAGTGTGTGAAAATTTTTCTTACCCCGTCTTATGCCCTTAAAAAAAAAAGTGTGCCTGAAATACTATTGATGCCTATTGTCCCCTATTTCTATCACTGACTCTAATGAGTTCAGTACATGTCTTGAAAATGAAAGCCCTTGCAAGCAGTGATAAATAGATAATGTCAATTATTGTGGTACTCATGCAGTACAGCTTTGTTTCGTTCGGCTACAATTCAGCCTCATACAGAGGGTCCTCCTGAGACCCAGAAACGACATTATGAACTTCAGAACCTAACTGGAATTTCTTTGGGTTTTACATTTTTTTCCTGATGCTTCACACAGGGTGACTTTTCTCTCTCATAGGTTTTCCATGAGTGGGTCATGGGATTCTCTGACACATTTATAAAACTTTATCAGCATTAGCAACTTAAAGCTTTCTATCTGATAACGTTTCTTCTATTTCCAGTCTCTGACTGGATGATCTTAAAGTGACTAACCAGCAGAGTAGGAAAACTTGATAAGGATGTTGCAATCAAAGAAACTATTGAAATGTTTTGAGGGGTTTTCCAGCACATTTCCAGCACAGATCTATGGTGGGGTCAAAAACTGTAGTCCAGTTACAGACTTTACAAGGTCAAATCTCTGCCTGGTCATGAAAACAGACTGCATGTTGGTTGCTTGCAATGTTCTGTTCCAACAAAGACTATTCAAATTCACCATCTCCAAGTGTGTGAAAGGATGAATCAACTGAAATTCCCATTGTAACAATATGTTATAGGATATTAGAATAGTAAATATATTTATCAATGTTGGAAAAGATGGGCTGTCAGTTTTGTGCTTCTCCTTTCACATTTCTTCATTTTCTTCTTTACCATCATGCCAATGACAGCAACCAATAAAACATTTAAAAACCGAAAAAAACCACCTCTGCCCCAGCAATCACCATTTGGAACATTTTCATAAATGTTCTTTTCAAGACATGCCCTACTCAATGAAATAGATGCCTGAAATCATGCATACTTCAATGTATTTCCTTTTCACATTCCTTCTGGACATGTATTTATATGCCAACTCGTCTTCATAAATTTCATACTGGCCTTATAATAGCACAAATTAATGATGCCACTAGAAAAGAACTCAGCTGCTTTCAAAGGAGCAATAATCATGTCAGAGGTGCAGTTGGCATGAAGATGATTGAGTTGCACCTCTTCTCTGAGATATTTTAAGGGATGAATCATCCCTTACATAACATATAGCAATGGACAAATTTTCCATGTTACTCTGATACCTCATGCCATCACATTTAATTGTGTAACAGTCAATCACTATTGCATAAATTTGCTTCCTCAATGATTTGTTGTAAGACTGTGGTAGATGTGTTTTCAGTAAGCTGATTCGAGATTTCAGGAGACTCGTATCTGACACTACGCTGAATTGCAGGAACTGCAGGATAGTGATACACCTTTCTGGAGACAAACTCTCCTTCTGACTTTTTGATGTGAGCTAATTGGAACTTCTCTCTCGAACATTAACTCCTCCATTGTGAACAATTAAAGGGGGAAATTATAGACAATAAAAAGTCACTTTACTGTAAATAAAAGGACCTTATTACACACTTTGCCTAACAGACTTTTTCATATCCTCATATATCAAAGATTTGCTTTACTGCTTGTGACATTTTTCAGGTTATGCCTTGCATCTCTCTGTAAGAGAAGTTTAGATTAACTATTCATCTAATATTGCAAGCTAAATATGCTCACCAAAAACTCCATGCTTTTCCTATACCACAGTACAGATATAGCATTGCTGATGTGACAAAGACTGTTATCAGACATTTGAGTCAGTTTTCTAGAGCATTCTTTTGATTATTTAGTATTTTAAGAAGCCAGAGTTCATTTTAACACAATGAATACCTTACTGAAGTTTTTCATTGTGGACTCTGTTGAAGAATGAAATTAAACAGAAGTAATTTAAAACCAGTATTTTTGTATTAAATTGTTCTTATTCAAGTGGGTTCCAAACCTGGAAAGGCCAGGACTGTTGGCCTTCCTGAGAAAAATATTTTCAGTAGAAAACTGTAGATCTGGCATGGTGCATCAGGCTGCTCTTTCACACAGTGCTTCACAGAGTATGGAATATCTATAAACCACCCACTCTTCAGGGCTGATAACGTTTCACATCAGCTCAATACATGACACCCCAGTATGCCAGGGAGCGGTGAAGTGGGTTTATATCTACACTGACTTTAACCTGACTGAGAGTCATTCATCCCATTTAACTTTAGACACGTAGCTGAAGTGACTAGGTGCCCCACAACTTACGTTGATTGGATTTTGTGCAGGTGCATTAAGATTCACACCCCTGAGCTCCCTCTCTCTCTCTCCTTCCACTGAGCCTAGTTTACCCCAGTGAGGTACCGAAAGCTACATGGGATAAATTAAAGTAAATTAAAATTAAATGACATTCTGAAAAAACATAAGACCTGCAAGTCTTCAAGGAGAATCTCTGTTAACAGAAATATCAGTTCTTAGCTCTTCTGATGAGGAGGACAGTTCGCTAGGCTTTTACTAACATTGATATTTCAAAATCTTCAACAGATACCATGTTCTTTTTACCAGAGGCATGCACACATTACCTAGCATATTCCACCCCACTGACAAGTCCATGAAGAACCAAAGATATCATCTGGCCCTGGTAGACACTTATTCTGTGATAGTGATTTTAATGTAAATCTTTACTGAATGGGTTCTGCATAGAGCTTGTTCAAGAGCTTGTTCAAGAGAGGGTTTGTCTAAGCCAGAACAATGCTGAAGAAGGGAAAATTAACCTGCATAACATAGCACGCAGTTAAGGAAGAGATCATAATTTTGGAAACAGCAAGTCATATGTAGGATCCTCTTCCTCTTACAGATTTTAAGTCAGACAGTTTTAAAATTCACTTAAAACATAATATTGTGAATTTTATTTAGGATCTGAAATCTGCTAGAATGTATTTCCTTTTCCACTGCAAAGTTTCAAACTATGTAATACATTTCCCTTCTCTCCAGTTATACATTGTATGTACTCAACATGCAGTTTATCTGCAGTCTATGTGATCTAAGCCTCCATGCAGAAAGTTATGCTGTTCTTAACTGGAACTGTATGAAAGGCTACCACATATTGAACTTTTCCCCTGATATATTCCATTTTCCTGCCAAAAATTTTGTCCAGATAGAGTTTAAGGATCTTGAAAATCTGCCTAGGAATTCCAGATGTTTAGCAGGCTGGCTGGGTTAACAGCTCTGCCTGGAAGACACTGGACATTCAGAAAACCCGATTGTGTCTGCTGCGGACATGCACATCAACCCTGAAAGATATGTAGGATATGGCTGAGGTTCTGGGGACACATCCATCAACAGTACAGCTTGTGCTCAGGAGACAAGATGGCCAAACTGTGTCCCACTTCAGTCTCCAGGGCTTCCTCTTGTACTTAAAACACTTAAAATGACCTGTGCAATAAACCTTGTCTTACCAGCCTTTCCTGCGGCTTGGTTGTTACAGCATTGTCAAGGGGATGTAGTTTGATTCCCATCAGTTTGGGGAACTTAGGTTACCCGTTGTACAGAACATGTTCAAGGTTGCTGGCTTTTCTGTTTGGCCATTCTGCCATGCCCTGTTGTGTTGGCATGTCCAAATTGCTCTGAACACGGCTACTGGACCTGACCCTACAAGAGCTTCTGCTCCACTCTGCCCAACTGGGCTTCAGGGGGCACCAGCTGGTGAGGCAGTTCTGGGCACTCTCAGAAGCAGAAAATGTATAAAATGAGGATATTTCTGAATGAAGAAGGAGGTGCCTAGCCATCACAGACCTCTCCGGTTTAGAGTCTTTGCAGAGCAGGCTTTAATATCAGCTTTACATCTGCACATCTGAGGCCTCTTTAGACCTAGACCTTCCAGCAAGGACCACCAGAGTCTGACAGAGGCAAGAGAAAAGTCTCCTAGGAATGACACTCTTAGTGAGAAAAGGTATTTTGTGTTCATATTTTCTGCAGGATTCCTTCTGAGTCAACGAACTGTACCTTTGGATGAATTCACCCCTTATTTGCTATTGTGGCAGATCCATGAAAGTGAAAGTACTTGCTCCTGTGTGAGCCAGAGTGAAATCCAGGATGTGGATGTCCATTTTGAGGGACTGTATACAATTTTTGACCAATTCAGTCTGTAAGATTTTGTACAAAACATTTTTTCCACCTTCATAAAGATCCAGACATACACCTTTACCTGCCTTTTCCAGTGCCACTTCGCAGAGCAGAACATCAGGCTTAATCTTATGTTTTTACAAAAGATCTTAGCAAACCTAAGTTGTTCAATGTACATGGGACCGTATGTCAAATCTTTTCTGTATCCCTCTAGATAAGCAGAGATAATCAGGGTGAAAGCTGGCTACAAAAGACATCTGACAATAAGTCAGGTTCTGGGAAGTTACATAAAACAAAAAGCAAGTTGGTAAACAGTTTCTTCACTTTTAAGATGTTCCCAAATTAATAGACAATTGCCTTGGCTGACCAGAGACAGATTTCTTTGGTAGCTTGCCCACAAAAACAATCCAAGAACAACTAGTGCAAATAGCTGGACAATATTTTTCTAAAAACTGCTGATGGGAAGCTCATGTATTTCAATACCTCTGTGAATAAAAATAATCTTTTCCATAATAAATTAGAACAGGATTCTGTATTTTCACTACAGTGCTTTTGGCTCTGTAGTGATGTAGTGAAACTCAGTAACTTTCTATTTTTATGTCTTAGTGGATGTTACTGCACACAGAAAACTTCCTAATTTCTAAATATTATGGATTTGCTGGTTTTTAGAGCATTTCTTGACAATGCAATCAATCTTTCATTCAGTCTTCTTTTTAGCAAGAAATGGCACCTTTTTAAGGGAAAAGAAAAAAAAAAACCCTGATTTGAGGTCCGGATTCACACACGATTTTCTTTGGAGTAAGGATGAGGAAAGACAGCTACGTTATCAGTTGTGTGAAATGGTCTACTCTTGCTAGACTCTCCCAACCCATCTGTTAACCTCCCATAGCATAGAAATTGAACATTTGTATGTAAGCAAAGCGTGAGTTATTTGTTTCATGTATCCTCTCTTCTTGGACACTCTATTTCTTTGGGTTTTTTTTTCATTTTGTTCTTTATAGTCTGTCAGTTTAACCAATATATGTAAAGAAATTTGTAATAGCCTCTTTGCATATATTTATCAAAACTTTGAAGTGTTTTTTTCCTTTATTAAAAACTACCTCATTAAAAAGAAAAACCATAATATTCTTTGGCATTCTAGCCTCCTCACGTGGCCTGCGAGACGTTAAGTATTTCTATCCCCAGTTTGTGGAAGTCTGCACAAACTGGGAAGCTGGCACTTGGGATCTGATACAAGGTGCCCAGTGTTCATAGTTTTAACCAAGTTTTAAACATTCCAAACTGATTTTAGGGTCTTAAACCAGAAAGGATTGCTTTGGCAACCTATCAATCAGCTACATTTACTTAAGCAAGTATATACAAAATTGTTATTCAAGAATTGGAAAGAATTGCTTCTTTTTCTCTTTCCAAAGAAAATTTGCATTAAATGTCTAAAGTAAATCTTATTCAGAAGAGCTGATTTTATTTCCCTGGAGAAATAAAATTTCCTATGAATCTTTGTGACATAGTAGATATTTTCCCCTCAAAATTGCAAAATAAAACTGCTGTTATTAAAGGCTTACCAAAATCAAAAAGCATTCAGTTGTTTGGTTTTTTTCATTGAAGGCTAGAACTCAGATAATATGGTGTAGAGTTTTTTGAATTAGGTTTTTGTCAGCGATTTGACTCTGACAGCTAGGGGCTGGGTAGTTAACTGCTTTTAATCATATTATTCTCACAACTTGTGTCAGCATTGCCTAGAGCTACAGAAAGCTGCTCAGTATTGTAGAGATTGAGATTCGAGTAAACAAAAATCAGCATAAAATGTGAATATTACTACACCAACAATTTAGATTTAGATTTAGATTTGGATTTAGACAAAAGGAGATGGGCAAGGGTAAACTCTCGCTTACCCTCTACCCCCTAGTCTGCAAATAGGAGGGGGAAATGGATGTAACACGGGCATCACTAATGGGCAGAAGTGTGTATGATTTACAGAAGCATAGGTGAATGGAGGTGGGGGGGACGTGGTAGCGGGGAAGATGAGAAAGCCAGAGCCCAGCTGCTGTGTAACCATGGGCAACTACACGGACTCACAGGGAATTTCAAAGGTGCCAGCACAACTGCCTTTGGGGTCTGCCAAGGAGCCAGATGCTGGTGCAGAGTGAGTATTTTAGACTTTGCCATACTGTTTTCAGAATTCTACCTGATCATCTTCCCATCTCCTTTGGAAAACCCAGTGGTGTGTTAATTACCAACTTCATAAAAGAAGGAAAAAAATCTCCACAGTAAGCTTAGTGAGTTTACAGAACTTTTGCTGAAATGCGAGACAAAGAAAAGTACATTGTTACAATCAAGTATGTTAAAATTCATGGGCAATGTATAACATTCATGGCCTCTTTGATTAAAAATGAAATTCCTTCTTTCTGTAACACCCAGAGATTTTCATTAAGCAAAATGAAGATCTTAACTGCAGCTACTAAAAGCAGCAGCTGTCCTTTCTATTGGTAGAGCTACATGGCCTGTGACTTGTTCTTTCCCTACTTCTTACTTCTAGTGAGGCAACACATACCTGCTCCATCTTCCCTTCTTCTGAAAACCCTCTGACCACTGGAGAAATATGAGAGTCCTGTAATAATTTGTTGTTAAGTCGTTCCAATGAGAAGGGTAAGCTGAAGGTATAGATTTGCAATTGGTAGATGCCTGTCTGTTGCTTAGATATAACTGTGTTTTTATTTCCATCTCTTCCAGATTAGAGGATATAAAAGCAGTCACCTGTCAACCCAATCCAGCAATGAAATTCAGCAGCCTATTGTCCCAATCACTGCTTTCAATCACTCTAAACGGTCTCCAGAGACAATCATTATTATAGGACATGTTCCTAAGAGTAGATAAATGGAGCTCAACCTGCCAGCCTGCATAGGGAAAGATGGACAGTCTTGGCCAAAAATATGAAAGGGCCTGGAGCTTTATTGACATTTACATCAAAAATAGTTAGCAATGAAAGCAGCTGTTGTGGAGAGCTTTCACCACAACGTGTTTGGAATATGCTGTGAATTGAAATACAGACCTCCTGACAAGCAATTTACCTTCTGTCATTCTCCATGTGCTTGCAGCATTACTGGGTACTTGCTGTGATAGCCCACTTAAAGCTGCACATGTGTACAGTTTGGATGAAAGATTAACTGCAATTTGAGGCAGGAAGTAACGAATTGTGGAGTGTCATTCATAATGGCCGACATTGTCATCTGCAGGATGACACCACAGCAAGAAGGTGCCTCTGTTGTGACGAGCTTACAGATTCAGATGTCATTCATCCTAATGAAGATCTGCCTACAGTTCTAATAAGCAGAGTGTGAGACAGCTCAGGATTATAAGCATTAATCTGCCTTGTTTGTTGACATTAACATGATGACTAAAATGCCATTATGCAAGAAATTCTTTCGAAAGCTATTAAAAAGGGGCAATCTTAATATGAGTATTACAGCCCAGAACAAAAGATGTGCCAGGAGTTAATTTCCATGTTTATTCTTGTCATTTCTACACCGTACTGATTTTTTTTTCTCCTCTAAATAACTTACGCTGCACAAAAGTTTTCGCTATTTCATGAATATAGTACCACTTATTGTAGCTGAAATACAACGCACATGCTGGTTTCTCCTAACACAAAAGGTAAATCCATTAACCCCTGGTGCTGATAGCAGGCTATGTTAAATAGAAATAACAACGTGCTAAATATTTAGCTGATATTTTGTGAAAATAACAAACCCAAATCATGCCAAGCACGCTTAAAAGGAAGACTTATAATAATATTTAATTTAAATAATTGACCTAATATGTAAGTAGATTGGATTTTCTTTTCAGCCACACAAATAAGCCATTTTCAAGCTGATGTGGTGCTCTTGACTATGGGGGTCAATGGAGAACTGCCAAGGCTGATTTTTCCAAAGACATCAAGACTCTTACAAGTCATTATCAACTGGAATTGAAATAAATCTGTGTGTAAATCTCTGTTTAAAGAGGGCTAGAAGAAGGATATTAAGGATTTTGATCTTTATCCCTGCAGAAGTGGATGACATATATAAAAATGGATTTGTGTGCCTGCCTTTGCAACTAAGCTTAAATATAATTTGCTATCTGAAAACTGTATTCACTAGCAAAATCCAGACAGCAATCTAGTATACTCAGATATGGGATAAAATATTTTCTTTCCAGATGCACCTAAGAGACTCAGGGGACAGGTTTTAAAGGACAGTAATGCAGATGGGGGACGTCTTTGCACTTGTAGATGCTTCAGCATCTTTTTTTTTTTTTTTAGCCTAGTTCTTAAAACTAACTTGAAAATTCTTAATTCTTAATTTATGTAAGACACATTTCACCAGAACATAGATATTTTTGTTGTCTGGATGCGGAACAAATTACACTCAGCAGAGTGTAAGAGATTTGGGTTGGGGATAGGTTAGTAAAAGATCTTCTAAAAAGGTTAATCACAACCTAGTGGCAGCTGTTATCTTTGTAATGTGTCAGTGGAGAACAAGGTGAAAGATTTATCGTGACATATGTTTGCCTATATATCAATGGATGCAGGTGAAGCAATTTAAAAGCAAGGAGGACCTGGGAGACATGCTGAGGAACAAGGAGAATACGTGCTGTGTCTTCTTAGTCTTTTATATCTCTGCAAAGCGGACAACACTAAATAGTCATACCTACCAGAGTCCAGCAAGAAAGGAGTGGGAAGTAAATCCATGCTATGTGTGGGACCACTGTAGGCTGCATCTAATGAGAGCTGGAACGTGGGAGCCTCATTGTAATTCTGTGAGTTAGTGACTGAAAACTACATGCTACAGCAAAGCTAGGCATGGATTTTCATTTTTCCTTCTCACAAGGACTCTTTTTACTACCAAGCCATGAGACCTTTAGAAAGGTCCTTCTGTTACACTAACCTAGGCACATCTAAAAGGGAAACTAAAATTGCCAAAGGGTGCATTTATTCCATGGGAGATCAAGCTTCCTTCAGTACGTAAAAGAAGTACCCATTTAAGGTGAAGGATAAACTGCCAGTCTATGTCAGGTTTATATTTTTGGCCTACAGGCCAAGTCTAGTATTGCAGCTAAAAATGATAGAAGCCTTCAGACTGGGAAGTCACTGGACTCCAAATGCAGTAAGTGGGATGAGTTAAATGTCTTGGAGTGGGGTTTAAAAGGGACACTGCTCCAAGTAAGGAGCTACCAGAAGTCAGCAGGGGCATGGCACAACATTTTAAACTCAGACAAAACAGGGAATAGCACTGATGGGAATAATCCTAAGTATCCGGTTACAGAAATCTCTTACGAAAGCAGGGATTTGGTCTCCTTTCAAGCAGTCAAGCAGGGCACAGGTTTATTAAATGACAGGACCTGGAGAAGGTGGCACTTCCCTTCTGCCCTGCTTCTGTGGCAGAGTAGAACCTGGCACATAGGGGGCTCAGGTTCATCACTTTTCCTCTGTTTGACAGGTCCTTAAATTCCCCCCAGGCTTCTTGGTGGGTCAAGATTTTTGGTTTGGACTCCAAGTCTCCCTGTGGATGCATGGGCTTTTTCCTAGCTGGTGACAGCACTGTTTCAAAGGAGGGGGGTTGTGCCTGATGGTCTGATCTGCCTGGCACGAAGCTCCCTTGTGCCAGGGACTAGCAGCAGGGCGATAAGGAAAGCCTAGGGGGGACATGAGGCCTGGCCCCTGCCTGCCCCCCGTTGTCTACGTGGGTTATGCTCTGAGGGTCTGAAGCACAAGGCTGCCCTCACACAGAGGCAGCCCACGCTGCTTGTTGTCTTCTCCGTCCCTCCATGGTATGAGTCCCCTGGCAGCACTGCCAGGCAGTCCCCGCTGGCTATTTCAGCTGGCTGGGACTTCTGGTTCAGCTAGCACTAACTCCCTGACATATTTCTGACTAGAGATATGTTCAGTCCCAAGGGGAACGTACCTCAGAGAGCAGCTGTTTGCTGCCCGTCCTACCCCCTGCACCAGCTGCACATCTCCGGAGCACCAGACGCACACAGGAGCTTTCACGGTGTCTAGGCAGTGGCCTGAAACAGCACAGTACTGAACCATTTTCCTGCTCTATTTGAAAAAGGCTACTATTCATTTCTTAAGCCTGCATCAGGTAGACAAGGAGGGCAGCACACAATTACAATTTCAAGTCCTTCTGAGAGAATCTCCCTCTTGCAAAACGCTGTGCTCCTTCATGGTGGTACTTGGCTGTCACACGGGAAGTGTCCTGGAGGTGAAACACCAGCTGTAAGGGTGCTTCTAGACCTTCTCAAAACTGTCTCAATTACAAGGCCACGAGAGTTATTCCAGCACATCATAGAAATCCTGCATCTAAACTGATATGTGGGTGCATGCCCACACCTGGGTGTGCTTGGAAGCACACTGTGTATTTTGCTCAGCCTCTGCACACAGGTAGCCTTTCTGTGGAAAAAAAGAGGCTCTGGGATGGCGAGGCAGAGAAGATGAAGCCCCTGCATCTCACCCAGAGAGATCCAGCTTGTTCCTGGAAACCGCCCACATGCCACAGGCTAGGCAGAACCTTGCTAAGCCCAGACCAGCTCTGCGGGCCAGCCTACATCACTCCACCAAATATCAGGCCCAGTCCAAGCCCAACAGATTCACAGGATCTCGATTCAGTGGGAATGGTATCTGTAGATTCAAAAGCTACCCCTGTAAATATTTTGAGGAACTGCATGTTGGAACTGGGTTTTTTGGACTTCATCACAACTTGTAATCAAAAATACTTTTTAAGTGGGTATGTACTTACATTTGTTTGTTTGCTTGTTTGTTTCCAAGGAACAAAATGAAACATTCCAGCAATCCAAAGCCAACTGAGATTTGGGATGAAATGGTTCTTTGCTGGAAAGAGTTTTTGCTTGTGACATATTTTTTTTTTCTGATAGAATCTAGCTGTTGAGAAATGTCCACAATCTCTAAGTTTAGAAGTCTGCAAGAATGGGGTTCTCACCAGGCTTTTAATTCTGGACTTTCAGAGCAAAAACATAGCTGATTTATTGGACCTTTCTAGAAATGTGAGCTAATTATTTGCAGCTAACTACAGATTTTGGTGGCATAAATATCCCACAGATGAGACTGACTGAAGGGATGTGAATAGTGTCCGAATTATTGATTACTTTCCATATTTAAAATAAGAGAGTGGAACATTTCCATAAGGCAAAGGAAAGTGATAGCTGAAAGCGTGAGGAGAATTTGAAGGAGAAATTAAAAAAAAACTGAGGGGGAGATTTTTCTAAGATAAAAGTAGATAAAAACCAAAGTATATGTTATTGAACAGACCCATAGTATTTTTAACTAAGAGTTTCAGCTGTTTTGAATTAATTCACTGAATAAAAACACTGCCTTTTCTAAGCAAATTCTGATGCACAGTTTTCACAGAGCTTGGCAAAAGTTTCATCAGATCACTTGTGTCTTTAATTAGACCTTGTGCTAGGAAGAAGCTGACTGTGACTTTAGGGGTCAAGACAGACCATCTTATTTTTAAGACAGAATAATAGTGGTTTGTGAAACTGCTGGGTAAATGTTCAGAAAGTGGGAGTATTTGACTGCCTATGAAGTTTCCATTTGGATCTAGGAGTAGACCAGAAAAATTCCATGAGCCTGGATGGAAAATCATCAAAACTTGTTGCAAGGTTAAGGGCAGTAACCGAGAGAAGTTCTCCTGGTGATCAGACTGATCTGACAAATTCTGCAAGGGCTTTCAGTCTGTACTTTGATTTTTTCACATCAGAGGGAAGTACTGGCCTTAATACTGGAAGGGAAGAAAACCAAAACTAAAGGTTTGAAAATTGTTTATTTTCCCACAAGTATTAAGAGAAGCAGCCAAATGAATACACTGGAGGATTATTTTTTCTCTTTTCATTAACTTTCAGCCAGAGCTATGTAAGCTTATTTCTAGCTCAGAAGCTGGACCTACTTTTGCCTCCTCTAACACTGTCATTAAACAGTAACACTATCTGGCAGCAACAAACAGCACAAAATAAGTCTAAGATTATCCAACAGCACACACAGCTGAGAACATTCAAACCAGCTGGCAAATGTTTGGAGTTACTCCAGATTCTCATAGTTGTCTTGCTTAATGTAGACAAAGGTAACAAATGTGCAAGAGGGGCCAAAGATTCCTGGTTTGCTCCCATCCTGTCCATTAGCCATTGAACTGATTATCGTGTGATCTTTGCTAACAAGGACACACTGCGATTTCCTTTCCTTAAATCCCTTGTCTTTTGTTGAATTTCAGCCATAGGACAAAGTTTAAAAAAACAACATCCATGAGCACAGCGTGTGACAGAAAGGAAATATTCTTCCTACATATCTTATAAAAACCTTGCAAACTGGTTATGTTGTGTATTATTTTTCTATATTCTGCTCAAAGGACCATGCAAAATCAGTCCTCCAAAACCTGAAGTCTTGGCTTATTGCCATCAGAAAAATCCAGACTCAGAAAACAAGTCCTTAAGCAAAGGACTTGTCTCTTTCATGCAGCTCTTGCAGGAGAAGGAAAGACTTCAGACAGGCATTGCCTGACATTAAAGCCTGCTTGTCTGCCTAGTGGTAAATCTGTGCTTGATACACAGATATGGATGTCCCCATGCTTGCCTTTCACTTGAGACTATTCATTGCTTGTAGCTGAAATTCAAACCAGCAAATGGAAGAAAAGCTCAATTGCCTCGAACACACCAAGCATGGCTTCAGTCCCCTTTTTGCAGTGTGCCTGTGCTGCTGGCAGCAGTAGGCTGCTCCATGTGACACTGATAAAAGAAAAATTGTGAATGTTGTATTATTATGTATTTCTACTATCTCTATTTGTCCTCAGAGGGGAGGCATGCTTTTGAACTCAAGCACAGCTGCTTCTCCCCAGTCTCCCCAGCCCTACCAAGTTCCTCCCACAGACTTGGGTGCTGAAGGAATCACATCCCCTGGGAAACACTGAGGTTATCGGGTATTGTGCGTTCCTGCCATTTACCCAGACAGTACATTTTCTCTGTGACTACCTACATGTGGACATAATTTTCTAGCTAAGTTCAGCAGTAAGATGTTGTGAGAAAGTGTAGGTGAAGTCTTGCAGCTCTTAATCTCAGTGCTCTAAAGAGCAGAGGTGAAATGTTCCCTGGTCAGGCAGATATTTCTGCTCTGGAAAGAGGTGTCCTATTCGGCATGGCTGAAGGACCTTTGTGGAGACCATCTGTGCCCCTTTCTGAAGGCAATCTGGACAGAAGCCGCTGATTTCTGGGCGGGTAACACCCCACTACAAATTGTGGGGGAAAAAAAGGGATTTTTTTTTTTTGATGTGTGCTTCTTTGGACTCTAGGTATGATCAGGAGCCCTGTCTTAGCATCTCCACAGGCAAAATCTCTGAGAGGAGCTGTGTATTGCAAGACAGAGGAAAAGATATGCTGTTGCTTAATATTCATAGTATGGCAAGACCCAAGAGCCTAAGTTAGCCCCAGAACTCCCTTGTGCTAACCTTCATTCAAACACTTTTTGTCCTTTATCCTATTTACTTGTTAATAGGGCTCCTCTCTGCTTTTCAGCTTCTTAGAACTTTGCTTGTTTTTTTCCCTTTCTTTCTCAGGGGCTTGTCACCTCTTTCTTTGTCTTGTTTCTAAAAATCAGTACAGAAAGCAGAAAAAGTATTTAATTTAATGGGCTTCCTAGATTTTATTTGGTGACTAAGTTACAAAGAAACCCCCCTGCTAGGGCAAATTTCCTTTCTCGTAATAGGAACAGTCTGAACAGGCATTGGTTTTTTGTTTCTTTTCAAAGGCATTTTCTGAATAAACAATTTTAGTTGGAATTTTTTTGTTTGACTCCCTTATGACTTTGGGAGTACTGGTTGCAAAAGTTACCCTCTAATCTAAATAACTTATTACTCTGTTTTGCAAACATATCTTCATTCTGACCTTGTAAATCAGCTATCTCCGTAGACATGTGAGGGCTGCTTCATGGCAGATACGAATTGCCTCAAGTCTGAGTAAGGAACTGGAGGAGACAGAGAGAAATGGGAAAGAAAAGAAGAGAGGGCTAGTTATAAATTTGGCTGAGATGTTCAAGTCAACATCATTTCCAGGCTTTCATTCCATGGTACAGATGTACGGACTGAGAAAAACTTGAGTGCAGTGGAACTGGTCAGCTCTGCTGTGCTCTAATTTGATTATAGCTATAAATTGAAAAGCCTTTAGGAATGAAACTTTTTCAGATACATAGTGTCTGAAAACAGAAACAGCTGACAGTCTGTGATGTCCACTAGACAGTCATGGCTGGAGAGCTGCAGATCCCTGTTTTCGCCCTAGTGAGATGGATGTGAAACTGCAGTGCCTTCTTCCAGACCTGGCCCCCTCCTGCCCTGGGGTCGAAGTTTGCTGCCATTTCATG
This sequence comes from Theristicus caerulescens, assembly GCA_020745775.1. Classification (NCBI taxonomy): domain Eukaryota; kingdom Metazoa; phylum Chordata; class Aves; order Pelecaniformes; family Threskiornithidae; genus Theristicus; species Theristicus caerulescens. Next base: position 129,337,042 of record CM036558.1, on the reverse strand, counting down.
AGTTGAGCAAACAGAGTGAGCAGCAGCTCTGGATGGCAGAGGTCCAGCAAGGACCCACGCTCTGCAAGAGGTGACCCAGTGAGTGCTGGAGGGCTGGGAAAGCCCTTGAGATGTGCTGAGGCCATAATGCTTCACCCAACAGTGGGCTTTCCAGCTGCATCATCCTTCTCCCCTGCATCTCATCCTGTCCCCATGCCCATCTGTACATAAACCCTACTACCTGTGTCCCCTTTGATCCAGACCACTGGTGTTTTAGGCCCAGGCCGTCTCTCTCCCGCACTATCAGACAGAGCCTGGTTCCAGGCATAAATGACTAATGACAGCAAAAGGGGGGTGGGGCAGGATCTGGGTATCAAAATCTAAAGTAAAACTCTGAGACAAGGGAAGTTATAGTTATTTGAGCAAACAAACCTTAGACAAGTAAGGAAATTCTGGGGAAAACAAATGAATGAATAAATCAACAGATACAGTGCCTATGTGAAGTTTTAAATAAAGAGTCAGCTGCTCCGTAGAAACAGGAAGCCTTTAAAATATGAGGAGAAAGAGTCATTTGTTTTCCGTATGCAGAAAACCAGAGACTTGCCGAGATGGAGAGAGCAGTGGTTTGAGTCTGGGTACTTTCATTTCCACTCACGGTGCACACGAGTGTAGGAGCAGGTTTCTGCTCTAACGAGACTGGGGGAGAGAGGATTTAACCTTGTATGTTGAGCTATGGACAAGGGGTATAACTGCCTGTGGGTTAAGATGCAGCCTGAGATCATTCCGGTTTCCCTTCTCGCCACTTGCTCGTTATTTTTTCTTAATTAACTTTTCTTGAACTGAAATACTTTTTTAGTAGCGGGACTGGTTATAAACAGCTCTGAGTGACCAATCTGAAGGAGTATGGAAAAGGAGAGGTATCCGCATTTATTTGCTTTTGCATTTCACTAGTCTGTTTCTAGTTCAGGTTCAACATAATTTGCCAGTTTGTCATTCATACAACAGAAGGACAGTCCTCACATGACGATATTTCAAATATCTTATTGATATGGATTTGATACAGACATATTGATATGCCATTTCTGACATGAAATGACATATTTCTTTGCTTATTTATTCACAAGAAGAGCAAATAAATCTTAAATTGTAAAGTGTATGCATTAAGAGATCCCAAGGAATCCCTTTAACAACATTCACAAGTGTTTCCCTGTGAAGAAAAGTTTATGAAACATGTTTAAATATTTATGAAATGTTAAAAATGAAGCATTAATTGGCAAACAACTTAATTAAAATGCTTTCTCAAGTAATTAGGAGCAAATACTTTCCTATCTGTTTTGCATGCCATTTGTCTTGTTCTCTGTTTGATAAAACCTGCCTGTCAGTCAAACTTTGCTGCAGGTAATTTTTTAGCTCTGTGGGGAAAATCTTCAAAAATTACATCTGAATTTAAAATATTTTGATTATCATTTTTGTCTAACAAATTCTCCTTTTTTACTTCATCTTCTATATGTCCCAGTAAAGCAGCATCCTGGGAATTTAGGGCCTGAAGATGAAATTCTGCATCAAGGCATTACTGAGTTTCCAAAAACGCTCTCCTGAGAACAAACTGAATCAATCTAGAATCAACAAACAGTGCAGTTAATTAATGAGTACACCATAAGGGAGCTTTTTTAAACAATGTTGACTGCTGCTGCCTCAGGACCAATAGCACCAGAAGTTATTGCTGGTTTCAAAGAAGTGATTCTTAGGGTTCCCCCAAGGCACCTTTTGCTTACATTAGCTATTTACTACAACTTTTCCTCTTATTTGCACCCTAGGGAAACTATACTTATTTGCTAAATTACTTTTTAAGTGATGCTTCTTCATGCCAGTAGCCTGAGGTATATGAGGGAAGATGCTACAGCGTAAATAATTGCAGAAACTGAGCTGCTTTACAGCAAAGTGCAAGGAAAGCCTTTGAGCTGGACACCACCCAAGCACTGCTTCCAAGCCAAGCTGAACCTGGAGGGCCGGGGACAGCCCCGGGGACTGACTGCACACCCAGCCAGCTGCATGCCACCAGTGGACAGACAGACAGAAGTGCGGGGCTCCCCAGAGAGCGCAGCCCTGCAGATCACTTTGGAGAATCAGGACAGGATTACTGAGAAAAAAATAGATTTCCAGCCACTATGAACCAGGGAAGCTGAATCGGCCTTAGGAGAGTGATGAAAGTTTGCACTAGGTGAGATCCTGGCTAGCAGACTGTCTCCAACAATAACCAAAATGAGCTGAATATTCCAACTACAGCCTTCCATGTAAAAAGATCCAAACGAAAGAGTATTAAAGATGTGACTGCATTTTTTTAAGGTCACACTGCTACACAATTGCAACTCAGTGATTATTTTTCTTGTGTAACTTTTGGAATTTCCCTTTCAGGCCACTCTGTAGGAGGAGAAAAAGTTATCTAAAGTAGGAGGCTGTGTTTACCGAACACCCTTCAGAAGATAAGCCAGGTAGATGATCATGTTCTTGCAAAATGATGTTTTCTTATTACAGCTATGCGATAAGACTGTAAAAATATTATTAAGTAGGGTCAAACTATCACTGGCCTGGGATAAAGTTGTATTTCTGTGTAAAAAAATTCAGATGTTGCTGAAATGCCTTTTTAAAGACCCCGGCTGGCAATTGTCCATCCCCCAGCCATGCTTTGAGCTCTTTTAACTGTAACAGCATCTGCCATTCACCCAATTTAAAGTGTCCCATGCAATGAAAGTGTAGAAATATTAATCTAAATCTGAATGGCAGCATTATATAAGTCCAAGAGACTATACAAGCATTGGGGATAGCAATAATCAGTTGGTATTACTGATTGGATATTGCTGGAAGGTATTTCCAGTCTTCACATGCTTTTAACAACATTTACTTACAAATTACTATTACTATAAATATTTCAGTGGGGATTCAATGATGTAATGTAATCTCTAAAAGCTAGGAATGATTAATGTTCAGGTTTGTTCCTGCTATAGCATTTTAGCCAAATTTTTGTAGGACCAAGGAAAGTGTGATCACCTGCAGGATGGGGGTGAAGCTGGAGAAACCTTCGTGTTTCTGGAGGGCTTTCTCTGCAAAGGATTCAGGCAGATTGGAAAAGAAAGGGTCCTGCACGATGCAGCCTTTGCTCCCAGAGAAGACAGACAGCAAAATCTGCCGCCAGGAGGGCAAGTGCTATCTATAACGAGGAAGCTAAACTCAGTCATTTAATTCTCTTATGTTTATGTCTGGTTTTGTTAATTTACTGTGAATTCAAAGGGACTTTGCAGCACAGGAACCATGACAGGGTTTGACCCAGGCAACAACCATCTGCTGGGAGGGAAAGACCTCTCGCCACTGAGGCTCAAGCACGTGGCGTGTGAGCCTTGTGCAGCCGGCAGCTGAGCATGAGGATGCTCTTTCTTTGGAGCTCCTCCTGGCATTGCCACTATTTATTTATTTTTTGGGGTCCAGTTTCTCCAAGTGAGAGCTGCTGTGTGCTGCATAGCAGAGCAGTTTCGCGCAGGCACCATGACTGGAGGTGGGGTGTGAGGTGGCTCCAGGCTCTTATCTCAGTGTGCCAGTGCTCTGGCAGGTTTGGCTGCAGTGAAAGGTTTGCTGAAATTGCCGTTTCCTTAACATTGTTTTGGGGTGAGTTTTGCTTACTTCAGACTGCAGTCACTTTGTTCTTGACTTCAGGGAGCAAATTCTAATTGTGTTTTTGATGCTAATGAATTATACCCCATTAAAAACATAAAGCAAAAGCCATAGATTCCTTAAATGTGAAAGAAAAATGGAATAAAAGTGGGTAGTGAGGTGGGAAGCTGAAGTACTTTGTTTAAAAACAAACAGAAAAACCCCATCAGGTTTCTGCTGTTACTGGTGATGGTTCTGATTTCAGCCAGCTCTCAGAGCACCTTTATGAAGCAGCTTGTACATGCTGTTTTAAATTTTGCAGTAATAAATGTTGCTCCTCCCCTCAAACCTCAACTATAAAGTTTATTATACTTAAAGGACATGACTTCGGATTAGGACTGTTCATACCAAGCCTTTTTATAAACAGTATTTGTTTTATCAAATAGAAACAAAAGCAATTCACACTTGGCATTGATACATTGAATACTGCCTCGGTAGAAAGAAAATGGATCATCTCTATACAGACAGGATCTGGTTCATTTTGAATTATGAATCCTTGATTTATGCTGAAAATCTGCCTTGGATATGTGTATCAGATTGTTGCATGCAAAAGCCAGAGGAGATGTTTTCCTGCTGATCTTATGTAATATTCTAGCAAACTGAGCCACTGAAATCCTTGGGCAGAACTTCTACTTTGCAAAAATGATTGTCAGTATCTGTGTTTGTTTGTGTCATTACTGAATCGGGTAAAGTATAGCATTGGCTGAATATCCTCATGACCAAAACCCAGGACTGAACTAACAAATGATGGTTCTTATTTCTACAGATTAAATACTGTAACTTAGAAAAAAATAGGTCTTTTCAGCTCATGGGTGTAATTTCACAGAAACGAGTCTAGACAGTGCAAACTTGACAAAGTGAATCAAGATGGTGTGGTGAAGTAGATCTTCTAACATGACCTATACTCACACTACATGTGCCAGTCAACCACCAGTACAAGGCACTGGGCTTGAACCTCCAACATGGATGTGAAGGACTCCATATTCAACTACCAAATCACTCAAAATTCCTAGTATGTGAAGACGACTGTTGACAACATGCTTTGTAGCATCACCTGCTATCCCGTCTAGTCTGTTTATAAAATTCAGCAATCCCACCTCAACATCTCCAGGCTTCTACAATGAACTTCATCTACTTATGTTCCCAAATTTTTGTCTTTTCTGCCCAGCTGTGTTCTTTGGTCTATGCTAATTGTAAAGCCTTGGAAGAGTATTTATTTTATGTGCAACTTGGCCAGCTGATTCAAGTTGCTCTGTAGAGGATCTGGTTCTCTAAATTACCTGTCAGTTTACAGGGATGTTTTCCTCCCTGATGATCTTACCAGCAAACTGTCTATCTACTACCAGTAGACCTTGCTTGCACCGTCCACTCCAGAAATAAAGTGTCTGCTCTTCCCTGACCACAGTAACTTTATCTGGCATGCAAGATTCATCTAATGCTTCTTGAAGAGTTTGGACTTAGGTACTGCTATTAACCTGCATACGTACAGGGAGCATATCTGAGGTTTCTGGATATACTTCAGTATAAATACTTGGTAGGGCCACATGATAGCTCTCTCTGGACTGCTCTACCTCTGAAACACTTTTCTAAGTGTGAAACTCTCCATATCCTCATGGAGAAGATTTCAGGCAGAAAAGAGAAAAACCTAAATTTCTGACTCTGCAGGTCAGGTACCCAAAAGTTAGGTATGATGCTGGATCCAGTGCCAGATCCTGTATGGATTGAGAGTGCTTCACAAATTTCAGAGTGCCTAAGGATTTGGTTCTTGACTGAACCCAAATTCTAGGTCCTCTACAACTTTGGAAGTGTTGGCCTAGTATGAACTCATTCAACCAGTTCAAACTCTCTAAAAATTTTTTGAAGAGTTGTCTTTGTAGAGCGGGTTTTATGACAGAACAGGTACTGTCTATGCATGCAGCTGTAATTGCTTGCTAAATCAGGCATCACCTAGCCTCCCCCAGCTGACACAGAGCTACATAAAAATATATGGGCAGAATGAAATCTGTATTCTGACTAATTTGACAGACAATTGTGAATCCACACTTCACCTGGATCAAGCTTGTATTCACAATTGATTCTATCATGAAGATGGCTGGTATGAAGGACTGTGCAACACAGTCTTTGACCTGTTCATGGTGAAGTTTAGAAAAAAACATTTTCACTTTTTCTAATGCCAGTTCATCTGAATTATTGAAAGACGATGTCTCGTTTAACCTGTTAGCTGGACTAACATTTTTTAATTACCAGTGTAACTGAAGATGAACATTGGCACACAGCTAGTCCCTAACTAGACGCTAGGAAATTCCCAAAAAACCTCAGCTATAAAGCAATGGCATTTCTGGAACATGTATCATCATTGCCTGGATTCTGGAAGGGGGGTTTACAAAGCTGGATCAGCTGGGGATAATGTAGCAACAGAGTCTGGGACTGCTAAGTTCCATATAGTCCTTTGCTATAATCGCTTGGCAAAAAGAGTTTGGGTCATGCTCTTGCTGCTTAACCATTTCTTTGTTTTTTTCTCTTGCACAACATCAGCATGCTTAAGCATTATCACTGCAAGAGTTTGAAATGTTGTTTGCAATTCAAACTTTTTCAAAGTAGCCCTGAGGGGAAGGAAAACAAATATCCCCTTAACCTTCATTCTAATTATGTCAGTCATTAAAATACAAGGAACAAAGAACAGCGTTTATTAAAATTCCCTTCTGTTGATAGCTCCTCTTTATAGCGTGGTTCATACCAGCAGATGTTTAGTGGAAACATCTTTGTGGAAGGGAGGAAGAGAATGCTTATGAACTGAGATCAATTAGCCAAATTTTTTAAAATATTCAGATACTCCCTACAATCCTTTATACTATTTGTAGGCAGAGGAGTTATTTTAAGAATGCATTTCCATTACAGTTATCTCCGTGATTGTCTGACTTTGCACAGTCCACTTAAATGTACAATCCTGATGAAATAACAGTGTTTGATAACTGCTGATGAAGATCCAGAACTGGCATTGTATGCTCTTCAGATAAGCAAACAGGAAGCATAGAAATGGCTGTTTCCCACTGAAGACTTAATTTCCCTTTGCTATCAGAACTCCTGATTCTGTAATCATAAATTAATTAGGTTAATTTTGAGATTATTAGTACAAATGCCATCTACTTCAAACAATGAAGCCATCTGCTCTTATAGGGGTGTTGGAGAGGTGCAGGCTTCTGCTCTAGATCAGTTTACCTTCTTTGTAGGTATTTTCTTCTTTCCTATGCTGCAGGTTTCAGAGTGGGCTTCAGAGCAGGTGCAACTATCCTGAGTTTGTGACTGAGGTGACTATTGCACTTGGTTCAAAATACTCACACTGTGCTTTGGAAAGATTGATTTCAGGCTGTCTGGTGATCCATAGAGACTACCAGAAGAACAGGAACCCTCTGCTTTTTAGTCAAAATTTGCACCTGAGTGGATATTTCTCTGTACATTAAGTGGCTTTTCATGATGATGACTAGAACAGGCTGTTGATCTCAGTTTTGTTATTACAGAAGTTAGATCTGAGCCCTTTACTGGATTCAGTTTTCACTTTTTCCTTCCTAAATGATAGCTTTGTTATAATTAAGAGTTTTAAAAATCCTAAGAACTTCAGCATTTACTCTAGAGGTGATTTCTGTTTGCTTGCACTTTTGCTTTCATAATCCACAGAAATGAAAATTGACTGTCATAAAGCTTTAGAAAACTACTTAAATATTTTTAAGCAGTTCATACATCTGGAAAAATGGAAGTTTAGTATGGTGTATGCTACTATTCTGATGTAGATAGTAACAGTTCATTTTCCTTTGTTGGTGTTCATGCCACAAGGCCTCCAACTGGCTTACAGGATGATTCTGGTACAAGCAAAATGAAGCAGTCAGAGCAATCAGCATGGGACTAAGGGGCTTTAGCGCTCAGAGAGGTGCTGCATTGCACAACTCTACTGCACAACACCTGTCTACCTTTATAGGGAAATACATGTTGCTCTAGATGAAACATGATAGTGATAGTATACGCTATTGATGTAATCCTCCTAAGTTGGGGAATTCTAGCACGTAAACCAGGTTACTGAGGCTTGTGTGAAATTCAGGTCACACCTGACACAAGAAAGACAAAGGAGATGACTTCTGGGAAGCTGCATATCCCAGCAGTAAAAGAGAGAGCATGAACAAGCTCCTTAAGTTGAGTTCTCGAAGCTCCATGGCATACAAGTGTCAGCTGGTATCTTGAACTCTGTCATGTTTTGTGGCTGTGAATATGAAGACCATTCAGAGTGAAAAGAGCACAACAAGAGCACCAAGCATAGGGCTTATGATATGAAAACAAACTGCTCAGGGAGCAGGTGGGAAGCAATGAGGGCCAAGCACCTTAACCCCACTTCAAGCATGTCTACTGCTCCAGCAGCAGAAGGCAGCTGTAATGGGGGTGGATCCCGAGGCAGCTCAGAGCTACTGCGGTGATGTGTAGATCCCTTATCACTGGAGTATAGACTGAAACTGCCAAAGCATTTCTGTTGCATTTAAAAATTCTTCTTCATTCAATAAACAGATTAGATGATTTCCTCTATTGTGTCTATGATATCAAAATAGGTAAGGAGTGGGCTGCTACAACAGCAGAAATTCTGCTGAGCTACCTGCTAGAGAGGTATATTGAGACAGAAATGACCAGAAACTAGTTTCAGTACCTAACCTTCCAGAATTCTTCAGTGAATTTATCTTGTCTCATTTAAGAGAATAGTGTTGATTCATTCTTTTTTTTTTTCTTCATCTGTACCTGGTTTTCTTAGCTAAAAGAAAAACAATATCTGAATGTATATTTCTATTTTAAAATTAAAACTAGCAGATCAGTTAATACTAGTATTATTGGTATCTGCTGTGTATACCCAGTGGGCTTCCTTCTGAAGACTCTTTTATTGCCTAGCAAGAGGTAATTCTCGATCTTCCATGAAAAATGCCACCAGGAAAATCTGCTGATTTGCAGCAGTCTATTCCATGTTCTGCTGGACCCCTTGTCTTTTGCCTCTAAAATCTGTCCCTTGTCTTTTTCTGTAAAAGGAAAAGCAGAGGAAAGAATTTGGTTCTGATAGATTTTTGTTTTACTGAAGTACACAATTATTATATGATGTATGGAACCACACAGGTATCTTCCCATCATAATCCATAAAAAGTGCCCCAAGTTTCCAAAAGTCAAAGTCTGACTGAATGGAAGAAGGGAGAAGAAGCCTTAGAAAAGAATCCAAAACTAAGGAAAAAGTGTCATGAAGACAAAATGCTTGAGGTTATCAATGTACACAACTTGCCTTCAGAATCAAGTTCCCACAGCTTGTTGAATCACAGGTAAAGAATTTTTGTTTTAAACAAGTAAGTCTTAGATTCTTTTAGCGTTGACACGGACATTAGTATACTCAGCTCTAGCTGGAGCAGAATAAATAGGTTTGCTCTGCACATAGCAATACAGGCTATAGAGTGACTTGACCTTTCCGGATGAGGGGCCTAATTCCTTAAAGGTAGATTTCCATAGAGTTCTGGAAGATACTTCCTTACTGATACAAGTCTGATGGCATCCTAAAAAAAAAGATATGGATATTTAGAAGCCCTACACAAGGTTGTAACTAGAATCATAGAATCACAGAATGTCCTGAGTTGGAAGGGACCCACAAGGATCATCGAGTCCAACTCTTGTCCCTGCATAGGACAACCCCAAAAATCACACCATACGTCTGAGGGCATTGTCCAATTGCTTCTTGAATGTTGTCAGGCTTGGTACCACAACTACCTCCCTGGGGAGCCTGTTCCAGTGCTCCACCACCCTCTGGGTAAAGAACCTTTTCCTAATGTCCAACCTAAACCTCCCCTGGCATATCTTCCTGCCATTCCCTCAGGTCCTATCATTGGTCACCAGGGAGAAGAGATCAGTGCCTGCCCCTCCTCCTTCCCTCGTGAGGAAGCTGTAGACCACAATGAGGTCTCCCCTCAGCCTACTCTTCTCCAGGCTGAACAGACCAAGTGACTTCAGCCGCTCCTCATATGGCTTCCCCTCTAAACCCTTCACCATCTTCGTGGCTCTCCTCTGGACACTGTCTAATAACTTTGTATCCTTTTTGTACTGTGGCTCCCAAAACTGCACACAGCACTCAAGATGAGGCTGCAGCAGTGCAGAGTAGAGCTGGACAATCACCTCCCTTGACTGGCTGGCAGTACAGTGCCTGATGCACCCCAGGACACAGTTGGCCCTCCTGGCTGCCAGGGCACACTGCTGGCTCGGGTTCAACAGTGTTCAAACTAATAATTTTTTTTTCCCCTGAGGCTGTCGTGCAAATAAGGTTTTCAGTAGGGTACTATTTTATGTAAAACTAAGTGCATGAGGGTTGCAAATCAGTGGTTCAGATTCTGTTCTGTGATACTGTAAATGCATTTAAATTAAGGATAATGCTTTTTACTTACACTCGTACCAGAAAAAATAACTGAGGGGTTTGCTTATTGCTAGATCTTATGGGAGCAACATGCAGTAAGTCATGTATACTCTGTTTTTATTTCTGAAATACCACAGACACTATCCGGTTCATTCTGCTTGGTGCCTTATGTAGAAAAAACACTTCAGCTTTTAAAAATCAACAGCAAAACTCAAATAATCCAGTATTACATATATTTTGGAAAATAAATATGACCTAATTTAAAATGTGAATAGAGAGGTAAAAGTACCAGTTGCATTCAGTAATTGCCAGCAGTCGATGTTATTGCATGCAGAAAATTGACTAGTACACCCAATATACATTATTGATGCACTCATATTGACTTATTCTGACTTTGATGGATAGAAAATGTGACACTATTGTAATATGCATATTGTATTAATAACATAACTAATCAAAAATAATTTTTAACAAACTATGACATAAGGCCTTAAATTATTGATGGAGAACAGTTTAGAGATGGTTAGTGCATTAGTTGAATGTGTTCATTTCACTGACCATTTGGTCTGGTCCCATCTGCCACAAGTTAGCTTCCTCATCTCTCTAGTACCCATTCAGGTGCATTTGGAGCAGCTGGGATATTAGTTCTCTGTGGAGAAATAAGATATCACCATGACTCGCCAATGCTCCCTGCAGTTCCATGCTCCCCAGCAGCCTCTTCAACAATAGGACAAGGCCCTTCGCAGTTCCAGGTGTAATAATTTAATCTCATAAAACAATGTAACTTAGTCCCTTGGAGAACTTTGCCTTATTAATAAAAAATGCAGGCATACAATTTACATTGTTACACTGACATTCCTCATATTGCTTTTTTTCATTCTATCAAAAGCTTCTGGAAAAACCTTATTAAAGAGACACTTATTCAAGGAAATAATGTGGCTGTTTGAGCTAGTTGGCCTAGGATTATAGCATGAAAATGAGGAAAAGGTGGGGGCAGGGGTGGGACGGATGTGAGAGATGGGGGAGTTACCGCATTAAAGGAGATCTGTTTCTCTAATTCTTTAGTTTGTCAATGCTAAAAAAAAGTATGGATTGCAAAACAAGAAATGCTCACTTTTTATTTATCTTTGCAGTTAGACACTGTAATAACAAATAGACCATATTTGCTGAAGGACTCAATAATAATAGCATCATTTAGCAATCTGTTGGGCAGTGAACGAGGACAATGCACAATGTGGATCAAAGCACTAAAACGAGTGGCTTCCCATGACTTTTATTTAAGTTTTGTGGTACAAACTGGCCATCTGTAGCGTGCAGTGTTTGCAGGCTGTGTCCATTTCCACATATGTTTTAAGTTGTTCTTTGTTGTTAACTCTGCAATAGCATCTCAAGAGGAATGTCAAGAAGAAGCAAATGGTTGGAAGCTTAAAGAAAACATTACCTGATGGCAGGCATCTTTTGAAAGAAAATACTTTTCGTTGCCAAACTTCACTGGGGGTGGTGGGAAATGATGTTTGTTAGCAGACAGCTTAGTAGACCTTCCAGAACTCCCCTACCACCCTGCTGATTTTCTGCTGTATGCCGACTTTTAAAATGTCTACATTTTCTGAGACCAGTTTTTAGACTAGGCAAGTCCTCGTTATGCTAGAAGACTTGCCATACTCCCATGTGGTCTTCTAGACTGGATCAGCTTGCCCATCTAAGCAGCACTGTGTATGCTTATATTGGTCTCTGCCTTAGTTATATATAGCATGCTAAATGGGCTTCAATAATTAGCAGCAGCAATCAAGGCATGAGTCAGAGGGTGAAGTCAGCCTCTGAAAGAACAAAAAAATATGTCAAAGAATTCTTTGATTAATGTTGCCAAAAATGTCCCTATTTTTGAGTTCCCATAGTCAGAGAGTATATGATTTCACTTGTTCTTCCTTTACGTAGGTTGCAATTCCTGTCCCCACCAAAACAGAATGAGGCAGGTCTGAAAAAGTAGAGGAATTTCAGGAAGTATTCATATAGCAAGCCACTGTTTACTGTAATAACACAGACCCGCAAGCCAGTGGTGAAAAAATATCTGGATTTTCCATGTGGCTTCAGAGAATCAAGGCAGTGTTTCTGTCTCCATCCTCAGCTCACTTGCCTCCTCACTCTCTAAAAACAAGCTGGGAAGGACTTCTCCAGACCTAGGTTTTCTGTCCTAGTCACAGGTGAGAGGTTATTAAGGGCAACTGAGAAATATCACATCCCCACTGCGGTGTGATTTGTCTTACGTGACTAACATATAACAAAGGAAGCTCTGATGAAGTTTCCAGCTTTCCAGCTCTGGTGGCACACACTGAGGATGTCTATGATTCTCCAGCTCAGTCATTTGCTGGGGGAATGCTTGGGAACTTCCAAGAGCCCAAGCTGGACTATTTCCCGTTTACTGATGAAAACACCACCTTTGGCTTCCCCGTCCTTGCCAGACATGACTAAATCTCAGGACTCATAAAAGCACTTCTGAAGAACTGTTTTCTCCAGAGTATAGCAGATGCATAAAATGAGACTCTCTGTTTTCTTTCTTTTTAAATGATACAAGGAGACTGTGTCCCATGAGACAGCAGAACCATCAAATTTTGGCTCCATGTACTGTTCAAATCTCACAGGTTGAACACGGCTGTGATATCAGTATGTGATTTTAGGAAACATGGTACAATGTACAGAAGGGACAAAAAACTGTTTTCTTACTGCTGCTGGCAAAAGGAGTACTGATTTGGGTATTCTAACTGCTAGAGAGCATATGATCTCCAACTGTTTCTTCCAGAAGAACTAAAAATTGTCAAGCGGCATTCTGCCTCTTCCTGGATTTCATGGAAACAGCTGGCTAAACTTCTGCGCTCCCTTATCCTTCTGCTGGAGCCTGGTGTTTAGTCACAGGCTCGCTTTTTTGCCCTTCTATTTAAACATTATTTACATGTTATTAGTCTAGGCAGAGTAAGAAGACATTCTGCAAGGTTTTGAAAAAAAGGACAAAAAATTGTGTCATGGATTTGTCAAAACGCACTTGAACAAGGACTGAGGTCTGACAGTCCTGGTGTAAGTCAAAGGGTTTATCCATATTGACAAAACTTATTAAATCCCTGTACAATTTCACAAATACACAACATGAACAGCCTAATTCATGAAAAAAAGCCATAAAAGAAGCTGTATTTTTTCTGAACTATGTATTTTATGATTAAATTGTTTGTTTCCATGTCAGAGAAAACTGTGCCTCTTGACTGTCTATCTGCATGCTTACATCTTCACTGTAGTGCAGATTAGTCAGCAGCTGGGGCTAGATGTATGCTCCTGCTATTTGTTCACAATGCCTTCCTCAAACTATCAAAAACCAAAAAATTCTTCCTCCTGTCATTGGTGCCTGACTGCAGTATACATAGGGCAGTTTTCTAATCAGAGCTAAAATGCTGTGCAGACCACTTCTTCCAAAACAAAGTTGAGGTTAGTTTTAAAGAGGACTTTTTTAGATATTGAGATTTCTCCATGCAAGGAAACCCAATTTTACTTCTTCAGGCTTAGTGAATTGAGCGGTACGTTCCACACGCATTCAGGCTGCCTGTCAGTACGTGGACACAGCTTTTCTGTTGCTGATTTTCTCTGTATATTATGGTTATGAAAATGTGAATGAGAACTCAATTCCTATTTTATATTACAGGTGAAAGGCATGGTGCTGTCTCTCTTTGGAGGTGGCTTGAAAAGTTTTGCATAGAGGACAGAAGGCAGAGGTTTAGGTTGTACCATGCAACATCTCAGAGACTGCAGTGTCACAGGCCATGCAGCAACATAAAAAAATGGTATAGCTTAGGCAATGTCTAACCTGTGTAGAGCATACAATGCATTCGCATTTTTGTAACCATAATATACAGAGAAAATCAGCAACAGAAAAGCTGTGTCCACATACTGAGAGACAGCCTGAATGCATGTGGATATCCCAGGGTTGGATTTATTTACCCATACAGACTGTCCAAACTAAAGCACCAGAACCTAATTAGAGACACTGGGAAGCACTCTGCCCTGCTGGGACAGGCAATATGGACTGTCCACATTTCACCGGAGGTCTCAACTGCCCTTCCCACTCACACAGCAGTGACAAAACCATCCTGCCCATCAGCATCCCATCGCTTAAGGATGGTACATTAAAGAAGTATGACCAAAAATCTGCTGTGGTTTTATATGCAGACGTCTGAGTCTCTCTAACATGTTTTCTGGAGGGACTTGGATTTCATTGGCTATAGCTATGTTATAATGAGTCTGTGCTTAAGCCCAGAGCATATGGACACAAGCCCAGGCTGTGGCATGGACATTCAGTGAGGTCCAGTGCTTGTGGGGAGAAAGCCTGACCCACCTTCCCCCTTGAAGAGAAGCCATGCCCGTCCTGCCTGCAGCGTGAAGTGGCTTTGTGCAGTTATCCCAGTCACCAGCCTGTAACACACAATGCCTCACAGCAATTGGATCTTGCCGAATTCAGGCAGTAAGGTCAGACTGGGATCATTGCAAGAGCCAATACCATGTGTGGTAAGGACTGAAGGGGTGCAATAGACAGCCTGACACGGCTACAGGGAGGTGGGAAGGCTGCTGTGCCCTTGGTGGTGCTCTGGCCCATGCTCTGCTGAGCAACACAAGCCCATCTTCTGGCTCCAGCAGGGATGCAACATCTTACACTAAGGATATGATCACTTGGTGCCAGCTGGACATGCAAGCTAGATCTTTAATAGCAAGGAAAAATGTCCGTTTTCCTATTTTTAAATTGATAAATATATAGTATGCAATTATTTCATCTACTACTTCAAAAGCATTTGAAAATATGAAAGTGCTACCTGTTTTTTTGGTCAATAGAGGTGCAAACTTAAAAGGAAGCCAAGATAATTTTTGTGTATTTTGCTCAGTTTACTCATGTAGCAAGGTGATGCTTAGCTATGGAGCGTTTGTCTGAGGGATGGTTTCTTTTGCACTGCATCATGAAATACATGGGAACAAGATTACCGCTACAGTTACTGCAATCTCAAATTACTAATTTGTTTTAATGAAATTCAACTCCTCCCAAGATTGCCCCAGAACTATATAATGATTTGAAGTGCTAATGCTTGCACTGGGATCTTTACATTAGCAAATAAATCTGCAAAAATAAATGTATCCATTTGTCTGCCTTGCAGGGATATTCCTGAGGAGGCAGCTGCACGCTGTTTTGTTTCATTGTGGTGTTTTGGATTTAACCAGCTTGGCTTTCTTTTCAGCCATGCTGCAGGACAGGAAGGCTCCATTTCAGTGGTAAAAATGTTTCTTTTTAGCCAAAAAATAAATGTGTCAGCTCCACCATGGAAGTTGTAAGGCTATACAGTGCAGCTCAATTTACAGTAGGACGGACTATAAAGCACACCACCAAGAGTCAGTCATCTTCACATCTTCACTTCTGAGTTCCACCCCTGAAAGCACCCTGTAAGACCAAGGTGGTTTTTATTGTGTTAGCCTTTCTGAAAGTGCTAAAACCCCATTTGCAAAGTTTAAGCTTCCCAGAAGCAATAAACATGAGTGACCAATGTGTGTCATGTGAATACCAGATCTTCAGAGACAGCTGAAATTAATTGCTCAACTAAATCCCACACCAAAATATAACTGAGGAATTTAACATTCAAAATAAACAAACAAAAACACTGGGAAGTCTTAAGCAGATGATGAGATTCATTCAGATTCCGTGTAAGGTCCAAGCTTCAGACTTTAGTGGGGAAACCAGTGGAAAAATATTAGAAATATCTTAGATGAAGTAGAAATGTGAACTCATTTGAAACTGAGATAATGTCTCTGAAGTTCAGCAAATTTGGGGGTTAGCCTCAAGAATATCTCCTTTAGGAAAACTTCCACTGACTAATCACATGAGACAAATAAAGGAATCAAGAGCTGTAAGCAGCTGAGAATGTTGCATCTGACTTTCTTTAGATATCAGTTAAGGTGACTGGAATGATTTGGTTAGTAATAAATGCTATTTCCAAGTAATTGTTTGACCAACTCCAGTTGAGGACAGACCTAGAGAAAGTGGTTACACAGCTGCAAACACTTATATGTATAACTGCTACACATCTCTTCTCTTGACTTTGCCAAGTAATATACCTCTCTCTCCTGTATCAGTGTTCAGAAATGGGAAAAAAACCACCAAAATTCTTATTTTTCACTTGGAAATTGGAGACTGCCACCATTCTTACTTCCATTGCTTCACATGAAGATGCAGCCACATAAAAATTGTTACATTTTCTCTAAAGGATATCTAGGCTAGCAGGTACCTCACCTAATTTTGATTTCAAATTTTAAGCTGTCTTGAAGGGATAGAGACATACTCAACCCCTCCTAAAATCACTGTCATAGCTCCCCTGATGGTGGGAAAAAAGAGGCATTTCTAGATAGCTAGTTTAGATTTAGGTGTCTAGCTTTTGGTGCCTTAGGTTAAATGAGATTAATCCCATCCTCAGTGATGCTGTGCTACCAGTTAGAGATAAATAAATGCTCTGTCTAAAATCTCAGGTGTGAAGATGATAAACTGGTGTTTGGAATACACAGGCTTCTTTCCTGTTTTTTCTGCTCACCAAAATAATGGCTGTACCTGTCACCCTGCAAATACCTTGGGATTTTTTTTTTTTTGCCACTTGATGTCTAACTGCCATTACTGCTAGTAGGAGATGTACGTGGGTATTGAGAGCAGAATATACCCCAGTTTCAAGTACCTGAATTATTTTTATTTAGCATGGAAATATGATTAGTTGTAATGAGAATTCAGGATTCAATGAAGGTGAGGTAGCTTAATGGTGAGAATTTAGAGCACTTTTACAATCTGATTATCTTAAAATGTCTCAACTTACAGCTTTTTCAAGCAGACATAATGGACCTTATTCAATAAGTTTGCTTAATCAGATGGTACTTGTGGAGAAATATTACCCTTCTTCTAAAAATAAAAGATTATGTTTCCATGTGTTACTACTGGGCTTTTTCCTTTTCTTCCTACAAAAGGAATTTCTGCTATAGCCCTGAAATTTTTTTATTAATGTCTTTATTTCACTGAAATCAAAGTAGCCTGTAGAACTGGCTCCCTGTTTTTAGATTTTCATATATATCTTGTGACAGTAGTAACTCAGAGATATGTTAGCTTCCATAAGCATTATTTGGCAAAAATAACATGATTAACAAACCATGGCTTTGTATCTTGTGAGGAAACAGGGTCCTGGAGAATGGAAACAGGGCTGAGACACTGAAGAATGGGACTCCTAAACTTGCCTTTGACACTAACTCATCATGTTATTTCAAGCAGCTTGTCACACCTCTGCCTCAGGGTCTTCATCTGTAAATTGGAGGCAGCAATACTTCCCATATCTCAGGACAAACCATGAGTGTAGCCAGCATTTTACCTGCTTGAACAAGCTCTATGGAAAGCTTAGCTAGTATCGGTGCTACGGTGCATTGTTCGTGCCTTTCCCCATATGAAGGGCACAACCTCTTCGCTTCACGCACAGATTAACTACTGGAAATGAGATGAAGTTTATGAAAATGGCCTCGGTATGTGTGCTTAAGGCCACAGACTGTGTCTGCTTTCCTTTGCTCCTTTGGGAGTGCTTTGCCTAGCATAATAAGGCACAGACTGATTTGGGAGCACGCCATTTTGTGATTGCAATAATTCAATGTTTTTCCTAGGTGCAGCTTTGTGCTCATGATGGGATTACGCAGTCTCAGGTAAAAAACGTAGTCTTAGGAACACTGCGAGGTCAACTACTCAGAAGTGTGAGGTTTTTTCATTTTATGTGTATTATGCATGCATATATATATATTCATACACATATGAAACACCTAACAAAGAAAACATCCTTCACCTTTTCCATGTTTAAACATCAAGATAAAAAATAACTCAATACCTGCCATGTTATCAATGTAGGAGGGCATGAGGAACCAGGTGAGTGTCTTCCACATGTGTCGTCAAGCTGAATAGTTACTTGTCTGTGTTAACTCAAGCTGCCTAAACATTAATTTTCCAGTCTAAGCCAGCTGAACCTGAACGCAGCACTTCCTCTGGTCTGAAAATCAGTGTTTAGGAAGGTGTAGTATATTGTCCTTTGGAAGCACTTATCTTTCCACTGAGTATATAAGAGCCTAGATGACCATTTTAGTCTAAAATTAAGGAATAAGTTACAGCAGTGTTGAGCAAAATGAAACCAGCCTTCAGGTTGCTTGAAAATATCAAAAATGTAACAAGTATGTAAAAGAACTGTAAATATGCAGAGTGGTTTTAAATATATTCGTAATTCACTTTCAGCCCCACAAAGAACAAGGTCATTAATGTTATGGAATATCTATGGATAATTTCAAATGCCTGGTTTTTGATAGAAAATACAGATATTGCTGGTGAGGGTATGAACCATATAGATTTCTGGCTGATGGTATATCATGTGAGAAACCACTATTATTGAGCAGACTGGTACCGTATGCAGAAATACTAGGCCAAACAAATAACTAACATGTTAGGGATGACAAAAATCTGTCATCTCATTCTATCAGCATCTCACCATGGTTTTTCAGTGCTGCTTATTTAGTAGCAAACAGAAAGCCTATGGAATATAGAAGACTAAAACAGATTAACCTTTTACAATTTTGAATGAATAAAATAATTCAGAAAACATCAGGATAGTGCAACGTTATAATGAAATTTCCTCTTGTTTTTCAAGCTGTGATAGAGCTTCTTAAGAAAAAGAACAAAAAATAACACATAACTGAAAAAATATGAAAACGTTGTAAGATTTCTTCTTCTGCATTTTAACTGCACAAAGGATTGAATCCTGTAGTCCATACTCAAACATTCAAATTGATTAAAGTTTTGCCTGGGAAAGACCACATCTTGGCAGTACTTGCCAAATGGTATTTTTTACTGATGGATACAGGAGACTGGCTGTGCCATTTCAGTCTGTCAATTCTCAGTCTATGTATCAGATAGATAGAAAGAAAAACTAGTCTGGAACTGAAATGATAAAACCATTGACATCCAACATAGATCCAAGAAGTTGGGAAAAAGCTAAGAAGCAAGTATTGTGGTGAGTGCTTTAACTGCAGCAAGAAAGTGCCAAATGGCAATGTAACAGAAGTAGTTTGAAGATCATTCTATGACTCTTAGTGCTTGAACAAGTTTAGGGCTATTTTGGATCACAATCCAGAAGGTCATTCCTTATTCATATCTAGAGAAGCCACTGGAGCTGTTCTGCCCTCACTAATGATGTCACTGGGAGAAGAGTTTTCCTTCCTGTCTCGTGTACATATACTGAGAACTCACTTTTATTGTTGCAAATCGTTGACATCAAAAATGACAGTTTGCAGAGCAGGCATTTTGGGTGATATTCAGGGTACTGTTATGATATTGTTGTCCATTTTGAAGTCTGCCATAGCCTGTGAACCTCCATGCATGTTCAGAGAAAGTCACTTTCCTATTGTCCCTGTGCCATACACACATATAGACAAGTATATGTTTTTGAAAACTAGAGCTTTTAGTGATTGACTTGGCTAGCACCATCCTTAACAAGCTTGTTTTAGTCTATTCAAATTAATTTTTTAAGACAAGAGCATTAGAGAGTATGTCTGCTGGGGCTACAGTTGGAAAGACAAGTCTGAGGGCTAAACTATGAAATAAAAACAGCACATAAGGGAAGAAAACTGCCTAAAGGAAACATACTGCTGTTTGAATAGCAGGCGAGAGGTGGGAGGCAACCAGTTGAAATAGCCCTTGTTAAAAAAAAAAGAAGAAGAAATCAAAACTGAGAAAAAGGTCCAGGTCCTCTTTAATATCCCAAACTCAAACTGAGGCTTTGCCAGTATTAGCCTATCCTACAGATTTTTCTTATCTCAGTGGTTGAGTTTTGAGAAGTACTGGTAAAAAAACCCTAAAATTGCAAATGCTTTAGGGATTGCACCCTGCCCGCTGGCAGATATACATTGGGGAGGTAGGGGGCAGAGGGTGCTGTAGTTGCCTCTTTAGCACTGCTCTGTTTGATGCATCTCATGTGGCACGTGGCAGGGAAATGTCATTTTGTGTACAGCTCTGTGCACCCATTAAACTTAAATTCTGTGTTCCCAGAACTTCCCAAAAGAGGAGAAGCTTTATTTGTAAGGTAGAAAAGGATAACAAAGTAGATGTGACAATGAGGAGATTGCCGTAAACACTCTGAGGTTGTATGTGCTGGTTTCTTTTCCTTTTCCTTTTGATTTCTGGATTTTGAATGCTCACTTTTTAGTTAATTTCTCCAAAGCAAAATATTATTTCTTAAAGAAAACTGAGATTCTTCTGTGGCTCCAAGATCTGGATCTTAAAGGAAACACCGTTTAATACCATGAGGCTCATGCTGTCACTGAGAAATAGCAAAACACTCTAAAAGTCTGTCCAGGACCTGTAGCTCTGACTATAATCAAGCCCTGAGTCCCTTTGAGGAGCTCCCACATATTAGTCAGGTGCAAGCAGAGCAGGTAGTACGGGACATTCCTGAATGAGGTCCTTCTACTAGAAATATTCATCTAGGTCAAAGGAGATGATGCTGTTGCCTCAGCTTCAAATGGTATTTGATACCCATTCCAATTCCTTGCACTTGTTCTGTGGATATTTAATACCAGCAACTTCAACAGCTTCACCTGGCTTCTGAGGCACCTAAGAAACCCAAGCCTGAATCCTAAGGCAGTTTCAGGGACAAATAGGAATGGCCACATTGATGTGATTTATGTGTACATATCCCCAAAATTGTGTCTGACAGACTATGGTCAGCTGTGATTTTTGTACTTACATGCAGCTAAAAGGTTGTTAGTGCAAGTGCAGCCTTCATATGGCAAAGGGTGCCTGTAATATCATGCCTTACACTCCAGATCCTTTTCTTTCCTCTGCTTAGGCACATTGCCTGCAGTTGTCCAGGATTTGGTTAGATCTGAGATCTCCAACTTTCAAATTTATACCTGCATCCTAATGCTAAACTTGTTTTCCATCTACAATAAATTTCAATATACATTACAATATTTCAATATAAATTACAATATACATTAATTTAGCTAACACACATCATGCATTTAATTCTTATGAGGTCACAACCACTAATTAAGACTGAACAATAGTTAATATGCCCCTCCTAACTCTCTTCCAGAGCAAAGAGGGGCGGTTTGAACTTATACAGTCAAAAATTAAATACGAAATCAGACACCACTGAAATGTCCAGAAACTGTTAAGATTCCTATTTTAATCCAACAAAGAAATCCTCCTCAAAGAACAGAACCTGTGAAGCTGCACCTGTCCTGCGTCATGTAGTCCTTTGTGGGAGAATCAAAGGAACTCCATATCAGCTCAGAGCAGGTATGTGCATGCATGCACATATGTAGAGTTATTCTGAATGTACGCTACTCTCTCTCTCCCAAAGGTAAAACGGGAATCAATTGAACAGTTTGCTGTCAAGTGAGCGATCTTCACCTTTAACTCCTTCTCTACAAACTGACTGTGTTTAAAGCAGGACAGAAATGTTTTTTCCTAAAGTGATTTAGGAAAAAAACTGCTGAAAATTTCCACTATATCCATTTTTTAATTATGTTAACAACATAATAGCGCCTCTTCACCCCCACCCCCCAAAAAAAGGAAGTACATTTGAGGATACAAAATGTCATTGAAACACTGAGAAAAAATATTTCAAACTGCTCTGTTGCTAGCATAGTATGGCTATAGCAAAACACATACTAGTGAGTTGGAATGATATCATTCTGAGCATCTGCACTACTCCTCCTTGGAGAGTGCATACTAATCATCTCTCTTCATGGTCAGTAACCACATAAGGACAACACCAGACGATGCCAGTGGTTTTGGTCCTGTAGCATTTATATGCTTTCCTGCAAAGATAGTCATGCCAGATAATATTCGTCAACCTTGTCTTTGGTCTTCTCTCTTGATTGAGGCAGATGTTTATTTTCCATCTGCACTATATGTCAGTGCAACTGCAGCCTTCATCTGGCAAAGGGTGCCTGTAATATTATGAGGCCATCGCATAAGCTGCTGGAAAGATTACTCTTGTGAATAAAATCAGTTTATGGCTAAAAACATTTATTCTTCATTTTGATAAGCCCTTAACAAATGAAAATTTGCTTCCTTACACTTTTGCCAAGCATAGGACCATGTTTATTTCTAGTAATATGGGTCACGAAGGATTCCCAGCTGTTAGATAGAGTCAGTTGTGCATTGCTGCACTCAACAACATCTGTTTCACAAAAACAGTATCCAGCTTTTAGCGCTCAAATGGAGGTTATACCATATGCCAGCAGACCACTTAGTTTTTACCTTGGGAACCAACTTTACACTAGTCAAGGTAACAGAGGAAGTACTGAGTATTTAAATGCTACCAGGCTTCAGTCACATCTTCATGCGCTCTTGTCATTTCCAACTATATATAGTAAAATTAGTTCCAAGCATATACCACAAGCTGTTCCTCTCTTTAATTATTAACTGGAAGAAAGTTTGTTTGCAAAACAGTTAAAATGTTTTTTGTGATAGACTCTGATGTTGAAAGTGGTGCCATAAGATGCTTCTGCAAATACAGAACCTTGTTAAAATGTCAAATAATATCAGCTATCAACAAAGGCAGATCAGGCTGAATACCCTTTAACTACTGAGCAGGATGTTAAAAAGCCATACTACCATGGAACTCTTCAGAGCCTCGCAAACCATTCAAAATGTCTGGCGGTGTTATACTACCAGGATGTTTTCGATTATGATTTATGTTGTTCTACCAACTGTCTTCTTTCCTCTCATTTGGTTTTAATCACTTAATGGCTCTCTAGAAATAAAGTTTTAAAAATACATATCTTTGACAGTAACAGATAAATTAGGTTAAAGGAAATGCCTCTGATAGATGAATCATTCTCTAAGGAGAATACCAAAGAATTTTATGCCCTTACTGGTAGGAGGAGGACAGTTGTCGCTGGTAACATTGCATGGTATTATGTTGCACTTAGTGATGTAGTAAAGCAGATTTGTTTGCCGGTGATTCATTTCTATCATAAATGTTTTGTTGCTAAATACGTTCCTTAATGCACAGTAAGATGTTTTCAATAGCACATGGATAAATTTGGTGTGCACTCCATAATAGCTACAAGATTCACATTATACTTGATTCTACCAAATCATATCACTGAAAATGTGGATTATGCCAGGGAAGTGAATGAGTTAGATTCTGTTAACACAGACAAATTTTACTTGTATGTAATTCAATTGAATGCAGTGGAATTATTCATTGAAATTATGCAAAAAGCCAGTCATGATGCTATAGACCAGTTTGCTCCAACCCCATCCTTAGTTTGTAAAACTGAAGAACAAGATGAGTCAAGTTGCACCACGTAATTGCTTATATCTATTTCCCTGCCATTACAGAATCAAGTAAGTAACAGGTTCATATCACCAAATAGATTCTGTCCTGCCAGCTTCCAGGGGATCAGTAATAAATTCACTTGGTCCATTGTAACTCTTCTGTGAGCATCACATGTACATAGTACAAGTTGTATCTGGCTTAGGCTGTCTCTTTACTTACCTTCTGAGTTGCACTATGGGCATGCCTCAGGCTCCTCTTGCTCTCTTCTACTGGCATAGGGACTAGATCACCATGCCTCTTTCCCAGCTGTGCATGTTTTTGTTTCAGAGGAAAATGATGTGATATTCACATGCTGATATGGAGCAGGGTATAGCCAGAAAAGCATCCACCTCCAATAAGAGATGGTCTCAGTTCCATATTACAGACATTGCCAGAGCCTTACAAAGCCATGCTTTTCAGAAATGTGTCAATACATCTAACAAAAGACAAACAAGATTCTAAGTATGCCAAGTCATAAATTATATTAAGAATTCAGGAGATTTGTCCCCAAAAGGGATGCTGAAAAGAACAAGGATTCCAGGGCACATCAGAATATCAGAGGTGGCAAATTTCTGAACAAGATGATGTAACCTTATGGTTTAGTTTATGTACCCTTTTGCAGAAAACACATGTTGAAGCTTCAGATAAATAGGGATGGAAGAGAAATAAGATTGCTTAGTTTTTAAATTCAGGTTAGATACTTGATAGATAGAAAATCTTCCCAGACAGCTAGGTCCAAACTGGTTTAGCAAAACTTAAGTCAAAGGAGTTGCATCCATTTATACTGCATTAAGACCTGGTCTCTAACTATGGCTTCTTTTTTTTTTTTTTTTTATTTTGCTCACTGTAGTCAAATATGTAACTGAGCTACTCCTGCAACAGCATTTACCCAAATCATGGGTGGAAATTTGTCAAACCTGTTTTCTGTTTTTAAACCTTTAAGAAATCAGCTAAGAATGATCTACCCAAAGGGCAAAATGAAATACTTCATGCATTGTAAAAACCCAACAAATCCTTGAAATTATCAGTTCTGGCTACTTATGATGAAAAAACCCACTTTCCTTATTTTTTGAACATTTTTTTTTTCTATCTTCATTATCATTAAGTTCTTTGGGACATTGATGCCTTTCTGTAAGTGTATATCATGCCTGTGTTTGCGTAATTCTGCATTACAAATAGTAACAGTTTAGTTTGTTCTTCCCTCAAGGGATAAAATTACTGAAGTTTTGGGTCTCCCATTTTTGTCATGAGCAAGTGTCTGACCCCGTCACCAGTCACACCCTCCACAACTAAAACAGGGATTTTATTTAAAAATAAAGTAACTATTGCAAAAGTGAAAGGTACACTATCACTTTATAGTTTTCATCTTAGAATGCACCTTATTTTCCAAAGAAGGTGGGAAGCATTAGTGTTTCTATTTTTCAGTCTTCAGAAATTTATAAGTTGCTGGAAAATCTTCCCTTCTATTCATTATTGTTTGGCATCCAGCTCAGTTTTGAAGTGTTGGACCTTGCTCTACTTGGGAAACATGAGGATTCATGGGAATGAAAATAATATTG
The DNA here is from genome assembly GCA_020745775.1 of Theristicus caerulescens. Taxonomy (NCBI): domain Eukaryota; kingdom Metazoa; phylum Chordata; class Aves; order Pelecaniformes; family Threskiornithidae; genus Theristicus; species Theristicus caerulescens. The sequence goes on along the minus strand of CM036558.1, from coordinate 129,311,969 downwards.
AGATGGCTAGGATGCCAGGAATATTTGCTCTTCCAAATCAAACAAGAGCAAAAAATGTTCCCTCCTCAATCCACGACCTTATCACAGAATTTTTTGCTATATTTCTGACTAATCATGCTAAACTTATAACAGTAACTCTGTACATAAAGTATTCAGAGGTGTTCCTGCTCCCATTGATTTGATAGGAAAGCTGTTAAGTACATTAGACTCATTGTGGACTTTGAAACTTTGCTCTTTCCTCCTAGTGAATCATTGCCAGGAACAAAGGACCTCTCAGTGCTCCTTTTCAGCCCCTTCATTTCTACCACACATCTGTACAGTCTTGCTCCATGTGAGAAGAATTGCATGGGTACTTCTGAAGCCTGTCTTTGGCCTGGAGCGCCTATGCTGCTGCTGCTGCAAAGCCGTGATGTCTCACAGCTATCAGCTAAAAAGAGCCGATCTTCATTTGTCAGCAGCAGACAAAATGTCAATACTGAATCTGTGAATCTCACTGAACACCTAGTCCCAGACTGTCATTTTTCAGAGTCCAGCATACTTCTGCGTGGAGTCCCACAGCCTCAGCAGGTTAGCACGAGGGTAGCAGGCGGGTGTCTTTTCCAGGGCAGAGGGCTCAGACAAATTCTTGCTCAACCTTTTGGTGGTTCCACTATCATATTCTCCACTCGTTATACATTTCATCCACCAAATCGATGATGACTGGCATCATCCGCTTCTGACTCCCCATTAACTGTTTGTCATCGAGTCTTTTTATTATGATTTTGTGCTTCTGTTTCATGCCCCTTTCCCCTCTTCCCCCATTTAAAATTCTCCACTGGCTTTATTTAAGCTCTCCCTAAGCCTACAAGTTTGGTGAGCTTTTCTGAACAAAATATATTAAAAAACAAGCTGGTTTTCCAGGTGGGTTTTCCCAAGGTCTCACAGCTCTCATTAGAGTAAAGTTTTTACAGTTACATCTGTGCAAACAGTGAAAACAAATACAGCGTAATGGCATGGAGCTGAAGGAAGTTAAGTGCACCACTCCACCTGCCAAGGCCCAGATGTGGGAAATAACATGGCACAAAGACCCCAAATATTGGGACACTGTAAAATTATTGCTACAGAAGGCTTTGGTACTATGTTAGTTTAATTTCTTGAAGCATAATGTTTTCTGCAACCATTGTTTCCCCATTCCTGCTGCAAGCAGTTTTACTGCACTAAGCATGAGGTAAGATCTATAATGTTGCTACAACCAGAAATGAGCAAAATGTTTGTCTGCAATGAAGAATGCCCATCATTAAGAGAGACCATAAAGAGAGATGTTTGTGTCTATTACGAGAGATAGGTAAGACATGCAACTTACAGCTGGACTTACTGCCTTATAGAATTTGGATGTGTATTGAGACCAAAAGAAAAGTCTGCTTTCTGAAATTTTTGAGATTTCCTAATCTCCCTCCAACCCCACAAATGAGGCCAGAAACACTCACACTGAATCTCTTTCTCTTCATAAATTCTCTTATTTATTCTCACCAAGTGATGCTATTTGGCACATAAAGGCAGTATTGTTTCTTAAAGTTCTTTCTTGAACAAAGTAACCCCCTGTTAGTGTTAAGACACTTTTATCTATCAGACAAGCACAAACTGACATTAACGAGTGATGGTGAAAGCCTGGAAAGCTTCTGAGATGTAGTCCACCACACAACTGTTCCTACTGGATCAGGCCACAGTTCTGTTGTACCCAGTGTTTGATCTTTAATAATAAACAGGACAGTGCTAGAGCACATGCAGCACAACCCTCCCTCTAATACACTTTCTCTCATTTGTGCAGTCCTATGAGCTTTATGGGCTGGACACGCCAGCCACATCTTTCCATTTAAACAGCCCTTTTTTTACACCCAGGTATGCATTCTATGATATCTTTTGGATATGAACTCTACAATTTAATTACCATGTGAAAAAATAGTGCCTTTTGGTTTGCTGTTTGACAAGGTAATTGGGTTCCTCTTAGTTTTTGTATTAGAGAAACAGTTACTAGTTGTTCCCATTTCTCCATCTCCATGCCATTTGTGACTTTACAGACTTGCCCTCAATCTTTCCTTTTCCAATTGGAGAGGAGTTGAGTCTATTTAATCCCTGTTCATGAAGGAAGCCTTTCTCTGTTCTTCTGATTGCCATTTTCACACTCTTCTGCTGCTGTGTCCTTCCTGGTACAGAGGGGACCAGAACTGCATAGAGTACTGATGGGACACACCAGGGATCCATGAAGGCATAATGATCTTTCTATTTTGTTTTTTATTCCTTTCCCAATAGTTTCTAACAATCTATTTGGGTTTTTTTATTGCTTCTGAGTTTTGAGCTGACATTTTCATAACCACAATGAGTCAAGATCTCTTTGCTGAGTGGTAATAGCTAATTTAGAGTGCGTCACTGTATATGTATAGTTTACAATTGTTTTTCCCTATGTGCATTATTTGGCACTTATGGATATTGAATTTGTTATATTATTCTTAGTCATTCAGTACTGCGAGATCCTTTTGTAACTCTTTGTACACATTTACTGCCATGAATGGTTTTGAATCATCTGCAACTTTGCCACCCTCTTTCCAGATTATTTATAATTTGGACAGCAGAGGTTCCAGCCCACGTCCCTTGCAAGACTCTCATGATATCCTCCCCTTGTTGTGCCACCTGATCACTTCTTTCTGCAACTTGTTCCCTGTATAAAAAAGTTCCTGTACAGGAACCTGTGTGTTCTCCTCTAGAGCAACTATCAACACAGGGAATTCATCCAGCTTTTCTGCTATGGCTTTATGATCCTTGACTGCTCTTTTCACACTTGAGTCATTTCTTACCCCTCAAAAGTTGTTTCACACAATTTCTTCTCTGCTATGAAAAACATTCTTGCTATTGTTTTTATGCTTTCATCAAACTATTTATGAATATTTTCTTTTGCTTTCTTTATTAGTGTTTATATTTACAGTGCTAGAATTTATGCTTTCATTTTTTTTCCTTCTTTCAACACTTGACCAGAAGAGTGTTTCCTGCAACCTGAAGAAGGTCTTTTATTCCTAATTGTCTTTCCTATTCTGTTGAGTCTTCTCCCCTGATTCTTTTCCAGTCCTTCAGGACAATTTATGTCTTGGTGTACATAGGTTTGTTTCTAAGTTAACAATTATAATTATATATACAATAATTCAGAAATGCAGGGAATCTGTAGAGCAATAGGAAAGTAATTGTCTTGTAAAATTACAAAATTACAGCTGTAAGTAATACAAGACAGACTAAGAAGGTACTGTAATATGCAACTTCCTTTTAAATGCTACCAGCATCTGGAATAATTGGGATGAACGGAAAAGGGCAAATGAAAATACAAAAATGCCTTGTGTTTACCTTTTGACAACACAGACAGTCCACATCTGCTAAATCTGGATTGGTAATGAGGCCAGGTACCTTTGGATTTCTGCAGGGAAAACTTTGTTTGTTTGATTTTTTTTTCAAATATTTACTATATTTCAAGTATTATCAAGGGGAAATAATTCACTGGTCTAGAAAGAGTGAAACCCCATGATTAACAGAAAATATTTCAAAGCTCAGATTCATCCTTCTTTTGCTAGCTTACAAGAGTTGGAAGAATTGGACAAGAAGGGTGGTTAGATTTCAAGTGTAAGGATTTGTTTTCTGTCATGTTACATCAGTCTTGGGTTCTTTTTAAGAAGAGGTATTTATCAAGCTGTAATGTAGGTTTCAATCATCTCTGTCAGTAGAGGATAGTGGAAATTGATGAAATATGAACACAAGTGGGAAAAATATAGAAAAGACCTTCACATAGATACTAATGTGTCCAAGTGACTTGACTCTTCAATTTGCCCCAACAGCTTACTTGTTTGTTCCTAACCTCACCGGTGAAGCTTTTGTTCTTTCCATGTGACTAAAGTTTCCTATATGATCAGATAGTGTTGTTATTTATCAGCAAGAGATTAATAGCCACACAGACTTGACTAATAAGACTTGACATATTCCACAAATAACCAACTGATACAAGAAGGATTATTCAGAGAATAGGGTACCACTAAATGCGCCTTAAAATGTGGCCTTATATTAGTGGGTAATGTGCAACCAGGCAAGTGTTCTCCATTTGTATTTAGCTTAGAAGTTATCCATCTCTGCTTGAAAAAGCAGATTTTTTTTAGAGCTGAGAAAAGGTTTGTATATCTAAAAGCTTGTAGCTTTCTCAATGACTTCAGCTGTTTTGATGACAGATATTACCTCTACCTGCAAACCATGACTTGTGCATGTCCTTAAACCACTGTGGGTAGTGATCAGCAGTAATTCTATCACTTGTTTTGATGGCAACTTCAGAAGCTGTTGATCCTCTCATTGCAGAAAAGCTCAAGACTAATGATAGTTTATTTGTCTACACCTTCTCTGTATAGTTTGAGACCGAATCTTCCTTTCAGTCCTGGTATTGCACACAGGAATAACTGTCACCAGCTAAATGGACCTGTAAAGACCCTATTTAGCCAGTGAAAACTTTCCATTTGGGTTTTGTTGCCTAGTGTTTCTGACTCCAGTTTCCCTGAATATTAAGTATAAAAAATTTGGTTCTTGTTCTGACTTTCTCAGCATAGTTAGTTATAAGGGTGTGTGATCTCAAAAATTTGGACATCTGCAGTGACCGATGGCTGTTTCTGAGATTGTCTCCCTAGGCTGCTTTGGTGGTCAACAGAGAGAAGGAGAATGTATCTATCTGACCTGTTTTAGATATCTGTTTTATGATGCAATGAATCACACCTTGGAAGACTATGTCTCTGTGTCGCTAACACGGGGATCAAAGTAGGTAACTCACACATAGAGTCTCCTCTGTAGATATCTTTATGTGGGTGAATGAATCCCACCCATAGTGTGCTGTCACTTTTTCTGAGTTGTAAAATTTCATTAACAAAAACAGTTGAAGGAGAACATACAGTACTTGAAAATCTGTTCTTTTACCTCTAGCTCACTGATTTGAATGCAGACTGAGAGTGCTCACGGTCTAACAGCTGTTCAGTGACCTATGTGACATGCTTTGAGTCTTCAGATTTTGAGTTTTGCAAAGTCCTAAAAATAACCTTTTTGCCATCCACCTGCTCCATTGCCACTGTCTGCACACTTGGGGTGTTTGCTCAGGCATGTTAAATGTGCCTTTTGGTACCTCCTTGAAAACAAGCTCTTTAGGTAATTATTATGCCAAATGCTAGAATAAGGGGAAGAATACAGATTTACCTGATCTTGACAGCAAACTCTATTGTCTAGAGCTAGTATCAACCAGCAAAGTACCAGCCGGGATATCGGGAGACAGGGACTTCCTAAATACAGATTTGCACTCAAGTCCTCTACTGCCTTGATATTGTTTTTCAATGCCAACTAAGACCTTTGTCCTAATTTTGAAAATAATTCATGGTTTAACCCCCAGTTACATCAAATTTGCATCTATGAATCCTGCTGACAGCTAAGCTCTTCAGAGACTACACTGACCACACAGCTAAGAGCAAAGCTGGGGACACAGTATTCTCTGTTCAGGGCATCTGGCTAAGGAACAACAGTCCAGAGGAAAACAGCTTTAGGAAATGTTGCAAAAGCTATGAGAAAGCCTTTCAGCCCCAGAAATGACAATGAATAATTTGAGCACCTTTCTGTCTCTCCATCTCAAATTCTTATCTGAGAAAGCCATACCCCAGCAGAGTTTTGGCCTTAAATGTACTGGAGATTCCCTGAATCCCTCTGTGCACTTTGCTATTGCAAATGCCTTCATACAGTGCCAGGCCTACTGGCAGCAATATAAAACCCTGAGATGTACAGAAGAAATATTGTTGTGCTTCCCAGGACTATAACCATTGAATGTGCAGGTGGTGCAATTGCACCAGGACCTGTAGATTGAAGCACCCCGCATTGCAGAGGTGAGCGAAGATGGAGGCAAGTGCCAGACAAGTTGGTCAGCTATTTTTGTTCCTTATGTCAAGGAACATGCTGGCCCCTAGTGCTTCAGGTTATTTAGGGAAGACAGTAGTCTCATTGCCTGTTGAAGAGGTTTACATTATCCTCTGTTCAATTTCCAGGGGATGTTACTGTGTGCCTGGCAGGACTAGAAGCCAGTAAAAGGATTAAAAATGCAACTTTCCTTAAAACATTCATGCAAAATCTGTATCTACCTAGTTGAATGCCTAAATTACTTTGACTTTCTGAGGATTATATAAGTATATATTTTCCATATACAACACTATTTCAAGGCGATTACCTGCAAAGGCTGGCTATCCAGGGCCCACCACACAGAAGCATTAATATATTAATACTATCTGTTGGTATAACTGGGAAACAAAGCTGCAGAGAGTTATTCAATCGAGTGATAACAGACAAGTTAGAAAATGCTTGCGGTATCATTTTGAAATGCTTTGATTATGAAACTGTTTGTAATGTAATGAATGTGCCATTAAGTCCCGGGTACGTGTTCACACAGACACCCCGGGGACCCCACGAGGGTTTGAGAGCTGTTTTCTGTACACAGTGAGACTTCACGGGTACTCAGAATTAGATCAGTTTTGTTGTCTTGAGAGTTGAAATGATTACTAAAGAGAAGAAAAAAGGTTCCCAGCCCTTTCGTTAGCGCAGCAACACACAAGTGGATGTGAAGTTTAACAGCTGCAGGGATAGATCCCACAAAGCAAAGGTAGGAAGGGGGAGGTGGCTGGTGAAAGAAACTCCAGAAATCTATGTAATAAAAATGTTTCCAACCATAACCTTAAAATAATAACTATGCTGTTCATCAGGCATTCCAGCCAATAGCTCATGCTCTGTCCCATTGCATCATACACTTACATCCCACTGGTAATGACTTGTTCTTTGAATTGCAATTAACCTATTTAAGACCAATTAAGAAACAGATCTTGAATAGGCCTGCAGTATTACAGCTCAGTACTCACAGAAGATGACAATGATGTTTTAATTAAATATGGGAGCAAAAGGTCTCAAACTGAAGCTTACAGCTAACTAAGCAGCAGTCATTTGGTTACTGAACAGGCAAGGAGCTTTATGGTCTCCTTCCACATGGTTCAGCCTCCATAGCTCTCAAGTTTGCTTAAGGCTAAATAGCTTTCCTAATCTATTATTGCACTGAAGAAGTCCCTTCCGCCCCCATTTTCCAGATCACAGTTTGGTATGTTTTAACAAACTATGATAATCCCTTGGTTTTTGCAGGGCAAGAGTATTGCTGATAAAGTGATTTCATTTAGGCAAATTAACTCTGTTAGTTACATGAAAGATTGAACACTGTTATCTTACGCCGGTATGTGCAAAGTCTCATAAGTGCAAAATACACATCAAGGGCCAATTTCACATGAAAAACTCCTGATAGTATAAGAGCTGGTTAATATTTCTGAATTATTAAGTCTGACAGCATAATCATGCTTTTTTGTTGTTTAGGCTGTTGATACCAGATGTTTAATGCACAGTAAAATGTGATAGTGTAATAGGAAGCATTTTAAGGAAGTGCAGTTTTGGAAAATGAAGAAACTACTTGGGGTAATTTAAAGCATAAAACCAGATGCTGGAACTTGGAGCTGGTTTAGTTTCAAATAAAATGGAAGCCTTCCCTTAGAAACCTATGGATATTCACCATCATTTGCTTTTCTTTCCTTGACACAGACCTGGCTGGCATTGCTGTGGCCAGCTTTGGCCAGGATGTCAGGTCAAAGTGTCAACTCTCACTATCACTCAGTGTTCAACACCGTGCCTTGGCTACAGCCACTGCAAATGTGAAGGAGGGAGTCTTCCTGCTGCATTAGGGCTGATTGTTCTGCCTCTGCTGTTTATTTAGCACATGACGACCACAGGACTGAATGAAAAGCTTGACTGCAATTCTCTTCCCGATGTAGCACTGGATTCTCAGTAAGTCTTGCAGGTACTGCAGGGACACCAGATTTAAATTGGGATGTGTTACCAAGTTGGTTATAAAAATTGGCTGAATTTAGATCACATGATGCTCTTGTTAACTATTATAAATCAAGATTTAAAAAATAGTGCACAACAGGATAAAACAGTATCTATGATTATATATTTATTTTAAATATATATTTGATAATATATATATGTATAGTCAGTGAGTTGCACATTAAAGACTAGCTTCATATGGAAGCAACAGACAATAATGAGTGCTGATCAGTATTTTGGGACTGCTGAGTCTAATAACATAATCATGCTTCCCTTCTTCTTGCTGCTTCTTTTGGCACCAGATGTTTAAAGCACAGTAAAATGGAACCTTAATGTTCTCTGTAATTAATGGGTGAGAGCACAGAAGTACATACAGGCGGGTTGTGTTTCTATTAAGACATTGTCATATAATTTATGAGAGAAAACAGATGTTCCTTTAAACAATTTTCACTTGGTGTGCTCAGAATTCCCCTGGAGAAATGAAAAGTTGTGGGAATTTTCTATGACAAAAAGGAGTGGATTTCATATTGAAAAGATAATTGTTAGCATACAGAACTTTTACACAGCCGGAGACAGGAAACTTTACCACATCAAAAGCCATCCCAGTTTGATTATACATCTCCTTGCGTGCTGCAAGAAGTCCAGATCTTAGGCAAGGACCTCACAGAGTTCAGCTGAAGGAGAGAGTTTACCTACAGGAGAAGACTGGGTCTCTCCTGATCTCTGACTATCCAACGTGTTGTTGATTTTCAGGTTTTTTTCTTTTTTTTTTAACATTGGTGCTTTTCATTGCCTCAAGTAAGCTCTGTCAGATCCTCTTTGACACCCATCTGAACACAACTGGTATTTCGACTGTTTTCAGTGGCTCTGATTTTCAGAGAACAGCTGCTGAGAGCTTTCTAATGACTGGGCTTTTTTAAGGTGTTGCAACTCAGTCACCCAAAAGCAAGCATCCAGATAGGCCTTAGTTTAAATGGGCTTTGGGTCATTAACTTATGGCACAGTGAATTACCTCTTCAAAGCACCTTGCAAGTATTTTTTTAGCACAACATCCCTCACAGGTCAAGAAATTATTTTCCACCCATGAAAAAGTGTGGCAGAAATAGAAGAACACAGTGAGAAGCTACACAGGTACAAGCCAGACTCAACTTAGAACTCAGGGCTCAAATATTCAGTCATGTTCTTGCAGCTTTGATATTTATCTCACATCAGATGAAAAGCAATAACCATCTGTGAATACAGGACTAGTCCATGGCAAAGGAAAGTTTAATTAGCCTGCCTCAGTCCATGGTGAAAGAGGTGTAGTGGCTTAGACTGTGCACATCAATGTTCCTCTCATCACTGGTCTTGGAATCCCATGCTTAGGCCTCTCAACCACGATTTGAAAAATTCATAAATAGCTAATCAATTTATTTCAGGGGCTATTATTTTCTAAATAGGGAGGAACTTCCATTGACTTGTCTTCTGATAATTGGTTTTCCCAAGCTTCAAATAGATGTGACCAAAGGCTGCTGTCACGTGGTCCAGATTGACAGGCAGGACAATAGGAAGACACAGAGCGTGACAGGCTCAGCACCGTTTTCCAGAGCAAAACAAAGACTCAGGATCAGATCCCAGGTTTAAGATTGTCCCATTATCTCATTTCAAATTAAAATAAGCTTTCCTAATCTTTCATTGCACAATCTGCTAATATTTTTTGTAAACAGATGTGTAGTAGACAGCTGTTTTGTTTAACGACCAACTGAGAAAACCAGACTCCTGTATGTAGTAAATAAACAGATGAAATGTTAGATTTCGAATTGCTTCTTTCAGAAATACCAGCCTGAAAATACTGGCTGGGGCACGGCTACCCATGTCTCTTCTCCTTAGCAATTCACATTCCTCTTTGGAAAACAAGGCAACTCCTCTGTTGCAGGCACATGTGAATGAAAAGTGTAAGTCAGTCATGCACTCTCTGCTCTGTACATCGTTAGTTTAGCTTATACAAATAAAATTTAAAAAAAAAATCAAATTTGGCGAGCTTTGGTGCAAAATTGCACTAATGGGCTACTTGTAAACATAGCAGGAAGTACAAATAATAGTATCCTCATCTGAACCAAGAACACCCACCCCTCAAAATCCCACTGACTCACCACAGGATTTCAAAAGCTTTTCCTGCTTCCATTCACTTAGTACAGCCTTGTCAGAGCTTCTGAGAATTTTAGCTGATACATTTGGGAAATTCTCTTTTTGACCTTCTCTGGGGTGAAGAACTTAAAAGAAAAATCTATTTCTGTATGGTTTTGTGGATTTTACATTTTCTTCCCTCATCTTGAGTAATCCTGGATTGGTAGAATGTCTGAAACATCATTTCACTATGCCTCCATATGGCCAAGATTAAAAATGAATACAACTACAGCACATCTGTCAAAAGTAACTTACTATTTAATGAGGAATCAGAACTCCAGGAAAAAAAAAATCTTTGTTCCTTTTTTACAATACAGACTTATTTCTCCTGGCAGACTGGTCAACTGGGTGTTGTTCTCATTAAGTCGTATGACTCCCAAAGTGTCAACAAATTATTTGAGATGCCCAAAACAGAGGAAAGAAATATTTTCTGAGACTTGTACACATACACGTGTATATTTATTTGCATAACATAGTAACTATTTAATACAATAAAGATTCCCACTTCAAAGTTCAGGATTGCTGGAAATAATTCATACACAGCTACCATATTAAGGAAAATTCTTGAAAGGCATGGATTTTTTTCAAATATGTTTCTCTCTTTTTTAAGAAAAATTTGAAACCCCCCTGTATCTCTAAGTAAGCTCCATGCAAATCAATGGGTTATGATAGAAAACACCCTCAGGAGGAAGGAACACTAAAAATACTTACCCTGAAATTGAAGTCATCATGATTCCTTTGCTTGGAGAAGCACATCAGTGTAACAGAAGTGTTCTCTGCAGCTTCCCTAACCCCAGCTGTACTTTTCAAGGATACAGATGATTCTGATGATAAGCCAGGCTGGCTCTACAGAGCACTTTGTTCATTCCCCAAAAGATCTGCTGCTCGAGGACTTGGTGTCAAGATAACTTACCTTGCTTTGCTTGCTATGCCCCGGGAGACTGAAAGAACTCCTGCTCCCCAGAGATTTCATAAGAGATGTGTTTTTTAAAAGTCTGTTTAAAGTCAGGTGTTTTGTCTGTTTCCCTGTGAGAGGACTGTTCCTGACAGTATTTATTTATTTCCAGAAGGTTTAGGTCAATATGCCTACTGTATTGATTATACAGGCAGATCCTGATTCAGTTAGGCTGGAGTAAAGCAAATGAAATCACTCCAGATTTAAACCAGTGCAATGAAGCTCAGAATATAGCCCATAGTTTTGTTGTATGTGAGCTAGTCTTCTCATATTTGCTCAGAGAGATACATTTGGGGGAACTTGAGGGTTCTTCAGTGTTATCATCATAATTTGTGTATTGCACACATGCTTTACACTTTGGTTGCTTTATTGTTGCCGTGCTGTTCATATAGACACAGTCACAAACCACTGTGGAGAAAAACTTGCGGAGAAATCAGGAGATGGATTAAGCTTCCACAGCTCCCATTGATTTTAAAGGCTTTTAAAAATTAGTGTGCCTGAGGATCAGGCATGTTAACAAGACTGTAGGCAGTGTTTTTTTAGAAATGGATATCTAAACACTAACCAGTCACGATAAATTCCCTTTTCTTTAACAGAACCTAAATTTAATGATGAATCTCCCTCCCTCAGAAAAACAAACAAACAAACAAATATGTTTGTATGTTAAATATGAAACTGAGGTGAGAGGATAAATGATTTGTGTCAAACTTAATGTCAGGAGGAGGAAGCCACACTATCAGAGCAGCAGCTAAACCAGGTATGAACAAGGGTTGTCATTAAAGAGCAGATTTTTAATATATTGTTACAGAACAAATGATGAGATGAGACAACAAAACAAGGAATTAAACAAGACGGGGGGGAGGGCAGAAAAACAACAGAAACGGAGAGAGGAAAAAAACTGAGTGGGAATTTTGAGGAGAAAGAGAGTACTGCTGGCAATCAGCCAGGGTGGGGTTCAGCTGCATATCAGGACACCTTAAGCTTAGGCTTCTTTTGTAGGTGTTTACATGTGCTTTAGGTGTCCCGCTCCCCTTGGTGCTCACTGAAGAGCTATGCTGTGTTGAGCCCAGAGCTAATCATGGTAATGCCTGTCCATTTGAGGGTAACTGTCTCCATTGACTGTAATGGGAGTTTAACCGCCTAACTTATATGTAGATACCTACATATCCATATTTGCACATTAAAACACATCTAAGTGTCCTGATCTTGAACATAATAGGCTATGTTGAAATGGCAGGTAATGATGTGACAGGAGGCACGCTGTCTGGCAGCAGAAGCCAGGCAAACATGACATGAACCAGAGGAAAGTGGTGGATGGAGAAGGCAGCTGTAACCTTGAAACTGGCTGAAAGCGTGTAGGAACCATGCCTCCTTTTCTTCCTCCCCACCCCTACCGTGAATAAATTGTGAGGAAAATCAGATGAGGTAGCATATGCTAAGGAAACTGAAAGTGATATCAAAATGTTCATTTCAATTTACAGATACAGACATACTCCAATTCATATATATATGGGCAAGTTAACCCTTAGAAGCATTTGTACTGCTAGATATTAGGAAAAAAAACCCCAAATCTAATGTTATTAATATGGTACAAAAATATAAATATGGTGTGACTTTCAAATCTTAGTGCTATTCCTACTTGTTATTTCTCATTTGCAGCAGTGCCTGTGAGAACAAGGAAATGGTACACATTCAGAGGTTGATGATAAACAGAGAAGATAGTCCTCGAGGTTCTTCATTAGTGAAGAATACATCACATTTCCAGATAGCACTTTTGCCGAACATGCTAGGCCATCTGCTCATGAGGCTTTTGGTTTCATTTCAGACACAACTGGCTTCAGCCCATCTCTAGCAGTCAATAAAAAGAAAGTTTCTAAAAAATGAATTACTGTCCCAAAACACAAATCACTTTTTGCAAATGTTGTGATAAAGTTTCTGAGCAATGCAAAGTGGGCTACCATATGTGTAAACCTCTGTGGGCTGGTGAGGAGGGAGACATTCCCATTGTAGCTCTCTGAGGCCATGTATATTTTAATTTTAATATACCAGCATTAAAATCTATATTCATTCTCCTTTTTTGTTAGTCACTACTGAAAAAAGCTTTTGTTTAGTTTAAATATCCAGGTTTAAAAATTGCTTTTCTTTTTCAAAGCAGAATGTTAATGTTAGTAATCCTAAAAATGCAGCAAGAAGGGCAAATATGTCATGTTGGTTGGAAGAAATTTATGGATGTTTTCTAGTGCAGCCTCTCACTTAAAACAGGACTATCATCAACTGGAGATCAGGTCAGGTGTGACTTTTTCCAGCCAGCTGCTGAAAATCTCCAAGGGGTGGCTAAACCCTGATTTCTCTGGGTAACCTCTTCAATTGCTGCATTACTTTCCTGGTGACAAGTTGTTTCCTAATGACCAGCCTGAGCCTCCCAAGCCACAAATTTGCTTTCAATAAAACAGTATAATGCAGAGACCCAGCAAAGTCTGTAAGAACCATTTAAGTATCACATAAACTTAATCAAAAAAAGTCAGGTAGAACCTAAGGGGACACAGGCTCTGTCTGCCCATTGGCACTAAAGTCTAAGTCTTCTGAATGCAGCACTTCATTAATAATCCTGTGTCCACAAGCATTTCCAACTTGCAAGCAATATCAGAAGGGATCGTCAGAGGCAATCAACTATCTGCATTTGATCTAGTGATAGTTACTACTTTTCAAAATGCCATACATCAAAAAGAGAGACTGATAGAGACCGTAGAGGTGTTGGGGATGAATACCCTGCTTGTCACAGGAAGGACAGCAAGGAACTGCTGGGTCTGTTGCTGCTGCGCATTACCAGTAACTTGTTTTAAAAGGCAGGTTTCCTGCATGCTTTGGCAGACTAAGCACTCACTGGTTTATAAGCTTAAACCAAAAATTTGACATAGGTGATTTAAACTTCCCATATAGTAATCTGTACATAATTAAAAATGGCATTTGTGGTTCATCAGTGGCCTCCTGACACTGGAAGAGCAGGTGTTTTGTTGACATTTTAAGATCTGGATTGTCTTTGAATTTGAAATTCTCTCTCAGTGCAATAACCTGCTGACTGCCAAGTTCCAGCACCGAGAGCCTTTCAGCACAGGAAGGGTACAGCGGAGGCTGGGCTTTGGAAAGACATTTGACTTGTTTTGATTGTTTTGGGTAGTCTGGAATCTAGTGCCACATTTTGTTGAACCTCTATTACCTTTCAGTCAAAATAAATGCTACCTGGGCTAGGCAGCTGTTTATGGAGGTATAACGTCAAATAAATTAGTAGACTACTCAGTCTAGCTAAAGAATTGAGGCTCTTGACTCTTTGGATCAAGCTGAATGACCTAATGGTTGAAGCACCTGCTCAGGGCTGACATGGTTAGTTCTGTGCAGTGCTGCTTGCTAAGATGCGTGATAAATCTTGCATTGCTATCATCGCCCATGTTGTTGCAATTTTGTGAATATATAGAAAACTTCAGCCTTGAGGGCCACTGACCTGGCACCTTTCAAAAGCACAACACTTAGAACATGCCAAATAGACCAGAGCCAAAGATTTAAGGTGGAGCTGAGGCACCCAGCCCCCGGGGCTGGAGCAGCTCTGTGCAAGGATGTTGGAGCCAGAATATGGGTGCACTTTGGACTCACATGGTCAAAGCTAAATATGAGTACAAAACCTTTCAAGATGAAGGCTAAGGGACAAGTATTTAGCAGTATCAGACATTTCTAAAAATAATCATCAGGTATTATACGTGAACAAGATCTATAAATGCATATGGGGTTGGACATTAATAGGGTAATAACAACTATGTCCATAGTTACAATACTAAATATTACAGTAAAATTGGGTGTTTGGGAAGGACTGCACCTTCTCATTGTTCCAAGCAGAAGTAAAACTTCCCTCAGAATTAGAAGGAGACTTATCCTTTACACAAATCATTCTGTAACCAACTTCTGCATGGAGTTTGCAGCTTACGCTACTGCCTTTGATGTGAACTACTGTCTAGAAAAAAAGAGCAGGCCACTTGTGATGGCCAGTATGATGATACCTGCTTTTCAGAGCTCTGGGTCATATCCCCAGGTGATGTAACCTGGCATAGCTGTATTGGAGACACGAGAGACACACTCATTGGTATCAGATCATGAATGACCTGATTGTTGCCTCACTCCATTTGCTGTCATTTAGAGCAGAAATATTAACCAGGAAAGGGAGAAGTTATTTTGCAAACACTTTAAATACAATTCCTTATTTTCATATTTGCAATAACTAACATTAACTGTTAAACAGTGAATGAGTGAGAGGTACCAGTTATTCACATTTTCTGGGTGTACTTTAAGGTTTCTTTTCTCCAGATCATGCCAGAAGACAAGCAGCTCACTTGAAACTCAACATGTTGCATTGCCAATAAATCACAATGCAAAATGCTTTCTTCTACTCTCAGTTAAAATTGTTTTTAAAATAAAAGTGAATTGTGACATTTGAATTTTATTTAGTAGTTTGTCACTAATATAATTCCCTGAGCTTTTGCTTAGAAAAACACTCTGTGGGAAGATGGATACCATTGTAGTGGAGAAAATATTTCCCTAATGTTTGACTTTCTGTAAACTTTTAAGGACAAAACTTTAAGATCCACAAAAGAAAAAAATACTTAACAATTCCTGCACATATTTTACTGCTTTCAAAGTTGTTGAGACAGAAACTTGTAAAGGTATCAATTTTATTTTAATAGGTGATAGAATAATATGCCATCTTCCAGCAGATGAATAATTACACTATTACACTTTTCTGCTTCATGAAGATTTCTTCTGACTTTGGTAGGAGTTCTAAATGTGAAAGACTTAGAGGCTCAAGTCCTTGGTGTTGTTTTCAGAGCTGAAATAGCATCTGTTATAAGCGCAAAATTTCCAGCAGATGCTCCTCACTATGTCATTGAACTTCTTAAGTAGTTTCTCAGTTTGAGTTCAAAGAGATCGTTCAGGCTTTTAAAGCTAAGCATGTGCTTAAGTGATATACTGGATGAAGACCAACTTTTTTCTAAAATATATATAATGAAAAATCTAACTTAAAGTTTTATAGAATGAAATGATTGATAGGAATACTTAAGCAAGTAACCTGATATAACAAGATTCTTTAAGCAAACTAGTTGTTATTCTCCTCTAAAGCCCAAGCACTGTGTTAGAAATCTAAATGCAAATAGAAGTAAACTCTTAATTTTGAGAGATCAAGAAGCACAAAATTTCTCAGGAATTTGGTACCACTAATTAGGTATTTATTTTACTTTTTAAAATGTTTATTGTCATTTACCTAGGAAAAAATGTATGGAATTCTAGGGATAACTCCAATATAGTATCACAGAAATGTAATTAGGTGAAACAGAAATGAATACAGAATTCAACATAAAATGATCATGCTATGGTTATGTTTTCAACCAGCCTATGCCACGTAATAAAAAATTGTGTCTGAGATGATAGAGAATTCTATAAGGTATCACAAAAAGCAATAGGAAAGTCTTGTTTTTCAATTAAATGGGGCCTTTTCCAAAATAAGGAAGGAAATATGATAATTTATATGCTGAATATATACAAGTTTGAAATTTACAGGGGCCTGTTAAATACATATATCACCATTTAGAGCTTGTGAATATAATACAAGAATATAATGGATGTTAGGATGACACATCTTTGAAGCTGATGCAACTGGTTACTGACCTTCACAAGTTCTCCTACAAACGTAGGAGCAGTGATGCTTCTATCTGGAGTAAGGGGAGTGAAATGAAGCCACAGCTCACCCAGAAACTGAAACTGCGGAAACTGGGCAGGAGGGTACCGTTAGGTGGAAATACCTGTGCATTTCTGGAAGCAGAAGCCACCTGTGATATGCAAAAGAGAAACAGTTGGAAACATCAAACAGAGAGCAAAAGCAGGAAGCAGTGGACCTGGCAGAAGAAAAAAGTAATGGCTAGAGGAAGGCTTGGAAAGGTCAACAAAGGAAACACACCATTTTAGTCCAAGCTGGAAATCAGGCCTTTGCTGTCTGTAGAGAAATGGTGTTGCATCAAGGAAGTGTCTGATTCCACCCACCATCAATTTTTCCTCCTGGAAGGACAAAAATCACAAGATGATGAGTGTTTTTCAAGGTAGACAATTATTCTCCTTTTTTAAATACTTCTTTTCTGGTTTAGGAGTTTCTTGATGTGTTCTCATGTGCTTACATTTGCAATAGCCATTTGTTTGATTGGTGTTTCTGAACTCCATCTTTGCCTACTTTTGCATGCTCATGTGTGATATGACCCGGAGAGTCTGCTGCTTTCGTTAAACCACTGACATCTGCATCTGATAATATATTATTTTAGGTCCTCCAGCATTCGTAGAGTATAACTCAAACTATGAAGCAATCATTTGAATCTGAATTAAAATGTGGACAAGTCCACAAATTCAAATACATTCCCCCCACAGGCACAACACTACACTCTGCAGTTTTTAACCAAACCTTGAGTACTGGGCCAGAAGCATGCTTATAGAGAATATTTTTTAAACCAAAACACTTTTCAAAGACAAGGCTTTCTAAGTGCAGCCATTTCTAACTGATTTTAGAAAGTGTGTTACCAGAGCAGAAGATGTGTAGCGATAACCAGTGAGAATAACTTCAAAGTGTTCTTTCCATCATTTCAACACTATAATCAGCTCCAACTCCACTGCCTAATTTCAGTTATAGCACGAGTGTCCATGCATAAATGAGCCACTGAAAGGGTGTTTCTGAGTGGCTCTAGAGATCCAAGAGGGTATAAATGCCTCCATCTACTGCTGCCTTCCCTTCATCAGCTACTTACTGTGATGACCCATAGACTGCATTAAATGCTGATGTGTGGAGTTTTTCTAAGAGCTTGTGTAGTCGGCAGGTAGGTGACCAAAATGCTGCGCTGCTTTTACCATCTCATTTACAAGGGTGTGTATGCTAAGGAACAAATCCTAATTGTTTTACCTCCTGGAGCCAACTCAGTATTTTTGCTTATGAATTACAACATGTTCTCTCCTGTTTTGAAAGCCCAGTGCTTGAATTCATAGGGCTGCATCTACTTTTCTATTCCTCCTTCTGTTGCTACATCTTAGCAGCATCAGTTCTGCCTGTGGAAATGGCACCCAGGCAAGTATCACCTCCCTTCTCATACACTGACCACCTTTGCAGGCCAACCTGAGTTCATGTGTAGAGGGGAACTCCAGTGCCTTCTAATATTATAATACAGTGCACATGGCCTCAGTTTCAACTTAGCCTGTGACAAACCTGGAAGGTAACCGTGGGCATATGCTGGCTGCATACATATTTCCCACTTCCCCTTTTCAAAGGATCCGTGCTTGCTCC
Organism: Theristicus caerulescens; assembly: GCA_020745775.1. NCBI lineage: Eukaryota > Metazoa > Chordata > Aves > Pelecaniformes > Threskiornithidae > Theristicus > Theristicus caerulescens. The sequence goes on along the minus strand of CM036558.1, from coordinate 129,293,547 downwards.
ACTCTTTAGGGAGAAATAAAGTAACTTCTCAGGTCCGATTTTAGACCTGCCTGAGCTTAGTCTCTATCCACCCACAGAAGAGCAAAAGTATCTATTTAGGATGGAGTCCAAAGTACAGACTCTACCCCACCCCCTGCCCAATTCCTTTAATCAAAACATAGGTGTGCCCCATGCACAGTGAGGCACACATTTAGCAACCCCAATAGCCTTACGGGCCAACTTCAGGCTTTGACAGATTTTCAGCACAAGATTAAAATCAGCTGACTGACATAACGATGGGCCACTAGTGTCTGCCCCAGCCTTGCCATGACGTCTCTGGGGCAAGAACGTACAAGAACGAACAAGCTGAGTGTCGCTCATTAAATGACAAAAGGACTAATTCAGGCTTGGCTTACTTTAATACAGGCAATTGAAAACTGATGGATCAGGAGCTGATTCATGGGCAGATCAAATGTCTTCACCTCAAGAGTGGGAGCATCAGTCAGAGAAGGTCACAGATAGGTGGAAGAGAACAGCTCCAGATTTTAATCTGCTGGTGCACTGCTGTCAAAACCCTACACTTTGAGATTCAAAACACTTCTGTACTGGCTTCAAATCAAGAGATTCCCAAGGAGAAGAAACAATAAAGGTAATAAACCCAGAGACTAATGGAAAAGAAAGAAGTAGCGTACAAGTCATCTTGAAGTACATCTGATTTGTTTTTTTAAAAGCCAGTCATAAAAAGTGCTAAGCAATCTCGAGTCCCTTTGACTTAACTGATCGCACATTAACTCTGAACAACTGGCTGCTAAGCCAATTTTTGGACTGTCCATACACTGTTCGAATTTACTGTGCTATGATGTTTGCTTTCTGCTTTTCACAGTTAGGCTTAATTCAAATTATTAAGTACAACAAAATATAAACCCAAATCCTTTAAATAATACCTTAATCATGACATGATTAGTCAGCAAGACCACTAATACAAAGTAATATTAGATGAACCAGCAATGCAGTAAGTTAACAAAACCCAAAGAACACAAATTTATCACATTTAAAGGCATGGTTTAAAAGATCCGTAGCACTAATGTTCTGATAAACTGTGGTCCAGAAGTGGCTAATAAGAAAGAAAAACTGATTGTGCAGGAGTACAGTTAGCACCTTAGGAATCACTGTCAGCTCTAGTCTAAGGCATCAGGATTTAGAAATCTGTGACTGAGTCATGTTATTCAAGCCACATTTCAGGTCTATATGAGTTTTTTCTCCTTGAAACCTTATTTGTTAACTGCATTTCTTTTCAATGTGAATGTGAACACACAAGCATGCATTTGGAACTTGCGTGTATCTCCACTTTTTGACATAAAATGTGATTTTAGTTGATAATTACCCTGTGTCTTATTGCTAGTTAACTTCCACCTACGCAGTAACTCTTAGCATTGCTCTTTAAAAATTTTCTTTTGCACTTTGATCTGTTCAGCACTGCTCCACCTTGTCTGCGCTTGCCAAGACAGCTCGCAAGTTGAGTGTATTACTGATTTTATTTCAGTTTAGGAGGTCTAGTCTCTTTTTTAAACATTGTCTTCTATTTTCTTTAATGTATCTGCTATACGTATTTGTCCTGTTTTGCAGCGGTTAGCATTCCTGACATAAATGCTTAATTATTTTTGGACGATACCCCAGCCAGTGATTTTCTTTTGTTTGTGATTGTATATTTCCTGCAATTCCCTATGTGGGGTTTCAGAAATGTCTATGGGTGGATTCCCAGTTGCACTGAAGCCAGTAGTATTATCATCCTTGATGACAAACCTGTCTGGATTTTACTGTCTCCCTTTCCACTGCTTCTACTATCTAACCATTTGGCTCATATAATATCCTTACATCACAGTCCATTAATAATATGCTTGCTAATAGTTTTAGGATTTTTCATCTGCAATCTTCAATCATTCATGCTTTTCACTTGGGTAATTCTGTACTCTTAAGAGTTTCTCTTGAACTGTTTCTGTTGCAAATCAGGATATTTCACCCTATTGCTGATTCATCCTTATAATGGACAGGACTGAGAGCTGAATTTTTTACATTCCCTTCCCATCCCATCTTTTTCCCCTCTCCTCTCCTCTCCTCTCCTCTCCTCTCCTCTCCTCTCCTCTCCTCTCCTCTCCTCTCCTCTCCTCTCCTCTCCTCTCCTCTCCTCTCCTCTCCTCTCCTCTCCTCTCCTCTCCTCTCCTCTCCTCTCCTCTTCCTCACTTCTCTTCCAATTTGTGCTATAGCTGTGTTCAGTACTCCAGAGAAATGAAAACTGTCCAGATGTTGTTTATATATGTACACCTGCCAGTTAATGAGTTAATACATGATATTTGTTTTTATAGTAGTACAAACACTCTTCAGTTGCCCAAATATTTGTTGCTAGCAAAGACTGCACTATTCCCAAGGCAAATAAAACTGAATTACAGCAATGAAAAGTAAAAAGTACATTTTGAAGGTTACAAAGTCACCTATTAGAAAGCTACGAAATCCCAGAATTGTAGGCCTTTAATGAAGGTAAGTATGACATAGTTCCATTTATTTTTCATCAGGACTTTGCCAAATTCTGTCTATATAATCCTGTTCAGGGAATACAGCATTCTTCAAAATTTTGTGATGTTAGTCAGGGCATACAGCTGAGTACCTTACTATATTGCAAATACAAACTTTGTTTAGCGTATGCCAGAGTTTATATTTTCACAGATACTCATCAGTAGGGAAGCTAAATGCTGGTTTTTTTCATGCCGATAGTGCTTTATGTGTTCAAAAGGCAAGTCCTGAATACACCACTGTTTTTTACATCTAGATATCTATAGAGGTATATCTCTTTTGATGGGCTTAGCACTTTGGCAAATCAGACCCAAGCTCGCAAGTTGAGCTTGCAGAAAATAAGGAACTATCAGATAACTAGCCTGTGAGCAGTATGATGGTACGACTTATCACAGAAAGGGACGGAACACAACTCTCAAGGAGAGTCTTTACTTAACTTAGCCAGGACAGCCACTGCTCTTGCAGTCACCTTCCTGCCTCACCAAGTTTCCAGCTACAACAAGAGAGAAACAGGAGCTCTCCACCCTCCTTGTTTACATAATCTAGATTTATCTGTAAACCTCATTCCTAAATTACTTCCTTATAGATATATGTATATATTAAAATTTTCTCATTAAAAAGTCAGAGTGAAAATGTGAAAATTCTCCCACGTGGCAGCATAGTAGCATTTCTCTGGGCACCACCAGGACTGAAAACCTTGACGCTGTAGCACAGCTCCCTTTCATTTAACTCCCAGAACAGGATGTCTCATTTTTCCATAGTCCACACCTTAGACTGCCAGCCCATTTCCTTGCACAAGCTAATAACTGTATGGCTTCAGGATGAGTTGAATCAATGGCTTATCTGGTGGCACGCTGGTCCTTCTTCTCCTTCGGTGACTGAGTTTTCTGCCAGATTAGGAAGTAACTGGTTCTCACTGTGACCACGATTGCTAGATCTAACAGAAGGGAAATGACAGGATTGCATGACTTGTGGCACAGATGGCAGTAAGGAGAAACGTGACCATGTCTTTTGAGGCTCTTTGCAGTTGTACCATCTTAGACAAAGTAAAACTGCAGCCAAGAAGATGTAGCCTCTTCTGTTGATCCCTTCTTCTCTTGATCCTCTTGCCCGATGCTTTTATGCTTTCCCAGTGTCAATTTTTGACCCAAATCCCTTTCTTCTTTCCCACTGAGACCCAGCCCGCAAACTGTAGGAACCATCTCAGTGATTTTGACCTCAGTCCTTTTGGCTTCTCCTCTCCCATACTGTCATTCCCACTCATTTCCAGTTCCACCTCTCTTCTTGGATTTCACCTTTGAGTCATATCACAGTTCAAGCTCTTACTGACACTGAAGCAGTGTCAGTTCTGTCACACTCCTCCTCAAAATCTTTCCTATTCTTACTCTCCTCCTCTTCTCTCCTTTCCTTTGGTTCCCAGATTTCATCTTGCTCATTCATCTCCTGTTTCCACTCATCTGTTCATAATCCTCTATTTCCCTCCCTGGCTCCCATTCATGATCACTTTGCCTATTCAGTTCCCCATCTCTACCAGCCAACCCCACCATCCCTGCCCCTCTAGACCTCTCAGCTTCTTTTTTTCCCTGGCACGATATGAGGCCATGTGTTGGTGCATGTAACAGGTACGTGTTTGGCACGTCAGTCCACATGATAGTGGGAAGTGGGACTACGATATTTGAAGTGCAGGGGGCACGCCCCTCTCAGCATGGGGTCTTGTTCAGAGCTGTCCTGGTTTCAGCTGGGGTAGAGTTAATTTTCTTCTTGGTAGCCGGTATGGGGCTGTGTTTTGGGTTTAGGATGAGAACAATATCAATGATACACTGATGTTTTGGTTCTTGCTAAGCAGCGCTAAGTACTTGCTAAGTGGTGCTCACACTGGTCAAGGACTTTTCAGCTTCCCATGCTCTGCCAGGTGCACAAGAAGCTGGGAGGGAGCACAGCCAGGGGCGCTGACCCGGACTGGCCAAAGGGCTATTCCATACCATATGACGTCATGCTCAGTATATAAGCTGGGGGAAGAAGAAGGAACGGGGGGGACATTCGGCATGATGGCGTTTGTCTTCCCAAGTAACCGTTACGCGTGATGGAGCCCTGCTTTCCTGGGGATGGCCAAACACCCGCCTGCCGATGGGAAGTAGCGAATTAATTCCTTGATTTGCTTTGTTTGCGTGCGCAGCTTTTGCTTTACCTATTTAACTGTTCTATTTTATTTTACTTCAGTTATTAAACTGTTCTTATCTCAACCCACGAGTTCTCTCCCTTTTACCCTTCCGATTCTCTCCCCCATCCCACCGAGGGGGAGTGAGTGAGCGGCTGCATGGTGCTTAGTTGCTAGCTGGGGTTAAACCACGACAAGGCCGATCAGCCATGATTGACACAGGAGGTCACAGGAGAGAGGCTGCGTTACAAAAGCATTAAATGCAGATTGATCTGTTCTCAAAGGAGAGAACACAAAGTGAGAATCAAATGTATTAGTCTTGAATCTAGTGAGTGAGATTTGAGAGGTCTGTAGCCTTTTTGTCCTACACTTAAATCACTGCACTTCCCTTTGCCTGTATTCCAGCAGGAAGGGAGACGGAGAGCAGTGAACAAAAAGGCTTTTAGTTTCGTTGCCCTGAATTCAGCCTGATCTCTATTAGCTCAGAGCTTCACTTTCAGAGAAAACAGCTGCTGAGCTAAGAGCTGGAAGCAGACCCAGTTCCAGTGGCATCTTCATGGAATTAAGCTCCAAAGGTCCAGCAGGTCACTAGAGTATACAAAACCTCTCTTCTTGTGGGGCTTATAACCTAAATATATTTGGACAGATTATCTTTGACACAGAGGTTAATTTGTTGACCCCGTTTCAAAGTCTGATGCCACTGCTGTTTCTCAAAATCACTAAAAATGTTACCACGGGTATTTTTCCTTAGCATTGTTCACAAAAATACATAGATTGTTTTGGTTGAAATACTTCATGCGCATTTAAACTGAAGGCAAGAATGGACTTGCAGTATTGCAACTGCAACAGTTAGAGCAGAGCAAAGTTATAAGTTGTTGAAAATAGCCTTAGAATGAGTAGTGCTGGGCGAGTGGAAAAATAAGCCTCATTCCTGCCGTCGCTCATAACATATATCTCGCTGGTGTTTCAGTGATGGAGAATCTTCTCTTGTCTAAGTCTGGGAGTTTAAATCCTTGTGCACATGAAAGCTACCCAGTAGAACAGGCATTTGTCCATGTGCTGCATATAGCAAAATCACACTGTGATGTGTAACATACAGTACAGATTGCAGTATATACTGTTCGAAGTTTATTTTGAGTCTTCTGCATTTTCATAAGACAAAAAAATATGATCTATATCATCTTACAACATTGGCAGTATGAAACATACACACAGTATGCATCTTGAACTGTAGCATATGTACAGAATGTTCACAATTTAAACAGGAGAAATGTAACTGAGCATCTATCTATCTATCTATCTATCTATCCATCTATCCATCTATCTATCTGTCTATCTAGGCTTACTACCATGGTATTAGGAACTTCTCTGAAATCTTCGGTGTCTTCCAACTGAAAAGCCCTCAAGTTTATCTTATGAATTCTCCATCCCTCCCCCCTACCCAGTATATATCTGCAAATGCCTTCACCTCTCTCCAGCCTGTAGTTGTTTCTAGCAGCTTTCTAGGCATACAAACTGCACTTGAAGAAATTTGCCAAGGAGCCAATACTACTGTTATGGAACAACAGCAATTACAACCCACCAGTAAGGATAACAACTGGACACAGTTGTATCCAGCTGGAGAGTAACATTATCCTTCTCCAAATATAACAGCATTTGCATTTGCATTCTTTCTCCTCGCTTAGGAGCATGCCACAGTGAGAGCTCCATAAAGATCTCATAATAGCTTGAAACTGAAAATCCCTCCAATTCTTAAGAGTCATTTTTCAACATGAGATGATATCACTATAAGAGTAGGCTTTCACCTCCCGAAAATGAAAAAAATTTCCTCTCTTCTGCTACAGCTATGTTAAAGGGGACTGTACAGCCTCACCTTCTTTCCCCAGTTAGCTGAGATGCCAATATGTACAGATATCTCTATTATAGTTTTAACTGTGTACATTATGTGCAAATACCATCCAGCTGTATCTGCATCAAGGTAGTTCATACTATACATAAGACATCAAACTTCAACAGGTTTGGGCTTCTAACTCTTTGAGATTCCTTTACTAGTTGAGGAGAATTAATCCATCCTCCTGGGCTTTTTAAAGGGTGTTGTGGTTTAACCCCAGTCAGCAACTAAGCACCACACAGCCCATCCCCAAGCAGCGATCGCTGCCCCCCGGCCAACTCCCCCCAGCTTATATACTGGGCACAATGGCATATGGTATGGAATAGCCCTTTGGCCAGCCTGGGTCAGCTGTCCTGGCTGTGCTCCCTCCCAGCTTCTTGTGCCCCTGGCAGAGCATGGGAAGCTGAAAAGTCCTTGGCTAGTATAAACACTACTGAGCAACAACTAAAACATCAGTGTGTTATCAACATTATTCTCATACTAAATCCAAAACAGAGCACTATGCCAGCTACTAGGAAGAAAATTAACTCTATCCCAGCAGAAACCAGGACAAAGGGTTGACACAGAAGAGTACACAGCACTCTTCGGGTACTTAGGACCTTTCAGGTTGTGTTCCCTGTATTTTAAAATAAGCCTTACTTGTGGTGTGGTGCTTTTTGGTGTGTGGGGTGGGGTTTTTTCATCTGCAATTGATCTGAGACAGTAACTTTCAGCAAATATGAAAAGTGCAAACTAAAAAATGTTGTAACCCTCTTCACACCCTCTGCCAGAACTACAGTGATCTTCTTCATGTTTTGATGTTTTGAATCTGGATGAGGGCTTACTCTAGCTGCCATAACTATTTAATTGTATATGAACTGTATTTCTCACTATATTGAAGTGAAACACTAAATTTTCACAGCAGAGGTCACTTGTAAAACGAGTAATATTTTACACTGTGTAATGTCTTACAGTGCAATGCTTTGCAGTCCTAAATTACTCCTTTTCCAAGAATTAACAGGACTAGTAGCTAAGAAACCCCTTGGGATTCCCAAGCTGGGGATTTCAAATAGTTCCCTGCAAAAAGCCCTACAGAACTACCAGTAAAACGTTAGTTTCTCTTATGGTTCCCCTCCGTGCATCGTATTGCACAACAAGGGTGTCTGATTTTTTTATCTCAGGAGGGACAGCTGATGATTTTAAGCAGTGGTGACCCAATTCTGAGACACTTGAATGTGAGGCACATTAATTAGATTTTCTCTGATTGTATGCAATGGCATTTTTGGGTATTTCACTGAAATCAACAGGAATGTTTGAGGAAGAAGACACAGCACTGCCAACTGCAAACCCTCAGATGTGAGTCAGGCCTCTAAAAATGATGAGATCTGCTGAAGTCAGGAAGGTTTTTAGCTAACTGGCTTTTTTATCTGCTAAGATACATTTGGGTCTCTACAATTCAGCAAAGACGTATAGCAGGTCAATTCAGAAAACTGAGTGTTGTACAACTTGTTTCCAAGATGAAAGGAATATATAAACCACCAAATATTGTGAAAAACATAATTTGCAATACTGCATGCAGGTGAGAATGAGTAAGGTACGTGAACTCCTGTCAGCATTCAACCAAACCACAATTTCAGAAACTGGAGCATTTTACTCCATCTTTCAGCATGAAATTGCATTGAACGGTATCTTACATCACAGCAAAGTTTCTGAGTGCTCCTCGCACCGAGCGGCAGTGGAGCTATAAAGTACTGCTGCTGCCCTGGTATTTTGTTAGGCCCCTGCCCTGCCACGCAGTACCGAACTACCTGGACCTCTGCCCCACTTCACCCCATCCCACTTCTTCAAGCTGGGCATCTCTCCATTGCCTCAGTTTTTGGTTTCTCACCTCCTCCTGTCTTAGAATCCTCTAGGTTGGAGAAGACCTTTAAGATCATCAAGTCCAACCGTTAACCTAGCAATGCCAAGTCCACCACTAAACCATGTCCCTAAGCACCACATCTACACGGCTTTTAAATACCTCCAGGGATGGGGACTCAACCACTTCCCTGGGCAGCCTGTTCCAGTGCCTGACTACCCTTTCAGTGAAGAAGTTTTTCCTAATATCCAACCCAAACCTGCCCTGGCACAACCTGAGGCCATTTCCTCTCATCCTATCGCTTGTTACTTGGGAGAAGAGGCCAACCCCCACCTCGCTACAACCTCCTTTCAGGTAGTTGTAGAGGGCAATAAGGTCTCCCCTCAGCCTCCTTTTCTCCAAACTAAACAACACCAGCTCCCTGAGCCGCTCCTCACAAGACGTGTGCTCTAGACCCTTCCCCAGCTTTGTTGCCAAGCGTTCTCTTGTCCTTCTCTGTAACACGCCAGAGGGGCTGGCACGGTAGGAGGACTGGGAGGACTGGACCCGGCTTCTTCTCACGCAGCACAACGTCAAGAGCCAAGCTTCACTATTTGTATCTCATTTATCCTACCTCAGGTTAAGTTTTATGTAGCTGGCAGGGTGTTGTCTTGCTTTTAAGCGGTGAACACACATCAGGTGTTTGTACCAAAACCGAGTGGAGGTCAAAGGGCTGCCAGAGCCGCTACCTGCCCAAGCCTAGCACCGATCGCCCTGGGGACACCGAGCCCCTCCCGGGGTGCGGGGAGGCCTGAGGGGGACCGGAGGGCGGGGACCGCTTTCCGGCGCGGTGGGGTGACCCCGGGACCCCCCTCCCCGGTCTCCGTCCTGGGACCTTTCCGCCGCATCGGCGCCCTTCCCCGCAAGCCGAAGGCCGGGGCTTCCCCTCCGCCGCCGGGAGGCCACGGGGGCGGGCGGGCGCGACCCTCCCCGCGCCGAGCGCTCCCCGGGGAGGAGCCGGCCGGGTCGCACCGGGCCCTCTCGCCAAGTCCGGCTCCGAGCAGCCAAACCCAGCCCCCTGGGCTCGGGGTGGGCGGGGAGGGCCGGCCGGTCGGGCGCCTCTCCTGCAGGGAGCGGGAGGACGGGTGAAACTTTCCTCCCCGCTGGCGGCGAGGCACCAGCGGCCACCACGGCGGGCTCTGCCGGCATGGGCCCCGACGCGCTGCAGCTCGGCACCTACGGCGGGGCGGCCGCCGCCGCCCTGCTCCTCTGGGCCGTGTGCGTGCTCTGCAGGAGGAAAAGGTACCGGAGCGGCGGGGGCGGCGGGGCGGGGGGCGGCCGCCGCATTCCTTCACGGCCGCGCCGGGGGAGCGGGGCTGCGAGGCGGCAGCCGCGCCGCCGAGCCGCGCATTGGGCCGCGCTTCCCTCCGCCCAGCCCCTCCGCGCCGGGAAGCCCTATCAGCGCCCGCCGCCCCGCCGGGCCGGGGGGTGGCGGGGCCCCGGGGGATGGCGGCCCGCGGCCCGTCGTTGCGACGGGGGCGAGCGCGGGGGCCGCGGCGTCCCGGGCGGCGGGGGCTCGGCGGGGCTCCGGCGCCGCTCGGCTGCGGCGCGGCGGCGGGAGGCGAGGGAGAGCCGGGGCGGTGCGGGGCCGCAGCGGCGGCGGCGGCTCCTCTGCTGGCCGGCGGGGGGGGGGCCGCCGCTCGCACGTGGGTGCTGGCAGCGCCCGGGGGGCGGCTCTCGGCCCGCGGGGCTGCGGGGAAGTCCCTGCGCCCAAACGAGGGTGCACGAAGCACGTAGCCGGGCCCCTGGCACGGGAATGTAAGTCACCCTCGGGTTTGCTAAAAACCCGAGTATTACTGGTGCGCCGGGTGCAGCAAAAGGGACCCTGTGCGGGACTTGACAGCCTTCCCGTGGAGTCCAAGGTGCGCTGACCTTATTTGCTGAGGCGAAGTGGGCAAATGCTGCTGGGCTGCAACATCGGCCCTCCGCTGCCGCTTTCTGCGTGATGAGTAGCTGGCAGCGGTATTGGCAAAGCCCCTGAACTCGGGTCATGGACCTTTCGGTGACTTTTGTTAGCGTCTCTCACGGTGTTACCTTTAGTTTCTTTCAACTATATGACCTAAAACTTCACAGGAGGTACACACATGTTTTGGGGCAGTTTAAGTAGAAGTTACAGGTTTTTCTGGGGGAAAGAACTGTCTGAAACTATTCTCTCTGTTTCTGAACAATACCTGTTTCTTTATATGCTAACCTTTTCCCGGGTATTTTTTGACTTGTGCTGCCAACACTTGATGCTCTTCAGTGTCTGTTGCGCAGCTGATGGATGAATGTGTGTAAAGGCTTGATGGAGGAGGAGTGAAGAAGGGGAGGGATCAGTATGTACTGTACTGTTTGCTTATTTTTTTAAATTGCGTGATGAAACGCATAGCAAATATTAAATTTAATTCTAAATAGTAAACAGTTACTTTTCCTAATCATTGAAAGTTATTTTTGAAAGGTGTAGACGTACAAATGCAAAAAAGAAATTGCAGTACTAGCCTCTAGAAGAGAGTCAGAAAGTCAGTCTGGCAGTTTTTAGACCAATAACCCTAACGTTGGGGCCATGTATAAAATGAATCAAATAACAGAGAAAAACAGTGAAAATTCTTGTTTTGATCCCAGAAGGCATCTGATCACTAACTGTAAACAGAGATGGATTATTTCCATGATGTCTGTTTTGGAACCATTATTAATGTGATTTGAGTTACAGAGCCCAATCCATCCCTTAAGTGGAAGACATCCATCCCGGTGTTCAAGTGGGGTCATCCCATAACACTAACTACTTGACGGAGTAGCTTAGGCTGCAACTTAATGTTTCAGCTCAGCTTACTGAGTGGATAGCAGCTGCTCAACTGGTCACTCCTCCTCCTTGTTGCTTGTCTGACCCCTGTGAGCTGGTTCTGGGAGTTAAACCAGCAAAAAACTATTTACTTTTTTTGATAGGTTTTGTTTCCTGCAACTTTGGCTCCCTAAAAGAGGTCACCACAGAAGACAAAGGGGAGCAGTGAGGACACGGTCAGGCCAAATGGGATTGTATGTTATTTGAGGGCTAGAAGCTGTTGTACTGGCTCAGCCATGTTATAAAATTGTGCCTGTGATCAGTAGAAATTCTAACAGAATTGTAATGGCCTGAATTTTTGAAAATGGAAACAGGCAAAGCTCTCTCTAAAGTTTTCAGCCAGATGTCAGTGGTAGGCAAAAAGGATCAAAGAACCCATTTTGACTTATTTTCATAACCCTCATGGCTGTAGAGCTTTTTAAGTCAGCTCTTTAGAGTTTATATGGACATTTGTGCCACAACAGAATGATACTATACAGGAAGCCTCAGCAAGAAGGCATACTGTCTTCCCCAAAAAAACAAACTGCTGTTTGATAAATAAACTACTTCTTTTAATCCTGTGGTGCTTCTCAAAGAAGTGTACAAAGCACCAGCGTGCAAGCGACTGGAAATAAAAAGTGGAAAACCCCATCAACCTCTGTGTAGTACAGTCCTCAGCATAAGTTGCTGGTGTAGAAATGCTATCCTGCTCCAGTAAAATGTGCAATTATTGTTTATTTTTTTTAGCATAAAGGAAGAAAAAAAATTGTGCATGGTCTTGAGAGATGCCTGGCAGCAGCCTGGCTGCCTTCAGCAGCCATTTCTGATCTGCAGGAAGAAAAGCCATGCTAAGGGTGCAGTGGATTAAAAAATGAGGATAAGGCCTAGTTCATGCTCCTGAGATTTGGTGCAAGTTTGTGATCTCCCGTTGCTTATCTGACCCTTATCTGTTTATCCATCCCCATGTGTCCTCCACGTGTCAGATTTCTTCTTTCCCTCTCATTTGAATCTAACAAACCCAGCAGCAGGGGGGGGCTACCCTCCTCAGGAATCCACAAAAACCATTTGGGAACTTGTTGACATAGTGGCTGTTGGCAAATTACTGCGTGAATAAATGCCAAAGTCAAGATTGTACTCCTGGTCATGGATCATACCCATTTGGACAGAAACGTGAACAATTTGAGTTTTGTAGAGCTTGGCTATGCAAGAAAACATGTCACTACTTCACCTATGCATGTGTTTTTATAGAAATTAATATGTTGCCCTAATCTTGGTATGCTTGTACCAGCGTGCAAACTCTGTATAAGGGGATTGTTGTGCTTAAGGTACCAAGATAATCAAATTTAACATCTTAACCACAACTACGCATGGGTTCCATCTAGGATACCAACAGTAGTCAAATGTGCGTATATATAAATGAAGAGTTTAAGTAAGTAAATATATGCTGCTAAGTGCTAACTTGCTCTTCAGAGTTCGGTAAGTTTGTTTTACCCGATAATGCCTCTGTCCTGCTCGACTGAGACGAAGCACAACCACCTATGTGGCTCTGAGAGTTACATGTCCAGGAGCATAACGAGGGTTTGTATATCCCAGAGAAGAAAACTCCCCAAATCCAGCCCTGATATTCCTTAAGTAGATGTTGCAGGATTTTGCCTTTCTTGGTCTGAGGTGCTTCTGCTTCATTTCCTCTCAGGCTGAGTGCTCATTACTGGAGAAAAGATTTTGTCAGAAGAGGTGTTGTATTGCCTTAATCTGCCGTTGCCTTTCTCTGTAGTGCAGTTGGGGTAGTCTGGTGTTACCAGGTTTCAGGGTGAGTTCAATACAGGTTTTCTTATTAAAATATTTACATCTACTCTTTGGAGACAGCAAAGAAAGGAAGAGGAATTACTTTTTTATAAATGTTTATCATTTGAGTGCTGGTGGCAGTAATAACACAAAGGAAACTAATTGGAGTCTTTGCCAGGTTTCGTATCACAGATGGTGAAGAAGTAGAACAAAAGTTTCCTTAATCACAGAAAATTTTATTTTGAGTTAAACTTCAATGTCAAATGAGGCTCATTGCCTTCTGTATGCTGCAGAAAGATCTCCCTCTTACTGGTTAATGAAGAAAAGCCTATCTTTTGCTGTTTGCTGGGGAATGTATTTCCTCCAGAGAGCGCTTCCTTTGTGCCGCCACATGAAAGTATTTCTGCTATGGCAAAACCTGATGACTTCGTAGCCTGGAGATTGTGCAGATTACTCTCTTTTGCCTTCATAAAATGACTAAGTCAGCCCCAGCTTTATGTTTATTTTGTTTTCAAACTGTTTTTCCACGAGCCGTGCACAGTCTCACAGAGCAGGAGGCGAGACGGCAGGTGAAGCCAACTCCGGCTCGTCTTCCAGCAGTAATGCTGCCCAAGTCAGGGAAGGGCCCTTGAGATCAACAGGGCTTGGCTCCTAGTGACTCCTATAGGTGTGGTATTACTCCATTTTTCTCGCTCAAATTGATGCTTATTTTTGGCTGCTAGTATTTATTGCATGTCCATGACTGAAAATGGTCACAAGTTGTAACCAAGAGATTGGGGACAAGGCTGGGATGCTCTCTGCCTCCCTCCTTGCGGGGCAGACACTGCAAATTACCAGCAAGAGGAAGAGGCTCAGGCTGACCACAAATTCAAACCACTGGCTTTGGGGAAGGGGACAGTGGAGAGAAGTGGAACAAAGATTGTTGTGTCCGTATTTATCCATTGAAATTGGATTCTGCAGTCTTTTGAGGTTTGCATCCCAAGGTTTGTCAGATAAAGAAGATACAGACCCAACCTGGAAATACTCCTGAGAGGTTTATGTCTGCTTGGAAACTTAACACACGTCCTATGTGAGCTACACGGATGAAGGGGTTTGTAAAAATTATTCCCTCTGCAGCTCTACAGGTTGGCATTTTAATTATTATGAATGGGCTTCACAGTCAAGATTGCTTGTGAGGAATGATACAATATATAGCATGTGTAACCTGTGTGGGTTTTACTGTATAACAGTATAGGAATTCCCATTCTGGGTTATACGGGCACTGACGTTCTAATATATTATTTCTGACCAGTTTCTAATGCGTCAGAACATGGTATAAAAAAAAAATTAAACAGTATAATTGTAGATTAAAGTCAACATAAGAAGAATTACTTGATAAATTTCTCGGAAAAGATTTTGCTATGGCCTGAGTTATGGATTTAAAGCTTTGTTGGAGCAAAGTGTCCTTTAATTTTCTCTTTTACTCTGTCCTCTAAAATACCTCCAACCTATACAGTCACATTCATCTAAGATACTTTTCCAAAAAATTGCTCTCTTGAACCCAGATAGATATTGTTGAAAAGAATATAGATTTCGTCTTTGCCTTCAAGAACATCTTATCCTTCTCTGTGACAAGCTGTGAGCTTGCTAACAGCTCTCTTACCAAGCGAATTGTGGTTCACAAGATGTCATCAGCCTGTCTTTTTTACCACTTCTGCTAATTTAGGCAATATGTTAAGGTAGTTTTCTGTTGGAGGGAACATCAGGAAGGACAGATAGAAGGATACCAGAAAAATCTAGCCTCTCCCTTCTTACCATGGCTTTCTACAGAGGCCTTTTTCTCCATCCTTTTGGTTGGAGTTCTAGGGATTGCATGCGTTTTCATGACCTCCTTTTGTGTAATGTCACTGTCCACTTTTATTCCACTCTGAAAAGATTAGGACTGAAGACTGAAACTGTTTACGGCAGAAAAATAACAGTTCTGTTTCTTAAGTAGCCTTAAGAAACCTTTCTTTCTCACCACCACATTTGGGTTTTCTGTCAACTGTTCACTGCTGTGCCAAGATATGGTGGAAGCTTAGTTCTCTGCTTGCTTCTTCTGGTAAGAGCTTAGTGAAGGTCGAATAAAACAAAGTAAGCAAAACCATAGCCTTCTCAAGATGCACAAGACTCCGTTCACTGGTTTTTGGGTTCTCTTATGGCACTAATACACCTGGAGTGCTGTTGCATTGTGGGTCTTGCACAATAGCGTGTCTCAAGACAAGTTTTTCATTTCTTTTCAGTGCTGCTTGTCATCCTTCTGATGTGTAGTCTGGGTATCATGTACATCTTGGGTTCTGCTTCCTACCAAGGCTTTGAAGATGACACTGAGATGACACCGCTTTTAGCAGATAATGAACTTCTCCAATAATCTATGATTTACAGTATTCTTTGCTTAAGGTACACTGCCACCTAGCAACAGTTTCCCTTCCCTCCCAGTTTTCTTGACCTACTTTGACAGGGGTTGTTGTGCTTTAGTTTGTTCCTGGTCTGGTCTTGATTAGCATCCAGAACCCATCAGTAGGTGCCATGCTGGTAAATGTGTGTGTGTGTGGTGTAGAGGTATTTTTAGCATCAATAAAAACTGCTGGCTTCAGGTTTCTCATGAAAATACAATGTTTTTTACTTTTACAGTGGTTTTTCCTTCCATTTTTTTGTGAAAAATGCCTGTAATTTTTTTATTTCTTTTTTTTTTCCCCTTGAAGTGCTTGCTTTTGCTTTCTTCTGTTCATTATTCTTTGGAGGAAATAAAATTAAAGGGCGAGAATTAAAGGGAATTACTTTCAGCTCTTTTTATTATTTCAGCACAACATGAAGCATGGAGCGTCCATCTACAGCACCGTACACAAATGCACATAGCTTACAGAAAGTACGAATGATTAACCCTTCTGCCCCTCCTCCAAGTTGATAGTCCTAAAGGTACGAATGAGGAAAACCCAAGCAAATACAGACTGCTTCAAAAATGAGATTCATGCTTACTACTATATTTAGAGGAGGAAAGCAGGCTAGTTGGCAAATCTTAGCTGAAACGTTACATATAAAGGCTGGTGCAAAGGAAAGCACAAAGGGGCAAATCTTAATCCCGGTATCCTCTTACAGGAGATATTAACTACTTCTCCTTTAAGCATGATGGCGAAATTTGCCACCTAACGTGTTTTAATCGTTGGTGATACAACTAGAGAGCTACATTGTCAGGCGACCGCAGGACAGACTGGAGTCCTGACCCACAGAGCTACCTGGGCCTCCGACTGCCCCAGCCAGGAGTGACTTCAGTGGGATGCGGGGACTTGGATGCTTCCCGAGCTTGCAGTCTTGCCTGCAGACTCCACCTCAGTTCCCTCGCTGTAAATTGGAGGCCAATGTGGTCTCCTCTTGATGTACAGATAACGCAGCCGAACGCTTCACAGGGCACTCCGATAGTTGCCAGAGAAGATAAAAAAAATTCTCCCATGGTATAACCACTCGATGTCTGCTGAGGAACTGTTGCCTGCCCATTTCCTTTCTCCTGTATGCTGAAGTACAAGTTCTAGTTACTGCTTTAAGCCAGAAGTGCCACATTTTTTCAAAATATTCAGCTAAGCTGGTGGATGATGTCAGCCGCTTTAGTGTTGTGTTCAATTATGAGAATTATGCTCCCATATAAAATTGTTTGGTTTTTTTTCAGTCAAGTATTTTGATTAAGAAGTTGGTCAGAGCTTGTTTCAGTATAGTAGTATAACTGTTCTCAGTACTCCATCTAGTCACTTATTTAACTTAGTGCATCGTAATGCCAGGGAGTGGGGGAAATATAGAAGCTAAAAGAAACAGCATAAGTGCAATGTTAATACACTATATGAAGTTAAGGAAAATCTCACAGTTAAGTTGGCAGTCATCTTCTCTTTTATCCAAGTTTTATAGAGCTACTTGGTAGTAGAGCCAGGGTTGGAACTCATTTTCCTGACTTCTAGTTTTGTGCTTTAACTTGCTGCCTTTTCTTTCCAACACACTTACCATATATGACATTATAGCTGTCTGGTAAACTAACTTTTTCAACCATGAGGCAGATTTTGAATTCTGATTTAAAACTTCAGTAGTGTTCCTTTTCTTTCCCCACCATTTACTGATCCTTCTACAAGATGCGTGTAGGTTTTTAGGCTAATATCCATTTGCACGCCGTCTGGGAGAATTTTGGCTGACTGAGAGTCCCATAAAACAAAAGTTTCCTCTTTACAAACCACATGGAGCTTGGCTGTAGATATTCAGTTCCTTTCTCCACAAACTGTTTTTAATGGTGCCAGATTCTTCTGTTTCTTCTCCTTGTTTGGCACATGTCAGGAAAAAAAATCTTGGCTCTCATATAGAACATATCTTGTTTCCTCTTAACTGCTCGTACTTTCTATTCGTAATTCAAATCAGCAGAAAAATGCTATGGTTGTTCTTCTCGTGATTTAATCTTGTAGTTTCCTAAGCAATATTCTAATGTTCTTAAAAAAATGTTCTCCTTCATACTGCAGGCCTGACTGACGGTAGGAGGTTCTAGCTGAATGCAACGGATACGTCCCTGTTAATTTGGGAGAGTATTGCATGGTGTCCTGACAGGGTGGCCTGCTCAAGCCCTGTGGAGGCACATGAAGGAAGAACAGATGAGCAAAATGAAACTAAAATGGGATGTTAGAAGAGCGTCCTCTCTGTCACACAGCTGTCCCTTTCTGACGTTGCAGTGAAAACCCAGATTGCAACGCTGCACGTTGCAGGCTCATGTCCATAGCGGGAAGTTGAAGAAGCATCTCCTTCCTGGTCCATGGCATCCCAGGGACCTGTCGGAGACCCTGTGCATGTTTGTCACAAGCTACTCTTGTTGCTTGCTGACAGCCTCGCTCTGCACCCATGGAGTTCTTGTTTATATGAGTCAATCTGCGACTGATGGCTAAGACAGAGTGCAGCACTGCTAAGTGTGGTTGCCTGTTTGATTTCTTGTGGTTCCCCAGAAAAGTCAGCAAACCGCTTAGTGGCCTGCTCACCTCAACCCCACCCTCACCCCAATTCCTTGCTTCTCAGACAGCCCTTCCCCAGATTTTTCCCAAGTGGTTATTACAAATTCTTATGTCACTTGCCTCACCTAAAAAGATTGAAATAAATGTGAAATTTTTGAATGATATGTTGAAAAAATGATCATAGAAAATTGCCATATTTTCATTACTTTTTTAAGTGACGTAGTATTTAGAAGAAAATGATGGTCTTGTTTCAACACTGTGTGAGAATGCAGAAGTTTTGCAATTATTAGCTCTGGCAGTAATTACTTTTAAAAAACAACAAAGCCAAAAGGAACCTGTATATTCCTTAACAAGAAAAACAACTGCTGTTAAAGCTCAGTAGACAGAATTGATGGAGAATGGGTGATTAAAATGAAGTTCCTGAGAAGTCAGTATTTCAGACTTTTTGTACTCTTTCCCTTTGTATGCATGCCACCAGAAGGGTGGATTTTCCCTTTTGTCATGGTGTAATACTGTAGTCTCTGAAGGCTTCAGAGGGATGGTCTCCAACTTTCTAACAGGGCCCCAAGGAAAATCAAAGTATTTTCAGATACTCTCGTTTAATCTGGTTAACAAAAGCAGAATGCTTACTGAAGGAAGGACAGTTGCTGGTATCTCTTTGGAGAGAATTTGAGTGACTTCCACTGCTGGTCCACTCAACTGATGCTGCTATAGCGTTTGGTCATCGCTTCCCTAGCTGGGAAGTACTGCTCCATGCTTTCCTCTTCAATGCTGGCATAGTTTTTTAGGTTACAATAGCTCCTCTTCAGAGCTTCTGGTGTGTGATAGATCATAGCCATCCTAATTCTCTCCAGCTGGTTTTTCAGCATGAGAAGCTTTGGGGGTCACATTTGGGAAGCTTCTCTGAAAATAGCTCAAACAATGGATTGATGACAAGGTAGAATTTTTTCCTTCAGTTGTTCAGGAATTGATCTGTGATATTCACCCATCTTAGACTTATACTTCATTAAGACAGAAGAAGCCTCCCTGGAAGGCTCGCTCTTGTTTCAGTAGGTACCAGTATTTGTGAAATGTTTCCAGTGGACTATGTGTTTCTTCCTTATTCCTTTTGAAAACTTCTGTTATTTTGTTGGATGGGATTTTTTCAAATTTTTTTAAAGATTTTCAGATGTCTAGGTTAGTTTTCAGCATGATAACTGTTTTGCTTAAATAGCAAATTTCCAAGCCCTACAGCTGAGGGCGAGGCATGTTGCCAGAGCACGCACTGGAATGCTCGTGTGCTATTCCTGTTTAAAAAAGAGCAGCTGTGTAGCTGTACGAGAAGTGAAAATGTCTCTCAGTTCAGGAGTCATCCAAGAACCAATTGTAAAACATGATGAACCTGCAGAATTGATATTTGGGCAAAACAGGGAGGAAAAATGAAAGTACTGGGAGGACAGGCTTGTACATGGTGCTCTTTTTAACCCTAAATGCATGCCTGAAAGATTCTGATTCAACTGAAGTAGGACTTAGACGTGTGTATCTGATGGTGAAATTAAGCTTACAGTGCATGACAGTACACCAAAGATGTTTGGGCTTTTCAGTAACAGTTGCCAGCAGAGCATATGTGACTGACGGAGATTCATGTCCAGGCCCTGAAGTGCAACACGCCGGGTTCAGAGCCTGGGCTCCTTGTGAGGACCAAATGAGGGAAATTTGAAGTTTGTGTCCTAGCAGCTTGCACATAATATCCTTTAGAGCCAGGTTAAATTATCTGTCACTGCTAAGGAGAGACACAGAATTGTTCACAGCAGGACAGGAGAATTTCCCCATGTATGTCAGTGTTCAGTGGCTTGGGAAACAGCTGCTTGCGCAATGTCTGGTTTGTGGTTGAACAGACAGTTGAATTTCTGGCACTGCTGCTTTAAGATACAAAAATGCTAATTAAGCTTCAGAGAAATCTTGCATATGTGAATGAGTCAGAATGTTTTTTTTTTCTGTAAGCTGTTTAGTTTCTTGCATCCCGCATAGTGAAAACGCTGCTAGATCTTACTTGATATTACCACATTATGAGAGAAGGGATTTTTTTCATAACCTGTAGACTTCCTCAGATAGAACCACATCAGCTATAATAAATTTAGAGCCTTAAAAACCTGTTGTTATGAAGACTTTAAAATAAAACTGTGGATACTGTTCCTATTGGCTCTGCGGTGGTAAGAAGCTAAAATAGACAATGCTGAGATCTGTTGGGCTTGAAAGAAAGTTCAGGCTTCCTGGCTTCGTGATCTCATTTGCAAAAGTAGGACATACCTTCATGTGTTGCCCTCAGGAACAGATCTCCAATAAAGCACAGTTGTTGTGACCCATCCAGTCTTCTGCGTAGTCTAGGCCATTGCAGTGTCTCCTGCATCAGCTATGTTAAACTGTGCTTCAACACAATTGTGCTTGAAATTGTGCATGGAAAGATGTCCTGCCTTTGGTTTACTTTTTCCTTTGAGTGATGAGTAGTCCAGTGCTTATCCCATAGGTTGTTCTTACCATTCTGTCTTCGCTTTAAGAAAGGGGGGTGGGTTAATTCAGTCTTGTAAGTGGATGTGTGTGTCCTTTTAAACATTGAAAAGATTTAGTTAAAAGTGATGAAAGCTGGCCTAAAATGGCATCCAAAACTAACAAACAAGGACATCTCCTATTCAAAATATGGAATACTGCTCTTGTAAATAAATACCTGCTTAAAGGTGCTGGCAAGCTCATCTGACACATCTTTAATTGTGCCTTGATGGCAAGTTAGTGTGGAGTGAAGCAACTTGCTGTCTATCCTTTCTCTCCACGCCAAGAACATTTGTGTGGACCAATGTATGTATAGTGCCTGCTGCTGCTCTGTATTCTCTGCATTGCACGCTTGCTTGCTTTTGGGAAAAAGGAGAAGAGCAGCCAGATTTTTTAACCAAGGCTATAAAAAACAAAGATAATTCAGATGGGACCAGATGAACCAATGCTTCATTTTTTTTGCTTAGACATTAAAAAAAATCTTGTTTGTTTTGTTTTGCACACCATTTCAGTGTATCTTGTTGTTAATAATACCTTTGAGACTATTGTTTAGGAGCCAGGTATATGTGTGATTTCATGCCTCCAACTTGTGGTTCAACAGTTCCAGACACTCAAATGCACTGTATACAATAGAAATGTGAAGGATAAAGCAACTTAAACTGTAGCGATAACATTCATTTCATCAAAATGAAAGCCCAGGAAGATTTCTCTTGTAATTGGTTTCAGCACAAATATAATGTGCTGATTTGGAATGTCAGATGGTTTCTATCATCAGACCATGTGAAAAAAAAAAAAACCAGTATGCTTATAGTTGTAACTTTGTAGGTAATTGGTGGTGTTAGGAATGTCCAACAGAGATGTGCTTTTGATCCCTCAGTCATTGAATTAAAGACTTCACGCTGGGCTCAGTTTTCGGTGAAGGACTGCGATGTTGGAGATGGCAGGAAGATGGAAATCCCAGTGTGTGCTATGATGATGGTGACTTTTAAAGTGAAGGCTACCCTAGGTTTCCCACGTGTGCAGGATATTGCCATCCCCCATAGCTTGTCTCAGTGGGCAAGACCCAAGGCTCTGTGTGACAAAATCTCTGCTGTTACCACCCATGACCATTCATGCCTCTGGTATCCTATTTAGTCCCAAGCACACTGATCAGATACAGCTACAGATTCATCCCTGCTGTATCAGATGCTTCTTTTTACATTTTGTGGCAAATATCAAATCATCTCCTTAAAGGCAGCAAGGTAATGGAAAGTCTTTCCTGCTCATGGCAATCAGTTAATTTCTCAAGATTGTGGAAGGGTCAAATCAGTTAATTGTCAGCCAAACTATGAATTTTACTGCAAGTCAGTACAGAATATGGACACCTCTCTCATTTTCCAAGGTTGGGCTTGTCAAAGAGGCCTCAATAAACATGACTTTGCACGCTAAATTTCTCAAAACTGCTCTATAAATGGAAAGCAAACAGGACAGCTGGATTCCGTAACACAAATAAGGTCCTTGGGCCCTACTGCAATTCTGCTGATAATCGTTATAACCTGACTGCAGAGTTTGGCTGGTGGGTAATGCTAGATTTATGTCAGTAAAGGGTAAAGTCTGTATTTATCGCTTTTTGGTCTTTCAGCAGGCTCTATATTTTGTATCATCCCTTTTTTCCACTAGGTATTAGAGTGCTTTTTTTTTCTGATTTCTCAGTTTGCTTTTTTCACTGTTCACAAAATTCACTGCGCTGTATAGGAGCTGTCCTCATGAATTCCCATTGCTCTGCTCAGGGGGTAAGCTAGGCTAATGAGACCCTTCTTTGTTTCATTTGAGTGGGTTTTGCTAATTGCTTTTATCACACTGGAACCTGTAAGGGGATTTTCTGTAGACAAAATGACAATAAAAAAATTAAGCGCTTTTGTTGGTAAGTCACCTGGCAATTCCACCTGGATCCTCAACATAGCTGTCAGCAGATGTGAGTGACTCTTAACGTCCAGTGCTTCTAATTGCCCTTTATTTCCCCTCTGGTCTCCTTGTGTGGGATTTATTTCTCAATTGATGGGATGAAACCCGAAAGCAAGTTGTGATGGAGTGCATCTCCAGTCAGTAGCAGGGAGAATGAAAGAGCAAATTAAGACAGGTAACATGCAGCAGGAACAGAAATTTCATCCTACCTCCTGCCCTGTCCTGTGGTTGCCGCTGATCTCTTCCCATCCCACTTCATCCTCCTACCATCACTTCCTTACAGCTCAGCTTATGCTGGGAGCCTGCTGCTTCTGCAGACCTAAGGGGCAGGGACTTCAACACTTTGTCCTTTCAAAAGGCTCGTGGTAGCTTCCTCAGTTATCCATTTGTATCCATCTTCTTCCCCAGGTCTTGTTCAGTATACTGATCATTAACCTATGCTCTCACCTTTCCCCAGGATCATATCATTATTTTCAGCATGAGGATAGTATTAGGTTTTATGAACTTCCTAAGAAAATATGACTGAATGAATTTCAAGCTCCAAGAATGAGATGGCAGCTATTAGTCAAATGTACCTAGGAGTGAACAGCCTCCATGAGTCCCAGGTAGACCTGTGTTCTGGCTTTTGAAGAAAATTTATATTGAATCCTAGTGGAGTTTACTGAACCATTGAATTTGTAATTATTGATCTTTATTAATTTCACTAAGTTTGTATTAAATCATGATGTATTGGGATTTTTTTTGTCTAGCTTGAAACTTTCCCCTTGAGCTGCACTGTAGTCTCTTCTTATTTTCAACTTGGTCGAGAGTAGCTTGAAAGCTTCTTGCCTTTCCTGCAACACCTGCCTTCTGCAGGACGCCTTCCTTCACCCAGGGAAGGGATTAGAGCCATCACTATTCTCTTCATTTATATAATTCTGTCATTGCCCTGACACCAGTGTAATCTTCTTGACTGGCTGATCAAACTGATTTTCAACAGTTTTAGACAGAGTAAAAAATTAGTGCATTTAAGTCTTCCTCGATTTTTCTGGCAGTTTCTCTGTCATTCAGTCTAGCATTTTCTTTCTTTATCTCAAGTCCCTTTTGTTTTTTACTGTACTTATCTTCCTCCCTATAAATTATCTACTACAGCTGGCGTTTTCTAACCTTTAGGCCTCTAATTCTCCTAATCTCATGTTAAAGCAGTTAACGAGTGATAACAGACCCTTAACAGACTTTGTATTATTGCAGTGTTCGACATGACTTTTTGGCCTTACTTTAGACAGTTGAGGTTTTCCATTTAACTTCAGTAAGCCAAGGATTTTACCTTAGGTATTTGCTTACACCATAGAGCTTCTGAAGTGGCTGCAGCTTTAGCATACAGCCAAATGAAATAATCTCTTCTCTAAATTGTGTGTGTAGATTTAGCATTTTTGTGATTCATAACACATCAGTAACAATTGAAATACTTTTGCATAAGAAAAACTGTTGAAAATCACAGCAAATCCTGATGCTTTGGGCTTTTGAAAAGGGAACAGAGCTCTGTTTTGTGGTGCTGCTTCTACCAAGAAACACCTTTGGATTTTGTAGCAGAGGGAGGTTTGTATTTTTACTCTGCAGGATGAAAATACACAGTAGTTAAGGGCGCTTTTGGGAGAGTCACAGTCACTGAATTTCTCAGTGGCATTTTAAACACCAACAAAGTTTTGCCGACCTGGCCGCATTAGACAGGGTTGTGATTCGTCCTGCTTCTCACCAACACAACTGTGCCTGCAGAAGCCCTCCGGCAGTAGCAGTAGTACTTGGGGGACAGGGGGGATTGCCGTGGTAGCTCTTTCTGGTTGATGAACCAGCTTAGTGTGTCTGTTCGAGGCGTGTTTGCTCACATGGCATGTACTGACGAGTAGGGCAGACCAGGCCATACGGGAAGGAGTGCGAATCTTGATGCTAAAGATGTGCAGCCTGACCATTGCTTCTGCTGGACCTCGCCTTCACCATCTCACCATCTTTACATAGTGACTTACCTCACCATGTAAAGGATAATACTTGAAAGTTCAGATAGGCTTCATAAGACTTCCCTTATGTTGTGAGCCAGTGAATTGCTGAAGCAATGTCTTCCTTTTAAGCCTTTGAATACCTTCTGATTTCAGTGGGACCTGAGCTTCTAAGTTGAGCAGAAGCTCAAGTTTTTTGACAGATCAGCACTTTCTTGCCGAGGCAAATGTGAATTTCTGGTTTGATGGTATGATACAGAATATACAGTAGTATTTCCTTGCCTTAGTGCTACTAATTCCTGGGGGGAGGGGGGGAGAATGTGGTACTAATTTTATACTTGGAACAGAATTTCAAAGCTCAGTTTTGATACAGTTAAAATGCCTTTATTCATCGATTCTTGAAGAGTTTACAATTCAGTATCTGGAATGCAATTTTAATCGCCTAAAAGTTTATGAAGGATGAGACCACTTCTTGTTGGTAACTGAGGTTATTTAAAAATAGAACTTTCACTTCCATCCGAATACACATACTGGTTGACAGCTTAAACGGCTGGGGCTGATTCTAGGTTTCCTTTCATATGCAATATTACATATATTTTAATTGTATGGATTGAGCGAAAGTATAATGGCCACATGGCCCTGATCATGAGGCAAACTTTTTTTTCATGTTCCTTACACTGTGAAGCAGTGACTTGTCTCTCAGACTTCTTTCTGGGTCTGTAATGCTAGCGGCTGCATGTGGCTAACCAGAGTTGGCACACTCACTGTCCTCTGCTAAACCCACCCTTTATTTTTCTTTCCATAAACTGGCACGCTTGTGCTTAACCATATCTGCTGACGAGTCCAATACGGTGTTTTCCACTGGGATGCTAACCTTTTAAAAGCAATCTGAAGCTTATTCTCCTTTCATAAAAAAGATGAGAAGGTATAATTCTATTGAATTATACAGAGCAAAAGTACTGTGTTTCAGTGGTTGAGAAGGCTGAAGCCTTTAGAGCTTTTTTCATTTGCAAGCAGTGAGATGCAGAACACAGTCAAGGACTGCTGTCTTCCAGCTGTGGACCACATAGGGTGTGAATTTTCTGTAATCGTGATGACAAAACTATCACATAGTCACTAAAAGTGGCCAAGTGGCTTTTGAGCCACAAAGATTTTTGTGACATTATAGAATTTTTGTTTGTTTTGGGCATCTGAAAACTGAGGTAGTACTTCTTTAACAAAATCCGTCCCGAGTTTGTGAGCAAGTTGTCCTGTGAGAAGCTCTTCTGGTAGCCTTCAGCTGCACAGAGCTGGCTGCAGTTTGTTATCACTGAATTTTTAAGAATTTCTTTTGGTCACTTTAGTACAAGATAGTTCCATCTAGTATGAAAAAAAAAGTGTTGTGGGTAGTAAAAATAATGGGCATTTTCTGTTGTGAAACGTGCATGTGTTCCTTCCCACAGAAACCAGCTGTGAGGGGAGAAGGAAGGGAGGCTGGGGGAAATCCCAGCATACGCTCAGGATGTGTGACAGGACCCAGTACCTGGGAAGTGATCCTTGTCCTACCCCGCAGACAGAGCCACACTGAGCTTAATTATTTTTTTTCAAAAGAAAGGACATTTGCCTCATCAGCTATCATATTCGTGCCATTGTGATCATGAAGCATGTAAGTCCTCTTCTCTGTTTTTTTTCCTTACCATCCGGAGTATCACTTCTCCTAGTCCTGATGTTCAATCCTGAATTGGCAGCTTCTACTTCAACTTTAAAATCGTTCCTTTTTTAGCTAGGTAGTTTTTCCTAAATTAATGAGGACTGTAAGCAAATGGGAAGATAAATCCTGGGTGTATGATGGAAAAGGTATAGGGTAGGTAGTTTAATTGGGGTATAATAGGTGGTAAAACTTTTGGAAACATAGAGAACTCATAAGAAGAGAGTGGTAGACTGAAAACTCCATCCATCGTTTGATGACTACCAGATTCAAATGTTCCTGCAATCTTAGCATACTAATGAACCACAACTGATATATTATAGATGCTTGTAAATAAGTAATTTTCTTTTAACTCTGGTTTAACTCCTGAAGATACTATTTTAGGCACTTATTTTGATGTAAGCATTATATTCATTTAGCTGTACTGTTTGGTGTCAAAAATTAAACTTAGCTAAATTGATAAATGTTTCATGATACATATCTTTTAAATAATATCAATGCATAGGTCTTGTCAGCCTACAGCTTCATGACAATAACTTTTAAAAGAAAAAGATCTCCTTTTTTGCTTACAACTGATTTATATTGGTTGCCATTTTCTTTAGTGTCAATTACCATTTATCATCAGTTCAGGCACTTGGAGTTCTTTGGGTGAAACTGGAAGCAACGCCCAACTCCTGTAAAGTGAGTTTTCTTATTAACATGTTGAAATTAATTTATTTTCTGAGTTCACATATGACCCTCTGAGCTTGCATTTTTCCCTTTTCTTTTCTGTTTTTTTTTTTTAACAAAAAAAGTGTTTGGGGTACCAAACTGTTACCTGTCTTTGGCTTTCTTTAGATTTGTGGTTTACCTCCCCAGTGTGTCTGTGCTGCTGCAGCTATGGCAGTGCTGGAAGCCTCAGCTGTATGTGTGCTGTATTCATGATCTCTAAATCGTCATCTGTGATCAAGTGTGCTGCTGCTTGGTACCAGTAGGTTGTCTTCACTCTGTGCCTGCAGTGATGGAGACACACTGGGGCTCAAATCGCTGTTATTTCAAGAAGACCCCACTGAAATAAAAATGCTGAGGGTTCACTGCTAAAGTTCACGGAAAAATTCAATTTATTATTGCAGTCATATAGTGTTGTCAGAAATGTTAACCTCTTTTTACAGGCTGATTAGTCAAGAGTTCAATGAGGAGTTAGTCCAGACGTGGGATTCCTGGTCTGGGTCATCTACCGTGTTTCTCTGCTTTGTGCATAAGAGCACCTGGCATACACCTCTCCCTAGAAAGCTCAGCTAGTTTTTCGCCCTTGTGCTAGTGCCAGCTAGTGCTGTGGGAATCCAGCCTGGTTTTTATGCCCTTTGCACCATTTTTGGACTGATGGACTTTGCTGACTTCACTCAAGTCACCCATTTACAGCAGGGACTCGGATGATGCCCTGTGTATCTGACTCCTGCAGAGCAGGGAGCACCTCCCTTGCTCAGCAGGGAGCATCCTATTATATAAGGAGGCTCTGTCCATTTTTTCTGAGTAATTAGAAAGTTGTCTGGGTGGAACTCATGTACAATTAGGTAGCATCACTTGTATTTTCTCATGGATGAAAAGTAAAGGCTCTCTCATAAGCAGGAGTAACAGAAGATGGTTGATGTAGTATTAAGAATACAGTCATTTTATCTTGGCTTATTAAAAGTGGTGACTGCAATAATTAATACATTTTTAAAGAAAGAATATGGAACAAAGACATTCAGGCAACTTGTTTGTAATCCCCCTAAATGTACTTTGCCTCACAAAAATTACTGCAAGAAGTTGATAAGTCTTTTTTGCTCCACAAAATCAAAATGAAATTGCTTTCCATTTTTCAACCTGGTGCTTCTGCCAGATTTGTTATGTTGGGAACACGATGTGGTGTAAAAGGCATCCGTAACCTCAGGCTCTCAAGAAAAGGCCCATGTTTTATACATTATTCTCTTCTCTTCGATGGATACCTTCTAGGAAATGTCTTTGTTAGTTGTTCATTTTTCCAGCACAGAAATACTGCTTCAACATGTTCCGTACTGAAATGTCAGCGTTGTGCTGTTGTGTAGGTGGTAGTATGTATTATACACAGTTTTCAAAACCTGAATAATCAGTGATGTGCATGACTTTGCCAGGGAAAACAAATGGCTGTGTCATTTTGATTTCGGTATATCAAGAAAATGTAACCTATAAAAGTTAATTAGCATTCTTCCAGAAGGGGGTTGTTTAACTAATATCTTTGTTTCCATGTTTTCAGTTTTGTCAGAAGTTGGAGGGGAGTGTTTTATTCTGTTGCTAATATATACCCATAGATTTGCAGAGTATTTCACAGAGTTTTAGCTACCATGCATCTGTCCTTCATTTCAGTGAACGGCTAGATTTTCCACTCACTTGAACAACTGCTTAGATCCACTAAAAATTTTTATTCTGTTTTTCATATAATTTTTTTACATAGTTTTTATAAATAAAAGTCCTTGAGCCTGATGATGTTCCTGTTATCTATCAAAATGAGGTTTTGCCAGTGATTTTAACAGGAGAAATCCTGCCATTGTCATTGAAATCCTGACCGGCTGCATCGCTGGTCGCTGCAGGGAGTTGATGGAGCTCCACCTCTCATGGGTTGGGTTCTCTGGTAGGCTCAGTTCTTCCCGTTCAGCCTGGATGTTACTGACATTTGGCTATATTGGATGCACAAAAGTTTCTGGAGTGAAATAAAACTGAAGTTTGAGCACCCATAATACTGAATTAAGTAATCTCACTTTATTTTTCTGTGTAACTCTGCAATTCATTAGCCTTCCTCCACCACTTTAGAAACTAATTGATAGAAGATGTAGCTGTTTGCACACCAGCATTACTTAACTGTGCTAAGGTAAGTTATAAAAATTAGAGAACAGGCTTCTCACGCACTAATGTCTAGACTGAGGTCTTCCCAAGGTTGAAAAATCAAAGATGAATAAAATTGTCCTTTCATACAAAAATGATATTGACAGCTTTACAAATATTCTAGAAGTGGAGGTGAGGTTTTATTCTGGACATTACTTCTGGATGTTAATATTTACAGAAAGTGTTTAAGAAAAAGCAGTCAGTAGAGAAGTCTGTTCTTTATTTTAACGAGGCCAAATTTTCAAGCCTGCTAAGCCTGCTGAGATACACTTGCTGCGTACCAGATCCTTCCTTAAATGCTGGTTTAAGATGGTATTGTGGATAACTTGGCTTCTTTTCCACTGCTCTGTAAATAAACACTCGAGACTTTGATTTGGGAGTCAGCTTTGATATTGTGTTGCTAAGCTGTCTATTGAAATGCTTGGTGTCCTTTAATGCAAACCCTGGATGGTGGCTAGAACCCGTTCAGAGACTTCAGCATCATAACTGCCTGTGAAACCACCTCTCCCCCTTACTTAATCAAACTGCAGGGACTTGGAGGTCCCTGGAGCTGGGTGAAAAAATGATCAGGAGCAAATATTTGAAAGATTTATTAGTCACAGTGAGGGAGAACTGAACAAATGGTGGGCTCCACGTCAGCGAGAGGGACTCGGGGCAAAGTAATTTGAGAATTAATGGTAGATAGAGGGCTGTTGTTTCCAAATTGCTGTTGTTGGGAAGACATTTCTGTGCTGCCTCGTTATGCTTAGGCCTGTTCTGAGCACAATCTGTTTGATTTTTATCATCTCTTTGATTATAAATCCAAGAGCCTGTGAGAGCATCTACTCTGACCCCATGCTTGAAGCAGGCTTTAGCATTTCACTTGATGATGCCATGCCAACATGTCTTTGGAGAGTATGCATCTTCCAGACCAGCCCCCTGACTTTCCTGGTAGCCAGTTCCTTTTTTTCCTCATCCTTGTGTTTAAAATACCACATTTATAACCAGGGTTTGTCGGTTCCTCATCACTGGTGGTTGCTATGTGTTTCTCCTCTAAGATGAAAGCCTGCTAAGGCTTAATTTTTTCACTTAAGACTTAACTGAGTTTTTGCAAGCTTCTTCATTTAACCGTGTCGTGGTTGATTCCCTTCCCTCTTTAGAGGTGCTGTCTTCGTAAGAGGTTTTTGGGCTAAAACCCTATTTATGTCTGACAGCTGGAATTCAGGCCCCCCCAGGCTGATTACTAATATCCTTGCCCGTATTTCCAAGCCTCTTACTCTCTTACAAAGTTAAGTTTTCCTTCTTTTTATGATTTCCACTGTTTCTAACATGCGTGTTCTCTCCTGTCATCTTTAGTCCTACCAACCACATTACCATGTTTTGAATTTTTCCCTGTGAGGGCTCCAATTGCCCTTACTTATTTGTAACAAACTAACTGCCTACAGATGGGGGGGTTAAGCAACGTTGTTATAGAGGATTATTAAAAGCAAAAGAGAATACCCATTAGAAGTAGAGGGTGGAAATCATAATCCTTAAGGTAAGACTATTTTTTCTCCCATATATCCATAGGATATGCCTTTCTGTCCTTAGTTTTTATTAGTAAACATTGCCTTCAGTTCTTTACTGACCCAAGTTGTATAGTTTTCTAAACTTTGGTACTTTGGATTATAGAAATCTAAGTCGTCTTGAGGGGTTTTAAATCACATTTGCATTTTCTTTATTTTTTACCTCGCAAGTTACAATTACTAGGTTTTCCTGTAGCATTCGGAAACTCTGTTCTTTAAAGCTGTTGACTTTGGAACTGTCCACATTGGAAATAATCCAGGACATGATTACTGATTACTGCAATAGCAGCTTCCAGCCGAAAGATTTATTTCTTCTATGTATGTCTGCATAGTTACTCTGTCTTGAACAGGATATCTCTAGTGCTGATAAGAGGTGAAAACTCTAATGCTGTTTTCTGACTGTCTGGCACCCAAAGAGAAGCCCCTCACAGCAAAATAATTCTATTATTTCATCTACTGGATAGGTGCATGAGGACGAGTGCATCCCTAAAGTGTGAGAAGAGCTTTAATAATGATGCACAGTTTCCCTCTTATCACTCCTTCATCCCCAAACCCCTTGAGTGCAGAGCTGTAGCTGTGAAACTACAAGGAAACTGGGCAATACTGTAGCTTTGTTGGGCCACGGGATCTGCAAACCATACACAGCCATAAGCCTGCACCCCTCCATACTTCTGGTCCAGGGTCCAGCGCGAAGAGCTGAGGCTTGGGAACCCGGCTGGGCAGCCAGGGCACAAAGCAAGCACAGAGACAGCCTTCAGGAGGTCTCAGATACTTCAGCATCTGCCCTGCTGATTGCCAGAGCCTGTTGTGAGCCCTGCAGTTCCTGTGCTTTGTAGTGCCCTGCAGCCTCAGTGATCTTAAATGGCTGGAGTAAGGGCAGCTGTAGTTCTTGCAAATGAGACGGCTTTACTATTAATACTGTGTTAATGTATGTCATTTAACCATTTATTTCAAGCTCTTTTGAACTTTCAACTCTAAGGAGTAGGTGACATTGTAAAAATACCCCAAACAGATCACTAACAGGTTTTTTTTTTCTCTGCTGTCTTCATACTGTACTATGCTAATGCCAAATATACTATAATAGGAACAACTACAAGGCAAACTCAGTAATTTCATTTAAGATCTTAAATGACGTGGAGATTTGGTGAGGAAGAGAGTGAAAGACTGTTTCCAAGGTCTGGACCTGGGAAAAGTTTTTCCTACTGAGAACAGCAAGACTGAGTGGAAGGATGGGGAGCCTGCCAGTGCCAGGACGGACAGGCAGGAGGAGAGTGCAGTGCAGCTTGTGGGATGGGCTAGCACCAATTATTTGTAGGCATGGATGGGTTAATAAAGATTTGAACAGTAGCAAAGTTGAAAAATACTGTCCCATATGCACAAGCATCTCGTGGAGGTGGGGTAGACTGTTGTGCGTGGGCCTGGGAGAAGGGAGAGGATCTGAAGGTGGGAGGAAGCTGAACACTTCAGTCATTGGGGTCAGGCTTCCTACAGGCTTGGATTGTCCAAAAGTACTTCGGAAAAGCCCTAACACAGACAAATGTTTGTGTGGTGAAGGCACAGGGCAGAGGACAGATGTCCTCACAGGCTTGAGAAGATTTGTGTTCAGTTTAGTATCCTGTTCCTAAAATGGTGAATTAGGAAGGGAAAAAGTGCAGTAGCAGATGACGAAAAGGAGGTCATGGAGGTTTGGTTGGTTCTGTATTAGTATAGAAAGTGTTTAAACTTTCTGTTTCTCTAGATGCATTTTCACATTCTGGTCTATCATCATGTCAGAGGATAATATGAGATCTTGCTGTATTTGAGTTTGAACTAAGAACTATCAAGAAGATTTCACAGAGGAAAAGAGGATTTTCAATAAAATGGTGGACACTTCCAGGCTAAATGTTCTATCTTACCTAGTTAGTGACCTCACCTAAAAATATCCAAAAGTTCACATTTCCTTTGCCAAATAAAAAAAATATTATCTGTGCCTAAATAAAAATTCAGTACAGTATTTCGTACAATTCATAATGTCATTTTACCTCAAATAATGATGAAAAATGAAGAGGTAATATATATGTATATTAATTCCAAATGGCATGAGCTTCCCTTTAAAAAGTTTTCTTGGAAAAACCAGCAGACTTCATCCCTTCCAGTACTGACAGAACTGGAGCTATTGCTCTATATAAAAATTATAAGTGACTATAAAATATGTATAACTGAATTGACTGCAGGAAATTAATTCCAAGAGAAGGGGTTAATATGTCATTATTACAATAATTACAAGTCTTGGAAAAAGAAGCATTGCTAAGTGAGAAAATAAGTGTTGCATTCAGTTCAAGCTCTCTTTGAGGGGCTGCATTTCTTTTTTTGAAACTATTCTATGCTTTACTCTGTAGTTCTTACTTCTGTATTTTAGTGTGAGGACAAAAAACATACCTTCCACAATGAGCCCCTACTGTAATAAAAATTACAGAAATGTGCAATAGTGTCTTTATACTTCTATAGAAGTGTAACATTTATTTTTATCTACCTATATATATATAATATTTAAAACTAGTCCTTTCTCTCTTGTCAGTGTGCTGTGCCATATGGTGCCGAGCAACATGCCAGATGATAAAAATATTCCTAGAACATATGATATCATCAGTCAATTCAAGAGGGGTGAAACTTCTTGACCAAAGCATTTGTGGCTTTGATACATTTTCCTAGGTGTAAAGTGTATATTTTGAAATGATGAAGTGTGTCCATGAGGTCTCCTTTTATGCAAATTCTGAAATACCAGCTTAGAACATTTTGCTTGTTAAAAAAGGTTGAAACTAAAGAAATTTTGTTTTAACAAAGGAATTCATGGCAAAGTAGCAGTTCTTTTCATAGCAAGAAATGATTCACCTTCTTCCTTTCAATATATATCGCTGATAACTGCTCTGGTGTTGGAACCGTGCCATGAGGAATGGCATCTCTCCATCTCTCTTCTCCACTTGCAGAGAAGACGGAATATAGTGCTCGGTCAGAGGATGTTCATGTTTAGTGCAGACAGCTATCTGTACATGCTTGGGAAAAGACCGTGTGTGCCCAGAAAAAAGAAAAAAAAAAAGACAATGTTAAGTATTATGGTCTTAATGCTGAGTTTTTCTTACTTTATGTTGAGCTTGTTTCTTGTTTCTATCTGTTTGCACCAAACACCAAAAAACAGAAAATGAAGTGTTTTCTATTGGCAGGGTGACTATGGTCAAGTGGCCTGCTCCGGGCAAACTGTGGGTGTTTCTTCAGAAAATATCACAAGGATGCTACAAAGCAAATAGAAGAGAGACGTTTTAAGCTGTAGGAAAAGTGGCCTTTGCAATGGGATTAGCAATATACACTGTAAACAACAAACTTACACGCTGGAAGTGCCTACACAGCCGGTGTCTTTAGCTGCCTGCCAGTTCTCTGTTCATTTGTGTCTTTGTCATGGGAGGAATATTAAGGAGAAAAGCCTCGACTTTGAGTTAGGACCTAAAAATTGTGCTAGTTGATTCAATGGGATCATTTTCATGTCACCAGACTCTTTCTTCCTGCTTGTCTTCCTTAATATGTTTCCTTACAGTGCTCCTGTTTTACCTGAGAGTCTCCTTAGTGTCAGGTCTGGTGTTCCTGGCTTGGTGGTTTTTAGACTCACTTTAAAACTCAAGTGCATATTGCGGCATTCTCATTCTGTATTCAGTGTTTACAGATTTCAAGTCCTTAAGTCATCCTCACTTCCCCTCCCATCAAATATTTGTTAGGGCTTCAACCTATTTATTTGTAGTCAAAAATTGCCTTACAGGAATTCTTGAATATTCCGGGTCAAAGACCTCAGTTATACAAGACATAGCTTAAAAGATAGTGTCTGGTCCGATTGTTATAATCGGATTATAGAATGAATGAATTAACTAGGCCTGAATGAAAAGTAACATTCAGAAGCGTGGTTAAAAATCTTTTTTGCACATTCCTCAGACTCAGACCGCTGGTGTTACAGTCTCACTAATTGTCCAGTCATCCATTACGTTCCCAAAGAGACAGGATGTGTATT
The DNA here is from genome assembly GCA_020745775.1 of Theristicus caerulescens. NCBI lineage: Eukaryota > Metazoa > Chordata > Aves > Pelecaniformes > Threskiornithidae > Theristicus > Theristicus caerulescens. Next base: position 129,258,915 of record CM036558.1, on the reverse strand, counting down.
TATAACAAAAAACATGAAAAAATGTATATGTGAGCAAAAAAAATGAAAGGTGTTTTTTTTTTGCACAATGTGAAGAGGGAAAAAAGAGATGCAAAGTAAAATTCATAAAACAGGGAGTAAAGTGTAAATACTGTCATAAATTAGTATCTGTATACTACTAGCATGAGTGCTGTTGATGTGATGGAAAATGATAGAGTCCTAACTTCCAGTTTATACTTTCACCATTGTTTCCCTTTCCTTCTCTTTCTTCTTTAATGGTTCTCCGTAACAATCTCTTTCAACCCATGAACCCACCAGCAATTTGTTTTTACAGGTTAACATACTTACAAATGATTTTTTAATAGAATATCCTCATCAGAGGGTAGATTTATCAACAATCCTCCTCCTCTGCCTCCCAATTTTTTCTTTGAAACTCAACTATGTACGTAATTTAGTGTTTTTAAGGTGACCGATTAGTTTGGTGAGGAGCGCTTTGCCTTGTGATTGAACTCTTAACCTCTTCAGAGTTTCCAGAGGTGCATCGCACCACAGGCATTTTAATGACTCCGGTGCTGTATGTTAGTTTGGTTTTGTATGTTTAATGCAGAACTAAATGGGGTCAAGACCAAGAACCAGTTAGATTATATCACCTTTGGAGTGACTTGGAGTTCTCTTCTGGAGAGCTGTATTTACCATGCCTGCGGTATCCCTTTGTAGCTGCCGCACACGGCTGGGCTCTTCCAGAATCAGACTTGCTTGTGCTCATCATTGGTGAAACAGGACACATTTTTCCATGTATGTATTTGATTATATAATAATCTACTAATTCAAATTTTGAAAATGCAGCCATTCTTCTTGTACCTCTTCTTCCCCAAACCAAGATCAGACCTACAGGTCTTGTCTAACCCTATGGTTCAAATGAACTTGCCCTTTGCCTGAAACTTCTGAATTTTGCCTGAAGCTCCTTTCAGGAAGACAGAAGTAGCTGTCTGTATTTAAAAGTAAAAGGCCTAAAAATTATTTCTTATTGGGGTTCCGGTGCCTAAAAATATTCTTCATCACTAACTTTAGGCTGAACTAGGCCAATATGCCAGAGCAAACGACATGGATGTGATTAAAAGCTGAAATGACCTATACTTCTGTCTACTTCAAAAAAGAATAAAGCAGTACTTAGTAATGTTATACAATCATCTTTCACCTTCTTTCTGAGGATCTTGTCATTACAGTAATTTGTGACTAAGAAAGCATTATTGTCCATACCCTGCTGTTAAGGGGACTGAGCCACAGATAGAGACTTTAAAGATGCTGTTAAAGAGAGTTACTGGGTTCTGGTCTGGCATGGGACTGGGCTGTTCAGCCAGAGTTTGATGCCACGGGAACTGTGTCTGATCCTGTGGCAAGGGCATCTCCCATGCATTGGACTGGATAATGGGCACTGGCCACTGCAACTGAACATTTATTCTTTTGCTGTCTTAATATTGTAACCTGCAGATCATCTCAATTAATTTGCAATCAAGAAGAAGCAACACAGTGGGAACAGAAACACTATCTAAGCAAGTAGGAGCTAACGAGGCCATGTGATGCTCCCTGCAGCTCTGTGGCACTAACCTGCCTGTAAAGCATCTCAGGAGCTGCATTACAGCACACGCTGCTATCGTGTAGCCTCAGCTAGGCTACTTCTGGGCTGCAGCTTGCTCATTTGGCATATAACTTACCTAAAGAAAGCAAATCAGACACAGTTTGCTATGTTATTTTTTAATATTTATGAAGCAGGTCATAAACCTTATCAACCTTAGCTAACCACACTGTAAATATTTTCAATGGGGCTCTACACTCTCCTAAGTGGTGAAGAGTAACTAGAGACAGCAAAGCTCAGAAGTTATAGGCAGTGGTGAAAAGGATTTGTAGGCTCTTATAACCTTGAATATTCATTCTCATAAGAGGTCACGTTTTCCGAAGGTAAAGAAACAACAGTTATGTGCACAAAAATATGCATGCTTGTGTGGATTAGTGCAGTTGGTTCACTACACAAGCAAATGCATATTTCAGCACCTAATTACCCCTTCTGAAGTGTAGTTATGCAATGTATCCACCCACTTGCTATAAACCTGAATGAAGATATAAGCTGCATATAGGTTGTTTACATTGCAAATCTCTGCCTCTTTTAGAAAATCCAACTTTTACTCGCTTCATGTGAGCAGCTCACAGGCTTTTAAGAATTCATCTTAACAGAAAGCAGATGGTTTCAGAAAGCTGAAATGAAGAAGAAAAAAGGAAGAAGTTGAAGATCAGAACTAAAACATGTAACATTAAGTGAAAGCTACCATGATAGATTTTTCTTTTTTAAAGACAGGGGATTACAATTAGTCTTGTGTCCTGGCATGCAGGAAGAAAGAAAGTGCTAAAGATATTTTTGAAGAAGCAACTTTATTTTTTTTTATCTGGGAAGTGCTGAACAAAAAATTGCGGAGCACAGATTAGCTTTCCTTCTTTAATTTTCTATCTGGTTAGGAGGTAGTGTCTGTTGGCAATACCTAACTCTTCCCTAGGACCTCCATTTGCAACACCCCACATTTCCTCACCGTGCAAGACCCTAGGGACTCTTGTCTCAGTGCTAGGGTGAAAGAGGACATCATCTCCAAGATGAGGGAATGCAGACTTCTCCGGTGTCTGCAAGAGAGCTGCATCTTTCTGCTCTGCTCAGCCTCTGTCTCCAAAGATACCTCCTGCCTGTCCAAGGCTCTATGGATTAGCGGAACCTCAAAAGGGCACTTAGCAGTCCTACTGTGAAAATCAACAGCCTGTTTTAAATTAGTAGGAAGAGTAATTTCCTCTTGCAGTACCAATATTTCCTTATTAAAATGAGAGGACAAGATTTAAATATAGCATAAAACTTCCAGTACTGTGTAGTAGTTCTTGGAGGACTGTGTTTGCTGTTTATTTGCCTCAGGGGTAACACTTTTTATGTACATTGTGAGGCTCAATAGTCTGGCAGCGGCAGCGCTCAGAGCTGCTTTTCTTGATACTGTGCATCTGTCTCTGTTGTGATGGTATCTATAGCAAAGTTGATAGGAGAGAAATAGATAGTGAAGATGTCTCTGGACTCAGTTTTTCAGTTTTGCTGTAGTTAGGTTTTCCAAAAGGTTGTGATTGAGTTTAGTGTAAGGTAGAACGTATGATAACCTTTTTTGCCCCTGGCTGTTCTTAAGGAAAGAGTGATGAAAAACTCCCAGAGGAAATTTTGCTGTATATACTGTGAGGATTAATTACTGCCTGTTGTCTCCACATGGACGTGTAATCCTTTTGGGTTTGTGTGAGAAGGATCATATGCACTTTATCAATGATCAGTACTTGGTCAACATAACCTTTTCTATTATTTGAAACTTATCTTCAGTCATGAACTATTGGTCTTATCATAGGAACCAGTGGCAATCAACATGAATATAATCTATATTGTTCATATTTAATAATTCATATTTATTAATTCATATTAATAATTCCACTAGGTCACTACTGTCATTATGGTTTTTTATACTGAAAGTTTGTCTTTCAATGGCTGATATAAGAATGGTTGGTGTATCTTCTTCTTTCCACCTTCATTTCTACAGGGACTAATTTCCTGTGGCTACGTAATGCTGGTGTTTCTGCCTGTGCTGTGTGGACTTCCAGAGTGGAGCCTCAGCTTCCCAGTAGAGGAATTTTTCAAAACAGGGCTCTATAAATTGCAGTGATGGGAGAATATTCAAATGCCAGATACATGGAGAGTTGGTTGTAAAAGCTTTTGCTTTTCAAACTTCATTCATGAGCGGGTGATTCCATTTTAAAAATACTCAATTCCAGAGATTTTTCTTTTTATTCACCCCTAGGAAGCTGCTGTTTGCAAACCGTGTTTGGTTCTCAGTAGCAGACAAGCGTTAGGCAGCTGTCTAGCAGCAGTAGCAGAAGCACCATTATTGCATGTCTCCATAAAGATGTAGCTATTTATTATTCTTATTGGGGGAAATATATCTCTCCACATATTCTCTGTATCTTTGTATACCATATATAGAGAGAGATATTCAGAAAAGGGCAAGCTATGCACATGGCTTATTAAAACATACAACTTCTGTCACTTTTCTTCTTCTCAGGTTATTTACATAGCACAGTTTGGGTTATACATAGGAAAAGAAAATTATTTCCTCAATGAAATTTTTTGTTCAAAATCTCCACTGATCTACCCCAGTGCTATTCATACGCCTGTTCAGAGTTTTGTGCCTATATCCATTCTACAGTTTCTGAAGATACCAGCTCACTTCCAAAGCCTGACGAAAATATGGACTGGAATGGATCCACTTGCTGGTGAATATAGAAAATGATAGCAAAAATATAGAAAGTAAAGCATAGTATATTAGTCCTGCATTAGTACAGGACTACACCTAGTGAATAACTATGGGTTTTCAATGGCAAGAGCAATGGATTAATAGTTATGTCTTTGGCTCTTAGTGGCACTTACGAGTTGATCAGTTCTTACTGAAATCACTGCTAAAATCAGTGTCAGGGTTGGAGAGCCTGACACTGAGGTCCTGTTTGTGTGATCAGGTGGTTAACTTTCGCTCTGGATGCTTTCTTATCCTTGAGTGCCTACATGGAGAACTGGTCAGGAATAATAGGTCTGTTTGGTGTTCATAGCCTAACTTGTTCATATTGACTTGTGCACAGGCAAATTCTGAAAGCTTTTGAAAACAGCAGCAGTTAGCACTGGCTTGTCCTGGAGGCAGTACTGGTCCTACCTAGCCCAAAAGAAATGGTGTTAAGATCATTATCTGGAAGGCCATTCGTCTCCACAGTCCAAGGGTAAAATCCTTGCTGGACCGAACTCTTCCTTCTTGTGCTTTGAAGCAGCTTGCGTCCTTGGGTTTGCTAGGAGAGGAGCATTTTCTTTGTTCCTATTATTCCTCAGCGTGGGTTATGTTTGCTTGTGGTTAGCGTAAATATTAATGCAGAGTACCTTCCTGGAGGTTCATCTGACTGCATGTATGTTTGGGGGAAGGGAGCACTTCTAAAGCATGGTTCATCTCATTTTAAGTAAATCTAAAACAGATTAGACAAATTGCAACTCAAAAGGCAATGGCTAATCCAGATGTGCCCTTGTGTGTCTCTGCCAGAACTGACCACATACATCTGGCCAGGACTTTGTTTTTCTTGTTACTCTTAAAAACTGGTCATTCTGATAGCACATGTGCACAGCATTTCAAACTGGATTAAAAATATCCTGGAAATTTGGTATCCATTGAACTTTGGAAACACTTTTCTATTTTTCTAAGCTCTCCTGAGGATAAAACTCATTCAATGTGAATGTCCAAAGTACAATTGCTTCTTGATTTGTAACAGCTGCTGCTGCAAAAAAGGAGTCTTTTACATTAACAATTCTGGGCAGACAGTCAGATTTTAAACTCTGGGCTACTCCATCCTCTCTCCCTGATTTTCTCAGGAGACCAGTGAATTAAAAAAAAAAAAAAGACAGACTTGGATAAATATAACATGTTGTGCAAACGGACAGACTTTGAGCTTTCTGGAGGGATGCAACAAGTACATGAAGATTGGAAATCTAATTTGGAGACATGACATTATGAGACAGTTCAAATGAGGAAGGAAATTAAATTTAAAATTTTATTAAAAATTTTACTGGTGCAAATATTGTTTTAAAAAAAAAAGAGTTTCTTAGATGGTCAGTAGAGGGCAGGCATATTTTATTTCTGAAGAACCTTTGCCCGCTACTGTGTGCAAAGAATATTTGTTCTATCTTCAGATTTGAGTAGTGTAAGTCTACTTTGTCATATTACAGTGATATAAATCAGCAGTTATAATTTAAAAAGACATTGTCAACCCCTTTGAGGAGTTAAATGTCCATTTTAAAGCAATTGGAGGATATGAGTTATGACTACAGGCATTTAATTTCTGTGTTTAGATTGTAAAAACCATGGCATAAAAAACCTGAAATATTGCCGCTACTGAGTACTAGAGAAGAATCATTCCTCTGCTGAATTCTGTAAAATGCAGTAGTTCTTTCTGATGTGAACTACTATATCACTAATGGGGTGGAAACACACTCTTGAAAGTCACGATTGTTTAAATCTTCAGCTCGGTAACAGAGATTCTTCTTGAAGATCTGACTAGCCAAGCGACTTTAAACCTAAAAGGAGCAATGCCTATTTTAATTTCTACCTGCCTTCCTCTGTAATTGAAACAGTGTTTGTATTTCAGCTGGACAGAATACCTAACAGGTTCTGAATACAGGATAAAGTCAGTGTCATATCTGATTAACTCAACAGAAAAAATTAAAGCGGATTTAAAGAAGCATTTATTCTGAATGATCCTATTCTTCACCAAATACATTTTAGCCCTGAAACAAAATGTAGACAGAGTCTTTTCAGGAAACACATGAATATGAACACGTCTCTAATATTGATACAGTATGCAACTTTTAAAGTCATATAATGAGATTTATTCTTAAAGAGAATGAAAGATAAAAACAAACAGTTGATGCTGTTAAAGACTAGAAATTTTTGTGTAAGTGTGCGTATGCATATATGAACTCTTATTTATGTGTATGATCAAACTTGCTACAGTGAAGCTACACAGGTAAGTAGCAGTAACATGAGACAAGGGTTATGTCGTTTACCATTTCTTTCTATGACTTGACAGTTCCATTTTTTTTCTGGCAAGGCTGATGTTCACATAGACACCTTTAATTAGGATGAAAAATGGTTTGAAGCTTTGTCCCAAAATATGCAGTTCGCATTCACTTTGTTCTCTGTGTATCCATCAAGAGAAAGTCTTCGTTACATTTCAGAACTATTCCAGCTAGAAGAAGTGAATGCTCTGAAAGATGTTGGCCATCAGCTTGAACTTCATAGGCTTTGGACTTCTTTGTTTGGGTGCCGCGTTGCCTTCATTACAACCATGGCTTAGACATGTGTGACTGAGGTACAGAGGTCCTCAAATTGCACTTGTAACCGAAAATGAAACCAAGTTTGTGCAATTACTTTTGTTCTTTTTAAAGAAGGGATGCGACCTTACAGGCAAGGAGCTGAATTTTTATGCCGCTCGTGCCTTCTAGATGGTCTCTGGGATTAGTTTCCATTTTTCGTTCTAGAAATTAATGGAGGTCCATATTTTCGTGCAATCCAGCTAGATACTGAGATGATGCATCTCTGTAAGAAATGAAAGCTGATTGAAGAGATGCAAATGTTAGAACCTTCAAATGATTTCAATCAAAATTGGACTTGCTATCATGTGGGTACATGTTACTAAATTAACTGCAATTTTATCTACTTGTATCTTTGTTGTAGTCATCTAGGCAGATGGAAGAACTGTCCATATGCAGCCTATATCATATACAAAATTTACAGGATATACTTTATTCTAATCTTGCACTTAACCCCTGAATGATCTAGTGTTATGTTTCCTATGAAATGCTAAGTATAAAAAATGAACTTACTGCTTAATACTTTTAGGTGATGGATTCACAGCACTTAGGCTGGATAGAAAATCTAAAACTTTATCGTGTATTGTTTTGTTACGATGATGACACTGCAGCAAAATATTTGTAACCATATGGGTCTTAACAAAAAAAAAATGGTATTTCTGTCAATAATGCAATAACCTTCATCAAGCCAACAAATAACTTTCAAAGTTTTAATGCATAAGCTTTAAACTCTCTACCTTTGACTTGAGACAGTGAAACTGCTGTAGTGTAAATTTCAAGATTACTTGCACTGACATCATCAACTCGCAACCTAGTCATTTAATAAAAAAAGAGCTAGTGGTTTCAGGAAATGTTTCTATTTCTATGCTATCTTGCTAGTTTCTGTAATTCTACTGTTATATTTTCCTCTTTAATGACTTCTGTCTCCTGTGTTGGACTGCAAGGCTGTCACAAAAGCAGGGCAAAATCCATTTATGCAGAGTAACAATGAAACAAACTTTAAATAAAACGATACTTTTTAACACAAATTCTTATGCAAATTTTTTACACAAATTCTATTTTCACAAAGTAAACAGAGATTAGAGAATCTAATTATGTTATTTGTGTCACTTATAAATGCAGACCTATTTATTATTACGTTAGTGCTGAGCATGGCAAAAGCTGGAAATAATTGCTCCTTCAAGAAATTACATCTTAAAAACAAGACAAACAGATGTCCATAGAAGAAACAGAGATGAACTGGAATGGTCTGCTCGATAGTAGGTGAAACATTTTCATCAAGGAGTACTGGAACAAAGTCTTACTGAATGTGTTCAGTACCACCTTAAAAAAATCAGAACTGCTGTTTTAGCTTATCTGGGTTTTTTTTTAAGACTTAGAACCCTGGCGCATGTAGGCTGCCATGTAGCATACATTAGCTGTCTACCATAGCCTCCTTAGAAATGGTATGTAGACCACCTAGGGTCTCCAGCAGTTGCAAAACCACTCATCTAAATAAAGCTGAGGAACAGCCATGACCCCAGTCAAGTGTGAGCTGTCCCTCAGGACTGTTTCTTTCTGGTGAAGCTGCGTTCTGTGCTGTGGATTCTCGTGCTCAGTCTTCTTCATCTACACTCGCTTGTCTTCAGAGGTGCTGAAACGACTATTTCCATGACCTTTTGTGCTATTTCTCTTTGATGCTCTGTAACGTTCCTGATGCGAGGGGTGAGATGTGTTGTAGGAGACATGAATGGAAACAACAGTATGGGAAGCTGAATTGAGGTAACCCAGATGTGACTGCAAGATGACGTTCAACACTTAGTTCAATACCTATGTAAAAACCTGTATGGTTAAGAAGACTTGGAAGGGAACTACGAAATAGTTCCTATGTAGTAGGACAGAAAAAATTGCATGACAGAGGGTGAGAGATGAGTCTGGGGGGGAGGATGAATGTGTTGAAGACTGAGAGGGGTAAAAAGGAAAAGAAGTAAGGGGAAGCTGGAGAAGAAGTGATAGAAAGGAGGAAGAAAAGAATCTTATTTGTCTCTTGCATAAAAACTTGTGCCTGAGGAAGAGCTCACTTGAACAGTAGCAAAATAAAAAGAACCAGGAAGGCTGACCAGGGAAACATTAAACTGGAAGCAAAACATAGAGGGAAAGGGCTTTCTTTTTTTTTTTTTTTTTTGGCAACAGAATGCTCCCAGATTGCTGCTTTTTTATTTTTTTTTAATTCTGGCTAAAAATCTCCCGATTTCCCAACAACTTCTCATTCTGTGAAATGAGGTGGGATTTACGACTTTCCCGTCATATTTATTGTTGTTGTTGCAGTACCATCCAAAGTCTCAAACAAGGTCAGGACCTTTCTGGGAGAGAGGGTATGAAAGCAAACAAAGATGATAAATTTTGTGTCTTGAAGCCTGGTTCAAAGGCTGTTACAAGCAGTGTGAAGACTGCCATTAATGTAAATGAGTGGTTAACATTTTAAATGTGCTAGAAACTAAATATGTGTCTGCAAACTGGAATAACGTGTCATTAGGAGATGTAAAGCCAGCTCTGAACATCTGAGCAGCAGAAGTCTGAGGTAATTCGTCCCAAGATGCAAGACTGAAGTCCTGGCCTCATTGGAGAAAGTGTGAGTAGGATTTTAGCCCTGCAGCTTCTGGGACAGGAATTGGCTCGAGAGTTGCTAAATGATTCTTGCACTGTAGCAATGTTGTGCAGCTACAGTGGTTAACTGCAAGATGGTCCTACCGTAGAAGGTGGCCATGTTTTGTTGGTTCGATCTTAAAAGCTATGTTTGATGTAAACAGAAGCAGCCTGGCAGGGCTGAAGAAAGTCAGACTTAGGACTTGTCATTAATTCCCTGGGTACTCCTTTTTCCAGTTGCCAAGTCCAGTTTGGCCCTGGTTTGATCCCCCAGAGAGATGTTAGAACAATTCGTAAGCACCTAGACAATAATCAGGTGATAAAAAACAGCCAACATGAATTTGTCAAGAACAAATTTTGTCAAACCAATCTCATTTCCTTCTTTGATGGGGTAACTGGTCTAGTGGATAACAGAGAAGTAGGAGATGTGATCTATCTTGACTTAAGTGAGGCTTTTGACACTGTCCAACATGACATTCTTATAAGCAAGCTTGAAAAATATGGCCTAGATGAAATCGCCGTAAGTGGCTGCAAAGCAGTTGAAAAAAGTGTTCTCAAAGAGAAGTTATCGATGGTACTCTTTCCAGCTGCAGCAGGGGCAGCTCACCTAGTATCCCTCGCTGGTCTCTTTCACGGAAAGTTCTGCTTTCTAATCCATCATTCAAAATGCTAATGAGAAAATACACTTTCTTTTTTTACAGGGACAATGGGTGGGGGGGGAGGTTTGCAACACTTTGGAGGAATGAATTGGTTCAGAAGGATCTATATAAAAATCAGCCAGGTGAAATTTGGTAAAGAAGTGCAAAATACTGCCCTTGGAAAAGACACGGTAAATGCACAAAGACAAAAGGCAGAGGTAATTGGAAGGCAGAAAAGTGTCTGGGGTTTTAGGAGATCACAAGTGAAATATAACTCACAAAGGACATGCTATTGCAAATAAAGCACCTCTTTTTTCAGGATTCTTTAACAGGAGTGTCATGTGTAAGACATGGGAAGTAATTATTTTGCACCATATGGTGCTGGTGAGGCCTCAGCTGGAGTATTGAATCCAGTTTTGGGGACTGCATATAAAGAAACATGTAGATAAATTGGAGAGTTTCCAAAAGAAATCATGAGGAAATGAAGAATTTTAAAAGCATGATTTAAAAGGAAAGGTTGAAGGAGCTAGGTTTGCCTAGAATATTTATTCCCCCTACCCCTTTTATGCAGCAGGAGGGTCTAGACAGTCTCCTGGGGTCTCTGAGAGTCCTATATTTTTGTAGTCCTAACTGTAATATTGGCTATCAGAATAACATACTCCTCTCAGTCACAATTAGTTGATGTCACAGCAGAGGCATCTTTAGAGATGTTGTAGCAGAGGCATTGGAAAAGATCTGAAAGAAGAAGCAGGTACTTGGAGTGGCTTCAGAGAGTCTCTCTGTGCAAGTACAGCAGTAAGGAAGATGAGTTTATTGCGGAAATAGAGAAGCCAGTGTTCAAAACTGTCATCGTTAGTAGTGTGGAGAAAAACTACTTTATACATGATGATTATTTTTGTGTGTGGCCACATGGATTTAAGTATCATCATTTTGACAAGTTGGTACCATCCTTCAACACTCAGAGGTTTCCTTCTGTAAAGTTTTCTTCACTGGATATTTCTGATTGGATCCAGAATATTTTTCTCCTGAACTGAAATGCAATAGAGTGAGAACAATGTTTTGAGAAAGTAAAAAAATTTTAAGAAGGAAGTCAGTCCACATTTACAGTATATGGTCAGATTTTTCTTTCTTTTTTATGTTTATTTTTCAATTCCAAGATACGTCTACTGAATTGTGTCATTTAGACATTGAGGTATTGGCAAAAATGATTTCTGGCCCTTGCTTTCTGTTTGTCTACTTTTCTTTAGAGCTGTATGACACATACTTACATATACCTACCAGAAAGTTCCCAGCATTTGCAGGTTTCAGTCCCATGTGCTCCGCTGAAAGGCAGAGTTAGAGTAAGCACGTCCAGATTAACTGTTGGGCAGCTCAGCTCAGTGGACTAATGCGGTGCCAGGTATGGCATTTATCTTGGCTGCGGGAAGTTCATATGGTCACCAACAAAATATTAATAGATCAGTAGGTAATGAATCTTTGTAAGCTGTTAAGTGAGGAATAACAATTATAGCTCATTTTTTTCCTAGAAGCCAAATTCTCCTATCCTGCCTCAAGAAAAGTTAGACTTTCCAATGTGGTTTGAGGGAGTTTAAGCTTCCCCAAAGTTGTAGGGATTTGTGGAGCAAGTGGAAGTAGTCTTTCATCCTGTGAAGGATAATACTGCCCAGACATCCCAGAAGGATAATAGTGCCCATTAGTCATCCCTAGGTCAGGCTTTGTGGCCAGTGGAGCTGAGGAGCCATGGTCATGGCTGCACTGCCTGTCCTTCATGTCCTTCCAGACCAAGGTGTGGCACAGCTGTGGTCAAGGGAGCAGAGACCCTTGGCGTTATAGTACTGCAGCTTCTCTGCCTTGGAGGCTGCTAATACTTTTAACTTGGGTGGAAATTATGTGATTGTCCATAGGTATGAGCAGAATCTGTATCACAGCCCATCCTGTGCCTTTCCCAATACAATGCCTCAAAAGCATTTGTGTTCACCTGAAAAAAACAAGCAGAAAATATCTGTCTTTTAGATACACACAAACAAAAAAGGAGGGGGGGCAAAAAAAAAAGCAGGACCTGGTTTAATCCACAGCAAACCCCAGGCAGCTCAAAGTTAAACTTCCCATTCAATTACTAATTCACTGCTTTTGTTTGTGGGTATTGCAGTATACGTGGTCTGTGAGATTACCCGCTGATTGTCATTTTTCATAGCGATGCGGCTATCCCACAGAAAGGATTAAGAGTGAAGCTTCCTTTAGCGCTTGCACTTTTCAGTGTTACAGGGCATGGGGAAGTTGTTTTGCTTGTGTGCGAGGGGAGCTGTACGTGGGTGCGAATTAATAGAGTTTTTAAATGTATTTTTAATTTTTATCTCCGAGCAATGCTCTATTATCAGCTAGATGATAAAATGTCTTGAATAGTTGACTCTAGGGCTTTCACTAAACTGCCCATGAATGCTGAAACCATCTGTTTTTCTGGACGTTTGTCAGGGTGAGTGTGGCAGAGGCAGCTGTTTGAAAAGGGACGCTTTGGATGATGAACCAGCCCATTGTTTCTGAGCGATTCACTTGCATTCAGAGGCTCTACCCAAGCGTACTATAGAGCAATCAAAATCAAACTATTGTTTGTCCCAATCATATTGATCTGAAAAGAAGGTGGTGGGATGACCGCATTGTAGATGCAAATAGTTGTTTAGAGCAGCTGTATGCTGGCCAATATGTACCACAGTAGGAAACCCACATGGAAGCTAGAGGGCTCCCTGCACCCTACTGGGGAAAGAGAAAAGATGATGCCAGATTGAACTCCAGTCTACAGCAAAAAGGAAGGCTCTGGACTGTTGGTATTGCTAGTAATTTGCTTTTTACAGAAATGGTTGACATTAACCCTGTACTGCCTTCGTAATTAAAGCCAATTGTTTGGTTTTTTTTTTCTGCAAGCACGTTGTGAAGAGAGTTTATCAAGAAGACAATTACCTAAAGCTACTGCAATGAAATATAGGAGCGATTGGATTGCTTGGATGTCAACTATCAATTTTCTCTTCTATAAAAATTAATTACATTTTTGTTTTGTTTTCTATGCGGAATCATTCATGCACTGTTTAAAGTTTTCATAATTTATTTATGATGATGAAAATATAGCAGCTGAATCGAAACATATTGTGGTGTTCGTTTCTGTGTTAAATATAGCTGTCTTATCTCTGCAGAAAGCAGGGGAAAAGATGATCTTTAGTGCATGTAATGAAGATTATAGCTTTTAGTTTAGAGTAACTGAGAAAGCTGCACTTCATCCATTAACATTTTAAGCTTTTTAGTTGTCCTTGTCACTTCATTGCATGCATGCTAATATCTCCTCATATAAAATTTAATCTGTCGAACTAAATGAAGGAATTAGTATCTGAAAGACATCTTTCATTAAGCAATTAACGAATCTTTCTAACAAATCTACAAAAGCATATGTGTTTATATTTAATAAGTATTTGTATGATCAGCCAATTACAATACATAGATACATCTTTTTTGTTTATTTGTGATATTACAAAATCTAAACTTACAATCAAGTAGTAATTATGCTTTAGCAAATATATTGTAATTGTCAACAACTGTGTTAGGGGACTACTGTCTTTCAAAATCATCACAGTGACATGAAGCTTAATATCTATTTCTTTCTGTAAGAATCTTTTATCCTATCTCTTCGTGATTCACAGATGGAAAGAATAGTAGTAAAGAATCTGCACAGGGAATACATTCAAGGATATGTCTTTTTAAAATTAACAATGACGTATCTGTGCATGTAGGAGGAAAGCAAACAAGAATAGGATGGCAGCCTGGATGAAAAGATGATCACCTGCACCAGCTGCAACACGTTTCCTTTCACAGCTTTGGAGTAGCTTTTCAAATGTATTCTCTTTTCAGGCCGCTTGCCTAATTTTATGAAGGGACACCCCACCCTAACTTAAACTATTACTGAACTATCAGCCTCTGTTTAAAAAGTGAAAAATGTAAGTAAAAATAGTGACATTGTCCTTTTGCCCTTGTGCCATTATTAACTTGTTTGGGAGTCATTTTCTTAGCAGGATATATGTATGCTTCCTTTTTGGGCTTCCTTCTTGTCTGAATTATTTTAGTCTTCAGAATGCTCCATCTCACGTATAAATGTCCAGTTGCTGCAGCAGAATGAGTTGTCAATTGACTAATAACTCTTTCACATGAAAAAAATATGCTATTTGATTTCCGTCAATAAGGTGGTGCTCAGGTACTAGTTGCTCTCTGATTTGCCTGCTTTTATAGAACTTTTTTAACTTAAGTCTTTGCCCAGATCATGCAGTTGTTTGGAATAAAAGACTATGGTAAAGCAGATGAGCAACAAATCCTACTAGCTGCAAGTAATGGCCACTTTCTTGAGTGAGAAGCAAATTCTGCCTTAAAAAATGGTTCATTTTCGAGCACATACAGTATATACAACTCTTCTAAGCATTTTCTTCTACTAAATAATAAAGAGTTATGTTCTTTAGAAACTTCTACCCTTCTGAGTGCCTGTAGGTCCATCAATGTGAAAAACTCTGGGCAGTTGGCAAGAAGATTCCACAGAGAAAAATTGGAGGTAGGTAGAAGGAATAAACTCCCAAGTACTTACAAAACACCATACCTACAATTCTCTCCCTGGTCATGAGAGTGAGCCCCAGGGGAGAGATGTGAGTCAGATCAGTTAATGAATTCCAGGAAGGCACTTGGGTGTTATAAAAATGAATTTGGCCAGTAGAAAGCCTTGTTTTTCTTTCCAGACATACCATGCAACATTAAGACAGACAGTGTAGCATGCTTGATTTGACTCATTTGCTTATCTTTTTCATTAGCAGTTTGCTACCTGTTTCGGAGCCAGCTCTCCAAGTGTTAAAATAACTCACCAGCTTGACAGCTATCATATATGTCTGGCAGTATTAACAAAGTGCAATCCTTGCCATAAAGTTAAAAAAAAAAATGTATCAGACACCTACTCGCTGGTTGCCAGAGGACCAAACCTCTGAGCAGGAGAGAGAGGGAGATGCTGCACCACCAGCAAAGTTCAGGGAGGATGAGGAGCCAAGACACCTGCTATCTTCACCTCCTGGAAAGGGTGGGGTGGAGGAATCCTGAAGGTCTTTGTTCGCTCTCGGGTACTTCTCTGTGGTGTCTGTGAAAGTCTGCTCAAAGTTTCACCCTTTGCGTCAGACTCGGCGTCGTGTTTGTCTCATCTCATGTTGTGGTGGAGGCCAAAGTCATCTGCTCAAGGATCCTTTCAGCTGTGTGCAGTGCGCTGCACAAAATCCTGATAGGACCCATTCCCATCCTGAAAGAGCCCCAGCCACTCCCAAGCGTTAGCAGCTTCATTCTTTTAATCTTTTGTTTGCTTTCACACAGCTTTCTGGATGTAGGCTTTTATTACGCTTCTTTTTTTATATGCCTTCAGCAATTGATTCCAGTGCTTACTTCCAATGCTATTCAGTTTCCCCAAATATTGGTGGTGTGAAATTATTGTTTAGTTAAATACGGAGATTTAACCAAGTGCAATTCTTGGGTCCACTTTACTTCAAATGGAATTAGGCAAATGAGCTACAGAATTTCAGTGTTTGGTCTTCTGATGAAGAGCAGTATAAATACATAGATAGACAGAAATCAGTGCCTTGGAGAAATAATACATCAGTAGTGTATTGCACTGTAACTTTTTCCCATGACCAGTTTTCATCAGAAAAATTGTGGACATGCACTCGGGTATAGGTGTAGGGCTGTGGTTTTATGCTGCAGTTATTTGAGGGAATCATTTGCCTATGGCCTCAGGCTGAATTAGACTCTACTTTGGTCAACCCAGTGTCCCCATGTCTGCTGTGCATTTCCCGATCTCGACAGGGGTTGTAAAAGAGGTAGATGGAAACAATAATGCAGAACTATTAATACTGTGTATCTGTGTATTAACATTATTTAGCTGGTTTTTTATTAGGAAAAAAGAATGGGAGTGTCTTTTTGAGAGTGATGGAAGACTCAGATCTTTAAATCCTAATGGAGACAGGGAAATGATAGTCTGATATAAATAATGTTTCTTTGGGGTGGGCACACAGAAATAAAGCCTGTTTTGCTTTGTTTCCTTTAGGATTTTAGTCATCTTAGTATAAAAATGCGTACATCTGAATCCACCTTTTTTCTTTCTGTATTTTTTGTTTTAACACATGTTGTTACAATCCCCTAAAAAGATTTTTTTTTAAGCAGTCTCCTTTTCCTAGCAAAAATTTTCTTCCCAAAGAAGCATTTTGACAATGATACTGATTAACATCCTTTCACAAGGTGAATAATATGTTAGGCGAAAATGTAGTAGAGTTAGAGAATTTGGCACAAAATTGGAATAAGGACAAAATGTTGTCAGAATTGGGTGCTGGAAGCCATATGCTTCTTTTTTGAAGGTGGGTCACGTTTTTAGCTGTCAGATTGCTAAGAATCCTCACGTCACCCATGGACTTCAGGCAGAGACAGGTTTTCACCATGGTGGGAAGGCAGGCCTGCCTGCTACCCCCAGTTTGGCACATGAATTCGAGACTTGTATGACAAGGCATCTAATTTATCAAGCTTAATTTGTGACGTGGAAGGACTTCTCTTACAGAGATTTGATTTCCAGTCTTCCTGTGGCAAACTGTCATTTTACTGCAAGTTTCAGAAAATGAGGAAGATTGGCTTTGTGGTCTTATGTCTTTCTCTAAAGGATTCGACTTGTGAAGTTAAGTGCTTGAATAGGAATTTCATCTTTATAAGAACACAGACAAGTTTTGTGACTTGTGGTCCCAAGCATCTTTCTTCTGTTTGAGAGAACAGAGAGAGAAAGAGGGAAAAAGCTAAAAAAAAATTAGGCTTCTCATCTCAACCCCTAATGAGCTTATAGGTAATTTGCACCCAGACTTTTTTGCCCACGCTTTTGTACTAGCTTGAATAAATCTGCTGTTTTCACCTTCCACTTCTTTCCCGTGTATTTTTAGGAAACCTTAATTTTACCATGCGAAATAAGTGTATCTCCCTGTCCAAGGAACTGGTCTCACTCCTGTACCATATAAAATAATCTTTCTTTTTTTTTTTATTTTCCACTAAATTTTCTTTGAAATTCCAGATGAAGTTTCATCTGAGATTTTTGGGGGGTGATACAAATATTTCTGTTGACAGTATTTGAATTGACAGTACTATTGTGTTTCTGCATCCTATTACTAGAAGAAATGAATAGCTCTTGGTCCTTGACTTCCTCTGTGTTTTCAGCTGTGGAACCCCAGCACGCAGTAGAAATTCTTGTCTCTGTCCTGAAGCACATGACCTCTCAGCTGAGGCTAACAGATCTTCCATTACTGGTGTCCCACATTTCTTCTTTGTGATTTCTCGTCCTTCTTTTTGTTGCCAGTGAGTCCTGACTTCATGTTCTCATTAACATCTTTATATTTAATATTTTGTTGGTGAAAGTATTAAACCTAACTGGTCTTGAAGCCAGTCCCTAAAGTACTTCACTAGTAACCTCCTTCCCATATGGATCATCCTTTTTTCTGTGTAAACCACTGGCTTCTGCAGCCAGTCCCAGTTCTCCATTTGAAGTCGTTATGACAACTGGAGATGCTCTGCTGAGTTCCAGATAGATTAAGAACTACTGATTTTGTTGGTTTAGTTTTTAACCTAAAATAGTCGTTCTCCTAGAAAAGAAAGATTTAATGTCTAGCTGTCTCTTTTCAAAAATTGTTTCAAAACCTCAGTATCTCTAAAGGTGTGTAGTACCTAGGACCGCTTTTCTACAGTATTGCCATTAGAAAGACATGGATATAATCATAATGTGCAACTCCTGATTTGTTTGAAGACTATATTTATTTCAACAAAAATCAGCAGAGAGATCTTTTCAAAGTAGACTATTCTTGAGTTTTAATCTTTTTTCAGTGTTTGGAAATGAAGGTCAGTTGTATTTTATGGATGTTGTATGTCACAAGAAGGAGTTTTATGCAGCAATTTAGCATGCAGAATTTCCATTTCTGAATGGTTTTTAATCAGAAACTTCTTAGTCCTGAAAGGTGTCTTTCCAGGTTTCCAAGTGTAAGCCAACAGATATAGACACATTCATACTGAGAGAAAAATTATCCTACTTTCTTGCAAATGAGTTTTAAAAACGGAGGCTGCTTATGGTTATTAGAGATCCTGTAGCAATCTTCGTCCTGGCATGCTCATCCAGTTCTGCTTTAGATGCTTACCAAGTCACGTATCCTGGTCATCTCAGAAAATACTTTCCCCCTACTATTATTTGCTTTAGGTTTGATTTTATATTGCATTCTTTATTTTATATCTTCAGCTGTCCATGGTTTAATTCCAAATTGGTGAAAGCAGCTTCTGAGTGGCTGCACTGCCGTAGCTCTTGTGTATCTGAGTGGGGTCAGCCCTTAAAACGAGCTGGTCACCAGCAAAAAATGGAAGTTATTTGTGTTTTCCTCACGTGAGGGTGGCCCTCAGGTAGCTTTCTCATGTTTTATTAGGAGGAGTCGCTGACCTTTCAGTTCCTATGAGAATTTTATATTTGGGAAAGTGGGTGATGTAGCATTTCTAAAGACATAGAAACTTTTGTGTATAGATTTATCGAACAAATGTGATATTCAGTACTCACTGCAGACAAATACTGCGTATTCAGTCCTCAATATGCTTGCATACTAGTAGTCAGTATTAAATGACGAATGTGTACTCAACCTTCCACTTGAAATAAAGGCTTTCTTCTTAAATGACGTTAACTCTCTCATTCCAGCAATGAGTGAATCAAATTTTAATGATAGTAATGAGGCTAAATTAACAGAGTTTATGCATGAAATAAATATGAAAGGTTATAAATATCAGTTTAGTTCCAGAATCTTAAGCATTTTAGGTCAAAAAACTGCTGCAACTATTACTTTGTTTTTAACTGATGGATATTTACCTCCACTTCTATTATAAAGAAAAAAAAATTAAAAAACATGCAAGAAATATAATAAGAAATATTGATGGAAAATGCTGTGTCACATGGCACAGTGATGGTTCAAATACAGTGATAACCAATGGATGGATGGATGGCCATTATAGTAAAATAAATATTTGGTGTAATTTAAAAAAAAAAAAAAACAACAGAGTTTTGTTTAGCCTCTTTCAAAAAGACTTTGCATTTAAATTTACTTTTTTCTTAATTTTATGAGAAATTTCACTAAGGGTTAATTGGGTTGGTTTATATTGCCACTAGAGGAAAAAGATTAAAAGAGTTTAACTTAAGACTCCTCGTGCCCAGCTGAACTGAGATACACTTTTTGATCAGACTAGATAATTTACCTTTAGGGGAATCACCATGTTATGCCATATATTAAGGGAGATTTAAAAATGGTTGCCACAGTGGCAGTAACTTTTGCTAAAATGGGTGTTGACATTGTTTAGATATTGTCAGAAAACAAGGCAAAGTGATTACTTTATTAAAGGATAAATTCAGTGCTGCCCCATGAGGAAGTGGGAGTGCTCTTCTGCCAGATAGTCTATATGTGATGTCCAGTTTTCAGCATGATCCCTACCTGGGGCTTGGTGGGAGGCATGCACAGACCCCTTATTTGAGTGCAGGGGTATTTGTACCTCGGTGTGTTTAACCCTTTGAGCCCCCGGGGAGTGCAGATGGGCATTCAGAGCAGTTCCAGTGTGATTTTGTGCTGGTTTTGTTCTCTCCCTACTCACCTCTCCTGAGATGCTGTTCATGGTTTTGTGGAAATCATTTATACTAGTGCTGTAATGAAGACATAAAGGGCACCATTCATTCTCCTAAACAGAGATGTCTGTCCTGCATGGCCTCCAGCTGTGGGTCCAGAAGGATGCAGTTCTCCCTCTGTGGCTGTGTCAGACCTGCCAGCTCTGTGTGAATGTGGAATAAATACCGTGGAGCATCTCACAGTATTAGACAGACTGCTGTCTTAAGGCAGCTGAATTGAGCTCTGCTTGGTTACTTAACCAGGTGAAATAAATCAGTTTGAGCTCCATTGACTGTACTGGTTGCTGCTGTGGGGGGAAGCATAGATAGACCATTTTTAGATACCTGCATTAAGGTACCTAAATTTAATCTGCAGCCAAATCCCACACGTGCAGCCAAAAGCAGGGTACTTACTGTCTTGTTTGATACAGGCTGGAAACTGTTGGCATGCCACTCTGTACCAACCTAAAACCATCATGGTGCATATTCGTCTTTAAATAAAATGTGAAATTCTGGTAAGTGAAGTGTAAGATACAGTCACCTGTCCTAAGTTCGTGCAGCTGACCTGTTTAAGTGAAGACTGTAGTTGTCCCTCTGCAGTCAAGGGGGGTAAGATGGATATCTGTTTCTACAGAGGAATTCAGCTCTTGAGCACCTGAATTGGTGCTAGGATGATGCTTCCCATCAGCTGTATATGATATGCAGGGCAATTGGGATCCTTACTGATTGCTTTCATTTAAGGGAAATTAATCTTGACTTAAATTGTTTCATGTTGCAGCTTCAGAGAAAGCCGCCAAAATGTAGAAGTAATCAACAGAGTCTGCGAGGAGTGTGGAGTGATACCCCAGCAATGTTGGGGAGATAGACAGGCAAATAGCAAATAGATTTGGTGGTTGGCTGACTCAGGTGTTGGGCTGAGTGTTGAATTTGGGTTAGGAATTATTTTCTTGCTCATCTTCTTTAAAAGCATGGCCTGTTGATTTTGTGTTAGGGATGGGACGAGCAATGGCTTATTCCAGCTGTCACCATGACCTCCAGTCTGTCATCTCCATGGTGAATTCATGAAAGAACAACGGCAGACAGTTGGGATTATTCTGGTGGGAAGGAAGGGGAAACCACCGATTAATTCCCAGAAATAGTGAACTGTCCCTAAAATAAACTTCTGTAAAAAAAAGTTCTGTAGTAGCAATTCCTGGTCATTCTTTCTGTCCTCCAACAATGGTTTCTGTTCATGGGACAAAGCTCTGTCTTTCATTTTGTTATCTTCTCTCTGGAAAGCACAAAGAAGAGATCTTCTGGGAAGTAAAACAAGGTGGCTAAAAAGAGAGAAGCCTAACTGTGCCATTCCACCTTGAGAGCATCCCTGCTGTGCAGAGGTCCCTGGTCCAGAGACCCCTGCCCCAAAGGTCTGTCCAGCTCGTAGGGGCTGTGCACTTGCACTCGCTTCGGTCTGTAGAAGAGCTGCACAAGAAGGAATAACTCTTGCAGGGACCTGGCTCTGCTCATAGAGGGTCAACTTCAAGCTTAAGGGACTTTCTTCCACTGTATTTCCAACCCTGTCACAGTGAGTTGCCCACTTAATTACAAAGGTGCTGAGTGTTTTTCAAGATTAAGAATCAAAGCTGAAAGGTGGGGAGGGGATGTGTGGATTGTCCAAATATGAGTTACTGGCACCTGTACTACCCTGCATCTCTCCGTGAGGGGTCATTATGTGGCCTGAGGCTTTGCTGATGGTGGCAGAGAGGCTGCAACCTCCTATCTGCCAGCAGAAACTTCCTATCTCAGCAGCTCTGGTTAATATCAGTGGTGATCTTGAGGGAAAGTCAATGTAAAAATGCCTGTCTGAGCTAGATTAACTTGTACACATGTTTTGAGGTGGAAACATCCTTGTTTAGCTGGGATGAATACCTGCAGGCTACTCAACTTCATGACTTGGGGGGTTTCTTCCAGCCCTATGCTCTCTTGTCATTTGAGTTGCCATAACCTTAATTAAGGTTGCCTTCTTACAGTATTTTTTTAAAATATGTTCTTGGAAACGTTGGACTGCTTGTGAGTTTAAAACAAATTAACAATACTTCTTTTTTCCCCCCTGTAAAAGCTGTTTTACAATATGTCTCTTGTAAACTTGCAGCTTTCTAAGTTTCTGTATCAGAATGTGAATTGATTATGGGATTTGACGGATCGTATCCCATTAGCTCTTTGGCTTGTAGGAAACAGCCCTTGACCTATTTTTTTAAGCTTTATTTCATAAATGTTTTCAAAACTGTCTGAAGATCAAAAAAGCAGGGTCATTCATTTAAATTTACTTTAAAGACCAGCGGTTCATGGCTAATGAATGTATGGTTTATTAATCAAATGTATGTAGCTGAAAGAAGCCAACTACAATTCACTTACAATTGCGATTTTACCCTATTTTAACGTTATTTTAATGAGCTACAGATTTGAATGTGGGCTTTGTTCATCTGTTGCTTCCACTCAATTGCAGTTTCACCCTAAGAAGACACAAGACAGATTGATCAGGCTTCCAGTCATTGTGAGACTTAAATGAAGTGAACAGGGCCTTATGTTTCAAAACCAAGTGAGAGGATTAAAGCAACAAAAAAAAAAATCTCCTATGTTATCTGTCTGCTGTTCTTAAATTTGATTAAGCTACTTGCCACTAAGCACTTTTGGTTTTACTGTAAATACAGCCTAGAAATAAATTTTCATGGCCGCAGGCACCAATCAGCAAGTGATACCATGAATAATTAGCACTTAGAAACACTTGTTCATGTTAGAATATTTCTTTGATTGCCATTTCCAAAAACACACTCAGATAATAGGACAGTACATTTCTTTAAGGTCTAATTGGGATAGAGCTCCATGCCAGCAGTTACAATAGTAGTATAAGCAAAGTTTTCCTTTTTTTTTTTTTTTTGGGGGGGTGTGTGTAGTGCAAGTTTGTATTTTGTGAGAACAGGAAAAAAAGAATAGTTTCAAATTAAACTATAATAATTTGATGTATCCATATTTTATTTTTTAAACTACATCATTCAATTTTGGGCTATAAAAGGCACTTTTGAACCTGAATATGACCGTATCTAATATTCTCTTCATAAAATGTAAGCAGGTTGCAACCACCATGTAAGATAATTAAATGGCCTGTGAAGACAGTGTAAGCAAGAATTCTGTATCCTACTTCATTCTTATTCTATTTTATTCTTAAAAGCTCTCCAGTTGGCTTGAGAATGTCTGATGGGGAGTAGCAATCCCTGTGAGTTATACCAAACATAAACTCTAGGAACAGCAATGTAGAAGCATAGCTCACTTTTATAGACTTTTGCTATGGTTTGTGTGTTTAACTTTGGACATAAGTGTGTTTGAACTGTGAAGTCCATCAAGAAATACTGTGAAAATATTCATCACACTAGTAATAATGCTGTATTTTTCACATATGTTTCATTTACCTATTTTATAATTGGGTTTGATGCCAATGACACATTTCTATATTTGATGTACATCTCTTTTGTTCTAAATTGCCTTTTGAATTTTGCATGAAAAAATGTGAAGTAGCAAAGCAATCTAACATATCTGTACTTGATCCCACATTTCTTGGGATCCCACCCTACTCTAGGGTGACTCTAGGGTGATTTTCTGTGCAGAAAGACCCTGCCTGCAGATTCTGATGGCCTGAGTAATGTTGGGTTGTTATCTCAAATGACTTTTTACCTTGAGATTTTGAATGAGAAATGCAGGAAATAAGTTTTGCTAATGCTGAGACATTTTGCAGGGTTTAAAAATGCTTTTAGAGTGGCGAACAGCTATGGAATCCCTTAAAAGAAATGTTTTTGAAAACTGATCTTTATATAGTGCTTTGACTACATAAAGTACAAGCACTAACCGATTAGTGCAGTATCTCCATGGAGCAGGCTGGATTTACAGCTGGTGAAACTGAGGCAGAGAAGGGAAAAATGGACTTTCTGGTCTGCTTAAGCATATCTTAAGTGATCAGCATCACTGCATAGCAAACGAAGTGCAGGCTGCCGTAACTGTGCTACTTCTTGTCTAGCTAGAGTGAGAGGAATGAAGGGTAGGGAAGCTGTGGCAGCATAGTGGTCAGCATAGAAACTTGGGGGGCAGCCTAGGTATATCTTCACTGATGTCTGTAGTACCAAGATGAAAACTAATTGGGGTTTGCCTCACTGGACTGTGAACTGTATCTTCATTCAATATCCTAAGGACAAATGCAATATAGAAATTGTAAGATTATGATCAGATTTGGGAGTCCCAGACTCCCAGATTTGCATGGCTTTCTTTTGAGCATTCAGACTTCCCTTGTCTTGTCTAAGTGTTAGACTAATGTCTATCAGCCTCAGGAATTAAATGTGTGAGAATGAACACATTGATAAGAAAAACTAATTTATAATCAACACTGAGTCTTTATGCAAAAATTTAGAATAATGCAGGTCTTAAATCTGTCTGATTCCCACACATTGTTTGTTTTTAAATAATGTGCTGCATGAAGTACATTTTTTGTGTTCTAGGGAAATGATCATTAATAGACCTTTGTGTTTTCTCAGCCTTTGTGTGGCCATATGTAAACTTGAGGAACTGAGTTCTGTTGTGTGCATCTGTGTCTAGCTGAAATCAAGGTGATTTGATTTTTTTCACCCTAAACCAGAATTTAGGTGAAAAAAATGTTGGTGGTGAATTCGAAACACAAACATATATTTGTCTTTTGTATGTTAATTTTTATGCAAGTTGTGTGCTATTATTTAAGAAGAAAGCTTTAAGAAAAATTTGCATGTATTTGTAATAGAGTTGGATTACTTTATGGTTCGTAAAAGTATATATGAAGACAAAAGCACACAGTGTGGTGAAATTTTGTAAAGCATTTGTGGGCTCATTTTCTGCCGTGCAGGGTGTTTGGCGGCACAGTCAGTGAATATTTCTGTATAGCTTCGCAGCATTAAACAAATTTCTCTTGACATTCAGTATATGTAAGTAACTGAGAATATAGTTCATTTCATTTAGTGTTCAGTCATCTAAAATCAAAGCATTTGGGATATTATTACTTAGCTTTGATATAAATGAGTAATCTACCATGTATTAAGCTTGCTCTGTTTAAACTGAAGTTTCCAGATAGCACAGGTTACCATCTGTATATTTTCATATTATTATTGCCCTCATAATAAGTTCAAGGTGAGGTTTTCAGGCAGTAAGCTGCAAGTCAGTTTTCATATAAACACTTTAGAAAAGCTATCTTGACATCAGCAGCTTATGCAGTCTTCCATCTATAATGTAAATGACTACACCTGCGTTGTTTTTATTTCTTCATTATTTTGTGGCCGCTCATTTAAAAATGTTTAAAGCATTAAAAACGTCTCTGCAAATACGTGTGAAAGGAGACAATTGTTCTTGTAGGAAAGGCCAGGAAAAGCCACAAAAGAGGCCACAGTGAGACGATAAACATAAAGGTCCAGGAGGTATTATGATGAGGTTCACAGATACTGTGTTCCAATCAAGCTCAATAAGCGCTGAATTCCTATTATGTTTCTCAAGCCTCCAAAAAGACATGGGAAGAAACCAAAAGTTTAAGTCAAATAAAAAGCACTTAAGCCAAGAGCACATGAATGTATAGCTGGGTAATGGAGCTTTCATCTTCGAAATAAAAACAGTTCAATTCAATTGGAACTGAAGTTTCTTCCCCCTTTGAAAAAGTTCATTTTAATGAGTTTCCATTTTATGCGTGGGCTGTTCTTTAATCGATGCTGCTCCATTGAAGTTTTACCCAATGAAGACACAAGACAGATTGTCCAAGCTTGCGGCTATTGTTGGGAGTTGATGAAGTGTATGGGCCCTTATGGTTGATAACAGAAGTAGATGGTCAGAGCCAATAAATAAAACTTTAACTCTGATTGTTGGGTGCTTTATGCTGAAAAGCTTTCTATTACCATGAATCTTCGGTTTTGAAGGACTTGTGAACCCAAAGGCAGCTCGTAGCTCTGTCACACAGACTAAGTCGGTCAGACAAGCAGCAATCTGTCCTATCTGATAAACCCAGTTTTGTCTTTTAAATTCTAGACTTCTCTTCAGGAATCAACATTGTTAATATCTTGACAGACCATTAACTTCATAATACATGTATCTGCTGCCCTGTTGATTTATCATAAAAATTTGATGTTTGCCGAAGTTAAATTGTGCTGTCCTTGATCACGTTTTTACAAAGCAAATATCAGAAAGAACACTTTTAACAACTGGAAGCCTGTACTAATGTTTGAGGAAATTAGTAAAATATTTTTGTGACAGCACTGAAAGTCACAGGTGCAAAAGAACCATAAAAAGATTCATATTCAGTATAGTAAGAAATCAGAATATTAACCTAGGTTTTTGAGTTTTTTCAATGAGAATTGAGATTTATTTTGCAGATAGAGCAGTCCTAGAGGCAGATGTGTTTGTTGCTTGGTCCGAAGAGATCTCGGTGAACAGAAGAGCAAATACCAATTCAATTAAAACATTCTGCATATTTACTGAAGAAATGTCATTCATTTCAAGTTTAAGGAGAAGATCTGTTAAATATTTGTGTTATAACTGGTTTTGTCTGAGCAGCAGTACTTGGAGTGTGGCAGCTAGTGGCTGCCTCACTTTGGAGGTGTCACGCAGATACAGTGGAAGATATTTGGCCTTAGGGATGCATCGTGTATCCTGGAGTTACCCGATTCTTGGGGCGAGAGTGAAAGAGAGGGGGTGAAGAACCCTGTCCAGCTGGGAAAATGCAGGGAGTGCAGGTGTGGGTACCCTCAGGATGGACGGCAGGAGGGAGAGGATAAGGTTGCAGGGAAACAGGAGAGAGGTTTCTCTGGGAATGTCTGTTGTCTACTTGCTGTCTACTTGCATGAAGGTGACTTAAGGTCTGTCCCTTCTAATCTTCTGAGGTTCTTACTCTTCTTCAACATCTAGGTATCAGAACATCTTTCAGTGGTGCATGAAGTGGCATGTCTAATATTTGTCATATGTGGTCTGTTCTCTGTTATTTCTTACATCTGAACACAACAAAAACACTTTTTTACTGTGAGGGTGGTCAAACATTGGAACAGATTGCTCAGACAGGTTATGGAGTCTCCCATCTATCATCATATGGTCCTGGAAAACCAGCTGTAAATGACCATGCTTGAGCAGATGGGTTGGACTATATGATCTCAAAAGGTCTCTCCCAACCTAAACAATGGCAAGTTTTTGTGTACTGTGCGGTAGTTTATTTTGGTAGGCATGTTGCTTGGGTTCTAATACTCCATGTTGTTGGCATGTGTTTCAGGAAAGAGGAGAGAAAGGTGCAGCTTGGATGTGGAATAAGAGGTCATTCTCAGACTGACTGCTAAAAAACTCCTCTCCTGTAATGATGAGCTTTTAATCTGCAGTGGTGATCGAAGCAACATTAGCTTATACATAGTACATGAGGAGAGTGGGCAAATCTCTTTGATGCATGCTTATTATGCCTGAAAAAAAATCCCTATTTAGCCTTAATATTTGGTACAGTTGCTTTACTACCTGGCGCTGCACTGAACACTGTTGATCATTCTTCACTCATGCATTTGATGGGGATGAAAATACTTTTTATTTTCTTCATTCAAAGACCTGTGTTTTGTCCATTGTCTAGAACAAGTTGGGCTTGTGAGAAGAGATAGCACAGAAAGAGGAAATAATGTACAAGGTGTGGGAGATCAAATGGATGCATTTAGCATATACCAAAGAATCCTGGACTGTAGCTATGATGCCTCTAAACTGTGCACCAGTAGGTGTTTAAGGACTGACTTTGGATGAAGTATAGAAGCTCTTTATTGTACATGCAATACAGTAGCTACTCCTGCAACACCATATGCCAACCCTAGTCTTCATAGCCATAAAGGTCTCGTATCTTTCATGTGCTAAATATGCTGCTATTACTATACTCTTGCAAACCATGCTTTAACTCAAAGTGTGTTAGATGTCGTAATGGAATAAAATGTGTGTATGACTCTGTTGGGATGTGGGTAGCTGGAAAGCTGAACTTAGAGTAAGAAGCTTTGAAATACTTGGAGGAAAGCCAGCTACTAAAATCTCTGTGAAGAGTGGATGCAGATGAAGCCAATTCCGTAGCAAATTAAAGGTCAGGCTAATTTAGTGTTGACCAAAGTTGTTTAGCACCCAAGATGAGTTGCTCAGGCGCTTGTGAGAACAAGTGCGCTAATTGCAGCCTCAATCCAAGTCACAAAGAACTTAACCGTCACTTGTACTGTGCAGGATCTCTTTTGGCTCTTTCAGTAGATAAGCCACTAACTGAAAGGATTCAAAGGCTTGATTCCATCTTACTCCAACTGATGACACTTCTATCTTTATTACATTTATCTCCATTGCTGTTGAAGAACACTGTGTTCTAGGAACTGGTGACAGCGTGACCTGTTATTAAAGCAGGGATCATATATTTCCATGAACCAGACCTTCTTACTGGTTCCTGCCTCTCTTTCATAACATGCTTAGAGATTTGAACAGGAAGAGTGATACAAAACTCTGGATATTATTGTATTGTATTATTGTATTATGTTATGCTGAGTGGCTTTGCCCATCCTTGCACAGAAGCTTCACTGCCAACTCTTTCCCAGAGAGGGCTTGTGGCAGTACAGACATCCTAAATAGCAGCAGGCTGTACACCCCAAAGTGCCCAGTGAGAGAGGGAGAGTCACAACCAGCAAACAAAGCAACTCAGAGATTCACTTTGCCATTCCCTATTAGCACGAAGGGAATTCTCTGGGAAGATTCAAATTCACCGAGCAGGGAGAGCGGTGCTCCTTCCCGAGGCATATAATTATGAGTCTGTTCCTGGGTACTACCTGGCACAGGGAGGCGTGCTTGCATTTTTCTCATGAGATAAAATTATTCCTCTCCCTCTAATTACATGTGATGGGAATTCATTCTTTTTACATTTAAATCATTTTTCTATCAAGCTTCTTTTACCTGCTAATACACCTTAGGTTATAGAGTTCCCTTAATTCCTCTACTAATGGAATTAGAGAATCTGCCTGTTGTCCCCACAAGGATGCCCTGAAGGGTGATTATCTGTGTTTTGCCTTGGATAGACTAGTTCATCTGGGAATTTCACCAGTTTCAGCAGTTACAAAAGGGTCCAGGGCAGTTAGAGCCTGCTGGCACCCTGACTTACTACTTTCTTAAAAAACATTCCCTCTTCTCTTACGTAGTGTCAGTAGAGCTCTGGTGACAGTATCAATGAGAAGTGTAGCTAGAGAAGACTCTAGTTTGGTTTTGTATGTCCTGGTTTAAAGAAAGGGAAGGTTGTTGGAAGAGTGCTGTTCATCATTTATGGTAATGAAATAAAATGTTCCATTAGAATACTGGCTGTATTTTGGATAAATTTGCAGCCATAGGTCCTTTTCCATGCATCACCTGCAGCTATGGCACATGAGGACTGTGGAATGTTAGGAGCAAGCACTTTGGCTGTAGGAAAGGACTGGGATGTATGTAACCCCCTGGTGAGGCTGCATCACAGGTCCCCCATCGTGCTCAGAGCTCGGGCTCCATCCAGGAGCTGCACAACTGCTCAGTAATGGACTTTGCCTTTTCTGGTCAAGCTGTAGCAGTTAATGACTCAAGCTCTGGAAACCCTTGTTGCGTTAAGCAAGATGGTGGGTTGCCTCAGGTCTGCGGAGCACTGACACACTGACTTCTAAGTCTTTGGAACATAAAGCAGCATCCAGTAGGAAAACTGTACTTGATAAAGCAAACTTCTTTTGCCAGAAGATAAGGAATGTTAGAATTCGATTTATAGGATAAAAGTACAGGCTAGAGGCTGTATTGCTTGCTGTCCTTTATTATAATCCCCCAATTGCCAGATACGGGTCAAAAAGGTAAGATGTACTCTTTTGAACCAAAGCAGTGGAGTAATGAGGACATCTGTTTTCATATGGTACTTGACACACACTACCAGAAATTTGATGTCATGCTGTCCAAACTTGTACATCATTGCAGAATTGCATTAGCTTTTCTGATTGATTCTGACAAGTCACTGACAGTTTTTGAGGTGAAACACAGACATGACAAAGGGCAAGCAGAGGCTGCATATGTCAGCTGGAACACTCGCTTGTTGACTCAAAGGGGTGAAAATCTTTCAGTCTTGTCTCTATCTGCCCCTTGCTGCTGTTTAACCTCCCCACCCTTGCCCCAGCATGCGCAGCTTTAGACATTATTTGGTTACAGGAGCGGGTCCTATTGAGTTTTCTCCTCAAAGAGGTATAGTGCCAAGGAATCATTTTCTTTTCATAGGTTAATGTGTGTGCCCATAAGGTAAAAAAATGTAGTTCAGTAAATTTATTCATCATGAATCATGCAAGGTTGATTTCATTTATCATATCACACCATAAACATAGTATTTTGTGGTTTGTATTTACACATGCATAAACTTAATTTACCCTCCCGGTGTCAAGCAAGTCCTTATTTCCTTTCCAGAAAGTGTCAGTGTATATGTACTAACACATAGTGTTTTAAAATACCAGTGCTACGAAAAAAATAGGGTTTTTTTTTTAATGTTGTAGGGGTTTTGGGGAGGTGTGGGGTGGTTGTTTTTTAAGAAAAATAAGGGCAAATTGCACTCCAGTGATGATATACACAGGTTTACCAGCTCTGAAACAACACAGGATTCCCTCCGGTGCTACTGTCAGTAAGGTCAAATGCACCATTTGTTCTCAATATATGTTTCTAGGTATGCTAGCAAAAGAGCAAGTGGTGTGCTGTAGCATAGCAAGTCAGGGTCACATTTTATTTTACCATTTTACATGCTGTGTTCTGCTCCAGCCCTTCCCTATGAGATGGATGGTCATTTTTTGGCCATGACTTGTTTTGTCCATTTCTTGAGAAAAGCCGATCAGCAAATGCAGACCGGTTGTATTGCAAGTCTTTGTTGTTGAAACACTCAGTGTTCGATAAAAGTAATAAAAGAAGGATGCAACATAAATTAAAGAATACTGTATTGCACCTGGTTTATCTTGCTAGACTTGCACACTGATCTCAGAAAGGACCCCATCACATATGCCTTGGTTTTGCAGATAGGTGTGTGTTACACTCTTTTGGCTGATTTATACTTTTTCATAAGGAAACATAGAAGTGCAGTGATCCATTTTAGGTGAAATACTGAAGTTGGTATCTATGATTTTAATGAAAAGATAGCTTTAAACCATATGTTCTTACTAGTAAAAGCAGGCTCCCCTTTCACAAGGTTTTTTTAATTAAGAACAGGTCTTTTTACAAAACAGTATTGTAATAGTATTGAAGAGTATACAAAGGAAAAAATGAATAATTAAGGAAAAATATAATTAATTGTAGAGTCTTAAAGTAGCATCCAAGTGTTAAACCACAGATGAAATGAATGTTTAGATCTGGCTTTTTCATGAGCTTAGAAATTTCATTTTGAAAGGATTGTGCTCTCTCAGTTAAGTTAGTATAAGGCACTTGCAGGTGAACCATAGAGAGCATTATCAGCTCTTCCCAGAAAGAGGAATGTGTGAAAGAAATGATATGTGAAGCAAAGCAACAAACTTCCCCACCTTATTGTCATGTAAATTCCCAGGGACCACTTTATCTTAGTGCCTTTAACCCCACTGGGCTCTGTGAAATGGAGCAAGTTAGATGCTTTCAAAGTATTTGATCTATGGTCACCTATTTTCTTTTTCCTATGGAATGCAGACCTCTCCTCATTGCAAGAGACTTGCTTTTCTCAGTTAACCTTTGTGGACATCTGAGATGCAACTCATTGATTCTCCAAGATTCAGGGATTACACTTTGAAAACCCTTGGCATTTGGAGGGCAGTGTCATCTCATTTTACGTGCTGTCTGAGCTGCTACAATTATGCACTGATCATGCAGTGGTCGTGGTGGCCATTACAGATGTGGTTGATATTTCTGAGGCTGTAGAGAGCTATGGTGGTATAGGCAGACCCACCAGAAGCTGCCTTGCTGCTCAAGCTCTGTTGTTGGGCTGTCAGACCTCATATGGGCAAAGCTGGCCCGAGCAAGCGTGTAAACAGAACTTCTTCCATCTCCCACTTGGAAGGAGAGGCACAGTGTGATCATCTTCATCTTTGATTGTTTCTGATTCCAGGCTGAATCAGTCATATTCAAGAATGATTTTGTTCTGTTTTGGACACCGGAGAGACTTGCACAAGTCATGCTCCCATTTGGAAAGTCTTGCTGTCATCAGTTTAAGCTGCATACCCACAGAGGCAAGCAGCACAAATGGCAATACAACAGCTGAGATGCAAAAAAATGGTGACTCATTGCCGCGTTTGACATCCTTAGTGCATCCTTTTGCATTCTTTTTGTATTTACAGTGCAAGTTTATATGTAAAACCACACATCATTATCAAACTCTTGCAGCGTTTAGGACAAATACATGGAGCAAGGTGATTTTCAGCGCATTCCTTAAAGCATCTTTCGTTTTGCTTAAATGCTATTGACTTGAATTCCCATTGTAGTTTTTGTGGTGAAACTTGCAGATATATAAAAAAGTATTCTCTGTTGGTTGTGCATACATAATTTGAGCTTACCAGCTGGAATCACATGTATATGTAAATGATGGCAGATTTGGGCTCATAATTGTTCAAATTGGCTATGGCATTTGTTATGTCAACCCTGTGTTCTCAGTGCTGCCACTTTGATTTCAATCAAAATTTTGTTAGGCAGGAGTCATGAAAAACTCCATTCTTCTAAGTGTGTAACTTTCTCCTGGTGCAGTCTGGAGTTAGTGTACACTTAAAGAAATATTTTAGCAAATGGCAGTCTTTTAATAGTTTAGTCTGTGGCGTAGTCTTAACAGGCTATATTCTTCAGAGACTTCCAAACTGCCCATCAAGATAGCTTCCAGTACTAATGATGTATATTTTACTTTAATCTATAAATGTAAAATAGAATGCCTGTGTTAATATTTTAGCCTCCTCATCTGCAAGGGCATGCTGTAGATATTAATTATTAGAGACAATTGCTAGCTGCAATGCCATTTCTGAAATTAGGACCTATATTACATTACTCTTCTTACAGACTTCTGATAGTATCAGCAGACCCAGTGCAATGGGACCATCCAGACATTTCCTTTGGAAGCAGCTGATTAAAGGTACTCAAAATGACTGTTTCAGAACAAAAGATATTTATTTCCAAAACTACCAAGCACACTGGACCAAAGGTTCACAATGGCAAAACAATAATGTATATAAAAATACTTATATTCCTTTACCTAAATGTGATCTCTCTGATGTAATTCAGATGGGTCCAGTTTAATCCTCATGTTTGAGTTGGAAGGAGGAGCCTCTTCAGCCCACAACGTACTCCTGTTTTCCAGTTTTCAGTTTTTCCAAATTGTTGGCTATTTCGCTAACATACCTTCTGATTTTTCCGGCATGCCTAGGAAAATCCCTCTCCCTTCTCAAGCCTTTGAAGATGTCAGGTTTCTGTCCATTGCAGGCTTGAACTTGGGAGTATTGTAGCTTGAAGAAAACCAACTATGGTTATTTTTACCTCCTCAGAAGTCGTGCACCTGTAGCTGTCATTATTTTTTTAACCTTTCCTTTACATATTTGCTTTTATAGTTGCTTTGATTCTGAGCGCAGTCACACAGATAAGCAGGCATCAGAGCAAACCTGGGCAGGCAAACAGCTGCTCTCATAATATTTATAAAAGATAAAACCATCAGTTTCTCAGTTCATCACAGTCCTGACTCTTCATTAAAAGGAATTGAAAATGCAGTGCCATCAGCCTTAAAATCAGGGAGTGGCCAGCACAGAAATATTAACTGATCTGGACTGTCACAAAGTGCATTTTGGTGTCTTAGTTAGGTAGGGCTCAAGCAGAGCAGAAGTGCCTTAAGGCGCAGACCAATTCTGAGCTTTATGCTCAGAAAGCATTTTACAGCCATGATAATGTGTCTCTGAAATTAAGCATCCTAACAGCATGGCTGATTGTCTTTTAGTTAATTTATCGCTATGCAGTATCTATACAGTCAGTTACAATGACAGGCTGTAGTATGGACAGTAAACCTTTCCCGTGGCAGACTGCGTCTGCAGGCTTTGTCTGAACCTGTGATATAATTGTTCTCGATGGGCCTTGTTTTCCCACCAGATGAGGTTGGTTATTGTCCCTGTTTGTGTGTGCATATGCAAGAGAAATGGGGAACCACGCTGAGTAATGCTGGAGCTGCTCCAGGTCCTCCTCACCCACCCCAGTCTCCTCCTGCCCCCCCGGCTTATCCCGCGGACGACATCGAATAGGTGCGCCCAGTGCATTTGATGCATCAGCTCCTACTCTAGGCACTCCTCCATTCAGAGACCCACAGATTATTATCATTGACCTTTTCAGGAGAAGTACATTTTGGAGTTCTTCAATGTAAAGATGTAGGTGCATTTCTAACTAGACGGGTGCTTGGTTTTGCCGTCAGCAACGTCTAAATTGCATCCAGTGACTGTAGGTCTTATGCTTTGGCCACATTTATCAGCTTCATTTCTGAATATCTCATTACTACGTAACTGAAGGTCTGTGGTGTATATTTTAAATTGCCTTTTGTGGCGGTAATTACTGATTTGTATGACCATGTTTGAATTCGTATAGTGCCTGTTTATGAGACCAATGTGTGTTTACATCCTGAACTTCACATTTGTGTATTCCATTCAAACTGTTGATATTGGCTTGATGGATAGCCTGTTAAGATGGAGCTTAACTCCAGTGCCTGCCTGTTACTGGCTTTAGTATACTGCTGTACATTCAGCTCTATCTCTTCCCACCCACCTATAATGTGTGTTTTTTAAAAATAATAGTTTCTACTGTGGTCTGGATTTCACTGAAAGCTATTGCAGAAACAAATACTAATACATTGTAACATTTAAAAACCATTACTGTACATTCATCGTGCTGGTTGAGTGTGGCAGCACCATTCCAGCATTAAGTTAATTGTAAGGAAAGTGCTCCTGGACACGGCAGTTTGGTTTCTGTACCGAGATCCAGATTGTAAAAAACTTGCTGATTTATACCCCATTGGATCCAAATGTTTTTATGCTATTAAAAGATTTGTAGGTACACCTTTGATTTGGAATGCTTGTTAAGGTGTAATTTATAGTTAGTTCTATTAATGTACTGGGGAAAAATAGGAAAATATTTCCCTGGAAAGAATAGCTTGGTGAATTTTTGCCTCAAAGCAACTCTTTGGCTGTCTGACAGGTCTAAGGGAGGAAAAGATGGGATACATTGTAAGGAGACCAAAGACACAAAAAGGGTATGAGATTAAGATAGGCAGACATCCAGCGATCCAGTGGTGAAAAGGAGTTATTCCTCAAAATTCAGGACAAATCCCACCTCTCCCATGTTTTCTTTTTAGGGGGAATGCTTCCCTTAAAAGAAGGGCTTAGTTCCTCTATGAAGATTGTGATTTATAGGCAGCACAACCTGCCTCTCAAGCTTGCTGTCTGGAAAGTAAAACTGCTTTCATGAGGAATAATAAAGGAACATCAGAAGAAGTTACACTGTGTTTGTCTTCCAGAAACAAACAAGGCTGTTAACATCCTTTTAAGCCTTAATTTCATCTAAGCAGTGGTTCATTTCAGAGACTGACGAGTAAAGCGATTGGCATCAGGAAGGAAGTTTTCTCCTGGCTCCTGACACCCGTCCCGTTCTGTGACTCATGTCCCGACACCGTGCAGCACCATTACAGTTGCTCTGCAGCGGTTTTCTTCCTACAGCAGAATTGCAGGCACATGTATAGAGGTCTGGGCAGTGGAGCTTTAAGTAGAAGTGTAAGTGGATTTGTATGTAGAGGCGTAACCATTCCTTATGAATTCAGATGCAACAGTTGCATAGCCGATATGCAAGAGGACAAAGCCCAAAGACACAGAGATGTTTGAAGCTTAGCAAACTCCAAGGTGTTCAAAATGTCATAGTGGCACTACTGTTTAAGATGTATCAGCTTTTCTCTTGGAGCCTCTGCTTTCAAGGTACTACAACTTTGGTTTTAAAAGGGGATTAGTTTCCAAAATTTAGTGTACAAGATCTGACTCAGCTGAAATTGATTACAAGCGTTTTGTTTTTTTTGTTTCAATAGCAGCAAAACCACACGTGTAAAAATAGGGGAGGGGGGATTGGTGGGTCTTCACTCATTATTGGGCAGGTGTTTCCTGAGATGTTGAAATAAATCCATTTGGTTGTAGGTAAGATAATACTTAAAGTGCAAGCACTCAGTGTAACTGACTGTCCGTGGAGCCATTCTTTCAGCTGTTACAGCTCCGTCAGATCATGGAAGGTGACAGGAGTACTTCTGAATAGCTTCTGAGAGCTGTAGGAGCTCTTTCTTCAAGCTTTGGTATCCCTGCCATTTCACAACACTGACTTCCCCATGTTTGTGGGGGTGCACATTTGAGAGTACTCAAGTGGGCTCATATACCAAATAGCTCCTTAGTTACTGGGGCTTGGTACAAAACCAAACAAGTCAGTGACAAGATTTCACTCCAGCAGACCTTGTATCATGAACTTGCAGTATGTACTGAAAAGAAGGTACCAAATCAAAGCAAGTTTTCCTTCAAAGAAGCCAAGATATCTTCCCACTGAGAGAAATTTTCTTGCCAAATGCTGGCTCTCCAACTGTGGCCATCTTGACTAGGGAGCTATTTAAAGCAAGGATGCAATGATTTTTTTTCATTATGGCAAGACTTTATTTCACTTCTCATGGATGGCTGAGCTGTTGATGCTCAAGCTTTCCTTAAAAAGTATGTTCAGACAGAAATCAAGATCAGGAAGTTTCAGAAGGAAAGTGATAATTGGGAGGAACTGAAAGCAGAATTAAAATGTACACTGGTAGTATAAATATGTGGGTTGTTTCTGCTGCTGTAATCGTAATCATTTCTCTTTATCTGATATATTCTATCCTAACTCAAGACAGAGAACACCCCACATGGTCGTTGCATCCACTCGGATGTATATTGTCTCTTCTACTCTCTGATACCATTTATAGCTGGTAAAGGAAGGGCATCATAGGTGTGGTTCAGAAACTGGGACCAGACATGCCAGTCTCAGTTAAGAGAAATGCCGTTGCCTTGGATGAGAAACTGTCCCTTGTCTGATCCCTTGGACACAAAACATGGATGTGGCATTATGTACATTAGGAATCATCTTGCAAAAATTTATTGGTTTTATATAGAATGTGTCCAAAACTGTTTAAAGTTTGCTGGAAAAAAAGCTTGGAAAAAAATTTAAATTCTACTATGAGCTAGAAACAAACAAGGTATCCGGCAGTTGCTCATAAACTGTAAAGCTAGGTCAACTTACTCAAGGCTAGCAAGGAGTGGTGAGTAGTGGAATAGCCACAGAAGGGGTTAATTCGTGACTGCGGGCCTCACTTCTCAGGGAGGACTGACTTGTACGGTTTTTCCGTGAAATTAATGAAGTCAAGACATGCATATGGTTAGTCTGCCTGGATACAGATTTTTGACCCTTGAGCAATGTAGTATTTGTTCCACCTTTTTTAATTTTTGTAACTTGGAGATCTCCTTTGGCCAGAGAATGAACAACTCAGGTATTTGTTGATGTTCAGTTGCAGCTTGAGCAGCTCTCTGAGAAGGACAAAAGAAATTTTTATTTGTTTTATATCTATGCTTATAAGAACTTGTCCTCAGAACTTGAGGAAACTATGGCTAATTCCTGACCTCAAGTCACTCACCTTTGCAGGTCCAGCCTGTGTATAAAGGAATGTTTCAAGTAGCACTTTCATTATTTCCCAGATAGTACTGGCTTCTGGAGAGTATTGTTCAGTCTGTGACCGATAGTTGCTATCCTTGATGAGGAAAGCTTGGGTTTGGTTTTCTAAGTTCACTGCAAGATTACATGCCATGGAATAAGTACTTAGTGCTTCAACGTTTATTATTGGTCTTATGATGAACAACCAGTGTCTTTTTGACAGTAAAGAGTTGATATTTTCCAAAAACTTGTAGCAGTTAATTGTCTAGGTTATGTAGACAAATATTGCTCCTAACTGCCTAAACACCAGTAAGAGAATTAAACTTGTTTATTTAAAGGCGTAAATATGCACATGCTTGTTTTTAATTGGCATGCCTCATTTTCTCATTTCTGCCCTTGTAAAGCAGTAACTTTTAAATTCCTGTAAATTTCAAAGTCAAAACAATTCATTCTGAGATTATAAAGTAAGAGCATCCCTAGGTAAAACCTTCCATAAACATTCAGGACTACTGAACACAAAAATTATGGACACCAGCAACTTAAGCTGCATTTCTGTTGTTATTTCAAGGCAGTTTACTGTCTTGGAAAAAAGGAAAATATTTTTTTTTCTTCATTTGCTTATGTTTTATAGTACTTTGTTTATAAACTCTTCCGCTGTTTCCCTGAAGGAAATGGTGAGAATGAATCCAAAGCCTGTTGAAGCCAGTGGAGCATTAGTCAGATTTACCATTTGTTTGTTTGTGCCTTTGATACAGAAGGAAGGTTGGGTGGTTTTTTTTAACAAAAATACACAAATCTGATTGCAAAGCCACAAAATTGGTAAATTGGCTTGGGGGCAGGTCTGGGCCCTGAAGCTGCTTTTAAATCATGTTCTTAATTGACTGAATTTAAAGTTGACTTCTCTTTGAACAACCTCATATGGATAGCAAAGAGAAATCCCAAATTCATTAATTGATGGTTGGGGCTTTTTTCCTAATTTTACTTCTAATTGATAGTCCAGACCTTATTTGACAAGATAGGCATCACCAGAATAGTTACCTAAAAAATGAGTTCTTAGTTTCTTATACACAGATTTTAGTTTTGACTCAAAAATAGTGGCCTCTTTGCCAGAGGCAAATTGTAATCTGGCAGGCACACAAGGCCCTAAAGACTTCAGAGGAGCTGAGCAGAATGGCCCATATATCTCATTTTAAAGCTTCCTGCAATAGCTTTAAGTCCAATGAGGATCTGTATGTTGGAAAGATCTGCCTCTTGACACAGCAACAGAGGAAGAAAGATTAGACAGGCACTGCATTCCCTATGTGGAGACCTAATTTCTTTCTTTATCAGAAGGACCTCAGCAATGTGCTGTTGGATATGATAAATGTGGTTTTTACCTAAATCAGGATGATGATGATGGTCTTCACTGTGTCATCATAATTTTGTGCTGCAAGTGATGAAATCTGGGGAGGGGGGATTTTCAAGATATGGTAAGAAAAAAGAGAAGCTGCACATTATTATTAAGCTTTTAAATTTTCTAAATCTGATGAATATGCTATGTTTTTTGAAACCGCTAATGGCCTGATTGCTTTTTCGGGAGACTTAATAAGAGGAGGAGCTTTCACGTGTCTATCGCCTCTCTGCCACTGTGTGCATTTTGTGTAAGGCATACACATTGAATAAATGTACATGTAAAGAGATTGCCTTAGACCCATTTACACAGTCACATGGATGTGCAGCTGAGATAAGTGTGCACAAAATTCAGATGCAGAAAGCTTTTAGATAAATAGGACAGGGCTTCTGTGTCTGAAAGTTAGCGGAGCTCCTTTGACAGGCAGTGTAAATCAGCAGAGCATCACTGGTGACCCAGCCCATCCTGCCTTAACTCACAAATACCACTCTTTTCATTTCTGCTAACTAACTGGGTGGCCCAGTGAATAAGAAATCTCTTTCCTTCTGCCCTTGCAGAGGGGGGTTGGTCCCAAGCAGTGTCTGGGAGTCCCAGCTTCTCTCCAGGTCCAGCTGTTCAGCAACAACCCTCTGGACTAAAATTGCCCTTCTCCAGCACGGTGGGGGTTTGCTTGCTCAGAGGAGTGACTGCACTGGATTAAACTGAAGATCCAGAAGACTGTCATCTCAGGTGCCTCTGGCCTTTGTGCAATAACATCTCGTATGCTGTTTCCAGTGCCATTTGGCCTCAAGAGGGCCTGGAAGCCAAGAGCTTGCATGCTTTTTGTAGGTGTTCCTTTTGACTTCAATGTGGCCAGGATATCCCCAACTAAATTCAGTCATCTTCCCACACAACAACAAAATAAAATCTGATATCAAAACAGACCACAGGTAGAAGGTTAGGGAAAAAGGTGTACCGAAGGCAGACCGGATGAAATATTTGTCCCAAATCCATGGCAGGCCGCAGGATGTTTCTTCTGCTGCTTCTAATTACAAAGTTAGGAACTTTTTGGACTGGTAAAATGATTTATTGGAACTGAGCACAAGGTGGGTTGTCATCAGAAATCATCATAAAGCTCAGGGAGAAACACAAATCATTCCTCCACATTTCCATGCACTGCCTAAGACTATGGTATTACAACTCGTTGTATATATATATTATATATACATATATATAGATATGTGTATGTATATATATTATATATACCTATATATTTATAGAGATATATATGTACTTTTTTAAAGAAAAGAAAAAACATAAGATGGTTTGCATCTTAAGGAAAAATTACCCTGATAGTTCTTCCTAAAGGAGTAGACTCCACTTTCTTTTTTTCCTCTTAGTGTGAATGCGCACAGGTTGTATGTTAGGCTTGTTTTGGAGGAAGCTGGGTACTGAAGAAGCCCTGTTCTGAGAGCACAAGATTCATCCTTCAGGATTCAGAGTTCCTGAGGGGCAGAGCTGTCAGGAGTGGTTGACATTTAAAGGAGAGGAGGCTGTCTTCTATGAATGCTGTGCAAGTCTCTCAAAGGTTTTGAAAGCAGGGAGTAAATGCAAACTATATATAAAGACTTGAAGGCAAGGTGCTCCTGGTAACCTGCGTGACTGCAGATGTGAACTGCTGCACCGCACTAGATTTGGATACGGAGGATGAAATCTGTTGTTATCCCAGGAACACAGCTGATGTTGACATCCATTCAGATTCATTTTACTTATAGAGGAGAAGAGAAAGAATAGAAATCTTTAGTGTTAGTAAAAGTTGTTGTTGAGTATGTTAGGATAGAAGAGGAAAAAAATTACAAAGACAGATTTAAATTAATTTGGAGTCACAGAAGGGATTAAGAGGCATTTCAGTGGTGCAGTAAATTAGTACAGAGATCTTTCACCTCCAGCCACTGGGTTCAAACTCATGCCAAGCTGCAGGCTGATAAAAAAATGAGTGATTTAAACTATAGTCCTTACTAGGGCATGGCCGTGGTTTCTTGTGTGTGCCTCTCTTCAGTTGGAAAGCATTTCCCTTATATTCCATTTCAGAGTGTGGGATTACTGCTTTGTAAATTTACAAAACTCATATATTTTCAACATTAATTAGAATTTTTATAAGAGCTTTGTCCTAATTGAATTAAAATATTTCAAAACACAGCTATTGAAATTAATGGAACTGGTTTAGTATTGGCATTCTTACAGGAATATGGAAGCTCTTTATTCTCTTATTTATATAAGAAGAGTTCATGTATGTATGTGTGTACACATAGTCCTTTTTTTGTAATAAAAATACTAAGGAAGGGAATTCTCTGTTTTTAAAAACCTTAAACCCTTAATCTTTCCTTTTTATGTAATAGCTAGACTTGGATGTAGCTAATGTCATTTGGATGTTCAGTACAACATATGCTCTGAAAGCACAGCCAGCTATATTGATAAGATAACCCTTCTTCTCCGTGTACTATGGGTGCAGATTTGAATTTAACACTGTTAAGCTGTGGATGCGAAATGAGAGATCATGTGAGACCTTTTTCAAAAATCCGACCATAAAACATACATTCAAATGATACCAAGTCATAAATTCATAAAAGTGAAACAGCTCCATGTTTATGTTTCTCTCACGCTCCATAACTCAGACATTTTGTGTATATGTTTGGTTGTGGCATACGGTCATCTTCTATCAGAAAGTTACAAAGATCTGAATAATGTTACATAAAAATTGGGAGAAAATCTCTGGTATTTTTCATTGTTGCGATTACGATCTGGTACATGGTATAGGTGACAGAACACCTATATCCTAGACAAGATGAGATACAACTTTCAGTAGGTATCTCTAACTGCATGAAATAAATATTATTTTATGTATTTATTTTATTTTAGAAATGTATTATCATCTCTCATTGCCGAGGCAATATTTTATTAACCGTTCTCTCCTGGAAGAAAAATAACATCTCACTAGTCAGTCAGGAATCCTTTCAGTTCTGGAAGCTGCATAAGACAGCCTTTATGGACAAGAAAAGGACCTTTTAGAGAATTAGAGAAGAATAGGCGTTTGTTAATAAAAGCCCAAATGTTCCACTCTTGCTCATTGGAGTAATTCAGTTTACCTCAGAAGAAAGGACTATTTATGTGTCAGTATGAAGCACCTAGCGAAAAGTACCAATTTGTAATTTCTTAAATAATTCATCTCTGGGGATGGATAATGCATGTTAGAGCTTTTTAATTGTAGTGTATTATATTTTATTTGCAGAGTAACAGCTAGGCTATACAACAGTTTTCAGGGTTATTGTGAAATGGGTTATGTCTCTGATTAAAAATTATTTGTGTTGGGTTTTTTATTATTATTTTTATTTACTTCATAGACATACTTCACAAAACATCATAGGCTGGCGTCTCTACAGTAGCTCGGAGCTGCTCTTTAAAATGTCCTTGACTTTAAATAAGTATATAGCCAGAATAGGCATATTCTTGGCTTCAATGTAATTTGCCTTAGTCCACTCTCTGACAAGGCTGTTTAGGAGGGAGGATGCCAGTGGTTTCCAACAGGAAAATTTATACAGAGGGAAATTCAGTGTTTGACAATAACACAAAAGGACATTAGAGGCAGGTATGAAGGCACCTACTACAAGGCATTCC
This sequence comes from Theristicus caerulescens, assembly GCA_020745775.1. Taxonomy (NCBI): domain Eukaryota; kingdom Metazoa; phylum Chordata; class Aves; order Pelecaniformes; family Threskiornithidae; genus Theristicus; species Theristicus caerulescens. Next base: position 129,216,220 of record CM036558.1, on the reverse strand, counting down.
AAATTTTAATTGGTCTTTTATTTGCTTCTGCAATACAAATAGTTGGAGAATTGATTAATAATTAAATAAAAACAGTAGAGGAGTTCTGGCATCATTAGGCTTCAGGGAAGCTACTGATGTACTGCATTACTTCAACAAAGAGTCCTATTTTCTGCTTGGGCCATGTACTGGGAAGACCCTTAATTTGGGAAGAGGAACATCAAAGGATAGCATACTCCTTCTCTATTGCATTTTCTTGTTTTTTCACGTGTTGGGGCAGGGGGAGGACGACACAGCTAAGAATATTTATTTTTACCAGGAAAAAAAAACGAGTTTGAATTTCTATCTTAAATATAAAGAACCAGAATAGCCCAACTCTTGGCATCCCTTTTGAAGAAGGATACAGGGCAGAGTATCTTTACAGCTTTACCTATCTGGGCTTTCAAGGTGTCATCTCTAAAATACACCATCAGCTCACGCATGGTGCCTCGCCTCTCACATTAAGGATGTGCCGGGCTCAGCAGGGCTAACACACAGGTCTAAGGGCATTTTGAGCTTCCCAGGGCCCTCCTGGCTCTCTTCAATTCAAGACACAACGTGATAAGCAATAACGATCTTTTTATTGTCCTGTGATTGCCATCTGATTTCTTATTCTCCACATAATAGGTTGGTTAGTGATAGGGGGGGTGAGGATGGTTTAAGAACTTGAAAGTGTGCCTCACTGCATTTGCAACTGCAACCAACCAGAGCTAGCTGGGGGTTTTTCATACTTTTCAATATAGTATTTTAGAGACCATTAAATGTGAATTTAATTAATCCTTATGATTCCTTTGGGAGATATAAGATTGTTATTAGTCCTGTTTTACAAATGGGGAAACTGACATCATTTCAGGCAACTCCTATGCGGTGAACCACTGATGGAGCAAAGGTGAACACCTCCTAACTAACTCCTAGCCCTCTGCCTCTTCTCCAAGCCATGTTGTTTTATGGCCAGACTCCAAATCCTTTTGTACTTAGGTGAGCTGTAAGTGCCTCAAGACTGCTTAAGTTCAGGCTCCAGGTACCACAAATTCTGCATCCAAACAATGAGACATATGATAAAGATGTCTGTCAAAATGTTAATTTAAAGGCCTTGCCACACACAACATAAGAAATCTGGGAGATCGTGGGGCACAGGACTGTTTTTGGTGTGCTGTTTGTTTCCCTTGACCATACCAATGCTTTTCTCCAGTTCCCTGACACAATTTCATTTCCCTGTCTCTTACTGGAAAATCCCTGACCCTGAGAGCCATTTAGAGGCAGGAGCCTTCCTGAAAACAGCCTTTTTTACTGCATAGTCCTAATTTGCTCCCTGAAAATGATCCTTATCATACACTGAGGCTGTGGAAGAAGAGAGCATACACAAGCTGCAGCTGGTGGTCGGGCTGTAACGTATAAAAAGGAAGGGAATGGGATGCAGTAACATGGGGCGGTTTTAATTCTGGTACTTCCTAACTTTGTGCTTGATAAAGCAACGTACCTTTAATTTGAGATTTAAAGTGTCATTCCTTGAGTTTATTTGTTTCCTTTGTTTTCTTAGAAAGCCAAGAGGAACCATGCTGCTTGCCATTGTAGCAACAACTTCCTACATAGGTGATGATCACCCGTCCAGCCCCAGGCCTCCGAGACTACAGCACATGCTGTTTCAGCTTCTTAGGGGATTAACAACTTTAGCTGAAAGCGTAATAAGCCTTTTATCCTTAGGCACCAGCTATTACAGGGGTATGCACATCACGTTTGAACAGTGCCCTATCTAGTGGGTTTGAAAAAGAAACAAAGGAGGACCGGAGGACAGTTGGGGGGACCGTCCCCAGCAGCCTGGGATGGGGTGTATTGAGCCCCAGATGTTTTTGCTTTCTGAATGATTTGGCTTTTCATGAGGTTGATGCACAGGCAGCAGAGAGGAGGGTTCTGCTGGGGCGGTGGTTCCTGGGGACCCTGCCTCTTGCTGCCTTTAAGCACGCTGTATTTCCTTTTTATTGCACCTGCAAGCAGTACTTGGGAGCAAAGCACTAAATTTTGTATACCGTCTGCGAGCATCGCAAAGAGGGGTTTTGTAGTCCAGTTAGGATGCCAGTTCAGCTTAGCAAACTGATGTAAGTGGGAGGGAAGAACTCCGGGTTTGTTTTGCTCGCTCCAGCGCGCTGAGCTGGGCTAAAAAACATTTTCATTTTCACTTCATTTCTCAGAGAAAAAAGCCTCCCGTTATTATTCTCTTCCCCTCTCCAAGACGCTGTTTCGTTTTGTTGAAAACAGACAGAAAAACCCCTTTGTTTCTAAATTCTTGTTCCTCTTATTCCTCCTGGCTGTAAATCTGGGAGTAGTGGCTTAATAGATTTTGGGCCATGCTTTTAATCACGTAAGATGGACACAGAAACCTGCCTTGTGTATTTTTGTTCTGTTTTTAACCTTGCAAGAAATGTGTAATATTTCAGCATAGGTAACATTTTGTTAAATTTATAAGACATTGGCAGCATGCTGTTTATGGGCTGAGTTCATGATATATTTTTGATATGTCCATCCTTAGACCCAACTCTGACTTCAGTAGAAAGTTTCACTCTCTTGACTTTCAGCCATTGGCATATGGCAAAAATACAACTTTCAGCAGCCAAAATGCTGCCTCGTGTCTGCCGATCCCCTAGGTTCTGGGCAATTATTTGAAATATGATCGTTTAAGGACTCGTGTCAGCAGAGAGCGGGAGGGTGCCGGGATGGGGGCGAGGGGCAGCTGCAGCCATACGGGTGTCAGCGAAGTGCAGAGCAATGCCACATGCCAGAAAATACTGCAACTACCTCTTGCATTTTGTATAAGCAATTTTCCAGTCTGTTGTCTTCTGTCAAATGCAATGTTCTGAGACATTTAAATAAAATAAATATTGCCGTTGAGTTATATTTAGAGCCATGGGAAATTTCTCTGGTGAAACTCCCAGCCAGGCAAAACATGCTGGCTTTCAGGTTTCCATACCACTTGAAGCTTCGTCTGGGTTTGTAAAAGGGGTTGCTCGTGAAATCTGTCGGCGAACGCGGGCTGCTTTCCAAAGGCGGCCAGCAGAGGCTCTGCCTGGTGCTACGGATGCCACCAGGGAGGTTTGGGCAAACCAGGGCTGGGTCCAGGTGATTTTAGGGAAGAGAGTTGAGTTTCTTGCAGATGGAAGGTCAAAAAAGCAAACGATGAGACAGGCTGCTGATGGAAATTGAAATGAAGGTTTGCATAAACCTCCCACCCCTGTTCATTGTAATCACTGAGCTTTCACATTTGCCTATCTTCCCAGACGTGCGTCGCTTAACTAATGAGGAAGGGTGTTGGTGTAATGAGTGCTGGCACACGCGGGGAGTGGCCGAGGAGAAATCCCTCTGGAGATGGGGTGGGAACCCACTGGGATGGGGGCCGCGGTGGGGCCCTGGGGCAGAGCGGGCTACCCCTGGCTTGGGTTGGCCACCCGCCACCCTCCCTCTCCTCCGCCCAGCACAGGGCAGCTCCCAGCACACCGCTGTGCCCTGGGGGAGTCACCCTCGCCCCAGAGTGCTCCCAGGGGCACCATTTTGCCCCCTGGTGTGCAGTCAGGTGGAGGACGTCCGCTCGGCTGAAGGCCCATTTTGAGGCTCCTCGAGCACGAATGCGTGAGGTCTGCGCATCCCTTCTGCTTTGCGGAGGGAGAACCAGCAGCACAACAGTTTGTCAGGCGGGCTGCTGGGGCCACCCAGGCTCCAGCGCACATTTTACTGCGCTTTTCCCCTGATACTGAAATCCAGTCAAATGGATTTTGATAAAGCAGCGGGCGCTATTCTCTCTCCGTTCTCCTGGTGTGATGGGGAGGGGAGGCTGAGAATGCCTTTAAATCACTGTCCTTCTTCTTCACAGAGAGTCCCAAAATAAATTAAAAATACACAGAGACTGTATTTTAAAATCTATATTAATGAGGAAGCAGGCAGATTTGTTCACCACAGTGGTGGTCTAGCTGTGAAGGTTATGTAATAAAATAGAATTTTAAACAGCATTTAAAATAATAACATAGTCTAAAAGCTTGTTTTTAATTATTTTTAACTCAGTAGGACCCTTCTTTTGTTCATTTAAAAGTTAACCTTGTTCGATAATGTGCTAGGAAGGGGCACAGAAACCTTTATTCTTCCAGAGCGTTGAATTCTTTTGTGAGATATGATAGACAAAGCTGGCATCCCTTGTACAAGATATGTAAAGCCTGTCTCCAGACATTGTGACATTGCTACAGACAGAGTTTGTCATCCATAAATTTACAGCTTATTTCAGTCTATTCATAAATTGACTAAATTTTTTTTGAAAGAAAAAAATATATATAGGTGTATAAAATACCCAGTTACAGGTTGTGTTCTATTTAGCCCTTGATTGAAACGTATTGCTCCTCAGTATCTTTTAGCTATGAAAATTATAATATGGAACAGAGATTAGAATGAAATTATCATGGCTAGAAGGCATTTACTCAGTGGTGGCAGCCACATAAACCTGAGCCCTGAGAATGATGATAATGCATTAGGTTCTGCATGCCCGATATTATTGCTGTACATTATGTATGTTTCATTTATACTATTTCGCACACACCAGCAACGCTGACAGATAGGTAATTACTCTCTGCGCCAATGAACACTTATCAGCCCCGCCGCTGTTTATTGCTGGGATGAAGTGCGCTTGTCAGTCAAGGTCACTTGTTTGTGTGTCCTTTTTAATAGTTCTTTCACAGTTGTTGAACTTCGCAGGCGGTTCTTATGGCAGGCTTTCGGTACGTTGCTTTACTACATCGCCTGCCTTATCAAAGTCATTTGTATTTATCACTTTAATTGATAAACAACCGAGTTGCGGGAAGCAGAACTGGAGAGAGGAAGGAGCATATTTTGCTGGTCAGCTGATCCGTGGGTGTGTTCGGTCATGGATGACCTCAAAAGCAGAGTTTTGCGGAGACCCTCAGACCCTGCTGTGCCACCAGTGTAAGCTGGTGAAATCTCTTGAGATAAAGATAACCATGAATTTAATGGCGATGGATACCAACAATCTGCAGACTGCTGTAGGGCTAGTGCTTGTGCTTTTTGGCAGAATATTTGCCATTTCTGAACAGGGCTCTTATTGTTTGCACCCTCAGGACATGCACGCAATAGACCAAGCCACTTTGTTTGCCTTCAAATCGGGGTTTCCTTTTCTGCAAGAAGCCTCACAGAAACTCTGTATTATTGCATAAAATATGTTTTCCAGGCTATGTGTCTGGCTCTAAACTTTAAATGTTTCTGTTCTTCAAAGTAATAGTGTCAAAGGCATTATGGCAAGCACATAATTTCATGGGTTACAAAGAAAAAAATCACAAGCTTTTTCTGTTTCTCTTTTCCTTCCTTTCTTTTTTCCTTTTTTCTTTTTCTTTTGCTTTCCTTTTCTATTTCTTTCCTTTTCTCTTTTTCTTTTTCTTTTTCTTTTCCTTTTTCTTTTCCTTTTTCTTTTCCTTTTCCTTTTTCTTTTTCTTTTTCTTTTTCTTTTTCTTTTTCTTTTTCTTTTTCTTTTTCTTTTTCTTTTTCTTTTTCTTTTTCTTTTTCTTTTTCTTTTTCTTTTTCTTTTTTCTTTTTCTTTTTCTTTTTCTTTTTTCTTTTTCTTTTGTTTTTCTTTTTTCTTTTTCCCTCCCTTCCTTCCTCCCTTCCTTCCTTCCTTCCTTCCTTCCTTCTCTCTTTCTCTCTTTCTCTCTTTCTCTCTTTCTCTCTTTCTCTCTTTCTCTCTTTCTTTCCTGTTTGCTGCGGAAGCTTTATTAGAAAAAACAGAATAACCTCTAGGATATAATAATTTATCCAGTCAAGATAACTGTAGCTATTTCCTTAAGCCTGTAATCAGCCCGAGTTTGTGTGTTGTGAGATTTATACCGCAGTTCCTTATTACCAAAGAAACAGTTAAAAAGGATTTATGTAGTGCATGCAGTGTGTGTGTCTGGAATTTCGGTTTGCGTTCCCAACTTCTGCACTCTGGAATCTCCTTGGTGCTTTTAGTAGAGGGCACTATTTTGAAGTGGAGACTGAACATTCAATTAAATGCAAATTTTATTCAGGCATTAAAGCAGAATCACATTCATTCATTAAACTCAAATGATGCTTTTATTTAGAAAAATTTATCAGCACATGGTAGCACCACATGCTGCTTATAAATAACTATGGTGATCTGGTTGTGCAAAAGTATATAATTTCATTATTAAAGGATTTAAACTCCTTACAAGGTGCATGGTGTCCATGAATGTTTCACTTAATTTGATTACATCCATAGAAAAAGCATTTCACTTACATGGGAGGCAGTGGGTCTCCTGTCTTACGGCACTGTTCTAATGCATTATGATCCCAATCTCACACTTGAAGGTGCTGACTTGGCTGGATGTATTTAATATTTCGTGTGCGTAAATGCGGATTTGAGCAATTCGGTTCATTTCTGAATCTAGCCTGCCAAGCTTCCGCATTTTCAAACCACTTCCTTTTCTTAGTTCTTAGTTACCAGAGTGTTACAAAGAAAGGGTTTTGATCTCATGTAGATAGCATAGCATTAATTACCCTGACACTAATTAAACTGCATCAAACAAATACCACCGTGTTCCTCAGGGGGACAACAGAAGGCAGTTTAAAATAATTACTGGAGCTTCATGCATGTGTGAAGTTTTCATTACTCTTAGGACACAAGCAAAAGAGATTTGATATCATTAAAATCCCCCCCTTCAGTGTTTGCAAAAAATGACTAAAATTTCCTCAGAGCATATTGATGTCTAAATAGTAGTGATTTCAGTTCTTGCGAATAGTAACTTTTCTTTAAGAATTGTAAGCCTGTGAAGCAGGAACAGGTGTTCCAGTCCACATTCTGGTATGATTATGTATTAGCTTATGTTTGTCAGACCATTTCATTAACCACCCACTGCTATCACATATACATATACTTTGTTCTTTCTGAACCATGAAATGAAATGCATATATCTTCACTAATGCTTGCTATCAATGTAAATGAGAAAAGGAGGCTTATTACCAATCACTGCTGCTGTGAAGCACACACCTCTGTACAGTTACAGGTAATAAACATCTTTTTGTAAGTAGGAAGCAAGATATATTGAGTTCCGCGTACAATAAGAAGCAGACGTGCCTTCTACCGTAGAAGGTATTAATAGATTGCAATTCCGAGCCGTGTGTACACATTCAACAGGACATCCTAAAGCACGTCTCTGAACCTATTCCTTTTCATGCTCATTTATATCTTGCAAATGTTTTGAAGCTAGCAAAACTTTGCTGGCCAATGGTTAATGGGCAGCTTTTCTGAGGAAAATTGGAGTGTGTTTGCGCCATTGAGCAAGTGCCGGTTTCTGGATCAGCGGTTGCTACTGGCAGAGCCTGCGGCAGCAGCAGCTTTATAGGCCCTTTGAAAAAGTGGGTAGAAGAGTGATGTCCCTGCCCAGGGTGGGGGGTTGGACCAAACGGTCTTTGAAAGGTCCCTTCCAACCCAAACCATTCTATACGGCTCCATGAACCACATACCGGCAAGCAAAGATGACACCAGAGACAGTAAATGTGGAAAATCTGGAGTTCCAAACTTGATGTAAATGCCGTATTTTACTAATGCTTACTTGACTATGCATGAAGCACCGCTTTCCCTTTTCCAAGTTTGTGTGTGTGCGTGCTTCATATTTCCCGATGCTCTAAAAGCCACCTAAACCATTGCACGTGGGCATTTAACCTCTTTATTTCTAGAGATCTATATGGTGTTAGTAAACTTCTATGAATTTAGTACTGATGGCAATTGCCTATGGCAAAAGGTATGTGAGACAGAAAGCATTTCTAGATCTGCACTAGTCGTAGCGTTCTGAGTACATGATTCTTTCTCAAAATTTGATTATGTATAATTTGAATATATGTAGTCATATATCATAACCCACTTATTTTCTGTCTCCTTTGAGGAACTATTTAAAAGATTTATCTGTAATGGAAGGTCCAGTGATGCTGGTGGAGCTTCTTTTTCCTTTTTTTAAATTAAAGTAATGCCTTGATATTACTAAATCTGCTGCCTGGAATATAACATTGCATTAGGGTTGTGCAATCGACAGACTAAGTAGAGATGATCAAAAGTGATTGGAGAGGAAATACAAAATTAATCCAGTTGTAGGATTCTGCGAACCCAACAAACATGCACAGCAGAGTACTTTTCTTTCTTTGGAGCCAGATGGTTTGTCCTATTTTAAGCTGATAGATTCTTCATGCATTTCTTTTGGATGTCATTGGTTTTAACTGCCAGACAGTATCTACTGTTAGAACTTTGCTTATTCCTGGATTATTTAAAGAGTATTTTTGGCACATTCGAATGATCATACTGTACACCAAGTTAATTTTTCCTTACACTTAGCTCATACGTGAAAAAAGTGTTTATATAATGAAAAAAACCCTCTAAAATGAACAGTTCTTTTTTTCCTTCTTTTGACATGATGTTGACAGAAGTCGCTTTGATGTAGTTTAGAGTCATGAATTTTCTATCTGTTCTGTTTTTCCTGGGGCTCCATCTATTCAGACATCCTGATCTGTCATTTTGCAACACTTTGTGAAGTGCTTGACAGATAGTGGTTTTGACAAGTGCTGGACATCAGCAGCAATTCAGAATAAGCAGTGTATATTTCTCCAGGTAAAGTGACAAAACGTCTAAAAGCGTAAGAAGAACTGTACAGTCTTCAATCACATTTAATGTTACAAAGCAAGACTTTTTCTGCTTTCTCCATTTGGTCTCATAGCATGCAGTGGCTCAGATGAGTATCTGCTGGAATTTTGGATTGAGAACTTTCTGTTTTCTTTTTGTATTTCCTAATACATGACTAATTTCTCCGATCTGATTAAAAAATGAAAGGGCTTGCTGAGACTGAGACCCAGAAAAGTGCAGCACAACTAATATTTCATTTAATAATAATTTCCAGGGTCTTCTAGTATTTGACATAAACAATATGTATGTGATCAATTATCCCTGTTTTCTTCTGTAATACCATTTTAATTCTACAAATAGGGTGTATAAAGAATATAATTTAGGAGAGTCAGCATTATTGATCAGTCATTCTGTTTCCTATTCCACTTCTCAATTCCTTTCCTGATGGTGGTTTATGCTATATCACCCATAAGTACTCATGGATTCCATATTTACATTATGTAGTATATTGAAAATGTAAAACATTTCATATAATTATTTTGCATCTGTATTCACTCAAGAAACAGCTGTTGAAAGTTGAGGGGGATGCAAAATGGCACAGCCTGAAGATGTTCTTGTTCATTCAGCTAACTCCTTTTTGATGTGATACCTACTGGCAGGGTTGTGTGGTGAATTCAACTTCTTTGACAGCCATCAGCCCCACTGACCAGTAGTTTTAGTTTTTGTAGTTAGGGGAAAGATGAGAAAAAATATTTCCATAATTTACATTTTTTTTCAGCTGCTGGATCGAAAGCCCCTGCCAACAGCTATCTAAATCAACACCATGCCAACATGTTCTGTAGTCCGAAGGTCACTCAAACATCTGGCCCCACAGTCTTGTTCTTTAAGGTTTGTCACTGGGCAGCATCTGTTTATAGATTCTTTCTCAACCTCTCTTTGATCACTTTGACAGCAAAAAGAAGCTTCTATCACCCTTGATGTGTTAAGATTAAAATATCAGGAACATCGGACCGTTGTAAAATTTGGTGCAATTTCATATAATACTATATCTGCACTTTTAGTTTCTCAAGTTTAATTTTCTTTTTCTTGGCTGAGTTAGAGGGAATTATGTAGTACTCTCTGCTGTTGAGATTAAAAAAAAAAATATTGTCAAAGCTGATCTGTTCAGTGGGAATGTGAAAATGACTACACTAAGCAGGTCTTTCCCAGCTGAGCTTGGTCAGCATTTAAAAAAAAAGTTTGGAAAGTGAGCAGAGCCGGCATATTTAGCTCTGGTCTATTTTGAGTAATGTGTTATCTAACTCTAGTATGTCTGTCCTATGTACTGCTACAAAGAGTTACCTATTTCATAAAGGTTTAGATATGCTCCTATGTCTTTAGATATGTCCCTTATAAGTAATCATGGTAAAAAATGGAAGTATCATTGCTTCCTGTTTCCCTTTTCTAACTTTCACTTAACTTTTAGATTTACTGTTTCAAAACAATGCAGAACTTCTTGCTTTATTCTAGACAAGAATAAATAGGCTCTCTTTACCTTTGTCTTTTGCTTTAAAAAAACATTTGGTGGTCTTTGACAGTGTTAGAATGATCATATTTATTAACATTACTGAAGTCTAGTTTGTACCATGATGGAAAAAATATCAGGTGACATGTTGTCTTATGGAATCTTATGGCCTATCCTCAGCAAAGACACTTTATCTGAAGATATATAACCCAGGGGGACACACAATCTGTAATATGAATGCAGAAAATTATGTATATGTGGAATTAATTTTTGTTTATGCACTTCCAAAGTTTGTGGCAAATGCTGCAGACAGCCCTAGAGTCCTTTGTTACTCCATGGAATTGGTACAACATGGCATCAGTTATTCAGGCCTACTCATCTTCAGCAGAGAGAGGTCTCTGCATGAGAACTTAATTAAATGTGCACATAAAGGCCTTAGTCCTGTACATCTGCCATGGACAGTCACCTCAGTTCTGTAATGGTGGTTTTATTGATATATATCCATCTGTTAGATAGAAATGAGCCACAAGCTCATTTCACCTAGGCTACTGACAGCCAATAGATAGCTAAAACTTTTGACCATCATCAGCCACGTGTGAGAAAATAACCATATGTGAAAAACAGGAGCAGACACATCTTAGGTGGGTGCTGTCTGGCTTTATAAAACGGTATGGGAATGCGTATATCAAATGGCCCCAGTGAAGGGGCTACATCCCCGCTGTTCTCTCAGGTGCCATCATCCTGGGCATTGGGTGCATGGAGAAGTCTCTTCCCAACCGCTGGTAGCGTAACAAGAAAGGGACACCTAAGCAGCGAGGGGTGGTACTGTTTGGTACAGATTTGAGCTTTAGTTGAAAACTCTGTTTTCTCCAAGAATAGAGCTAAGCCATGAAGTCTTAGCAGTAGAGTAGAAAAGTTTGTACCCAACACAGGGGAGAGAAAAAAGCCAAAGGGCAGGTGCGTCCTCTTTCCCCACCAGAACACCCCACCTCTGAGGTGCTCAGAAAGAAGAAGGAAGAACTTAATCCTTACTGAACCATGTCCAGTAGCTTTGAGGGGCAAGATGATGTGGACACTTGATGAGATTTCTAGTTGTATGAAAGCAGGGAAAGGTCAATCTTCAGAGATATTTTCAGGAAGAAGTGGCAACATTTTGTTATAATCTAATATGCAAAGAAGGCCAAGTCTAAGACTGTAGAGCTGAAATATACAGAGGGTAGGCGCTTCCATAGTAACTGTGAAAGAGATGTAGGCTTTGAATTTAAATTCCAGCTAGCACATTTAATAGTGTACGAACTGTTTAGGATAGATTACTTCAGGGTAATTCTGCCCAGAATCTTGCTTTTTATTAGAACAACGTGTTGTGAAAATGGTTTGATAGCATGATCCCACATCTGCTCTGTTCTCCTATCTCTTACTTGGTGTCATGATGTTTTCTTTGCAGTTTCTCTTTCTGCGTAATCTTTCAAGTCCACTTGGAAGTATGATCTGTACTCCTTTTCCTGCGCCTTACTGCTTTTAACTGTACGTTGCTTAATCCCCGTCTTCTTGGCTTTCCTCCTTTAGCTCTCCTTTCCTTTGTAGCAATATTTTATCTATTCTCTTTGTCTACTCTAATAAAAACTCATTGTTGAAGGGCTGAATTAGTGACAAGAAGTCATAGTCCTCTCCATTCATTTACAGACAGTATTTGACTCAGTAAATAGCTCAGCTAAAGGAGAAGACATAAGAAAGCAAAGATTGTTGGGTGGGAATTTTCCCCCATACTGTTTTTATAGAACAGCTTCAGTCAGTATCACCTGCAAGAATCAGAAGGTTTTGTCCGACTGTTAGTGCTAACATCAGAAAGACACAGGTGCTTTCTGAGAAAAATAAAGCAGGTTCAGATAGCAGAAAACCTGCTATATACTCTGAGGTGAGTTGTGGAGATTCCTTCTCAGAAGTGGTACAGGTTTGAGCAGCAGGAAGGCTCCATGTTAGTGCTAATTGCACTGAAAGATCATATTAGCTAGAACTAATAGTCTTTCTTTATATAACCCACAAGATGGTTAGTTTTAAGTTTTAAGATTAGCAAGTAAGTATTTGCACTGAAACTCTCCAGGAATACAAAGACCTGAAAGAAAGGAAAGAATCAGATAAATCTTATTCCTTGCATACGGCTCAAATATGGTTAAAACTTCAGTCAAAACTTCAACTGATGAAGTAAAAAGCTAGATAGGACTGGGTTTATATGAAAAATGGCATTGTGAGCAGTACAGTGAGCACACACATGAAGCAGTACAATTTTCAGCACTACAGCTGTGAGATGAGACCTCTGCTTCATTAGCTGCACAAAGCATTTATTGGCTTGTGTGTTTTTATCTAGTGTTTCTCTTTCACAAGTAGATTTTTACAATGTATTAATACAGAACAAGCAAGCTTTTGGTCTAGGGGTATACCTGAATAAAGACTATATATTCTCTTGTGTCTGTTTCTGGCTTCCTTCTTCCCCTCCTCAAGTCAGAAACCTGATTTATTAACAATTTGTGTTTGTCATTTTATGTTTAAAGGTAAGAATGGTCAAGATGAGACTAACAGCTTCCCTAGCTGGGTTTCATGTCAACTCCAGGGCCAGCAGCGGGTGTGTGCCAAGGAGTGCATGGCAGGAGAAGCATGCACTCACACGTGCCTTTTGCCTCTTCCAGTTTCTGCGAATCTGTGACTCAGGGATTTTCTGACCTATGAGCAGTATTTTTGTAATTTTAGACTTTCCATTCATGGATTTCACTAACTGTTTGGTTAACATTTCAAACTTTTAGTTTCTACAGCACAGTTTCCACAGACACCCTGCCAGGCTGATTTGATGCCCTATAGTTAAAGGACAACCGTTTAAAACCTATGGTATCTGGACCAAGTTGATTAAGATACTTCCTTCTTGTTCCCTGGAGTTCGGCATTTTTATTTCTCTTGTTTTCTGCCTTCCTAGATCTTTTGGTGACTCCCAAATCTATTCCTTTCTTTTTCAACTTGATGTTCTCCATTGTTTCATTCTTGATCTTGTTCTCCTTTCTCCCCCTTCCCTTTCCTTCTTCCCTCTCCAGGAACTTATCTCAGGCAGCTCTGCCCAGCTGGCTGGTTGGGAAGGTGTCTGCTGTGCTCTCACACAGTAGAGATGAGACCCACTAGCCGAGCCCTGGGTGTTGCGGGCATATTGTGGATGGAGCCAGCACAACCACCAAGCGTGCCTCTGCTCAGCCGCGATGTCGAGCTGGGCAGGGAGTACAAGCATCCTACCAACACAGCACTGAGCACATTCTGGTGGTTAGAAAACTGTCATTTTAGTGGGATTATCAACTCCATTTTTGAGTCAAGAAGGGCTTCTAATTAAGAACATGGGCCTTTAATATCTCACTGATGTCTTTAAAATGAGATACTGGCATTGCTGCATGTTGTCTGGGAGCACACCCAGTTTAAAGCCCCTAGGAAGACATCCCTGACTCACTGGCTGCAAGGCAGAGTTGAACTGATGGCTGATGTTCGTTTTCTGTGATGAAACTTCCCATAGATGATACTGAAGGCTGAAGAGCCTTTCCAAGGCAGACTGGAATATTTTATGTAAACAAATAAGTGGACTGAATGCTGTGCAAAACGGCATATTGCAGAGGCTAGAAGTGTTTTGCCACATTTCTTGCACAAACAGCCAGGCTTATAACTATTTATGCCACCTGTAATTAAAAATGAGATAATCCCAGCAATTTGAGAAAATCTTATATGATTAATATCCATTTCCTAGTTGCTTGCTGCAGTGAAAGATAATTAATTGTAAAGACATTTTTAGAAGGAATGCAACAATCTTCTCTAACCAAAAGAAATGTTTAAAAAGTAAGAAAATTGATAATGCAATTAATTATGTGGATATTACAATAATCTAACCTTCTTGGTAGAAAGTTGGTGCCTAGGGACAGTATTATCCACACATTAAATTGAAATGAACAATAACATTCTCTTTATCATTGCAGACTAGGAAATAGCAGATATAACATAGCCACAGCCCTACGGAGTTGCTTAGGTTGAGATTTCAGAGCAGTTCTTGAAGATGCGAATCTGTGTTCATCGGTAGATATTCATAGAAGGTCTGTCTCTATCTATCCTAAAAGAATGTTTCAGCTAGAGATTTTAAGACTTACCCTAAATGCATTCATAGGCTTTACATTGTAACAATGGACCCAAATTTCACAGGTGGATTTGTATCTAGATGATGGGTTAAAGAGGCTGGGTCCAACTCCTTTTGAGCTTTAGCCTGTGTTTTAAATACATTAACTCCTCAAGTAAGCCTTTGTTGAACACAGATTTTTGTTAATTGTAAACATTATATTTCAAACAGCCATATTATTTCCAAAACAAGCCTTAATGAAGGAAACAATAAACATAAACACTGAATTTTTAAAATGCTAATTTACAAGACAATAATTAAAAGATATTGTTGATAGTAGATATGGAAAACAATACACAGTTACTGCAAGCTGTTGTGCTGAACGTTTTCTTGAAGGACTGCAAACTCTTAACCAATTGGGTAATGGTTATAATTTACCTACAGTATTTTGTTAATATTACAGATGGCAGTAGAAGCTCAAGATTAAATTACTTATCTGGTATTCAATTAGAGTTCAACAGGTTGCTTATAATATAACAGGAAAATGAGCATTTAAAGTCATATCAGTTGTAACAGTAAAATGATAATGCACAAGTAGGTAAAATAACAGCACTGAATAAGGAAAATGGCAGGGCTTGAATTAGCTCTGTATGGGTGTGTGTAATAATGTGTATATTTTTACATATAATGTGAATGTATGCTTTGTTCTTTATTCATTTTAAAGGAAAGAGGTCAATATGAGCTTTATTAGTAAAAATGAAGAAACAGTTTATCTGTTGCAAGTAGTAGGAAAAAGTTTGCATGAAATATAGAGGCATAAAAGGAAGTTTTCATGTTTGATTTGTTGGTTGTTGATTTATTTGTATGTATATATACATAGACATATATTTCTCTGATCTTAAGTAGCCTTTACAGCAAACCATGAAGTGTCTGCTGTGTGATTCTCTTTCCTATGGAGAATCGCTATGCTGTTCAGAGGAAGAGTATGATGTGCCAGGCAGTGCCCTGTTGTTGGGATGCAGAGCAGCAGAAGCTCAGAAGCTGAAGGCAACATGAAGGAGTGGAGATTTATGAAATAGTTGCTCTGTTAAGAATTTTGCTGTATGAGTTTTGAACTTGATACCTGATTTCCGCTGCCTCCCAGGTGACTTCATGTTGTGGCACACACAGTAGCTCCTGGGCTCTGTCTCTACCTGGGGGAAATCTGGACTTGCAGGAGCTCCTGTGGGTTTCAGCAGGTATTTGTCAAGAGAACCTGTTATTCTTCTTGTTATAGTTGAAATGGGGCCTGAACAAAAAAAGGGTCACTTTTTACCCTTATTTGGAAACTGTCCCAGATTCGTGGATTAGGTGAATGGCATCAAGCTTGTTCTTACTTTCTTTTTTTTTGTGGTCTGTATGTGGCCTGGCCCTGGTTTTGAGTCAAGATCATAGAATCACAGAATGCTTTGGGATGGAAGGGACCTTTAAAGGTCATCTAGTCCAACCCCCCTGCAATTGGCAGGGACATCTTCAACTAGAGCAGGTTGCTCAGAGCCCCATCCAGCCTGGCCTTGAGTGTTTCCAAGGATGGGGCATCTACCACCTCCCTGGGCAACCCATTCCAGTGTTTCACCACCCTCATCATGAAAAATTTCTCCTTACATCTAGTCTAAATCTACCCTCTTTTAGTTTAAAACCATTACCCCTGGTACTGTCGCAGCAGGCCTTGCTAAAAAGACTATCCCCATTTTTCTTGTAGGCCCCCTTTAAGTACTGAAAGGCTGCAATAAGGTCTCCCTGCAGCCTTCTCTTCTCCAGGCTGAACAACCCCAGCTCTTTCAGCCTTTCGTCATAGGAGGTGTTCCATCCCTCTGATCATTTTTGTGGCCCTAAGATGGCATGAGTCAAGATGGCTTGAGCTAGCGGAGCTGTAGCAAGACTCACCACTGTGAGCAGAATGCATGTTTTACACAGCACCGTCCCTCAGTTCAATCAGTAGGTCATCACCTGTAGAAGGCAGTTCAGAGGTGACTACATTTCATGTCTTTTTCCTTATAAATGCACTTAAGAGTCCATGCCATAGCACAAAAACTCTTCAAGCTACCCAAGCATCAAATCACTTGAAAATAAAAGCATTGCCCATAACAACCAAAAAAAAATTTAAAAATCCTCCTTTGGACATTTAGATCTATATTCTTTAAATAGCTGCATGCTTAATTCTGTGGTGTGGTTTGAATTAAGTGCTTGCTTGTGTTCTGCAGTGTTTGGAGCCGTATATTGCACAGTGCTTAAATTTGTTACTGGCATGTTAAGACCACAATATTCTAGCGTACATGTCCTGAATTATATAATACTACTGAGCACCCTTTCTAATTTTCTTAATGCTGTGAGTCATTCGGCTTCTGGGCATTAGTTAAGTTGTTACATAGATGATTTCCCTCATAATTGTAGACAGTTTTGCTGCCTTGTTTTTCTCTTTTTCTTTGGCAAACAGGATTGTTTCACTAGTGGTAATAGAGTTGCCTGTTGCTATTGCGAGTTTAGCCAGCTGTGAAGCTGCACTCATTTGTTATTACCCTGCACTTGGTTATGAAATCCAGCCTATTAATTATTTCACTAAAATGTAGCCACTGGGCCTGATCCTGGGGGTTAGTCCACTTTCTCCTGCTGCTTTGCATTTCCATTCATTTTAATGGCAGTTCAGGCTGTTTCTTTAGGTTTATGTGTAATTTCCCTAGGCTGTCACTGCCTGTTCCTTCTAGATACTTAAGTCAGTATTTTCTGCCATTGATTAAGCTCAGGTTTCTGCTCAGGAGCTGTCATTGCAACTTCTGGTCTGTTATTTCCCCCTTGATGCTATAGTTGAACATTGAGGTATACAGGGGTGGAGGTCACGGGTACAACACTTTTGATTCATCAGGGAACAGCTTTCCAGAATAATACCCAGCATTAAAACGTTTGACCCATAACCCACCTTGGTTGCTGCACTGGACATAATAGCTCCATTTTGATTTTTTTTTCCCCTTTGGCTCTGATTGGTATTGCAGTGGACTTGTTGTGAAGTTAATAGCTATCATGACAATTTTTATTTTCTAAATGAAACAATGCCCCCTGGTGCTCTAGGATTCAAGAGGTCTGATTTTACAGTCAAAATAAAAATAAAACCAAATAAAATCTTTTCAGACAGATACTTCTTGTCCCTAAATCTGCCAGCTACCACTCAAATGCTGTCACTGTCACTCACAGGGGATGGGGAAGAACACTGTCAGGACTGAGCAACAAAGAGAAGTCACAAGGAGAGTAACAGGGAATAAAAGCACACTTGAAAAGAGACACACGTCGGTTAGGCAGAGTAAAAGCAGATTACAGAAGAGGAAAATAAAATGAAAGGGTCAAGACAAGAAACAGTCTAATGAAAGGAACAGTCAGAGAAAAGTAAAATTAAAACTGTCTGCTTAATGAAATGTAAAATCTAGATAGTGATAGAGAAGAAGCAATAATATTAAAAAATGGAAGTACTTTTTTATAAAAAGATTGAATTTAATAAAGGTATTACAGAAGAAAAGGAGAAAGAGGGTAAGTGTGAAAAATATGCAATCAAGAACATTAAATTAAAATGGCAGATCTAAAAAGGAAGAGAGAATAGAAATTAGTAGAATAAATGTAGTTTGATATTTTCTGTGTACTAATAGATTATTGATGCAGAAATTAAAACCAAAGTCCCTCCGGAGTAAAAATATAAGCAAAGCTGATAAGCAATGAAATGAAACAGTTGATCTCTCTTCAGTTTAGCCTGTCACTAGCAAGTGATTTTTTAAAAATTAAGATGCTAAATTACAAAATTATTCCTGATGGGCACAGCACACGTGTGAACCACAAGAACATTGCTTGTCCTGTTTGCAGACAGCAAACTCCAGTGCAGCGTGCCTTCTTGCAGCCTTACGGCTGACAGGAACCTCAGCTTTTGAAGACCGATCAATAGAGCAGAGACTGCCATGAATCACCATCTCTGATGGAGTGCAGGGCTATGAATGCTACCAGAGCTATCTGTAAAGCCAAAACAGACAGAAAAATGAAGGCAGAAGAAAGGCAAAGGAAACCACCCCATTGCTGCAGCTGCAAGATGTGTAAACAACCCGTGCTCTCAGGTTTTTTTTCAGTCGCAGGCAAGGATAAAATAGCACAGCTCAGAAGCAGGGATGTCTGAAAATGGCTTTAAGGTAGCTTTATGTTCCTACAGTCCTGGAGCAGCAATGAGTCAGTCAAGTCCCTCACTGGAAGTTAGAATAGCCTGAAGGCTGCTCTAAATCATTCTGGCTGCCAGTGACCCTGTAACAGCAGTGAGGGGTTGCTGGGGCATAGCAGTCTTGGCTGTACTTCTCTCCCTTTGGCAATGTCCTCTAGCCTGGCCAACGGAGCTGTTGGGAGGGGGATGAGAGGAAATGGGGGAGAAGAAGAGAAGGGAAAGCACAGAAATGGCCGTGATGCCTGTTCTGCTGGAAGACCCCTGTGTCTGCCACAACTGGCAGAGGTCCAGCGGCTGGTTGTGGTGGGACCTGATCCCAGCATGGGCAAGAGAGATTCTGTGGCTCTGCCACAGCCAGGGGCAGTGGTAGGGTTTGTTTTTAATAATCTGCTTTTTAAAGGTGTTTTTGGAGAGTTCTTCAGATGACGTAGAGTCCCCTTTCCCTGGGAATCTCATTGTGATGGTGACTGGTGTGTAAGTCCTACACGTTGGTGGGCGTTCATATTTTGTCACCACCATGGTCAGTTTTGTTAGTGTACCAGTGTTAATCAGATACCATTCCTTACCCAGTATCACTTGGCCTAGCAATAGCCATAAATGCTACTATGTGGATTTATACCACTGGGTGTAGCTTGTGATTTTAATTTGGTTTTTATTAACCTGCTCTTATAAGCTAAATGCGTATCCCAGATTGAGAGAAAAACATGAGACTGTGATGTGGTTTTTTCCTTTCTTTTTTTCTTTTAAGATGAAATTTCTAAAGAATTTAAATACCAAATATCAGCAATAACTTTTTGTTTAGTAATCCTAACTCTAGATATTTACATTTTGCATTTGGATGGGTTGGTGCTGTTGTCAGTCACCTCTGAGGTGACCCTATATGTGATGGAAGCTGCAGTTAAGAGTGTGCTGTGTTTCCAAACTCTTCCGTAAACGTCCCAATCTTGCTACTTCAGTGTGAACAAAATGTTTGTGGCTTAGAAGAAGATCATGATGCTTTCCAAGCCAAAGGGCATACATTCTGAAACCTTCCCTTTCTCCCACTAAGCAGTGAACAGCCCAACCTTACTAGTGGGTAGCCATCAGAATTGGAATGCCATTGAACCAAGTAGTAACGACAGGTAATTGAACGGGCTGTTAGAGGAGATCCTGTGGCAGAGGAAAAATAATTATCCCTTTTAATAATTCCTTAAAAGCAGTTCCCAAAATTTCATTTTCAGTCAGCTGGGTATTCCATGATGTGCAACAGAAGTAGAGTGATTTTTGGAAGTACTGAGCAAAACTATTGGTCTTATAAGTAGTAGACATCTCCTATCTTGCATATCTCTGTGGTTATGCAGAGACATATGCATAACCTGCACATCCAATGCAAAGGATATAGTTTATACTTCCAGATCTATTTTAATAAAAGTGTAATGAGATACCTTCCCCACTGACCAAATCTCCGTGAAGGCAGAGATAGAAGGTCACAGACATTCAACCGCTCACTGCCCCTGGTTATCTGAGGCAAAAGGATAGATCTGTTGACCAGCAAATAGTAGAAGAATGGTAGTTTGTAGCCACAGGTGTGGTGTACATGGGAGGGAGCACAGATGCTATAATCCATAATTAAATTTAATGCTGTTGATACCGTAGCTTATAATGTCTGGGCTTTTTCTGATAATTTAGAACAGAAGTTTTTAAAGGAAAAAAGAAAGATGTATGTGTTGGTTGGATGTGTGTCAATACTGGTTGACACAGTCAGCAGCTGAAGACTAGATCTTCAGGGTGTAAATTCATTTAGCTCAGTTGATGCCAGGAGAGCTGTGTCAGTCTATGGTACTTTACGCTCTGTCCTGAGGACACCCAGTACCATCGGCAGGAACCTCTTACACAGGATCAGTGGAGTTCCTTGGAAAGGATTCAGTGCTTTCCTGCCAGGAGTTTCAGCACCGACAGTGGTCCTGAAGATCTAGTGCTGCCAGAAGAGACACATAGCCTCTGTCTGTTGCCTTTAATCACAGCTAAGGGGAAAACTGTTTCATGTTGTGTTTGAGTCTGAAAACTGCTAACATCCCAAAATATTGAAGGTCATCTGGTTCTGGGGATCTGCCTGCTGTTGTCTTCTCCCTGGCCTTTTTAAGTAGGACAGATTGCAGCAATTAATGCTGGCATGTGGGAGATTGTTCCAGAGTCTTACCTGTGTCCATCCAGACACAAAGATCTTCCTATAATGGTGAGCATTTCATCCTATTCACAGTATCATCTTAAAAATACCTGTAGTTCCCCGGGTGGAGCAGTCATTGCAGCTAGTTCTGGTTCACAAAACAGAGGAACATTTCTGGTAGCTTGGGGGAAGTGGTGAAAACTGGATGTTCTCTGCACTCCCAATTAATGCATAGGCCAGTACTGGAGAATACTTCCAGATGTATTCCTTTGCATGGGAGAGCCTACTGAGCAGGTATCTTTGATTTAGCAGCAGGATGGAGCTGAAATCATGTCCTGACATGCAAGCATTTTGGATTATTTAATAGCTTAATTTTTCCTTGAGGATTGATGGCTTAGTCTGTCATTTATTTGTTTGAGATATTTTATGATCTGATGATTTCTCCTCACGTATTTTAGTCAGGCATATTATGTATCATTGTTGCTTTATGTTTTCTATTACTGGGAATTAATTTTTCACACAGTATCTTCATTTAATTGTATAATACAATCACATGTGCATTTTGCATGAATAGGAAGAATCTGTTATAATTTAGCCATTATATATTTTGCTATCTTGGGTTTTCCAGTTAAAATTCCCAAGTTTTTTGTTTTAGCATAACAATAGTCATATTCATTGCTTCTCACATTATAACAAAAGCACTCAGATGTCAGTTCATAGATTGACATAATCAGCTTTGTCTCTTAATTAGAAAAGAGAATAAAGCTGTTTAGGGGTGTCAATAAAATGACAGATGTATCATTAACAGAAGGCTACATTGGATCAGAATGGTGCAAATGCTTGGAATTGAAATGTTAAAATTTTTTACTGATAACCTTTCATTTCTAATTTTAATTTTCTTAGGATTTTTTTCTAATTGAAAAATAATAAAGCCAAAGGTACACAATACAGCATATAAATGGAACAATTATTGGTGATGAAGATCTTAAATTCCTTCTGTAAAGACTCAAGTTTATAACCAAAGTAGAGCTATAGCTAGGAAAACCTGTTACTCAGGGTTCCTGCCTACCCTCAAAACAAAATTCAGCATGGCCAATGGACCCTTTGGCCATGCCTTTGATGCACTCCTTGTCATATCTATGATATCACCAATTGTTTATGAACAACAGGACAGCATGTAGATTTTAATATGAAATTCAGGACACACCCCATACCTGACTTCTCGGTGCAGCACACGACATGGAATCTTTTCACAATTAGTCTGAATAGTCAGGCTAGTATGGACTTAAGTGAGTCCATATTTTGCACATTTCTCCATCAGTTTACGATGCTGTTGATATCCAACCTTTGGTATAGTGGAAGTCCATTGTACTTGTAAGGCACAGTGGCTTGCAGTTGGAACAAGTAAAAATTGCAGAATCTGGTTGAATTCCAAATATTCAAATACTGGGACAATGAGAAGTACATGCTTCAGGATTCAGGCATACAGATGGAAATAAGATTGCAAGTTGCATCTATGATCTATCTGAGGTGGCTCATCCCAGCAGGGTCTGACGTCCAGGGCATTCACAAGACCCAGCATCTCATATCAACTTTACTGGCAACCTGAGCTAGAGGATTTTCAGACTTCCTACAGATCCAACTGTCTTCTGGCAAGCAATATTAAGGTCCTTCTGGGAAGAAATCTGGGCTGTTTTGTCTATTCGGCATCAGTCATATGACAAAATTCGAGGTGCAAATGGGCTAGCTGCCAGGTCAAGTAGCCAGCCACATGGGAGAGCACCCTTGAGTATACTCTAAAACGCCCACACCTACGGCTTTCTGTACCAGACGAGTGGCTGTACAGCCAGTCTCGGAGGCGTTTCAGCAAGGGGAATGATGAACAGGTGAGCCACCTGGCTGTAGTCCCAAGTTCGCATCCATTTCTGCACAGTAATATTAACATGGATGAGGTGTCCTGAATCTTTGTCACTTTCTCTGGCTGCATTCATTTTCTTTTCATTAGAACCTGTAAAGCTCATTATCTCCCCAATAGAAATGTTTTAAACTTTTAAGATTTCATGAAGCTTTGACACTTCCATGAGTTTTGTGTCCCGTGTATAGACAGCTGCCTCTTCTGATGTTTGGGATTCAGTATTTAATTATTCAAATAAGGTGTAATAGTACTCAGTTGGAATAGCTGGTTGGAAAATATTGAACATTTCTTTAATAAAATTTCTAATTTTCAAATTCAAGCCCTTTACTTGATGGAAAATGGAGATTACCATTACCTGCGCCAAGGAGTTTAGATCTATGCTATACCCTTGAACCAAAGTAGGAAGCAGCTGAGGCAAGCAGCTCCGGTGCTGGCAGGATCTGCAGTGGAGCAATCCAGCATGGTGCACGGGGCAGGAGGTCCCTAACTGCGGGTTCCCTTACACCAGCACCAGACGGCAGCAGTGAGCACGCCTGTGGGAGGTGCACCCAGGTAGAGGAGCTCCTCCGCTTAGTGACAGAGCTCTGGGAGGACGTGAGTAGGCATCGCACCCTACCTTCCCTGAGACAGGCCCTGCAGACAGACAGGACGCATGATATGGAGGATTCCCTGTCCTCTCTCCACCTGGCTGAACACAGTGACTTAAGATATAGGGGGCAATGGTGACAAGTTCCTGCCCGACGCAGCAGGCGCGTCTCCTCTGTGACTTCCCCACCTTCCCAGGTGCCCTTGCCAAACAGGTGTGAGGCTCTGCAAGTAAAACCGAACAATAATGAGGACAATGGTTCATCTAGCTTGGAGGTGTCACCGAGGTTAAGTCAGCCTACACCCTGTGTCAAAACCGCTTCCATAAAGAAAAAAAGATGGGTCGTTGTCATAGGAGACTCTCTTCTGAGGGGAACAGAAGGCCCAATATGCAGACCGGACCCACTTGTTAGGGAAGTCTGCTGCCTCCCTGGGGCCCAGGTTAGATATGTGAAGAGAAAGCTTCCTACCCTGGTACAGCCCTCAGATTATTATCCATTCTTGATTTTTCCCGTAGGCAGCGATGAAGTTGTAACAAGAAGTCTGAGGGCAGTCAAGAGAGACTTCAGGCCCTTGGGATGACTGGTTAAGGGATCGGGAGCACAAGTAATGTTCTCCTCTATCCTTCCAGTTGCAGGGAATGATGAGGGAAGAAAGAGGAAGAGCCAGCAGATCAATACCTGGCTCCGAGCCTGGTGTCACTGGCAGAATTTTGGGTTTTTTGATCATGGGTTGCTTTATATGACACCAGGCCTGCTTGTGACAGATGGGGTACGCCTGTCTCAAAGGGGGAAAAGGATCTTTGCACAGGAGTTAGCAGGGCTCATTGAAAGAGCTTTAAACTAGATTTAAAGGGGGAAAGGGATAAAACCAGGCTCACTAGAGATAAGCCTGGGGGCAGCACACCAATGTTTGAGGGACAGTGTGCTAGCAAGGTCCTCCAGTCTGCCGTCTCAGTGGAGGCAGGGGATGGAGATCCATGCCGCAGCAAAGGCACAAGGGTTATTAATGTGTTAGAAACCACGGAAGCGCCTGAGAAAGAATGGTCATGTAGGAATTAGGGCTTCTCCCCACAAAAAGATGGTGGGATCAACAGTCCAACTGAAGTGCATCTACACCATTTATTCCATGCCTCATATCCCAGGTAGGGTGCTATGCACCAATATCTTCCCTCATATTTGTTTATGCTGTTCTTGAAGATACTTAGTAACGGAGTCTCTATAGTCTCCCCAAGCAATCTGTCCTTATTATCAGAAAGTTTCTCCTCACATCTAACCTTTATCTTCCTGTCGTACCTCAAGCCCACTACTTCTCATTCAGCCTGCGAAGGATATAAGTGAATAAATGATTCCCTTCACTTCTGCAGGAGCACTTAATGTATTTAAAGGTACTTATCATGTTCTCCCTTAGTCTTCTTTAGGTTAAACAACCTCAATTTCTTCCAGTATTTCCTCATAACTATTTTCTAGACCTCCACATACTTATGTCACTCCCCTCTTGATTTTCTAAAGTTAGCCCACACCTTTCTCTATGGCAGTGTCCTGCACTGAGCTCAGCAGAGGAATTACCTCCTCCATCTCAAGGGCGACACACCCGGCTTTGCCTCCCAGCACAACCTCGGCTTTCTCTGCAAAATCACCACTGTGTTGATAAAAACCCAGCTTGGGAACCATTACAGCCCTCAGCCTTTTCCCAGAGAAATTATCGTGGTCCTGTCCAGATGCTGTTGATTAGTTCTCTGTGTTTTCCAGTTCGCCATTTGGAACGCTAATCCCTCCTTTGCAGGCTTGCAGACGCTCCTCTTTAGGTATTATCCACAAACATAAACACTTTTTTTCCTGTATTCATGTGAGAAGGATGGGGTCAGAATATGAAGTCCACCGGTATTTCCTTTTACCACTATCAGGAACATATTTATGCTGCACATTAACTGACTTTACCTAAGAGAACCCAATGATTCTCACCTAATATCTATCTCTTTCATAAGCCATTTCTGCACTTTAATATACTGCCTTGCTGCAACACATGTTAAAACTGTACACAGTAAGTATCTCATAGTAGGAAATCATATTAACCGTCTGGCCTAGAAATGACAAGTGAAGTGTGGATAAGAATGTCAGCACTCCCTACAGAAATATATTCAAACAGGCAGAAATCATTCCTTACGTAATAAAGAGCAAACAAATAAATTCAGGCAATCTCAGAAACAGTGGTGGGACATTATCATGTTTAAAAAACCCTGGTAACAAGGAAAGAGAGGAGAATGTTAGATGTAAAGATATTGCTGCTTCTGTGTGCAGCAACTGTATTTTCTTTGAGTATGTAGTATATAATTTCAGAAGTAAAAAAAAAAATTGTAAACATCAAATATTATTTCCTATAAAACTGTATGAATAATAAATAATGCAGGATGCTCATTAGAACAAAAAGGGTAATGAAAATAGACCCTTCATTTCATGTAACTGAGCAATCCAAGTTTGGTATCTTGGTTAAGTCAGACATCTTTTTAAGTTCTCTATAATCACTACAGAGAAAAGGAGTGAAAAGGCTTTTTGGAAGTATTGGTCTTTATTAACGATACAGATAGGTTAGAGTTGCTCACTTAGGTAGCAAAGAGAGGATGACTCCCCTACATTTCCCTAATTCTGTCATGTCTCTTCCCACATTTGTTTTTTTATGTCAGTTTTCCTGGCCCACTCACTTGCAAACTTTTTTCTCCTCCCCATGATCCCTCTGCGTACTTCCACCCCGGCTGCCCACCCCTCTTGGGCTGCCTCCATGGACCTGCCACCACCATTCAGCCCCTTCGCTCACCCACTGTTAACTTTCTTCTCAAACCAAGCTCCTTTTCAGAACTGGGGAACCTCTGCTGTCATCTCCTGCAATATATTCTTAGTCCAAATATTGTCCACCTGCTTTCACTTCCAGTTCATCCTCAGTCAAATCCTTTCTTGAATCCTGACCACCACTGTCACCCTTGTGGACCACATACATACTGCATCGGCATAGAGAAGGCGTAAGGCTGTTGGTGAGTCTCCAGTTTCCCATCATGTTCTCCTGTCTGCCTGTACCCATCTGTTGTCTCCTGTCTTAGATGGAGATAGGAACAGCCTTTCTACAGTGTATGTCTACCCTGTTCATTGTAAAATTGATCTTCATTTGTGAAATCGCCTAGTATCAATAAAATCACTCCCTCTCTCCATTTCCCCTTCCAGGGAATATTAGTCTTTTTCAAGAAGCAAGCACAATTCATTCAGAATGCATGTGTGTGTGTGTGTACATGTATTTATGAACACAGATTATGTGTATGTAAGCACACTTATTTTTATATATGCACACACATATGCATATATGCAAACAGAGTAATTTCGCCATAGGAAAAACTGAGTGGTGTTGCAATTTTTTTGTAATGGTAACACAAACATTTAGTTTTATTGCAATATTTAGTTTTATTGCAGTAAACTTCTGATGTCATAGCCATGGCGGTATCGTGAGTATCAGTACCACCCTTTTGACCTGAGTGCATTATATACCATCATATGCCAACAACAGAACGCTGCAGAAAACTCTTCTCTACTCACTCTGTCTACCACGCACATGATTTTCAAATACCATCAGCCCACTCCTGATTTATTGAGGTAATTAACTAGAGAAACAGGGCCACTTACTCTGTCTTAAAATCTGCACGCACATAGCTTTAGATGAATAAAAAGTTTTGCATTTAATCTTTAAAAAAGGATGCAACATAACTATGAAGTCTTTAATTAATGATTTCATGACTCCCACAGTTACGGCCATGCATTCCCCAAGTGGAAGCACAGCAGCACATGGCGATCTGCAAGCAATTTCCCTCCTCTTCCCATAGAGCTTCAGATGTCAGACATTTCATGAATTCTGTTACAGAATTAACGGTCAGGACATATATGTTTTGTTCAAAAATGTATTGAAAAATTCCAAAGTATAGTCTGAACAGTTGAATATATACAAAAATATTCCAGGTACCCTACTTAGACCACTTATTTGTAAATACAACTTGAAGTTGAAATGATATACTAAGAGAAGGTAACTAATCAATCCTGTCACTAATGCATACATAGCAGTAAACCAGCAACTGAATACTGTACTCAGGTGAACATTTTAAAAGCTTTAATGTTTCTAAGATGAATGTAGTATTAGTAAGTCTTCTTCCCTTTTAAAGCATTATACATACTTGCTTCCCCAGATCCTTGTTTTCTCTCTTTTCCTCCCAGTGCTACAAGTCTATTGCACATGTTAAGAGAAATGGTCTTGAAACAGGACTCTCCACTACACATTCATTCTTTCCTGCTTCATCTCCTTCTGCCACCAGCCTAGATGGACATCTCAGTTTCTCCATCTGAACTGATTTTACTTCTCTCAGCAGAGATACTAGGTGATTTATTTCAGCAGAAAGCATGTTGCAATCCGCACTCTTCCTCTTTTCCTCCTCACTAGTGCGTCTCTCCTTTTCTTCACTCTTCCTAGATGTGCTTCTATGCTCTTTCCTCACATCCCTCCTCTTCTTCCAAAACTTCACCACTCTGTTTTCCATTTCACTTGCACCCTTTCCCTCCTTCTCCTCTTTCCCTGAGCTCTGCCCCTGCCTGCAATAGCACGTACGGGTCTTTTTCAAGCCAGACTTTCTCATAGTTCATAGTTGGATAAGTTCTGTCCCTGCCTTAACAAGCTGCCAAAATTATGGGGCAACAAACCTGATTATTTGCCAATTTATTTTTCTAGGGCTGGGTAGTATTACCATGCATATGAGCAGCACCCTTCTATAATTCACGCTACATGCTCTGTAACAGCAACCTATCAAGTATCTAGTCTGAAGTGAGTGGATATGAAGTGCAGACTTTTACTGAGCACTTCTGGGTAGGACTAGCCTGAAACTAGACCTCTCATTATGAGGGAAATTCTGAAGTATCTTAAAACATTTTTATTTTTAAAGATTAAAAAAACCCTTAAATGTATTTCCCACAAAACAGATGCTCCTCAATTTTATTTAGCAAATATCAGAATGAGGACAGTCGCAGCCTTCTCAGCATGCCCACAGCTTTTCCTCGAATGCTGAAAGGACTAACGAGAGCGATGGTTGTGCCCTCTTCTCCTTGGACGGATTTGCAGAGCAGCCTGCAGCCACTCGCAGCCCATGCAGACACCCTGTGAG
Organism: Theristicus caerulescens; assembly: GCA_020745775.1. Lineage (NCBI taxonomy): Eukaryota > Metazoa > Chordata > Aves > Pelecaniformes > Threskiornithidae > Theristicus > Theristicus caerulescens. The sequence continues at coordinate 129,187,848 of CM036558.1, read as the reverse complement.
CTGGGCGGTGGGTCGCGCGTCTCACAGGCAATCCCTGCCCGACCTCCCCCTGGGGTGCTCTCATCTGCTTTTCCCTCCACTGAGCCTAAAACTCTGCTGAGCCTGTAACAGATTTAATATGTATTAATTTAAGAGCTTCAGTGTATTGCCTGAAAACAATGGTTTGATGCTTGGAAAATATATTCCTTTAATTGGTCTGCAGCTGCCCTTCTTAAATATTTATGTAAACTCTATTGTGTTCAAGGGCATAAGGGTCAAACCTAAATGAAGCTCCTGGACTTGTATTTGTGTGAGTTCTCTGGAATGTACAACATCCTTGTTGGTTTTAGGTAACCTAACTAATTCCAGTTTTAGGTAAATCAAGAATACATTTTCATTCTGCAGTCATAGAAAGTAAAATAGTATTAATTGAAGATCAAAAGATGGAACAGTAACTGGGACATTGTAGGTCTGAACATGTTTTAAATCCCTCTGCTGTGAAAGACAGAGTAGAAAATATAAATACAATTCTCATTTTTTTTTAATTAAATTGAGTAAATGTCAACTTGGGGACTGTAATCAGAGGCATTACAATTGCAAATGAATGCTTGTTTCATTGTTTTCCTAAGTTGTTTCCTACACAAAATAAAACTTGGGTTATAAAACAATCATCTTTCTGAAGAGTCCAAGACTTGCCTGTCCTGGATTTACTGAAATACATTATCTTCCCCTCCCCCTGCCCCCAAACCAGATAACATCCAATTGCATAATTTCATAGAATCATAGAATCGTTTAGATTGGAAAAGACCTTTAAGATCATCAAGTCCAACCGTTAACCTAGCAATGCCAAGTCCACCACTAAAACATGTCCCTAAGCACCACATTTACATGACTTTTAAACACCTTCAGGGATGGGGACTCAACCACTTCCCTTGGCAGCCTCTTCCAATGATTGACAACCCTTTCGGTGAAGAAATTTTTCCTAATATCCAATCTAAATCTCCCCTGGTGCAACTTGAGGCCATTTCCTCTCATCTTATTGCTTCTTACTTGGGAGAAGAGGCCGACCCCCACCTCGCTACAACCTCCTTTCAGGTAGTTGTAGAGAGCAAGAAGGTCTCCCTCGAGCCTCCTCTTCTCCAGGCTAAACAACCCCAGTTGATAAAGATATTATCATTGATCATTGATAAAGATATTAAACAGAACTGGCCCCGATACTGAGCCCTGGGGAACACCACTTGTGACTGGTCACCAACTGGATTTAACTCCATTCACCACAACTCTTTAGGCCCAGCCATCCAGCCAGTTTTTCACCCAGCAAAGAGTACGCCCGTCCAAGACATGAGCAGCCAGGAGAATACTGTGGGAAAAGGCGCCAAAGGCTTTACTAAAGTCTAGGTAGACAACATCCACAGCCTTTCCCTCATCCACTAAGCGGGTCACCTTGTCATAGAAGAAGATCAGGTTAGTCAAGCAGGATCTGCCTTTCATGAACCCATGCTGACTGGGCCTGATTACCTGGTTGTCCTGTACATGCCACGTGATGGTGCTCAAGATGGTCTGCTCCATAACCTTCGCCGGCATTGAGGTCAGACCGACAGGCCTGTAGTTCCCTGGTTCCTCCTTCCGGCCCTTCTTGTAGATGGGCGTCACATTTGCTAACCACCAGTCAACTGGGACCTTCCCGGTTAGCCAGAACTGCTGATAAATGATTGAAAGTGGCTCGGTGAGCACTTCTGCGACCTCCTTCAGTACCTTTGGGTGGATCCCATCCGGCCCCATAGACTTGTGTGTGTCTAAGTGGTGTAGCAGGTCACTAACCATTTCCAATGGATTATGGGGGCTTCATTAAGCCCTAGACGACCAAAACATTCCCTAACATACAGGGCTATCCCACCACCTTTCCTTCCTTGCCTGTCCCTCCTGAAGAGTTTATAGCCATCCATTGCCACACTCCAGTTGTGTGAGTCATCCCACCATGTTTCCACAATGGCAACTATATCGTAGTTTTCCTACTGCACAATGGCTTCCAGCTCTCATCATCCCTTCCTAGCCTATTTTTCTTTTATTAAAGCTGAATTAAGAATGGAAAAGCCCTGGGCTGGGCAAGTGATCTCAAATGTAAAACATACTAGAATAACCTTGGGCTTGGTCAGGCGAAGTGTTGAGTAGTCGTGGCAGCTCTCACTGACCTCACCTAGAGCAGAAACAAAGTAGGATTTCAAGGATGGAGCCATAAGCATTGAATTTATATTAACTTGTAATATTTCTGACTTATTGTCACATTGGCCAGGTCTTGTCTTTGCTGTGACTCCTATCCTGGCTGTTATGAAACTTTACATTACAATTTGTGTAGGACCTTTCTGGGAATTTTCAGCCTCTGATAAAACGTGAGCCAGAAGGGCTTTTTCAGTGGGTTTCCATTTTAAAACTGTTCAGATTACTTTCCCACAATGGTATTCACTTGCCTTTTGGCTTTTTAGGCAATGTCCTAACCAGTCGCTACAAGTAGTGGTTGAATTTATGGATGTGCCCTTCAACACACAAGTTGAAGTGTGAAGAGCTGGTATGTACAATGTCAGCCTACAATTGTTGAGATAATTTAGCCTAAAATGCTACAAAGATATAAGATTTCCTAGAGAGCAATATTTCAGAGCTACTGAATGAGTTGTCGAGTACTGGTATTTTTTTTGATATTTGGGGATGACCCAAATGAAATTACTGGAAGACAGAAAAAGAAGAGGCTCCTGTGATGAATGGATTACAACAAAAGTTAGAGATTTTAGCAACCAAAGCTTGTATGCTTTTACAGAAAAAAAAAATGTATTTTTATTAAAATTCCAGAATATCTTGTCATGAAAAACTCTCAACAAAAGGATTGCATTTTTCTGTGGAAAAAAAAATAAATATAAAAATTCTCTGGTTGGTTGGTTTGTTTTCATCAGCATTTCTCCCAGTTTGTCTCACATTACCACTAGTCTGTCTTTGCTGTAATGCTCTTTGTGGGAGCGCAGATAAACTCTTCTCTCCTTGGTGTGCTCAAAAGTGTATTTTCTACTTTTTCCTGAGTCTTCTTCCTTTTCTTTTATGAGTGATCTTTATCCTAATGAAAAAGAGGAGGTTACAGTACTGCAGCGTGAAATCGCTTTACTTAGGCAAAAGTATAGGCGGCAGCAGTGTGAGTTTTTTTCTGTCCCAGGGCTCTTGTTTCTTATTCTTTACTGAGTCAATCCATGTCTGCATCTCTCTGTCAAGACTTGGCCTGGTGCATCCATTTACTTCACATAAGCCTCCAAATAGTGATCAGATAGGAGCAGCATCTGGTCCTTACCTCCACAGGAGGTATGTAAGCTGAGAATTCAAAGGTAGAAGACTGTATATTGCTAAAACTCTCATCTGGCTTGTTCTACAGGTGATACTTTTGCATACTGTATGTATTCAACCTGGAAAACTTAGAGTTCCAGGAGGTCACTGAGGGAGATAATCTAGATGGGGTATTTAAGGCATGCATAATTTTATAAGTGTCAGAAAATTGTGTTGTGTTCAAATATTTGGAAGATAATATTTTTTTCTGTCCTCATAGATACAAAGCACCTAATGCTATGAGCAGGTCTGGGGGGGGAACTGTGACTGCTAAATTAAAAAAAATAGGAAGATAGACTTACTGGCTTTCTGCTGTCCTAAGTTTCCTGTGTTCTCTTTCTCATAATACACTCATACACGCCCTCATAAGACACTCCAGACACCACATTTCTGGGGATTACCTTTCTTGGGGTTGAAGCCTATGGCCTCATTCTTTTCCTCACAATCAGAGTGTTCATAAGCCCTTGGAAAGACACTATCTGTCATGTCTTGTTGCTTAAATATTGCAATCAAGCTTGTGAATAATTTCAAACTGCCTTGACATGTTCATAATAGCTTTTGTTCTACTTCTGTACCCATCCATTTCCACTCCTTAAAGTCCCCCGGCATGGTGTGTTCCAGCTTGGATGTGGTATGTGATGGTTTGACCAGAGATGCTGTGGGAAAATCAGGCCTTTAATTTTTGTGGATGGTGACGGTGGTTTGGAAAGTGAAAATGACCCCTCTGTGGCAAACGATATTGTTAGACCTTTTTCTCCCCAGCTTGCTGGTTTTTTCACCCTTTGGTGAAAGTTGTTGAGAAGTGGTCAGCTGAAGCGTCGGTACCCTGCAGAGTGACGTGTTCATGTAGGGCTTTTTCAGCTGTGCTGTGTGCAGTGAAGGCTGCGTTAACACCAGATGCCAATCATACACCACCGGTGGATTTGCAAGATTATAGGACAGGAAAAAAGATGAAGGTTAAGCACAGGGCACAATAGAGATTACTTATGGTAATGAATTGTATAATTTTTCTAGACAGATCTGGATTAGTGTTTATCCCAGGCAAGAGATTACTGTATGTCTGATTCTAGTTGTAAACAGACATTATTAAACAGAAGGTTTATGTTCATGAAATGCGGCTATGGGTGTTAAAGCACTTATGATTTATTATGTGCAAAGAGAAAAATTAACCTGTTCATCTGCTATAGTATGAGATGCGCTGTGGATTTTTGCATAATTTGGAAGGCATCTGCTCCCTTGGAATACAAATAACCAGTGAAATGAGAAGGATTCTCCTCTCATTTACACTGATCCTATGTCCTACACTGCAAAGGAGCTGAAGTGGTGTAACCAGCTTTTATAAAGCAACAATATTTCTATGAGAGATAATGTTGACAAAGTCTATTTGCTTGTGAATCTTTAGGGTATTTTCTTTACAGTTAAAAAAAAATGTTAATGTTCAGAGAGCTTAACAAATTACCTTATTTGGGTTTCCCAAATAATTTCACTAATTGAAAACATAATGTTTAGAGATGTTGAATTTAAAAAATATGTTTTTTAATCTATTTTTCACATAATTTGTGTTGCAGCCGATTTTTCTCCTGCTCTGTTTACATCACTGCTGCTTAGCATAAGTGAGACATAGGTACAACATCCATATTTTTTAATACTGCCTTACCTCAGTAGCTAAATAATCACACCTGAGTCAGTGATGTCTGTGTTTTGGGTGAGCTGAAGAATCTTCCTTAAGGAAACCGTAAACAAACTCCAAAACTTTTCCTCTTTGATTGAGTAGACATTTCAACTTTACTACTTGCTAACAAGGAAATATCTTTTCAAAGAAAAATTACAGTTATCAAAATCTGTTCATTCTATTTATGGGCTGTATTAGTAGCCAGCTGATTTTTGCATAATGCCATTTGAAATTATCCATTTAACAATGATGGATGATACAACTGCATTGCTTTCCCTCCACTTTGTAACTGATCCGTCTACTTATAGATTGCATTGGACATGTTGCTGATGCTTTATTTGTAAAATTCACCCACACGTGAGAAATCTGTCCATTGAGTCTTACTGACTTCAGAGAGGCTTCTCAGATAAGTAAAGATATTCCTGTATATAAACAAAACCAGCCCAATCTGTAAAAGACATAGGAATGTGGTGCGAAAAGGCCTGGGATTACTACGAGGTGTGTTAAGTGAATTAGAAATTAAGCAGTTAAACCAGGACTGAATAAAACGTAATCTGGTAAGGTGTTTGGAATGCTTCAATTAAAAAAAGTTGCAGTCTTAAATTGCCATCAAAACACTTCATATTGCTGTTTTTTATTTCTTAACTATATTTGCCATTAGACAGAAAAATATATATATCATCTCATGAGAAAAATTTAGCTTTAACATTTGTAATATTTTGCCTAATTGTCAAATTTTGTAACAGCTGTGAAGTGTGAGCCTGGAGTTAAAGTTTGTCAATAAATCAATTAACCAGTAAAAGTTTCTGTGGGCTTTGTTCATGGTTCAGCGTAGCATCTCGAGGCGATGGGACCTTCTGGAGGTAGCCGGGATGCGGGTGAGAGTCCTGAAGGAAGCCGGGGTCAGCTGAACTGTGCCGCTTAAAAGTTTGTGCAACGAAGCATTGTATTTTGGGAGGCACTAAAATATACGCAGCACTCTTTTCTTTGCTGTGTGTTGGCAGACATCTATAAGTCATGAAGATGACCTCCATCTTCCACCGAGAAGGAAAGCTAGAAATGAAGACACATTTCTGTTATCAGTCTGCTGTGGGTCGTAAGTTGAACTGGTGTTATATTTTCCTCTGAAAGCTGCATAGCCTTGACATGGTGTTTAACAGTGTTAAGCTTATTGCTGCTGAGCTAAACATGTCTGAAGCGAATGATGACCCTCACGTCTCTGCGATAGCAAAATGTCTCCCTGATGTGATCCCGCAGACTTGGAGCATTAAGTTAATTTTCCCCTGGATTTCTGAGCTGCCTCCTTTTTACCCAGCGGAGAGCTTGTGAAGGATACAGCTTCTGACCGAATGACAGAATGTGGAGGGTGAAATTAGATGCACTCAATTAGAAGATGACAAAAAGCCTATCTAAATATTTGTCAGGATGCTACTTATGGGATGTAGTGTCCAGCCCGGGAAGTGAAAGGAGGCCGCTCTCGGGACTTAATAGTTTGGGGGGGAAAAATGGGTAAATCATCCAGATTCTTTATGGACTTGGAGAGGATAATTGAGGGTATCGAGTAGGCTGTTATGCTTCCAGGGCTGGTGATGCCTCTCGTGTAATCTCAGATTAGTCCTTTTCTTGTATTCACTTAATACAGAATTAACCGTTACAAAGTTTTCTGGACCACTTGAGTAAACAGTGTTGTTATTTGACTGCTAGAGGATGGATAATGCGGTGGTTTATAGGAGGTATTGAAAAAGAGGCGCTTCACCTTCTCCACAAAAAAACCCACCACAAAACAAACAAACAAAACCCCAAAGCCACAAAAGCCAAAGAAACAAAAAAGCCAGGGCAAATGTGACCAGAAGGTTTACTGTTTTTCCAGAGGACAAAAGGATGTTCTTGAAAACAGAATTAGTAGTCAGTTAAACAGAAAGAGATCGGGATAAGCAACTCGGTTTGGCCACATCTGTTTATCTGTAAGTTAAATTTATAGCAAATTTTTAAAGTAAGAGATCAAATCCCTTGTAATTTCCTGCTCAGAAAGTTTTAATTACAAAAATAAAAATTTTAAATGCAGCATGTCATGTTGACCTTTTTGGTTTTTTTATTTCTGTTACAGCAGTTCAAAGGAGAGTGTGACTATGATAGAGTTAATCCAGCTACATAAAAATCCATGCTGTGTATGATAGTAGTAAAGCTTGTGATCCCTTGATCTTTGATTAGATCCAAGCTAGTAAATATCTTGTGTTTAATCAGAATGAGTTGTTCTGCATGTAGTATAAGTCACCTTCACAGATGGGATGTAGCAGCAGAGTTGTTCCTGAATATTTGTTTTAATCCTTTCCAGAGCAAGCACGCTTTATGTTTCTTTGTTGTAAATCAGATTCAAGCAACTAAAGACCAGCACGAAGGAAAGACATTTACTTGCAGTCAGAAATAGGACAGTGTGGGAACCTTTTTTCCTTTTTAAAGAAAAATGTAACTTACTAGATTCTTAAAAGGTATTTTATACTATTCCATAAACATAACTAACACACCATGGCTGCTTTTTTAGACTGGGATGCAAATGTCATTATCTAGAATTTCATCTTAAAATGTTCATACATGTTCCTAGCTTAGAAGACTATAAATATACAGAAACTAAGATTTATTATGGTAAATGTTTGGCATCTATTATTATTCTATATTTTAAAGATATTTAGTTACAATGGTATCCAGTCAGTGTGCTGGTAAACTGAAATTCTTAAAATGTTATCTGTAAGGCTAGTTGTTTTGTGTGATATGTCGGCATCCTATTTACCTAAATCTGTCATAATTGCCTTCTGATACATCTTCCTCTGACACGCCAAATATTGAAAATAAGAGTACTCTTTGCTGGGAGATTTTCTACTGAATGTCATTTTTCTGTGTTCATAACTTGATGGTAATAACTGGACGACCTGTAGTTAAATGCATCTCAATTTCTCTCACTTATTTTTCCTAATCACCACACAGAGCCTTCTGTGCTCAGAGGTGTGATTAGATTTAACCTGCCATCATATCTGAAGAACTTTCTGTACAACATATTATACAGTGCAAGAATTATATATGTAGATGGTGGGTCTAAATGTAATATAAAAATAGATATAAAGATGAGTTGCTCTCATGCCAAAGTTAATTCCTGATTATTTTTTTCCATTTTTAACAGGAAGACTGGAGAGCCCCCACTAATAAATGGCTGGATTCCTTACCTTGGGAAGGCTTTGATTTTTAGAAAAGATGCTTTCAAATTCTTACTGGATCAGCAAAAGAAACTTGGAGATATTTTCACTGTACATATTGCTGGTGAGAAATATTTTAGTATTTATTTCTCCTGATTTTTTCCATCAGTGAAGTTAAATACTAATTCAAATGTTTAGTTTAGAATCTTCCTTAACCAAAAACATTTTTGCATAGCATAGGCCAATAAAAAATTACTTAAATTCACGTGTATTGTATGCATAATGTGTCCATAGGATATAATTATGATCATGTGGATTTATATACAGCTATATGTATATATGCATATTGACAGAATTTGTAGGCATGTAATGTATGAACATAGATTTTGCCAGCACATTTAATTGTGTATTGTTTTTTTTTTCCTAAAGAAGGGAGAACTAACATCATCTTGACACCGCACAGAAAAATATCAGATTAAATTTAGAAAACACTTAAGAAAAAAAGTGCAGAATATGTTCTCACACATTTTACAACTGGTTGACAGGAACACAAGGGAATGAATGACACATTGACTCAGTGATACAATCAGGACTGGAACACAGAAACTTCCCGTTGCCAGCCTCTTACTCTGATCATGCTTGCTCAAAATAACAATATAATAAAGTATGATATAACCTTGCTGCTTTCTGTATTTATAGCTGTATTACTACACTAGCTTGAATACAAACATTGGAGTGAGTTCACGTAGACACACAGCTGTAGCAGAAAAACATAGAATGAAACTGGAATCTTGAATGAAACTTAAATATTTAAATGTACATATATCTCTATATACACAGATGTACTTTTTACTAAAATCAATTTAAAATTCAGTATTTTCCTCTGTTCAGAAAAAGGCAAACTCTTATTAGTGTAGGTGGATGCAGTGGATCTTTTGCCCCTTTACATGCTGATATCCTTGTTCAAATGATTAACTTTAGAGTTAAGTCTGTCTCATTTTTAGCTATTCCTGTATTTTTAGGGAGTTACAAATAAAAAATTAAAGTGTAAAGTATAAAGTTTGCTTTGTAATTTCATGGCAGTAGCATTAGCTTTATATTTCCATGTAAGTAATATTTTGCAATAATTTTTTTTTTCTTAAAAAGTCAATTAATTAAATTGCAGGCCGTATGTTTAATTAATAAAATTTTTCTTCCTCTTACCAAATCTGTTCTTTTTTTTCCTGTGGAACAGCATTTTTACTGCTATTAAATGTGTGATTTTTTTTATTCATTCAGGGTTTTTTCTTTGCAAACTGATATGCTCAGATTTTTTTCCATCTTGAAAGTGAGTTTGACAGATTACAAGACCAACTTTTGTTGAAATACAGTCTTTTTTATTGTTAATGTGCATTCACACTATATACAGTTGTGGCTTCTTACAAATATAGATTAATAATTATAATTCAGAGACTACCTTAGTACATTCATAAAACCAGATACAGTCATACTTCAGAATCCTTAATGTGCTTAATCAAATATTTATTTCTCTTTCACCTCTTTATTATTTTATGCAAGACTATGTTTAGAGATTTGTGTGTTTAAGCAATCTATGAGTGTAATTTAGTTTCACCAATTTCTATTTGCATCGTAAACAAAATTCCGTTTCAACTTATCTCTCTGTGTTTAGGAATTTTAAGGAAGCCTCCTTTGATAGAGACTGAGGTAAATGGAGTGAGTTCTGGATATCATTTCAGCCTTATGCAGGGAAATCTTTGATTTTGTGAATTTGTCATATCAGGGATACCACTTTAAGTTCTCTTTTTCCGGTATAAAATTACTGACCGTTGAGACTTCACTAAAGAGAAACAGTTTGTCATCCACAAGTCAAGGAAGAAGCTGAAGCTAGTTAGTACCTTCTATCATGTCTTGATCCAAAGACGTACAGGATTTCTATATGTCTTACTGATTTGACAAAGATGATGTTTGTATGTTCGGCAAACATAGCATAGCCTGCTGTATATGGACTATCATTACTTTACCCCCCTGGTGGGTGTCTAAAGGTCCTGTCAAAAAATTCTATCAATATATATTGTTCTAATTATTGGTTCTCAAACTAGTTCATTTGGAAAATGCGGAACGATGCTTGGAGTTTCTGGCATTGCCCCGTACCGGTAACGCGATTTCGCTGATTGTACTTTCCTATGTGATGAGCAAATGATTGTCATCCCTAAAAGTCACAAGGGACATGGATGTCATCTTAATAAAGAAATTAAAAAGCACATCTTTCTATGAGAAACAATGTAAATTCCTGACCTGTCGCAGAAAATAGTTCTCTAATTGGTATTGTGTGGTGGTGCAGCAGAATCGTTTTCCCCAAACGTCACGCCGGCGAAGCACCACTGTACATCATTGTCAGCAGTTCAGCAGAATCTCCCTAATAAGAGGACGATTACGTAAATGCGATAGTCTTAAAAAAAAAAAAAAAAAGAGAAAAGAAAAGAAGAAGGAGAGGGGAGAGAGTGAGTCTGTGGTGTTGAGATGATCATACTTCCCAAGCCATCCTCTCTGCTTGTTAAGGGTCAGCAGCATAGGCAGATGGCTAGGTAAGAACTTAAAGAGCTTGAAATAGTTTTCTCATTGTTTCTCGGGATTAAACTTTCTCTCCTTTTCCTGACAAGTTATTAGGAATGATACCGAACCTTACAACACTCTCTGAGACTAACTCAACTTTTAATAAAATAATCTTAGGGTTTTTTACTAAGCACACTTGCCTTTTTGAATACTGCTGCTAAGTCATTCTTTTCTTTTAAATCATGATACACCTACAGTAACATATCACATTTTTCTCTTTTAGGCAAAAGGTAATTTACATTAACTCCTTACCAAGCTGAAGCCTGCTGCAAGCATTACCAAAATAACATCCATCATTAGATGCCATCTGAAATGCTTGTCTTTCATCATTAGCATTAAAAAGCTCCAGAATGCATTATTAGAGTAATTTCTTAACTATCATACAAATACTGGCTTCTGTGCTCGGATTTACCAAAGTTGACAATTTTCATATTTTCCACATCAATCTTCTATTTCTAGGAGACTGTATAAACTAAAGGGAAATAACCAGGCTATTTGCAGCATGGGTGTAATGCAGACTGAAGGATTGGATGGGGAAATATGAATTCTCTGTATCCATATTAAAAAAAAAATCAGAGGGCTTTTTACAGAAACAAGCATACATCTCTTATTTTGACTTTTTTTCTACAGTACTAAATAAAATAGCTCAGTGACTTAAACTATTGGGATTTGGAGTGTGACATTTCTGTATAGACATGTCTACTTAGCTTTTTGTGTTGAAGGATTTTTTTACAATCTAACAAGGAAAGGCTTGGTCCCTAGCAGTTTCTATATAAATACCTTCAATATTTAAGGCTTCCTGATTTGTGGAGCATGTGATATGCCTCCACTTTTGGCTGATCTGGCATTTACCTTTACCAGTACTCTAATGGAAACTCATGAGCATCAAGATTTTGGTTCGGTTTCAGAAAAGGCTACTTTTAAGAGGTGGTTCTTGGCATTAGCTACAATGGAAAGGCATGGGAGGGGAGAGGGGAAGCTGCATTTTAAAATACCGAATAATAACTGGTAGCTTTAGCAAAGATTTGCATTTGTTGTTCTCTGACACCACCAGGGACAATCAGTGGGAAGAAACCTCATCAGGGACAACGACAGGATTTAAAAAGCAAAATTAAGAACCATTTTGACACTTATAAAATTTAAAATCATAACTTGAGGTGAGAAAGTTTGTTCCAGTTCGGATGTTTGCTGCTCAGGGTAGAGGAGGTGTTGGGGCATGGTTTTGTAATTAGCAATCTGTTCCTGTATGGAAGAGACTGGGCTAACCGGTGTAGCCGCGCAGTGCATCTGTGTGCGAGTATGACTGTAATTGCTAAAGGCTCCCATATCCACTCTCACAACAACAACTTACTAACTGCAGTTAATTAGCTCTAGATTTTTGTCTTTTTCTAATTAAAAGATCTAAAATTAGATTCTCGGTGAGGTACATAAACAAGCTGCCTTTGTTATAGAGGGGTTCCACTTTTCTGACTATACAGACCTTTACTAAATGCAGTAACATAAGTATTTTGCTTTATGTGTTCATTTATATTGTTGACTTGCAGTGATATGGTCTGGAGCCTGAATTGATTTTACAAAATGAATTATATTTTGGTACATACTTACTTTTTGCTACCGGGAACCTGATGAGAATAATAAAAATCAGGATCTGTGATACTCTGTTTCTCGGAGATTTTTTTTTCAAAGTATGTGCTAGTGGTGAGCGAGTTTTGATTTAAAATTATTGCTAAAATAGTTTGATTGTCTGAAACCTCATTTGCTGAAAATCATTTTCTTACTTAAAAAATGATAAGAATTGATGTGCGTTTGCTAAGTGTCTGATTAAAGATCACAAAGAAACTCATATTTTGCATCAGAAATAAGCAGATGGTGGACAGATGGTTTAAATTAATATTAATTAAAAATCTTAACTTAAATTGTTTACCCTGTAAACGCAAAGTTAGGAAGCCAGCTTTCATCTTTAGGGTTAATAACACTCCAAATCTATTTATTAAAAATTGCTCCAATGGGCATTCTTTCCAAGCTTTGATCGCAAAGATGGTAGCCTCAATAAAGAGCGTGAAAGGGGGTGAAAGCTGGAAAGAGAGAGCAATTCTAGGACTCTTAACGAAGATTCTGCAGAGGTCGAGACTAAAAATTCCTGTCAGCCTCTCTGGTCTGGGAAGAAAGAAATGCTCAGAAAAGAGGACTGGTCATTGAGAATCTCTTTTCCATTATGGTTTCTCGATATATTTATACTTTAGAAATTAATTTCCACCTATGGTTGATTATGTAAAGCAAACTCTACAAGTATCTTAAAAACCTTCACATGCTGTTGACAAAAAAAAAGGGGCCAAATTCTGTCTCAATTTATCCTTTGTATTTCCTTACTGGTTCACTGGGATTGCATTGGATGTAATTGGGAAGGAAATTATGGTAGCCGGTAATTGCAGTCTAGAGCGCACCCAGATTTACCATAGAGCATTGTGTGTATACACAAGTCAGAATACGGAATAACTATGATAATTCAATATCACTATATGGTAACCATGGATACTTGTTGACATTTTTAGTGGTAGTGACTACTTTATCTCAGGACATCTGTCACAGAGCCAAATTTGGTCCTCAGTTAAGCATGTAGTGTTCCCAGTAAAATCAAAGGAGATTTATCCCTTTAGTGAGACAGAATTAGACTGTAAGTGCTGGAAGCTTTGCTGTTTTCCTGAGTTTATAACTGGGATATTTCACAGGGTATGTGTACATTTTCATGGGTGCCCTTTTTCCCTAATGCACTTCTCCATTCAAGTTAAGAGACAGGAACTCTAAATAGACTTAACATGGGAATCATCTATAAAGAGTTAAGATTTAATTGAGCTTTGGGAGTGTTAGCATTTTGATTCATGATAGTTCACCAAAATACTCTTCTTTAGTAGTTGACTTAAAGCTTACAGAGAAATTGCAGAATTTTTCTAGCACGGGCAACTTGAAAAAGCGTCAAACTCGATGCAATCCTGTTCCTCTGTACAGGCAGCTGAAGGTACGGCTGCGTCACCTCACCGAGAACATCAGGAAGGTTAGGAAGTTGTTGGTGCACTCTGGCACAATGGATGATAGTGCTAGGACAGTGTGTACCCCAAAATGGCACCCATGTTAAACATGGTAGCCTGCTCCACTGTAAGAAATAGCTTCAAAATCAAATCCTAAGGTAGTCATTTTACTGATACTAAGCACATTTGTAACAAAAAGTTAGCAAAACTTGAGGAAAAAAAACAAATGCGAGAGAGGCTTTAAGTGTTGGGGGGTTACAATGTGCAGTTAAAGCTGTAACCGGCAGATTTTGAGTCTCTCTGTCTTCTGCTTGAAGAAAAGCTGCCTAGGTAGCATGTTTTCCACTCCAGCCCCCCGCATTCACTTTCCTCCATGCAGGTGAAATGTGTGTGTTTCTCCCTTTCTTCTGGTAAAAACCTACAATTTTCAAATGCTGCTATGACTCCACATGGTATTTTCATGAATTATACCAGTGTAGTAAATGATTTATTTCGGAGTGCCACAATTGCAGGTCACACCCTACTATTAGCAAAACCAGTAGATCAGTCTACATGGAAATGACTTCGCGCTGATTTTAGAAGAGCCATAAAAGTGCACGCAGGTGAAATCTATGTCCTGACAAAGAGAATCAGTATTGCTTCTTTTCTAAAGCTAAATAAAACCTGTTACTTTTTTTTTCTTTTCTTTTTCTTTTTCTTTGCAGATTTCTTCACAGATCTTTGATTTGGGGATTTTCTGCATGCTTTTCTTCCAGACATTGGCTGGGCTTGTTTTCAGTTATTACTTCTGCAAGTGTCATCAGATTATAAAAGTGCACGTCTATTTTTTTTCTTTTCTTCTATTCAGGTAGATATATTACCTTTATCATGGACCCATTTCAATATGTCTATGTCATCCGAAATAGCAAGCAACTTGAATTTCATGAATTTGCTGATAAAATGGCTTCCAAAACTTTTGACTACCCAGCCTTGTCGAAAGGAAAATTCCCTGATCTCAAGGAAAACCTCCACAGAATCTACCAGTATCTACAAGGCAAGCCTTTGGATATCATTTCTGGCCACATGATGAAAAATCTCCAGGATATATTTGAATGGAAATGCTCACAAGCAACAGATTGGGAAACAGAAAAAATGTACAAATTCTGCTGCTCTGTAATGTTTGAAGCCAGTTTTGTAACACTGTATGGAAGAGTTCCTGCTGCAGATGGCCACAAAGTTATTAGTGAAATCAGAGACAAATTTATCAAGTTTGATGCCAGCTTTCCCTATTTAGCTGCAAACATACCAATTGAGTTGCTAGGAGCTACCAAGAAGGTTCGGAAGGAGCTTATACATCATTTTTTACTTCAGAACATGACAAAATGGCTGGGAGGGTCAAAAGTGGTCCAAGCCCGACAAGACATATTTGAGAAATATGAGCTGCTTGGAGATTATGACAAAGCAGGTAGGAAACTTATGAATGATTGCTTGTCTAAAATAAAATAATTTACTATAGACCTTTGAAATAAAAAGGCAAAATGGCGACCTTGAAATTTTTTTATGTTCTTTCTAATTGGCTAATGATAAAATGTTTTACTCTGAAACAACCCTCTATGATAATTGATTTTTTTTTTGTGCTGAGGTGGTAAAACAAGATACTTAATGGTGATAATGAGAAAGATTATAACTGAGCCGCATTTCCTCCCCTTATTCCCCCCACCCCCCCGACATTACATTTCAAACTATTCTCATTAAGCAGAAAATTAGACTTCAGAAGCCTATTGGTCCTCATTAGCATTCACTGATCCTTGGCTGGGTCTGTGTCCTAACATCTTTTAATTAGCACACTGCAAATCTAATCAGTGTAATAAACGCTATTAATCTTCCTTTTCACTTATTTTCTCCCAGCACATCATTTTGCCTTCCTGTGGGCCTCTGTGGGAAACACGATTCCAGCTACATTCTGGGCCATGTATTATCTTCTGCGGCACCCAGAAGCTCTTGCAGCGGTGCGTGACGAGATTGACCATTTGCTGCAGTCAACAGGTCAAAAGAGAGGGCCCACGTATAACATCCACCTCACCAGAGAACAATTGGACAACCTGGTCTACCTAGGTAATTTATTTTTATCTGTTAGGAAGAAAAGAGGGGCTCTCCCGGCAAACTCGGTTTATCACTCATTTCTGTTTACTGAGAAGGTGGAGGACACAGCTGCCTAATTGACATAATAACACCCATTTACATCAATTATAAATTATGTAGTTTATAGCTGTAGATACTCTCATTGCATGTAAACATTAAAGCCTAAGTAATTAACTATGCAAGGTATGCAAAAGGCTAAATCGAAGCTTTGCAATTATTTGAAAAAAAGTTGATGCCTATTAAGTTGTTTGATTCTGAGCATCTGCCGAAGTGTTAATGCATTTCAAATACTTCTGTATGGTACTGCCAGGAAAGACCCTTTTCTGAAATTAAAGTGGGATAATGTGATTTTTTTCACAAGCAGTTTCTTTCTTTCTCTCTCTTTAACAAAACAAAAAGACTCCTAAAGCGGGCTTCAGTTGAGCGATGCCTCTGAACAAAATATATGAAGGTAAAGCTTTACAGAGTAGAAATGCCGTTTCTAGTGTTGAAAAAAGTACCTTGATTCAAAATAAGGGAGCTTTAAGTGAGGTACGGATCTTCCAATTCTGGATCAGTGGTTCTGCAGGAGACCCTTGCCCGTTGTCGTTAGAAGCTGTTTCATCCAGGAGCTGGATTGGCCATCAGAGCATCAGCTGATGGTTTCACTTTGTTTGCTAGTGCACAGGCACTGGCAAGATAATGCTAAAATTAGCCCAAGGGAGGAGAGAGGGTGTAGCAGGTAGGAACCTAACCTTTAAGCATCTGAAAGTCCCTACAGGTAGTGTTAGCAGGATAGACAACAGCTGAATAAAAGCATAAAGGTTCAATATTCCTCTCTTTTTTAATATTGAAAACAGTCCCCTGTTAAAACGGAGCTCATGTCTATGTTTTGGTAGCCCACGGCCTGAACTGATGTTATAGAATCACAGAATCATTTAAGCTGGAAAAGACCTTTAAGATCATCGAGTCCAACCACTTACATTTTACATTACTGCAACACATGTTCCACTCTTAAAAGAAGCTGTGTCAAGACAGGGTGGTGGAGCAGTACAATCTCTAGGCTTGATTTGGATATAATAGCTGCCATTCTCCAGGACCATCCAATGTGGTACGTATCAAGAACCTGTGTTCAAACTTGAATTGTTTCTCATAATACAAATATAAAATTGAGACTGATGCGCTTTCTTTTTGTTAGAGCATTAATGTTTATCTTCTATAGCGTGAGTCTAGTAAGTTGGTTTCATCTGGAGTCACAGCTGTTTTGGTGCAGATTTATCTCTAACTGATGGAGGATGCTTTTGAAGTAGGAGAGATATCTGATGACAAGGACACTTCTGAAGAATAACAGGACATTCTAAGCATTCAATGTACTTCTGAGGAAGACAAGTAAAATTGCTTCACATCAGTTAGCATCCACCAAAAAATAATAGAAAAGGAAAGTTACTGAGCATCAAGAAGATCAAGAGAGAATTTATTTTGTATTTGGAGAATGAGATGGTAATGGCAGGGAAAAAAAGAAAAAAAATAAAAAAGCCACCCCAGAAGTGTAGAAATAAGGAAAATAAAAGCATGTACTTCACTAAAACCATCTGGTGCAAAATCGTATGAACAGTTTAAAACATTAACTGTGTCATTTCTCTGCTGCTCCTTGAAATCTTGAAGTACCTTGGTAACATGTGATTTATGTGTTGAGAGGAAAGTGCCACATCCTACTTTGTAGTATTCTTGTAACACTTTTGTTAAATTTTATAATCGCGTTAAACGTAATGTGGTATGAACAGAAGCTAGATTTCAATTCTTCTGGCACTTAAGTCATAAAGGGCTGGATACTGTCCCATAAAATAATAATATAGAAAAAAAATCTGTACCATAAGAGAATTAAAGTCATGCTCCAGTGGAAAGGGGAAAGGGATGTTTTGTTAATAAATGTGTAGGAGGGACAAAGGTCCCCGTTTGCATTGCTTGCGCACCAAAAATCCCCACGTCGCGGGAAGGCTGTGGGCCAGCACTGCCTTTGCCCTTGCAGCTCGCTGACCCCAACCTCTGAGATTGAGATTGAGATTTTCCTCTTCCCTCTCACTCCCTGTGCCAACCCAGAGCACAGAAAATCGGGATTTGTGCCCCTGCTCTCGAGTAAGGCAGACCAGGTGGGATTCTTGTATGTTCATCACCTTGTCATCTCATACTCCTGCTTTAAGTGCTCTGATTCTCCGTCCTCTTTTTGGCCTACTATAACAAGAGCCTTTTTTTTGGATTCCACATGCTATGGAGAACAAGCAAGAATTGCTAGAAATTGCCTTTCTCAGGAAGCACCGTTGTTATTATGGTCAGATTCTTTGGGTCTAGGGAACAACACGGCCTGATTTACTTCTAAATTCAAAGCACAGGTATGTGATTTTAAAGAAAAAAAAAAAAAGCTTTCAACACAGAGCAAAACTAGCAAATTTTGGCTCTGATTATTTTTTTCCGATGGCATTTCTGGGACAGCATACTTTGGTTTGTCTACGTAAGACTTTTCCTGAATCCCAAACGTGCCTATTTGTGTGCGCAGAGTAACATACATTATTAGTCGTTATGGCTCACAACGGAGCTCTAATATGGTAAACGACACATGAGAATGGTCTGTCGGTTTTATGGTTATAATGGAAATGCAAAGGGTAAAGCAGAGATATACTGAGTGCATGTTTAATGCTAGGCATGTTTAGTCAGTTCGTTTGTTTAATATTAGTCCATTCATTTATATGGTGAAGCATTCTTGCCCCAGGTCATTGCTGGATCCCAGATATTTCCTGCAAAAAGAGCACAGCTTGAAAAATTGTTTCGTACACAAAAACAGCTAATACAGAGTGCATAGTCTTAACACAAATGCTAAGCATTAAAATCATTGGTTGGACTGAGAGAAATGAATATATTTTCCTGAAATGGGCTGGGCGGTACCATTTAGTTCTTCGTAAGATGCAAATGTACTTGTTTCAGATCATTGTTTGTGTTGGCACACCGTGATGCCTGTGGGTAAATGACCCCCCCCAAAATATTTGCATACTCGATAGCTATTTTCCTACAATACAATCTAATAATTATAGTACCCTATTACCTGCTATGTGTTAGTGTAAAATTAACAATCCATTATGCACAATAAGTTTTATAAAACATTTACAGATAGAGATCATGTTTAATTAA
Organism: Theristicus caerulescens; assembly: GCA_020745775.1. Classification (NCBI taxonomy): domain Eukaryota; kingdom Metazoa; phylum Chordata; class Aves; order Pelecaniformes; family Threskiornithidae; genus Theristicus; species Theristicus caerulescens. The sequence continues at coordinate 129,168,724 of CM036558.1, read as the reverse complement.
AATTAACTTGCCTACGAAAGCCAAATGCACTTATGATTCGCAATGACCTTTTATTACCTGCAGTCCCTTGTTTTGGCTGGATGATTGACAGCTTGCTGTTTGGCTACCATGTTGTATTTCAGCTGACAAGACTTTTCATTTTAACTCAATTTGCCTGCCTATCACAAGCTGGTGGCAGGCCAGGCTCAAGTCACCCAGCTTTGCCTCAGCAGCTTGCTCTATTTCTCATTAGTACGCATTTATTCAGTGGAAATTGGAAGACAAATGCTTGAAGGCATGTGAACTAAGTATAGCAAATTAGGGTTTAAAGACTGAATATTTATAAGTATATTGAAACAGTTTTTAAAAAAAAATCTAGAATGAATTGGAAGTTGAGTGCTAGCTTTAGTATAAGAGAAATGAAGAGGGAAGTGGGAGGATTCTAAGAATAACAATACTATGAGAGAGATATCTCTCTTTTTTTCCCCCCCTCTCTTTCTCTCTAGAAAATATGTAAAATCTCTCTGACAACACCTTATCAAACAACAGCCTGGCTTCTTTATGTAGCGCTCGCACAGTGAAGTTTAGCATCTCATGTGTGCAAGAAGGGGGGAAAAAAATGAGGGTCATGTTCATTTGCTGCTTGGTTATCCCTTGGTATGCTTTAAATTGCCTTGTTTGTTCGGCACAAGCACAGAAACAGATGTTGCTCTACCGTGCTGGATAATTTACTGTACCTCATGGTGCAGAATGGAAGGCCTCCCAAGCTACCCAGCTGGTCTGTCAGCGGCGATGGCTGGTGTCTGCTGAACTATGACAACTGCAAGTAGAGGCTGCAGTTTTATTGTGCAGTTGTCATTCCTCTCAATGTATAGCTCTGGCATTTGTGGAAAGCTGACTGTCTATTTTTTTAATGTGAGCCTGCAAAGCCATATAAGCTCCATTCTCCTTTGTTGATCATAATGTGACTCATTACTTTTGTCATCTAATGATTATCGGCATGATCGCTCAGAGCAAGAGCCAAGCTCGCCTTCCACACATAACTGGTACTGGAAGGTAAAACAGATTTGTCATTTACGATCTGACCGCTAAGCCACACTTTGTGCTCCATTATTGTGATTAACTTCTGCATAAGATATGCTGCCCAATTGTCATCTGGGATCCGGCAGCGGGCAAGGACTGCCGTGCTTTCTGGGAGGATGTCTGCCGATAGGATGTGACCGCATCGCTTGGGCGGTTAAATGTAAACCTGCTATTTAGCAGCGACGCTTTAATAATTATTTTTCTTTTGTTTTTTTCCCCTCCTTCCCCCTTCCTCATCTGATTTCTGGTGTCGCTACGTATGTTGCCATCGTTTCCAAATGATGGGCCAGTGCGGAGTTACCAGCTTCATCTTCCGCAGGTTGAAGGCAGTCTGGGAGCAGAGGCTGGACCCTTTCTTTATACCGCGTAAAGTTTTGTTGCCGGAGCGCTGCCAGTTGAAATCTATCGTGTCAGGTGCCTTGTGGCTATCCGCAGTAGAGGCCATCTTCTGGAACCAGGGTTCTTTTCTGGCTTCGTCACCAACAAGCCGATTTGACTCTGCCTGATTATAGTAACGAAGGCAGTCCAAAAGAATATGCACAGACTCACTGTACGTCACATTGAATCACGGCGCTGGCCACACAAAGCTGACCGCAGCCTCATTTCTTTAGACAAATGCATGCTTAAGGAAAAACCTCCTGCAAGAAAGCATCCAGGGCCACTTTATTTGCTATGCATGCTGCACCAGATTTAATTTTTAGTGAAAGAACATTTGTTGTTATTTTTTTTCAGAGGCATCTGCACTGGGTAGCTACTATCTGTAGTAAACTAACCTTTTGGGTGCAGCAGTTACAGTGCCTTGGTGAACACTTAGAGAAGGCTTATTTGATATCATAGAACATAAATGCAGACACAAATGGATTATTATGTGCAAATGAAACCCTATTTTAGGCTATTTTTCACACTGATGATTAGAAGGAATCAAGTCACATATAACAGCGCCCATACACGCTGGTGGAAAAATAGTCAGTTTTGATTACAAAGTGAGAGATGCAGCCCTAGACAGGAGCTACATGCTGATATACATGCTATCAGAATGATTTATGCAAATTATGCGTATTATTCCCAAAGGAATTCCTCCTCAAACTGCCAGGATAAATTGCCGGAAATTAGCCATAAAATCTGTCGTGCTAGGAGCAAAAGGTGAAGGCCACTGGGAAAGCAAGGACATTCAGCTTCTGGAGCCTTCCAGGATGTGATGGTGGAGACAGAAATCTTGCTTTCCCTAAGCCTGAAAGGACTATGTTTTGTTTTCTCTTGGCCAATTAAAAGTGTCTTTCTCTCTTAAAATTACCAGGCAAATAATGAATTGCTTTCATTCACTCTGACCATAACAGACACTATCATTTGGCAGCATAGTGCACAGAAAAGAAAATAAATGCATTTTAAAATCCTCTGAGTATGGAATTAACAAGTGAAATGATTTTTTTCTAACATATAGTCCTGCCATTACATCCAACAGCTTTCAAAAGACAAGCTAAATAGCTCCATGGATGCTTTCGCTGGTATGTGCTTGTAACCTCTGAAATATATGTAAATGCGTAAAGCGTTCGTGTCTTTTGATTGCGTTGTTTTCAACATGATGCCTGAATAATGACTTTCCACCCAAAACTCGGTGCTGCCTACAGTCGACAGGATTTCTCAGCACCATCAGTGAGAATCACATCGGGAGGTTCAGTGTCGTGGCTCCCTGCCCCAGCCCTGCGGGGATGTTTATTGCCTCCTCCTGGTCTCTGCTTTATGTTTGCTTTGTGGTTTTTTTTTTCCTTTTTTTTCCTTTAGCCTGCCCTACCAAACCTGTCGAGATTCAGCAGCTGTAGCCATGTATAACTTCCAATCATCTCCCATATTTCTGATGCTTCCCTCCCCTCCGGTTTTGTTTAATCGCAGAGAGTGCCTTAAACGAGAGTTTACGAATGTGCTCGTCCTCCATGAACATTCGCATCAGCCAGGAGGATTTTGTTCTCAAGCTTGAAGGGAATCAAGAAGTCGGTTTGAGGAAAGGAGACTGGATAGCCCTTTACCCACAGATTTTGCACATGGACCCTGAGGTCTATGAAGATCCTAAGGTAAACATTCAGCTGGTGCTACTCTTCCTACTCCAGGCACATCGCAGCAGCCAAGCCTTTTGTGATCTGTGGGTTTGGTTTTTTTTTTACTGCTGTTCCTTCTTGTGGAACAAATCTTCCTACTTTCAGATGTATTTTCTAGGGCCCTATAGGTCAAAGGATTCATGGCCTGAAGAGAGAAATATGGTGATGAGACTGACTGCGACTGCTTTCAAAGGAATTGACAATTGCACATTGACTACCATAAACTTTAGGCTAAATGTGGGTTTTGTTTGGCAGTGGATCATTTGATACCCAAGGAAGGCTGAATAATAGAAGGTGGTTTAAATAGCAAATAATGTGGGCCATTTAGCTAAGTGCCCCCAAAGCATCATTGACTCTCTGAAGCCCTATAATAGCAGTGTCTTACTTGAGCCTTATGCTTTTTCACCTCCCTTCATAGGGATTCACCCCTTCTTGATCAATTAGTAGAGTGTTGTGAACTTGAGACTGTAAAGCTGTTGCTCTGCAGCGAAGCTCGGAGGGTAATTGTGTCATCTCCTTGTATTTTTCTCTGACGCTTGAGTTAATGAATATCAAAGACTCGAAATTAATCCACCCTGTCTCGGCCTTAATACGGCTTCAGAAGTTCACCACCTGCTTGCAAATTGAATAGTCCTTGTCTCGGCTAGGTTGCTCCCCCGGATTGCTGTTCCCAGCCCAGGGTGCCACGGAGGAAGAGCAAGGGTGCACGCTGAGGCTGTTAAATGCCTCCTCTGCCTGAGAGGCAAGAGCTCGTACCTGATCCATTCCTCATCCTCATTTTCCTAAACAAGTGGCTGTCTCCCAGCCATGCTGATTTCCATCCTTGGCATTCGAGCCAGAGAAGGGAACTGGATTTTTTTACATGTTTATAGAAAACCCATTTTAGAGGCATTGCTCCCTGAGGCTCTCCCTTTTGGGAACTTAAGGATATCAGGTTGCAGAGAAAAGATGAGATTCAAGTGCCTTGTTAGCACAGGACAGCATCTCCACAGGTGTGGAGCGTGTTGGAGTTAGCAGGAGTAAGGTATAGTCACCCGGATGAACACTGGAGCCATGAAAATGGAAATGATGTCCAGGAGGGCTCTGCTGGCTGTCCCCACCCAAAAATGAAGACAGAGCCCACTGAGAAAATTAGGGTTTTAAAAAATGATCCATGTATTGGCAAATAGTTGATTAATATTTCTAGCCTTAAAAAGTAACAACTAGCAAATAAGCTTTTTCTTGTTTTATTCTTAACACTTTATTTTGGAGAACATTATTGATTTGTCAAAAGTCCATCTGTTTGTTTAGGTCCTAGACCAAAAGCATCAGTGTGGAAACTGATCCCCTCCCTTATCCAATAATTGCCAGAATATATTACCATATTTCCATTGCTTGAATATATCTGCTTAGTATCAGCTCTGTTCAGCTTTCACAGTACAGCTTTAGTTCATATATTTTATCTTTTTGATAGTGAATGAGCAATCCACACATTGCAGTACATTGATTTCAGCACATGGGCCCTCTCGAAAAGTGGGGAAATCACTGTTCTGTTTGGTTCTTAAAATATGCAGTGTGCTTTCAACAATAACTACTGAGGATCAGATAGAGATGGAGAATGAATTTTTTGAAAGGTGCAGTCTTGAGCTTGTCATGTATTTAGGGAAAACTTTCCTGGGAAAACAGGCAGCTTGACAAGATAATTTTGTAGCAATGCTTTTCTCCTGGATACATAAATTTAAGTTCAAGCTATCTTCTGCTTTGGCACCATATTGTATAAGTGTAAGCATATATTGTTGACCTCTTTCTTCACTCATCAAAGCCTAAATAAGTGAGTCAGTTTTCTATAAAGTGGGTAAGTGAACCCCTAAATCCTAACTCAGCTAGTTATAGAGCTCAGTAAATAAACTCTGCAAATCTCATAGAGTGAAACATCAGGAAACTCTGCAGGAAACCCTACCTGGTGGCTTCCCAAACAAGGCTAAATATGAGATTTGACAGAGAGAGACTTATATCAATCACAGGAGATTGCTCAATTTTCTTAATACTCTTAGAAGGCCATCCACACAGAACTTCATCACCTGTTCTTGCTCAGTGTCTTCACCTTTTCCTTGCCATCAACCACCCTGTCTCTTCCAAGGAGGCCTTGTGCATGGCTGAAAGTTCCTTTATTGTCAAAAATTAGTCTTTATTTAGCCAGCGAACTAGCTTTTAAGGAAACACTAACCAACCCAAGGGGCTTCAGCAGCACAAGCCTGAGTTTTATGTTAGTCGTTGGCTCCATTCCTGTCTCACACTTGTTTTCTGCTTTCCCAATTCCTTAGACACCAATTTATTTTTTGTTAAAACCAATTACAACTCTCAGATGGCTCTTAGGATGACAAAGAAAGCATAAGGTTTGACCCAGTATGTCCCTGTGTTCAATACCACAGTTCTTAATTGCTCCAGACACCAGGAGTGCACCTTGTGGAAATGTTCCAACAAAGTGAAGAGCTCTGGTCTGGGTTGGGTTGGTTTTTTAAGCAATTGCAATTCATATTTAGCAGTGCTTTTTTAGACCAGCAGGATTTACATTTCAGGAAGTGAATCTTTTTTAAGGAAGAAGTGGTATTCTGGGCTTTCATTTGTTACTGTGCTTCGTCAAACAAAGCAATAACTTACTGGGAAAAAAAATTGCATGCTTCCTTTTGGCTGGGGTGTACAAAGAGATTGAAAAGAATTACTTATCAGTGGAAACACAGATATAATCACCTTTATCTTTATGGAAAATCCAGGCGTCTGCCATTTAGAGAAACAAGCTCCTGTTCTTCAACACCCAAAGTTACATCTCCTCCAGTGCACCTTGTACTTGTTCTCTTTCTCATAGACCACCTCCCCTGCCACTGATTTTTTCTTGACAGCAAGACCTGCAGTGCATGGTTTTCAGAGCCTTTAATCTAATGGGTCGATCAGTATCAGTGTATTTTTCATTGTGGTGTGGGTTTTTTTAATCAGTTGAGGTTGGTTTCTGTCTGACTGACTTGTTCCCAGCCAGCTCCAAATGGCTGCTGCTATAGCAGATGTATGCAAAGCAGGACAAATGCTAATGAGTGACCATAAGCAAGAAGTGTCTGTCATTTTTATTCAAAGCATGCAGGAGGATTTTGTAAGTGGTTAATTTGCCGTTGACTGAGTGAGGATGCCAGATCTCCTTCATTCAAAAACATGAATTATCTCTAAACAGGGATCCTGCTACTGGAAAATAGTCAGAAAGATGTTCGATTTATGGAACGCAGGTTACAAGCGCAACCTCAAGCCTTACTTGAAAGCACCCTCTTTATAATGGCCAGTCACTGACAGTTGTCCTGCTTTGCACACAGCTTCCGGAGCAAAATATTTGAAGGTCAAATGCGGCAAATTAAGCAGCAACCATCTCCAACTGAAGGGAAAATTGACTGCAAAGCATCGGGTCTGGTTTTCGAATAATCTGCACCACTGGGTGCAAAAGAAGGATGGATTTTGCTCTAGCTTGCAAGAGCAAGATCAGTGCAATGCATTAATTTATTCATAGGCATTTGCAGAATTTGGCAGATTATCCTTATTCATGATGTATGTACCACACTGAGTGCGTATGATGCTTTACAAGAAATTTGTCCTTCCACTAAGGTTCATTGTCCCTGCTACAAAGCGGTCAAAATCTAATTACAATCAATATAGGCCAGACACTCAGTGGATGAGATGTGGAAGTTGAAGGAGCTTGATGTAAAAGGGCTAAGCTAAGTAAGTGGATTTAAGGAGTGTTCTTTGCAGGGAAGATAATGTGAGTTAATGAAACTTGAGGGAACCAACTAAAAAGGAGAAGCTGTCAGCTCCTTTTCTTCCTCTTTATCTTATTTTCTGGGTTTCAGAAGCGTTACCGTTGTGCAAACAAAGCAACTCATGTTAGATATCATGCTCTCTCTTTCTCTTTTATTTTCAGGAGTATAAGTTTGATCGATACATAGAGAATGGCAAGAAGAAAACCACGTTCTACAAGGCAGGAAGAAAACTGAAGTATTTCCTAATGCCCTTTGGCTCTGGGATCAGCATGTGTCCAGGGAGATTCCTTGCAATGAATGAGATGAAGATGTTTCTTTTCTTACTATTGGCTCATTTCGATGTAGAACTAGTGGAAAACAAAGCTGTCAGACTTGATAACAGTCGTATGGGCCTTGGTATCCTCCTGCCAGACGTTGATATTGCCTTTCGTTACAAGCTAAGGTCCTTAAAGTGAGTGGCTGCCTATATGCCTTCTACTAATCTCCGTGTTTCCTCTGTTTCATCACTCAGCTTTGTATTTTTGGAAACATTTGCTTTTCCCTCTCTGCTTTTACCTCCTTCCTATTTGTTTCTAAGGAGAAAAGCCCTTGGGCTGGAGGTAGATATCAGACGCGGGGACACGCAACCTCAATTTGTCCTGCCTGAGTTGTGAATAGTGAGGTGAGATGACAAGAGTTTGGACAAGTAAATAGCCCAACATCCCTACAAGATGGACCCTCATACTCTTGGCCATGAGTTGAGTAGGATTTACAGGGAGGATGACATCAAACTGAATCCAGGCCGTTTATCTGGGTAATGGGCTCAGCAGCCCTCTGTCACAGGGGTTCCCACTTGTTAGATTGGGAGGTCCATACACCCACCATCTGGAGGCATCTCTGCATCTGCTCATAGAAGCATAATAGCAAGAAAGGGGGAACTTAATTCTAGGGAGTGAAAGAACTTTTATTGATTATTATTCTAACTTTTTATTTACTCTGTTCCCTTCATGGTCTTGAGTGTCTTAGCCCTTATTTGGGAGATGGGATGGAAGCTGTGTGGGGTGGTGGGGAATGATTTGGAAGAATGTCTTACTGGCAACACATTTCTGACTTCAGTTTTATGTACTGAGGGTGAGTGCTTTGCTTTTCTTCTTTTTTTTTTTTTGGTGCAATGCAAAGAAATTGAAATCTGATTTTCTCCTGCAGTCATTTCAAGTCAGAAGGGAGGTTCTGTTGATTTTAATAGGCTCTGGATCAAGCCTAAATTATCTATTTTTGCTTTTGAGCCAAAAAATATATATTCTTCAGGGAGAAAATATATGAGCCTCTTTGAAATGATTCTGTCATCTCAAAAATTACCTTCTGTTTGTCTCACTGTTTTCCTAGTAACATGTCAGTGTGTTTATTTTGACCATTTCTTGTGTTTGTTTGTTTCTCCAAAAAGGCAAAAGAAGAAGAGGGCTTCAAGGGCAAGTGTGGTATCTAAAACTACTTTTTAATAGTGTTTTACTGTTCCTAAGTTATGCATAGGCAGAGTAGTGTCACCTGTATTTGGACACAGACTTATCCATCTACAGATTGGAAAACAGGCTCTTCGTGGGGCCAAAATTTGAGCAAGTGAAAACCCTGGGCAGCCACAGAAGTTATCTGTATACTGGCTGCCCAAGCTGCTTCACTGAGTGAGCAACTCTTCTTTCAAAAATTAATTTCCTAGTGCACAGGATCTGAGATTTTTAGACCCTGTCTCTCTTCCCAGCCATCACTTCAGAGACTGATGAGGATTCTCGTGGCTGTCCAGTCTCAATTTTCCAAGATGATGATTGTGATGGGAGAGTAGCCATGTCTGTGGGCCTTGCCCTGTGTTCCCAAAAAACATCTCTCTTTGGGATGTGCCAGCGTAAGTCTTTTTAAAATCAGAAATTTTACTCATCTGTAAAGCACTTGATCACCTATGGATGGAAACTGCTATGTACACACTAAAGATTAGAATTATTTATTGTTATTTGTGTAGAAGCCTGTTTAGTTATTCATGTAAAGCACATACCCATCAGCATCAGTAGAAAGGTTTTCAGAGATTGGCACAGCCACATTCCAAATCCTCCGAGGAGAAAATTGTGGTTTTGTGAGATATATTGGATAAACATTTTCTTTTCATATATAATATCAATAATGTCTACACTGTTGGAGTACACTTACATTAAATGGCCTTTGCAGTTGATTAAATGCTTTAACTTTACTTCAACATTTAATCAACAGCAAAAGCTGATTATTGCTTTGTGCTACAAAATAAAATTTGTTTTTATGGAGAGATTCTTGCACTCAAGTTACGTACTGCTGTAGTTACTCTGTAGGAGCTATTCGGTACTCAGCCGTAGCTCACAATCCAGTTTGGACATTAGAGCCTGGTTTATTGAGAGAGGAAACGTTGATATCATTATACTGTTGACTGTATTCCATTATTGCTTAAATGTAAGCTGTAAAATGTCTCATGCCACAGTTATGATAAATCTTTCTTTGGCATCCAACTTCGAAACAAACCTGAAGCAACTGCAAAAATAACAGTAGGTATTTGTTTTAAACAGAAGACTTTTTTTTTATGATTGTATTCTATTTTTAGGATTTGAATTAGACTATCACAGGCTGCTGCATAATTTGGTAGGACATAATAGGACTGTGCCAAAAGTACATGCAAATCATTAGTAATTTCAGATTAATTGCTGATCAGTTTGTATAGAATCATAGAATCATAGAATCATTTAGGTAGGAAAAGACCTTTAAGATCATCAAGTCCAACCATTAACCTAGCAATGCCAAGTCCACCACTAAAACATGTCCCTAAGCACCACATTTACATGACTTTTAAACAACTCCAGGGATGGGGACTCAACCACTTCCCTTGGCAGCCTCTTCCAATGATTGACCACCCTTTCGGTGAAGAAATTTTTCCTAATATCCAATCTAAACCTCCCCTGGCGCAACTTGAGGCCATTTCCTCTCATCCTATTGCTTGTTACTTGGGAGAAGAGACCGACCCCCCACCTCCTTTCAGGTAGTTGTAGAGAGCAAGAAGGTCTCCCCTCAGCCTCCTCTTCTCCAGGCTAAACAATCCCAGTTCCTTCAGCGGCTCCTCGTAAGACTTGTGCTCTAGACCCTTCACCAGCTTCCTTCCCCTTCTTTGGACACGCTCCAGCACCTCAATGTCTTTCTTGTAGTGAGGGGCGCAAAACTGGACACAGTATTTGAGGTGTGGCCTCACCAGTGCCAAGTACAGGGGGACGATCACTTCCCTAGTCCTGCTGGCCACTCTATTTCTGATACAAGCCACAATGCCATTGGCCTTCTTGGCCACCTGGGCACATTGCCAGCTCATATTCAGCTGGCTGTCAACCAACACCCCCAGGTTCTTTTCCATCGGAGAGCTTTCCAGCCACTCTTCCCTAAGCCCTTCCCTAAGAGTTGCATGGGGTTGTTGTGACCCAAGTGCAGGACCTGGCACTTAGCCTTGTTGAACCTCGTACAATTGGCCTCAGCCCATCGATCCAGCCTGTCCAGATCCCTCTGTAGAGCCTTCCGACCCTCCAGCAGAATGATATTTCCACCCAACTTGGTGTCGTCTGCAAACTTACTGAGGGTGCACCCGATCTCCTCGTCCAGATCGTTGATAAAGATATTAAACAGGACTAGTCCCAATACTGAGCCCTGGGAACACCACTTGTAACCAGCTGCCAACTGGATTGAACTCCATTACCACAACTCTTTAGGCCCAGCCATCCAGCCGGTTTTTCACCCAGCAAAGAGTATGCCAATCCAAACCATAAGCAACCAGTTTCTCCAGGAGAATGCTGTCGGAAAAGGTGTCAAAGGCTTTACTAAAGTCTAGGTAGACAACATCCACAGCCTTTCCCTCATCCACTAGGTGGGTCACCTTGTCATAGAAGGAGATCAGGTTAGTCAAGCAGGATCTGCCTTTCATGAACCCATGCTGACTGGGCCTGATTACCTGGTTGTCCTGTACGTGCCATGTGATCAGATGCCGCACTTAAGATGATCTGCTCCATGACCTTCCCCAGCACTGAGGTCAGACCGACAGGCCTGTAGTTCCCCGGATCCTCCTTCCGGCCCTTCTTGTAGATGGGCGTCACATTTGCTAACCACCAGTCAACTGGGACCTTCCCAGTTAGCCAGAACTGCTGATAAATGATTGAAAGTGGCTCGGTGAGCACTTCTGCGACCTCCTTCAGTACCTTTGGGTGGATCCCATCCGGCCCCATAGACTTGTGTGTGTCTAAGTGGTGTAGCAGGTCGCTAACCATTTCCCCTTGGATTATGGGGGCTTCATTCTGCTCCCCGTCCTGTCTTCCAGCTCAGGGGGCTGGGTACACTGAGAACAACTGGTCTGACTATAATGCAAAGAAGACATTAAGTACCTCAGCCTTTTCCTCATCCTTTGTCACTATGTTCCCCCCCGCATTCAATAAAGGATGGAGATTCTCCTTAGCCTTCTCCTTTCATTGCTAATATATTTATAGAAACATTTTTTATTGTCTTATACAGCAGTAGCCAGATTAAGTTCTGGCTGGGCTTTGGCCCTTCTAATTTTCTCCCTGCATAACCTCACAACATCCTTGTAGTCTTCCTGAGTGGCCTGCCCCTTCTTCCAAAGGTCATAAACTCGCCTTCTTTTCCTGAGTTCCAGGCAAAGCTCTCTGTTCAGCCAGGCTGGTCTTCTCCCCCACCAGCTCGTCTTTCGGTGCCTCAGGATGGCCTGCTCCTGCGCCTTTCAGGTTTCCTTCTTGAAGAATGCCCAGCCTTCCTGGACTCCTTTGCCCTTCAGGACTGCCTCCCAAGGGACTCTGTCAACCAGGCTCCTGAACAGGCCAAAGTCTGCCCTCCAGAAGTCGAAGGTAGCAGTTCTGCTGACCCCCTCTTTACTTCTCCAAGAATCGAAAACTCTGTCATTTCGTGATCACCATGCCCATAATGGCCTCCAACCACCACATCATCCACCAGGCCTTCTCTGTTCACAACCAACAAGTCCAGAGGAGCGCCTTCCCGAGTTGGTTCCCTCACCAGCTGTGTCAGGAAGGTATCTTCCACACACTCCAGGAATCTCCTGGACTGTTTCCTCTCTGCTGTATTGTATTTCCAGCAGACATCTGGTAAGTTGAGGTCCCCCATGAGAACAAGGGCTAGTGATTGTGAGACTTCTCCCTGCTAGTTACAGAATATTTTGTCTGCCTCTTTATCCTGTTGGGGTGGTCTATAACAGACTTCCGCCACGATATCTGCCTTATTGGCCTTCCCCCTGATTCTTACCTATAAACACTCAACCCTATCATCACCATCATTAAGCTCTATACAGTCAAAACATTCCCTAACATATGGGGCTACCCCAACGCCTCTCCTTCCTTGCCTGTCCCTTCTGAAGACTTTATAGCCATCCATTGCCGCACTGCAGTTGTGAAAGTCATCCCACCATGTTTCCACTATGGCAACTATATCATAGTTTTCCTGCTGCACAATGTCTTCCAGCTCCTCCTGTTTGTTGCCCTCCTGCATGCATTGGTGTAGATGCACTTCAGTTAGGCTATTGATCCTGCCGTCTTTTTGTGGGGAGAAGCCCTAATTCCTACATGACCATTCTTTCTCAGGCGCTTCCGTGGTTTCTAACACATTAATAACCCTTGTGCCTTTGCTGCAGCATGGATCTCCATCCCCTGCCTCCACTGAGACGGCAGACTGGAGGACCTTGCTAGCACACTGTCCCTCAAACATTGGTGTGCTGCCCCCAGGCTTATCTCCAGTGAGCCTGGTTTTATAGTATCTATTCTGAAATTAAAAGAAGAGCTAGATTGTGTCCAAAATAGGAAATTATAGGGCATGCTTCCATTTAAAAAATTAAAACAAGTGTCAGAATCTCTCCCAGGAGTTGCAGCAAACCTCAGTGAAGGCATTTGGAGGCCTTGTGTCGGGGTTGGAGAGCATTCTATGCACCAGGCAAGAGGACAGCATTTTGCTGGGATAAGAGTTAGTTGCTCTTTTTGCTCAGGGACCAAAATAATCAAACTTAAAGCAGGGCCTGCCCAGCTCATCCTGGAACTGTGTCCCTGGTAACTCATGCTCCTGGTGTGTTAGTTTTGCTGGTTAGCATACCCCAGCTGCTGAGGAGGTAAGTCTCATTCCACTGTAAAGTCACAAGTGCTAGAGCAGGACAGAGGAAATGTTAAGCCCTTCTGGTCCATGTACTCAGCAGCTGAGGTGGTGACTTAATGAGAGTCAGCAGCTGATCTGACCAGGAGGGACGTGGTCTCCGTGGAGCAGGGAGGGAAAGGCCCACGGTGTCAGTATTGCTGGTCAATAAGCCATAGCAGCACAATGGGATGAGCGTGCACCACATCCCTGGAGGTCCCAGCTGGAGCCAAGCTGGCCGCAGCATGCTGCACCCAGGAGAGCATGTTTCATGAGGTAGGGAGCAATACATTTTTTGATGACCTCCTCTACTGTAGAACCCAGGAGCGATCAGCTCTTAGTGTCTGTCACTGGGGCACTAAGACGGCCAAATCATCTAAGCAGAAACCGCAGTGCTGTTAGCAAGCGTTCAGGTGCCAGTGGTGCTGCAAGGGTGAGTGGCGGGAAGCGGTCAGACCTGCAAGCCCAGCAGGTCTGCTTGTCTCATCCACTGACCCGGCCGGTGTGGGGTCAGCCAGGAGGAGTGCCCCTTGAATTTCCCTGCTGTTCCTCTAGTGAAATGGTGCACTCACGGATCAGTTTGGGATGTGATTCGGCTGGTCAGTACCAGCCTCCTACTGTAAGCTGTCGCTGCCTATGGCTATACTGATAATATCTTCTGCTGTCAAAAAAAAAAAAAAAAATCACCTTTTTTCTCACATAAAATAGGTTTACTAAGTCAGTGTGGCCCTTTATAGCACCCGAGAAGAAAAGTGAATTCATCATCAACTAATGTGAATGCAAAAATGTGATTTTTTAAATTATTATTCTTATTTTAATTTACAGATTCTATGTTCTCCATTTTCATGCTGGCACTCAGTACTGCTATAAGCTATTGTAAACTTTTTAAACTGTTACTGAAAAGACAATATGTACCTGTTTGCAAATTAGACTTTCACATCTCTGCCAATATGTCCTAATGTGCTAATATAAAAACATGTAAGAGTTGTTCTTTAGTTTATGCTTTTAAGCCATTTGCATGTCACTATTTTTGGTGTTGCTGTTTTTATGAATAATTCCTGGTCTGTGAATTTCTCTTGTAGAATTATAAATGATCTTTTATTTCATCATTATTGAACTTTCTGACATTTAAAAGATTGTGAATTGCTCTTAATTGTGCAGACTGACATTTTGTATATAGATGAACAACAATTAGGTTCTACTTTAATAGTTAATATCCATCATAAGGTTCTTAGATATAAGGTATATTGTGAATTTCTGAGCAAGAAAATTGAAACTTCATTATTTTAGTATTCTAACATCTTAAGTGAATTTTATATTTCAAGGACACAATAAAAATGAATATATCTATTTTAATATTGAATGACTGTCCATGGTATTTTTTTCAAGCTTACATTTACACTTTTCTCACAGATTCACAACTATTGCTTTCATTTTTTAAATTATTTATTCAACATTCAGCATTTTTCTGTTACTTGATCTTGAAAGGTGTTTCTGTAAAGCATAAAAGCTTTTAATTCAGCACTGGCATGGAGCAACTCCTTTGAATTTAGGAAATGATCGAGTCTGGTTTACCCCGCGTCAAACTTAAGCCAGTTCTTACCAGATGAGAAAGAAAAAAGTGGTACTTCTGATGTTCTCAGGACATTATTCAAAATTAGTATAAAGATCTGCAGTCCACTGGTGATTCCCAAATACAGCTCCTAGGCTTTTCCTTTTGCAAACCTCTGTGTCGTACAAGACGTACTACCTATCTGAAATATTCTGTCCCCTCAGATCATTCATTGTAAAAGGGGAAATGAATGAAAATTGTTACAATATACAGCACTGCACCAGCAAAGCACAACTTGGCTTTCCTAAATATCACGGTAGCTACTGAGTTATACAAGTAGCTATTTAATAGGAAGGCTATACCCTAAAGACATCAGTGTTTCTTCATTCCTACCTGCAGAAATGCTTGTCAGGTATGTCTGTGAGGGTTGTTGAAGATAGGTCGTAGAGAAGATACCTGCAGCGTTTTTCTGGGTTTGATAAATGTGTTTGTAACTGTGCAATTGCTTTAACTCCAGATTATATTAGAAGTTACTGAAGTTTATAAAGAAAAAGTGGCATTGTTTGAGATTTCTTGAAGGGCATATTTCTGAGTGAGCTTTCCATGATGGTCTGAAAGATAGCTTGGCAGGGGGTGATTAATAAGACCTCCTAACACCGTATTTTATTTAATATTTGTTTTGACACTAGGTGCTTTCTTGATGTTACTTATATTGCACTGTATTTTAAAATTATTCGAGACATCAATTTATGCAAATTTATGCTTAATTCATGTGAATAGAGCTATTTTAACTGTCAGACCACAGAAAGTGAAGTATTTGCCTGCCCATTACCTAAACAAGCCTATGTACCCTGGCTAGTCATGTCCCAATACCCACAACATATCAGAAAAATGATCTCATTACAAAAACACCATTTAAAACTACACTTGTGAAAGTATTGTGAGCCTTAAGATATTGTCTATGTTTATAAATAGTAGTAAGTATGGAGAAATGGTTGCTGCATATAAAGAAGTACATAAAAAATAGAAAATGTTCCATTTTCATTTGAAAGCAAAGAATTAAACTGTAGTGGGATCTTTATCCTCATATTAACCAGTACTGTGTCTAAGCAGCCTTTGCCGTGCATCAGGCTTGCCTAGGGTCTCAGGTACTGAGGTTGTGTGAACACATCATTTGTAACAGCAGAAATGTGCTTGTCTTCAAAACTATTTACACCAAAATAAATAATCAAAAGAAGCCTAAGCTTCAGCTGTTCCCGCTAAGAGCCTTGCAGGATTCTATCTTGCAGGATTTTGTTAAACCGATTTTGACATTGATGTGGTGGTTTGTATTCCTCTCTCCCCCCCCCCCCCCCCAAACAGCAGTTATGAGTGCAGCAAAGTTGAATAAAAGTCTAGGTTCTGGCTACAGCGAGGGTAAAGGGCAGTAAGTAAATACCCTGTGGTGACTTTTGACAGTGACTTCTTTCCTACCAGCTCATCTTTCCAACTACCTCTTTCTTCCGAATAGTTTAGTTGCTAACCTCCTACAGGCAGCATGTCTTTCCCTGTCTAATTTCCATCTTGCGAGCCAGTGACTCGGCTATCCTCTCAACGTATTTTTCAGTTGCCTTCTAAAACTGAAATCTTTACAGCAGCCTCTTGCAACAACCGGCATCGCAGGTAGCTACAGCTGAGAGAAGTGCCGCGTCGCTAAAGCTTTGAACCTGAAAAGTGGACGGGCACGACTTGAGCTCGGGATTGATGAAGGGATTGAAGCACGGGAGGGGATGGCTCTGCTCCGGGATGGCTCCGCTCCGGGATGCCGCGGCGGGACCCGCCCGCCCGCCCGCCGGGCTCCCGGCACCGGTTTGCGCTCGCTGCGCTCCCAAATCCCCGACCCCCTACAAAAATCAGGCGGAAAAGGGCTGGGAAGGGAGAGGTGGTAAGGAGAGACTCCTGCCGTCCCTTCCTAAAAGCAACCCGTGCATCCAGGGATGCTGGTGTGGGAAAGGGGGACAAGACCCCGAGGAGGTTCCTAGGGAACCGGTCTGGGTGTTAGGTGAGTTTGGAGGGCTTCGGCTGGTGGAGAGGCGGTTTACTCTGGAAAGGCGATTGTTTGCCCCGAATCCTCAATTACGGGGATTTAAAAACAGTATTAGAGGGGCAATCTGTTCTGCAACTTCTCGGAAGAAATAATTGTTGATTTAGATAAGCACTGATCCCTTCAGTGTTTGATGAAGACGTTAATTTATGGCTGTCTAGCAGTTTATGGCTGTCATTAGGTTTTCAGCTTTGTCTCTGTTCGAAATGTATCTTTCTTTTTATTTTAATCCGAGACAATTATGTAAGAAAACGGTTATGTTTGATCTAAAATGCATCATTTTCCTATAGCATTTCAGATTATTCACAGATCATAGTTCTTATATGTGCATATATGAATTTAAAAATACAGCAGTAAAGTGCTTGAAACAGACCATAAATTTGCTTCATATTTTATTACACGTCTCCGAATCAGGTTGAGAGGACAAGGGCAACTAGGGGCTTGGGGAAGGATTTAACCCTTCCCGAGGCTGGAGAACCAGCCAAACCAGAGCGAATCCCCCTCCGGAGCGCTCCAGGGGAGGCTGGGTGACACCGAGCTGATGAGTGACCGCGGGCAAACGGGGCTGACTGCAGCTCTGGGCTCATTTAGCAGATGTCCCTTCTGCTGGGAGCCCCCGAGTTAGGCTCGGGCCCGGGGCAGCCGGGCTGGGTCCCGCTCCCGTTCCCGGCACCGGCTCCCGCCTCCGCTCCTGCCCGGGCCGGGTCGGCACCCAGGGCGGCGGGCAGGAGCGGCTTAACCCCTGCCGCGCCTGCCTAAGCCAAGCGCAACACTTCACAGGGAGCCAGCGTTAAGCCCCCGCTGGGTTCCGCCAGCCCCAGAGCCCCCCGAGCAGCGGGGGCCCTGCCCTGCCCCGGCCGGGCGGGAACGGCCCCGCGGAGCCAGCGGCGGGGGCCGGGGCCGGCGCGGAGCCCAGCGCCCCTTCCCCCAAGTTTTGTCCCGCTCCGGCAAGGAGCTGTTCCGCCGTCAGATTCAAGCCTCAGGATCCCTCCGGCCTGTTGGCAGCAGGCGCAATCAAAGTTACAAATGATGCTAGAGAGAGTGGCGGAGTCCTGGCTCGTTTATTTTACCCCCCCGACAACCCCCCGCCGCCGCCGCCACCACCAAAAAAAAAAAAAAGTGTTAATTGCTGTAAAGTTTCCGAGCACGTGGATAATTTACTTTGACTGCTGCGTTTTAATTAAAAGCAAACTTATTTATGTTTCTGATGTTTATATTACGCGATTTAATTACGTGTAGAGGCAGCGTCGCACTTTTTTTCCCCCTTCCACCCTAAATCACATTTTCATTAAAGGTTTTAATAAGAAAACTCACTTGACCACTATTCATTATCTAGTCCCCTCCATGCACACAAGTTCACTTACCCATTCATTTATTCACTTACTCATTCCAGCAGATCCGCTGCAACTGCTGCTAGCAGGGATGTGAACACTCATAATTATTTGTCAAAGTCTGGAAAGTGTATTATCCCTTCTTCTAGTGGTAATTAGTTACCATAGCATCTAATACGTAAATGTGCCCAGAGCACACCATTAACAGTTAAGCGGAGGATTCAATTTAACACATGATTATATCTTTCATAAGTCATTACATTAGGAAAGCCAATGTCACTCATGCTGGGACAATTTCAGGCTCAGGGCCGGGGTAAGGGGCCGGGGGCCGGGGGAAGGGAGCCGGGCTGAGTGGCGGGAGCCCTGGCAGGAGGCTGGGGGAGATCCCGCTTCGGCGGGGCGGTTGGAAACGGGGAAGAAGCTCTGTCGAAGGGGGGACATGTTCATTTCTGGTGAAGTGATCTATCAAGCGTTAAGAGGGGCGGGGGAGCCTCTCTCCTCCCCCCACCCCCGACACACAAGACCTGCCCAGGGACTGGCCCAGCGGCTGCGTGTCCCTTCCCAGCGAGGCTGCTGGGTGCAGAGGGACAGGAGCGAGGGGCCGGGAGCGACGGCACCTCTACCCCCGCTCCAAAGCAAGCAAGGAGGGAGCAAGCGAGCCCAAAGTCGGGTGGCAGCGGTAGCCGGGAATGAAAAGCGGTTTCGTTCCGCTTTCCCGTCGTTCCGAAGCAGAGGCAGACGAGAGGTGAACCGCCCGATGTGCCACAGACGGCGGCGAGCCGTCTCTCCTCCGAGCCGGCGGGGAGCAGCCCCGGCCGGGCCCGCACACGCCGCCCGCGCCTCGGCCCCTTCCCATGGGAGCCGGGAGGCAGAGTTTGGGCCTCCCACAGCCCCTTGCCTTCCCCCCAGCCCGGGTCCCGGCCGCTCGGCGAGTTTGCTGGGTCCTCGCTTGCCTCCCCCGTCCCACGCCCGGGCACGGCCGAGCAGCGCCCGCGGCTTCCAGGGAACCTCTCCGGGCAGCCTGCTCGGCAGCCGGAGATATTAAGCGGTAAATCTTGCAGCAAATGCGTCCCGCGATGTTATATGCACGAACACACACTCACACACACACACACACAGAGACACAGACACGCACCACGCCAAGCTGGTGGCGGTGGTTAATTCCTAATCAGAATGATGGACAGCAGAGACAGAACAATACAAACTAATGGCTGTGTTGCTGATCACTTTACCCCTTGATTAAAGACACCCAATTATGGCGCAGAACAGTGTCGTAATTATGTTCCTTAATCACATCCAGGAGGTTTAATTGCCTTAACGATGTGTTTCATTAAATGAATTTAGGTATTATAGTCGACAGTTTTCATACACAGTTGTTTTCAAATTAACATAATATTAGACATCGTCATGGAAATTGTTTTAATAATCATAATTAGGCGCACCCAGCCTTTGTCTAGTAAATGCTGAGAGACGCTTCTCCTTGCGCCTGGGGGCTGATCTGCCCACCCTCTCTGGGCTGCCTTCCCACAGCTCCGTGGCACTTTACAGTTATGTTTCCTGAAAAGTTACAGGTTCTGATTAATCTTTTTTGATGGGAAGTGGAGCAGAAAATATTTATCCCCTTCCCCCGCGTGTGCTGCCGCCGTTGGGAGAGGCGGCTCCACGGACACCCGGCGCCGGCCCCGGGCCGCCCGAGGCGGGGAGGGACCCGCCGGGACCCCCGGCCCGGGCCCACAGGCAGCTTTGGGGAGCTGCCTGCTCCTCTGCCCTCGGGTGTGGGTCCACGAGGGGAGAGGCGGCTCCAAAACTTGGGGGATAGGGAGGAGATAGGGGGGGCTGTCCTAAAGCTCAGCCCGGGGCGCAGCCAGCCCCACGGGCGAGGGGGGTGCGTGGAGCCGCGGGAGGGGCGGGCAGGGCCCGGCGCTGCCCCACGGCTGCCCCGCACCGCCGGGGTCCGCCTGCCTGCCACAGACGCGGGAGAAAGGCACCGCGGGGACCAACTTCTCGCCCCCCCTCCCTGGGACACCCCGAGCCGGGAGTGGGGTTCCGGGGCGGGGGGTGCTGGGGAGCGTTCAGAGCAAGGCAAAGGAAAGGAAACTACCCGCCCCCCCCCCCCTCCTTAAATCTGGAGATATATGCTTAACAAAGCACAGCATAATACAAGCGTTTGTTCAAAATATTTTAATAAAGATTTTTTCCGACATAGATACACATACAAACGATCGTACATTGCTGTCATAATCTGATTGACCTATTTAATATATATCACTCTTTACACATCCGTGACCTGCCAACAGATCCATCATGGCTCCTATTTTGCCATCCAACCTGACAGTCCGAATTTGTATTATCTGCAAGTAGTGGAAAATAGCAGGACTCGTTTTTGAAAAGAAAAAAAAAAAAAAGAAAGAAAAAAAAATCTTGATTTACAAATGGCAGAGAGACAGCCACCCAGCCATGCAAACTCAAACTGAAGGCTCACTTTGGGTAAATAGCTACTTCTTGCTTTTCATCTCTCATTTTTCTTCCAAAAAAACCCACCCTCCCACCCACCCCCACCAGAGAAAAAGAAAAGAGAAGAATTCCACGCGTTCTGTAAATCAGCCTAAAGTATTTTAAAGTATTTAAACTTAAATAATCATCCACAGTCAGAATAATTTACATACACATTAAAAGCGGTTTAAATTATACCTTTGAAAACACAGCGCCTGGGAAAACATTGGCTTGGCAAGTGTTCTTGTAGCAGCTATTGCTCTGATGCCTTGTAAAAGTAAATAGCTATTACCTGTTATAATGCAGAGATTACCCTTTCAAAAATCAGTTGGTTGAGCAATTAAGAATACACCTTTCCTGTAATTTTTGGACTGAAGCAATTTATTAAAGCTCAATTTAAATACAGGGATGATGCAACTTAAAATCCAGATGACCTTTCATAAACCTAAGCAGCTCGGATACATCAACATTTCTGGTTATACGTTGTTGGCAAATAAATGTTTTAAACACTTGGCACACAGTTTAAGTTAATCCATAAACAGAATTTTAGAAGCATTTAAAGTAACTGCACATAGGACCCGTGACCTTAACACATGATAAATATTGTTGGCGTGGAAGGGTCATTTAAAGAATAACAAATAAATAGCATGTCTTGTTTATACATCATTGCAAAGTGGAAAGAAACAAGGTGCACATAAATATTTCTTTTAAAAATGCGATACTTGCAGCCACACGGAGTAGGGGGTTTGATCGGTTATTTTTTTGTCTTTTTTTTTAACTCTCTCGATTTTTTTTTAAATCACTCTCACCAAACTTTGCGCATTTTCACAGGATCAAAGTTTAGAGACGATAAAAAATACAAAGTCTTCCATAGCAACGGTCCAGTCTCTTTGTTTCTGCGAGTCGCTTAAATAATAAGTTTACATTTCAAGTTTGTTTGTTTCCTGGCTCAGAATAATAATAATACTGCTAATAATAATTAAAAAAAAAATATCTATGTTCAAGTGCCCTCTCTGATTTGTCCCATCCACCTCCGCGCCCGGGTCGCTGCGGCCCCATCCCCTCGCCGGGACCGGGGCCGGGAGGCCGGGGTGGGGGCCGCTCTCTGCCCCTCTCCCCGGCGCTAGCCCCGGCTCCCGGCCCGGCGAGGGGCTATTTCTCGGCCTCTCCTTTGTCCGGACGCGCAGCCGTCGCCCGGCGAGGGGGAGCCCCCCCCAGCACCCCCCGGCCCGGGGCCTCCTCCCCCCGGCATCCCCGGCCCCGCGCCCCCTCCCCGGCGCCGCAGGCACGGCGGCTCCCGGCGCGGTCCCGCCTCGGCAAACCCCGAGGAGAAGAGGGAGGCGAGGCGAGGCCGGGCGGAGGGAGGCGGGGGCCGGGCAGCGGTCAGTCCCTCCGCCGCCCCCGCAGCCCCCGGCCCGGGGCCGGGGCCGGGCCGCCGGCTGTCGCCGCTCCCCGGGGCCGCGGCGGCGGCGGGGGGCGGCAACGGCGGCGGCGCTTAAGGCTTCTCCGTGCACTGTTTGCAGAGGCTGGAGGAGACGCTGTTGAAAATGGCACATTTCTCCGGGCAGGAGGTGGCGGGGGGCAGCCCGGCGCTGAAGGGGTAGCCGGCCGCCTGCTCGTAGGCGCCGAGGGCGGGGTGCAGGGCGGCCGCCGCCGCCGCCGCCGCCGCGGCGGAGCTGGGCAGGGAGGCGGCCGAGATGGCCTGGCCCTGGTTGAGATAAGCCACCAGGCGCCGCATCTCCTCCAGGGCCTGCGCCTGCATCAGGATGTAGTTCTTGGCCAGGAGGAGCGTGGCGATCTTGGAGAGCTTCCGCACCGAGGGGCTGTGGGCGTAGGGGATGACCGCCCGCAGCTCGTCCAGCGCGTCGTTCAGGTCGTGCATCCGCCGCCGCTCCCGCGCGTTGATGTTGAGGCGCAGCGCCTTCTGCTCCTTGGACTTCTTGCTGCCGCCGTGCCCGTGGCTGTTGGAGCAGCCGCCCTCGGCCGCCTTCAGCCCCCCGCCCCCCCCGCCGCCGCCGCCGCCGCCGCCGCCGCCGCCCGCCGCCGGCGAGGCGACGCGCGGGTCCCCCCCGGCGCCGCGCAGCACCAGCTCGCAGCGGCCGTCGCTGTCGTCGTCGGGGCTCTGCTCGCCGCCGCTGCTTTCGGCCACCGAGCTGCGGCTGGCGCTCTCGCCGTACTTGACGCAGACGGAGCCCGGCGGCAGCGCCAGCGGGTCGCCGCCGACGCCGGGCTGCAGCAGCGCCTCGGGCTCCGCCGCCTCGTAGCAGGCGAGCGGCGAGGGCTGGCGGTCGCGGGGGTGGGAGAGGTCGAGCCCCGGGGGGCGAGCGGAAGGCGGACTCCATGCGCTTGGCCGAGGCGGCGAGGCTCTTGTGGAAGAGGTCCTCTTCTGCGGGCAGCCCCAGCGCCCGCTCCATCGGCGCCCCGCTCGCCTCCGCCTCCGCCTCCTCCGCCCCCCCCTCAGCTCCCGGCCCGCTCCTCCAAGGCTCCGCGCCGCGGCGGGCGGCTCCCCGGCGTCCCGCTGGCAGAAATCGCCTCCCGGCTCCCGCCGGGGCTGCGCCGTGCCCGGCGCCGCGGCTGCCCCTGCTCCGGCTCCGGCGGCGGCTCGGGCTGCGGCTCCGGCGGCGGCTCCGGCTGGGGCTGCGGCTCCGGCTGTGGCTGTGGCTCCGGCTGTGGCTCCGGCTGCAGCTCCGGCTCCGGCTCGCCCTCAGCAGGCGCCGCGCTGGGGCATTGTGCGCTGCCAGCGGAGCCGCTTCCACCGTTTATCTTGCTTGGATTCACCTTCAAGAGATTTCCGGACCCATCAACCAGCAGCCGCCGCAGACGGGGGAGTCTTTTACATCATTATCTCTGAGAGTAGGTTATTATGAAGAAGACTCGCCTGTTGGGACAGAGCTTTCTACCCAATCAGGTTAACGTTTTAATTAATAGGATTAAAACGGTAACAAACAATCCCAGGCGCTATCTGGCCCTGAGTCTGAATAGTTTCATTTCCCAGGTCTGAAGACAGGCAGCAGCTAGAGCTTTATAAGAGGCGCCTGCTCCATTATTCTCCCTGCCATCTGTATACACAGCTTAACGCATATGTTTGCAAGACGTTGTGTCCTGTTAGTAACCCAACAACTGCCTTTAGCTTGACATGTGTGGCGACTTTCACTCATCAATGAGCACACTAAAAGCCCTACTTAGATCGAAGGATGTTCTTTGCCTCCTTCAGCAAATTACAGCCCTGCACTGCAGAAAAGCCCGCTTCAACACTTCCCCTTCCGAGTGCTGCCAGCAGACTTCTGCTAACTTAGCCGTGGAGTCAGGAGTGACACCCTCTCCCCCCACCCCAGCCCACCCACCCCCTGCATTTACATTAACTTATAGCCCTCTCCCACCCACCCCACCCCCCCGTCTTCCCGAAAAGCATCGCCTGGGAAAGGAAAAAAAAAAATTAAAAAAGCCGGACCAACCCGAACCGCCGTGCCCACTCCTGCCCACCGCCAAAGTCCCCCTTGCTTCCCTGGGAGGCGGAGGGTCCCCAGCCCCCTGTCCCCCCCTCCAGCAAACGGACACCAAACTGCGGGGAGGTTCCCCTCCTCCTCCCCTTCGCCGTTTTCGAGTAGCAGATTGCCGCTTTCGAGTGATTATCCCCCGTGTCCCTATAAAAAATATAAAGCCCCATCCGTTACCTTGAAAATGAACCGATCTGGGGAGAAAGGAGGGCGGGGTGAGAAAGGGCAAAACGCACCAAACTTTATCTATTTATTTATTTATTTTCTATTGCGATGGACCAACTCTTTGCAGCTCCCTGCCTGCCTCCCTCCGGCGAGCCCGGCTGGGCGGGAGCAGCCCGCTCCGCTCCCAAACGCCGGGATGCCGCCGCCGGGGTCAGGGGCAGAGCGGCCCCGGTTGCCCCGGGCGTGCCGGCCCCCCCGCTCCCCTCCCGGGGCTTCTCCGCGCAGCCGGGCAGACGCTCCTCTGCGCTCTCCCAGAAGCTGAAGTGGCAACCCGAGGGCTGGTCTGAATTTTGTCCCGCTGCTCCTGTAATGCTGGAGGCGAGCAGCTCGCTCTCGCTTTACTGTTAGCGCTCAGAGTATTTAGTGGCAGGTTTTCATTCTTATGACATCAGTAAAAACAATATTTCCCAACACTTCCAGTAAATCATTCTTATGTGGCAGAATTACTGAAGGCTATGAAATTTTTTTGGTTTCTCTGGTTTCATTAAAAACCTTTTAATTGTGTCTTTCAGAGTTGGCCCCAGGTGTTGGACTCTTTTCATTACATTTTGCTCTAATGTGATGAAATTCTAATTCTCTCCTTACCATATGGTTAAATTTCCCCACTGAGAATTAGTTGAAAAAGGAGAAATAATCTATTAATCTCTGTAATAGATTCACAAATGAGGTTTGCCACAGAACCTGTTTTTGAATGGTAATATCAGAACAGTTGGGTGCCTTGTTTCAGGAAAGAAAGGACCAGGCGACAACAGAAAACGTTTGAATTTTCACCTGGAAAGAATGAAAAGAAGCCAAGCTGCAGATTTCAAAGTAATTGACTGAGATTTCATCGAGCGAGGACATGACTACAATACAGACCTTCCTCACCTCGTGTCTCCGGATCAGAGGCGAACATACGAGCCGAGCCCTCCGAAGAGAGGGGGGGTCCTCACCCCCCGCCCCCCCCCCCAGCCCCCTTTGGCTGCTGCGCTTGTCCCTGGTCGCCGTCCAAGCGCACAGTCACCGAGCGCCTCGCTCCCCTCCCCCTTTCCGAGGGATGCCACCGTTAACCTCTATCATTATTAATCCAAAGGCATTTTAGCTTTATTGTTTTCCAATTAGCAACTTCATCTTCCCTGGGATCATAAACAAAGGGCTTTATAATCGCAATAGGGGGTTTGGGTTTTTATTATTATTATTATTATTATTATTATTATTATTATTATTATTATTATTATTATTTAATCTGTTTACTATCCAACTTGTAAAACTCATGTGGTCACTTAAGGATGACGAATACTGTTATTATAATTTGATGGTTAGGGGGAACGTTTCATCCCTCGCAGCTTATTTCTTCGAAGATGGCTCGATCTCTCCCGCTGATCCGCGGGTTCACTAGTGCTACCCCCTCCTCTTTTTGCCTGCAACTTTGGGGACGGCGTACGCTCCCGCTCTGCCGGCGGCGGGGCCGGTTGCCCCGAGGCTGCGCTTGCCCCGAGGGGCGGCGGGCGCTGCCGGGCCGCGCCGTCGGGACGGGGGGACAGGGGCACCGCGGCGACCTCCAGGAGGTCCCGGCCACCTCCTGTCCTCAGCTGTGTTGGCTCAGATTTGCGCTCTGCCTCTGACATTTCTCCCTCTTCGTTTAATCTTTCTGCTCATCCCTGTCCACCCCCAGCCTGCCTGCTGCTGATCTGTCTGCGGATCCCTCTGTGTGCCTCTCCCCGCTTCTACCCGTCCATTCATCCACCTCGCCTTTTCTTTATTTCTTTTCATCCTTTCCTTTCCCTTTCTTTCCGGGTCTGTCCCCTGTTCTTGAAACATTGATGTATCCCAGTCATCTTGCCGATGCGTTCATCTGTGACTTGCCGTGCTTTAATGATGTCAACTTTCTACCAAACTTCAGCTTATGGGAGGGGGGGGGAAGCGAGAGGAAAGTGGGGGAAACAAAAAGAGAGCCCCTCTCGCTTCCCCCGGACCCGCCTGTTGTGATCTGCTTCTCCCTCCCTCCCGAAGAAGTAGCTGTTTAATAGTCTCCGGGAACTTTAGTTTGGAAGCAGGCAGAAGAATTTATAGAAGCTTTAAATGCGGGGCTTATAAAAATACCGAGGAATGGTCTTTGAGGTTTATGCACTCGTAAACTTTTGCTGATTGCTTCTGGGAAGTTGTCAGGCATGTAACACTGCGTTTATCTTACAGCGCAATGAAAACACATCTGCCCAGCGTCTCGTTACCTGGTTTAATTGTACCGCAGCCCTCTGCCACCGGCTCCACTCCACTCGGGTCATTATTTCGGGGAACGAGCAGCCCGGAGCCGAGCTGCAGCAGGGACTGCGCCGGCCGCTCGGGAGCATCCCCCAGCCTCCCCCGTCAGCGGCAGGGCAGGGGCGGGAGGCAGGGGCCGGGGGGGCACGGAGGGTCCCAGGACGCAGGTGAGAGCGGACAGCACAGCCACTGCTCATTTTCCAGGGCGTCTTTTGCAAGTTCTACTCGAGAGTCATTTTGTTCTTCTTCCCACCCGGCAGAGAAGTTAAAAATCCCTTGCCTCTCCCCAGGGCTGGGCTTCCCGTTTGCTGAAAAGCCTCCAGGGGGAAGGACGCTTTCCAAATTCTCCCTAAAGGCGCCCAGGAGCTGAATGCTGGCGAGGCAGATTTTAGACAGACGAAGGCAGCCTGTCTCTGCCTGCTCTGGGCAGAGGCTCGGCGTGCCCGCCGCGGCAGGACGGCCCCCGCAGCAGGCTGAGGGCTTGGGATCACCCGCAAGTTCCCGGTCCTTCTTCCAGCGGCTCAGCCCCGAGTCCCTCCCGCCTCCGGCACGCCGAGCCGGGGAGAGCGCACAGCCGGGCGCCGAGCTCCCCGGGCAGCGGGGTCCAGCCCCAGCTGCAGGGTCTGCCCGGCTTTTCCAGCCCTAAGTCAGGTGTCGGAGAGCTCTTTCGTTCGCCGCCGCTGCTTGTGTGTTGTCTTCACTCTTAGGCAAACTTTATTGAACTTCAGGGTGAAGAAAAGACAGTAAAAAGAAAGAAAATTACACCTCCGTTACATTCGCTCCTAGTGCAAACCTCCTCAGAGGCGTCTGCCCAGAGGCAGCCCCAGGATGCCGGTGAATTCCCAGCCTGGGAAGTGTTTCCAGCAGCAGACAGGGGCCCGGCACCCACCGGGGTCTCGGGGCCGCGTGTAGGTGAGGGGAAGGAGGGCGATGCTCTCGGGGTGGGGGGGACGGGACCCCCGGCGCAGCATCCTGTTCCCTGGGGTCAGGGGGGCGAGCAGGGTGGTGAGACGCGGCCGGTGCATGCGTGCAGCCAGGCTTGGAGGATATTTGTGTGGCGAGGGGCTGCGAAACGGAGGAAAACATTCTCCCCCCGTCCCCGGTCCTTTGCAGAAGGAGAATAACTGCATGGATGGACTTGACCCGACAGCGCAGCAGAGGTGAGGGATGCCACCCACAGACGGGCGGCCCTGCACCTCGGAAGGGGACCGCTGAAGATGGAAAGGAAAGTCTGGAGGGCTGCAGAGGGATCAAGGACACCTGAGGGTCCCTGTTAAGACCTACCGGCCACCCGGCCCCAGCCCCGGCCCCGGTCTCTCCGCTCCCGATCCAAAATCCACAGCACCATCTCCTGGGCAGTGGGAGAAATGCACGGCCCGCCTGAGAGACGGAGGAGTTGATGTCTGCGGTGGAAGGAAGGACCGACCTGGGGCTGGAGAAATAGAAAATTACATGGAAATGTAAAAAAAAAAAAAATTACACGGAAATGTAAAATAACCCTGCAGCGTGTTTTGGCGTGGGGAATGAAATAATTATTCCTCTGGTCTCCCTTTTGAAGTTGAATCCTATGGGCTGAGGGCTGTGCTTGGACAGGAGTCAAGAGGCTCTCAGGTTGTATTAAGTGTTCATTTATATAGACACACACACCAGGAAATATATGTACTTGAAATAGATTACGTCTGGAAGAGCCTGATGGTATCCCAGTTTCAGGGACAACACTGGGTGGATATGCAGTGACAAACCCACCGAGGCGTTACACTGAGGTTTGTGGAGAAAGACTGGAAGATCCTACCACAACTCACTCAGTGTGCTCTGTTTTGGTTTTTGGAAGTTTGAGATTCTTTCTTTCTTTCTTTCTTTCTTTCTTTCTTTCTTTCTTTCTTTCTTTCTTTCTTTCTTTTCTCTCTTTCTCTCTTTCTCTCTTTCTCTCTTTCTCTCTTTCTCTCTTTCTCTCTTTCTTTCTCTCTTTCTTTCTCTCATTATCTCTCTTTCATTCTCTCTCTTTCTTGCTCTCTTTCTTGCTCTCTTTAGCTCTCTTTCACTCTCCCTCCCTCCCTTACTTCCTTCTTTCTCTGTTCCCCCTTTTTTTCTCTCCCTCTTTGCTCTCCTTCCTTTCTTTCCTTTCCCCAGAGAAGCCCCTTTAGGCTCTCCAAGCCATTCCCCTACTCATGTACATGGTTCCGCATGTGCATTTCTGCATTGGCCAAATGAGGGTTACTGGTGTAGCTCCTCTTAGCAAACCATTCTTTGGATTGACAGAGCTACCTGTTATGCTTATTGACCTACTTCAGCCTGAATTCTGTCTCATGCAGCTCTGTCTAAGTGCTCCCCTCTTGTTTCCAGCTCTCAGAGTAAGTCCTCATTCTCTCTGCTCCTTTCAAACACCCCCCCAGCAAACGTCTTGGTGGGTCTCAGCAGGAGCAGAGGCCAGAGCTCTGGTCATGAACAGTTTATATTTACTCCCTGTCCAGCTTTCACTCTCACACCTGACCCTATTTTTTTTATATTGGAAACTTCCCACTGTAAGGAATATGGCACTGAGCTTACTCTTCCCTCCCTTGTGTGTGGCCAGGCTATAGATGTTTATTTTCAGTTAATATTTCATCACCAAAGTGTTTCTATAGGCCTTTCCTTTTCTTTCCGTGCTTCTTGAACTCCTTCCAGTTCACCTTTATTGGTACTGAAAGTACTTAAATCTGAAAGCAGTAGTCGAGGTGCTATCTCATCAGTATTGTATACTGAGAGAAACATCTATCACTTCCCGGGTACATGACACGATGCCTCTGTGTAGAAGCCCAAAAATTACATTGTAATTTTTTTTTTGTCACACTGATAGGTCCTATTTAATTTACTGAAGCCCATACATCCAAATCTATATGTTAGTAGGCATGTATATTATACCTACTGTATTCCCTTCAGTCACCACTTTGCAATTATAGGAAGAAAAAAAATGCTTGCGTGTGCCTTTCTTCCATTCTTTATAAATCCATGCTGTTTATTGGTTGTGGATCCATTCTCCCCTAAGTGTTTAGGATTTTTACCTTTTAATATTTTTTGCACTATGTTACTGCAGACTGAAGTTAGGCTTACCAGATGGTAGATGACAGGTTCACTCTTTCTATTCCTCTTCCCCTGCCATTTTTAAAGACCAGTAACATGCTCCCCTTTCTTTTCAGACCTCTTAGAGCTCACTAATTCTCCAGGAACACTTTAAAATAATTGTCAGTAGTTTGGATAAGTTCATTAGTTAATTCCCTTTCCTCCCCATGCTGCACATCACAGGGATATGCTCAGTTTCACGTCCTTACTTTTCTCCCCCTCAGCCTTCCTTATGACCTTTTCTCAACAATCCTAACTACAAGGTTGTTCTTCCTAATTGTACTTTATTTTTCATAAAAAATGCAATTCAATACTTTTGCTAATTTAGAGTCATCGCTCCTTTTGTAGAATAACAAGCCTCTTTTATTCCTAGCAATTCCCTTCTTCCCCTTGTAATTAAAAGATCATCTAGAATCTCTACACATCTAAGTAGTTGCTACATTGAAAAATGGAGGCATTATCACTAGCAATGCCGTTATACTCTATAAATAAGGCAATTTTATATGTTTAATAACTTATCATGGGCATAAAATACAAAAATGTGTTGAAATACAGTTCAGTAAGAGTCAAAATCCATATATTTAACAGCGAAAAATAATTTTGTTCTCAAACTCTGCCTATATTTCAACTATTTTTGAATTAAAGTGTAAGCTCATTTCCCATTACATCCCTTCAGTTGCCATGATAAGTAACAAGAAAGAACAAAGAATTTTCTTCCTGGATTACTTTGCTAAATTCATACTTTAATCTTTTGGTAGATGATGTTTTTCAAACACACTCAGATGTCTGATTGTCAGCTTTATGTCTCAGGAAGTATTCCCAGCAATTCAGATACAGTAAAGTATCTACTTCTAGCAAGACTCTGTGTACTATATAACTTTTATAGTCATTATAAAAAGTAATTTATTGAAAAAACTTAAACCTTTTCCAACTCAACTGACTTTTGATTTAAAGGTGTGTGCTCCTGGTTATGGTAATCAGGTGTGGTAGGTGCTTTTTTCAGAATTAGGTTTGCTGTTTATGTCACAAAGTTTAGAAGATCTGAGAGTAACATCCTCTAAAACATAGCATGTTCACAGAAACAGTGATATCAGCTCATGTTTCACTGTTACAGTGCCTGGAATTGCACATAATACAAGGTAGGAGAACTTCTCCCTTTTTTAGATCACAATTTTTTCTCCTGGGTATTATTTTTATTTGTTTCCACTGGAGCACAACACAATGATTCTGGCTACAGGCTTGGTCTGGAGAAATGGCATTTAACAAAAAAGGGAAACAACATAGCTCATTGGTATTCGACTGTATCTTCCTTCCTTCCTTCCTTCCTTCCTTCCTTTCTCTTTCTTTCTTTCTTTCTTTCTTTCTTTCTTTCTTTCTTTCTTTCTTTCTTTCTTTCTTTCTTTCTTTCTTTCTTTCTTTCTTTCTTTCTTTCTTTCTTTCTTTCTTTCTTTCTTTCTTTCTTTCTTCTTTCTGTCTTCATATACCATATGGCTTTGCTTCATTTAAAAAGTGACAGGACCCTTTAATGACAGCAGAGATCATGACCAAGAGGAAAGCTCCTTGTAACAGTGCCTAGCTCTGATTAGTGCTGTGACACTCACTTGCAATATTTTTGAGCCAAACCTTTGCAATGGGATTTGAACTTGCTTTTCGATATAGAGAGAAGGATGCTGCCAGCTATGGTCCCAGTCCTGTCGTTGACTCTGCATGGGCAGAGGCCTGCTGGTGCAAATTAAAGGACTCCACCTCACTGCAGCCGCAAGGGCAAGGGAAGAAAAAGCAGGGAGGCATGAGCAGGTGAGGCAGGGACCCTGCTGTGCTCCTGAGAGGTCCAGCTGCTGAGCTCTGATATCTGGAGGTGCCTACAGCAGCCTTGGTGTTGCTCTGCATTGCACTGATAGCTCAGTTAGTCCTCTGTTCAAACCCAGAGTTAGCACACCCACTGTCAGAGCTCAGCCAGAAACCAAGGTGGGGTAAGGACAGAGGCCAAATGCTATCCATGGAGAAAAAAACTCATACAGTTCAGTTTTGTGAGGAACTTTGGCTTTCAGAGCATTTTGCAACACAGCCTCCGTTACCAAGAACAGTCCAGGTACCACAAAGCTTACACACAACTTGCTTTCTGAGGGTAAGACCAAGTGACCAAAGAATACTTGAGGGCTGACAAAAGCTTTTAGCCTCCTTAGTCCCGTCTTAGGCTGTCACAGAGACTTACCAATGTTTCCTTTGCAGAGTTATTTGATTATTCCAGGAGAGGGCTGCTGAAGGCAAGGGGCTCCATGAACCTGCAGGCTGAATCCACCAAGGTGACAGTCATCTTTGACGAGGCAAGTTTGCACAGAGATCTGAACATATTTCAAACCGATTTACTTCATTATTGTCCCATTTCTCTCACTGGCCATCCACCTGGACAACAGTTTGATTTATTTGAGTTTAAATGGGCATGAAAACAGTGTGGCTTGAGGCAAGGCTAGGTGCATCTCATCTACAAAACATGTAAGATTGCATCTGGGGACTTGTGACCCAAGGCACTGTCAGGGAAAGGGCATAGGCAGCCTTTTCACATCCCTGGCCCTATACACACCTACATATAGCATCAGACCATGTTAACACAGGAAAGGAGCCCCGTTTAACATAGTGGTTGGTTGCCTACTTCTTGTCAATAACCTGGAATTAAGAGCTTAGTGAAGAATGACATGCAGTTTTTCTGAGAGGTGAGTTCACTGAGGTCAGCTTTATACTAGTCTGATCAGCCATCGGACTTGGAGGGATGCTTGCTTGAACTGCCAAAGGTTCCCTGAGACACATTTTTTAGACTTCCCAAACAGAGCATGGGATTTTCCCTGCCTCCCTCTCTTAACTGTGGCCATAGCAAATTATGCAGGAATTTCCCAGTGTAATGGCAGAAGGATGAGAGATGGAGGCTCTGACACTGATGTTGGCTCTGATAAACCCAAGTCACCCTGGAGACGCATGTTCTGTGTCCCATGATACACATTAGATTTGACCTTTGGGCATCGGGGCATCTAGCTGCTCGGTCCGTGTTTTGCTTTTCTAAATTTGGCCTCCCTTCTTTGTGCCATACCATATGATTTCCTTCAGGTTTCCTCCACTTCTTAGTCTAGGTTCTCTGTAGTGCTCACCTGAAGTAAAAAAAAAAATCAAACCAAAACAACTCCACCCAAAGACAGAACAGACTCAAATGCTTTCAGCAGTGATAATTATTCTTGCGTATCAGATGAAGCCCACGGTGCAGAGGAGTGTAATTTCAGTGTGCTTGCTAACCTTCTGCTCATGCGTGGGATGAATCTGCACCCAAGTGCTCACACATCACCAGATTTGGGCATCATTTTTAGTGATAACTTCAGAATTACGCTGGCAGTGTGAGACCATGCACAGTGAGAAGCATGGAGCCTGCAACACATTGTTATCGTATTCACGCTGTTGATTCTGATTCTCTGATAAAGTTAATTGACTGAGTCAGGGCAAATTTGCTCCACACCTGCTCTGGACAGAGCAAGCTCAACCAGTGCTAATCAATCACTCCCACCAGGAAACTGGCACAAATAGTTCTTGTTCAGCTGGTGCCAGCGGCTGATCTCAGTGGCACTGGTGCAATCCCAGGGTAAGACTGTGGGATGTGCAAATCGCCCTGGGGGAACCACATCAGAATCTGTCCCTAAGCCACTTTACTTTTTACCCTTAAAAGAGTATGTTCCCTGAGCCTTTTTAATAAGCTTTGCTGGTCTCAGTGCCATTCAGTTAATGCTCTGGCAGCATTTCCTTCAGAAAAAGTGCACTTTATTGCATTTGCGACCTGTCCATTATCAAATTGGTTCTAGGATGGACCAAGGGAGGATCTTTCCCCCTGGTGCCCACACTCAAACTCCTCATCCGAGGGCCTTCAGGAAGGAGGGATAGCTGCACTTTGCTCTGTGAGTAGGGGACATGGGCCAGGAGTCTGACAAACTATGCCCTGTATTTCCTGGATTTACTCATCTAGAGACTCACCCCAATTAGGGCATGTTTAGAAATGGCTATTGGACACACCCAGAACCTGCCTTATCCTTTGTTTCTGAATATTTCTGAGCCCTTTTACCTATTTTGCTCTGCCCTGCTTCCCACACACAAAGTGCTTCATCCAAAATCTGTTCCCTCTTCTCAGAGGGAGCCTGTATCTAAAGGCTCTGGCCTGAGCCCGTGGCAGCCCATGGCTCTCCTGTGCAGTGGCTCCCAGAGCAGTACGCGGAGCAGTTGGACCGAAGCCCCAAGAGGAGTAGGGCTCTGAGGCCCCTACAGCAGGTTACAACATGGGATACAGCAGCTATGGCAAACCCAGGACCCTGAGTCAGGCAGAAGACTGGATAAAACCTCCAGCAGAGCTGAAACCCTTCCCAAAGCAGCTGCAGAAGGTTAAACTCTGTGTCTGCAGACAGTGGGTAGCTGGAGAAAGGAAGACAGACAGTAGCAAGCCTTATAAATGACAGTGCTTGCCTTTAAAGCACTTAAATGTTTTAGTGGTTTTTAGTTAGCAGAGAGAGGAGCCTGACTAGGACCCTTCCTTTGGGGTTAAGTCAGACCACACCACAAACAGGGCAGAAGAAAGATAGACATCATGCTCGAAGATATTTTGACACAGAGAACAGCAGCAGAAATAGCAGCTGCAGAAATCCTATGGGGTAACGGGTACCTCCTTAGCAGGAGACAAATGGACTGCAAAGGTAACAACATAAGGATAAATTGTATGCAAAGACCACGTACGCATTTGGATCCTGTCAGGTCTGCGTTCACATGCTGTGGCTACAGACCCTCATCCTATGCTAAATGTGGATTTGGGCAAATTGCTGCCTATGCATTGTGGGATCAGGAGCTTTAACCAGGGGCAAGTGGGCGCTCAAGGAGTTATTGTGGTTTGTGCTCTGCCTCATGATAACTTGCTTGTGTGTCTAGAAGTTCAATCAGAAAGCAAGGGGAACATTTAAGACTTTAAATTGGACACTAACAAACAAACCAGGGCATGGGCTACCAGCCCTACTGTCCTCACCCCAGCTTTGATGGACACAGTAGTCATGTGCTTCTCCCTGTGCCGGGCTCTGAAGGCATGAGAAAGAGTTCAGCTGTCCCAGTGAATTTAATTCTTTGAACATCTGGTCTCCGTCTGCTACAGAAAGGATGGCAGGCCAGATGGGAACATCCTAGTGGCTGCAGTCAGCCTGGGGGGCACCTACTGCATCGTGCTCAAAGATATTTTGAAAATGATAGATCACAGGACCTGAAGAGCTTTCACATAAAAGACCTAATGTTACTGTAAAGTTAAATAAGGTGCAATTTTTTTTTTTTTCTTTTGTAAGGGAAAGATGTTGGTATAGTAAGAGGCAAAAGTAAAAGATACATTCACTATAGATTCAGCAGGTAGACAATGCATCTAGGTAAAGGAAAATAAAGGGCAGAGAGTGAGCCAGAATATGGGCTATTGCACACTGTTTAGTTGCTAGTACACACCCTGCCTCTGCTTTCCACCATTCCAGCTGGCCACTTCCAAAATAGAGTTTGGGAAGAGACAGGCTGGAGTAGTGAGCCCCTGTGAACCTCAAGAAGTTCAACAAGGCTAAGTGCAAGGTCCTGCACCCGGGTCAGGGCAATTCCCAGTAGCAGTACAGACTGGGGATGAATGGGTTGAGAGCAGCCCTGTGGAGAGAACTTGGGGATCCTGGTAGATGAAAAACTGGACATCAACCAGCAATATACCCTTGCAGCCCAGAAAGCCAATTGTATCCTGGGCTGCATAAAAAGAACTGTGGCCAGCAGGTCAAGGGAGGTGATTCTGCCCATCTACTCTGCTCTGCTGAGACCCCACCTGGAGTACTGCATCCAGCTCTGGGGTCCTCAGCACAGGAAAGACATGGACCTGTTGGAGCAGATCCAGAGGAGGACCACGAACATGATCAGAGGGATGGAACACCTCTCCTATGAAGAAAGGCTGAGAGAGTTGGGGTTGTTCAGTCTGGAGAAGAGAAGGCTATGGGGAAACCTTATTGCAGCCTTTTATTACTTAATGAGGGCTTATAAGAAAGATGGAGAAAGACTTCTTATCAAGACCTGTAGTGATAGGAGAAGGGGTAACAGTTTTAAACTGAAAGAGGGTGGATTTAGACTAGATATAAGGAAGAAATTTTTTACGATGAGAGTGGTGAAACACTGGACTGGGTTGCTCAGAGAAGTTGTGGATGCCCCATCATTGGTCGTGCTCAAGGTCAGGTTGGACAGGGTTTTGAGCAACCTGATGTAGTGAAAGATGTCCCTGTCCATGTCAGAGAGGGTTGACCTAGATGATCTTTAAAGGTCCCTTCTGACCCAAACCATTCTGTGATTCTAAGAGTCTGATAGAAGTTCATGTCAGTTCATGCCGAAAAGGCAACGCGGACTGCACCAGGTTTGGCTCCTTCCATGCTACATAGTCCTCTCAGACCATCCTGGAAGGCTTTGTGTTTCCAGATGCCCAATCTGTCAGCATGCTCTCTGTTTTTTCTTAGTTTGACGGTGCACATGCTGTGTGGGCTGCCTATATCGCATCTCTCATATTGTCTTAGGTATTGTAAACTCACAAAAGAAACACAAACTAATAAAGACATCTTAGGGCCACCGGAGGCTTGAGGAGAGACAGGCCAAATGCTCTGGGCTCTGGGTGAAACCAGTCTACTGAAGAGAGGTCTAGCCTTAGTGATGTGGGTATCTGTGCCACTTTGCCTTGGGGACTAGGGACTGCTCCCCACCTCTTTTACTTAGGAGTGCAGATATAGCTTAAAAGCTGGAACCTTCATCACTGGGACCATTTCAGCTGACAAGTGAAGGATGCACAATTTCCCTGGGATGTCAAATGGTGAAGGAAAGTTTGTCCTACTGAACTGGTCGAACCAGGCAGTACAGAGGGTCAGCAAATTTTAGGGACAAACAGAAACTCAGTGTCATTGGTTTCAGCCCTTGGATTTAAATTTTTTTACCTTACCAATCATTGGTAAAGACATTTACAGTCAGAGACTGACCATACATCACTTACTGCCATCACTAAGGAGGGCCTGGCAGCTTCTACCTTGGGATTATAAAAATTTTTCTTTCAGCTCCAAATCAGTGATGCTGCAGATTGAATACAAACTTGACTGAGGTTTGGTAGTTGATAGAATGCAGTGTAACAGAGTCTAGTAGTGCTAGATCATGTTTATGCTACGTTGTGAGGAAAACAGAAAGTCATTCAATTTCAAATGAAAGGTGGACAACTGCTGCCAGAACTGCTTCTGGAATGAAACCCTGGAAGAAAAAAAGAAGGGTATTAGCATAGGATAGACAGAACAGTTTATTTCCAAAAGTTATTGTCAGTTGAAGGAAGGGACCAGAACAGGCAGGATTTTATTTCACAATATTCACAATATTTATTTCACAATTTCACAGGATTTTATTTCAGCCCGTATTGTGATTCTTAAGCAGTTACAGAAAAAGGTTTACCCCCCAAAAAAAAATCCACAAAGAAATCATCTGGAAACTGGAAAATACAAGAGAAATGTGAAAGGGATGTTATAATGGCTGCAAAGAAACTGTGAGTGTTCAAATACTGTTAAGGATTATCATTTATGCAAAGCATACAGATCAATTAAATCAAAAGGATATAAAGACTAACTATCCCCATAGGTGATACAGCTGGTGCAGGGAAGATTTATCCCTTTAGATCAAACTTGACATAGATTATTCACTGAAGTGTTTGAGAAAACTCACTGTCCTCCCTGTTCTCACTTCCCTGAGACAGCCTTGCTATAAGTAAACAGGAGATATTTTGTATTTCAGGTAATTTCTGATGGTCTGTCTGAAACAGCAGGCACAATTAAGAGTCACATAGTCTCACCTAAGTGGATATGGGTTTAGCAGTTTGCAGCAAAGTGCAGGCTTAAGTGAGCACCCTTTAGTTCCCATTTTTTTCCGTCCATTTGTTGGAAACTGTCACTGAGATAATAAAGTACCTATTGAAAAAAAAGTGCTACAGAGTCAACTTCTGACTATGGTTAGTACTTCTATTACAGAATGGTGCCAATGAAACAGGGTTAACACAACCTTAGATTTTGCTTGTGAGAACACAAAAAGTCTGTTATAAACCCAGAGAGATTGAATACTTGCAAAAATAAAAGAGGGAGATAAGGCAGGACCAGAAGGCCCTAGGAGCTGCCACCACTTGATAGAAACGGTCTGCATATCTGTGAGGATATCGGTTGTGTCATGAGAGGTAGCCTGGTGGTCATAGGAGGTTGTAACTCCAGATGGACAAATGCTCTGCCAAGAGGAGAGCAGACAAGAGGCATTAAGTCAATTGTTTTGCACAAGGCATTTTCAGGCAACAACCAGCAGGTAGAGTTGACTGAGTCCCAAAATACAGCACAGTCAGGAAAAGGCTGTGTCAAGATAGACCCAGAGGTCCAAATGACAAATATGTGACTCTAATTCAGCATCAATTCTGTTAATTAAGTTAATAGTTTGTTTACAAGTATTTGAAAGTCTTTGCTGTGTTAACTCTAGGAAAGTGATGAAGATGTTGACGGTGTGTGCCTGCTAAGGGAAGGTGTGGGAAAGTGTGTTGTGAGATGGTGCTGGCACAAGCCTTTTGGAAAGGGCTGGTGCGTTGTGCTCCTGTAGCGTTGTACCAATCCACTCACACACAGGCAATGCGTGGAGCAGAGCTCTGTCGGGCTCCTTGGCTCTTAATGAGTCTAAACAACAGCTGTTCTCTCTTTCTTTGGGCCAAAGTCAAATGCTGCAGCATAAAACATGTGGGTTACAGTGCCATGGAGGGAATGTGCAATTCATCCTCCTGTAACTGTTGCAGGCATGTGCGCTTGTGTGAGCAGCATTTACATGCACGTGACAGTCTAGAGGAGGGTGGGAGAGTAATAAAGTACAGAGTACAGTTAAAAGGCCCAAAGGAACCACTGTGAGCATCTAATCGGACCTCCTGTGCAATGCAGAAGACTGCACTGAATTAATTTGTTTAAACTAGATCATGTCTATAGAAAAGAAAATCTTAGTGTTTCAGTTTCCTATGTTAATGCACCATGACCTTAAAGAAATTGTTCCAATGGTAGCTGTTCTCACTGTTTAAAACATGCAACTTTCTCCTCATTTGAATGTGGCTAGTTTCAGCTTTGGCATTGCATTGTTATACCTTCCTCGGCTACGCTGAAGGTCACTTTTACTAATGTAACTGAGCCATCAACTTCACACTTGTTAAAGTTTACCACGATAAAACACCCCTTAGTGACTCTTTCAGGTTCATTTCTGAACCCTGTTGGTATTGTTAGCTGCCTTCCTGAGCAGTGGGCAGCAGAACTGGACACCGTGCTCCAACTGCACTCATCCAGAGGGTCAGTGGCTGACTGGCCGCTTGAATGCCAAGCCTGAATATCAGGCTCTTTTCCCCTACTTGATATTCCCTGTTTATGTAGCCAAAGATTTCACTACCCTCAGAACTGGAACTGACGTTCAGCTCTTTGGCCATTTTTTCCCTTAATAAAACCAGCCTTCATTCTTTTTCAAGCTAAAAGGTTTACAATCAACTGAGTAATTTTGTTTAAGATGTGGGCATGGTATTACCTTACTTGTAGTTGTCTCAAACTTTTCCAGCTTTTCCAGTATTTCACGGCTTACAGAAGATAGTGAGTTTCTTTGTCAACTCTTCTGAAATTCTTATATACAAAATTTCTTACAACGTAACCTTCATCTACATTTTGAAAGGGAATTCACATTCATTTAAATGCACCTGCTGTATCTACAAGAATTTGCATATGCACTTCAGATATGCTAAAACTTATATTTAAATATGCATTGCAGACCAGAGAACTGGTGTTCAGCTACTCACAGATTTTAAAATCAGGAAACACCATTATAATAATTTGATCTAGGTCTGTCTGTGAGGATGCTGGAGCAGGTGCAGTGCAAGAAGCAAAGAGAAGCAGCCTGACATTGATAACTGAAGTTGTACATTTTGATCTAACTTTTGCCTGACTTAGACTGCATAATTTTTTTTTCTGTGCTTGTTAGGAATAATGTCCAATTCCTGTGTGAGCTGGAGCAGCTTTTTCAAGTAGACATTTTCTCTTGATTCAGAGGCTTCAGCTGATAAGAAGCTATCAGAGTGACTGAAAAATTTAATCAAAGTCTATTTCCCCTCACCATTAATGTTTTACACAAGTTCTAAATGCAATGTATCCAGTGTTAGTTGCCAGTTATTGGAACTTCACAGAATCACAGAATGGTTGAGGTTGGAAGGGACCTCTGGAGGTCATTGGGTCCAAACTCCCTGCTCAAGCAGGGTCTGTTATAGCAGGTTGCCCAGGACCATTTCCAGTTGCCTTTTGAATGGCTCCACAAATTCCACAATCTCTCTGGGCAAGCTATTCCAATGTTTGACCAACCTCACAGTAAAAAAATAGTTTTTCGTGTTCAGATGGAATTTCCTGTTTTTAGTTTATGTCCATTGCCTCCTGTCCTGTCTGTGGGCACTGATGAGAAGAGTCAGGCTCCCTCTTCTTCATTTCTTTCCATCAGGTACTGATACATGTTGATAAGATCCCCCCTGAGCCTTCTCTTCTCCAGGCTGAGCAGTCCCAGCTCTTTCAGCCTCTCCTCAAACAAGAGCTTCCTAGTCCCTTAATCACCTTTGTGTCCCTGCACTGGACTCACTCCAGTAAGTCCCTCTCTCTCTTATATTGGGGAACCCAGAACTGGACACATTACCACACATGTGCCTCACCAGCGCTGAGTAGAGGGGAAAGATCAGTTCGTTCAACCCACTGGCAACCCTCTTTCTAATGCAGCCCAGGATACTGCTGGCTTTTTTTTTTCTTCTGCATTGATGGCTCATAGTCAGCTTGCTGTCCACCAGGACCCCACGGTCCTTCTCTGTAGAGCTGCTTTCCTGCTGGTTGCCCCTCAGCATGTACTGGTGCCTGGGGTTATTACCCGCTAGGTGCAAGACCTGGCATTTCCCCTTGTTGAACTTCACAAAGTTCCTCTCTGTCCAATTCTCCAGCCTGTCCAGGTCCCTCTGAATGGTAACACTCTGATGTATTGGACACTCCTTCCAGTTTTGTATCATTTGTGAATTTGCTGAGGTGCACTCTGTCCCAGTATCCAGGTCATTAATGAAGAGACTAAACAGTATTGGCACCAGTGTTGAACCCTGTGGTATACCACTAATTATTTGACTCCAAATTAACTTTGTGCTTCTGGTGACAGCTCTCTGGGCCCAGTTGTTCACTCAGTTTTCAATCCATCTCACTGTCCACTTATCTAACTTGTACTTTGTCAGCTTTCCCATGATGATGTTATGAGAGACAGTGTCAAAAGCCTTACTAAAGTCAAGGTAAATGATATGAACTGCTCTCCCCTCATCCACCAAGCCAGTCATCTCATTGTGGAAGGCTATCAGGCTGGTTAAACATGATTTCCTTTTCATAAATCCATGCTCACTATTCCCAATTACTTTCTTATTTGGAAATGGTTTCCAGGTGGATTTTCATCATCATCTTTCCAATGACTGAGATGAGATAGACCGGCCTGTAGTTCCCTAGCACTTCCTTCTTACCCTTCTTGAAGATAGGATTGACATTTGCTTGCTTCCATTCATCAGAAACTTCCCCTGGTCACCAGGACCTCGCAAAGATAATCAAGAGTGACCTTGTGATGAAATCAGTCAGTTCCCCCAGGACTCACTGTGTATGTTCCATTTGTTTACGTGCTCCCTAACCTGGTCCTCTTCCACCAAAAGTAAGTCGTCTTTGCTCCAGATTTTCACTCTTGTAGCAGGAGCCTGGGATTCCTGAAGATGGGCCTTACTGATAAAGACTGAACCAAAGACAACGTTGAGTACCTTGGCCTTTTTCGTGTCCTCTATCACCAGGTGCCCTGTAGCAGATACTGATGGCACCCATGTTGGTCTGCCTGCTAATCTTGACCCATAAGCTCTCAACTGTCTCTGACCTGACCCAAGGCTGAGCTTCATGCACTCCAGCTGCTCTTTCACATAAAGGGCAGCTCCCTCTCCCTGTCTTCCTGGCCTGTCCCATCTGAAGAGCCTGTATTACTCCTGTGCAGCACTCTGGCCATGTGAACCATCCCACAATGTCTCTGTGATCCCAGAGGTCATAGCCCTGTAACTGCACACAGACTTGTAGCTCCTCCTGTTTGTTATGCCTTTATCTACTCGACAGAACAGATTTCTTACTAACAGAAATCTTTCCTGGGGTCTTAGAGCTCTAATATCTTCTTAGAGAAACCATATTGAGCTGTGTTATTTTGTCATTATAAGGCAGGTTTTCCAGACCATAAATTGTAACTATTTTCTGAACGTTTTTCAGTCTGTGTCCTAATCAGCATCCTTTTCCAGGATCTCAGTGCTGGGTGCAGCCTTCCAGATGTGGTCTCCCTAATCCTGTGTACTGTGTGAATAATAACATATCCTTACCATTCCATACTTCTTTGTTCGTTATTCCAAGGACTTAAACTTTTTGAGTGAGGAAGGTGGAAAACAATGCACAACAGAGAAAAAGACATGCTTTGTGTTTGTTCAGTGATCCCTCTCTGTCTCTAAACCCCCAAAGCTTTAAAAGATTGAGAGTGCTCCCTTTGGGTGCTGGGACAATCCCTATTTGCTCAGCGCAATCTGGAGAGACATCAGCCAACCTGGAATGACAGTGTGGAAAAAACACACCTGTATATATAATTCTGAAGCCTAGCGTACGAAGGTTGCTGTGAAAAAGGGATGGAGAAGCTGGGAAATACTTCTAGCCAAGAACTGAGAAAGAAGCCTGTTGTATTCTGTGAGGGTAAGTCCTTCTGTCGAAAGAAATTATGAGATAAAAATTCAAAGGATTGCCAAGTTTTCTGTCCACTCTGCAGGAATAATTTTGCCCTACACATACATATGTTAAAATCAAATAATAATGGCTAGATCTTAAATCAATATTGATGGCAAAATAGAATCACAGAATAATTCAGGTTTGCAGTCCAAACTCCTGCTCAAGCTCTGAAGTCACACACACATGTAAAGGCCTGGATCTCTCTTCTTGAGAACCTCCTTGTAGGTACTGGAAGGCTGCTATGAAACGCTCTCTTCTCCAGAACAAACAAGCACAGGTCCCTTGGCTTCTCTTCACAGGGCAATTGCTCCATCTGCTAATCATGTTTCTGGCCTTCTGCTGAACTTGCCCCATTTGATCAATGTCTTCCTTGTACCAGGAGGGGCAAAACTGGAGAAAATACTCTACATGCCATCTAAGGAGTGCTAAGCAAAGGGGGATAATCACTCCCCTTGATGTATTAGCCTTGCTGCTGTTGATACAGTCCTGGATGCTTTTAGTCTTTTTCTCTGCCAGGCCACACAGCAGGCTCATGTTCAGCTTTCTATCTACCAAAACCCCAGCGTCCTTTCCAGCAGAGCCGCTCTACAGCCAGTGCATTTCCAGCCTGTATCACTGCAATGAGTTCTTCCTTCCCAGGTGCAAGACTTGGCATTTGTCCTTATGAAATTTCATGAAGTTCTTATTGGCCTATTCCTCCAGCCTGTCTAGGTCCCTTTGGATGCTGGCCTTGCTCCCAGGCATATGGACAGGCACCAGTTTAGTATTATCTGCAAACAAGATGAGAGTGCATTACGTTGCCTCCTCCAGGCCATTGATAAAGTTGTTAAACAGGACAGGTCTTGGTACAGATCCTACAGTATTCAACTTGTAACTGGCGTGCAGGTGGAGTTCAACCCATTAACCAGCCCAACCATTGACCAGCTTTTCACGCATCTACTTGTCTGCTGTCCAGACCAAAGCATCCTAACTTGGATATAAGAATATTGCAGGAGGTAGTTTCAAAAGCCTTGCTAAAATAGAGGTAAATGACATCCACTGCTCTCACATTGATCACCGCATCAGTCATTTTATTGTAAAAGACGATCAAGTCTGTTGGGCATAAGGACCTTAGTAAATCCATGCTGACTGTTCCCAGTCGTCTTCTTCACGTGCCCAGAAATGTCTCCCAAGATGACTTGCTCCACGATTTTCCCAGGGACCAAAGTGCAGCTGACTGGCCTGTAGTTTCCTGGATGGCCGTTTCAGCCTTTTCTGAAGATGGGTGCAACACTTACCTTCCTCCAAAAGTCATGGATCGCTTTCAGTCTCCACAATTTTAGAAAAAATGACAGAGAGTCACCTTGCAAGGACATTGACCAGGTGTCTCAGCACCCCTGGATGCAGCTTGATCAGTCCCGTGGCTTGTATGGGTCAAGTAGTTTTAAATAATCCCTGACTGGATCTTCAATCACTGCTGGTAGTTCTCCTTCTCAAAATTTCTAAGCAAAGAGGCTTGGAAGACTTTCTTTGTTGGGGAAGGCTGAAACAGAAAAGGCATTGAGTACCTCAGTCTTCTCTGTGTCCACTGTCACTAGACCACCTGCTCCATTCAGAAATGGAATCACATTTTCCTTGTTCAGCCTTTTACTACTACTAAACACAGTGGTGGGAGCTCTTCTTGTTGCCCTTGACACCCCTTGTGAAGGTCAACTTAAGGTGAACTTTGGCTCTCCTAACATCATCCCTACATGCCCAGGCAACATTTATACATTTCTCCTTTGTAACATGTCCCAGATTCCACCTCTCATATACTGCCTTTTTGCATTAGAGCTCTGTTGTATGTTGCCTGTTTAGCCAAGTCCATATCTTAATACATCTTTTTTTCCTCAGTATTGGGATAGACCATTTTTGTGCTTGGAGGATGCTGTCCTTAAAGACCTGCCAGCTTTCCTGAGAACCTTCACCCTTCAGAGCTGCCTCCATAGGATCCTACCTATAAGATCCCTGAGTAAGGTGAAGTCTGCTCTCCTGAAGACGAGTTTTTACTCGGCTACTCATCTTCCCCAATGAGTGTGAATTCCTATGAAGGTTTACCAAATTCATGTACATTTCTTAGAGGGGAAAGAAAGGTCAAGATTCAATAATTGCTTAAGGAGGTAATTTCAGTTTCTGGGGTACAAATGTGTATTTTATTTGTGGTTATGCCAAAGTAGAATTTCCTTAAAATCAGCTTAAAATG
Source organism: Theristicus caerulescens (assembly GCA_020745775.1). Lineage (NCBI taxonomy): Eukaryota > Metazoa > Chordata > Aves > Pelecaniformes > Threskiornithidae > Theristicus > Theristicus caerulescens. The sequence continues at coordinate 129,123,987 of CM036558.1, read as the reverse complement.
TTTTTCCTTTCCAGATCATAAAATGCTTTTTGCAAATGAGGGACAAAAAAGACCCATTTTGCCAGCTAGGCTGTTTTAGACATACAATGGATTGTTTTAGAATTATCTTCAGAGTAGGACAGGGCTGTTTGACAGCTAAAGTGTAGCTGAGCCCCTTGTTATTCCAGCTTCAATTAGTCCCGTAGCTTTGTTACTTTATTAGATATCTGCTGTCAGTGGTGGTGGAAAGAATGCTCACTTCCTTGAATAATCATGGGACAATGGACGGATCAGATTGCTTCAGAGATCCTTCTCACCTTGAGGTCACTACATGGGACACACGATATCTCGCAGAAAATGTCTAGCATCACTTGGTAGGTGGCAAGGGCTCTCAACAGGCAATGTGGATGGGACACCTCATTTTGGATGGGGAAGAGTTTGGGTACATAGATGCAAACTGTACTATTCCATTTGCTCTCAGGGTCATCAAATGGCCATGATTTATTTTATTTACTGGCACAGACGTAGCACATCTGTCACTAGTAAAGTTTATTATTGCATAGCTCTGTATTATTATCAAGCTCTGTATAGGTCTCTAAAGGAGATAATCCAGTATCTTTTAGATTAAACAGAGGCCTTTCCACATATTTTTGTTACTACCCACGTCACTACTTTCAGTAGTCGTAAACCTGGTATTGGCTCTGCATAGGGCTAAATTTCATTCATACTTGTAGACAAGGTAAAAGAGAAAGAGATTGGAGGAGGGAAAGTTTTAAGGTTTATTTTTATCTTTTTTTGAAAGTCAAAGTGAATTGCATGAGTTCTTCCTAGGTCATTCTGAGCTAGGTTGTACAATAGTGTGGTGTGGTTTTCTGCGGTGTTAATTGAGATCAAGTGAACATGAACTAAAGTTTGCAAGTCTCCAACCTCAGATCCTGTGTTTTGCTTATTATTAGGGCAATGTCGGGATACTTGCACTGCAAAGGCCTGTACTATATATGTTGTACGAATAAACAACATTTCTCTCTTAAAAATCTAGCAATCTCCTGCTTTTTAAAAGCACTAAAATTATTTCAGATATAAATTATTTGTATTAAAAGATTAGAAGCTGAAAAAATCCGAAGAATATATATTGACTAAGCAGGGGTCGTTCTTGTGCCTCAGAGAGGTATGAATTTTATAACCACACATAAACAATTATGAACTGCGCTATGTTTTAGAGAAATACACCAAATGAGTGAAAGGTTCTGTTAAACGGACAAAAGCCTATGAAATTGAAAGCAGATATAAGCTTTATTCTGACCATTGTTCATGTTTTGAAGACTTGAGGTTCCTAGGGTTTGTAGGTTTAATTTTTGTATCTTTTATTGCCTTTTTTGGAAGTGAACAGTTGACAGTCTGCTTTATATGCAGCATGCATAGCACATAAATAGCATTCAAATTAAATTCTACACCAGCTGTACATACCCCATACATGTGGTTTGCGAATGTTGCTGACTGCAAATGGTGCATATTTTGATTTTCAGTTGATATCTAAAACTGTGAATTATCTTCTGAATATGTAGTGTTTTGCTTTCAATCCCTAGATTACATTTATATCAAGCAAAATAAATACAACTGTCTGATAATCACAACCTGGCTTTCTTCAACTTAGGTAAAGACTAGTTTCTGGCAAAGTGACCCCAAATCTTGTCTTCTTCAAGGCAACAGTCCCATTTTGGATCTGAAAGGGAAGTTTGAAATGAAAAGTAGCCAAAGAGGAAAATTCAGTGTGTTTCTATATGCTGCACCCTGTTAACCTGAATTTTCTTGAATGTGAGGCTGCTTTTACTTCTGTAAAGTCTCAGTGTGCCTTTAAGATAGTAAGATTTGGTATTCAGCTATTAGCCTTTTCAGGCATGTTCACACTGCATGACATTTATATAACATTGACTCCCAGCAACCTGTTCCAGCATCCACTGGGCCCAGTATAAAACCTGTGAGGATTTTTCTGGATGTGGCCTGTATCTGGTTCTTCCAATATCCTGGTCAGGAATATGGCAGGGAGCCATTGGAGGGAGGAGAAGTAGCCAGATGGCACCAGTACACTGTTGCTTTGGCATTTTTTTCTGGCCAGCTGACTGGTGCGATCCCTAAGGAGGATTTTTGTTTGTTTGTTCATTTGTTTTGTATCTTTTCTCTGAGGTAGCCTGTGGACCTGAGTTAAGCTCATTGGTAGCTTGGTCACCTTACAGATTTTCCACCTTTTCTTTCCTCTTTTTATTTGTTGTACATAGTCTTGGAGGGAATTTACTTTGTTATACTAAAATCTTGCCCTGATTTCATATTCATTTTTCACACAAAAGCCTTGTTGGCTCTAAGGAGAGCCATATGCTTGAAAGACATGCAACACTGATATTTTTTTTTTCTATCAGCATATCTATGAACATTGTAAAAATTCAAGACAAACCTCAAAGGGAGATAAGACCCATATAGATATTTATGCCCACAAGCCTCAAAGGGAAATAAGACCTATACAGATATTTATGCCCACAAACCTCAGAGGAAGGTAAGACCTATATAGATGTTTATTCCCACAGCAAAGACTTTATTTTAAATTCTGTCTGAGTTTGAAAATGCCCCCTTTCACTGGCTGTATCTCAGATGTTGGCATCTTCCTTAACGAGTCGGGGGAGTTCAGGAGAATCTATGGGTGCACCCTCCTTAGGGCAGACATAGCTGTGAGATTTGTCTCCCCATCCTCTGAGCTGGCCAGACACAAGCTATTTCTGGTCTATATAACTGTGTTAACATTGCATTGCGCTCAAGTCAATAAGGCCTGGTGACAGGCTGTGTATGTTACCGGTTTGTGTCTAAACAGCTTCTAGACTAGAGCTGGCTTGTATCCAGCCATCTGAGAGCACCGACCAAGCAGCCTGCATGTATCTGCACCTGTCCACGTGGATGTATTATAAATGTGTATGATGCAATATAATTCACTGTTTATAAATGACATATTGTGACACCTCCTCCTTGAAACACATTTTCCCCCCAAAGCCTTTCAGCAATAATCCAACACAGAAACAACATGGCTAAGAGAATAAGTGTATCACTGGGAGTTACCACTTCTCCTTTGTGTTTGAACCCTATGATCTGCCTAATCGAGAGATTGATCTTGATTGGTTGTGAGCACCCACAGTTCCTTCTGATGGGAGCATATGGTATTGCACTGTATGCGCTTTGAGCCAGGGAACAGATCTCTCACTACCCGCTTTACACATAGGACTGACATTACTACAAAGACAGGCGGCAGTAATATAATGCCTTCCAGCAACTGTGAAAACTGTCTGTATGATTCAGATGATTTTCTACTTACTGATAATTTTAGTTCCAATAGTGCCTTGAAAAGCAGTTTGTTGGCCTCCCAAAACCGCAACAGTCCTGGGTCATCTGTCTGCTTGCACCTTTACAGGTGATGTTGTTCTTTCTGGTTTAGTATATCAACAGTGAATGAGTGACTTCAATATAAAATGTAAATGTCAAAAGATTCCATTTAAAATCTGGTTTTGGCAAATATCTTTTCAACGGACAGGTTACTGATTCTTAAAAACTCTGTTCAGACTAAGGTGGTTAATGCTACACTCAGTTTGATGACCGATTTTTGTATGAGACAGCAGCAACAGCTCGGTTGTTCTAAGAGAAGGAGAAGATAGGAAGCAGCTGCATTTGTGGTCTGCAGATGTTCAAGACAACACCAGTCAGGAAACTGCTAACTACCTTTAATTGATCAGCACACCAAAGTAGGGGAGTGAGCGTTCACATCTGTGGCCCATTCTTATAACATGTTTCCTCCTCACTAATTCTTGCTACTGTCTGGAAGCTTTCCAGGCTGCTGCTAGTGATCAGAAGACATAAAGAAGCAGGCATTTCCAGCTCTCAAAGGGCTTTAAATAGCTAAGCAGTGGTGTTTTCTGTTATAATAATTAGTTAAAATAAATAAACTGTACTTAGAGAGGATTTTAGCTTGGTTTTAAGATTTGCTACTCCTGTAGGATTGCTAGGCCTTGGTGCTTTGCTAGCTATGCCAAAAATCAAGTGGGGTTAAAAGGTTTGCAAAAACTGAAATAAAATTATGTAACAGAGCATCGTAAAATCACAGGTGAGAAGAAAAACAAGTCATGTTTAGTCTGCAGGGTCAGATACAAAATATCTTTCTCCATCTCTCTATTCAGCATTAAAACTGTGGATGCTTTCCTAAACCTGTGTGGTACTGTGCATACCTCTGCCTCCAGGTAGCATAGAGAGGAGTTCTGACTTGGGAAAGTAAGCCTGGTTTCAGATGCTAACCCCTCCTTGGGGCTTCCACAGGGTCCCATTCAGATTCAAATCTCTCTTGCTCTTCCCCTAGGGTTTCCTAATCCTTAGCTCTACCACGGAGGAGTGCTGAGCTTCCTCCCAAGAGGCCTGGACTGCCTCTGCCTTGGAAATGCTAATGTACCCTGGGCATAGCTGGTGGTGATTAGGACTAGCCTAGCCGCTAAACTGGAAATTGGCTAATCCCTAAACGGATTGTCAACCCATGGCTCAGGCTGAGCAAAGTTAAAATCCCAGACTCATCCTATATTCTGCATCTCTAAGCATTCTTTAAACCTTCATATAACTTGGGAGAGTGCCCATAAAACACAATTGCCTTTGGGGTGATAATGTGACTGCTCTCAACCTTGATATTGACAGTTTCCACGATGAATGTGGTGACAATCAGTTTAGAAAGGTAAAGATGGATTTAGAAACCAGGGTCTGTTCTGTGGATCTGGGAGATGAAATGTTCAATAGCAATAAAAGGGAACAGATGGTAGAATTCCTCATCATGGGATGTTGTTGAGACTAGGAACTTAACTAGGACTGGATGTTTATAGAAGTAACAATATCCAGACTTATAAATAGCTAAAAGTACAAAATTTTGGGGGGAGGTGATTCTTTTTCTTTAGACTTTTTGTCACTTGGTGAGGTTAAACTTAGTTCTTTATATTGCATACATATCTGGAAACAGAGTTTTATCCATATCTGAAATCTAGCAGCCTTGCAAGATCTCTGACCAGTGTAACTGCATCAAAGAGCATTGACTGGAATCAGCATGGAAAAAGTTTACTGTTGTGTTATTCCAATATGTTAGTTTCCTTTATTTGGGTGTCAAGATAATGAATCAAGTGTACAACACAGAAAAAGATTACCTGAGTTAGGTAAAAAAATAAAATCATGTAATCTATGATGCAAAGTAAAAGTCATATTTATTTATATCAAATATGAATATTTTTCAGTTTGGTGCACAAGTTTCTGTATAATTTTGAATGACCAGAAAAAGACCATTTTGGAAGTGGGGCATTGGACGGTGGGTACCAGCAGCTACTGCTCCATGCCTTGTTCATTCTCCAAGGATTTCATTGAGCTTTCTGCCTGGGAGCCTCCAGTTTTGCAGTTCAAGGTCTAAGGCTGCTCCTGTCTATATATATAAATAGGTTGTATATGTGATCGACTGGCTGGCTGGCTGTTTGGTTGACCAACTGTGTCTGTTCACAGCAAGAGGACATTCTGGTATTCAGGGCGCTGCTTGAATCCTCTCTGTCACTTATGCCAATTCAATAAAAATACGGGGTAAATTCTGTAGAATTTGCCCAGCTAATCAACTAACAATGTCATGGGCTGAGAAACATCTTAGAATTCAAATATTCTGAATGTTCTGCATATTTCTATATTCCAAATGATTCTGTGTTGAGGTAATTATTCATTCTTTTTGTTCATACTGACATGTACTGCAAATATTTCCCAAGTATATGCTAAGTGATGCCCATGAGAAAATGTCTTTTCCTTGAATGCAATGTGTACAACAGAGGTGCCTAAATGCACTGCCAGGGTAAATTGCACACATTGAGGAGTAAATGAAAACTCAAAAAATTTCTTGCAGCATTTGAGATCCTTGTGGTGTGGTTTTTTTTCTCCTTCTGAAAGCAGAGGACTTCACATGTGTGGTTCCTCTTTTGAACAGTCCTGCCTCATTATTTCTCGGTTTCACTTTGGACGTATCCAGATTGACTGCCCACTGCCTGCAACTGCATAATTCCATGGGATCTTCTGGTTTGAGAGCTCTAAGTTGAAAGGTTGATCTATAACTCTGACCAAGAAGTCTCCAGAAGGCCAGTGTGGAATAAATAGCAACAATTTAATGTTCTCCCTTTGTTTCATTATTAGTAGATGGCCTGATTCTGCACCTTCAGTGAAACAAATTCGGCATTGACATAATTCAGAAGTAGTTCAGTTTTTATGGACTGATGATAAAGGTGGACTGATGCCAATGTCAGACTGACATCACAGGTTTAAAGATGGACATAAGAGGCATAAACCAAGAGTTATATACTGGTTTGTGATTTCCCCCAAAAGATCTATCTATATATGACCCCACTCTGCCCTTGCTCCGAGTCAACTATAATCCACCTGACTGAATTAGCCAGATCCTATATATTATCTCATGTCTCTGGCTTGGTAGCTGGGGCTCAGTGTTGTGTCATCTACAGTCACAAGGTTTGGCATCGCCTTGGAGAGCAGAGGGCAAAAGACATGCTGTTTTTTGTGCCTGCAAGACACCAGCCCCATGGCACTGGGCTACTTTGTCAGGGAGTGGTTCTATGCAGCTGGAAACTGCAGTCACTAAAAATAGGAAGGTTAAAAAAAGCAAGACTGGGAAAAAGCACTTAATGTGTGATAAAGTAAGTGATTTTATAACTGATTTTATTACTTAAAGTTCAAACATCATTTTCACTAGTCTTTGTCTGGTGTAAATGAAGATGAAAGAAGTTGGACAAGGGGAGACTTGAGTGCTGCAGGATGCTTCAGGGATCACGTCTTTAAGGGTTATTAAACACAATTTGTTTTTGTCAGATTCCAATTTGTCTGTGTTTTAGCAAATCCTAGAAACTTGAGTTCTGACATTTTGTGTATCCTTATTAATTATTCATTCCTGAGAATCCGTACTTGTTTGACCTTAAGAATTATTGCCTGTTTACATTAAAGAAGACCCAGTAAGACTTGTCATACATTGTCCTTCACAAAAAATAAAAAAATATCAGAGTCTTTCTCCCTGGGTAAATGAGGAAATAAAACAACCTGGGCTGGGTCAATGGTTTTAATACTGGTGGGAAACTCTTAACATGCTGCAGAGGCAGCATCTAAGGAATCTGCTGAGATAGCTGAATCTGGAGTTCTAGGTTAAACTTAGGGATACAGGGCCACACTTTATCAATGTTATGTGGGATGAACTGACCCTCGTGCAGAGTGCCACCAGAGGACTCATGCATCACTTATGTCTGACAAAGCATCCTAGGTGGGACTTCGGTGGTGCACGAGGCCAATGTAGATAGTCTTTGCAGGAGCTAAGTTTTAAACACTATGAGTAAGGTTAATACAATCTCTCTCTTTATATACACTTAGTTTTTATTGAGACAAACTTCCACTGAACTCAACATAATATTGAATGTGTTGCACAAACCCCACTGACTTCAGCACTTCCAGGGCAGAGCTGGCTGCAGATTTCCAGCTAGAACAAGATTTTGCTGGAAAATCCCACCTCCATGAAGCATTTCATGGGAACAACTTGCTTTTGGTGATGTCAGTGGTTTTTGCTCAGACTGCGTGAAAGCCTGGGCTTCTCAGGAACTGAATTTTTGTGGTAGCCTTACTGCTCAGATTACCATGGAGTTGACAAGCCCAGGGCTTCCAGGGTTTGCAACATTAGGGTAGGCCAATCACCTAACATTTCTACAGCTGGTAAGGGAGCAAGCATAGCACTGAGAGGTCCTGGGACCTTTAGCCAGGGCTCACATCTTGTCTCTGCAGCAGGATTCTGGGACACAATTTTCACATAAGCTGGGGCTTCAGGGATTCTGGTGTTTCTGTCACTGGACTGAGAGCAAATCGTGGTGTTCACAGTTCCAGCCTTCCTGTGATGCAGTGGTGAAGAAGGCCTGCAAGCTCTGATTTGAGGTTGGGTATGACTTGGACACTGAAGAACTCACTGGGATGTTTGACTTTCCTAGAAATAGCCAAGAGTTCAGCTGATGAAAGAGTACTATTCCTTTATCACAAAGAAAAATATCTGACTGAAATATGTATATTTTTCTGAAATTAATAATTTTTACAATTTTCACTCACAGTATCAACATTTACAGTTTTCATTTCAGATCAGGAAAAGAAAAATCAATTTGATCAGAGAGATTTTTCTCATAGAAAAGCTTGTGATGGTATTTAGGACTACAGTACTGAGGTTCATCAGCACTTGACTCCCTCTCCTTGAATGGCCAATGAGCCATTCAAGCTCAGCATTGCACTACAAATATGAATGACCCCCAACTTTCCAAAGGGTAATGGGAGACAAGAGCTAATCAGGGAGCTCAGGAGGTGTAAAGTCCCTACCATGAGGCCTAATCACATATTTCTTCCTCTGTAAATCTGTGACTCCGTTGTCTGTGACAATCATTTTAGTGTGAACTAACCCAAAACCCATACAGGTGAAAACCATATAATTTTTCTTGGGATCAAAGACCTCAGTTGTTGATATTCCATTACTTGCTGATGGACCAGTATCTACATCACAGATAGCTTTTTTTTTTTGGCCTGCCTTGGAAATAGGAGCTGGACTAGAGCATGGGCTTGGCTATTGTCTTTCCTGAAACTGGGTTAAGGCATGAGGGAAAAGCTGTGTTGATGTCGTTGTCAGACTGTACTTGTTCTTTGGATTTGTTTATAATTTGTCAATCTGTAAAGTGTATGTGCTTGCACAGCTCTAAGTTAAATATGAACATCTTGACTTCTGTAAGGCCTTTGACACAGTCCTATAAATCATACTTGTCACTAAATTAGAGAGAAACAGGTTTGGTGGATGGACCATTCAACGGATAAGGAATTCGCTGGATGGCCACATCCAAAGAGTTACAGTCAATGGCTCAGTGTCTAAATGGAGATCAGTTACAAGTGGTGTCCTTCAGGGGTCCGTATTGGGATGAGTACTATTCCATAACTTTATTAATGACATAGTGGGATTGAGTGCACCCTCAGTAAGTTTGCTGATGACACCAAGTGAGTCGTGAAGTTGATATGCTTGAGGGGAGGGATGCCATCCAGAGGGACCTTGACAGGCTGGAGGAGTGAGCCCCTGTGAACCTTATGAAGTTCAACAGGGCCAAATGCAAGATCTTGCACCTGGGTTGGGGCAATCCTCAATATCAGTACAGGCTGGGGGATGAATGGATTGAGAGCAGCCCTGTGGAGAAGGACTTGGGGATATTGGTAGATGAAAAATTAGGTATGAGCAGGCAATGTGCACTTGTAGCCCAGAAAGCCAATTGTATCCTGGGCTGCATAAAAAGAACTGTGGCCAGCAGGTCAAGGGAGGTGATTCTGCCCATTTACTCTGCTCTGGTGAGACCCCACCTGGAGCACTGTATCCAGCTTTGGACATGGGCCTGTTGGAGCAGGTCCAGAGGAGGACCACAAAAATGATCAGAGGGATGGAACACCTCTCCTATGAAGAAAGGCTGAGAGAGTTGGGGTTGTTCAGTCTGGAGAAGAGAAGGCTATGGGGAGACCTTATTGCAGCCTTTATTACTTAATAGGGCTTATAAGAAAGATGGAGAAAGACTTCTTATCAAGACCTGTAGTGATAGGGCAAGGGGTAACAGTTTTAAACTGAAAGAGGGTGGATTTAGACTAGATATAAGGAAGAAATCTTTTATGATGAGGATGGTGAGACACTGGACTGGGTTGCCCAGAGAGGTTGTAGATGCCCCATTATTGGTTGTGTTCAAGGTCAGGTTGGACAGGGCTTTGAGCAACCTGATCTAGCAAAAGATGTCCTTATCCATGGCAGGGGGGTTGGACTAGATGATATTTAATGACCCAAACCATTCTATGATTCCATGATTCCATGATTCTATTCTATGCTCTGTTATGAAAGAAATGTGAAACCTTGGTGATTCAGAAGGCAGAATTCCCATTTAAACATACTCTTAAGTGATCATAGAGATTTTGAAATTTTTTTATTGGGATAAATATTTTCATTATCCTGCCTGTGTTTTAAGGAAGGCAGTGTGGGCAGGCTGGAAGGTTGCAGAGCATAATCTAAAGGCCCCATCCTACACCCTAATGTTTGGGAAAGAGGTCCTGGAAAACTGGTAAAACATCATACTTGAATTGGTCTACCATAGTCATCCTCACACCAGCTGCAGGCTTGTTGTCCATTTCATGGGATATTGCTTCCTATGCTCAAAATGAAGATCATACTTTTTAAGCCAAAACAAACTGAAATTTCAAGGTTTCATCTTGGTTTCAGCATCTAAGATGCTGACCCATTATTTTTTTCATTTTCTGACTTCATTTACTGTAAATCTTCCCTTGCTTTTTTCCATGACTGCTCTTCAGCCAAACTGCAGCTATTAAAGCATCCTTCTTTGGCTGTCACCCTGAGTTTCTCTCTTTTTGTCCCTGACAAATTCCTTTTCCTAATATAAATCACTCATTGCTTTTTTAATATCTTTTGGTTACATCCTGGTTCCTTCTCTCAGACTTTGGGTCTCCTCAAGGGTCACCATCCCACATAATCTCATGTCATGGTTTAACCCCAGCCAGCATCTAAGCACCACGCAGCTGCTTGCTCACTCCCCCCTGATGGGATGGGGAAGAGAATGAGAAGGGTAAAAGTGAGAAAACTCATGGGTTGAGATAAAGACAGCTTATTAGGTAAAGCAAAAGCTCTGTGCACAAGCAAAGCAAAATAACGAATTCATTCATTACTTCCCATTGGCAGGCAGGTGTTCAGCCATCTCCAGGAAAGCAGGGCTCCATCACGTGTAATGGTTACTTGGGAAGACAAACGCCATCACTCCAAATGTCCCACCTTCCTTCTTCTTTCTCTAGCTTTATTTGCTGAGTATGACGTTATATGGTGTGCAATATCCCTTTGGTCAGTTGGGGTCAGCTGTCCCAGCTGTGTCCCTTCCCAACTTCTTGTGCAGCCCCAAGCCTACTTGCTGGTGGGGTGATGTGAGAAGCAGAAAAGGCCTTGATACTGTATAGGCACTGCTCAGCAATAACAAAAACATCCCTGTATTCTCAACACTGTTTCCAGCACAAATTCAAAACATAGCCCCATACTAGCTACTATGAAGAAAATTAACTCTACCCCAGCCAAAACCAGCACATCTCAGTAAAGCACTAGATGCATTGGTCCCTCTTGTGGCTGTCATATGTCAACAAGGTATATATTTTGATGAAGTTCAGAATGAGAAAAAAACTTCACACAGAGACTTGGCTGCTGTCTAGACTGATGGGAAACCTGTGACAACAGACTGCCTAAGGCACTGCCAAGCAGTAACTAGCTAACTTTTTTTTACCTAGTGGCAAAAAACCCCAAAAAACACGTGCCCAGGGCACTAGCTTTCCAAGGCAGGAGAGGGTAGGTGATAATCTGCTATGAGAAAGACAGAAACTCCTTCCTGACTGAGTTAAGGACTAATAAATCCTTCTGAGTTGAAGGATGTGGGAAAGAGGAAGGCTTGAAACTAGTTAGTATCCAAAAGAGGTTGAGTACTGAAGGAAACAAGGTCCCCAGGATCCATGGGAAAGAGCGGAGTGGAAGGTGGATCATCTGCCAGGAGACTGTGAACATGTTGCACCCTGTCAGCTGTACCATGGAGGTCACCTTTGGAGCTAAGATAAACGTAGAGATATACATGGCTTTCTTTTCATTGCTTATTTATCAGCTTCTGTAAACCATATATACTGTGAGAGGCTGAGCAAATGCTTGGGACTCAGTGCTAATGCTCTGGTTCTTTGGCCATCTTCAGTCAACCAGTGGATTGAGGCTACTGCATTCAGTGAAACCTATCAGTGAATACAATGAGCTGCTTTTTCTGGTGAAATGAAAGTCAGATGGTTTTCCCTTGCTACAATTCACTTGTTTGCCAAACATTCCTGTATAACAATTTTAATCTTTTTAGTATTAAGTGATGATGATAATAGTAAATTCTCTTCTGTCTGATGAAATTCAAACCTCCCTATTTAGATATTAAAAGCTGCACAAAAAGACACAAGGTGAAATATGTCCTTAAATATGTTAGTGTCCCTATGAATACATAGTAGGCACTTACATATTTTCAGTCCAAGACAGGAGGCAGTGTTCTGTGTCATAGATATGCAATGTGCATCATCAGTGCAAATAGTAAAAGGCATTAAAGGGTAGACCAGATAGTGGGGATGTCAGGACACATGCTGCCCCTAGGTACACCATGTTCCAGTGAATGCCACCTTGCAGCTGGTAAGAAGGTTGTTGTGCCAAAATGTGGCTGGGGTGTCAGGTGCTAAGGCTGATCCTGATCCTCATTGTGCTAAAGTGAATTGGGAGAGATTTCCAGACAGAAAGGTAGAGGTATGACAAAAAGCTGCAGCCTGTACATTGAGAACCAAGAGACTCGGCTCCTGTAGGTACCTCTACACTGGTAAATAAAGCAGAGCCTCATTTAGAGAGTGTTGGTGCAGCTAAAGGGCCACGAGGGAGGAAACCTGGATTCTGTGGGGTAATTTGGGATGGTGTCCTCAGCTGCCTTTAAATGGGCTTTTGAATTGAGTGGAAAGAGGGCATGACTTCTGTTTGGGGAAAGATCCCCGTTACTGAAGGCAGCTACGATCTGATCTACGATTTTCTGTAACTGCAGGTGGTGAGCAGGGAAGAGGGTGGTAGGAAATGCTCTGAGCCTGGAGGCAGGGCTGTGAGCTGCGGAGAGGATCAGAAGCAAACCAAGGGCTTCCTGATAGAAAAGATGGGTATGCGGGTTTGTACCTGAGCATGGGGTTGTGGCTGTTAGAGGGGTCAAAATAAAACAAGCTAGACTGATTAGATTATGAAACTAGGTGGCCACAGGTCTAATTTTTATTTCTAACTTGCTGTATGATTAGTGTCAACTCATCTCATTTCTCAGGGCATCAGTTTTTCCATCTGTGAAATGTGGATGATGTGACCACCATCAATAAATTGCACAATGTAAGTGCAATGTGATACCTACCCCCAGTGCCTCATGGACAGATTTTTATTTAGATACTCCACCACCTTTGAAATCACATTGAATAGGTGATTTGAAAGCTTTGTCGTAAATCTGAATATCGCTGACACATTAAGAAGAATGAAGTGATCAGAGGATGAACTGCATTAGCAGAAGAAGCATGTTTAAATCTGGTATAAATGAGTTTGAACTGCAGTGGTGTGAAGGTATTTTTGTTTAGGCTTTCTGCCAAAATGTGAGGCATTCACATTTTTATCCTTTTCATGGATTTTCTTGTAACATAAACATCATATATATTATTGTTACAACTTTGCACAAGTAAGTGACTCAAATACAATTTGACTATTGTTGATGAACCGTGTAGATAAGATTTGTCATAAAGGAAGTAATTTTGTGAATGTAAAATGGAAAAAAAGGAGAGCTGTATGAAGCATCCATCATAGGCTACTTTTTTTTGCTTTCTCACAATAAACAGATCAAAAGGGAAGCATTTATTTTGCAGAAGACTGTGCACTGATTTGAGGATAGTCTTTGCGCCAGCAATGGATGTCACCATCCGGAATTTCCCAAACTCTTCTACCAACTTCATAATTTCAGGAGTTGAGTATGTCTTTGTAACATGGGTAAAAGAAGATTCAGAGAAGTGAATAAGCCACTCATGAGTTTCGTGGAAAAAGGGCCATGGGATTGGCCCTAACAGAGAGCTGAATTGCAACTTCAGTTTCAGTGCTGTAATATAAACCATGCATTTTAATGTGTACGTTGTGCTTGCAGCAGTACGATAATACAGAAGCATAACAATTACATCAGTAGAATGAACACATTTTTAATGGTATTTGTGTTATATGGATATATGGCTGTTGGCCTGTATGCTGATACTTTCATTGCTGCCATATACATGCAATCTACTTATGGTTAAGGTTGCCAGGCAAGTAATTACCAGAATGGAGTGCTAAGCAAGCAGTCCCGGTGTCAAAGAATCTGACCTTGTGAAGATAATGAGACAAGGAGAATTCAGAACAGATGAAAGCCAAGAGCACCTACTTTATCTACTGACAGCCAGAGAACACCTTCATGCTCAATCAGTTCCTGCTAATGAGACAAGATGGGGCAAGATGGTAAAACAGCAGTAACGGGCAAACTTTTTTTCAGCTTAATGATCTATAACTTACTTAGATAAAATTGTCTTTTAAACCAGGCAGTAACATAAGTATGAACAGAGAAATACAAAGAATGTGTTTAATACCTTTTGGTTTTGTTTACATTATAATGGGGAATGATTAATGGATGGGGAAATATACCCTGTAGTGTCGCTGGAGGAAGCTTAATCCATTTAACTTATCAGAGGGAAGGGGAAAGGGCAACACGATCATTCTCAGAGAGTCCACATCAGGAGAGGAGCACAGTAATGGAGGGCTTTTCAGCCTAGCTGGCAAACAGACATAGCATACACTGTCTGGAAGCTGAAACCAGAGAAATTCAGGTGAGAAATGGTGAGCATTTATGCACGAGGGTAATTTATTACTCAGCATCGTGGGGGTCTCCTTCTTCCTCAATTTAAAAAAAAAAATTATTTAAAATTAAGACTGGATGCTTTTTGAAAGGTATATGTGCTTTTTTAATGTGTCTGTGAACACCTGGTGGTCCAGGGGTCACTCTGAAGGGATCTAAGAAAGGTAACTAGAGAAGTGCAAGTTGACTGTCAGTGGGTCTGAAATCCCTATATATCATCTTCCAACCTATTGGAAAGTTTAAGGGTATGCAAATTGTAAAAGGTTGAAAACTAATGGACTAGCTAAATTGACTCTTGGACTTGGATCAAGAATTAATGTAGGGGAATGTTAAAGTCTCTCTTACACTGAATATCAGACTAAACAATCACGCTGGTCTATTCTCATTTTGCAGTCCATAAATAGGACTAATATTGTGGTGCCAGACCGAGATTAGGAAATTCTGGCATATGCTGTATATTACTTCTTCCAGTGGATGTTAGCTAGGCAGCCTTATGAGGTGTTTACAGGACAGCTAGCTGATTTTCTAAATTATCTTCTTGCACTCTCTTTTTCCTGCCATCTTAAAGCTATGCAGGAATTACAAAGTATTCCTGATGCTTACACAAAGTTGTAGCCTCATTCTTCCCATTCTCTATTGAAAACCCTTGCATTTATTCTCTAAAGGCCATGGCTTAGTGAGAAGGTGGCATGGGGAGGGAACGGACTCTGGAAAAGAGTTGCCTGTAGTCTCAATCTTACTTGAAACTCCAGCCAAAATCAGAATTAACAAAGGTGCTTGGCAGGTTGATGGCAGAGAAGAAATATAATCTTGATACCCGAGTTGCTGTTTGAAATCCTTTTTCTTTACTGTTTATAGCAAAGAATTTAAGCCACCCAGCATGAAGCAGACCACTTGAAAAGCACAGATCAGAGTTTCTGAGAGGTGCTGCCCTGTCCCAGTCCTCTGGGAGCAAAGGGAAGGGCACTGTCCTCTTCTGCAGCTCCCGTGGGAGGGCGCTGAGAGGTTACAGAGCCTCACTTTTCCCACCCCCGTTTCCCTTCAGAGCTGTCTCCACTCCACACACAAAGGCCTTTCAGTGACTGGCACCGAAGTTCAGACCCATATCTTCAGTTGGAGGAAAGGACTGGAAGCTGTTGGACAGAAGTCCTGCTGTTTCTGTACTGGGAGAGAACCGGGGCATAACTCCAGAGGACAAGGTCAGGAAGGAGAGGACCAGGGACACCAGGGGATCTTCGGGATCAGTTTCTCTGGACAGCCCAGAATTTTACCCAGCAGTTTCTGTGCTGACCCATGACGAAGCTGGTTGGCCCTTTTTAAAAAAGCACCTAGTCTTGATTTAGTGTCTCAGAGCAACCAGACCACTCTGGGGACTTGGCTTGCTCTTAATTGAGGGAAAAAACTAATAATAGTTCCCAAATGCAAGTCACTCCTGGAGCTCAAATGAACTGTCACTCCTGCTGCAATGCTCCCCTCCTTTTCTTACCTCTTCTAATAAGCAATAAAATACCTAGCAAAGTTGAGACCTCACCCAGATGGTGAGTTATGCTGATTAAGTTACAGATCTTGCACGTTGCCACCGAGACACATGTTCCTAGCTCCTGTTTTGTTTTCTTCAGGCTTGCCCTACCCCTCGGTGGTTTGTGATGGTGTGTAGTGGCCTTGCTCCAGCTGTGGCTCAGAGTGCCTGGTGCTCTGGCTTCCCTGGGCTGCGAGTTAGTGGCCCCACAGGGCTTGGTGGACAGGGTCACCAAGTGGGAGGGCAGTTGCAGAGCCTCAGGGAAGTGCTGTTGTTGCAGGTTCACCCTCAGAAGACCTTCTTTAGAAGTCACATCTTTTGGCTACAGCTTCACGCTGTGGACCCTTTCATCTCCACTTTGCATGAAGTCTCCCATATGTCCAGAAAGCTGATACTAGAAAGATCTGGAGGTAGGGCTTCCCTTCCTAACATGTCAAAACTGAGGACTGCAGCTCTTGGTGATATAATTTTAGCCTAGAGCTCTTCAATAAACTGTAAGTTAAAATTTTTTTGATTGGGCAGCTTAAAAGTAAGGTCATGCAAGTTTGTGTGAAGATTTTTTCAGAAAAATATATCCTTTGCTCTATTCAGTTTGTTCTGTCCTTTTTTTCTGTTCTGTCCAGTTCTGCTCCAGATCCAGCCAACACAGCTGCTGTGGGCACCACTGCCTCAGAGTTTCAAAATTTTTTTTGTTGTTTTAAACTGGTAAGAGTGGAAAAGTGAGCTGCAAGGGCCCAGGTTAGCATAGCTAGAAAAACTGGACAAGTGTTTTGGTCTCACAAGCCTGTCTGCACATGAGCAAACCAGACCTAATTCATGTAAGGCGTTAGGAACTATTCATCATTCCTATTACTTTTCTCCAAACTCTCTGGGTTTTTTTTGCCATTCTTATCACCATCTCTATTATTTTGGTGCACAGACAAGTACCTTTGTACAGACATCCTGACTTGGCCCCAGGGAAGCTACTATTGGAAGCAACAGGATGCTCTAGGTTCGCCATTGTGCACAGGTTTTTGGTCCTTTAGATTCACCCAGTCAGGAGTATCTTAGTAGTAGCATGGTCCAGCAGACGAAGCAGAGTGTTATACCTGCATGGTGGTGTTTCTTCCCACTGTGCACATTAGGTTGGTCAGAGCTATCTTGTGCCTCTGCTTCTCACCCTGCTGCACTTGGGACTCGGGAGCCCGCTCTCCAGGCTTGCACACAGTATTATTGTGTCCCTTCATTATTCCCACCTGTATATCCAAATATGATTATTTTCTGTAATATTGAACTGAGCCTCCCTTCGACATATTATCTTCCATCATCTTTCTTCAGGGTCTGTTTTCTGTAATCCAGGCCTCTGAGCTTAGCCTATGTTTTGTGTTCTGGAATACAAGGTGTTGCATGTGACTGTCTTAAAAGCATTGCTAGCTGTGCTCAGACACCCTGATCACTGTGTTTTCCCTCTGCACATATTCACAGATTAGTAAGAGAATAAACCCCTGACAATTATTTAAACTTTTTTTTAACCTAGCTCACTGATGAACATGTTTAACCTTTTATATTATATACATGATACATTCTACATGCTTTATATATAATTATATAGACTGTACATATTATGTCATGTGTATTACATATATGTATGTGTGTGCATCTCTCTTAAAATATTCCTTCTTTTTCAGTGTAATTTGAGATTTACCTTGGTTGTGACAGGACACTTCTGGCTCATGGTTTTCATTCCTTTTCAGAACTATGAGCAGTGGATTCAGCAAACCACAATCCTTCCTTTCAAAATGATGCGTAAGCTCTAATTCCTTTTGAGGCACTGTGATGCTGTAGATAATGAGCTGCATTGAGAGTCTGTAACTTCTCATCCATTCCCATCTTACCACAGCTGCACAGTGATCATGGGGAAGGCCCATGGCTGACCATACCTCTGCTGACCCATGCCTTGGTTTTCCCATCTCCAACAATGAGATGATAGCTTACCTTCCACGCAGAGAGCTGTAAAAGCCAGGTATTAAGATGATCAAGAGCTGGGAAATTGGCATGGACTGAAAACCACTTCCACCTCACTGTCAGCAGTAGCTCAGCTGCCCAGACAAGCACCAGTTCACACCAAGAATGTTTTATTCACCAAAGGACTGCTGTAAACAGGTTGCATGTTTGTTTGTTTGGTTGGTTGGTTTTTTCTGCGAAAACCTGGAGGCCCCAGAGCATTTTCCATTGTGGCTACTTTCTTTTAAGGTGAAAATAATCAAACAGCGCTTCACCTGTGGATCAAGTATGTATTTCTCAGTAGCTTTAGGTCGTCCTCCTGCTATCCCACCAGGGCACTGTTGTGACCTCTCTGCTTTTCACCCTCTTGTGCCAGAGTCAGAGTACTGCAGCTGGCAAGTCCGGGCCGTTTTTCCTAGCTGTGATCCTGCATGGTGGACCTGTCCCCAGGAGGCGTCGTGACCCTGAGTGACAAAGCCATTCTGCTTTACATGATCTGATCACACCTGCCCAGCCCTGGCTTGTCCCACTCCTGTCCCATGTGTGAACTGTCTCCATCCCTACTGTATTGTAGATTTTATGATGTGAAGTCAAATGTGAATCTTGTTTAACTTTAAAAAAATGTAATTTGATGTCTCCCCTTCCATCAGTTGTTTTAATGTTTTTTCCCTTTGCATTTAAAGGAGAAGAAAAAATGTGATTTAAGGAAGAGTGAGAGGTAATTTGCACACCCACTCATGCACACCAGAAAAAGAAACTAAGAGAAGACATCTTGCTTTCTTCAATGTTTTTCCCAACTTTACCCTTACTTTTATCAGTTGAAAGGGATAAAAAAATCCAAACAATGAAAGCGTTTAACACCAGTATGAATTTTTTATTGCTGCTGTCATTCTTTTCTTAGGAAAATCATGAGCAGATGTAACTAAATGCTGAAAATGGGCCCTTTCCTGTTATTTCAAACAACTACAGAAATAATTGCATCAAAATTACATCTGGAAATAGAGAATTATTACTTTTATTATAACAGCTGAACTGTTTTTGGGAAACATTAATTCCAAGGTTAGGGTAGACTAAGGCAAGGAGGTTTAGGGGGTTAGAGAAGGACCTGCCCATGTTTTTTAATTCAGCTGTGCTGTGGAAGACAAATTTACTTTCTTACTATTTTTTTCTTTATAAGTATTTAATGATCAACTTGCAGAAATAATCTGATATTTTACAATCTTTAAAGAAATTGGAGTGTATGTATCTGTGTTTGTGTGTATATATACACTTATATAGAAAAAGAAAAATAACTTTTATTGCATCTTGGCTTCAGATTATAGTAGATATAAACAAAGAAGAAACTGGCAGCATCGTTATGTCATTTTGTATGGCTTTTTCTTTTTTTTTTATAGCTCACTTTGTGGCTGGTTAGTTGCCAAATGAAACCTACTTGAGAAAAATAGAGTGCAACACCTATTTCTTGAGACAGTCAGGAGTCACTTGAGTCACACAAGTAGGATGGCTCAGCAGGGTCATTTTGGTCCATCATCTGCATGAGAAGCCCATAACGTATGGTATTTTTTTATACATGTAGCTGGACTTGATACTGAAGATTTTATGTGCAAAGAAGTACTTCGAGTTCACAGGTATTTTCTGTAGAGTTGCAAAAGAACATTCTTTAATCTCAAAGACCAAAGTAGTTAGTGTTTTTCAAAGAACTGGGTTATATCACAAGCGGTTACTGGGAAATATTTAATTCTAATGTTAACAACATACATTTATTTAGAGCATTGTCTTCATTGCGGTATCATTGCACATTTAATACCGGATCTTTTTAAAATCTGAAATGATTTCTAAAAAAATATATTCTGTCATGTCGCTCTGATAGACAGCTTCAAGATAACATGGAGGAAGACATGGCCAGGTGCTTTGTCCTTGCAGTGTTAGGTTGCCAGTGTGAGAGAGGGACAAAGACAAGCACTGTGCACCTCTGGTTGGATGTGTGGCATCTCTCACATGAGCTGGATGCACTCCCTTGGATGCAAGAGCTGCTCAGGCACGAAAGCAGTGGCACTGCATGGGGGAGGCTTCTTTCCTCCTTCCCTGAGAAAGCAGCCGGGGTGTGGATACAGCCCATGCGTCCAGTGCATCCCTCTGCTCTTTGTGCCCCAGAGGCAGGGTTGCTTTTGGGGCAAACATTGCCATTATGAAATGCTGCTGATTAGCACAGCTGAGGTAGCAAGTGTGTTTAATCCTGGGAAGAAGTCACATGGGGAGGAATGGGGGAGCTGATACCAAGGGGTCTAGGAGTGGAAGAAGATCCTCTGTCAGTGCCTTGTGCTGCTCCGTCTTTCTCCATTGCTGCTGACCCTCACTGCAACCTGCATTTTCCCATCACCTGGCAGTCCTGGGAGCACAGCTTAACCCCCCTAGGGTGTGAGCCTGATCCAAGGGGAGAAGTGGGCTGGCGGCGCGCCGGGGCAGTCAGATGCGCACACCACAGGACGCCTGTCAGTCAGGGCCGTGGGGATAAGGCACAGACGGAGTGAAATTCAGTCTCCTGACAGCTGATGCGGGGCTGACAGCTCTCCAACAGACACCAAAAGTAATTGTTAGGTGCAGCTTTGTGGAAGAAAATGATTTAAGGCTGAGTGAGGCACAAACTGTCACACAGAGAGTAACAACGGTAGCATCAGCTGTCCCGCCGTACAGCTCCCTTCCAAAAACTTTACCTCAATTTCTGTCAATTTAAAAAAAAAAACACAACAGATAGTATAAATCGGGAGGTAGGTTCCAGGCAAATCTGAGTTCATCTGCTGGAGGCTGAATTGTAGCTGAAAGACTGTCAGCTGAAGAAACTGGTGGAAGAAAACTTGACAGCCCAAGTTTTGTACCCGCTTAGAGAGGCAGAACAACCTGCTTGTGCAGAGAGCAGCCCT
Source organism: Theristicus caerulescens (assembly GCA_020745775.1). Taxonomy (NCBI): domain Eukaryota; kingdom Metazoa; phylum Chordata; class Aves; order Pelecaniformes; family Threskiornithidae; genus Theristicus; species Theristicus caerulescens. The sequence goes on along the minus strand of CM036558.1, from coordinate 129,102,991 downwards.
GGGCAGCGGTGGGAAGGGAGAAGCAACCCTCAGACTTGCTAGGTATGAGAGGGGAAGATCCTATTTATTACTGTTTTATGTACAGAATGGGATGTGTGAAAGTTCAGTAACAACAGAAATAGTTGCATGATTATAGATAGGTGTAGTTTAAATATATTTTCCACGGGAGAACTTGGATTAGTGTGTTGTTCAGTTCAATTTCTCTTCCTTCTTATCTGCTGACCTCTTTTTGTATCGCTTCATGGCACATTTCACATTGGTAAGACTAATTTCAAACAGATTGAATAAAATACATTAACTGAGCAAATAAGTCCAGGGTTTTTCCATGATCTCTAAAGGGATGGGCAACAAACTTACTTAAGGATCAACATTTTAGGCTGAAGATCCTTCGCAGCCAAAACCTTCAAATTTTTTCTAAGTTCACATTTTCTAGGTGCAAATTTCTGACGTTACACAAAGAATTGAATTGTGGTATTGGATGCAAATTCCATACTTTCCCTACTACCAGTTTAGATTTGGAACTACTGTTTGACTACCTCAGAGTAAGAAGAGAGAGAAGAAGATGACAAGATCTGAGTAGTGAATATAGTGTGATGATCTAACTTTAAATAATGTTCAGGTCTGCAATTCTGGTTCTGGAAACTTGGCCGCTGTGCATCTTTTCTGGATGTACTCAGATTGGGAATTTTGGATAAAAATACAGAACGCGTAACTTCTTGTTAGGAATCTGTTAAACCTTATGGCTATTGATCCATTGCAGTTTTGTTTAAAATAGAAGCGTACATAAAGGCAACAGTTATGTGCAAACAAAAAAATTAGGGTTTTTCAAAACAATGAATCTGAATTGAATTTAAAAATATCCATGAAGAAGTTGACGTGATTTTCAGAGAAGTCTCCCATGTTCTCTCAATGTTTATCCTTTCTCTAATGCCTGGAAGAGTGGCTGCAGACTGTATATATTTTATTTTCAAAATGTGATGAGACCAAGAAGTTTAGAAGCAGAATATCTATTTAGAATAGCTTTCAAATTCAACACATTTGTATGCTTTATACAAAACAAAGAGTCCTTGGATCAGTAAGAGGGAGCTAAAACAGGAGAAAGGGATAGCTTATGTTTTTGGTGAAGAACTGAAGCTGAGCAATACTATTCACTCTGTAATTTTTGAGCTTATCACATCTTCCTGTGTGTTGTCTGCCTTGATAGATAGCAGGATGACAGATGACATCTGCCTGCATCTGAACACAATGTTAAAACACACAGATGCACTCCGGAAGGATCCATTGTCCCAGTGATGTACCAGCCATAGAAAACCTAAAAAAAACCCCAAAAAACCCACGAAACCCTGGGGCTGAAACCAAAGCTTTAAAAAAAATTTTACTGAAATATCTTAAATGATAGGAATCATATATCTGTATAAGGCAATTTATGAATTTTTTGTCTGATGATTAGACATGCTGGAATGACTGGATGCCTTGCCAAAGATTTAGCACAGTCTTTTTACATCTATTGGTTTAAGTGTTTCACAACGCTTTTTCATCTGAGCCTCATTATCACTGCTTGTTTTCCCTTACCACTTTTCTTCCCTGAACCATTACAACTGTTTTCTTCTCCATTTCTTGCACTCCAGCCTTATGTATTCTTGCTCTCTTGCCTCATTGTTTATCATGACATTTTCTGTCCTCTGTTTTGACTATGTTCTCAAAGCAAAAAAACCCCAACAAACCAAAACCACCCAAAGCCAACACCATTTCAGTCATCTGAAATCTCTATCCACTCAATGAAAGTAGCTGTAACATTATTGCTCTTGAACTGTGATAGGGCAGTTCCTAGGGAATAATCTTTAGTGAATAAACGAATCTTTTATCATCCCGAGCTTTTCATAATCAAGATGTATACTGCCAAATGTATGAAATTAAATGGATATATTTTCTACATGGAATAAACTTTCTCTTTAATTGCCCATTTGGAGTCCTATGGCACATAACAGAACTTGCATTATTGAATTATTGTAGATGCCAGCCTCATAATGAAATGGTTATCATGGACCAGATGGACCCAGACAAGGGAGACAGACCACATGCACCTTCTTGTTTTAGCCCCATTTTCTATGATTATACAACCTCTGCAAATCAGGTAGAACATTATTAAACCTAGGGAAGAACACATAAGATTTCTGTGCAAATGTTGATCCAGGTGCAAGATTTACGCTATTACATACCTCATGATTTCTCTGGAAATAGAATCAAAGTATCATGCAGGTTGGAAAGGACACCTGGAGGTCATCTAGTCCAACCTGCTACTCAAAGCATTTTACAAGATATAAATAAAACAACTTGTTGCTGTTTTCCTGGTGATCCAGGCAAATATAAAAAAATACTAGATAGTTACTTTGTTATTTAGATTAATCTCTTATAGTTATGAGGCAAACCTTAATTATAGCATCACTCCATTAGACCTGGGCACACCTCAAGCAGATTGAGGAAAGTTCTTCAGATTTTATGGGCATTCAAAGGTTCAAATGACCACCAAAGTTAAAACTGAATAAATATTACCTGATAGTGTTTGTCAAAATGTTAGCCCCTTTCTCCACCCACGAATGGTTTGTGATCTGATTTTCATCTGCACAACCATATTTCTTATTCAGGAATTTTCATCAAATACAAACAATTCTCTTAAATTACTTTTTGCTATGTCATTGATTTACATCACCTGGTATTGCAAACACTCTTGATTGCATGACTGAAACCCAAAGGTAGGAAAACACCACATGGCAAAGAAAACATAATGCCATATGGTACAGGCAATTAACGAAGTCAGGGATTCTGAGACAAGACTGCAACACACAATGTTTGTTCAAATACCTAAGACTTCCAAAAAGCTCTTGAGCTAATCTTTGTAGAACATCTTTGCCATGCCTGAGGACAGAAATGTTTGTCAGTTACCTAACCCAAACCTCAGGTTTGCCACTCTCTATGTTGCATGTGATGGAGTTTTTAAAGATATTTTATATTTCTCTTATAGGGCTGATTAAAATTGAGAACAGAAGGAAAAACCTACTCCTAATTTTCAAATAGATGTCCCAAAGAATTTTACAGTGCTGAGTTAAGACTCTTATGGATGTTGACAGAGTTGTTCATTTTTCTACAAAATAATCCAGTGAGTTAAACCCCATATATTCTTATGAAAGCAGAAGCGCAGCATTAATGGGTCTAAACTGACCTAAAGTAATTCTAAAACTTTCTAGTTACCTAACCATGCTCTTTTGTTTTTATCATGAAAAAAAATCCATGTACCATGGTTGTTTAGAAATGAAAGACTCCTGATTGAGCTATTGGAAGTCAGTAACAATTCATAGTGAAGTTGAAAAAAATCTGTTGAGGTTTTGTTTTACAAATTCTTCAGAACATTAATTTCACATCCTGTTCTTTAAAATGTGTTCCCTTTTGTGGCGATAATTATTGAGGATGTGAATGAATCAGTCTGAATCATTTAAGACCTCTACATCCATGAATAATGTTCACCAGTGACTATTTCTCAGCTCCATATTTACGCAGTAATTCCAACAATGAAGTCTTGTTGTGTTTCAAGAAAATAAACATTAAAGTAAACAGCTTGTTCTGTATTGAGATGATTAGAGGAGGTATTCAACAAAGACTAGACTTCTGTCAGTCCAGTTAGGAGTTTATTATCCAAAGCTGTTGCAATAACAGAGTTATTTCAGTGGATACAGGCTGTTCAAGTTTCCTGGGATTTAAAGGTGAATTCAGGTCATTCATTACTTTTGTTGACACTGTAAATCTGTAGCATTAGGAAAGAGTGGAAAGAGATAAGTATGCTACAAATAGTACAAATAAAGATGGAAGAGATCACTTTAACCCCCTAATGCTTCCTGTATGAAAATCTTGCTCCCCTCATGCTGGAATCACAAAAATAAGATGGAAGGAAAAACACTGAATTTCCTTTTCCAGCCATACTGTGTACACTTTCTTATGCATACAGGACATCCTCTGAAGCCCTCAAGCTTGTGCACTCTGTGGCTTTCTGTTAGGTTCTTTGAATGGTGGAGTTCAACAGCACCAGTGCGAACACCGGAGAAACTGCGGAACTTGCACAATACACTAGTTCTTGAAGAGTGGGCTGTGATTTTTAACAACTGTAATATGTACTGTGAACAATCCCTAATTTGGATATGACTTGTGGAAGAAGCTGTGTTGAAATTTGTGTTTCAGTTGCAGTTTGAGTAGATCTACTCCTCAGCAGCCTTGGATTGAGTATAGTTGGACATGTTCCTTCATCTTGAGTACATTCCTCTTCTTTTTATTCCTGAAGGAGGTGAAGAAGCAAACCCGGCACTTTTGCCCCCGTTTTCCAAACTGATAGTAGGGTCTTCCTCTTTCTTATTTGTTCCCCTTAGATAATTTTTTACCATGAAAAACTGTTGAAAAGTCATTTCCTGTTACATGGTGACAAGATGGATAGCTTCTAAGCAGACTAATCTTGCTCGTTCATCTCATTAATTGCTCCCTTTTGCTAATTTCTTCAGAGTTAGTCTGCTTCTAATTATAGGATGAAAGCTGTTTATTTCTCTTCCTCTGATTAGCCATGGTAGAGGCCTTATATACTTCATTCTTCTCTGTATTGGGGAAAGGTCTGGTGGTTATCTAACTGTCTTGGGTGCTTGTGGTGAGTGGAAGCCTACAGGACTCAACTCACTGGAAATTTCATGCATGGAGATGTAGCTAAGTTTCTGTCTGGAGCAGTGCTAGAAGTACATCTCTGGTTTGGGATCTCATTTAAGCATCCTCAGATAAACAAATGGCCAAATGTGAGTCTTATGAGGATGGAACTGAGTTTTGTTATAAAGAATTCAGGTTGGAGTTAGTTGTTGCTTTTCATTACCTGGAAATCGACTTGAACTTTGTAGGTAGTTTTTCAGGATTTTGAGGTTTAGTGCTATCAGTACTAAAGTTTCACTTCGAAATCTTGGAATGGTCATCATCCTAATTATTCCCACTTAAAGGTGCAAGCTCAAAACACCTTGCCCTTTTGGGACCTATATAGTGTTTTCATCATCAGATTGTGGTGTATGATGATATACTTAGAAAAGATACTAATAAAAAGGTGAAGCATCTGTTACTGTCCAAGTACAGATGAAATAGGTGGATGCTTACAAAAACATTAGAAAATAGAACAAAAATGTCCTGAAATCCTTTCTGTCATGAACTGTTTTAAATGAGCATCCTTTATAGAGTGTAAAACAAGGATGCTCTTTTATTTGTAGGACCCAATCTGAAAGTTGTTTGAGATCTTAATTTTACTGTTACTCTCCTGTCTTCAGAATCTCTCTTCCAAAGAACTGAATTCAAAATAAGGTGTTGTGATGAGATGAGAAGAGATGAGATGAGGTGATGCAGCCAGTCAACCCCCCTGTAATCATCAGGGGACACACTTTGAAAACAGCTTGAATGCTCAGCTTCCCTCTCTTCTACTCAATGTGTACAGAGTCTGGCAGATGACACATTCACTCAACCCTGTGCTTACTATTAAACACCTTTCAACAAACACAAGCGAAAACACTCTATCATAGTAACACTAACTCCTACTTCCAGTGAAAAGCTATTGCAGTTACGCAGAGGGAGAGCATCAGCTGTGTGGGGAAAAGTGTGCCCTCCTCTGAGCGTAGCTGCTGTCAGGATGGTTAGGTGTCTAGCACGAGTGTTTGTGCAGACTGCATTTCAGCGCAGCTGGGAGTCCTGCTGCCCACCGTGCCCGTCTAACTGCACAGAGCATAGGCTGACTGACACCCTTTAAGGCAAATGTAGAAACTTTGCTGTAAAACCTGATATAGTTTTTGACATTGATGGGTATGAATAGTGAGAAATGTCAGTTCAAGCTGAAAAGCTACTGGTGAAACAGCATCCTCCAAACATATTCCCATGATACCACGGCAGACTTTAGCAGCCTTGATTTTCTTGACACAGAAGCTGGTAACTAGAGGTCTAGATGTAGCTTCAGTCATATTATTTTCAAACAGTTGCTGGAAAGGCTGTAGGCTGATTTGCAAAACATATTTTCACTCCTAATGTAGAGGAAGGTTGTTTTTGTACTGCCAGATATATGGAATATAATACAGATATATGCATGTGTTTTAAGGCATGTATATGTCTGATTTTAACATATAAGTGTGTGGGAACAGGACATGCTGCAAAGTGGTATTCTCTTTCATCATCTTACTTTTCCCTAGCCAATAATCCCACTGCCTTGGTAAGAGTACAGAACGACACCTATTAAAATAGTTACAGATTTTATTTCTTTCCTCAAAATATTAATTTTTTTCTTAGAGGCCTGTATTAATCCCTAGGCCTGAGATCCAACAGACTACATGATGCTATATCACGGGCAAAAGATATTAGTGTTACCACAGGATGCCTAATACCAGGTTTTTGCCCTTGGAGAGATTAGAGATAAAAGTTGGGGGTAAAAAAAGAATTTAAAAACTTTTCTGTCCTGTTTTGGCTGGTAAATGAATTAAGTTTGTTTGCATTTTGCTTGATTGCATTTTTCCTGTTCAAAAATACCTAGGCATTGGCTCCTGACTTTTCATGAACACCTCTGATTTATCAAAAATGTTTACACAGAAGAGGTATAACCAATATTACCTAATGATATTTTAAGTTATGTTTTTTACATCACTTGTTCTTGTTGTTGTTTTTAAGGAATAGACTTTAAGCCCTTTTTAAAAAATTTGATGACTCTACTTGAATAGATAGATTTCTAAAGGGAAGAACCTGACTTGACATAAAAAAAATATAAAAAATAGTCCCCAGAAGACATTTGAAAATTCTCTAAAATATTTGTAAAGCTTTCCTTGTAAATGTTTTTGTTACATCTGTTCCTTACATACCGTACACTGTAGAATAGTACAACAGTTTTACCAGTCAGAGCTTGAGGATATGCAGCACTTACTACAATTGCAGGTCATTCATCAAAAGAAAAACTTTCACAATAAAACTGCTCCCTTTCATGCTGTAGGTATAGTGAAAAGCTAAAAACAACAGAGATATTTTGTTGGAATGTTAATGAGGAATTTTTTTTTTGCTGCTCAAGGTCTTATGTCATGCCTAATGAGGGGTAACAATAAACATCACTGTCCGTCAAGACATTGCCTCACTCATCCTTTGAGTGGTACTGAGTTATTATTTATAACAGTGAAATTCTGAGACAAAAATATTAGGTTTATCATTATTTGTACATTGCCTGATTCACCTTGGGTGACTGACTTAGGGACTAATTAATAAGATAAAGTGAAGACAGACACTTTATAGCATGTTTCATGGAAAGCCTAACTTTGGTGCGCTGAATCTTCTCTTCAGGATGCTGAAAATACCCAAACCTTCTCAAGAAAGAATTCTTTTTTTTTTTTTTTGGTGGTGGTATGTATCCTTTAGAGTTCCTGGGCTAAGAAGAACAATTCTTTTCCCAGCACCTCTTGTAAGTTTTGTTTGTTCTGGGCTTGACTAAGTGCCTTTCAAGCACTGTGGAAGCAACAGGATTGCGTGGAAGTCCATTGCCAGAGTGAAGTCAAAGCCAGACATTTCGCAGAATCACAGAGTGATTGAGGTTGAAAGGGACCTCTGGGGACCATCTAGCCCAACTCCCTACTCAAGCAGGGTCACCTAGAGCAGGTTGCTCAAGACAGTGTCAAGTTGGGTTTTGAATATTTCCAAGGATGAAGACCCCATAGCTTCTCTGGGCAACCTGTTGCCCAGCCTCTCTGGTGCTTGACCGTCCCCATGGTAAAAAGTAAAACTTCAACTTATGTTTAAGAGGAATTTCCCGCATTTCAATTTGTGCCTATTGCCTCTTGTTCTGTCACTGGACACCACTGGAAAGAGCCTGGGTCCATCTTTTTCATTCCCTTCCATCAGGTATTTATACACATTGATAGGATCCTCCCAAGCCTTCTCTTCTCCACACTTAACAAGCCCAGGTCTCTCCCCATATGTCAGATATTCTGGTCCATGAGTCATCTTTACAGCCCTTCCCCAGACTCTTGTGCAGGGGAGCCCAAACCTAGATCCAGCCGTTGAGATGTGTCTCACCAGGGCTGACTAGAGGGGAAGGATTACCTCCCTTGACATGCTGGCAACACTTTTCCTAATGCAGAGTCATTCCTCCCAGTTTTGTATCATCTGCAAATTTGCTGAAGTTGCACTCTGTCTTGTTGTCCAGGTCATTAATGAAGATGTTACAGGACTGGGTCCAGTATTAACCCCTGGGGTACACCACTTGTGACTGGCCTCCAGCTGGACTTTGTGCTGCAGATTACAACCTTTTGAGCCTGGCAGTTCAGCCAGCTTTCAATCCACCTCACTGTCCACTTACCTAGTTTGTACTTCATCAGTATATCAGTAAGGATGTTATGGGAGATGTTGTGTCAAAAGCCTTACTGAAGTCAAGATAAACACCATCCACTGCCCTCCTCTCATCCAGTGAGCCAGTCATCTCATTGTAGAAGTCTGTCAGGTAGGTTAAGCATGATTCCCCCTTTGTAAATCCATGCTGACTACTCCAAATCACTTTCTTGTCTTTCCTGTGTTTGGAAATGACTTCCAGGATTAGTTGTGCCATCACCTTCCTAGGGTTGAGGTGAGGCTGACTGGCCTGTAGTTCCCCAGATCATCCTTCTTGCCCTTCTTGAAGACAGGAGCAACAACCACTCCTCAGAAACCTCCCCGACCACCTTGACCTTTCAAAGATAATTGAGAGTGGCCTTGCAATGACATCAGCCAGCTCCCTCAGCACTTGTGGGTGCGTCCTGCCAGGTCCCATGCAACCATCACGTAAGTTCCAGTTTGTTTAAATATTCCCTAGCTTGATCCTTCCCCACTGAGGGTAAGTCTGCCTTGCTCCAGACCTTCACTCAGGGGCCTGGGGTTCCTGAAGGCCAATCTTACTGGTAAAGACTGAGGCAAAGAAGGCATTCAGTACCCTGGCCTTTTCTGTGTTCTTTGTCACTAGGTCCCCTGCCCTATTCAGCAGCAGGCCCACATTTTCTCTAGTCTTCCTTTTGCTGTTTCTGTAGTTGTAGAAATGTTTCTTGTTACCCTTTACATGCCTCGCCAGATTCAACTCCAGTTGATGTTTGGCTTTCCTAATCCCATCACATGTTCAGACAGTGTCTCTATACTCCTCCTGCATAACCTGACCCTGTTTCCACCTCTTGTATGCATCCTTTTTAAGTCTGAGTTTAATCAGGAACTCATTGTTCATCCATGCAGGCCTTCTGCCACCTTTGCTTGACCTTCTGAACATGGGAATAGATCATTCCTGATCTTGTAGGTGGTGGTCCCCGAAAATCAACAAGCTCTCCTGCACCTCACTTCTCTACAGAGCTTTATCCCATGGGATTCTTCCAAGCAGTTCCCTGAAGAGGTCTAAGCCTGCTCTCCTGAGGTCCAGGGCTGGGGATCTTACTATTTGCTTTGCTCCCTCCTCTCAGGATCTTGAACTCCACCATCCCATGATCACTGCAGCCAAGGCTGCTCCCAACCTTCACATCCCCAACAAGCTCTTTCTTGTTTGTAAGTATGAGGTGCAGCAGAGTGTGTCACCTTGTTGACTCTTTGATCACCTATTTTAGAAATTTGTCATCAATGCCTTCCAGAAACGTCCTGGATTTCATGTGCCCTGCTGTGCTTCCCTTCCAACAGATAATGGGGTGATGAAAATCTCCAAGGAGGACCAGGGCCTGTGAATGTGAGGCTTCTTCTTGTTTGAAGAAAGGAACATGCTATGCTCTCTAACAGCCAGGTTGCACAGTCCCTCTTTTTTAGAACAAGACATGTCTGCAAGATGTTTTGGTTTCAAGACAGTATATTTGTTTTTGCCAAAAATGCCATCCATTACCAGCTTGATTTCTGAGACAGAAGAGTTCCTGTTGTGCAAAGAAACATGACTTTTGAAAAGATGCATGGAATTATTTCTGGCATACATAGCTGGGATTCAAAACCAAGCCATCAGTGCTCTGAAGGTAATCCAGAATATTCTAGCCCATAAACTCAAGGAGTGAAGGACCAAACTTATCTCTGACTTTGAGTTCCTGTTTGACATCTCCTATGGTTTTATTGGAATGTCTCTCCTGGACAATGTTATAAACCTCTGGCCAAACCCTGTTCCTTGCTATGCAAAGGGATTTTATAGGAATTTGCCTAAATCCCCTGCATTCAGTTACAAACTCTTTTTAATCTTTTTTTTTCTTGCATAAGGATAACTTATATCCCCTCCATGAAATGTGAGACTAGAGGTTATGGACTATCTCTTGTTTTGTGCTGCTGTTTTCTTGGAGTGGTTCATAACAGTCTTTGAATCTGCAGGATTAAACCTGCATTTCTGATGCCCACCACATCAACCAAGGTCACTCACTAGGCTAGAGTGCTTCAGTCACACCACTTTTTGTGACTAGTACAACAGTGTAGCTAATGTTCTCAGAAGACGATGTTCTCAACCCTGCCACCTCTGGCTGGGCTTCAGCACCAGTCTGGCTTGAATGTATGTTTGTGGATGCAAAACAAAGCCTAAACTTCTCTGATAGATGCAATGCGAGGCCTTTTGGTGACATCTTTCTTTGTATTCTTAGAATATTATTTTTCATTGTGTTATCCTATAAAAGATTTCACTGCCTACCTCATGGTAATATACTGGGGCATTCTGATTTCTCTTGCAGCAAGTTAAATATCTTTGTGAAGTTTATTAGTAATTCTTAGTTGTATCTATTTATTTTCATTTAATGGTTTCTTCTGATTAAGATTAATTCAGCGATAGCACGTAGATTTTTTTTTAAGGGATAAATTCACATTTTAGTAGTTGTTTTCTAAAATTTCCCAAAGCAGTAGGTTTAAACCACCATTGAGTTTTATTAAAATATGCCAGTAGTGTGACTGGTATTTTTCAAGACACAAAAATGTGGTAGAAAAGTCTGTTCTCAGTAGTATATGTTCAGATAGAAATTATTTCATTAATCTGAAGTAATTAAATTAGAGTGTTTAGATTTTGTGCCTTCTATTCAGGTTCAACCACCTGTAATTGAAACCCTGTTTTTAATTCTCACTGTCTTGATCCCATAGCTTAAAAACACATGCTAATAAAATACTGAAATGGCAGATGATGTGTCCTTTAATATTTCTACTGGTGTATTGAATGGCATCACTTTTAAACTGGGTTATTTTTGAGGCAGTACTGATTTCTGTAGCTGGATTGTAACTGCAGTACTAGATTTTGACCACTGAGTGTCAGACGCTGAATAATCTTTTGACATTGTTTAGCTTTTTAGTTTCATCCCTTTCCCTCTGCAGCACAGTGTTAAAAAGAAAAAGTTATGGTAGATCTTCCCGGCCCTGCTTTAACCAGAAAAAGATCCCGATTATCTAATAGATTAAATTCCACCATTGAGACCAAAAGAGAAGAAATTTGAGCTTGCTAAAAGGAAAGCTTTACAACACATGCTACAAAAAGAGGAGTGCCTCGCTATGTGATTTACTGGCGGCACAGCATAGAAGAGAGTTGTGTTTTACTGATAAGAAGTTATGCAGGCAGTTCAAATCCTGTTCTTGGTGTAGCTGTTACATGCTGTTTGTTCTTCCTCAAAAGCAGAGGATAGACATGACCATAAACTACTTCTCAGGATTATTCTGGGGTTTATTATTCTGGGACTGTGAGAAGAGGAAACCCTGCACTGCTTGGTGACTGTCTCTGTAATGTGCTAAGTGTATGCATCTGTGCTAGAAAGGCTTGTAGGGAGCTTTGTGAGCTTTCTTGGTGGAGACACAATTTAAACAAGCAGTAACTTCTTTGCTAGCATATTCTGTTTCTTTTCCTCTGAACTTTTAATTATTGCAACTATACAGACGAAACATTGAAGCATAGACCAGACCTTATGGCACTATTGTCGCTACCTTGGGGAACCATTGTCACAAGATATAACTGAGGCAAATGGTTAGCAACAATGAGATAATTGTCATCTTTGTGTTAAAATGAAAAGACACAGTTGTGGCAGCCATCACTGCACCCATTAAAGACAGAGCTGCTAGCAATACTGTCTACTTCAGGTTCTCTAATGCTTTTCATTATAAGTCTCTGGCTTTCAGCTGGTCATAGCTGCTGAACTTACACACCTGGTCTTGCTCTCTTGGTGCTTCCCCTCAATATGCCTGTGTGACAGCGGGATCTGTCACACTGGATTGCAGAAGAAATGATAGTAAGGCAGAGGCTGGAAAAAACTGTTTGGAAGAGCTGGTAGGGACTGAAAATCTGAGCTAACCTGCAGCAGAGATGACGATGACTGTGGCTAGGAGCAGAGGGAGAAGCTCAGGTGACACAGGGCAGATATGAGGGGTGCAGGGGTAGGGGACACGATTGTTAGCTGTGTCTACAGTGGATGTGAAACCCTCATGCTGAAGGAAAAATACAGTTCTGTGCAATGAAGCTTACTGTAGGGAAATACCTAAATCATCATTGCCTGTTCAACCTTAAGTCAGTCACTAACGAACGTGAAGTCTCTAGTAATGGCCACTTAATGGTTTGTCTGTAAAATCATCTCAGGAATGTCTCTTGGACAACTAGGTGGGATCTCTAGTTCTGTTACAGAGCTAAGACGTTATGCTGCAGGAGTTATACATATGAAAATTGTTCTAGGTGTCTCTGCCACATGATGTTGTAAAATGTTAAACACTGAAAAACCACCTGAAGGACAGTCAACTAAACTGGACCCAAATATCCCTGTGCCTCAGCTTCCCTTCTGCAAAGCATCCTTGCTCTCATCTCTGGGGCATACCGGAGAGACAAATTTGTAATGGCTGTGGATCAGTTGTTGTGAAATGACGTCATCACAGAAACTTCCAGGAGGTGATGAGTAACTTCATACTTGATAAAACATTGGGCTGTGGCACTGCAAATAATGCCCGAACCATCCTTTGAAAGAAGGTACACAGAAAGGTTGAATAAGAGTTTGCACATCAGCTATTCTGCACACTGAATGTGCCTGGGATATGATGCTGTAGCCATGTCACAGTACATACTCTATGTCACAAAATAAAGTATTTCATCTCACAATGCTTATAGACAAAACAGTTGGATCAAATTTGGACAGGCAGCTTTTTAACTATTGTAAAGTACTGAGTGCTTGGATTTTCTAATTTTAATTTTCTTTTAATACGATTTTTAATCTCACACCCCAATTGTGAGAAGGCAGCTTCTGCTTTCCTAAGAACAGGGTGTTGGTCAATTTACTGTCCAGTGAGAATAAATGTTTCTGACAATGCTCTCTTCAGTAGGGATCTCTCTTCCTTTCTTTTCCCCATCTATCAAACGCTAGATAAGTTGCTTTTAGAAATGCAGGCTTTCAATTTTAACCTGATTTATGCAGCCCTTTCATCACATTTCAGTTCATTGTAATCTAATCGCTTATAAAATTGCCCACTGAGGCACATTGCTTCCAAGAAGTATGAGTAAGAAGCCATTATCAGGATCTAATAACAAAACCTAGAGTTTTCACCCAAGAAGGAATAGTCTGACCTGGCCTGGGAACACTGTAATAAATACTAAAACTTAAAATCAATCTGGTGGGTTTCTGGGTTGTAAGGCTTCAAGCTAGTATGAGAAGACAGAGAGAAATGCTGCTGGACTACAGGTTTGTCTCCCTGAGAGTTTTCCATATAGTCTGCCACCTGTCTGGAGGCTCAGTGTGCTTACTTCATTCGGGTGGTTTTGTGGCCTCCTGCTTTATAAGTCAGTTTGCATTTTGCCTTGACACTCTTTGTAAAAGACTTGTTGCTTAGTGCAAGGTAGAGTCCAAAATACCCTGTGCAACCCCCCCAAAGAGACTGACCCTCTGTTGCACAGCACTATCTAGCTTCTTTCTCTTTGAGACAGAAAGGGTAGCTGAGGCAAAATGTAAACCTTAAAGTGGACAAAATAATTAACTAAAAATCAGAAAATGTAATTTGACAGGAACAGGGCCTTAATGGTGAAAGCTTTGCCTGCTAGCATATCTTCTGACTTGGGTGGTGCTGCAGTTCACGTCTCTGGTTGCAACAGATACAATGGCAAGAAGAGCAGTAGTCCAAGGGTAGAAGCAGATTATGTAGACTTTTAATATCTGAAAATTAATTGCAATGCTTGATGTCACAGGATCAGGTCTGTTTTTAACAATAGGCTATAGAGTTTACAACAGAAAGATTGCATTTTGCTCCTGGTTGGACTCAGCAGGACTCAGTATTACATGGATGGACTTGGCTTTTGATTCAGGTCTGCAACCTATTGGACCCCTTTGAGCTTTATCTCAAGATTTTGGTGGTCTGGAAATGGCGATGCAGACCACTGTCCAGAGGGTGGCACACTTAAACCGGTGGTGGGGAAAATCTCCTTCCCCTGCTCCCCCAGCCCTTAAACATCACATCTGGCTAGAAGTTCTGCTGCTCTCTGCAGGGTTGTCTGGGTCTGTGTGAACAGAGATAGCTCTTTGGAGACAGGAATGCAAATAGTTGAAGCAGTGAACACAATAAGCTCTAATCAATTTAATCAGGAGACTGTTGGTCTCTGTGGACTATTTGTAAGAGATCTCAAAGGAGAGCTTAAAAAGGCAGCTTTATTGCCTGGAGGCTTGACAGAAGTTAGCACCTCTCCTTGAAAAGCACAAGTCAAAAAGGATGAAAATTGCTACATCTAAACCACGGATGAGTGAGTTTGGTGGAGGAATCAGTAGGAAAAAAACTTTGCAAACTGTTATGCAAAAGGACAAGCCTAGAGAGCTCCCTACTGGCCTTTAAATACCTATGAAGATGTTTTTTCAGTCTTACAGTAATTGTGAAAACTGTGATGATGGCGTTGAGCCAATTATACTTTTTGCCTTGTAGCAGGGGAAAAGCCATGTAAATCTCTGATTCTTAGGTACCATGGACTGAAAAAAGCTCCTTGTAATAGCATGAATTATGCCTAATAATATTCAGCCGGTAGTGAATCCTCTAGGTATGGTTATCCCTGTTTTACAGGTAGGTAGCTGAGTAGAGGGGCTGATGTGGCTTCTTCTGAGGTTACCCAGAAGGTCAGCTAGTGGTGTAGGAAAAGAACATAAGAAATCTGCCTTGCAATTCCCTCTGCTTTGTCTTACAGCTCTGAAATGTCTGTAAGTAAAAAGGCAGGAAGAAAAGGATATGCTGTGTCTAATCTACTTGGGTGATTTCCTCATGTAGGCATGCATAGTGGCATCACTGAACTGTGATGCAAGAAGGTGGGTGATAATGACGTGAAGGACTGAATCCCAAGAAGGGAAGAGTGACCCAGCATAAGGGGCAGGAGGATGAGCCCTGTAATCACAATCCTGCAATTTTTCCTCCCAGGGCCTCTCTGGTAAGGGCAGGAGGCTGAGTTTGACAAATGTGCAGAATATTTCTTCTTAGGGAAGAGAAAAATGGCCAAAACTAGAAATGAACTACCCTGACCTGAGAGCTTGTGTGGAGCCTCCTGCAGGGTGGGCTGTGAAGGTAGGAGGAGATAGGAAGGGTGACTGCGCCATCTTTGAAATAAGCTTGGTGGCTGGAGTGCCAATGGTGGTTGGACATCTTGGGGGATCCCCAGAGGGGGGATTTTATATCTCCTCCTGCCATTTTTGCTGGCCCTCTTTCTGAATACTGTGTCTGCATGCCAGGTTCTTCTGGCATATCTCATGGGCAGTGGAGCCCACTTGGAGGTGCCCAAGCACCAAGTCAGAGGGCAATGGTGTGACCTTGCTCACTGATGGGCTGGCAGCCTCCGGCAAATCCCATTAGCTTGGACACTGAGAGGGGTACTGTCCTGTGGGGTAAGCTGTATGCCTCGTAACACCCAGCCAGCACTGGTAAAGGATATTTAGTACCTTACAGCTGATGCTGGCTGGCTGTAGGAGGGGACCAACTGGCCTCTTACTGCCCAGGCAGCCATCTGCTAGAAGAAGGACTGATTTACCCAGAGCATGTTCTCTTATGTGTTGTATTTGACTTCCTGTATTTTTAATTAGAAATTTTGGGGTATGTGATAATTAACAGGGTCTCAAGCTATAGTGGCAATTTTCAAAGTCCTGAGAGATCATCTTGTATAAGTTACAGGGGTGAGCAGGGAGTATATAGAAAGATTCCTGTCCTTGCTTCTCTTGAACACTGTCAGGTTTGCATGCCTTTTTAAATTTCACTTACCAACACTTTGAAGTCTTACAATTTCTGCTTTCTGGACAAGCTTTTTATCTTTGGAAGTATTTTCTTTGCTGTGTAACTAGCTAACATCCAGGAAACAACAAGAATTGTTTCTTCTGTCAAATGGTATAACATTTGGGGTCTCAGCGGACTCTGGACACAGAACACTGTGTCTCAGTCACATCTGTTCACAGATGTTCACAGTTCACATCACCTCTCAGTCCCAGGAGAGGGGATCGACGCACAAAGTCTAGAAGTGTCCAGCCTAAGTCTGTTCCCAGCCTAAGTCTGTTCCCTGCTCATCTCCCCTCCCTCCACACCAGGTACCCTGAATAGCTCTGAGCTGCTGCTGAGCTTCCCTCTTGCAGAGGAGTTTCAGGAATGACTTGTGGATCAGAGCTAGGTTTCCCTCCGAGATCATTTCCTTTAGAAAAAAAAATCTGCATCTCTTCACAATGTCCTTGCCTAGAAGAGTCTAGGAAATTGTCTTCTCATCTTGTGAAAGTTTTTTCAAAGTTTAAACTGGGATGAAAAGTTGTACCTTTGAAAATTTTCACTTGCTCCCATTCAGTCTTCCTCAGCTGGTCAACAAACCAATCCAGAAAAACAAAGGCAGTTAACATTAGGTCAATTAAAATGTGCTTGGATGTTGATTTTTTAAACTTTTTAATTCCTTGTGGTGTAAATAAAATCAAATTCCAAAACAAAAAGTTGTCTTCAACCTGGGAATAAAATAATTTGATGCTAAAACCTGCAAAAATAAGGTCTTAGAGCAGTTTCAAGATTGAAAATCTTTCTGAGATCAGAAAATTTATAAAACTAGCTCAGGTTCAGTTTTAACTATTCAATACTTTATAAACAAATACAAATCTGTTAACAGTCCTTCAACTACCTCTGCTCACATTTAGCAGCCAGGATTAGTTTTTTTCTCCTAGTAAGTCTTGCTGCTGAAGATGAGATACCATGTGGCAAGAATCTGCAGGCAGATGTGCATTGCAGCTCACAAGAGTTTTTATTAATATGAAGTTCCTATTTAATGAGATTATCAAAATATAATTCCCATATATAATGTATCCTGCCAGTTTCCATAATAGAGCCCACGCCTGAGCAAAGGTAACATTCAGAAATCCCACAAAGTCGTTATGAGGCGTGATCAGCTAGACAGGCTAGGACGAAAATGGCTTATTTTGCAGTCAGTTAATTTGAACAGAAAAGTATCTATTTTGGATTGAAATCTAATCAAGCGTTTGAGACAGTTCTGTTTGGAAAGGGCAGATGATTTTCACTTTGAATTGCTTCATTTCAAAATCTCTGCCAAATCATCTCGCTGGCAAGACGGAGCCACCTGGTATTTTTGAATGGCTGCTAGGGGTGGCTGTGCGCCAAAAATTTGCCAGACTGCAGCGATTAGTTTTAAAGAACTTGGCCTATGCTGTTTCTTCTCCGTGCAATGCCCGCAGGTCCCTCAAGCCAGGCATATCCCTGCATGTGTATCAGGAGGAACACAGAGCTTCTGAAGTTAGGGAAGATGCTCTTGCATCAGCAGTTTTGGTCACCAGAAGGTAACATGGCAAATGTCACAGGTGTTGCCAGGAATCTCTTTGCTTTTTGCCTTCAAGCTTCTACTTCAGAAGTATTTGTTCATTGAGAGGCAGAGGTTGTGTGGAGTAATTACGCTTCTGCTTATGCTGATGATAACAGAGGGGCACATGTCCCTAGAAGCAAATGCTCAGCTGACAAATTATATGTCCTATTTACTAACAGGTCTGATTCCCTCACTTTACAGTCCAGGTCCATTTGTGACATGCAAAATGAGTTCTGTGTTTTGACTTTGAAACTAGAAGGAGGTTTCTCATCAGAAAAAAATCATTGTTCATATTTAGATTAATTGCCTTTCTTAAAAGATATTTGTTCTCTAAGTGCTACAGAGATGCCTCATCTGGCTTTAAATGCAGCTGAAGCAGAATTTGTCCTGACTCCGCAGTGTAGATGTAGTTTTCACGTGTAAAGCAGAGACTCCAATGAGCTGGGGATATAGAAACTGAGTGAGCTTTTTGCTTCAGAAGGGATTGCTTCAAACTGGGATCAAAACATATTGCCAGGGTGGATGGAATGAAGAAACTTGTGGTTACATGTACTGAATTTATGGTCAAATAGAAGACTTCAGCCTCTGGATATAAGTTTATAAACACTTCAGAAAAGACTTCTTGTCTTTGTTATGTATTTTAATGTGAAATGACCCTTACTCCTGCTGTGTTCTCTGTTGTTTAGGGGAACAATAGCAGGGATAAACATGAATAGTAATTTATTCCAGAAATAGTCCAGTAGTACCAGTGGGAGTATTTTTGGCATAAATTACTGCTCAACCTAATTTAATGATATCTTGATGTGGTCAACTAAAACTGAAGAGATAGGTTAGGCAGTGAAATGATATCCAGTGTAAGTGAGGGTGGCAGATCCTGATCATAAGTAAGAGTCTCTGTATTCTCTCTTTCTTTTCAACCAGCAAATCAGCCTTAGGCGCCATCCAGTTAATTATGGAACTAACTTCAGTGACTTTGGTGGCCTACAGATAGAAGAAAACTTTCACTAGCACTCTGTCCTGTTAAGTATGCATTTCTACTGTTTACTGTTCATACTCAGAAGCATCTGAATTTATGCATAAAACTTCTACTGAGAAATGCACACATCCAACTTTGACATAGGAAGGGTGCACACTTGCAGGATAATACAGAATATGTAGCTCTCCCTTTGTCTCCTGGGTAGGGGATTAAATACTCTGCCTGTAAACAAGGCTTAGAGCCAGAGTGGGACACCTAAGACAGCCCCTGAGGCGCATGAGCCTGAAATTGAGTCTGGAAAAAAAACATCTGCCAACCTGCTACCTAGAGGGTCCTAGAGTTGTCTTTCTGTGTGTGGTGAGGGCTGCCACAGGCCTCTCTGTCACCTTATGGTGTTTAGTAAATAGATTTTCCTCCTCTAACTTGGCTGAAGGGCTCCTTAAGGAGGTGTTTTCAGACGCCACCTGATACGCTCTGACGGTAGCAGACTTCTCTCAAAATGCAGCTGAAAACAGTTGCTTTCTTTTAAGATAGCGGTAATGATGCCCCACCTTTTCTATGATAGACTAATGGTGGGAGGACATACACAGCAAGAGGAGAGCCAACATGTCTCATTTCTGATGGGATGCACACTTACTGTTGCTTCAGCAGTACCTTAACCAAGAACTTCTTACTCCTGCTTGCTCATGTGGAGCAATGAAAATATACTGATGCAGCTTCTCTTGTAAGTCTATTCATTTGTATGCCTACAAAATGTATACAAGTAGTTGTGTGGGCTGAAAGAAGCTTATGAAATGGTGTTGCAAAGGCTGAGGAGGTTACTGGCATGATGGCTGTGTTGTTTATTAATACTTGTTTCTTGTGAAGTAAGGGGTTATTTTTTCAGGTGGTGTTGCTTAGTGACAGAACCGGGTTACGCTCTTGGTCATATTTTTGCAGCCTGTTTTGTATTGCTGTTGCTTACCTTTCATTCTCTTCCAAGGGCATTGTTCATAAGTTCCTCGAAGATTTCTCCACACCCGACATTTTTTGCCCATCATCAGCTCATTCATAAGTTACTGCCATGTGGTGGTCCACGTCTCTGTAACCCTTGCAAGGTGCGTTTGCCTGTCCCATCTCTCTAAATGCTGCACAGCTCCTGCTCTGTAGGCGATGGGTACCTGTAGCCGTAGCTGGCACATTGTCCTGGTTTCAGCTGGCATAGAGTTAATTTTCTTCTTAGTAGCTGGCATAGTGCTGTGTTTTGGATTTAGGATGAGAATAATGTTGATAACACACTGATGTTTTGGTTGTTGCCAAGTAGTGTTTATACTAATCAAAGACTTTTCAGCTTCCCATGCTCTGCCAGGTGTACAAGAAGCTGGGAGGGGACACAGCTAGGACGGCTGACCCAGACTGGCCAAAGGGCTATTCCATACCATATGACGTCATGCTCAGTATATAAACTGGGGGAAGAAGAAGGAAGGGGGGGACGTTTGGAGTGATGGCGTTTGTCTCCCCAAGTAATGTTACATGTGATGGAGCCCTGCTTTCCTGGAGATGGCTGAACACCTGCCTGCCAATGGGAAGTAGTGAATGAATTCCTTGTTTTGCTTTGCTTGCATGCACGGCTTTTACTTTGCCTATTAAACTGTCTTTATCTCAACCCACAAGTTTTCTCACTTTTACCCTTCCGATTCTCGAGCGGCTGCATGGTGCTTAGTTGCTGGCTGGGGTTAAACTATGATGCACTTTTGAGCAGAAGACCACATGGGGTGGAGATAAAAGAGAAATGCGAAGGTTGATATGCTGTAAGGCCACAATGGGAGGCAAAGGCATTCTTAGCTCTATATCCGTTGTGAATGCTCCCAATGAAGAGGCTCATGTGCCACTGATTAGGAGCGCCCTTTGTTGCAAGACATTTTTTCCTTAGCAAATATGTAGGATTGATAAAGCTCTCACATGCTGAATAATGAGCTGACACTAAACATCAATTAATAATCTAGTTTATAAATGGAGAAGGAAACAGAATTTGCCTTTTAGCCTTTGAATAGCAACCCTGCTTTAAACAGCTTGACTGATGCCTCTTTAAATTTACCTAGAAGATCTGTGGGCTTTAGCTCATTCCCTGTGCAGATCCTTTGCACTCACAGGCAGGTTTTCCAGGACCTTGGTGTAAAAGACTCTTAGGCCTGCTATTTGTGTATTACTGAAAGTTCTTTCAAAACTGCTGTGACAAGTAGAACAGCACCATTATAAAGCAAGAATTTTGGGAAATGTGCCTTTGGAACTTTTTAGAATGGAGAAGGAGAGACCATCTGTTTTGCTTGTCACAATTCTTGTTTGTTTAAGATGTGAATTGCCAGAAATGTGGAAAGATTGGGTACAACGACAAGTGATAGAGTAATTTTCACACTGGACTTATGGGAAGCATGTGTTGTCCATCTGTGTGATTCTCATTTTATGCAAATGTAGGAAATATAGTCTTATGTCTAATTGTCCAAAGGTAGTTCTGAACATTCAAATGGAGGAAAGATATCATGCCATATCGTCAGTAGGCCTTCCTTTGGCTCCGTAACACGCCAATGCAGAATGCTGCTTGCTTGAAACTACAAATCATAATAAACATTTATATTTAGAATCCAATAAAATAATGTTTCAGGGTCTGCAAAAACACTTCAGACCCATGCTTGCGTTTTCCTGGAAGTGGAAGACGATGCCAGAATTTTCCTGACCCTCCTAAGCAGGTGTTACCAACCTGCCCAGAGCTGCATACTGATGCCTGCTGGTTCATGATGATAGGGGGATACTAAAAGAGGCTGCTGTGAGTTTTTGTGCTAAAAAATACACAACTGTGTGTGTTTAAAGTTTATATGAGGAATATCTGAGCTTCTGGGAGGAAGCTTTGATTTAAGGTTTGTTTTGGGGGAGGAAAGTGTTTATTTGCCTTCTCAAAAAAAAAAATATCACACTCCACAGAGGGTGATGGAAGTTTTACCTGGAGCATATTGCATTTTTCAGAGGTGGTGAAAATGATACTTCCCCTTACCTACCCTAAGCACTTTCAGTGAATAGCTCCCAAAGGATACAAATTCTTTTTTTCCTTTTTTTTTTTTTTTATATTTCAGTTCATGATTTGTCTATGTACTGCAAATGATTCTGTATTTTTTGACTTAGTGTGGCAACTGGAAATTTGTTAAAAATAATTCTTAATTCCACTGTCACTGAAGTGCAAGTATTCCCAATTTAAAATACACTTTTTGAGAGCATTCAATCAAGGAATGCTTCAGTGCTTGAATCATTATGAAAAGACAAAAGAGATCAAAACATAATGAAAATGAGATTCAGCTTAGAATTCTTATCAGAAGTTCCCATGAAACATTTCTCTTGTTGATGATTCTTTAAATAGTACAATGCCACACAGTGCCAAAGATTCAGGTTTGTGTGATGTCAGTTACTGAACCCTCTTTAGCCAAACACTGTGGTTCTACATTCAGGCTGATTTTCTTGTCTTCTTTCCATTGTTGCTGTTTGGATGATTTCAAGGCAATTCCCACTGTGAATTCTAAAAATATTATTTTTCAAAATAATATTTTCAAAATTCTTCAAAAATATTCCATTTTACAGTATAGTGTATCGCTAAGGCACAAAAAAACCAACCAGACAAGAAGACAAACATTTTTAATAAACAGTAATATAGTGATGGTAATTGATAAAAACTCAAGAAGAAATATAATAACAGCACTGATTCTGACTTCTTGCAATCTGGCTGGCTTTTGGGGGGAGCTCTGTGGGGTTTGTGAACAGAGTGGAAACTTCGACCATGTGGGAAGCCCAAGGGTCAGCTCTGTGATGGCTGACATCGGAAAAACCATCTCTGGATAAATTTGAGAAGTGCTTAGTATAGCAGGACCCTGGCTGTTGGCTGGGTCAAGAGTACTGCTATATTAAAGCTCAGAAGCTTTTAGGTGTATGAAGCTAAAACAAGGTAGGAGAAATGGACTTACTGAAGGGAAGAGAGGGAGCATCGCAACCAAAGAAAATGAGAAAATAAGCAGCCTTCTAACTTGCTGCAGGTCTCACACAGTGAAGGGATGGAAGGAAGAGAAGTTCGGTCTTGTGTATCCAGCAGGACAAGGGAGAGCAGCAGGGAAGAGGTAGAAATCCATATTTCATTGACTGAGGTAGAAATCCATATTTCACAGAGCAGCCCATTATTCGTCGAGGACTCTGAGAGGAATGAAATATGCCTTCTTTTGTCCAGTGGGATTATTTAATGAGTACGTTAGCTGGCTTTCAGCTGGGAGAGGCTGGGGAAATGTTTCAAGTCCCTTTTGGTGGCAATATCAAGGTGCTCTTTTTGGTGGCGGTGGGAATCAAAGATGGAGGAAGAAGAAAGGGAGGAGTTGAGGTGCCAGAAGAGGGATGTTCCTGTGCAACTCAAGATGGGTGGACTCAAAGGCGAGGAACTGTAGCCTTGTGAGACAAAATCTTTTTTCTCTGCATGTTAGAAGCTGAGCTCTGTGGAAGCCTCCTACTGAAAAGTGTCTTTTACCTGGAGGAAAGACTGGTCCAGACTTAGCTCAGGAAACTGGAATCTCTTTTTGTATTTCTTTTTCTATCCTAGAGTACTTGTTAAATGCATCTCTGTGGTGGTATGTGGATAAGTACAGTAAAGATTATAAGATTCTTGGATACGTGTAATTGGAGCTATAAATAGTAAGTTACCTGGATATGGTACAACTGACTGTTTAAAAAATTTAAATGGAACAATCAAGTATATTTTATATGTAGCAAATACATGCCAGGCCCAGTAGAAGCAGGTCTGTAATTCAGAGGGTTTTTCTGCTACCAAAGTATGCAAAATATATTAAAAAAATTACTCGAATGTCATTTTATAGGTTCCAAGTTTAAAGAGAAATTAATATCTTTAAGCTAAACATGGCAGTCACTTTGCGATAAGCAATGACTTATTAATGTCTTTAGATACTGAAAACTCGGCACCTGAAGAAGGAGTGAACTGCAGGACTAGTTCCGCTTCCTCCTTCTTTGAGTTATATAAGGATGTGTTCAAACTCTAGCTGATTCACTGAAAACCCCGGATTTTCTTTTGATGCTTTCATCATGCATTGCCTTATTCACGCAAAACAAACAAGGAATTCAGGAGATTTGAATAAACAACCTGTAGCTGTCCATGTTTTCTGCTTGTATGTTTTAATCAAACAATCTTGAGCAAAATGTTGCTATGTTACTGCTTTGTCTTTGTCTGCTTGCCTTCAAGAAGACTAATTACTCCCGAAGCTGCACCATACTCATGCCACACTGCAACATGCTGTATAGATGTGTCCTAAGCGAGTTAGCCAGAGTATATCTGTGTTGTAAAGTGATTTAAGAAAGCAGGAAAGAAGAGGTACACCTCCTCTGTTCCACACCCAAAATATTGTGGAATCTGCAACAACTTCAGTAATTCTTGCATGTTGCTGGAGGTGGCTTCAGTTTTCACACCAGAAGTAATTTAATTTCAGCACTTAAAACCCAGAAAGCTCCAACATATTGCTAGCGTGCAAAAATTCCATGTGTGCTAAAAAACAACAGCATATGGCTGGGTGGGGTGTGACCAAAATGAACATAGTTATCACATTGTGAACTTTCTTTTTACAGACTTGATTAAATAAGTGTGTGTGTGGGGGCATCTAGGACGAGAACCTGGAATCCTCCTAGAGTCTGCCTTTTCAAATGTTGTGTAGTTAACTGAAAAGTTCATCTTGCATAAACTTGCATAAAATAGGAGACTGACATTTCATCTGAACATGAAGAACACACACAAAAGAAAGGTAGAAAGAAGGCAAGACATCTTTGGGGTGAACTGTTGGAGGAGAACGGTACAGAGCAAAAGCTGGAGGGGAACTCCACCCCTCCCTGTTTGCTGTTAGAAAGTAGATAGATTGGGATTATTTGCTTTTTATTTATAATCTATTACCTGGGCTTGAATTGGATAGAACGAGTTTTAAGTGGGCTCATTTGCTGGGACTGTATGTTTCAGGATGTTTAAATATCTCCACCAATTCTTCTCAGCATAGTTTAGTGCTGAGGTAATTGTGGGCTCAAATAACTTGGTCATCTCTGATGGTGACTGTATACATTTATCCACAGTCATTTTTTTTGACTCTGGTCTTCTTTCTATTGAGTCCAATAGTGCTTAAGACCTTATCAGGTCCTCATATAGGAATATCTAAAAATTGAGCAAACCAAAATCAGAAATACTTCTGGAAACTTAGGCCTAGGTACTTGACAGCCTTCTGAATCCCTGGTGGCAAGGTTGAAACCCTTTAAGATAGTAATAACAAAAAGCTCAGGGGACTAATGATAACATGCGGTTGTTTTGTGTGACTATTTGGTTGCACTTAAAGCCACTCACCGGAGTGTACCTCTCTCAGGTCATGGTTAGTGTGGCCTGTCTGCTTAGTTTGCTTTGCTCTTGTCTGCTTTTTCTGTGCTATTCTGGGTGTAAATATATTTGGAGAAGCAGAATCCTTACTTTCTGGCACAGCACTTGCTATTTTATCTGCTGTTCAGCTGTGAATATGACAGTAGCCCAACTTTGCCAGGTAGTGGCTCTTTGCAGGCTGTTTTACTGTCAGGTTCCTGGCTATCTGCATGACCAGCTCTGTCGTCCTGCAAGCAGCCAGGGAAGATGTCTTCTGCTCATATTCCCAGTCAAACTATGTGATTTCTGCTGCAGAGGCCAAACACAGTCACAGGGCCAAGTAAGCTATACCATGCAAAACGTGTCTCTATTTTCTGCCTGTAAGCCTGTCAGATGGTTAAAAGTGAAAAAACAGTCCTAGTTTGACTTCTTTTTTTGAATAATGGGTGATTTCCATGAACTCTGTAATCTCCAGTTTCTAATGATGAATGTTTTCACACTTTGTGTTGTTCTCCTCATCTTCTCAAGTGAATGGTCATCCTTGAGCAGCCTTAATGATTAGAGCTTTGTCTACTTTTCTTTATGTTCTTGCAAAGTGGGTCTTGCAAACAACAAAATTTTTCACATAAAAGGATTTTATTCCAATTTCAAAGCTAAGAACTGAAAATTACTTTGGATACCTTTGCAACTTTGGAAAAACTTTGGATATTGTTTACCCAGAAAGGCTCACATTAATTATGCTGGCCAAGACAAAGCATCTTTTTCAGAATAAAACTCAGGTTACTCTGTGGAACAATAGGGTCTGTCAACATGTGACAAGGCTTTCATATCTCAAGGGGAGGATCCAGTTGATGCAACAAAGCGTCAATCGGGATGTAGAGCTGCAGGAAGTTAACTCATGCGTACTCCAGGGTTGTCCAGATCAGAAGAAGAAAGTGCCAAAAGAGGTTACCCTTCATCACCCGCTGAGAGATGAGCTGTGTATGAAAGACAGGACAGCTTGAAGGGCCCTGAATGGTGATCTCAGGAGATGTGTCCCTCAAGAGATAGAGACATGCTTCATGTCCTTGTACAGTCACTTGAGCAACTTGACATGAAAATACTAAATAAAACATACAGAAACCCCAAGAGGGCATTTCACCAAGGAGCCCGAATGGGAATTATCCAGCCTTTTAGCAGGTGTAGGGCCCTGCCTGAAAGTGGCATCATAGATGTCTCCTGAGCCTTCCCAGTAAGCCAGTAATGGATCTGCAGCTTGCCAGATAGTCTGTCATAGGTTGTCAGCCACGGCTGGGAGGAGGGACAGCAGCCTCTTTTGTTCCCATGTCAAGCATGCAGAGAAGGGACTAAGTAGATAATTCAAGGGGAAACAGCTGCTGAGTTCTCAATTCTCCATGACTCTCTAATTTTGCCTTCTTCTCTTAATGTATTTGCCTGCTGCTGGCTGAATACTGCCTGCTGACAGTCAGACAAATAGAAAAATGCTGTAAACTTCATTGAAAACTACTGTGAAGTGTGGCTATTTTGATGCTTATGGAAGAACAAGTTGAAAGGCTTTCCTGAATGTGTGGGGTCACAGATGGATAGTTTTAAACTCCTATAAAAGGGCATACTAACTTGATTGCCCTAGTCCTGATCTTTTAAGTCAAATTAAATATTACAAACTCTTCTGATTTTGTGATGGTGAAGGGATTTTTTGCCTTTTAAAAAGCCCCAGTGCCTGACATCACTTGAATATATAAGAATCAAACACTTCACTTAAAAGTAAACAAGCATTTGAATTGTGGCTTGAAAATGTAAATCCTAGGCATAACAAGCCAGACAGCTGATAAACAACCCTCCCCACCTGATTAATGTCGCATTACTTTTAGGCTAATATCAGTTGTCTTACTCATAGGTTTTGGATATTTTGGTTGACTGTACTTGTGCTTCTGTATCACTTAGCATACCACAAAAGTGTTGATGAACTCCAGTAAGTAAAACTTATCTTGGACAGTTTGTCTCTATGAGAAACTAACTGGCATAGCCAGAGCTATATAAGCCTATCATTACAACCTTGCAAATAAACCCTCGCCTGCACTGACACTGCCATCTGAAGCATCCTGTGTGTCAGTCCTGGGTCATATTGTTTTGTGATTTGTAATTTGTAATTTGTAATTGGTAATTTGTAATTGTTCTGAGTCTGGTTAGCTCTGGAGCTAAGATGTTTCCGGGACCGCTAACTAATCAAATTATCTAGAAGCTGAATATGATATGGGGCTGTTTTGCCCTCCTCCCGTGTTACCTAGTTTCTATGGATGTTTGCGTCTATGTTTTCAGGGAGATAAAGGTAGATTTGAGGGCCTCCCTTTTAATTTTTGTGGCTTTACCTACGTGCCTTGCTCGCTGCCTGATTTTGGGGTGCTATTGCATGGGTTTCCCTCCCAGCAGTGGCTGCGGGGGGAAGCGGCGGGGGCCGCCGGGCTGAGCCGGGCCGCTGTGCCGGTGCGGTGTGTGCGGATTCGTGGCGGTGGGTGCCGATCGGTGGCGGTGGGTGCCGTGGCGGTGGGTGGCGGTCCGCGCACCGGTCACTAGATGGCACCATGCGACCGGGCTGGGAGCGAGGCCGGCGGCGCGGGGCCGGGGGATGCAGGCAGCCCCTGCTCGGTAACACCGGGGCGAGCCGCAGCCGGAGCCGGCGAGCGCTGGCGTTTCCCCTCCTGCCGCTCCGCTTGGCCGCTTCCGATGGGCTGCGGGAGGAGCGGGGCAGGGAGCGCGGCCGGGCCGGGGGCTGCCGGCTTCAGCCGGGGCGCCTGCCTGCCTCCGCCCCGAACGGCGCTGGCAGCGCTGGGCCGCCGAGTCCCTGAGTCCCCCCCGCCTGGAGCAAGCTCATTTCACAGGGCAGGCCAAAAGCTGAAAGTTTATGACAGCAAAGTACCAAAAACTTCCAGGAGAATGAAATCAGCCTTCATGCCCCCAAACATCCATCACAAAGGTGAAGACAGGCACGGCAGCTGGTTTAGACTGCTTTAGCCAGTTTATTTACGTATATTCAGCGGATATAAGGTTGAAAGCCAAAGAGTATGATCATATTGTCAACATGTTTCCTCGCTTGCTCCTGGACTTCTGACAGTCTGAATGGCAGGAGCCTCTGTTCCAGCGTTTTGGTCTGGATCAGGAGAGATGTTATGACCTTAGCATGTTTTGGTTCACACCACAGGGTGGTCTCGGAGCACACACAAACTGTTTTTCTTTAGGATGAGATGAAGAAACCCTTATGAAAGAAGCACAGAAGACACACTCACACACCAAACACACATTATCTGCTACAACTGTTAAGGCATTCAGACCCCAGGTGAAGATTAGAGAGTAGACTGAAGAACCCCCCACCCAAACTTTCAGTGAGGATGCTCTTGGCTCCAACTGCTTCACTGTATGGATCACTTCCTATCAGGTGGTTATATGTGCTAATTTAAACATAATGTACTGTCAGCTGAGAAAGACACTGACCCATAGGGGAAACGGAATGCCTCCAATTTAGGTACCTGCATTTGCCTCAAGTAGGTGATGTGGATAAACCCAGTAGCTTCTGGTTCCCATACACACATAGGCAGTGTGGGTGTCTTGTTGACTGTACCACTTGTATTTTGCACTTCGGGCTGTTCAGAGAAGAGGTTCATTAAATAGTTTTTTTTCTTTGTTGTTTCACTTCTATGGCATGGTCTCAGACTTTCTGCAGACCCAAGCAGGTGTTTCTGCACAAGTTACGCTGAGTTATGCCAGTTCTGAAGGCTGTTTTCACTGCAGTCTTATGCTTGTCACTGTTCCTTTTTTAAATCCTAAGCAAAGGCTGTGGGGAGCCACTGAGAAATTAGTTTGCACCCCCCTTACTTTGAAAAACAACCTCAAAGTATAGACATCTTGATGATGGTGATGCTTTCATTCTGCAAGCTGACATTGCTTACTAGTTCTGATATTTTTTGTTATAGTAAACCCTCCAATATGATATTTCTGGAAATGAAATCTTTAGTTGCTGGGTAGAAGAGAGTTAATCATCCTTTATTTATTTAAAGGTTATGTTTTCTATATTCATGAAAAATCGTACTCAGTGGTGCGTAGAGATGGGTGGTAAATGCTACGAAGCATCCAACAACTTGGTGAGTGGGCTTCCAGCACCTCCTTTGTAGAACATATCCCGGGATCGCTGCTAAATGCATTCGAGGTAATTTGCAAAGTCCAAAATCCCGGAAGCAGGAACTACCAAATTTGGGTTTTCTGCATTACTTTCGCTCCTGCTGTCTGAGCTGTCTGCTGCAGTCATGGGTGGGAAAAGGATTTCATGTGCTATTTCCATGACTGTGCTGCCATGCCACAAGAAGAATGCAATGAGGCTTCCCAGATAACTGTGATTCTGGCATACTCGAACTTCTTCAAGTGTCTGACTTTTTACTGTAGCACTCCATCTTTCAGCTGAGGGGCTTTGAGTGAAATGTCATTCTGGTTTTAAGGAAAAAATTGTAGTAAGCACTTTAAAAAAAATTTTCAGCAGGACTACTAGTATGCTGAAAAATCAGCATTTTCATAAAACATTATTGAATTTAACCTTGGTTTTATGCTCTGAAGGTTTTTTTATTTGAAATTATATTGAATGAAATTTTATTGAATGATATTTTTATTGAAATATTACTCAGCTTTCTTAGCTAGGTATTTTGAAGGACAACAGCAAATCCAGAAAGGAGCCCTGTGTTCAAAATCATGCTTAAATAGCTGTCTGTACTCGTTTATTGAACTGGGTATCTTAATGGGGTGGCTTTGAATTGCTAGAAAATGAGTAAAATATACTGTCATTTTTCTACATGTTTTGTTTTTAGTGAATATAAATTGCAAATGAAATCTTAGCCTCTGAGCCTAATTTGTAATAGTCAAGGATATGCTACAAAGAGATTGTTTAAAAAAAGTTTCTTGTGTTTTATTCTTAAAGATGGATTGAAGGAAATATGTTGAAGGCAAGTTGTGCCAGCACTGCTTAACCTGCTAGTATCTTGGAGATTATTTCTGCTGGCTTTGTGGGCCTTTTCAGTGTGATCCTTGAAAATGCTAATTAATTTCAGGATTGCTGTGTGTGTGATATGCTTTGACATACACAGCAAATTAATAATAATATAATAATCTTTCTAAAAGAATTTTGAGAGCAATTTATAGTTCATGCCAGATGTCAGTTGACTGAGTAATTTAACACACTTGTGTAACTGAAACGTAATAGCTTTTGCTAGCTTGCCATACTGCTTATGGATATGAATGACAAAATTTATGGGTTTTAGCTATGTGCATAATCCAAAAAATTCACTCTCTGTTGCAGGGAATAAGCAGTATCACAAGTGAATGTGTTTTAATCATCTGAAACATATAGCTCAAATACTATTTTATTTGTTTAAACCAGGAAAAGACATAATTCCTCTAAAGGAAGTGCTGTGAATGCAAAACTAAGAAAATTGTCTTTGTCCTATCAGTAGCTGCAGAGACCACATCTCCATGAAAGTCATTAAAGCAGCAAAGACAGCACTGTCAGCTTAGAAATTGCGCTAGAAGATCTACTAAGCCTCACTCAGGAGTGTTTCTTCCTATGTTTCTGCCCAGTGTGATGGCCCTGAATCTTGCAGTTTTTAGACCTGGATGTGGCCCTGGGAATGGGAGTTAGAGAACCTGGGCATCCACCTTGCCAGACTTGAACTGTCTAGAAACCATTCAGCCTGAGCTGGACCTCCTCGAGAGTGGATAGAGAGAAACGGGCACCTCTGGGAGGAGGCTTATCCCCAAGAGGTTGGTAGGTGGATGAATTGCTCCTTGTAGGGAACCAAGTCCAAGTAAGATGAATATCTCTGTCCTTTCATGCAAATAATGGTAAACTGCAGAACTGAGTGAAGGGTATTTCCTTTACCTCTCAGGAAAATTACGGTTTCACAATCATCCTGCAAGTTATGACACTGTGCATTTTTAATTTGTTTTAGTTTTAAAAGAAGTGCCATACTTAAGTGTTTTTGCTTCACCCTTTAAAGCAAAGCATCTCCCTCAGCTCTAAGTTCCTTATAAAGCATCTTAGAAGCTCATGTCCATAGTGCTCTCTGCAATGTGATGGTTTCTCCTAGGGTATTGGCCCGTGAGTCTTCCTGGCTCTCCACTCTGCTGCCAGCTCCAACTCCTTCACTCCTCTTTTTCTCTCGGAAAGGATAAACCATGCAACATGTCATTAAGGTTAACAAATGTGGGGCTTGTCAAGCTAAATTAAATGGAGTAACCACATTGGAGTGTAGGGAAAGGAGTTAAAAGTTCAGTTCCTGCCTGACTGTCATTGGTTTCCTTCAGCTGAGACTCTGTAATCCCAGCTCCTATAGAAACTGAAGTGTGCTGGATAGAATCCTCGGGTTTATTTTCTTTTTCTGTTTGTTTTTGTTTGTTTTGTTGTTGTTTTTTTTTTTTAAATGTGCTTATGCTTCCCTTTTAGTCTTAAAAATAGCAACTAGCATACCCTGAGAATATTACGCTCTGGAATTTCCCACACATGCAGTTAGATGCCCAAGTACATCTTTGAATCAGAAGTCAGCAGGTAGAAGTCAGGGGAATTGAGGGGAGGAGGACTGGAAGTGAATTGGTTTAATCAAGAAAAGATGAGAAGTTGGTGAGCAGTACAAGACCACATTATCTGCTCCACTTGCTCTCCTGCACTGAAATCCCACTGATCTAGAAGAGCTGTTATGCAGATGTGCAAGCAAGGGGGCACACACCATCCGTGACGTCTCCAAGAAACCTTACAAGGATTATGAATGTGCTGGGTTGTGATTGCTATATGCTTACCATAATTTCCTTCAGCTCCTCACAACTTTTGCATGTATCTGTTTTTTCATCTAAGGTTAGTAGTCAAGAAGCCCTTAAGTGTAGCCCACGCACACAGTGCCTAGCAGGGAGGGACATTGGGCTTGCGGACCTTCCACGGCTGAGATAAAAAAGAACAGTTGCAATGTGTGCTCAGGCTGTTTAATGAGTCATTTTCCACTTTTTCATAGGAAACATTTGACATCGTTATCCTATTGACACATGCTATGGTAAACTGCAGGACTCTCAGGCGGCTGGCTAGAAAGCAGTGTTTCTCATCAGTAGCCAGCAAGGAGCTGATGGTCTATAAGGCATCAGAGTCTATACATGCTCTATAAGCTGATCGCAAACAAGAGCTAGGCATGCATTCCCATGCACAAAAGCAAGGGCTCAATATAGGGAAAGTAAGGGTAATCTTGCAAGTGCTGCTCAAATTTTATTGGCTTCTACTTTAAACTGATCTTGGCACCATAGCATGAGGCAGTCTCTCTTACTTTTTCTCCTCAAAAGCTATGCTCCAGAGAATGCAAGCAGGCCCTGTGCATAAGCACTGTAAATCTGTAGTGGCTATAAGCGTATATGTTCTCACCATACCCGATGGACAGATTTTAGTGTTTTCGGAAGAGATTATCTGGACATTGTTGATATGAGAGATAGCTAAAGCTCTGGCTCTGATGTCTTCATCTGAGGGAGGTTTGCCAGCACCACAGTAAAACTGAATAACATCTCTGAGCCAAGAACTGTCTTTGATTTTGATTTGGGATCTTAAATCCATCTCAGAGGCTCCTCTCATGAAGGTGAGACAGGAATACTGTTTTTTCCTGTCTTTCTGAAACCAAAAAAAGTAGGGAGTAGACCCATAGTCTACAGGCAGGGCTTTGGTTAGCTCATGTTGCTCCAGACAACCTTTATCTTGTTTACATCTTCCTGCAGATTTGCCTGAAGTCAGTAGAGATGCCTACAAGTACCTCAATGCAAACTTTCTTCTGCATAACAAAGACAATTTAAAAACAATCATCATTCCTTGTAACAATATCTGTGTTTGCTTGAATTATAATCTTGCAAGATTCTTGTTAGACACGACATGATTGATAGTTTTGATAACAGGCTTGAAAATCTGCCCAATGTAAGTCATGCCTTCTGCATTGTTCTGTCTGGAACTGCATGCTGTGGTTCTAAGAAGTAATTTGCTTATTTATTGTAACAGACCATTTAATGGAACTTTATTAAAGAGCCATCCTTATGGCAATTTTAGGTTTCATGTGTGTAGGAGGAATGTTGGATCACCGTCATCTTTAACATTTTTAGCTTGGGATTTTTACTGGTGTGTTAGTAGAAGGGCTGTGTTCCCAGCCTACTTTTGTGGCAGTGCCACAGTCTAAATGCAGTTTCTTAAGAGACAAGGACTTGCCAAATGCTGTCCTCATAGTGGGAGAGGCTACGTGAGTAGCTGCAATATCAGACTAACCATGACTTGCAATGACATGTTTCTTTTTTCACTTCTGAGAGGAAAGAGGCTGTGTTGGGTTTGAGAAAACTGTAGTAGCAAGACTTGGCAGGAGTAAGGTGCTCTCTTGGGTGCATGTATGTGTGTATGGTGGCTCACACCCCCCTCCAATAATATATAAGAAGTGTCATTTTTTTCCTCTGATATGAAGCAAGCATGAATTCGGAAACCTTAGCGCATTTGTGTTTTAAAACTTTCTTTCTGGCCATCCCCACTTTATTAAGCTAGCATATTTATACCAAACAGGGAGTTCTGAAGTGGAGTAGGGATGTCCCTAAGATCGCCACTGCTGTTATAAAGCTAAAAATCTAGAAAGCGAATAAATCCCTTTTGTGTGGCAAGTAGAGCTGATTAGATTTACATATCAAATGCATTTAGATCTTTTTTTCTTCTGAGCACTTCTGAACTAAGCCTGTTCTTCAGGGCATTTGTTAAATTATGACACTTAGGAGCTTACAGATAGTTCCTGGGCCATGGTAAAGTGTGACCAGTTATCAAGCTTTAATATAAAGTCCTAAAGCACTTTTTCTCAATGACAGTGTTGCTTTTTCCCCACCCCCTTACACTGTTCCCTGTTGCTTATTCCTTCCTTGCGCTTTTGCCCTTGTCCTTATGCAAGTACAACTTGTGATAGTATTTGCTGAACTGTAGGAGGAAAATGCTTGGGTTTCACAAGAGCCCTCCAAGTTATGAGTGGGTCCTCAAACAGGAGATTCCCATTGCAGCTCCAGAGCTGAGAGAGCAGTGGGAGAGAGGGAGTGCACAGCTGCGAGTGGCGATGGGGAAAGTGGAAATGCCCTCACCCTGCCACTGCCAGGACGGGAATAATATCTAGCACTGTGCTGGAGCGCACCTGGGATTGTTGGGGTGGGAATCAGGCTGCGAGGCTGGTGGTGATGGTCCTTCTCCCATGCTGCACTGGTCATGGACTGGACCATTTCTACAGCCCCTCCACTGTACCACTGCTGAAGCTCTTGGTCACAGAATTTATGTCATTCTTGAATGTAACACACATGTTTTTTGCAGAAAAGAAGGATAAGTGGTGGAGAGTGTTTTAGGAACATCTCTGTTTACACTCAGGGAGCCTTGTCTGTCTGAGCCTTGAGGGAAGTGGGGACACTTTGCGTGGGCAAACACTGGTTTGTACCTCGTACATGCACACAGACGTGTGCATGCTTATATGCAGATACCAGTTGTGATCAGTTCCAGCAACTATTCACAATGCAATCGATGGTTACAAAACCACAGCTTCAAACTGGAAACGGAGTTGTATGTTACTATGGATATAATGGTTTGCCTAGAAGAGTAGGTCAAGTTTCCAAAATAATTATTGATGTAGGATGCTCAGAGGATGACTCTTTCACTGTGAACCTGATTTTCTGAAGTGGTGTGCTTCTGAAAATGAGACTCTTCAAAGCCATCTTAAGCCTCAACTACTGAAAACATGGAGCCATCTTTCCATATCCTACTATTTGTTGTCTTAGTGGTAAAAAAAGAGAAACATGTGAAAGAATATGAGAGCAGCACTACATTGTGAAGACATATAAAATGGAATTGTTTATTAAGGAGCGTTTATTAATACTACTTTAAATTATTAGGCTGGTTTGAGAAGTCACTTACCTTTAAGAATGTACTTAAGTGTATGTTTAAGTGCTTTCCCGAACAGAGATATTTTTCTGAACTGGTTCAGTAACAAAGGAACTGCATTAGAACTAAAGGTAAACACCAAGGACGTCTTCAGACTTTAGTAAGTTAAATACAGTGGAAGCACTTTTAGTTAGGTGGAAGGAACAATAGAGGAGAACATAGAATGAAGATTTTTTTTTTTGTCTTCTTCTTTTATAAATCCAGTATTTTAAAGGTTCTCTAGACCCCTTTGTTTTAGCAGATGTGTTATAATTGTATATACACACATACACACATATATGTACATATGTATACACACTATGTGCATATGATGTCCAAATGCAACCCATTGGAATAAATAAGCATGTAGCCTGCCGACATGATGCTGTAGCCTGAAGAGGTGGGAGCTGACAGGAAAAATTTGGCTATATAATAGTGCTTCTCAACAGCGTGCTTGACCAAGTTCTCCAGGTCTCCCTTTTCTGAACCACTTTCAGCCACACTAATAATAAAAAAGAGAAAAATCACAGACTACCCAATTTAACCCAGTGCTAAAGTGGACTGTGTAGTGATAAGCATTAAATACAAGTTTAATTTACATAGACTGCAGCTAAATTGGGAGAGTTCTTCACACTGAATATCCAGATTTTCTCATTATGCACATCCCAGTCCCCAGAGCCCTCCTTAGAAGTTCGTTAGCAGCTCTGATCCCTACAGAGCTCTTAAGCTCCATCTCTGCCCATACAGAATTTAGAAAACTTGTGGCTTTGGATAATTGGCCATACATTAGACTGTCCTGATTAAGCAGTCCCTACTGTCCCTACTTTGCTATAAACAGTTGCATCATATAAGTAGTAGAGAGCAGTGGAGAGAATCACACAAATTAGATCCTGAAAATGTAATGTTTGTAATGTTGCTTCTCTGCCCTGACAGTGCTTGACCTGCAGAAATACTTGGTCCATTTTCTTCTTAATCACTTCCAATGAGAGAGCTTCAGTAATAACCAGTACTGCAGTGGTCACAGCTTTCTTACACTGGGAAACAAGAAACTTTAGCTGGACCTTAAAGAAGCTGTGCTAGTGCTTCCCAAACCCCAGCACTGGGGACACAACCTGCTGAAGGGCTGTGTGATGTATATATACATATGCTTATCCTCTCCTGCCAGGGTAGGCAGATCTCAGGAACTTTAGGCGGGTAGTCACTGAAGCCTAGACTGAGTACCAGTACTGAAATGTGGGCTTACCAGCAAGTTACTATCCCTGGAGTTCTCCATGGTGAGAACCAGCCATTAGATGGAAGATTATAAGTATTGTTGAATTTAGATGCCAGTTGTCTGGCAATTGCTGTGTCTGAGGCTGCTGGCGTGGTTCTGCTGTCTTCTCAAGCCCTCCCAGGAGCTGTCTGGAGGAAGGGTAGTCAAGCCTATTGCGTCATATTTGGAAGAAAAAAAGAAAAGTGGGTAAATAAACTTCTTAAAACTATTTCTTGTTTCAGTAGCTGGGCACCCCTGAGATGGTATATTGAAATAATAAATTAGGATCCAGTCCACAAATCTGTGATCTCTTTAGAGATGCAGATTTTTCCCATAAGCGATGATGTTTTCCAAACACCTTTTAAATAATTAATAGTCAGAAGCCAGAATATAGAAGACTTTTAAGTAAAGAGTGTCAAGTCGCTTTTCCTCATTCATCTTGGTCATATTCTTAAGTTCTTGCTGTACATTTTTCAGGGTTTTATTTTTCTGAAGCTGCTTGTTTGAAAGAGCTCAGACAATTTTAGGGCCTGTGAAGAATACCTATTTCATTAGATTTTTCTCTCACTGTTAGGCAAACTGAAGAAGTAGGAAATTCAGTTCTGCTAAATCAGCTCTCCACAACCTCTCCAGCTCTCCTTAGCTTTTTTCTCTGGAACCTTCAGAAAACATGATCCATTAGTATGATGTCTGCTAATCCCTCCCTACCATTGCAATCACTTTCTAAATGTGCTGGCTCTCAGTAGGGATAGGAGGGTATGGCAAATCTGTGTGCAACTCAGGCATTTCAGCTCCAGCCCATCTAACCTAGGGGTAGAAGGTTCATTTCACCCAACTTTACTCCTGACACTGAACAGTGTTGATGGTAAAAACCCCACCTTGTCGTTCTCAGCCAGAAGAGCAGTGGTTGCTAGTAGGACAGTTTCTAAAATTAAGGAACATGTAGGAATCGTGCTGTAGGGTGCAAACTCTGAAACACAACAGGGAAATGCAGAATTTCAGATGGGGAACATATGCAATACTGTTGTGCCTTATATTGTTTTGCGCTACATTAATTAATGTGTGTATACATAACAATAATTTAATGTTTCTGTACAATTCTAGCAGACTCAAAGCCAACTTTCTAGTGCTCATTCTGTAGGGATTTTTCAGAAGAATTTCAAAAGGTCAGCCATCTTTCTCTTTCATTGGTAAGGCTGCTCTGTTTTATCTCTGACATTTGTAATTGCTTCACAGGAGTCGTTATTGCCTTTTCCTGCCTGGATTCAGCTACTGCTCTCCTTCTATATTGGTCTAAATTCCAGGTCTGGACATACATAAGCAGAAGGAAGGATTTGTCTTCCTGCTCCTTAGCAGCCTCTCGTATCCCCTCCTTCAGGGCAGGCTTTGGGCTGAAATTGTAGTCCCAGTGCTCAAGGTTTATCCCTGCTCACTATCTCCTCTGCCCTTCATCCTACTTCGTGTGGCTCAAGGAAGAAATATGCTGCAGTCGGGAATCCAACAGACACAACTTCCTCCAACATGCTCGGTAGATGTTTCAGTTCTCAGCAGAAAAAGGCTCTTCGAAGGCATTCCTTATTCACTTGAGACCTGTCTGTGGTTCTTGCTTGCAGGACAGAATTGTTCTTATTTTCTGAGAGGATGAATGCTTGAATAAATTGAACAGAAACATGTGCATGTGGAGACATAAAAATCTGGTGATTTTTGTGTTTGCCCACAAAATATTAATGTTTGCTGGAAAGAAACTTGCTTGTACAAATGTCTTAAGCTGAACGTAAAAGGATGAGCATACGCAACTGAAGAAAATGCATTATAAATAAAAAAAAATTGTATGTAATTTTCACAGTTCTGTTGCTCTTTGAACTCTTTGTCTCCTTTCTGTGCTTCTCCATATTGCGGTATAAACTCCTGAAGTTGCAGAATTATTTCTCTTCACTTAACTTTGTACAGAATCTCAGTCCTCTTTTCTACTCAGGACCAGTTGCAATCTTCCTAATAAATACTCAGCGTCTGTATTCCCCTAATATTCCAGGCACTTTTGCAGTTTCCATGCAGATGAGCTTGTGTAGTCTTTCATCTTTTCTCCTTCACATCCACACATGAGCCATAGAATAGCCTTCGTCTTGCAGGCTCATGTGTTATATCTGGAAAGGCAGCAGTGTTTGTAGTTTAAGATGGTAAAAACAGGCAAGTGTTTTCAGTTCTAACTTCTTGGTTTCCTGTATTTAGGATTTCCTCAAACTTTTACATCCTTAGGTGACTTTTCTCCAACGTTTGCTTTGTCTCCAAAATTGAGGGAAAATAAAAACATTTTTATTATGTGAAGATTATGTATTGCTGAAGCTTGTAACATGATGTAACATGCCTTTATGGACTGCTAATTGTTTGAAAATGGTTTAATGTTAATATAGTTGATACCTGGGGTGTATTTATTTATCCATATTTTTTAATCTATATATGCCTGTGTGCAAATCACTGTGCAGACAAAAAACAATACATCTGA
Source organism: Theristicus caerulescens (assembly GCA_020745775.1). Classification (NCBI taxonomy): domain Eukaryota; kingdom Metazoa; phylum Chordata; class Aves; order Pelecaniformes; family Threskiornithidae; genus Theristicus; species Theristicus caerulescens. The sequence goes on along the minus strand of CM036558.1, from coordinate 129,064,063 downwards.
GTTTTGATGTGCATTTAATCATAAACATCGAGGAACTGCAGTTCTTTTTGATTGCCTGCAGTTAGTAGAACATAAACCTTGCTAAATGTTCTTCTGTCAGTCCACAAAATCTATAAACAAATTATCTTTGCATTTTCCTTATCTCTTTGTTTAAAATCAGAAAAAATAATAAGGAGAAAACCTTTTGAATCCCTTGATTTAGAGAATTTATTTCCAGCAGTGTTAACAAAGCCATAACATACTCTGATTTTCTGTTCCTGTAAGCTTACAATATTATTGACATATTGAAGTCTACCTTATTATGCAAGTTTTGCATAATGACTGAAGGAACGCTTCAAAGAAGAACAGAGGGTTATTTTACAGCAGTACATTTAGGATTTTTTAATAATTTTTTTAAAGAAAAAAATGCTGATTTCTTGAAACCAAACAGTGAGGCAGTACATTTTGATAAATTACCCAACTCAAAAATACCTTGAGTGAATGGATTAAAACACCTTATTGTGAACATTTTTGTTTATTTGAAAATATTTCTCTTTCCTTCCCTTTCTCTGTTTCTCCCTGTTTCTCTTTGATTCTCCCGTTTCTCTCTCTCTTACTCTCTTCATCTTTTTCTCTTGTTCTTGCTCTTTTGCTCTTGTTCTTTCTCTCTTTCTCTCATTCCCTTTTTCAAAACAACCTTTTATTTTACAATTGTCATAGATTTAGAGCTCATAAATACATGTGAAATATTTTGCTTGATCCAGGCTGAGATCTGTTCTACTTTTTCTTCCATTTTTTTGAGATTTCAACGTTAGAAAAAAATATCAGATTAACCTTCCTAGTAAATGAATTCAGTTACTCACCCTTAAAATTAATATCCCCCTGTCCGCCAGCTTATGTGGTTTCTAAATTTACTTCCCTTTATGCTTAGATTAGGGTCTGGTTTTTTTTTTTTTCCAAGATAACATTAGTGCTAGCATCCTGTAGTACAATCACTTCTTTGCCTAGCCCAGTGTTGTTTCTTCTTGGGTATTTGCCAAGAGCCATCATACCTCCCCTCTGACTTCACTTTGCTGAGCTGACAAATCAAGTTCTTGCAATCGCCTCACGGACCGGAGGTTCTTCATCCTCTTTGCTGTCTTGGCAGCCCTTTGTCTGGCCATGACTGATCAGACTGTACCTGATATTCCCAATGAAGGCTTGCCTGCACCTAGGGTTATAGCATAAAATAATTTCCTCTAATAGCATCCCACTGGTCTTTTTTTTCCAGGTGTATATCGCACACCTGGCAAACAGATATTATGCAACCAAATGATACCCCAAGTCTTTTTCCTCCCACTGCCTCCAGCCATTTGTAGTCCTACCTTATAACATGAAACAGTTTCTTTAATTCCAGAGTGTGATCTTCCATGTTCTCACATGATATTTAATTCTGTTTCTATTATTCCCGGTCCTTGAAGTCATTCTATTCATTCTTACCTAATATTCCAAAAGTCCTACATTTTCATAAATCAGGAAAAGCGTTTCTGGGCCATCTCTGCTATTATTACACGTTTCTTCTCTTAATGCAGAATTAATGCTCTATTTTGTGCACATGTAGTATTAGGAAGCCCCTGGATGCATGCAGTTGACTGCACTAAGCATATAGTGTTAACACTGGCCTTGGTCATACCCGTTACTTGTGTGAGTAGTTTGACATATATGAACCTTCAGCTCCAGTGGATTCAACAGTCCCAAATCAAGACTGCCCTATCCTGGCAGTCAGGGGGGCTCTGAGCACATGGGGGCTCTTACCCCCGTACGGAGCTGCGGGGCCTGAGCAAAGCTGGGGACTGCGGTATGTGCTGCAGCGCCATCTTAAATCAAGACTTCATGTAGGGAAGGATGGAATTCCTTTCCAAACATGTATTGCATCCTATGTACTTCAAATCTTCATCCTGTTTGTTTAAACCTTGCTTTTGGACTTAAAAGTGCAACATGTTGCTAAAAAGTCAAGCTTGCTAAAATCAAGCTTGTGAACACAGAAGTACAGATCTGTCTGAACAGGCACATACGTTGTTTTGACCATGATAAAATTCGCACTTCCTTCTTCTTACCTGACAGGTTAAAAAGTCAGGATTTCTGAGTATTCCTTAAATACTTGTGACCTGAAACCTATACCTGTTTTCATCAGTTTGACTAAGACAGGGAATCTGACATTTTAATTGCTTGAAATTGAGCAAAAGAAATGCAAAGAAGCAAACCCCTCTCATTTTTCTGTTTTCTTTTGGGGTTTTGGCACTCTTCAAGGAAATGATTTATTCTGATTGGCCTTTAGAGTCCTGTACAGCAGAGAGATGAGGAACTACAAATCTTTAAAATAGGTCAACAACTCACTAATTATTGCTTTAATTAGTGACAGCCACATGATTATTTTTTTATTTTGTTCAACTTAATAGGAGTCAGAGATATCCCAATTTTGTTAATTTGAAAGAAGCTGTGCCCTTGACTTTTAATGGATTTCACCCAGTCTGTAAGATTACCTGGAAGTTTACATGGTAAAAATTTTAAATGCTGTACCTTTAATTTTCCTGTCACAGCTGCTCTTTTAATTTTATCCAGAGATATTAGTAGAATGAACATACATGGTCTAAAGAAAGATCAAATAGCAAAAAGTTCTTAATTAGGTTTGAGTGTGAAGGTAAGAGCTTTCTACAGTGACCTGTATGCTCACTGAAAAATGTTCTCTCAGTTGATTGCCTCGTACCCTGAATATATAACAGTAAATCAAATCATAAATCTTTAAATGGTCCAAAGATACTTTAAATACCTCTAATAGATCTAGTTAGTGAGATCTGAATGGTGTATGGGGGAAGTTTTAGGTTGAGAAAAGACTGAACGGTTCATTGATGCAGGTTATACAAAATGACATATCACATTGATGTGTCATAACCCTCTGAAGTAGGGAAGACCTAGGTTTTTCCATGTTCCAAGCACTGTAAAGATGTCTTCAAAGAATTCTGTAATTCTCTGCTAGAATTGCTAAGAAATTAATGCTGTTGCCTTGTTTACTATCTCCTTCACCAGATGCATTCATTAAGAATGTTAAAGTTAAAATGTACACTAGTTAGTTGCTGTGAATAGAATATTTCGTCTTGTATTTTCTTGTACACCACACTTATAAAAAATTGTTCGTGACAGAGTTAACAACATTAGAATAGATATGAAGTCATTTTCCATTAGTATTAAGTGTGTATTTAAGTTAATATTATTTAACATGCAACCTGTACTTTCATTGCCTAATAAGCAGAATTACTTTAATATAGCAAATTATAAACCAACCTTAGCATGAACAGTACATGAAGTTAATTTGGTAGTTTCCTGGTGCTAATCAAATTGTCCTTAAGTTACATTTTCAAATATTCCATAGTAACAATGTATTTCAAATTTTGTATTTCTTCCCTGTTTTCTGACTGTGGGACTTCTCTAGTCAGATTTTTTTAAGACTACTTCAGACACACAAATATTTAATATTAAGAAGTGCTGTACTCTTAATACCCACCACACTATTAAAGCAGTCCCTGATAGAGAGAATTAATTCATGTTAGACTGCAAATTACTGTCTCTATTATCTCACTCCTTAGTTATTGTGGTAATTTATCAGTATCAGCAGAGCTAAGTAATGCAAAAGAAATACAAGGAAGTTTGTGCAGAACATGAAAATGAATCTCATGCCATACCTTGCTGGCTGGCTCATCCACTCTCCCGCACTGTGGCAGTTGCAGTCGTGCACCAGGCCTTGAAGCGCCAGATGCGGTGCTTCTCCTCTGCGTCTCTCAGTGGAGGCATCGGGGAAGATCCTGCTGGCTCTGCAGGGTGGAGGCAGTGGGAGAGTGCTCGTTCTGCTGGAGGGCTTGCTTTGCTTATCGCCTGACTTACCTGTGCTCTATACCTTTCTCAGCCACCGCCTTCAACACAGGAGACCAGGTGAAACAAAATGAAACGTTGGCATTTAATCAGCCTGATTCATAAGCTAAATTAAAGGCTTAATTTTAACTTTTTGAAGAGGACTGGCCTGTCTCTATAACTGGGCAATACCTTGATTTTGCCTCTTGCTATAGTAGGACCGTTTGTCCCCGAAGCCCCAGACTGCCTCAACAGCTGTAGTAAGCAGGCAGTAGCCCATTTCCCTTCATATTTTCGTTTCGTAGCTGATATTCTGCAACGCTGAATTTACATGAGAGGGATGGCCTCGATTTCCATTGGGCAGGCATGAAAAGATAACTTTCTACACGGCAAAACATTTCGAATGACGTGCATTTAGCGTTTTAAAGCTATTTTTGATTCGGAACATTGCTTCTAAATTGTTCATGCTTGAAGTTCCTCGCGTTCCTCCGCGGAGGCGTGGAGGGAGCGCGGCGCTGCGCGGCCGCCAGGGGGCGCCGCGGTGGCGGCGGCGGCCGGGCCCGGGCGGAGCGTCCCACCGCGCCCCCGCAGCCCGCCCGGCCCCGCCGGGGGCAGCCCCGCTCCCGCAGCCCCGGCCGGGCGCCTCTTCAGGGAGGGAAAAGAAAAAATAATTAGGGAAAAAAGATCTCTGTGTGTGTGTGTGTGCGTGTGTGTGTGTGTGGTTTGTGTGTCTTAGCGCTTCTAACTGCAGAGGGGGCTGGCAGGCAGCGCTCCCCCTCTCCTCCCCGTGGGAAGCCATGATTGAGTTAGTCTCGGAAATCAGGCTACCCCGAGGAAAAATTGCTGAGAGCGGGGTTTTCGTTCCGTTTTCAGAGCAGGAAGGAAAGTGATGAATATGAAATGCAGGTTACTTTCAGACGCCGCCACCAGAACCTCAATACTCCTACGGCAGCAATATGACATCAGAAGGGGAAATCCATGGCTCTGGATGGCATGGTCCATCACCTGGGTCTTCAGACCCTGCTTACATCCATTTTTAATGTGCTACATCGTCATCACCACCGTTATTATTGCTACTGCAGTTTAGAAGGCTGCAAGGTTCCCTGTCTCTGGAAGCTTTCCAAAAGAAAGCTCCATCTATTCCAAAGAAAGTTCAATTTCTTTCCAAGCGTTGAGAAATATTTTAAAGGCTACATTGAGAGATTGGCAGTGGCAGGTTCACTTACATATTTATGTTTCTTTTGCTATGGAATAATATAATGTTTATAGTGAATCTTTAGCATCGATTTCCAAGAAGAAAAAAAGAAGTGAGTTGTGGCGGACATAATGCCTCGATGCAAGGGTGCTCAGCTCATGTTTGTAATCCTGCAAACAGTTTAACTGAGTGCTTCAGGTCGCTCAGGACACACTGCATTTAAAAGCCCTCCCCGCTCTCTACCTGTGTAAGGGTCAATCTCGGCTGCAGCTCATCCTGGCTCACACATGAGCAGGCGAAGATGGACTTTTCTCTGTTCCCTGCGTGGCTCCCCTGAGATCCTGTGAAGCTCTGGGTCTTACAAAAGAAATATAAGCAAGAAGCAATGATGAATAGAAATTATGACAGTTTGAGGCTGCATAGATCAACACACAAGATGTGCATACGTGTGTGTAGGTAGATGTATATATGTGTACAGGTATCTCAAAGCATGAAATGAGAACAGCTATGTGGCATGGCAGGAGCAGGCAATGCATTGGGAGGCTCGACCTCAACTCACTGAGCTGGAGGGAAAGGACAGAGCGGCCCATGCGCTTCATCTGTCCACTGGACCACACAAGGATGATTACAAGGGGATGAAGAAGAGAGAGGCTAGGGAAAGGGCAGGAATTGTCCCCTTTAACCTCTTGAAGAGAAGAGCAACCAGTCTGATCTGCAATCCAGTCTCTGGCAAAAAACCCACTGCGATCAGTCTGCTGAGTGCAAGAGGAAAGAGCGCAAAGCCCTGCGACCCCTGGGCAGATAGTATTATTATCATTATTGTTCTTGTGATTATTACTGTTGCTTAGTTGTTTTGCCTTATTTAGTTTGAGAGCATCCCCTGCCCTTGCTGGCTGTGGCCGCCGTTTGATAGAAGGCAGAGCAGAATTAGGCCGTGGCAGACGGCCGCAGACGGAGCCTGGACGGGAGCGGGACAGAGACCCTGCAGCACCTGCTTCAAACCCGGCTGTTTCAGACGGGGAGCGGAGGCAGACTTGCCGGAGGGACGCGCTGGGGGATCCGCCCGGGACGCCGTCGGGGCAGCGGCTGCGCACCGCGCACAGGCGGAGGCGCAGGCCCAGCCGCTTTCCTGCCGTCTCCGCACCCCTCCTGCCCTGCCCGCCGCTGATTCCCCCTGCGCTTCAACCCCCTCGGGATGCTGGGGTTTTCTTCCGCCGGGGACGCTCCCACCGCGCCGGCCAGCCGGTGCCGCGGGCCGTGCCTGCCGGGCCGGGGATAGGCGGTCCCGGCGGGCCGCGGCGGGAGCTCGGTGCCGCCGGCAGCACCAGGGACAGCGCCGGCCCCGGCCCCCCGCCCGGCCCCCGCCCGGCCCCCGCCCGGCCCCGCCGCTCCTTTGTTCCGCCGCCGGCGAGGCCCCGCGGAACAAAGGCTTCCGCCGCCGCCGGCGCGGGGGTCCCGGCCTCTCCCGCCCCCGCACCCTCCGCTCACCCCGCCGACGTGGCCCCGCCGCCGCCGCCTCCGCCGGAGCCGCGTCTCCGGTGCCCCGGCCGCGCATGCACCTGCCCCGCCGCCGCTGCCCCCCCGCGCCTAAGCTGCCCCGCACACCCCACTCCGCGCTCGTTCAGCCGCCGCCTTGCGCCTCGCCCCGCCGCCCGGCCCCGCGCACATAGCCCGCACGCCGCTCCGCTGCCTCCCCGCCGCTCCGCTGCCCTCCGGCACCGCGCTGCGCCGCTCTCCCCACGCCGTGCCCATACGCTACCCCCCCCCCCCCCCCGCACAACCTCCGCACGCTTCTCTTCTTCGCGCATCCACGCTGTCCCTCCGCACCTTGCTCTGCCGTAGTGGCCCCCTCCGTCCCCCCAATATCCTCCCCACGTGCACCAACGCCGCACATGGCTCTGCTGTCCCCTGCGCACCGCTCCGCTGCCCCGGGGCCCGCATTCCTCGGCTTCCAGAGAAGCCCCGCAAGAGGAGGAGCCATTACCGAGAGGGCACTCCTAGCTACCGGCTGGGCGATGCGCAAAGAACAATCCTCGCGATGATCATATTAGAAAATGTATTTATTTCCCATTAATCGACTTTACATGGTTTAGCCCAGGAAAGCGAGAGGTCGAGTCACCACTACCTTGACAAACCACCACGGCTACCGCACCGCTCCAGCACTCCCCCACGGCCCCGTTACCTGCTGCTGACAGCTGCCCCGGCGGGCGCCCATCCCCTGGCAGCGGCATCTCCTCTCCACCGGGCTGAGCCGTGCGGTCCGCCGGTCCTAGTTAGTCTTGGTTTCCGTAGGTGAGTACAGGCTGTCGAGCTGTTTATTGTTTTGTCTCTCCTTTTTTTTTTTTATTTTTAACTTATTGCTATTGTTTTATTATTAGCGTTATTATTATGTTGTGTTCTAGCGAGATCTTTCGTGCTGCCTTGAGGACCCGCTCTTGGCATTCACCGCGTGCCTTAATTGTATGACATTAAATCAAGGTCCGCTGTGAACACGGAGAGTCAGAGCCTTGGAGCGCTCTCTCTCTCTCTCTCTGGAAGCAGAATAGCAACTGATCCCCGAAAAAAAAAAAAAGGTAATTTCCCTCTGCCCTAGTCCCATGCCGGCCTGGGCTGCCTGTAATTCATGCTTGGGTTTTCTTACTAGCCCGTCTGTTGTTTGCAATGCCCAAGAAGCTGTTAAATATGTATTTAATGGATTAAAAAAATAATAGAAATTAAGCGTGTGCCTATTACACGCTTCCAGGCGACTGCTTTAAATTCGCCAGCGTCTTCGCGTCATTTTAAACGCAGGAGTTGGCTCTCCGCGACTCGACGTCTGTGATTTGGCATCCCTGGCTGGGAGGGACCGTGTCTCTCCGGCTGCCTCGGTCCGCCTGGTCCTGCGGCTCCGCTGGAGCGCGGGCGGGGGGAGCCCGCACCCCCAGAGCATCCCCGCTCCTCTCGGCCACGGGGAAGGGGGAGAGGGGGTCTTTCGGCGGTGAAAAATGAAAGGGCAGGACGTGTCATCTTTCTTTGTAAAGCGAAAAAAAATTTAACTCACTCGCACCTGCCCCTTTCCCGGGAGGGTCTGGGCAGCCCATCTGGCCTGCCTACACTGAACTGGGCGAGTGAGGAAATGAGGGGTGAAGTCATTATAGTAATAACAAAAAAAAAATTAAAAATCAGCCTAAGCTTTTTTTATTATTATTACGCTTATTGCCATCTGTCACCGCTCAGGACGGGGACCATTCCTTGTCGGTGCCGAAGGCACGCCGGGGAGGAGCGGGGCGGCCGGGCACCGTGCATCGCCCTGCGGGCTCGACCCCGGCCGGACCCCAGGAACGGGGCGGGCTGACCTCGACTGCTGCCTCGGCGCCACGGCCCGGGAGAGAGAGAGGAGGCGAAGCGGGATGCGCTGCGGCTGCCGGCGGCGGCGGCCGGGCTCCGGCGGCGAGCTGGGCTTCCCGGAGACTTTCCCGTAGCTTGCCGGGGCATCCGGGGGCAAGCTGGGCAGGAGGCTCCGGCCCCCCTCGGCACCGCAGCTCCGGCGTGCGGCCGCCTGGAAAACAGACAAAGCGAGAGCGTTAGAAAGGCAGGCGGGGAGGGAAGGAAAGGCAGGCGGGGAGGGAAGGGCGCCGGGAGCCCGCACGCCGCGCGGTTGCCAATGACAAAAGGGAGAGAGGGGGGAGCCAGCGCAGGGGAAGGGCGGGGAGGGAAGGGGAAGGGGAGGAAGGGAAGGGAAGGAAAGGAAGGGGGGCCACACGGACTGACGCGGAGCTGGGGTCGGCCAGACCCGAGCCTCTGGGGCTGCTCGCTCCGCGGCCGAGGAGGGACAAGGCGGAACGCCCATCACCGCAGCGCCGGGGCGAGCGGGCACCTGGGTCTCTGCAGCGCAGTGGGAACCGGCCAGCCGCGCGGAACCGCAGAGAGCAACCTCTTTGCCCGCCGCCGCAAAAATCCCCGGAGAGCAAACACAGGGGAAAGCTTAAAATAAAAAAAAAAAAAGGAAAAAGAAAAAAAAAAAAGAATAAAATGGAAGCGGGGGGGGAACAGCAGTTCCCCCTTCTTTCTCGGCTTGAGGAGCATAAGAGAGCAAAGAGAGAAATCCATAGGGAGAAATCCAAGCATCCAAATAAAAATAAGAATTATGAACCCATTCCAAATATTAAAAGAATCGTAGTAAAAAAGAAAATGGTCAAACCTGCCGAGGGTTGGCGGCTCCTCCGCCAGCCGGAGCCGCAGACCGCAGGAGAGGAGGAGAGCCCCGCTAGCTGCTTTCGGGGGGTAGGAAGCGGTCCGGTCTCTCCCCCTCGCTTGCTGCTCCAGAATTAGGGATTAATGCCTCTCCAGCCAAACAAATAAGGCATCTGCCTTCAGTACAAGAGGATTACACGGGGCTGCTGACGTCATCAGCCAGGCAGATGTTGGCTCCCAAAGTCCTGATCATCTCCCGTGTCCTTGAAACCCGGCACAATCCCAGCACCGCGAAGCCCGGCCGGGTCCCTGCAAGGTCGAGGGGGACCTGCTCGGAGGGGACCCCGCCGAGCCTCTCTCTCCCAAAACGTCCTCTCGCATCGTGGGGAGAGAAAGGTGCGAAAAGCCGAGCCCGGCAGAAAGTTCAACCCTCCCCCTTCCCTCCGGGTTCTCTCCCTCCCCCCCCCCCCCCCCGCCTTCCTCCCACCTCCCCAACCTCAATGTCACATGAATCTGTACAGTCATAGCGAGGAAGAGGAGCCTGGTCCCCGGCTCACCCAGAGGCCACCCTCCCCGCACGCCAGCCGACCCCCCCTCACTGCGGCACCGCCGCGCCCCCCGGCCCCGCACCGCCCCAGCCTCCGGCCCGTCCCACCCCGGAGCCCGGCACCGGGCCGGGAGAGCAGCGGAGCCGGGCCGGGCCGGGCCGAGCCGAGCCCCCCGCGGGCTTTGTTCCCCCTGTGCCCGTCCCGGCGGGGCAGCGGCGGGCACCGGGCTGGCCGTGCGGGGACAGCCCGCTCCCGCCACACCAGAGCTACGCCGTGCCTCTGCGGCAGGCAGGCCCCTTCGGGTGGGCAGCAAGCCGAGCCGGGCCGAGCCCAGCTCGAGCTGGCAGAGGGCGCGGAGGTCGCTCAAGGCCTCCTCTCGCCTTAGGGGGGTCGGCGGGAGGCACAGAAGTAGGATTTTTTTCTTGACTAAAGGACTTCGAGGTTGGGTTTGTGCAGTCCTTAGGTGGAGGCAGAGCGGCTTGTCATTCTCGGAGCTCAGCCCTGAGTTTGCTGATAGCTGTTCTGGAGCTGCGGGGTGGGTTGGAAGTGCCGCAAAGTGTATCTGAAAGGGGAGCCCAATTAGAAGCGTGATCAAAATAAAAAAAGAAATTTGCCTGAGAGCCATGTCTGTTGCCTTTGCTGTGGCATAAAGTCCATGACTCATCATCGCTAGTCCCTTTGCATCAAACAATGGTTTCAATCATTTCGGTACCGCAGAAAGGCAAACTAAATGATGTGACATAACGGAGCGGGATGAAGAAGAAGGGATCGCCAGTACCTAGGCTCCTGTTGGGCTGATGTTGTTGTTGTTCAAAGGAGCTGTTTCATGGATCTGTTCCATATTATCCTTGTCTGTCAAACTGGCATTTAATTTTTCCAATTGTGGAACTTGGTCACTGATAAAATCAATTTAATTTACACCACTGTCATTCAGCCGATCCGAGCGGTAGATTTATTTTTGGCTCGGAGTTGAAGGGAAAAAAGCAATCGTATGCAGAATGGAAAGATCCTTTTACTTCTTTTGCGGGCAGTAAGAAGAGAAATCGCTGGCATGGCATTTCAATAGAGTTTGCCCTCATGCAGGAGAATTATAAATGTGATTTCTCAAGTCTTTTGTGCGGAAACTTGAGCAGCCACAGGAAAGGGAAAACAAGGAAGGCAGTCCAGCTCAGTTCCCCGCCGTTTTGTGGGGGCAGGCAGCCCGATTCACCCACTTTTTCCCCCCGGGGTGAGCGCCCGCCCGGCCCCGGCGGCCCGCCCGGCCCCTGTCCATGGTCCTGACCCGCCGGCGGCGGCGCGGCGCTGCTCTCCGCGGCCGGGCGGGCGGCACTGAGCGCCCCTCCGCGCCCCTCCGCGCCCGCGCTGCCAGCCGCCGCCCAGGGGCCCGGCATCCTGCGGGCTGTCCCAGGGCACTTCTAAACCCGCCTGTGCTTTATTATCATTACTAATAGTAATATATTTTTAATTCAGCACCTTGGAAGGAGGTGCGGGGGCGGGGGGGGGGAAGAAATTCACCTTTCTTGGGTTTTATTTGATAGCTCGCCTCTTTCAAAGTGCTTTTAATCACTGACGGCTGGGCAAGCCCACATTATAATGAAAAGTGGTTAATATCGGACAACGGTCTTAAAACCTGGGACTCTCATTTGTTTCCTTAAACGGATTAACGTGGAAATTCAGACGCGGTTTTCGGTAAGTGGTACCTACCTACCGGCTGACCTGAAAAGAACTGACAACATTGCAAACTATTTTTTTTCATTGCATGTTACAGCGGGAATAACTTGCACACAATGGTTAAATAGGTTCTAAAATCTCACGTTACGTATATACGACCTCTTTCCGAGCCTAGTTCTTTCTTGCTATGTGGCTACATGCATACACACATACATACACTCTCTCACACACATACGTGTATGTATACATAAAGTTTAAATAATTTCGTGGAAAAGTCAGACCGTCGCTCAAAGGTTCACGAGTCTTTTCTCAGATGATTCCCGCCCCCCCCGCAACTGGCTAACGTTGCTCCTTCTTAGCACTTTAAAGCAAGGACAGGTCTCGAATTATTGTTTTTTCGGTTCCCCCTCTTCTCATAACCTGCTCCCCTGAGTTGAATAACGCGGGCTAAGGGCAGCTGAAATAGCCGCTCCGATGCAAGAGGCTCTGAATGCAGCAGCTTTAGAAATTGTGCACTAGCCCTGCAAGGAGAAATGTGTGGGCTCTCTCAAATGTGAGGTGCTACCGGCTGGGGAAAAGGCAGAGCTGCAGCCATTCACACTTCGTGGGCTGGGAGACTTCTTTCAAAAGAGCCCTGAAGTATTTAGGATTTGGGGGGAAAACCTTGTACCGGAAGAAAATGGCCTAAACACAATAGGACTCGCCATTTTCTCCTTCCAAAGCACAAAGCAGCTCCGCGGCTTCAGCACCACACAAAGAAAGCCCGGACCCTCTGAATTCTCTTACATTTTCCCCCACGATTTCAAAAGCCTTCCGCTCCAACCGATCCGCTTTCCCAGGAGCGCTCACACAGAAATAAAGAAAGAAAGGAGGAAGGGGAGGGGGAGAAAAGCGACTAGGCTAGGCGAGAGGGAGACAGTTTTGATCTTAGTTTATTTAAATCAAATCCTGCCAGGGAAAAGTACCACTATCACATGTGCACTTGGGGGGGGGGAAATCCCAAAAAACCAAACCAGCTGGAAAGCTGTTTTGACCACCGCATTCCTTCAAGCTGGGCGGACTCACGTTGCACCAAAGAGACTCGAGCAGGACCACGCTGCCTGAGGATGTGCATCTACACACACAGGCGCACGCACCCCCGTAGCAGAAAAATGCATTTTCAGCCCAGCTAAGCCCACGAATTGGTGTCGAAAATATCCCCCTGCCCCCCGCCCGGCCGGCACCTGGCATTCCTCCGCGCCCGCGGGAGCCCCGCGCCCCCGGCCGCTGCCCTGCCTCCGCGCCGCGCCGCGCTCAGCCCAGCCCAGCCCGGCCGCCCTCCCTCCCCAGCTGGCTTTATTTTCTTATCTAAGTAACTCGGCAGAAGACTGATAAGGAGGGGATGATACTCAAAAAAAAAAAAAAAAGAGAAAGGGAACAACAAAGAACAAAACCAAACCCGAACAACCCAAACCTAAAGCACAACAGCCTCTCACAATCGCTCTGAAATGCAGCAAGAGATTTTGTACTTACAGCCAGCGCTAAAGTGAGTAATCCTCATCCCAGCGTGGTTGGGTTTTGTTGTTGTTTTTTTTTTTTTCCTCTTTTGTTTTTTTTTGGTCTGTTTGTTTTTAAGTACTTGTTTGTTCCCATCGTCCATGGCTCGGAGTGGATGAAAGCAAAACCGGCCGGTTAGCAGGAATAAAAATAGAAGTGATTTCATTGTGCAAATGCAGCAAAGAGACAAGATGCTGTGTTTCTCCTAATACTTTCTGCTTGGGAACCAGCAGCTCTCAGCTCAGGAAAGCAGGACTCTGTGTGAGTCTCCCCCTCCTCTCTCTCCCTCTCTCTCCAACACACACACGCACACGAACACGCACACACACACATACACACTTACTTTTCTTCTTCTTCTTCTTCTTTTTTTTTTTTTTTCAAAAGAGGGCAGGTCGTTCCCTGAATCCCAATGAGTTAAGTCAGTCACTTTCCTTCGCATGCATCACAGCCTCCTTAGAGCTGCAGGCACAAAAGAGCATTTAGCTGCTTCCAATTTGTGTCGCAGGCCTGTCCTTAATTTGTTTTTTTGGTTTTTTTTTTTTTTTAAAGTATAATTAAATCATGTATTTCACTCAATATAAAAATACCACATCCCCAACTTTGACGATTGAACCACTAATTGTAACCTTTTAAATAAATTCCTGAACTTGTACACGTACTTAGCTGGTCTGCAGGGGCTTCACAAGAAATTGATGCACAGTATTTCTCAGCTGTGCAGACCTGCACCCTGCTTCCTGCAAAGGTCAAAGCTGTACAGTCCACAATTACTTTCCAATGAAGTCTTATATCAACAAAATCTCCTTGAAAGGATTACAGGCCTTTCAAAATAAAGCTTTAATCATAAATATACATGGTGGCATATTCCATTTCAATCAAATATGAGGGATTGTTTAAAAAAGTAACTGCACACATATATGTGTGTTTTCATGCAGGGTTACTTTTGCAGGTGGACAGAGAAAGGCGTAAGCATGGTTGTACTTGCTTCACATTTCAGCAGCTATTTTTTGTCAATTCTTTCTTCTAGCCAATGCAGGAACATCCATGCATATGTGTGTATATACATACATATACATACTTATATACAGATTTTATTTTTATACATATATATGTATAAATATATACATATTCGTGTATGACAGAGTGTGGCTAGCCTGGCCATGTCAAAGGCTGAAACCCGCAGGGCTGGCAGAAGGCTGTCATGAGGCAAATGAAGCGCCAAAGCAGCCCAGCGGTGGCCCTTGCTGATGTGGAGCTGAAGCGGGGAGAAAGGCAGGTCCGTGCTGGGGGCTGGTGAGCACCACCGGGCCCAGGGCCCCCTTCGCAGCCCCAGCTGGCGGCCCGGAGGCCCAGGGCTGTGGGGGACCCCAGGGGGCTGGGGGTGAGGGGGACCAGGCCACTCCGACATCTCGGTCACGTCGGGAGTTCTTGGCACTTTCTTTGCATCCTTGTCATCTCCTAATTCCAGCTGCACTTGCTCAAATGGGTGGTAATCCAACTCTAGAGGAGATTAAGGAACCAGAGATAGCTGCATTTAGGATTACAGAAAGGAAATGAAGGAATCTAATCCACTCCCACCCCTTACGTTACTGGGTTTCAATAAGACCTTATACCACCTTTTAGGATTTTAAACAAATGAAATCGCTTGGAGAAGGGGACAGAAAGAGACCGAGGGATAGAGAGTGTGTTTACCCATTAAATGAACTGAATAGCAGAGGATAAGGTGAACTGCAAAAGCGGCCATGGCCGAGCTGCTTTCTCCCGCATCCCAATAACCACCGCATTTGAATGGGCCCAAGGCTCGCAGCTTCCTCAGAGCTCTCCTCAGGACCCGGGGCAGGTTCAGGAAGGCCACGCTGGAGACCCACGTATAAACTGCAAAATCAATCTAGTGCTGATCTCAGCTGCAATATGCCCTCCCTCCGACAAATTCCCCCCCCCCCCCCCCAAAAGCCAAAACCCCACAATATAATGTGAACCTGTAAGTATGTTGTTTCCAGTAAATAAGAATTATCAGTAAACGTTAAAACGTCCTTAGCTTCAGAGGGTTGTTTCTGCTCTATTCTGATTGCATAAAGCCAAGAAGAAAATAACTAGTGCTTACTACAGTGATAAAAATAAAGTCCTCTTGTTTTTTCCTAGTTTCACTTTAAACCAAGGAAGGAGCATATCCTTTTGCTTCCAAAGATACAAGCAGTCCACAGAAAGAGGACGGAGCTAACCTAATCCTAAGACCAGTTCTTCCTTCTTTGGAAAGACTGTAACACGAGTAACACGGAATTAAAACAAACAAACAAACAAAACCCACAACAACAAAACAAAATCAACAAACCAAAAAGCTGTGAAATATAAAGGTGTTTTCTTTTTGTCATTTCAAGTATAACCTTCCCTTTTCCCAGACGATGTTCATATTTGAAGTGCTAGACTGCCTGCAACAAGCCTCTCTAAGTAATATTTAATAAGAATATGCTTAATTGTATTGAGCTTCTTCATATACTGATTATCCTTGGTGCATTATCGGGGTAGTCTAAAACGCTCTTCGGCTGCAAGAAAAGAGCCTTAATATGGGGAAAAAAATGGCTAGTCATCCTTGAGTAAGATTTTGTTTTGTAGAGTGCTTGTCATGGTCCTTTGCAAGCCTGGAAGCAACGTGAATCAAACGCCTCGGAAGAAGACCTGCGTCGACAGAGGCTCCATATATAGCAGGCGCTAATTATTAAAGCTCATTCCCTGATTTAGGACTCTCTTTTCCTTAGCAAGCCTATCATCCTGACACAACGCAGCTCAGGATGTTTGTTCAAAGCTTATGAAAATGTAACCCAACTCATTGCTAGAAGTTGTTGCTAATTAGTTGATAATAAACTTCTCCGGCCAGGACACAAAAGTCTTTCAGAAGTGCAAGGTGTTCTTTGTGATGCCCTCACAAGGGGAATTAGCATATCAATTCGGCAGGGGAACAATACATCAGGGCGCTTGCCTTCCCCCCCCCCTCTCCTTCCCCCTCCTTTCTTCCCTTCCTAACGTTTTAAGTGGATGTGGTGGGCATGAAAGTGAAAGGCTGGGGTCCCTAGCGCCGCACCGCCCCGGCCCGGGGCTGCGGCAGGCTCCGGGCTGAGCCCGCCGCGCTCATTGCACTTGTGGCCGGGTCCCGATTTGGAAACAAGCCCCCGGGCGTGCGGGGCTGGCGGACCACCGGGCAGCCCACCCCTCCACACCGCTGGCTTTACGACCCCTCCTCTGTGGCGCTGACAAATGGAGATAGCTGGGGGGTTGCGAGCCCCCGCCCTGCCTCCCCCTCCCCTCGCCACCGATGAAAGGGTTTCAGCCTGAAAGCCTTTGCAAATGATGTTTTACAACGCCTCCCGCCCCCGCCGAGGTAATTCTGCTACCCAATATCCTTAATAAAGACTGTTGTTCCCCCTTCAGTTGTTAAAGGTTTCTCTGACAGACTGGTCTTTTCTCCCTCACCTCCAAAGGGTGGATTTCTAGACCTCCCTATGCAGGTGTAAACACCGAGAGAAAGCAATGGTCTGATAAAAATGTTCAGTCAGTTATAAATTCAAATAACTGAGGGGGAAGAAATCCCATTCTTAGCAATTTAACAGGAATTTGTCCTATTGATTGCAGCCTCCTCCTGCTCTTTTTTTTTCTTTTTTTTTTTTTTATGCCTAGTAAATTCACAAGACGACACAAAACCCACAAACACCAGGCACAACCCAAACCTCCCAGCCACTTGGTGACATGTGTAAGTGGATGCCACAGAGGAATGGAAACCCGTGTATAACAGGCTGGAGAAAGCAATTAAACAAAACTCTGCGATCCTGAGGCCTCTGATCCATCTAGCCGTGTTCCTACCCAAAGGCCTGACAGCTGCAAGAGTTATTTATCCACATGGTTAGAGTGCAAATAAATGCCTAGGTTAGAATGAGAAATGTGGTTTGGGCCCTACAGGTAAATCAGAGCAAGTCTATGGAGTGGCATTTGCCCTCCTTGGTGGCTGCGGGTGAACTCTTTGTTTGGAGCGTGGGGAAGGGGCCAGCCTGCGAGGAGATAAAAGCTATGCTTGCCTAATCGGGGCAGAAATAAACCAAGAGATTTCAATCTTCTGCTTTTTTTTTTTGGAAAGGAGCAGCACTCTCCAGTTGGCTCCCACTCAAAAAAAGAGGATGCTTGAATATGGTTATTTTTAGGAACTGCAGCGATATGTAGTGTGCATTAAAGCATAGTGATATGCTAAGAAATAAAAGAAAAGAAAGCTCATTTTTCCCCTTAAATTGCTCGGGAAGAAGTTCCCCAGGAAAAATGTGTTGTGTAATTAAAAAAAAAAAAAAAGGAAAAGTATTTATTAAGAGAAAATGTTTGTTTTCTTAGGTTTATATAGAAAGTCTTGAGTGATGAGAATAAAAGCCCAAATCCTAGGAGTTTTCATGAAATTCAGTTAAGGGAAAAAAAACCGTTAAGGATGGTTGTTTCCCCAAATGCAAAACATCAGGGAGGAATCTGAAAAGAGCTTTATTTTCTGTGCAAAATCTCCATTGTTGCTTGGCAAACAATGGGAGCTCTGGGCGACTGGAAGGCTGTGAGAATGAATAGGGAATCCGCAGGATGTGTGCGGGTCAGTGCTTGGGGTCTCTGTCCTAAAGCCCCTTTCTCAGCTTGCCACAATAAAGTAGCACAAGGTTTAGTCTTTCCTGGGTCACCGGCCATCTTCTATTATTCAACACTTCACAACAAAAAACACTTATTAATCAGCGCTGACCAGAGGCCCCTTTTGAAACAAGAGAAGGGGAGAAAGAGGCGGGGGGGGAGAGAGAGAGAAAAGAAGATTGAGAAACCCTGAACAGACCCTCCCAATACAAGAGCAACCATAGGCACTTTCTCAACTGGCCAAAGAGATTTTTTTTTTTTCTTTTTGCCACAACAAAGTTTCCAATCAGGTCAGAGAGGACTGGACTTTCCCCCCTACCCCCACCCCTGTTTTCCCTCTCACTCTCTTTCCTTCTTGCTCTGAAGATGCTGGAGACTTTGTTTTGCAAGTAAGGATGGCTTTAGGTCAAATTGCCAAGGTCTGATCTTAGAAGTGTATCCTTGCTATATTGGAAGATAAGGCTGTTTCTCATCTGGGCCTCAACTCTGGAGATGGCGTAGGAGAGAAGAGGTTTGCTTGTGGGGCACTGCTCTTGTGCTTTAAAAGCTGATGGATGAGGTGTCAGGGCAGTAGTTGTGTGAGGACTTGGTTCAAAATGGTATGAGAGAGAGTCAAATGTGCCATTTATTGACTCTGCCGAGGGCAATCGTGGGCTTGTCGTTGTTGATCCTGATTTTCTAGCACTAGATATTGCAAAGGGCTAAACGGTGAGCTTTGGAGTGAAAAGGAACTGATAGACTTAAGAGAAAAACTTTGTATTCCTCTATGCAAAAAAGGATTCAAAGAAAGCGGTGAAAAGGGATCTTAAAGGACCTAATAAGTGATAATTTAATTTGCAGAGGAGGCGGGGGGATTTTTTTTTTCTTTGTTGCCTTCTGATAATTTTTTAGGTTGTTTAATTATTCTTAAGTAAGTTGGTGTTTCTATGTAAGGAAATATGCATAGATTGTCACACAGCCCACAGTATTATGTTCATGTCTCTTACCCCCATGAAAATGATCTGAATAACTTTGTACAGAGAAGTTTAGTTTGTTGGCTAAAAGTACTTTTGAGTGGAGAACACGACTCAAAAATCGAGGTAGTTCAGACTTTGTTAACAGTACAGGTATAGATGTACCTAAGAGAACAAAGCAATTTGTACTATTTTTTTATTTAATAAATGCATAGAGACAGCAAATACTGAATCCCCTGTGGATTACCTGAGAAAACGAAATTGTTCTCTCAAGAAAAAAATTAGTCAACAAGAAAGGTAAAAACTTATTTTATTATTTTGCTGACTAAATTGTGTGCGTGCGTGTGTTGTGGGGGGTGGGCTTTTTTGTTCATCTGAAGTCGATATGCACATTTTAGCTAGGGTATATCACTAAATAGTACGAACCTAAGGAAAAGCTGTTCCTTAAGCCCTCTGAATATTGTACTTTGTAGCATGTAAGCTGCGACTAGTGCACCATGGAACTCCTCACTAAAGAGTTTTGTTAGTGTAAACCAGAATAAAGTGTTATTTGGGGGGTAGCCTCTGTGGTTCTTTACCACAGTTTGCATTGCAAACACCAGGCTGCAGTTCACATTTTGTTCGCAGGAAATATATTTTACTTAAGTGCTTATAGTAGAGTATTCTCTCTTTCCCCCTCAAATATTGTGTTACTCAGATTTTGCAGAGCTTGACGTTCCAGCAATGGAGTAATCAAGTGTTACCTAAATTATTTAAAGCCTGGGATTAAAGGCCTTAGTGCTGAGTGCTGACAAGCTTTCAAATGTAGCCTGGGAAAAGTTTTGTATCCTTTCCTGTGTGTGTACACTTTGAAAATAATTTGGAAAAGTACAGTGAATTATTCTCAAAATGTATGCACAGAGAGAATGAATAATTCCTTTACAAGTTGCTCTCCAAAGGAACGAGTGACTATTAAAAATACAGCAGCAATGTATACACAATAATATTGTGGCACCTGCAATGTTATTTTTAACAGATCTATTCCTTTCACCGGAACTTGTTTAAAGAGGCTCTTTTATTTTAGGACTTTGGTTTGGTCTGCATTAATTCAACAAATATGACCATTTCAAATGTTAAGTTCCTTTATGTTTCGAGGCCTTCATTTCTTGCTCTTCAGGATGCTCAGTGGCTTCATGCTTCTGTGTACTGAAAATTAATGATGATAAGGTATGAATACCTTAAAATGTTGGACAAAATGCATAGAAATGCATTTTCAACTAGCTACATTTTATTTCCACCTGTACGTGGGTTTGGTGAGCAATGTGTATATTTATTTATTTGCGTTCTTCTTCTTCATAGCTTTGTTTTGTGAATGGACGGATTGTTGGTATTAAACAATTATGGATAATTTATTTCTTCTTTTAGATAATGTACCATTTCTGCTATACTGTAATGTAAAAACAGATGCATAGGTCTGTTGTATTCTGAGCTTTCATCGCATCACTATAATATACTTTGGATGATATGCTTTAACACTAATGTCATTCACAGAAATGAGGATTTTTCTAGTTTGTCAAAAAGAAATAGCAATGGCAGTTACATTTTTGCAAAGGGTTCATCATTAGTAGGTTGTTCTGTGCCATCAGAAGACATATATTAGAAATGTTACTATATAATGTCAGCTTCTCTTTCCATTCTTACTAATGGCTGATTGTGTGAATAAGTTCCATTTAAATCAGTGGGACTATTCAAAGGCTGAGATACTACTCTACATGACAATGGGAACGACAAAATTTGGCCCACAGAGTTGAATGGGACTATTGGAATAACGAGATAGCGCTCGGAGTGAGGAAGGATACTCAAATCTATCTTTAGTGTAATGCACCGTCTATACATAGTGCTTTAAAAACACTGACATTTCTGCACATACGAGTTTGTAGCTTCAGCCAAGAGAGGCAAACACAAGCCACTGGGGATAAGTAAGGCATGTGAAGCTGGCAAGGATGGAAAGTGGAGAGTATCAATTGCAGGCAGAACTGCGGGTTAAGGTGGTGAAGACCAGAAGGGAGAGTACACCAGCACTTTGTCCGTGGAATATACGTGCCAGGCTGAAGGGCTGGTATAGAGCTGGAGATGGGTTTGAGAGATGAAAGAAGCTTGAGGTAGCTACTGTAAAGTACTCAGTAAACAGCAGGTGTTCTTCCTGTATATTTAGACAACATTTGTGGTTTTAAAATAGTTTCATATTTATTTACATTGATATTTTAAGGTAGAAAGATTTTTAAAATATTGCCTTGTCTGTACAGTACATCCTGGGTTAAAAAAGACTTATTTTACAGTAACTGTTCTAGATATCTACGGGAATTTGGATGTTATTCTCATAAATTATCTCTGATCCAGTGAAGACTGTTTTACCCCTATGTGAGTTGTATCCACTCGACTTGCTCAAGGTTTTCCAGCCAACTTATTTCAGTGAAGGCTTGGTAACAATTTGATATATATAGACCAAGGTTTTATAAAATGAGTTCCTGAAAATCTGTGAGGGAAAAGCCAAATTTTAGCCTGGTACACATGTGCAAATCTGTCTGACATACCCCTGAAGAGCTACACCTTTACATTTGTTTTCACATATGTATCACTATAGACTGATGGAAAACAGATCTTGCAAACACCTCTGTTGATTTTTGGATCTGCAACTTGGATGTGTATAAACATCTGTGTGTTTATTTTAGTAAGTCTGGTCCTCGATACTGAATACAAAGGTTATATTAATTCAGTAGAAAGTGTGCTTTATTTAAATATAGGGAAAAAGGACATGTGAGTTTACCTCCTAAGGGACTTACTCATTTGTCCGCTCCAGAAATAGTAGTGTTACTATGACTGAAGGTGTTTTTTGCAAAGACAGGTACAGAATAATGAGTTAAAACTGTGGCAGAGGTATATCACACTTTTTTGGGTGTAAATGCACTTTAAATTAAGTGAAAGTACAGAATATGCAGAGCTGTGTGGGATACAACAAAACCTGACGCACACAGGCTCAATGCACCTTCACCTTTACTCACACCGCAAGTTTTCCCTCCCGTTCTGTACAGCAACATTGGACCTTCATGGAGATTTTGTCCTGTGTTTTAATACAGTCATTTATCTCAAAGGCCTGTGACATGCGGTTCCATTGAAAAGCAGGCTGAAGCCAGCCTACCTGCTGGAAGCTCTCACCTCCTTGTAGACGAGGAGTTTGGGACCTGCAATCTCAGCAGCTGATGAGCTGAAGGCCTGATGGGAGGAGAGGCAGGGAATAAAGGGCTGAATCTGTTGGTCAGTTTGAAAGCTGGTTTTGTAACTCTTTTTTTTTTTTTTAAGGTGGAATCTGAGTGGTGAAGTGTTCATCAAAAACTAGTATTATGTATCTAAAGAATTCAAAACTGATGAGTCATTCTTTCCAAGGCTTTGATTATTTTTTTAATAATACATTTGGGGCTTGTTTGCCTGTTTTTGAGCCTGGGGCCCTAGTGCTTTCAGACTTTTCATCTGCAAAGGCTGGAAATTTACTTTAAAAACAAGATTTGAGCTTCCCTTGCAGATATGTTGATTGCAGCAGCTGGGTCTTTATGAAACACTGGCTCATGGAAGTGGGAGAGCTGGCAGCATTAAGAAGCTAAGGAAAGGGCCTGGAATTATTATGAAGTCTTATAGCTCAGAGAGATCAAATAACTATTCAAAAGGCTTTAAAAAGCCTCTGTAATTCTCTGTGTGTGTGTGGGTTGTTTGTGTAGGGGGGTGAGTTTGTTCACAGATCCTCACTAAAGGACTGTGGAAATGTGGGGAAAGGATGCTGGTGAGAATAAAGTTTGTGGCTGACGTGTTGGGAGTGAGGCTGTGTATTGATGGGTGAGCATCACAGAGGAATGCAGGGATGGAGGTAGTAACTCCTTGCAGAGGCAGGAGCAGGGGGTTGGGAGGGAAGCTGCTGCTCATGCACCTGATGATTGGTTGCTTGAACACATCAAAATTGATAACCTATGCAGCCAAATTCAGCTTGCTGCAGGCAAGAACTGCTCCAGCTTGGCTGCAAAAGCTTGAACTCCATGCGAGGCTGAAAATGCTCAACTATGTCTTTCATGACAAAAATGTTTTTTTAATGATAGATGTCATGGTTTGGGGAAAAAAAGTACCGGTAGATGGCGTGCAAAAATATTCAGCACTGTTCATAGGTTTTATTGGACAAATGCAAGTTCTTGTTATTGCAACTGGCTTCGGGTACAAAGACATGTAAGTAGTGAGTTTAATGAGGAGGTTCCTGGTAGACAGGGAGGATGTGCGTGTAAGGGGAAAAGAAAGAGAGATTAATTTAATCTTCTTCATCTGTTTTCACAAACAGCTTTTCAACTGCTGCTGCTTCTTTTTTAACCCAGTCGAAGCATACACACTTCAGCAAGGGTCATTTCCTCCCCTGGGCTTCACACTATGGTCTCCTCTTTTGTAATGCTGCCCAAAATACATGGCTAGACTTTAACTTGGGGAGGAAAACGGAGAAAGAGAGGAGCTTGTTTCTTTGCATTTTATTCAAATTTACAAATAAAAATAATTTGCAGGAAAGTATCAAGCACTGAATACCTCATGTGAAAGTATCAATGCTTTGGAAAGTTATGGATTCATGAAATAGGGTCTGTTTGGCATTCGTAATTTTAGTCAGTGTTGTTATTATTGCATGTTGATCTGTTTAAGCTTGTGTAATCTTCCTGCAGGACTGGAAATAGTCACTCTAAAGTAGTTGTTTGGGGTTTTTTGGGTGTATATGAAATATCAGCAAGAATTAATTTCATCTGTGATGGTGGGTTTTGATAGCTGCCAGTTGATACTACTCACCTGCAGAGGTAAAAGTAGTATTGTGTGAATTTACTGCCAGTATCTCTTACTCCAATATAAAAAGGTGCTGAAACTGTTTCTAATTATAGATGATCATGGTCATGGTTGTGTGTACATGAAAATATTGTGTTTGATAGGTATCTTTGATCATATTAGGGATGTTCTGCCTCCTGCTCAGTAGTTGTCCAAGAATGATTTTGAGGTTGGAGGTGTTCCCCACCTGCTCCACAGGAAGAAATTATATAGTGTTATCAAACAGAGTGTGATACGGGTGTCAGACGACTTACAAGAAAACCAAAAATTGGGAGTCACTGCTTAAGCCCCCTACCAACCAGCTTTGTTCAAGCATTTACAGTGACCAAACACCTTTGAGGATGCAGACTTAAAAAACTCCAAGAAACATCGTCTTCCCTTTCTGCTTTTGCCTATTTACCATGGATCACTGAAATACTATGAAGGCATATCAAGATTTGCAGAGATGAGATTTCTGTTACAAGGACGTGATATAACTGTGTCCATGCAAAGGGCTGAGAGAGAAAGGACCAGTGGACAAAGCTCAGGAATATGCTGTGGTGCTTGTAGGCTTTCTAGCTCTAACACAAACTGCTGTTCATGGAGGTTCAGGCTAGAAAATATTAAAATGTAGATCATTACTAGGTTCTAACCCAGTGTTTTGCAGAATTGGAAGCGGGAGTCTGTGTACAATGGAGTTCTTCACTTCCAGGAGAGCAAGACAGACAGAATTTTCTCCTTCTGTAGGAGCTTTGCAGTTATAACAGATTTGTCAATTAACAAAGATATTTTGGAAAGTTTTGCTAATATTTATAACTCATGGTTTCTCTGTGTCAGTTTTGTTTGTTATTTGCACAGCTATCTTTATAAGTGGAAGGACATAAAAACAAGCCTTCTAAATATAAAATGAAATATCCTGTGATGGCTTTTTTTTCCTATTAGGTTTATATATTCTATGTCTTGCTTGTCTTTCTACAGTGTTCTGTCTTAATTAGAGCTCATTTGCAGCAGTCTGCATAAGTTGCCTGTTTCTCATGACAGTACGACCATTTAAACCAAAACCAATAAAACCTTTTCATCATGCCATTCCTTCTTGATTTCTTGCTTTTATGTGTGTGGTGGCGATTCTGAGATGAGATTACAGTTTGAAGATGAAGCATACACATAATTCACTTAATTAATTTATATTGTATTTCAGTACATTTAAATGGTCACATCTATTTTATTTTCTTGACAACTGAGTATTCTATGTCTACTGGCAAAGTAAGGTGTCAGTGTACTATGATGAAATGGAAATGGAAGATGCTGAATTCTGCTCTGTTGTATACTTTCCCCCATTTAAAAAAAAGCATGTAAGTATTCATACTAGATGAAAGGTTAAATGACAAGATTTTAATTTTTTATTACTCACTTGCCCTTTTGGCAGTGGAGTTTAGTAGGAGTATATGATCTGAGGTTTCCAGTGTAGAGCTTCAGTCTGGTGCTTCTCCCTTAATCTGTAGTTTTTATTGGGATTTTTTTAAAAAAATTAAATATTTCTGAAAGGTAAATGCTTTTTTTTTGTCAAAACATGAACTTTTTTTGGGACACAAAAGCTGATTTTAATGACTTCAGTTTATTTGAATCAAGATTTAGTGTTTTTTATTGGGACACAATTCTGTGAATTGATGAATCCTATCACTCACAGGAATGAATAAACTGTCTTTTAGGAATTAGTGCTTTGTACGACGAACATTGTACAGGTTTTATGCTTATCAAGGACCAGTATTTATAATATGCACTAAGAATTATTTTTTGTGTTTCCATTGAGAGAGACAATGTGATCTATTGCATGTCCATTAATGGCTTTACTGGGTGCTTTGAGACACTTATTTGGGAAACACCAGGTAACAGTGATGATGATATGTATGCAGGAAGATAAGCAGTGCTGTTGAAAACCATCTAATTTAGTGAAGTCTAGTTAACAGAAATTTGAAATGAACTGCTTTTTAGTAATATCCAGCCTAGTCAATACCCTCCAAAGTTTGTGGACCTTTCCTCCCCTCTCTTCCCCTTTAAAGGCAGCCAGTCAGCTCTTTGTGCCAAATAATAGTTACCCAAAAGTTTTTTTATCTCTGAGTAAATAACTCTATGTATATACTTTACAGTATAGCAGGTTTCTGTAAGCAGGCCTGGGACCACTGCTCAGGACAGTAGTCTTAATTCCCAGAGACTAATTCAGAGAAGCAGCCAAGCCAACAACAGCAGAAGATGCAAGGTTAGAAAATTAATACTCTGCTGTGATTTAAAATAGTTTGTGAGTATAATGATATCAGTTCCCTTGTTTTTGCAAGGACAATCAGCTTTATTTTATCAACCCCAGGGACTTACTCTACTCTAAAGATACTAGTTTCAGAGTTCATGTCTCTGTTGTGCTTCTTCCATCCCTTGGGTTGATAACCTGACTTTGGACAAGAGGATCAAAGTGAGAGGGTGGATGGTTATGTTTTAACAATTTCCATGAATGGCTGGGATGAGTTTTAAATTTTGCTTTCAGATTAGTCAGGCTCAAAAACAGTTCTTTGTCAAAGGTCCAAACCATCACTGTTACATTTACAAGTTACCACTATGAAAATCTCTAAAAGTTTAAGTAAGTGCACTTTTGCCTATGTTCTTGCTATACATTCCTGATATTACTCCTACTGAAAAGTAGGGTCTCCATTCTTCAATACCCCTCTCTGGGCTAACATCCTTGACTATATACTGTATCCAATTCATTTTTTTTTCTCTGTTCTTGTCTTACTGCATGGAATATCACTCTCTGTCACATTTATTTTACCTATATAAATTATTTCTTTCAAATTATCCTCTTTCCTCCCACACATTCTCTTCTATAATTTTCTAGAATCTTACAAATACAAAGGTTAATTAACTAATAGTCAGATCCTGGTTTGACATGGGTAAGTGAGTGTTCTCTCTGCTTTAGGGTAATGGAGAATGAGGGAGAGAGGTTAGAAGACCTGGCTGGCAGGAGAGGAATTTGGTTCAGATGTTTGGTTCTGAGGTTCTTTTTTTTTCCCTTCTTGACCCATGTATGTCGCCTGACAAGGGGAAAGCTTGGTAGAAGCAGGGGTTGCGTGGTCTACCCTCTCTACAGTTTGAAGAAATAAAGCATGCTATGAGTCATGATTTCCCCAAACTTTAACATCCAGGGTACCATGGGGTGCCAGGGAAGGTCAGGTCACAGGGCAGGAGCAGGACCCTCTGTGTGAGCTATCACAGGGGAGCGTGGCTATCTGCAGGATTTAATCTTTGACCTCAACTGTGCTATGAGCTGTAGCTTTTCGCCAATTCTGAGACTTGACAGACACCATCAGGAGGGCTGAAAGGGGCTCAATAACAGGAAGCCCTAGCCCAGCTACAACATGTTGCTGGTGTCATGTGCGTGAGGTCTGCACAAGCATCCTATCAGTCGTGGTGGGCAGGGCAACTGTCTTTCATATTGTTTTGAAGGTTTAGGGGCTCTTGCTAAAATGACTTGCAGTTGTGTGCTGACTGTTGAAAGCTGGAGAACTGGCTTTCATCTCAGTGTTACTGTCTGCACTTGCCCTACTAGGTGACATTTAGCTGGAATTAGCATTGGTCAGCCTGGTGTTTGCTCCTACAATGCGCAAAGGGAAGGGGCTACAACCACGGTGTATAAGAGCTATATCCAGCAGAGGTGTTATATCTGGCTTAAGCTGTAGATTTGCCAGAATAAGGCTTTGCTTCTCTTTTGGGATGATGTATTCTTTAACAAGTTCAATAAATAACATTAGAAACAAGCTTGAAAACCTTACTTCAAGTGATAATATTTACCTAGTCATTTAGTCAAAGATACATTACAAGCTGTGTAAATGGCCTGTGATCAAAAATAGAGTCCTTTTTTCCCAAACCTCCAATTTTCTTGTAAATTTTGTTTTTTTTTTTTTTTGTTATTCAGACATATTATTTAAATCAGTTGGGTAAATTGTATCTCTTCTGCATGAAAGAAGTGGACAAGTTATAGGCCAGTGAAGAAGGAACCTGCCTGATAGTTTTGCTTGTGCAGTCATACTGTTAGGAGTAATCATAAGTAATGATCTATAGATAGACCATTATATAGATAGATGTTTGAATACAGACAAAAAAAAGGAAAATGTTTACTTATGTGCGACCCTACATTTCCTGAAGATGACCATATCAATTAAAGGCATAGGTCTGGCCTAACTAGGGTGGGAGATTTCTAAACCTGATTCTGCCTTAGTTAAAACCCCTTTGCTATTGCATTAATACGTCCATTCAGCACCTCTCAGAAGCAGGCTGCAAATGTGTACAGGATGTTAATATTTTTATGAGGAAACCATTGTAGACCACAAACTCTGTGAGGTGGGTTTCTTCTCTAATTATCTTTTCCCTGAGGTACCCATTATACTTCATGGTGGAATAAATTGTATTAATAATTTTATTCATTTAAATGGGAAATGGTTTCTGAAAAGGAGAAACTAAAAGAGACAAGATCAGAAAAGGAAATGAAGGCTCCACCTGGATACTAACAAGGTTGATTTTTGAATGTCCTGCAGTTATGTATCCCCATATGATACGTTGGGTAAATGCACTTGCTTCATTTCATACAAGAAGTCATACTGACTTTAAATGGGAGCTAATCGTGTGAATAGTCCCTACAGTATTTTTAAACACCTAGCTTATTTTAAGGAAAGCTTTGGTTATAATTTGCGTTACACTATTAAGATCTATATACCAAGTACTATTTTGTTGCATGGTCTAGGTGAGTGCTAATTACTGCATTCTGCAGTAATGATATTTTAAACTTCATTATAGTCATACTAAATCAAAAAGAGGACACTGATAATCCAGCTATGGTAACTTGGTATGATTTAAGATAGTTAATACGACAACGTAAAAAGGGTCAAGGCTCCATTGCGTCCAGTGTAGGTAACAGAATGAAACCAAGCAGGGGAAACTCTCCCACCTCAAGGACTGCCTAGTGTTAACTGTGCGTAAAAGTTGAGGTTTCAAGTGACAAACACTGAATTGATAAATACAGTGTTGTTGACTAATTGAGATTAATCCCAGCTTCTGAGCAAAAGGACTGTATTCACTGTGATCAGCTGACACATCCCCAATGAGCATCGTGTGTGGGACAGTGGTGCCAGATGGTTATTGTAATGGCCTTTCATGTAGCTGGTTGTTGCTCTACGAGGTTATTACTGACTGACCAAATTAAATCTCCCTGCACCTGTATTGCTATGGAAATGGTGGTGGTTGGCAGGTGTGGCCACCTGGGGTCTTGTAGGGATGGCTAAACACAGGGTCTAAGGTTGAAGAAGGGAATTTACCATCTTCTGTCAGATCCTGGGAAGTACCATGGGAAGGTGAGCAGTGTTTGAAGGTGGAGAGAAATGAGATACTGAATGAAAGGTGCTTGTGGAAATGGCCACAGTATGAGATTGCAGGTTTTGAGCACAGACCCAGGGCACCTGCATTAGCCTAAAATCTGCCAAGTAATGCATGAATGAAAATCTCTTAGGAAGCAGCACCCCCTGCTTCTCCCCATCAAGGCCAGAAAATGTGAACTGAGCTCAGCATGCCTGCAAACAGCTTCTGCAGAAGAGGAGGTGCCAGAGACAAAACAGCATTCACTGCAGGTCCCCTCTGCTGTGCAGGTTGACACAGTATGAAAGCCACCTATATTCCTGAATTTGTGCTTGGGTGCTTCACGGTGTAAACTTGCATTAAAAATTGTACTCTTTCATGCAGAAGGCATCATTATGATCATGCTTTGGAACGTCACATGACACAGTGCAGAATCTAACCCTAAATTCCTGTATCCATCCTACAGGATGGATCCCATCTTTCAGACAGTGAGAGCTTCAGGAAGAGTTGAGTATCCATATCTGGACATATATGGAGTTGATTAGTCGTATAAGTCCGTATATGTACTGTGTAGGTTAAATTATCTCTGTCACATCACTAGATAATCTCAGTAGAGTGAGCCCCCTTCTGTGCAGTAGGTTTGTTCCCTTTCAGACATGGATACCACAGCCCAAGATGGGTTCCAGTAATGGTCTGGTTAACAGCGTGCACCAAGAAGCCTTGTATTAATGCTTTGTCTACTTCTACTGCTGTTCCCTCTCTTTATAGACCCAGGGATCCTTTCAGTCACCGTGTCACACTGAGAGCTCAAATTGAGCTGCACCAGGAGGTCCTCTTATGGCAGTAGGGAGATTTTTAAAGCATGGCTTGAGAGTAAGTGGTGCAACATTGTTGCCTTTTCTGAGAATCCTCTAAAGCAATAGTTCTGAGACATGTAATTTTTTCCCTTTTTAAGTGGGATTTACCACAGTCTTGAAGATGAAAATTTAGTTGCCAATGTAATTTTTTGATTTATTATTTTATTTTTTATTTTTAAGCTGTTATCCAGCTACTGCACTTATCCTAGACTCTTAAACTGTGGTCCATGACTTCCTGAGTGCACAAGTTCTCCATGTGTGTATTCATTCAAAGGTATTGCAGAGCTTCTGACAAATACAGTGAATTCAGGGGACAACATACAAAATTTGGGTCCAGCTTCAGTGCAAAAGCATAACAACTTGATTGCATGGCTCCTGAAAACACAAGTGACAGGCTCAGACCCACTCTCTGGTGAGCTGGGGCAGGGCTTTGAAACAAAGGCTTGAGCTTGGCTCTGTTTTGCATCTAATACTGAAATCCCAGTTGAGAATTTGGGACCAGCAGGTGAGGATAGCTTTAGTCTGGAGTTAAGGATGCTCACCTTAGAAGTGAGCCTTTGTCACACTGAATGCTTAGTTAGTTATGCCAAGCCAAACAACATCACTGAGGAACAGGTCTTTCTCTGACTCCTTGCAAAATTTTGATAGCATCATGGTTAGGGCACTGTGATGGTAGGTAGGAGAGGAAAGTGTGTACGTGAGTTTCCTGTCTCACAGAGGGTGCCTGTGCCACTGCAATTGTTACTGGAATTAAAAAGAGATTATCATTCTTCTAGCTCTCTTCCTGAAATTTCTCAGTTCCTCAAATTTGTCCCCTAACTAAAATAATTTGGGGAGTTTTACCAAATCCAGCATAGATGAAACAACACTTTTGGCCTATGGATTGTGCACTGAACAAAATTCCCCCAGCTCTGCACATGAATAATTGGCATATCCTGCTCCATGGAGAACTAATCTACAGCAGCAGAGTAACGTTACAGCATAAGCTGCTATTGCTGTAAGGAGTGGGAAAGGGATGGTATCATAAAGACATTGCTCAGAGGCTGAAGCTCTTGGACTTTCAGCTATTAGATTGATCTCTTTTTAAGTGGAATATGGCAGAGGTTTTGATTTCTGAGGGGTCCATGGTCTACTTCAGAGATGGGGCCCAATACGTCTTTGAGATCTAGATGTTCTGGATGTATTATTTACATGGATATAAAAATGGATTTAAGCAAACATTTCTTCCTCTTCCATTCCTTGTAAAGCACATTGATGGAAAACCTGTAGAAAGAATTTGCATTATTATCTAGGTACATCCTTCCATGAAAAACAAGTTGTCTTGAAGGGAGAAAGACTCCTCAGAATGGTTCACCCCTAAGCTCTTTTCAGCACCTCTGGTTTTGCGTCATTTCAGTTGCAGAAAACTAGACCACCCAGTTTCTTTATATCATTTAAAAAAAATACATACTCTAATACTTTGACATACGTAGAGGATGAGACCTCAATTTCTTTCACACCTGACATCTGGACTGGGTCTGTGAAAATTTTACCACTCTCTCCTTAGACTGAAGTCAATAAAAGCCATCCTGAACAGAGGATTATGTTTACATTATTAAAAGTGTATATGATATAACAGTAATATCAGGTACATCTTTCTCTGTGATTGCCCAATTTGACCTGAGAACAGTAATAAAAACTGGTTATCTTCTAGAAACTTCTTTTCTAGCACTCAAAATGAAAAAAAAAATTACTAGCTTATAATAAAATGGTTACTTTATTCCTGGCCATTGTTCACTTTTCCAGAATGTGACCTTCCCTTGGAAATGTACTTAAATGATTTTAAGAGCATAGAATAGACTATTTCAGTTGGAAGGAAGCTGCAATGATCATCCAGTCCAACTGCCTGAACAATTCAGGGCTGACCAAAAGTTAAAGCATGTTGTTAAGGGCATTGTCCAAATGCCTCTTAAAAACTGACAGGCCTGTGGCATTGACCACCTCTCTAGGGAGCCTGTTCCAGTGTTTGACCACCTTCTTGGTAAAGAAAAGCTTCCTAATGTTCAGTTTAAACCTCCTCTGGTGCAGCTTTGAACAATTCCCATGTGTCCTATCACTGGATACCAGGGAGAAGACATCAACACCTCCCTTTCCACGTCCCCTCCTCAGGAAGCTGTAGAGAGCAAAGAGAGGCAGGAGAGTTGGGGAGGGAACCATAGAGGCTAGCCACCATGAGAAAGGGGAGGGTGTGCCCTGATGTGGGGTAAGTGGAAAGAAAGAGAGATTTGGAGTGTAAAGAAAAGAAGATTAAAAAGACTAGGAAAGTGAATGAAATAGGATAAATATTTAGAGATGTAAAAATAAAATAATATTTTAAAAATTAGGAAACTAGCATTTAAAGAAGAGTAAACTAAGTGAGGAGGTGTGTACACTTTGGTACTAAGGTGATTACAAGCAGTAGGCAGGGGTTCATTAGCTTTGCAGGGGCCCAGACAGGTTCACCTTGCCTCATTCTTATTGATTTGATTTCCATGGAGGCTCGGTCTTTAATTAGTCTTTTTTTAATACATCTCCAGTGAAGTAAAAAACCCCACCCAAATTTTTGTCCCTGAGCTTCAGTCTCCTGTTCTTAGAGAGTAAAATGGGAATAGTATTCTGTTAAGGCTAGGAAACTCATGAAAGTGCCTTCATTAGAGTATGTATCTGATTCCCCTTGAAATTAGTGAAGTTTGGGTGTCTGACTTCCTTTGAGATCCTCATCCCAAGTAACTTGCGCAAGGTCACAGAAGTGTGGTGGGGAGGTGAGATTTAAATTCAGTGCCTCTGGCTATTGCTTTTGTCTCCAACACCTTTTCCCCTCTGGGACATAGTGAAGTCTAGAGGCTGTTAACCTAAGGGCTCCCTAGTTCAGGAACGAAGGAGAAGGCAGGAAGCAGTGTACCCAGTTGACCTAGAAGGGTTATATAAATACTTATCAGATTTAAGCTAAGGAATGTTGGTGTTTCCCTCTCTTTTCCTCTTTCTTACCCCTGTCTTTTAGGCTTTGGCTGAAATAAGACATCCCAAGCTTAATATTTTACTGTCTGGTCGGGGCAGGTTGAGAAAAGCCTTGGTGTATCTGTGTCTGTGCCAAGGCAGAGCAACATTGGAGGAGTGTGTTCAATGAAGGGGCATAGTGCAGCTTTCTGCTTCTTTTCTCCGCCTTTTCCTTTGTACTTGAGGCTATGACCCTGGAGCACACTAGTATAATAGAAAACTATTCTGAGGGAAAAGATGGGCATTGAAGAAAAGATGCATTAAGATATTGCAAAGGCATAAAAGATGATGGTAAGAGACTGTCATCCTGGAAAATAATAAAAGGTTTATCTTATGAAAGTTTATACCATGCAGTGTTTCAGTGTATCATCTGGCAAGCGATCTCCCAGTAAAATGTAAATCAGAAATTGTCCTTGCCTCATGGTGGGGTATGCTAAGAGATCCTGAGGGTCCTTGCTCCAAGACAGGGGCTACTGGGGAAGATCATCTGAAAGTTCAGATGACAGGTAGTTAATGCTGAGTGGACAGCCATCCATCACTAGGGACTCTTGGTACCAAATTTTATCATGTCCCTTTGAAAATCATCTTTATTTTTCTGAAAAGCTGACAGCCATGTTAGCGAGTCCCTATTTTGAAAGGAGATTCCTGAAGACTTTTTTTGTAACTTCGGAGAATGTCCTGTCTCTCATTATCTTTTGGTTAGTTGTTTTTGAAAGCACTGAATGACGTCTCTTTTAAAAACAAACAAACAAGTAAAACTGGCAATTCCTTGTTGTTCTTTTCCCTTAAAGACATAAAATGCTTTGTTTTGTTTTGTTTCTTAACAGCTGCCTACAGCAATTCACTAGATTAAGTTGAATTCCTTTTCAAAGAAAATAATATGCAACCATTGTAAATTTGTGTGTTGGTTACGGTTCCCAGTGATGACTAGACTCTTGTGTGGAATTTACTTTGTTCTGACTGCATGAGGGATCATGTCTCAGTGTGAAAGATATCCAGAGTGAGGAAGGATTTATTTTTCTTTTGGAGGGCAAGTGAAGGTGGAGCGAGATG
Organism: Theristicus caerulescens; assembly: GCA_020745775.1. NCBI lineage: Eukaryota > Metazoa > Chordata > Aves > Pelecaniformes > Threskiornithidae > Theristicus > Theristicus caerulescens. Next base: position 129,030,303 of record CM036558.1, on the reverse strand, counting down.
AGGATTAAAACCGAGTTTTGCTTTCTGATGCTGTGGCCAATTTTCAGTTTTACTGTTGTAGGTTTACACAAGTCAGATGCCTCATCCAGGAGTTAGCATGTCTTCTTGTAATTTATGTATTGGGTTAAAATTAAAGTATGATTCAGCTGGAAATGTGACCTAAGCCATACTGCCTAAGCTTAACTAAACTGAGTGAGCAGAGTTCAAGTTATTCTTGGGAACCTGTCTCCACTGGGTATAGAGAGATTGAAACCTTACCTCAGTAATGTGGCTTAACCTAAATCTAGACTGACTACTGGCTGCATGTTTTGAGGTGATCTGTGTTTGGTCTCCTGGCCATACAAAAAAGAAACTTGCCCAGGTATGCTCTGGTTCCTCTCTGATGCTCTTTGGGCTTCTTTCTGGTTGGGCTCGGTGTGTGAGGGGGCGGCATGGGTTAGGCTTGGCTCGGGGAGAAGACCTCTCTGCGGGTTCAGGCTGGTGTCACCAGCAGGCTGGCCAAGCTGTGAGCCCTCCTCCCACACAACCATGCACAACATCCCACGTGACCACTCTCAACATCCATGTGATCACATACAACATCCCATGTGCTCAGAGGGGGCTCTTCCAGGACTGGCTCTGTCTCTGCTTGCCCCAGTGCAAGAGTGCAAAGGGGCTTCACTGGGACTAAAGAGAGTGCTCACATCTTACACATGCGGTCCTGGCCACGACCACCTCCTGCAGAGGATGGAGGACGGAGTGTGGAGGTTGGAGGATGCTGCGCCGGTTGTGAGAGCTGGCAGAGGAGAAGAGGAGCCATGGGTCTGCTCATGAGGGGCTACATGTCAGAGCAGCAGAGTTACTTGCATCCTACTAACCTGAGATTTTTTTTTGTATTAAAAGAAGAGTTTCACTTTGTAAAATGAAGGTCTCTGTTCAATGTGACCAGGAGCAAATTTATCTTGTTAGCACTTATTTACAACTGACAATTCTCAATTAGCATTTGAGCCTAGATTCCCATTTCTATAAATCCCTAATGAGAGTATAAATTACTAATGAAAGAGCTAAATCTCAGGGCCAAAGTCTTACTTCATTAACACACTAATGTAAATCTGAAGTGTTTCTGTTCATCTGCGCAGAGTTACTTCACAATAACAGAGGTGTAAGCGATATGGGAATGAATCCTTGAGGCTTTTGTAGTGGGCAGCATGAAGTGATATTGTTCTGTCTAATTTTCAAATTTCATTGCTGTTAGGGAAAATGTCTCAAATGTTTCTGTAGTGTTGCGCTCAAACCCATTTGTCTGATGTGTCCAACTTCAGATTATTTGATTCCTTCAAATGTTGTTTTTCTTCTTGCACCTGCTGCTTGGTGAATAAAGACTGTGTCAAACTCTACAATATTCGTCACCTTTTGGTGTAATCAGTAAGGATTTTATATTTATTTTAACTAACATTTAGTTTCTAAATGGCATGGCTCATAGGAAATAGGTAACAATTTAAATTTCAGAAATGGTAGAATGGAAGTAATTTATGATCAATTTTAAATTTCTCATTGTCTTTGATTGTCTTTTGCTAATCTGTGATAGTATTAACAGGATGCTGTAGCAAAGCCCTAACAGTAAACTGACTATATTCTTGGTTTGAACACTTCTAAGAGTGCTAATACTTGGTCAGGCGAGGGTTATCTTACCTACTGTAACCACTAGAAATAGACCTTTGTTTGAAGGGTTTTTTAGGAAAGACTTTTAGGAAAGGTCTTTTAGGAAATCACCTAGGTAGTAATGTGCGTCCTATCAGTATCAGTGATGCTGTCTTTGACGTAAATGCCAAAAAATTCAATAGGCTTACTTGGTATCACAATCTCAAAAATACATTAAAGGCATTGGGCCTGGTCCCACTGGTTACCACTCGCTGTCTGTTCATCACTTGCTGCATTATAGTGTCTGGCAAGGGCCTTTCTCATCCTGCACTCTCCATAAAGTTGATGAGGGTCTAGAGTGAGTTAAAAACTACATGATCTAGTTTCTTATTCGATTCACCATGTTCAATGTTCAGATTTTAAAAGGCTGAATCTTACAGGTAAGAGTTGTACTTGAAGGCCAAATATTAATAAAATGTGGATTACAATTTCCTCTCTTAGGTTTGCAAACTCTTCCTCTTAATGAGCTGCTTTAGTTAAGCCTGTTCAAAAAGTTTCTTGAAAAGTATATGAGGTAATTAATCAGAAATCCTAACCAATATTATATCAATAGCAAATTATAAAGCTAAAATTGTTGTGTTTATGAAGAAAGAAAACTAGTATCACCATGTTGAGTGAATAACAATTTTACTATTTCTCTCAAGTTGGGAAAGTTCAAACACATGTTTAGTAAAGGAGAAAAGGCTACTAAATATTGAAATACTGACACAATTACAGTAAAAATTATTCACAGCTTTTTTATCATGGTTTATAATATGTGACTAAGTGAGTTTCTAGTATTCTTAGAGCATTAGCATTTAATCTTGTAGAACATTGTATGCTGTATATTACACATGATTGTAATGGATTACAGGCAATAGAAACAAGTGGGAAAAATATAACTGCAAATAGATGCTTGGACTATGCTGAAATTAACTTGGAGGAAGAACACACTCTTGTAGAACCTTTCTTCTTTCTAGAAAAAATGTAAAGAAGAAAAAACTTGCTGCATGTTATCAGAAGATGCACATGTTTAGTATACAACATTAAGCTTTAGTACAGCAATCCCAAGCTGGTTTTCTTATTCTCATGAAGTACGGAGCAAGTAAAGGCTAGTAGGGGAAGCTATCCTTAGCAGAAGGTTGTCTCTCTTGTAGAAGGTCAGATCTGAGATACTTAAGATGAGATTGGTCTTGTAGTTTATAGCTGCTAAAGCCATTTCTGTAGCCAGTTAGATAAGTTAGGACTGTTTGCGTAAGGGCTGTCCATGAAGTTATGAAGTGATGCATCAGCTTTCCCTCTGAACAGCACAAAATATTTATTTCAAACCTCTCTGTGCCTGAAGATAAAACATAGATTTGGTGTCACATAGTTGGCAAAGGCAGTTTCAGAATTAGACATTCTGAATCCTACGTGGCATGCTTTATAAATGGCTGTTTTTAGTCTAAAAACATAGTTGTCATCTTGCTAATATACCAATATGTAAACAGCAAAATGATGATGTGCAAAAATGGAAGAATGAATATAAAACATTTTGTAACAGCTTACTTTATTTCTTGTAAATACTTCTTTTTTGGTGACATACTAAAATAAACAATCGTAAGTAGAACTGTAACAATTTTTGTGAGCACAGTGATATCTGAATAGAAATGAGGACTGGAAGAGATTCTTAAGTCTAATGTTTGCCAAGAATTTGTCTTTTAAGGGGGTGTGTGTGGGTTTAGTTGTTTTTTTGTGTTTGGTTTTGGGTTTTTTTTTCGTGTGCTGTATACTTTGTTCAACCCATGATTGTTCAGACAGATGCAAAAATGGAATAAAATTGTTTTTACATGGTGCCTGAAACCTGTTTTAATTGATTAAATATAATCAAGGTTTCAAAAGAAAAAAGAATAAATGGCCTTTTCTAGTTAAGAAACAAAACCAATGTGAAAAAGGCAGAACAAAATAAAAGCCATTTTTAAAAAACATTCAGAAGAAAAATTCAGTCAGTAAAACTATCTTTCATTGTGTATACTATATTTAGGTTTTACAGAAGGCATTTTTAGAGTTAACAGTTTTGTATATACCATAAGTAAATAGCTGAGGAAGGATTTCTGTCAGATACTATGGTGATGGGCTTTAGTTTAAACCCTTAGGACAGATAGATAGAAGTAGATTAACTGGCCTTAGTTATTTCATGTTCCCTGTCTGAGTGGAAACATGTTTCCATGTTGAGCTAGAGTGTCCTAGCCGCCTAGAAGTTGTAATGTATTTACTGCCTTTTGATGCATCTTGCTTAACATTTGCTTAACATATTTATTCAAATGAAGCTGAGCATTTGTTTATCCCTTATCAAATGAAGTGGGACAGCTCTAGGACAAGAGCAAATAAACAGTGTCTGCAGAGGCACCTTAAGACTTCTTTTTTTCTGTGATAAGATAATACTTAGCAAAGAAAATATCAACATTAGAAGACATGCTTGTGAAATCATTTGTTAGCCAAATTTTGGGCAACTTTTGCTTGATCTCTTAAAATGTAATAATCTTTAAAGGCTGCAAGAAAGCAAAAACGCAACAAACAACCTTAAACCCAAATCAAACTCCTTCCTCCCACCCCCAACCCGAAGCAAACCAACTAACCCAACTCTGGGAGCATCTAACCCAATCAAATAAATAAATAAACTTAAGGATAAGGCTTCTAGATGGACTATGGTTAGAGTTTGATTCAAGCACTTAAAATATAAAGCCTGAAATAATCTATCCTGACCAGCAATTGTTTGGATTACCTTGAATAAAGAATTGTGTGTAGTGTAGCTTCTAACTTTAACATAATGGCAACACATGCATGCTCCATCCGTTGCCCATTCTCATTTTCTCTCTCCTATTCTTTTTCATATTGATTTCTATTCTACCCTGCGCTCATCACTGTGATTTGTATAGACAAAAAGTGTACCGAATGAGTAACAGTCTTAATCACACCTGATATTCGGTTCTGGCCTCACTCTTCAGGCATCTTCTGTCCCTTTTTGTTAGCTGCTTTAAGGATTAAGTGCCCAGACTTCCCCTTAGATCTATCTAGCATGGTCCCACAACGTCAGTAGGTCACACAGGTGTGTTGCGGGGATGGCTGTGGAAAGTAAATGCAGAATGCCTCTTTAGTGACCCTTGGGGAAATATCTGTCCATGTAGCCACAATAATTTCCCATGCAATCTTTGCTTAGGAGTGTTTACCGCAAAATCTATGCTTAGGTGTCTCAAACATGTGAAATGTGATTTTAAATATAAGAGAGAGAGTACCCCCTCAGAAATTACCTGCTAACCCTATAGCAGTGAGTAGTCTCACATAAACACACTAATCTCCAGAGAGCATGAGAGGAAAAGATGTCTTAAAAATTATGGTGATTTAATTTTATTTTGCCCTAGAATGACATTCTCCTGAGTATTTGTGAAAATGAAGATGAATATGCAGGGCTACATTTGGTTGATTTCGCGCCAGATGGCCAGTTGCAGAGGCTGAACTAAGCTGAACTGATTGATTCATTTTTGCCATATTGCATGCTGGCGTTTACCAGAGTTCACATCATTCAAATACTAACATTTTTGGTGCCTTCTCTTTTTACTTATTTTTTTATTTTTCTCAGTGTCTTGGGATGACCTCTGCTTCCATAATGGATTCTCCCTCCTCTCTTTTCTGCCTCAGTCTTAAAGGAATCAGTCTTTTCCCTACCAAAGGGTTGGTTGTTTTTTTTTTTTTTTGTCTTAAAAAAAATTTAATATACTGCTCACAGAGATAGGGAAAGGAGAAAATGCAGAGGGCAAACGTGCGCTATGGCATTTTTTTTCCTCCAGAGGTTTAACTTTCTCTTGCACTAATTTATTACACGTGAACAGAAAATACAACATCTTGTATTAAAAAAGAATTCTTAAAATTCTGTGGTTTCAATTTACCTATTATTTTTAGAATCACAGAGCAAGTCATTTAAATTCCCAATGTTCTAACTTTCATGGAAATGTTCCATTAAAAGCTAACAGAGATGATATCAATAGTTACACAGAAATTACTCCAGAAATTCATGGAAATTAATAGAAAAAAAAAATCTTTCCATTTGTTTTGAGCCATTTTATAGATAGTTATAATAAACAATACCTAGGGAGTAGGATAATGTGTGTGAATGTGCACATATGCATCTTATAATTAAGAATAGGTATATTTTAGGGGAAGTTTTAAGAGACCTAATGAACGTGGGTTTTCTTGTTAAGTTCTGTGGGTTTTGGAGAGATTTTAGTAAAACCTTATGAGAGTGCCTTTCTATGAAAGTGGCAGTATACATATTTTGATTAATTTCTATACGTATGCAAAGCCTGTTGTAATATAAAAGACAGTAAGATCTTCTCAAATGAATTGTAAATTTTGCTGTAAAATGCAAAAGTTTGGTCATTTTGTAGAAGGAAAAAATATCTGAGTATATACTAGGAGGTAAATATAAGCAGATTAGTCCTTTGGCAAAAGAACATCCATGTTTGTGAGAAGAGTCTTTCTTTTCACTCAGTAACCAGCCATAAGTCTAAGTGTAATGTCAGGAGCCACCTCTTTGTTAGGCCAAGTGATTTGCAAAGCACAATTCCTCACTGATTTCATACCTTAGATAATGAGGGCTTTGGAGTGGCAGAGGAGAGAGAAAAAAATGGTGAGATTTATCCCTTATGGACAGCGCTACCCATTGATTAACAGGAGAAATTTGGATCAAAATGTTGGTCAGAAAACCAGCAAAAGATGGCAAAGCCCTACCTTGACAGATTCCAGTAGGGATTTTACTGTGGACCTGGAAGGTACTAGGATTTTGCAGGGAGGAGTTTGGGGCATGCTCGTTATGCAGGATTGAACCTACAGATAGAGCCATCAGCTTAATCTCTAGTATGTTGCAAAGTCTGCTTGGTGCTTTATGGGGCAAATCCTTCGCCAGCCAGCACAGCTGACCTGTGTGATTGACATATGCTCATGTGGGGCTGGGAATCCTCCAGATTACTTCAAAACAGCTATTTATGCTTTCTGGCTGCTGTAGGCCAGGTGATTTCTTCAAGAGCTACACCTAGGGACAGCAGGGCTATCCTCGTGTCTCCAGCTCAGCTTTGTTGTAGCTTGGTCAGATACTATCCACCAAAATTTGCTTCCCTCGCATAGTGAAACCACGCAGGTTCCGTCTCTGTGCGAGGTGATGCGGAGGCAGGAGCGATGCTTGTCCTGGGTTGCACACCTCAGCTCTGAAATGCTGCCTCTTTGTGGCCCCAGAGCTTGAGCACAGGCATGCCCTGCTGTATGTACCCACTGAGGGGGGTGACAAATGGGGAGGGGTTTTTGAAGTGCAGAAATCATAGAATCATAGAATGCTTTGGGATGGAAGGGTCCTTTAAAGGTCATCTAGTCCATCCCCCTAAATGTACATATGCACATATAAATGCACAAATGCACATATAAAACAATGAAAAAGTTGATAGAAAGTTATTTTTAAAATATCTAGAGCACTGTGGATTTACTCTTCAAACCCAAAATATTCTCTGAATTTTTTCATGTAGTTATTTTACCAGCTGGCAGAGTGAAAAAGGTAGAGCACTGAAGCAGCCAGTCCTGAAGTTTGCTGTCTCCCTCACTCCAAGTACGTCCTGACACTTGTTCTCAAAAATGCATGGTGGGATTGATATAAATCTCAACTTTTCTTAACAATTCTCTGCACATCTTTGTCACCTATAACAGTTCTGTGAGTCAAACAGAGCAGTCAGAAACCCAGCCTATAGGATTGAGAAGGATTAAAAAGGGTGAACCTACAGTACTTTATTGAGCTAGGTCCTCACATTAACCTGATCTGATCCTTTAATTACTATGAATAGAATAGGGCTTACAGTCCTACTTAATAACACCCCATGCTTTTTATTCTATAAAGAGCTTTCCTATTCATGTGGCCTCTTCTTTTCAGATTTACAGATTTGTAGCAAGAAGGAATGCATGTTTTTTTTCTGGCACTCCAGGGGAGAAAACTACCTAATGTGTATGTGTGGGATACTGGAAAGCATAACCACAACCTTTCTGTTTTGAAAAGTTATTTGAAAATCAGTCCTCATTCAAGTTATTTGTAATTTGGCAAGAAAAGGCAAAAGTAGAAAAGGCAACCAAAACATAAGATCTTAATTTTATAAAGGTAGTAGAAAGAGCTTAACATAGTTTCTATGCTAATTTGAACTACAATCAAATAAGATGCATACTTTTCTCCCTTCCCATGCACATTTTCCCCCTCCCCATAGGCTCAGAGAACCAGCACATTACTGTAATCTAGTCAGACTGATATATACACATATGATCATATATATGGGTGATATATGATACTATAATTAATAACTGGTATTTTCTCTGAATTCAGGAAAGCAGCTGCAGCCCACTGATAAGATACTTTATGAGAATAAAATCAAAGCTGAGTATTAATGATTATAATTTGTTGTGATTGAGAATGGTGAAACAATCATTTCATTTCTTGAACTGAACTGAAATATGAGTGGGCCGCTGGGTTAAAAATGAAAAGGGGATACAGGTTGTGATTAAGAGCCTAAGACATTGTGCTAAGAGTGGTACAAAAAGTAGGAACAGTCTCCCTAATTTTTACATGAACATATTGTGCCTAGTGTCTTGTGTGGATCCACCCAGAGGCCAGGTTGAGGGAGCAATCCAAATCTGTTTTTGAGTTAAAGATGGAACGAGTGGCAGTAGAGAAGTAGAGGGTTCAGGGATTTTTAGGGGGGAAGGAAGGGAAATGCAGAAGGAGAAGGAAGAATCTGACCAAAAAATCGGTGGAGGCAGTGGGAAGAACCCAACCAAAATCAGCTCTTTCATTCATCACTTCCAGTATGATTTGCCTGAGCACACAATCCTTTGACTATTGTAATTATAAAAAGATTATGGTTGTATACTGAATTTGGAAGAGAAAGAGAGTATGCTGTAGATACTTTACCATTTGGAAGTGTTTCTGCTTATTAAGGAACAACATGTTTCAGCATTATTTTAAGGCTAAAAGTTGATTAACATGCAGCAATGAAAGTGGTCTAATTTTATTTTACTATAATTGCTGTAAATAACACTGTTAGTGAAATAAATACTGAAAGAATATGGTATTTGACAGCAAAGATGTACTTAAAATATTTTATCGTAATTCCTTAGCTTTCACAAGACAGGTATTGTTAGGAGCCAGTCTGATTAGTCTATCAAAGACACATCGCTGCCTCCTTCTCCCCCACCCTCCACCCCCTTATTAAAGAATAATCTTTACTATGCTTTTAAGGAATAAGGATTTAAATTGAAGCAAACCGTGAAACTGCCAAAGCATGCTTATTATTGACAGGTTATATGAAAATGATTGCTTAAAATTCCACCCCACAGACAGACAGACAGAGAGACATATATAATCTCTACTTTAGCGTTATAGTCTTTCTCTCTATTGCTACTCTATACTGCTGTAATCTCAAAAGACCATTTATTAAATGTGAAATATTGTATGTTCCTGCAGCCTTCTTCCTTGATTGTGTTCCTAGAGCCTTGTTGGGCAATTGATTACTCTGTGCACAATCCTGCTGCTTTAGGTATTAATGGCAAAACCCCCATTGTCTTCAGGATTTAGGCCCTTTATGATTTTTTTGAAGTTCATTATATTTTGCAAGCAACTGAGTTTAAAATCTGTGATTGGAAAGACTTGCCCCTCACATCTTCCTGTGAAATGTTTTACCTTTAGAATGAAAAAGCATTTGGAAACTGTAGGATGGTTTTGATCTGTGGGATTAAAAGGAATCAGTACTGAAAATGGATTCACATCATTTTCTTTTTGGGTACCCAATACTTGGGGGGAGGGGGAGGAGAGAAAAAATAACAGCTGATTTAATGTAAGTGGGCTGAATTCCCTCTCCTGGTGGGTCTTTCAAACCTCCAGTTTCTGTTCTTGCCATCACTGTGTGAATATCTCCCCCCCCTTTTTGTTAAAAGGCATTCCTATGAAAGCCTACAAAAGCAGCTTTCAATCTGATTAAGCTTCTCCCGTAAAAATGTACAAAAATAGGGATACATTTGGGTCAGTATCACCCCTCTATTCAGCTGCCTTAATTTGCCTAGGCTACTTACTAAGGACACCGCACATGAACACAGAAGGCTCCTGCTGTCATTAGGGGCTACCCAAAATTTCATTTATGAAATTCCAAGGGACAACAATGACCATAACCCCAAATGAAATTGTAGGAAAGGCCTGAGAAGCTTGGCGTAGCTGTGGGCTCACCACTGTCAGGTACCAGTTTTCCAGCCTTACCTGGAGTGAGCTGTTGCTTGATGGAGGTGGAGGGAACGGCTGCCTCCTGAGATCCCCATCACTGGTGATGTCTATCTCTGGGTGCTCCCCCCTGTGCAGAGGGGCAGCGTCTCACCCTCCCAGCGGTGAAGCACCACTCTGTGGGTCCACTTCCAGAACTCACTTGCTGATTCACCCTTGGTTAAGGCAAACTATGCCCCACCTTACTCTACCTACCTGTAAAATGGGTACAGAATAGTCTGTTTCTGATGGGTTTTGTGAGGGAGGTTCAGTACCTTGAAAACTTCTCTGGTGTTGACTTTTCTCAGCATCAGCACCTGTATCTCTCACTCGCTCATTTATAGAAACGCATATAATATTTGTCTCCAGCAGATTAGTATCTGCGTGCGATATTTGTGCAGCAATTTACAAAGGTGTTGTGATAACACAGGTAAGCATTTTAACACAGTAGCACTGAAAAATAAGCTTGAACTGGAACTCCGATTTGTTTCTGCCCTTGTAAGAGGTTTGTAACCTTTCTTAATAATTTTTTTCTTTAGTACACAGCAATGTTGAAATGTAATCTTTATTACTAAATGAATGAATGACCGGTGTTGCTTAGGGCACAGACTAAAAACTGTTTTCACGTGAAGCCCAAGTATTGTTGCTGTTGCAGTTGTCCTGTTGTTTTATTAGCTCTGAACAATGTTGGACTACTCTCAAAATCTAATAATCTCCGTAAAGTGTCTTCCCTCGGTAGCATCTTTGATAACGGAGAGTAGATTCTAAAAATACAATAAAAGCATAAAAGAGAACATTATCATAACTGCTTTCAAAAACTAGAAAAAAATGAACAAGTGAAAAAGAGGCAGACTGCATAGAAAGAAGAAGAAAAGATACTAAATGTTAGTTTTTAATCACTTTGTGTGTGTATCTATGATTTAATCTGCTAACAGCCACGTTAAGTACAGCATAGGATTTGGTGGATATTTCAGCGCCAGCTGCACCCTCTTTTTTTCTGAGGAGAAAGAGAGAGAATTAACCAAAAACGTGATATGTTTTACTCAAGTTATTAGTTGAATGATAAAAAAACCAATGGCCATCAATTGCCATCAAACATATTTAAATGGAAAATGGTTGTTTTAAATATTATAACTGTTCTGTATATTCCTTTTATTAACTAAGCATCTTATGATCTCTGAAGAGCAGAAATGGCCCTCGAGACAAAAGCATCTTTCCAGCGTGTGTGTGTGTGCGCGCATGCATGCGTGCATGTCTGCCTATACATCTATAGATATGCATGTGCACAAGGGAAAGAGCTTCACAGGTTTATAACTGGAGAACCAACTCCTGTGGTTTTCATTTGATTTTTAAAAGCAGGAAATATGAATTCTGCCCTCAGAATGTCAGAATGTTACAGCTCTTTTGCTATGTAAGTGGAAGATATATTTTTTTAATTATAATCTTTTATACCAGTGACTTTTACATGAAGCAACATTCAGATATTTTATGTTTCACATTTATTTAAACAATCATTGTCTCTCTCAAAATATTTTCCCTGAAACCTTATGTACAGGTAATAAAAACCTTGTATGGGAGCAGGTTCATCTGATAATAGCAATACAAAGTTGTCTGATTATGCCAAAACGATATTGGAGAAAGGAGATTTTATTAACTGACTTAGAATGAAATCCATAACATCTATGAGCTTTCTCCCTTCCAAATGGACCAAAAGCTTCATTAGAGAATAGAAACCTTTTTTTAAGGGATACATACTAGAGTATAAAATACATTTAAATTGAAGCCTAGGGAACAAATGATAACTATTAAATTTCTTTGCCAGAAAGATATTCTTTAATTTTACCTTTCTCCCCACCTCACGTTAGCATCTTGATGCAGCATCTACATGCTAACACTTCAGGCAATTCACTCCCTTGTTTTAAGTAGTTTGAGAGGTAACCTCAGTTCACAGAGCATCCTAAGAGCCAGGTTCAGTGGTACTGGATGCCATACTTATAAGATATCTTTTCTTCTTGTGTCTTTGTATAGGTCAGTAGTACCTAGGTTCTGCCATCCACATTAGGCTTTTGAAATGCTACTCTTCCCAGTGCTTTTGATGTGCATTTCACCTCAGGAAAATACTTGTTCCAGAAGGGATTTTGCCTGGCATGTTTCTGTGCAGGAACAAAAAAACAAACGTTGCTAGCTATGTTCCTGTAAACACAAGGTTTTTCATCCCTGTGTTTGCAAAGGCACTTGCCCACTAGCTCCGGCAGTAACTTTTCTCCCTCTTTGACTATCCGCAGGATGACATCTCAGCAGGAGCTATTGGTAGAGAGTTGTGTGTAGTCCTCTCCTTGCCTAATGGTTGCTTTTTGTAGGAGCATTTTGCCTCAGATTGGACCCTTCCTTGATTTTGTAAGGCAGACCTTAGCAGAAAGAAGGCGCACGCTAGGGAATATCCTTCAGCCTTTCTTTCTTTGGCTCTGGCACATGCCCCTTGCCACCTCCCAGAAGGGAATCCAGACTCCCATTTAGGACCTTTACAGGACTTCCCTGTGCCCAATCTGATGAGGAATCCCAGGTATTCAGGAAGGCTTTTCTCAGGGCCTCTTCACTCCGAGCTATTTGTCATTGTGTACAGCATATTTTCCAAGCAACATTGCTTGTGGTTCTCATGTTAGAAATTTTTTTTTTCCTCAAATATTTTTAGCATAGGTACTTAATTAAATTTCTATTTCAAAAGATTTTATTTGAAAAGATGAGAATAAGTAATTGTGTTCTATATATGAAAGGGTATTTTGCTTGAAAACAAACCCCAAAAACTTTATTACCGCTGCAGAAGTTTTAATGCAAGCGTTTTGGTCAAAGCATTCAAACACCTAATGTTCTGCACTTCAGTAAACAACAGACTTCTCCCATAAAATAAGATATAAAAGCCCAGCATTTTAAAAAAAATTAAGTCAATAAATTAGGGGAATCCATATTTAAAAACAAATAAACAAAAGCAAACACCAAAACTGTGGTTTCAGTCTGTGGTGAATAAGGCTGCTGTAGGAAGAATGTGTTGATTGATGTAGTGGAAATGGTTGTGTGTTGTTAGAACAGAAAACTTTGAAAAATGCTTTATTTTAAACTTTACAGTCATTTAAATCAGAAATAACTATCTTGTAATAGGCAAAAAATGAGATTGGAAGAAGAATTTTGCAAAATTGACATTTTAAATTTGAGACTTCTTTTCTTGGCAGATATGCTATTCATTTCACATGATTTCTGACCTTGCTTAAATACTGAATTCTCAACAAATTCAACAAAACACCGGATTTTGCAGATGACACGCAATAAAATATGAATTCTGAATGCCTGCTGCAAAGGCAATTTATTTTAGAGAATTAGATTATTTTGATAAAAATAAACCATTTTCAGCAGGAAAATAGTTGTTTGTTGCTCAAAAAAATGTATTTACTTTAACGAAACTTATTTTCTGTTACACAATGTAATTCCTTCAATTTTGAGTTTTTCTACGTTGCCTTGCAAATATTTTGCTCGCTTCCAACTGTTAGATTTAGTACAGCCATGCAGAGATGCAGTCTTATATATTTCCCTTGCAGTTATTTCCAGGGCCTTATTCTATAGCTTCTGAATACACTTTCAGCAATAAACTAAATTTCCCACCTGAGTAAGGCCTTCCGAAATGGGCCTTGTTAAAAAAATAACCTGACAATACAGTAAGGGAATTCATAAACTACATGGTCCGCCTAAATTTGTTTAGTTACTATTGAGTCCCCACTATAATTGGAAACAGCAGAGGCCATGCTTGCTTTACCAGACAAACCTTTTTTGATGCTCAGGAGCTAAGTTTGTCTTTACTGCTGCAGAGCTGCGCTATTTGAAGACAGGACTGCGGTCATTGAAGGGTTAAGCCAGTTTTGAATTTGAGTTAATCCATATGCTAATCTATTTTAAATATCCCTGCATAACTACCAGCGTATTTTTAGCAGCACAGTTTGTTGTTCCAGTTGCCAGCTATTTTTGATGACACAACAAAATAGGGCAGAATATAGTTTTAAGGTTTATCTTGGCCTCTAACTTTAAAAAGGGCAAAACCCCACCCTTGTCCAAGGATATTTTTGATTTGAATGGTCTATACCTGTCCTCTGCAATCAGCCAATTATTGTAAGCAGTGTGATGGGCCTGAGGTATTAGCGCTCAGAACATTCCTGCTGTCCCTCGGGTTAGGGATTGTTTTGCAATGATCACCCGTCCTGATTTGAAGATTGCATGACAAGACACTATTAAAGTAAGGGCAAGGAATTCAATTTCTGGATGTCATTTTGCCTGGCCTGGTTTTGAAAATAGGTCACTGTATGCTATCTGGATTTGTATATTATAACAGCACCTGCTAGCATTTGTGTAGTGAAGGGTCTAGCCATATTTTCATTATAAACCCCTATTTTCAGGGGTTTATAGACTGTAACTTGACCATAGAAAGAAGTCTCTATCTAAATGGTGGCATGCAAGGTCTCTTTAAGGAGCATGTTTTTTACCCTGCAAATCTCAACAGATACGCGTTCAGCCATTTCTGCAGGAGTGAAAAATGAAAACATATTTTCAGCTGCAATTTGGTATTGATAGTAGATTCCTTAAGAAAAAGATACTGTGCTATGTTTATCTTTTAATTAAAATGATATCTAAAAGAGCTGGATTTCTCATGCAAGTCTTAATAAGAATCTGAGTAAGTATAGGTTATAAACATTGGTGACTGGGCATGTATATTTTAATTATGCAAATCCACAGTAATAAATGCCTTTATATAATGGAAGGATTTAACAGGGTCAAAACCTGGTTGTTTGAAAAGGTTGGTAAATAAATCATATGGATCTGAACGTCAAGTTTATGTTCATATACTCGTTTACACTGCTTTTTCCCATAACGTGGAATTGTTTCTGAGGGAGTCAGCATCACTCTGTGGCCTAATATTTTAAATCGTGAATAGATTCTCGCTTACACAACTGAATCAGCACAGCTGTGCAAATGTGTGTATTTAACACCGATTAAATGCTTCCACTTATACATTAAAAAATCCAAACCAAAGTCCCTTACTACCACTAAGTGTAGGTTTTTGCAGAATAGCTGTGGAGGTGCATTTCATCACCTGCCATACACTTCCTAATGTGTTTTACTTTTTGTTTTTAATACGATCAGGAGCAGCCAGGCAGCAACAGAGCAAAATGAAACTTCTTCTAAAACAAAGATAATAAAATATGTTCGAGTAACATTAAAGGATAGTCTGAAGACTGCCGATGTAAGGAAATTCAGGGTTAATGCTGCGTTACTTCATTTTGAAGTCAACCCCATTGCGCCTGTTTATTGCAGGGGTCTTCAAATGGAGCAATCGCACAATGATGTGTCGATGGAGGCTGCTGCAGCACCTGGTGGGCTGAGCCCAGAGAGAAACTTTCAGATGGCTGAATATAAAAAAAATTTCCAAACATTTTTTGGAGGGGAGGGGTGCCAGGGAGAGGAAGAGGAGGAGGATGGTCCTGGCCAGCATTGCTTGGCTGTGGCCATGCTGTGGGGTTCAAGGAAGCACAAAAGAGAAAGGCAGATAAAACTCCGGTGCCCGGGACTGTGCCTCATTTTGGCTAGACATTAAGATTCCTAGAGGTATTATTTTTACCTAGTCCTCGAAATACCCACCGGTAAACCAAAATCCCCCATCCCCTGCAAAGCCAACAGTTTGCTACTTAAATGGGTTTAGACTTAATTTTAATGGAAGTGAAACATAGTCGATGGAGGCAAATTAAAACCATATAATTTTGTAATCTTAGTTTAGCTATAATTGCGGCAATAAAACAGTGGAAAGAATAATTGTGGAACATATGTTTGTGAGTGACATTATCTAGGTGACTTCCCTTTTACGGCAATGCGCTGCTGTCCTATTTGTCTCCCCCTCCCTATGCATTGGAATGACAAACCTGCGAGCCCGGAGTTAATGCTGATTGCGGCAGCTGCTTACACACCGAGTCTCCATGGCAACCGGGGACGTTGCCACGCAACCGTATTCTTTTAGGGACAGGGAAAATGCCCAAAGGCTTACTAAAAATACATGGAAGGGGGGGGCGGAAAAAAAATTTAAATTTTCTTACTACTGTTAATGGGTATAAGGGGCCGCGCTACTGCTTGAAAGCAGAGGTCACGCAAATAAAAACCCAGCCCTGACCTTTCAAAAATTGCTTGCCGTTGCTTGAAATCTCGAGCTTTATTGACAAAGACGACTTTTGATCGATTGTAAAATTGGTAGCTAACACGCCGCAGCCCTCGCAGACTGCAAGATGCAGAGCTGGCCCATTGCTATTCCGGAGGGGTTGAAGGTCAGCCGAGAGCCATCAATGCCGTATTGATCAGCGGAGCTGAAAAATGCCCGTGTTTACAGCTCCTCGCACCGTGGGGCTGCGGCCCCAGCCTCCAGCGGGCTCCGCCACCCTGGCGCACGCCGCGGAGCAAGCCGTCCTCCCAGCAAAAGTGACATCACTTCACTCAGCTCAGCTGTTTCTGCAGTTTTCTATAAATAGCTAGATAAAAAATTGAAGGCTGCTTTTGGAGAATTTAGCCAGCCAATCTTCTGATCATCAGCAGATGAGACAAGCTGTCTTTTTTTTTTTTTACACTACTAATATTGCGCTGCAAATTCTTCCTCCTAGTATTTGGAGCTTGACCCCAAATAACAAAAAATTGTGAATGGTATACATGGCTGTATTCAGGATTGTCCTGGGATGGATATTTAATTCATCATTCATCACTTCTCTAGCTGTTAAAATGTGATCAGATAGGAGTGAGGGATGGAGGGAGGAGAAAGGGTCGGCGTTGCTGTACGAGACGTGCAGGCCTGGCGTTATGCTGATGCGGCATGTTTGCTGAGCTCAGTATCACCCCTACCTGCAGAAAGAAACCCCCACGTGTCAGGCTCCCGGTTGCCCCCCTAAATTAAACACACCATGCACCAGAGTCAGAGTTACACGAGGGCTCTTGTTGGTTGTAATAGCGGAGACAAAGTATTTGAAGGAAGCAATTAGAAAAGCAAACAAAAGCGTTGTTAGTAAGCATACTTCCTATTTTTCCTTGATTCCGATTTTGCCGCTCTATTTCTTAATTAACTGTCTAAGATAGTTGATTAAAGAAAAACATCATCTGCCTGGTCTGTAAATAACTTCTTGCTTGATAGTATGTGTTTCTGGAAACAGGAGCCTTAAAAAGCTACAAAACACAAAGTATTGAAACCGTCCAGATAAAAATGTGCATTCTGCAAGTTTCATGAAGTTTTGGAGACCATGGCAGTTCTTTTGGAAAAAGGAGAGGAAAATAAACTTGTAAACGTAAGAAATAACAACAGGTCCAGGTGGAGAAAAGCGTGTTGTCTGCAGACTCCATCCTCAGGTAACCATCATGGCAAATTCCTGTTGCTTACCGTGCCTTTGCCGTCCCTGGGTTGCATTCCCAGTGGGAAACGAGTGGGTGTCAGGGAAGAGGAGAGCCTCACACAGCCCATGAGCCTCACTCAGCTCATCAGCACTCCCCTTCCAAGCACAAGCCTGTGCTCAGCCTCACACAGGATCAAGCCGCAACAGTCCCCATCTTTGTTGATTTGAACAGGGAGTTGAAACTGCTTGGCAACAGAAAAGATGAAAGTACTTGTTTTTCAGAAAAGTTAATGGCACTAGAAATAGAAACCAGACAGTTCCTTGAAGGCGGGGAAGAGGGGACCAGCAGGTTTTCTCTCCCGACTGCAGTACTGATTGTGGTGCAGTCGGTACTGCAAAGTGAAACGCTATGGCCTGCGTAGCATGAGGAACTAGTGCAGAGGACTGTAATAAGTCATAGTGGCTTCAAAATATGCATCTTTCCCTTAGCAATAGAAGTGTGAATGAATTGCAAAATGTATGCAAAATTATTGATATATAGGATTTGAAAGTACATTTGTTCTCTACAGCAGCTGATCAGTAAATGATCCTGAAGGTAAAATTCAGAGTCTGGTCTAGGGATGGAGATCAATGAGGGTTGTATTCTTAAATATCTTTTGAGTATCTGGATGCACGTGATCCAAAACTAAGCTGCAGCTGTTTATTGAAATACTTCTGCTATGGTTAATATTTAGTCTTTTTGAATGGTTAATACTGATGCTCTGACTTGGGAGGGGAGAGGGAAGAAGGAAAATGGCAGAATGAGATAAATCGAATCTATCTTCTCTGCAGAGTGGGCCAAGTAGTATTTGACCCAGGTTGAGTGG
Organism: Theristicus caerulescens; assembly: GCA_020745775.1. NCBI lineage: Eukaryota > Metazoa > Chordata > Aves > Pelecaniformes > Threskiornithidae > Theristicus > Theristicus caerulescens. The sequence goes on along the minus strand of CM036558.1, from coordinate 129,012,064 downwards.
AATGAAAAACTTCTTCTTTGGCTACAAGAGACAAAATAAATGAAACTTTATAACCTGCTGAATTTCATTTGTTGCAGAGAAAACTAGCAGGTGAAAGATGGAGTTTAATTTTGCCCAGAAACTTGTTAAAAATTTATCCAACTTCCAGAAGAACTGCTGAAGAAGTATTGCCATAGGAAAAAACCCAACAACAACAGAGTTAAAATTATTTATTGGAATTGTATTTAAAAAACTAAATTCCATTTTAAAATTAATTTATTAATTTTTGCATATAAATGGATGTCGGACCCTTATAACTTGCTGAATTTTTCAGTAATATATTTGTTTTTCAATAATGTTAATCTTCTTCCATTGTCATTAAATTCCATAACACATTTTAAAAATATTGCTGATTTTTCAAACACGTATCTTCCACTGTGAAATAAAGTACACATAATTGGGATTTTTGGTGCTGAATCAAGTTAGTGATCTTTCTATTAAAAAAATCACCTGTTTGGTAAAGGCAGAATACAGAGGGCTGAAAATAAATAAGACCTTCCTGCATTCCTAAGCCCAGCATCATCTTGTCTTATTAGTCAATACAGCTGGTACGTATTGAATACTGAAAAGCCGGACAACTGTTTTTATTATCTTTGCCTGATCTCAAGCCAAACCCCTTCTGGGGACAGCAGTCTTGACTCTGCATTCTGTGACCTTTTCAAAATCTCATATTGAAAATATGAGTGGATTAGCCAAATTTGTGAATCACAGGCCTGCTCACTAAGTCAACAAGAGCTCGCTTACTAATTTCAATGGAAGCAGGAGCAAACCTGAAGTCGGACTGTGTCCCAGCAAAACTCCATTTGACTTCAGGTCAGGTTGAAATTCATTCCCACCATCTTTGTTGTTGTTTTATGTCTTTTTACTGACAGAAGGACAAGGAACTTTACTTTTTCTGAATCCTTTCCCCAAAAAAGGAAAGGTGAGTCTATCACTTTTATTTCTGAACACGCAAACATCACCTGTGTAGGACCTCCTCTCAGTCCACTGCTGGAAGGAGAAAAAAATTGCTTATAGTGTGGGTGAACACTGGTTGAGTGTTTGCTGGTATGATCAAACCTGGTATTTGTCTAGGGAAGAGAGGGAGAGTGCCCCAGGGAACAGTTTCCCAGACTACCCTGAACTCATGACAAGACCCTTGGAAACACTGTGGGGCTCCGTGTTTTCCCTGTCCCTCCCTGGCAGGGCAGGCAAGGCAGTAGCCCTGTAAAGAAAAGGTCTGAGAAAGTGTCCCCTAAATGTATGACAACATTTGGAAGGACAAGGGGATTCCCTCTGTTGTCTGTAATCTTCTCCTTGACTTTATTCTTTGAAGTATTTATTTATTTTTATTCAGTGTGGTTTTCTCTTGCCACGCCAGTAACCAGACTTTGAGGACTTCTTCAACATTAGAGGCTGGCTGAATAGGAACAGGGTATGCCTGTGTGTGCACAGACTCACACCGGGACACCAGTAAACACGATGCTTTACAAAGCTGTTTACTAGTGGAACTATAGACAGAGCAGCCACATTACTATTAAGTATCTGTTTAGTATCTTACAACTAAAAACAATAGTCTGTCTAAGGCTGATTTTTTTTTTTTTTGAATGAGATGTAGCCTTTCATAAAAACTCCTTCTTCATCATTTGGTGTGTTTGTGTCAAAATATCTCAGGGCACAAAGCCCAGCAGAAAGCCAACTTAAAAAAAAAAAAAATCTTTGTAAGTGTTTTCATGACAGTGAACCATTAAATCTCCTGAGTAATGTAGGGAAGAGCTGGATCATGCATAGATTGCTCTTTACCAAGGATGCACCATTGCCTTCAAGATTCTGAATAAAGAGACACACCTGCTAGCTAGCTGATAACACTCTGGGGTCATTTCATTGAAGAAACTGTCAGCCAGGAGGTATTTAAATAAAGCCACAGATTAATTCATGACCTGCACTACCGAGACTAAAAAAAAGGTGTTAAAGCAGAAAGAGAATGCAGATAAATGCACATTCCTTTGTATTGCAACAAAACTTCTCCATGTAAATCAACTGAATGGGTGAGAATGGGGAAAGAATGTGTTTCTCCGTACAGTAGCGGGGAAGTGAGATGGCTCAGCTGCACATCTGGCTACCGGCCAAAGCAGTCGTGTGCCATGCTTGTTTGCCTACTAGTGCTGCTTAGATTGGCAAATGCCCATGCAGTTTGAAGAGGGCAGGCGCATGACTGGATGGCTGCCAGTAAGTGTGCGGGACTGATGCCACTGCTGGACGCCATAGCCTGGTAGGAATGAGGAATACAAAGGCATTCAATAATCTGAATGTCCCTTTGCTTCAAGAGAGTGGTGCCAGGCAGCATTTAATGAGAGATTGCTTTGTTACAAAGTCCTCGACATCAAGTGGGCTGGTGAGCTCATTAACCTGACTGCAGCAAATAAAAAAGGCGCACTCAGAAGACTCCCATGATAGCATACTCAATAGTGTAAGAGTCCTTTTGCTTCCTTTATGGTGATCCATTAGCAAGCAGCAGTGTAAACACCATAAAGCAAGCCAGTTTTCTGATTGTTCAACTAAAGTCTGTTTTCCTTTGGGGATTATGCCACCAGTTGATGCAGAGACACCCCCCCACCCTCGTTATCTATTACATAATGACTTTCTATGCAACGAAGGATTTTCCCATATTTCTTAGGAGCACAACTGCAGCTAAGGAAACTACTGACAATTCACATCTCTGAAAGACAAAAAGCAACGATGTAGGGCACGTCAGAAAACAAATAAACCACAAAGTGATGCCAAGGGGAATGGAAAATATGATTATGCTTATGTTTATACAACTTCAGTTAGAACTTATGAAAATGGTACATATCTTTTCTGTGTCGCCTTTGTTCCTGTTTACACAGGGCTCTGTATCCATAGGAGAGGCAGCCCACCTTGCTTACCTAACTTGGTTCTCTGTGTTTCCCATGAATGCTGTTTGCCCTCAGGAAAATGCATCATAAAGTAGTACTTCCAGAACAAGTGCCTACTGTGTCTCCATTCGAAACACAGCCCTTTGCTGATTTACTAATCAAAGGAAAAAAAGGGAAGAAGCAAATCCCCAAAGAATTTCCCCTTTCAAAACAAAGGGGAAAACTCCTTGTTGTAGTTATTCCATTTAATCCACTGGAGCTACACTAGTGAAAACGTGTTTTTCAGCACCTAAAAAGGTCAAATTAAAATACCTGTGTTTAATCCCCAGGAACTGCAAAGGAGTATTGCTTCCCCATAAGCACCCAGCAAAGACAACTAGAAAAATAGCTAAACAAAGTCAATGATTTTTTATTTTTTGGCAGGTAGGTGATCAGCATGGATCCAGTACACGCTGGCAGTAATGATTTTTGGTTACTCAATTGCTCAGTCAAGGTCGTATTACTCATGTGTCTATCTGGCACAAAATAAAATTAAAAATCCCATTAGGCACTAATTAATACCCTTTCCAGAAGAATTACATACTAGTTACAGAGTTAAAATGTATTCTGTTCTCAGTAATAGGATTGTTTTTAATTCTTTAACAAATTGCAGAATTCTTTAATGTTTTTCAAGGTGCTGCCACCAATCAGATCCCATTATAGGATCAATTTAAAGTCCCCAAGCGGTAGTTACAGAACCACTGTTAGTATGTGAAATTGTGGAAAAAATACCAAAGGAAATAATTAGGTACCTCTTCCTACCTTTATCTACAGTATGACAAAATAGTTAGTCTGAATTGTGTTTTGTCTGCAATGCTTAGGCAGTATTTCACATTTGTAATTAAAAGATGTTTTGGTCTCTGTTTTCATATGTTGGTTCCCAGCCTTTCAGTTGGCAAAATGAAGTTTAACTGGTGCAAAAAATCTACAGTGAGTTGCTGCAGTGAATCAGGTGCAGCTTCTTCCAATCCCTTCAGAAACTGTGAAAAGGAAGCAAAGGAAATGATCTTATATGCTTTTTGGAGATTTTGTGCTCTAAACATTCAGAAGTGGATGGAGATGGCACGCTGGACTGAGTCCAGTGAAGACCACCAAGACGGTCAATGGGCTGGAGCACATCATGTATGAGGAGACGCTGAGGGAACTGGGTTTGTTCAGTCTTAAGATAAAAAAGCTTTGGAAGGATCTTACTGCTGTCTACAACTGCCTCATGGAAGAGTGCAGAGAAGATGTAGCCAGCTTCTCTCTGAAGGTGCACAGTGATAGCACAGGAGGCAGCAGACTCAGGCTGGAACATGGGGCAGTCCTGTTAGATGTGAGGGTGGTTTTTGCATCTTTTCCACCATGTGGGTGGTTACAAATTTCAGCAGGTTGTCCAGGAAGGTGGAAATGCTATCCTTGGAGACGTTAAAAGCTCAGCTAGAGAAGACCATGAGCAACTTGATCTGACTGAACCTGCTTCAAGCATAGGGTCCAGTTGGATGTCCTTCAGAGTTCCTTTTCAGCTTAAATTACTCCTTGGTTCTGTGGCTGGTCTGAAGGGGAGATTGGTCAGGCACAAACTGAGATCCCAGTGAAGGACTGGCTGTTGTGCAGGATTGACCAGGAACAAAGATGCACCACGGGGTTGATCTGAAACACAAGTCCTCAGAACCATAGCTCTGGGAGGATGCCGTGTTTGCACTATTTCACAGTGTGGTTCTATCTCTGGCAGCAAGTCCTTCACACTCATAAAAAGGTCACTAAATGCAGGCACCAATAGCACCTTGTCACTACAGTACCAAGCATGTGAATTTTTTATTTGAATCATGCAACGCTTGATCCAAAGGCAGTCCTTGAACTGCAAACTCCTGGTGAGAGAACATTGCCAGTGATCTAACCTGACAGTGTGCTAAGGTGAAAATCACTAGATCTGCGAGCACTCATAATCAGGCCTTAAGCACAATGCTGGAAAAGAACAAAAGGAGTGGAAATGTAAGAGACTCAGGGCCACCGCAGTAACTTTGAACTGAACACTGTAGCAGAACGTAGCGCTTTTTCCTTTTTATGCGGCAACTTGGGCTGATGTTGAGAACAGTAAGGAAAAGAGTATGATGAAGTTGGACCGACTGCTGACAGACTAGGAGAAGACAACAGGGAAGGAGCCAAGCTATCTCAGGAGCAGAGGGTTGCTCTGGGAACTGCTGCGTGGCACTTGACCTGCAACAAAGTTTGAAAGCCGGGGGAAGCAAGCAAGATAAGCTTTAAGAAAACCAAAATGGAATCATTACATTAAATACTACCAGTGCAACCTTTAGTCCAGCAATAGAAAACAAACAAAGTAACAGGCATTATCACTTTTGGTGGGCAGGATAAGGGCAGGTATTAAGCACAGCTAGATTAGATGCAAGATTACATATTTTTCTCTCCATTCTCTTGCTGCTGTTACATGAATCTCTCTCCTTCAAGCTTGAACAAGATTATGTTGCAAAGCACCCTATGCAGTTCCTCTGAAAAGTAACATGGCTGTTTGACTATGCCAAGATAACAACTGCAATCATAACAATAAAAGTCTGATTCACACATGCATTTGGGAAACTGCTTCAGACAGTCCAGAGAGTAGAGGGGAAAATCCTCACTGCTGCAGTCTATGCTGCTTTTAGTTCCTTTGGCTGACTTTCCTTCTGTCTTCAAGGCACATTCAATTATTTTGACCTCGCTGAGATAGGACTGAAGACAACTGCCTGTTTGGTTTAAAGCTGGACAAAACATTTTGAGGGAAGGGAGGAAAAGACAAACAGGAAGGTTCAAGAGTCATTCTAGCAATATAGGGCTTGTTTCTCAAATGTTTGATGGACCAGCACTAGTAAATGAGAAAAGAACTCTTTAACCCTTCCCACAAAACTTTGATTCCTTTTTCTGTGCTTTGTTTGCCTTGCCAACTAGCATGATCTCACAGACAGCAGTAAGAGCATTGCCATCTAGGAGCATCCCACAGTATCACTTGTGATGGGCCAATGGGCACTGCCTTTTAAGCCTTTCATCCTCCAAAAATACTTTTAAAGGTGGCTATATGACTTGGCAGAGCTTTATGATGAAATGTTCCTAGGATATCAGCTCAACTCACAGTTCTGCCATTGTCCAAAGAATTGCCAGACTTTGTAACCAGTGTCTACAAAGCAATTAATAATTCTCTTCATGAGCAGTGGAACTTTCCTCCATGTAAATCCTGCTGTGATGCCAGGCTGACTGCTGGGCAGAGGCAGTACAAGTTCATGGGAGATTTTCAGCTATCTTAGATTACTGGACCATATAATGTCAGCATTGAGCAGTGCAGAGGACCTATCTAAAGCTAGTGGACAAGGTTCAAAAAGGGTCAGGGTATAATATCTTCCTGTGCTTCCTAGACACTGTAATACGTGTGTCTCCTGCAGCTTCATCCTCAAGACTTAAGGCATCTTTGTGAATTCTGTTTGTGTGCTAGTTCCACTCTGGGAATTTAATAGCACTAGCTGGCTGTTCGGCTATAAAACAATGTAGGAATAGCAGCACTCATCTGCTTTACAGTGCTGCCTATTTTGAGGTTCCTACTTGTAGCAGCAATACATGCTGAATGGTGTAAGGAGTTGAGAAAGGTCATTCTCAAATGTGGCCTGAGCTCAGACTATTGCAGTGAGCACAGGTAGCCTCTGCCCATGTTAACAGAGGGGTTTCGGATAGAGTTTTCAGAATTCCAGGAGAGTGCTAATACAAATACAATGTGCATTTTGTACGTGAACAGACCAACATTATGCTGATAGATATTTCCTCTGGCCCAGATGCACTGAATCACTGAAAGGACAGAGAGTCAGCCAGCTGTTTCAGAAAAAACTTGTCCTTGCTGCATTTGGGTTCTTTTTTTTTTTTTTTTTTGCAAGTAGAAAAAAGCGGCAGCCTTGATTTTCCTGGCCTTAAAGTGCTAGAGAAGCTAGTGCGATAGTTTATCATGTTAAGACAGACCATGATTTTTCATTTCTCCGGCCCTTCTGGCCCTCCTGATGTTTTAGCTGTTTATTCTCTTTCACCCCAAATACACAGACCCAGTTCATGCTCCCAAAACTTCCAGACAGAACCTGAAGACCCTTGCACTCCAAATATCAGCAAGTTCTGCCTGTTTAACCATTTGAATTTTCCACGTGTGATATCCTAGAGCCTCCTTCAGCATGTGGGCCAATGTATATACATCATGGAGGAAGGAAGGAGTACATCATGCCTGCAAGAGCTTTTCACAGTTACTCAAGACCTTCAGAGGCAGGGTACATTTGAAGTACAATAGATGGGTAGCATAGAGTGAGAGGCAGAATAGTGGCTATAGTAATTCTTTTTTTTTGAGTAGTCAGTGATATTTTTATAATTCTATGATTATTTAAAAGATCACATGAGCTGAGAAGTTATTTAATATATACATGACCTGTCTTGATAGTTAATTTCCAAACACATTTCACAAATTTTAACTGAATTTTTTCTTCATCTTATATAAGTTTGCTTAAGATAATTAAGTTTTGGGTAGTGTAGACCAATATTCTGATAGAAGAGATTTTTTTTTCCTCTTACATTTTGCATCTAGTAAGGTGAGCATTAGACATTTTTCTTTTGCACAGGATAAAATTCTTCCTGCAGCAGTGGCTGGTGGAGGAGACTGAACACAGCATTTGCTCAATTCTAAGTAGGCACTATAGGATAGCCTTTTAAAACATAGACCAAATAGGTGATGCTTATCTTGTTCTTTAACTATTATGCCATATCTTTAAAAAGGAGGGAGAGGAGATAGGTCTCATAGTTTCCAGTCATAGGAGAAGCCTAATTTTGACCTTCCTAATGCCATTTATAGAAGGAAAAGATTAAAACTCTTTCTGACCTAGGATAATTTCCTCCCAGGTCTACATGCTAGTTAGGAGTCACAAAGGTCACTAATTTCTGGCAGTACAACGCACAAGGCACATGCGAGTGTGACCCCAAAATCTATGGTTTTTTGTCTTCTGTGCCTGTAGAATAGAAAGAAAAAGCAAATCTTCACTGATATGACCTCAATTTTTGTCTTTCTCTAGCTTCAGCTGTCAAAGAGAAGTGGACCTGGTGTGACTGCAGCTTCTCTCACAGCCTCCGAGGGCAGAGGGGACATTGACTACATTGGCATTAGAAGGTACAGTGGGACACTGGGGCGCAGCTACCTTGGAAAACCAGGGTGGTTTTTCATATCCAAAGAAGCTAAGGTTAGCCTGTTTGCCTTATACTAGTTTGGGGATTTTTTTATGCCTGTGTCAAGAATCACACAACGTTCTGCAGTATTTTGAATCTTGCGTGATGGCACTGAATGACAGCTGGAGATGCTGGTTCATCTCATGTCTTCAGCTGTATGTCTTGACTGGAGTTGTTCCGCCATGCCATGAAAACACATTACTGAGAACTTCTGGAAACACCAGCTTTCATCCTCAGATAGGTCGTTCTTGGCCTGTTTGAATTCTTGTCATCTGCAAGGACAAGACCAGCTGCCAATATGCTCTTTGAAGTAGTAAAACTTCTTCATAACCTTATAAGTCTGTTCAAGATAGCCTAGAAAGTGACAATATTCAGATAATTATTTTCCCAAATCTGGAGATAGCGGTCAAGGCAGGCAGAGAAGTGAATTTCTGCCTGGAAAATGTTGTTTGTCCCCCTTTCCTAATGTCCTCAGATGACAGCAAGCCAGGTATTGATAAAACAATCAGGGTAAACACCAATAACAACAAGGCACTGTATTAAAGAATTCCTATCGAATTCTGGCCCCACATCTGTCTAAATACCAGGGATGAGCTTATTGTGTCCCTCCTCCTAAATCAAAGATTTTTGTGATAAAGTTAATTTGAATCTGACTTTTGTTTTTCATCACTCGGACAAACCTTCCCTTGCCTGCAGTGGTGTATTGTTTGAATTGAGAACCAAATGCAGATAGCAAGGTTTGGTCCTCTGCTGTTAAGGCAGCAGTTAAAAAAGCATAGGTTTCCCAAAAGCTGGCATGAAATGCATATGAGGTAGTATTAAAAATAGGCAGAAATGTAGGAGTGGTAACTCACTATGAAATTAGCAAAAGAAGAAACCAACTGTAAATAAAAATGTACAATGTTATTTTTTTGAGCACTCTGCTAAGCAAAGTGGGGAGGTTGAAGAAGCCGCATGTAGCTGTGAGTCAGGAGAAGCAGCTGCGTCCTGCAGCCGGGCTGCAGCCGCCTCTTCCCTTACATCCCACCATGCCGTGCCATCACCTGTGCCTGCCACAAGCACAGCTCCTACTTTGGCAAAGTGGGAAAATAGATTTTACTGTCCCCAAACTACTCTGCTCACCAGTTGCCACCCGATTTTGAGGCTCCTGGTTGCCTGGGAAACATAACTGGGTGTTGCTGTGGAAACTCAGCTTTGCTGACCACCGGGTTTCCCGGCTGCCGGGCGAGGAGATGGGGACCCTCTGCATCTGTCTGTGTTAGCAGGTGACAGGAGATGGCTTTGCCACCGGCGCTATCAATAAAGTTGCAAAACAATGTTAATAGCTTTTGCTTTCACTTATTTAAGCCTCCTCTGCTGTTGACTTTTGGAGGGGAAAAAAATGAGGATAATCCATTTAGGTAATAGATTAGAGGAACGAGTTCGAGTAGGAGGAGGCATTTGTTTATTTATTTGCTTCAGAAAAGTTTCTAAGACTTTTTGTGCACAAATTATTTGGAAAAAATGAACTCGAAAGCCTCACAAAACGTACAATTTCACATTGCATTAACGTAAGCTTTCTGAAGTTAATATAGCTATTCTTTTGCTATTAATGTTCCTGTGTACTCAGTTGGCTTAAACTGTTCATCTCATAATGAACATATGCTGTCAGTAAAAGCAGTAGCTGTTGCAGCATGCATTAACTCCTTGTTTCCAAGACTCATGCCAAGTAGAAATGTCATCGACTGTGTCTAACCCCGGTTCCATATTTTGAGGCAAAAAGGGTTAAGAGATATCTGAAACAGAATGCTGTAAATTCCTTGATGGTCTCTGCTGGTTTTGGAAACAGAGGGAGAATAGTGCAGTGGCTAATTTTTCTTTCTCTTTTAAGTAACAAATCGAAAAAGAACTATTACATCTCACATTGACATCAAGGAAATAACAATAATAATACTTTGCACTTATATGGCAGTTTTATCCCAAGTTTTCAAAGGATTTTTCAAACATTAATGGTGTACCATTTTATTCTCTGTTGGCAAGGTGGGCACATGGTGGTGTGAGAGCTGAGGAGACATAAGGCAATTTATAGGGTGATGGGACACTAATGCAGATTTTAGGAGGCGAGGCAACCTACTGACAACAGCTCTGTGGCTAAATCATGTTTAAGATAAAATAGTCTGTTGAATCTATCACTGCCACAGTTTGCTGCAGTAGAAAGGGATGAAATCTCTGTAGTCCATTGATTCTACTGCAGATGCTACAGCGAAGGAAACCAAGTTTAGGCTGGTTTAGCGGTGTCTCTTCATCTATTTACTTTAGCAGATGCTGATGTTGTTTTTTTTGTTCTTCCGCAGTACTTAAAAATACTTGTATTTTAAAAATCTGTAGTAGTTCTGGTATGAGTACCTATCAATAATAGAGTAAAAATGCAGAATAATGTGAATAATTGCCCTGGTTTTTTTACATTTTTAGGGCTTTCAAAATAGTCTGTGCTTGAGCTTACTCAAAGAGAGAAATTTTGGCAAGTCAGGGAAAATCTGTCTCTCTCTTCCCCTCCCTTTTTGGGAAAAAAAGGTTGATCTTTGCTACTGGAAAGGTGACATATAAGTAGCTCCTGTTTTAAAATGCACCCGTGTCCAATTTATAAACAGCCAGTGCTCTGGAGGCATCTCCTAAGTGACTTTATGGAGGTAGGGAATACTATGTTATCCGAGGCTCACAGGAAACCCTGTCTTATCTGTAACTAATATAAATCAGAGAAGCTCTGATGAAATCTATGGAGCTACATCAATTTACACAGGCTGAAAATCGTGCTCAACTGTTCCCAGACAAACAAAGGCATGCAATTCCCCATTTGCCTCCACAAAGGCAGATGCTCTACTCCTTACCTGCTCCATTTGCTTTAATGAGGTGTTCACAGCAAAGCGTAAATGGTACCATTTAGATGTCAACATTAAGCATGGCGCTGTTTTAAGAGTAGCACTTAAGGAAATTAAATGCGTAATCTGAGCTAATGTGAATGGTGTATGACTGTTGTTAAATAAAGTTAAAATGGACAAAGTAAAATTCTCTCAAGTGCCTCTAACGAAGGTGTGTTGTAAGTTGTGTAAGTTATGGCATAATCTTGGTATGCTGGAAATCTATCCATTCAGATTTTTAACAAGAAAAGAGATGATTAAGAAGACTATGTCTGTGCCATGGCGTTAGTTGTTACAACATTAGTATTTGATATGCAAAATGCTAAAGGTATGAAAATATTATATGTTACGGAAAAGCAACTTTTAGGGAGGGATTGTGGCTGTACTGTGTGTTCAAGGAGACAGGGACGTTCTCTGCTTTGTGCCTGTTTCATTCCCTCTGTCCCCACACATTACAAATGTAAGTAGCAGAGACATGATTTCGTAGATTTGCCCCAGTGATGTGTGCAGTGTTGTTGACTGCGCTGGAATTATTCTAGATTTACTTCTGTGTGAAACCAGAATTGGGACTAGTTAATTTAGCTTAGCATGCTGATATGAAATGCAAAGTGAAAATGTCATCATTTGTGTTTCTTCTTGTACCGAAAAAACGCTGGAGGCCTTGTAGGGATGGAAATGTTAGTAGTAACAACATAGCATTGCATATATATATATATATAATTTTCTATATATTGGTTTTAAAACTGTTTTTAGGAACTGATAAGGCATACCTCTGGCTACTGGCTAATCATGTTTATGAGGTCCAACTTCTGATTTTTTGTGTGTATGTATATTAACCTGAGGACAAAGTAAGAGCCTTTGCTAGACTCAACAAAGCCCTGTATTCATGGGGAAAGCATTATCACAGATAAAAAAAAGTATCTGATTTAAAATCATTTTCAGACCTTTCTACTACCCTTAGGTTAAAAAAAAAAAAGAAAAAGCAATGAATAAATTAGTAGCCACATCTTCGTTCCAACAACCTAATTTCAATAGTATCGTAATAAAAGGACAAAGGTCATAGATTAAAGTATTGTAATGGAAATGCAAAATCTATATCTGCTCATAGGTATAGGACTGTATTTTTAAAGGTATTACTACTTGTAATGATTATAATTTGAGCTTAGTGCCACTAATAAGAAAATAGTACTTTTTCATTCTGATTCAAGAACCAGTACCTACAAGTGTCCATGAATATAAGTATAAATAAACAGTTAACAACTGCACTGAGAATACCTGCATGGAGTTCTGGGTCAGCCATAATACAGTTTGTCTTATCAAGGCTCTTATCAAGACACCTGTTACCATTTAATTTTTTTTCTCTTTTTCTTAGTAGGGGCCAAGTAATAGACTCAGGATGTGGCTAGAATAGGAAAATAGGAATATTATTTTCCTGGTTTCTGCCAATATGTTAAAATGCATCAGATTTATTATTTATAAAATGTCAAAAGTATCCACAATGCTTTGCCTAAAATCACAGAGAATAATGCAGCTCAGACCTACCAAAGTCTGGCATCCAGAGTCCTTCATCCTAAATGAACAATCCTGTTATACATGCTGAGAGACCCCAAAGTGGCTTCTGCATCAATAAGTGCAGAAACTTAATCTTTCCCTCCACAGAGAGCAGCTAGAATAATTTCCTGTACCTTGAATATGAGCAGTTCTCTTCCTTATGCCTACTGTCCCTCAAAGTCAGAGGCAAAAATGCATGGAGGAGGCTGTCATGAACACCAGACATATTAAACTTTGTCTCTGGTATTTTACACATGGTTATTTAAAGGGAGATAATAGTGGCTTCCCACAGTATCTTGCATCTCTCACTTCCCGCCCCCCATTAAAATTGTTTCACGTATGGTTGAGGATCCATGCAAAAATAACTGACATTTCCTCTACCTGATGTAATAGTACATAACATAAAAAAAGAATTCATTTAACTTCTATCATTTCCTAACAAAATACTTAACAAGCAGTTCGTGGTGCCAAGGCAATGCTGTAGGACTCTCTCTCAACAGAGCAGACCAGAGATAAAGAAACACCTGAAGTACGCCAGAACTTTGCGTTTGGGGGATCTGTTCTGTATTGTGACAGATTCAGGTGACATGAGAACATGCTTTGGTGGGAGGACTCTTCTCGTCTTCACCTGCGAACACAAATGCTTGCAATCCTGCCCTATTGACTGTCAGCTATCTTGCTGCCAGTTGGAGGACAGTGGAGAGAAGAGCAGCCTTGGCCCTTCCAGGTTGTTTTCATGCATAGGAGTAGAGGCCTGACTCCTGTGGTGTTGTGATGTCTTGTGGTCGCTCCTGGTTCTCTGCCCTGAATCTCCCTCATTGAGGTAACGAGTTTGAGAGCAGAGATATATAAATTATGGTGTTTGGGAACCATTAGTGGCACACAGGCTGCTTCAAAGCCATACATCTGTACTGCCTGTAGAGACAATTGGTCCTCCTGAGCATGCACAGGACACGGAAGCTGCCGCTGATGGTGGCTCCCAAAGTAGCTCAGCTTAGTCACAGCTGATCTGGCGCATAGCGGAGATGCATGACATCTGCAGGTCTTTGGCCATCTTTATTCTTGCGCTCTCAAGTCTCCTCTGCCACTAACAGGACTGATCCCTTACTCCAAATTGCTGCCTTTGCAAAGCAGCTCCTCATGTGTCCTGATTTGTTTGAAGAGGAAGGTGGGCAGAGCCCCTCCAGCTTCCCATTCCTGGAGGCCAAGATGGAGGAATGGCAGTGCAAGGAGCAGGAAGGTGAGAGGGAGAAAGGGGCTGTTTCTCTTCCTGGCTACAAGACTGTTTTGCCTGTGTGGAACTGCCTTGCTGGTGAAAAGAAAGGAGCCCTGACTTATAGTTTAAAGGTGGAAACCATAAATCAGGCTTCTACAACCTTTTCCTGGGAATGAGCTGTTTCGGAGTAAGAGGCTGCTGTAAATGGATGTGTGTTGATGGCAGGGTGCGATGCCCAGACAAGGCATACGCTGCACTGATGTTCAGGCGATGTTCGTTTTAGCCTGTGTCTTTACTGGCCTCTCGTGAGCCAATCAAGCTACTTTATGAGCCACAGTTCCTCTGCCCTCCTAAATACACCTTGGGATAAATACATTCTGGAGATCACAGAAAGTCACAAATTTGTGTGGTAGCAGCTGGATCTGTCTTTCTTGTCTTCGTGCATTTCATGATTTTCAAAGCTAAGCAGATTTGGGCCTCATTAATGCTTGAATGCATAAAAAAATGGATATTGCTCATAGTACAAGTTGCAGCCAGCTATTTTCTACAATATATCAGTATGTATATTTTTGTAATCTTTAGAAAACAGCGTTTTCTATAGTGATATTTAATTTGAAAATATATACAACTCTTCAGACTCCCTCACACAGAGGGCCTGGTCCTTCAAACAAAACAATTAAAGAGATGTTTCCAAAGAGCTAGCATTTCTTCTGGGTTTATGTAAGGGAAAGGGAGATGTTTTGGGGTTTTTGTTCACAAATGTGGTTCACACTGCATGAATTCAAACTCCTTCAGAGCAAGAGGAACGCATTGTGTTCATTTACCATTTCTTCCCACAAAGGAACCTCAGGTTGGAGGATTTCTCACGCCAGTGCAGAAGACACGAATCTGAGTGTGTGCGCGTGTGGGCATGTTTTAAAGGAAAGGTGGATTTTTCCATAGTAACTGCTGTAGTAAACCAGCGCTGTGCTTTGTGCCCTGCTTGGCCTCATCCTTCCGTGCAATCACAGATTCCAGAGGCGGAAAACAACTTGCACATCATTTTTGGTGTGTTTCTCTCCTGGTGTCATTCTGTTCTTTGCCCTGTACTGCTCATGTTTTCCAATTTGTTTTTAAATAGCTTGTGGATATGGCTTCTCCTTCTTCCCTTGGGATACTATTCCACAACCTAATGGTTCTCAAAATTAGAATTTTTCCTCCATCCCAGGTGTAAGACTTTGTTTATGAAGTGCTGAGTTCACACAGTAATGTGCATGGTGCAGATGTTTCACATGGGGACATTTATGTGAAGTGCTTCCATTGAAAAATGGGGATAAAACCAAAAAAACCTTATTAAGTGAATTTACAATATATGATGTGTAAACATGCTTTTATTTTGCAATTTCACTACAAAATTAGCGACACGTACAACTGTAATAGTGTATTGCTGCATAAAAATTAATTACCAAGAATCATATTTTTCCAAAGCTTAGGATCACAGCAAATTAATTAAAATTCTTCATACAAAAGAAGGAATTTCATAATAAGGTTTTACAAAATATATGTATAATACATTTCAACCTTTTAAAATTTGTGACTGTAACATGGGCTTTTTTTCTTTTTCTGCATTTTTAATAAGGCAGCAATTGAGATCTATCAAGTCCATAGCATATATCACTGTTTTTATTCAAGAATTCTTGTGAAAATAAAGCACTTCCTTTATTCACAAAAATCATAATTGCAACATACATAAAACCTGTCAAAGCTCCAATTTCCAATATTCTAATGAATATCAAAAGAGTCCAGCATTTCTGACTTTGACAAATTGCAAATGAGGTTTTATTCATTAAGAGGGCTGCTAATGTTTATTTAAATGCAATTTACTGTTGCATTATTGATTAGCTACTGCAAAATTATCTTACAAGGAGCATGTGTAGCAAGAAGATTTCAGGTTGAGAAAGGATTTATCTAGGGAAGGCCTGTAGGCTTGATTTAGGCCCCAGGACATGAGAGTTTTAATTTATCTGGAAAGAAAGGCCTGGTGGAAGGTTTGCTTTGTTTGCATTTAGACAGCAGATGAAAGGGGTTTTGATGTTGAGCTGGGAGAAAATGGCTGCCACTCTTGTTATTCACAGAGAGAATTGAGCAAAAGAAAAAATCTATTATAGGGGGCAAGATAAAAAAGTCCCCCCCCCCCCCCCCCCCCAGTCATTTTCAGCATCAGGCTATATGTGGCTTGTTATTCTCCGAAAGAGAAATAATAAAAAAAATGTTGCTTGTTATCTAAAATCTCTTTTAAAAAATCCATATTGCATTTATTACTGAGACCTCACTTCTTCTTTCGGTGCCATAAAACTCAAGCGAGGTTGCTGTATCTGACCTGAAAGTATGAATTAATTCTGGGCCTATATATTTTAAAGAAACCCAAATGTACAATGTTTTCAGTGTTTCCCACCATAAGCAGACACATTCTGGCAATGTCTTACGGAACTAATTGCTAGCAGCTCGAAGTGCTGGAGAGTGATACAGAGCCTCTTTGGCTTCTACCTTAAGGAGGGAGGCATCTGCAGTACTTGTTTTAGCACCCGTTTTGTCGACAAGAATCAATTAGTCATGTAAACCACAAGCGTGAATCTTATCCTTCCTGAGGAGTACTGCTGCAATATTAAATAGGACTCATGTAAATGCATAGCAGTGATAGAGATTTAAGAAATTAAGGGTAGTCACCCCATTGATCTAACGAACAGAAGTCTGCGAGCGTAAACAATGCCACTGGATCAGGTGGAATCCAGTGAGCAGGCGGCTTCTAGTCCTGGAATAAATTATTTTAAATTTCCAACTTGGAGAAAATGTGTTCAACAGAGCAACGTGCTGCTTCAAAAGGCATAGTTCAAGTACACAGTATCAGGACCTGAATGTCCTTTTCTGGACTCATTACAACCTGACAGGGTTTTTCGTTTCAAATGACAATCAGGAAAACTTGGAAAGCTCTCAGCCAATTGCAAGGAGGAAGAATGATCCTAGTGAAATTAAATCTGAAACTCAAATATTACACCAAGACCTTTCAACTTGCTCATTATTCCATTAAACCAACTGTAAAGGCACCATTCTTCATCTGAAATGAGTTTAGAAAAACTTTCATTGTGTGACTTGGTCCACAAATGAGGGTGACAGGAGCAGAATGATATTTTCCTTCGAGGTTTATACCTTTAGTGACTCTGATGATGATGACTAAGTATCAGTTCTGACAAGCTGAAGGTTAATTACTTACTCTGTGTTTCAGGTCTGTCAGGGTGGAATATCAGCATCGATTTATTTACCAAAAGTCAGAAGTATTTGGTATTTACTTTGGGCATAAAGAGCAGTTGTTCTAAAGACCCGTTGTCTGTCTTCTGCTGGCCCGCAAATGTTTCTCTGTTTCCCATTTCTGCCTCATTTAAATTTCCCTCCTTTCCTCAACTTTCAAGGAGTCTCTTGGTATTTTTCCTCTTTACCTTTGGTTCTTAGCAAACAGTAAAACACATCACATCAGAAGATCATGAGCAATTAGAAGGTTGAGATAGAAAGCAAAGTAGATGTTGTAATTTTTAGATGGATGAATGCATGCATGGTGGTCCATTAGAAAATACAGAAAAACTTAAATCACATTGTTAATGAAAAAGGCTTCTTAAAAAATCGGTTAGGTGACAAAAATCTTGCCTTGTGAATGTGACATATTTGGATTAACTTCAAATGGTGAGGAAAACAGATTAGGTGGTGCTGCTGCTGCAAAAAGGAAAGTCTGAAATACTGCAAGTGAAGCACTGCTTAGTTAACTAGGTCTGGCCTTCTTAGGCTTTTCTAATTTCTAATTATGTTGCAGATCACAATTAAAATGGAAAGAAAAAGTTATGGGAAAAGGTGTCTACTTATATCACATACCTTTACAAACCTCTGGAGCCTTCCTTAGCAGCAGTGCTCACACCTTCTTTCTGATCCTGTCTTTCCTGTGTCCCCAGATCCCTCTTTTTCCTCTCTTTTGCCAACACTTAGGTTCCCTCTCACTCTTTTGTGGTTCTTCTTTCTACTCTTCTCAGAGATCCTCTCCCTCCCTCATACCTGTATTTAGTTTGGCTTTATTTGGGTGCTGTTAATTAAGCCTGGATTTCATCTGGGTCCCACTGCAAACAGACATCAGAATACCACTTCCATCGTATGGCTAGAGCCATTTAAATATGGATGCAGTATCCCATTTCCTTCTTGCAGTCTCTAGTATCCTGTTCTTGTTTGCTTACTCAGACTATATATTGAGCTGCTCTTTTGTTTCCAGAAAAAAATTTCTTTGCATGCATAAATCCTCTTCTTTGCTATGTAGAAGCCTACAGCTACAGTTGAAGTCAAGTTATGCTGAGATCTGTGATCAAAACATGCATACTTCAATAGAAACATCACTCATTGGGAATTTACTGTGATGTTGGCTGCGACAAACGTTTAGGGACTTTTTTGTTTTCTGTATCTCTGACTTTATTTTAGAATCCAAATTTCCAGTTAGTTACTTGTACAATTAATCATTAATAATAATACTGAAAAATGGCTTCTATCCAGCTACCAGGTCATAAAATTTTATTCTTTTCTTTGACATTCTCAGTACCCCCAGCCTTTAACAGGAATATTCTTCTGTTGCTTTAAAAGGTTGATGATCATCCCAATATCTACTCCAGTCCAGGTCTTGAAAACAAATTTTGGTTCTTAACTTTTTTTCCCCAGCATCTTTGTTCCAAAGACAAAGGAGAACTTCTCTAATGTCATCTTCTGAGTCAAAAGGAGTGTCAAACAAAACAACATTCTATATAAAATCAAGAAGAAACTTGACATCTATATAAGACCTTGGGGAAAAATGCTACTTGTATATGTTGAGTCTCAGTGCTTTGTTCTACTGTGAGTAATTTACCTTGAGGATTTGACATAATAGGCATATAAAAAACTTCGTAGAAGGAATATAAACAGAAGGACTCTACAATACAAAGGTACAGAAATGTAGGAAAAACAGTTGTACTGGTGGAACATTGATCCTGTGCATAAAGGACAGCTTAGAGTAAGATCATACAAATAAACCAACTACTATCACCGTCTAATGCAGAATACCTATGCTAGACCTACAGAGGAAAAGTATATCATTAAGACTATACTATCAAGTACCTGTTCTGGATTTACTCTTAGGTGTGAAGGGGAACAGAGAGGCTCTGAGGGTAGAGACATGAACTCTGGTAATGTTTATTTTCAAGAAGAGGGATTATGTAGAAATGATGAAGTTTATTAAAAAGAAATTTAAGAGGGAGTTAAACAGTAAAACATTGCTAAAATGCTTGTGAAGACCACAGAGATAGTTTAAAGCTACTGTCATGGATTCAGCAAATATATGCTAACTATCACAACAGACTCTGGAAAGACAAGTTCCTTTCCTCCTCAGACTGGTGTTTTTTAAGCAGTAGGAAATTAACAATGAGGTGAATGACATTATTAAATGTAAGAATTCTGATTTCCAAATTGAAGTTATCTTCAAGTGAGGAAAATAGAAAAAAAAGAAAAAGACAAAAAAGAGAAAAGCTTTGGCAAGTAGGTGTTAAACACAATAAGGCAAGCCGAAAATGGTTCTGAAGAGCAGGTTGTTAAAGGCGTAAGAACTAAAAATGAATTCTCTTCAAACACATCAGAGGCAGGACTTGTGAGATAGTCTGTAGGGCCAATAGATGATGGATATAGTAAAGGAAAGCTCAAAGGAAATAATGCCACGTAGAGAAGCAAAATCAATTCTGTGCTGCTTTGTTCACGGGGAAGGGGGGAGGGAAGAAAGGTATGCCAAAACTTTGTTTACAGGAGAAATACTGGGGAAGAGGCAACATGACTTTTAAAGAACAGAGTTATCTCTCTCAAATCTGTTCCAGTTTCTCAAAGGAGTCACTGGATTTTCAGGCAAAGCTGATCTTATGGAAACAGTCTGCATAGAATTCTCCAAGTGCTTCTTCAAAAGCTCCTAAAAACCCCAGCCTATCATGCTCTAATGGCCAGATAATCATACATGAAAGTCCAAAGGTTGGCATCTACCTCTGTAATGAGGCACCTGAATAAATGGTTTGCTTTTTAAAATTTTTTTTTATTGGTGCATCTCATAGTAAAGACAAAAAAGACTGTAGATGTAGGAACAAAGACAGAGAAATTCATAATATACAGGTACAAAGACTGGATGAAATAATCGTGAGATCTAAGAAAAGAATAGTTTTTCCTGCTATTAACAATAACAGTACTGTTAGACTAGGAACAATGACAACATCAACAAATCCTGGCTGGCCTGGCAAAATCCAGTGTGCCAGACTCCCCCATGATCCACACCACAGGTATTCTTCCATAACACTGCCATTGTTGAGAAGATTTTATTATTCTGAGGCAAGAGAAAGCAAATTTCACTATACAATCTGATTTCTCAGTTTCATTTTCCACTTTTTGCCTGAAAAATGCAAATCTCTATCACAATAACAAATTAGCCCCTGAAGACGCTAGGTTGACCTGAAAGCTTTCTCATTTGATACTGCTGCTGTCATTTTGGAAATAATCTTAAAAGAAAACAACATTTGAAGCTATGGCTGTTTATTAATAGAATCTAGAGACTGCAGAGCCTGTATATTTTCAAGTTTTATAAAAAGCCTTTCTATAAAGCCATTCACACAACCAGTTATTTGGGCTGAAAAGCACTCTACATGAAAACACTGGTTTTAATGTCAAGGCCAGGAATAGCAAAGCTTTGCTAGGTTCTCTGTTTCAAATTCTGGTGTAAATTTGGTGACTTCATTGAAATTATACTGGGAATCACTCCAGGCTCTCCTAAGCAGCAGGTACTCTATAAATTTAATGTTATAGCAAACCAAATTCTGTATCAGAGGGTGCATCATTTCAGCAAGCTCATCTCTCTTTTTTATGCAGTCTTTTTTTTGCATATGTGTAGCTCCTGTAAGATTTGTCTGAGCCTGCCAATAAAAATAGTGGATTTTTTGTTTGTTTGCTTTTTTTAAAAAATTTTATTTAGAAATTAAGAAACAAACACAATTCTGATTGATAGCTTGTTGCAATGGTGGCTGGGAAGTGAGAGATGTGCTTTGGTGTGCTGTCAAGTAGGCAGGTACAGCCATGTGCATGTTAACAAATGCAGGGAAGCTCACTGGCTTTTCAGGACTTTCTAAATACCTGTCTGAAAGATGCTGAGGGCAAAATAAAGGAACTGTAAATTGTAGCTGTAAAACTATTTCATTGGTGATTGTTTTGTAGTCTTCCATTTTTTCTTTTCGATGTCAAGGTGTTAATTTTACATGTCCCGGGTATCTTCTAAAGAAACACGGGGATTCCTGCCAAAGAGCTGAATGGCTGGTATTTTGCCAGAAAGACCTCTGCCTGCCCCCAGGATTGACACTCTGTCCCTCCTGTCTTTGCAGAACTAATTACTTGGAGGAATTAAATTACAGTAACAAATCGGCACCTCATCGTGATTGGAATCTGTTTGAAGTAGGCCTTTTTGTGACTCATTGTATTTTATAATTCCTTTTAAAATGGCCTATTGAGGAGATCTCAGTAAGATTCATGCTGGTGGGACAAAGTCTGTGGCACACTGCCATTTTATTTTAAATGGCTCTGAAGAATGGTTGCTCTACTTTGAAAACAGACTCTAAAAACAGCCCAGAAGGGGGATGATGGCTCAGTTTTTATTGATTCAGTCTTGTCATCATGCTCAAGTATAAAGATGACTTTCCCACTTGCAAGCCTTGCAGACCCCCCCAAGCATCTGAAAGTCAACGTGGCTTCTCTCTTCTCTCTGGCAGAGACTGTTAAAAAGCCTGGCCTGATTTTTGCCTCTACAGCTCCACTGACTGAGTGCATCTCTGATAGAAGGGTAGGATTGCAAGGTAACTGCTCCCATGACCCTACCTTTTTGTCTATCTCTTTGCCCCTAGGAGATTCAAAGACACTTTTTCATAGATGAAACAAAGTTCTCAGGTATTATTATTAAAAATCACAAACAGCAATTCCATTGGAAAATGCCTATTGATCAAACCCAAAACTTCTCAGAGCAGTATGACAGTTTTGATTCTGCTTTCCATCACAGAAAGTTTTCCAGGTTCAAGATGAAGCCTGGTCAGAACAAGGAAAAGAATCTGACTCTACAGTTCACTGTTAATGGCATTTGTGTTAGATAAGCAAAGGGAATTGAATGTTGTCTCAGAACACTGCACTGCCTACAGCTCTATATGAAAAAGGAGGAATTACAGATCTAAACCTCCCACTTTTTAGCCTAACACAGTGTTAGCATCTCCAGTGTTAAATGATTCTATCTGCATCAAGGACCTGTTATTTTGGTAGTGATTCATCTATGATCAAAAAAGATAGATATCAAATCAAGGGCTATCTCATCCTTGGCAAAATAAAGATTTCACCTTCCACACGCAAGGATGAAAGAGAGAAAATACAAAGCTTTATTGCATGAGGTAATACAAAGCTCATCTGCCTCTGAGATATTGGTCTTACAGCTTGCTATACGGTTATGTATTGTTACAAAAGTCTGGACTAAATTTGTTCACTTTACCCACTTCAACAAGCACCTGTCAGATGGGGTCCCTTAATAAAAGGACCATCTTCTCCTACTCTGACTCCCTGCATATTGGCATTTGCTCCCTAAATCATTCCACTGGAAACACTACTCCTGGAGAGATAATTCCAGGTTAACAAAGGTAGCCCTAACAAAGACATTACACACAACATTAGAGTGCAGAAATATAGTTCCTCAAAAACCTTACTATGGATTTATGGCTTACCAAGTTGAGGGAGTGTGATAGATATGGTGCAGTCTTGCTTTAGTAGTCAACAGAGAAATTTCCTTGGAAAACTGGAGGAGCTTCAATTCTGAAGACAATGTTTGGAAACTGGGCAATTCAAATGATTGGTCAGAGCCTTGCATTGTGGTCAGATTCCTGGTTGAAATCTTCATCCTAATGTTAACACTACATGTCCTTTCATAAATTGTCTACCTTCCATGTGACTTAGTTCAGGCTCCATCCAAAACCCACAACAGCCAGATGGTCTGAGTCCCTCCTGAATCTCTCATTGGATGCTATAGCCTTAATATATATAACTTTTCAGAAGTGAGATAAGTCTGAATTGTCTCTGAAACGCTTTCAGGTGGTAGGTTCTAGAAGCGCTAATGAAAAACATAATCATTGTTTCTAATCATGGACTGATATTAATGTTTATTCTCAGTTCATTTTAATACCTTTGTGCGACAGAAGAGTGGGAAACAGCACATAAACACTCTTTGTAGCAGGACCTAAGTTTGGAATTGTGAAGACAGAGAAATAACAAAGCAAAATGTGTGGCTGAAGTTAGGAACACAAGCAGGAAATAGCACACTGACATAAAATTAGGAAATCTATGAGCTCAACAGCTGAAGAAAACAGCCCACTAGATGAGAAGAGAGGACCTGGAAAGCTGGAAAGAAGCTGGAAGGTAAGAGTAGGTAGGACATTTGGCATAAAAGAACAATGACATTTTTCAGTTTCTGAAGCAATTAATTTCCAGGGAATCAAAATGCAAAAATGTAGATTTGTTATGTGGAAACAGCATTCCAGTCCAGAAAAACTAAAGAAAGAAACCCACTGGCATGGCTTCCACATTGCATGGGAAGCTAAGGATGAGGGAAACATGTCAGGATTGCTTGAGGTGGCATCCAGCAGAGCAGGAGCTGCCACGTTGTGTGGATTCATGTTCCCCGCAGCCCAGGTGGCCTGGCAGGGAGCTGCAGTGGCCAAGGCTGTGGCACTACTGCAAAAACTGTTTGCAAGCACTGCCCTAAGAATTGCTACTTCTGCTTCTGTGGAGGTCAGGTCTCTCAGCAACCAGTCTGTCTCCCTTACTTTAAAATCCAAGCACCTCAGGGGAGAGGCCTCCCTTCAGGTTATAAATGTACCCTGTCCTGAATTTCATGAGTAGGCATAAATATACGTGCACTGTCTTACCCAAAGCTAAACTGGGACTGACTTCTACTGAACATGATAAAAACCACTTTTGGGAATAAATTGAAATAGATTGAGTAAAGCAGTAGAGGTAGCTTTATCAAAAGAATAGATCTCAGTGACCTCTTTGTTTTTTTTTCCATCTGCCACTAGTAATAAAAACCAGAGGTATCATGAACATTGCTTTCTGCAACAAAAGTGTTAATTACTCCTCCTCTCCCACAGAGTTACCAAAATGTCATTGATGACTGGCTTGCAAATTCTATAAAATATACTCTCATCCAGCTTTACTAGCAAAAAGAATCAAATCATTATATGGTTTAAATTATATATGTCTTTCAGATCACTCTGTTTTTTCCTCCTAGATACAGATGGATTGTTCTTACCTTAGCATGGCTGAAAACAACAATGAATAGTAGGGTAGTGTTATCATGCCATTTTGTATGGAGATAAGAGAAATTCGTTTATTGCTAATAGACATTTTTGTAGTTAAGTACAAAAAACTGTCATCCAGAGTACCCGATGACGAACTGGAAACTTCAATCTACAAAAAAATTATTAAATAATAATACATAACTAGGAGATACATTTTGGAATTATAGTCAGACAGTTATAAAGGAGACATTGCTTTTTAATTATTAGTTTCATTGAACTACATGTATTAAGAGCATTACTTTAAATTAAAAAGGTTAAAAGGGATCCTTAGCAGGAAGAAAACAAACAAACAAACATCAATTTTGTAACTCTGCTTTTCCACTTGGAAGAGAAGACCAGCAAAAAGCATGAATGGAATGATATACATTATACTGCGAAATAGCATTCATTCCTACATCAGTTTTTTCAGAGTTTCTTGTTTTGTAAAACACAACTGACTAGATGTAACTGCAATGTAAGAGATGTGTAGAAAAGCTTAGAGAAGATTTTGAAGTGGTTGCAAAGCAAAGGGAACTGATAATGCTTTCATACTAGATTAACAAATCTATTGTTTATTACCTCAATTATATGGCATGCTGTGAGGTGCCTATGCTCATGCAGTAATGATTAGCTAGTTGGCTAACGTCCAGCCAGTAGGGTTATTAACACTATATTGTGAAGCCTCAATGTAAGGTTGATTTTCTTGTACCGTATATTGCATGTGGAAAACTTGTATTAATCAATATAAATTATTCTCCAAACAATAAGACACAGTGGGGGCAAGCAGGAAAGACTGGAAATGAGGTCCAAAAAAAGCAAAAGAATAAAGAAGGTCACATGTTCTGTCTCTAATTAATGTTGAAGGAAAGTCTTTGAAAGGCAGAAGTCTAGTGGCTAAAACAGAAGACTGACAAACCAATGGCCTGTGCTTTGTTAAGAAGCAGGATTGGGATATAACCTGAGGCAAATTAAGTTTTTCTCATTGTGCTTCAAGTTTTACCTGCAAAATAAGGATGACACCTCCCTCCTGTTAAAGAATCATTAATATATTAGATGCGATCTGTGGGATTTAGAAAGCTTTATATTGGACACTAGGCAAATTGCAGAATTCAAGATATGATATTGAAATAATATGAACATGTATAGATGAAGCCCAGAGTATAGATATCTTACTGACATTGTGGTTACCTTAGTTGTTTTTTATTTCCCTTATTTTTGAAGTAATAGCTTCAGGCATGTACTTCCTGAACTGCTCACCGTGCCATAAATCTCAGTACTAAGTAGTGTCAATGCAGTATCTGACACTATTAACTAGATTAGGAATTGAATAAGAGCATGTAGAGTTCAAATGGACAATTAGTGCTTACAGCCCACCAACCTTTGGACCAACAAAAAGTCATTCTTCTTGTTTGAACCCATGCTGTGCTGCTTCTGCTGTGGTTGCATATTGGAAATCAGAAAGAGGGAAGACCAGTCAGCTTGATGGGTCAAGTCAGAACTGTGCATAGCTACTGACTTCATGTTCACCTTTATGGACTATCAGGTATCCATTTCTGGCCTCAGCCAGCATGTCTGTAAGCTGGATGTGATATATACCTCACAGGTGTGTTGTGGGTCGGATGTATTTAGAGTGTTAGTTGGGTTAATGAAAAGTGCTATGCAAAACATTGCCTTGAATAGACACAGAACCACTGACCAAAGAGGTACTGGCATTAGCCAGATTTCCATGTGGTTGGAAGACTCCTCAATACTTCTTCCTTTTGGTTTGCTTTTGTTTATGTACACCCATGAACTCTAAACTACTGCCAGCTCTTAGCACTGAGCAGGTAAATTGAGACGACAGTGCTGACCAGTGGTGCCACTTGGGTTGGATTACATGCTAGGGCCAGTCGAGGAAACCATTTCCATACATGCTTAGCACTAAGCATATGAATGAAATGATTGACATCTATGTGACTACATAAATATTTTTAAATACTTAAGTAAAGCATGTGCTAACCCACAGGCTTAAGCTTTGATTTCACTAAGGAGTTTGCACACACTGCAGCCTTAAACAGAACAATAATTCTACCCTTGTTGGACAAAATATTTCAGTACATGCTTAATTTTAAGCTGGACACATAGACCTACTGTGATCCATGGGACCACTCATGCACTTGTGCCTGAAGCTAAGCATATGCTTAATGAACTGCTAAAGTCGGGCCTGACAATAAACAGGGCTGCTGGTATCCTGAAGGTCCATCTGCTTCCCTGGTATCTAAACCTTGATGGAAGTGGTTTAAACTGACATGTTTTACTTTTCAGTTGGAGTGGACTGAGGGCATACAACATGGCCAGTTATAGCCAGCATTACCATCTGTCTGGGTTTTCCTAGATGTACTCTTTTTTTCTATCTGCCATTTTGGTCTGAATAGAAGATATTTAATTTTTGTAAATCCTTGGCAGAAATACAGCAGCCGTAGGGTCAGCAGCTCAGTTAAGAAGCCACGACTTGGTGTCAACAAGTTGTAAGTTTGTATCTACAGTTGCTCTTAAAAAACTATTTAAAAATAGTTTTAAACTCTATAAAAGACACATGAAGGTGTCTTTTCAGAATGGCAACCTCTTTCACTCTGTATAGCCTTAACTGAATCATAGTAAACTTTTTCTGGACCATGTTGTTTACAAGGTGTTGCAATACTTGTGTTTTGCTTCCAGTTTCCAATATTAAGGATATGAATGCTATGAAATACCTATATTTAAGCAAAAAAAACCTTAGAGATTTTTTTTTTCCTGAAAATATGGAGGAACACCAGCAGTCAGAAAGCAGTCCTTGAAAATATAATTAGCTCTGCTGAGCAAATAACAATGGCTTTGTTACTTTGCCACGCAGCACATCTAGTAAGTGTTTACACATCCCTAAAGCTGAATTACTAGTGAAGCGAATAACTTTGAAAATACAGAGATTATTATAGTTTGCTTCCATACACTTTTCACATCATGTAGATAACATGAGGCTGGTGTATGAGGATAGATATAAGTGAAATAGTTACCATGAATATACATTTAATTTGTCATATGCATATAATATATGGAATGAAATACCAGATACGAAATGAAAAAAAATGGAGAGGAAAATAATCAAAAGAAATATAATTGAGGGAATGAACAGAGAAGAAAAGTGGATTTACAACTAGAAAAATGTAGAGAACATAGATTTGAGAAAAGAAAACAGAATGATTAAAAACTAGCCATAAAACAGTTATTAGAAATACATAAGATGAAGTCAAAGCTTAGCATAAGGAATAAGTAGTCACAATTTCTAAAATGTGACAGATGATAAGAGAAAAAAAATTAAAAGAAAACCCAAAGGAAATTAAAAATAGAGATATGGTAAGAATCTAAATGAAAAGTTTAAAAATTTGTACATTAGCAAATACTTAGCTATTACCAATTATTTAAAATTGTTATCAATTTAAAGGATTATCAACAGAAGTTTTGAATTTTGAGGGAATATTCTGACTTGTTTGATACTATAATAATGAAGGGCATATACTTAAGGTGATTATGTCTCTAATTAAATGGGATTATTCCTGAGTTAAACTTCAGTTCCTCTTGGTAGCTCTGTGATACCCTACTTGCTTTATTCTACTCAGAAGATGATAAAAAAGGAAAGGTCAATAAAAATAAAGTGGAAACGTGGAACTAGTGAAGACTGCAAAAAAAAGTCAATGTCTAGATATTGAAAACAGCCAACTAACAGAAGAATTTACCATGGGAGCTAGCAGATTCTCCATAATTTGAAATGTTGCAATTGAATGAATATCTTTCTGAAATGCGTCATTTATTCACAAATTATGTGTCTAATGAAGAAATTGTTAAGACTTTTTTCTCTGTGGGAAGATTGGCAACCACAACTATTGTGAAGTGAAATATTCTGTTGCTGCTCTTTCAGAATAGCTCCTTGCGTTGACACGCTGTTGCAGTGATATCGTTTGTGTGTCAGGATAGAGTGACTATGTAGGCGAGAGCTCCTGTAAAATAGCTAAATCCCCAATGGCTATGCCTGTCTGTTTCTATTGCTAGGCAAAGCCTAGCTAGGACATCCCACATTTCATGTGGTAGCGAATGGCATCAGTGGTGCCTATCTCCAATAGCATGAGGAGAAACACCTCAATTATCTCCAACTCTATATTTTTAATCATTTTTATCTACTTGGAAATTGTTCAGATACCAAGAGAGGAACATAAAGCTTTTCTTGCTTCTGACATGCCTAATTTGCAGATTGCTGAAACTGAAAGGGGAAACATATTACTGCGTGTTCTGTTCTTAATGCCTTTCCCATGTGTTTGTTACTGGACACTGGCAAACCTTTTATCTGAACTAACACAACAACTCTTACAACCTTTGCTCTTATTTACCACGGTTTAGCTACCCCCAGCACAGCTAGTGTTACTAGTGCTTACTTCCTGCCTGATAGCCTCTAGATCAGTTTTGTTTCAGACACTTATTACATCTAACATCCCACTCCTCCATGCTTCAGATACCCTGAATAACACCTGGAAGTTCATTGCCTCCCTTCAAATCTTGGTAAAAATGAATTTAAAATGGCAATGAGATCCTGTTATCCTTCTATGTCTGTACTCCTCTCTCAAGAGCTTCTGGACATGACAACTAAAGGCCTACCCTGTGTATTAAAATCACTCCACGTATCAAAATCTTTTCATTTATACAGGTGGTTTTACTAATGACCTAATTATAGTTTGTTGTCAACTTCTGATGTATCGGCTTATTTGATTTTCCTGACATGTTAAGAATACTGCCCCATCTAAAATGTTAGATATTCTTGACCTTAGTTATAAAAGTAAAATTAAACACATAAGCCAAAGCTTTTTTCCACCCTCTTTCCCTAAATATCACAGCAAAATTGAACCCTCTATGAAATGGAAAACATAGAACTCTCTTCTGCCATGTCTCTTCTCTTGAAGATGGACAGGTTCTAATCTCCACAGCAGGACAGCTTCTTCACTTGCTTTTCTAAGTGAAGAAGGTCATGGACCCTTCTACCCATGTTTATGATGGTATGTAAGATAATATCTTAAATAACTTCATTTTACACCGTTATATCCTTCATAGAACAAGCACATTTCGAACAAGTGCAGAAAAATCAATGACAGAGAGGAAAAGGCATATCCATATGGTGTCTCCTGAAATATGACTGATTCAATCACAACTCAGAAGGGTTGCTTTAGCTATATTTTTTTGAATATTTTATTCATAAAGTAGGTCTTTTGACTTTAGTTTATGCTAGAGAGAATGCCTGCAAATGAGGTGCCTATGAGCTAGTGGCCCCTTTGCACTAGTGAGCCCAGGACTTAGGGATGCCTTATTCCCTTGCTCTCTTCCTGCTCTCCTAGTCCCTCTTTGTTTTTTTTATAGAAATATTTATGTTCCTTCATCACCACGTGCTACCATGAGATCTCTGCTTTCTATTATGAGGCTGTTAGGTGAGTCTCAAGGTTTGTTTCTACTTTGGTAGAAAACCTGACTCTAGCTCTTTGATGGGTCCCAAGCCTTGCCCCTTTCAGTGGTGGCAGGCTCTCTGTTGGCACCAGAGCCAGAACACTTCCCTTTGATCTGAAAACATCTGGGATCAGGTCAGAAGTGCCAGAACACAGAGCAAAGAAGAAAAAAAATCCAAGAAAAGAACACTGAGGTCCATGGGATCACCCAAAGTGAATGCAGGAAGAAAGAGAGAAAAAGAGATCAGCTGCTACCGTGAATCAAGTGACCAGAAGTCTGATGGGAGATTGTGAATAATAGTTTGGAAATTACTGTTTATGAGAAAAGTTTATGGAATTGAAAGGGAAGACATGGAGCAGATGCATATTTTCATCTATTTTTTTCTGTAGTAAAGCATTGGTCCTATTTATAGCTCATAATAATCAATGTACTCTTGGTGGAAGAGAATCAGGTCAGGGAATACTTAAGCAAACTGAACATATGTAAGTCCACAGGTCCTCATGGGATGTACCTATGAATACTGAGGGAGCTGGCTGATGTTATTGCAAGGCTGCTCTTGATTATCTTCCAATGATCATGGTGACCAGGAGAAGTGCCTGAGGACTGGAGGAAAGCAAATTTCACTCCTATCTTCAAGAAGGGCAAGAGGGAGGACCCAGGGAACTACAGGCCCATCAGCCTCATCTTGATCCCTGGGGAGGTGACAGAACAAATCCTGGAAACCATCTCCAGGCAGATAAGGCACAAGGAAATCATCAGGAGTAGTCAGCATTGATTCACCAAGATGAAGTCATGCTTCACCAACCTGATAGCCTTCTACAGTGAAATGACTGGCTTGATAAATGAGGGGAGAACAGTGGATATTGTCTACCTGGGCTTCAGTAAGGCCCTTGACACTGTCTCCCATAAGATCCTCATAGAGAAGCTGTTGATGTATGGGCTGGGTGAGCAGACAGTGATGTGGACTGAAAACTGTCTAAATGACTGGGCTCATCACTGGGTGGTGATGAGCGGTGCGAAGTTTAATTGGATGCCAGTGACTAGTGGCCTACCCCAGGGATCAGTCCTGCGTCCAGTCCCGTTTAGCATCTTCATTAATGGTCTGGGTGATGGGGCAGAGTGCACCCTCATCAAGTTTGTTGATGACACCAAACTGGCTGATACACCAGAGGGTCATGCTGCCATCCAGAGGGACCTTGACAGGCTGGAGAAATGGGCTGACAGGAACCTCATGCAGTTCAACAAGAAGTGCAAAGTCCTGCAGCTGGGGAGGAACAACCCCAGGCACCAGTACATGCTGGGGATCACCCAGCTGGAAAGCATCTGGGGAGAAAAGGTCCTGGGGGTCCTGGTGGACACCAAGTTGAATGTGAGACATCAATGTGCCCTTGTGTCAAAGGCTAATGGTATCCTGGTGTCGTGGTTTAACCCCAGCTGGCAACTAAGCACCACACAGCTGCTCTCTCAGTCGTCCCGTCCCCCCCCCGGTGGGATGGGAGAGAGAATGGGAAGAGTAAAAGTGAGAAAACTCATGGGTTGAGATAAAGACAGCTTAATGGGTAAAGCAAAAGCCACGCACACAAGCAAAGCAAAACAAGGAATTCATTCACTACTTCCCATTGGCAGGTAGGTGCTCAGCCATCCTCAGGAAAGCAGGGCTCCATCATGCGTAACAGTTACTTGGGAAGACAAATGCCATCACTCCAAACGTCCCCCCCCTTCCTTCTTCTTCCCCCAGCTTTATATACTGATCATGATGTCATATGGTATGGAATAGCCCTTTGGCCAGTCTGGGTCAGCTGTCCTGGCTGTGCTCCCTCCCAGCTTTTTATGCACCTGGCAGAGCATGGGAAGCTGAAAAGTCCTTGGCTAGTGTAAACTCTACTCAGCAACAACCAAAACATCAGTGTGTTATCAACATTATTCTCATCCTAAATCCAAAACACAGCCCCATACTAGCTACTAAGAAGAAAAATAACTCTATGCCAGCTGAAACCAGGACACCTGGGGTGCATTAGGAGAAGCGTTCCCCCCATATCAAGGGAGGTGATTCTTCTGTCAAATAATCTTCCTGTGATTTAGTACTAAAACAACAATAACAACAGAGAAACATTTTGTTGCTGACTCAGTTTTGAGGAATTTGTTTTGGTTTTGCATGTGACACCGCTGAAGGTTTTTCAGTAAACTGGAGGGAACAAGGAGAAAACGAGAATAGTTAAATGTGGCAGCATTATACAAAAGCTTAATTATGGGCCCCACATATCAGCAGTTTCTCTTAATTTTATAGTTTTGTTTTGTGTTGAATTCCAGCTCCGTGTAACACATGTTTCTGGGTTGTTCAGTTAACAGGTCTAGATCCTTTTCAGACTACTCCCCGCCTCCTCACACACTGCAGTTGAACCCCTTTGTCCTGCAGAAGCAACCTGCCCTTAGAGCTGGGTGGTGATACCTGCAGGCCTCCCCAGGTAAGGGAGGTACATCCCCCCTACCCTAGATGCTAACCCTCTCCCCACGCCCCACAAGCGGCTGGCCCTACTCCTGTGAGCAATCTCACCTGATAACAGTGGATTATCACCCTGTAATTCCTCCCACTTTGCTGTTTACTCCCTCCAAACGTTACACTTGCAGATGGTGAGCATCTCTCCTTCCCCTTTCCAATCATCATTTGGCGATGCCACAGCACACATAGTTAGTTCTTTTTAATCTTTCCCCATAATTAAATGAAAAACCAATTTAAAAGGAGCCATAATAAAGTCTCTCCTCCTGAAATTAAATATAAAAATAGTTGCTTCTTTTCATGTATTGTAAGCGATTAATAGAGAACGGGGCCATTTCAGTAAGGACTTCAACAAATGTGCCTTCGTGCAGTGGTGCTGTTGCTGCTGGGGAGGAAGAGATCTGTTCTGCCTGCTGACACTGGGTTTTCTCTTTCATGGCCATTTTTCATACCTGCAAAACAGTTTGTGGACTCTTTAAGCAGAGAAGTGGGGGGAGGAGAGAGAGAGGGTTGATAGGTCTACATTAGCTCATTAAAAACTAAAAAAACCATTTCTATTTTACATAATTTAACATGGCAAACTATTAAAAAAAAATAAGGTGAAAACTGCAACCCCTAGGCATGCGTTTAAAACATCCTCATTTAGATGCTAATTTTGATTCCTAGTGTATGGCTGGTTTAAAAAAAGCCATTAACAAAGGGGCAGATTACTTAAAAGGCATTATTAGGCAAATATGTATGAGTTTTCTGATACCAAGTGGCCCTTTTATGACTGAATACAGCTGCTAAGTAGAGTGACATGGAGATATTTGTTTTAAAAGGAAAGAAAAAAACCACCAGATTTAAAAAAAATACAAACCAAAAAACAATAATTATATAGAGTGTAAATCACACAGGTGAAAAAATGCTTTAAAAGGCAAGTAATACTTTCTCCTTTAAATATTTAGAAAATGTGTGGCTCTGCAGGTGATGTATATTACCAGCTGAATTCTAGGATGTACCTAACATTTAGGTAAAAGTGAAACAAATGTTAAAATGTTGCTATTTAATTCTAATCATATATCCTGTTTTGTGTGTTAGTAAAATAGCATTGACAGAAAAGTGAAATGAGGAAAATAACAGGCAACACGAGAGGAAAGTGCATTCTTTCCAGCTGAGACTGAACTCATGACTGGCAAAAATAAGGTTATAATGATATTAAAATGAAAACTGTTCAGACAGAAAAGATATAAGTAAATGTACTGTGCTGTATAAATTAAATGAGTAATAGAGGATGGGCAGATGGTTGCCTAACTACATCACAGTAAAAGAACAGTGAATAGGTCTTCACTGAGAGCTCTCTTTCTGAACCTGAATAAAATTTTCCTTAAAAGGGGAAAGGCTAAGGGAATTTCTAACCCGGAGAAGAAGAAATGAATTTGAAAAGCAGAGCTAATTTTGACTCTGTCTTGGTTGTCAGGGTATTTGAATAATTTTTGTGTTCTCTGTAAATTATCCAGTTAAGAATAAGGTGCCTAAGCCAGGCAACAGCTGATCTGAATGATCAGCTGATCATTCAGATCATTGCAGCCTCCAGCAGCCACAGAAAAGGTATTTCTGCTCTGGAGAGTCCATGGTGTTCTTCAGAAGCCCTTCTCTTGGTAACCACAGGGCAGTTTGGATTTGTTAGCATTAACGTGTTTAGACTATATAATGAAACATGTATTAGCAATGAGAGCAGCTCTTTCCCTTCCTCCCTCAGATCTTCCCTTTTACATGCAACACTAAAACTTGTCAAAGCAGATTCTCCTTACACCACAGTTCAGGGAGTTACACCAGTGTAAAACTTGGAGTAACAGTGGAGAGAACTCAGCTCACCAGCACATCTTGTTAGCTGAAGCAGGAGGGAGAGAAAATGAATCATTTGGTATGAAAACGGGATATTACATGAATATATAAGAAGAATTGGATATCTGTGTTTGTGGGTTAGTTGAGGTTTTGTATTTCCCTTCAATAATAAAAAGGTTAGGAAAAAAATACAAGGATTTAGCAACTCATGTTGCAGTTCTTTAAAATACACCAAGGCAATCAGTATCAGTAGAGTTACATACATAATCACATTTAAGTTGCTTTATTATTACCTGGGAGCCTAAGTAAACAGGTAAATGAAGAGTGACCATGGAAGTCTTATCTGAAGTTAGTCCCAAAATACCCATTTGAGTCAAAATGATTATTTTATGAAGTGTTTTGTATTTGGTATTTTTAAAGCTTAACACCATTGAGTATCTCTGAATTATTACATATCCTTACTTCTCCCTTCATTTCATTATTTTAGGATGAAGCAAAATAAATTGAGATTTCAAGAAAAGCAAAAGTATACTGGCTTAAAACAAGGATAATTCATGATTATCCATCCCAATAGTGCTGCTTTGTGTACTTGCCAAACGAAATTGAAAAGTGAGTTAACAGCAAATGTAAAGCTTTTTCCTAGCACAGCTGTAATGTGGAAGTGGAAATGATTTGGCAATATCCCACACAGCTGAATCCTGGCATGAGGTGGAGTTGAGGTAAGGATGGAAAAACTTATGCTACTCTTTTTAGTATAGGTGCATATTAGTTTTCTGTTGCAAGTCAATTAATTATCAGGTAGCTAGAGGTTGCATAGCTGTATGTAAAGGATAATGTGGCTATATTGTAAGTGAATGTGATTTATTCCAGGAGAAGTTTATAGAAGAAACATCTATTCTAACTTTCAAATGTGCTAATTATTTCAATTTAATCAATTATAGTGCAGAGGAATCCTTATGAAACAGGAGATGTTCTGCTTCAGGTACTTATTAAACCTGAAAGAGCCATTTGAAGTGTACTGCTACGGAAGTAGAAAGACAGTGGGTTTGTCTACCAAAAGGAGTGAATGAGTAGCCTATATGCACTACTCCTAGGCAAATGCAGGATGCGAGACTTGAAAAGTGAAAGATGGTGAATGAACGTAACCTGTGGAATACAGAACAAAAGTGAAAATCACAGTTTAGTGAAGAAGAACCAGTGGAAGTGCGCAACAGGAATAAGCAGGATGAACAGAACTAAGCTAGGTGTATGAAAAGAAGAGAGATTTAACTTTAAATGGAGGAAAATCTGACTTTGCTTTGCATCATAATGTCTGGAGAGAAATGCGTAAGGGGCTATAACTCTCCCCTGTATTTCTGTGAAGTTATTTCTGAACCTCCCAGTGTATGGGAATGGCTAATCAGTGTTTCAGACAATCAGACAATCACAATGTTGAGTGCAGAGGAAGAGGAGGGTTCGATACTGCAATTAAAAGAAGGAAGGCCATTTAGTAATAAAATATTCCATGCAAATTTCTTTCAGTCTTTGGGATTTGGTCACTCTTCAGACAGGGACAGACTTAAAAAAAATAGATAAGTTTATGTTTGGTGGGAATCTATAAAGAAGAACATGCTGAATCTATGGCTGCCACAGACGGGGAACTTATTTGGCCTCTACGTTTTGCATGAGAGCTAGAGAAAACCATCAAGCATCAAATCAAAGATGCTAAGTATATGCTGCTTTAAGAATACTGTAAAGGACTTATAGTAGCATGTGCTTGCCATCCCAGCCATCCAAGATTTACCATTGTTCATAATATTAGTTAAAATAGCAGTGTCCTCTTTCTTTTTGTGTTTTTCTAGCTCTCCATTTACATATGCAGGTATCTTCTCTGTTTCAGGGCAATGGGAGGGTTCAGGAGTAAGACAAGAGTCAAGCTTCTTTTTTGTAGGTCCTTCTCCTTTCCTAACAAGTGAATTGGATGTTGTTGTTGTGACTATATGGTCTGCAGCATGTGGTTTAGAAGGTGACATGGGTATTTGCAGAGGGTTGCTCTTTTGTTTCTTTTTTCTTTGGAGGTTTTTGTTTTGCAGTGCTTTTTAGGTCGATGTTATTCAGTGATAGATATTATTCAGCTAGAGTCTCTTTTATTTCCTGGTTGGTGTGATGTGACCAAAAAAGCCCAGTCCTCTAGAGCATGGACAAAAAAAAGTATATTTTCTGTGCTTGAGGTTTGAGCGATGAGGATAAAAGAAGAAACAACTTGACTGGGACACTACCAAATAAAGATGAATTAAACAAGAGGAGTGAAAATTGAATTTTATCAAAGCTGCCATTTCTGGCAAGTGTTTACTGCACCAGTTTACAATGAAATATTTAATAATTCTGCTTCCTTTCAGACTGCAGTTTTTATTTCACCTCTCAAATAAGGGGCAAGTCCTGGACAGGAGGTCATTAATTTTCCCCTTCAGTCACCACCTCCTTAGAGTCACTAGAGTTAATAGGGCTGCATATTAATCAGGGCCTTGAGCCCTCTTTGTAGGAGAAAGGCAGGAAGGAGGGGGTCTCTGAATTTACGCCATTAACTTTAGGTGACAAATAAAGGCTGTTCTTCCTGCTGGGCTGTCACTTAGGATGCCTGGTTACAGCTGCACAGCTGATATGTTGTATTTTTATGTGGTGGTAAAGATGAAGAAGGGTTAAGGCAGGATGCACTGTGCACAGTGTAGAGCTGAACACAAGGAATACATTCCTCGCCAGGAGCCAGTCTGAAAATGTCATTTATCCACGTTGTGCAATAAACTGCTCTCATGCGGGCATCGCAGAAGCATAACCAGGAGCACCTCTGTGCTTGAAACAAAGGATGTTTTTCAAGTGTGGATAATTTAGATTTCCAAATCCCTATGGCAGTCATAGAGATTCACTTCCTGTCCTCCAAAGGTCAAAGTATCCTTTAAAACTAAAGGATAAAACTAAACTAAACTGTGCCACAGAGGGCTGGGACAGGACTGTGATGGTCCTTGGGGATGTTCCTGAGAGGCTGCTGTCAACGTTTCCCCTGCCATGATGCACCAGTCCTACGGGGCTGTGTGGAGTGAGCAGGCATGCAGCAATAGTTCATCCTTGGTTTTGTCCTTTTGAATTTGACTGACTAACCCACTGTCCTGATAAGGGCACATGTACAAGCAGAAACGACAGGTGAAAGGCAAGGTTTGGGAAATTGTGCCTGTAGGCAGCTGACTGCTACCTCCTCACGCTTTCCTTGCTTCAGAGATCCAAATATTAAACTAGCTATTGAAGTGGTGGCTTTGATTTCTCATGTCAAAGGGTCTCACATTTTTTCTGGAAGTGGAGAGAATGAAAGCAATTGCACATAGCTGAGCTAGGGAATATGCAGTTTCCTCCACCATTACTTAAGAAGGCAGACGGTTAGTAACGACCAAAAATAAGGCTGCTGGTGTAGATAGTCACAACACAGTCAGCCTGATTGAAAAAACTAACGATATTTTTCATTTTAAACACATGAATAATGCCACCCACTTCAGTCCCAACTGTAGTCAGTGGTGCTACTTGTGCTAAGGTTAGGTAAAACTTAATTGGGGCTACTCTTACAGGAGATATGAACCCTTAATTAGGAAAAAGAAGAGAGAGAAAAATTCACAGTGTCCTTACTTAAGTGCAAGACAAAATCCTTTTACATTACTAATTTATTTACGTTTAATTATTTTTCCTCAATAGTTGCCTGAAGGGGAAGTTAAAATCCTCTCACTTTAGAAACTGAAAGCCACAGTGCTAATATGTTAATAAAACTATGATTAACAGTGCTGCTAACAATAACATAATCATAAGAGTATTTCCCTATTTTCTCTTTTGCAAATTCCCAGAATTTTCTAAGGTTTTCATTTTTTAATGAAGATATAATTTTCAAATAATTTTTATGCAGAGTTAGGTACCTCTGATTTTTCTTTCTGCTCCCTAAAATGGAAGAGAAAGAAATGTCAGCTTTCAGAGATGTAGTGGGATA
Organism: Theristicus caerulescens; assembly: GCA_020745775.1. Lineage (NCBI taxonomy): Eukaryota > Metazoa > Chordata > Aves > Pelecaniformes > Threskiornithidae > Theristicus > Theristicus caerulescens. The sequence continues at coordinate 128,973,976 of CM036558.1, read as the reverse complement.
AAAAGACCCGATCTTCATCTTCTTTAATAGCTTTTCATGATTGGCTGGCATGTTTTGACTGAACTGGAATGTGGTAACTGTTCTTCGTGCTGTGAAATCTCATTAAACGGGTTTCACTGTGATTGTTACATAGAATAAGTCTTTATTTTCCTAATGATTTATTTTCCTGTGATACATTTTACATAGAAAAAGAATATTTCATATCCACAGAGGCTGAGGTTGTATTGCTTCAAAAATCCTGTATTGTTCTTGGATCCTCATGAGGTTTTATCTATGTGCATTTTCATCCACATGCATTTGATTTGTTCTAGTATAACTAGGTAAGCCTATAGCTCTAAAACATTGGTGATTCCTAATTCCAAGCTCCCCAAGGTAACTTGAAATCCAGTTGACTTAAAGGATGAAGCAAAAGTTATTTATTTAAGTACAATGAAACTGCTTTCATTTGTGTGTTAGTTTACACTTTGTATTAGAGACCATTTAAAATATATTTAACTGGAGTGTTCTTTCAATAAAGTTCACACTTCTTGTAATTGCAGGAATCAGTCTTTTATTCCACATAAAAGTTGATCCCCATGTGTTTTTATCTCTGCTCTTGGTTTCTCTCCTGGGAATTTTCAACAAAATTTTTTTAGAAAGACAATGACATGAGGTTCATACTGGCATTGTCTCTTTCTCATCCTTGGATGATAAATTCAGGCAAGCAGAGGATGCTAACCTGTTAATAATACCTCCTGTTATTCCTACAAAGGTAGGCTGGTAGATGAAAAGGAGAAAATATTGATAATTCTCCAGGGTTTGCAAACGGTGAGAGTGGAGCCAAAACTGCGACTGCCACTTGTCATGCTGACTGTTTCCATATGCTCTCCCATTTCTCTGCCTTTATCTAGTTGCTGTCTCCTGGCTTACTCTGCAAGACTTTTGGGACAGAGATATGTTTACTGTTAAAATGGGAAGGGTCTGGTTCTGTGAGTGGGAGCCTAGGCACCGCTTCAGTTCAAATGTATAGCAATAATGAATGGAATATAAAGCTTTGACTAGGTTTTTTAGCCTCAAAACAATGGACAAAATGAATATTAGTCATTATAATTCAATAAATTTGATATTTAGGCAGTTTCAAAATCTGATTTTATTGAATAGTTTTAGTTTTGCTCAGATATATGCTCCCAATTAAAGAGAAGGTCTCCTGCTGTTGGTAAAGCTTTGAAGCTTTTTTATAGTTAGTTAGATCTGTTAATTCTTTTTGAAGTGATTTCACATGATTAAGGCTGTGAGTGGCCATAATGTATCAGGACAACAGCTAATTCTGTTGTGCATTAGAAAAGAGGGTAAGTGTCTTTGATTTATCAATATTTTGGGTTTTGGTTGGGTTTTTTTTTTTTTTTAATTTCCTATCTCCTTTTGTTGGGAGTCTGTGATGAGCAGAAAGTCAGTACTTTGAGCTGCGGGAGAGTGATTAAGCAGCAGTATTATTTGAATCACTCCATATTTAGTTCCAGATGGGTTTAGCACAGATTTCAGAGCTTGGAAGGGCTGGGGTTCAAATGAACCCTTTTCCCATGGTCTCCCATAACTCCCTGGCCTCAACTCTGTCACCGAATTTCCTTTCCACTGCTTGTCTAATATTTTAATTTTGCTGAGACAGCCTGGTATGTTAACTGGACCTGATGGCAAGATGCAGCCTGACCTAACAGGCATAAGACCATCAGGACCAGTTGTTGAGTATCTGTAAGTAAAGATAAGCTGAATTTGTAGAAACAGAAGTGGGCAATGACTGTGATCCTAATGGGAACTATATCTGGGTAGTCAGATTTGCAGTTCTGAGACATGATACAAATGTGATTTAAATAAGCTGAATTACCACCCACAATTGATGCAAGGGGGGGTGGAAATGGGCATGCGTGAGAAGTTGGAACTGAACACGTGTGAGAAGTTTGCAATGGAAAAGTACTTCAGCAGTGAGGATATGAAGAAACCCAAGTCTCTTCCTGAGACATGTGAATCCCCTAAGGCCAATGTTTCCTTGCAACTTGCTCTCTGTAGCTGAGAGTCGCTGTTTGATAGATCAGGAGGGGAACCTATGGTGAGATATGGAAGTGAGCAGGGATTAGAAAGGAAATCTGGAAAACTTTAAGTGTTTTTTGGCTCAGTGAAAGGAAAAAATTGGAACATTGTGGAGTGGGGCTGGTGAAACCATAGGAAAGAAGGAAATGGCAGCAAACTGCTTCTAAGCTCCTGCCCCATTTTATGCAAATAAGATCTCACTTTGATTCCTTGTTCATGTTTATGGACAAAAATAAGGAAAAATGACCTGACTGCAGTGATAAAAACACCAATACTTAGAAACAGGACATTCTTCCAAACACTGGGATGCTATTTCCCATGACAGCAGGGGAAGGTGGCAGGAGGGTAAAGAGGGGGGTGCGAGGCAGGGCCAGGGCAGCAGTGCAATTGCTCCTCTGTGTAGGGGTACAAGGCAGTACAAATGACATGCCTACAGCCCCCTTAGTCCCCTCTTTCCTGTGAATCTACACCCAAATAGGTTAATAACTTATTGTCTTCAGTTTATAATGGTGAGAAAAAGAGAGTAAGAGGATGAGGGAAAGGCACTTTAGTAGCTGACCAGTGTCTGGTTTTCAATCCCACCATTCAATGATGAGCGCTTCACTGGGGAGCCACAGGGAAAAAGCCAGAGGGAGACAGCAAAGGAGGAGAGGAAGAGAAATCAAGAAGGAAGAGAAATCAGGGAGGAGGAGAATAGCAAGCGGGAGCAAGTCAGTGAGGAGTGGTCAGAGTGGCTATCCTGGTGTCTGCCCCAGCAGTGATGGGTTTGGGAAAAAATTAACAGCTGCAACAAGAGCACAGTATTCTGTTACAGCTCGATTCTGTTACAGACAAGATTTCAAGAACAGCCTTTCAGCTATGGCTGTATGAATGCCTAAAAAAAATAATTGAACTATACACATCCACAGAATATATAAATCCCAGTCCAACCAAACACTTGCCCATATGTTTAGTTCTAATGACATAAGCATTCCCAGCTGCTGTGACTAATGATATTCTAGGTTTATCAATAATATTTGTGCATAAATGCATCATTTTTTGCGTTGAACGTTTTTATGACTTAAAAATATATTTGAAAGGACTTTCTTAATACAATTTTTTTTTTTAATTGGGTAAACTAAAGCATTTCTTTTTTTTTTGGAACAAAGTGTTCAACACTTTTTCCAGTTCTTTTCCAGTTCTTTCTCCTTGCTTTCCCACCCAATTTATCCTATAGCAGTTTGGTGATGCTGGTATAGATTCATAAAACACTTTCAACTTCAGTAACTTTTTCTGAAAAGACTTTAACTTTATTTTAAAAGTGAGTTTAAGTTCCGAATAAATGTTTAAGAATTGGATTTAAGGCAAAAGAGAGCATTTAATGGTGTGGAATAAAGGCAACAAAGGCAGATCAACAGGGATGTGGCAACTTATCTCCAGTGGATGCTAATAAAACGTGTCTGCTGCCCTGTACCATTACACAGACAGCATATGGAACAAATAATTCATAGATATCTTATTTTAAAATGTTCTGGAGAGTTCTAAAATGCTTTTCAGTTCCTTCTTTTGCATTCCGATGGCTTGTAAGGTCAGTGTTTCTTAATTCAGTGTTGGAAGTCCATCTTTAGAGGCCTAGGAGGGAATGAAAAACTGCAGCTGAGACATTTTAAAGACCTTTAGAAACACCTATTTTATAAACATCAAATGTTTCAGTTTTAATGTCCAGGATCATGGATAATAACCTTGGGCTAGAAATGGAGTGCCTTGTAACAACAGAAAATGTAAGTCTCTCATTTTTAGCCTCAAGGAGTCTCATGGTTCATGAGATAACATACCCTTAAACCCTTCATAGACTTAAAGTTATTTGTGCTGAGCTTTGGGACAGTGTGATTCCTGTAATGAAACTCTGTGTTTGCAAAAGGGTACCATTTTTAACGGTGCATGTTCAAATCTCCTTAAAGGTTTGGATGGGACAGAGATGGATTAGTGGGCAGAGTGAAGGAGAGGCATGATTAATGCAGCTGCATTAAAAGATGCATGATAAATGCAATTTATCACATGGCTATTGCCATCACATATGTGCTATATAATTTAATATTAAATAATAGTAGGAGGTTTGTTACCAAATGGTAGGAGCGTGGGTGAGGGAGAGGGTGATTGAGGGGTTAGAGTTAGGAGTGATGTATTCATTGATAAGAGCGTAAAGGATTATAATTGTAAAGGGGCTACTGGGTAATGCAGAGTAATCAAATATTGCTTCTTGTATTAAAGTGATTTATTGCTCTTTCCTGAAATTAAAGCTGCTCAAGGCATTTTATGCTTAGGAACCAATTTTTGGAAAGGACTTATCCAGTTTTAAGGAGGAAAAACATGCAGGGATGAATAACTCTACTCTACATAATTGTTCATACTCCTGTTATGTCCCACAATTTCATATGGGAAAGTAATAAAATAACAAGAGAATTATATTATAGTGCCTGAGCCTTTCCTCTATTTAAGTAATAAAATACTGGGACATGGATTTGTGGGATGTTACTGAAAATAAGTAGTACCTTTAAAGCTATCTTTTTTGACCAGCCATTTGCTTGTCTGACATGAGAGGGCTTGTATTTAATTCTCTCTTATGCAACTAGATGCAATTGTTTTGCCTTGTTAGAAGAATTGTTCAGACTCTGTTTCAGTGTTCTTCTGTTCACATTGTTAGGCTTTCAAGTGAAAGTCAAGGCATATATTCCTGTTTTGATTAAGAGGTGAATGCTTTATTTAATCCAGAGTGCAGCCTGGTACCATTGTGTTGGGATCTTAAAAGAGCAACAGATAATAATCTTTAGTAGCTTTATAAAAGAATGATAAAGATGCCCTATTTCACCTTCCTTTTTATTTGGAAAACTTTCTTTGGCAGTGCAAACACCTAGAAGGGGGAATACCACGGGCTTCCTGGGCAAGGTCCAGCAGTTATCATCCTCCCTTTAGAGCAGGGCATGGAGTCACCAGCTCTCAACCCACTGGTCCTGGAAAGCATCTCGCAGGGAGTTGTCTGCCAGCCCCCCTCCCTGTCACAGCCTGCGAGAGCAGCTTCTGTGACAGTCAGGAGGCAGGAGAGGAGTGTGGTAGCACAGAGCAGAGCGGAGCTGAAAGGGGCATGGGTTTGCTGAAAGGGGCATGGGTTTGCTGAAAGGGAAATGCTGTCCACAGGCAGCTGCTACAGTGTCTGATGGGAGGAGTCCAGTGCAGGACGAAGAGAGGGTGGTACAGTTTCATGTCAGGGTGTTTCCTCCCTCATGCGGTTTCTGTGTGGAAAACCTCGATAGAAATATGACACAGGCTGGGGCATGTCTTGGAAGTAAAGGTAAAGAGGTACAGACTCCACTCTGCAGCTTTTCATAATATGGTTCCCTTTTCTTTTACAGTTAATCTCCTTTGCCCACCGGAAAGCAGACACTAGATGTTACATCAGATGTATTCCTCTGTTGTTTCAGCACTTCCAGACAATATTTTACTCTGAGGTTTTTGTTGCTTTCTGAAGCATGTGCACACCAGTAGGATGAGATTTTTCATTTGAATGCACAAGGAAAGACTTAGTTGATGCAAGGAGTGAGAGTTACTTTGCTCTTCACTATTCACAGTATTTTTGCAACGATCTGATATCTCGAGAAAGGAGATTTCCACTGGATGCTTTTGACATCTGGACAGAGATCCACAGGATATTTTGGAATCTGGGCCCTCAAAACTCCAAACAATGTGGCAGTTGCAGCCAAACTGGCAGTTCTCCCTGGTTACAGGGAGAGCAATAACAAGCAAACACTGCAGAAAAAGGTGGGCTGTACCTGAACCTGTGCCTAGGCTCTGCTTGGTTAACTGATGTAGCCATACCTGAGAGTCTTGGATGTGCTCCTTGGGCTGGATCTTTACTAAGAATAGTAAACGTTGAGAAAATTTTAACCACATACGTTCCTAGAGATGCAGCTTTGTGAGGAATGGAAGTAACTCCAAAAAATCCCTTTGCAACACATTTTACAAGGTTTAAAGTGATGAAGAAAAGCCCTGGTAGCCTTGTTCTATCAGATCTGATGTTAAACTTTGAGAAGTTCTGCACCTTCTTTCATTTCCAGGGCTTTTATTCAGGATTTGGGTGCATGCCAACAGTTAGTTCTGGAAGGAGAAAAAACCTGGTCAGTCCCACAAAGTACTGTGATGATCTTCTAGGGAGCCATTCTTATGGTCCCCTTTCTCTAAGCTGGTTTCTTAGCCTTGAGGCAAGATCTACTCCCATCTGTCCTTCCTGATGCATGTATCTCCTTCTTCATGCCTTGGAATTGCTCTTTTCGCCTTCTGTAAGAAAATCCATGTTTACAAAGTGTTTATGGTCCTATGGAGACAGCTTGCAATTTCTGTTTGGCATTTTCATTTCTATTTTTATTGTTCAGAAATATTTATAGAATACTCCTGTGTGGTATGGCCAACTTTGATTTTACATGAACCTGAGCCTTATTACAATCTGATTTTTTAAATTATATATGTAGCATTGCCATTGTACCAACCACAATACTCAAGTAGTATTTGATAAACATACGCAAGTACAGGCACAAACAGTGCTTAAATGTGATGAACCATAACAGGTAGGTCTTAAAAGCCACTATATCAGCATCCAGTATTGTGCTATTTCCTTAGGAATGAATGTTTCAATGCACAAGTCATCCTTTCTATAGGTTACAGGCAAGTGAGACTCCACAAGAGTGATGAGGCAATGTTGCCCTGTAGGACAGATAATTGTGCTTAAACAGTGTTTAGAAATATATATTCAGTGCTTAGAAATAAGCTCATTCTAACATTAGTACCTGAAATTATGGTTGCATACAGGGAATGTCTCCCATCTATTTAAATGCCTTTGAGGAGGTTTGCCACCATTCCATATGACAGTGCAGGAAAAAAAAAAATTGCTACTTAATTTCAGGAAATGTTTAAAAAGGCAATCAGAAATAATAAAAAAATCACCATCTCTTTTGGTAATGCAGTTTGAGATAAAAGTTAGAAATAGTAGCTAATTTCATGGAGCATTTCAGGAAGTTATAGCTCAGTTGATAGTCTTGGGTGGAAATAAGTATCAAACATTAATTTAGCAATAATAGTCTTTTAGAAAGAAAGAAAATTAAATAATTGTTATTTAATGGCATACTGAAACATTAGAATCTTCTTATTCACTGTTTACCTGGAAGAATTCTCCATTTCAGCTCTTGCCACAAATAAATGTGAACAAGTTACCATTTGTCCTGTTTAGAGAGCAAGAAATATATTTAACAAATAAAGTATCTGTCTTTATTTGGACCAAACATGAGACAACAGAATTTGGAAGGCTTGAGAATGAAATTAAAACAAATCATTTAAATAGCTTAATTGACTGAAAGTGTGAATAACAGATTGTAAGTATTTTCATAAATTCAGCAAATGCGCCATAAGTGGAATTTATCATTCAGTGGATGGAGGGAGGTTTCCAAAATCCTACAGAATTTGCTATTTTCATTCCTGCTCTGAAAAAAAAAAAAAAAAAAGAAAGAAATTAAGTACATATATGTACTGTGTTCTCAAGTCTTCAGGGGACAAAATATTTCTATGGTTATGTGCTTTCCCAGAATGGAGCCTTTGAAGGTCCATCTATGTATCCAAGCATGTCTTATGTGTCTGCAACTGCTATCATCCACATGTCAAACACAGCTAGGACCAAACTCTACATGTCTGTCTTCTATCAGTGACCCTCTCAGGTTTGTCTTGTATATTCAGAAAGAGTGGGATTTGGCCCCTGGTCAAAATGCTGATTTGGCAATAACAACCCAGCCCAATTCCCAGGGCAAAGCTCCTTTCTACTTCTGTTGGAGGTAGGGCCAAGCACTACATTTTCACCTCTGACTGCTGGTCGTGAAGTCACGCATAATGTCACTAGAGGTTTTAGCTCAGATTCAGAGGTTAAATGGAAGGTCTATCCTTGCTTAAACCACAAAAGAAAATTGTTAGTCCTTGCTGAGTACTTAAGAAAGAATGGCTTGTCATAAACACTCAAATCTCTTTAGCCACAAAATTCCTAGGATTGCCGTGAAAGGCTGTGATGCAATGAAATAGTGGTGACAAGTGACTGGTAAATAATGCAACCACTTTTACAGCACTTTATCATAGCTTCCGCCAACTTTATGTGTTTGAATCGTTAAATATCTTCCATATTTCTTCAAACTCTCTTGTACTGTACTTTTCCCCTTAGCCTTCCTAACTGTACTATTGGCTATAGATTTTATTTTATGCTTATGAAATACCTCTCTGCTATTGTTCTTCTGATCATGAAAAACAGTAGTATTTTTTGAAATTATATTACCCAGATGCCTTTTTCAGGATTTTTATAACAAAGTTCTCTATCGAGAACAGGCACAAAGAACTTTTAGTTCTTTAATATCTCTATAGATTTTATATAGATATTGTTGTATGATCTTTCCCATGAAGTGAAGGTATGTTCTTCTTTACCAGACAGAGGTCTAATGTTGATTAAAAAAAAAAATTCACTAAACAGCTTTTTAAAAAAATATCTTTCATGCAGAAATAATGCAGCAGAAAAAATTTAATTGGCAATGTAAATTAGAATGAATTACAAATTGCAAAAATCTGTTAAGTTGCAGAAAGATGTGGATACAATATTAACAAGACAATGAAAACTCCCAATTGTTTTGTGATAGGACTGTTTGTGTTTATATGCGTGAGGCAGAGGGAAAGCGATCCCTATACTTAAGTGAAAATAGTAAGCCAAATCAATTCCTGCTTTTTTTTTAAAGCATGGAAATCACAGCTTCAGATGTCACAAATGCTAACATGATATGCCATTCCAGCACTTGTAGCCCTAGAAAGATATACTTTTTACACTTACTAATCTGAATCTTGATATATTGGAACATCATTACCTGATTTTTTTTATCAGAGTGCTGCACTAAAGTTAAATTTAACATCTCGTTTATTGCAAACTTAACTTGTAAAATCTGGCATTTTCGTGTTTTTAAGGAAGCATGGAAACACGCCTTTCTTAGCTTCTGTACTGTTTTAGTAGTTCACATTTTCATTTAAAAGTTCAAATTGGAAGGAATTTAAATGTTATGCCTAGGTATCATCAATAAAAATACTTCTTCAAGCCATGGTCATACAAACACCAAATCTATGAACAAGAGAGATGACAGCAAGAGGAAACATACTTAATATATTCTAAGTTACTCTTTTTTCCCTCCAACCCCAAGTAAAAGTTTACTTTTGAAGTGCACTCTCTACTTTGGCTTAAAGGGTGCTTTCCAGATACTAGCTGTGCTTTCAGAAAATGCTTATTAATATTAATTAACAAAATGTAAAGGAAAAACTTCTTGGGACAAATGCTGCCCTTGGAAGAAAGAAATTATTAAATCAACAATTACAGCAGATTTCTGCACACTGCAAGGACATTGACACGCCTACTAAATTATGCCTTGCTATTTTTTTATAAATTTCTGTTGTTTGGAGATCAAACTTTGTATGATGTGTGCATGGATTTCACATACTTTTTTCTTTTACACGGTTCCTTTCCTACAAGATGAAGTTGAAATATTTGTTTTCTGAATGCAAGGTGCCCTAGATTAGTATGGGAAAACAGAATGAGTCCCTGCTCTTCTCTTCCCTGGAGACTGGGAGCACTGTTATGTAAAACATTTTGATGTTTGGGTCTTTACCCTAGAGGTCCAAAGGGAGATATGAGGTGTTCTGCAGTGAGTTATCCTGAGCAGTGTTTTCCAAGAATACTAAACACCTCAAAGGGCAGTTGAAAGAACACCAGTCAAGGTCCCAATGTATACCCGCGACCAGTCCTTATGAAGAAGACCAAGGGGTCTGCACAGTATCAGAAGAGCAGCTTTTGACAGCTTTGTTTTGACAGCATCTCAGCACTTCTCCCAAAATTAACATCGCTGAGCTTTTGTCACTGAGGTGGGCTGCTGGCAAATGCCCGTATCACAAATAACCCTGCTCCCACCGACTCTGGAGGCTCCAGTGTCTGTCACAAAGGTTACTGGTAGTACTGTAGCAAAGAGATGTGAATGTTTCACCTCCATTTTAATCACTGCTTCAACCAGCAGTTAAAAGGCCTGTCTTTCATTGCGGCTGTCTTGTAGCTCAAATGCTGGAGGCTCTCTTCTGGATGCTCCAGTGGCTTCCAGCTACAGGCAAACACTAGCTAGTACCAGGTGATGCTTTCAGATTTTCCCTTGCATGCAAGGAGAGATGGAAGCGGTACTTGTCTTGACAGACTAGGATTCTGACCACACAGAACGTATGGATTCTGACTGATTTTATGAATTCTGTATTACTCTGTCATATATTTTCTAGCAAAGCCTGCTAACATACCTCCTAGCCTGGCCTAGCAAACACTGGTAACATACCTCCTTATCTTGCCTAGAAGCAGCTACATGTCAATATAAGACAGGGCTATAATTTTGGATGAAATGAAGGGCTGGTGCCTGGGAGAACTTGTTTATTTCTTCCAACTGTGACATTTGGTCTATCGGTGTTATTATAAACTACATAAGCCTTGCTTACATGTGTACTTGGACCACCGTTGCTACAGCAATGCTTTGTCTAAAAGATCGTTAACAGTAAGTGACTCAGTCCAGTAGGACGAGTGCATTGCTACAGAGTGGCCAAGAAAAAAGAAACTACTTCTTCTTGGTTATTAACAAAAGTTAGGTTAAAACAACAGAAAATCCTTGACAGAAAAGAAAGGACAAAGACAAATGAATTGGTCCCTGTTGGTGAAAACAGACAAGCTGCCAGGACAGGGAAAGCTTTTGGGTCCTCTCCTGGCCGAGGCTCAGGGAGCGAAGCAGACCTAGCCAGAGCCAAACCCCCGGTGGAAGGAGAGAGCTGCAGGAAGAAGCAGCTGGGATTGATAAAATAGCTGGACAAACTCAGCAGGTTTTCACCGTGGGAACAGGAGAGGTTTCTGCAGAGAGTTTTCTATTGCTTGGTACACCCTACCCAAAAGGCAGCACAGGGACACTGCCTGGTTGTGAGCAGGGAGAGTTTAGCTGGACATATATAAACTGTGTTGTAATATTTGCTCTCAGGCCCAGAACGTAGACCTTGGCCTCTTTCATTTACTAGTAGCTTTTAAGTCCCAGTGTGACCCAACCATTTGTACTTGGAAGCCCAGCTTTCGATTTTTTTTTATTTCTAGAAAAAATGTCCCAGAACATAACCCATACAGTATTATCACTGAGGTTCATTCAATCTGAAACAACAGCTCTGAACCTTTAATTCTCCCATTCTGAAACCAAGCCATGGTATAAGATGGCTGCTTTTAGTAACATATATATATATTATATATCTAAAACCCAGAGACTCCTGAATTCCTTCTGTTATTTCTTTTCACAGAAATGCACTGAGAAGTAGAATCCTTTGCTTGTTAGATTTATCATCTGGAACTGCCCCCAAATATTTACGGGAAAGCTGTAGTATCCACGACCTTGAAGAATTTAGCTTTGACTTGGCTGGAATACATAAAACTGTATTTATAGTTCAAAAATGTGTAAAGATGACTTGTGCATGATGAATATTATGCAGAAAAAGATGTCTGGGAACTTCCAAGCCAGAGGTGTGAGGCACATCTGTACTTGAAAGGGATCATCTACAACACGGCAAAGTTGTTGAGATGAAATTTCATTTGGAAGTGCACAACTTCTTTTATTTGTTCTCTTGTGCATGGCATGCTGTTTTGAAAAGCCAAATATATATATGAAAAACATGATTGTATCTGCAACAAACAAAAGTGCTAATTTCATACTGCAAGGGGAACCCGGTGAGAGCTTTCAGAATGCATAGTGTCACCCTAGGCATCTCTACACAGCTGCAAGCTCCACGGTAATTCTCCCTCAAAAGCTAGCTTTCAGGGGATTTGGTTTTTGCACACCCCAACAATTTCTAATCTTGTCTCAGGAAGGAGGGAATCTATATCAGAAGAATTTTTTTCTCTGTTTCTAGATCCGCAGCTCAGGAGAAAGCAGGAACTCAGGGATTCACAGATCACCAGGGTTTTGTACTCAATCTGTCTTGCTTGTGGTTTTACAGATCCTATTTTCTGTATGGAAATTTGATTAAAAAAGTAATCCCTTCTGAACATAAGGCAGTAATAGAACAATAAATGGCTGTTTGTTTATGGGCAGCCATGCTCAGTGGAATATGGAACAAGGAGGGGAGCTGGGAGGAAACCCACCCATGCTTAAGTGATTCCATATTCCTGATATATTGTGCATGATGCAGGTGGGAGAGAAGGAGTGGACCTCAAGGGATTTATTTATCCTTCAGAATTTAGTGTAATTCCCTTTAGCATCAGTGGAGCCTGTCTTTGCAGAGGAAAGAGTTGACTTCATTTGTAATTAAAAGGTCTGGTTTATTACTAAAATACAAAGGTGGACTGAAAAATAACAAATGTTTCCCAATTATAAGAGGAATACATCTAGATATGTACAATGCATTGTTTGAAGGCTTGCCTGTGCCTTCAATAAAGACTTGCTCCTATACATGTGAATATTGTATGTGTTGAAGATGAAAGAAAACCTAGAGGATCCTGTCAGGATCCCATTAAACTGACAGAAGGGATGTCCCCATCACACACTCATTCATTCTTCCCTTCACCCATTCACTTTTTTCTAACAATGGCTGTTTCTGACAATTTTGTTAGCTGTTGGACTTCCAGGCAGACAGAGCTCTGGGATGAATGTTCTATTAGTCTTTTATTTTCCGGTCATTGAGGTAGATAACTGACAGGGTAAAAACATTTCCCAGGAGTTTATTTTTCCAACTTTCTTTCTTAATTCCTTTAACCAATGCTATAAGTGTGCCAGCTACAAACCTGATAGGCTGGAGAGGAACCTATTGTATGAGGAAACTGTATTTGCAAGTCTTAAGTGGTGCTTGACATCATGGTAAGAAGAGTTTATCTTTGACTTCTGCTATGAGAAATGTTCCTTGTTATATGAGTGACTATACAAACAGGCTAACATGGTTTTGTCAAGCTGCAGAAAGGTGCTATTTTTTTCTTTTCTAGATTGCTGTCTGCTTTTAAATTATCCATTTAATGAAAGACTGTTAGCAACAAACTTTGACAGTATATTAAGCTTTCACAACCATCTAGATATACAGTTTAAATGAAGTGACTACGTCACTCACAGAAAGCCCCTTAGTTTAGAAAAGCAGGTTTTCACTAGCTTTCATAAAACACGGTGCTGTTAATAAAATGCCTTCAGTCTGCAATGTAGTTGTTTAGGCAGAACAGTAACACAGAGACAGTTTTTTAGATTTATTTTCTAGATGGATGGATGATATCTCTTTAAAAGACAGCATTGAAATGGTCACCATGTAAGAAAAAAAGGAAGTAGCAAAACACAGCCCCCCTTTCTGAAGGATTATCTGCCCAGGTCAAAATATAAACAATGCAAAAGTGCAAGGGTTTTGTTATGCATGAGGCCTATTGGCCATTTCAGAGCAGTCCTCTGTGTCACCGAAGCGAGTTGATGACAGATGGTGAGACTGTCCTTGTGAATTTTTCACCTTAACGTGACAGGCTGTATGGAAATGTCCTGTGATCACTCGGGATTCTCCAAATGTCCCTTGGTAATCAACACAAATGGGAATAATTTTTAATTTGGAGCCTGAAGCAGTTTTAAAGATTTGTCTTCATGTATAAAGTCTTTATACTATTTGCAAGAACTATGAACAATTGGTGAATACAATGGGTTTCACATTGCATTTATAATAATTAACCTGTAGTTGTTTAGTGAAGAAAGACAGTTAATAAGATAATTCTACATTGGAAGTAAAACTCCTAAAAGCATCAAGAAAAGAAAACAATTAATCAAAAGGAACCCTGGAACGCTTTGTAGTCTATATTCAGGAAATATAATCTGGTCCCCCTTGGCACCTCAACAAATTTTAATCAAGTATTTTTATATTCTGTTAGTTGTATTCAAAAGATAGAATTTTTCAGTTTTGCATTACTTTTCTTTTCAAAAGGAAAACATCATCTGTGAATCCAGGGCCAAACACTGTTCTACTTAACTTATGCCTGAAAACATCAGTAGGAACACTTGATATACAAGATTCAGTCCTTTACAAACATTACTGCTGCTTGGGGCTAGAGCCACCATACAACAGAGAATGAGGCAGCTCAGCCTCCACCAAGGGAGGAAAAAAACCAGGCAACCTCTCCACCCACAGGCAAAAACCCTAGATCTCCACCCAGACCCTGTTTTGTGTGATATCAGCCGTGTTCTTCCTCTGCTCTCAGCCTGTGTCCTTACAAAAACAACATTTTGGAGAAGTGGAAGTGTTTGGTGGGAGATGTGGTGGGACCCTGGGGAGGGCTGAGTACCACCATCTCACCGGGAACTCAGGTAGGGAAAAAGAGCATCTAGTGTCTGTGGTAAACTGGGCCAAAGAGGATGAAAGTTTGGGTTGTGGGAAGGGCTGGGCTGAGGGGAGAGTTGCTGGGTACCATTATCTCCAGCCTGTGAGTGTGCTTTGCCTACAGCAGCAGTAGGTATCACAAGCTCTGGTGGCACAAGACCTTTCTGTTTTGGTTGTTGGAATAAGCATTGAGACACTGTGCTGATCAAAGATCAAAGTAGAGAGATATGATATTTTATGCCCTGCTTTGACCTCAGGCTTGGACCCTAACTTAGCAACTTTCAGGGACTGAAGCTGTGTGTTCTTTATTTTCCCTTGTGGCTGCTTCAGGTAGCCACTAGTTATGTTTGAAGAATGGCCTTGAAGACTCTTTTGCACGAAGCTTCTTTTTTTTAAGTGGAAAGTGTAATGATCGTATTGTGTGATTCCAGCTTAAATTTTAGGCTCTGCACAATACTCTAAGCTCAGGTTTTCATTTTGTTTTACTTTGTACTTAAGCTATCCTAATTATTGATTGAAAAGTGGTCTAAGAAAAGACTAAAGATCATGAATTGAGAGGTTTTGGTGCTCTGTTAATGACCAAACTGAACCAATCTCATATATTCAAGTCATTCTTCCTGATTTTCTTAGGCTCAGTGTATTCAGACTTTGAATTGAATGAGAGTTTTCAGTTCTCAGTGACTTTGTCAACTGGGCCATTTCAGTTTTGGGTGCCCAACTCATTTATGTGCTACCTGGTTTTGACAGTTTTAGCCTCTAAAATGGATTTAGGCATTTGTCTAACTCTCTAAAGCTGTATACCTATGTATAGATAAATATAGATTTCTAGTCTACAGATGCAGATAGTTTAGATTCAGTAGAAAATAAATTCTGGGAATTTCAGGACACATATTTTACCTGGTTTAATATACAGAATTGATATCTGTTCAGAAATATGGTATATGAAGGAACGATGCTTATTTGATTATTTATTTATTTGGGGGAGGGAAAAAAGTTAGTTTTGACATTTTTTCCAGCCTAGATTTTAATGAGAAAAAGTTTGCTGTCATTTCTTCATTGTCAGCATCAGGTACTGTAATTTGCTCATGTAATACATTGTGGCCCAAAGGTATATTGCCAACCAACAGAGAGATTTCATAACGAAAGAATCAATAGCTCATTATTTTTGGACTCAGAATAGTTTGCATGTTGCTTTAGAGATTTCATGACATTTAGGAGATTATTTGCAAATTAAAACAATCTTTGGATCAATCCATTAAATTGTCAGTTAATCTTCTTAAATTACACTCTGTTTTAAGCTCTGTGTAAAAAGAATATTAATTTTCTTTCTTTTTTTTTTTTTTTCAAAACGCGGGGTAGAAGTTTGAACTGGTTATCTAACTGGATGATGATGTTAGCTTCTGAGCAGTTGTTCTATTACGTCTCTCTATAAAGTACCAACAGCAAAACAGTGGTAGGTATTAAAACTCATCTATATTTATTGGTCTGACAATTTAAACACATGGTGCTGCAAGTGTAGCCCCTTTGAATCATATTGCTGTAACTTCTGTTACACAAGAACTGGGCTTGAATTAGCTTCCTCCTCCAAAGTCTTTTTTCAGGAGGTATACAATGCAGAAAAACAAGTTAGTAAGTCACTGAGAGAAGGAATGTGACTTTTGAGTTAAAATATACAAAAGTAACTCTTTAAACTTTTTGTATTTAGTTATTTCTGAACTATTAAATATGCGCCTATGCAAAGGCCACCCTGTCCAGCCCATCCTTCCTCCTCCCATTGCACTCTGTGGGCTGCCTTGCTTGAAGGCTGGGGATCCAAATTTATGATGGGCCTCCAGTTAAGTAGTGACTAAAGCTCCTTAGTGCACAAGGAGATTGCTGTGCTTGTGCCAACCTCCCCTAAAGCCACTTTTCCATGGTAAGGCCACCTGTTTTCCCTGGCATACACCTGCAGCTATGCTCCAGGATACTCATCTCCTGGGCAGACTTGTCTGTTTAGGGAGTGGAATAGCAGCAGCAGAGCTGCCTCTGCTTTTCTGGTTGCTGTATTGCCCCTTGTCAGCCAAGGAGTTGTTCTGCATCCTTGGTCCTCTCCTTCACTGCCCCCCTTCTCTTACTTCCTTCTCTAAGTCCCTGCTCTGACAGCCTTTTGCTGTAGCAACCCCCAGCCCTCCTGGCAGCACAGTTCCTGCTTCAGCCCTCTGCTCTTGCACGGAAGGGAGTGGGGAGATTTTCTCCTGATGGGGTTACTTCATTTATTAGTCTGCAGATTTTGTGGCGACACATAAACCAGGGGAATACAGACAGCTACATCTGCTCATATTTCTGTTGTTCCAGTATCTTTGGGCAATAACTGGGGAAATACACTAAAGAACAAGCGCTGGAAGGATTTTTAGCCCAGATTTCCCTCTTGTTTTAGACATCCATCACTATGAGTTTCACTGGCCTGAATTTCCATGGAAAGCAAACTTAAAACTAGTAACTAGTGAACTTTTTTTCTTGCAGAAACCACTTTTTGCAGCAGCCAGTTTCAGAGCATGCATATGGCCATGTTTCTGCTGCGGGGGTTTCTGCCTGATTGAGCTGGAAAACAGACAGAGCACCCTTGGTTAGACTAACTGCAGCTAACAAGCATCACCTGACTAGAAACTACAGAATGCTTTTAGCCTGTACAGGATTGATCCATTGAGTAAAAAATAATGGCCTGAGTGTGCCAATGAGTAATGACAAATAACAAATACATGAGAAAATATCCCAATAACACATGAATACTCTGAACAGAATAAAAAGCTACATTTGCTTGGTGTCTTTACTAGACTCTTTTGCTTTGGCTCCACATGCTTTGCCATTTATTTATGTACCTGTTTTACTAGGAACGGTCATCTAATCCTGTGATGCCAGAGACAAAATCGTGGCTATGTGGATGTCCATGGCACAACTTTGGCACTTTGATTTCATCTTTCTTGACCAACATGCTCAATCAGTTTGATCCCTCAGAAAGTTTTTCATGCACTTCAGTTTTGACACTTGCTGAGTTTTCTGTCAGTATGGTAAAGCTTGTTTCCTTCAAGTACTGAAACTGCTCAAATGCACTGTTATGTCCTAGATAACTTCTGACCACCTATGTTAGAAATGCAAATTAGATTTAGTTCACAAGAATGCTCAGGTCCCACAAAGGCTCTATAAATACAGTCTTCTCCCTCTTGATACTGCCCTAATGCAAATAATTATGACATACAATAATAGAAGCAAGACTTCTGGACAAAAGCTAACATTTTGTCCTCCAAAGTCTGAGTGACTTGAAAAGACATCATTGTGCTACTCTTTGAATGTAACTTACTGAGTCGGTGTACTGGGGTCTGTGTTTATTCTGTGTTTATCTCACTAAACTTCCAGTATTTAAAACTGTCACATTCTTTTAAGAAGACTTTTTGTTTGAAATAATTTCTAATGTATTCAGAGTTGAAAACATCTTTAAATGGGTTTGTGATAAGCACACGAGGGAATACAAATATATGAGTTCTGCTGTTAATGTTATTATTTGTAGTGTGGCAGCACTGGTGATTCACTAATGTGCTAGGAGGTGTATAAACACAGAAATGAAGCATCCCAAAGAATCTGTAACTCTCTCATTCCTCCCTTGCTTATCCTAGTATGACTTGCTGGAATGACAGTTTGCTAGATGGAATCAATATCCGAAACATTGCTTTTCCTAAATTGAAGGCCTGAAGCTTTTCTGGAGGTATTAGATGTCTTAATTTCTCTATTTTAACTATGAATATGTTCATTTTTAAGGGGGGGGAGCTCTCAAAATTACATGCTTAAAGCATGAGACTTGACTGTCTTGATTATTAATACAGAGGGACTATTCCTCTGACCTGTCCTGTGCTCGTGACCTCCGTGCAGCTGCTCCTTTATGTGACAGCCACGAATTTGTCTGACACCAACTGGACATCTTAAGAGCTAAAAGCAGCAGCCCTTCAGCCTGGGCTGAAGTTTGGGAGCAAAGCTTTTAGGAGGCTTCACTCTTTTATGGCCCAGGGTCAACACAACAGTTGTAAGACATTAACTAGAGGATTACTCTGTGCCTACCCAGATCATTTTTTCTTTGTTGCTACTCTCTGCTTCCACTGTGCTGCTCTGGAGGTGAAGAAAGAAAGGGAGCCAGTCTGAGAGCAGCTCTAACAGAATGCCTGTGTCACCATCTCTGCCGACTTAAGACATAGAAAAGCCTGATTTTTAACTCAAAGGTGATGTCATTTTCACCCTTGCATGCAGGCAGAATAGCAATGCAGGAAAGGGAAGGGGGTTCTTTGTCATAGAATCACAGAATGGTTTGGGTTGGAAGTGACCTCTAAAAATCATCTAGTCCAACCTCCCTGCCATGGGCAGGGACATCTTTCACTACATCACTTTGCTCAAAGCTCTATCCAATCTGACCTTGAACACGTCCAATGATGGAGTATCCATAACTTCTCTGGGCAACCTATTCCAGTGTCTCACCACTCTTATCATAAAAATTTCTTCCTTATGTCCAATCTAAATCTACCCTTTTTCAGTTTAAAACTGTTGCCCCTTTTTCTGTCACTACAGGCCTTGATAAAAAGTCTCTCTCCATCTTTCTATAAGACCCCTTTACATATTGAAAGGCCACAGTAACGTCTCCCCGCAGCCTTCTCTTCTCCAGACTGAACAACCCCACCTCTATCAGCCTTTCTTCATAGGAGAGGTGTTCCACTCCTCTGATCATTTTTGTGGCCCTCCTCTGGACCTGCTTTAACAGGTCCATGTCTTATACTGGAGACCCCAGAGCTTGGATGCAGTACTCCAGGTGGGGTCTCACCAGAGCAAAGTAGAGGGGCAGAATCACCTCCCTCAACCTGCTGGCCACGCTTCTTTTTATGTAGCTCAGGATTCGGTTGGCTTTCTGGGCTGCAAGTGCTCATTGCCAGCTCATGTCCAGTTTTTAATCCACCCGGATCCCCAAGTCCTTCTTCACAGGGCTGGCTCTCAATCAATTCACCCCTTAGTCTGTACTGGTACTGGGGCTTGCCCCGGCCTAGGTGCAGGACCTTGCACTTGGCCTTGTTGAACTTCATGAGTTTTATATCAGGAAAACTCAGCCGTCAGTGAGTTGTGCTTGCTCTGCAATGTAGCTGAAGAGTTGAGTTCATTGTAGCCTGCCAGGATTTCCCCTATTCCTTCTTTCCACTTAGTATTTCTCACTGTCTTTCAAAGCCCAGGTGATCTGAGTGTCAGAGTGACAGTGTAAGCAAATTCGTGCCTGATGCTCAAAGGATGTAACCAGAAAAGTGATGCATGTATCTCCTCCCGCAGGGAGAACAGAAGAAGAGGTTGCCCAGGCTGAACTCTCACTGCAACACTCGCAACCAGCAACTTGTGTTTGTTTTTTAAATTGGAATGAAGGATGCTTATTCCTAGAACTTCTTTTAACAGAGAAAATAGCAGAACAATGTAATCTGGGGGAGAGAGAGGTGAGAAGAGTGACAGGATGCCTACCTTGACAGTTGACCTTGGTGCTTTGATTGTCCTCTGATGAAAGCCTTTCCTTTTCTCCTGCTGCTCCTGTGCTGCTTGCTGCTGACACATCCATGTAATATGATGTGGGATGTGTCCTGAAAGAAGGGTAGGCTTCCAAAAGCTAATTGCTTTGAGTGCAGTGTTGTGCAGGTGTTCCTAGGGTACTTCTGGTTCTGGAGCTAGTGTAGTTAATGCTACCTCTGTGTATCATAGTTTGGACATGCCCTGAATTATCAGCTTAGCACTTGTCAGAGAAAAGATTGTTGGTTGCTTTTCTTCTGCTGCAATTTCCTAGGGAGAGGAGGGAAGGACTGAGGCAGTGGTGCAGTCTATTGCTGTCTCCTCTTCTTGCTTATTCCTGCATAGGGCAGAACTGGTGAGTTGTGAACAAGATTCCTGATCAGTACGTACCACTCTCATGAGGCTATCTGCAAGTACCAGTTTTCACAACCGCTTTTTTCCCTAATACCAAAATATTTCTGCTGATATATTAAAATTATGGGAAGAAATGTTCCTCCGTTAAAAAAAAAAAAGGGAAAAAAAAGAAAAAGCACAGAGGTCAACCAGTTCCAATGTAAACTCCCCCCTTCTCTCTTCACCCGCTGGATGTTTATGATAAATGGAGTGCATCTTATCGGTGACTTGCTTACATTATGAGGCTGGTCTTTGTTATCACATTGCTGCTCTGTCTAGAAGGAGAAAGGGTGAACTTAGGTTTTAGATCTTTTGTAATTACAGGAAAATATGCAACTAAGTCATGTTCTCCTCACAGGATTCTCAAAGCTTTTCCATTTGATCCTTCTTACTATTTTAAGAACAAAGTGTTTGGAAATGTCTGCGTTTTTTTATTTTATTTTTTATTGCTCTGATGCTTTAATAATGCACATTGTGCAACTGTGTTGAATGCATGATTGACACCAGCCCTACCTGCCTGGAAAGATAAAGTATCTTGGGGAGTATTTTCTCCAAGTGATGCATACATGGAATTCCCATTAATGTTAATGTGAGTTGTGCAGATCCACCCAGTGAGGGAAGACAAGGCCGAAGATGTGATAGTTATATTAGGGCTTATGTCTTTCATAGGAGGCAGACTTCTAAGTGGCAGGCAGGTTTCTTTGAATTTAACAAAAAGCTATGCTAAAAAAATGCCAGTTCTGTACGATATGCAGATATATTGCCATTAAATTTTATGCCCAAATCTTACAGCTGCAGCTGATCTTACTAAAGAAATAGGCTTCTATTAAATATCTTCCACTAACTAGTTTCCATAATTCCAGAATGATGGCTGGAACTCAACAAAGGATTTTAATAAATTGGCATAAGCTGAAAATGAGGAAAGATGAAATTCAAAACATACCCCAAAATGATTCTTTCTGAAGGAAGCAGTAAGGATGAATTGAACACCCAAGGCACTATAGAAAAGGCCCTGAATCTACATTCCTTCCTTATTTTCTTTTGCCAGCAAGAATCTAGTGTGAACATGTGTGCAGCTTGGCATGTCGGCTGAGGTCCAATGTTTGCACTTACAACATCTGGCACAAATTCTCTACAAGTGAAGAGACAGGTTTTGTCATTCTGTCACCTACTGTCCATGAGCTTCATTACCAATAGTGTGATTGTTTGCATTGATCAGATAAAGCAAAACACACAGATTTTGAGCAATTCTGGAGAATTTCACAGTTTACGACATTAAAATGGGCATACCATTTTACCATTGTTATTGCTTTTCCTGAGGTGGTGTTGAACTCTTGGTCAGCATTCAGTCAAGAATGGATGAAAGTCTTGACAGGATCTAGGAGCTATTTTTGAAAGCCTGCCATGCCAAAATGTTTATTATTAAGATATTTGGTTATATTTAGAAACCTTAAAAGAATGCTTTGATTTTCATATCTGACACTCAGCTGCCCTTCAAGTTAGAAGAGCCAAAACTGGCTATTAAAATAGTCTTTAAAAATTGTTCTGGTAAAGAGGAGAGAAACGCTGGGGCCTTGAACACATTTCTTACAAAAGAGCACATTATGGGAAATCCTTCCACAACCATGGCAGGTTAGATCAATGCTAAGGAAAAACGTCTGCCAATTGAGAAATATTTTGTCATAAACACTCTTATAAGTGGTGCATGTTGGATTCTGCTCTTCAAAGCTGTTGGAGAATTAAGATTTATTAATACAGAGCTCCAGGCCCTAAACTGGATGTAATTGTGCTTTTGCAGACCTTGCTACGGGGGCTGAAGGAGTTCACTGAGGCCGAGAGGATTCTGCAGTTGCGCCTGCCCCAGCAGACGGAGCAGAGCCAGGGTGGGGGCTTGAGTGACAGACCATGAGTATCCATAGTGTTTGGTTATTAGCACTTGTCATTGGCACAATTCAGGCTCGTGCCAAATAACATTTTCCGAGACAAAGCTTTGGCATGTTTTGGAGAATAACACAAGGTAGGGGCTGCTCTCAGGTTGGATTAGACCACATTGTTGTGGGGAGGAAGAAAGAGAGTTTAGCCAGATGGCCGTGAGCCATTATGACATTTGCCTTTAGGGTTCCCTAGTCTGTTTTATTTATCAGGATAGACATCACCTGTAAAGTCTCATATGTTTGTAACAGTGGGATGCCTGTTAGTAACTAAGAAAAAAATATCCTGATTCCTTTGAAGCTTTTACATGCATTGACCCAAATCACTAATTTTTTCAAGGACTTTGTTAAAAAAATCCAACATATGAATTAAATCAATTTGATATGTCGTCTCTCAAGTGTTCAACTGATAGTCTGTCGGCTAATCCTGGTTGCTCTCTTTCCCAGGGCACCTTGGAGACGCACAGGATCTTGCTCCAGGCTAAATTAATTATTCTAGTGACGGTGGCAGCTGTATGATCCCAGCTGCCTTCTTTTCTGGCCACATGATAGCAGTAGGGCTCCAAGAAAAAGGGCCACAGGCTCCATGTATTAATCTAGTGGTGAGGACCCACTCCTGACTGTACTTGTGCTTGAGTCAACCCTTGAACATACACAGTATGGTGCATGGGAGGTCCATGCATAAGTTCCAGAAAGCACAGGGCCTACTGCATGTATGGTCTACCTACATTATATGTCTGCTGATATTTGCAGAGAAGGAAGTGGCCCATTTGGCCAGAAAAGCTGTGTGCCATTGCTGTACAACATGTCCTTGACTACTGTCCAAGTGTCCTTTTATTCCTTTTGAGCTCATTAACTCAAGAGCAAATATTTGACTCTAGGGTGTCTGGGTCTTTCCTATGTGACCTGTTGTTTGGACCAGAGAGATGAAGATTTGACCTTGGAAGAGTTCATGCACAGAAGTTCCTAATTTAATACATGTGTAAGCACCTAATTCCAAATTGATGCTCAGCTATTGCCTAACCCTGTTGGTGCCCTGGGAGCCTTGGCACGACACTTCAGCCATAGAATTCCTAGTGGCCTTCATTTCTGCTGCTTGGCATGATCCCTTTCAAGCAGGGTGCCTGAAAATGCCAGACTGCTCAGTGCTTAAACCACAGCAAGATTCACAAACCACGGCTGTGTTTTTCTGATCTTCTTGGCAAGTCCTGGTATAATAAGATATTTCAGGATGTCTTTACTAGCTTGGGTCACAAACAAAATCCAATGACCCATCTCAAATGCTCAACAGCCCAGTGCATGGAGCACTCATGCATAATACACAGGCTCATTTTCTTCTCCTGCTTGCTTTGGAGCACAGATTTGAAGCCACATCTTACCCTTCCAACAGAAAATCTTCTACCAGATCAAGAATTCACCAGCTATCACACAATAGCATGCTCTAAGATGAATCCCTCATCCCCTCTCGGTGAAGCTAATCTACTTAATATAAAATACTTAAAATATTCATAGTAAATATTCAGACTCTATGACTTAATGACTACGGCTGTTGCCTGGAAGACTGGGTTTCTAATCACTGCCCTAATGAATAAACATCTGAGATTTACGGATAGTGGACAATGCCAAAGAGAAAGTACTCCTTTCAGAGTAGGGTGCATTATCTGTGATTATTTAGCCAAGAAATTATTACAGCTTCCTTCAGTTCCACAGGGGCAAATTTTGACTGGAGAGACCCCCGTCTCTGGGAGGAAATTATACTTGCAGTGCAGAGATACCATAGTGGTAACATTCTATACAAAAATAAAAAAGAACCTAAGACAAATTCTTTAACCCAGTCTCAGTATTGTTGTAGCCTACAGGAAAGATCTTCAACTGAAATTGCAAAGTTAGACTGACAGTGGTGCTTTTGGATGATTGCTCCTATTCATCAGACTTCCAGTCCTTAGTGAAATCAGGATGAAGAGGGTTACATTGTTTTTTCTATAGTGTAGGCTTAGAAAAAAAAAATAATGTTGTCCTATTCATTTATTATCAAATTTGAACAGTTTGCTTTTGAAATGCTAAGTTACCCCAGCTGAACTCTCCCTTTTAGGCAGTAACTAGTTCAGATTGCCTTCCATGGGACTCTAAAATCAATATAGAGAATGAAAGATAGACAGGAAAATGTGCATTAATCCATTAATTTAATCTTCATCTTCAAGTCATTATGCTAAAAAAAAATATCCAGATTCTGATAAAGTGGACTTTTTTCTTTTCTCCTACGACCCACTTAGAAATCCAGAAGTCATAAAGTTTTGCCTTGTTGCAAGCTATAAGTTATGGTGGCACAGCAATATTTTTTACTGTCCAGATAAAAAAGGAAATTACTAACTCCATCCTTGCCTGGTGATGCAGTTAGCTGCCTGAGGTCTCAGTGGTTTCACTTCATTTAACATGAGGAAGTATAAAACTGACATATAAAAATTCCCTTGAGCGATCATTCATAATTGTAAAAAAAAACTTTTTGTAAGGTTTTCTGATCTATCCACACACTGATTTTTATGCAGAGAGCATCTTTTTTTTTTTTTTTTTTACAAACAAAAGGTTCTTTCACATTTGTTACATAGGTTACCATTTTGGTTTTCCTTTGGTTTTATTTTGATACTGTATTTAAATTTATCCTCTACACCCATTCTTTTTAGTCTCTGAGATGACCAAATGTTGAGATTTTGAGAATCTTCTGCCTTCTCCAGCTATTGCTGGAGCTGTTAACTTTGGTAATGAGGCTTTCTTGATTTTTTTTTCAATAAAATCATCCAGACATTTTAGCCAAGTTACCAGTGCTGTTATTTTATGAATCCAGTCTCCCAGATTCAGTGAAGGAGAAGACCTTAGGGCTCTTCAGAAGGAATTCTTGTAAATAGACCACATAGGTTGCCAATCTGTAATTATGGAGCTTACAAGCCTCATGCTTTGAATATTTAATTTCTCCAGGTAAGCTATATTTACAGGAATTGTTGATCATACCATGGTGGTTGCAGTTTACATGTGGAAGGCATTTGGAGTGATTGTAAATATTTTAAGACAAATGTGCAAATACTAATGATTTGTATGAAGCATTGAAGTCAGTATCAGTATTTTCCATGTGGTCCCAAATGTGTCAAATCTGAGTGACATCAGTACTGTGAAGGAGAACGAGGATGTTCTTGTTAAAAAGAAAATGGATGGTTTTGAAAGATACCACTAAAGGTTTGCAGAGCCCAAACTCTTTTTTCTTCTAACTAGTTACCAGGTAATTTATACTGTGGCTACTGATCATTTTAGTCAAGGTAAAACAGCAATGAGAGTGACCAAATACCAAGGAACAGTTGAAACAAACAAATGTGCTTACACATGCATTAGACAGGGAAGTCAGTAAGGGAAGATTTGGGTTTCAAGATTTTGTGACAAGGCTATAAATAAAGGCAAGTTCTAAATAGAGCTCATTTAAAAAAAATGAGAATGATAACTGTTGTTTGTTTATAATGAGGAATTAAATTAGGCTGACCAATTCATAATGTTTTCAGAGAAACTGTATACGCTTTTAAACTTTATGTTATTGCAGCAATGTGAAATCATCAAAATCTCAGCTTTTAAGTAGGAAAAAAAATTCTCCCTTCATGGTTGTATAGAAGAAGCTGGAAAATGGGATCCCAGAAGGCTTAAGATAGAAAAGTGAGTCATGAGACATAAAAAAGTTAAAAATATAATTCTATTGATTTTTATAGCAACCTCTTAGCTCTTTGATGTCTGCCTGAAAATCTATGAACAGTTGTCATAGACAGACCTTGCTGATGGCATCCAGTGCCTCTGAGCTCCTAAGTTTGGCGGGAAGAGCCTCTGAATTCAATGTCACTGTAGCAGGTTAGTTCATCTCATCCCTTTCTCTCTCTATCTGTGGCTTCGATGGAAGAAAAATTCATCTGCACAGGATCTGAGTGAATGAACATAGCATATGCCACTGTTACCATTTAGGATATGATAGACTGTGCATCTTTTTAATTTTCTAGAAGTTAAATGTTGGTTACTCGGGCAGTCAGTGAGAGACAAAGGAACCTGCCAAAGATAATTCAACCCACCTGCACTAGACACCTGACTTACACTGGGATGAATTACCCTTGAGAATTGGCCACCTTTCCTCACTGGCTGTTACTGGAACAGGAAAGCTGAATCTCTCAGGTGCTTCATGTCAGGTGAGAGCCCTAATTACAGGTGGTTAAGGTTTATCTACCAGTAATCACAGTAGAAGGAAATTCCTCATGTGACTTCTGTGAAGCTAAATGCACAATGTCATCATTTGACTGCCTAATTCCAAGTCCCTGTGCCAGCATATGGGGCACAATGGGTATCAAAGGAAAATTTTGATCCACAAGGATGAAATGGTATCTTTTTCCCTATTCAGAAACAAATTATTATTTTCACTTGAAATCTTCCAGTAAATCCTAGATTGTCAGGCTGAAGTAAATACTGACTAGGAAGCTGCCAGCCCACAGGGTGAAAGTGGACCACATTATAAGCAAATGAAAGCAGTCTTGCAAAGAGAAGTGCCAGGCAATCTTGGGGTGGGATGCCTGTCAGCTCCACCTGCAGATAACAAATACAAAAAGCACACAAAAGACCTACTAACATTGATTATCTGTTTCAGGTGTTTGAGTGGGTGGCTGCCAAAACCGTGATACGACCATAACTTATATAAAAATCTCTACATACATTGTTGCAAGCGTGATATGATATCCAGAGATCATATTAAATGAAGTACCATATATTTTCTCAGGAGGCTCTTTTGTCTCAGGAGACAAAATACTCAGGGTCTTACAGATGGTTCCCATTCAGAGGAGCAATTGATAATTGAGTGCATTTAGTTATCAAGGACAATCAAAGCTATGTTTTCCTGAATTGACAAGCACCAAACAGAAAGAGAACAGCTCTTTGCTCATAGCTTCAAGCCCCATTCACACTGGGCTGGCTGTTTCCTTGAGCTTTATTTCAAGTGTTGGTTCTAGCTGTAACCTTGGCATTTCCAATGCCATCATGAGAGTGCTGAGGGTGTGTGACAGCTTGTGCCCCCTGCTGCTATTTCTTTAGCAGTAATCAGACCTCTCTATATTATGGATATGGGAAATATCTTTTGTGCCTGTAAATCCTTAGCACTTGCATTGGCCACAGAGGTGGGAAATGGATTGGTTCCACACCTATTGGAACTTGCACTCACAAAAATGTTTTCAGGTCTAGGATTTCGCTGTCTTTATACACATAAGTTTGCATACTTTGCGTGTGCTTGAATTATGATATTTGAGACAATGCCCCTCCAAACTTCTTCCATGTGGCTGAAGATTAAGATTTTACTCCTGTTGTATAAAATGAAAAAGTTTTCACTAAATAAACTGTACTTTTAAAATTGGATTAAAGATAAAATGATCAGTGATGGAACATAGTTGCCAGATTCTTCCTGTCAGCTACAGATTATGTGGCATAGCCTGGTGGGCGATGGGCCCTAGGAGTCTGGGTCCTGCCTGTTTCATTAAGCAGTATGAAGCTGGCTGTCAGCTATTAGCATGCAGAATATTAGCAGCACCATACCTGTCAAAGAGGAAAAAAGGGCCTCCATACAGCTATATCACTGTAATCCATTCATCAGTTTATTGAACTGAAGCTTGATAGGGGGTTTCTCAAACGCATGTGATTGATACCCCATGCTGTTAAGAGTTTTGTATTTTGATCTCAGATTATGCTGAAAGATTTGTGCTAGCTCCCTTTTGGTTATGTATCTGAAGTTGTTCAAAGGTGAAAGTTATTTCTTCCAGAGCTGAGTGTAATTTACACTCACCATGTTGCCCCGGAGACACCTGTTTCATGATTTGGGGTGTTGGAGGTGGATAGAAATTCATCTTTCTGTTTTGCTGAGTGTGCCACCAGAGGCATCCCCTGCACTTCTGTGTTTCTCCTGCTGTTGGCTTTCAAATCTGGGCCTTGGCCACATTGTGTCTGGCTACAGTGCAGTGAAATCTGACTACAGTGAAGCTAAGGAATGAGGCCAAAATGTGGATTAGGGAGGTTTCACTTGATGACAGGCTGCTGTAAATGCTTTACAGAGGTGAGATGGTTTTATGATAAGAAAGGTTTGCATCTGAGAATTAAATGAAATGTGCAAGAGTGAAGATATACTTTGGTATCTTTCTGAAAGCTTCTGTGCCATTCAGCTACCAATCCCCCCTCTCCAGTCCCCCTCCCTCTCTGTCCTTTGTAAACTGTTGGCTGAAGATCCTAGAGCTCTCGAGAGGTCTTGGCAGAGGTTAAAGCTGCTTGAACGCCTGGTCAGATTTCCGTGTGGAAATCTGGAAGTCTGGCAAGGGGTAGTTTTGTGGATATTCTCTTTGTTCACTCCATTTAATGACCCAGAACCCAGTAGCACCATAAATGCACAGAGGTCATGCAAAAGTGTCTTTCTGTAGCCTCAGAGTTAAAATTTCTCATCTTCTACATCCATGGTTCACATCTGTGGTTCTCACCCTCTGCGTCCGAGTGCTCGAACAGTGTTCTGTCCCCTTTAAGAGACAGTAAATGTAATTATCAACCTTCTTGAACCACAGTATATAGCTGACAACTCTCTTGCAGCCCTCGTGGAGTTCATTAGAAAACATGGAATTTACTCAGGAATTCTAAAATTTGGGAAGTTGGGTCTTACATATTCTGCTAAATGATATATGCCTGGGTTTAGTGATTGATTTTTCATGCTTTGTTCAAAAATGCTTCAGTGTCCTTTCCCATATTGACTTGAAAGTTTGTAAGATTGCCTTACTAGCAAACCAGCAAAAAGTATTGCTAAAACCAGACAGCTACCATGGGGGAGATCCTTATGGATCATGCTAGTAGAATATAGACTCAGCATTTCCTTCAGGTTCTTGAAATTGAAATGTTTACTCGTAATTGGTGGAGCCATCAACCCTTGGTAAGATCTTGGTTGGTCTAAAAGGCTGAGCCTTATTTTATACTATAAATTGCAAGTTTGCTGCGATACAAATCTTAGCCTTTGTGTTATTAATCTACACTCTATAAACCCTATTTGCTATGTCAGCATGTTTTTCAACTTTAACTTTTATTTTTGTCATGTAGTTTTATTCAGAATAATTTGGGGAAGTGTATATTTAATGATATACAGAATCTATGTACGTATGGTTCTATAGCCAGGATTTGCTAAATGTTTCTTAAAATCTGTCATTTTTCTTAGTAAGGTCTGGAGATTCTGTAACTTTCCTGCACAGCAAATATGGAGCTTGAGCAAGAAATTGTCTGAAAACCTGATATACAAGTGGGTGAAACTTGAGTCCCTCCAAAAAGTGGCCCCCAAAAATTTCCCAAAGATGTCTGGCAGGAACACTGTAATGAAAATCATCAGATTTAGCATTTGTGACATCTTACCTTTGTGGGATACCAAGAGGAGACACTGAAACACAATTTTTCCAAAGTAAAGTATGCATCCACTGAAAGGCTTTTTAGAAGAAAATTTCCTTTCGTCTCTATTTTGAAACTCATTATTTTCCAGGATATGATGTTTCCTGACAAGTAGCTGAGATGCTGTGATAATATGACAACAGTAGTCCAACGTTCTGGCAAACTAGCAAAAGCAGTGATGCAAAGATGTCGAAAATTAAGCTCAATTGTAAAGCAAATTTCCACATTTTTCTTCTACAATATAAACACAAAGTTTTATCAAAAAGAAGAAGAAGGCCCATGTTGTTAAGATATAGACTAAAGAGACCAGAGTTCTCCCAAAAACCAAATTATGTGTTAAAAAACGAATCTACTAACCTTTAAAAAACTATATGTTAAGCTATTTAGAGGAACAGTACTTGTTTCACTCCTACTTGGGTGTACATGTCAGGTAATCAGTAAGAACAAAACTAAATATTGGAGTTTGAACTGTCTGCGAGGTGACCACGTGGAGGACAACAAGTCAGCTGCTAGAGCCATTTGTCATCAGTCTACCTCATGTGAGATTTTGATGTTGAAACCCCCAGAACTGCAATTCTTGGTGTGAGTTCTGGCCTGAATGGAGTCAGAACCAGTCTTTGTTAAACTATAAATTTACACATTTGGAGAAGCTGTTTAGTTCTGTGAATATAAACACTCATGAAAGGGACTGTGTGGTGGGTCTGACCATTTATAATACGAGGAACTGGCAGACCTCAGCATGTTGTGCAGCTAAGTATAGGGGGACATCCACCTCATTTCTAGATTCAGAAATCACATTCAGGTTCAGCTAGACAGGAAAATGTTTAGATTTGCTCATATGTAGTATAAATATTTCTGTGTAATTTTATGTACCTTGGCCTTCATCAGCATTTCTATCTATGTACATGCCTCACCTAAAGATTTTTCTGTTTCAAAGCAAGCCACAGCAAATCACTGCAAGGGTAACTCTGTGACAATTGCACACAAAGTCCACAAATTAAAAATCTTTTTAAGAAGAAAAGTAACCTGAACATGAGTTTCTCTGCAGAGGGATTTTTTATTACTCTTAATGTCCAAAGGCAGTAGTTCACATTATGAACTAATGGCCTGTGAAATGTCATTTAAAAATAAAAGATGTGTTTGAGTCAGAGGAATAACAACATCTTTGACTGTCCTATGTTTTTTCCCCAATGTTTTGAAAGTAATTTAATTTTTTCTTCTATTTTTTTAGAAAGATACTTGATCTCAGGATAAAAAAGGACAGACTTAATTACAGACCATAGCTTTTTTGTCTCAATTTGAACAATTTTGACAACAGTGCTTTAAATGCAGGGACACTAGCACAGCTTAATTGAAATTCTGATGATGTTTTTTGCACTAATTGATACCCATGTTGGCAGACTGAGCTCAGCGACCCAGGAATGAATGGACAGGAAGAATGAGACTATCAGCTTAGCCTTGCAGGTGGTCTTTCCTGATCAAGATTAAAGAACATTGGCAGGGCGCTGCAGGAGAGCCAGCACTGTTGATACCCTATGCTATTCTCATTTCGTACTTAAGCATGGGATTTCAGTGTTCAGGCTGAGACTTTCAGTCTGACTCCATTTGCAGTAGTAATAATAATAATACCTAAAAAAAGACTGAGAAATGACTTGATTACATTGCGTAAGGAGATTGGCAAGGAGAAAATACCAGGTACAAAAGAGGCCTTTAATCTGGCAGAAAAAAGGATAGGTGAGAACTAACGATTTGGTTTGTGTTTAGCATGAATTCAGATTGGTACGAGATACAGATTAATAATAGGGCAGAAGTAGGGTGTTAATAAACTCTGGAACAAACTTATAAGGATATGTTAGATTCTGCGTCCTTCAAAGTCCTCAGATAGCTGTCTAACACAGCTTGGGCTCAGCACAAATAAAACTGGCAGGATATACCATGGCCTACAATATACAGGAGATCAGACTAGTCAGTTCTGTCCCTTAAAGGCTATTAATCCTGTTAATACTTACTTCTTACATAGTGTTTTCATCAAAGAATTTAAGAAAGCAGATCAGTAGCAGTATTCCCATTGTACAGATATGGGGACTGTATCTCAGGGAGGTTAAATCACTTGTCATAAGACATTTAAGAAAGCCAATGGCAGAAAGAGTAATACATAGCCTGTTTGTCAAATTCTGCCTTATCAACTGGACACAGTGATCTGTGGAGAAAAACCTCACAGATACAGTTAATTTCATTTCATATTTATAAACAAAGGAAGGGAATAATATTTGGCAATTGAAAATAAAAAATAATAGAGCATTAGATTAGACTGGCATAATGATCTCTTCTCCCAGTGCCTCTGGGATGCACATAGGACTCTCTTAAGGAGAAGTTAGTAAGTGAAGAAATATAACCCAAACCTTTTTTCAGTAACTTCAGAAGCCTCCCTATAGAAAGCTATTTTTGAAGGCAATCTTATCCCATTTGGCAAATGTTTGCATGAGGAACCTCTATTTATTTTTTAAATTAAAGAG
Source organism: Theristicus caerulescens (assembly GCA_020745775.1). Lineage (NCBI taxonomy): Eukaryota > Metazoa > Chordata > Aves > Pelecaniformes > Threskiornithidae > Theristicus > Theristicus caerulescens. The sequence continues at coordinate 128,941,611 of CM036558.1, read as the reverse complement.
CATAACAATAAGTGGCCTAGGGTTAGGGTGGCAACTGCAGCAGTTTACCTCGATAGGAAGAGGCTTTGTTGGAACTGCAGGGCTGAAAAAGCTGACAGGGCACTTAATCTGGCTTCGTGATAATTGAAAATGAGATGGCCTATTGGCCTGGGATGTGCATTTGGTTTTTACGGAGCTGCACCAAATCAGATCTTAAGGTGGAACCTATAAATGGTTTTTGTACATCTGTGCCAGACTATTTCTTGCTGCTTTTCATTTCATAAGGTAGAGCAAGTACCAGCATAAGCCCTGTCCTGAAAACTGGCAAATTTCTATTGATGACAGACTATACAAGAACATATGTAAACAGAGGGGGACAAGATAATAAAAAAATACATAAGCATTTTGAAATGTTGCAATATTGTTGTTTATATTGAGTTAAATATCTCTATTGCACAGCGTAGCAAACTGCCAAGATTTTGTGCGTGACAGGCTGTGCCAACATTTAAATTCAGATGCTCCAAAATCCTGGGAGGAGACAGGAAAAAAAAGACATTTTAAATGAATAGATAGTACAGCCCGTCCTCCATAACATAGTGAAATGTTCTCTGGTAACTAAATGTGATCAGCTAGCAGTTCTGAATGCACAATCACATTCATCACTGATGTTTATTAATATTATATTTCTAGGGCAATAAATCCAGGTTATTGTTAAAATGATATTGTTCGCATGAACTAAGGTTCATTGACCTAGAATTAGGTTTAAGAATAAGCTCTTTTCCTAAGACTGAGTGTCTTGCACACACGTAGGCTGATGTACATTTTCACAAAGGTGCATTGGTATAAATTTGAATTTAAATCTCTCTACTGTACCTGCTGATCATAGATAGCTGCACTCTTTTTAAACACAATTAAATCCCATTGTTATCAATTGTCTGCAGCTTGAAGAGCTCACAGTAAGGCACAGCACTTCCAGAGCTGAGCAGATACTACTTATGCTTAGTTCACTTTTTCTGGTAGGTTGGGAGTGGTCACAGTGCAGGGTTTGGTTTGCTCCTGGGTCTGCACATGTCAGCAGAAGGGTGAGCTTGAGACACCATTAGAAGTGTCACTGGCAGGAGAAGAGGAAACTGGAAGCAGATTTTGACCAGCTGGAGTCCTCCCCATAGGATCTAAGGGAGGCAGAGTGAAACGAGGGCTTGTAGTTCTCTTGCAGCCTTGTTTGAAGAGCCAGGTCATTTGTCTGAAGGGCTGGTCAGCTGGGCATTTGCCCATGATATAAAGCAGGGGATCAGAGAAAGAAAGAAGTTCTAGAGGAATATAGTCAGGATTTAGGAAGTTTCTTGAGTGTTCATATTCCGTAGTTTGTATGCTGCAGTTAAGCTTATCATGTAGGACAAAAGCAATATGATTAAGTCACGTGAATATTTGATTACAATTAGAATGGATTCATTCTGCTTTTCATGTTTAAAAAATGCTGCTGCCTTTCTTTCTTGGCTGGGTGGGTGCTGTTTTCATTTAAATTTAGAAGGTGCAAGAACATGCAAATGCAGCAGCACAATCGTATCATCATTTTGATTCAAAAGTCAATGGCCCTCTGAGAACCATGCAGTAGCTCATACATCAACAGGATGGTGAACAGGAATATAAAGTGTGCTGGCGGGATATTACACATGCTGAGCCTGATTCTCCTCTCATTCACGCTGTTAAAACACGGGAGTAACAGCACTGAAATCAACACTGTTATACTGGTGCATGTGAAGGAAGAGTCAGGCTTTCTATGTGTCAAATTCTTTGATCATCTCAGTCTGGAAAGGAGAGCCATCTAAAATGCTTTGGAAGCTACATTCACCTAAAATGCTCAGCTGAACCTGTGCTTCAAAAATGATATTTTCTTGTGTTCTTTGAAGCACTTAGTCAGCTAAATCATTTGAAATACATTATTACAGAGGCAGTCAGTGTCACTGCCAGAGCCCACGTTCCTTTAGAGCATCCATTACCAACCTTGTTTTGAGTATTTTCCCTAGTAACTCAACCATTTTAATTTGCTTTGGACTGAGGCACAGCAAGTTTGCAGCCTTTGTAAATTCCCACTAAAAATGCATGAAAGTCTGTTTAGCTGTGTTTGTTTGTTTCTTTCTTAAATTTAAAAAGTCAGATCAAATTTTTTTTGATCTTCTAGCTGAATATGTACGTAATGACATGCAAAATGTCTTTCTTACTTTGAATGTTGAGACAGAGGCTAAAATAACTAATGCTATAATCCTACAATGAAAAAAAAATCATTCCTGAAGTAAATACATATTTTCATCTACTATTTCTCCTGCCTAGAAATGTCACAACAACATTTTATCTACAGGTCATCCCCAATATCTTATTCTCAGTTTTGACTTTCAAGACAAACAGTTAAAACTTAGTTTGTACCTTAACTCTGCATATGAAATCTTTTCTATATTCTTCTGAAGGCACAGTGGAATTCAACCATTCCCTTTTTACAAATGGTGAGATTGAGAGGGGATAGTTTTGTAAATTTTATGAGATCTAGACATGAAAATCTTCTTGTTCCATAGAAGAGAAAACAAATCCCCTAATGATTATGACAAGAACGAAAGAAGGCCCATAGTTTGCATGAAGGATGGAAGACTTTTTCATATATCAGTTTTTCAGTGGGGCTTTCTTGAGAAAGTTACAGTTTTCTTAAGAGGCATAACTTCTTATTGCACTAGGTGCATAGAGGCATAAAGAAAAGAGGTATTTATAATACCAATGAAGAAAACTGTAGTTGCTTCTTACATTTTAAGTAAAAAGATTCATGGACATCTTTTATAGTACGTTAGGCATTTTCTCTGTGTTCTCTGATTTATTTTATGATCTTTTTTAAAAAACAAGAAAAAAGTCTACAGAAGGCCCCTGAATACAGAAGAGACGGATAACCTTCTCTCCACTTGGTAGTCTTGTACTTTGGGTCATTGTTTTTTCTGTGTGCGTTTTCTTTTTGAATCGTGCTTTTGACATGTTTGTGATGTCTGTTGTTCACATCCTAAAAATGGTCCTGGTGTTGCAACCCGCTTTTCTGGTTCACCAGCAAACTTTCTCTCAGACTTGCGTGGTAACACCTAGAATTACTCACTCGTGAGCAACGCCACCCAGGCTGGTGGGCAGAAGAATATTGATCTGAGGAAATCCACATATTCTTGGCTGGTGTTATATTGCATGGTAAATAAGTTGGTTAAGGACTCTCTTCAACAGCTGTAGCCTTGTCTGGGGTCATGATGATACCCCCTGCCCAGGCCCCCAAGTACTAGAGGGAGAGCCAAAGCCAAACCAGTGCTAGAGGTACCCCCTTGCCTTGAGTGCTGTTCAATATAGATGCTGGAGTACTTAACTGTGCCATGGTCTTTCTTGGTATGCATATTATGATTGTTTGCTATTTTATACTAGGTATACTTCATATTATGAAAAGTGTTTCAGTTTGCTAAAGTTTTGCTAGATTTTAAGTACGTGGGATGAAATTTTCCCTAATGGGGATTTGCTTCAGCAGAATTCTTTCCTTTTATTCTCTCTCTCTCTTGAAATTCCTTTCAAAAAAGTTCTTGTTATTTTCAGTAAGCAGGTTTGAAAAGCAGCAGAAATACTCTTTTAACCCTATACAAGAAAACAAAGGAAATTTCTGGTACTTTTCTCTTTGAAGAGCTCAAGCATCTCTCTGCTTTGGAGCAAGGCACTTAGCAGAAAGGAGCTTTCTGTTCTCTGTTTTGTGGCTGCGCCTCTTGCCAGCCTTGTGTTTGGCCAATTCATGTGCCTTTGGAAAACTGCAGTTTGCACACCCACACGTAGTCAGTAGAGAAAGCTTAGATTTCACCAGCAACGTGGCTACCAAGGAGCCTGAGGCTCTCACGGGGTTTGCTCCCAGTTACAGCTGTGGCAACAGCGTGCTGGACTGGGAGCTCAAATGGTTTGTTCCCATGCATTCTCAGGGAGCCCTTGGTGAGCACGGGCAGCCTGGAGAAGGAAGCTGGGACTGGGACGGAGTAATTTTGGATAAGGGCTCCGGAATGGAGAGCGGGACTGGTGTCCTCAGAGAGAGATGAGCAAAGCACTGGACTGAGTGCCTCCATCTGCACCAGTAGAAGAGCTGGAGCTGCCGGGACTGGCCAGGCAAATGCATAAGGGTGAGGTGAAGAAGGCATCCTGGCTTTGGAAGGAAAGACTTGTAATCTTAATAAAATGTTATTTTAATGAAGTTTTTTTACAGGGAATATTGGAAACATTGATAAAAATTCTTGGACTTGCTCTTGACAAACAGCGCAGATGAAATCACGCTGAGTACCAGTACTCTGCTCTTGGTCAGAGGCTTCAACACATTGAATGTCTTGTAAGAGACCCCAAAGGATTATCCTGTGCATATCTATGGAAGCAAAACAACACTAATGAAAGAACCATAATGTGGCCTGTAAAGTCTCATGCAAAATATATCTACCTTCAGAATTGTTTGTTCGACTAATACTCCTGAAACTAATGGTTTTGTTTTGTTTTGTTTTTAAATATTTATTTTATTTTATTTTGCATCACTGCATATCAGCAGCAGTATTTAGTTATTTGTCTCCTCTGACTCACTTTAGGATCACCTTATAAGATAAAAAATAAATGTGTGCTACCTTTTACCGTGTCAGGATTTGGACACCTTCATTACAATTGCTAATACATTATTGTACTGTCTGACTGTTAATAAAATTTTGCTTAATGTTTGAAGCAAGACCTTTGCAGAAATTTGATGCTGAATTTTTAAATTCAGATATCAGGGAATTAAGCCATAGGACCAAATCCTTATTTTAAAAAATATCATCCCAACAAAATCCACACAACTGGATTTTTTTTTCTCCAAACAGTTTCAAATTTATCCTGAAGTGATTTCAGAGAATGCAGCTTGTCTTGTTTGGAAACTAAAATATTTAGAAAAGACCGTTACCATTCCATCATTGATATTTCAGGTACATAAGATACTGAGATTCATTCAATAGCTAAAGAACACTGGAATCAGTCCTTGTAGTGTTCTGCTTCTTTCTACTTTAATTTCTCTGAAATTGTTGTCTGATTAGCTGTTAAATAAATAAATATTAAGTATTAGATGTTGGGAGCCAAACTCTTGCTGCTTAGAGCAGTGTGAACCCAATGTACTCTACTCCAGTGGGACTACTCTAGGTACAGACTGATTTAAGTCAGAAGAAGTAAAATGGTAGTTATGTATGAATATTTTATTTGTGAGTTGTGTGTCTGTGTTCAACATTTGTGTATATGTATACATATATAAATATATAAAAGCACTTCTCAGTAAAATAGTGATTTATCTTTTACTAACTAATGCTATGAGTCCAAAGTATTTCTTTGATTGTGACCTTTAATACCATTTTTTTCAATTTGCTGTTTTGCAGCTGACTTTAACGTATTTCAAATAGAGCTGTTTAATATAGCCCATTATAATTTTCCAACCTCATCATAATCTATTTTTCTAACAGGGTCACCTTTAACACATGATGAGATGAATGTATTTTATTAACATCTATTCTTTTTAGAAGGATGTGTGATTGAAAGCTGCAATTTTTTTTTAATCCATAAGATTTAAAAAAAGAATCATATACAACTTTGAAAAATTCAAAAATGGGTTATTCTTGGATAAAAGTATACTCTCTTCTGCCAGTCGTCTTCTGTCTTGAATAATATTTTGTAATCTTCTACTGACAACTGACTCTAAAAGATGTCTAATCTGTCCTTAGACATGGCATATAGCTGCAGTTTGGTATAATATCTGTTTCTGCTGCAAAAGGCGTTTAAAATACTTTCTACATAATTTAAATGTACTGTGTAGTTTCTTCATTTTCAGGAGGAAAAAAAAAAAAGGCAATTCAGAGTTCCACTGCTGGGGGCTGTCTGTTAATCTTCTTCCATTGTTTTATTTACATAGATTTATGAAATCCCAACAGAATTATATTTGTTTGTGTGTAGTGCTGCTACTTTGATATGAGGAGGAAGTAGTGGCTCTGCCCCTCATACACAAATTCATTAAAATGTTTATTCAATTTCAGGCTCATTTGTTTAATCTTTTAGACAACAATAGGAATATAGAAAGCTGATCAACAGGACTTTTGTTTTGACCAAACTCTAAAAATATAGATTATTTTTTTTTTTATCTGGAAGAAGGTTTATTTCTGGTCTGCTCTGACAGAAGGGTGATAGGTTTCTATCTCTTAGTCTAATTAATACCTTTAATCTTTTTTAATGGTTAAACAGTCTCCCTTTGGTTGCAAGGCAGAGAAGAGATAAAGGCACATAAGGCTGGAGGTTAATCCCTGTATTTTATTCCTTAATTTCTGCTATAGGCATTCCCTTTCCATCATTTCTGTTTACTTTTAAGCACTCTTCAGATGCTGGCAGAAAGAGACAACAAAAAGTTTGATTAAGGCTATCACTCAAGATTAGCCCAACATTAAACTTTTTGGAATTTAATAAGAAATAATTGTTAGCTGAACAAATGGGCTAATCTGGTTCTACACCCATTTTTTATTATAATGTCTGAGAAGGAAACAAAAAATAATACTTTTGTGTGGATGGTTTTGTTCAGCCTAGTGCTCTCTGCCTTTCATTATTCCAGAACAGATTGTATGTGAAGCGCAGTAACACAAACAATTACAGATAAAAAATATTAGGTTGCTGGATTGGGAAAATACTGTATGCATTTTCGTTGATTTCTACCAGTGTCTTGGGTCACTTCTTTATGGACAAGATCTAATGCCAATGTTATGTTAACTTAACTATGAAATTAAAAAGGCACAGAATGTTAATGGCATTTCATTTAATATGCTCTCACCTTATAAGTATGAGGTGAGATTTTCATTTAAGTAAATTCTGAGGTGTTTAAAGGACATTCTGGAAAAAAACCTCATGTAGGTAGAATCGTGGGAATTTTTACCACTGATAGTGGTGTGGGTCAGGTTTTTGCCTTGTTGCTTCTGAAAAAAAAAAAGCCAGCCAAGCTATTTTGATAGCCTACAAAAGTGTGTCAGAGATGGATACATTGTACTTTAAAGGTTGTAAGTACTATCACAGAAGGAGTTTGGTGATAAAAATCACCTTTTCTTGACTTTTCCATTTAGAATTTTAATGTGCTTAAGTGAACTGTAGATGTGGGAGTATTCTGCAAATAAGATTAGAAGCTCTGATGTAACCCTTCCAAAGAGATTATAAGATTTAGGACTTGGGCTCAGACATGTACGTGTCCTCAAAAGAGACTTTAAAAAAAAATTGGATTTGTTGTTTTTATTTTCCTTTCTATACAAAGAAATACTGTCTTCTTCATTAAGTGATGTTTGTATGCTAGAGAAACTTGAATAAATGCCTTTCCATTTGCCATTGAATTGATATGGACTGTATTCTGAAGAGAAATTCTTTAAGTAAAAACACAAATCCAAAGACCACCACCTAGAGATATAAAAGTTAGACAAGAGCAGATAGTACCTGTAGTTTTTATATGAGGTTTTTTTCACTTTGGAAAGTTACAACAGCTTTATAAAGAGTCATCCTTCTTTGTGCGCAACATACTTGTTCGGTGCCAGCTTACAACAAAAGTAGTAAGTGCCAATATTGCCATGGTCTCTGCAATATTAGTTTTCTGCACTGCGGCGTGCAGCCTAGCTCAACCATGCTCTTGCCTGCTGGGGCCCATGTGCTCCCTGTACACCCAGCAGCCATACGTCGCGCAGCCACGGGGCTTGCAGCAGACAAGCTTCCTCCCACTCACCTCCTCCCCTTCTCCACCCAGCAAAGAGCCCTTTCAGTGATATGATGATTTCTGGTGGTGATACTTTGGGAGGCTGACATGATGTTGCTCCCATCTAGGTAGCAGCCATGGAGAATGCTCAGCAGACTAACAGAGGTGGCTGGAAAAGAGGGAATTTTGGGTTCTCCTTGTGAATTGCTAAGGGCTACATAGATGAAATAGGCAAACATATATAGTAGTAGTGTTGTTGGCACATATGCAAAGCAAGGTTTGAAAAGAAAGGTAGTGTCTTTTGGATGACATTTTGGAAAAGAACATGCAAGTTTTGAGGCACACAAGTCCTTCTTCATGTCACATTTATAAAATATCTGTGAATGGTTTATATTATGGAGATTAATAAACTAAACACTGGATTTAAAGATTAGGATTTTAGCTGAATGTCCCATAATGTATGAGGTACGTCTGTAAGGGGTTTATAAAGTTGCTATACTTTGGGCACTAGCTGCTTAAAATTTAAGTACATGCATAATTGCTTTCCTGAAATGGATGCAAAGTGTGCAAATCTGGCATGAACAAACCCTCAGTTGTCAATTATTCTTGTTCATATGATTCACCATGACTTAAAAAATTGAAAGAATTATAATTAGTGGTGCCAAAAATTTTGCACTTCTTTGTTTGTTTGTTGATAGGATTACTGTTAGATGGAGGAAAATAGTAAAGTGACTGAAAATGTTCAGATTTTTTCCTCTGTTTCATACTATTGATTTTCGGCTCTGCTCTAAATTATTCAAGCCGAACAACAGTTAAGCCAATGGATCGTATTTTAAAATATAACTAGGAGAATGGGTTTTCATTCCCCTCCTCTCCAATTTTTGGAAGAAGAAGTAGCGTTTTAGCAGAAAAGAGCAACAGGTCTAAACAGCCCAAGGGTCTGCAGTGTTAAGGGAGACTATGTAGTTCTGGGTTAGCCCAGATTTGTAGACAGAGGAATTCCTGAGTTCCTGATTTAAAACAAATCACATAGGAGCTGTGCTAATGCCACAAATGCTGGGAGTTTTGGGACTACTGAGTCTGAGAGGATCCTGTCCTGAAAGGGACCTCAGGGGCCAGGTTTTCCCAACAGGCACCTCCGTGGGCTGCGGAAATCAGGAGGATGAGGTTTGGAACCATGTTTGTGTCTCAGGTAGCTTTGTTGATGTTACCTGCTGAAGTGTGAACCTTCACAAGGTCTGAAATGCCATTAAAATGAAATGGGTTTGGGGGGTTTTTGTAATGTGCTCTTTGTAAAATTCCAAGATGCAGTTTGTCATGAAAAAAGCCTGAGTTGAGAAACTCATTAATTTGTAAAGCATTATTGTATTTTCCCCTGTGCTCTATCCACTTCCATTTGTTGTCATTTCTTATACCTCAGCAATACAATCTCTATAGCAGGGAATGTTGGAATGAGGCACCTACTACAAGAAACACCTAATTTATTATTAGGGCAGCTAGGTACTATAGTAATACAAATAATTAGCATTAAGTGGCCTTTAATGAGGGATTTAAAAGAGAAGAGCTTATTGCCTTTATAGACTAGTTCATTAGACATGAATGTATGTTAAAAAGTCCATTTTAATTTAGTGCTTCATAAATAAGAGTGTCTTGTCATAGAGGAAAGAGGCAATGACTCTTTCCTTATACTGGCTTCACCTCATTATCAGGAAGATATTGGCAAATACAGAAAGCAGAAGAAGAGTCATGCAATGATTTCTAACCCAACCATATCCTCAGAATTGCCTTCCCAGATATTTTTTTAAGAACGGTTTGTTGATATTTCAAATACGTACCTGGTCTCTGCCTCTCTAGGCAGAATCATGCTTGGGAGTTCTTACTTGATTTCTGCAATCGATCCTTTGCAGGAAAGATTTCTCATTTTTATCTCCACAATCTTAATAGAAATAAATTAAAAATTGAAAAGGAGACTGGAGAATAGACTCAGTTATTGTGATATGCTGGAAGACCTAAAAATGTATAATTTAACTGCAAGATGATACTGGTCTACAATATTCAGAGGGTCAGCCCTTCACAAGAAATTATTTAGTGCACTAGAATTAGGTGTAATGGCCTAAAATATAGTGTGAATATATGTAAAACTTTCTGACTGGTAAGTCTATTAGTCTTTGGAATAGTCACAAGAGAAATGGTAGAAGCCAATGACTTGATAATTAAATATTACACTGGATGATTTTTTACAGGAAATGATTCTACCTGGGTTTGGGAATAAACCAGGTTACCTAATAAGACTTCTGAATCTGTGGAATACCCATTCACAAGATAATTTTCTTTTACTATAAAGGAAATATCTTTTCTCCAGGCAGCTTTGGAACAATTGCTGGCACTCTTTTCGTGATACTCTTGGGATCAAAGGCATCTCATGTGTTACCACAACATTAACATTAACATAACATTAGTCTTTGTAAGTTAACTGTCAATTGTACAAAAAGACCTAATAAATATCACCTACATCACTTTATTAGGGCAGTGAATTCACAGCCAATTCTGATCTATATTTGTAAGCTAAAAATCAAACGTTAATTAGATATGAGGAAAAGAAAAGACCACTATAGAAAATTTTTTGTTGATTGAAACAAACATGAAGTATCTCGATGAAAGGAAGGCAGCTAGAGCAAAATTTCCATTCATAAACATATATCCACTATTTTGCTCTCTTCTTTATCTACAGGGTATTTTAAAAATGAATTAGATACTGAAGCAATTAAGCCATAATGCAGTATTTTCTGAACTACTCATCGAGTAATCCCAGTCTTAAACAGATAATTGTCAATAACACAATAAACATTTATGGCCTGTGTATGTCCCTTATGAGAAGTGCTTTCCTGTTGCTATGTTGGCTTTCCAGGGAAAGTGCGTCTTGCCCAAATCCTATCGTATAAATTGTCCTTTACTACAGATGCTTTATGCATAAAAATAAACACCCAAATTTTATCCAGAAGGCCCTTTTGAGTTCTGGGGAAGCACCATTTTTATATTTTACTCATATAAACTAATTTCTGTTTTCCCCATAGCTCAGATTCTGCTTAGAAGCTAGAAACATTGTGATCCTGCTTCATCTTTGGAAGTGTTTATTCTGAAAAATAACATACTGTAAGATAGCTCTGAGTGACACTGTTGTGCTCCCCCTGAGTCAAATTCTCTCAGATAAATCTGGTTGTCAATTTTGTTATTGTGAAAGACTCAAGTTTTTGACTGCATCTACTTGTTTATTATGGAATGTGAAAAACAATGTACAGGGATGAAGTTTTATTAAAGGAATAATTTAAAGTAGACACAGTTTGATAAATGTAGAAGAAGTATATGCTTTTTTAGGAATATGACCTCAGGGATTTTCTGGCTTTTCTTTCAGCTTATAGCACCAATAATATTTTAGAAAAGAAAAGACCTTTTCTCAAAGTCACCAGGCCACACCATCATTTTTCACCTTTTTTTTCATCTCAGCTTCCTTTCTGAAAAAAACTTCTTTCATTGTAGTATCCACTAGTGTTTGTAAGGAAGGTCACAAGGCCAGCTGTAGTTACAAACCATAACAGAGACAGAAGAAGCTATGTTTGGTCCATACCAGAAGTTTTGTCATCCATCTGTTCTTCCACCTCCCATCCAAACCATTTCTCCAATATACACGCTGTTCAAAATGTCTCACACAAAAAGAGATGCTCTTTCTCAAAAAGCTAGTCCCTTACATCTTCAGAGTGCCAGCATAATCTCTTAAATACCAAATGTGTATTTATCCAATGTTCTGTACACAAGAAGTCCCCCAGTATATAAATTCTGAATGAAAGTAGAGATCTTACAGCTATAAACAACTCATTAGTAATATTAAACAGATTCTCTGCCCCTAAATTCTTTCTTACTCACCTTGTCCCACATATACCCTACCCAGAGCACTGCCACTGCCATGAAGGCCAAGGTACTGAAGGTCTGACTGCTCATGAAGGTCAGGAAAATACCTTGTCTTAGTTCACAGACATCTAGAAACTGTCAGTATGAGCATTTCAGATCTGAACAGACATGCCAGCAAAACAGGCAGAATGGTCTCCTCTTACAGGATCATAGCCTGAACAGCTCTGGGCATCACAGACCCCTTGTTACATGGTGCAGAGACATGGACAGAGCGGTTCAACCTAGGATGGAGGTGTGATGTTTCTGAGTGGCTGTCAGAGCACTGCTGAGAGGGGACTGCAATAATCCATGTGCGAGACGCTAAAGCACGGCTGTGTACAGTAAAGTCCACACTGAAAGGAAAAAAAATGGCCATTATAATTGTCTAAATATAATTCACACAGTGAAGCTTATCAGAAGGCATTTGTGTGTCAGTGATGAGACTACCTTTGCAAAATGTGTATATTTACTTTGTAAATTAACCAGAGAATGTGTAATTTATTTCTTTTGCTACTTCTTCATTAAGCCATAGTGTTAAACTGAATTATACTTGTTATAAAGCTTGTTCAGTAATTTATTTCCAAATGTAAGGAATGCATCTCTGTTTCATACTTTAAATGGATTAAGCCTGTTACTACAACTATCTGTTGTAAAAGTCCTAATTTAAAATGGAACTAAATGTGCTGTAACTTTAAAAGGTTTGCTACCTTAAAAAAAAAAAAAAAGTGTTTCTTTAAAATTGATAAGCTCCTTTACCCAGAGCTTTTGTGAATATACAAAACTGGAGAAAGATGAAGGCTCTGGCTTTATTTACATGTCACTATAGTAGAAAGACAAACTCTAAATCACCGTCAGTCCAGCCACAAAGTGGCTCATTAGCTTTACCAGGGAGCCAGACATCTTCTCATGTTGGACGGAAATCACATCAGAAGGGACCGGCTTTGCTCCTATACCGGAGAGGATCAGAGGCGGAGGTTTTCCCTAACAGCTGACAGCTCTACAGCTGTGGCTGTGCCTGTCAAACATCTGTCTGGAACACCCTCTTATGGCTGGGTGAATGTGCCAGCTTCATCAGGTGGTGGGCCTCCTGAGGTGCCCCAAAATAAAAGGAGAGACACTGTGATACGTTCTCTCTCTCAGCAAGCGCACACGCTGCCCCATCAGAACGAGAGCAGCTGCCTGCTGCTCCGGCTACGGGAGATCCTTCTTGTGTAGCTATACTCAATATAGGTAGAGCCCATTTCCCAAACGTGTTGTTGGTGAAGTAGCCATGGTGAATGTGAGGCACTATAATTTCTTGGTAAAAATTGGATAAGGAAGGTGGCGAATATCTGAGCTTTGTTCGTAGGGTGGAAACTGCAACTAGGAGGGACTGTGACAGGGCAAACTCCAGCTGCCTCTGCTGGGGCCACGCATGCATTCAGAGGAAACGCACTCCTGAGTCCTCCTCTTGGGTCAAGCCACAAGGTGACCTCTGTGGTTTTGAACCATGTTCCTGGGAAAAGAAAAAAACCCCAACCCATTAATAATAGCGATGCATTTCCATGAAAACTTCAAGATTTTCAGGTTGTGATATCTTCAGTATTTGACTGAGAATCATTAGCGATGTTGCTTAACTTCATCAACAATACCACTGATCACTATCAGTATCACCAATGACTATCAGTATGTTTCCATTTTTAGCTAATAATTTCCAGTTCTGGAACAAGCCATTTTTTAAAAGTCTAGCATTGTTCAGGAACTACTTTGCAAAAATGAAGCACTTCAAGAGCTCACAATTTTCCCCTTTCCCCAGGAGTGTTGATAAAGGCCTTCTTTTCCTGTGAGAAAGTATTTCTGTTTCAGGTACTTCAACCTAGTTTTTAATTCCCAGCATTGTTATTGAATTGCCGTATGGCCTTGGGCAAGTTACTGAACATTTTCTGTATCTTGGTTTATCTATTTAGTAGAGTGCTTACACAGCACAGTGCACACGTACTGACACTTCAGAAAAAAGTCAGCCCAGCCAGTGCCATACATCTGTTCAAGTGAGGACTTTTAGGGAGGAGCAGCAGAGCTGTTGCTTATCATCCTTCTGCTTGAAGAGACAGAGGGTGAGATGTGCTTTCTTTTTCTCCTCAATCAGTATAATACACTCCTCAGGAATGTATTTTGGAAGAAAAGGGAGAGAAACAGAGGAAAATTGAGAAATGGGCCCCCTCTAATTGGACACCTAATTCCTTGGTACCTTAAGTGGAAGTTGCATCTTCTTGACAGAAGTGTCCTACCTCTACGCAGACGACCACTTTCTGGAGCCATTGTCTAATGCCTATGACTATACTCCAAAACTGTTACTGAGTGCAGATCAAGGGGCATCCTTGGTGAGCCAAGGGAGGAGATTGGAATAACAGAACTCAAAGCTAGGCAGGAAAGCGAGAGAAAGTTTTAAGAAAATGCAGCTTTGGAGGTAATTCTAAGCAAAGGGAGAGGAAACAATGTCACTTACTCCTTGAAGCAGCAACTGCAGGAGATGGAAGTACAGGGAAACACAGCCACAGATGCTGCATAAGTTGTGTCTGTGGGGGCTGGGGAGAATAAAAGGAGGAAAGCAGAGACTTTGGGAAAGATGCCTATGTTGGACCCAGCTCCACCCTGGAAACACAGGGTGCTCATAGCAGCTGGCTGCTTACAACAGCATTGGCAACCTGACTGCCAGCCTTGCTGTGGTCTGAGTCCTCATCGAATCACAGCACAGTCCATAATCAGTTTTGACTTGCAAGAAGTTAAAGAAGAAATCTCAATGAGATCTGCAGATCAAACAAGACATATAATTAACTTCGACCCTGCTTATTCACACTGAACATCTCTGCTGTCTCTTCTCTCCCCATTAGGCCAAATTGTAATATTTGCCTCTGTCCAAAGTAAGGCTTGAGGCAGTATAGTGCAGTGTTTAGTTCGTACTGTGGAAAAATGTCCGACCATATGTTATTACTACACTCTCTTTCCAGTGTCCTTTGGATGGACAGTACAGGGAAAGTAACAGTGGTTTGGTTTATAAAGTCCCAGATGAATGAACTTTAACAGTATTAATGTCAGTCTTCCTAATATCTGTGAGGGAAAACACAGCATTGTACATTTTTTACTATTCCCTTTCTGTTCATAGGATAGGTTGTTGTGTTGTTCTTTCTTTTAAATGGCCTGTAGTACCAGTTCCTAACACTGGAATGATCCACTCTACGTGGTGGCTACTCATATGCATATCAAGAAGCAAGTGCTAACTGGGACAGGCCCACAGTGAGCACCACTGCCTCACTAGGAAGGCTGGGAAGGGCAGGCTCAGAGGAAAAGCTTAGGGGTGATTTCTGACACAAAAGAATATGTAACCAAAGTTTATCTTTTATTTCAAAATTTAAATTACATATGAAGATGCAGTAGCATCTGCTGTACTGCCTGGTTCTACGTGTTGAGGAGCCTTTGATGAAAACAACATCCACTCTTTGTTGAAACTATAAACAAAAATCTGCTGACTTTTTTTAGACAGGAATGCTATACTGATCATGAATTAATTAAAAAAATTATTTTTATTCTGATGTGTCATGGGAAAATGAATTCCATTTCTGGCCACAGAATAGTTTGCATGTTTTAAATAATTAGGTATGTATTTTGCTTAGTTTAAAATTTTTAATTTTGTTTAAAGACACAGTTCTTCAAGGCTGGAAATAAAATGCTTCTTTTAATTTCTAATAATTTTTTTGGAATTTCAATAGTGAGAAGTGTGTTTGAAACATACAGACAACTTTGACGTAAGAATACAGGTGTGGATAAAACCTCTGGATAGTTATCATGCACTTTTACCTCCTTTTTCTTAGTAGCCCTATGATAAGAATAAAGCCAGTTTTGAAAATACAAGTGTGACATACTGCATTTGAGATACAAAGTAACCATGTCTAATGATACGAAGTAATGACTTCATCTTTAAGCTGTAACTTAATGTATTTCTCTTTATATACTATTTATTTTAGCACTAGCTGTTTCCAGAATGTATTAAATATTTAATATGACAATGCCCACATGATATTTATATGTAAAAGATTTAGATCTACTAATCCAAGTCCACATAAAGCTGTTATCCAGAGCTGCAGCTTTCTAATTTATGTACATACATGCACACCTATATGTACAAACAGGCAACAGTTTTTTATATGGAGGGATAGCTCTCAGATGTGCAAACCAGTAAAATATTCCACACTATTGTTGCAAAATTTAATAGTCAACTATTCTAAAGAATAAAAGCTTTCTAATACAAAAAGCCATACTTTTATTAGAACTGAACTAAGTCTGCTGAAATGAAATAGTTGGGCTGTGAGAAATTAATCTAAGCAGTGGGATAAAAATTAGAGGTATTTACTCTTTTTTTTACTTCTCCAGCTTTTAGTCAGGTACACTATCACCAAAGACAAGAATTAATAAAAACAGGAAAACCTCACAAAGATTGCCCATAAAGAAGACTTACAAGAGGATAGCTGTCTCAATCTTGCTTTTTTAAAGAAATCTTTGCTGATAGTTTTAAAGGCATTTTGTTAAGGGGAGTTAAAACTGCTGTGGACCTTCCAACAGGGACCAAACCTTTGGAGATACAGATTTATATTTAGAATGTCAAGGGCCTTCAAAATGTGCCCAATTAATCATAGCCTGCAGGGCCCAACCTCCATGATACATTTTTTGCCACACTTTGTGCCCCCAGTCCTTCTGCCCCACCAGCACAGGAGAAGGCATCTTCAGGTAGGGACAGCCTGTAGGGAGAAGAGCCAAGGGACACCGTGTGTCTGGAGCCCAGGGCTTCTTGCTAGTTTAAACTAGGAAAGGGTTGGGAAAATGGTGAGTAGAGACACCATTGTGCTCTATTAAAGCTCCTCATGTTCACTAGTGGTGTATTTAAACTGCAAGACCTCAGAGTACTTTCCAGTTTGAGAGTCCAAATCCTGCATCTGAATACATGTTAGAGAAAGATGAACGGGTCATTTTGCCATCTTCCCCCAAATCCTAGTTTCTGATAGAGACACAAGGACCAGAAAGAAGCCATGTTTCTGAGTATGCTCCTGAATATGGACCAGGACCAGTCCATGGATCATACCTGGGAGCTGTGCAGAGGGACACATCTACCTTAGGAAGATGTATCCAAACCTACTCTTGGAATATCTAAGAAGATCAATCTACTATTATGAGCCCGGACTTATGCAGCAGTTTCTAGCAAGGCTGGCTTTAGGAATAGGCAAGTGGGCAGCAAAATGTCTCGTGCTGCCAGACTCCTGGACAGACAGGTTCACCTTTACTCCTGTTCCTGCTATGGAGGAAAGTATCTAAATACATGGAACAGTGGCTGCTGCGCATGAGGGAAATCCACTTCTGCCCCTTGATCCTCCTCCCTTCTTTTCTGGTGTCCATTCATTATAGCAGGGGAAAAATTCAGTTTGGTTCTGCTTACAGTAGTGGAGCACGCTGCAAATATGTCCTGTTAGTGCTGGTAGGGTTCATCCAGCAAAGCTTTCTTACCCTGATAATTGATCTGCCTTATTAGTATTTGCATAAAACTTTGGTTTAGTTCTGTTTCATTTGTATTAGCTGAAAAGGCAAAAGGAGGTTACAGAAAGGAAGAGAAAAGCCATTAAAACCAGTGCAATTTAAGGGAGGGATGAGTGAGAGATGTGAAAACTGAGGGTCATGTTAAAAATGTTCCTCTGTCTAAGGTAGAATTGGTTGGTATTTTAGTTCTCATTAATGACTTCTCATAGTAACTTCTTAGCCTCAGACAACAGGGAGAGCACTGAACTGGCTCATTTTGGGGAAAACTCCTTCTCTCTCTGCACTTCAGTTTCTTAACAGGTAAAATGAAGGGACATATTCTCAAGGCACTCTTTAAAATGTGCTGGTGCAAGGAATAAGCAAGTTATTAGTACTGGAAAGTTGGCTAAAGGTTTCCGGTTGTTCATCATCACTCATCAATCATCTTATCCCTCTTTCATCAAGTAGCACTCATCATTCTCACATGACAGCAGCCAGCCTCTTTTGCTGTTTATCTTTCCATCTGCATGCATTTAAAAAGTAGTAAATACTGAAATTAAATACAGTGTATTAAAATAGCTGATGCACGTTGCATATGTAATGGAGGCTTAGTTGCAGCACCTAGCAAAAGAGGAAAGGTGATGAGACAGGCAGTACTGGCATCATTTGAACTTGAGGAGGGTGCTCTGATACTACAGCAATGGCCACTGTGTAAGCAGGCTGGTTGTGACCAGGCAAAACGTATGAAGGAGCACTCACTGGAAGTGAATGTACATGCTGAGTACAATAAATCACTTTGTTCTATTGTGGACAGAAACGTATACTGCTAGAAGTCTAGCGCTATACAAACATTTAACAGCCTAACGCTATATAAATGTATGAGACCAGGATTAGTCCTTAGCAAAATGATAGGAAATTCCACTGAAATCATGAGGTTGCCAGGAGGTGAAGGTGGGACTTGTCCTGGAGATTAAAGGCATATGTATGTTTTTATATGTTATTGTTGTTCTCTTTTGTATGCGTCTGCTTCAGCAAGGAAAGGTAGAGGAGAGGTAGAAGGAAAAAAAGTCACAACTTTCCTAAACACTACAAGCTATTCCAAATCAACTAACCATGCAGTGGTCCTCAGGGACTATCGAGAGTTTAGTCCCTTAGCAGACTCATTAAAAATGTGTGTGTGTGCATGTGTACATGTGTATAGAAATGCTTCTCTTAAGAACGTAAGATCATTGTGGATTGTCTTTTACTGCATTTTCCACCAAGCTACTAGGTCAATGCTTTCCAATATAAGTGACAAAATATATTTTGCACTACTTCTTCCATCAAGAACAGGCTCCCGTCCTTACATAAGTGGTGCTTATCAATACCCATGTTTGTGTTTGTGTTTAATTTACAAGGAATTCAATGTTAACCTCTCTTGTTTAAGACACATAGAACAACCCACTACTTCAATACATCATCTGACTTACTCCTTAATGTGCTGAAAGGTCCAGTTCCTGAAAGTTGCTTTAACAACTATATTAACAGTTATAATATCAGAAATAAAAATAAAATCCATTCAGTTTCTTATGAGAGGGAAGGTAGCAAAGGTGTGTGTCACACAGCATGACAACAAGACTGAGTTCAGAGTTGGGTTAATTTATTCATTTTATATTTTTCTCATGCAAAAGGTATTTAAATATAATGCATCAGATGACAGTTATTTTTTTGCTGAAGTCAAAGAACCAGAGCAAAAGAAATCCAGATTCTTCTTTGTATAGTTAGCACAACGGATTAAGTACTGATCTCCAAAAAAGGTATTTTTTCAGGTCCCTAAGCCCATAATTTAGTGCACATCTACAAAACTGCTTCTCAAAACCCACCTTTGTTTTTGCCAGTAAGTCTGTGCCAAGCAACCTCCATGTTGCCACAGAGAATGAACTACTTAGAGCGCTTGGCCCTAAGGTCTGAGTCAGTTTTCTCAGATTTACTCTTGGATTGTGTTTGAGAGGTGTGAAGGTCAAACAGTCCAGATCAAAGGCGCAGAAAGCCAGAAATTTTGTAGCTGTGTCCATGTTCCCCACCCCAAAAGACCATCACTGGGAAAGTAGTTCAGGAACATGACAGACCCATGTGCAAGACCTTTCTCTCAAAGAAGTAGAAGAGGGATCCCAAGTCCACATTTTCTTCTGTGGAAATTTGCTCTAACTTGCTGGGTCTTGATGTTTCACTGTAAGCCTTTTTCCCTCCAGCTTTTCGGTAATGGAAAAACTGGGATAAAATACTCACCTTCAGAAGAGCATGCACTGCTACAGGCCCTCTGCAGAGAAGAGGAATTACCTATCTGGGTAGAGGTAGGTCCCCAAGCTTCCCTTCGTATGATGTCTTCTAGTTCTTGCCATCCCAAGTGAGTTCTCACTGAACTGGTTTCCCCAAGATGTTTAACCTTCCCTCTGCTCTAAATGAGAGCAGAAGCTCCTGCTTTGGGGGTGAAGACTTCAGGGGATCACTGAATGTTTTGAGAATCTGAGCATTTTTTTTTGCTGATTATTTTGGTGTCTCTGGCTGTTTCAAAAGGCTATGAGGCCCTAAATCACCCAGACAATTTTAAGAATGTTACCTAGAACCACTACAACTGGCTTTGGTTTGCAGACACATCTGAGATAAGCGACTGTGCGCATTTGAATAGCCCCATTGAATTCAACAGGACTGTTGACACGCATCAGGTTAATTTGTATGTGCTTGCTGACTCAGACCTAAGCAAAGATATTCTACCAAGATTTTCTCTTCTCCTTAAAACAATGTCTGTGCTACAGAATAGCATTCAGACATTTCCATTTTGCTTTTGTAGAAGTCCATTGTTGCTTTGTTGTTTCTCAGGTGACAAAGCTTCCTCTGCTATTGTCCTCAGTTGGCATGTTTTTTACTACCTTATTTTTCCCTTGACGTTTATAATTCATTGATATTATATAAATTTGAGAGGTAATAAGATTTAAAAAACAACTAGAATTAAATTGCTGTGTTGTTCTGGGATATTATCATGGTTGTTGACTCAGCAAAAGGCTGGATTCCCCAGTGTCATTCTTGAATTTGTGTTAGGAGAGCATTTATGGCTATATATAGGTGTTTTACTGGAACCATATGAAATATGAAAACACACTAAGAAGTACATAAATGAAACTAGAAAAAAACGTGAAATAAGGACTAATCTGTAGATCCTCATCTTGCCATACTGTACCATCTTGCTGAGATTATTGTGATTTCATAGTAGAAATGAGAAGAAACAGCTATTTCTTGAAGCAGAGTACATTTTTTTGATACATGGAACACAAGTTGTAAAATAGTTTGCACTAATGGGATCCAGCAGTATTCTTTGTCCTAGTAATTAGGAAGAGATACAGTATCTAGCTCTGTTTAAACCTATTTTTCCTAAAGAATGACTGAATTGGTTGCTCTGTCTCTATACTGCAGCATTATTTTGGTTTATGCTTTAGGGATGGGCACATAGGGTGGCGCAGTCCAAAGGCAGAGCTGGCCTCTGGTGACACTACAGATATGAAACTGAATATCCTCAGCATGCACAGTAGAGTATTTCTAATGTTTATATTTCTGAATGGGTTTATTGAAAACATAAATAAAAGAAAGGTGAGTCTCACCTTCAATTTCTTCAGGATGGATAGGGCAGAGTGCAGACATGTTTAATTTTATGAAGTGAAATAGGAAGCCAGGGGTTTGTGTCTGTTTATTTCAGGTTACTGGTTAATTTCTAAAAGCAGTTTTCATAAGTTGTAATGAAAGAAAAAATTATTATAATTACCACTGGAGGAAATTTTTTTTGTTTCTCATTATAGAATATTGGTTAGAAGTGTTACGACTGAAAACATAGAGACTATTTCAGGATAGGCTTCATTTTCCACATCTTAGGAAGTTTTGATTTAGAAAGCTCATGTTCATAGAGTGTCCTGAGGTGGAAGGGACCTGTGAGGAACATGGTACACATTCATTTCCTGTCTGCTGAGGGGGGAATGTGGCTGGGTGTCTTGTGTGTGACAAATGTTTTGGGAAGAGCTATACTCAAAGACTATTTCTGAACAAGGTGAGATTTTCGACCGTTCTTGTCATGCAAGGGGGGTCCCTGTCCTCACAGCTCAGCTTCTGTGAAAGTTTTGTTGCTGGTAAGCATGAGCCTCTTGCAGCAATTAGCTGTTGTTGCAGAAGGTGCCCGTCATGAGAGATGATGGTCATGGGAAGAGGGCTCTGAGTAGCAGGGCAGAAACCTCAGTCCTAACTCTACATGGCAAAGAGCACGGTTAGTTCATTGGGTTGACAAGTACATAAAGTTCTAGATGGAGCTTTTTCATACTAGAGAGTTTGATTCATAGATGTAATGAGGTACAATAATCAAAACTAGAATTTAAAATACAGAAGCAAAACTTGGTTGGACACTCACAAGTGGATGTTGTTGTATTTCTGTCTTGGTTCTGCAAACATCCTGCAGCAAAATCTGAAAGATCCCGGGCTGCCAACTAACTTAATGAGAAGACAGGTATCTTTCATTAAGGGAAAGGTTATAAAGGAAGCAAGTTATTAAAATAAATGTCTTGCTTCTTTCCATTGCCTCTTTTTCATGCCAAAGTTCAGGTTTAGCCTATTGGTCAGGTGGAATATGGATGATGCTCTGAAGTGGCCAGAGATGTCTGCATTACGAGAGGTCCCTCTGAGGAGCCCTGACAGCTTAGTCCTGGCTTCCTCTCTGAATGGCTGTTGAAGAATATGACTGAGGGGACCAAGTCTTATGGGACTGTATAGGTGAAGGCTTTGGCAAAGAAGACAGTATGCAAACATAATACATTCAACTTCTACATTTGTCCTGTTATGAAGTTCATTTCAGAGCAGAGAAAATGGATGTTTGTGGAGAAGCAGGCAATTGTGGCCTTGCATGGCACCTGGTGCTGCAGGGAGATGTAGCTTGGGCATGGATATAGAGCTCTTGCCTTAGGAGCAGAAAAAGCCAACCTGAAAAAACACCAGGCTGAAACCTGCCAAAGGCGCTGAGGGCTGAGGCAGCTGACAGAGAGATCTGATGAATAAGACGTTGTGCAGCTAAATGCATTAGCAGACCATGAGGTGCTTGAACACCCTGACAATGAAGGTTGCCTAAGCACGCCAGCTAAATAGATAGACACAATCCAATAGTTTGTGGGGTCTCGTGGAAATTATTTCACAGCCTGTCTATGAAATTCAAGAATGTAGGATTTTGTTGCAAATCAGGTCTGGTTTAATTTAATGAACTGGTATTAATAAGCTTCACGTTCCACATCTTTCACTGTCTCTCAGCTGTGTAGTATTCATTAAAAAGAATATATGCAAATTTTAGCAACATAAACAGAATTTAAAATAAGGAATAAAGAAAGCTTTCTGGTTTTCTTTCAGAATGAGTCGTCTGTTTGCTATATCCTATCCTCTAGTTTGTCCTTTAAAATGCTGCCACTGCATCGATTAGAAAGAAAAGGCCACAACTTCACCACTCCAACACTTCCACTCCTGGGAAGAACTTTCCTAGCGTTATCCCATAAAACAGACCTTGGCGAGTGGATCAAATCTCTCCTCCACTGGGATCAGAAGGAGCTTTGCCTGAAGGGCAAGGCTGCCCTCTCTGTCTGAAGCCAAATCTTTTCTCATACATCAAGAACTCTTCATGGTAAAATAGAAGAGCAGATGCCATCCCCTTTCACTGCTTCTCCAGGCAAAGTGTAAACCTCAGTGCACTCAGCAGTAAATTCCTTTAAACATTTGCATGAGCTGAAATTGCTTCATCCATTGACCTTTGCTCAACGTGCAGCACTTCATCCAACCACAATTGCACATATCAGATGGGCAGCACAGGTGGAGTGCCTGTGTTGTATGCCTGAGTTTTGTCTTTTTCTTTCTGGATGGTGCTCTGCTTCCTCTTTCCTCCCTTTTCACCTGGTCAGTTGAGTCTCATCTGTTGTCTCTTCCATGGCCTTCAAGAGGTGTTATGGTAATGGATGCCCTTTCTCATGAGAGAATGGTAGTTCCATTGCATTTGCCTTCTTTTTGTTGGATTTATGATTTAAGAGTTTATGTACCAATCCCCACAACAGTTAGGTATCTACCCTAATCATAAACTGCTGCCTTCTATGCATAGCAATAACGAAGGAAAAATATATGCCAAGTCCTAAGGAAGCAAGATTTGTGGAGGATTTAACAGTAAAAACAATGCTTGTGGAAGATGCCACACTTGCAGCTGTGGAGGCTGTAGTCCTCTGATGGCACGGCAGAAAACCAGGACCAACAACCTCAAAGCACAATTACTCTGTTGGAGAGCTGCCATAAATGAACTTGTAGTCGTGACCCTGAGGACCAAAGGGTCTACACTCTTCTATGTTTTAGGCCCTAGTCCAAATGAGCCCTGACCTTTTCCTGGACAGAGGGGAGTCAGCAACATTTTGCTGAGACCAAAAGGAGAATGTTTGAATGCGTGTCTAGAAGTGCAAAATGAAATTTAACTTACCGATTGGAGGCAAGGGAGGATGGGGATGGGAAAAAAAGCCGGAGTACCAAGTTTACAGACAGCTAAAACGATGCACTGGCCTTGCTTTTTCTCAATTAAAAATATTGGCTGTTTTAAATCTTTTATTTTGTAATTTGTGTGGAAAAAAATGAATTCATTATTGCATTTCATTAAATGGTAGATCGTACAATGTTTTATTTTACCAAATGAGAATTGGAGCAAAGTAGAAATTTAAGCTTAAAACCCATTCTTGTTGTTTAGGTGTATAATTCCTTCTCCTGCTTTGCATGCCTGGAACTAATGTGGCATTAAGTATATTCTAATTTTGAAGAATTTAATACATGCATAATCTGCTTTACAAGCAGAGATTAGATTTTTTCATATTAAAATAAATTGGGACAACTGAGAAGCATAACTTAGGGCATATTCATTTGAACAAAATAGGCAAAATCTTTAATTTTTTAAATTTTTTTAAAAGCATTTATATACTATACTTTAAAGAGTATTGTGTGAAGCTTTCATTGGAAAGGACTCACATGTTCTGTGATTTGAAAAGAAAAATTAAGGCAATACAATTGAACCTATGGGTAAGCTTGTATTTATTGCATGCATTAGTGGTTTCAATATTTTAAAACACAGAAACAGGTGCTTATATACAGTTCAGAACATCTGACTTATTGCAGAATTATTTGCTAAAAACAAGAACAAACTCTCAGCCTAGGGAGATTTTCAGAAATATTCATCAACTTAAGATGCTTTCATTTGGGGTTTGGGGTTGCAGCTGGATCTGACTCTCAGCAAGGGGTAGAGCACTTATCTCTGAAAATAAGTTTCCTTAGAAAATTGTACCAAGTTCAGCATCCAAAAAATGGTGGTGGGGAGGGGGTGGTGGTGCATCACAAGGCATTTTTAAAAATGCTCCGCAGCCTCCACTGTCCCCAACACATCCCTTTGTTCTCTCTCTCAGTAACAGAAGTCAGTATTAAAGCTTATGGGCAGAAAATGATTTTTCAGACATCAGAATTGACCTGTTCTTTTGTTGCAGAATGTGGGTAAATCCTACCAGACTCTGGAGAGGTATGGCATTTCAAGCCTTAAATAGGAGAGTAGCATCAGGGAGCTGACATACACTGGGACTTCTTTCTAAACCTCACAAAATTCTTGTCAAAATAAGAAACATGCTCCTTTCTACGAGTAATTTTAAAATATTTGGTCTTCAATGTTTGAGAGAGTCTCAGGTTACTACTAAAAGGACTTTCAATCAGCATGTGAGCCTTTTACAGTGTGTACCATTTTATTTGCACCATATCTCTTTTATCAAATTAACACATAAAAAACTGTCATAACAATTTCACATACTTTTCACCTAAGCGACCTTCTGTAGAGTAGATCTCGGCCAAGGAATAATATTACAGGCCTAATCCTGTTTCCACTGATGTCCTTTACAGACTTGCAAGTAAATACACTTGTTTCTGTCTCTCACAAATCATAAACAAGAACCTGACCCCACTCTCCCTCACACGCACGAACACACACATGCGCCTAAAGACACATCTGCATAAAGATTGCAAGTGTTTATGCCTCAGCAAAGTCATGAACAGGACACTACCTGTCCTAATTTTCTTCCCTATGAAAAAGCTATAAAGTTCAAACAAGATTTGTTGTGGAAACATCTTCAACTGCATTTCCTTCCCTGCTGTTTGATTGCTTTGGTGGCATACACTTGTAACATCACCTTGCTTAGGTCTAATATGGGAGAATTTTGGATGCAAAGGGGTTTTCATACCATATCTTCTTCTTATGAATCCTCATCCCACTCCGTTTTTTTCCCTACCATTTCCCAAAGAAAAGGCTTTTCCTTTTTGTTGCTCTATTAAGAAATTCACATTGGCAGGCAGACAGTGGCCTAGATCTGGCTCTCCCCAGTTTGGGCACAACAGGATCTGTGGTGTGATGGCAAGATGTGGTAGCAGGCTGAAAGAGGTGGAGGCAGCTCCTGAGCCGTGCGCCCAGCGCTGCGGGGGTGCCTGGCAGCCCTCCTCCTGCCCAGGGGAGCCCCAACCTGACCCCCACAAAGCAACAGAGAGCACACACCAGACGTTCCTGCTGAACTCAAAAGGCAGCATGGGAGTCATTGCCAAGCAGTGTCTCTAACAGGCCTCCGAAAGACATCTTCAGGTAGTTTTCTGTCCTACATGCTGCAGTGTGGTGTACAATGCCAGATCATCACTGGCCAATAAGATATAAAATATTTTCCAAATGATACGGCAGTGCTTCTATGATAATGACAAACGGGGAAAGTTAGCAGTGTTGAGCAGTTTCCAGCCTGTTACCCATGGAATTTACTTTTGCCACACTCCAGGAGGCAATAGGAGTGAAGTGAGAGCCAGAAGTAGGCAGAGATAGCTCTTTAGTACCAGAGTCAGGCTAAATACTT
This sequence comes from Theristicus caerulescens, assembly GCA_020745775.1. Classification (NCBI taxonomy): domain Eukaryota; kingdom Metazoa; phylum Chordata; class Aves; order Pelecaniformes; family Threskiornithidae; genus Theristicus; species Theristicus caerulescens. The sequence goes on along the minus strand of CM036558.1, from coordinate 128,915,430 downwards.
GCTACACAACTCTTTTATATTTGAGGGGTACTTCAAATCCTACAGTGAATTTATTTTGCCCAATAGTCAAGGAATCACAATTATTTTCCCCTCCAAACTGGACCAGTATTTCAGTGGGAAAGTACCAGTTTCCAAATATGAGTAGCTCTTCTGTGCAGCAACTGGCATCAAAACTTCTGGGTTTCTGTATGTTTTTCATGTAAAAAGTGCCACATATTGTGTATCAAAAATCATAATTTGAATGCATTCAAAAAATTTATCAAGGCTGAAGTGAGGACATGCTTTTATTTTTGGTCTTTCACATATAGAACATGCACTTAAAAAAGAGGTCACTGCCACAGGTTGCCCTCCAGATCTCATCTGACAATGCATACTGTAGCTGTTCGTCCATACTGCAGAAAAAGGGTGCCCGTATCGCTCGTGGGTGTTTTGCTTTGGCCCAGAGAGCATCAATAATGGTGCACACCCCTGGCAGTGTGGTTTTTTGGAAATGGGTAACCCGCTGGCTACATCCACCAGTCTCTGGGGTTGATATGTTTATAAATATGTTTATAAAGAGATGTTTTTCTGAACAGAGGTGGGCATAAACCATGCATAAAGGAAAACGGGTGCTTAAATAAGCTTTGCTGATCATAACCTTTCTAAAATAGGTATTTCTTCCTAATTATACTTTTAATTATACTTATGCAGAGAAGCACTTTCTTAAATAAAAAAGGGCAATTTGATACAGAAGTCCAGAGGTGGTATACCCTTTTGATAAAGACTGCTCTGTGTAAATCAGGTGAGAAATTTAGGAGAGATGTTATTGGATTAGCTGCCTTACAGAAAGCTAACCCTGCTGGTATCTCAGACACATTCTTCATTCCTCCATGAAGCAGTTATCTTTAAAGTAAATTAGTGAAAATTTATACCTAAGTATAGTATCCATATTCCAATTCAATTATATGAGTCATCTCCACAGGTTAAACAAAAGATGCAGGTATTCCAGTCTGTTTTGTAATTCAGATCATTTGTATGCATTGGGTAATGTGATTTATAACCATATTTGCACTTGGAAATAAAAAAGGGACTCAGAAAGGAGATACTAACACCTCTTTAAATATATTGCTTTATTTTTCATGCTGAAACCGCTTGACCTATGCAATACCAGATTCTTTACCTATACAAATAAATTTAAGGCTTAATCCTTAATAACACATACTGCAAACATTCAAGAGCTGCTAAAGTTATCAAATTAGTATTAGGGGAGTCAAAAAAAATAACCTACCTCAGCAACAACAACAGAAATAAACCACCTGCTTTAATTTAAAGTATTCTTAGGAGGGGAGGCATTTTTATTAAGTGGAAAAAGTCAGGAAAAAAAGTTTTCAAAATAGACCAATACATTACTTTGAATTGTATTTATAAAATATTTAGCTGTCTTCTAGAATGGAAAAAAATACAATATTTTTATTAGACATACTTATAAATCATTGTCAAAACATTTACTGAAGCTTGTGGCAAACATTATTTATAGCAACACTGAGCAAACAATTGTTGCTATATTCATTTTTTCCACTAATAGTAAAATGCCTGTTTCCTCAAAAATCTTATTTAAATCAGAAATGTATATACTTCCTAGACATATGTAAGTAAATATTGTTCCAAATCCAGACAGTTTTCCTGTATTTGTATTTGGACTTTTTAAAACGGACTTTTTTCTGTCTAGAACTTGCTTGTTTTGGGATGCAGTTTTGACAAAACAGCAACATGTAAAGGCTGCTACATGATTGTATGTTGGCAGTCTGGCATTACATTCTCTATTCTTTTAATTAGATTGCCAGATTATTACTGTAGCCGATTAAAGTTTAAAATAATTTTATAAAGTAAAATTTAGTAAAGTTCATGTGATACATGAATTAAGGTGATGGACAAGAAGTAAAATTACTGGAGTTTGAATCCATATAGTTACTTTTGAAAAAAGCTTTCACACACTGAGCAAACAATTGTTGCTATATTCATTTTCTCATTCATTCTCATGCATTCATGCACGTGTGCTTTCTGAACATATATAGATTTTTTCATAATGCAACATGGTCATTTCCTTTTAAATACTAAATTGTTATTGTATCACTGGAACTAATTCTTTGAAACTTAACTTTTAAATTAAATAAAAAATGTTCATAAAAGAAAGCATCGTGTCCGTATGTAGTAAAGATACTGGATTTTTCCAAAATGAGTCCCTTAAATAATATATTTCTATAATGTTGATACAGCAGTATGCTATACAAATATATATAATAAAAATTATACACATAATGAATAGTAGATGCAAAATAGGTTTTTGACATGATTTGTACATACGAGGTACTTGAATATAGGACATTACAATGTCTGAGGAGTTTATGAAAGTTTTTCATATTACTACCGTGGTTTGACTGCAAATCTGAGAGATGCTTAACCTCTACAGCGAATTGTGCTGAAAATAAATAAAACACAAAACACATAAAAGCTGTCTATCAACAAAAGTACTTTCATTGGCAAAAATCCGCCAAATCATTTCATTCAGTAATCTTTGTTTTATATCCCTCTTAGTGAAATATTCTATATAACAAAAATTATTATTTGTGAGCAACAGAAATCCCATTCTGTAGTTAAAAATTGAACAGTTTTATACATGATGTTTTAGCTTCCAAAAAAATATTTATGATATTTCACAGAGATCAAGTGTCTGTTTTTGAATACCTATGACCTGTTTATTTTTAAACTAACTATACAATGTCTGCTTTATAATAACATCCTAATCATTACTAACCTACATATTTGCTGTACAGTCTTAACACTTGCTTTACGAAATAGTTTAAGTTCTAACTCTGTAATGAGAAAGCAGTATTTTTAATATTAGGGAACACTAAGGGAAAAAAATCCTGACTTTAGCAGGATTTATAAAGCTATGGATAATTATTTTCAAAACAGTGATTAATAAGTGTCCATTTTCATGTCATCATTGGTAATAGATGCAATCTCACTCAGGCACCCCGCCATTCTGTTTAATACAAGTGTATCCTAGTGTAAAAAGGAGCTTGTCATACTTATCTCTAATGGTGAATGATTTCTTTCCCTCTTCCTGAAGACACTTTGCACCCAATATTCTCAAATCCTATCATGCTACAGGCTGACAAATAAGCTAACAACAATGTAGGGAGCAGGCTACATTTACGTGTAGGAGTATGTTCTCTAGAAGATGTGCAGAAGATAACTGGAGATTTTTTGCTTGTAAATCGGACAAACTGCACACATGAAGAGATTTGCTTATAGGAACAGATGCAAAATTTTTACATTTTGGTAAAATATCATAACCTGAGAGAGCAACATACTGCAAAAAATCATTGCATTTTCAGAAAGTGGGAGGAAAATTAAGCATTATTTTCTTGTCATTACTGCTGGAATTCTTCAAAATGCAAAAGCAGAAAGGATCTGTCATTATACCAGTGTTGCAATTAATACCTGTAACTTCTGCTGGTTTTCACATATTTCTGTACTTTCTATGTTTAATTCTATTTTTCAAGCAATTGTGCTGTATGAAACAGACAACAATTCGTCCTGATTCATGGCTTAGGAGGAGCAGCTGATTAATCCCATGTCAACAGTCTTGACCCTATGCAGAAAATAGAATCATAGAAGGCCTGCTTAACAATATATCAAGGGTATAGTTGCTTATTTTCTCTGGTTTATAAAATCTATAAATCACCCATAAATGCAGAGTAAGTTAGGACAGTGTAGTTCAGTCACTATCACTTTTATCCCTTTTTTTCTTCTTACATGGTAAATGTGTTTTTTTCTTTAGAATATTTTGGTGTAAAATGACTAGCATGTTACCATCATGTTTTTCTGTATGCTATCAGCATATAGAAAGAACCATATATATTTATTTGTTGGTTTAGGTTCATCTTTTCATGAACGGCAAGATCTGTACAACATAGCAGTCCCATAAAGCAAAGACACCTCAACTCCTTCCATAAAATGTTTAAATATCACGGCTCAGCGTTGTAAGCGTTGACTCATGTGAGTAGGCTTTACTCTTCCGAGAAGACCTATTAGCTTCAGTCGGACCATTTATCCTAATGAGAGCTTGCAGAACTTGGTCCTTCCAGCAAGGTAGTCAGAGATTATTTTTGGGGTTTTTTTTAGGTTGTAAGGTTTTCAGGATATCCTTTTATTTGTTTAACATTCAAAAGGATTCCCATTCTGCCACAAGAGTGTATAAAAAAATTGTTATTCCACTAATGCTTTTGCTTAAGTACAAACAGTGTCTTGTTTTTATTTGTCCGAAATTGCTGGGTATACTGGATGAAATAAAACATACATAACAGCTGTTTAAAACACGGTCATGGGCAAGAGAGAATAGAAGGTACGCATTTTCATTTTCAGTAGCGAAGCACAGTGACTCACCAAAGCCAATCTGGAAATACTAATGAAATTTTAAATTTTAAGGTGTGCAATTCTGTATGGCAGCTCCAGAAAAGAATGTGCCCTTTATTATTGTAAGGCATACACCGCTAGGTAAAAAAAAAAAACAAACAACCAAACAACAAAAAATGTACATAACATAACTAAATAAAGCCAAAATCTGTGGAAATATTCTCATGTAAACTGCATAATAGCACTTCAAATGGCCCCTTTCTGTCATCCACTGTAACCATCACATTCCCATTTCTGCTGCAGTCAGGTGAACTGTCAAAGAGCTATTACGGTTGGCTGCATAGAATTCCGAGGAAAGACAAATCTGTGCAATTTTCTCCTTGGACAATAAATGGTTCTTCTGGTGCCTTTAGGTTTTCCTAAACAATTTTGGTAAAGCAAAAAAAAGAGTTTTTAATTTTTTTCCTTATTTTTTACATGTATGCGATAATGCAAGGGGCTTTATTTGGGCTGAAACCTTTGCTATGAATGTGTAGCTCTTTGATGGATGCACATTAGCATTCCAGTATGTGGGTAAGATTTATATACTTTTTCCTTTTCTGATACATAATGTAGCTTCAAGTAGATGCTTAAGATGGTATAATGGCATGTTATATTTTAGTGTGGGTTTTTCACTGTTAAAAGAACGGGTACACATCGAGTGGAACAACGAAATGTATATAGAAATGCAAAAATCATCCAATCTATTATTAAAACCTAATAACAACCTGAAAATATTAAATGCATTTAGTCTTTCATGCCTGTTTAAAATACTGCATGCTCAGAAGTGAATACATTATTGTGACGTGTAATACCGCATCTTCTGATAAGCCTTATCTCATAAATAAAAAAGACGTATAAATGACATGCTTCTGAAAGGTTTTTCTTTGGAGGCAAGTATTTTGTCCATTCTGGTGAGGTATGTTGTATAAGCAAAACGAGAGTTCGATTATGTCTTTCATATAGTTAATAAACACGTGGTTGTCAGAAACCACAACGAGGTTTCTTGCTGGTTGTTTTCGTCGTCTATAAAAAATTAAGGTGTTTCAGAACTGACCTTTGCTCTGTTGAGTCATCTCCCTTTTTTCAGTTCAATTTGCCTTACTGATCAGTAGCATAAGCCGGAATTTTTATGTCCTTAGAAAAAAGGCAACAGACAACTCGTTCCTTTGATTTTTTTAAGTTGGATTTTTTTTGTTTCTTATGTACATGGTTTTGTTAAAATTTGAGACTTTTCAAATTAAAAAAAAGCAGTCCTAAATTTTAATTATAACTCTATCACTGAATTTCCTCATAGCCTGTTTTGCAGCTCTTCTAAGTAGTAATTGTTAAATAAGACGTTCTTTATATTTTATTCAGAGCTATATTAGAGTAGAAATTGAGTTGCATTCACTGTTTTTACTCTTTTAGAAAATAAGATTTTCTGGAAACAGCTTTGTTTACTGTATTCCACATATGTATAACTGCACCTCCCTATACAGTGTTAAGGGTGTAGCCCCACAAACGAGTTTAACATACACAGGGAATGGTCCCTGCCCCAAAGTGTTTACATTTATGATAGAAATTTTCATTTTGAAACACTGTCATAGCATTTCTAAAAAATAAACCAACACGATGCAGATTAGTCGGAGAGAACCCAGCTCTTAGTCACAGAGCTTGCTTCTGCTGTTTTCAATAGATGGTGTCACAGGAGAAGAGTCTTTCTATGCATTTGCTAATCTGATGATTCTTCCTCCTTTTATTTCCTCTGTGGAGGATGTAGCATCTAAGAAAGATACTTGATTTTTTTTAACAGATAGTACAGCTTGGAAAATGTTGTTTGCAAGCTTATTTGCTTCTGCGTTGTGTTCATAAGCAGAATATCATTCATTTCTGCATATCTGCTAGACTGGACAAATCAAGGTGACAATCCATGGTTAACTCTGTCAGGCCCTTTGTCCTGCTGCTTCTGTGGATTGAAATACAATGGAAACAAAGTGGAATATATAACCGTCCAGCTGCCTTGTTGTGACAGCGCGGTCCCGTATTACAGTGCCTCAGCCCCTGTTTGCCTATCGATAGCCAGTCCATGAGATGACAATGCAAATCCTGTGAAAACTCTCCTGCAAAATAAAAAAATCATGTCAAGAGGGGGAAAAAATAATCAGATTTGTCTTGAAAAATTGAAACTCCCGAAAGGCTCTGATTTTGGTACAGTTGCTACATTCAGATATAGGGCCTGTTTTTTTAACCATGGTGTGCTTCTAAGGGATGCAGGTAGGCTCGTGCGTTTAAATCTATCATATGGTGTTTGCTTACAGGGCTCTGCATTGATGTTACTTTTAAGGCAGTTTATATTTCATTTAAGCATGCAATTAATCATCTTTACAGTGTTGATGTGACTGGCGTCAGCAGTGTTATTTAATTAAATTTGAAATTATTGTACAGTAAATACAGGCTTCCAACTAGCCAGTCCAAATTAAATGCTGAGGTCTATTTCTTACCCATGGTGTTTCCAATTTAAATGTTCATCCAAAAGGTTACACTTCACGGGTTGAAATCATTTTTATGTTCTAACTGTTGCTAAACCCAAAGATCAACTGTACGTGAGTCCTGTGCATCTATTAGCTGTAGGAATGTGTACACATTATCTATATTTCTCATATTCCATTTCATATTAGTGATTTTATGACTGATGCTCCTTAAGCACCATTTTTCTCCCGATACTTTGTCTCTTCTGTCACGTCAGCCCTGAGCTGCTTTTGCAAAAAAAAAAGTCTTTCCTCCATTTTGTTTCAGCCTGGTAATCAAGCAATTAGCCCACAAAATGGAGGTACTCCGCTCTGCTTCTCATCCTGCGTCTTACTTCGGGTGGGCTTTACCTGCGTGCAAGCAGCAGGCAGAGCACTTTGCTGCTGAGCTTGTGAAATCGGCCCCTGAAGAGCGTTCCCACGATGGCCCGTAAGTGGCCACCGCTTAGGGGGACTCTGGGAGGAGGGAGACCTTCCCGGTGGGATCACCGGAGAATTACGTACGGCACGTGTGCTACCTGCAAATTCTACACCAGCTATGTGAGAAAGCATGTGGCTGCGCTCCTTCTCCAGCTGTACTCACTCCCTAATTTTATAACGACCTGAAAACACGCAGTGAGACAAACTTTAAACAGTGGGAACATCGTTGCTTTTCACCTCATCTTTTCTTTCAAAAAGGAAGAAAAGAAAAAGAAGAAACCAAACCAAACCAGACCAAACCAAACCAACAACACCATTTGTTTTATGTTACAGCTTTCCACAGACAATTCACAACATGTCTAGCAAGGAATCAGACCAGAAATACTGTCTCACTCCTATCATATATATAATACAGCTTTTGAATACTGGAAAATCTGTCATCCGTTAAGTGCAGCTCAGGTCTTCTGTGTGAAAAGCACAAGCCTTTTTTTTTTTTTTTTAATGCAGTGCTGCCATGTCTGCACTTTTTTGAAATTGCATATTTATCAGGTTATGAATTATTTATGAGTGGGGAAGGGAGGGGGAGGGCTGGAAGGGGAAGGAAGAGTGAGAAAACATATGCTTGGGCAGAGGAATGCCTTAAATGAATCCACTACCAAGTCTTTTGAAGGATTACTTGTAATGACTTTTTTTTTTTCTTTTTGTTTTGTTTCTCTTATGTTTCTCTTGGTCATCTGCTATTCCTATTGTGTTGTTGGTTGGGTTTATTTGGCTTTTAGGGAGCATGAAGGGAATGGGGGTAGTGCTTGCTATGAGTTGGAGGATTTTGCCACGGAAATGAATTGAGCATTTCTTTGACTTCTAAAGTACAGGGTGTTTAATAAATATTAATCCTTCAACTGTCAGACTGAATTATTGTCAAAAAGAGGCATGTTTCATAAATTAGAAATGAACTATCAGCAGAATGTCCAAAGTAGGGATCAAGAACAGACCTGATTTGTACCTTAGACCAGTTGAACATCCCATCTATGTCAGACCTGAGCTCAGCCTTATGCAGAAAAGAAAACCAACCCTCCCTCCCTCCTGCAAACACACCTTCTGCTCTTCATGCACCAGGATCTGACATCTAGATCCTTTCTTCTTTAGGATCTGCGTGTACTGAAATAGCAAGGTTGTCTCAGACACCAGATAATTTGATTAGACAGAGTCAGATCCGTATTCTTTTTTTACAGTTTTGTTAGAGGAAAATTGGGGGAGGTGGAGTAATTTCTGTTCAAACATCTCGATGTTGTATTTTCCCACTATGAAAAATACAACATCACAGAAAGCTGAAGACATGGCATTATAATGGTAAATTGTAAAAATGGTAGCTGCCTCTTCAAAAACACACAGAATTTTCAATATAAATTATATATTAAAGGAAATATGTTTGCATAAAACAAGTAGCAGTAATTTAATATAAGGTGACAGGATTTTTAGGAGAGGCTAATGTGTGTCAAAAAATATCGTGTATAGTCTTTAATCAATCTCATGATCCTCAGTTGAATGATTGCTTGCAAAGCTGATTTTACTGTATTTTCTAATTCATTAAAAGCAATTCTCTCTCTCTCCCACCCCTCTTTTTTCCTTTTGTGATTATTAGGGGAAAATTAAGTTTAATTTGTGTAAGACCAGATTTTTTGGGGGTAGCTGTATCAAACAAGCAGTCATTTGGGGTGCCATTCTTTCTCTTGGCACAGAGGTACACAATATGAAACTGGGCTACCAGAGTGTATAAAAATGTTTAGCTTAATCACTCCCTAATGACAGCGACTTATGTCCTTAGTGCAGTCGATTTGTTTCCTGGGTTTTAAAAGTAGATTATTTCCATGGTGCAGGCTTAGTGTAAGCTGTCGAGAAACCACAAGCACTGCACTTCAGCCTGAGTTTGGGACGTTCGCCAAGGGTAATCTGATTAAAAGGGCATTTTTTACAACATTGTGGTGCTTTGAAAATTCTGTGCAGCCAGATAGAGTAGGGCCAAAAAAAAATTGCTTTTTCAAAGCTAACAGTTTTGCCTGAGCAGAATTAAAAGCGTGATAAGCAGCATCACTGGAATGATTCTCTTCGACAGTCTTGCAACTGGATAAACAAAGCATCCTTAGTAACACATCTGTTACAGACCCACAAGCAAATTCATGATCTATTTAATGCAAGGTTTTTGCTTGTTTGTTCTGCCTTTAATCACATTTGCTTGCTGCATAGGTGTGAGGTTCTGAGGCATTGCTTTATCTATAAGAACGAAAATGTTTCCCTTTTTCTGCAATAGCTTTTCTCTTCCATGACGTGACATTTATAACTGTTCTGCTATGAAAGTGGTTATTTGTGATGTGCTCTAAGAACCAATGTTGGGTACCATATTCCTGAGAAGTTTAGCAGCTGTATGTTGTTAAAAGATAATTATCCTATCTCGAATCTTGGATTTCTTATAAGAGATAGAATGTAATACTAATTAAATATGTCATGTTTGCACACATCAGAACATACTCAAAAGAACTGTTCTTGGATCATTTGCCTTATTGAACTACTTTCATATTCTCTTGCAGCACCTAAATAAGGAAGAAAAGATAACAGATTTCTCTCGCCTTCTTCACAGCCCTGTATTTCTCTGAATGGCAAGTTCATGCTGGTCTCCACACATGCTGATAGTACAGGACTGCTTACAGCAAGACATTTGTATACACAATATACTTCAAAGTCACTGGGTTCAGTGAGACTATACAACAGATCAGACTGGCACTAGGTTCTAGTATGACAGGCAAAATGAAATTTGTTTTCTACAAAACAGGCTATTTTAGTTTGCTTAATAAATATTGAATGACAAGACATGGTTTCTTATCTTCTGCTACATCACATGGCTCTCTGGAAGGGGAAAAATATATAATGAATTAAACTCAATTAAATTTTCCAACTCTCTTGTCTTAATTGTAGCTGCTGACTTGTAAGCAAAGTAAGACTGCAATGCATCCTAAACTACATTTTTTCCCAAAAAGGCCTCAGTGATAAAATTACAATTATATTTCCTTCCAAATGGAGATTTTTATTTTGTTTATCTTTTTCCACATAGGTCAGAACATCCGTATCTTCCTCTGTGCATGTGGCAAAGCATGTTTTCCCTGTCTCCAGGAGTACCTTGTCATTTTTCTACCTATCAGCTTTCTAAAACTGACAACCTTATGACTACACGAGCCTTTTAGATATATCACTCACAGTATTAGTTTCAATGGGAGGTATAGGCAACACTGTATTTACTTTAACTTTGTTTTACCTATCGATGCATACATCCCACATTCACTCATCCATACATTCATACCTACATGTATGAACACATGTAATTATACAAAATATACAATTATACAGCAACTATTTTCGTGATATTCAGTGTTTCTTGCTGTGCCCCTCCCAAACGTATGTGCGTGTATGTTTGTGAGATAAAAAAGCATGTAAACTGACTTTAAATCTGGTGGATGCGGAGCCACAGAGCAATTCAGCAGCAGTGTTTCCAGCGTGAGGCTGCATATCCCAGAGCCTTGGTGGGCTGAGAATAGCTTCGTCAGGGCAGCTTGGCTCAGGAGCCTTTGATGCAGTGCTAAGTTCAGTTTAGAGTATTTACTGATACGTGTCTTCAGCAACTTTCAAAACTGCTTGGAGCTATGAGATTCAGGCTTTTCCAATCCCAATGACCAGTCAGCCTCCCAAGGCACAAAAAAACTGCTTCAGGGTAGCTATAGCCCACAAATTCACTTTGTGTGACCATAAAAAAAGGCTGGGGGGGTGGGGGAAAGCAATTTTACTGGGAGAAAGACCGAATGAAGGTGTCTTTGTGTCACACTTTATTTGCTGTGTTGTTACCACTGTTTCTCAGATATGGAAACAAAGCACAGGCAGAATTAATTGAGAAACATCTGTTTACTATCACTGTTTACCCTGGATAGGTCAGCACAGTCCTGCTTTCTGGCACACTGAATGTTGCCAAGCATTTTTTTTTTAATCTTCAAATTCAACGTATACCTTTATTTAAAATTTTCCTTTTAAGATTGAATTTTATGCCTCTTAAAATGAGATATTCATGCCAGAAAGATGACCTGCTGTTCTCAGGGAGAGAAGGGGAAACCATTAGAAAAGAAGAAGATTTCTTGATAATCAAGAACACCTGTGATTCTGTGTTGCTTTCAAGAGCACAAAGACCTATAGATCTGCTCATTCTTCCACAGTAAAATGTCTGTGATCCATAAGAAGCTCCAATCCTTCCTTTTTCTCACCCCAAAGAGAAAAAGGGAAAGAAAGAAAATTATGCGCCATCAGATCAGCTGCTCTCTGTTTCTTCTTTAAAAAGCAGAGGATGTTGCTATTTAACATAAAACCTTGTGACCTTACTACCGCGGCTGCTTTGAAACACCAAGCTATTTAATGATGCAAATTGCAAACAGAGGGAAAACATCAGAAGAACCTGTCTGGAAATTAGTGTGCTTGACTGAAAATTAGCTAGCTTAATCGAACTTGCAGGAAGTACATTTTCTATTCAGAAACCTGGCTCAGAGCTTTTGTCCATCGGGGCTGTTCTCAAAGTGTACAGGACCTTCAGGAATGCAAGAATTAAGGCTCTGGGTTGCTTATATTTTAGACCAAAATCCTTCAACACGAGAATTGTATGTTGTGCAATAATAAGCCTCAGTTCAGACAGACCAAGCGACTGCTGTGGGTTCAGGTCCCTACTTTCCTAGACCAACAAAATGATGATGTTCAGTCGGTGTAACTAAGGGCAGTATGTGTGCAGGGCCGATGCTTATCCATTCATCCAGGCATGGAGGGGACCCTCCACAAACAGACTTCCTTCTTTTTGCGAGGAAGAAAGACCTCAGCTGCCTATGTCACGCTCCTCTATAGCACTGGGATTTGCATTGAGAGGAGCTCTATGGGCAGGATGATTAAGATGAAGGAGTGGGAAGGCCAAGCAGCTGCTGGTGGAAGCAAAGTGCCTCTGTTAGCCTGTGCCCATCCTCACAATTCTGCAAAAGCATCTTGGCCAGAGGATTCTCACTCTGTTTACTATTTTCAAGACTTTGTTTCCAGGTCTTTTCAGGGACAGAGTGGATATAGTCCATTACCTTTTGTAAGAAAGAGGAAACTGAAGCCACTGCTCCAGGTCTTCCTGGCAAATGCATATTTTTCTGAATGCATGTATACCTCTTGTTTCCCAACAGCACATATTCTGTTAGGAAATTAAAATCCAAAGTAGATAAGCCATGTCCTGAGTTTGATTCAATTTAAATGCTCTGAGTGTGCCACGTGAACAAAAAAGACCGTTTTAAATATGTACTTCAGTAAGTCTGTCTCCCATGTCTACACTAGTTGTGAATGGTTAACTGTAATTTATTTGGATGAATTTGTGTTGCTGCCCTGGCATTAAGAATAGGATACTTCAGTATGCTGCCACTGGAAAAATAGTTTGCCTAAGCAAAGGGTATGTTATTTGCTAAGCTCAAAGCTAAGGACCAAGAAAAATTAACTAATAAAAAGATGTGAGGAAAGATTCATGCAGAAATTGTTCAAAACATTGAAATGAGAGTGCTTGAAATTAGGACCGTAAATTATCTTAAAACATAAACACCTGAAGATTGTGACTTCTGTTCTCCATCGTATCAGTAGGATTTCTGGGTAGTCACAGTCTGAAAATCAAGTTGTTTTTGTTAGGTACGCATATTTGGATTTAGTAGGCTAGATTTCAGCACCTTGGTTTAGATGTTTAGTTTAATGGCACGTTCCCAATGAAGATAATGAGAGCTTTGTCTGTGTAAGGTTAGACGAAAATGAGTGTCCTGGTATTTTGTCTTTTGAAAACAGGCAGTTTTAGAAGTGTAGAGAGATTTTCTAAGTCTTATAGGAAATTGCTGCAAAATAAAGGACTAAATGCTATATTTGTGGAAGCTGATTAAGTTGGATAATGTTTTATACCAGAGGTATTTTCATTAATATCTCCATTTTGCTAGGTCCAGAGATTTGTACTGTTGTATCACGTAAGTGTCATTGATTTTCAGATGATATAGCAATATTTTATTCCTATTTTCATTTGGTACAGGCACTACATTACCAACTGTGCCCAAGAACAAATACATCCATAGACGCATTCATATTTATAATAATGGCTAGAGCCCTGTTGCAGAAGATTTACTATTAGGAAGCATACCAGTGCTGACTTTATCTGTTCTTCTGCACAGAGACATTTCTAACAAAGAAAGTCTAAGGAAAGACTTGTATTGTTATAATTCTACTGTCATGGTGAACCTATCGTTCCATTGGCGTAAACAGCACAGATAAAATAGATATTTTTCACATTTACTTTTTTAGCACTGAAATTCCTGTGTCTCTAAACTCCATGAAGGCTTAGGGTAAAAATGACCTTTCCTGAAAACATTTCCTGTTCTTCGTAATTCTGCTGGCAGTGCTGTAGAATCACATCCTTTATAGGTATCTGTCACAGTGTGATAGTGTGATACCACTTCTTCGCTCACTTTAGTCCAGCATGTCATAAATTTAACTTCCAGGAAATAACTCATATTGCAAAGTGCTACACTCAGTTACAAGCTTCACATTGAAAGGAGGTGATTCTGTCTTCCTTCTTTTATAGGTAAAAAACTTGGTTTTTGTACTAGCAAGGAATGTTTATAGGCGTGAGTGCTGAAGACATTGCCTTTACTGAATTTGTCTTGTATTGATACTACACAAGCACCACAAAAACTAGTTCTCAACAATATATATTTTTTAAAATTTTAAATCACACAGCAAATAATTTCCACACGTCTGTGCTCATACCAGATTAGCTGGTTATAAACACATCAGTTGAAAACAGGAGATTTGATTTTCAGTGAAAAAATAGAAAGCCAGTGTTTTCCCTGGAAAAGTTTGGAAAAAATTAAACAGTACGGAAATAAGAAATAAGTATATTTTATAGAGGATAGTTAAAGCTGGGGTTTAAGTATTTAGATTCTCTTATCTTTTGTGATTGCTCTAGTCTGCAGCTTTCTCAGTAGAGCTTCTACATGCACGACTTAATTCTGACTACTATTGTTAAAATGAAACAATAATCAATGTATAATTCCTGTTTATAAAAGAAATGCATCTAAGCTGTCCATATGAAGCACTATGCAGTTAGTCTTTTGTAAGCCAAAAAACAGTATCTGTAATACATAATTACCAAAAATCACCGGAATAATTTTTAAATCATCTAACACACAGAAACAGTGAGGACAAAAAGTGCAGAAATTTAAGAAATCGATTACCAGTTGGATCTAAATTTGGAGGAAATAATGAAAATTTCTTTATGCTGTTTTGTCTGCTACATGCCTTGTTTATGTGTAATTCACACCACTGCAACGCAGGAGTTAATAATAATCCATAAACCAATGGGGAGTATTATGTTGTTTCCCTTAAGACAAGGAAAGGCTTGTGAAATGTTTGAAAAAATGTGTTGTAATTGCTGAAATAAATGACAAATTTTAGAGGAGAAAACAAAAACAGAATATAGAAACTGTTGGTCTCCTAGGTAAACTTAAGTATTGACAGGTCTGAATTAATAGAGACTGTTTTTCAAAAGGTTCAGTGTCAGCTATATATTGCATTTACTCATTCAGTTCCCACACTACTCTTAAGGGGATTGCTTGGTTTCTGACACCATGTGACAGAAAAAAACTTTGATATAGAATAGAGAAATAATGTCTATTTTGTTCTCCAAAACAGAGTCAAATACCAAAATTCTATCATTTTAACATTTTAAAGGGATATACACACGGGGCTGTACTGGACTCAGTTCACAAAAAACCCATGGAGTTCTTTATTTGCATCTTCACTGGGCAGATATTAGTTCCTGCTAAAACTGAATTTTAATCCTGAACCCCTAAGTATTCAACAGAGGACAGGTTAAAAAAGTGCAAACGAGCACTCACTGTGAGTTACTTCCCAAGGGAATGCATTGGAGGAGTGAGCCAAGGAGCCTGCAGACTACAGTAAGAATATATATTTTGTGTCAAAGTAACACATCCTTTGCAATGCCCTGAAATAATCCTACAAGATATTCTCCTGAGGCAGAGTTTAGTCTCTGGACAGATAAGAGGCAGCTGCCAAGACATAACTGAATGCAGAAATGCTTTACTATACCCACTCCACTGGAGTTTTATCAGACAAGCAATGCAGCATTATGTGTCACATATAGCCTGCTCCAATTTGACGATTGTCTTGAGCTGGAGATGACATTTATTAACTAAAGTGTCTTTGAAAGCCAAAAACTGTGCCCAGACTCTCATACAAAAATTAAAAACCCCTGACTCTTCAGACACATAGTTACTGCAAACACAATTTGTTGTCCTTCAGGTACGATTCCAGAATTGTTACAGGATTTCCCAGATTGGTTAATGATTTTGGTGGCAGGACAAGTTTAGAGACTGTTCAGTTATAACGTGTATAATATTCAGCTTGTTCGAGATGTCACAAGTTTTTTTGAAAGGACATAGTGAGCCATATTTTGATCTTCTTGCCTACCTGGGGAGGTTTAACCCATCAGATGATAGTTGCACCTTTATAACATTACAAAAACTCAGAGACCACATTCTTGCATTCTTGGTTGTTTTTGTTTGTTTTGGTTTGTTTTGTTTTCCTGACACAACTTCTTTCACTATTCTATTTCCTTTTTTCCCCGTTTATATAATTTTAATTGTAATACGACTGTGAATAGTCATGAATTTAATACAGGAAAATTTTCAAAATTACATTCCATATACTGAAATGTGAAAACAAAAATAATTCTTCATATATAAGGCTTTAATATTATATTTATTTCATTCCACACACAATTATCACTGAAACAACAATTAATAAGATTTTTTTCTTGTCCTTTAAAAATGTATTTTAAACAGAAGACACCTGCTATTTGTCTCACCCCCTCACAACTTTAGAAAATGCCTGAGATTAGAGCTACGAAACCGGAGATTCTTAAGCACATATCTAACCTATCTATAAGTAGTTGCACTATAAGTGGATGGTCTGGTCAAATTAGTGAAATTAAATGGAGGTGGCATGTGAAACTTTGTAGCAAAACTTGTATATATTCTGTATATCCTACCTAGGAGATTCTAAGTGACAGGAAAAGATGGTTTAAACAAAATAGCCCAAGATAAAGAATCTTCAGTTTAGTCATTATTTTTCATTTTTGTATCCCTCTGGACATTTTTTTTCCCACCTCCAGACTGGTGAAGTTTCCTACATACAGATGTCATAAGTGGAACAGTTAATTTGTCTCTGCGCAATTATCTCTTACAGGCAGTGGGACTGTTGCCGTGAGTCAGAGTTTGCAAGTTTGTTCTCATCATCCTTCTGGCAAGGATACCAACAGTTTCACAAGAAAGCCCAATTTCCCAAATCACAAACCTCAGCCCAATTTTGCTGACAAGTTTGTGCTTTTTAAAGTATTTGAAAGTTGAAGGTTTGAGTTTTATCAGATAAAGAAGGCCGATCCTCCAGGGTTTGCCTTTTACCTGGCTCAAGTAGATGAAACAGTGACTTTCAAATTCTTTGGACTATACTACTTGTTCATGAGCCTGTACCTTTGTTGTCTGTGCCAGACTGACCCAACATATTAAAAATGCTATGTTTGCTCTCCCACCTGTGAGCAACATGAATTTTAGCCTTGCCAATGTGCTGTTCTCAAGGATGGAGCGAATGCAGTTGGCTCTGAGCGTCTCATTGCAGGAACAAAGTTTTGCTGTGTTTGTCACTGGTGTTTCAGGACTGTTCTTACACGCACACACACACATACACACCAGTTGTTTCTTCACTTTCTCTAACAAAAGGAGAGCTGTTGTCAACATTTTTTTCTGCCCTCTTGGTTGTATTTGTCGGGCAAAGATCATCATGCTCTGATTTAGTGTTTTCAAATAAGTGTGCCCTCTGGTGCAGTGCTCTATTGAGAGACAACACAGCCCAGGCAGGAGAGTTCAGCATGGCCACTAATAAAACACAAGTGCTGCTTTGTCAGGCCACGAGTGATTACTTGAACAAGTGCCAACCAAGAAACCAAACATTAGAGCGCAGCTCTTCAGACCCTCAAGACAAAGGGCCAATTGACTTTCCTCATTAGTTTTTGTGCCAAACATGTAAACACAATTTCCTCTCTATCTTTGATGCTCAAAACATGCCAGCTTGTTAACATCTTGGGTGGTATGGTGGTTTATGAGCCTGTAAAGACTATTATGTAGTGGTGGGTTTTGTCCTAATTGAAAAGATTGGCTTATCCTAAGAACGCCCAAAACTGGCATCTTTTTGACAATTTAGAAATTCTGTCTTTGCTCTAACAGACTGATGAAACTGCCTAAAAGAAATTTAACATGCACGGGAGCTTCTTCTGTCACACATAGACATTAAAATTTTGTTAGAATTAGGATTGGTGTCCAGCTCACTGAAAAATAAAAACAAAAAACCCCCCCTTTGGCTACATAAACTGCCTGATGAAACCTCATTTGTAACTGCTGTGCAGAAAGCTTACTGAGATCTTTTGCTTGATATTCTTTGTTTTACACCGCTTTTATTTTGGGGACCTCTGACATTTTAACTTCCTCTGCATTTTACTCGAGTCTTTCTTTTTTCTAAATGCTGTGACTGTGCAAGATAATGGAAGTTGGAACAATTTCAAACAACCTGAAATGTTTGTGAAAGGTGTTGAATTCTAGTGTGCAGGGAATGTTTTCTCTCCTGCAAATCCTCTTCACATATGGTGTGACTGCTGACATGAAATTTTACCAAAGTAAAACACTGAGGGTGTCTTAAAGCGGTCACTTTAGGAATGACTGTGCAAGGTGGTGAGCTGTATGAACTGGCTTTTCATTTTTGCAAATGATATCCATATCTTTTAGCTGAAAAGCTGAGTTTACTTTTTTTTCCCTTGCACAAAAATATGATGAGGTTTTAAAAAATGAGCCTGATTATTAAATAAAAAAAAATACAAAGAAACCCTGTTTAGCTCATGTTTCCAACTAAAATTGAAAGAGGTTGATTTGCCAGCCTCTGGTAAAAAACGTATAACCTCCCATTCATGGGTTCAACAAGAACTTTGTTATTGTCAATGAAGAAATTGTAAAAAATCGGCATGAGTAAATTATTTTGGATTTTCTTTCAAAGTACTAAAAGACAAGAAAGGAAAAGAAGAATTAAAAAGGTGTTCTGGTATTTTCTTTCACTGTCACACACACATAGAGACAGATAAATCTGTCTTTTTAAAATAAAGTATTGAGCATGTGTGGAGTTATCTGCAGGCAGAGCAGTGAGCACATTGTGCTTAGTGGGAGCCCAGCTGCTGCTGGGCTCGATGACACTGAATGAAAGAAAGGGCTAGATTTTTGGTGGAACGTTGGCAGCCAGTCTAGAGGCACAAACATGGCTCTCCTACTCCCTTATGTTGAGATTCCAGGTGACACTAAGAAGAATGAATATTAGTTGAACCAGAAAACAAATGCATGAAATCTAATGGCATCGAATATGGTATCTGATAACAAAACTCCAAAGTTTTCCTCCTAGGCTGCCCCACAGCCAGGAGCCCCTGGTGCCCGTGTCCCTGGCTCTGCAACTTCTGGCTTGCAGGGTCTTTAGCAGGTGGCTGAGCAGGCTCCCAGGCTCCTCACCCCTTCCCAATGCCCACTGCAGGGTTGACTGCTGGAGGTTTGGAGGTGCTGTCTGCAGCTTAAGATTTCTGCTTTGGCTCTGTGTGATTTAGGTCTCAGTCTGCAAGCTCTGTTTGTTTGAGGTTTTCCTGCATCATCTTGAATTAACTCTAACCCAGGAGTAACAGCAGAGGGCTGTTAATCATCTCAAGTGGACTGTTTGTGGACAAACAAATGGTTTCCACCTAGAGCAAGCCAGTTTTCCAAGGCAGGGCTGTAGCGGAACGATAAGCGAGCAGGCAATCTCTCAGCTACAGATATGAGCCACCTGAGGGGGCTGATGGTGGGAATCCTGCGACAGATTAAGTTTCAGATGTTTTCAAAGAGCGGTACCTGTGCTGTTCACCTTGAGGGGAAATGAAGCAGAGAGCGACCTGCCTTCCTGAAAACAAAAACACCTTCAGTATGCCACCAGGGAAGGATGAACAAAACTGAGGGGAGTTTGGTTTGGGGAAGGTATTAAAAACACTGTGGAAAATTGTGTTTTCATGCCCAGATACACTGTCAGGTGCCTGCACAGAGTCAGAATGGAGTCCCAGAGGACCTTCCTGCCCCCAGCCTGGGGAAAGGGCAGGGTTAAGCCATAAGAAGGTCCATGGGGTCAATACTCAATCCAGGAGAGATTGTGAAATAGGAATTTCATTTCCCAAGAAGGTTTTACTGAATTGCCTCCTCACACAAAATTGCACTGAGAGACACCAAGCCAGGGCAGTGTCTGGACGGACTCTTCTGAGGGTCTTAAGACTTAAATTGCTCTGGGAACAGCTGCTAGTGGGACTAAACACTGCAGCCTTGTGAGTGTCCAGAATGGAAGATCTCAGCCATTTCTATGAAGACTGGCAGCCAACAGTCTGAAAAGCCCTCTGAAATTTCCTCGGTGTTTCAAAACTATAGCTGCCTTTGGTATTTGAGGAGTTTTCCCTACCAGTGGAGCTTCTCCTAGGCTTCTCGGTAGTACAGGCAAAATTAACTTGCATGTGGTGCAAAAGCAGATTCTCAGTGCAAGGGGCAGTGACAGATTTGGATGTCTGGAGTGAGGTAAAGAGCTGGAAAGGTCCATCTGAGTAGGGTGGGCAGGTACTGGTGAAACAAAATGGTCAGTGAGATTAAAGGTGTTTGTAGAGGTCGTTCAGAGAAATATGGATGGAGATCTCTCCTTTTCTCTCCTCTTCCCCTCAAACCTACACTCCATCTCTCTTGCCCATTGCCTTGGGGTAGTGGAGTCTCAGTTCCTGCCCATATTCTTCCCTCGCCTTCCTCTTCACAGACCTCTACTTTCTGCTTCAAGCTGCTGACCTCCTTCATTCTGAACCTCCCCCAAGAAGCAGTTCCTCTCCCATACCAATGTATATAGCATGTGCTGGGGAAGTTCAGTTATTCAAGTTTTGCCACATTCTGGATGGTGCCTTCCCTGTGGGTGTGAGGATGCCATGGCTTACTCAGGAAGGGGTCTTCCAGATATTCCAGGTTTTCAAGATAATTTGGGTCTGCTCTCAGAATAAGTAAAGCCAGATACTGTCTGAGGCAGGTGATAACAGTTTTTGCTCAGGACTGAACTTGTATATGTGACAGTCTGGGTCAGAAAACTGCAGACACTGCAGGTCTGTCTGTGTTGTTCTTTATGTTGTTCTTTTTTTCCTTCTGAATTTGATCGAAAATACCATGCAAACAACCTTTTCTGTAACATGGTGGATTTGAATCAAAGCTGAATTTGGCTCAATGCACTCTGTATCAAATGTTGCATTTGTAGTTTTTTTTAAAACTCCTCTTTGCCTTTTTACCAAGCTTGTCTTAAAGAAATAGTCATTTCAAAATGCGTTTCCAATAGCCATACATTTTTGATTGCCCGATGTTCGGGGTGAGTACATTAATAACATTCAAAATGTGGTTTGCAGTTTTTCTGACATCTCAACACTCTGGAATTCTAGCAATCGAATTTGACCTACAGAACCCTGCACGCAAATCTTGAATTGATCGCACCGCACAAAGCAAAGACTGCTGTAGTGTTGCTGCTAAAGGGAAAATTGAAGAGTATGGTATTGGTGCTCTTTTGCTACCAAGTTCATCACAGCAAAATCATGAGCTCATGATAGACCACATAAGTATAATGAAACTCTCAGCATTTTGATGTATAAGCCAAGACCAATGCCTCGACCTTTCAGGGCTAGTAAAATGGATACAGGAATTGTGGAAGAGATGTCTGTTCTTATCTTGAGTCAGGCAGCGCGTATAGAGATAGGGTCATTATGTGCAAGAAACACCATTCCAGATGTGTTAAGATGGTTTCCTACTGAAGTTCAGCATTGTACTGAAATGGTAAATTTCAGGCAAAAACGAATTTCAAACATCACTGTGACAGAATGAACATTGCATGGGGGGCGGGAAAGAGAGTCCGTATGAGAAACTACTTTCTGTTAGTTTTGTCAACAGCTAACTCTGCAAAACAAAATGACCATCAGTAGATCAGGAAGATAAAGGTTAAAGTTAAAAAAAGATATAAGCATATATATATCTACCTTGCTTCCAGATTTAGTCTCTATCTGAGTGTTACTCATCTGATCATCTGCAGCAGAGTTTGTTGTTAGAGATTTGTAGGTTCTCAGAGACAGTGAGATTGCTCAAGCTCTAGCAGAAACAACTGGTCAAAGTATGCATTAAATCACATTGGAAACAGGTGCAAATTACTTCTTTGATTCTTCAAGTTTTTCTCCTTCTTTGTGTATACAGCAAAGTAGCATGAAATGCCATTTATGAGGTCTACTGGTGAGAAGAAAGTACATGACTGTAGGTGTCAGATTCTTTTCTTGGTAGGGTTCATCCTCTCTTCTTCAAATCCACAGTGATTATGTAGTGAATTATTAATGCCAAGGTAAATGCAGTTATTCTGGTGGAAAAGAAGAAGATGTGTACTGTTATTATGACTGAGAAATTGTTACATGGCAAAAGCATAGGCTGTCATTTACAAACCATTTTTATATTTAAGGTTCTCTCATTCTCTTGTTCCTCTCAAAGTAGTTCCAGACAAAAATGAGAGGCTGGGACGAGGATGAAATTTCTTATCTAAAGGTCAGTCAGTGCAGTGGGGAGACTCCTGTAGGGCCCATCCTTGCGATGAGTTCTGCACAGGGAAAAGCCTGTGCTGGCTCAGAGCAGGATCATGTCTGATCCCCTTTGGGTCAGGGCAATAGGACTAAGGACTATCCAAAGACATTTGGAAAAGGGGAAACTCTCACACTTTTTTTTGTGAAATAAAAAGATGATGACTTTGTAGAAGAAAACATTTCCCGTAAGCCTAGTTAGAGAAGTGGGAGTCTAAAAATACGATCCCCAGAAAAACAGTCTGACTACTGGTATTTAAATAATACAGGAAATGAAGAAATATCCTTTCTTTCTTCAGTTGCTTCCCTAAACTGTGGGGATGTTACAGGCATCTCATGATACTGACTGAACGATTTATCAATTTGAGAATATTTTCTGTCTAGTGTAGAGAAAACATTTAAAATTCTCAATTTTTTCTTCATCACTTAAAAAAAATCTGCAGAAATTAGAGTTTTCCTATTTCTGAATTCGTTAGCACCTGTAGTTTATGTATGTCATGCTTTTATCCAATTTCTCTCTTTAACAGCCTTTGTATGTCATCTGCACTCAATCCAGAACAAATAGAAATATGGTGTGATCTCTTTGTCCATACAATTACTATTTATACTATATTGCCATGCTTTCTTCTTGTACAGCACCTGGCAAAATAGGATTCCAATATGCTTTCACACTGTAAGACTACTTACTATAATGCGGTAGCGACACATTTAGTTTCTAGATGCCTGGGCTCATATATAAAGAAGTTTTGTGGGATTCAGAGTAATATGTTACTCTTCTAGAAAAATATTCTTTTTCTCTGAAGTCAAGCCTTTCAAGGAGTTAAAAACCTTATCTTTGTTCTTTGTAACACACAATTTTATTCTCCTTACGGAAAATAATCTTTCTGCTTTATTAAACCCATAAAAACTTGAAAGTTACAAAACCTACTGGAGAATGTTTAAAATCAACAATGCCTTTTTCTAAGTAGCAATGACAGTGGCTGCATAGTTAGAGTTCTGATCTGATCATTTATTTAAACTATTACATGATTGAATTTTGTTCTGGTTTGTATTCAGGCAGCTTCTCCAAATATGTTAGAGATATCATACATTGAAATTCCAAAGTGGGTGCAGGGCTCCCTACTTTTGTTCTTCTGCACTGATAGTTTTTAAAATGAAAGCTTTAATCTGTATTATATAGGATCATTAATTTCTGCATTTTACACTTGAGCAACAGCATTCTGATTATCTGCTGCAATGAAAAATAAGCAGCCCTGCTCCTGCAGACTTAATTACTTACTGCAGGGCCCGTCCCTTCCTAGTTATGGCACGCAATCTGCAAATGGGGTCAAAAACATTATTAAAAACCAAATTACCCACTGGATGGAGAAAACAAACATGCAACTGTGACCTAGAGGACCTCACCAACACAGGAGGCAAGCCTAGCTGCACACGTTACACAGCTCTACAGAATTTGTTAGGGAGCTCTGTTCTCAGTTAGACAACAAAATAAGTGGCCAAATGAGCTCATCGTACGAGATAGCCATGCATGCTATCATGGTATGAAGTGTATTCTGGATAAGTATTTTATAAATGGGGGAGGTGACTGATGTAGAAATACACCAATGCACTTTGGAAAATGTGCCCACTGGTTAGGTGCCTAGATACAGCGCAAGGCTTCTAGAAAATTTGGCTTTGGCAGCAAGGACCAGGAATGTGTCCTTAAAATCTTGCTGTGTGGCCGTCTTGAAAATTAAACTTCCAAAAGTGTGATTCAGCCTTGAAGAAAATTATAAATAGACTTTCAATAAAGTAAATATATTGTATCTACCATTCTTTAAAAATAGTGTTGGCTGCATTTAAGAAGAAGCAGTAGGAGTTATGAAGGATTTGGGAGATTTTAAAAGTTAATAAAATACATTAGTGCTTACAGAAACACGTGGAACAGCAAACACGACTAAGAATGAGTCCTTTGAAAAAATAATAACCTATTTGTTTAAACATAGTGTAGAAGAACATGGCATAATATTTATACGATTTCCTTAGTTGAATGGATGAAAAAATGGATCTGAGATAAAATTTTCCATGTCTAAAAGTCTAATGGATGGTAATAGAATTGTAAACTATAAATGAAATGCTGATCTATTTATATGAACAGAGATACAGTATTTACTTGCAATATTTATAGCAATAGTGTGCTGATCTAATTTATAAGACAATGGGCCAAGGAATCTATTGTTTTGAAATCACATAAAAGCAATAATAAAAGAAAACAATAAAATATTTAAAGTGCATACAAGGGAAATAAGTCCATAAAACACACAGTTAACATTAAAAGATCATTCAGTACCATTTGGAATTTGCCTATTTGAATACATTGTATTTAATTAATTGTAAGCGCTGCAAATTGCTGAAGCTTAAAAATATGATTCAGTCCAGCACATAATAGTATAATATTTTTTCTATGAAATAAAAACATTATAAATTATAAATAAGAAAACTCTAGGAAAATGATCAGGTTACAACAAAACAGTAATAAGTTATCAACATGCAAAAATACGAGAGATGCAGACAGTATATAATTATCTAGATATCAAGAGCAATTCCATAGTAAAGTTTGTGCTGTAATTTAAACTTCAAGCAGTGTTAAAATAATTTTAAAAATTTGCATTTGCTGAATTCCATCTGCAAGTCCTGTAGAATGAACCTTCATAGGGTAGGATTTTTTTTTCCTTTAATCAGCTACTAATGTTTTTCTACGACCCTGCTCTGCTGAGTTGCTGCTCTGCTTTCCTGACAAGTCCATCTAGATAGATACCCATGATCCAGACTTCTTGCCCACTGAATTGATATTTCAGCCAGAAGTCTCATGGACATTTCACTATTGCACACAGAAGGGCTTGTCCTCCTCATGCTGGAGGCTTTGGAGCTGTGGACCTCTTTTTTGCTTCCTGGTGCTGCATGCCTATTCCTGAGCTCACCGGCAGAGTCAGAAGTGCCAACAAGCCCCGGAGAGGATGGTGATGGTGAAGGGAAGGATAGGGGTGTGGATGAAGAGCTGGGGGAGAGTTGCAGTGCTCCAGCAATCCAAGGGGTGGCACAGGGAGGTTAGAGAAGGGAAGATGCTCCTTAAGATGGATTTTGGAAAAAATGGGAATTTATTCAAGGGTTGGGAGGACTGGAAGGACTAGCAGGACCAGGGGTGGCTTGTAGTGGAGGGATGAGGACAGTCGTGATGTGTACGTAGACAAGGAGGCCTGGCAGCAGAAGGCTGGAGCTGTGCTTAGGGGTGGAGGAGAAGAAAAGCCCAACTGCATCTGAGCAAAAAGCAAGGTAAAGACGCACTCACAGTTTCCTCTGCTCCACAGATTCAGGTGGCAGCTGGCTCCCCCAGAGTCTGGCTCAAAATCACTTAGCTGCCCTGGCCCGCCTGCACAGCCCTGTGTGTAGAGCTTCAAAGTGGGCACAGCTTTAGAGACCGTAGCTCACTGAATGGAGGCGTAGATGTCTGAGAGACCCTGCTCTGGCTGGGAAGAGCGGGGAGCTCGAAATCCCCAGCTCCTCCTGCTGCATATCACCGGCTTGGGGGGCTCCCTGTGGAGATCACTGCAGGTTGGCCTGAATTAGGTATCTTCCGGCAGGAGTCTGAGAGCAGAGCCTGCACCCCAGCCAGGGTGTTGCCTCTGGTGACCCCCTTGCCCTGGCACTGCTGGGGAAAGCATGCCTCGGGTGCTGCTGCAGAGCCCCTCCTCGACTAGCTCCACCTGCTTCTGCACATGAATCCCTGACATCAGAACAAAAATGCAATAGCCCTGTCAAGTTGCTGAATTGGGGATGAAGAGAAATGTTTCAGAAGTACAAGATGATCAGTGCAACAACCTGGATAATTGACAGTGTGCTCTCCATTTTTATTTGCCTGTGATTCATTGTTGCAGGAGCAGCCTTTCAAGGAGAAAGCCTGAAGTCCTGTTCTTGCTGTTGTTACAAGCATTACTTGCTTAAATATTTTTTAATATTTAAACCTGTCACAACGGTGTCTGGTTTTGCAGGCCAATACCTGATATTCACTTTCGTATTCTTAAGGCCAAGGAAACTGCAAAGCCATGAGGTACAAGAAGTGAATGCAACCTATCACCAATGCCTTGCTACATGCTCCAGGAGGAGCGTTAAATCACAACATTTCCTTAACATTTACACAATGTCAATAGAGTTTTTGTTTACCCCTCCGTCTCAAAACATTCCTGGAGCAAAACATACAGCAGTGGTTGCAAAGCTGGGTCCTACAATAGCAGTGTAAAATGATTGTATAGAGGCCCCAGATTTTTAACTCTTTGAGGGAGGAGTGGAGGGAGAAATACACTTTAGTTTCTTTTACTTTCCCCTGGAGGGCTTTTGAGCTTACCTTGGCATGGAGGACCAAAGGCAAGTTGAACTCCTCCGCACATTCTACATGTGGAAGCCAACTGTTCCTCTTCATTTTCTTCCTTCAGCAGAACTAGAGCTCTCTCTTCTTTGCTCAAGTCCTCTAACTCTCTCAGAGATCCTCTTATTGCCATTCCCTGAGATTTTTACCCCAGTCTCTAGATCAATTTAGCTCCATTTCTGTTCTCCTTGCTGTGGCTTCTTTAAATACATACCAGTTTCTCCCTAAATTCCCAAGACAGATATTATGCCTTTGCTGAGAAAAGCTGATTTTTATTGGCCAGTTAGCAGTCATTCACAGTTCAGATTTATTTTTTTTTGTCTTGCTGTCTATGTGCCATTTCAGCTGCATAAGAAATGTTTCAGTATCTTGCAGTTTTAAATTGTGTATTGGTCTGTTTTTAAAGTACGCGTAAAATGGCACTGGCTCATTTCAGATATTGACCACCCCGCAGGTGAAGCACTTTAAGAAATACATTGTTTTGCAGGTAGAACTGAAATTATGTCCAGAAAACCTCCATGTTTGTGATCACACAGCATTAAGAGACTCAATTTTTGTCACTAATCACATGGATTTTAACCTTTCTCATGAAACATCAGGTCCTGCAAATCTGAGGAGATGAGAATCTGAGCTTTTGGAAACAATTAAAAAACCCCAAACCATTATTTTTTTGTGACACAGAAAGCTAGAAATTACACTGTAAAACCTCAACACTTAAACATTTTAAGAGAAGGATCCCAAGTGAGATACACAAGTATGGAGGAGAGAGGGTGCTAATCTTGCAGTTTGTAAAGTGAATTATGGCTTGTAAATGCTTGGAGTCAATAAGCTCTTCTTGTGTGTGAAATATGATGCTGAATGCACATATACAAGGAAGAGGAAAGCTTTATGGAAACACTGGCTGTTATGTTTTACTTACTGGTGTAAGTGCTTTGTGTTTTATTTCACACAGATACTCTTCCTTTCTCTTTTGCTTTCTTTTTGTTCTTCTCATGGCCAGCGGTGTATGGCCCAATCTGGACTCATAGGAATTAGCTTCTTGCACCACTAATAAGATGCTTTGCGGGTACTTTGTGGGTTGTCTCTCAGTCATGCCATTGCTAGAATGAAAGCTCAGCAAACAGCACTGAGGCAGACATACCATGAGACAGGAGGTCTGAACACAGCTCCAGGGAGAAAGAAGTCGTGTTTCATTCACAGCCAGTGCTGGGTCAATGGGTTTTGCAGAGAGGAGGGTATGGGGGTTGCTCCTCTCTCTGGCATGCCTGATACCATTTTCACTGACAAAACAGTCATGGCATCCCTTGCACAAATTCCTCAATAAAATAAGACATCTGTCAGCTGGACTAAATCAGGCTTGGGTTTAAAACCTGTAGAAATAACCCTCAGTAAGTTTGCAGATGACACCAAGTTGGGTGGAAGTGTCGATCTGCTGGAGGGTAGGGAGGCCCTGCAGAGGGACCTGGACAGGCTGGATTGTTGGGCCGGGGCCAACTGTATGATGTTCAACAAGGCCAAGTGCCGGGTCCTGCACTTCGGTCACAACAACCCCAGGCAATGCTGCAGGCTTGGGGAGGAGTGGCTGGAAAGCGGCCTGACTGAAAAGGACCTGGGGGTGTTGGTTGACAGCTGCCTAAACATGAGCCAGCAGTGTGCCCAGGTGGCCAAGAGGGCCAATGGCATCCTGGCTTGTATCAGGAATAGTGTGGCCAGCAGGATCAGGGAGGTGATAGTGCCCCTGTACTCAGCACTGGTGAGGCCGCACCTGGAATACTGTGTTCAGTTTTGGGCCCCTCACTTCAAGAAGGACATCGAGATGCTGGAGCATGTCCAAAGAAGGGCAACGAGGTTGGTGAAGGGTCTAGAGAACAAGTCTTATGAGGAGCAGCTGAGGGAGCTGGGTTTGTTTAGTTTGGAGAAGAGGAGGCTGAGGGGAGACCTTCTTGCTCTCTATAACTACCTGAAAGGAGGTCATAGTGAGGTGGGGATTGGTCTCTTCTGCCAAGTACCAAGTCATAGGACGAGAGGAAATGGCCTCAAGTTGCGCCAGGGAAAGTTTAGATTGGATATTAGGAAAAACTTCTTTACTGAAAGAGTAGTCAGGCATTGGAACAGGCTGCCCAGGGAAGTGGTTGAGTCCCCATCCCTGGAGGTATTTAAAAGATGGGTAGATGTGGTGCTTGAGGACATGGTTTAGTGGCGGACTTGGCGGTGATAGGTTAACGGTTGGACTTGATGATCTTAAGGGTCTTTTCCAACCTTAACAATTCTATAATTCTATGATTCTATGAAATAGTGCAAGAGGGTCATTTTATTCTGATTTACTTTTAATTTTGCCTTGAGTGATTTCTCAGCCTCTACAATGTGTACCACTTTTGTTTAAATAATCTTAATAAATTATTTCCTCTCTGATCCATTTTGTTTATCATCCTGTGCTGTGATAACTGCTGAAGTATATTTTCAAGACTTGGGACCAGAGGGACCAGAGGGGAAGAAGAGGTGAATGTATTCTCCAGGAAGGCTTTGTTTAATGCCGTGCTTATACGCGATAGTGTTTATGACAAATCAGTTAACTGAGGTGTTTTGAAAGGCAGAAACAATGTCCAAAGACTTAGTAAAAATTTGTTTGAGGTTTAGAAGAAAAATTACCCCTTGGAAAGCTAAAATTGCTTCATTGTAAGTGCAGTGAATTGACCCTGGCTGGATGCCAGGTGCCCACCAAAGCCGCTCTATCATTCCCCTTCCTTAGCTGGACAGGGGAGAGAAAATACAATGAAAGGCTCGTGGGTCGAGATAAGGACAGGGAGATCACTCAGCAATTACTGTCACAGGCAAAACAGGTTCAACTTGGGGAAATTAGTTTAATTTATTACCAATCAAAATCAGAGTAGGATAATGAGAAAATAAAATCTAACTCTTAAAACACCTTCCCCCCACCCCTCCCTTCTTCCCGGGCTTAACTTCACTCCCCATTTCTCTACCTCCTCCCCGCCAGTGGCACAGGGGGACAGGGAATGGGGGTTGCTGTCAGTTCATCACACGTTGTCTCTGCCGCAACTTCCTTCTCAGGGGGAGGACTCCTCACACTCTTCCACTGCTCCAGCTTGGCGTCCCTCCCACAGGAGATGGTCCTCCATGAACTTCTCCAATGTGAGTACTTCCCATGGGCTGCAGTTCTTCAGGAACTGCTGCAGCATGGGTCCCTTCCATGGGGTGCAGTCCTTCAGGAACAGACTGCTCCAGTGTGGGTCCCCTGTGGGGTCACAAGTCCTGCCAGCAAACCTGCTCCAGCATGGGCTCCTCTCTCTGCAGGCCCACAGGTCCTGCCAGGAGCCTGCTCCAGGGCAGGCTTCCCATGGGGTCACAGCCTCCTTCGGGCATCCACCTGCTCCGGTGTGGGGTCCTCCATGGGCTGCAGGTGGATCTCTGCTCCAGTGCCTGGAGCACCTCCTCCCCCTCCTTGAGCACCTCCTCCGCCTTCTTCTTCTTCACTGACCTTGGTGTCTGCAGAGTTGTTTCCCTCACATATTCTCACTCCTCTCTCTGGCTGCAGATGTGCAGGGTTTTTTCCCCCTTCTTAAATCTGTTATCCCAGAGGCACTACCACCATCGCTGATTGGCTTGGCCTTGGCCAGTGGCAGGTCTGTCTTGGATCCGGCTTGCGTTGGACATAGGGGAAGCTTCTAGCAGCTTCTCACAGAAGCCACCCCTGTAGCCCACCCGCTACCAAAACCTTGCCACGCAAATCCAATACAGTAGGAATGGAGCAACACTGATCTGATTTCAGAAATCCAATTGGTATTTACATTAATGTCTTCTAACAACACAGCTTTTTTCTCTTTTCTTAAGTTGTAAAGTAATGCCAACTCAAATGAACTCCTAAAGTATATTTGTGAAGTTTCATGGTAGACTCAAAATTAAAAAATAATGATGTGACCAACTTGCATAAAAGATAAATTAGGCCTATCCTAGCAATTAAGAGAATTTCTGTTATGAACATAATGTTTAAAAGTAAAAGCACTGTTAAAAGCAGTGTATATTTTAAGTTAATATTTTCAGAATATTTTCAAATTTTTCAGGCTATTAGGTAAATATAATATGTGAATGAGATGATGAACCTTGCAGAGTGCTTATCTATCTGCTCTCATAGAACGGACCTAAATAAAATGTCACTAGATACAGAATGCAAATGGAAGCAAATACTGATAAAGACAAAACCATGCATGTCAAGAACACTGTTAAAACCAATGTACTTAATTAAAAAAGTGAAGCCAATTAAAATCAAAACAACAGTGCAGCATGTACAAATGCTGGAATAATCATTAGGCCTTGCTGAATAATGGAGGAGTATAGAATTTTTTTTTTTTAAGTGAAACAGCAGGGGTGATACATTACACAAAGCAACAATCTACAACAATATGACAATTGAATTACTTCAGCCCCATTAGGCAGGTGCAGAAGAATAATTAACATGAATTTCTTCAATGGAAAGGAAAAAAACATAAACTTTTGTCTAGCACAAACTGCTATTTTTTTCCCTCCAAAATGATGAGAAAATATGACAATGAGCACAATGATTAAAACGAAATCTTTATGCTTATCCTCTTTGTGAGACTGGTTAATCATGGGATAAAATATGTACACAGTGTGTTTTCTCATAGTCTGACAATGTTAAAACAGGCCTTCATGGCTCACATCAGCTTTTGGTCTTCTGCTTGAAGTACAAGCATTGATTGCTCAGTTTAAAAATAAAATATAAAAGGCAATAGGTTTTGAATTTTTAAACTCTTTCTGATATAAGATGTATTCAGTCAAGCTTCAGGCTCCATTCCATATCCCTTTTCCATTTCAAATTCAAAACAAATTTGTGACCTCCAATTTCAATCTGGGCAACAACTGTTCTCTAAAATGACAAGAAAGAGTGAACAAACTTCATAATGTCTCATGAACTGTAAGTTGCTTCTTAAACTCCAGTTGCTTCCCCAATGTTTTTCCCTTTTCTATGAAAATAATTCTATTTAGTTCTTTTGAAAGAGATTGATTTGGAGACAGATAGCCATGCAGTTTATAGAGGGACATTTGATTTTCTTCCTTCAGAATTAAAGAACTGGGTAAACACTAGCACTGGTCATATTAGAAATATATTAATTACGGATATGGACAGAAGATCTCAAGTGATCGAGTTAGCATATCTTAAGAAGCTGCTGCTCTGCAGCGAGGGAGACTGCAGAAGGATTAATGCTCATTTTATGAGATGAGGTTGCGTGCTCTGGTAGCTATAACTAAGCCCTTTTACTTTATGCAATAGCCTGTGAGGGGCTGAAGAGCTCCAGGTCTGTCAAACAATTCATCCTATCTACACCATCACCTGCCACCCTCTTTCCCTATGGCCTTTGGGCAGCTGGTGGGCTACTAGTCACATATATGCTACTGCCACCTGCCATCCTGAACTCAGATACTGTCTACTGGTGTGTGTCCAGGTGTCTCATGTAACTGCATGTGGCTCACCTAAGGCCATGTACCCTTCCCCTCTACTACTTGACTAGATATATGACCGTAACATAATTTTGCTATATTAGCCTAGAGATACAAGTATTTCCATTCACATGAGGCAAGTTACTAGGACCATGTATTGCTGTGACCAAATTTCCCCCTACTTTGAACTAGGAGTAAGTAGCTACCACCTCTCAGTCAAATGGTTATAATTTCCCTTTGAGAAATGGGAGTCCCACAAGTATTCAAAGTTGCTGTATGGACTGGTTACATAGATTTTCTCATGTTTATTTTTTTTTAAATTAGAAACTTTCAAAATTCAATCATCTTTTATGTTTTATTTTCCTAAAAAAGTCAAAGACTAGAGAGCTTTAGAGAGCTGGAATGCTCATTTTGAAAAGGAGTCATGCTTTGGGATGTACATAATTTTTAGAAATGGGATCAAAACACAGTAGTTACCAAAATGCCAGCAAATGTTGGGTACTTTTTCCTGATTTGTGCAATTCTCCTGCTGCTATTTGAATCAGGGGGTCTTTAAACCATTGGTTTCTGGAACTAAGAATGCTAATTTTGTAACTGTCCTGCACCTAATATGCTTTCCCTAAATGTCTGTGTTGATAGACCTTTGTTCTATCCCTGTGCATCTCATGATAGACTCACATATGGAGTGATGTATCTGCCTCAGTGACCTCTAATGTTCTGAGACCCTGTTGATGGCATTTCATTTTCCTATTTAAATGTTGATGCACTTGCAGATACATCCTAGTTTTGATCCCATATCCTCAAGTTATAAAAGCTATGATGTTGACAGCCAGGCAGAAAGTATGGAGAAACCACAGACAAAGAATGGACTGGTTCTGCCACAATGACTGACATGGGAATGCCAGCATGGACAAGTATCTGTGAAAGCAGGTGATGCAAAGATAAAATCCAAGAAGAGTTTCCAATGCTACAAAAAATGCTCCCTCAAAGAACTGGTAGTACTGGAAGTTCTGCTACTGCTCCACAAGACCACTGCTACAACATGGATAGCACTAAAAGGTGTCACTCCAGAGAAGACGAAAGAGCCAAGAAGAGCTAACATCCCTGTTAAACTCTGAAGCAGCCTACAAAGGACTGAAGCTGCAGACCCACACAGATGTCCAGCCTGTGACTGAGATGGAGAAAGAGAGGGAGAGACAAGACTGTCAGCGTTTTGTGCTGCACTGCAAACATAAGGGGCTATGAAAATGTAATGCACATTTTGCTCAAGGTAATAAATAGCTAGTGATATTTTGGACCTATGTGGACTTCCTAGTGTGTCTAAGCCTTCTTGTCTTCTATTACCGCTCTGTCTTCTAAACATAATCCATGTAGTTAGAAGTCCATTTTACACAGACTGTTTTTCTAAAATGAAAATTTTAGAAATTTCCATTCCACAACTTCTGGCCAAACTAGTTTTTTTCTAGATTTTTTTTTCAGATTGCCGTATGACCCTTCCAGCTACCTACACTCCCCACTCACCTCACCAAAGGTGTTCAGATGTGTCATACTCAGGGCTTTTAAAGAGCTACAGTGTTTCCTCTTCCTTCAACCACAGGTCTCCAAATCTTCAAGTTGATGGTACTGTGAGAGCTGAGAGGAGCAAACATCCAACCATGCTTATTAAAACAGCTGATACAGAATGGAAATGCTCAACACAAAAAATGTGTTTTTTTCACAGATTAAGGAGTGCCTCGGGTTCCTAGCTACTTTTGCGTTTCTGGGTAGTATGCAGGATTACAGGGTATTTGGCAAGTTTCTACCTCAGCATCGTTAACCTCTTGGGTTTGAGCCATTACTGCCACTGTCGCTTTCTTTTGTACTGCACTACTTGCAGTCAACAACTCAAGACAATAGCAGACATCTGTTTGGGCACATGTGTTAGGGAGTAAGGCTTGTGGCTAAAAAACCCAGGATTTGTTCTGGGGGTCTCTACAGAGGAAGCTTAAGGAGAAAAACATCTACAAGCTCACCCAAGAGTAGGGAGATGTTGTCAGGGTGGTTGCCATGGTGAGTAGACTCACTATAATAACCACTTCTTATATGTCTCAGCTGCTCCATCCTGTGCAGACATCCTGTAGCCAGGTATATGGTCTGCCCGGAGAAGTCTCTGGGTCAGGAAAAGTAAAAGACAGGAGTAGAGAAGAAGTCATCTCTAGAGCAGAGAAGAAGAGATAGCTAAAAAAAAAGACAGTAATAGAGATTTGAAGAAAAAACAAAGAAACACATGATTGCAGTTGATACAAAAGGAGGCAACTCTGGAGAGCTGTTTTATTCAAAGATCCTGCTCTGCGCCTCAGTTACAACCTTGTCATGCCATGCAACCTACTGAGAAGGATTCAGTCTGGCAGCATCATTACACTGTTCCAGGTTCCTGCTACAGACTCCTTCCTTTCTGCATCCCAGCCCGCGGGAATGTTAGTCACCTTTGTTTTCTTGAGTAGAAGCAAAATTTCCTTCTCACAGCTTTCTGTCTCTTGAATCATTGACCTACTATAGAAATATGGTGCACACCCATTTATTGGCAGACCTGAACAGGTGGGTATGCATGCAGTTTCTAGGAGTCAGAAATTGTATTTTTTCCATTCAATTGCAGGAGGAATACATTAGTTTATTTTGTTGTTGATGTGCCGCAGGAACAGACTGTCCTGCCTTGTGTTCAGCGATGACTGCAGAGTTAGTTCATGGGCAGTTATGTGTTTCAGACAGAGATCCACAAAAAGCAGCCCATGAGAAGAGTTTTTCTAATCCAGTCTCTAAAATCCTGCCTCTTCAAAAACTTACACACCTGCCTCAGCACTTTGGAGAGACTTTCAGCTGAACAAAGGCACAATGGACCAAGACCACTTTTATTTAAAGCCACTTCTGAAAGTAGAAGCGGTAGTTAGCGTATTTTGTTTTGGGACTCCCTCCTTCCCTTACACATCTATAACATATTCCTGGGCAGTTAAAGGAAGAATTAGTCAGTGCTCCTGTTTGTTCCCAGTCCTCTTTGTTTGCAATGTCCATACAATCACTGAAAATTTATAGAAGCAGAGTCAGAGGCCCATAATACTATAGCCTAAGGAGACAAAGCTGATGAAGAACACCTGCTTAATGCATTTTGCTGTATGACCAATTTCACATAGAATATGTGAACCTTTGGGTACGGCCCTCCCTATTTCATAGACTCCCTCCTCCAAAGTGGCTGTCTTGATCACTAGATTAGAAAGTAATACTTGCTGGCTTACTTTCCAGCTTTATTTATGGCTTTCTAAGGATAAAAATTATGAAAGTATCTCTCCCATGATCCTGCTGTGAGGGTGAAGCTTCTGAGGTAGATGGGTTTGATTCCCATTTAATAAAGAAGGGAATCGAATCCTGGATACTCATCTCATTTCCAACCTTCTCTAGATGAACCCTCTGAGATTAGCTTGATTACTGTGATGAAGGAGAATCAGCACCTGGGTGGGAGATAATACTTCTCTGTGGTGCTATTTTAGTTGGTTTCTGTTGGGAAGTCTCTGTCTGGGGCTGGAATAAAAAATGGAGGCTCCATATAAAATCAAATGGGCACACACTAAGCCTGCTCCAGGGCTAATTCTCCCTGTGCCAAATATTTGGATACAACTGCTGTTTATCAGACAATGTTAGACTGACACACAGAGTCTGTATTTGTCTAATCAAAAATACATTCTAACTTGTACTAAATGTGCAAACTCATAGCCATGGTAGCTATTTTTTGCCTTCATCATATGAGTGATCACATGGTGTTATTTGTCATGATAACCTAAGCATCATACTTGGGAGATGAACTACATTCATGTTATCTGTGAACACCATGTCCTTCCTTTCCCCCTTCCCACCCCCAATATATTTGGAGAATAATAAAAAGGCTTTTAAAAACTGGTACAGAGTGAATAATCTCCTGAATATTTATTCCCATTAAAAGTAGATGCTTCTTCCTTTCTATGAATATTTTTCAAATAACAATGCTTTCAACTGGTTTGCTTATAAAAAAGGCTGCAAACATTACTAAAGGAATTGGCAGCTTTTATTCACAAGAGAGTTTTCTCTGGGAGGGAAGGGAAGTGTTTGGTGAATCCTTTTTCTTGCTTACCCCCAGCAGTTATCACTGCATATAAAGAGGCTGGATGAGCCCTGAAGGTAGAACGAATGTTTGTCCCTATACAAGCATGTTAGAAATGCCAAGTCAGTGTGACTAATGGATAAGACAGAAAGCAAAGCCAGTGATCTAAGATGAATAGAAGCATTAGAGGAAAAACAGGAATGCAAATCTCACATTGTTAGACAGACCTTATGTCTGCTCCAGAGTTTTGTTTCATCAGCTCTTATAGCTCATGGGCTTCTTCACTGTACAGAACAATTGTAAAATCTGCAAAAACTGGGAGAGGTAGAGCCTGTAGAAGCTGATGTTTGTATTCAAAGTTGTTTGATGGAAGCTGCTAAGCAATACTGAAAATGCTGGCAGGAATCCCAGAGTTTGGAGGGAATTTCCATGTGCTGACTCAGACATGAATTTTAGCTCACTGGAGTCCTACACCTGATCCTACTGAGGTTATGAAATCTGGAAGCAAGACTGAATCCAAGGTGAACTACTGAAATTCTTAACAGCACACGCAGAAGACACAAAAAGGAAGACTGATGGATGTAAACACAAAGTATATAGCTCACTGTCATATAGAGTACTGCTCTGAGGAAAAATTACAAAGACATTCAGCTGAACGCTAAGTTAAGCGACATCATCTGGGAATGGGGGCAGCAAAATTCTTGCCCTCCCAAATTGACAAGACAGAGATTAATAGGTGTTTAGTCAGCCACAGAGGTCCAACTATGATCAAAATATGTTGCTGCTAGAAATACCTTAAATACAGAACAGAGTACTGATGGCCTTTAAAGGCTTGCCATTTCCTGGACTGTTCTTCACGTGCTATTTTTAGCAAAGCAAACTTCTAAACTTACATTTCAGTATGGAAGTTAAATCTCTTAATAAGTTTTTTAGATATGTTAGGGTACAAGTCCAAAATTACTAATGAGAAATAATTTTTCTAACAATTCTAGTGCAAACGGAAACTCTGGATTCCAGTGTAGATGCAGGAGTAAGATGATTTTTCTGAAAGAGAAGGCCATTCAGAGCCTATCCCAGACCCTGTCAGAACAATTTAATCGAGCTGCAGGGCAATAATGGGAAGAGGCCCTTCTTTAACTAATGCTTATGTATTCCTATGGGAAACTTGCAGACGAATTCTCACAATCCTGCTTTTTCTATTTCCCTTTTCATTGTCAAGACAAGTTCTGAAGAGCTGCTTGCTGGTTATATTTTTATTATCCAGTAATGTTTTAAAACACTTTAACATCTCTATTTGTATGCCAAACATAATCTCCTTCCTTCCAAAATCTTTGAAAACTTATCACCAACCACAACATCTACCTTTCAGACTGGGTGGTACTGTTCGTGTCTAGAGCTAATAAAACAATTCAGAAAAATTCATTTGATAAAATAAGTCTCTGTCTACTGTGGCTCATCAAATGCATCATGATTTTCTCAAATTTCTCATTGATTTGAAAGTTTTGTGAAAAACACCCTACACAGAGTTCTTAGTCTTTCAATCATTTCTCAGCAAGCTCTTGCAGAGCACTCAGTGTTTCAAAGTCAAGCCTATGATTGGATGTAAACCAGGAAGATTGCTGAGGCTGATTAGAACCTTTTCCCAGGGCTAACACTTGCAATTACAAATTCGAAATGTTTGTGGATGTATAGGAGCTCAGTTAAGTTCTTTTTTTCCTTTTTCTGCTCTTAAAAAAATTAAATAAGACTGAGGAATTTTAATAAGCACTTGATTATGGACATGTAGTCATAAAATGATCTTGCCATTATGGGTAAGATTTACAGAAGCAAATTAAAGTTTTCATCCATTGAGGTCAATGACAAAATTCTGTTTGGAGTCAGTGGGAGTGCAATTTTAAACACTGCCAAGTACTCTCCAGAATCAATGAATTTACTTAGAAAGAGGAAGAAAGATTTAACAAGTGGCAGCTTTCAAAAAATCTTAGGAAAGTGCTATTGTATACTCTATTTTGTACTCTGAGAAAGGCAAATATCTGTTTTCTTTTCTGAAATTGCACTTATCTTACACATGACAGTAGCTAGTTTAAAAACAAAACAAAACTGCATTGAAATATATAGGGTTTTTTTTCATTTGTTTATTTCAACTTCCATGTCCTCTAGCTTCAACGTCACTTTCTTTTCATTGAGCTACTTGAATTTTATTAAGGTTTCTTTTTACTTAGTACTAAAATATTTGTGTTGACATAATTAGATCTTATGGTCATGGAATAACACTTATTCAGCTGAATATTTAGCATTTATTCAGTACATGTCCTGTTTCATTAGCAAACTTTGACCTACAGCTCTTCCTCACCAGTGACAGAAAGCAGAGTTCATGAAATTTGCAGTAAACTTTCTGTGAATGAAAACAGTATAGTTTTTGATAACAGCTGTATTCCCTGAAGGGAAAGGAATTTTCTGCCCAATTTTGGGTGGTAGCTTTGGGTTTTTTGCTTATAAGCAAGAATTTTTTTTTTTTTCTTGTAAGTTAAAATTCACATCAGACTTTCTTCCCAGAAATAGAGATACATCGCATTATTTCCACAGAATGCTGGGGTTATGTACCAGCAGATTAATGGAATTTTGAGCAAATACTTAAAAGACATCAGGCTTGTGTTTTAAACACAACGCTCTGAGGGATAAATAGTTCTGTGTGGACATGGCACTGGCGTAAACCACGAGGAGCTGCCCCATCATGAGCAGAATGCCAGAAAACATTTCTGGAAAATACTTCTAAGAGTTCCTCCTGCATGAAGCAGTTGTTTACTCATGATTCACCTCCTCATGCGGTGTAGGCAACCTACTGTAGCAAGCTAACATGTACCCAGACCCTTTTTTAGTTCTTTCACCTCCTTTCAATCTGTCTAACAGCCTCCAAGAGCTAGACATGTCCCTGTGCATGTGAGGAAGTGAAAGCTACAGTTCATAGCAGCTGGGTGGGTATTTGTGGATTTTGGGAGGGGGAGGCAATAGCTGGACGGATGTAAGTGCAGGGAGAGTTCAGTCTTCAGCAGGCAACGTGTTTGAGTTCTAAAGTAGGTTTCTTCAAATTAACAGGGGACTTCGTGATTTTTGGCTCAGGGAGTTCTCTCTCTAAAGGTCTGTAAAAGGAAGAAAGAAAAACTATGATACAGAATAAGCTTCTGCTTTAAAGGAGTACACTTCTCAGTGTGAAAACTCACTTTGTTCCTCAAAGATAAGCAAAACTTACAATTAATTGGGAAGGAAAAAAATAGTACAGGCAGCATAGCTTAACTTAGCTGTGAGATTGTGGTAGGGTATATCTACAGAGTATTTTTTCAGGCAGATTTGATCTCACCCTACTCATTCCCTGAGCCAACTGCAAAATCCAAATCTCTGTATTGGCAGACATGTAGCTGTAGTCCTCACAGCACTCATTCTAAACTAATAAGTCTGGCAGAGGGAGAGAGTATATTAGCTCATTCTTAGTTCCAGCAGCTACCCAGAAGGCATTACAACACACTTGAGATATATCTCGTACAAACTACTGATATGCCCACACCACACAGAAGTGACTGCAGTGTGCTGTAGGGACAGCTCAGGCACCGGGAGCTGTAACAGCTCAAAGTGAGGTATTATACCTTACATCCCAGGCAGACTATTACTGAGTTAAAGCTGGTTTAGCTGTAACTCCTGTGGTCGAACCTCTGAAAAGTGTCCAGTTTCTTCCAAAAAAAATCAGTAATCTCAGAGCGGCATGCATGTTTTCTATTCCTGAGTTCAACAAGCTCTATTTTAGCCTTGGGTACTGCTGAACATTTCCTGGGTGTAGAGTTCGTGTGATACAACTTCTAAAAAGTGCCTTGCTTACGATCTGCCAGGTCAGAAAAAAAAACTGTAGGAGTGGGATGAGTTAGGAGAAAGTATAACATATGGTCAGAGGAAAGAAAGTGGCACTTTGCTGTCCCTAGCATTAAGTTAAGAAGACTGCACACTTCAGAAGCTGATAAGCATAATTTTTTTCAGCCACCATGTAGCATGTCTGGAGTTGTCAGCTGAACTCAGGGCTGAGCTCAGGATTCCCGATTCAGAAGCAGGGTCACCAGTACTGCAACGAGGTGCTTTCTTTACTCCTTGCAGAGATACAGGTTGGGGATGCTCGGGTGGGGGAGCATCTCTGCTGTGAGCCTGCTGTGTGACCGGGCAGCCAACAAGGCCAATGCCATCCTGGGCTCTATCAAGAGCAGCATGGCCAGTACATCAAGGGGAATGATCATTCCCCTTTTCTCAGCACTCCTTAGATGACACCTACAGTACTGTATCCAGTTTTGGGCCACCTGGTACAAGAAAGACATGATTAAATGGGGCAAGTTCAGTGGAGGCCCACCAAGATGATCAGGGCCTGGAGCACTTGCCCTGCAGAGTAGAGGCTGAGGAACCTGGACTTGTTTGTCCTGGAGAAGGGAAAGCTCTGCGTGACCTAAGCAGGGCCTTCTAGTACCCGCAAGGAGGTCACCAGGAAGACAGAGCCAGGCTCCTCACAGCAGTGTGTGGCAGGAGGAAAAATGGCAGTGAGCATACATTTAAATAAGAGGGGTTTAGATTAGATATAAACAAAATCCCAAGGACAGCCCAGCAGTGGAAGAGGCAGTCTAGGGGCTCATGCAACCTCCATGCTTGGAGGTTTGCAAGAGCCAACTGGATAAAGCCCTGAGCCGTGTAGTCTAATCTCATAGCTGAGCCTGCTCTGAGCAGGAGATTGGACTAAAGACCTCCAGAGATCCCTTCTAATCTCAATTATTCTGTGATCTTATTTCTTCAACAGTTTTTTTAAGGAGGTTACAGGCCACTTCACCAAAGCACTTACACGATTCAGGCTGCTCCTAAAGGCAACAGCTGTAAGCAGACATATTTTGGTCGAAGTATTAGCCAAAAAACCTGACTATTTCATTCAGGGTTTACTGTGAAGTAACACTAGATCTTTGCATGAGTTTCATTCTTTCTTCCACAGCAGATGTCTTTTTTCCCAGTCCTTCATCACTGCTTAGTTCCCCAAATGCATTTTCCCTCTCTTCCCAGATTTTTTCCTTTGTTCCCAAGCTTCCTTTACATGTAGATACAACTTCTTTTACTGACATTCTTTATAGTAGACTCTGATTCAAAAATACACACAAAGGCAGGAACTAGGTGAACAACCAAACACCGGTTGATTTGCAGCAACTGATTACGTACTCTTAGCCCCTTGTAAACTGTGTAAGAAGCCTATTAACTTATGTTTCCTACATTTGCGTGTGAACTGAAGTCCTGCTTCACCCTTACTATGAACAAGAGAGTGCACACTGGTGTTCAGTAGGTAAGCATTAATGCTTTAGGGCAAAACTACTTGCTTTGTGTTTCTGGGTTCTTTTTCTCTCAGGTTACTGTAGAACACCTCAAAACAGGCCAATACAATATCTATTCAACTGGGAATCAAGGAAGACGCTTCCTCTTGACATTAGCGTCTTCTTGGGTATGAAATACAGTTGGTATAATCAGCCTCGTTAATTGGGATATTTACAATGTATCTAACTTCATTTATCAGGGCATGCTACTTTCATGCATAATAATCTCATGTGTATTGTACAACATCAGAATAAGCTGTGTGTCAAATCTTTGAACATTCCATGTACAAGCTATTTTGAACACTCAACTGTATTAAAATTGTGAATAATTAAAGAAAGAAAAAGTAAGTTTGACCTGGGGCTGGGAGGGGGGAACTGACTTAAGAAATGCTAGCAGAAGCTGACTGTAAAATGGTGCCCTATTTTAAAAAATACGAGTCATGAATCTCTGCTCTCAATATCACACTGGAAAAAAAATTACAGATGCTTCAACTGGCCAGCCATCTTTTTTCC
Organism: Theristicus caerulescens; assembly: GCA_020745775.1. Lineage (NCBI taxonomy): Eukaryota > Metazoa > Chordata > Aves > Pelecaniformes > Threskiornithidae > Theristicus > Theristicus caerulescens. The sequence goes on along the minus strand of CM036558.1, from coordinate 128,873,339 downwards.
TTAAGTCTGCTCTAAAATGTTTTCTTGTGCTGTCTAAAATGTGTCCAAGTACCTCCTCAGCACAATTCTGGTCCCTTGCAGTTGGCTACAAACGGGGCTTGATCACACCACTTTTATTCAGTATAAATCAAAACTGTCTCTAGACCTTGAAATTGGTATTTTCAAAGGAACTTAAAGGATTTAGGCATCTACAGCCCTTGGATTTTGTTGGGAATAACAGCATTGGGTTTGGGGGGATTTTCTTTTGAGAATTCCAACTTGAATTCTTCTCCCTGCCACATCATAGTTGTGCTCAAAGATAAGACAGCTTTTTTTTTGGTACATAAAAATGAGTCATCACTACATTTCATTCCTAAGAAATGGACACGCACCATGAAATGAACTTTTCCTTTGTTCTCAATTAGACCCACAGGTACAGCCAAGATCCATTTGTCTTTAGACTGAGATGTTGGTGTATGTTATTGTGCCTGCACAAATATATTTAGTCACTTCTCATTCATCTTACTCATTGGTCATTCCTATGGCTTTAGCTAACTTGCTAAATGTCATTGAAGTCGAATTATCAGTCGACAGAATGTCTTGACCTAGTATGTCAGCGTAACCGAAAGGCTACATAACGCTAACTGTTTAGTCAGCTGGCCAAATGATATCATCTGTTATTTCTTGTACTTTGATTTGAATGCAATGAACTGAATTTTATAAGCAGGAAATTAACTACAAAGACTATTCACAGGTCACTTGTAGAAGAGCTTAGCGTACGGAGGTCACCTGGGCTGCAACTTAATTCTTGATAACATTGCTTGTGTTATATTGCATGTAATTATGTGAATAGCTTGAAAATGCAGTTATAAGGTTGAAGGTGCAAAGTGGTACTACTTCTGGATCACATCTTCAGTCCTTGTTTGAGCACTGGTGGTATAAAGCACTCAAGAGGGCAACTAAATAGGTGAACGTTTCTCTAAATAAAAGGGACTACCTTAGAAACAGTTAAAGCAATCAACAATAACTTACCTTTACTCTCAATCAGTGATAAATTCAGCTATTACCAGCTGTTGGGAGAGTTTCCTAACTGCTTACTTTTACAGACCATAATTTGGAACAAACCCTCAGCTGTTCTAACCTGTGCCAGCCTGACTCGCTTTGGCTTCTTCTCATCTCTCCCCAGTGATTACCTTAGGCAGATCCTCACTTGCCTCACAGGCTTGCACAGATCCTATTCTGAAAACACAAATTGTTCCCACCTATAAAGGGCTAAGGTGTCTAACTTGGAGCTGTCAATGTCAAGATGCTGGTCAAGATGCATGAAGCCTTAAACATTTCCTTTGCTAAGCCTGCGACTACAAGTCCTGTGGTGTATATAGCTGAAATAACCTTGCCACTCTGTTTTCAGCTGCAGACTATCACCCTATGGCAGGATTGGCTGAGTACATCCTCTAAGCACTTCGCAGTGGGTCAGTTCGCAGCCAGGTGAACTCCCACATGCTTTAACTACACCCCTCAATAGGCCAATGCTTAGCAGGCCTCTTACCCACTTTGTCTGCTATCAGTCAGGATTTATTTTTTTCTAAGGGTCTGGTGATGAGATCTGAAACACTGCATGGACAAACCAAGTGATAGAGATAGCAAAGGAATAGTCATTTGTCTTCTGCAGTGGACTTTTGCAAAATGGACACAGCAAAAATAAGTCACCATTATGGAAAACAATGAGTGAGGAGGAGAGGAAGACACTTTTTGTCAGCAGACTAAAACTTGTTGGTTAGAGGATTTAAAATTAAACAAGCTCAGTCAAACTGAGACTTACCTCACATGAATATTCAAAGAGAGAAACAAGATGTTGTGTTGTGCTGCCTTCAGACTGATGAAGCAATAACGTATTCAGTGAGGTAAGTCTTAGAGCATCAAACAAACAAGAAGGTACCTGAGTAAGCCACAGATCAGAGGTTTGATTGTTGTCAGAGAATCTGTCTTTCAAGCTGCTTATCTGTGCTAAAAATTGGTTTGAGCACTTCAAATTGCAAGTGCCCAATCTGCATAAAGTGGAAGTAATATGCTGACAAAGTCCTGTACAGGTAGCAATCAGCTTCATCCTGGATGAGCTACAATATTGCTAAGATGTTTTAAGGAGGACCTGCCAGAGAAGCATTACAGTAATTAACCCTGATTGTCAGAATGCTGGGCAGGCCTAAGTCTCAGGAGCTGAAGAAATCAAATAAATAAATAAAAGATTACTTGATGTACATCACTGCTTAGGGACTGCAAGTCTGAAACCAGCATCCTGAGTCCATAAAGATAATAGCTTGCTCACAATTGATGTGAATGGATGACAACAGGAACCTTTAAAGGTGATCTGCAAAGGCAGAAAAAAAAGGGGGTTGTACCATTTTCAGTTCTTTGTAGTGACTAAAGAAGGCTTGAAAGCATCTCTCCCCCCCCTGCCCCCGCCCCTCAAATTTTACATCTTATCTGATCTGCTTTCCTGGGTGATTCTACAACAGACTAGAGGGAAAGTATAATTATGACCCCACATTGTACCACGGAAGTAATACTGAATTAGGAAAGAAAAGGGCTATGTTTTTTTTTTTTTAATTAAAACCACTGAACTCTTTGAAGGGTTTTTTATGCATATTTTTGTTAGCAGCTAGTTAATTCCAAACTTCTTTCTTAAAGGTTTCACTTCCATCTCTTTCAAGATTCAATACTTCCAGTTCTACAATCAAATGCAGAAAAAAATGCTAAATCCATTTCTTTCTTTGGGTACTCCACAGACATCTCCCAGAGAATAAAACTAAACCTGATATTACCAGTATGTTTAGTCAAAAAAAGTGTATAAAATAAGTGTGAAGCTGCCACTCTGTGTTGTCACACAGCAAAACAAAGAATGATGTTAAGTGACATAATGCCATTTGCTCTGCCATCTTTGAATCTGTAAATGCTGCAACATTAAAAGATATGTGTTTAAGCTCTTAAATGAGATCTTGTGTAAATAGCATCACTATCTGACACATTAGCATGCAAAAGTTGCTGCAGCAGCCTATTTAGCGTAACTCAACAGAATCGAAAGAAACCTGGAGATCAAAAACATGTCGCAGAAAAAAAAAGTACACTGCACAAAAATGTATAGAAACCAAAGGGCTGGGTTTTTCTGGCAAATTACATTCTCATCTGGTATCTCACAAATCAAGATTGGTTTGGGGAAGCTCTTTTGTGACTAATGTTATTGCTCAGCAACAGCATTTATGGCCTGAGAAGGAACAATCAAAGCTGACCCAAACAGTATAAGCAGATACTCCACATGGGGTAAAAATTTGAATGATTTATGATAGCCAAAGTATCCCTTAAATCTCCCCCAGAATAAGCATAGGTAGGGAAACAGTCTCAGATGGCCAAAAGATCAATCAGAAAATAACCCACAGGAAGCTTAGTGCCAAAAGTAATTGACATAGTCGTCAAACCAATTTCTGATGGTACAGATTTGCATTCAGTTTGCCTCCCTGTGCTGTAGATCATTTGGCATGTCATTCAAATCATCATTGTCCAATATAAGCTTGTAGCAGTTATGAGAGGTTCAGGTACTTTCTGGAGTTTACTTTCCACACATTCACAAAGATGCCAGGTGAGGACCAAGTTATTGTTTCTGGTAACTGAGCATTTATATGATATTTACTTTTGAGACGTAGTATTTTCCCCAGATATTTTCCATTTTGTGTACAGGAATATAGAGCCCTGGGACATTGTGGACCTTTGCACAAGATGTTCCTTCACAATGATTACAGGAAGAGAAGAAGGGCACAAACCTGGTTGCCAATGTGCTTTTTAGGCTAAGCCTCTAGGTCATTAGTTAGAGCAATAGCAGGGACTTCTTTTTCCACAGTTCAAAGATTACTGCACAAAATAATAATGGAGAGTATTTTCCAGAAAAAAAAAAAATCTATTCTTTCAGCATAACTAAAGCACTTTTCAAATCGTGAGAGATTTAAAAGTAAAAAAGGAGTATATTGCCATATCTGGCAGGATAAAGGACAGAGAAAGGAATTCTACCTGGAGATACACCCACTGAGGAACTGAATCAGAAACTGAGTTTAACGCTTCTTTCAGGCAGTAGATTGCCAGCTGAGTAGGAGCATATTTTGTTTGCTGGTGTGATCAGTAGAAATCACACATTAGTAATTTCCAGCTGCCTACCTGTCTATAAAGTGCCTATCTGTGCACTATCCAGAAGTTTAAAATTGTTCAGAAGCATGATAGTCAAAAAGCGTTTGAGTTATTGATGGGTATTTACATCTGTTCAGCTGAGGAAATGAGTCCTCTGCTTAATCTATAGGCCTGAGCACAAAGCCATAACATTTTTGGTGTGCTTGTGCAATGTAAGATACATGCCGAGTGTCCTAACATGTGGTATGTCATTTGGAAAAATCTTAGTGATCTGGGAATCTGATATGTTTTGCAACTAGTGGAAATTTCTGTCACTTTGGTGTGAGAATGGAGTTTTTGGACCAAAGAGTAATTCCTAAGTGTCATGAACACTTGCTGCTTGTTCTGGGAATGAAGGGTATGGAAGGTACAGGCAGGTGCTCCTTCCAGAGGCATGCCAGGATAACTAAATACAGCAGAGAGAGCGGGCAGATTGTCCTAACCAAGATGATATCATTCATCCTAATACATTTACAAAGAGCGCAGAGGGCTGAAGTCCCGGGGTCCCACCGCAGGCCTAAGCACGCTTACTACACGTAATAAATCTGTGCCCTCAAACCTGGGTCTCTACAGCTGCTCAATAGTCATCCGTATCTGGCCCAAGGGAAAGACCCAAGTGTTTCCAGCTCTGCAAGTGTACGTTCCTGAGCCCTGAGCTAAACGGAAAATGTTGTTGTGTGTTGTAACACTGAGGTTTGTAATCCCCTGAGATAAATACATACATACATACATACATACATACATACATAAATATATATGTATATAGGGTGCTACAGCCTTTGCATTCAACCATTTAGGAAAGCAAAACTCAGTTCTAACGCTAGAACCAAAACCAGGCCACGACTGTTAGCTGACCTGCAGATATATCAGTTTGCAATCAGGTAGCACAAGGAAACAATTTCAAATTTTATAATCAAAAAGAAGAAAAATGAAACTTTTCCAAAAAAGATAAAGAGTGAAATGATATTTCAAAGTGGATTTTAAAAAGAATTATTTCTTCCTAACTTGCTCATAATACAGAACATTGAAAAAATAACAGGAAATATGGTCGAGATCCAGAGCGTCTGCTCCTAGTAGGGAAATTGTATTTGTACTAGATAAGCCTCAAGTCATTAGGGGTTAAAATGAAACATATTGATGCATATAGAGACATGAGGTGGAAAGGGCTTTGTTACAGAGTGAATGGTGATGAATTCATAGAAAAAAATAGACTTTTATAGAAAATAGAGTATCATTTGGGAATGCCTAAAGGAAGAAAGCAAGAAGTATCTGAAAGGGTTGGTTGTTTTTTTTTTTTTTTCCCAAATTCAGATCCATTATCAGAATAAAGAAGTACACAATGGATATGATGCATGCAGGCCAAGCAGTAATGCAGTAAATAATACATAATTCTGGTCTATATTGCGTTTTTGTGATTTCACTTATATTTTAAGTCCAAGATGCTCAATGATGAGTACTGATTTTGGATGTACAAGATGAAATACTGTAATTATTCAGTGTCCAGAAATGCTGAGTTGATACCCTTCCCCCTACCCTCAATGCTCCAGCCACTTTTCAGATTTCTTTTGTCAAGTCAATAGTTTCTTCTCACACCTCTCTCACTGCCTGTAAAGGCCTCCCTTTACATCTACCTGTAGCTGAGGAGACACTTCAGTTCACAGACTCCTGGTGCAACAGCTTAAAACAGTTCCCTCAGAGCTACTGCAGTCTGTTATTATGTCTGTATAGTTGCCCTGATGCAGTAAATAAAATTAAAAAAAATTCTTATGAAGAATTAGACTATATGGTTTCTTTGCTAGGTTTAGTGAATGGAAGAACTCCCTTCTCTATAACTAGTAATAAAGAGTAATAAACCTTTTGCTGTTATTGTAAAGAATAGTGCAAAATGCAGGTGAAACACTTCAGAATTGATTTTGCACTTATCACACAACAAGAAATGCAATTATACTGCATATCTCTGAGGAGTATTTTCTTTTATTTAGCCCCTTTCCTCTGGCAGAATTCAGTGGTCTTCCATGGACTGCAGCAGGATTCAGCAATCCACTGCAGTTCCTGGATTTTTGTCAGAGAGGCCTGTGCTCCTACGTGATAAGCAACTTTTAAGCCATGGTTGGACCACTGTGCTTCTCTATTTGTCCCCTGTTATATCAGGAAAAATCCAACTGGACCCGATTTTTCTGCAGAAGTATGGGTCCTAAAGTGATGGCAGCTTCTCTGTTTCCCTTAGATCTCCTTTTACAGCCTGATGCTTTGCAGAGTCTTGTGTCACTCTGCTAGGACAGGACTAAGCAAATTTCCTCTCGTTCAACTCTTGCCACTCATCAAGTAAGCCCCTTTGCTATATTTTGGATCAGATGCATAGAGGAATACATCTGTGTTTTGCATTCCTATAGAAAATAGTTTTGATCTTATTCATTCTTTTAGCTGCATATTCTTCTTGGAATGAAGGGGGACATGCTTTCCTCCTGCCACCCTTGATATGAGGTAATAAAGGACTACCAGAAAAATTGTCGGTTCCTATTGCTGCACATAATTTCTTTGTACTCCTGAATTCTGCCCCTGTCATACTGTCAGTGGATGGTGGTAAGCAAGGCATCTTGAAGTTCAAAGCAGAGTTCTGTGCCTTTGAAATTGTGTTGGAATAGAAAGCCAAAAAATTCCTTGTTAAATAATGGTGAGGATTGCTGACCTGTTGGTGTCATGGTTTAACGCCAGCTGGCAACTTAGCACCACCCAGCTGCTCGCTCACTACGCCCCAGTGGGATGGGGGAGAGAACTGGAAGAGTAAAAGTGAGAAAACTTGTGGGTTGAAATAAAGACAGTTTAATAGGTAAAGCAAAAGTCACGTGCACAAGCAAAGCAAAATAAGGAATTCAGTCACTACTTCCCATGGGCAGGCAGGTGTTCAGCCATCTCCAGGAAAGCAGGGCTCCATCATGCGTAACTGTTACTCGGGAAGACAAGTGCCATAACTCCGAATGTCCCCCACACCTTCTTCCCCCAGCTTTATATGCTGAGCATGACATCGTATGGTATGGAATATCCCTTTGGTCAGTTGGGGTCAGCTGTCCCAGCTGTGTCCCCTCGCAACTTCTTGTGCACCCCCAGCCTCCTCACTGGTGGGGTGGTGTGAGAAGCAGAAAAGGCCTTGACACTGTGTAAGCACTGCTCAGCAGTAACGAAAACACCTCTATATTCTCAATAATGTTTCCAGCACAAATCCAAAACATAGCCCCATATTAGCTATGAAGAAAATTAACTCTACCCCAGCCAAAACCAGAGCTCTTGGAAATAAAGAAGTATTGCTTCTAAAACTATCTGGAAATGTATCGATTGACCTCAGTGGGTGCTTGCTCTGGCCTGAGGAATATCCAGGTAAGTTTTGATGCTATCACATTTTAAATAAAAAACTCAAATGTCAACCAACCCACGGTTTCGAAGCATGCAAACTATTGGAACCCACGTGTTCCTTTTAGCACTATTTTGCAGCTTCTGCAGTATCACAGAGATGGTCCAATGAGTGGAGTTTGAAAATAATAGATAATTTTAAAAGTCTAAAAAAAAAATCATTTAATTAGGTTTCATTTCTCCTACTTGCACCTGATAAATGAACATATTAAACTGTGAAGACTCAGGAGCCTCCAAAAGCCTTTGATGTGTATTAGAATAATCTAATAATTAACCTCAGGATTCACCAGCATGACACATTGAGGTGAAGTGAAACAGTGCTTATGATGAAGGGAATTCCAGATCTGCCAGCCCCAAGGTACCAAGCTGGCTTCATTCTCCTCCACTTTGCCATGGAGAGCTCTGTGCTTCCCTTGATCTACCTTTTGTCGCATTTTATTCTTGGTGAGAAGTTATTTTTTCAGTGCAGATTTTTTTAAGCATGCTGGGTGCATGCATATTTTCTCTCTGGACTATTTTTGTCAGTACCTGATATTAGAGAGCATTGTTCAGCCCAGAGTAGCTATTAAATACTTTGCATTGGTGTGGTTACCTGATCTAAGTGTGAGCCCTCTCTTAAAAGTGGGAAAGCTTATGCTCACAACTTACCCTGCTTCTTTGGCTAATACAGCTTGGGTACTAGTCTTACCTCTGTTCTAGAGAAGGACAGTACTTCAGCTCTTACAAGTGCCATTGAAGAAGTGCCTGTTTTGTGTTAATCAATTGCTTCCCTTGCCTTTAACTGCAAGCATAACAGTTCATAATAATACAACTCCGTATTTGTACCAGGGCCAGAAGTGGTCACTGATTTTATGTACTCAGATTAAGTAAGTACTTTCATCCTGATTTTCTAATGTACTGAAAAGCTTCGATGCCAATTGGACCGAATGGTAACTGAGGGCATCAGCAGTTCCCTGAAAATGAACACTCAAAACCTGGAATTGATTAAAGAGTGGACATTTAAAAACCTGGGCAGCAGTTTCTGTTGTCTGTGACTCTCTGAGTGCTTTTATAATTTGCTGTTGGAGCCAAGGTAGTCTCAGACTCACTGAAGAGGACCACAACAGCTATTGACCAGCCAGGGTCACTGTATCACTTTCATTCACAATACGATTCAGGAGGGAGAAGGGTTGACAGAAATGTCTACAGATTTGTGCAGCAGCAATACTAAGAACAAAATTACACAAGGTAATGCTTTAATCTACTGCTTAAAGACTACTTCTCTGTAAGCATACCCTATCTTACAGTTGCATAGACATTTCCAGAGCCCCCTCCAGAGTAAATCAAAAGACACACTAGAATGAGACGCAGCAATACCACTTACAGTGTGTTTCCACTTTCACAGATTGCAACTAAGTCTTTAGAGGGATGTCTAGGAAAAACCAGGGCTGGGAAGAATTGCTCTTGCTGAACCAAGGAACGACTGACCAAGGAGGGAAAACCTGTTGAGGTGTCCTAATACTGCCCCTTACCCCTGAACACCAAGTATTAATTTCTCAATGTTAACAGAGGTTGTGTACAACACATAGTTATAATGTTGTATTAGGAAAGGAGCAATATATGTTGCAGTATATCATGCTCTGATCTTTTCTTCTTAGTCAAGGATTCACCAACAGTGACCAACATTTTAATTTGAAAAAAAATAAAGAATTTCATTGTGTCTTGAACTGAAGGTAGAAGCCTCACAGAAGCTCTAGAAAATGCTTCTCAAGAAAAATGAAAGCTGCTGTGTCTCTCTTTTTCGGATAGGCTACATTAAATATATCTCCATTGTACACCCACTGCTTCTCAGTACAATTCCAGATCCAGATCTTCAAGATCACTGACACACCAAATACATTCATAGTTTTTTCGAACACTTACATTTCTCAGAGTATTTATGTCTTTTGAAAGCAATGCAGTTTATCCAGGCTAAAGGTAATATGTTCCTACTGTTGAGATGAAGCAGCAGATTTATTCAAAATAACACTTGTATTAGGGCAACCTGAGATACAACTGCCTGGGTGAAATTTTCTTCCACCTGTAGGGATACCAAACTGAGTCATACTGAAACCAAAGTTATAATTTATTTATTCCTGTCAAAGGAGCTCCTTTTCCTTTTAGTATCTGAACACAGTGAAAAGCCTCAGATGAACTGTAGATAATAATGGTTTGTGGTCAGCCTGGGAGAACACTTCAAGCAGGGATGTCTGTGTTTGACCATGTTCTGTTCAATACTGTCACTGGTGATGTGACCGATGGAGCAGGGAGAGCACCTGTATTACTTAAGAAGAGGTGCAGAATTTGGAAGACTACATAGGATACCAAAGCAAGATGAGCATCTTTGGTTTGAAAGTAGCAAAATGGAGATTCACCAAGAACGAGTGGAGCCTGGGAACTTGGGACTGAGGCCAGGTAGCAATAGCCCAGAAAAAGTATCTGAAGTTTACAACGTGCAACAGATGTGTATGAGGCTGTTGCAAAAGAACAAGTCTCATTCTGGGATGTCTTTAAGAGCACTGTTGGATGTAAGACAGAGAAATTAAATTATTCTGCTCTACTTGCCACTGGAGAAGCCTCAGTGGAAGTACTGTATCCAATTTGGGGCATTGCACTTAAAGACAGGTGTATACTAACCGGAGATAATCCAGAAGAAAGCAGCAGGAATGATCAGTTTCTAACAAATGTGGCCAAGGAGGAAGGGCTGAGTGAACTAGCCTTATTTCATTTAGTAAAAAGGAAAGGAAGAAAGAAGGGTGATAATGACCTCTCAATTTGTAAAAGTTTATTATAAAAAGAAGTTGGTCAGTTATCCTCTGAGTCCAAGAGAGGAAGGGCCAGAAGAAATCAGCTTGCTTTGTAACAAATGAGATTCGAATTACATATAAAGGAGAAAAATCAAGTCACAAGATTTATGAAATCTTTAGAGCAAGATAACAAGGTGCAAGTCAAATTAAAATTAGTGAAGATTTTTAAATTTAGGCTTAGGTGTGGTGGCTTAGGTATAACTGATCCTTGTTCTCTGAAGGGGTATGAAGAAGATGACATCCTGAGGTCCCTTCCAACACTGGGACATTTCAAGAGGGTGAATTCCACCCTCCCCCTTCTCTGTGCAAAGGTGTAGAGTAGGGGTTCAGAGGCGGTGCTGGGATGGCAAGTAAAGACAGTCATTTAACCTTAAAACTAATTATCTTTTGCCATGTGCGCTCCAAACATGCTGTCCCATATCATGGCATCATAGAGGTTGAAAAAAATTTGGACTCAGGGCAGCAAGTGCTGCAAGGTTGGGAGCTGGAAGAGATTTACAATCCATATGCTTAGAATTTGCAAGTTCGAATTCCTCCTAGTTGCCTAATGTCCATCTGAAACACTATTGAGAAACATATCCTGATGCTATGATGTTTCCTTTACTGTTCTCATTGAAAAAAAAATAGTGTCAATTCTCTGTGAGAGGAACAGGGCAGACTGCCTGTGTAAACTGCACTAACTTTCAGACTGTGGGCTGAGCCTGATTTTATTTTTCCCTAAAATCCTAATGGATTTATTTGATTTAAAAATTTTGCATCGAGATGAAATCATGTTGTCATGCAAAGATATATCTAATCAGACCAAAACAGCCAGCTAAAATTTGCAGGATCACTTTCTACAGCAGGGATCTTCCACAAGAACATCTTTGCCTTTCATAGGCCACAGGACCAAGTGAATTCGAAAAGGCAAAGTTGAAAATGTTTCCCCTCTAGTTATTCAGCAAACAAACACAGAATCTCTGAATCAGCACATTAAAGCCATTTTCCAATCAACACATGCTAATGATTAGGAAGGCCTGGAAAGTGTTATGTAGGATTATTCTGGAAATTGTGGTCTGAGGCTGCCTTAATCTGGATATGACTGGTTTTGAATAAGGATGTGTAAGTCACTATCAATTTTCATCAAGTTGGCCCAAGCCTGTTTATCCTTTTTCTGTATGTGATGACACGCATTGCAGCCTAGGTGAAAATGTCCCGTCCGCCTCCTAGAAAAGCTTAATAATTTATTTGTAGCCCATTTCATTCTAGACTAGTGCACACTGCTTATTCGCTGTGCTGCACAGCCGGCTCTTAAAGCAGCAGTACTGTGTGAGACAAACAGCTTAGCCTGACATCCCCCTGTTTTTCATTATATTGGTATGTAGCCAGTGTGTGCTGTTAACATTTTCAAAACAAAACAGAATGAAGAATCGACACTGAGGATGTTTGGGAGAAATGTCATGACCTTGATTACAACTGGTACAATTCAGCAACCAAGCTGCAAAAGCAATTTCATCCCAGTACCACCAAGGTAAGGATGTAGAGGAAACAAGTTGCCCACTACATAACTTTTGTATAGGGTGTTAGGGCTATGAAACTAGCAGCAGCGCATTAGCTTCCTTCTCTTTCATTGTGCTAAGCCCCTCTTTGCTGCGTGATAATGCATTTGGCAAAGGAAAACGTTTCCCCTTTTTCTCTCTTTTAAGGAGTTTATTTACCAGACCTGTATGTTGCTGCACTCCACTGAGAAATAGCTCACATCGCACCTGAAATCACGGTGGGCTGAACAAGATGAAGTCACGTAGTCTCACTCCTCAGGCTTTCTGTTGTTTGCTTGCTTGCTTTTCTACCTGAGCAATCAGTCCTATATTCAGCTTCAGGCTGTAATCATCAGCTCTGCACCCAGATATTTAAGCTCTTAGGGTGCAGCTGGTCCATGATTCAGCAGTTCTGTCTGTAGTAGGTTTGTAGGATCAGGTCCCTTAACACCGTAGCTGCAACCGTCCTGTCTGTGCTGCTTCCAGTAGCAGCCAGCTGCTGTGCTGCAAGGGGATCCCATCACGTTTGTTGCATTGACACCTCCTTAAGTCTGATTTATCTCTGTCTTTGTCCCCACCACCACTTTTAAAGTATATTTTTATATGATTTTGAAAAGTACCACTCTCGCTCTCTGGGCACAGCCAAAGACCCAGAATTCAGAAGCAGGTGAGCGTTTCTAAGCTAGGCAAGATTGTTTGGTACTGTGAAAATGAACTACAGGGCTGCACACAGTCTCACACCCAAACTTCCCACTTGTATCAAATCAAATTACTGAATGAAGAAAAAAACCAGACTGACAGCTTCGATGACTAGAGGGATAACCAGTTATCCAGGGCTGGATAACTTTGCAACTATGCAGGCAGAAGGAGGGTTTGGCTTTTTCACATTATTAAGTTTGCTGTGTCTGATGTCCATGAGTTTACCATTCTCTGCCTCAGCTTCTTTGCACTAAACTGCACTTCCTCAGATCGTCCGGGCATTTTTCATTCACTGCTTCCCTCCTCTTTAAGAGGCCTTCAGTCATGGCAGCGTCCAGGTTCTCCCTTGCTACGGCACACTGTGATTTTTAAGGTTGTGGTCTTCTGTACTAAAGGACCTGAAGTTCTGTAGTCTGCTTGGAAGAGTTTAGTGGCTTAGGACAGCTAGGGACATGTGACTGTTTTTTTATGGACCTTAGATTTTGCCTGTGGTTTATGATAGTGGACTAGGTGGCCATTTCTAGACTCCACGAGGTTAATCCTCACTCCCCCTCACTCCCTGCCTCAGTGTTTTGGTAACTTCATAGTTATCAAAACCATACATTTTTGTGCTAATGTCTGGACTGATCATTGGTGTCTTCTATAATGCAAGGTTAGAGAGCAAGCAAAATGCATTTGCCACTACAGGGTAATAGGTCTTAACATTCAGAGAAGCCGGGTTACTTTTTTTTCCCCATGAACTTGACTATTCTTTCAGACCCAGGCCCAGGCTGTGTTCTTGCTGATAAACTAAACAGGGCCAGGGCATTTTCCCTTTCCCTGAGTAGCCAGGCAAAAACATACCTATATAACTATATTTGCATACGGTCCAAAATAGCCTCAGACTCTCAAGTGGGAATGATCTCTGGCCTGTGCTAACTCCCAGCTGTGCCCAGGTATTGCTTGCGAGAGAACCAGTTGGCCCAGACCAAAACCAGCAGCAGGGACTGTGCCAGCGGCCTGGATGTATGGCCACCCATGCGCCAGGCTGGGGGCTGTCCTCTGCTCCTGTCTGTTTTATCAGTGCAGACGTAGCCTGAGGGTCAGGGACTGCCGATCCCAAGGTATGCATGTGTCAGGAGGCCAGAAAGAGAGAGAAACCCATGGATCCTGAGGAAAGGTTACACATCTACGTGAAAATGCAGACACACATCTGCTACATAGCTCGTATGAGGAACGGCAGCAATGGCCATACAGCAGCATGGGCACTAGCTTTGCTAGCAGCAAGAGGAGACACAGAGGGTCCTGGGCAACAATATGTTCTGATTTGCATTTTGTAGAGCCAGTGCTGTCACACTCTCAGTGCTTTTTGTACCTATACCGCTCTCGACGACCTAGCAGAATTATACTATCTCATGCTCTAATTGAGCCCTCATTTTGCTGCACAGACAGCACAAATGCTGGATTGCCTACAGTGCAAGCAGGAGCTGCCTCATAAGCACATATTGGCTCAAACTAGAGGTCCCTTTAGCCCATTTCTCTGTCTCTCATAGTGGCCCATAGCAGATGCTCAGGGAGTAGCAGGGCATGCATCATATATCCCAAAGACAGCAGCTGAGCAAATCTGGGACAAGGAAGACTTGAATGAAAAAGTGTGTTTATCGGTTTTAGAGTTTGGGTTTCATCCATGTGCTCTGGCAAAGGGAAAGAGTTTTCTGTTTACATGCATCACATCACTCCTGCCATAAAAGCAAATGGCTCTTTCTGGCCCATTGCAATGCAACAGCAGAAGTGGTACCATCCAAAGCAAACTGTGTTGTATATATTTCCACAGTTCTGCCCCTCCACACAAGCATGACGTAGCCCAGCTCCTCACTAAAGCCTGTTGAAGCAAGAGAGAGGCCTCGCTTTTTGGTTGTTTTGTGGAAAGATCTATAATAGGATTCAGGTCTTGAGGCACCTTTGAGTCTGGGGATCACCTAGGAGACCAGGATCCACAAAACCATAGATGGTCCAGGTCAGGGTCGATAAAGAACACCCTCCTCCAGCATCCTTTTCCTCCAGCAAAACCCAGATGAGGAGCACTCTGTGCACACAGAAATCTCTTTGCTCTGGGACTGGGCCCCACACATCTCCATGTGGCCCTGGAAAGCCTTGTAGCCCTTGGCTCCTCTGCAGCAACCCTGTGAGTCAGACCTGCTACCACCCCACAGGCCCCAGTTTTCTCACTGCTCTGGGATGCTGACGGCAAATGTCCCATCGTGCATGGAAGAGGGCACCTGGGAGGGTCCATCCATGCTGCAATATTCTGTTCTTTCTCAGAAATCAGGAGACAACAGAGCAGGACAAAGGGGTTTGCCTGAATATACACGATTTTCTACTACTACTACCTGAGCCCACCCTTGAGAAACATGTCTAACTAACAGAGGAGAAAGCAGGCAGGAAGGTGGGTGAAGACAAGAAGAAGAAGGAAAGTAATAACGAAATAAATGAATTTCCTAGAACCTAATGACAACAGCACACTTGCACAGCAAACCAGGATCTTTGGGGATCCTCCTGTAACATATTGGCCCCCCAAAAGACCCTCAGCAATTTAATAGATATTACTCTTTGTCCCACTTTTTCTCTCCTTTCCAAACCAGTGATCCGCAAGCTTTGCCAATAACATGGTAAAAGACAGCCACAACCCATGCAGAGATAGCTCCTGCCCATACTTATGTACGCAGAGAGTGTTTTCATCTACTTGTGTGTTTCTGCCCTGGTTGCTCACTGGAAGATTTGAGTTAAAACAGCACATTTCTGAGCTTTATCTCAGTTAAGACTTCAGTAAGTGGAATGCTGCAAACCTTCAAAAATACCATGGTTTTGAAGCTGCCTCTGCACCTAACTTTTAGTTTCACTATCCCCCAACATTGCCGCAGCCCACATCATATACATAGCCACTATTAATTGTCTCATTATAACAAGATGGGCAAAGCTAGTGCCAAAGAAAACAGCAGAGATTACAGAAGATATCATTACAGCCTGCCAGCTGCAGCCCTCTATTTTATTTAGCCTCTCAGAGTCCCTCCGGCTGAGAGGGTGGCCAGACTCGTGCTGGAGGCTTGCAAGCCCCAGGCATGTGCCCCATCATTTTGCCCAGACTTAAAGCAGAGAGCCATAAGCACCTGTCTGTCCTCATTGCCATTCAAAATGGGACAGTTCTATATGGCCGTGCTGCTGATGCTTTTGTGTCACAAGGCTCATCTCCTGTATGTGCCTTACAGCCTGTCTGTGTGTGTGACTGGCACCTCTGAGCATGGGCTGGGTGTGGGGAGGGAGAGCCTCTTGTGTGCCATTTGGTGCCAGCCTGCCTGGCCCTACAACACAAACTTGGGATGCCTGCAGTTGTTTTGCACCATCCCCGGTGGGCTCAGGCTTCCTCCTCCTAGGCAAGTGTATGTCCTGGAATAAAAGGGGGATGGACACCTGATTAGTACTGGTGCTGGGCTACGAGTGCTCCTCTGAACACTGTCAGCATCACTCAGCAAGGTTTGCCTCCCTACTGCCAGCACTTCTGTGCTCAGCTGAGCCCTTAGCTCCAGTCGTCTTTGGTCTTCCCCATCCCCTGTGCTCTTTATGCTCTCAACTGCCTTGTCTTTCTTTTTTCTTTCCCTGCCTCTCCCCATTTCCTTTTCCTTCGGGACTTCTCTCTGCCTCTCCCCTTCAGGCTTCCTGTCTCCCCTCCAAGCCGGCACTTCCGACAGCAGGAATTTCAAGATATGGCACGCTCATACATTTTGTATTAGCTCTAGGGGCTCTTAAGCCTTCTGACTTCATGGGGTTACACAAACTAGCAACTGCTGTAGCCCAGGAATGCACCTGGAAGTAAGAGAAAAGGAGGGGGGAAAATTAAATGCTTAGCAACAGGAATGCCTCACTTTTGAAGAATTAACTAGCTATTCATTCAATCTGAAAGGGTTATTGCATTAAGAACTCACATTAGAATTAAGGGGGGAAAAAAGCACTTGCTGGCTAAAGGCTGAGGATAAACCCAGCATTTCTTTATCACTGCCTAGGGAAAAGAAAAACCTTAATTACAATACTTGTCTTTGAATAATATTTCAGTCATAACAGCACATTTCTCAGATTCTGCATGATAAGTGCATTAATATTTATTCATTTTCTATGACCTTTAGATAATTCCTAAAGGTCCTATTTTGTTAGCGTTGATGGTTGATCACTTTTATGCTCCTTCTGTACACTGGTCCAAAGCTTGATCCCCATATATCAGCATCCTTCTTGTCTTTGGAAACCTATTCCTGTGAATGGGGTGAAGAAAATTTGGAGCTGATTTTGTTCTCAAGCCTCAAAACTGATCTTTAGGGGCAGAGATCTTCTGCCATGGTAGACCCTGGTGGACCTCAGGCTGAGTGCAGGGACCTATTCCTGTTGAAACTAGTGGGACTGGGAAAGACTTGCAGCCACCCTTTTTACAGTAGTTTTCTTTGCAGTCTCAAACGTTTGTCATTTATTGATATTTGATTCCCTTTGTCAACCTAAATCTGCATCCTGCTTGCCTTACATGGGGGCTACTCTGGAGAGTACAGGAGTATGACTATCTCCCTTTGATTTCACTCTTCTTCAAAACATGTATATTTGCACCTCTAACATCTTAGAAATGCTTTTTACACTTTAAAACCTGGTTAAAATACTTAGAATTTGTCTTCTTCCCCCACTGGCAGTCAAACTGAAGGAGAGTTGGTGAGTTTTATAATTTCAACAATGGCTAGATAAGCATTTTTTGTCAACGTTAAGGCCTTCTTTTTTTCAAAATTTTTGGTTTTTTTAAGGAAAATGTTAGTATATCAAATTACAGAAATCTCTGTTGGTTTCCAGTTATAAAAATAGGGTAGAGAAGATTGAGTATTCAGACACTGGCACCTGGCTTGACTTTACAGAACTCATTTACAAATTGTATTTTGAGCTAAAAAACTTCTGTA
The DNA here is from genome assembly GCA_020745775.1 of Theristicus caerulescens. Lineage (NCBI taxonomy): Eukaryota > Metazoa > Chordata > Aves > Pelecaniformes > Threskiornithidae > Theristicus > Theristicus caerulescens. Next base: position 128,855,738 of record CM036558.1, on the reverse strand, counting down.
TTTATAAGTCTGGGCTAGATAAGATCACCATCCTCCAAGTAGTTTGCAGGAAAAGACAAATCTATAGTCTTCTGCCTGATGTCTTTGTGCAAGTTTGCAAAAAACCAGAGCGCTCTAAATTTCTAGAAGCAAGTGCACATGAATGAGACCATGTCTCCTTCCTTCTCATTGGTACGCCAAATAATGAACTCCTAATCATATTGTTCAGTCTTTGGGGATAAAAATACAATTCTGAGAGGAGTGTAAATGCCCTTTATGCAAAGAAAAGTCTCTTATCTGCAGTAATTTGGTGAATAGGCTCTGCGATGATATCTGAAGTGCTGTGCTTCACCCACAGAAACTCTGCCTCCCACCTTTATTTTTTGGCTCAGTAATTTCAAGAACTTGGAGTGATAGCTAGGCAGGGACATGCCAACATGGGACATTTATTTGTATATCAGTGGATCAGAGTCTCTTTTTCAGCTAAACAATTTAGAAAAACAAAAGACATTATCTTTCTGGGTAGTTGTATTTCTTTCATAAACAACGTCAGTAGATAAGGACATATTTCTGTCCTCAGCTAAGGAGTATTTTATCATGAAAAGGTATCAAACTATTATCTAGTCAAGCACTTGTCCCAGTGCAAAAAAAGCTTTTTGAAAGCTGAAAGAGAAAAATGCAACAGCCTTAGTATTCAAAAGTCTTCTACTGACAATACAGAACAATAGTGACATTTTAAAAATAAATAGTGTCTGTTTTTTTTGTAAATACAAAAGATACAAGTCTTAGGATCCAAATTAATTTCAACTACATTTACAAACCAGGAGGAATCCAGACTGTAGTTGCAATGATTTCGATGAAGAATATTCAATGAGGCAAGAAGAAAGGGTTTTTACTTAGAGCAGGCACTAGTTTTAAGCCTGCTTTGGACTTTGTACATGACCTTGGATTTATAATCTGATTTTCAACTATTCTTAATATTCACAGGAGCTGGAGAATTTCCTTTAGAAACTGGAGCAGTCGCTATTCCCACATCCTAGGCACTAAATCGATCAAACCCATTTCCAAGACAGGAGTCCCAAATCCCTCCCAGAGCTCGGAGCCCAGATGCCTCAGAGCACTGAAATGATGGATCTCTTCCCAGGAGCAGATTACTAGAGCATAAACACCGTGAACAACTATTTAGCAGCGTACCAATTGCTGATGCCGTACTGGAAATGAATTCAATATATTCGATTGTTTCAGAGCGTCTTATTTCAAAGACAAAACACAAGATTGCTCCCTCCCATACATGAGAAACAATATTCTGGCTGACACAAATAAACATATTACACGTATCATAGCTACAAATCTCACAATATTTGTCTCACTAGCAATAGCCATTGTCTCTTGGCTCCCAGGTAGTAATACCCTGACAAGAACCTACCTCAGTGACCAGTGAAGTATGATATAACATTTGGAGTGACTGCAGACGTGCTTCACATGTAGTTCAGCACGCAGTACAACGTTCCTTTTAATCACATGGAAATCTAAATTCACAGCCACCGTGAACATTAAAGGAAGGTGAAAATCCATCATTAACCCATGCACTGGCTTTTTCCTGGCTATATTGATGAAGGATAAACACAGCAACCTTGACTAATATTTTATTTTAATTAGAGTAAAAGTAAATTGCAATAAGAACACAACACAGGGAATTAACAGAAAATTAAACAAGCTTTATGTATAAAGCTGTAAAACCACTCTGAGGCAATTTGAATTCTTCATCAGGCTGGGGACTGTACACATATTTCTTTATTTATTTATTTTATTGAGTGCTCATGTTTCATTCCTGAGCAGGCCTGCATGTATTGATTCGATCTCATGTTCAGTGAAGTGTGTATGTGCAAACGTCTAATGGGAGTGAAGACCTGAAAGATAAAATGGTCTTTTTTTGGCCAGACCACACACCCTTGGAGATTTGCCTGGCCCAAAGAGGATGTTATTGCACAACTGGCACAACCTCTTTTTGAAGCCTAGAGGGGAACTCATGAAGCAACATTTGTGCATTGCAGCTGAGAAAAGCTCTAATTTGTACTGCTTATCCCTGATACATGCACAACAGATTTGAGAGGAGGATTTTGCCCTTAATTTGTTCCCTGGTGTCTACACATTTTGAGTGTGTTAGATCAATGAACGGTGCTACATTCCATATGTGCCACAACACGTAGACCTGGCTAGGTACACTGAAGATGAAGAGGCTGCCTCAACTTTGAACCTCCTGTTTGTAAAACAACTTTAAACATTAGGCAGATGACTTTGTAAAGTGAATTAATTAGCAATAAAGACCAAAGGCACATTCTGTGTGAATAAACAACATAGATTTAGATCTTAGTTAAAACTTAGTGAATGTCAACTAATAAGGAAGTCTGTGGAGTCTGTCAGGCTTTGCAAATCCTGCTTTTCTGAAAGGAAAAGTATTACTGCTCCTAGCAGAAAATGCCTATATAAAACTTGAGTCTGATGGAGTGAGACCTGTAGTTCCCAGATTCAGCATCTTTAGCTTTCTGCGGAAAAGATCTTTTTATAGCTGTTTTTTATTTAGCTGGGGTTTCTCCAGGGAGGGCAGGAGGGCGTTAGCTCAAGAATTCACTTGATAGATTTCAGATCAGCAGCTAATCTGTCACTTCAAGGGGTGACAATGACAGGAGGGAAAGACTTCCTAATTTATTCATAAAATACTTTATCTGTCGATTCCATTTATTTAGTTCATTCTTCATAGGTAAAAGTATTGAAAAAAGGAAATTAATCCTGACCTTGGAGGTGAGAAGCAGAATGCTGATAACTCCAGCTCTGGTGGCATGAGTAGGCCAGGACTTTTTTCACTCAAGAGTGTGAAAAACATGATAGACTGATATTATCTCATGCATTTCACCCCTTGAATTCTTGTTGATACCACAATACCACAGAGGCTTTACTGACCTATTAGCAACACTTACTGGAAGCTCATATTCAGTATAGTGAGTCACATACCTTGTTTGTTATTTTTGCATAACAACAAAAATGCCTATGATACATTTTGTCTGTCTATATGCAATTGTTGCCAGTAAGAAATTACATCATGTCAGAAAAGCCAGAATTTTCTGAAGGAATTTTTCATGAAGTTTAAGAATTGGCATATATTTTTCAGTGAGCTGCAGCTTCTTTTTAAGTTCAACACAGCCTTGAAAGAATCATTGTATGATTTGCTGGGCAAAGACTCTGAACAGCAAGAATTCTTTGGCCAAACCCCAATATCATTTTCTGGCTTTGATGAGTGTTGATAAAGCACTTAGAATTTAATTTCATTAGGACTTTTATGCCCTTAAATCTTAGGTGATGCAACATACTATTTATTGAAGACAGTATGTTTTCATGCAATTACATTTTGATTTCATAATGATAATATGGAAGAGTGTTTTGTTGCTAAAAGTTAATTCCTCATAACAGGCTAGAGTCCACTTATTCAATCACACTGAGTTACTATAACTTTTCTTTTAATTGAAGACTTTTTCACCAGCAAATCTCAGATGCAAACATTAGCATACATTTCAGGAACACTGAATCTGTGCAAAGTAAGGTATGAAGACTTGAGAACTTGATGCCATCTGTCAGTTAATGGAGTGAGCTTGATCAGGAACTGAATACCTTATTTACTGATCTACACTCTCTTCTGAGGTGGTGGATGCTCCATCCCTGGAAACATTCAAGGTCAGGCTGGACGGGACTCTGAGCAACTTGATCTAGTTGTAGATGGCCCTGCTCATTGCAGGGGGGTTGGACTAGATGACTTTTAAAGGTCCCTTCCAACCCAAACTAGTCTATGATTCTCTGGTTTTGGGCTTCACAAGCTCCTTGCCCACTTCAGCTGGTCTTTACAGGCAATCCCAGCCTTCCAGATTTCAATCTCTTCCAGATTTCAGTCTTCAAATTTCAGATGGTTTGTGGTGATGAAGCATATATAGTTCAGATCATATGTAGTTTTTTTACAGCTACACCAAACCATATTAAAGGGGAAATCTTCAGAAAATGGACCTCTAAAGAGACTCCGAGGTATGCTTTTCAAAGGCATGTAATTTGACCAAGTTTGAGTTTGTTTTGCTGGATTTTTTAGCAGATCTGTAAAAAGTACAGCTTTACATGAGATTGCTTTCTTGCCAGGTGTCACAACTTTACACCAAAGAATGGAAATGTTAACATTTCTCATAATATGGCTGTGAAAATGGACATAACAACATCCCTTTCCTTAATCTCATTCTTGAAATGGCAAATACGTTTTTAGCTCACCTATTTGTTGAAAAAAGGAAAAGAGGGGCAGCTAGAGGCATGTATTTGTTGTGAAAAACATCGGTTTGTCTTTTTAAATACAGCAAAAGACCATAGCACCAGGAAACAGAGAGCTACCATGAAAAGGGAAGGTGTCACCATGTGAATTTCAGATAAATTCATCAATTGTGGAGCTCTCTGTGTATAAAACAATCTCTCTCAAGAGATATAGGAATGGAAAGTAACAGTATGTTGCATGGCTGGTACAGCCTGGCAGCACTGGGGACTACACTAGAGTTTTCTGTGATCACTTTACATTTTTGTTGTGTGGCTTTCAGTTTTCCTCCTACAAAAGAGCAGGACAGGGGGAATATTGCACAAATTAGATTCATCCCAGTCCGGAGCTGGGATGCAGCTGAAGGACAAGAGCAGGACCTGTGAGCCAGGAGCTGTTTCGTGATCCCACAGTTTAGCCAGGGGCAGAAAGTCTATATGTATTAGCCTTCATAATTAGACTTCAGAGCTCTTCAGCCTCTTGTTTGCTTTTTCTTCATCCACCATTGCTCAAATTGAGTTTTTCAACCTTGTTTCCTTGATCTAGTATTTTTCGCTAATTATTTGCCTTGAGCCTATAGTATCTGAAATTGCTACATGGCCTCCAGCTCAAATATTTTTCAGGCCCAGGACTCCGTAATATCAAAAACATATGGGAGCAAATGCACTCGATACTGCCAGCATGACTTAGGTTCAGTAAATTCAGTACACACTGCCAGCCAAGATAATACAAGAAGATAATATTTATACCAAGGTTTTTAAAAAAATTGCTGTTTTAAAGAGGATGCAGAGAAATGTGTATTTAAATATAAGTCATGATTCAGTTATTGATTTATCTACTCAGTTATGTATGAATATATCATTAGGAGTTGTTAAACCAGAATCTCAGTGAAAGTTTTGTTCTTTGAGTTAGCCTAATGGTCACAGTGATTATGAATATATAATGTGAGGGTCTTTATATATATAAACACAAACACTTACATGCCTGTGCATGCATGCTTATGTACATATGATCACAGATATGCATGTAAATACATGTACATGTATTTACAAATACATATATGGAAAGCTAATGGAAGAGAAACAAAGCAGCTGAAGTTACTTCCACCTCTTCATTCACAGGTGTCTGCATATCAGAAAGGGCCACCGCTACTGGCCTCATGGCAAAAACTACCTCATGAGTGGTCAGAGCTCTAAGGGTCCTTGTATCACTGCAAACCAGAATTTTGGAGGAGCTTGCTGTGACGTTCAGGAATCTAGTTTCCATTAATCTGTGAGATGGTTAAGCAGGTAATGCCCATTGCTGTTAATGCAAGTTATGTGTGTAGGGCACTGTGTGACTCAGTGGGAGACTGTACTGTAAAATAGACTTTATTTGCAGGTATAAGGATCACACCTTAATTTAATTAAGTAATTAATTAAATGAATAAAATGGGGCATAATAACTCTGCTGCATGGAAAAAATAATGTTAAAAGCTAAAAATGAGGAAAAAATCAGCAAGTGTCTGGAGAGAAAAGGGAGAAACACAAGGGGTAGAGCATGAATTTTCCTCACCTCTGTAGGCAACAAAACTCATAGTGAAAGCCCAAGAGCCAGGCTGCTCACCAGTCTTCCCTCACAGTAACAAAAATCACAGTGGGATTGCTTTTTCACTGGTTTTGTCCTCTGGCTTTTCAGAAACAAATGGGTGTGAGTTCCAGTTATACCACCTTTCTTCTACATCCCCTCTTTGCAAAGCATATTGCAGCAGAGAGCTCCTCTGTCTGAGCAATTTGCACCTTCCCTTCCATGTGGGACACCAGGCAGAGCTGTACAAATGGTTATGATTTATCTATTTTGCAGCTATTCAACAGCACATTTTTGCATACATAACACACAGACCTAGCCACAGACCTCTCTTGACTGCTGCCAGAGATTGCTAGAGAAGAGCATCTTTTTCTCAGAGTGAAGGGAAAAACAGAGGCTTGTGCTTTCTCAGGGTTTCTAGGAAGAAATTTCTAGGAAGGCATTTCTGCTCCTCTTGAGTGACTGGATCTGTATGGAGGCCTGAGAAAACAGGAGCACAGTTCAGAAAATGAAAACAAGGGAAAATAAGCATAATTTGTAATTTCAGATTTACTGAAAGATGTAAGGAAAAAGAAGTGTCATGATCTACTTTTTCCCCATCCACAGGCCCTTGGCCATAAGACAATTCAGAGAAGAAAGCTTCTGGGGATGGTGAGAACACTCAAGCTGCATGCAGAAAATGGATGGCCCTCAGACTGTAACATGGATCCAAAATAATGGTGATTTCCAGGTACTGAAGAGCTACATTAGATGTCCCACTTTGCTTTCTGAATTTCTTTGCTCCTGCTTGCCACAGAAACTTCATTATTAAAAAAGCAAGTTTACCCAAGTCATATATTGAGTCATAAAATAATTATAGTCAATTCTTTGTATTGACTCATGCTAAGAGTTAATTCCTCTATGCTGGCTGAAGAGTCTTAATATTTGACCACTTTAGAAATATACTATTAAATGCACCTTGCTGATAAATGCAAAATACTTGCCATGATATGGGAGTGGGTCTAAGATACTGAATAATAAATTCTATAGAGGTCAAGTGAGAGATATAAGTGAGGCAGGTGCTTTGGTTAAACACAGAAAGAATGGATCATGCTGGATTTTCATTTTCCTTGTTTAGGTACTGCATGATTGTGCCAAAGATTTTTTTTAATTTTTTAAAACCAATTATTATTTTTAATTAGATAAAGAAAACTCCATTCAGTTTTGCTTTCAGAATCAGAGTTTTTCACCACTTGTGTTTATATTCATTGAATTCCAGGGTTAAATTTCAGAGACAGTAGGGTACTCACTTTGATCCTAAGATTAGAAAAACATCCACTCTCATTTTTTCCAGCACTGAATTGAACACAAAATGCTTTCTGAAAATTCAGTTGGCCTTTTTCAACCAAAATTTCTTAAACGTGCCTGTTCATTGTAGAGTTGAAGAAATGCGGAGAGGATGAAGAGTGCTGAGGATTTTTTTTTCTATGTCTGAAAAGCATTTTTATCTTTTTCCTTTGAAGTCTCTGCAAGTTATCTAGTGTTTGTGTTAACTTTCTATTTGAAAAGAGAAACTGATTTATCCTCCTAGGAACAATTTTAAACATCAGAGAAAATGAAGAGCAGGAATGAAATCTACCTGACTAAACAAAGCCCAGCACAGAAAGTGCAGCCATTATAAGGGTTTGTTTAAAATTCTGACTTGACTCCTGCAATAGAGTTATCCAAATTCAGCTCCTAAATATGTGAACACTGCAGCTCCCACTCCACTGAGTGAGATTTCTCTCTGCATGCCTCCAGGTTCCTTTTGGCTTATAATCAATAGATTTCAGAGTAACATCCATGGGATAAAATAAAAAAAAATGCAGAAAATATAGGTAGGAACAGTAGTTATAGCATCTTTCACGATGACTGCTTAGAAACAGAAGGAATTTCACTGTCTGCTAATGGGTTTGATGAAACTACAGCAGGTTCTGCACCTGATCCTCTGGTTGGTCCTATAAGGGAATACCATGCTCAAGTTAGTTTTGTTTTCAGTGGAAGTTAATCCATCTCTTATTTCAGCCTTAATACAAGTTTATTTTAGGATTTCTTAGATTTGTTTGTCCCTAAAAAACAGGGGAAGAATAACTGGGTGTACAGGATTTAGTCTTTGTAACTGAAATGTCACAGAAAGTCATAAAAGTCCTGACCTTCTGTGTTTGATTTCCTGATGATATATGACACATATGCCTGCCTAATCTAGTGCTTATTAAAGGAATAATGTTAATGGTTAAGGAGTATGAAGCCTTAATTAGATTTTGCAAGCAGCTAACTACTGTAGCAAAGAGAGCCCTTTATTCTGTGTTTACTGCAAATATACCAGAATGTCACCAATATAATCTGAGAAGACTAAAGTCAATCCACCAGCTGCAACCAGTTGTTAAAAACTAACCTGTTCTATGCCATTTAAAAAATCTGGTATTTGATTTCATTCCCAGGTGGAGGTTTATTTTTTACTGAGACTCAAAAATGAATAATTATGGGAGATTTTAGATGGAAGAGAACAAATTAAGAAGCACACTCAGGATCAGTTCAGCAGTTTATTTGGAATCTCTTCTCAATTTGAGCTCCTGTACCTCTGTTGAAGAGATTGCATTAGTTTATCTATCTAATTCAGAGTTAGAGTTGGTGGAATAATGTAAGAAATACATTTGCAATATGGTCACAAATGAATGACCATAGATTTGTTGCTATTCTTGCCACCATGACAGAAGATATTTCCAAATATTTGTGGCCCAGTATTCACAGTATTCAAAACAGTGTCTGTGAATCACCAATATCCTCTAAGTTTGTACCTGAAATACATTGTTCATTACTCACTGTTCGTTATTTGTTAGTCATAACTCATTATTTTTTGTTAAAATTTCAGTCAGCTAATCAAGAAGCAGAAAATATACTCTATGACCAATAACATCCCACAAATAATGATTAATCAAAATGAGTAGTTCATGAACAGCACAGTGACTAAAAATCATTCAGCTGAACCAGTTATCAAAGACATACAATCCTAATGTATTGACACAAATCAAGAGTGGTTTGTGAATGAGTCATCAACCAAAAGGCAATTTAATTTGGGGGTCCTAACAGCACTAGTAAATAAGTGTTTTGACATAAAATACTAAGTTTAAGTGTCACATTCCCCTTTCTTTAAATACTATTTCCGTGTGCCTTATCAGAGTGAAGTGGGCAATTGCAGTTGACTGTGGAATTGCCACTGTCTTTAATGGGAGAAGGATTAGCTCCTATATGTGTTTTATTAAGACCCCTTGCTAGCTGACATTTCCTTAGCTTGTTTTCTCTATACCTTCTTGTTCCCGTGGATCTCGCCCTGGGTCTCACTTACCTTTTGGCATTTTTTATACTGTTTTAACAGAAACTCCATTTTGTTGATTGAATCATGCAAACAGGCATTTCTGAGACTGAGAATCTAACCCTATATAGTGGTTCTAGTCACACTTTTAAATTGACAATTTTTGTATGAATTCAAAGTAAAGAATAATTTTATTATCCTTTAACTATATTTCAATACTTTATGTCTCAGCATTTTGAAAGACCAAAATTCCCAGAGCTCATGGAGATCCATTATATGATGCATTAAGATATTGAATGGACTGTCTGCCCAAATTAGGCTCCAGTAAGTCATGACTAAATTAGCTACTACATCTGAAAAGCAAGGGGTTAAATTTAAAGGCATTCTGAAAAGAATGAGCAAAATAAAAAGACACGGGGTTTACCTTGGTGGTCTCCAACACATTACCAAGATCTCTAAATTACATGACTTTTGGGGCCCCAGTTTAAATTTGATGTAATTGCATTTATTAAAAATGACAGTGGGAAGATATGGTTTCAACCAATTATATTTAATTCTTTTTCCTGAGGAAGCTGATCATGGTGCATCGTGCTGTTCCTTTTCTAGAGCAGCTACACTGAGAAGTCCTGAGATTCTACTTCCAACTGGTAAATCCAGAGATGACTCTTTGAATCAGCCAGGTCTAGTTAACTCAGAATTGCTGGAGTAAGAAAAGCCAAGAGCTTTTAGCATTGTCTAAACAGATTGTGCCATTATTTACCTGGAGAGAGCATTCTTATTTTTAGGTCTTATCTAGAGATCTGTAGGGATAAAGGACCATAAACATAAAATTTAGGGCCAGAGGAGGAGAACACCTGCTGTTATCATTGCATGATGTCTACTAATATCCTGCTGAAAAGCCTCGTTTTACATGTGAATATACAGCATTATTGTCATAGTTTATGTGAACACACATTTTCCACAATAATTCATTAGACACATTTTTGCAGTACAATACTGATGTTTTTAAGTAGCTTCTTGGAACTTCAAAGAAAAACCAAACAGCAGCATACTTATTTATAGCTATAAGCCATATATAGTGCATGGTACACTGCATTTGCAATGTAATAAGTGCTCTTTAAAGAATAAACAAGGACAGTAACACTAAGTGAAGGTATGCAAATCATAAACTTAATGCACCTGGTACCTAAATCTGAAAAAAAAAAAATCCTTGGTGTGGATGTATACTGCACTTGTCAAATCCAGTTAGCATAACTGGTCTAATGGACAGCTCTTTCCCATAGGGGTCGGAGAAGATGTTGATTCTGCAGTGTAATTCCCCTCAATTTTTCCCTCTCTCTGAGCTGTACTGCCATCATACAGAGCTATTTGCTGGAGAAATTGCCATCTTCTCCCATTAAAGGAAACTGCGTATCCTCCTAGCTTTCCTAATTTCATGTAGCAGATGATACCATGCATATAAGAGAGCTCAAAGTGACCTTTTGGGCATAATTTTGATGCTTTTATTGAGAAATGCTTCATACATGTGCATCTTTTAAAGCAACACAAATGTTCCTATATATACAAGAAAAAAACTCAGAGAAGCTACGGCGTGTTGGTGGTTTGAATTCTTTAATTCATATGGCAATTAGTTTTGAAGATTATCTACAAATGTCCTACTTCTGATATTTTGCATGTCTTTTGTTTTACTAATTGTTTCTATCCATGTTTTCACATGAAAATAGTGGAACAAGACTGGAAAAAACCCTGTAAAATAGGATGAATTTTTTAACATAATATTAACAGCTTCTACCACTTAATTGTCTAACAATGGAGAGGTGAATAAAAACAGCAAGAGTGGAAATGAAAGCACACAGTTTATGATGAGAAAAGCCATCACCATGGCTTGCAGAAAAAATAAGTACCTAATCTTCCTATGTGGGGACACTTCCTCATTATATGCTAAAACATAAATTTTAAGGATGTGTGAAAACTATCCTTCTTCAATTCTCTAACCTCATATTTATGCTCCAAGCAAAATTTGAAATGCTATGACAACATAGGGGTTAACTATGCCTGAAAAGATAAACTCAGACATTTAGAATAAGAATTTTCCTGATAGACAGTGGTACAATCTCTTGATTTCAGAGCTTGTGCTGGCTAGCTCCAGATAAAAGAGAAACTCCTCTTAAATCAGTGAAATGACATCATTTACACACCATGCCACTGAGATCAGGCCAAGTAAGTCTACAAAGTCCTATTAAATGTAAATAGGCCTTTCTTGCCCTTAGTTCTGTCTTTATATTTATTGCTCTGTGCTTTCGACTCACAAGCATGAAGAGATCTCAGCTACTGACGAGATTCTCGTTGCTGTTGCAATGGGTTTGTTCTTTTGCTGTTTGTGTTGTATGTTAGTGGCAATACTTGAGTGTGCAAGTACTGAAATATGGGTAGCTGTATATTCAGAGCAGCAGAGGGAGGTCATAGGTGGTTGTCTCCTTTGCTAGTATAAACCAGTGCCTTCAGTAGCTGGACACGTTCCAAAAGGCCAAGGAAGTCTGTTGCTTGACCATTCTGCATTTTTTCATGAGACACACATACAAAGAAACAGGTTTCCCTAAAACAAGAAGTAAGGAAAATCACTCTGATTATATTCAGATTTTAAGGGTCTTAGCAAGAGGACACATGCCAATGAACTGCAAAAGCATGTCTGGCATATGACAGTCTTTTCTCCATAAAAACGTGAACAGCTTCCATCCACAAGTAAAGAAATCCCTCTCGTTTGTGCAGTGAAGGAAGACTGGCTTGAGGTCTGCTGTCAGTTCTAAAGCATACATTAAAGATTTGTCACTGTGGGATCTAACTGTGACCTCCGCAGAGATTTGCGGAGACTTGCATTGGGTGTGACTGTGCAGAAGCTGACCCCTGTGAGTCCGAAGGAGTGCTAATAAAACAGATAGCAGCAAGGAATACCTTTTGGTGTTAAGATTTCCAAACATTGGTAATAAATGATAAGGCATCGTTTATGGCTCAGAATTGGAGCTGGAATCTTTTCCATTTGCATGTGACTTGTAACTTTATCCCTTTGGAATTGTTTTCTCTGCCAATTGCTCTGCGAAATATGTATACATATATAAAAGACTTTCAGTGATATTACCCCAGTGTAAACTTTGCATCTAAGATAGAATTGAGCTCACAAAAAATGGATCCAGAACCACATATGCCTATAGCTCATACAGATACTGAGAGCAGTAATAAAATTTAGTTTTCTCAGTTTAGAAATTATGACCAACAGATATATACATACAACATTTACAGTTACACAATAAAATATTTTTGATGCCATTAAAGAACAAAATAGCATGAGGACTGTCCTATAGCAATTCTAGTAGTGTTAACATCTACTCACTAGCTGGATTAACTCAGTTATTACATTAATTTTTCATATTGCTTAGCACTGATCAGAATTTTCTAACTTGTTAGGGAAGCACACTAATATTTAGTAAACCACACAGGCAGCTTGATTTTTCAGAACAGTTGATGAGAACACATTTCAAAATCTTGGAGAATATGAGCGATTTGAGTAGCAATGGGAACTGATTGCAGGGAATGTACTAAACTAACACTGTACTAAAGGCATCTGAGGATTTACCGTGTTATATAGGAGAGCCTGCAGCAGGAGAAAATGGCATTTCTGTTGTACATTGATCTCGTGGGATAGTCGCAGCTAAATGCAGGTAAACAAAGTTTATCTATTTCTAATTTAGATGGTATGGAGTTCACCTATCAATCATATTAGGCCTGTGAAACTAAACCTGTGGATTTATCCACTTAAGTGCCATGCAAGTGAATTTACCTATTATAATGATGTCAAGGACCGTGACTTTCAGAAGATATGACATTTGCACATCTAACATACCAGGTGGTATACAGAGCTGTAAAAGTCAAGGTCAAGAGTGGAGTATCTAAAATGCAAACAAATAAAATCTGTATCCACTTTCATTAGCTGGGCATTGGTATTTATTTTTTCCTCATCTTTTGGATACTGAAACAATTCATTTATAGAAATATGTATTTATACAAACATAATCCCAAATCATTGCTCTAAGAAAAATCTCTGGAAGATTTTTACTCTTCCATTGACACTTTGAGAGTAAAATCTGAATTTCTAACTCTGTACAGAACTTTCTGACGATGTTGTCAATGATAGACCAATCCTGTTAATATACAAGGGTTTTAGAACTTAATTCAAATATATTTTCCTTTTTAAAGTTATAATGACTAAGTACACCTGCTCACTTAAAAATTATCTGTTAGTTGGGTAGTTTTCAATAGCTTAATCATCATTTGATTGTCTCAGTTTGTATTGCAGGCAGTTCACCTGCTCTTCGTCTAAACTTAAATGTTTCCTGTTTACACATCAGAAAATATAGAAAGATGATAATATTTAGAAAACAAAGAAAAAAGCGAAAGCTGCGTTCAAACGCATTATTTATATAATTATCCTATAATTAATGTAATCACAGTTTGTGGTGAAAAATAGTCTTTATTTTTATTTGCAGGTTTCTTGAGGGGTGTTTACTGATCATCATAGAGAAGCTACATGAAAAATAATTGGAGATGTTCTCATTTCTGCAAAAGATTTAAGTTGCATAGGACACATTTTTCATGAAACAACTGTGCATCTTTACAGTCCATTAACTGGCAGGCCTGTATGAAAGAGAGTTAGACTGATGTTCAAAGATATTTGTGAGCTTTTATAATCTTAACTACAGACACAGCTACTCTGGATATGAATTTTCTGAATAAGAGAGGATTTCTAACATACAACGTTGCAAGCAGTAAAAATGGTGTAAATTAAGGATTTCTTGCCTTGTGGTATTTTTGAACTTCTAGATTCAATTCGTTCTTCTTTTTAGAACCAGGAAAGCTGGAAACTTAGAAAGTGAAAGTTTAGGTGTTCGTTAAACTACCTGAATCCACGAGCAGCAGTTTTGAAAAAGACCCACTGACAACCAAAAATACTGAGCTGAGACCCAGAACAGGATGCAGTTACTCAAGAAGCCAACCCAACTAATATTTTTTTCCTTTCATTGGTAGATAATCTGTCACAGGCAGCAGAATGAGGGAGAACAGGACCAGGGACCATATCAGAGTACTTCTACCATGAAGGCATCCCTGGTCTGCAGCAGCATTACTCAACAGCATGTGTCGCCTTCCCCACAAACACTGTGTGGACAGAGGCTTTGGACTACTGGGCGATGACTGAGGGCCCTACTGTTGTATGGATGTGAGCGGGGGTTTCTCACAGAGCCATTCTGGGTTTTTATCCTGGATTTATTCTTTTTCACCTCACAAGCCATGTTTTACTCCTTCACAGAACTACACAACAAAAATTGTTATGATTAGACTAATCCTAGAAACAAGTCACATATACTTCAAATAACATATACATGGGACACATTCAGCAAGAAATACTAGTCAGCTACTACATTTGCTTGATTACATTCATGTAAATATCGATATGTGCACAATCAATATCTGCCAGGACTGTGGAAAATTAGGAAAACTATAACTCTCATAGCATGACATTTTTTTATTGTACAGCTAAAGGGAAGTGTGTATTGACTAGATCTGTAGAGAAAAGCATCTATTTATTATTTGAAATGAGACATATCAAAGGACAAGATGGGTATTTCTACAATGATAATAGGCAAAGAGGAACTTGTCTGGGAATTTTGTTCTTTAAATATGATCTGCAGAAAAATATCACCAAATTTTTTTTCTATCCGGCCTCATGAGCAGGGGCTAAGAAACAGCAAGAACATAAGGTCTTTAAAATAAAGCTTATAAAAAACTTCCTCCATCACAGCCTCCAACAACCTACTCTAATTTCCAGAGTATAACATGCTTGCACAAGTTGTTGCCTGCCATCGTCATAACCATCATACATGAGCGCTTTCCATGCGGGTGGGAGAATCTCAACTAAGCACCATTTTAGGTCACACGAGAAAATGTCTGTTTCTCTGAGGGACATCTTGAAGCTCTAAAAAAAATTGCAAGACTTCCATCTGTGTAAACTGTACATTTACCTGAATGAATTTGTTCTTTGGAGACTTATGAGCTCTAGACCTCCCTTTGGCCCTTTGGTCATGGTCCACATGCATCTCCTGCTGTATCTTCCACAGTCTGCAAATGGAGAGAGAACTAACTGTCTGTGACTAGCCAGTGGCTCCCTACCCATTGGTTTGTAAGGCATCAATAAACAGTTTGCTTTTAATTTATGACACGAAGCTTGTAGCCTTTAATACCCCAGAACATCTGTACAAATTACTTGGCAATTCACGTTCGCACATATCACCACTTCTAGGTGACTTGAATGTAGCTGCTCTTATGCAAAATACCAGATATCAAGGCCTCTGCAACTTTGAAGGCTAAAGCAGCTTTCCAAGACTACCTGTTTAGGATCTGAGGAATAAATTGAATAAAGTGAGAGGTCTGGGTCAGCTGATCTTCTCAAGAGGTATTGAGGCAAGTTAAGAAGAGGTTTGGGCATACACTGCTAAAAAGACCCCGGAGCTTATATGGGGCTGGGTTCTTGAAAGACCCAGTGTATCAGTACAGAAGTTTTACCTGCCCTACTAGTCAACTGTTCATTACACTTGGAAAAAAATCCATTACCAAATAATTTCTCAATTATTTATCAATAGTTTAAATAGTATGGCAATAGTTAGGGAGAATTCATAGCCTCATAGTAAGAGACTAAATGAGACCTAATGGATTTTTATACTCAATACTCTGACATATGAGATGACTAACTTTGCTAAGCCTGATCTCTTCCTAAAACTGCAGCCTCCTTGGGCAGTCAGTTCCACTCATAACTAATCTTGCTCTTAAAATGTTTCCCTAGAATTGAAAATAAATCTTCCTTTCAAGTCAGGCTTAAAAAAAATCCATAAAATAAGTCAGAAAGCATTCTTCCAGCATTTCACAAGTACATTTTTACCACCATGTTGGCACTTAATAACAGTTTAAAGAATAATATTCTTAAGGGTGACAGATTACTTTCGGGGCAGTGAAATTTCAGAATAGATAGTCCATCTGTCTTATTGCATTAAAGAGTTATTTTTATGATTAAACTGATTATTAACTAGAGGAGCTCAGACTGGCAGTTGTGTCAGACTGACAATTTACACCTTCAGCAGAGGATTTAGGAAAACTACACTGTTTTGACATGTTTCTTTCACTTTGCCTTTTTATTTGGTTTATGGATCCTCTTCTTTGTTTTAATTTTGACATTCTGGAGGAGTTTTAAGATGCACTTTCTTAAAATGTTGATTTTGTTATTGTCACCAGGTAATATCAGAAAACACAGAAAATCTGATTACAGATGCAGTATAACCTTCGTTCTATTTTAATGTAAAGAGTAGTTTAATGACAATTTGTCTTACAGTCAGGGATCACTCTTCCACTTTTCCTAAGAGTTCACCACAGAGCTGGTATCTGATATCTGTATACCCTTGAGAAAGAGAGGGCCTTCCTACGTGGAAGTCAACGACTTGTGAGTCCAAGCCCTTTGCAGAACTGCTTTCTATAGATGTGACATAACAGGTCTGGTGTCATAACAGGTACCAATATACAAAGAAACATTGATGTTGGTTTGTTCTAATTATCACTAAAATGGTAAAACCTTTTCATTTCACCTCTTTCTTAAACTAATAATATATCAGGTTAACATCTTAAGTGCATTTAGAATATGATGAAAGAGATGAAAATAGAATAATAATAGGAAGGATGATCTGAGGGACCTTAAAATCTAGCTGAAATTTCTGGATAAAACACAGTTTAGGAGAAGCTAAGCCCTTTGGACAGGCACAGAGAGTTTTCAGACTTAAGAAGATTTAAGCAGCAGTTACAGCCAGAATATCTGCTGGTTTTGGACTTGTCCTGGTTAATGAAGTAGCAGTCACTTTCTGTTATAACTGTTCCTTATTAAGCGAATCTGTTATCTGCATAATAAAATCATCTGTCAATGATAATTGAGTCTGCTTTTTATTCAGGTTGCAGCGGTCCCTGCACTTCATGCAATGCTTCTGAATTTTCCAGCTCACACTGCTGCGCTGTGTCCCAAATCACACCAGGCACAGTGCAGCTCCATAAACGACGGCTTGCCCTGGGTTTTGAAATGAAACACGTGCTGAAAGCATAGGTACTTTGGGAAGCACCAAAAAGGTGGGCTTTCAAAACAACCCATGAACACAAGCATACCTGTTATTCTGTAACTTCCAAATCAGTTTTTAGCCTTAAAAAAAAAGGAAAAGTTTTTTTTTCTCCAATTGTAATTACATTCAAATTTTTCTCAAGATATACTCAGACTTTATTCTCATTTACAAAAATTTCAAATATTCTGTTAAGAATTTTTAATCATGGAGTGTATAGCTGCTTTCAGTTTTCTGTACAATCACTCTTTTGGGTGTCGCCAAAAAGTGGTTCTGGTTGTTTCTCACTCTTTGCCATGGCTTCCCTTACTCCTCCAAATGAAAACTGAACTTCGGTAGATGGAGACTGATTAAAGGCACATTTCAAAACCACTCATCTCTACTGCGTACTCTGTAATCTTTTCAGTCAGTGGCCAAATTTCCAGTTGTCCTCGTGAGAAAAGAGTTTTGCCAACACAGGGCATTTCTGAATATGTTTCAATTTTTTCCCCCCATATATTTATTTGTATTTTATTTCCTATTTGTTAATCAGGCTCTTCTTGCATTATTTGGCAGTCCTATATGACAACATCCCGTAAAATTATTCTTTTATTTTTAAACACTTTTTTTATAGTGACTGATTTTCTATTAGTGCATATGTATGTCTGTCTTGGGAGATCAGATATGGTTCAGGCAAACAAACATGCTAGTTCAGACTTTCCCCTCTGAGATACTCCATGTTCCAAGGAGCAGATTCATACTATGTGGGTAAAATTGTCTACCTGTATTGAACGCATAGATGTACTTTAATATTTGATTAATTACAAAATAAACAAGAAAAATCCAAGAACTTTAAACTGCTTGAAGACTTTAAATTCTAACCACTATGATTTTGAGCTAAATTGGAAATGTTTCTCACTATTTGCAGATTGTAATTACCATATTGACATAGTATGAGATTTCCATGCTATTGCCATTGATCTCTATAGAAAAAGCACTCATACTATGTAAAAAACTTTCCCTTTTCAGCAAAGTGAGGCCTTTGCAGAATAACCACCCCAATCACTTTTTTTCCAAAGTAATTATGTTTAAAATTTAAATTCCTTAATCTTATTAATGTCCAGAATTTCACACACTGGGTTTTATAAACTCTGCAGCAATGGAAAATATTTTTGTGTGTTCTTTATCAAAGGTGTCTCAGGTTATCGTAGACCAACTGAGGTGTCCAGTGAAACGAGAATTATCCTCTCATACCACAGAAATTTTTCTTACTCATTTCTTATTTCTCACTGTAGATCTGAATCTTACAATCTAAGCACAAAAATGTAATTTTTAGGCCTCTCCAAAGCCTTTTGGATGGTACATAAAAGATAATCCACACTTTAAACAATGGCTCAAATTATATCTTCTCTGGTATATGCTGTGGAATTTGGGTGAATGATTAGTTTCTACTTTGTACTGAGCTGATTATTCAAAGACCTTCGTTCTTCAGAAGAACATTATTTTTAAACCATTATAACTCCTTAACTCCTGTTCAGAGGAGTTACTTGTGACTGCCATAAATTTGTACCCAAAGGGGCAGAGTTCAGCATGAAGCTTTGAAATACTGATGTCAAGGGAACTCTGACAAGATATGCAATAGTAGTAGGTTGTCTATCTTTTTAACCATGAAACAGTCTCCGGTTATTTGGTTGAGACATCAGAACAGAACAGGACTGATCAGAAACCTCATATACTGTTTTGAACTCACTTTTCCCAATGATTTTTCTTTTCTTCTACTTGGCCTTTGTAAGAGTTTAAATGAACTCATTCTTAAGTTGAAATTCATAAGAAAATATCCAATAATTTTTTAATTTTCAAAAAATCCCTGGGTTTCTTTTTGCTTCCTTTGCTTTATTTGCAGCCATGTGTAATTCCAAAGCATCTTGTCACCAGACAAATGGGTCAAAACTATTGAAGCTTTCCTTTTTTCACTGTAATTACAAGTACAGGTTCAAGAAAGTGCTCTAAGATGCTTGCCACCTGCTTCTTCTCTTATGTCTTCACCACCACCTCAAATCTTGGGGGAAAAAGAAGTCACCAGAGGTTAAGCTACCAGCAACTATCATATTTCCATAAAGAAATGACTGAAAATACGGAGAACAATATTCACAGCAGTCATCTTATTTCATTAATTTCCTAAGAAGATACTCAGCAAGAATATCAACATCTTTTTTTCTTTAAATTTTTTTTCTTGAGGAATTTTGGTCTAGTCAGGATGAGCTATGGTTTGAGGATCGAGAGATCTCAAGTGGTATTACCACTGATTTGCCGCATCATTTGGGAATACTCTTTTTGTCTCAGCACAATTGTTTTTCTGATGGAAAGAGAGACCTAATATTTATCAACTTGAAAAATGGGGGGTTGTGACAACTGCACACTGATTTAACCGTAAGAAGTACTTCACTGCCTGAAGTACTATGGTTACAAGTTTTATGCATGATATTATCATTATCCTTTTTTGTTACTGTAAAGGAATAGGTTTTGCTTCACTGTTACTAATAAATGTATTTTCTAAAGCACAAGCAAAACACTTCTTAGAAAAGTTGGCTTTAAAGTGTGTACAGTGGTGTACATGAAATAATAAATAGCTAATCTGAAAAAAAAATCCCTATTCTATTAAAACAATGAAATGAGAACAAACAATTTGCATTGTCCTTAAAAGAAGCAATTATAAATATGTGTAATTATGCAAACACTTAAAAGAAAGATATTCTGCTGTGTAGAAAAATAAGGAATTTCTGAATGTATAAACTAAACTGATTTTAACTTTAAGAGCAGGAACCTTGGTCATAGGGAAGTTTTTAGGTCTCACCTGAAAATTTAAGGTCTTCATCTGGAGTTATGAAGCAAGCCTGCCTACACATTTTTCAAGGTATAACTGTGACTCATTTATGTTATTGTATGTTCCCAACATGTCTTTGTCATACAACATTTTAAAACAAATAGGCTGGATTTTTTTCTCCAATATATGAATTAGCCTGCGGCAACAATTTCATCAAGGTATTACTGTGACATGGCAGTTTTTCAAGAAATAAAAAAGACTGGACATTCATGTGGCAAAGGGAATATCAAGAATTAGAAGAACAAGAAACAGAAAAGCTTTAAGGATGACAATGAAGACACAAATGCTAATACTTAATTGCCTCAGCCAATATGGTACTGATACCTATGATTTTCTGTAGCATCTGCAAGAGTCACACAAGTTGACAGATTTAATATAGAACGAAAATACCTATGGTAAACAATCAGATTAATAAAGCATGTCATGTCTGTCATGACAGTAAATATTTCAAGGCCTTGAAATGCTGTCTGTTCCTTTCTACACATTTACTCTTGTCCCCCTGTCCCCCCTAATTGAACAGGACTACTTTTATTCTTGGAGGGAAGCATGTATGTAAGCACATCTGTGAAAAGCCTGAGTTTCTTTTCCTAGAGAAAGTAGTCAAGATGACGTCATGTGTCCCACTCTCTGAAGATGCTGATGGTGACGGGTGGAAGTATCTTGTTTTCTTCTTATGGGAGAGGAATAAGAGTAGAAACAGGAAAAGGATTAGGAAACAGAACTAAATATTTGTAAGATCAATTTAGAAATTATGGCTTTAACCTTTCAAACACAGGTCATTTGGCCAATTCAGAAGGGTCTGTATTTACAAGGCATCATCTTTGAACAAATATAGATAATTAAAATTTCAAGGCTGGGTTTCTCAGTGTGATGCACAGGAGGTGCAAAAAAATCCCATTAGCTGCTAACAGGATTTGTGCCCCTGTGCCTCATGCACCACTTTGAAAATTCACTTTCGGTCATCTGGAAGCAAGGTAATATGCCAGGCATTCAAGATTACATCATTAGAATACAGACAAGAAGATTAATAGGCTATCATGTACCAAGTATTAGAAGCATAAAGAATTGCTTATGGTTAAATATTTCATTCTAAGCTTGGATTTTTCTACTGGACCTACCTATATGTGAGTGTTTAATCCAATAAATTAGTGGATCTTTACTAATTTGTAACTCAGCTTTACAGTTAGTTGGAAATTGTTTCCATTCTCCAAACCACAAATTTATCTACAGATCGAAGAATTCCAAGAAACTTTACTCATAAAATGTGAACAATTCAGTTATATAAAAAACAAAACAAAACGAAACGAAACAAAACAAAACAAAACAAAACAAAACAAAACACACATATGCCTGTGCAAACTCTGAATTTACAAATCCTATTCCAAGAGTGTGTTATGTTAACAGTAGTCCAGATAGGTCTCCATATTTTCAAATCTGTACTATTTCATTCACATCATCAGATTTTTATTGTGGTGGAAATTCTTTGGGTTTTTCTTAGAGGATTTTGGATAAACAAGTCAGTGAAGTGCACAATTTGCACTATATTTTTTTCTTAAACTTGAGTGTACTGCTAATTATAGTAATAGTTCTTATTTTCTGTCTCACATCAGGAAATGAAATTGGAACGTGCCGAGCAGGTTCAGAGGGGTATCATGGGTGGATACCATCATACCACATTCAATCCATGAATTCATACCAATGACTGACTCCAGTCAAACAGTTCATGCCAGGTCCTCTACTTATATAAACTTCTACCAGGTCTTTTAGTCTAGAAAAATGTAAGCAGACAACCAGGAGTACTAGCTTAATTAACTGTATCAAAGACACTAAATATCTTGACTATAAAACTGTGAAAGAAAATGACATCCAGAAGATTCCTTAGAGCACTTTTCTGTTTTCTAGTGGCAAGCTCTTTTCCCCAGTCTTATAAAAAATGTCACAGAGTTGGTGAGGCACTCAAGAGATAAGTAGCTTCTAATCATGAAAAGATGTGTTTGAATTTATAATCATAATCCTTCACGTGGTTGAGTATGAAGAGTTTATCGACATATCTTCTAGTGAGATGAAATAGTGTATTATAGTAAATGTTATAATTTCAAATAAGATCACTACATGCATGAAGTAGTGATGAGTAATACCTGAGGAAACCAAACCATTTAAATGCAAAAGATACTGGCTTTGTATTAGGATGTTTGGTGAGGCTGTCCCTGGAGTCATTGCATACACTGCCAAAATCTTGTTCATCATACTGGAAGTCTTTTGATGGCATTGCACTCCCTTTCCTCCAAAACAGCACCTAAAGCTGTGCTTAGCCTTTGGAAGATAAGCTGAAGCCATTATGAAAACCTCTAATGAACCCAGAAAAATTTTCTCTGGTGAAATAGTTAAGTCCTGATATGTTTGTATTAATGTGTTCTCTCTTTTCGCATAAATCTTTGCCCTCAGAAGTCTAGCTCTGAAATTTAGCAGCCACCTTCACAGGCCAACTCTACCCCTGCCAGGCTGTGTGGCTAGCTAAGCAATCCTCTCCTTTTATGTGGAGACCAGAAAAAAAAGGAAAATCTAATAGCCTTCCAATGGTTTACACAGGAAAGAAGCAAGTTTTCCAGAAGTTAGCCTTTTTAGATGGTAGGTAGATATTTTTCAGAGTTCTTTAAATTTTAAGTAAAACCTAAGTATTATCCCCAACTTCTCCATTTTTCTTAAAGTACCAACTGGGCCAACTTAGCCAGACAGTTTGGGTGTGCAGGACATTACCATCTCCGATGCTTGAAGTAACCTCATGAAGTCAGTCCTAGTGAATTCACGGGGGTTGGGATAATACTGTGTCCTGGGGACATGGCACAAAAATGGCTCTGCCTGCTAACTTGGATGATGTATCTTATCTTTCTAGTATCTGGCTTCTTGTGAGGTAGACAGAACCCAACAGTTAGGCATTTAAGGTCTCTAGACAATGCGTGGGAGGACACAGAGTATTAGGACAGAACCCAAACCACCCCAGGAAGCTAAGCAGAGAAGATACAATATCAGATACATGTGCAGACTGTGTAATGTGTGATGCGGTGTTTTGAACTGTCTGACAGTTCAAAATTCTAAGCAAAAGGATACCTCTTCAAATTTTCCACTTCTTCAGGGCTGTGGAGAGGTACCTCCATCCACCCTCCTGAAGGTAGGGAGATACCTGTTTTCATTCAAAAGCTGACTTTTGCAATTGTGATGCAGCATCAGGAGGAGGCAGGGCTGATTTAACTCGTCTTTCACAGTCCACCCTTGTGGTTCATGCCCAACTGAACGGAAGGCAGCAAGGCTTGATCCCCTCCTTCGCCTGAAAAAGAGTCGGCCAACAGTGCTCCTGTGTTATCAGGCTAAATAGAGCTACTGCTGGAGTAATGGTGAAGAGAGGAGAGATACTGGAGGGGAACACAGTCTTTCGTTTCTGTTCAACCTAATCTACTCCACAGAAAATAAGAGTTATAGGGTCAGAAAGCACAGGGCCTGGAAACATGAGTCTAGCCCATGCTTCAAAGACAGTTCCTATATACTGTGTGCAACAGGTGGTAAAATGCATTAGTAATCCTGAAAGCCGTTGTCAGACTCAAGTTTTGACCTGCTGGGTGCTCTTGCAACTATGATACAAAGTCATGCCCTGTCTTTGCAGTGCATTTGAATATTCTTATCATAAGACTAAATATGGCTATTCTTTTACATATCAAGGCCCCTTTACAGAGCTCTGAGTAGTGCAATCTTAGTTAAATTAAAAGTGCCATCAGCTGTTAGCCTTTCCAAAAAGTTTTGCAGACCACCTGAGGTATTTTAAGTGGGAATTATGTAGTCTGAATATTTCATATTACTAATTATCTCGCACAAATCCTTACCGTGTCCTCAGGTAGTTAGGTCTGTTGTAATTTCTCCACAGCAATTTACAGAAGGTGAGAGAGTGAGTTCACCTTATTTCAAAATCCTTTCCCGTCACAAATTACTCTTTCATTCTAATAGCAATTTAGACCATTGATGGATAAGTTTTCTTCCTTAACAGTTTGAAATAACCCAGTCATTACAGGTCAGGAGCTTATGCTGAATAGAACTATGCATATATAATGATACTCCTGGTGGACTCAAAACCAACAAATAAATGTACTTCATATAGAGTACAACAGTTTCTTACTTTCCTTCTGAGTTGTGGACGTAAAATTTGTGCCCCAGATATGTACTTAATTTTAGATTTTGGTGACAGAGACTCACCCAATTTAAACCCGCTTTTGCCTCTGTTCAGGATTTACAGAACATGGAATTAATAGTAAATGACCTCGTTTCTCCTGTGTCAACAGTGGCTTCAATAATATTGCTTTGTGCTGTTTATAAGGAGTGTGCAGAAGACATGGCACTTGTATTTGGATTCTAATTTGTGGACTGCTTGACAGTCTTCTTTTCCCATAATGTATTCATCGCAAGATATATTGGCTATGCAATAAAGTATTTTTTAATTGCTAGCTTTAGAAATATTTAAGTACCCAATTATTTTTATCTAAAAGACTATTATGGAAAAAAAGAAGAAGTTAAAAATGGATAGGGCCATGGGTAGACAAGGATTATGAGTTGCACAGCAAGAGCACTGAGCCTTTGATGAAGTGTATAAATAATTAGTAACACACTTTAAGACATCTTTCTCTTGGTTCATAGTACCTGTGCTCATTTAATTCTAGCTGAAAATATACCCATTCATTCACAGTGAAGGACAGATAAATTGGTGACCAAGTCAATGAGAAAAGTGATTCATGTTGAAGCACCAAAGGCCAAATATTTTCTGCACATACACAGATCAGACACTCATTCAGAGATAAGGCACTAATACAAATTTGTCCTGACCTAGTAAAAGATCATAGGAGACATGAGATAGACTTGGATGTGGCAGTCTAGTGCCCATAAATGTAGGCATCCTAACAATTTTTTTTCATCAAAATATATAGTAAAAGGTACCGTATTATGGATACCATTAAACAGGCTTACACTTTGGACATTCCTTATATCTCTGAATTTATGCTATGCTCCTGTCTTTAAGCGAACTAGGTAACTGTACAGCTTTCTGACTCTTTCTACACCATCCCTCTGAAATATAGTCTTTCCTGTCCATCTGCACAGCTATAATTCTCACCAGGTTGTCTTCTATCTTGGTTACAAAAACATTCCCTTCTTTGGCCTTGACAAAAATGTGAAACAGCAACCATACCTTTCTCATATTCAAAGCCTTCTGCAGAAACGACTGTTCCTCAGAGGATAATGCTAAATGCTTGTCTTTGCTTATACTCTTTCTCTAAACATCTGCTACAGAGCTGTATAGACCTGACCTAATACCATATCTTAATGTTCTTAAGTAGGTAAATAAATCTTTCCACTTTCTTTCATACTTACTTTATTATTTTTTTGTACTTGACAGTGTTCATATGAATGTCATTACAAGTTCCTTTGCAATATTTTAGGTTTTCTTTGAAAAAGGTGTCAATACAGCAGAGCAAGGAGATGGAAGCAGCTGGAAATGCTGACTTCTTTGTAAGAAGGCTCAGACAACGTGTTTTTGAAGAAGATATGCATGAAACTGACCGTCAGTCAACTATGTAGTAGAGTTCTATGAAGACTGTCACTTTTACACACCAAGGGGAAAAAAAATCCCTGAAATAATTATAATTTCCCTTTTAAATGTATGTAGAGAGGCAAAGTGCTGCACCACATTAGTGCAATTAGAATGGAGATACAGTGTTTTTCATAAGCGTCTGCTGTGAGAGCAACTATGATGTTCCTTTTCCTTTTCCTTTTCCTTTTCCTTTTCCTTTTCCTTTTCCTACCTAAAACCAGTGAAAAAGACATAATGGGGGTTGAATAAAGAAATTCAGAGAGGAAGTTAATTTTTAGGGAAAATATCCTCAAATCTAATAGTAATTATAGACCTAGAAATTTTCAGATAGTAAATGCAGAAAATACTATTTAGCTATTCAGTTATTTATGTTTCAGATTTCAGAAATTTTTTATTGCATATTAAAAACATATTAAAACTACAGGGACTTTTCCTTATTTGATTTTCCCTCCATTTTATTAGTATTTTTATTTCATCCTGCAGAAAAAAAATAGAAGAAATTGGGGAAAAAATATGACAAAAAGTTTTGAGCCCCCCAAACCATATATAATTGTTACTTTAATTCCTAAAAATAATACTAATGAATCCTCATCATTTTAATTTTGAGGTGAAAGAACATATATAATTTTAAAAGATTATTTTAATTAAGGCTGTCAGCTGTCTTTGATTTGGTTTGCTTTTACAAATAAGGAAGACTTGACATATTCAGTGGCTGATGTAGACTGTATTAGGGCTCAAGCTATAGGACCAAACTGTATCACCTTACCACTGGCTGAAGCTCAGGGCAATGCCCAAGGTGGTAAGTGTTTGGCCCATGAAGGTAGTGTGGTATGTGATATGACTCCATCTTTTTCTTTGAGGGACCAGAAACTCTTTGGCAAAGCTGTCAAAGCTTTTGGTTGGTGATAAGCCTGGCACTGCTGGCTTTTCCATCCCACTGCTCCATACAGCCAGCGTGGGGTGTCTGTGGCTGGGTGCCTGCAGCCTCCCTTGCCCAGTGACATTGCACACTGGAGCCCAGCAGCCTGATGATACGCAGCCTGCCCACCAGGATTGCCAGCCATGCAGAGTGACAAAGTGTCAATGCAACTGTGACTAGTGCTGCTGTCAGAGAGAGGTGACACCCCATTGACCCCTGCACTCCATGCTGGATGTAGTCCATGGTTGCAGCATGCTCACTTGGCCTTTCCCTTCTGTATGTGCTTACCAAGCAACCTGCATGCTAAATGTGTGTTGGTCAAGCTAACAGGTACAACTGGACAATTTCCTATGGTCCACACAAAACCTTCCAGGCTGAGAGGTGATAATCTCGACCACAGAGTGACAGTGCAATGTCCACCAAACTCAAGAGAGAAGCAGCAGTGTGCACCAGACTCGTTATTTGCAGCCTTCTCAATGGGAGAAATGCAATTGCAACCTCTTCTTGGCTGCATCTCTGCACACTATTGCTACTCTTTCCTCCATCATATGGCATGCTGTAACATGGATTTGCAGTGAGATTTCTGGGGTTTTTTTTGCTGGATTTTGTTGGGCAGTAAATACTTCACAACTATTTAAAGGACTATCTTTTATGGAAGCTGTGTACTTCTACATTTGTTTCCATTTGAACATTAATGTACTTATCAGTGCTTTCCATCTGAGGTTTCCAGAGATTTTGGCTATACCTAATTAATAAGATTTCATGAGACCTATGCAGCAGTCCTGAGTCCAGCCAGACAAATTCATTGTGAAATGTTTCTGTAGTTGGGCCTCTGTGGCCCAGAGCTGGGTGATAACTTCCAAGAAATATCATTGTAACATGTCAGCTCTTTAGTGGCTCCAAATTTTCCTGTCATTTATAAATCACTAGAATGCAGACTGAGAAACTAAGTATAAATGTAGGATAATGGTTGAGACAATGCACAGAGAAGCTATGGATTCTAGGTGTTGATCTGAAATACCTGTATCACTGAATATTTCAGTGTATGAGCTAGTTGCTTTCAGGGCCTGAGTTAGACTTGGTCCAGTTCAGGGGCAGTAGAGAGTAATTTTGATGGATCTTACTCAGATGGGAGAGTCTGAGGGCAACATAATCAATGAAAGATGGGGAACCAGTACAGTTCAGGCAGTAGAGCTTTGGTAAGGGAAGAAGATTAAGAAAGAGACTGATGGGTGCTACAGTCCTTTAAAAGTCACAAAGTCTGAGACATCTGGGGAGAGAAGAGCTGACAGAATGTCTTCATGTTAAATGTAAGACTGATTGAATGTGAAGAAAGTTGACTGAAAGTTTGAAAAAAGACATAGCGCCTAGTAGAGAGATCTTAGAATTACAGGAAGACACCATCCACTTACCAAGAATAGTCAAATATTATAAGAAAAATCATAGTTACAGTCTGTCAGCTTATGTTTTAAGAGTTTCTGAGTTTATGACCATCTCAGGAGATCTTGGTCAGAGAAGGCAGCAGAGTCCAGAAAGCTCTCTAAGAGGAAGCAAAACTCTAAATCAGATGTAGAGAGTGGAGGTTTGTTTCTCAGCACGATAACTCAAAGGGAGCTTCTGGCTGTACAATAGTAGGTATAAGTGGAGCTGGCCTGTGGCTCCTCCAGAGTGTCACTCTGAGAAACATACATCAAATGTCAACACCTAATTCAAAATCCTATTTCTGTTCTTTCTTGACCCAAGAAAATTTTCTGTTCTGAATTGTTCATTTAGGGCTGTTTTTTAACAGTGAGCTTTGGGAGTTATTTTCATTGAACAATAGATTTTGTACTTAACTAAAATAAGGATATATTTTTACACGTTCACCTAAAGATAACCCTTAATGTATTCTAGTGCCCTGAACACATTGTTAAGTTGAACTCAGAGAAGATTTGAATTTTAAAGGGAAAAATGCTATGTATCCTGATTATTCATGAACCAATAAGGTCAAACACAGCTTCACCATATGTAGAGTTTAGAAAACCTCAAGTATATAAGGCTGTTGGGATTCAATAGATCC
The DNA here is from genome assembly GCA_020745775.1 of Theristicus caerulescens. Taxonomy (NCBI): domain Eukaryota; kingdom Metazoa; phylum Chordata; class Aves; order Pelecaniformes; family Threskiornithidae; genus Theristicus; species Theristicus caerulescens. Next base: position 128,826,855 of record CM036558.1, on the reverse strand, counting down.
CAAGGGTATCAAATAAAGGGCACAGCTGTTAAACAAGTATAGTACTTCTTTAAATTTCTTATATTTTTCCAAATTGTCATTTTGGAGAATATAACACTGTAGGACAAGAAACATGGACTTTCCTTGCTGTTACCAACAAGCCATTTATTGCTTGTATGGCCCCAGAAATAGCTAAAGGCTTTGGGTTAAAGAAGTTTAGGTACTTTACATTGTATACTCATGCAGGTTTTTTTCAATGTATTTGAAGGGAAAAATGAAATAAATAGCCTGGCAAAAACCATCAGGATGCATGTTATCACTGATACACACTAAGACTATTTACTACCTCTGGCAAATTTAAAAAGACAACTTCTGAAAGGCAAGTTGTGGAAAAATTCCTATTAAAACTTACCCATAAACGATGATGATTGCATGGATCATACATGAAAAAGGAAGATTTTTTCTTGAATTCCATTTGTTGCATTTTACCTTTATAATAAGTAATCTGCTCATTTATATTTCAAGTGAAAGCAATGTTAGCCCTATGTAAGGAAAAAGTACATTTCAGTTTGGAATTTTAATTTAGCACTCTTAGCTGATTTTTTTTTTCTTTGGAAATATATTTTTATTGCATAAGATAATATATAAGTGTCATAAATTCTCCTTTGGTTTATATTTAAAATATTTACAATACTCCATAAATATGTCAGCTACTTTATAAGTGTTTAGTATTGAACGGATTGATTAACTAGCTAGATAGATACATAATTAATATCTCAGGGTCCCTTTTTAAGCTTGAGTATAAGAGCCAATGAGAAGCGACATGTCTGCTTTGGGATGAGCAAAGCTTTTAAATGTTACCCTTCAACCCACACAGCAGTCTTCCTTTCTTCACAAAACTATGTTCTTGTCCATAATTTTAAGGGCCTTTGTAAACGGTGTAAGCAGCAGGACCTTTGGTTCAGCAGCAGTGATTTTTCCAGTTAAATGTGTAATTCACCAAATGGAAGGACAGACACCTTGGAGACATCATTATTCTTCACCTATCTGTCAGAAACTACAGAGGATCCAGCTGGTTCAGTTACCATCCTTTTATCTTCAGTCTGATTTCTACAGTTTTTTCAAATAGATCCACAATGTATTCATCACACCATGAGCAAGAATTTCAGCCCTAGCATCACCAGTTATATAAGTTCTGAGTTGAGTAAACTAATTTCCCCTGATTTCAGTCATGTGAAGCAGTGGGTGGAAAGGTCACTCTCATTAGTGGGGAGATATGCTGCTGGCCTGGTGGCCAACTGGCTTTGCACCCTTTTAGTTATTGATCTGGGAACATACAGAAGTAGGCAATGGCTGCAGGGCAAAGCTGAGCTCTCTCTTCTCGAGGCTCTCCTAGGAAAGCTACCAAAGGTTTTCCTTCTATGCTCTGGATCTCTGCTACGGGTAATTAAGGTTAGGCAGGTGAAATAACTAAAAGTAAAACATTCAGATTACTAATTCCTCCTGGAAAAAAGCTTTCAGGACAACAAATACAGGGAAAATTTTCTTGGCATAGCAGAACCCTGTCGGGTCAAAGTGACTCAACATTTAGTTTTCAGAAAGTAAAATCTTTCTGCAACCAAAGCCAATGAAAATGATTAATATCCATCATTTTCTTGTGTATTCCCATTTCCTGGCCTTCAGTGGCTGATTCAAAGCCATTGTGGGATTGGGACCATATTCCCAATGAAACTGCAGAGGCAGTCACCACCATTTCTTCTAGAGGGGTCATCCTAGTCCCTGGGATCTTGCCAGTGAAAATGATTGAGGTAAATAAAAAACTAAAATTGGGGAATGTCTTCAGCATCCAAAGAAAAACCAGTTCATGACAGAGCAAACTGTAAAGCATTATCAGTTGTGAAAACAGAGGTGCACACTAATGGTGTAGGGTTTTTTTTTAAAGCAGCATAAATATGCCTTTTAGAAATGCATCTGGGTTTTTAGGTTATCTAAAACATGATCACTATAGAGTGTGAGAGAGAGAAGGAGGGAGAGGGAAAGCAGGTGGTACTGCTTTTTGGGGAACATTTAGGTAATTTTTGAGTTAGTTTTCTCAGATCACCTGGTCAGAGAGCCTGAATACTACATCCTAGTATAGACAGATTCAACTGCTTTCTCCTATTAGGTTGAAGAAAGATGACTGATGCTCCCCCAAGGGAAGGAAAGAAAAAAAGAGTTAGTTGTGAAATTCTATCCTTCCTGTGTAAGTCTGCTCACAGCCTGCCTATTCCCTATTTCTGTTGACTGTCAGAGTTCACAGTACAATGCAGAAAGGAGACCCTGGCAGGAGCAATCGTGAAGTTACCCTCCCAGGTAGCACATGGGTCTATGTGCAACAAGCAGCCGCAGGCAGCCATCCTCCTGCCTCAGAGATTTCCATGGCCAGTCTGGGGCAGGCACTCTTGTTTTAAGGCAGTCTTGGAAACAAACATTCTGCTTTCAACCCAGGTGCTCAGGTTAGGCTCCTGCGCGACAAAACGCAGTGTCAAATGGTCTGTGCCCATTATACACTCTGACGACAAGAGCCATTTAAAATTAAAATGAAATAATACGGCAAGTGTCCCAACCTTCAAAATATTCTGTTGGATTCCATTCCACTCTAATTTGAGTAAAAGCACTGTCAGCAGGAAGCCAGGTACACACGCAAGAAGTAGAAGAAACAGCAGTGTAGGTCTTAACCTATGACTCCTTGCTCCCACAGGATGCCGGGCCATACTTACCATGTTATCAGGTCAAATCAGTTTATTTCTCTTCCTTTGCTGATGGAGGAGTAAGTGCTTGTTAGTTATCTTGGAACATATATAGGACCAAACTGAAGGCCAGACAGAAAGAAACTGTTGAAGACAAAGTCTTAAAAACACTTCAGTTAGTCTCTGAAAAAAATTACTTGCATTTATTTTTATATGAATACTTTTAATGCTTTCTATTTTTTTAAGAATTCTTTGTTATTTCTTTATCCTTTTTTTCTGTTCACTTATTCCTTCCTTTTCTAATGTTTTATTTTTCACATGGTTTATAATTGTGATAGGCCAGTTTGTGGTGGAATAGTTCAAAATGGATAAGCCAATATTTTTCTTAAAGTTTTCCTTTCATTTATTAGTGAGCCAAGCTGTGACTTGCACAGCAGCTTTCCAAAATAAGTGCCTTGAGCTGATTAGCACCTTATTCTGCTGTCATACAGTGATGAGGTTGCATGTTATAAAGCAGAATTTCCACTTGTTCATTTCTGGTCTGGGTTTGACAAAAAAGTGATTTTTTCTACAGCGGAACTTTAAGATAGATAAAAGTTTGTTCCACTGAGAACTGACAATTGCTTTTTAAAGTATTTCTTAAAGGGGCTATTCTTTTTAAAGAGAAACCAATGTCAGTGTTCTGTGGATGAAAGAATGAGCTCTCCAAGATGATTGATGGTACTGTCTTATTTCTCTTGATTGATTAGTGCTTTGGTTCTGAAACTTTGGCCCACAGACCGTCTGTGTCCTGCAGAGGGCTTGCTACTAGAGTCTTTAGAGAGGAGACAGATCCCATGATGATGTCTTCTCAGCTTGATTCCTGCTGTTAAAGCATCTTAAAAGCAGTTAAAAATTCATTAAATATTTTACTAATCGGACTTCTTCTAGTAAAGCAATTCTAAGAGGGAAGATTATTTTTGCTTCTGAAGTTGTTCCTCATTTTCATATATGTAAATAATAATTTATAACTTATTTATAAAGCCCCATTGGCATGACTGAGGTGCTTAGGGTACTATAGAACATCATCAAAACAGAATCAAAACAAAATGAACAAAAGTTCACCCTCGTTAGAGTCGAGCCAAACACAAGAAAAATTGCAGACAAGATAACAGGATCTGCTTCTCTAATCATGCAGTCTCAACATTTATATTTTTAAAATGATGCTGGCGTTTGAAATACATCAGCATAAGCCTCAAATCATGTACAAATAAGGGGGAAGTCCCTTTTTTCTTCCATAAACTTATTTTCATTTCACATATCCTTATATGTTTTCCTAGCTCACCTGTTTCAAATGTTAAGCACAAACCACCAAACCTGTAAGGTATTCTGCAGTGCCGAGGCTCTGCATGGTGCCCCATACAGCCTTCCCCAAATAAATAGGCAGAAAACCAAATGTTCCAGGAGCTGTGCAGTAAATGTTTCAACTGTGACTCACTATGTACTGGGGGAAGTTATAAAGCAAGGAATTGGGCCTTCCCTACCCTTTTGCAAATGAAGGCTGTGGGGCAAGGTTCCCTATTTGCCAGCTCTTTGGGCAGGGGAAAATCATATTGGTATAAAGATCACTTTTAGAGATAGCTGCAACCATATGAATTTCAATACCACCTGTCCCAAACCTGGTTAAAAAGACCTACAAATTAACACATAGCCATGTATATATTTAGTCACTGGAATGCACTTACAGGAGCAATTTTTAAAGTTCCATCTGATTCATACTGCAGGTAAACATCAGTTAGTTTTTTTTCTGCAGTATCACCAGGTACCAGTTCCACAATACAGACTTTTAAATATATAAGCCGGCTATACAAAACAAGTGAATATGCACTCCCTCCCCCATCAGGCACCAGCCAAACTGTCACTCTTTACAAATAGGTTAAATAGGTTATGGGAGATAAATACAGGAGGAAAAAATAATGGAAAATATATAGTGAATGTTAGGCTGTCATTAGCAGCAGCTGTTTCTGATAAGGCTCAGCTCTTAAACTATTGAAACAGGGAAAACAGATTAAAGCTGTTGCTTTGATGCCTTAATACAGTATCTATTTAATTTGAGATTACATAGTTCATGAGGCATAAATCCCCAAATATTTTTGTAAAATCCTTTAGCAGCCTTCAGAAATATCACAGTGTAATTTGTAGAATTCACTCTCATGAGTCTGGTTTTAGAAATACACCAATGCATAGATGATTTGAGAGAGCAAAGAGCTGAGCCTGATTTTGGATTCGTATCTCAAGGCGCAACATTTTCTCTAAGCAATAGGTTTCAAGAAAGCTCAGCTGGAACTGAGGACAAGTATTAATGGTGGAAGTTCAAAGGCATGGGTGGGAGCAGCAAGGATGGACAGGCACATGGTCCACTAACGTGCAGTGAGACTGATGAGGGGATGTGTGCTCCTGTTCCTCTGTACAGGGGCAGATTGAAAACATCTATCCCAATATATCATCTGACTAATTAAACAGTGCTTCACTCAGAGGAGTCCACATCAGATTGGACTTGAATATAGAGGCCAGATCCAGTGTCCATTAAAATCACAAGACAAGGCACTGCAGAAGAATTTTGGCTTTTACACTGTTGCTATCACTGCTATAACGCAGATATCACATTCACCCCCAGCTACATAAATGCCAGGAGACGCAGACCCAAGGCAGGAGAGCACTGTTCTCCTGATCCACCTTTCTGAATTTCAGTTTTGTTTCCAAGAAAAGTGATGCCAAGCATTTCACAGCATTCATCCTTTTGAAAAAAATGAAAGCCTTGTAAAAACCCCTCGTTCACTATGCTTTGTGGCTCTCATTATTGAGGTATAGTCTGACCTCTGATGCCTGGGAATGCTGCAGTTTTGGCCTATATCTGAGAACATTTAGCTGTACAGGAGGAAAATAAGAAGAATTGTCTTGAATTGTTATTAGTTTGTATAACTGCTTCACAAAAGCAGGAAAAGAAAATGTAATTCACATGTAAGTAAGTAAAAAAAGCACCAGGTAGGAAAAGTTAGTCAAGAATAGCTTAAAACTTATGGTCAAATATTTCTTTCTCCTAAAATCTGTTTTTGCCATCCTTTATTGCATATAATTTTCTCCAGAAATTAAAAAAAAAAAAAGCAGCTGTTTACTTTGTTGTAATTTGTTACAATACCAACATGACATGAAACATTGCAAGCTCAATTGCTAATCACCTTTTTTTTCCCCCCTGGTTGTTTTTTACCTTTCAGAACCCCTTGCTTGAGTAAAAATTGTTTGTCATTAACCTCTGACAGCTTTGAAAATTGTCTTTGGACTAGCACAAAACAAAGCAATTTGCTATGTCCAATCACCTAGCATGAGTTCAAATCTAGGAAGTCAAAGTCTGTAGTTTATATAGAGTATATTTAAACAAAGATCTAGGGTATCAACACATTGTACTGTACAATCTTTAACTCTGTCTTGTTTGAAATGAATTTATGCAAGTCTGGTTCATTGCACAAGGCTATTTGGTTTTGTTAGTCTCTTGAATTAGTTTCTAAGTCAGCAAAGCAATAAGAACATTAAAAAAAAAACCAAAAAAAACAACTGACCCTAAAACCTAAGAAACTACATCCTTGTTATGCAAGTCTTCCTGCTCACACATTTCCAGTTAAACACCTCCTTTGAAGAACAGAAATGGGATTGCTGAAGGTTAAGTACATGAAAAAGAGGAAACAAGGCTAATGATTATTTTGCCCAGTGGAAAACTCTCCATGTTGTGTTATTTCAGCTCCTATAAATATCCAAATAGGATTTTTATGCTGCATTGGAAAATTCCGCAACAGCAACTCACAGCCTATTTTATACGTAATTCATCCCCCCCTTTCTTTTATGCCTGGTCATTTCTAGTGCATAAACATGATATGCAGTTTACCAAAATATTTGGTAATTGTCTAAGGGAATCAAACAGTTGTAAAGCCTGCATCACAACAAAGCTCAGGGCAACACTGAATTTTGCCCTGCTCATGATCATTTTTAATGCTGCCTGTATATGCATAAGTCACAGCCAGCCAACAGTATGTACCAGACAAATGTAAAGCCATGTTTTCTTTCCACTGTACTATTGAAATCAGTGGAGCATAAGGATAAGTGAAAACACAGAAAAAAGATAAGTCCTTCCCATTTCCATAGCAGCATCAGGCTACAGTTGTATGTTTGTTTTTAAAACGTGCAATAAGTCTGGCTGGCTACTTTGTTTATGAGTGCATCTGTGTGCTTTTCTATGTTTAATACAATTTAGGAAAGCCCAGAGAGATTACTTAGATGCCTTCCACTTGAAGCACTAAAAGAATAACCCCCTGGCCGCAACAAGGTATCACAAAAAGACAAAACCTGGGAGATGGTCTCCCTGTGGGCTGCCTTGGCACAGTCAGCTGCATCTTCACCTTGATCCATAAACCCTCCCAACATTTCACCAGGCAGACACCTACCACTGATGAACAGACAACAGCAGACACAGGGGTACATCTGAAACTCCTGCCTCCCATTCAAAGTTAGATCACTTCCATCCAGTTGGGACACAGAGCTTTTGGTTGTCTACTGAGGCCAGACAACTAACTTGGCAGAACAGATCTGTTTAAAACAATTTCCTGGGGCATAGTGATGGCTGTCTTTTGGAGTGTAGGCCATGGCTAAGACATTTCCTAAGGAAGAGGAGATTCAAAGTCTGCAGCTCCCATTGTAGGATGAATCCATCCTATTCAACATCTGAGTATTGAATATCTTGGTTACCTTGCTGTTAAAAGTTTGCAAGTAATTTCTAGGTGATGCAGAACTGAAAGCTATTACTGCTTCTAAAGAGGTGTTAGGCACCAGCCTGGATTCATTTGCCATCAGATAAAATGTCTTTGCCTCTTACGGTGGAATCCTACACAAAGGATTTATGAGATGCTGAGGATTAAAACTACTGAGGATTTAAACAGATCAGTGTTAAAATTGAACCCCTTTTAAAAGGAGTCCTTACCTGTCCTACTTTCAGCATGCAGCAAATAATAAAATCAAGGTGTGCCATTTAGCATTTCTGTGCCTCTGTTTCCCCACAGAGGATGGCAGCAAAAATCTTCAGCCACTGTGGTACAGCACAGATTGTGCAGCCTCTCCTTGCCAGATTTCAGGGGAACTTCTCAAGGTGACTGCCCTCATCCGTACAGCTGGGGTTTTCACAATCAGGCTCCTGGAATGAAAGCCAACATATTACTGCCAGTGCAATATATTAAAATGCTGATGCTGCAGAAAGAAATAAGGGTAGAAGGTTCTGGATTCATGGACTCATTCAAAAGCAATATAAAATAAGTAGGGAAAATGACTATGTGGCACTGAAGCACAGTGGTGCCCATACTGAGAAAAGAGAGAGACTGTTTCTTTGTACTGATTTAGAGGGAGGCTGCCAAGGCACATCTAGTAAATTACTATTGTTCAGAGTCATCTGAACAAGGATCTCTAAAAGCTGAGTTTGATATACAGGAGAAACACTCAACTGATTGTTATATAATAATAATTGACTGTAGAGGAATGGACTTTCTATGGAAGCTGGGACTGTATTTTGAGTTGAGGAAAGCTTTTTACACTGTGCAATGGAGCCTCAGGCTTTGCTCTATTGGAATTTACTTTTCCAGATGGGTCAGAATGCTGCCTGTCCTCACAGCCTGTTCTGGGGTTAGGCAACGGGCTGCAGTGCTGCAGAGATGTACAACAACTCCAAAGTTTCATAAGAAACGTGACTGGGAGGAGGAGAAGCAGAGTCTACCCAAGAGCCGACTCTGCAAGTAGCTAAAAATGAATCTGAAGAGGGATGTTGTGCCAGTGAAAGTAAGGAGGGACCATGTGCAAAGCAGCTGAAACAATTGCATTTTTGTGCTTTGTAGTTAACTTGATGTTAAATTCAAACATACAGCATTATTTTTAGCACTTAGAAAACCCGAGCAAAATGCTCCAGGCAGCTGCTATCTCTTCTGTCTTGAGTAAACATTTGGTTTTGTCAGTTTGATGCTTAATCCTCAAAATGTAGAACTTCCTTCTTTTCCTTTTCCTTTTCCTTTTCCTTTTCCTTTTCCTTGCCCTTGCCCTTGCCCTTGCCCTTGCCCTTGTCCCTGTCCTTTTCCAGGTTTCCGGAGTCTGCAGTTTTTAAGAGAAGGAGAACCATTTCCCAATTCAAAGGTGTCTCTTTGAGATGTCCAAATGTTTGATGATTTGCCTTCTGCAGACAAGTATTTCTCACAGAAGAAAAAAAGACGGGGAGAGGAGAGGGGAGGTCATGCATGGAGTTTTAATTTTGTTTGCCTTTTTCTCCCCACACTGCGAGCTGCTCAATCCCAATAGCTACAGCCTTTTGAAGATGCAGTAATTCATTTGCCCCTTGATGCAAAGGTGAAAGAAGAGGAAACATGACTGATTTGTATGTTGTTCACATTTATTCTCTGCTCCTCACCAGCCTATTCTAAATAACATAAAATGAGTCGGCTGATTTTGGAGCAGACCATAGATCACAAGAGGTTGTTGTGGATGGTGTCACATATCCAGCTTTCTGGGACAGAGTGTCATCCAAGGCCCATTTTGGATTGTTCCCACAATCAAACACTGCCATGGGTTGACACTGAGCAAAGCAAAAAAAGACTTTTCATCATTGGAACTGATGAGGACTGGTTAGAAAAACATCTGCAAGGAATGGTGAGGAGAATGCAGGTGTTACATCCTATGTCCTCCTGGAGGTCAGATATGTGGACTGTGTAACCCGATGGACTTCCGGATAGATGACATTCTAAGTATGTCACTAGCTAGATAACTCATGTACAACTAGCTTTTTCATCCGTTTATTTGCATGAGGTGGTGGAGTTCAGGACATAGGATTTTTCTGATGTTTTTCACACCAGTGAGTTAGAACCTTTGTTACATCTTGGGATGGCATATCCTGAGGGCACCCAGCACATGACTCCAAATAAAATGGGTTTTTGCAACTACTGCTTTTCCTCCTGAAAAAAAAAAAAAGTGGAGAGCATTTAAAAGGCTGTGGTCTGGGTAAAATTTATGATCTGTCCTCCATTTTTCAGTCTGCTAGAGCCAGCCAGCAGTATGTTGCTGGAACAACATGTCCACAAAGGACTACTGACCTCAGTGGTAAGTAGCAAGTTCATTAAGGTGCACATGCCTTCCTTTTCTGGGACAATACAATGTGCCACTGACTCATATGGGCTGCATCCTTGTGGCAGAGTCTAACACTAAATTATTAAGAATGATCCAGATTCTGCCACTCTGGCTTCTGATTAACATCTTACTCCGCAAGCAATTTTGGGTAGTTACAGTGGGGCTGCATCTGCAAACTAATTTTCAGTATAAGGATGAGAGAATCATGCCTTGTAACTCTAAGCATGGTTGCAATAGCTCCAGATAGGAATTATAACAAACAGCAGAAGGAATGAAAATAAACTTGATCTCAGTTCAGACTGGGCTAGTAAAAAAGGAAAAAAGAGAATGAAATCACAATTCTTGCTTATATAAATAGCACCTGTTTTGACAAATTTTGTATGCCTATATTTTCTGAATTAGCATGCTTCCAAAGTACCACTTTTCCCAGAACATAAATGACAGCATTGACAAAAAAATAATACAGGCTGTTACTATATATGTTTATAATCTTAGCTTTGCAAGCAAAGAAATGTTGAATTCATCCAGTAATTCTTAACCTAAGCAAACTTGCTTGGTCTTAGCTCCAGGAGTTAACTCCTTCAGCAAGACACAAATATCTGCCTATTGAGTCTAAAATGTTTGTGATCAGCAGCACTAGTGGTGTACTCCAGAGGTTGATACTGGGTCCAATACTGTAAGATCTTCATTAATGACCTGGTTAGTGGCACAGAGTGCACCTTCAGCAAGTCTGCAGACAATACAAAACTGGCAGGAGTGGCTGATATGCCAGAGGGTCATGCTGCCATCCAGAGGGACCTCTACAGGCTGGAGAAATGGGCTGACAGGAACCTCATGCAGTTCACAAAGGGAAGTTCGAAGTCCTGCACCTGGAGAGGAACAACCCCAGCTATCGGTACAGGCTGGGGGCTGACCAGCTGGAAAGCAGCTTTGCAGAAAAGGCCCTGGGGGTCCTGGTGGACACCAAGTTGAACGTGAGCCAGGAATGTGCCCTTGCTGCAAAGAAGGTGAATGGTATCCTGGGCTGCATGAGGCAGAGCATTGCCAGCAGGTGGAGGGAGGTGATCCTGCCTCTCTGCTCAGCACTGGTGAGGCCACACCTGGGGTGCTGCGTCCAGGTCTGGGCTCCCCAGTAAAAAAGAGACATGGACATACTGGAGAGAGTCCAGTGAAATGCCATGAAGATGAATAAGGGACTGCAGCGTCTATCATATAAGGAGAGGCTGAAAGAGCTGGGACTGTTCAGCCTGGAGAAGAGAAGGCTCAGGGTGATATTATCACCATGTATAAATACCTGATGGTAGGGAACGAAGAAGAGTGTGAAAGACTCTTCTCAAGAGTTCCCAGTGACAGGACAAGAGGCAATGAACACAAATTGATATACAGGAAATTCCACTTAAACATATGAAAATACTTTTTTACTGTGGGGATGGTCAAACACTGGCAGAGGTTGCCCAGAGAGGCTGCGGAGTCTTCATCCTTGGAGCTATCCAAAACCTGACTGGACATGGTCCTGTGCAATATGCTATAGCTGACTCTGCTTGCACAGAGGGGTTGCACTAGACAATTTCCAGAGGTCCCTTCCCACCTCAACTCTTCCATGATTGTGTGACACTTTGGCAACTCATTTTTACGCTACATCAGCAACATTGCAGCAGTATTCTTTCAGCTGATTTGCATTTCTGACATGTCTGCAAATAACAAGCATATTTATTGCTCATAGTATTCAAGTTCATAATTCTCTAGTGCTCTTTAGGACATGGGTAACTTTAATCACATTTAGGCATTAAGACTGTCTGGCTTTAATGACCCAGAATCAAGATGTCACCTTTTGTGCAGGACAGCACTTGAAGACTCAAACTTCAAAGTGCCTCAGCAGGGTGGGTTTAAACAAGCTTTTTCCTTAGTAAGACCATCACAACTCACAAACCAAAGTGATTTCGCTGATGGGTGTCTATCCAAGATTTTTCAAAGATTTTCAGAAGACAGACATTACGCTTAGTCTCCCATTTTTTTACAAGGCCCTGAGTAAACAAGACTATAAAACCCATAGCAATCCTCATAGCTATGTTGATCACACACTGTTGAAAATTAACTGAGAACTATACCTGGTTAATGTTGAAGCATGAGGTACAGGAGATGGGGAATACAAGCCCATTTGTGACACCTAGCTAATCCCCTGAGCATCTAAAAGCATATGAAAATATGGTGATGACCTACTAAGAAAAATGAACAAACCGAGAAGAACAAATATAAGCAAAATATTTATAAAACTAGGTCAAGACATACATAAGCAAAATTTGCAAAAATTCTTTGTAAAGCACCTTACAACTCATTCAAAGTTTTGCTCACCCATTCAAGTCAAGACAAGAGCATTACAGTTTACTGTCCTATTGAACCAAACCAGATGGGATTCACCCATTACTACAATTCCAACTACCGAAATGACATTTGGCTCTTCTCTCTAGTCCCTCTTTCTCTGACATTAATGCAAGAGTCATTGTAATAGGTAGACTTGTTATGGAGAACTCAATAGTAACAAAAAAAAATGCAAAAATTGCTGTTGTATTTCTCTTGTTGTTGAAGAAGAAAATTATACTGTAAATTAAATCTGATTTTATGACATTTTGCATGCATATAGATCTTCATATGAACTCAGGGGAGCATACTTTATTTGAGCTCTGTAGTCCTTATACTTTTCAATTAATTTTTCTTTGTAATTCAGAATAAGTTTCTAATGGATTCATGGAACAATATGGGGTCACTTGGGGGTGATTTTAATACCTGCAATTCCCATGGTTATTAATCAAAGACTTTTTAGCCTTTTAGATAAATTATCTGCCTTCTGTTTAGAAGATTGAGATTAAGCATGTGAGAGAAATTGTCCCTACTGACACAAAGAAAAAAAGTCAAGAAAAAACAAAATACAGCATTTTGGATATCTCACAAAACTGTAGAATATGCTGTAGATTTTCAATTTTCTTTCGTCTAGGTTCATGAAAATAATTTATTATGAAAATAGCAATGATTCTCAAAAGGAGTGCTTTTTGTTTACTGACTATAAATCTCAGAAGCTGTCAGAACCAGTAGAAGTATTTCTAATTTGTGATTTACAGTTTACCAGTGACAGTTTTAAAAAAAATCGTCAGGTTTTTTAAACACCTAAGAAAAAAAAATTATTCATTTAGCATGTTTAGTTGGAAATGTAAATTTGCATATTATCCCCTTAGACAGGGGTGGTTACATTTTCATCCACTGAATCCTGAATCATATAAACAGAGCCAGTTCCTATGCAATTGATTTAATTCCTTTTGACTCATTGGGTTCAATAACTTGAAAAATCCTGGTAGATTCTCTGTTCACTAAAGAAACAAAAAAGTTTGTTTTTCATACATATTCCCTTGTTTTAGAACTGCAGAACTGTAGGGTAAAGTCCCCAAGGCACACCAAAGACAAAAGACCATGCAGCTGAAGTGATACATTTACTGGGTTTCTGTGTGTGTGAAAATACATCAGAATATCTGATCTCACAGTTTTGTTCATCCTTCAACAATGGTTAATCCTATATCAATAAGCCTCAACAAAACATCACATCTAAAGTAGCTGTGGACTTGACTCCAACTTTTCAGATACAACCATCCTCAAAGAGTGCAGTAATTCAATGTTTATCTGTAATTCACTTCTAGCTCTCTGTCAAAGAGAAATTAATCAAATTTTACAAAAGTATTTTAAGTATTTATAACAGTTCTATCATTATAATGTCTAGGTGTTTCACAATTTTTCTTCACCTTCTGAAGAAGGGCTCGATTTATCAGTTTGCTAACATGAGACACAGCTGCCCACAGAGCACACTGTTGTGAACTATTCACGTTACTCAGGGTGTCTGAAGCAGTTTAACTGCATTAGTGCATTGATTCAGCTGGGTGGATTAACCTGGTCCTATAACACATCCAGGTAGCTCATCAGGCTTAATTAGCTGTACTGCTTCCACTACTCCATCTAGCTCCTTCAGCCAATGCCGTGCAGCATGGCATTATACTCTTTTAACTGCATGGAAAAAAGGCTGAGTGGGTTGTTCAAAGTCACACAGAAGTCTATTGCAGGACCTGGACGTTGCTTTCCTAAATCTGAGGCTGTTACCTGTCTGCATCCTCTCTTCTTTCTTAGCCACCAACCACACCTAAGTTGGAAAGTAGCAAGGCAAGGGAAAGACAAAGCAGTAAGTCAGCAAAAATTATCAACAAGAAATATCCCTATAAAGAAAAGAGACCTAAGTAGGTAAACAAACCATACGTCCTCCTAATATGGTCCCAAAACAGACCTCAGAAATATTTTTCACTTTCATGCCTCAGGAGCTCTTTTCTGGAAAGGTAATTAAAAGAAAATCCCTTGATGAAAGCCACAGAGAGAGTCAGGGAATAAAGCCATGAGATGAACAAAACAATCAGTCCTTGAAGACAGCCCTACACATTGACATACAATGTTCTCCATACCAAATGTTTATTTCCTATGGAAAACATTGTACACCACTATGTAGGACTGCATTTAAATAAATTGCAAAACATCTTCAGGAAAATACATTTATACACATTGTAGGGTATGCAGTGCATACTTAGCTTCATCATTGTGATATTATGAATGCTGCATGCCTTTTCTTCCTAGAAGATGTCTTCAAAGGTCTCAATATTTGTTCTGCCAACAGAGTAAAAAGATTAGCATAAACACAGCTTTGCTCCATGTAATGTAGAATATGTAGCACGCGTTTTGCATCTTCATGGAAGGAAACAGTGTCAAAATACATATCATATATATATGTATTTGTTTATACTGTAAAAAGGAAGAAGAGAAGACACACAGGCTTCAAGAATGTGCATCTATCAGCAGGTTATATTAAGATGTAAAAGCATTACTGGTATTCAATACTCAGGCTTGGCATTTTGCAGAACTGTCTCATTCTTAGAGTGGAGCTAGTGCAAACCATATTCCTGCCTTCGTTTGCCATGATCCTTTCATGAACTTGTGGGTAACTTTATGACATTAAACATGGCAGGAGCATATTTGTCTAGTAACTGGGATACTAAAATGGCTATTAGGAACATAATCCAAATTTTCCATAATTCAGTCACTGGCTTTGTTCAGGAGCACAAGTGGCCAAGTGGCTCCAGTCTCAAATGTGAGAGGGGCAGCGTGAGTCAGACCAGATGGCTGTTGACCTTAAGGCAAGATAGGAATGGATGGTGAAAGCTATTCCCAGCTGTGTTTCTTCCAGACACTGCTCCGGAAACTCACCTAGTCCTGGTAATGGAAGAAGTTTTACTTTTAATATCAGGTACTTTGTTTCTGATAATGCACCTATTTATTTTTATTTCTTTTAAGATACATAAGTTGGATGACAATAGGAAAAGCAGTGAAATTTACTTTCTTGAATCATAGTACTTCACAGTCTGAGTGACAATTCTATAAAGCTATGAGAGCATCAACTTTTCTAAAATCACACACTGCTAACACTTATTATTGCCCTTCAGAGCTGACCATTGGAACAATACTGTAAAGAAAAAGGACTTATGTTTAAGCTGAAATGCATGCTTTAATTTTGAAGC
This sequence comes from Theristicus caerulescens, assembly GCA_020745775.1. Lineage (NCBI taxonomy): Eukaryota > Metazoa > Chordata > Aves > Pelecaniformes > Threskiornithidae > Theristicus > Theristicus caerulescens. Next base: position 128,811,362 of record CM036558.1, on the reverse strand, counting down.
AACTTTGCAATTTGAAGGTTTTCATTCTGTACTATATGAAATGTGTTACAACATGAAATTTTCAAAAGCTGAAACAGAACTGTGAGACAACCAGAAATTATCATTATTATTTTCATTTTTCTTTCAGAGAATTAGCTATCTACTGAATTTACTCTAGTAAAAAGTAACCAGGTTTCTAAATTTCAAAATCCTGTGTAAAATGGACTTGTCAGTCTTTGTCAATACAAATTTAATGTCTGATTTGAGGTTTGAATCAAAGACTTTTGAAAACAGTGAAAGATGTTTAACTCGGCATACTCTGGATTAGGCCCACAAAGGCTAAATTTGTAGTCTGTGAGATAAAGTTACAAGAAGGAGACACCTCTCTGTAGCTGTATCTTGACCAGCTCTAATGTTTTTTTCTTATACTGGGCTATTCATGACCTAACAGATAAACCTGAATGAAACATAATCAGTAAATCACAGCTGAATCATGAAAACAAAAAAGTAACCACTTCCCCAGTTATTTTCACAAAAAGATGGAAAATTAAAATATTTCTATTTTCTTCCTGTGAATCCACTGGAAGTGTTAACTAAATGTGTTAACTCTGAATGTGGTAAGAAGGTCGGCAAAGTCTTCTTTACAATTTTGTAGTTTTCTGTGTTTTATCTTACTTTTCAGCAGTACCTCTAGTATTACCAAAATACGTTATTATTCCTAAGAGAGTGTGTAATTATGGCATTTTGTATCCTTTTGAGTGGGTCAAATAACCTTTATACCCCATTTTTTAAGTATCAGTGTTGCCTAAGTATCCTACAATATATGCTGCTGACTGGGAAATTAAATTTGTATTTAATTATGCAACACTGTGTGGAACTGAGAATATATTACACAAAGTCGCTTTGACTGACTGTTACATACTTTCTGCTGGCATTATTGTACACCATGCTAACGTAGGTATCTTCATGTTATATGGAAATGAAAGAGTCCAACATTGGGGATGTTATATATTTAGAGGTTCACAACTACGTAGTTTGCTTTCCTGGTTATGCAACACCTCTCATTCAGGCAGACTATATCAGTCTGTGAAAAATCATACATACCCTGTAGAATTTGATATTTGGTAATGAAAGCCAAGTCCATCACCAGAGCGGAAAATGCTAGTATTCTGTATTCCCCAAACTGTGTTCACCTGACTTTGTGGGAGCCCTATTAAGTGGTACCAGATGAGAATCTGGCTTTGTGTTCACTGTCCCCTGGGAATGTCATGTGCTTGTTACATGAAACTCATAAATCACTTTGATGTTATCTGGACTTGTATTATCATAGGAACTCTATAGGCTGGTAAAATCTGCTTCTAAATCATGTAGAATCCACTTATTGCTTTTGGGCATTGAGTCTGATATTAAGACTGCACCCCATTCTGCCCTGAAACACACATTATGTACAGCATAGATGTGTGTGAGGGCAGAAGTAGGCCATTACCAACAGTTTGATTACTCTTTCATTGTATCCTCACACAGCTATACTGACAACTCATCCTGTTTCTGGTTAAAAACATAAACAAAGCCAGACAGCACTTACCATGTTTTCATCCTTCAATATTCGCAGATTATATTGAATTGAGAAGATGAGTAAATAATGAGGAATACTGCCGTCCAGTATAGGAGGACTGAGAACATTTAAGTTCCTGGACTAATAGATGGCAAATATGGTTCATTGATGATAAGTGAAAAATTATAAGTTTTAAACAAACAATAGAAGGGAGAAAATATCTTCTAAATGGTAAGAAACTGAACCATCCTGAAGACAGAAAAGATTTGGAAATCACTGAAAAATAACATCTTTGTAGCCCTGAACCCAGTGTTCAGACATACCGATGAGTTCAATCAAGATATGGAGATGTATTCTCAGATAAATGCATTACAAATCAAAGCTAGAATCATGACTGCATAAGGCATTGATCCAGATGCTGAGGGCATGGCATCATACTGGCCACAGTCTTTCAGGAAAGAAGGCAAAGAGTCTGAATTCTGGGCATCCCATAATAAGCACGCATGTTGGAGTGCAAAATTGGACTGCAACAAGATGGAAAATAAATGATCAAAGAACAGAGAATAAACTAATTGCACTGAGAAGGAGCAAAAATAAGAATTCTTAATGACACCATTAGGTACCAAGAAGGTTGAAAACAAAAGCCTTGGTAAGAAAATTCACTTCAGGAATTATTTTTCTTTTAAAAACTCACTGAAGCATGAAGTGCTGCTGAACTTAAGTGGCTACATGATTTTCTAAACAAAGGAGACATAGCGAGCTACATGGGAAAAGAAAAAATCAGGAGAGGAAAACAAAGGGATGGAAAGGAAGGAATAACTATAATAATGTTTTAACACTTAAAGGCACCAACAGAAACTGGGCAGAGGTGAACCAAACACTGAGCGTATACAGAGCAAGAGACAGATTTTTCAGTCAAAAAGCATACGATCTAAATCCTGCTGCAAATTTCTAAACAGGTGACTTTATATACAAAGTGCATTGTGCTCCTAGCAGGCTCAGAAGGTTCTGCTAGATGCTCACTGCTTTGGAAACTTAGCTATGAGAGCCAGATTAAAACATTACATAGAACCCCAGATTTGCAGATGTGTTGGTGCATCTGACTTCGAGGATCTGGGTGGGAATACCTCATTGATTTCAGTGGGTCTGCCTGCATACTGAAAATGTAATTGCAGTGCTGGTGCCTTACTGTGGATTTCAGAACCCAAGTTCTGATTGCTGGCTTTGAAAATTTTCATTCCTTGGCTTGTTTACAAGAAGACAGCAATTTTTTCACAGAGATCTGCCCCCTCACATGTACTTAATAAAAACTGCTGCCATAAAACCCCTATTTGACCTACCCAAAGGAATGAATATTGTGTTTAAATCCAGTTTCAGACTACAGGAGAAGGATCTTAAATTTTAGGAAAATCCAGATGAAAACCTTTGGCTTAACTCTTTTTGCTCAGTAAGGAACAAACCAAACCTTGATGTAATTGTGCAAGCCAAATACTTCAAGTTCTCAATTCCAGATCAAAAAAATGTAGCTTAGAGCTTGTCTTGACACAGGTCTCATCCACAACCCATGAAAGACAATAGAAGTCCTTCAAAGTGCTTTGTAAGCAGGGCTGTTACCCTTTGGATCCAGCAGTTAAGCCTTTTTGAATAATTATTGGCTTTCTGACCAATAAGCAATTGCTTCATGTAGTTAATCCTCTTACATATTTCAGATATTTTCTTTTCGAACTCTAGGTTTTCCAACACATTCTGAATTAATGAATAAGAGTACCAATTTATTGTTGTTATTACACAGAATCTGTTTCTCAGTCCTTTAAAATATTTCTTCCCTTTTGGTTACACTTTTTTGCTTTTTTTTTATTTTGTTCTTAGAGGGGTTGTTTTTTATCTCTTCCTCCGCTCAAGCATTTTTTACTTTGTTAAACTTTCTTTCTTTAAGCAAAACCTTCATCTATCAAAACTCAGTAAGACTTCCCAGTGCTACATAGCTAACGTAACCTAATGTAACATAGCTGCTGGAATAAGGCTGATTTCCTTCTTAGCATGCACTCTTTTTTTTTTTTTTAATTTCTTTCCTTTTTTTTTTGTATTTTAAACACAGAAAAAAACAAACCTGCAATAGCTCTTCTTACAGTGTGTATCCCAAACTGTTAATTCAAATACTGCTAAGAGGACTAAATTATGTTTATTTAGCAGGGTTTGTTATAGTCATCCCACATTTTCTTCTGTGGATTCTCTCTCTCTTTGTTTATTCAGTTTCATTAAGAAAAACAATAGTGCTTTAGTTTTCACAGAGTATAGAGATTTGAATTAGAAATGCATTCCTGAAAATTTTTCATTTGCAGTAAGTAGCACTTCATTATTGCTATCAAAATAGCAAGTGTCAAAAATGCCCTTTTCTTACACTGTCCCACTGTCTTGTCTTTTCATTGTATTCTACTTTTATTTTTCTTCTATATTATTTTGCTTTATATGAAAACTACCTTTTCACTTACCTTTAAATTTATACAGTGCCTACTCTTGCTTACCTCACACTTAAAAGTATTCATTCAATTGCATATGGTGAAGAGACCAGCAGATCAGGCGCTCCCGCGCTGATCTGTTGACTTGTTTCAGTAAGAGTCTATTGGAGTTAAACAAGAGGTTGGGCAATGGAAATTACATGAGAGCAGCTCTGCTTCTGCACTCATTCAGGCTTGGCCCTCTCTTCTGGGACGGTTAGAATGTGTCCTTGATGGCATCAGTTAGAAAAAGCAAAAATTGTGTATGCTAAAACTTGTAGTGAAAGTATCAGCGTACTTTACGTGAGTTACTAAGTAGCCATTGCTGGTGACAAATCTCAGTTATTACTTACCTGAGCCAAGCAAACATAGATTAGCATTCATTATTTCATTCCTAAATTCTTCAGGCATACAAAATGCCTCCTCCCCCCCAAAAAAATATGCTTTCTAGAACAGTTTTTAGATTGTTTAATAGTCGTCTGAAAAGAAGGTGTAATTAGGAAAAAATGTCTCTATTTCTCTGGGAAAAAAAGAAGTAAAAAAGAAAAAAGAATACACACAGCATCTACAATGGATTGTATCATTTGCTTGGTGTATCCTTATCTTCTCATGAAGAGAATTCATGAGTGAAAGCAACTTCTGATGGAATGTCAGTATCAATGTCAGTTCATGGGATACAACTTCAGCAAAATTTCCTTGTGGTGTTGCTGTAAATAGCTTGTGTTGATTGGGCTTGTTGTGTTTTGAATTTTCTATTGTCTAAGCTAATTACAGGTTAGAAGCATAGCACAATGTAATGCATGTGAACTACTGATTTAACTGGAGTTTTATTCTTCCTGAGCCACAAAGCCAGAGTCTGGTTTTCTTTTCAGATGGAGGGATCCTGCAAGGAATACTTACCCCATGGTAAGCTGTAGCTCCAGCTCTGGGGGTGAAGAAGGAGATGTGTCTTGACACTTTTAGACACAGAGCTCACTTTGGATCACAAATGCTCTGTTGGATCATGGCCAGAAGGTTTAAGCTGCAGGTTTAAGCTGCTATGTGCAAATTGAGCCAGGAAATTGCAGAACATTAAACTTCACAACTGAGAGATCAAAACACATCCTAAAAGATAACTATGGTTTTTTATTCATGCTATACAGCAGCTTTCCAGTATGAGGTATTGACATTTTGTGAAAGATACTGATTTATTCAGATATGAAAGCAAACTGAGGGGTACTTTCATGCCATGTAAGCACAAAGGAATTTTTGCATTGACTTGAACGGGTGCAGGTTGAAGATCTGAATGAGTTGCTTCAGTTTAGAGATGAAACCTCTGGCAACAATGAGAATAAATTTATAAGCTCATATCCATGTTTAAAAACTGATCCTAATAATGGTTTATTAAAAAATAAGCAAACAAACACTTTATGGTATAAACCATAAAGCTAAGGCTGATAATTAGTGTGAGAAGTTGCTTTAATATTTTTCTTTCTTTAGTAAACAACACTTTTGGGTCTTGTCTTTACTACACAAGGTGATGATGCATCAGTTTGGAATATGAAATATCTCTGTATCAACACATGTAGAGCTTTAGAATTTTTTGATCTGAGTGGCGAGTTATTTCTGCCAGGAGGGAGAAAGAGTTATTTCTTTGAAACCATGCTAGGCTCCATACTGCTGGACATGGAATGAACACTTTGACACAATTTTTTTCACAAATGTGGGCAGTTCTACAGCAAATATCAGCTCTTGGAACAAGGTTATGTATTTCAGTAAAGTTCATCCCTTTTATTACATGCTTATTTTCATTTAGCACTTAAAGGTTCATTAGCCTCTACAAGCTTTCTCATAGCATGATAGCTCTACCCACAGAGGAAATCAAAAAAATGCTATTGCCAGCTAAGACCCACCACAAACAGAAGGAACAGCAAAAGAGTTACAAATGAGGTATGGTAACCTTTTGCTGTCAGATGTTCTTCCATCAATAAATGAAGTCATGTTTATTCCTATCTTAATATTTTTGTGCATTCTCTCTTTCCCCCTCTTTTTTTCTTTTGTTTCAGCTGACCAGAAAAAGCTTATTCCAATGTGCTTGTGAGAAAAGTTCTTTGTTTCTGTAAACTCTGCTGATAGCACCTACATCTCTGTTCTGATAGAGCATTCATCTTTGTAGCAGGTCTCTTATCCTCATGTTCCACAATTGTCATCCCACAGCTTCTGGGAGGCAACTTTTCTAAAACCATGTCTCTGTGTTGCCTCTTCAGCTGGCGTTTATTAATTGGGTCTCAGCTCTCAGCTATCTCCTATGCATCACTCAAGCCAATGTGGTATATAATTCCACCATTCATAGGCCTTATCATCTCCCTTCCTCCATCCGTGTTACTATTTAATATAAAACATTTTAAACTCTGTGTGGGACATACCTCCCTTCTTTACAAATTACAGAAGTAATCAAGACCTCTTTTTTACAAGTTTTCCCTTATAATTTTTCTCTACATCTAACTATTGGAGACAAAGTTATTTTACAGAGCTCAGATTTTTAGGTTCCATCTTCTGCATTACTTACTGCTTTTCTTTTTTAGTATGATAAGTAAGAATTACTTAAATTCGGTGGAAAAATGACATTTTTCCCTCACATAGATCTCAAGTGAAACTTAATGGTCATCTCCAAACAATATAGCAAGGATTTGTAACAGCTCTGGATTCACTTCCTTTTCCCTGAGTTCTGCTTAGGTCCTGTGTTTATTTCTGCTGACCATTTTTATTCCTAAGGGCACCCTAATTGTTTCTTTCATCCTTACACGCCAGAATTATCATCTCACAGCTTGCATCCTTGTTATCCACGTCAGGAAAGACATGGACCTGTTGGAGCAGGTCCAGAGGAGGGCCACAAAAATGATCAGAGGGGTGGAACACCTCTCCTATGAAGAAAGGCTGAGAGAGTTGGGGTTGTTCAGTCTGGAGAAGAGAAGGCTGCAGGGAGACATTACTGTGGTCTTTCCATACTTAAAGGGGGCTTATAAGAAAGATGGGGAAAAACTTTTTAGCAGACCTTGTTGCAATAGGACAAGGGGTAATGGTTTTAAACTAAAAGAGGGTAGATTTAGACTAGATATAAGAAAGTAATTTTTTATGATGAGGGTGGTGAAACACTGGAACAGGTTGCCCAGAGAGGTGGTAGATGCCCCATTCCTGGAAACATTCAAGGTCAGGCTGGATGGGGCTCTGAGCAACTTGATCTAGTTGAAGATATCCCTGCTCATTGCAGGGGGATTGGACTAGATGACCTTTAAATGTCCCTTCCAACCCAAATTATTCTATGATTCTATGATCCTTAGTTTTCTTCTTTCTAATATAATCAGTTAATTCACATTCAGGATTTTGCAACTTTTTCATAGTGAAAGAAGAAACTATTTACGAAGGTAGATATTTCCTTTTTGGAATCCTTTTTTTGGACAAGCAATATACACAAAGTCCTGTTTCCCTAGACAGGGCAGGAAGCAGAAAAGAAGATGCTTTTTCTTTGCCAAATCTTTCCAAAGTCTTTTCCAGACACTCTTTCTCTCTTTAATTTTTGCTTTTCTGTCTTTCTCTTTGTCTTATACCACCTCTATGATATTAATGTTGGAATACTAACACAAACTTAACAAGAAAATTCAATTAGCATGAGGTGCGTTTATAGGTAATAAAAATTATTCAGCTGTAAAGAAAAAAATTCTTGTGTTTGATTTCATCAGCTAAGGTGTAGGCATAGCCTTAAAAAATACCTTAAAAATGATATATTATCTATTGTATCAAAATATTATTTATACAGAATATATATAAGGTGAAAGCATTTTGTTGGTGCTACAAATTCTTCATGAACCATGCGGTGTTTTTTTTTCTTTCCCGCATGTGGTCATGAATAAAAATGAACCTACAAGCCAAACTCCATCAACTTTGCAGTTGCATTATCTTTATGTAGAATGGTCACATTTTAACGAACTTAACAATAGTAACTAAATGTGTTTGTGCGTAAAATTTCAGCTTGATCACGGACTTGTATTGTTGCAGAAATAGCTAATCAAAATGAAATCCAGCTCACACATTCCAAAATATGTTGTCTCTTCAGGAAAAAAAAAAAAAATTAAATGATTAAAACCTGTTTGTGCTACTGGAGGAGGTTGAGAAAAATTTCAATGATCTTTGCTTTCTGTTTAGCAACAACACAGTATTTCCATAAAGTTAGTGTGGAAAAAAGACCTCTGCATTAAATCCAGAATAAATAAACTAGCTGAATTTAAAAGATTCTGCAGTAAGAGTTATTTCAATGTAACAGTTTTATGCTGGTTTCTCGGTACTCAGGGATTTACTACTTTCTAACAGAATTGGCATACAATCAGTGAAATGAATGATGTCATTTCCCCAAAGGGCAATTCAGGTTCTCCTTTCCCAGATAGATATTGTATGCTGCAACTTTGTTCTTTATTAAACAGAGATATGTAAGCCTCAAGAAGAGATTAATTTCTAACTTTCAAATAGAGTTAATACTTGAATTTCATAATTCTAATGTTAAATCTTCTCTATCAGTTTGGTCTGGTTGAGCAGAGAAGGTAAAAAAGGACAGTTAAAAAACCTGAAGAAACTCCTGCCTACTCCATCATTGTGCTTTGGCTTTATTCAGCTCTTCCTCTTCCTTTCATTTCAATTCCTCTTCCTTTCCATTTATGTCTATTCTGGTTTCAGACAGATTCCTGGACCTTGCATCTGTTCTTTAGTTGAAGTGATTTGGGAAGGTAAATTTGAAGAATTCTCTTGGCAAATTTCTTGGTTTTATCCCTCTCTGAATCTATATTTACATTGTTGGCAAAGATGAGATTTAAGATATTAACACTAGTTGGTGACTCATCTTAGTTGAGGTCCAAGAACAGCAAAGATACTTCAGATTGTGTTGCCCTATATGTTGAATTAAATATTAAATGTAAAAGTATATGGTCTATGTGGCCAGATTAGAAATTCAAAGAAGTATTTAACTATTTTATTTCTCTTTTGAAGGGTCTCAGAATACTCCAGACAAGTTCTATGGATGGATGTTAGGTTCCACAGTATCTTTTTATGATCTGTAGATGCAGATGCAAAACTTGTGGTGAAAGGAGCTGAACAATAAAAAAGCTTCATCGTTACCATAGCACCTGTAATTTGTTTAATTTCATCAATTTCTTTGGTGCTAATTTGATTTGCTTTAGCTTATCCTCCTTGGCCTGGATCAATTCCACTTAACATTAGTCTTTGCATTCTAAGATAGGCTTCCAAGAGCAGTAAGATGAATCATCCTTTGGAGGTAACTGCTTTTTCTCCTTTAACTATTGAGATAGCCAAGACAACTCACTTAAACTAGGTGAAACTCCATTTGTTGCTATTAAAGGACCATTGCCCAGCTTTGTAATGTTATCATCTGCTGCTCAGGAAAACAAAAATGGTATGCTGGGACCAGGTCTGTTTCTAAGCTGAACATTCATTTCTAGCATAATTCCTTTCTAGGGTGAAGGCATGAATCTATGAAAATGTCTGTTTGCCCTTTCCCCCGAACATGGGGTAATCACTCCAGAGACAAACCTTCCCTGACAATAAAGTAAAGGCTTTATTGAAGTCTGCTGAGTTCCCCCAAAAGATCAAAACCTTAGCATTTTTCCATCTTTTACTTTGAACTTGAAGAAACCAAACTGAGCAGGGCACACACAAATGCACACTTGCCTATACATCCACCCACATGGAAGGAGTGTCAGCTTTGGGTATGTTCACACTGAATGTACAGGTTGGGAATCACTACATTGAGCAAAATATTTTGCAGCTGAAATTGCTTTGCTAGTTGGAGTTATGTGCATTCAAATACAGAAATACAAGCATGTGGCCATTACTGGTGCCAGTTATTATTATCAAGTGCTTGGTAGCACTGTATGGTTAGAAAATAACCAGTAGTTGCAGGTCTCCACTCTCTGTTCATTTGCTAATTGTCATGTTAACGAATTGTTGACTGTGAGGAAACTGTCGATGATTACATAGCAAATGGCAGAAATTGCAACAGTGGGCATGATGAGTGATGGAAAGCAGTAGGTGGATGTCCTGGTAGCCTTTTGTAGCAGTCATTTAAATTTCAATTGCCTTTTTTTATGCCTAGCTAGGATTGGCATATTCAGTTCATATAAACTATTATTCTAAAATTCTAGGTTTTTACTATGAGATTATTTATTTTAGTACCAGAGTTTTCCTTTAATAATTTATCAAGTGACAAATAGCTACTTATGAGGTTGAGAGCTGGGTTTTGTCTAGAAGTAAATGCGGGGAAGCAGAGAGAATTCACAGGAATAATGCCATGCAACAATTCAGAGTAAGTGCAGACTAGTTTTCAACTAGCCCATCTTAATTATATATTGAGCTTAGTGTAAGCTCCCTAACCAGGTTGCTGATCCCCAGGTAGCAGTAGATTTTGAAACACAGGGCTAGCAGAAAAGGACCAGCATTTGGGACTTCAATAGTGTATGTTCAAGCTGCAGAGGTCTTCCTCCCCTAGATCTGATCCCATATAACCTCCAATCTGAATGTAAAATTCAAGGACGTGATCTCCCTTTCTCACTGTTACTGGGAAAACACCTGACGGTAGTACCAGGGTCAGGGTGGGCTTACATGAGATCAAAGGACCAAGCCACATAAGAATACCAACATGACCCATTTGTATCATCGTGTTTACAGAACAATGACACAAGGAAGATCTCATGTGGGCTCCGTTTGACACTGTCCTTGGAAGGGGATTACAAGGCAATGGCCCAAGAGGAGGGTGAACATATCTGGCCTTTGGTCGTTGAGTTGTCAGCTCAGGAATCCACTTGACCATAGCGTGGAAGCACAAAGGTCTGATGCAGAAACCTTAAAGCAACATGTCCTCTTGGCTACAAATACAAATTGTAAACATCACTCCTGATATACTATGTTCCGTTCCTAACATTTTTGATGTGGTTACAAATTTATGGTGGTGGTTAGAATGAGGTTAAAAATGAATAATAGTGTAGGAGAGGATGTGTTACTTAGAGAGACCTACAAATATACACAGCATTTTGCAAACATGGTGGAAAAAAAATTACTGTCCCAAGAAGCTTCCATTTGAAGTAGTGATCTCTGCTTATGCTAAAAATAATAATAATACTAAGTAATGATGTACTATGTATGTTCTTTATAAAATTTTGAGTATTTAGTATGTGTAAGAGGATGGTAAGGTGAACATAAGTAGCTCTTAAACAAGGAAAAAAGATCTCTGTTCCTGTATTTTTAGTCATTTTCAAAAGAAAGTAAGGCAAGAGATTTATTTAATTTTAATTGAAAATAAAATTAATTTTTATTATTTATTCTTGCTCTATATAAACATACAATACAATAAATGATAAAAACTTATTTTAAATCACCCTTTAACTTTTATTTTTAATAGCTGTTCTCTTTATATTTTCCTCTCAAGAAATATTGCTGTATTATAAACCTCCAGATCTCAGCATAAAATTGCAACTGTACTATAGTTATTATAGTGAAACCACTCTAATTATTCTGTAGTTTATTAAAACTATAGTAAATCAGTCCTAATAATGGTAAGACTACAGTAATCATATTGAATAATATCTGCAAGTTATTATCTGTATATTTACTATACTATTATAATAATTACAGTTCAACTATAGGGTTTTATTTAATACAAAGTCTAAATTTACTATGGTAATTTTATTCTAGTTTCTTCCTTTGCATAATTCCTAGAATACAATAAGTATAACTTCTGGTTCGAACTGTGAAAGCTTCATATCTGTTTTTAAAAACTGTCATTAAAAGGATTAATAATTAGACAAAATAGTTTTAAATGAATAAATTTGAGGCCTTTTTGAATGAAAAAAGAATTCCTTTTGCTGTGGTACATGGAATTTTTGCAACCTACTGAAACTAATTAGTGAGCCTGAAAGGGAAAGTAAATTATATGTTTAAAAACATTTGATGGATTCATTTCCCTAAAAATTCTCCAAAAATTTATTAAAGTTGCAGACAGGCAAAACAGCACTCTTTTACTCTACTGTCTTGTGATATTAATGTAGAAGTTGCAAACAGTGAAATTACACCGCGTTGGTATAATCTTGAAAACAGAAAACTGGATAGGTTCTGCATGTGTCCACGTGCAAATATACATGAGTTTGTACAATAGCACAGGAATATTGCAGTTCTTCTGCTTAATGGGGATATAAGGGAGCAATTTCACTTACTTTGAGGGCTGGATGTGTCTCTGCATTGGCCATTCCAGTTTCACACATTCAGAGTCTCATGTCTCTCTGCAAGGCCATTCAGTTTTCTCATATTTAGTTTGCATATTCTTACAGTTCTTGCCAACAGCACAGTGGCACTATTTTTGTATATCCCATTTTTTTCCTGCAATATTTCCTTCAGGTCACCCATTACAGGTTATTATCCAGAACATGCTGAAGCCATCCATAATAACCTGTTCTCTGATCAGACAAAAATCAGCTCTCAGTCTTTGAATAGCTCTTGAGACTTTCAGGAACAGCTATTCCAGCTGGTGTTTTAGAAAATAGTTATTTCATTGCCATCTCACTAAGGATGATTCATAAGAGTGTCCACCAATGACCTATCTCCCACAGACCCGGTGGTTAAGCTAGCAGGGCTGTATAGGTCTTCCCCACCTGAGCTTCGTGAGTTAAACTCACAAAAGCAAGAAAGCGTTTAAAATTCCTGGGCTAGAATTAGACTATTTATGAGGTCTTTCTTCTAAAGATGGATGGGGAAAACAAGTAAATAAAGAAAGGAGAAGTGGAGTTTCTAAATCACACAATTGCCTAAGTATGGGCCATTTCATATCCTATGGGATGAAAGCAAGGCCCTTTCTTGAAGTGGGACACAAGTCAGACAGAAACCTATTATTTTACCTGAATGTTTTAGTTAAATCAGGAAGAATCGAGTATTTGTTAATGGCTTCTACCTCTTCCACATACATAAATTACAATGTCATGCTACGCAGCCAGTCTGATAGTCTTTCTTAGTGTAAAGAGGGAACTTATGCTACAATGAAAGGGAAAACAGTTTAAGCTTGCCCACCACAAGAAAATAATAATTTTAAGGTTAACCAGTCACCCCATTCATTCAGGATTTAGCTTTTAAGCTAGACTGGCAATGAGATTGTACGCTCGGTCACATGCAACTGTAATCACTTCCAGAGAGCCTAAAGCTGATAGAAACTAAAGTACCTGAATTCATCTCATGCAGTTAGGAAGATATTGTCTCCAGTTTAGCAAAATGTAGTAAAAATAAGTTTCAGAACACCTCCCATAAACCTCTAATGTACATATCTATGTGAAAATAACTTACCCTTGAGAGAGAAAAGTCTTTTTTTCTACATTTTAATGAGAAAGAAAATATATAATTTGCTAGATAGGAAACTTTTTTGCAGCTCTAGTGTTTGTGGGTGTCTGAAATTCTTTGTAAACATGGGCAAATAACGAATAAAATAATCAGAACTGATAAATACATCTAACAAAAAATTGAAATATAATGTGTTCATATCCTGATTTGCCTGTCATCCAAGTTTTCTTAGTTGAAATATTGAGTTGGATTTTTTTTACTTAACACAGAAAAAGCACTTTACAGGGGAGATTTTGAAGTTTGTATTTATCAAATTATGGGAATTTGAGTCAGTAACTATACATATGCAATAAACAGCTCCTGGTTAGAAATGCATGCTCATACAAAGGTAATCAGCTTCAGCATCATGGGAAAGAAGACTATGAAGTGGAGCTATAGGGAGTTCTGACTCACAAAGAAGCAAGATGAAAATATGGCTATGAACACTCTGAGTGAGCCTACGAGAAAGAGTTCTCTCTGCCATGACAAAAGAAATCACAGGGGAACATGATGCTTGCCAGCACAAAGAAATCTAGCAACAGGCAGGAGGTGAAAGTGAAGAACTGATGTGTACAGGGGCTCTAAAATAAATTTAATTCAGAAAATGACAGGAAACTTCCCCTGAGAGGAGACCCTTGTTTTACGTTATCACAGAACAAGCAGAAACACAACTGAAGGGGATTATTGTTGTGTCTGCCAACTGCAGGCCAGTCACTGGAGCAGACTTAATCATTAAACAGGATCCTCCACCCATTGGCAGGCTCTGATGGACCAAATTCTCAAAAACCACCTCTGATTTTGTGATTGTGTTCAACCAAGGGTGCAGCTCTGCAAGATCAGCTAGCTGCACAGGGTAACATTAGGATGAAGATGACTTACTTATTAATTAGATAGCAGTAGCAGCTGTAAACCTCCACCTAGACAAAAGCCCCTTTCTGCACAGGCCTCTAGGAGAACATAAGGACTCAGGGCTGGCCCTGAGGAGCACACAGCCTAAAAGAGGAAATCCTCTGACTGGGTCATTAGTCACCAGGATTCACTAGTTCACTGGACAGATACAAAAGTGCAGGCACGAAAACAGACTAGATGCAGCTTGGTAAAAACGGATGTTAAAAGATGGCAAAATGAGCAGCTGCCCTCCACTGTGCTAAACAAGTAGGAGTTTGTTGCCTTGTGTGTGTTTCATTTCCCTTCCACATCTGCAGCTGCACACGGGATTGGGGTTTGACACCTGGTACTCTCGGAGCAGTGACACAGCCTATTATTCCCCCAGGTGAGTCAAAAATATCCAACCCCTGCCCGTGCTAGCCGTGTTAACTTGTCTGAGCTGGAAGTCGATCCTTGCTAAAATGGCAACGCACGGGTAATGCTGAAGGCTGCAATGTATATCCTTGAACACCCAAGCAGCAGGCAGGGGAGGGCACCGTCCTTCCAGCAGAGTAAAAACGCTGTTTAAATAGTGTTTGTACCTACCTGGGCTGCTGTGTGACGGCACTAATCATATATACTGCAGTCCTCCTTTCTGAATTTAGGGAAGGTCTTGTACGCAGGTAGGTTAGCGTGCAGTAAGGCAGTGTCTACTTTATAAAGCACTTGCTACTCTGTACTAGCTCTCTGAAAAAGGTGTTGAACTAAATGTGCAGGGCCCTAATTTACCTATTAGTTTACTGAATATACTAAAATAAGAACACTCCACATGGCGTGAAGAATGCCAAGGAAAAAGACTGGGATAACTGGAAATTCCCCTGTCACTTGAGTATTTCTATTAATGCTCCCCCAACACCGGGCTCATGTTCCCCTTCCTGGGGAGCCTCAACAGACAGAAGAGAGTCAGTGACCCTCCGCACAGGCAGTAGAAGAAAGGAAGAAGGAAGATTTTCCAGCTTCAGAATGACTGAATGTCAGCAGTAAATCACATTTCTTTTTCAAAAAAAAAAAAAAAGGAGAAGAAAAAACAAAAAAGATTCTACAGTGCAGCCTGGGTATCATATTTTCGAGAAAGCTTTTGAAAATGTTTTATCGCATCAGTGTTAGCAGCCAAGTCTTTTTACATGAGAATGTAACAACAGCTGTTCTGGGTTAGATGAAGGGTTTATCTAGCTCAGGTATCTTGTCTTTAACAGTGGCCAATAGCAAATGCCTAGGGAGGAATATAAGAGCAAGACACGCAGTGATGCTCCCCGGGTATATGCTTTCAGCCACCAGAAATCCGCAGCTCAGGGACATCCTGACCCAGAGGTGTTATCTCTATGTTTAGTAGCCTTTGATAGATTTTCTTCCATGAATTTGTCTAATAGCTTTCTGAACCCCTGTCAGCTTCTGGCATTTTAGTACTAGCACAGCAGTAAGAGAGAAGGGGAAACCAGATATGAAAAACATTTTGATAAAAGGCTCATCTTTTTAGCAGAGACAAGAACCTGAAGACTGAGTAACAGAGACAGGCAGTCTCATGTTCAAAACAAGAGTTTTGAACTTAACACTTTATGAGCTGCCTCTGAATCCAGGGCCACTGCATAGGATCCTGAGAAGCCAAGTCCCTGGGACTGAATCAACAGACAGCATGCAACCTTTATTGTAACTGAGTCGCAAGCAACAACAACAACGAGAAAACAAAAAACACAGGCCAAACTTATTTGTTCTGAAAGCAGAGGGATTTATTAGGAAAAAGAGTTTTCCCTGAGCTTACATAGGGAACAGAGTGCATTTAAGGTAAATGCACTTTTATATGGGTCCCAAGTTCAGTCCTAAGGTTTTGATGTCTGGCAGTCATGTGTCTGGGTCCTTAATATTCAACAGCTGTATCACAACACATTTTCTCCCCTTCTGAAATGAATGTTTTTAAACAAACTACTCATTAGGGCAAAACTTGCCTTCTACAAAGGGACTACCTCAAGCCAAATCCATCCTTCCAGTAAAACTTGGGCCTTCAAAGAAGAGGATTAGGAAGCATTTAAGCATAGTTAAATGCTTCTGCACAGTTTCTCTGGCATGCACAGGAATGATCAGATGAGTCCCCTGATCCACAATGTATGTTCTAACACCACCGTCAATGCTCTGTCTCAAATATAATATACCTGTAGGTCTCTCTCACCTATGAATAGCTTACCCTTTAAATGGAGTGCTGGGCATCTGATTTTTAAATTATTTTAACGAATCCAGGGCTACGCACAGTTCTAAATGCCCCTGAAATGATGACCACAGAATTATAATTCCCCTCAAATAACCAACAAAAACAACAACAATGTTCCATGGGACATTAAGAATACAAATCCTGTAACGCTGAGTGGCTGTATACAAAGTCACTAGAAATTTCCTTTGCTTTGGAAAAGCTGGAGTTAGAATTAGACCAGGAGCACTGGTGAGCATATTTCTAAAATGGGAGTCAAGACAAGAGAGAAATAAGCCAGTAAGACAAGGGAACGTGGGAAACCCAAATATCCCCATATCATATTCAAAAAATAAATAATTCAGTTGAGCACCACCATGTCATTTTCTCAGTGGGTTTAGTGATCTCCCACGCAATAACGTGACACAGTACATTCTGATCTGCATCAAAATTAACAGTCAGCTACTTTATGAAATATTATCTTTGTTAGCTTTACCACTAACAAAAATACACTTCCAATTCTTCACATCCACATAGCACGTCTATTAAAGCAATCTGGGAAATTAGTTTGAGATAAACTGTACAGCAATTTTATTCATAGCCTCTCTGTATCTCACACTGTTAATCTGCATCACAGCTCACTAAATAGTGCCTAATGTTTATTGCATTTAACTGAATGTATACGATTCTGAGGGTACGCCAGGGACCGATTATCATAATTATACATGTTTCTATGGAAACCCACAAGTCTATCAGTTTTGATTCATTATATTGTTATACCTTCTAGCACTTTCTAATTATTAGGTGCCCATAAAAAAGTCTCAGTCTTGCTGTTACTATAGAAATGAGCTATAGACAGGCCTCAATTGTTAACCCTTACAGGGCAAGAATGAAAAAAAGGAAGAAACAGCTCTGGATAGAGGGTAGCTGTTCAGATAAGATAAATCATAAACTACTTTAATCTGCGGTCTTAACTTTCCATAATTGCTTCACTGAACTTACTCATTTGTTTGAAAAAATATCCAGCTAGGAAAACTGAAAGAAATGCATAGCTGGTTGCCACATGGTCTTGGACCTGTTATGCTGTAGTGGTGCCCTGCGAACATCCCTCAGCGAGATTACAAGATTCCCTTGAAAGACATGTGTTACTGGGTGAATGAGGGGAGGCTTGGTTTAGATGCTGGAATTACAACTGAGTTCAGTGGGAAATCACAGGAACCCAAGATTTCCTCAGGTCACTTCCATAAAGTAAGAATAAACCAGGAAACAGTGAGTTACAGTGAAAGTAATGAAAACACCTTGTTGTGATATGGTTATTTTAGTCTAAGTTAATGCTATTACTTACTTTGTCATATAATATACCCATTTTCCTCCTCTGCCTGTATCTCCTATCACAGCCCTGTGAAACCTGAAAGGGACCGAGCGGTTTCACTGTTTCCCTAACCCTCCTTCTATTACAGTTTTCAATTAGAAGTGCCTTTTAATTTAGATCAGCAAAGCTCTCCCAAAGTGACAGCTCGTCCTTCACACTGCATATCTATTTATTTCGGAAGTCAACACACCATTCAATAACCTGAGAACAGGCCTGATTGCTATGCTAATAGTATTCAAAAATATGTCGACACCAATTGAAACAAGTAAACTAGGACTAATTCATAAAGTGAATAATAAAAGAGAGGGGGAAACATTCATACTTTTACTTCTCTAGCTGAAATTTTACTTTGCAAGTTTTTGCCTTCTCAGAGAAATGGCCACAGCGTGGTTCACACACTCAAATTAGATTTCACCTAATACTACAGTGTCCCTCTCTGGAGGTGGTTTTATTGGGTACAGTTTAAAAGAAAAGAAAAAAAGAAAGCAAGCAGAGAAACAATAACCCTACATATTCATGTCTTTGTGCAATGGTCATGGTACAGCACTCTTCAGATCAAAGTTACGTTGCTTTTTTTTTCTGAGTGAGAGCAAAGAGCTGAGAATTTAAAATATAGTCCCATATTTTAAAAGACTCACATCATGTATTTAGCTATAATCTACATATTCAGTTCTAAATCAGACTTCCACAACTTCCAGTCAATTAGAGCTAAATCACATTACATACAACAATGAAAGAGATGTACATTTGCATTTGTATGTAAGAACTATCATCAAAGAAAGTGAACAGAGTGTCATTCTATATAAAGGTCTCAGATTTATACTATATTTTCAAGGACCATTCTGTTCAACTCTTATTTTATTATTGCCATGGAGAAACTAGATTTGCTGCTAAACAAGATCTTAAGCAGCTAAAGAGAAAATTTAACCAGATAATTAAAAAAATCCACTAATTGGTGTATTAATATGTAACTTGTAATATAGAATATGCTCAGCTAGATTAAAATAGAAATCACGCAGCAGAGAATATGAATATTTACACAATTTAGCATTTCCAAATAATATGACAATGTACAGGGCCAGATCCTCAGCTAAGTTAAATGGAGCTACACCAATTTATACAAGCTGAAGATCTTGCATAATATCTACCTTTTCAATTCAGTTGCTAACAGTTAAGTTGTATAATTGTCACGTACTACAAGTTACAATAGCATGACAATGTACTCAACAGTGTGCTGATGTGGGGAATGAAGATGGCTGGCAGTTTGGGCCACTCACACGCCCTGTAACAGTCCAACATTTGTTAGCTGACTTGAGCATTCCTTTCCTGTTTGCTTTAGGTGAATTACAGTCCTTCACAGGAATATACAGAATATAAGAATCAGGTTCCACCTTGCATGTGAAATCAGACTGCCCATGGTGTCCTCAGTGACATTGCCTTCGTGTCAATGGGGTACAATATTGCTCTGGACACGCAGTCACCTCCTACCCCCCCTTTATTTTCGGAGCTTTAGCATGCTGGAAATGAATCCACTAAAATTAATTTAAATGAATGAATTAATAAATCAATCAATTAATTAATGATCTAATTAATTATTAGCTATTAGGTAATTCATTATTCAAGGAAATGTCATTCAACATTTATCACATACAAGAGTCTAGTGCTAAAGGATTATGTTATATTTCCTAGCTGATGTATACCATTTTAGCATAGCACTAAATTTTATTTTTTAGCTTGCTAAATAAGCCTGTACCTAGTTATTCCTGTTCCATCTAAATATCAGATTCTTGTTAGAAACATAAAAGCTTTCCTCACATTTACGTGAATGAAGAATACCTAATAACCAATGCATCTGTGGCACCAAAGAGACCATTCATGTCATTGCTGCTTAAAGTAGTATTTTTCTGCCATCACAATTGAAAATAAAATGTCTAGAACCTACATAAGAACTTATGTTTTATGAGACTTTCTTGATTACACAATATTTCCTACATATCTAATTTAAAAAAACCACTATAAAATCAGGTGTATATACCTACAAGAACAAAGCAAGGGAAAAAATCAAGGGTAGAAACAAATTGGACAGATTAGTTATAAATGTTAGATTATCACAGCCACTGAGAATTATACAGAACCACTCAACAAAATACTTATTCTTTTTCAAAGGTGTTGAGTTTACAGGCACAAAGTTTGAAGTTGTTTTTAGATGTTAGCTGAGGCTAGCTAAAGCTACTCATCTGGAATTGCTTTAGCAAAGATTTTTGCCTATGAATATGTATGTTATTTTGTACAAAGTACTTTACCAACTGCAGGAATATTAGTATGAGCATACTCCAACAATTCAAGTCTTTAGCTTTTGCAGCTGGTTGAATTGGTTTTGTACTGTAAAGTCCTCAGGGCAGGAACCTTGTCTGCTGAGATGCCAGTAAAGACCATGACATGACTTTCCCTCTCCTCCCTCATCAGCTGCATTGAATAGAGCTCTGAAGATGTTACAGAGCTGGGTTTTTTGTCTGGGTTGTTATTCAAAAATGGATTTAGAGAAGCTAGAGTTCAAAGAATGATTTTTTTCCTTAGCTATATGGGTTCAGTTCAGCTGTTATTTTACAGTATTCGTTATTTGAAAAGATTTCATAATCAAAGGAAGGAAATGTCCAGTTAAACAGTGAAGTCCTCTCCCATGAAAAGGCATTTGGATCTGAAATTAAAGTTCAAAATTTCACCTTCTCTAAACCTTCTGATGTGTCATTAAGTTATTATTAATTTTTATTTTCCTCTGGGCAACTGTTGTCTTGACCTGGAGTCTCAGAATACAGAAGTTTTCCTAATATTGACCTCCTAGAGCTTGGCTGAATACCTAACTGCAGCTTCAGTGTCTTTGTCAGAAAATTCTTTAGTTCTGCCAGTTTTTGGATAACTCTGAGTTCCTTTTCAAATTCATATTATGGCAATACAAAGCAAAGGAAATTCAGCCATAAACTACGTAGTCTGTAAATGGGATTTTTAAACCCATGAACACTAAGAGTTTCCTAAACGTATCAATTATAGAAACACCAGTATTTGTATAAGTTTATGTTAAAGGTTTTCCTGAAAAATGTGTGATTTTTTACTTAGAATTACCCAGTGCATTTGTGCTGGTGAAGTACAGCACTTGCACCAACATTGGTGGTTGGATAAAAGTGTGAAAATTCATCAGTTACTGCAGTTTTATAATGAGATTCAAGGAAAAGAGAATAAAATTAAATTCCAAGATTTCACTGTTATTACAGTAACTATATAAAGAGGCGATTTATGCATGAGTCTTACATTCCACTGTAATTGGCAATTGACAACTCAAGTTGTAATGGCAAGGGCCATAGTTCACTTTGTGGCAGATTTGTTTGTGCATGTGGAGACCTCTGTGCGTGGAGATGTTTGCATGAGGCTAACATCATCCCCTCTTTTTGTGCAGCATGTTAAAAAAAGATGTGTAACTCTGAACCATGCCTCTTGCTTCTGCTACAAGCAAGGAGCCACAGTCTGAGGACAGCCAAAGGGAGATGAGGGTTCAGGATGCTCAAATGTCTCACCTGTCTGTATATGTGTAGGGGGAGTGGGAGGGTGTGCGTGAGTGTACATGCACTCATGTGATGAGTGAAATTTTCAGGTTTAGAGCTGTTGGATGACATTCACCCACTGACAACAACCGGGCATCAAAAGAGGGAGACACATACATCGTACAGCCCTTGTGCTCCAGACTGGATTTCACCTCTGAGCCTTTAAAACTAAAAACATAGTAAAAGTGGAAGAGAGTGTGAATAAGGATTTGTACAACAATTGCTAAAGTTTGTAGGAGTTATGATCATTCTCACCCTAACTTCCTGTCAAATATCCAAATAAGATTCAAAACCCACCCTTGAACAGGATACTCGTCCTGTGAACCTAAGGCTAAGGGACAGGCACCTGAGAGGAAGACAAATAGTGCTCACCAAAAATACTGGCTGTTTTTTTAAGGGGAAAATAGAAATTCTTGCATTTTTTGCAAGCAGACTGAAGATGGGGACTACCCCTCACTGGCAGAAGCCTTTGGTAGCTCTAAACTGTGCCCGTAGGATCATGCTGCCTTTCCAATATGCGTTGCCCTCTTTTGTGGGGGTCACCTGCAGCTGCCCCGCTGCCCCTCGTCTCTTTTGCCCACGTCTTTACCACATGCACATTTCCTTGTTTAAGTCTCTTTTTCCCTGAGCTCTTGGCACTCTTTGAGGACCCAAGGCTAACTGCTCCTTTCTAAGCCCTCTATTGTCTGCTGCATACCAAACTCCTTCTCCTACAAGCCCTACAGATCTCTTTCTGCCTTTGTTTTTAGCTGTAAGTCTACTTATCTCATTCCTCCAAGTCTCTCTCTCTCTCTCTCTCTCATGGCTTTCTTTCAGGCTGTTCTTTGCTTTAGGCCTCATTCTTGCACAGTGTGGTCTCTCTGCCTAATCAGCCGTGCTGCTCATTACATTCAGGAGCCCTTTGCTATCTGTTTGGGTTTTTATAAGGTCTCCTGTCACCATGGTATCTTAGCGTATTCTCACAACTGTGTCCACTTGGTATTTTTTGTATATTCATACATATGTGCATATTATAATATTTGGTACAAAAAAGCAAGATAGTTTTGCTTGGAATATTCACTCTTCTAGACCCTCCTCAATTTCTTGTGGTTGTAAAGATAAACCTCCGCCATTCAACCACGCATTTTGAATCTTCATTAATGTCATTTCGTCATTTCTATTCTTCTTGTCATCAACATTCATCTGTCCTCAGCCAGGAGTTAAGAGAGAGAGAGCATTTTAGAATGAAGGAATTGTAAAACTATTAATTATAGCAGCAGGCAGGATGTCAGCATAATTAATAAAGGGGCTCAAGCAAAATATTTAAAATAATTTTTGTTGAAAAATTTGGTCTTTGTTGTTTTGACAAAACACTCTACAGGAGTGCCACTTCACCTCGGACTATTATTATTGCTTCTCACGTGGATTTACTTCTTCGGTACCCATCCCTGTGCCCTCCCCCCCTTGATTCCTTCCTTTTCACTCTGCAACCATGGCAACTCTTTGCCCCTACTGAAGGTTGGACATTCGACCACTCTCAGAGATATCATTAGGGCTGCTCCATTGAATCAGAAGCTAAAGCCGGGGAGAGGGGGAAGCTCACATCTGCACGTCCCTTCCTTCTATGTGCACGTACATCTGCTTTACCAAAATCTGCTGTCCCAGGAAGAATGAAAGGGAAAGGTCTTTCCCCCTTTCCTTCGCTCTCCTTCTCTTGCCCCCTGCCCAGGATCCAGAGTATTTTGTTTGTGAAAATTCTTTAGGCTGTTTCAAAATTTAGTTATGCAATGAGCGCCGGTCAAAAGGGAATTACTTCTTTGGCTCATGTCATTTCTAAGAGAAGATAAAAGACCATAGTTAGCTTAAAAAGGGTTGTGTTTCTGAAAGCATCAATACAACTTTTCACTGAAGGATCTTTAAATAATTTCTATGCAATTAACTAAGTCTCACAACACTGCCCCAGAGCTGATGTTATTGTACAGATGGAGAAACTAAAGGAGATTAAGTGACTTATATATTGTTATGTAAATCTGTACCAAAGCCAGTCACAGAACCCAACAATTTTCTTTAAAGTCATGTGACATTGTATTTACGTTGGTAAATTTAGCATTCTTCTGCAGGACTCCCATTCATGAAGTTCGGTTTAAGATTTTACTGCTCTTCTTTCAGTAATTGTCTTCCTATTCTGTGTGGCACTTAAGCACATGCTTGTCTTCAAGCATGAGAGTTGGCCTGGTTAAGAGATTTTTGTTCAGGTTATTCCACTAAAACATTTGGTTTAAAGAAAATTCTCTACTTTTCAGGAAAAAAAAAGGTTTTGTCAAAATTTTCCCATGAAACATTGATTTTTAACATTTAATAAATTAACATTCTCAAAGTAAAAAGCAAACAAATCTTTCAGAACATATAAGCAGACATATTGATCTTTTTTCTCAGCACATGATGGCGCACCTAGTTAACTCTATTTTTCTTACTTTGGCCTTATGAACCAATAGAGTGAAGAACTCCATTCTGTGCTAGAAGCCAATGCACTGACCAAAAGGCAACATTGTATGCCCCTACTGTATATGAGGCAAAACCCAATCAATTTCAATATGCCAAATGCTAAGTCAGTAAGAACTGAGGGGGTTGAACATTTTTCAGGAAAAGTGTTCAGCACCAAGCAGAATTAGAAATAAACCAGCAGATGATGCTGTGCTTGTTTGACACATTGCAGTATTTGAAGTTATCACCTAAGGTGCTTTGAATTTCATATTTAGCAAATTCTTGGATGTACAGCAATGCAGCATGATACTTCTATACATCCTTCTAAATATTTATTAAAAATGAATGCTCTTATTCAGCTGATTAATTATTGACTATGTTTTCCACTTAACTGTCTTTATTTTGCCACTGATATTCCTACATTGTTCAACTGACTGAAAGAAATTTTTTGAGATGCTGAGGCAATTCCAACCAATGCAGCAAGTTTCAGAGTAAGGCTATACATATTTAAATATATATATGTGTGTATACATCTCCATATGGATATGTCTGAACATAGCAATAAGAGAGAAAAACAGAACAATAAATATTTCCTTTTCCTCTCACTGAATCACAAAAGACCTCAGTGGGAGGAACAAAGGGAGAGAGGTCAATACATGGCTGAATCACCAACTCAGTGATGATTAAAGGATATGTGTTGCTGCTTGTGTAACTTGCAGCATTGGGGAGAAGAGTTTACTGCAGATTACTTTGATAATATATTCAAATGGACATTAAAATCCAGTTGAGCCCATTCAGTTTGAATATTTTATCTGGGACTTATTTTGACATTTTTTTCTAAAGCTCATTAAAAACTTTTCTTAAGATAAATTAATGGAAATTCCTGTGTCTATGATGTTTGAAAATCCTCATCTAGAAGCAACCAAAGATCTTTTCTTTCCCTCAGAGGAACCTCAAAAACGTTTTCTTTATTTTATAGTCCAACAGGCATCCTTTTTGTTAAAGATCTCACATGGTAACAGGTATTGCTTTTATATGAGTTATGGGTCATTTTTCATGAGACTGGAAGTAAAAAATAAAGGTAAGGGCCAAGCCTCTCTTAATCAGCTAATGCTAATCTACAGTTTAAGACCACGTCTGGAGTGCTGCTCTCCCCAGTACAAGAGAGACATGGACATGTTGGAGTGACTCCAGCAGAGGCCCACAAAGATGATGACAGGACTGGAACATCTCTTCTATGAGGACAAGTTGAGGGAGCTGGGGCTGTTCAGCTTAGAGAAGAAAAGGCTCACAGGGAACCTTGTCAGTATGTATGAATACCTGATGAGAGGCAGTAAAGAATACAAAGTCAGACTCTTCTCAGCAGTATCCTGTGAACAGACAAGAGGCAACAGGCATAAACTGAAATACAAGAAATTCCATTTGAACATAACAAAAAGCATTTTTGCAGTGAGAGTGCCTGAATACAGGAAAAGATTATCTGTGAGGTTTTGGAGTCTCTGTCCTCAGAGGCATTCAAAACCTGAGTGGACACAGTTCTGGGCAGCCTTGCTGGTCCTAGCTGACCTTGCATTGAGCAGGAGGCTTGACTAGATGATATCCCAAAGTACCCTCCAACCTCAACTATTCTGTGATTCCATTGATTTCCTCTCTGGTCAGCTGCTACAGTAGAAGCTGAGGTTATACATCACTTCCCAGAAAGAATTGTGGTGAACTGAGAGAGAGAGTTGTGCTAACAGTGAATAGCAGACAGTGGCTGTAAGACGTCTGTGTCTAAACTTCATTTCTGAATGCCAGTTAAGAACAAGGATGGCCAGAAAACTGAATGTGGAAAAGTTGTCACGCATTTTTCATTAGCAGCACAAGAAGAAAATACCTATAGGCAGCTTACCCTGCTCCCGTGCATGCACACCTACAATCCTGAACGGCTGTCATCTTGATCTACTCCCTTCCGGTGCCTACAGAATAGCAGTGCCACCTACTACTGGAGCAGACTCATACAATACCTGGGCTGTTCCTGTCTGTCATAACCTGTCCAATCCTGGCCAGGCTGCTTCTGCCTAAAGAGACCTGCATCTTGAAACGGCTACTTTAAGCATTTTACAAATCCTACCCTATTTGCTGCAATAGCCTGCTACATAGCAAAGCCCTCTAGCAAACTCTACATCTCTGCCTCCAGAAAATCAAATCTCTAAAAGTTGATAATGTCCACTTAATGGACCAACAGGCAACAATGAGGCTAGTTTACTACATATGCATATCATTTCCTTCTAGTTTTCAAGGTTGAAAACATTAGATCCTGCTTTAAGAGGTTCTACCAAAGACAAAACAATGGCACAGTCCTGCATGAATCAGCAAAAGGCTATCTTTTTTTCAATATTAATTCACTGTTTAGTGGGAGCAACTCAGATTTTGCTTGCACAGATGCTAGAAATTTCAGCTCGGTCTTGAAAAAGCTTAGTGACCTTGTCAAAAAGTAAAATTCCTCATATACTTAACAAAAGATTCATAGAATAGGGTTGGAAAGAATCTTAAGAGGTCATCCACTCCACCTGCCTCATCACAAAGCAGTATCAACTAGAATGATGTCATTTCTTACTGAAGTTCATCTAACCTATCTGTAAAAATTTTGGGTGGTGGAATTACTACAGCCTCCCCCCCTCAAATTTATCTGATTTCTATGTGTCTTCCTCCTTCTTCTCTTTTATGTCTTAAGTAAGTTATTTCAGTATTTTTGGTAGGTTTTGGTTTCTAAATTTTTGTTTGCTCCCCTGGAAGCATAATAACCCAGCTAAGGTTTAGTAATACCGAATAGATTAGGAGGATTACTCACTACTGTTTATACATATATTCTCATGCAGTGTTTGCTTTTTTCACTGTATCATGACACTGGTGACTCATACTCAGTTTGTGACCCATTATGTCTCCCAGCCTCTTTCTACACATCTGAAACCTAGGCCATTGTTTCCTATCTCATATTCATAGAGTTCATCATGTCTAAGAGCAGACTTATGTATTTCTGCTTAACTGAATTGTGCTCAGGTTTTTCCAGATGATTTCTCCAGACCATTTTAAGTTCTAATCCCATCCTCTGGCATGCTTGCAGTCCCTCCCACAGTAGTGTTTCCCTTAAATTTAATAAGCAAAATGCTGTCTAATGCATCTTCCAGATTAATAATGAAAATGTGGAGTAGTACCAAACTGGTAAGTACTCAAAATACTTTTTTGATCAGTTTTGCACATATCTGGATTCAAAGAGTTTCGTCTAGCATCTTTATGAGACGGTCATGTGAGACAGCATTTATTTAAGTCAAGAACAGTGATGTCCACTGTTTCTCTTCTATCCAGTACACTGTCTCACAGATGAACTGGTGTGACATGATTTGTCTTTGAATGATGCTGGCTGAATACCTTCTTGTGTTCTTTGAGGTGCCTATAAATAATGTGTTTCATTATCTGAGACCTTCTCTCACAGAGAAGTGAAGTAAAGCTGGTTGGTGTACACTTTCTTGGCCACCTTTTTACCTTGTTTTCATAGTTTTTGCATTTGTCCTTCTCTAGCCTTCTGAAATCTCACCTCTGAAAATACTCCAAATTTGCTTTAGCCACTTCTATAGGAGGAATTTCATTAGATCCAGGCAATTTGAAAATGTCTGTGTTACCTAAGTATTTTTCTAAACTGTTCTTGTCTTAACCTGAGAACTTACAGCTTTGCTTGGTGTTAGTAGTACTAACTTCCTGACTGCATATAGTATTTATATAGCAGACAGAAACAGAAATTAATTAGGCATCCTAGTATCAGGTTTTCAATATGTATCAAGTAGTGGACTTAATTTTCCTTGTCTTGCTCTTACTATAACTGCTTTCTTCTTACCTTTCATGCACCTTGTGAAAAGTATCTTGTTTTGTCCCTCAGCACTACTGAATTTGTCTCAATAGCTTCTGCTATTCTTTCATAGTCAGCTGTAGTTGCTTGAACTACTTTCCACTTTCTGGAGTCTTTCTTTTGGATTTTTAGGTCACTAAAGAGCTGATGATTTTACCAGATTGGTCTCTTAGTGTGTTTCCCACTCTTTCTCTGTATTGGCATAATTAATGTTAATTTCTTTATAGAAATTTATTTACTTACAGGATTCCTTTACTTTCTTTCTCTGTAAGCCTCGTCTTTCTCTGAAATTATTAAGAGCTGTCTGCTTGAAATGCATTACTTTTATTTGGTCATGACCCTTCTTTCCTTAAAGATCTTGAACTCTTTCATTGCATTGTCGCTGTCATATTGCCTTCAGTCTCCACATATGCAGCTAGTCCTCTTTGAATGCTCAGAATCAAATCTAGAACTATCTTTTCTCCAGATATCATTTTTCCATAACTTGTGTACAAAAAGATATGTAAAAGACGCCTAGGAATTTCTGAGCCGCTGGAGAAACTGTGTGGCTTTTAAGAATGGTTATACTTTTGAAGGTCACAAGTTAAGACTGTCAGTTTCTCCCAAGGAAAGTCCAACAGTCAGCTGTTCCTACTGCACTGGTTCCTCAAGAATCCCCCCACAGCCTGAATTGTTGAGCTACTGAATTTTTGAGGATCTACACTTGATGATGTAGATCATAATGAAGGTGAAATCGACACTGGCATGTCTGTGGTCTACCATAGCCCCCTGAAAAGCTGGAAGAAATAAACATCATATGAGGCTGGATATAAATTAATGGGGTTTGTGCTGATAATATGATCAAGATGAGACAGATTTTTATACACAATTTGAGTAATATAATATAACCAAATGGTGCTCCAGAGGCTATCTATAGTTGTGGTATGCTTGGCATTGACTTTTACTCAGTGGCTAACATTTTTATGTGTGGAGGCAGAGAACAAAGCAAGGCTTGGATGGTTAAAAAGTAATTAATACCAGCAAGCTAACAAAGACCTGTGCCCCAGCCTCCCGAGCACACAGTTTGGTACCAGTTCAGATACCCCCAAATTCATCTCTCTCAAGGCATTAAGTGAAGTTGATAATTTCATGCTCTCACATGTGTGCATATTTTCCTTAGGACCTTTTCTTAAGTACTGTGCATAACAACTTCATTTCCCCTGAACAATGCATCTGCACAGTCACATTCACATTACTTCTTCCTTCACCATTAAAAACCCAAAGTACCACTTACTGAATGAAGCACCATTCTCCTGTGTTGTCTGTGACACATTCAAGACAGAAGATTTTACTTGTATCTGTTGATGTATTCCCAGAGACTTTGTTTTAGCTATATATCTCTTCCAGGAAGAGAAGCTGAAATAACTGAACTGAACACTGCAGTCATTCTCAAACTTTTTGTACTGATGGAGCACCATGAACAATCAGACTTTCCTGTCGGTCATCACAGGATCTAGTGGACACCAATGCCTTATTAGCATTACTTTTTAGAATTGAAAAGACTATTAATATGCTATGGTCCCATAAGCCATTCTCTTATTCTTTATGCCCTCACCAATAGCCCGTTAGGACCTCAGTTTGGGAACCACAGCTTAGATGGAAAGCGAAGATTTTCAAGGTAAAAAACCCTGACTGAGTTCAGTGATGCCAGGTATCTTGGAAAATCTCTTCTCAAACTAGCTAATTGTGTAGCTGACTTTCAATAGTGGGAAGGATTTACCCGGGGAAGAGGGTCTTGCTGATGCCACTATGAACAGTGAGAGTACAGAAAGAATGGGATGTCAGTGCAGGAAAATTTAAAAAAATACTGATTCTGCACTGCATGGAGAGGCAGGCTACTATTCTAAGTTAAAATATAATTTATATTCCTCTCCAGAATGCTCAGCTCTTTTCCAGGGTCTGATTTCTGCTCTCTGTTAATTCTTGATAATTTTATACCTCCTTGACAAGAAGTAGAATAGATATCAAACTCCTATGTATTATGCATCTCAGCATTTTTATATTCCAATCCAGATACTGTGTTCTGATTTTCCACTTTTGCTGTATAATTGGGTCATCAGGTTTTCCATTAAAAATGCTTAACAGAACATTACAATTAAACTCTAAATCTATTACCTTTTGCCTGAGCATGTTTATAATGTTCTTCCTTAGTATCTTGGGTGAAAACATTTCTTTAAATAAAAGATTAATTAAAAGAATAAGATACGCTTTCTATAGTAATTCACTAAAATCATTTTTAAATGCCATGAACACCACAAAATGAATTAAATTCATCCTGCTACATTTGAGAAATATACATTAATCCAAAATGGCTATATTTGTACCCTCCTTTGAAATTAGTACCCATATATTATACTCAGAGCATTCAACTTTCTTAATCTAGTTTGGACATGACTGACCATTACAATTAATCATCAGTTTATTATTTTAAATTTAAAAACTGGTTAGAATGCCCTTGTAGGACTTGCATTATGCTAGCAGATATTTTTGTTACATTACAGGGATGATATGTTTGCTGTTGTGTGCAAATGTAGGCTATTAAAGGCTATTATTCTTAGAAAGGGGAAATGCTTTGTTAAACAGCTTTGAAATCCACTGACAGAGTCTGTCCTTTCCCACAAGGCGAATGCGTGGACACCTCGGTAGGAGTCCGCCCCGGCCGCGATTGAGTGCCCCGGAGCTGTCCACGGGAAGGTGCTGGAAACGGCAGAAGCAGATGGTCCAGGTACACAATTATTTCAGCCTGGAATATAGCATAATAATCAGCCCGTGTAAGGACATCGTTAAAGTAGGTCTGATTTGGAAACTGTGACACTGAGGATGCAAAAGAACCTTCCTCCAGTGAGGGTTCCCATCTAAAAAGAGAGAGGCATTACCAGATGACAAAATTAAACAAGAAATAACACTGGGTTGCACACATACACCAAAAAAAAAAAAAACCCTAACAAAATCCAGGTCAGAAAAGACATGGATGAATACTAGAAAGAAATTTATTGACTTTGGAAAAAAGGATAAATTTCATATTATGTTACCTTTTATATAGCTTACAGCTGCTGTATTCTTACCTATATAAATATTGCATAAGTATACATGTATATACATGCATACATGTATATACACATGTATACATATATATCTGAGTCCAGACATGTGTGCAATTATGTGTGAGAGAGAGAGGGAGAGAAGGAGAGATGTAACAGAAAAACAGAGAAAGACTTTTCACTTCGAGTTGTTTATTCTCAATAAAATAACTGTAGAAATAAGTGAGAGGTATATAGTTTTAGCAAGATATAAAAATTGATTTTCAAATTTGTGGTAAAGAGCTGGGGCAATATTTTACAATCAAATTAAAAGACAGACACTCCATTGGCCACAGAAGATTCCAAGGGAAGATGGGCACTCATAAGCATTGCCTCAAAGCATGGATATTGTGACACCCCAGATGAAGCTAGAAGCACCAAGCAGGACCCTCTCTGTCTGTAGGCTTTTCACATTATGTATGCAGTTATTGTTTTGTATTATATGCCATCTGAAATGATACAAAACCATTTTGCTGAAAAATAAACCACTGGTTTTATGCTTAACACCAGGATTACAAAACGTGATGTAATGAATTATTCATTTTATTTGACTTAATGTAATCATTTTCCTCCCTATGTTAAGCCCCTGTGAATAGTGTCCTACACAGCTACAGTTTTGAAGAACTTAATACTAGGGGGAAAAACACCTGGCATTAACTGACAGTGAATTAGGCTCATTGTCACTTAGAAAAAAAACAACTTTGGTGATTTAATCCTTAATGTTCTGTATATTCCAGTTTCAAAGAGCATCTATGAAGTACACAAAATGGATTGACCTTGAAAACAGGAAGTAAGGATAGGTGAATTTTAGGCAGTGTCATTGAATCCATCTCACTGTTGCAATCCCAGCTGTAATTGGAAAGCAGTTCTGGCTCTTATAAACATTCAGTCAGAGAATTCTGATAAGCTTTCATAATTTGCTCAGATCAAACCTCTTTAAAAACTACAAACCTCAGGACAATGGTCCTGTGAAAAAGCATGTTGCTCAGTGCACTGTTCTTGCCAATTTACACACTAATTTACTTTCTTGTTAACATGTGAACAAAGGAGATAAAATAAAAAAGATTTATCAAACCACAGAGTTTGCTGAAGGAGGCTAACTTTAATGACTTTACCTCAAAGTTGTCAGAACCAGTGTCAGAACTATAGAGAGCAGTTCTATTCAGAATGAGAGCCATAGTCATAAAAAGGGTTTTACTGGACCTCACAAAGAAGATTAGGCTACACAGTAAAAATAACGCTCATCACGCTTAAAATGTGACCCTTTGGCAATATCTACTACCTGATACCAAATCAAAACATAGGCTTAATTTATGCCGTTAATGGATGACTTCATTTTCCAGCAGTGTAGTGGCATCAAGTAAACAAATGAACTATCTTTTTTTTTTTTTAAACATGGTTAAAGAGGCTGCAGCACAAATAAATGGCAATAGAATCTCTAGTCTTTTCAAAGCCTAATTGCCATTAACTGATGACATGTCCAAGCACAAACATCAAAATAGCAGCAACAGAAAGTGGAGGTGTGAGGGGCAAGAAGAGTGCTTCTGTGAAACTCCTATGCTATTTATGACAAAACCCTATCTTAACTTTGTGGTACTCCCATCCACAATTTGTTACACTATTATACTGCTCAAAAGGAGAAGGTTAACCACTCATTCCTGCATTCAGTGTTTGCAACGGTGCACTGCAGTGTCCACTTCACAAAACTACAATAGTATTTTCAAATCAAACTGTTCTTCAGGCAGTAGCATTAACTGCATATTTTGTTTGCTGCCTTTTATCTGAGATTCCCATTCTCTCCTGCTCTGCAGCAGTCTGGGGAAGCACCAGTTCAGCCATCATCATTATTATGTACTTTTATTTATTAATCACATTCACGATGCATTTGAGCTACATTCCAATCAAAATTGTGAACTGGCCCAGAAGATGCAGCAGCCATGTCATTTTGTATCAGCAGCTTCTCTTTTATTCCAATACCACTCTGACCTTCAGCAATAGTGTCATGTGCTTCTATAATGGTTCTCATTGCCTCCTTTTGCAAGCACCACAGCTCCCTAGAGACTATCTGCATGGGAAGATAACTTTAGGAGCCTCTAGGGGTCTGCTTTCTGTTTGCTCCCATACTGGCTAAAAAACAGTAAAAATCCCATTTGTTCAAATCCAGAATTTTTTTGCCTTTTTTTTTTTTTTTAAATTCAAGAGCACAGAGCAACACAGCCTCTGCTTTAAGTTTCTCAGCAAAGCTACCACCTAATTACTGCCTGCTGAGTAGCGCAGTTAAACACAATCAGTCAGAAAGCCTTAAAGATACAATATCCTTTTTCATGAACTGTCTGCTTGTCAATTCGAAGTCGCCCTCCTGCTTTAAATCAACCAACCACAGAGCTGTTATGAACAGCAACTGATTTTCCATGCAGTGCTGCAAAACAAAATCACACCGTATCCTGTTTTTAATGGCCACAGTTTTTCAACTGCATAACAAGAGGTAGCTGGCACTGCTGAGCTGAACCATATCAAAAATGGGTTCAAGTAGAAATAGCACAGAACCCTTGAAGAATACAAGTACAGACCCAATTACATGTGCATTGTGATGCTCAAAGCCAATTACAGGCAAATAACAGTGAAGCATTTTTTCCCCCTTCATAGCTGCATTGTAGACATTGGTTGCTTTTATTTTTTGTTTCTACAGGATACAATGAAATCGTTTTTAAGGCT
Source organism: Theristicus caerulescens (assembly GCA_020745775.1). Lineage (NCBI taxonomy): Eukaryota > Metazoa > Chordata > Aves > Pelecaniformes > Threskiornithidae > Theristicus > Theristicus caerulescens. Next base: position 128,777,671 of record CM036558.1, on the reverse strand, counting down.
CAAATCCTAAATATTATTTTATTAATCCAGTGTGTATTTATGCAGAAAGGCTTTTTAAAATGGAATTAACACAGGAACACCAGTCTTTGTCAAGCCTACATCAATGTGGGCAAGGTGCAAGAATTTGGTACTTCTGTAGGTATTTTTCTACTTGATCTTCAGACATATAGATATTAGGAACACGTGTGTGGACACAGCACATAGAAGTACCACATAAACAAGTACCAGACTATAACCCTCTAAAGACAGGACAGAGTGGGCATTTTCTAACAGGCTTGGGACATTGGGTGCTTACTGATGGTTGCCAATTCTGATCTGTTCTCATCTGTGCAGTTAAGCTATAAACCTCCTGGTAGCTGTAAATTTTTATTAACTTGACAAAAATTTCAAATGCAGTGAGTGAAGAAATTAAAAAGTGTATTAAATTGTCAAACAAAATGCAAAAGGACCATTACATTTTCCACACTGAAGTCAATACCCTCAGTACTGCTATGATTTTCAGTTGTACTGTATCAGAATTTTTTTTCCTCTATTCCAGTGAAGCTGTGTACTAATAATACATGACAAGCATAAAAATGTGTTTAAACATGTTTCGTCATCTTAATTTAAATTATCTGACTTATAAAGAAGCTTTTTTTTGTCTGTGTGAAATACGTTTCTGTTGTCTCTTACTCTTACAGCACTACCACAGGGCAGAGTAAAGGTATTTTGTATACATAAAATGGACACTGCTTAGAGCATTATTTCCACATCTGTAGTAGTGACTGGGGAAGAGATAGGAGAAAATGGAAAGGGAAAATGTGGAACAGACACTCCACCATCAGACTGAATGGAATAAACTCTGCATCAGTGGCTCCACCAGGAGCTACTGAAAGTGCCCTCTTGTTCCTTACCTTACTTGTTCATTACCTAACTAAATCTGGGTTTTATTTTAAGTATAATCTTGGTCTTGAATTTCTTAAATGTATCATGCTAGATTTAGAGATAAAGATAGTATATCTATTCCTCTTTACAGCTAAATACACTCAGTCTTGCCTCCATGGTAATATAATCTTTTCACTGGGAACTCCATTTGTTCAAAACATGTTAAACATTTCATATAACTATTAAACCAAAAACTCATGTAAAAATGTAAAAGTATCACATTTCTAGTGATTTGTACTACCAATAATGCATCGATTACAGATAAACTGGCATTAACAGCAGATCCACTGTTACGACATATAAAATTCTGAGAAATCTTGATGTTTTGGGGGGGAAAGTTTCACAAAAAAGCCCACAATTTTGGAGTAAATTAGAATATATAAATTAATTGATTATCAAAATTAAACTTAAGAATGGAAAATAAGTAATGTATCATTTAGTTACCACACAACTTATTGACTAAAATATTTATGATCTACTACTAAAATTAGAGAAAAAATTAAAATTATAAATATTATTGCCATATAGTCAGTCAGAAGGGTTAGTAACAACGTGTGAACACAGAGCTGATATTAAAATGTAGATATAGAATACAACCTTGTTTTAGAGGAAAAACTTGGAAAACTAATGGGATTCCTTACACATTTGCTAAAATGCACTTACAACAGCACAATTCTAAAGAGCAACAGTAATAATTATAATACTCTGATTTTATGGTTCTGAAACAAAACAACTTTGAAATATCCAGTAGTTTTAGAAAGCATTTCAAAGGACTGAAGTGCAATATCAATATTATTAATTTAATCATTACTCTAAAAGCACACATCCTTCCAAGGCAGAATAACTTCCATATGTGTTTAAATTTTCCTTCCCAAATTTCTAATTTTGCTTTACTACGAGGATATAAAGGATGAGAGGAGAGAACAGCAAACAACCACCACAAATATTTTTCCTGAAATTTTCCTAAGGGTGGTTTGGGACCTTCACAGACCTTTGATAAAGGATGCAGGACAGCCAGAATGAATTTTGCAGCTACACAGAGTAGACATCTACCAAGGTATCAGGCAGAATAAAGGAGCCAAAATGTGTTGACTAATCTGGCCCTCAGTATGCAATCAGTCTATATGATTTTAAGTCGTTTGTTTCAGAAGCTAGAACATTTGGAAGAAGAGAGGGAGCCTAGTTCAATAGTTTGGACCACCAGCTGTTTTCTGCATAGGATATCACCTCGGACATCCTCTGCTCCTTTGGATACTTTGGATACCCACAGGGCTCACACCACCAGCTTGAGAACAGTGCCCTAGTCCTGTGTCTCAAGGACCAGTTTACCTACCAGAGAGAATTCTTAACATATTATTTCAAACTTCTTCAAACCACTGTTGCAGCAACTAACAAAGTCACTGTATTCGAATTCCGAAGAAAAGCTGTCCTGAATTACCCTTCCCCATTTACAGGTTATCTAAGGATGCCAGTAGCCTATGTGAGCATGACAGCTTGATAGAACAATCATTAATTCTCTTAATTGCAACCTCTGTTCCTAAATCAAGCCCATGAAAAAAAGTTATTTTGATTTATATAGAAACTCTGAAGAATTTGCATTATTTTATTGTCACATGGGACAAAAACAATGAAAGGCTGACACAAATGTCAAATTTTGTAGAATACCCAGGTTTTAATTTTAAGTTGTAAAATAATTATCAGATTTACTTGTGAAGTTACACAATATTATTTATCAAGGATGAGGGATGTAATTCAGGGCACTGAAAGTGTCTTGTCTTATTTGAATTCTAGTTTAAAGCAAAAAATAAAAGTATCTGCTGAACCATGGAGGCGTGTAGAGGTACCATGCAACTGAGAAAGGTTTCAGCAGCACACAAATTCATTTCTAATAAAACATTAGTGAAAGGATATGATAAAAGAAATAGGGCCATAAAATTTCCACCAAAAAATAGGTAATAAAACTGCATTCTTTGAAACTGTACAAAACCCCACAATGATTCCCTAAAAAGCCATATTTCGAAGTCTAGAGAGAAAAAAAGATTACCAGGCTCTTTGCTTGCCTAAAATTCAGTCATGCAAGACACTGAGCAAATTTTTTCTTATCTGTAAAAGCACTTAAGCTGGAGCTTAACCTGAAGCATGTGAGAAATACTACTGAAATCAATAACAAACCAGTGTTTAAGTGCTTAAAGGTAAGCAACTATTAACGTGAATTGCTGGGTAGAACCACAGCGCTCAGATCATTGGAGAATAAAGCTTTTATATTGTAACAGGAAGAGTCTTCCTAAAGCACCATCCTGCAGTTATAAAAATAATGGCTTCTGCAATCAAAACAAATGAATGCTTGCAAATTGGTTACCAGAGGTTTCTGTTCTCCCTTGGAAGTGCTGTCCGGTGGGCCCATGGACAGACATTTTGAATTCTGTCATTAGCGAGACCTTGGATGAGTCCTGAGTCCCTGAAATATAGTTGTGAAGTCATTAACCTTCAATCATCTAATTATACATCTGTAATAAGAACCATGAGTCAGGTTTACTTTTGAAATTAGTAAAGACAATAAAAGTCTAATAGCTGAGTTCAAAGATTCAGAAGCATTATGTCTCCTGATCTTAATTTACAGCAGCTCCTGGAAATGAGATTTGAAACATAGCTGCCCATTTCCTCACTCATGCTATGATCATCCTGGAGCTTGATGGTTGTTTATAACACTTTTGCTCATCTACAGACCATATAGCAAAAATTATGTAATATGGTAGCAATAATTATCTTTGACTGCAGGCAAACTCCTGAATAAAGGGCTGTTTTCATGGTATTAAATAAATGAGGGGATCTATGACCTTTTTATAACTTACTGGGGTAATTTTAGCCTTCACAAACAGTCACAGCTATTAAGGAAATATTCCTCATACACTCACTTTTTTCTTCTTACTCTGGGTATTGGTGTTACTATTTAATTTCATACAGACCAGCATATTACTAGGCACATCAAAGAGGACAACGCATATTCAGATGAGTACTATTAGTGTCATTATCTTAACGACCTGCTTACAAGATACATAGAGTTCAAATCAAAGGAATAATAAAAAAGTCAGCAATTGCATGTTCAGGGTTTCTTTAATTTTATTTAATGAATAAATGGGATGTCTGTTTGGATGCACTGAAAAATTAATGAATATATCTGCAGATAAATACTTACTTTTCTTTAAGCTGATAAGATTGGAACTTCATCGAAATTAGATTGTTCTATTTTCTACAACTGGCCATTCTTCAGAAGAATTCATTAATTACATTTAGACTGAAAGGCCAAATGTGGTAACATCATGGACAATTTTTTTAATCAAAAAAGTTTATTTAGGTAGATAGAAACATGTGAATTTCCATCCTGGGTCAGAATAAGGTCCACCTGTTACCATATACTATTTGGGAGCACTTAGTGCTGCAGAGGGAGATTTAAAAATCCTGCAGCAGGCTCATAAAAGTTATCTGCCTCACACCCTAAGTCTCTTCCTAATTAATAACAGAATCAAGACTGCTTTTATCCCAAAGTGTAAAGTTTAACACTCATTACATCACATGCTTATAGCTAATTAGGCTGACACTGGACTGGACTGCTCTACTTATAAAGTTTGATTCCTTTCTTAATTTTGCTGAATTCTTGATCTTTGTATCTTCTGCTGGCAATGGGTTTCACAGTATAATTCACACCGTGAAAACTATTGCAACTTTCTTAAATTTTAACATATTGAATGTTCCCTTGTGTATTAGAATAGAGGCAATGAATTCATGTTCTACCTCCTCTAATTGTCTGATATTTTATACAATTTTTTGCGTGTCTTGCAGGCTTACAAATCCATCTGTCAACATCTTTGGGTAATCGATGTCATGGGAAACTGCAGGTCTGAAATTGCAACAGCTTTTTCTATGGCATTAGTTGATATGAATAGATACGAGAGCTTGTACGTTGAGCAGTATAGTCCATGAACATATGCACATATGTCTCTTCATTCTGTCTTTATAGTTTAAGAATGCTTTGTAATTCATTTCCACAGAAGGAGTCAAGAGTTTCTTACCACAAGGAAGCCCCAAACTGCTGTTGTTTTCAGTCATAGAAACAAGAATATAGAAAAGATATATAAGAGAAGCAGAAACAAAAATAAAACTACCAGAGCATTTAACTGTGGACTGAATTTATACAGATAATCAAAACTGGTGTGGAAGTTCCAAGGTTGAAGGTAACTCATACCCTGTTTCACGTGCTACTTAGTGGTTCATATAAACGTGCCTCTTCACTGCAATAACATTGTCAGTTCAGAAACAATTAATAACCTTGGCATCCTTTTTCTTGGTCACAGCCTGAAAAATTAGGGTGGGTATAAACCACAAATGCTCACAACGTGGCTAAAGGATGTTCACAGCTGTGATGAATCCTTGGTCTGCCGTTACTGACTCAAAGGCTGTTTTCTATCTAGTGGACATCAGCTTTCAGGACAATAAACCCAGGCTTTCATGAGTTGAGTATTCATTAATGATTTTTTTATATAATGATTTGAAATTGAAAATAAAAATGGAATATATTGAATTAATACCATAGTTACAACACACTATTTTTGGAGAGGAGGAATATTAGAAAAATGTGAAAGATGAACCCTTTAGATCCCTTCAGATGAGAATACGTATAGGTGAATAAATGCATTATTTCACATGTATTTTCATATGAAAAGACTATTAAAAAAATAAAATAAAGAATTTCCACTGTAGAAAAAATGTGATATTTTCTCTAAACTTCTCTCTCTTTAAACTCAGAGAATGTTATACAGTTGTTGCATATGAGCCAAAACTGGAAAGCTCTCGCCAAAAGCTTTCTGGTCTCTTTACTGGCACTGCAATTGCAGCTCCAAGCCTAGAATTCTGAGCGGCTACATGGCACTGAATTTTTGATGTGCTGATTTCAGACTGGCCCTATTTCGAGAAGGATGTCTTTTGTGTAACTTTTGAGACAAAACATATGCAGATAAGCCCTTTTGGAAGATGTATTCAGTGGCCGAGTGATCAGTTAACATTTGTTTTGTGGCTGGTTATAGTACTAATTTCTGCATTAAGACCAAATTCTTGTTTAAATTCAGTGTTCCAGGCATCATTCATGTACTGACTCACTGAATGTTAAATGAAAGACTAATTTGAAAGAAAATTATAAATCTTCATAAATTTACTCTGATTCTTATTTTATATTCCCATTTTACTTTCCTACCAAATCCTTCCTGGGGTTTTATGGCTTGCTGTTTGTTATAAAACATTTCTATACAGAATTTTGCAATTTTCAGTTGAATGGAAAAGGTCTTTAGGTCTTCATTCTTGGTGATATTGGTAGCTACCATTCCCTCCTTGTATCACTAAGTGAGAATATGACTTTTGATTGTGAATGTCAAGGAAAAATAAAATAATTAAATTTCAGTCTATATCCTCCCAGTTTATAATCGCAGCTACTTCGGTGAAGTAAAATCATCTTTCTTTTAGTTCCTGAGGCTGAATATCCCCCAAAAAACTGCTTAGACATCTCTCTGAAGGATGATGTGCACAGCTCCATTTATGAATCATCTTTATTATCTCTTCTAATGGGGTCGAGGGTGCCTTGGATTCTCTTATATTGTTTTAAATCCCTTCCATTCTCTGTTTAGACACTGCAGTGATAAACAGCCAGAGGCAATAATTGGATATTCAGTCCTTTCATATGCCCTTCCTAACCTGCACATGCTGTGGACAGTCTGCATGCACTGCAAATTGCAGCCAGCTGGATGCAGTCAAACCAACAGGCAGGAGAGGTGCAACTTCCCCAGTACTTCCCCAAAAAAACAAGGACTGTTCCTCCTTTTAGCAGAGAGGAGTCTCATGCAATCTCTTCTATTTACTGTTCTTTGTTCCGTTAAAGGTCATTTCTTTTTACACATGATTTGTTATTCCTGTCTGTATCTAGTATATTTCCTTTAGAAATGACCTATTTATAATCATAATAATGCATTTCACTTACTTACATATTATTGTCCAATAATGGCATGCTTTGGGGTTTAACAGCACTGTTTCTTTCGATTCCTGTACAACTGTTGAGGCGTGTCATTATATTAAACTATAGCATATACTCCTCTTTAATATCATGTTGTTTGACCAACTTTAGATAAACTGTATACATTACCTGATTGCCTATACATTCAAGGATCATCTCTTGAAGCTTATGCTGTCTCAGAATGGAGTGCAGTTCTTGCCAGGAAATGTGAGCCATGGAAAATTTTTTACTTGACTCTTTCCTGTTTTCAAGATGTTGTGATTTTAAATAGTTAGATTTTCTTCTAAAAAACAACAATGCAATTTGAAAAGAATTCTGGGAACTTCAGCATCTGAAAAGATGTCAGGGAAATTGGTCTTCACATTTTTTTTTTTAAGAGGTGGGAAAGTGCCACGGATCTAAAGATGTCTCCATACTTGCTTGTATGATATCTAAAATACTGACTACTGTATGAGGTATTTGGGTAAAATACAAGATTGTGATGTTTTTATCTTTTTCTTTCATAAACCACTTTTCTTATTCTAATATTTACAGACAGGGGTAGAAATGAAGCCATTGCTCTTGGCAGGGAAAAGAGGAAAAGAGAAACTATTTAGCGGACACTGAGGGGGTACTGAGAGTTGTTAAGGCTCCTAGGACTTTTGTTTTCAGAACACATCATCTGAGCACAAGAGAGTACCGAGACTGGTCACTTGGAATGAGCTGTCATTCTTATTCTCTTTGTAACATCAGTTCAGAACAAATATTCTAAAAAAAAAAAAAAAAGGAAATATTTTCCTCTTTTCATTCATTTTTGAAGAGGTATCAACACATTTCACAAGATTTTTCTTTGTGTATTATTGAGATAACTGTATTATAAATTTCCTAATGAAACAGTATGCAAATTAAAAAGATTTGTCTTTGTTCATCATCTCATAGGCATATTTTATCACTAGATTTATTTCTATCATTAATGAAATGGTTTTACCTACTGCAGACTTTTTGATGTCTAAATGTTTACATACATGCAGCTAAACAAAAAAAAAGAAAAAGGCTTTTTTGATAAAAAGATTTTAGGAAGAGCCCACAGGAAGAAAAGAGTCATTAAGAGATATTTTACAAAAGTACCATTGGGAACCTAACTAGGATACATGAGCAAAAAATAGAAGCAAAATGTATTTAAACAATGAAGAAAGTGGGCTCTATAAACTCACATGCAAGAGACACTTAAATGTTCTCTGTCCATGGTTCACATCATATAACAAACGGATTCTGTACAACTCATTTCAGAATCCTCTTATTCTTCTGTCCCGTAAGGGTGAAGAGGTTACCAAAGCAGAAAGGACGTTCGATTGTAAAGTGTCAAGTCTTTCTATCTCCTTGCAAGCACAAAATCCATTTGTGAAATCCCATGTTCCTTTTAAGTGGGAACTGGTTTTTGGGGTCATTTTCTGCACTGAATAATAGCCCCTGGCATGCTAGCAATACAGCTGTCCTATAAGCATCATTACCCATTAAGACATGAATTCAGCTCTTGAGACTGTTTGGTCATCACATGAAAAAAAGCAGGCTCTCATTTCTCAACCTTTACCACCATATAGCTCTCACTCTTGGCTATGAGTACAGCCAGGATAAGAAAAAACTCAAGGTGAAAGTCTCCTCCTGAACTGCCCTTTCCTAAGGCCATTTTTGTGCATGAAAACCACCTTCTGAAGGGAATCCAAAACCAGTTCTTCCAAAGATCCCATCTGAAGCTCTGTTCCCATAATCTAATCTGAGTATGAGACTGACTAACCTACCAGTGTTCCCATATCTCACTAGTTTCCTTCTTCACCCTCATGAATACAGGCATGACAAAGATACATGACAGTAGAGCATGTCTTTGGTGATTCTCTGATGAGGCACTTCAAAGAGGCAAATAAACTGAGACTCCACTGGTTGCTGCTGCTTGTACCACTCTGGAAGATGGATCATGTAATGAAGAGGGGGGAGAGGAATGGTGTTAAGAGATATTAGAATACTGACACAAAATTTCTCACTATTCCTCTGATGAGGTTTTTTGACTCAAGATCTTTGAGGCAAACATATAAGGCTCTCCCATTCCTACACCTTGTACAGTGTGTTGGCACATGATAAAATATTTTCTGCAAATCCCCCAGTTTTAAATGTGCTTATAAGTACTTATACACTATGATGTTTTTCTTTAGAGTTGTGATATCCTCTGCATTCCTAAATATGTAGTTATGGGGGTTGGGCTTGCTGTCTTCTCAATTCCCAACATCTAAATCCCTCACAGTCTCAACCGTGACATTCCTATGTTTCATGAGAAATATAAACAATCAAGTTCATTCCCAGGTGTTATGCATGTTACACTTGTGCATATTTCAAAGACTGGTCTCTTTCAGAAAGATATATAACCAACGTTTTGCAAATTCTCCTTCCCATTGTTATTTCCTTTACAGACTTGGACAAGAAGTTAACTTTCACTTCTCTTGCATGGCCCAGAAGAATGAGAACCATTTGTATTCTTGCTTCTTGATCTCCTCACAGTGAGGCTGGAGAATGACCTGGACCTAGAACCACTCTCCTTCTGTACTTCCTAGAAAATGTCTTTACGCTTTCAGGAATGAAGAATGAGCACAGATCTGTCATCTTTATTTATCAGTCTATTTTCCTCTCTCTGCATCCTCTAGGGTATGTTGTCAAATCATATACTTCCCTCTAGGGACTTGGAAAAAGACTTTCCTAGTTTGAGCTGCAGTCAAAACTTGCAGCTTTCCAAATTTCTAAGAAACACATTGCCTTGGCACTTGCCTTTCTCCAAATTGTCTCCTGGCTCTTACTTGGACTACTCAGCATCCTCCTCTCCTTTACATATAGCTGCTGGGAAGTGCAAAATTTGTAGTCATAAGTCTCCATTTGCAATCTCTTTAAATTTCTCTCTCTCCTCCTACCCACCCTATGCAGAGAAGGCAGACTTTTTACAATTTTAAAACATATTCCTGAGGCCTATTTTGAAAATAAAAGTAAAGTAAAAAAAGTACCTATCTCTCTCCAGAATGAGCTAACAAGATGTCAAGACAGAATCAGCAGTGGAATACCTGCTGCTTTTCAGAGTGACACCTTAGAAGTGACAGGATCATCACTCACATCTCCAAAAGAAGATGAAGATGGGAAGTTCATTCCCAAAGGGAATTGCAGTTTAGTGGCATTGGGAAGAAAAGAAAGTGTTTGAAAACATTCATTTCATTAGCAGCATAATGTTTGTGAATGGAGGTATCTGAGCACTAATGATTTCTTAACATAGCTATGTCCCTGTCCCTTACAACGGGTTAAAAGTAAACCTCTAGAAACATCTCACTAGAAGTCAGAAGTAACCTAGTACATGTTCCAGAGGTAATTACAGTGCATGATATATTTATAGACCCTTATGGGACACTGGGATTAACAATGATGAGCAAAAAGGAGATGAAGGAAGAAAGAAATATTTTGCTATCACTGAGATGTGATGGCCATGTATGAGGAAGCAAGATGCATTGTCCCACACACTTCTAAATAACAAGGAGCTCATAGAAACACTCTGCTTCCCTGCACCCTTGGCATAAAATATTTTACAGTTTCAAAGTCAAGAAACAGAGAAGAAATCTCTTTATAAAATTATTGAATTTCCCCAAGTAAAAATTATTTGGTGTCCATAATTCTTGAGTAATACCAAAAGAAATCAGTAAAAAGTATATATAATGCAAAACAAAACTACAAATGCTACCTCTTCCTACAAATCTTGCTACAACTCTTATTCTGCTTTGGCTTAGGAAGTATACACATAGGTTATCGTTATCTGATTTTCCTTCCAAACACACTGATTCCACTTAAGATTGTGTTCTAAAAGACGTGAAAAACTTTCCGGCCAGCCACTTGAAGACATTTGCTTCATTGATATTCTCTTAAAACATTATAATTAAAAACTATTATTTAATTACATTATTAGTCAATCTTTTCTTGCAGAAAAGGAACAAATCCCAAACAAGTCCAACTGCTTACATACTTGAAGAGGAAGAAGGGCTAAGGAGAAGCAAAAATATGCACAAGAGCTAATTGGTCACAAGTCACTGGATGCATTTATTTGCCTAATAAGGACTTCTACCCTGTAATCTGCCTTGGCTCCAGAATGAAGGACAGAAAAAAGTCCAGAAAATAAGGTTTTCCTTGTGACAAAATTTAGAACTTCTCATACTTACTCCCTTTATTTTATTCGTCTTTGTCTTGTTTCTATTGTCTTTATCCTCTAGTTTTACCTTGTCTGACAAAAATCAGCAACTTCAAAAAATTAATTAAAGACAGCTGTGCTTCCCGAGAAACTGAAGTCCCAGTGTACGACATATATACTAAGACTTGCAATCCTTCACCTTGTGCTTCCTAGCTGGTAGGAATCATAATAAGCTAACTTGTTCCTCTTTTCCTCACTACCTTCAAGTTGTATTGATATTTCAAGCTCGTAAAAATAGAGGCAGCATTCTACTCATTACTCTACTTAATAGCTGAATAAAGTTCCCATACTTCCAGTCAGTCCAGAAAGCATTTCTGTTGCTCTCTAAGGCAAGGAGCTCCTACTGATTCCATTGACAGTGTAGGAAGGAATTTGGAATTTGGAAGACCCATTTATTTTACAAGTAAAACTTTGCTGTTTCTATCACTCCTCAAAGTTCTTACACATGCTAAGTGTAGAATGATATGGTTATTTTTGCACTGTGGCAGATACAAGACACAGCTTTACAGCATAGGTAAGATTTGACACAAATGATGACTTCATACTCAATCTTCATCACAGGTCTCGGTCCAATACTTCCAGTTTTAATGGATGTTAAGTATACTCAAATTGATGTGAATACTTCCAAAAGCGCAAGAAGTGAGGAGGGGTCCAGTAGTAGGCTTGTGCTGCCAAAAAAATTGCAAGACTGTACAGGTAAACCAGACCTCTAAACCTAACTCTTCTGTCAGCTTTCAGCACATTCATTATTTAACAGGGTTTTGAAACAAATGTTTATTTTGCTGTCTAAACAATTAAATAGTTTTGAAACCTTTTCAGCTTCCTTATGCAGTCTAGGTTTATCAGCTGCCTATCCGAGGCCCATTATCTATTTTAAGAGCATAATTCGCTTAGCGTACTCTATGTGTTAGCAGAATGATGTATATTACATTTGTAATTAATTCTGAGCTGGCATAATAATAAGTCTCCCATATAAGAAAGATAATAATTACAAGATCTTAAAGAAGGACATAAAGACCCTTTGCAACTTTTTTTAACTTCTGAACTAAAAATGCAGATACGCTTTTGTCCTATTATTACACTCAAATGACACTGAAAGATTTGTATTAATAAAAAGTAAGAGATTACACACAGACATAATATCCTACAGCTGTAATTTAAGAATTAACCATTTATTAAACAATACATTCCCATTCAGTTCTACATATGTACATAATTAATTTATACAAAGATTTACCTGAAAAGAATAGCCGTCTTTTTTTTTAAAGATAAGTATTTTTTCATTGATGGTACTTTTAAAGGGATGCAAGGTTTTAAATTAAATTACATTAAATGCTTTTGTATTTACTCTGCATTAAACCCTATTTTATTTATTGTCATCTTCCCAGCATGGTTTCATCATGGTTGAAGAGGGCTGCTAATGCTATTTATATTATGCTGCACTGTCCTCTAATTGACCTTGTTTGTGCAACGGAATGGCTGCTTTTCTCAAGCTGCCAGCCCTTTATTGCTGCATTTTGACCATGCACTAGTGGCTCTTTGTGCTGCTGTTGAGTTCAAGAATCAATACTGCATTCCCCACAGCCAATAAAGGAAGCTGACAGCATGAATTAACTGAGTGTAGTCAGTTGCATGGAGGGCCATTGTCTTTAAGGAAAATCCGGACGATTACAAGCCTCCATTGCTTAGTGGAGATTTTAATGCAAAGCGCGAGGTTGCTGTAATTTAATTTTGGCCTGCTGCTCTGACACACTCCCCTTTGCTACTGCTTCATGGAGTCCAAGCTATTTATGGCTACAGACCAAAACACATAGGTAGACAAAGGCAAATAGTCACAGTTGCACAGTAGCAGCAGTTACTTCTGGCTTAACAGTAATACTTTTTTGCATTTAATGGAATTGACAGGAACACTTTTTTTCTTCCCAGACTCTTCCCTGTTGAATTCATACATACAAAATAAGACAAATTAAAGCAAAATATCCCAACAACAGAACCACAAGGTGTCATATCCTGAACTGACACCTAAAAGAAGGCTGCACATGGGGCAAAACTGGAAATGTATGCATTGACCAGGGGTCTCTCCCCTCTAGTCTTTCTTGAACTGTCTAATAAGAGATGCTGCTTAGCCACAGCTACTGCAGTAGAGTGTTGCAAAGAAGTATCCACAGAAAAGGCACATTAAGTAAATGTAAAGTTAACAGTAGGACTTCTGCTGCTAAGAACACAAATGAAATCACTTTTTAGTTAAAAAAGAGTAACGGCTTTTATTCAAGATGCTTTGATATTGAAAACTGTAGTTCCTTATGACAGGTAATATTGTTGATTCAAATGATTCAAGCTCAGTCTTCAAAAGGACAATGTATTATATACAAACCATTTAACTCAAGCTTTTAACTTGTTTTCTCTGTTGACAGTGGTAGGAGAGATTGTCTGGGGGGTAATCTTTTTACAGTAATGCTTGTAAAGTTTTATCCACTTATGACTTCTATAAAAAAATCCAAAGCTCTCGATTCCTACTGCCTGCTTACCTGCCTTATAAATGTCTCAGGAATTTACCTGACGTAAAAAGCTGAGGCTAAGCTTGATTTAAAGGATATTTCTTCTAGACCATAGGTCATGGAAAATAACAAAAGAGGTACCTGGATCCCTTAAGCAGTTCTAACTACAACCAAAAGACATTCTATATATACACTGTAATTCACAGAAGAGACCTTCCCATCACAGCCATTAAAAATTGCGTGTTCCCTTTACATACAGCCTTTGTTTTAGGACTGTCTAAGCCCTTTAACAATTTAAACTCATCCCTGTAAGATCTTGAAGATAGGTCTTCATCCATTCCCAGAAAGGAAAAATGAAGTTCAGAGCAAATAAGTCACATGGCCAAGTGATGGCGAAATTCAGATAAGACAAAAGTCCTTTTTCCTGAATCACAGGCAGGTCTGGAAGTTGGTAGCTGTACACCAGACTCTTTTGACCACATGCCTTCTTTGCATAAGACAGGTATAAAATGCTTCACAAGAGTGCCATTTATCTCTTCTGCCATTAGCTATCTTAGCCATCTAAGAGTTAGACACCTAGTCTTCTTCTATAGTCAGTGTAAAGTAGGAAGCACTTCAAGAGAATTAATCACCCCGTCCCAAAATAGCAGTTAGAGACAGCTGATGAACTGTGATCAGGAGATACCTATTTTTTTCCTCCACTGACAGTAGAGGGAGCCTGAGCAATTAGCTAAGTTAACTTTTAGAATGCTAAAATGAGGTGAGAGAAATCCCAGACTAGCTTTTTAACGTTATACAGTGTGTTAAAGGGAATGGGGTAAATAATAGTCAACAGCTTGACTAGGTATTTCTTTATAGGGGCTGTCATTCTGTCTGCTGCAAAGGCGTGTGAACAGTACTACACACAAATAGTGTATGGGTGCACCAGAAGAGGTGTTGGGGCTTACACAAGGCAAATCCCCTGGCAAAATGCAAAACCCCAGGGGACCTATTCCATCGATGAAGCCGAGAGATGAGAACTTATGACTACCCTGAAAAGAAGGGAGTAATTCTCTTCATCCTGGAGACAGGAGCCAAGAGCTGGTCTTATGATTTAGTAGATACACAAGAATGCTCATAGTAATTTCCCCTGAATCCTCATATTTAAGGGTCTTTTACTAACAACTCCTCAACTCTTCCATGGGCTTCACATCTTGCACTGACACCAAAAGTGTTCCTCTCTGAAACCACACATAAATTTATTTTTCAAGAGATCTTCCTTGATAGACTGCGTTTTGCACAAATTCACAGAGCAGAGGAATAAGTAATTCTTAAATTTTTCCTAATGTGAAAAGTTGAAAAATTACCAGCTTTGAACACAATTTTCCTACAGCATAAACATCTTATACAACCATTAGAAAGAAGAAAAACTAAGAAAAAGAAAGAAGTTAAAAATAATTTGGAGTGACCCACAAGTAATCATTATCCATTGTACTGCAAAATGATGAAACTGAAAATCAATGGATCTATGGGAGAAAGGATCAATAGATATAAGGAATAGTTAAGTGTCTCTAAGGGAAAGTACCAAGGTGACAATAAATATAATCTAGGCAGACAAGCTGACTCCTGGGGAGGAACACGATTCCATATGTAACATGGGCTTGACCCTGCTCCAGCCGGCAGTAATTAAAATGATCTGACTGACATCAGAAGGAGCAGATCTGGACTCCGAATGAGTTTCTAAATACTGCTGTCACCACAGCACCTGAATATTACTGAAGTTGCACACTGAGAACATTTAAGCATGTTGAACTCTTAGCCAAGTTCAGCACTAAAGAACCCAAATACATCTCCCCCTCACTACAAGGAGAACTATTTACATGTATTATTGGAGGGCAGAACATGGCACCAACTGTTGAAAAATATCATCAGTCACAAATGATCAAAATCTTACCCTATTAACAGAATATTATTTTGCCAGCCTAACTTAATAAATTTGAAAATGCATTTCAGACCTTGTAAAAATGTTGACAGCTAGGAAGTTTGGAATCATTAGCAAGACCCAGTTTTCAGGTAGAAAACAAGGGCAGAGCACATCTAGCTTTCCTTTGAAAATAATATATTATTAGGATTAAAACCAGCAAATGATATGGAAGTAAGGTAAACCTAATTTGCATTCTTCAGTTCAAAAGAAATGTTGCTTTGATACCACTGTGGTATATTTACAGTACACCCATGTCCTCCTGGGAATAAATGTTTATTAAAATTCTTCTTGCTTCTTTTTGTTTTCCTGAGTGCTTTTTCCCCCAGTCAGGTTTTCAGTAGTGAAGCTATTCCAAGTGCACTTTATATATAAGAACATTTGCTACTGAGTTACTTACTGTGATCGAAAAGAAAGAGTGAACATGGTTTTATAGGTGCCAGTAGTCACCACTAAATTCTGTGCATCTGTAACATGACATAGGCACCTTGCTCTCTGCCACTAGTGAGAACTGTATCAATGATTATGTTTGCACGCATTACAGAATATACAGTTATTCAAACTATGTTCATTTTTAAATCACAAGCAAATTAAAACCTGTGTTGTGCAGATGTGTTAATTATCTGTTACTTCTTGAACTCCTGGAAGCTAATATTAGCTAATGAGGCTAAAAAGATATTGTTTTTGCTATTATATTAACCTCTTTACCTATCTTACAAATATTGATTTTGCTTGGCTATGCTAGATACAGTACAAATATGCAAAACCAGGTCCCACCTCAGCTGCTGTGAAGTTTCAAAGAATACAAATAATATTTAATGGAAAGCTGGAAAAGAGTATTGGTACATGATTACTACGCACTCACAAAATTTTTAAATTGCCAAGACTACCAGAAGTCCTTGTCTATCCCTCAAGACTACACCATTTGCCTAATTTCTTAGAGTCAATGCAGCTAAGTTTTGTGAGACCTGAAGGGAGTGTAGTGGGCTTTTGGTGCACCTGAGGGAAACCCTTCCCTCAATAAGAGACTGTCTGGAAAAAATATTTTAAAAATTTTTGATGAAGCTTTTAGGTGTCTATCTTCAGAGCCCACCAACTGAACTTTGATATTTGAGCTGGTTCTGATAACCATATTCACATTTTTTAACTGGTTTTAGTAGTAGTAGTAGTTATGAAATGCTGAGATCCTCTCCCAGTCGAAAGTTAGAGCTTTGTGCCTATCAATATACTGATAAAAGAGATTTCTTGTTTAAAGACTTCTCTGTCTAGGTAGATGGGAAGAACATATTATGTGTATCAAATGGTCAATTTTCTTAAAATTATTTATAGGCTGTATAAAAAGGTTACTCACTTCATTTGCTACTGAAATGGGTATGCAAGGTAGCCATATGGTGTGAGTAATACTTTTAGAACAGTTTTTAGGCATGGAAGAGAAGAATATCTTACCACATAAAAGCCATGGAGAATTTAGGAAGGGAGAACATGATGAACTGATTTAGAATTTGGAGAGCATATTAGGGTTAACACCTCTAATGAAAACTGCCATTTGAGCTTTAATAATCAAATGCTTCAATTTTAGGTCTCATCTAAAAGGCAGATCACATACAGAATAGTCTGAAACTCTTTAATTGCCTTGTATAACAATACACATTTTTAAGTAAGTGAATGCATTACAGCTTTGACTTTTGTTCTGATCATTTTGTGTTACAAATAGCAGCACACCCATCGTTCTTCTCATCGGTTAGCAATTTTAATGTTCGTGCATAGGATAGTCAGTCTGCATAATTCCTTTTACTCTTAATAGGAAATGTCTGGTTATGCCTTTATACACTGAGAAGAGACTGGAAGCAGTTGTCTTTGAAAAGACTGCCTTTTCTTTTGGTACAAAACTATATCAGTGTGAATTGGCATTTGTGTCCTTAGCAAACTGAAGCAAAAGGCATTTGAAAGAAATGTATTTCAATGATCAGTGTCCACTTCTGACTTGTTTTATGTTAATAAACTGGCCTGCACACAGCTCTTATTTATATACCATGGTGAGTTGCTGCAATTGTATTAATATCAGGAAAGTTACTCCAGATTTACATCTGCAAAACTGAATTTGGCCCCATGTGGAGACATATAGCTGGTACTGCATAGCCTCTCATCAGAGGTTTTGGAGTCTGTTCACAGAAGCAAGTGAAGAGGTAGGCAAGCAGAGGTTGTCCTTTTAAGAAAATGGCAAGTCTAGCAACTTGACACTAATAGAAAAGCTCAAAAACAGTGCTGTTTGTTGACTCATGTGCAGCGGAGAGCCACTAACCTTTTTCTGGCTGTTTCTCATGTGATAAATGAAGATACTGCCACCTACTTCCCTGGGATGCTGCGAGGTTTAATTAATGGTGTTCTAAAGCACCACATGAATCTTATTGCTAGCTGGAATTTGTCCATTGCATACATTTGGCATTTTGAATCAACCACAAGTCCCTGGTATCCATATTACCAATATTAAAGGAAACAAATTATTACAGAGGAAGTACCAGGAAGTAACAGTTTTTAGGAGTCTGCCACAGACTCTCTTTGATTTGTAGAGGTATCATGTGTCTTTCCATAGATTTGCAATCTCTTCTTCCCTACACTGCTTGCATCCATCTAAATAATGATGAAGAGCATATGGCTTTATTTTTAAACACTGGCACAAATTTCAACCAAGCAGCTCTTAGGTTATAAATCACAGACTATAGCCAGTTCTAGAAGACTGATGGCATCAGTAAGCCAAGGACTTCTTTTGGAGGGGTAGAGGGGGCATGGCAACCATGGCCCTAGCTGGATCCTACTAGAAGGAACTTTTCCAAAGACAGTGCACAAGAACATGTCTTAATGAGAAAACAATATTCAAAGTACCAGGAGATTTCAAGGGTATTTTAGGGGCCAGAAAATGTGTAAGATTTTTTTGTCTTGTAAGCCAGAAACATAAAGGCTGTTGTGACTTCTACCCCAAATAGCTCCATTCAGATCAGACTATAATTTTGCAGCGATGGAAAGACAGAGCTAAATTTGGGTCAATGTTTGGCCTACCAGACTGAAGAGTGAGACCCACACTGCCAGACTGTAAAGCTTTGCTTATGCTAATCAAAGCACATAAACAATAATGAAATAATACATCAGAAGGAATGTTATAAACCATTCAACCTCATAAAATATAACAGAACCTTCACTTCTAAATGCCAATAAAACCTTAATTTCTTTAACAAGTTTTCCATTGTAAAAGTGAAACCAAAGCTTCCATTAAAAGATTAGCTTTCCAGGCAACAGACAAAATCTGTAATCCAAAAAGCTGATATTCACAATGTGAAGTGGCTTTTTCCCTTGTCTAGTCTTCCAGAAACTGTTTTTACTTTTTAAAGAAGGCTATTTCCCTTAATGATAGAGACTCTGGTTTGCATTAGATCAAGCAGTATTGATTTTAATTTTTTTCTCATGACTGTAAGCTAAATTCAGTAATCTTGCCTTTTTGTTAAACACTTGTGGGTATCCCTCTTGACTAAAACGTCCTGTGGTCATTCACATTCTGGGGTTTTGAATAATGAATTTTAAGCACAGAATATATTGGGCTGGGGAATTCTTTTGTGCCACCATTTTGTTACTGCCTTGTGAAAGCAGCAAAAAACCTATCAATATTTTATTGAATATAAGGACCCATGTGGTTTTTGTCTGTGAATATGCAAGGCAATGAACCAGACTCTTGTTTCGGACAGACTGGTGTGAATGCTGTCAAAACCAATGCAGCACCTCAAAATACAGGCAGTGAAATGGAGAGCAGAAAGCTAGCTCAGACACTATTTTTTCTTGAAGAACATGCAGTTTTCAAGCTTGCCTTAACCCCATGCTATCTGCCATGAGCACCTGGGAAAAAAAATGAAAGGCAATTTCAAAAGCAAAGCAGGCCTTTCTAAGAACATCGTGAACTAAGTTCCCACTAGCTGCCAAAGTTGCAGAGCAATGGTAAAGTCACAATAGTAAAAACTATTGGATGGAAACAGCCCAGTGAAAGATATTGATTAAATGTTTTCTCTGCTGCTGCTTGGGAAAAAGAAAAGAAAAAAAAGTCAAATTTTTTAGTTTGTTTAAGGCAAAGATAAAAAAAAAATCAGGTGAGGTTAAATATTGATTTAGAAGCTTCATATTTGTCATTCAGATCTAAAAATGTGAACCTTCCTTTCTTTAACCAGAGTTTAAGTTAGTAATTCAGGCTGTAATTCTGATTCCATGTGTGCATATTATGGCATTATATTCAACAACAAAGAACAGATCAGCTGTTTACTGAGCAAACACAATGCATAACAATTCTCTGCCTTGAAAAGCTGATGATTTACAGCTTCAATCCTTATTCACATGCTTAATTTTATGGACTTGAATAGTCCCACTGGAAAAAGACATACCTGCCTCCGTCTTTGACAGATAAGGGCCCAATTTTATGGATAATAAAAAGGTGAGTGCTTAGGCAATAAGGGTAGGAGTTGAGAACAAACCAGGGCTCCAACAGGAAGATGTTGCAGCCACAGTAGGTGCATATCAAGTATTTTATGAAATCCCGAACCCATCAAACACATGGGACCAAGAGTCTTAAAAAATCAACACATGCCTATTGCTGCACAGTCTGTGATTTTACATGTTATACCTGAATACCCGGTTGCACATCTGGATCAGAAAGAAGCGAGTGCAGTTTAAAGAGGAAATCATATACCAGGAAGCACTGAAATTATCTTTGACAGAAGAAAAATATGTAACAGCGATGCAGAACTGTAATTCATGCAACATGACCTAATTATTTTAAAGGAAATGCTAGCAGCATTTTAAAAGCCTGTGGATACACAATTGTTAAAATTTAATGCTGGTGTTTGTATGTATTGGAATTTATGGAAATTTGTGTGAAATTTTCACTCCTGTTTCATCCAGGTCTCCTCTGAAACAAGACTGCGACCTCAGTAGGTTATTCAACTTAATAAAAATTTTAAATAAAATAAATAAGTAATGCCCAGTCATAGCTCATTTGCAGGATATCAATCATACATTTGTAACTTGTGGAATAAGATTAAAGAAATACAAGGAAGAAAAAAACGACTCAAGGCCCAGCAGAATTCAACATTTTATTTAAGTTTGTTCTATTCATTTCTTATATGAATACAATACATTTTCTCAGTCTGCAACCCAGAAACAACCCTGCACCTATCCACAGGTGCAACACAATTCAATAACATAAACTTTTGAGTGTCCCTTATAATCTAACAATAATTGAGTAGAAAATGTCCTGCACATCACTTTAACTCAAGTTGTTCTCTCTCTGAGATGCATTGCTTCCTCAGGCACCTCTCTGCAGAGACATGCTTGATAGTTTGGCAAGATTCAACTCATCTGATACCAATGAGAAACTCGTGCGAAGTGCCAGCTCACCGGGCACTCTCTGACTTGTCTCTGCACGCGCTTCACAGACCTGCAGGCCCTCCCTGCTCTCTATAGGTGAGACATTTCACTGGCTACGGTGAAAGAGGCAGCACATTGGAGGTATCATCCTATCTGCCTTTCCTCTACCTGTATGCTCCTCTTTGTGACTGTAGTCGGAAGGAAACTTTTGGTCGCTGAAGTTTTCACTGAGTTATGGACAATGGCTAATGAACCAAATCTTGCTTTCATGGAAAAGACCTCTGCAACTACCTGGATAATTCAGAAGCTGCTCAGGCTGGCATAGCAGCGGGATCTGACACTGCCTTTCCCCTAGAGCTTTAATGGCTCCTATGCAGCAAACAGAGCGAGGAAAAGAGGTTATCAGGGAGGGAGGGAGAGGTCCAGGGCACCACATTATACAGTGCTCCCATTGCAGGGATAGTAGGATGGGATTAGAGTTGGAGGGGAACTGTCTCTCATGGCAACAATTTCTGTTGCATGTTGAGAACTCTGTGTGGAACTGGTGACTGGATTATATGCTTTCAAGTATTTTTTTTCTGTCATCCATTGCCTCACAGCCATCTGAAAAGACTCTATGGTGCTAAGAAGGACACTGTGTTGTCCTTTGCCTCCACTAGTGGCACCTGAATGGTCATGTCCTCTTCTCAATCTGAAGACAAAATGACCTAGCAGGATGGAAAAGGATGTAAGTGACTCCTTGCTCCCTGGCATCCACCAAAGTCAGTGAGGTACCTTTGCTCTGCAAAGAGAGAACAGACGATTAGGTGGTAAATGATATTGTGATTTTCACATGACCCACATTAATCCAAACTCTTTAGCTGGAGATCTCTTGCCAACGTTGCAACACTAATGGCATGAGCTGAATATTCTAACACATATGTACAGCTTGCCACTGTGTATACCCAATTCTTTCGGGGAGGAAGCAGGGAATACCATCCAAAAAGCAATGCCATGCCAGCCAGTTCCACAAGGTTGTATCTCCTCAGAGATGGGCAACAACTTTCACAGCTTTAAAGACAAGCTTTTTTCCCCTTCCTAACTGGAAGACCTGAATTTGACCAACTAATGGGAAAAATGGAAGGAAAAAAGGCACATGAAGATCCTTCAGCTTAGACCTTACAATGAAATCCTTTGCTGAACTCACCTAGTAGTTGGCATTATTGCTGAAATGTACTGACCTGTCTACTTCCACTCACTATCTGTGACAATACCTTTTCCGTTATTCACCCTTAGGGCTGTATTTAACTAATGGGAGAGAGTTTTAGTGCTCCTGACAATGAGAGACAGATACTCATAGCTGTAGTCAGTCTTGGCGTAGGCACTGTCCATGAATTCTGGCTCCAGCAAACAGGTCAGTTAGCATCAACTTACAGATTTCTGAGCTTCAATTTATTTATTGAGGCCAAATGACTTCAGTCAGAGCTGCTGCTATTTAACATCTCTCAAATCAGGCAATTTTATATAGAAGCCTAAAAAAAGGGGTCAGTACCTGGGCTTTAGGCATTGAAGTTTTTACACGTTGAGAGTGAAACTGGTGGCAGTAATTTAGGCAGGCATTTTGCCCCTGGCTCCCCAGGCTTCTGCTAATCGTGTTCAGGTTTGACCACTCCACAGTTGTCTCAGTCTTTGGACTGTCAATTGACATTGCCAGATTATAGCTAATTTCCACTGGCTGTGTGATGAACGTGTTTTTCAAAGAGAACCAGATTCAGTCCATGGCACACTGAGACAGTGCCTACCATTTGCTGAATGTGATGCGCCTTGCTGATGGTGGTTAGGGTAAGGAGAGTAATAAGGGTATGGCACCTATGCAGTGTTGAATCTGTCATTATTGCTTTGCCAGTGAATCAGCTAACGTGAGGAAAGATGGTGGCCTACATTTCCCAAAGTATAGCCTGCCTTTGGTGTGTGAAGCTCTGGCTGAACTGCTGAATTTAGCACTTGACTGCAGGCTGAAATTGGTCCATTCAAACCTTTGGTGCTCATGATTAATTCTGCAGGCAAATATATGCAACTTGCTGAGCTTCACTCTGAAAATCCATGTGAGGGGGATGCAGAACACAAATCACAAGCTCAAAACTGTTGGCCTGGCTTCACTCCCAATGTTTTCCTGATCTCTATTTTTGTAGTAAAACTATTGCAGGTAAGCCTCTGTCTTTTTTATTGTTGCTGTTACTATGTGAAAACAACGTAGATAAATCATTTTTGTAGGTTTTAACTGACCTTAAGATTCATTCATCCTTTTGAAAATGATTATACACACTTGTGCACACACACACACATGCCAACTAGTTTAAAAATCTTTCCAAATAAAATCTGGAGAGAAGGTACTTTCCTCTTCAAACGTTTAGAAACAGGCTCATTTTTCTTCCCAATTATAGCAACTACACAAAGGAGCAATAAGTCTCAGAAGATTTGTCACAAATCCTCCAAGTTCGTGACACCAGTTTCAAAGAAAACCACTGGTTCCCTTCAAAGCAGTAGTCTGCAGCTGCCTGATAAAAGGCCACAACCCAGTACAAGGTAATCATTAGGCAGACATTATTATTATTTTGCTAATTAGTCAAAAATCATTGGATTTCCTGTGGCTTCTTCCTGCTGAGCAATCATTTGATCTTGCTTATGTTGACAAACATGCAAGTCACCAATTGTGCCTCATTTATCATTTGACAAGGACAATGTTTGCTGCTTCTTGTGTGAAGGAGAGAAGACTAACAAGAAAACAGGCAAGAGATTCAGAACATAACTGTCCTTCCTTTTTGCTTCAACTGATACAGTGACAAACCCCACCAAATGAACAGGATTTGCAGTGAGCTATAAAGCTGCTGTTAGATCCTGGGGAGAGTGTTAATGCAGAATTCCTACAACGAGCCTCATGTAAAATGGACTGGAAATATTCCCGCTTCAACTGAAATGTGGAGAACTCCACATTCCCAAAAAGGAACCCCACAGCATTCCCCCTGCAACATTGTCAAACTGTCAAAATGTGGCTAAATTTAACTGGGAACGCTCAGGGGAAAAAGAAAATAATTTTATTTTGTAAAATGTAAAAAGCGAGATAAATTTGTACAATTCAAATTCCCAAATTTAGTTTGAAAGGCATTTCAAAACTCAGCTCCCTACATAAGGAGCATTCTTTCAAAGAATGTACAGGAAAATCTGGCATAAGGGTGTGTATATGTGTATGCTTATTTATAGTTATTGCTAGTGATGGGTGTGAAATTGTTTTGGTCTAGATACTTCTCTTTCAGTAAGCTGGTCTTTATGCTGCTCAGACACTGTTAAAAAACCCACCATGTACTCTGCAAAGTAAACTGTTATACCAGTTCCTGAGTATAACACCAAGCACCGTATTGTTTCTAAAAGGGAGTTGCAGTATGTTTTTCAAAATTTCTTCCTGATTGTTGTATACTGCAGCTCTTTCACTTGGCAGTTTAGCATATCACAGCCTTATTTTTCTCAATTCGTTTTATGAATTAGTATTACCACCCCCCCCAGGACAGGAATAAATAGTGGAATGCTGATACGGAAAGAAAAGAATAACAGTAAACATGTGGGTATAAGAAAAAGTATTTTAAAAGTTGTAAAATAATTAATTTTCTGTATCGATCATTTGAAGGAAGATAGACAGACTTACTGAGCTTCCATATATGACTTTAAATAGGTGAGACAAGCTGCTGAATTTATATGTCATTGACATTTGTGTCATCAAGAAAGCTTGGATGTCAGTCTTGAATGTCTTTATATTGAAGGGGTTTCATTAGCTAAGAAAAATAAGTGAAAACATGAACAGGCAGGGATGTATGTGAAAAATAATGCATTCTACCACTTCTATGGAAAAGTACAAACCTCTCATAATTAAGGCTTGTGCAAAAAATGGATTTAAGTGCACATTCACTATTTGCTCAAACATATATTTTTCTAGGGAGGTAATGGTTATTGCTTGACTCTTATTTACATGCAGTTTCAATTGGCTTTCAAAACTACAGTTTATACACTGAATGATCTCAGCTACTTTGTGAAATTACTGATGGGTTCTTTTATTGAGGCTTAAATATCCTACAGTAACAATTGTACCATCTCTTTGCAGCTTGCTGTACTGCTGCTAAGACTTTAGAAACAGACGTGCCAGTTTTAATTTTAAAGAGACTGTATTTTTCCTCTGCTTTAATAAATCAATCTCGCATGACAATGTTGGCACTTCTTTAAATGGGTCAGGCCAGAGTGTGTCCTTAGTTCACCCCACATGGCCTGATCGCTGATCACCAATAATTTGATTAGTTGTGCCACAAGAAATTATTTGGTTCAATAGATGTAAACATGACCAGCCGCATCCAAAACACATCAAAGTCAAGAGGACTCTGCCTGCCCTCTGACTTCCCCGGGAGCCTGAGCAGCCTGTCGGGGGACTGTGCCCCCAGCTTAGGACACCCTGTCCCTGCTGCCTTCAGCAGATGATTTATGTCAGATGAAAGGGAGCCGGGGCTGAAATTTTAAAAGAGCTGTGACTACTCTCTGATTTTAACCCAAATACACAAGTGGCTACCAAACAGAATATTTAGGGCTCCGACTAGACAAACTGCAGAGAAATTATAGCCTGCTGAGCTCTTGCCCACTGACCAACCCACACTGCCAGAATTTCCTTTTTGACTGTTTGATGTGATGAGTGCTTATTGATTTTAAGGAATTTGGCATTTACACGGGCATTCCTAACAGTCCCCAGCCATTCAATGCAGGAATGTAAGAATTTTTTTTCCTTCAATATGCATTTCATTCAAGAAAACTTTAAACAAAAAAGTGAGGAAGGCTCGCTCAGCAGCTCTGGTGTTTTCCCTTCTCAGGCAAGGCCTGGCTTGCAGAAATGATGACAGTTAATTTCCCAGCTTCTCCACTGGGCATGCGTGAGAAAGCAGAGCTGAATGAAACATGCAGACATTATACAGGGATATTTATTGGCAGGCTGGCTTGATTTATTCTGTCCATCCTTCACACCTTCTGCACATTTACTCCTTGTACAGTGGGCTTCATTGGCACTGCTTGATAAAGCACTTAAGGTCTTTGTGGTACAGCTGCTCACAGAAACTTAATTTCAGCACTGCATGGGGGAGTATATATGCTCTCTTAAATTTTAAATTTGCTCAGGCAAGTATTTGGGTTGGAATGGTTTCCTACACTCAGCCAGGGCAAAAAAAGAGTATTGTGAGATGGAGCTGAACACCAACAGTGAAGCAATGCAAGGCAATCATCAAGTGTTCACCATGACATCAGAGACCAAAAAGTTCAGAATTACTTCAGTCTAATAAATTTATGCAAAAGACTAGTTTAAGGAAATAGCAGTCTGCTTGTAAAGACTTTGCTATCTAATTCTTGGAATAAATTATTCATTTCAGATTATTAGCCTAGATGAGAGCAGAGATAGAGATTGTTTATTTGTTTCAAGAAAGGAAAAGAAAAAAAGAAAAAGAAAAACAAGAAAAAAGTGTAAAGAAAAAGGCACATAAATAAGGACAAAATATAAATAGCTTTTCTGACCCTAACAAAATGAAAGGCTTGTAAGCTGTGCCTTATCATGAGATTATTCATTTTTATTTTCCTCCTGGTAATGCCACAATTTAATTGCTACAAAGACACTTAAACTATAGTGATGACAAAATGCTTATATGCAAGGACTCAGGTTTAGGAAAATGTACATGAATGTCCCCCTATTTTTCTTGGATTTTTTATATATTTTGGTTTGCTGTGAAATTCTGCATTTCTCACTTTTGTTTGTGTTCTAGAATCTTAGCAACTTTTTAAAGATTTCTTATATTTTCATACACAGAGACTTTGGCAGAGGTACCTCAGAATGTGGAGAAGAGTGGAACACCAAGTTCCTAAAACAACATAATTATGCATCTTAAATATGACTGAGTTTAAGAACGCCAGAAGGACATGAAAGCTCTGTTTCTATCTTGCCTGACAAAGAATAAAATTAATAGCTTGGATGAATGCAGTATAGCTACAAAGGACAATCAGAGTAAATCTATAATGGGCTAAAATTCATTGAGAGAAATAAAGGGGTCACAGTGGTTTGAAGGAAATGAGAAATAACTTGAATTCCTTTTTTTTGAAAAAAATCTGTAATTTTTTATATCTTTTTTCTTAGAAGGATGTATGTTTACTCTTATATTACTCTATCCGATATTACTATAGCTGTTACATTGTCCTTCCTTACATTACAATGACATACATTACAAGTATGTCACTGCAAATAAAAGGAAATTATTTTGTCTATTTATCCTCATCTGCAAGAACAGTTTAAATAGAAATACAGGAATTAAGGTACTGGCAGGTGAGAATACCAAAGAACACCGTATTTACCATAGGTGGATCTTAATTTTCCACATACCATTGATTTCACACCTGGTATCAAGGCAGGGGATATCTGGGAGGTCTGAGAGCTTCGAGTGTCAACTTTGGTTCCTGAAGCGGGACACAGCTGCTGCCAGAGCTCTTGACAGCCAGTCAACCTTCTGCAACCAAGTTCAACATTAAAACTGCACCTATCAACACCCCCAGAGAAATCCCAGCCCTGCACCCCAAGGGAGTTTTGTGAAGGGCTTTGCTGAGCCTGATTTCCCATGCGTATCCCGACCTGAGTCATGGGGGCACAGCCATGGGTACCTCGGCTTGTGTGCACCTTCCTCGTCCCCATGGCCGTGCCCGCACATCTTGGGCACGTCTGACCCCGGTCACTCTCACTGGACCTGATCCTGACCACCACCCACAGGCTGATGTCCCTGTCCAGCCTCAGCCCAGGGAGGTGTCTGATGAGCGAGACTGGGGCTGCCCCAGTTACCCCCCAGCTGCCCTGCTCCTGGCTGGGTTGGAATGGGACAGTCTGCCAGGGCATGCCCTGCCACCCTGCAGGGTCCCTGCTGCTCCCCAGGGATCTCCCAGTGCCCATAGTGCCCTGACACACTTGGATTGAAGTAAAAATAAAGCCGAGGTGTACAAATGTCAGCTGAAGACACAACCAGGCTGTGCCTGAAGTGATAACCATATGCTGCCAATGCTGTTGGGGCAGCTGGATCTGTGAGCACCTATAATATGGAATGCAGCATTCACTGAGTTGGATACAGGGCTGCTCCTCTGAGCAGACTGAGGTTAACTATACCCCCTCTCTGTCTTGGAGGCAGCCGGCGCAGAGAAGCCCATTGGGTGGGCTGCCTCCGTTTCCCGGGCTCCCACACTGCCACACCCTGCCACCCCACCTCTGCCATCAAACCACACATGGGAGAGGCAGAGCAGGCCCTGAACCTGAGCAGCGAGAGCGGGCAGCCACCGGACTCCTTCATCTCTCCAGCAGTACCTGAGCTGCCCAAGCTGGGACCGAGCATGCACTGGTGATACATGGTTTAGGCAGCGGAGGGGTGTAAATCCCGATGCATGTGTCATGCTTGTGCAGTCACACATTGGAAGAACACCTGCAGCAAGTTGGCATAGCAAAATCCCAATGCTGATTGTTAGCTTTTTGTGTCTATCTAAATAAGACACCGTGCTCATACTATGAAGTATATTTATACAGGAAAAAAGTAGTTGTCAGAGACAAGAATTTACCACCTTGTAGAAGTCCATGAGCTGGATGAAATACAACCTATGTCCCTTTCTCTAGTGCTTTCTCCTCTGATTTTTCACCAGAAGCACAAGACTAGAGAGTTTAACAGAATTGTGAGACATTGCACATTACAGACCGGTCAGAAAGGACCAAAGGGTTCAGTGATTGGCACACAAATGTATTCAGACAGAGTGTACACAAATGTACATTTATTTATGTCTTGCATAGAAGAGGGGTATTGTTAATTAAATAGCAGATAAGTCACAAAAAATGTTATTCATAGCTTGTTTGTTTTTAATGTCTCAAAGGGGAGCCAGTGGTAGATGTGCCCTTTAAACTGTGCAGCTGAACTTTATCCTGTTCTTAAGACAGTCATGCTGCAGTGAAACAGCAGAGTGCCTGAAACATCTCCAGAGCAGGTGAGCTGCCATCACTGGCCTAACTGATCACTGCAGTCACTTCAAGTTGGATAAAAGACTGGTGTTGAGGCATATAGATGAGGTGATTATCATTGCACACCCTCTTTAATAATCCAAAAACAAAAGTTTGAAAATGATCCTGTTTCTGTGTTGTGTTATCCAGCCAGTCAATACTCTGCATTTATTAAATCACTTCCTAGATTTCAGAAGTAACTGCAGCTGCCTTAATTTTGATATGAAGTGTCTGCACCAAAACTGGATCAGCTATAAACAGCAAGAACATATCTTGTTAGTATGAAGAGAACAGTGCTTTCCTCCTAAACTTGGATTTATCCTATAATGACATGGGAGAAGCCAAGAAAATAAATGACAAGTGTGGCTTAGTTCAATGGGATTATACACAGAGAGGTGAGCAAAGAATCTATGGCAATTTGACTGGCACTAGAAACAGGATCTCATAGTTCCATACTTACATGTGGATTGACTTTTAGCCATATCTTTTCAGTAGACAAAGGGAAATAAGAACAAATCTGGCTCTACATAGTACAGATCTGCAACATAAAGCAATATACAAAATATCTGAATAATGTGAAAATGAAAACAGGTGCTTCTTGCTCTTGACATTTTTTCTAGTCATTCACCAATGTCAGTGAAGAGCCAGCTGGGACCCAGGTAAGTCATGCCCTTGGGTTTTTGTTTATATGTTTTCCTGGTTTGCATTTGGTTTTCTATTCTTACAAATAAAGGAATGGTAACATCTGTGGAAGGAGATCCTACAGGAACAAAAAGAACTGGAAATGACCTCATGGATCACAAGTCAAATTTACTTTATTAGCACATCAACTATCATGCAAGAGATTTGGAAGGGGTCATGGAGTGGCTGGTGTTCTCACCACAGAACAGCTCCAAGCCATTTACTTCTGATCTGTACAATTAGATGAGAACTACAACTATAATATGTTACAGGAAGACAGCAAAAGACACTGAGAATTTTGCCAGTGTCTCAAATCCCTGCAATAATAAAGGATGTTGTTGGATAAAGTTCTCAGAGATTCTAGGGGCTGAATCCTCACTCATTTTATAGTGTGAATAAAACACACCACAGTGGCCTCTAAAAATCTAAATAAGGAAAAAATAATCCCTCTTAAATCAAGATTTGGCTCAACAATGATCAAGATGTACCAGTAAGCCTCCTAACAGAATTTAGCACCACTAAGACCACCACTGCAACCTGCTATATCCCAATTCCAACTCTGGCCAACATCTAACACAGCAGAAAAGTATGAAGAAATCCAGAAGCCAAATTATACATTTGCGTAGAACAGTCCCTTCTTGGGTCCCACACACATCCAGCAGAAGTCCTGAAGATTAGGCTTACTACAACCCAAGTATAGTGAAAGGAGTATATTAAAGGAGTATATTAAAAAGGAGTATATTATAAAGAACATATATTGGGGAAAAGTGGCTGGGGAGCTGCCCAGCGGAAAAGGACCTGGGGGTGTTGTCGACAGCTGGCTGAATATGAGCCAGCAGTGTGCCCAGGTGGCCAAGAAGGCCAATAGCATCCTGGCTTGCATCAGAAATAGTGTGGCCAGCAGGACCAGGGAAGTGATCATCCCTTTGTACTTGGCACTGGTGAGGCCGCACCTCGAATACTGTGTTTGGTTTTGAGCCCCTGACTTCGAGAAGGACATTGAGGTGCTGGAGCGTGTCCAGAGAAGGGCAATGAAGCTGCTGAAGGGTCTAGAGCACAAGTCATACGAGAAGCAGCTGAGGGAGCTGGGGTTGTTTGGTCTGGAAAAAAAGGAGGCTGAGGGGAGACCTTATTGCTCTCTCCAACTACCTGAAAGGAGGTTGTAGCGAGATGGGGGTGGATCTCTTCTCCCAAGTAACAAGTGATAGGACAAGAGGAAATGGCCTCAAGTTGCACCAGGACAGGTTTAGGTTGGATATTAGGAAAAACTTCTTTACTGAAAGAGTAGTCAGGCATTGGAACAGGCTGCCCAGGGAAGTGGTTGAGTCCCCATCCCTGGAGGTATTTAAAAGATGGGTAGATGTGGTGCTTAAGGACATGGTTTAGTGGCGGACTTGGCGGTGATAGGTTAATGGTTGGACTTGATGATCTTAAAGGTCTTTTCCAACTTAACAATTCTATGATTCTAAAGTGAGCCTGTCACCTTTCACCTTTGATAGTCCAAAATATTGGAAAGCCAATGATTCATACCACAAACTTTATTTGCTGTTGTCAAGAATTCGCCTGCATGGCTATATAATTTCTTTCATAAACTTTCCAAAATATAACTTAAAACAATTTACTTTTCTTGCCTGGGGTATGCTATTTGGAAGACCACTAGAATCTTTTTTTCCCTCCTAATCTAAATTTATTAATGATAAATAAGTGTTCAGTCTGATCTTTGAATCACGCTCTTCAACTAGAAATTGGTCTTTTTGGAAACACTGAGATAAGACTATAAATTAGGCTTGTTAAAGAGAAAATCTATGCTGGAAAGCTATGAGTCTATTGTTAAAAGCAGACAGACAGGTTTTCCAAGTCTACCAAGAGAATTATAGAACTGTTTTCTACCGAGAAGCTGTGGGATTTGAGTACTTTTTTTATGCTCTGAAAACTCTGAAAATTTTCTACATCCCTCTAAGGATGTACCTTCTCTTCACCACCTCTCTGAGGAATCTCATATACATAGAGAAGGGGAGAGGTAAGGAAAAATCCACAGAAGTTTCCACAAGGGGAAATGCTTTGGGAAAGAGGTGCAATTACCTGTCACCATCTTCTGGTCCTGTTTTTGAATTCTGAAAGAACTTGCTATACTCTTTACTCTTTCTGTGTCATGTAAATAGGTCATGAGCCTTTTGTGCCTGACTTTGTTATAGGCTGCAGAGGGAGGTCAAGTTGTCTGAGCTTTGAGATTTGGCCCTGACTCATTAGCTTGAAGGAGGTCATCTGGGTGTCAGTAGGGCTGCCTCTGTGCTTAAAACTGGTCTGGAGTCCAATTCCTAATGGACCGAGATGTCTCATCCTGATGATTCTTCTTGTCTCCAGTTTCTCACTGGATTAATCTTATATGACCACAAGACCACACACTAACAAAGCTTCTGAGGACATGCCGGAAGCACAGAAGGAGACAGGCATATCTGTACAAGGTGATTCACATGGAGGTCATGACCGCAGCAGGGCAATTAGAAAGCAGTAGCCACTTACATGATCTCTTACTGCAAGCTGGTTTGTGAGCTACTGGTACCATCTCACCTGGTCATCCTACTGGGAGTTTCCCAGGACCTGATTTGCAAAATGGGTCTTTCTACAGGGCATTCACCTACACCACACATCAGCTCAGAGGCTGACCCAGCTGAAAGGACTGTTACTGTGACACAGCCCCAACTGTCCTATGACAATTGCCTTAAAATAACAAACTGGGTCATTCCTGCAGTCATATTCATATGAGCAATTGTTATGCACTGAGGTAGTGTCTTTACAGGAATAGACTATATTCACAAGTAAGTAAGTGTTTGAAACTCTCTCCCCAGGAGAGTAGGTGCATCACTTCAGCTTCTCTCTTCTTCTCCCAGGGCCTCTATTTGGTGTAACACACATATATATTGAACTGTAAAGCTCACCTTTCACATGGTCTCTTCAGTTTTCCAATTGAATTAAAAGAAAGGTCTTATTAAAGACACTGTAAGAGGTTTGAACTCTGTCAGGAATGCCCCCTGTGAGTTCAATTCATATTACTTTGCCCACTAGGCTCATTACAAAAAGCAAGTTGAAACCTACAGCTTTCTGAATTCACCTGAGAAGCTAAGATTGGAGCATAATAAAGGGCAGTGCAGTTCTCTTGATAGGCCCAGGTACAGCTCCGTTAATGTCCTCAGGAGCTATTGTATCTATAGATAGAAGGAAGAATTTTCAAATGTAGTGCCTAAAATTCAGGTGTCTGTATCTCTGCCAACTTTAAATACTACATTAAACATAGCTTTGTGTGTCATGTGTCTAAATTTAGACACCCTAGTTTTAGAAATGAACTTATAAAGAGGACAATACATATCTAAGAGAAGACAAAAATGCTCACTTAGAGTACTTTTGACTTCTTAAAAATACTTTTTAAAGCATTATGAAAGGCTATGGAAGTATTCTTCCTACCTGCATATGAATAAGAATATGGTAAGAATAGCATAATCAGAATTTAAGGGGGTGATCTTTATTTTCTTCTTAGGCCAATTTAGCAAAAGTAGCTTCTTGATTTACATAATATCACAAATAGCATTTCCTGGGCTGTTCACGTTAGAGAACAGGATAACCAGCAAATGGCTCCAATTACAGTCATCACAAAATAAAACAGCATGTAGGCAGTAGTTTAAGATTCATCACAGCTTTGCACGTTATGCATTCACTCTCACCTGTACAAAGAAGATGGAAACTGTTACCAAATCAGAACAGTGGTACTTCACACTTTTTTAGTATGTCTGAAAATGCCTCATAAATACTCAATTAAATAGTGGATAATTAGGCTCTGTTGTTTTAATTCAGCATAACCAGTGTTATTAAATCACTCAGCATAACTGGTCAACTGGTTTTGAACCAATGCAGAGTCACTGCTTAAAAAATGCAAATGAGAAAACAGTCCCATAATGTGGAGCCAATTCAGAGTATTTTGATTATTATAAGCAGAGTAGATAGATAGAAATGTTAAGAAGTGTGAGATTTATCAGGGAACAAAATCAAATCAAACAAATCAAATACAGGTCCATCCCTCCATCTGTGGGTGTGTGTCTGGAGAGGAGGGTTGAAAACTCTATTTTTGATATTTCTGTCTCATAAAAGGAAAGCATGAGCCAAATACTGATCTCATCCATATTTTCACATCTTTACTGACTTGATCAAACTCTTGTGCAAAGTTTGCCAACAAAAAGCTGACATGCAAGACACAACTTTAAGAAAATCAATGCCAAATAATTGCCCAAGCCATAAGAAAGAATAAACTTGCCTGGTGCATTATGTTCCACCAACATTGTGGAGAGTTGTAAACCTAAAAGCCAGGGGAACTAAACAGCTCTTATTGTGCATAATATACTTTATATACCAGCAGGCAGCACAAATCATTTCTTCACTGCAGTTCAATAGCTAGTCATTCCTTCTCTTCTATATTCAATTCTGCACCAGAACCATGATTTAAATGCTATGCTGCTGTCAGATAGTTGGCTATCCTTTCCTGGGCTGCCAAAGGGGAAGCTTACAAATGAGGCTATTGTCCCAGCAAGCAAGCATCTCCTGGTGGGACAGTATATGATACATTTTTAAGGACATGGCTGCAGCATAAAACATGCTGGATTTTTATATCAGACCTTGTCACACACAGATGTATTTCTTTTTCATCATTTTTAAGATGAAAATATTGTTGGAAGACTAAAAAGTGGACACTATGTCAGAATGATAGGAGATCCAAGGTGTACCTTGCAATGTAACACTGTAAATTTATGGATAATATCAACCATAAATTGCAAGGGATACAGGTAACCTAATTTCATTAAAGCAAGTCTAAAGGTATCCTGAATATTGATGGAGTTTATTTATTTGAGTGTACTTGCCCTAAAAACCTGAATTTCTTTTAATTCCATTCAGGGAAGTTTTAAAAATTCCTCATCCACAGCTAAAAGTCTTCCAATATTTGAGGACAAGCAAAAAGCTATGGCTTGACATGTGTGCATGGTTTAACTGGCATTTCAGGTACAAGTCTAACACATGTGCTAACTTATTCTCAAAGAAAAATGTTGAAATCTCCACAAAGGATAAAGACTCACTTGAAAGTCAATATTTCTTTCAAAGAATGTCGGTTCCAAACATTAAAGCAAGGCCCAGGCACCCTGTCCCCGTCTCCTTGGGATCCACAGAATCACCAAGAGTGGTCTAGATTCCACGAGTAACAATCCCTCCTCATAGTCTTAAAAGTAATTTTACCAAAAGACACTTTGGTAAAGAATACTCACCGATAAAGAAAAACTATTGTCAAGGTCTTTTTAAACGGGAAAATCTTTTTTTTAAATTGGGCTGATCAACCTATTCAAGTAAAACAGATCATTATATGCAAATACAGAGGATAGTCATTGGCTTATATTCAGCCAGTGCTGGAAGAAGCATATCATACCACAGATTATGCTGCAAAAGTCCCATGGTACAGAGACAATTCAGCTCCTGTAAGTCAGTGGATATAGCACTTTTTTCCCCTTTGGGTTAGACATAAGGCAGTCTCTTTCTTACACTGATACTATGAAAATATTTACTAAATTTCATTTTCCTGTAGAATGTTTTTCTGAATCATGAGGCACACCTACTGCAACATTAAAACCATGCCTTTAAGCCCAATCCATTTTCTTCTTAGGCCAGTTATTATTGCAGGCATACAGTAGTGATGTTTCTTACCTTATTGCTTTATAAAACTAGATTAAAATATTTTTGCTAGTAAAATGCTCCATTTTTTCTTCAGAATCTAACCTTGGCCCTTGCATATAGACTGCTCACTTTAGCTAGTCTGATGTTTATTTTTTCATTTAGAAGCACATGACATGACAGGTAGAGGTTTCACCCACTAGAGGTGATAAATAACCATCAGTGGTTTACGTTATGCAGCACATAAAACTTACCAGGAAGAGGCTGATGCCTAAAACTAAGTGCAGGTGGACCAAACTGCTGCTGAAAGGCACAGAGGGAAAGGGGAAAACTCCGTTGTATAGGAAAAGAGTCATCAGTACACAACAGATTCTAGGTCAAGCTTCCAGGAGACTTAGTACCAGATTGTAGTCAGGGAACAACCTAAAACATACACACATTCATTTCCTTACATTTCCCAAGGCATATATGTAAGCATAGTGTTATATGGAGGACAGAAAATTGAGATCTTGCAGTTTGTAACTGGAAACAGAAGCAACATTAGGAATACCACCATATGTAGTGACCCTAACCATGACAACATCTGGAAACTTCTAGGGGTACTTCTTCTAGTTCAATTTCTATTCAACTTTCAGATTGACTTTGTGGCTCAGTCTTTTCTGACTAATGATTTCTTGTGATCCTCTCTGCCAACTATATGGAAAGACTACCTGAGATCTGTTAAGGCACTGATTTCATTCTTGACTATTTTCCTATTGCTTTATGGTGCCGAAAACTAGACTGATAATAATCTCTGTCTTCTCTATTCCCACAATGTCTGCCTGGCAAAAATTTCTTAACAATGTGTTCAGTTAAGATTACAGAAGCAAAGATTTTCTCTGCATCAACAAGTGGAGAAATTCTTTTGTGATTAGCCTCTACATATTTGCTATCCTTTGATTAAATCTCAGATGTATCTCTGAATTCTCATGAGAATGTCAAAGAATTTAATAATGCAGCTACATGTGGGTTTTAAAAGCCAAAATATTTTTTCCATAGGTGTTGTAATAAGTTTCATCCGTTCTTCCATTTACTTTCCAAACTTCTCAGCCATGTTCCCTACAAATAACATTCAGGAAGTATCCACAGACACACCACAAGTTTGTAGAGACCCTGGCTTATTCATGCTAATGGTCCAGGACAATTGTGATAGAGACATACGTCCATTTGGTTAAGCATGAAATAAGACAAGAAAGGAAGAAATTTTTGAATAGACAACCTGTCTTTAATAATGAGTTTTCAGCATCAAGTAGCAGCATATGAACACTCTTACTGACATTTTAGTTCAACATCTCAAGTACGATAGACCAAAGACATAATTTATTAACAGTTGGCAGTCTGGCACTGACTGGGGTCCAACTTTTACTGCAGTGTGCTCAGATTTTTTTCTTTATTCTTTCAGCTTATTTTGACTTCTTAGAAGAGCTTTGTCATTTGCTAGTACACTACTGCAATTCTATGTTTACTCCTGATTGCATATTAAATAAACTACATACACAATTAAAAAATATTTTAAAAGTATTACTGTAACAAGAAAACAATAGGTAGAAATACGTAATCTTAAGCAAAGCTTAACTCTTGTGCCTTAGCTTCCTTTCTCTTATAAGGATCACTGTTTTTGTCAGACTTCCCATTGTGTCCAGGTAGATTCAGTTTTGTACCTGCACTTGAATTATTTGTGCATAATGTTTCTCTTCAAATGTTTCAAGTGGTTTCACCTTGATTTTGTGACAACCTATAGGTCTTTCAAAAATAACTGTTAGTGGGATGTTATTATTCTTTTTTTTTCCTACTGAAATTAAAGTTTAAACAATATCTCAAACAGAATAGTAGGATCATAAAGTTAAATGAGAATAGAGATGACAATCCTGAATTAGATAAGGATTGAGACCATTTATTAACTCACTGTCCTAGGCAAACGAAACAGATCAAGCAAACAATATCTCATGGGGGTTCAGAGTCTAGACAGGCTTCACCATGATGTCTCAATATCTCCCCATAGTTGTGGAAGACCTAAAGGACTTCAGAGTTTCTAAAGATTCTCCTTCAGACTAAAGAAACACTTTTACTCCATTTTCATCAGGAATCAAAGGTGAAAGAGTAAAGATAAAGCTCAAAACTAAGCAGTAAAAGGAAATACAGGACATGAAAAGGATAACATTACTTTCATTCAGTAGCCACATTTTATGAACATTAGAAGGTGTTGGAAATTAGGCTCCTAAGCCCTGAATCTGCCTTGTCACAAATTTACTGGCCAAACAGTTCTCAGAGATCCTAGCAGTGTCATGGGTTCTTATACTTAAGCAGTAAAGAATAATAAAGGCAAGTGCAGGTGAGATAAACATGAATCATAAATTCTGGATTTGCCGCTGTGGTGGCATATTGCTTTTATGACTGAGATCCAGATTACTTTAAGCCAGGTCGCTTCAATTTAGTTTGCAGAAGAAAGACTGAAAAAGATTCTTAACCTATTTTTCTATACTGATAGATGAAATGGCTTTGAATCAAGAAGTTTAGAATACTTTGATTTCATTTTACAGGGAGGGAGTAAAGAACATCACTGTTGATATGCAGTGAGGTGGTTCAATATAAAAGAATAGGCCAGGTCCATTAAATGCTTGAGGTTCGAATATCTATGCTTGAAATATCAAGGAGCACCACAAGAGTGAATGATACAGTGAACGTATTAATTAAAATGCTTTGGTTTTATCAAGTGGTGGCAAGACATCAGTACTCTTTTCATTCTTTCACTATGCATGCTTGATCTGTGTTACCGTTTTTACTGGGTGTACCTTGTATTTGTTTTTTAATGAGAGATCTTAAGAAACACTCATGAAAACCAAGTAGCGTGAAAACATTTCTCTGCACTCCAGAGAATGCAGGCTCAGTACACTATGAAGGCGCCCCACATAAGTCTATTAACCAAGAAAATTTTTTTGGCTGGGGTGAGTAAAATGCTTGAGTAAAACTACCCCAAACTTTTGTATAATGGCCCAACCTGTGCACACTAAGACTATCTTGTCTACTGATGTACAGAGAAACTAGGGGACACCTGGACTAGTCAGTCTTGCTAAAGCCCATTAGTCTTGGTCATCAACGCTTTCTTTCAGTGAAAAGCTCCAGGTCATCAAAAATCCTTAGTGACCTACTGCGTAGTGTATTGTTCCCTCTGAGGGAATTATTGCTCTGTTTCTGCAGTTCATTTCCCATCTTGGGAAGCTTCAACAGTTATCTGCTTTAATGCAATATATTTTCCCCATCCTCCATCAAAATGATGTTCACAAATATACTTGAATATCAATTCATTGAATATTACATCACTACGAATATATCAGATTTAGAAAGTCCTTATAGATAGAGTTCCCAGTGTGGTGATACGGTACAGTGTGAGTGATACAAGTAAAAAAGTTTCTATTTTAGTATTCAAAAAAAATCGGTTATCGGCTCAATGAAGTCACACTCTGCCTAAATCAGGCAATACCAAGGATGTGCATACGTCCAAGTCTCCATGCTCAGCTGTCCATTCATTTTTCTGTATTGTCCTGGTTTCGGCGTACACACTGCATTCACATCAATGGTAGTTGTACAATCTCAGGAAGTAAGCCCTCCTAAAGTTTGAACAAATCACAAGACTGCAGTCAAAATTCCTGTCTATGAGCAAAAAAGCAGATCTCTGTTGCTAGTGGAACAAGCACAGGCTATGCATTAGAAATCTGCACTGCAGATAAAGGATCTGCAGTATAGATGGAAGAAGAAATGCTGTCCTCATTAGTTCTATATATCATTCATTTAAAAACATAAACACACTATATACTTTCACCTGATAGAGGCTTTGAAACTGAGATTTCAGTCTGATGGGAACACAGCTGTAAAGATTTGTAGTAGTAAATATGGTTTTCAGGTAAGATCTTTACCATCATTGCCTTTTAATGGCACACCACATAAAAAAAATATTGGATTTTAGATTTATCTCAAGTTTCACGTCAATATTGCAAATGAAGCCTGGTTTGAATACACTGGAAACATTTACTTCTAACAGAACAGAGGGATTCAATGATATATATATGTGTGTGTATAAAGAGAAATATATGCATATGTGTGTATATGCATACACAAAAACATTTTGGAAATTCCACTCATATGCAAAGATTTTTAAAGTGTTTCTCTCTGATACACTGTCTTTTGACAAGCCAGTGTGTACTTCCATATTTTCACAGTGCAAATGCACTGCCATAAAGTACAGAGATTGTACAGCTATCAGAGATATTAAGAGGTGGAAAAGATCTCAGCCATCCAGTCCATCTGCCAGATGATGCAAGATTATTGCCTGTATCACATTTTCTCTTGTTTCTCTAAGTCTAGCTAGATATCCTTCCACCACATGCTACAGGTTATTACACTCCCTAATGTATGTCACTCAAGTTTTTCCATTACGGCCAGAAGTTTCCCTTTCTTTAAGTCATCCTCGTCTCCCACTTTATTCCTTTGTGCTACTCAGTCTCCTCCTGTCATTACTGACAGAGAGGCTGTGTCCTTTTTTTCTTTCTTTTTTTTTTCCCCTCAGCCCTGCACCAGCTCCCCTTTCTCTATGGCATCATTCATGACTTTCTTGGATTCACTTTCAAGTCTTTCATAGCCTGTGCCCTGGCCACCCTGCCATTTCTCATTCAGTGAAAATGGATACACTACTTCTTCCAATCAACATACGGTGATGGTCTTCACCACCAAATTACTAAAGTTTTTGAAGGTTGTTGTGCTTTCTCTCTTCCCTGATTCTCCCTCTTTTTAACTCACTTGGAATGTGCATCCCACAAATAATAGAAAATCCTCATAATTTCCCTCCTTTAAGCACTCTTTTACTACTACACTGAAAAAACAGTAGCTGGGAGATGGGTTGTGGGTGACTGATATCATTGCCTAGTGTGCCATTACTGTCTTTATTATCCTCTGTCCCCATGTCCCTCTCCCTCCCACCCCTTTTTAGCAACATATGGCCCCTGTTATCTGCTAGCCATTAAGCATTTTGGGGCAAGGTCAAACTTTTTGTTGTTTCCCTCATTGGTTTCCTGGTCTGCAACCAAGACTCCTCGGCACTATGACAATACAAAACAGAAATACTAATTATTAATATTCATTGCCCTCATATATTTGGACACTTATTCGTGAGTTCAAGTCATGCTTACCCTGCACTATATACAAGACAAAGTGTCTCATCCCATTGATATCAGTAGGATAATTCTAATCATCCTAAATTATAACTTTCATACCTAATCTAATGAGGTAAAACCTTGTTAGTTAGCTTGTTTTACTTTTGTTGCCCTCCTATCTATCCCTCTAGAACCTTTGAGGCAATTTGCCAATTCCTTGTGCTTCTGTACTACCAGTCTTCTAACCTGAGCATCCCTTTGCTTAGATAGAGAAAACCCAGGAGATAAAATATTATAAAGAAATTATCAGCAGTTTGTTGCAACAGGAAACCTTCTCTCCTCCCAGCTTGAAAGGAAATCTAATGAGAGGCATTAATCACAGCACCACTGCTTCCCTCAGAGAAGCTGGAAGTGACCAGTGTAGTGACAGATGTAACAGGACATCTTTAATTAGGGCAGGGAAAATTTCATGATAGAAACTCCAGCTGGATTAGCAGTGTAGGTGCTGCTTGGACTTCCCACAAATACTACAATTTAAGTCCCATCACATTGGTTTACACCATTCAGCTTGGAAGCTGATGGATCAAATAACCATCTTTCATTCAGGTTAAATATAATTAAACTTATTCCATGGACTAAGATATCTGAACCAGAGCAAGTCACTTCCCAAGCTCATTACACATGTAGGGAATTGCGTTCGAGGAGTATGGAGTAACACGGGAGTCAGATTTGAGGAAGGTTATGTGGGTATGTGAAATAGAGGGAAAGCTGGAGAGATGTACAACCATTAAGAAAGTTTGTGTAAAATCAGCAAGGGATGTTACCCACAGCACGGCCTTGATTGGAAAGGCTTGAAAAAAGCCCTGGGAGAGAGCGCTTTTGGGCAGAGTGCTGGGAAGAGAAAGTCTTGAATCATAGGGAAATTATCTCCAATTGTTATTTCTCCCATGATTCAAAAAAACAAAGCTTCATACACGGTACCATGTGGCATAGAGATAACATAAGTAGAATAAGTGAGTTGGCATGAAGCTCGATCTGGGCAATGTAACTCCCCTGAGATTAACAGGATCACATTAAAAAAGAACTAAATTCTTCTTTTTTTTTTTCTTTTAATGAAAGACACAGTGCACATCACATGCAGCATTGGCCAACCCCTGAGGATGTTGTGAGTGACAATAATATGTCGTATTACATGCTTTTACAGTACCTAGCACAATGTGGCCCTCAACCCTGAAGGAGGCTTCTACATACTACCTAAGGACAAACAAATTATAATAAATACATGTAAATAAACAGTCATTTAACGGTAGTTGAGACACATTGTTATGCTTTCTCCATCTTAAAAACCTTTACTGAAAAGTATTTTGAACCATTTTCAGGTTTTTATTTCTTCCTTTCCTTATA
This sequence comes from Theristicus caerulescens, assembly GCA_020745775.1. Lineage (NCBI taxonomy): Eukaryota > Metazoa > Chordata > Aves > Pelecaniformes > Threskiornithidae > Theristicus > Theristicus caerulescens. The sequence goes on along the minus strand of CM036558.1, from coordinate 128,735,534 downwards.
AACAATATCAAAGGGACATGCCAGGAGACGCTGCTTAGGTTATCATGTCGTATTTCCTATGATGGCAAGGGAATGCCTTCTTTTCCTGCCCTTCTGCAGCCTGTGGCAGGGTGGCTTGTAGTGCTTAGCAGGCAGGGCAAAAAGCTCTTTGGATATTACTTTCCTTTTCTTTTTAATTTTACACTGCATATTGCCTCATGCTCACTTGTCTAAGGATGCAATATGCAGAGCCACTATATCATAGTTTCAATATGACACGTTGTGAACTTTCTGGCTGCTAGTCCAGGAGCCAAATGGCATTGTGTATTCCCTCCTTTTGGCCTCATTTTCATGTTCCCCCTTTGCACTTAGGCTGACAAGAGGACCATATGAAGCTTTTTCTCGCTGCTGCATCTTGACCTTGACCTTACAGCTTTAGAAAAGGCTACTTGCATGCACAGGGCAGCTATTGTCCACAGCCAAGTCCCCCTTTCTTTTGACATTAAGGGAGTAAAAGGCCACGTGATATAGTCCCTTCTCAGCCCCAACATTTCTGTCCTGCTTTCTGCTTTGCAAATATTTTTGTACTGACTTTTTTTCTCAGGTCAGGCTTACAGCATCTTTCTTTTTTTTTTTTTCCCGTCTGTTGTTCCTATCCCCTTCTCCTTTCCCCACACACACGCGCACACGCAGAGACACACGCGCATGCACACACACACACAGAGGAAAATCTATATGTGTCAGACATTCAGCAAGGGAAAGACAAAGGCACTGAGTTAATTACCCATCATTTACTGCTGCTGAGAAGAACAGATGGTAGCAGGCGATATGTAAATGGCAAGGGGCAGTGAATTATTCGATTTTTTTAGATTAATCGTCGATGACAAAGGAAGTGATTACAAGCTGTGACATTTATACAAATGTATAAAGTACATAATGCTAAGAAAAAAGAGCTTAATATTATTATGAGGATGTCAGGCATGTGAACACTATTGTCATAATACAAAGCAACACATTTTGTGAGATCCAAGGATCTGCTTTTCTTTCATTTGCAAACTTTAGTAAGTCCTAGCCTCTGGAAATATATATTTCCCCAAATGAACCCATGTCTGACAATCATGAAAAAAAAAACATTTGTGTGCTTTTGCATATTTCCCACAATGCAGAACAGTGCCTAGTCTGAACAGTAGAGCTTGTGAGGGATGAAGTCAGTGTGTAGGACTGTAAAACAGAAAAAGGTGCTAATAAAATACATAGATAGGAAATGGAAAATAAAAGGAAAGGTGATGCTTAAGCTGACAGGCCCTCTGTGAGGACAGGAGGGCAAAAAGTGAGGTGGAAGTGAAGACAGAAGAGAGTACTGTCTGTTTACTGCTTGGCTGAAAAATAATTATTTTACAGACTTTGAAGGTCAGAATGACATAAGTTCCAGGCCAGGCCTTGCTGTTGTTACACAAAAACCCAACCTGCTCATCCTCAAGGTAGTCTGCTGTATTTTCTGCTGCATAAATAATTAATTGGTACACGAGAAAAACAGATGCTTTCTTTTGCAGATCATAGAAACCGCTCCATCATCAAAATGTCTTCAATCACCTAATTATTAAATCTATACAGTGCTAATAATACAGATGGGAGAAGAAGCCAGTGAGCCGCAAATTTTGTTCCCTGTGAAGCATCCCAATCTACTGTATTTCTTGTTTCACATCTTGCAGTGAACTACTCTCTGCAACATCAGCAAGGGAAATAGAGGGGAGAGTTTGGGGGCGAGCTTATTTATCCTCCTCAGAAATACTTTCCAATCAAGCAAGGCAAAACATCACCAAAATTACTGTGAAACATTCCACTGTTATCATGCTTTGTTGATTACAGAGGGGTGAGGGAGGGACAGAATAACATTATATTAGTCAGCAGCACTGAGTAGTACGTTTAAATCTAGCAATCCATTTTGTATGAATATTGTTTCAGGAATAAAGTGCTGGCTGAACCAATCTGCCCTGAAGAAAGAGAAGGATAAAATGTTGTAGCACACCAGTATTTCCAGTGTGGTATTATTAGAAGCCAGACACTCAAGATAAGCACCATCAGCTAAGCTATTGGTTTCTAAGGTGTTTTTCTTTTTTTTCCTTTTAGATAATGTTACCTTCATGAGATGCAATTAATGCAATAATATAGTTTCCACTCTATTCAGAGCTGCACATGCAAGGTTAGTTAGTATATTTGTCTTTCTCTAGACAAACATAGCATGGACCCCAGAATAAAAACACTTGTGCAGTTATTGAAAGAATCAAGCTGTATCCATTTCTCCTGACTGCGGAGACTAAACTGAAAGTCTCCCAAATCAGTTCGTATTGTACATAACATCATGTTATCTACTTATTTCCTTGGGAGGGGGGGATTATGAGTTAAAGTTGTAACCTGGGGGTGGGGAAAGGCAGTCATTTCTCTCCTACAAGGCTAGAAAGCAGAACAAGATTCTCCCCTCCTGAAAATTAAAGAGAAGGAAAACATCCTTCTTACAGAGGAACAATGAATGGGACATGACTTTGTAAAAATATATAGGTAAGTGTCAATGGCTGTATTTCTTAGCCCTCCCTAGACAAGATGAAAAGGTTCCAGTGAGAAAACCCTCACTCTCTCCTCCCCCACCTTTTTTTTTTTTTTTTAAACAAAGGATGGATGATTTACGACATGGGCATAAGCATATACAGCTTTCTTGTGCCTATAGATTCATATTTATGAGATTTTTTAAAAAACGTCATAGGTAGACCATACATTACTGCAGTCTTTCCATTATTAACGTGTTAATGCATTCCAAAGGACAAAAAGCAACATCAACAGGGAAACATATGTTTTTATCTAGAGAAAATGGCTGAATCTGAATCCACGCCATATCTAGCCATCTATTTATACACATTCCTGCAACACAACAAATTCATGAGGGAAGAGAAAATAAAATATCCATGCATTTCTACGGCTTTCCACTGCTTTGGAGATATTTATTTATGAAAACCACAGGTAGTCATTATTTATAGTCTTGATCTCTTTGTTCTTTTATTTTTTTACTAAAACAAAGATGAAATTGGAATTGATTTTTGGAGGGACATTTATACTGAAAGCAGGATCATTTTATATTTTCCCAAGTTGAAGTCTGTATTCATTACTAGGAAAAAACGTAAGAACAGCAAGCTAAAGTATTTTCATTTGTGGCCCATATTTATTTTATAGGAAGCTTGTCTCTGCACCATTGCATAAAAATGGAATTTGAACTATGCTTGCACAATAAAATGAACTTCAACGCACTCTATTCATACACATTGAAATTATACACTGGATATATATTTTTCTTATGTATGTATGTATGTATGTATGTAAACAAACATTTAGGTAGAGAGGGTTTTTTGCTTGGTTAGCTATATAGTTTGTGTCTTAAGAAGGCAAGTACACCTAAGAATCACAGTCTTCCATTAAGAAGATATATATACAACATTTATATGCAAATGTGTATGTTAGCCATTATGCATGTATAAGCACATTTGTTAGTACTGTTTTCATTTTTTCATTTCAGTGCTGTCCACATTAAAATAACTGTGAATTTCATTTGCTGTGCATTATAGAACATATATACTGCAGTCTAGCTAACCTGCGAAAGCATGAATATGCTATGAGACTAGCATCTTTCCAGTCATTGAGAAATGGATAACAAGAATTAAAAAGTAGAATAGGAAGGCCTGTTGTGGCAGTGAAGAGGTGAGTCAGGGCATCAAGACATCGTTTAGTGAGAGAAGTCAGGCACTGGGTAAACACCCCAGAAAGACTCAAGGTTATTTTTGAGTTTATTGTATGTTCTCCTACAGCTGAACCAATAGTATGTTCCATCTTAAGTGGGATATAATAAAAACCCTAGCTAGCTAGGAAAGCAAATATTTTCCTTTAAGTCACTTTCATGTTTATTAACATGAATTTTCATTTCTTCATTAACATGCACATCTATCTTTGTGTGTTATCCCTAAAAACATACATCATAAGAGCAAACATGACTAAAAAATATTTGGTAAAGCATATATAGACATATTTTATTTTTGGTAGGCTTTAAACATTGCAGGTCATTTAAAATTATCACACTGCTAATATCTTCCTATTCCTAAAATACCTCGCAGCATTCTGGATTGTGCCTTTCCAAAAGCAGATAAGCAAGTCAACCAGCATCAGTATTCCAAAATACCAAAACAAAGCAACAACAAAACAGATAGAGTAACACTTAGACGATGTCCCTTTAAGCATTTCTTTCAACTCACTTCGGCTGACTCCACTTTTATATAGGTTATAGGATTTACTATAGCAACCTAACCCCCCCCCCCAAAGTCTAGTTCCCCCTTCTTTGTGACTTAAATCAAACCAATAGAGCCCTCTATTGGTAAAAGTTCAGATAGCTACAGATGTTTCTTCTGTGGAACAAGAAGACAATACTTGTCATAGCCTATGCCATTATACTCCAGCTGAAGTCAATGGCAGATGCTTTTGGACTTAAACGGCATTAGCAAAGGGCCCTGAGATAAATGGTCTATCTTATTCCCCGGGTATGAAATTTCATTTTTTTTTCTTAATGCAACAGCCCTAAGCAAGTGGTTATTGTGAAACTTGAGCACAATGTCACCACATAAACCTGTAATACGTCTAATAGCACTTTGTTCCCTTCAAAAACATTTCAATTTCTGGAAAGGATGCAAAAATATTACACCTGGCCATGTTTCAATATTTCTCTTTTGATAAGTACAGGATTTCAACTCGACTCTCGGAAGGTATTTGGGACATCATCCTCTGTTCAGTCCCACAAATTAATTAAGGCCTTGGGTACATTATAATTAAGGGGCCTAAGGCCAAGTCACCTCAGCAACCTAAAAATGCATTACTTTATTCATTAATACAGGAGAGAGTATATCAGGGGTGGAAGTTGTTTCTTTAAAGAAATGTAAGGAGCTAGAATCAGAAAGTCTTTACAGAGGGAGGACTCTTAGGGACTTCAGAGAGATTTTTCTCCATTCAGACAGCCAAAGCTAAAAACAAACATTGATTAGTCCTCATGATTTGGCCCAGAATGTATATCTCGCAGCCTGGTTCCTGACAAAACAGCTGCTTGTAGCCACATGGATCCAGGTACCTAAGGTGCTATTGACATCCTGGAGCCCTTCATGGGGCAGGCAGGAGGCAGGAAGAGACTTTGCAGGAAGATAGACAGCAATAAAAGTGTCTGCTTTTTGAATGAGGTAACTGTCCATATTTTGGCTTCAACACAGTGGGACTTCATGACCCCTTTAACTATTTACGTATTTACATAGATTAATTAAGATTAGCACTTTGTGGTTTTTAACTGGATGTATTTATTGTTTTATTATTAAGGAAAGGCACTGGTCTGTCCAAGGTAGAAAATTCTCATTTCTATTTTGCATATGGAAAACCGAAGTGAAAAAGCAGATTTAAGCTGCCACTGAAGTGATCTGTGAGACCACAGCATGGCAAGACTTGTCCTCCAGTTATTACAAATGGGACATGGTAGCAATACATGTTTTTCCCCAGAGCATCGAGTGGAAGGAGGTTGATGTACACCAGGGACTAACCCAGATATGGAGACGGGGCATGACCAGATCCAGCACGCGAGTTGAAAAGCTCAGAGCCTTCCTAGGTTTCACAGCTGAGATGTAGCCTAAGGTCAAGGTCACAAGGGAAGTCTGTAGCTGATGTAGCTCCTGAAAACAGATAACCAAGTCTGGTGCTTCCAACTGTTTGGCTGCCCACATGGCCTCTGGCTCCTTCTGCCAGTCCCACATGCTCTAGTCTTGTTCTCACTGACTCCAGGACCCTTCTGAAGGTCAATATCAGTTTTTCCAGCTATCCTTGAAATTGATCTGATTCTGGAGGTAAGTCCCAGGCCTGAGCAGGGGCTGCACAGGAAATATTAAATGAGCAGCAAACTCATCCGTCTTCGCATCTGTGTGGGTCATTCCTTCCTCCTTTCATGTCACTCATGCATCCATGAGGACATTTGCTCTACCTTTAAGGCCAAACCATGGTCTCTCACCTGTTTCCTCCATGTCTGTTGCTTTTACTCTGTTTTCTCTGGGCAAGAAGGGAAAAAGCTAAAAATATTGTATGCTTCTAAATGTACAAATTATGTCCAACCATTTCATTGTTCAAAAGGTGCAGAAGCTTCTCTTATTTGTTTTGTTGTTTTTTTTTTTAAATTTATGAATTCTATTGAACTGCAAGAATTATTAAAATAAGTTGTGGGTGCTCAATACACTAAAATGTGCACAAATAATGCCTCCTTTCAAGTTACATTAGGGTTGTTGCATTTCCAATGACTTCCAATCACCTTTTTGTGTGACATAAAGATAAACTAGTTCTGGAAAGTGCATGGGAGCCCCTGGGGTCTACCAGAAAAGGTGACACTGTCAAAACACAAGTCCTTCACTGGAGATTTTCTGCCCTCGTTCCCTAACAATTTAAGAACATCCTGGTATGTTCTGCATACTGGGCATCTCTGTAAAACTGTGTGACTCAGTGAGAACTATTTAAATCCTATTGCAGAAAGACAAGGCCCTGACATACCTCTGTCTGAGCACTTGGATATTTCTGTAGGCATTATATGAGAAAGTGCTGAGGGGAAAGGCAGAAAAGCAAAAGGTCCTTGTGAACAGTAAGTGAGCCTGCTATAACAAATCAGTCTACTAATTTGTTTATCAGGTCTTGCAAGCACTGTTTCAGTCTAAGCAGGTTTCTCTGCATTTCCCTGGGCATGGGATCTCCATACTCTGCTTGGCAGCACAATGGATGGGACAAAAAAGGGAAAGAGAGAACAGGAGCCTGACTGACGTGTCTCATTGCATTTTTCCTCTTTCTTTTACATGGTGTTTACTGATTTTCCTTTCTACATTTGCCAGACAACATAACGGTCTTTTTAAACCATCTAAAGTCTTGGAAAAGAAGTGATTTATTTTTTTATTTCATAAACACCTCGTATTTAACTAAGTAAAGAAGCATAATTTTTAACTCTCTTGAGCAGAGGTAATGACTTTCTAAAAATGATATTACTCCACAATTAAACAGAAGAAAATGCCACTGTGTTAAAAACAGCTTGCCTCACACCCTGAAGCTCTTGATGCTATAAATAGCGGAAGCTGGCAGCCTACAGCTCGCCATCTTCCACTGCACTGACGCGCCGTAGTGCTAGCAAGGGATGTGATTGCTGTGTTCACCTGAGGAGCGAGTATTCTGGTGTCTTGTCAGTGTCTACTGAGAAAGGGCTTCCAATTGGCTGATTTCTACCCTGTTAGGAAAATTACAGCTGTCCTTGTTAAATCTCTTCCCTTCTTTTTTGCCCAGAGCAGCACAGGTAACAAGTTTGGATGGATACAGCGTGGGTGTGACTGTTAAAGAAATGCAATAACAATGACATTAGAGGGACTACAGCTTCATATCTCCAGTCTTACAGGGAAAAAAAATAACAGGAATAAAAATAAACTAACACGAACACTGCATATAATCTGAGATTTGTCATGCACAAGAAAAATAATTTTTAAAAATACTTGTGGGATACAAGTAGGAAGAGGAAGATGCTAAAATTATTCTGAAATTGTTAGACTGTGCATTTAATTGAGAAATTTATTTTATCCTGTGGAAAAGGAAGGGAATGCACGTGTTGCAAGGTTGTACTCATCCTGGGATAAAGTGAAAAAAAGATATTGCCAGGCCCGCCCAAAAAGTGATGTGTAACAAAGAAAGTTTAAATCAAGTCACCTGGATGAGATGTGTGCTCAGATCTCACCTCTCTCTCTGAGTGAAGGAAGGCTCACGCGCTTCAGCAGCCGTGACCCTTTCGCTCAGACATTACCTTCGGGGTGCCAAGAACTGGGACAAGGACAGAGACTGGCTGGGAAGATGCATCACTAACACCCACCAGATATGAGCAGAAAGGTCCTCAAAGCGGAGCCTGCCCACACCTCCTTCTGAGGAAGCCCTGACCCCTGCCATCACTCCACTTGTTCCCGAGGGGTTACAGCGCTGCTCTGTTGCCCTCCTCTTCCATGCACAACCTGGTGGCATGGGCATGCTGATACCTTTTCTTCTCCCAGGCCAGGAGTATAACCAAACTCAGGAGGATTAGTCAGATCAGTGTCAACAAAATCCAGCAAGAGTCAAAGCTTCAGTGAAAACAGTTTACTGGAGAGTAAAAGAAAATTCTTTTTACTAAGCGCAGTGACAAAGCACCAGGCAGAGGCAGCGACTGAGCTGCAGATTTCTTATTTGTGACACCACAGCAGCAGCAATTCAGCTCAGCCCCTCTGCACCTCCCTACAGCTTTCCCTGTCAGGGTCATGCTGCAAAATATGGCTGCTTCCAAGAGAGGAGCGGGGCAGGCAGGAAACCACAGCTGAATTCCCCACAGACCTCGGGTGGTTTATAATTGCCTGTTGGTAGGTAGGTTCTTCAACGGTGTACATATTGCTTAAAGGTCAATGCACATTCTCCTTAAAATTTCAGGGCACATTTGTGCTCTACTGCATGCTTTTTATTTCCCTCAGAAACTGGCACAGGGGAGGCAGAGCTGATTGTAGGTTCTAGGAGCAATGTCTGCGGTAGGAATGCCTCATTTTTTTTACTCAGACTGGATAATTTTCATTTCCAGTCTCCCCAAACTTTGGGGAACCTTACGGTCAGCTAAGGTGAGAAGATACCAAGTTGGCAATTTTTCCCTGCTGCTTTTACTGGTTTAGATTGAAATCAACATTGCTTTAACATGCTCATGCAGTTAATATACTGCACTGAGGAGTTGAGGAGGAAGGAGAAGGGCAATGACCAATTTACCTGCCAGCTTAATAGCCTATTTGGATAAGACTAAAAGCAAACTGTGGTTTTGACTGTAAGCAGTGATGTCCTCAGAGCCAGAGATGTTATTACATACTTGTGATCAATATATGTTACAAAGCAATGTCATTGTTTTTTCTGCTTTAACCTCTGGAAGGTGTATGTCTCTAAAACAATACAATGAGTCACAATATTGATAATTACAGGTTCTAAATTCTTTACCTAACATGGCTACAATATGAATGTCATGAAGCCTAAAATTCAAATTATCAACAAGCCAAAATATTCAGAAGAAAGACAAATGAAATACGATCCCAAAGGATAGTCCTGAATCAGAGCTTACAGCAAATGCAAACTGAAGTTACCTTGAAGCTTGGAAAGTGTAGTAGCCTGTATTCCCTGTATAAACAAAACTATTGCTTATGACTTTATGGCTCACAAAAGATTTTGGACAAATGTCTCTGGACTCTCATCTTCTAATTGTCCATAGAAGCTATTTGTGTTTAACCATTAACACACACAGAGCTGAGAATAATTGCATCCATCCCGACAAAATGGACATTTATAGCAACATTTTTATTTTAAATAATCTTTTGTTCACTGAAGATGAGATGAAGACAACCTAGCAAAACCACCAATGGTTTCTTTGTATTATCTTTGATGATCTTATTCTAAACCACCTCTTTCTTTCTTTTATTTCCATAAATCTGTCATTTTTTCTTGCTCCCAGCTCTCCCTCAGAAAACACCACACATTCCAGCATTCTGCAGTTTTCCTACTTCTTCAGGAAGAGCTCACACCATTTATTCCCATTAGCTGTTTGTGCAGTTCCCATTAGCAAGGTTCAGAGAGACTGAAAGGCTCCAAATCCCATTGCCGATTCCCTAAGTTGTCCTATGCCAACTTCTTTCTGTCTCTAACTTTGCTTCTCTCTTTGGTACTAGTTGGTAATTTTATGGCCACAGCCAGGACCAGACCTGGAAGAAATAAGAAAAAGTGAAAAGGTAAATCCAAAAAATATAAAGAATATTTCTAAAGGTATGATGTTTCAAACTGTTTAGACTAGTTTCTGGTAAATAAATTGCATTCTTTTTCTTAAGACAGTGTTGTGATAAATTAAAGCTATTAATATGTGACTACTTATATCACATTCCTATAACGTTCAACAGTCACTTGCAAAGTGATATTTATCTTTTTTTATTTCATGGTTTCAAGGGGACTTAAGTAAAGGCTGCAGTGCTTTAAATTCCAGCTTTCAGTTTGGGAAAATACCAGCAAAAAGACAAATAGAGTTCAGTAAGACTGCAGATATAAGTGTCTCGAGTGCCCAGGTGAGCTGTGCCGCTCCATCTGCACTCTGCTCTCTGTGCCAGGCTGCTTGGCAAGGGAAAGGAATGGACAGGACCCTGCTGCCCAAGCATTGCAGAAGACATGAATCTTGTCAATTTTGGGTTGGATTCCCTGCCAGTTATCAAGCAAGCAGCCAGCAAACTGCAGCACACCACACAGCAACGTGTACACCAGCGTTTCTGTGCCTCACTGCCCTCCCCTGGATGGCACTTGTTAAGGCATTTCTGTGGGCTCCCTGTCTCTAGGTACTACAGAGACCATCACCAATTAACAAGGTTGACTGTATTTATACCAGCCGAAACACAAGCCTATGTTTACATACAGCATAGCTTAGAGCAGCTTTAATGTGTGACTCAAAATCTCTCTTTTTCTGGACAAGCTTATAGGAACTATAACCTGGTTTCACAAGGGTTCAGGTTCTTTGCATTTCTGTTACTCTAAGGTACTGAACTCTGGCATTGCCAATTGTATTCTCAAGGGTTTTAATCAATTGCAAGAGATTTTATCGCTGTATGCCAGGACTGCAGTCATATTCAAAGCATACTCTGGTGGTCAACAGGAAAAATGCTTAAAATAAAGATTTCTCTGTTACTAACTCAATGGAAAACAATAATTTTTTTTTCTGCATTAAATTCATATTTTTCAGCTAGTAAAGATATGTTATTTGCTTTTCTTTTAAACTTCTTCCTTTAAACATCCTGATTCCCTAAAGCGTTTCCCTCTCTTTTCTCCTCTGATTTTCTTATATTCCTTCTTCAGTTTTGATCTATTCTTCATCCTATCCACAGCAATTTCTTCCAGTCAAGGTATGAATCAATAACTAGAGCCTTTCAAAATGATAGAGAAATGTATTTAAAAGAAAAAAAAAGGTAAAATGACAGATGTCATTTACTGATTATATCCAGCCAGTTTCATCAACTTGCAATCAATGATCCACAAGCCCGAGACTTTGCACATAAGTTTATCTTAATGTGGAGAAAACCAGAGACCTGAACTGTAACACTTCTACAACCTCTAGAGAAGCCTGATTAGAGCACCCACAAACAAGTATGGATCCTCTGGAGGTCTCCATAAGGGGCCATGAAAAGCTTAGATTTGCTCCTGAAGCAGACCAGACAGTTGCGCCTCTCCTCTCAAATTAATTTAGCCAGGCCCTGGTGATCACCAGAGCTGCTATCAAAATGGTCAGGCACTAGGCAATTCAGGCCTTAGTAACCCTACAGCCAGTTCAGAAAGCTGCTCCCTGGAAGCTCAGCAGCAACAACTGCTGACAGTGCTTCACCCTTGTGCCTTGTCTTTATCCCTGGCTCCAAATAGGATGCTGTGTCTACTTCATACAAGGAGCAGCATCTTCAAGGACATTTATGAGAGTGACCTAGGGTTCCTGAATGCTCTGATGCATGACCACGTTAGAGGAGTTTACCAGCCTATTGTTTGTTACCTGAGCTACTGTAATCACTGGTAGATGACCGTGGGCGTACTGTTAGCTCATCTCAGGTGTAAAGTGATGCAACTTAATTGAAGCTTTTTGATTTAAAGTTAATTGAAAGAGGTTAATGCTAAACCATATTATCTTGCAACTGGAGCAGGCCAAGAATGGAAAATTACTATAGCTCAGCAGATGGGCAACAACTTAGTAAACCCTGGTAATTTAATTTTGTTCCCAACTCTACCTGGCCCAATGAATATCATGATTTCACAGAGCAACTACCTTCCACTAGTCCAAGGAAACCTCTGCAAGGGAAAAAAGTTCAGTGAGAAAAGCTGGACCACTAATGGTTTACACACCTGCAGTTTGCTCCTACAGGACTCCAGAATAGCACAGCCTTATGAAAACAATGTACAATTCCAGCTTCTGAAACCAAAGCCTTTCCATGTATCTCAAAGCAGTTAAAACAGGGCCAGAAACTATTAAGAAAAGCAGAGCCCAGATACCTCTCCCAGTCCTGTTAAAAAAATCTAGTTTGAGGCTTTGAGCACTTTTCCTTTCTTTCTAGTAGAACTAGTTACATGATTCAATGTAAAAGCATGAACATTTCTGGGATAGATTCATTTGCTACCTTTTGGTTGGAGTCTGAGGCTGTATTATTTTGATGCTGCAATGTGAGCAATCATTTAATTCCTGGGCTTTTGTCCTGTACTCACATGGAACATCAAAGCAAGCTTAATGTCATTTTAAAGATCATAATCTAAACTAGAAGATTTAAAATTATGCCCAAGTTGACCTCATATGCCAAGAAGATAGGGAGAAAGTGTGATTTAATCAGCTGGCAGATTTTTAAAATATTTGTTCAGCACTTTTCCCCTAATCAAATTTACTATTACCAAGGGAATTAAAGTAAAAACTGTCTGTACAGATATATATCTTCCTTATCCACATTTTCATGAAAAAGGACACTGATAGCAGACTTCAGATTTTGTGAAAATTCAAAAGAATATTAAAGACATCAAAATAAAAAAGACCCTACTATCATTACCCTGGTATCGAGGTACCAAAATCACTGTGTGAGCCAAATGCATTTGTTGGCAAGTAGCCATGTCAGAGCTCCTCCCAGAGGAGAGGGCATCCTGACTCAGGATGAAGTTCAGGGGAAGTCAGGCTTGTTTATGTGTCTCCTGTCTTCCTCTGAGAGAAACTGTGGTGCACCATTAAACCCATCAGCAGGGGATGGGCTGCATGCCTTCTTCCTACCAATAGTAGACAGATGTGGCTCTTTTGTTCAGTCACTTTCCTCAGGCTGTCATTTTTCCTGGGGACCATGACCATTTGCAGTAGCCTGACACGAAGGTCACACAAGGAAATAGAATCGTGCATTTGAATTTTGTGTTTAATTGGGTCTCATTAGGAACTGCAGAGGTTTTTTTGCTTTTTAAGTTCTGGCCAGTGAAATCATCCCAATTGAAGTTATATACACAAAACTTGGTTTTGATGCTCAAGAACAGGCACTGGGGAAGCCTTCAGCTCTACCATGTTGTAAGAAAAGTAATGTGCAAGCTCGGGAACACTACCGCTTCTCAACTTCTAGCTGCCCTTTTAGTCCTGCGATAAACACGGGAGGGAAGAAACACATAGACTTCACACTGCATCCTTAAAATCCATACACTCGCTGTATGATAATGCAGTGAGGGGGCAAGACTGACAAGCATGTTTTTAGATAGGAAGCAAATGCAAGCTTCAAAGAGCCTACAATACTTTTTAATTAATAAGGGATCAGTAGGAGCCAATTAAATCATAGCTATTGCAAATAGAGAAGATTGCTTTGCTCTTTTTCCTGTGCTGTGGCACAGTTGAGTCTTAAATTTGCCAGTTCCTCCAAAAAAAAAGTGCTCTGCGGCTTTTCAAATGACTTTGCTTTTCACAGTCATAATTAAGTGACAGTTAAGGAGCAAAGAAAACTTTCATTTTTTAAAGTTTAAGCTTTAGTTATCCAGGAAAAAGTTTTCATCAGTGGTTTTAAAAAACTAGAGGGCCATATCAAAATAACTAGAAACAGACAGAGCTGTCCTGGCTGTACATACAAGACTAAGGTACATTTCTTTTTGCTTTAGAGAGCAGTTAAATATGCTCAGATCCAGTTCTTTGTGTTATTCAGTGTTTTCACATGGAGGCAAGTCATTAGGACATAAAGCTTCAAACTTTGTAACTTTATGGGAAATAAAAATCTTCAATTAAGAAAATAAAATCTGTGGCTTCTGGCTGCTCGAGTGGAAGAAGCTGACATTTAATGCAATCACCCATCTACTCCACTGAATTCAAAACACAGCAAATATATTGGTTTGAGTCTATGATACTCAAATGAAAACACTAACCCAAAAGAAACCAAGGGATAAGAAAATTGCTATAAATGAATCTTTTTTTGGTGAAAATTTATACTCATTACAGTAATATTTCTCCAAGGTGGCTGTACCTAAAACATGGCCCTACCAGGGACCATTTTCAGACCAATGGATAAACTTGCTTGCCTGCGATGATATCTAAATTCACCTATTCAGGCTGCCCAATATCCAGAGCTACTAAACTGTCTCCATATGCTGTGAATGCAGAAATAAAGTTGTTACACCTTATTTAAATATATATAGTAAATTTTATAAGTATTTTCTCCTTCACTATATAAAAGGCCAGGGATTGGCAGCTCTGGGGAACAGGAGGTTCAAGCTGATGACAGCTCATTTTGGGAAAAGTCCATTTTGCCTATCTTTATGGACCTGTGCCTTTATTCCCTGCGTTGTTCAGTTCAAGAATTCAAGCTTATTAAGAAACTGGACTCCAAATCATAATTACCTTTATTTTTTAAAGAAAGTTCATTGGTTTTGACTCATGTTTGGATTTATTATTTTTTCACTTTTCCCTGTTGTCCTCCTTTGTGTCTAGAAGTATGTAACCACAACAGTGTTGTCCAGCTTCTGACATCTACAAAATACGAGTATTTTGTGATCTCATCATTGGAGCTCTCTTGAGAAGACCCAAAGATCCATATATCAAATGTATCCTGCCCCAAATACAACATTTAAACAGTTGACCCAAATATCATTATTCGCACCCTATTTTCAGCTTTGTCTACACAGCCACATGGTTACCCCAAGACCTTCTGTCTTCACAGCTGCAGGTCTTCACTCTCCTTCTGTGGCATTATTTTGTGTTTATGTCACAACCTGTAATAGAATTGTTAAATATAGAAAATAATATAAGAATTGGGCTTTATAAGGGTTCAGGGAGCTAACACTTCAAAACATATTTTGCTCACTACCCATAAATATGTATTCTAGCTTATCGACACTCAAATAACTTGATGCCTTTCTCACGTCATATTCAGAAGACAGGCAGCTTAGGAAAAAAATATCTGTGTAGCTCCAGGTTATGTACTCTGCTCCCAGCATATCAATACTCTTGAAACAGTAAGCTATAATATATTCTATCAGTCAAATCAATTCCCCCACCTTCCCCAGGCAGAGGCAAGCCTTACCTGAATTCCTAAACAGGAGAGCTTTCACTCATACTCCCTTCAAATAAACAAAGTCAGCCAATTCATTTTAATTGCCTTGCAGTGATCAGCTGTGCATCTCAATATTGAAGTTAGGCTTGTCTTCATCTCTGGAGTTACATTTTCGACCCACTCTCATTCTGTGAGGGAATGGCCATAACACACATTGCATCCAACCCCATCCTTCAGCCTGGGAGCTCAGGAGCTACACTTTTTTCCTCTACACTTTCTTTTTACCACCCCTGCATCACTTCCGCCTTCTTACCATATTCTCCCATGCTCTGTGGAAAGCAATGTCTTTGCACTTCTGTTCTTACTAATTTTTAATGTCAGGAAAATCAGGCTACTTTCCCATGCTTTTGTTAACATACTGCTGGATTCACCACTCCTCCTGGTCAGCCAAAAAATCTGCATGTTGCCAGGCTTGCGTTCTTCCCTGTAAGTCAGGGGACTTTTGTTTTAAAATATGGGTCACATGGGAGTGCTGCCTGTATCTCAGCATTTTGTAAAGTCATGAGCTACACTGCATTAGCAAAGTTACTGGAGAGACAAAAAAATTACAAGCTTAATCTGCAATGTGCATTAGAAAGGGGTTTATAAAAAAAAGGGGAGTTTTAGACTCCATGCTCATGTTGTTTTGCATTGTCTCGGAAAGCGCTATCTGAGAAAACTAGCAGAGATGGCTGTTGACTTTATTACACGTCTGCTAATTTCAGAGATACTCGGTGAGGATGTCCCTGGTTTTAATTACCATCTTGATTTACATAATTTTTTTCTTTTACCATCTTTACATAAACTAATTAGCAGCCTTGGCCTACACTTTTGTATTTCACTAGTCTTCTTAAGAAAGTGGACATACTACATGGTAACAACTATTTTTTCTGGTGCCCCATTCCCCTAGGACATAGCACATCATCCTGTGTGTGGGCATGGTAGAAAGCTGACTCAGATGCTGCATCCTTTCCATTTCTATTTGTTTTCCTTCAGGAAGCTCCAGTAACTTCCCATGATTTCTTGTCTTCTATTCTTAGGATCCTTTCTGTGAGGAAAAACATCAGTATCAAGGAGCAGGTATGTACTAAACTAGCTATTTACCACAAGTGTCCCATTTCTTTTCTGTTTCAGTAAGAAAGAAATGGTAGAGACAAAAGGGAACTATGCCACCTTGAGTAATATTCACAGTAAATGTCTTTAAAAATAAGTAGTAAAGGCTGCTGACTGCAGAATTTTTTTTTAAAAGCCTGCTGTCAGGCTGGCAGTGGAAAAAGGCCCTGTCACTCCCTCAGATGCACACTCACAGCCCCAAAAGATGAAGTGACTAAGCTGTATGTGCTTCTCCACTTTAGACCTACACTTTTGGATCTGGCCTTTACCAGAATCATTTACAGATGGAAAATCAGGCATTTTACTGCTAAAAATAAGAAGTATCGATGAGATTTGAAAGGGATGGGAGAGTGAAGAGACTAAATCTCCTGAAAAGCCCCGTTGGCATTCTTAGGGGTAGCTTTTGTACATTGCTTTCCTTACACTCCTGAAGCGATTAGGATTTTCCTTGTGAGTTTGTCATGTATTTCCACTGGGAAAGACTAGACAAAATATTCTCTTCTGACTCTCATTTTTTCTTCTTGACCTGCAACAGGCTTGGTTATATGAATTCTGCCACAAGCTGACCTGCTGCCGCAACGTGCACCACTTTGATGGTGGTGACAGGAACTCTGAGGTAGCTTCATTAGAGTCATCAATGGAGAGTTTTAATAATTGCAATACAAAATGGAATAAAGCAACCAGTGCACTTTCCCACTATTAGTTTTGTACTACGTTATTTGAATCTAGTTCTTAAGAAAATTAAAAAGGTCTTTGTGATAGGGATTATCTCCATTATAAGACTTAGCAGTGAAGTATTTATCCATGTTGATTTCTACACTGCTATATTTAAGTTTCAGAGTTAACATCCCTCTGAAGCAAATAGGGCTGATTATTCTTTTTAGAACAAATTTTTCTTGTTCTGCAGACTGAGGTATTGTCTACATTAAGAGCATTTGCACCATTATAACTACCCTAATT
This sequence comes from Theristicus caerulescens, assembly GCA_020745775.1. Lineage (NCBI taxonomy): Eukaryota > Metazoa > Chordata > Aves > Pelecaniformes > Threskiornithidae > Theristicus > Theristicus caerulescens. Next base: position 128,718,297 of record CM036558.1, on the reverse strand, counting down.
TTAGTCACATCAATCCCACTCCTTGATGTAGACGAATTGTACCTAACCACATCAGATAAAGCATTATTTTATGGCTGTGCAGGCTGCTCACATTAGGCATTTTCAACAAAGAACAATGGAGTTCCATTAGTGCAAAGTTTCCCAAATGGGGAAAGATGATATTACATCACTTTGCACTAGCTTTCCTTCTTGGAGATTGTAGTTTGAAAAATAAAGATTTTTTTTTTTTTTTTTTAAGAAAGGAAAATATATTAAAAAAAACCCAAACAACTAAAACTCTCTACCTGACTGGGCTGGGCAAGCCTCTGAGGAGCATAAAGTCTTGCTGCAAAGGGCTCTCTGTTTAATAGGCGTGGGTGCATGGTCAAAGGCTGAGTATACCAACTTTCAGAGCAGGCTACTGATACATGTGACAATGCAAATCACTGCCTTCCACATCACCAAAATAATGCTAAAGGGGCTTATATTCCCTTGAGAAGGAACAGATATTTTCTCTTTGCATACTACCTAACACAGGAGGGTCAGCTACCACAATATAAATATTTAATTCTAATAACAAGGGAGGTAATATCAAGGGGATATGTTAACAGGATGCTCTCCAAAGCTTATCAGGAATAAGCAACAACTTTGTTTTCTTTTTTAAGAGGTAGGAGGATAGAAGCCAGACTTTCAAAATATAGAATCAGAAGTTGACCGAAGCCTGAATTTCTGTGGCCATTGACCCTGCAGCCGAAGAGCCCAGATTTTCAGCATAAGGCATAACACGCAGTGATTTTGCCAGTGTAAGGAGTCAGACAATAAAAAAGGGGCTGGCGGCAGCAGAAACAGGGTTTTGCCTCTCTCTCCCTCCCCCTCCCCTCCCTGGAACACAACATATTTCTACCAGGAACAAAAATAAATAAATCCTCAGTTGTCTTGCTGTGCCCAATTAGTATTCCATCCATGAACTGTCCCATCAGGGAAAAATGCCTCCCTCACACACGTGTTCAGGATAGCACTGATGGATCTGAGGGCCTCTCCAAACACAGTGACCATCTGCTAGGCAAAACATAGGGGTCTGACAAGCAGGAGCCATTCAGCCCTGTTGTTGGGCCACATTATTACATATTTGACAAGGGTAATGAGAGGCTGTCATTAACCTTACATGACAGTCTCCACAATGACACACACTAAAGCAAGAACAAAGAGCAGAACTCAGTAAAAAGGCACCTACTTCTCATTTAACCCCGGAATTGTCAGACACCATTATTGCTAATGGAGGCTGGCGGTCCTGGGGTTAATTTCCATCTCTGTGCTCTGCTTGTTCTCTTTTTGAAATGTACTCCTCATATGGTTAAGGAAGCAGTTTTATCAAGGCTATTGGGAAGGCAATGCATTATTTATCATAACACACTGAGATGTAAGAACAGAGAGGGTCTCCTGGAGGAATGAACAAACAGACATATTTCATGAACCCTTCTGATGGTCTGAAAAAAAACATTTCTGAGCTCAGTCTCTGATATTTAAGGTTATCATTGCCTAAGTGTGACATTTCTCTCATCTGCATTTCCTGCCAGATTTCTGTCAAGCTTAAAATCACAAGCCTGTTTTTCCTGGTGACCTTGTCACAGTCACCTGGCTTTATAATCACAGGGAATTCCCATTGAGAAAGTTAATCGGTCACCTGACTTTTAGTTGAACAGCAGATTGAGGGTGAGACAGTATTTAAAATTTCAGGAAATAAAAGGTCATCTGAATATAAAATCTGTCTCGGATGCGATAATATGGGTTACAGTCCTCCTGCAAGTAACGGAGATCTCGTAACAGAGCCGCTTGCCACCTCGGCAAGCCAAGGAACTCATCTATTTCCATGGTGACCTCTGGGCTGAACCTAGGACGGGGGGCTCTGGGGATGAATGCAAGCACTTGTTCGGATGCTTTGGCATATTAGGGACAAATGATAGAAGTGAAAGTGAAGATTATGTCTCACTGCAGGAGACTCGGAGCCGGTACAGCTGGGCGTGAGCTTGCAGGAGTCACAAGGTTTGGGAACAGCTAGAGCCAATGAGAAAATAGGACATCAGGTGGCGGGTAGCCGCAGTACGAGGATGCTCAGAGCCGTCGGGGGGGAGGGGACGCCATCTCTATGGAGAAGCTCTCTATAAATAGCATACAAAAAGCAAATCACTTTCTTTCCACACAAAGAAGCGAATGCAGCAGCACGAAGCTAGCCTTCCAGAGACACTGGCTAGGAGGCTGGAAAAGAAGCTGGTCAAAAGATTAATACTTCCATGGAAAAAGTCAAAGGTAAAAACTGCAATTAGGAGACAAACTATCCAAGAAGTGAGTCCAAGCAAGATTGTATTTTTTCTTCTGACAGTGAATTAACAATCATCAAATGTTTACAAGCCTGTTCACTACTAGAAAAGGTAGAATATGTTGTACAAGCACATTTCAGATTATGAATTGCTTTTCCAAATTTATTGCAATGGTCATTTGCAGAGCTGGACGCCAATGTCATGTGCTATCTTTTCTGTTCTCTCCCTGGAGAGTGCCCTTTTCGTGAGCCACCCACAGAGGAGTCTGGTTTACAGTTAAATAAGTCTTGTTGCCATTGAATCAAACCTCCTTTGTTGTCTAGCCATCCAGAATTCATTTTCCATTAACAGCTGCATGATCAAGCCATTGTTTTACGACTGTTCTTGAAGAGCTACTGAAAGGGAGGCAAAACACATGCAAGACTCAGTTCTGCTTTGAAATGACAAAAATGCCAGTGAAGTGTTTTGACTCCTTTACCCAGCCTGGTGTACAGCTACAGCTACTGGCATTCAATGAGTAGTGGAAATACACAGCCCACCTGCCCCATCTCTTTGTCATGGGATAAGGCTAACCCACTAGTGCTCCTCCCCAAGAGATCTTTCTTCTCAGTTAGCACAGGACTCCATTCATTAATTTCCCCAGTAAATGTGCATGTCAAACTACTAAGGATGACTGAAGCATTTGTGCTGCAGTACCATCAATATATGGATTGTACACTGCTCTCTGTCTTTCCATCTCTCTCCTTCCCTGCCCCCAGCCCTTACCCACCTCCATCTACTCCCTCTTGTTGTTTTCTCAATCCTTAGTCTAAAAAATTCTTGGCTTTAGCTCAAAACAGAGTAATAGGGAAGTCTACCTTCATCGGCTGAGTCTTAATAGACTGGTATGATCTCTAATAATGGTTGTAAAATGATGTGGTTTTGGACCCACTGATGGCAGCCTTAACAAGTATGACTGCTTTTCTCTAGCACGTACAATAAGAATGAAGCCAAATTACCCCTGGTTAGGATTTGTTAGGCTCTCTAAGACTGGTGGAGATGCTCACCTCTGCTTAGTTCAGACTCTGGCCATATGCCTGCGAACAATGGGAGATGGCAGTGGTTTGAAAGACAGTAATTTCTTGCTAGTTTTTTCTGAATACTTTATGTGCTAACCTTACAGTAAGAGAAAATGATATATGAATATAGATAGATCATCACTCCTAAGGAAATCTTCAAATATAGCGTATGCATAATATTCCAGTGACTTTTAATTCTGTGGAGAATTTGAAGAGTCTGTGTTATCAAGATCCCTCAGGACAACAAAAAAGATTTGATATGTCTTTCCTTAAAGGGAATTTTAAAAGGGTTCTTTAACTCTAATTAGTGAAGCTACTTGGGAATTCTCAGAAATAGTACTCTACACTCAAAAAGGAAGAATACCTAATAATTTTCAAACAAAACAAAGCTGATTTCCTGTTCCAAGTGCAAAATTCAGGCTTTACTAAAGGACCAGATCTGATGGCTCCATATTAACATAAAATGAGTTCCCTCAGCATGTCCAATCTTTAACCTTTTATGAACAGGACATCACATTTACCTATAAGACCTATTTCCTTACAAGTTCATGCTTTCACTTATTTATGGTTCCACTGTCCTTGTGAGGTTATATAAATCTATTACATTTTCATTTAATATTATACTTAGCAATTAAATGTTCATACCATTAATAGCCAGAATTGCTCTTCATTTTCTTTTTCTGAAGCTGAGATTGGTGGTTGTTTTGCTCCAATATTTTGTCAGTGACCCTATTTTGTATGACTTTTCAAGAGATATATATACTGGGTAAGATTATTCCTGTGTTATGACATTAAATAAAGATAATCATTATATAAATGGTAACACTGTACTGTACTGCAATCACTTAACATTTTCTAAAAGCTACAATCAACTTGATATCAAGTCAGGGAAATAGTATCTAATGCTGAACTCTAACTGGAAAACAAACGAGAAGTACTAATAGAATGTAGTTCTCTTGTATTTTGCATGATGTTCAAGAACAGAAAATTATTTTTATCACCTACCTAAGTCACCTTCACATGCCCAGCCTTGGACCTACGGATCTACTGTGTGGGTCACTGCATATGAAATAGGCATGAATTAAAGATATACCATATAACCCTGTCTTGCTGTTTTGAAAGAAAGAAAAAAGGTAAAAAGAAGGGAAAAGAAATGATCATCAATGTAAACAGAAATTTCTGCTATCCCAGAAAAAGGAAACTGTATTCTTTGGAATATGGAACAATATAAAATGGTTCATATATTTTAATCAGAAGGGGAGAGTTCATTCTACATGCTTAGCATATATTGGCAAGTTGTGCAAGTATAATGTTCTGCCTTTAAATTAGCCTCAAACGCTATCACATGAGTCAGACTAAACTACATTTAATCAGATGCCTGATGAATTATGAATGGGTCTACCAAACGATTGGGCCATTAAGCATTAGATGAGACATAACTGCCCCAGATGTTTCACCTAGGGTAAACTCAAGTATTTGTATTCCAACTTTCTAAAAGTTAGAAAACTTAACAACCTAAATTTGTTTATAGCTCAAGAGACTCCAGGACTGGAAATTTGCTTGTATAAAGTTAAGACAGGAATTGTAGGTTTGTAACATGTAGAAAAAACATATATGAAAAAATATACCTTTTTCATCATCTTCGACAGAAATAACCATGATCTGAGTAACTGAATTCCAATGAAAAAAGAGGAGCAGGTAGCCACCTGAGCTAGAAGTTGCCTCTCTGAGGAAATGGTGGACACCTTCGACTTAGACCTTATTTCCATATAAAATCATGAAAAATGGCATCCATTCTGAGCCAGGGATCCTAAGACAAGACAGTAAAGCAGCACAGGGATCCTGCCAGGCACTACTAAAAGAGTAGTAAAATAACTGTCATTAAAATCATATGATTTTTGTTATCAAAAGAGTTGGCAGCATTGTGGATTTTCAAAGTCAGGGTAGAATGACTGACTGACACGGAAAATTCTGACCTACCACTGTTGCGAACAATGACTGCAATGTGGAGAAACTGATCTCACCGACCCGGTGTCAGGACATCGTTTCATCAAAGCGTACTGTAAGCAGTCCAGAATTTAAGCTGTATTTCTGTCATTCTTCTCATGGCCCACAAAGGACTATTAGCTTTTTATAGCAAGTAGCTGCTGGCAGCATTTCCGCTGCACCCAGTTTCTCAGTCTACGTTGCTAGAGGGAAGACAGCCCTGCATAAAACCTAAGTACACTAAATAAGGCAAGTCAGTATGGCAGAGTTTCTTGCTTGTTATGGTCCTATATGTAAGATTCACAGATGCAAATAACAAATATCCAGATGCTGCAGGAATGCCTGAATTCCAGGGGGTGAAGATGGAAAAACAGGTAGGAGCCCCAGCAAGTGACTGGAGAGAAGCTGTCCCTTACAGTTTATGAATGCTTCATGCTACTGGTGGATATTTGCCCTGGAGGAGGAACTTACTGGAGGCTTCTCTTATGTATCATGTCACTGCAACTGTCCCAGTTCCCACAAGAGAAAACAAAAGCCTTGGTAGAAAGCATCACATCCTCCCCTTCACTCTCCCTGTGTCTCATCATGAGTTCACTTGTTAGCCCACAGTGACTTGTTTTCTTTCCCACACAGAGGTCTACAACAGCATGCTCCCCTTTCCAAACACCTGCAGGTGCAGTGTTTGTAACAGCTCTTCACAGTTTCTCTCAGCATGGTCATGTCTGCTCTGACCCTTCTGATTCCCAGGGCAGCTCCCTCCAGCTGCACCTTCTCACCATGTATCAGCTGGAGGAAACTTTTCGTGACAATGGCTTCTCAGTCAGCAGGGGCTGCTGCTGATTCTCAGCTCATCGCTATGCTGAAGTCAAGAGTAACAAATGACTTCTCTTGAGGAGCTATGCCTCTAGCCAGGTAGCAGCCCACAAGGACACTGATGCCTCCATTTTTTGTGTTGGGAGCTCTGTGTGGTGTAGGAACACCTGCAGCAACACAAGCCTACATGAAATTCTCCTGCTCTAGGAAAAGAGTCAACAATCTGGTCTACCGAGTTCTGAGGACATTTCATAGGAAATGTGCTCTCTGGTGTTGCCTGCTGGAGTCGAGGTTTTAGGGCATTGTGTTAGGGCATCTTTTAGTTATCAAAACCAGTGGTTTCTATTATAACTGAAGTATTCAGCTGGAAACTGTATCAGAAAAAGAAAACCACTCAAGAATCAGATAAAGGCTCAATAAAGTGGTCTATGAATTTCTGCATCATACATACAGGAAACAAATGTGTTCAAATCATTTGGGCTCAGAACAGGGCCGTAGCCTCCTCCCCCAGGATACCACTGAACTAGATAGCTTATTTGTGCCCTGTCTGAGTTTTTGTCCTTTCTAAGAACACCGAAGTGCTATAGGGAGCCCTTCAGCTGCCAATAAATGCTGGGACTTCCAAAGGAGGGCAAGCATAATTTTCTGCTCCTGCTTATGTTTCTGAAGCAGGTTGTTGTCCTCTGCACATGGGGGACTCTGCAGCCCTTTGTGGAGTGCCAGGCTGCTCTGGGAGGAGTATACTTCATCATGAAATGAGGAGAAATACAAAACATGTCCTGCCCTTTCTCGGAATCAAGATCAAATTATTGCAGTGGTCAGGGAGGAAGACACCGCTCTCCCACTTCTTTCCTTAACTCTCATTGCATTGCTAACATTTCCTTTCACTCTCAGGCAGAGATCTCGCTTCTGCCCTGCACACCCACCCATACTGCACTTTCGTAAGTATCAATACTTTATTGATGGTACTAACACATCTTCCCACTCTGGACCACCTCCTGAGACATTCCTAGGGCCCATCTAAGTAATGACGCATTCTGATAGTTGAGCAAATTTGTGGCTTTGCTAGTGAAGTACTGTCCAAAATTATTTATATCCTGAGGAAGGCGTGAATGTCTCTGTTGTATTTCCTGTCCAGTCACAAAGAGCAAATTAACCCTGTACATCTTGGTTCATAGGTGTGAGCAGCTAAATCTATTCTCCTAAACCTAATGCTTATTCACACTTTGAAATAGTGAGTTATCAGCAATTCTGTTGCTTTGAACAAGAGAGTCAGTGTGCTACCCCTACTCTGCCACCATTTCATAAAAGACTGTCACAATCAGGTAAATGAAGCCTGATCTCTTCCTCAAGAGCCATCTGATACTGCAAAATAAATGCTGAGACCACAAAGGACCATCAGAGTTTTCAGGAATTTCTTTTGACTCAGGCTTCCTATAACAATCTTCTCAATTCAGTGTCCTTCCTTCCCTCTTCACCTTGACAGAAAAGTCATTCAGAGGATGACTGTTCAAGATATTATAAGAACATAGGCACCAAAACCAGAATTTGGGTGAGACTGAGTGCTGACACTGAATAATTGCTCTCCAGAAATGCTCTACTCAACTTTGCCTTCCCTTATGGGAGGCCTGTACATTTGTCTTTGACATTGACTGCTTCTGGTCTGCCTCTGTGCATCCTCCACAGCCTCCACAGTCCCCAGACCTGGAAGGCTCAGACCTGGAGGAGTCACAAAGTTGACATACTGCTGCCCAGACTACTCTTCACAGGGATTCAATCCAGTACCTAATTTTGGAGTTCACCTAATTTGCACACAGTTGGGTTCAGTATAGTGAAGAGTTACTTCTGGGCTCTTTTAAGAAGAAGTGGTAGAAGAGGGTAACACCTGCCAGTGTGAAAAGCCCAGGGGTTAGAATGATGACTCAGCACAGGCAAAAGAAGAGTCCAACCACTTTGCCTGTCCAAGGGGACAGGAACTGGCACTCCCACCTCTCAAAAGTTTTCCTAAACTTTGCAGCAATGAAAGTGGGGAAAGCATTTCCCAAACTCATCTTGTTTAAGGTCTGCCACCATTCAGCAGGGAATGCAAAACCCACTGTGCCATGCTCCAGCAAGACAAACTCCCTGAGCTCTACTCATGTATCTGTTTGTACTCCAAACTGGCTTCTTGGATTGCAGGGAGATACTTTTACTCATGGACAAAGACAATGGGAGTCCTTCATTTTAGCAACTAAACAAATTCTTAGCACACACAGAAAGGTCTGGTACCTTCATTCCTTACCTTTTATTGTATGTTTGCATGTTTCTTTCTGCCAGTAAAGCATTGGAAAGAGAAGACAGTTGTAATCAGATCATTGGCTAAAACAACTGATCAATAGCAACTGCATATGCTGCAAAGAGCCTTTAATGGCTCTTAATCCCCATTAGGCTGAGCTGGAGGAAGTTGAAGGGGTAACTGCATCACATTTCAACCATTTATAGCAGCATCCTGGTACTTGAGCGGCTTTCAGGGAATGGGAGCATTTGTTCTGAGGTGCTCTGGGACAACCATCAATAGGATAGGAAACTATTGCATCATCATTATCCAGGAAATGCTTTGGGGACCCTCCAGGGAATTGACTCCAAGGCTTATAATTTTTTAACAAGAGTCTATGTTGGGTCAACCAGCAAAGCAGGAGCATATGAAGTTTTTCTGCCACTGGTAATTAAACATGTTTTGGCATATATTTGACACGATTTATAAAATCAAAAAGGCAAGTTTTAATAATATATGCCACCATACTGTCTTTAGGAACATCTCCTGCCAAACAAACATTATTCATGTTCCTGACATGTTTTAATGCAGCCACATAATGACAAAAGTTTCAACATATTCTTGGTTTGCTTCTGCACTAAACCAAATAAAAAAATCCACACCATACTTTACAGTACACCTATAGGTAGCTTGAGAACATGTACTTGTGTGTCACATGTCACTCCTCTGGACTGAAACAATTCTACAATGCACATCTTTTCAGCCTACACATTTTGTTTGGCAAAGAGAAAACACTAAAATTAAGAATAAGGACCTCAAATCTGTACCACCCAGTCCGTAGATACTAGGTGTTATCACAGGATTCAACATGAAGTCTTAATGAATCCAGTATTAGGTTTACCTGGTGATGTATCTTCCTCTTGCACAGTGCTGACTTTGAGAAATATAAAGCCTTTGAAAACCAAATTAAGATGCAAGCTGTTTAACCTTAACAGTGTGCTGTGGGCAATAGCCCCTGGGAATGATCAATTTTTATTCCAGTTGCATTCAGTATGGTAAGTGGGGGGAGCTAGATAAGCTTGGCAGGGCTGTGACTGAGATATAAGGTTAAAGAAACTCTGCTCCAAAGGCCAGGGGTCTGTGCATCTCTTCCCTGTGCACATACTTGGTATGTATTGAAAGAAATTCAGCAAAGCCTATTTCCTGATGAGATCTAGAGCTGACTAACCGCTGTTTCTCCTTACCAAGTGAATTTTTAGCAGCAAGTGGGCTCTGGGAATGTCTGTGGGTCTTTTGATGGATGGGGGGAAGTCTAGTGTTAAATGACATCTTTTGTGAAATGGCGTCTGTGGTGCAGATATGTTGGGTATTGCTTCAAAATGACAGTATGGAAATAGCAGCCGACTTCCTGATTTTCAGAGGTCTGGGTTTTGCTCAGAAGAGTGCAGGAAAGAAAGAGGCAGCTCTGCATCAACACAACTCAGCTGGCACTACAGGCAGGAAAACAGAGCTCATCGAGCTTACCTTAGCTATCATCTAGCCTCAAGAGGCCCCACCAGTTTCTTGTGAATTGATTTTCCAGCTGGAAGGATATTTCCCCTTTGCAATTCCAACCAACTCAGCGATGTAATCGGGCAAGTATCAGCTTTGAGAGGAACATACCCAGGATTTTTAAATAATCTCTACTTCTTGTTTCTTTAAGAGTTTATAGAAAAGAGCCTAAAATCAGAGAGGACAGGCAGTTCTTTGCTTACTTGTAGGCACAGAGATGTTAATTCAGTCTCTGGTATCAAGGGATTAGTATGGTCTCTTGGTGAAGTTTGACCATCATGTCACTTTTTTTCAGAGCAATTATGCAAAGCAGTTGCTTTAAAAAAAGAGGGACTCCAGAGAGCCATTGTTCTAGAGCAACTCGCGGGAAGCCATGCACTTGTTCTCCTGCACTTTCTGTTGAAGGCTCCTATCAAAGCCTTATGAAGTCAAGGAATATACTTTTCAGTGGACACTGGCTATAACCCAGACGAGAGGCATCTCCTTTAATGAGTAGACTGGGTTTCTTTGCCTTCATCCTGCAAAATCAGAGATTCAGAAACTGAGGATCTCAGTGCTCCTAATGCTTATACTGGCAGTTTTACCAATAAGACTAAATATAGAATTTTGTTGAACTGAGCCTTATTCCTAAGGCTTTTGTGTGTCATTTAAGCTTCTGAGGGTTAAATAACAGTTGCAGTAATATGAAGAGATTACAGAAAAGCACCAGCTGCTCGAACCAATGAGGTTATCCCATGGTGCCGTTTTGGAGTTTGCTTCGTAGCTGCCTCATGAAGTCCTCTGCCTTCCTAAAATAACACATAATTAGTATTCAAGACACATGCTTTCTACTGGCAAATGGGAATAAAACATAGCGGCATTCTTGAAGAATGCTGATTTTTAGTGTTTTTCTATTTTGAATCTTCAAAATGACATCTACTTTGTGAAAGACTTAGAAATCTGGAAGGAGGTTTGCAGAGGAGAATGAAATTGTATCTCTGATTCTTCTGTATTCTATCCCCTTCAAAATAAATACTTGCGCTTGCCTTCCTGTAAAAATCAGTACAATGCCAACTCACTTTCCAACAGTTTTATATAACATCCTGCTTTGTGGAAATATTTTGAAAAGTTTATCTCCGTGTTGTATTTCTATTAGGCTAGTCAAAATAGTTAAGCATTTTAATAAACATGACTGAATAAAAACACATATCTGTCAGAAAAAGCCAGTGATCCACAGTATTATCTGCAGCTTTACATACCAGTTAGCTGATAGAGTAATTCCCTAAAGATAAAACAAATTTACCTTTTTAGATAAATTGAATATTCTCAATTGTTTGAACTCCTCTGGTACTTACATGTAAGGGACAAAAAACCACCCATGTTTCCCCCCTATCTGTCTGTAGAAGAAAGGGCTTTATTTGTTTAAATAGCATCCTCCAGGGTGTGTGCGTATAGATGAGATGACTGGGGTCTGTAACAGCGTAAGGATGTATGAAGACATGAACTTCAGTCTTCTGGGTTCAGCTCGAGCTCCTGAGGGTAAGACGCGACTCTCCAAGCTGGGTTGCAGGGATGCCTGGGGCTCTTGCAGAGGCTGAGACTGGGGAGATGGGCTACCTGCCCACAGGTGGTGGGCATTGGTGAGGGTCTGTGTGGCATCAGAGATGAGGAAAGAGGTCCCCTGGATCTTATCTGAGTCCCCATGGAGACCAAGCCCTAATCCTACCTCTATGGTATGGCCAGAGCTGGTGGTGCACGGCACCACATGGCAGCGCAGGGGGAAGCACCAGGGGCAGCAATGGGGCACAGAGGCCCCTTCACTGGCCTGATCTGCTACCCACGGGGTTTTGCCACTTACTGGGGGCTTGGAGCTGGGACACTGTGGAGGCGTTGCTGAGACTCATCTGGCCTTTGTGCTAGAAGCCCCACTACTCTTCCACATGGGCACCTATGGCACAGCCAAGGGAGGTCTGGATCATGTCAAGAATGATTATGTGGCTCTGGGGTGAGGGCCAAGGATATGGGGGTACATTGGTGTCTCCCTGGTCCCGCTGGTGAAGGAGAAGGGCTCAGAGAGGTGTGGATGGGTTCTGCAGTTCTGCACGTTAACAAATGTTTGCACAGCTGGTGTTGAAAATAGGCATTTGGCTTTTAGGACCCTGGGATCTTCTTTGAAGACTGAGAACTTCCAGGAAAAGATAGGATACACCTGACCAAGTAGTGCGTCTTTGCCAACAGGCTGGCCAACCTGGTGAGGAGAGCTTTAAACTGGGAGTGATGTGGGTCATGATGACGACCTCCCTCTGAAGAGGTGGACTGGTTTGGTAAGCAAAGGGTGCAGAGTGATGTGGAAAAGAGAGACTTTTAATCATCAAAACAGGGCAGAAGGGGCTCCACCCCAAGTATGTGCACACAGATAAGGAAGTACCTACAGGACAGCAATACAGAGGAAGTTCTCATACTTTTTTGGGGAAATCAGCGTGACCGAGTGCCTCTCTGAAGCGCCTGTACACTAACACATGCAGCATGGGGAGCAAACAGGAGGAATTAGAGGTCTGTCTGTATGCAGGCGCAGGACTATAAGGGCTATATATATATCATTGGGATCATGAAGATGTGGTGGGACAGCTCACACGGCTGGAACAATGCAGTGACTGAATACAGGCTCTTTGGGAAGGACATGCCAGGATGATGAGGAGATGAATTGCCCTATACATAAGAGAGGAATGGGGATGCATGAAACTCTGCCTTGGGATGGGTGAGAAACTAGCTGAGAGCTTATGGATCTGGATTAGTGGGCAAAACAACACGGGCAATGTTCTCATGGCTGTTTGCTACAGAACCATGATCAGGAAGAAGTAGTAGATGGGGCTTTCTTCAGAAAAGTGGAAGAAGCTTCACGTTGCAGGCCCTGGTTCTCATGGAAGACTAACCAACTCAATATCTGCTAGAGGGACAACACAGCAGGGCATAAGCAATCCAGGAGGTTTCTGGAGTGCGTTGATGATAACTTCTTGACACAGGTGATCAAGAAGCCAATGATGGGGTATGGTCTGCTGGACCTCATACTTACAAACAGGGAAGAACTCATTGGGGATGTGAAGGTCAGGGACAGCCCTGGTTGCAGTGACCATGGGATAGTGGACTTCAGGATACTGCAAGAAAAACTCCACGTACCAGAACACACTGGGGACCAACCATCTGGAAAGTAGGTCTCCAAAGAAAGGCCTTGGGATCAAAGGAGCAAAGGCATTCAACAGTATCCAAGGCTGCAACAGGCAGAGCATTGCCAGCAGGGTGATCCTTCTCTTCTCAGCACTGGTGAGACACATCTGGCATGCTGGGTCCAGTTCTGGGCTCCCGAGTACAAAAGAGACATGGACATACTGAAGAGACTCCAGAGAAGGGCCACAAAAGTGAATAAGGGACTGCAGCATCCGACATACAAGGAGACCCTGAAGAAGGCAAGGCTCAGTGGGGGTATTCTAGCAATGTGGAAATGCCTGGTGAGAGGAGTAAAGAAGATGAAGCCAGGCTCTGCTCAGTGGTACCCAGTGAAAAGATAAGAAGCAACAAGCACAAATTTAAAAAAACTTTTTTTTTTTACTACAAGAGTGGTCAAACAGTAGCACAGGTTGCCCAGACGAGTTGTGGAGTCTCCATCCTTGGAGATATCCAAAACCCAACTGGACAATGTCCTAAGCAACCTGGTCTAGTTGACCCTGGTTTGAGCAGGGGGGATGGACTAGCAAGTCTTCAGAGGTGCCTTCCAGGCTCACTGATGGTGTGATTCCTTGATTCATTAGCGAGGGGGTCAGTAGCCACTTTTTGTCTGCTGGGAGGAGTTGCCACAGGAACGGGAGCTGTACTGTAGTCACACCTAAACTGACAGACACAGGAGCTCTTCCAGTATCCCAGTTCTGGGGGAACACCCTGGCAATGGCTTGAGTCAGGGAATGCTGCTGCACCCTGTGCCTTGATTTCTGCTGGAAGGGAGCCACACTGCAGCACAGTCTTCTCTGTGAAGAAAATTCTCCCTTGTGCACTAATGATCTCATTCTCCTTCTAAATCAAGAAGTTTTTTAGTGGTTTTCTTCCACAGTCCAATATAATTTCCTCCAAAGTCCCAGCTGGAGGGGCAGAAAGAGAAAATTCCCATGCAGCTCTGGTTCATCCCGCAGAGGAATTGACAAGGCTGAGAGTCTAAGATGTGCCCAACACAGACAGAAGAGCACCAGACTGAAGTACATACAGCAACCAGAAAGCTGACAAGCTGTTGCATTTTGTAGCAGATGCAGCTCTAACGGGGTATATGGCTTCATTCCTAGATATAATGAGTTGCAAACGCACACTGGGAATGCTGTTTTTGTTCAAAAAGTATCTCCTCAGTTAATATACAATATGTGCACTGGATGAATGTGTGCTTCTATTCCCATAATGCAGTGAGAGATCACAGAGAGGAGCTGTCACACATTACTGGTCTGATACTGATTATTTTGGCTGTTCATATCATTGCTGTCTCTTCCCCTTCTGAACAATATAGTTGAAAAACTAATGCACAGAGATCAAATTAAAGGATGGCTCTTCTACCTCAAGAAGTACAGTTCCAGGCTTTGTTTAAAGGGATGGATATGTTCTGCCTGATGTACAAGGTAGTGGAATGTACTCACTGTCTGTGCAAAAGTCTGGAGATTAAGTCATATATGCACCAAAAAGGAGATGAGCTGTTGAACAGATCAGACACATCTCTTCTGTGTACCCAGCAAGGAAGCAGAAAGCAGAGGGGAGAGGGACCACAAGTACTGGGAGCTCCAGGATGGATTATACGTCATTGAGAGGGTGTCTAGGCAGTAAGACTCTTCCTTCAAGACAACTCAAAGGTAAAAATTGAAGAACAGGTACCAGACAGCTAACTGGATAAGGCAAATTCACTAACTAACCAAGAACATGCTATCAGGGCAAATAAACAGCACACTCAGGCAGATACCCAAGCATGTATGTAATTCTTCTGTCAACTTCATTTTACAGCATTAACATATAAATGAACATATGAACAACAAGTTTCAAAACCATCAAAGACAATATGTTCAAAGTAAATTAAGTTTCTAATATGGAATACAATGAAGTAGGAAGGAATAATTGCTGTTAGAGACAATGTTGATGAGAAGAGTGTCTGAGACATTACGTATGTACACACTGGAATCAGTATCAGAGGTATGAAAATATCAGAATAGCAAATTAAGGAAAGTTCCTTCTTTTTTCCTTCAGTTTAAGGGTTCAAGAAGGTCACATGCTGAGCAGCAATGCCCACTGCACTGCAAGCATGTCCTCAGCTGAAGCCTCTGTCTTAATGAATAGGAACTTTATTTGAGGCTCTGGCAGTAAAGGGAGACAAGAGTGTGATGGTAAACTTGTTTTCAATGTTGCCATTAGTGTTCAGATATTTAATTTTTTATTAGCTTTTGTAAGCTAATAATGACAGAATTAGGCTTGCAGTCCTTGATCTGAGCTGCCATACTTCTGCTGCCACAACAAATTGCAGAATTATGTGCCTGTTCAAGGTGCTGAAAGGATCAAAGTGGGTGCAACTTTCTTGTCAGAAGTGACTTTTAAAATTAAATGCTCCTTGAGGATGTTCCTCCTACTGTCTCCTTTATTTCAACTATATTTCACATCTAATTCTGCCAGCTGGCACATTTTGGAGCTTGCTAGTGGACTCTGAATCAGATTAAGAGGTCTACCCAGCACAGATGAGAATGGGAGAAGAGGAAGAAACAAGGTCTACATTTAAATTCATGGTCTAGGGCTACTAAATGACACTGATAGCTCAATGCATGAAGACAATTGTGTTTTGCTATCTAAAGCTCCTGCTCATTCTGAGAGAGGAAAAGGAAGAATGGGCTTGATGTGATTGCAGAAGAGTACTTTTTTTTTTTACCTGGAAAAGTGTTATTTAAAAAAAAACCATCAAAACAACAAAACAAAACCAAAAAGAACCACCCCACTACTGGGATGTTAAGTTTACAAGGTGGAGAACTCAAAATTATGAAATGCCTCAAACCATGTCTATAGATATCCTACAACCTACACAGGCACATATACATTACCAGAGTATATTTAATTGTATGACTTTATATGATAAACACAGCATATCATGTTCATCTGCAGTACTCCTGCCTCATGCAATTTACTGGACAGACCATGTTCTAAGGATGAATCAAAGTCAAGTGGACAGTTATGTGAAGGACTCCCATGTCTGGCTGGTTGCTGAGAATGGGACATATGAGGTGAAACCGGATGAAAATTTCCAGAAGAGAGGCTGTCTTCCTGATTAAGTCCCTTAACTATCATCTTGAGCTCTGAATATT
The DNA here is from genome assembly GCA_020745775.1 of Theristicus caerulescens. Lineage (NCBI taxonomy): Eukaryota > Metazoa > Chordata > Aves > Pelecaniformes > Threskiornithidae > Theristicus > Theristicus caerulescens. Next base: position 128,701,991 of record CM036558.1, on the reverse strand, counting down.
TTTTCTGTCTAGATCATAGAGTTTCCGTGTGATACTGATCATAGCATTTGTGCAAACTCTTTCTCTGTGATCACTCCTGTTTCATTTTCTGAGTGCCCAATCTGAAACAGCTGGAGTATTGAACTCTCATAATTGCAAAAGTTTGATATGAACTGTGCTCTGAACACATAAAAGGCAGCAGAATGCCCAGAAAAACTAGGCTCTAGTCTTGAAAATTAACCTCCAAAAATGAGTTGATATAGGGCAATTTTGGCTTTAGTCTCAGTACCTCTGTTCCCAATTTGTAAAACTGAGACACCATCCTGTTACCTTGCTGGTGTGTTGTATAAATAAATTCATTAATATCTACAAAGAAGACACAGAGATCAGAATCAGAGAAAAGACCATGAAAAATGAATACATTTGCACACAGTGCAGCTTTGGGATGCTAAGCATTAAATGACATATGGGACCACTCACCAGAAGAGGATGAAGAAAAACTGCTGTGGATCATGTGGATTAAAGACTATCATAATGCATGTACTCGGTTTGCAGATACGAGACTGTAAGGTATTTTAACTCTGGTGCTTCCTGGCTGTTGATCTTCACCAGTCTTTTCAGGTAAGATTTTCTGTTTTGTTTAGAGATATGTATATACCTGAAAACTTCTGAAGTTTCTACATGGACGGCTAGGAGCCAGCTATATTAATCCCCATTTCATGGATAAGGAACTGAATCTAAACCATATGAATCTAGATAGAGAAAAAATTTCTAAGGAATTAGGAAAAATTCTAAAATTATTTTGCAGTAAATCTAATTCCCAGATTATCCAGGTTAAAGGGACATTCAGAGGAGAAATTCTTTAAGATTCTCAAACATCAGCTACAGAAAATGTGCCCTGGGCACCCACAGTTTTCTAGGAGATTATGATCTTCTTTCTTCATGGTACCCTTATCTGATCTTTCATATCCTATAGGCTAAATAAATGTTATTCATGATACAAGGGCTTGAAGGTCTAAGTACAACCATTGTATAGTTCAGGACAATATGTTCCCAAGAAGACAAGTTGTCCAGATAATATAATATCCACTTGCTCTGCTCTACTTGCTCCTCCTGAAAGTCAGGTCAAGTCTCGGTGCTTATTTTCAAATCCTTCAATAGACTGCACCAAAATTTATTCTTAAAAAGAAGTCTTCATTTTTGGGAGCCCCTGGCCACTTCTGAATTTTCTTGCAGAGTATGACATGTTCATATGCATAGGAACAGAGACTCAGCAGATGTCTCAGCAGACACGGGTCTGAAGTGCATGCCTTCAGAAGGCATGAAAACTTTTTTATACAAATACCTGGACCTGGTGTGTTTGCAAAACTGCTGAATCATTACCATTTTTGTTAAAAGCAAGTGTATTTGAAAGTATGTAGCTAAATTGCACCATGAGAAAAACTGTGGACTTTGGAAATGGCATGATAATTACACAGCAACAAGTTGAATATCAGTGATCGGCACTGTCCCAATACACCAGGATTGAAGAGATCAGACAAGAATGAGGGGGGTTACCACACCCTCCCTGAGACCACTCAGAGTGGTCTCCTTATGTTGGGTCCTCAGGTAATATCACAGTAGCTAGGGAAAGGTTTCAGGGCTGTGATATAAACAAATAAACTGTGAAAAAGATAATTTTTTCTCCAACTGAAATGTAACTCACCTCAAAAGAGTGACAAATCTCTGTTTCAGAGTTTCTTATGGTCTTTGCCGTTAGACCAAAACCCCCTATTGATTAATAGGGGAAAAAAAAAACCATTCTTGGTTTGGGGGTTATTTTTGTCTTTTGTGGACTCACATATATATTTCACCTGACTATTCTCTTTACAGAGGTTTGTATTTGATGTTCTGTTTCCTCTCCTGAAGTTGAGGCATATACAGTACCTGTTTCATTAGTGTCACTTGGCTTTTCATTAGACAAGGAAAATGAGCCTCTACAGCATTCAAGGAACAGACCCATAAAGATGTATTACTGTCACTTTACTCAATAAGAGCCGATGGGTCATAATAGTATGGCTGATACCAGTACGTTTGTAGAGTCATTTTTTCTTATCAGGCAGTTAATGAAATGAATTTCTATCATAGCATCTTTAAAATATAATACTCTCACAACTGTCTTTAAAGACCTATTTTGAACCAAATATGTTATCTATCAAAATATTCATTAAAATTAGGTGCAGGCCTACAGGAAGAGACAGATTAAATCATTGAGGCATCTGGGCCTCTTATTCCTCTAATGTGACCTCATTATATCGTAATTTGTTATTGCAGAAATTTAATTTTCCGATGCCATGGAATTATGGAGGGTCTTCCCATTTCCAGCATTTTCACTCTACCTAATTGTAAACTTCAAGATCATTTGGCATTTGATACTGGTTGGCTCCAAGATTGGATAGGAAACCAATACACTGTAAATGAGGAAGCACTTAATGAGGAAAATGTGATCATGTCGTATTGACTACATTCAGAGATAGCAGATAAATAAATAACAGTTTCACTTGAGATGTCCTCAACTTCTCACTGACACATTTATTAACTCTATTCAGAGCAAGATGCTTCATTGCCTCAATATCAAGTGAAGAGGGAGATTCAAGAGACTAACCATGGCCATGAGCCTACCAGCACCACCACCAAGAAGTCACTGAGCCCAGTGTTATAGAAGAGAAACTACCCTACCTGTAAGCTTGATAGCTGGACTTTAAATATCACAGAACTGAAATAAGAGAGAGACAAGCAATCCTGTTAAGACATGCTTCCATAAGACTTCATGCATTTCCAGCGTTCTTCACGGGCACACTCTCCCCTCACATTGAAACATATTGGAAAAACAAATTACTTTCATGGCACTCTTAATCCTCTCCAGCTGAGGCATGCCATTGAAAGACTCCAAATTTTCCAGGAATGTATGACCAAAGTTTTATCACCTACCAGATTTTTATGGCAGAAAATCTCATCTAAACAATGTGACAACATTGTCCCACAGAGAAGGTTCTGTAAATTGTGGATATTGCATAGCTGTTACATGTGGGACACAAAACCAAAACACCTCTTAATGCACATAGCTCTGGACTCAAAGCTATCGCAAACTGGGGTAGAATAATAAGGGACACGTATCCTAAATGAATAGTATTCCAGTGTTCCTATTGTTTCCCACACCAATCACAAAATGCACTTCAAAGGCTTAACGGTGCTTGCTCACTCTGGGACAGCTTCTCCTGCTGCTCTGAAGTTTGAAAAAAACTTATGCAAGATCAAGTCTTAAAGAAGAATTTCCTCTTCAGATTTAGGACCAAAATAGTTTTAACTAAGCAATTTCAAAAAAAAATCAGGTATGAGCAACTGAATTGAGTTCTCTACAATTACAGCAATATGAAGACTGCATCCAAATTGCATGCAGCTTTGTCATGTACCAATTTACATGTACACTTGTGAAGGCTAAAATTAAAAATTTTAAGACAGTTCTAAATCAACACAGAGTGGGTTAGCATCAATATTCATATGCAAAAATTTGGCCAAGGCATTTATCTTCATTTTCTATGGATACATCAACATTTAATTCTTTAGTGAGTGAATGAAAATACTTTTGCAATGGTGTTCCAAATTACAAAAGAATTTACAATACAGAGGTACCCACTTCATGACCTGAATGCACAGAATAATCATCTGGAATGTTCAAATTTTTTTAATTGAAACAAAAAATCTTTCATTTTCCAATCTGCAAGTGGATACAGGATTTCTAGAAGATACTAAAAAAAGTCAAAGTACATCACATGCATCTAAACTCCCTGATGTAGCTTCTGACGTGTGTGTTTAAGTAAAAACACTTTTCTTAATTATCTTGTAGCTCAGTAACCTAATAATTATTCATTTCAGCAAACCCGTAAATAACACTTAAAACACAAACTCCATTTTTAATCAGTGAAAACTGCCATTTGTTGAAAAGGTTTTTTGAGTAATTACTTTGCATTCTTATTAGTAATGTGGATTCATAGGAAAATCAAAACTATATTAATTATACCATATCCTCATTATATATTAATAGACTCAGAAACCAAACATTTTGTCCTTTGTAGAGTGAGGTGTAATATTTGTACGAGGCTTTGCAGCAGCAGCCAACATGGCACTTAGCTCTAATGCACCTACTTTAGAGTATTGACTTGGTGCTCCTGGGACCCATGAGCTCAAATCCCAGCTGGGAATGCAGATACACTGCACTGAGTCTCCAGAACAGTGTCTTGGGGTTTTCCTCCTCTCATAAGGGGCCAATTCTTGTCAGTGGGTGCAGTTTGTGTTTTGAAGCATCAGTTTCCAGATGCAACACGTGTGTCTTATGCTTATTCCAGGCAAGGCTGTAGAATTCTCTCACTTCGATGGGAGGGAGACCTGAGAAGATGTAGCATCTCAAGGTCAACAATACACAGCTCTATAAACACAGGCATGCACAACCGTCTCACAAAGCTATGAGCTGGAGTAATACCTCATCTTCAGAGACGCAGTAACAGGAATGCTGCTTCTTGCTCAGCACACAATGTATTTGCCTGGCTGGAAAGCCTGGTCGCTTTGGCAGCTGGTGGGATCCAGGGTTTGGGTTATTGTTTCTGGGTATAAGCTGAAAGCAGAATGACTGACTGATTGCAGCTCCATTATAGTAGCTCTTGTAGAGCATGTGCTTAAGTCAGACATCAGACTTGTGACATTACTTGACCACTGATGGCTTCTCTAACTTAACTGAGTTTACTACTTTTTGGTCTAGTTGTTGTGTGGTGCAAATTATTTATTATGAAGGCTGCTAAAGATGACTGAAGCTGCCAGCCAGATGTTGAAGTCCATTAATGTCAATATGAATCTTAACTACGCTGATCTACCCTGCCAAGGACTGCTGTACTCACCCCAGCCCCAGGATGTTCCTTCAAAGGAAATGTTCTTCAAAAGTGTCTTTAAGAGAAGACCACTTGTTTGCCGACTGATCTGGAGGAACCCAGGCAGCCCATAATAGCACCACTCACATGTGGTTTACCACATCACTACCCTGTCATACAAGGGGATGGCACCCATTGTATCACTGGTTCTCTCTGTCGTATATATACTTTTCACATCTGTAGGTGCTGTCACATGCCTGGGCCAGCGTGCCCTTGTGAGATCCCAAAACTAAGATAGGTCAGGGATGGGAACCATTGAAAGGATGGACTCAGTCCCTCTCCTGAATCCAGGGGCCTTAATGAAAGGCAGTGGCACTGCTGGAGTCATCGTGAATTGCTCTGGTGGGCATGAGACCATTGGAAACTTCCTCCACAGTGACCTGGGGTGGCCAATTAGCCTCATTTACACACAATGCCTAGCAGTCCATGGTCAGGTGGAGATTTCAGCTCTCTTCCTTACAAAGTCCCAACCCAAGAGCACAGCAGGGAGTGACAGTCCTGTAAAGAGAGTTAATTCCTCCCTCCCACAAAGGAAATGGCAGATCCTCATGCCTGGTGACTGCTCTCGGTCTGTTTTTAGCTTTTCTAAGTTCCTTTTCTTGACTTCACCATCCTCATAAGTGTTTGCAGCTCAAGCTGTGTCATCTGAATATGTCATTAGTCACTGAATAGCCGAGAGAGGAACAGTCAGCTGGGAAGGATTCAGGACTATATAATACTGATCTCTGCCCTCTGTAGATTATGAGCATTTTCCTAAGTGCCTCTAATTTTAATCTCTCAAGCTGTGGCTTGTACAAAAATATATTCAATGGCCTCCTCTCTAGTGCAATATCTTTATATTAAGGATTTTCTCTTTCACCTCAGGAAGTCAGCTTTGTGGCAGACCATCTCATTTAAAATCTAGTATAACAACAGTGGCATTTTTCTGTGGAAAATTGGAAGTACCACAGGTGATAGATTCAGCTTTTGCCTCTGTCTGGTTACAAGTGTTGGAGACAGAAAAAATAATTTTGAAACACATTGCTGAAAGTTCAGATCTTTTCAGTTAGTGAAAGTAAGTAATTTACTTCTGCCTGTAAGTAATAATTATCTGTATAGAAACCATAGCAATGGAGAAAGACAGCCCAGCAGGGTAAAAGCAGAATGAGAAATCCTGGGATTTTCTGAAAGCATTTGAAAGGATCAGTAAGCAATCTGTCTGTATCTCCTTCCTGCCACTGTGCATACACGATGGGAACACAATAGGGAAATAAATAAAAAATTCAATAAAATAAAGCAGGCACCTAACAAGCAGTGCACAGATGACTCTCTTGTGATCCAGATAAGGCCAGTGGTTAGACACAGAATCCAGCTGCAAGGAACGGAAGATGGGTAAGGGGACAGAGCCAATGTGGGTTTAATCCTGATCTCAGAAGAGCCAGACTGTTTCAGGGCTTCTGTGGGGTTATGCAGGGATCAGACTCTGTGCCCATGTGAAAACAGAAGAGTGGATGTGCATGAGTCAGACCAAAGGTTCAGAGATACGGATCAGGTGCTTGTGCCTAGGTCCTGACTGAACTTCTGTCCTTATTTGTTCATGTATGTGCTTCCCACCCAGGGCACTACAAAGGGACGAGAACCTTTTCATTGGCTGCCTTGTGGTTGCTGACCTACGGCTCTAGGCTGAGGAAGCCCAACGGCTCCTGGTGACCGTGGGGGCTATTTTCTTTTCCCTACTTTGTTCTGCGCTAGGACAGATCACCACTGTGTAATTTCAACCAGCTCCATGGCTGGCTTTCAGGGTGCTTATTTTTAGTAACATCCTTCTCTTTTTTTTCCTTTATTCATCCTCTGCACTAGTTTGGCTATTCAGCAACATACCCCTCTCAAAACGGGCAGGAGCTTTAGTTTCAGGAGGCTGGGAAGCTGGTAGAGACAGTAGCCATTGGCAAATGCTTATGGAATGACCTTTAGAAACAGAGCAAGGGTAACAATACTTCTCAACTATATACTGACTATCTGATACTTCTCCCAGTGCTTCCTCCCAAGTGTATTTTTTTTGTTTGTATTGTGCTGTGAGCAATTTTTCTTTGGTAGATGCTCCTATTTTTTAATGAATCATTAAACTCGTCTGCATTTACCCATCCTTAGACTTAGCGTTTTCTGTTCAATGCCTTAACCAAAACATCTTTTGCACTGCCAGGCCTTCCTCCCCAGATTGTTTCTGATCTGCAGTACAGCTTCATCTGCAGTCAGAGCCCTGAGCACTGTGCCTCCCCTATCAACCGTTTCAGGCGGGAGCGAAAACACACCCTATCCGCCTATGATATCCTCTTTATTTCCTTGTTGCAGCCCTTTTCATTTCTCCCTGGCTGTTCTCTGACAGCTGCAGCCCAGGCTCCAATCTGCTGCAGGTGGCTCTTTTTGCCCTTCAGGCTTTCTTCACCATTGTGATGCATTAATGAAGTAGAGCTCCCTGTCAGACTTCATCAGCAGTCTTGTGAAGGCAGAATGAAATCACTTCTATTGACCCACTGGCATATTTATAGGCTCCTTCTTTTTTGCTGAGTATGGCAGTTATCACCTTTCCATCCCCATGTTGTGTTTATTCAGCAGAAAGCTAAATCACATCTGTGCACAAGTGGAACATTAATCAGTAAACGTAAGCCACTCATAAAGACTGCCGAACCTATCTAATTACCAGAGCTGGGACAGCTCGCAACACCTACCCCTCAGAGGGGTTCACAACCCCATCAATCCATGGCCCTCTAAACAGAGCCCAGCAAGCTCAGAGACTTTTTAGCTCTCCTCTTGCTAGACTGTCCCCAGAAAGCAGCATTTTAAAGTTCTCCTGGACTTGTTCCTGGTACCTATTTTTTCTTCTAAAGCAACAACAACAAACCCACTTGGGAGCAATTTTTTTTCCCTTTTCTTTTTTTCCCCCAACTCTATCTCTGTTCTCCCCTTTCTTATTCTATTTATCAGACAGAATTACTTCCAACATAATCTGTTCCCATGCATATCTGTGTCTGCCTGCCCTCCTTAACAATTTTTCCCCCTATTTTCCACTAATTACCAAAATCAATCACCCTTCATGTTATTGGGGGTGGAGTCTATCACTCTTGCAATTGTATAAATTTGTATTATGACACTAGATAGAGCATAATACTACATCAGTATGGTAATATTTTCAGTAATGATGCATAAACAGCAAAAGCATTTGATAAACTTTGCATGAAAAGTAGTTAGTTGTGTGAAAAGTAGTTAGTTGATGTATGCATACCTATGATGGAAAAAAAGATGCTGTCAGACAATGTTTGTGTCATTTCTTGATGAGATTACAGATTTGGCTGCCCGAGATAGCTCTATGGATAGATATACTTTAGCTTCTAAAAAGCTCCTGACTTAGTCTTGCTTCATTCTGATGAAATTAGTAGTTTTTCTGAGTCTCAGTTAAATACTTTATTTTCTGAAATTCTGATCAGCTCCATCTAGAATACATTAAAAGGATTAAAAAGTGGTAAATCTATAAATCTTAAAATAGGGAAGCATCATCTTCTGTGGGTATTTCCAGACAATAATCTTTTCTTAGTCCAGTGCTATTTTCAACAGTCAAGAGGAAAATCTTGCAGGTGGATTTTGCCAATGACATAAAAATGTATAGAGTTGTTAAAAAGGACAGATCAGTTCCAAAGAGAAAACTGGCTTATTTTAGCAGTATGCATTTTAATAAAACTGAATCTAAGACTCGGGAGTGTAGACGGTATTTATGAGAGAGAAAAGCAGCTAAGAAAATGACTTTGGGGTCAGGACAATCAACACGGTGCCTTGTGGCAGTGAAGGAAATAAATATGGCCCTTGACTGAGTGATCAAGGGAACATCAGATAGAAAGTGAGAGCTGTTTACACCACAGTGAGATAATTAGCAAAATCCTCTAACCGGTAATGGCCTCTAAGTTTATCATATGTGAGAAAATCAAGAGAGAGAGCTCCAAGAATTATTTCAGTAACTATAAAACCTGATTACTGTGAGAAGCTAAAGATACTCAGCTTAGTGTATACTATTCAGGAGGAAATATGATCAAGTAATTACTCAAAGGGGATGTAAATTTCAGATGTTAGTAAACTTATTTAGCTAAAGAGATGAAAATATAGCAAAAGCCTGAGCTTGGTTGCTTATGCTGAATAAATGCAGTGTTGGAATAAGATCTAAGATAATTTAAAAAATAAAGGAAGACAACCGTTGAGACAAGTTACTTAGGTTTGCACTGGTTTCTCTGTCACTTATTTAAACCAAGATAAAAATCCTCCAACAATAGATGCCGTATTTCAGCCAAAACTTATTGTATTTGATAGAGAAATCATTTGGTACAATTTTAGATTAGATGATTTTATATCCAAGTAGGTAATAGCTCAGGTCCTTTGGGGGTAGCCTTTTCATACTGAACAGTGATCTATCTTCATGTCCACTAATGGGCCTCACTTGAACTCTGAAAATTTTACTGATGGCAAAATGGATAATTAAAATTTTAGGGGCTTGCCTAAGCTATTAAAGGAAATTATTAGGTCCGGGAGGAGACGGCTTAGAAATTCATATTCAGATCACTAGAATACAGGTCAATAGGTATCGGTTGCAAGGATCATGTAAACCGTATACAGTCAAGAATGCAAGAAACTCAAATGTAGATTATTGAAATAATTGGTCATTGGATATGCAGCCTCCTTTAATTTACCTGATAGCAGTTTTAAGGAAACCCATTGTTCTAATTACGGAGCTATAAATACAGAGAAATTCTGTTCAGTGACTTTATTTTCTATGTATTGAGATGAATTTTTGGCTTTTTTCATCTGAAGAAAGGCAAGAGCTATAGTCCTCATGAACTCTTTCTGATTAATGTGTTGATTTAGTCACATAGTCATGGTTTGTTGCCTTCTCTAGGAGATATCATTGAACTATAGTCGGAAAATAGCAGATGACCACGTTCCCTCTAAACCTCCATCCCAAATAATCATTGCTGGTAATTTAACATTGATAGATTATAAGGTTTTCTCACCATTAACGTTTATTTAACAGGTCTTATTTTGTTTATCTGTGGGACAAAAGAGTGGTCTTGCCCTTGAATGACACTATTTCAAATGATTTTCAAGCTTCAGCTCTGTTTGTAAAAAGCTTTAGATATTTCCTTATAAAGGTAAGCTAGAAATCCAAGATAAGCCTTTATTTATGACATCTGAAATCTTTCAAATACAATAGCCTAGTAAGTATGAATTAACAAGACTTTATTATCTTATTGTGAGGACTAAGATTATTCCAAGAAAAGCCAAATGAAACTAGAGGATCTTCCTCTGGGATCTGAGTATTTAAAAGAAGCTCATCATGTATGTGGAATTGATTATACTGTGTTGAAACAAAATGAAAGAATCAAACAATGCATATTTTTTCTGTTGGGAAAAAGAACAGCAGTTTGTAAGCCGCCTGTGATCTCACCATCCATGTTCTCTCTATATAAGATACTTTGACTGCCTGCTCCCACTGGAGAGGGTCTATTGAGCAGTGGAACTGATACAACCTAAGATTATTTATGTTCCCTCTCCTACCAGATAAGAGAAGAGAGACCATGTCTACGTGAATGTGTATAAATACAACTATAGAATCAGAATCATGGACATCTGTTTGCCATCACGTTATTACACAACACAGTCACCACAAAGCCACCAAAGACCTCTGTTTCATGGTAACCTTTCCCAAAGGCGATGTCAATTAATTCAGCCTTGAAATGGTGAAGATGTCAGGGAGGCAGAGAAGGCTCCAAGTGAAGACTACTTTTGCTAGGATTCCTCAGTTCTCCATGTATCCAGCTATAGTACAGTTTTGATATTTGAAGTAATACTTCCACTGCATGCTTTCAGAAGACCACTGAAGAGTTACTGAGACCAGGCACTATTTCCTGGTCTCACAATTCACAACTACCAAGACAAGGGAGAGTGCGCACATGTATGTGCGCACGTGAGCTCAAGTACCTTTTTGCCCTGCTACCTCCCACTCTCCAGCACGCACTGGGAGCAATGAATTCAGCAGCTCCCCTCTTCCCCACATGATTTGAGAGAACTGGAGACTTGGAGGGTGTTTTCTTTGTCCTCATTTAATTGTTTTGTCTCTACATTCCATCTTCTAAAAATATGTCAGGAAAAACACTCTTAGTGAGGACTCATACCTCTCAAGATTAAGTGACCAGTTTTATCATGTCAACACTAATTTCACCTTCAGCAAGACAAACATACCTTTAGTAGTACCCTACAGATGGTTTGCTGTGAGCAGGAGGGGTAGTTTCTTGTGGACCAAATATTGGCTGTTATTTAACTTGAAAACAATCTCAGGCTTGTAATACTCTAGACATAGATGATTTCTATTTGGCTGCACATGCTCAGTCAGGTGTCCTTGCATCATCATGTCTACTGCCAGTGTTGTCCTATGGAGTTTTTTCTGCCTCTTGGAGTTGTTCCCACCATGTGCACAGACAGCATTGGGTAGTCTTTACAGACTGCATGAATAACAACTGTTAGTATGAGTTTCATCACAGCAGGAACTGAGGAATTTCACCCAAGAAAGCAAATGAATAGTGTTGCTTTAAACCATTTTATAGTGAAAAATTACTTTAGGAGTAGTTTGGGGAGCAGATAAAAAAGGTTTAGCCCCTGAATACCTCTTCCAAACTAATTCTGAGGCAAGTAACAACAAAAAAGATAATCTTTGACTCCTGCAGAACATGGGAGGTTGTTAGTGTATGTGATTATAACCTGTGCCTCAGCTGAAGAGAACAAAACCATCTACCTATGCCATGAAATGACCCAGGGTAAAATAATTAAAGATGCACTTCAAAAGGAGAAGACTTCTTGAAGACTATTATCCTCTCTGTGAGGTGTTGATCAGTTCTAAGAAGTACCTTGTACACACAGAAAAGTTTTGCTATGACATGCTAATTTTGAATTATCTAGAAAATGAGATATTGCTGCACATTCAAAATGACATACAGTCAAGATGGGAAGAGAAGGAAAAAGAAAGAACAGAAAAGGAGACACAATGGCACAACTGCCTGAATGAAATGTAGGTATCTCCTTGTATTTCTGAAAAAAGTCAGTAACTGGAACGAGGAAAAGTCATACATCAGAAGATGCTCCTGTCTATAATTTGGTATTATCCTTTGCTCTTGCTGACTTCACTGGAAACTGATAAAACAGAAACAAAGAGTTTTCATTTGCATGATCTCTCTCACCCTTGTGGCTTATACTCAGCATGGACTCAGCTCAGAAGAACTGGTACTCCTGTTGCCACAGTGACTGCTCTGCCCAATACATCCCAGTTGCTGTTATAAGATACTTTATTATAGCTCAGCAAATTTCATAGACTCTTCCAAAGCCCACAAACCTTAACATTTCTATTACTGACATACATACTTCTCATAACATTGGCTCTTCAAGGGGCAGCTTTTCCTTGATGTCCGTTATACATCTGTCATGTGAAGTCAGACTGCTGCTGAGACAGTGAGGGTTAATGCCATAACATGTATTTTGAGAAAGGGTGGGGATAGAAGGGATGGGTAGAAGTAAGAAGAAAAGAGGAGAATAGCAAAATTTGACAAATGCTTTTGTCAGCATTATGTCAAACATGTTTACAGAACTGCACAATTAATAAAAAAAACCTGCACTAGAGTCCCTAATTACTATTCTACACAGGGCGGAACACTTCTTCATTATCCCTTTTTGAATTGATTGTGTACATCAAACAGTCAAGATATAAATAAAATATGCCTGCATGCATAATACCCTCACATTAAAGCAGAAGGCAATTAACCTATGATTTTTCATTAATTAAATTAAAATAGCCCTCTGAAAATGTCTCAAATCAAAACAAGTTCCTTATGGAGTATTTTTTTCTTGCCGTGATGCACAGAGCCTGCTTGTAGAATCATTGGTCCAATGAAATTACAATAAACCTCCCCAATTTTATCACAGGCTACTAATTTTCTTCTGTGACTCCATTGTTCAAAGTGTTAATCCAAATTACAATATTGGTTTTATTTTTCCATCTTTAAAATAATATTTACAGATACTTGTCCACCATTTAACACATTGTTTACATTTTATTTTTACCAATTATAGTGATGTGCTTTGCAGAATTACAATAGGTATTGATCTGATCAGAAATTTGGCAAATAAGATCTGACTCTAAGAGTGGCTGTCTTTTCTCCTCTTAAATTTATATACACAATAACAAATTCAGTTAATGTAATGGTTTATTAGTGCCTTATGATTGTCTCCAGTTAACTGAATTTAGGTTATGTTACCACAGAGAGGTAAGAGTAAAAATCTGCTTGCTGCCCCATATACAAATATATTTCTTGTTGATCATTCTATTCAGATAAACGGAGTTGTTCTAAAGACACCTTCAAATGTCTGTTTGCTTTGTGGATTGTGAGGATACATGATCGTAAAACAAAGGGAAGACATACTAGAGACAAGAATACTCACCAAATGATAACAAACTGTCTAATACCAGATTGCTGTTTATAAGATATGCCCATTTCCCTTCCTCAGATTTAAGGGACAACTATCCATGCAGGCTATCAAGGTCACAGATCTGGATGGAAAACATGATGGAGTTTGGTTTTGTTGGGGGTTTTTGTTGGTTTTTTTCTGAAACCTGAGGATACAGAATTTTAGATAGTTCCAGTTATTTATAAACCTTTGATAATAAGAAGCCACAAAATAAACTACCTGCTTGTTGCCTCCTAAAATTATACCTTCATGCTGTAGAAGTGTTGAATTAAGTGTCTGTCTTAAAAGAGGGAAAAGAGGTTTTCAAGTACAGAATATATGAACAGTGGTGCTAAAGCAAAAACTCAGAAGTCACTTACCTTTTTAAGAACTCTGTAAATTTTTAATTTGCAAGATTTTGGCTATTTAACAACCATAATAATGACTTGTTATGTTAGCAACACTAAAAATAAGCCATTGGAATACCAGCATAATTTCTTTGGTACAGGTCACACATGCTGAGGTAGCAGAAGGACCAGGAGGCCATGTTCCCTCTCCTAAGTGTTGCTGAGAGCCTGGAGGCCATGGACAAAAAAGAGCAGAGAGCACTTACTGTGGGGCAGGAACATGCTCTAGCATCCAAGCAAAATCCAGCACGGATTTCAGAAGGCACAGCAAAGCTATTGCCCCTTCAGGGTCGCAGTAAGTCTCACAGGAGCAGCAATGATGGAAAGAGAAGCACTGCACGTATTCACAACATGTGTAGGAAGTTGTATATTGAAACATGAAAAGATAAGGACAGATATTTTGTTATTTCTACATTTTCAGACATCACAAAGTGGAATGTCTTGCCTCAGGGAAAAGAATCATCTTCGTCCTTATTTCTTTGTTCATAAAACGGGGACAATACTGACCTCACACAAGTCCTGTGAGAAGACACACTTTAGATTCAATTTATAAAACAATGAGTTAGTAGAGACCAGCACGTACTTCTATTGAGTCACAAGTCTTCACGTCAGACTTGTCCACAGCCTCTCTTCAGCCTTTCACAAACCATGCAAGCCTTAAGATTTTCACTTTCTACTAGGGAGAATCCCAAATTTCTGATAGCCTCAGAGCCTTCAGCACTATTTTCTCTTCTTCTGCCTCTTAGTTGTTGGAAGGCAGTGCCCAGCCATTGCTTTTCTTGGTATTGCTGGTGTAATTCTATTCATTCATTGATAGCTGGATAGCTCATTTACACTAACATATGCTTTTGTGTTCAATATTTGTGGCGTGTTTGCCTGGTCTCCAGAAGGAATTAAGATTAGATGACCAAGATCCCCTAATCTTGACCAAAACAGAGAAACAAAGAGGTGAAATAAGTCAGGCATATCTTTCCTAACAACAATACAGAAATTCATCACACTTTACATTTTTCCTATGTGAGATTTGGTAATTTAATGAGAAATAATGATCAGAAATTTCAAATTAAGAACTGCAGTTCCAGCTATCCATTCTTCCTAAGATGGTCCAACTGATTAACAACCTAATTAAACTCACCTGTGTTTATCTTTGAAGACAACTACTCCTACTTCAGACCTGAAAAAGGGCTTATGGGCCTGAAAGCTTGTCTGTTTTTTTCCAACTATATGACTTGTTCTGATAAAAGATCTTGCTTCTCCCACAATCTTGCCTTGCATTTATCACTGTATATGAGCACAATTGACATATAGTTGTCTATTCAAACCCATTTCCTTCCCAGAGCAAAAAAATAAATACAAACTCTCACCCAGCTCACAGCAGAGGCCCAGTCAGAAAATTAATTGTACTACCCGTATGTCTAAAGAAAGCTATCCTATTTTTAAGCCTGAATTCTTGCATCTTTTTTTTTAATTAAATGGAAAAAAATCAATGTTTTAGGAAGCATAAGGTGTTAGAAGTTGGACAGAAAGCTCTGTCAAGTACTGCCTTCCCAGTCTAGTTGTCAGATATTTTGTCTAATTAATTTCACTGATTCTCCTCCTACAAAAGTACTACAAGATATTCATTCATCTTCCTCATGGAAGACAGCTTTCAGCTCATAGAATCATAGAATCATGGAATCATAGAATCATGGAATCATAGAATCATAGAATCATAGAATAGTTTGGGCTGGAAGGGCCCTTTAAAGGTCACCTAGTCCAACCCCCCTGCAATGAGCAGGGACATCCTCAGGTAGATGAGATTGCCCAGAGCCCTGTCCAACCTGACCTTGAATGTTTCCAGTGATGAAGCATCTACCACGTCTCTGGGCAACCTCTTCCAGTGTTTCACCACTCTCATCATAAAAAAATTCTTACTTATATCTAGCCTAAATCTACGCTCTTTTAGTTTAAAACCATTACCCCTTGTCCTATTGCAACAAGCCCTGCTAAAATGTTTGTCCCCATCTTTTTTATAGGACCCCTTTAAGTACTGAAAGGCTGCAATAAGGTTTCCCTGCAGCCTTCTCTTCTCCAGGCTGAACAACCCCCAGCCCTCTCAGCCTTTCTTCATAGGAGAGGTGTTCCATCCCTCTAATCATTTTTGTGGCCCTCCTCTGGACCTGCTCCAACAGGTCCATGTCTTCCCTGTGCTGAGGGCTCCAGAGCTGGATGCAGTACTCCAGGTGGGGTCTCACCAAAGTGGAATAGAGGGGTAGAATCACCTCCCTCGACCTACTGGCCATGCTTCTTTGATGCAGCCCAGGATATGGCTGGCCTTCTGGGCTGTGGGTGCACATTGCCAGCTCCCGTCCAGCTTTTCATCCACCAGTACACTCAAGTCCTTCTCCACAGGGCTGCTCTCAATCCCTTCATCCTCCAGCCTGTATTGATATTGGGGGTTGCCCCAACCCAGGTGGAGGACCTTGCATTTGGCCTTGTTGAACCTCATGATGTTCACACAGGCCCACTTCTCGAGTTTGTTCAGGTCCCTTTGGATGGCATCCCATCCCTCAGGCGTGTCAAACACACCGCTCAGCTTGGTGTCATCTGCAAACTTGCTGAGGGTGCACTCAATCCCACTGTCTGTGTCATTGATGAAGATATTAAACAGTACTTGTCCCAGTACAGACCCCTGAGGGACACCATTTGTCACCAATCTCCATCTGGATATTGAGCCGTTGAGCCCTTTGGATGTGACCATCCAACCAATTCCTCATCCATCGAACAGTCCACCCATCAATCCGTATCTCTCCAATTTAGAGAGAAGGATGTTGTGGGGGACTGTGTCAAAGGCCTTACAGAAGTCCAGATAGACGACCTCTGTAGCTCTTCCCTTGTCGATTGATGTGGTCACTCCATCGTAGAAGGCCACCAGGTTGGTCAGGCAGGACTTGCCCTTGGTAAAGTCACGTTGGCTGTCTCAAATCACCTCCCTGTCCTCCATGTGCCTTAGCATAGCTTTTAGAGTAGTTGTTTGTAAAAAAAAATAATGAAGACTACTGATTACTATTTTTTTTTCAGCCAGCTAGAGTCATTTTATAGGCTCAGCTACATCTCTGTACCTGTGCTACAAAAATCATTAGGCCTAGAAAATAGCCACTGTGAACTGAAGGGCTGTGTTTATTGCACTTCTGATGGATTTGGGAGGAAAAGGCATTTTGTGATTCTAAGCTTTTTTTTAACCTAGAGAGGAAAGATTCAAGTGAGGGCAGAATGGAAGGGCACATATTTCCATCACAGCTCATCCTTAAAAAAACCCCAACAAAATGAAACAAAGCAAAACAGGACAAAAAACAAACCCAACAGCAACTTATAAGCAGGTCATGCACTGCGTCAGCATTTCTCTTCCAAAGTTACCTGAAATTTTCATTTCACTTCTTGTAACACTTTCTCCCTCCCATCAGTTGTTTTTCTTCTCTTCAACTACTCTTTTCCTCAAAGAAACCAATCTGAGAAATTATATTTGATTCAAGTTTGTGATATGTAAATATCTTTTAGCAGTGAGGTAAAGTAGCTGAAGACCAGTGCCTTAGATACCATAGGTGCTAATGAAAGAGCATGTCACTTATGTTCAAATAGAAATGGAGACTTCTGGCTTTACTCCAAGCATGTGAAGACTTCTGTGTTTTTCAGGGAATATTAGTCAAAAAGACTCTATAAATTAAAAAAAAATAGGCAATTTTCCCACTCTTCTGCCTGCCTGCCCAAGAATAAAGAGCTTGTGAAAGGATATAAAAAATGTTTTGCACACCAAATGCGTACGGGGAAATTATTTTTGGCTGCAAAATACTCCCTCACCAGAGTCTCAGGGGACTTGCATAAATACGAAAAGTGGAATTGCAAACAGCTGTGGTGTCATAGGCTATCCCATGGTTTCCTATGATTATCACCTAAACAGACAAACAAAATAGGAAAAAAAGAAACTGTTATCAAATTCAGAAGGGAGGAGGGTGGGTGGACTCTGCCTGATGTTTTGCCTTAATGGAGAACCACCACAGCTAGCTTCACCCAGAAAAGCTCCAGCACATGAAACAGCCAGGGTAAGCAGACACATCGCATGCCAGTGCACAAGCCTGAGATTTTCTTTTTTATGTCACAGCTTAGGATACTTCAAGATGAACTAATCATTTTAGCAAGTTTATGAATCACAGATAGCTGCACTGGCTTTCAAGTGTTACTTTTTGATAGACTGGAAAGAAACAAGGAATATAGACAGAGGATGACTCCACTTACACAGAGTTTCCTCAGGCAGGAGTCTGAAGATTTGCCATAAAACTCTTGCTGTTTTTTCAAGGCCAACAGGAGCCAGGAGAATACACCTTAAATACTACCACCATAAATCATTTCTATAAATATGGTGGTAGGGGAAAGCAAGAACATAAACACTAATATCAAAATAATTTTTAATATTGTAAATGTATGTAAAAATGATGTGAAACGATGTGCTGGATCATCATGAATGCACACCCAAGAGCTCCCCAGATCAAAAAATGACCACAGTGACTGTCGTGGTTTAACCCCAGCTAGCAACTAAGCACCATGCAGCCGCTCGCTCACTCCCCCTCGGTGGGATGGGGGAGAGAATCGGAAGGGTAAAAGGGAGAGAACTCGTGGGTTGAGATAAGAAAGTTTAATAATTGAAGTAAAATAAAAGAGAACAGTTAAATAGGTAAAGCAAAAGCTGTGCATGCAAACAAAGCAAAACAAGGAATTCACTCACTACTTCCCATCGGCAGGCAGGTGTTCGGCCATCCCCAGGACAGCAGGGCTCCATCACGCATAACAGCTACTTAGGAAGACAAACGCCATTGCGCCGAATGTTCCCCCGCTTCCTTCTTCTTCCCTCAGCTTATATCCTGAGCATGACGTCATATGGTATGGAATAACTCTTTGGCCAGTCTGGGTCAGCGCCCCTGGCTGTGCTCCCTCCCAGCCCCCCCGGCCCCCTGTGCACCGGGCAGAGCATGGGAAGCTGAAAAGTCCTTGACCAGTGTGAGCACTACTTAGCGACTATTTAGCAATACTTAGTACTACTTAGCAAGAACCAAAACATCAGTGTATCATTGATATTGTTCTCATCCTAAATCCAAAACACAGCCCCATACCGGCTACCAAGAAGAAAATTAACTCTATCCCAGCTGAAACCAGGACAGTGTCCAAGAGAGTTCTGCATAATTTCAGCTCAGTGACAAATTACTGCTTGACTGGACAGTTATTCATGTAAAATTTCCATCTACAAGCACTGTACTGGATTTACTATTAAAAAACAAATAATAGATCACTGGCATTTCTTCATGTTACCCATTTTGCCATGAGAGAGAGAAGAAAAACATGACAGATACGGAAGTGTTCTACTATGAATAGCCTGAACACAAGCTCTTGTCATCCTCCTACCTGTCAAGAGAGGAGAAAAGAAGTAAACACTAATTTAAGTTAGTCTAAACTACCTAAATAAAGAAATAAATAGATATGATTCCAACAAACTGTACATTTATTAGATCTGTCATTTGAAATCAGTGCATTATATGCCTCTACAATTCAAGAAAAGCAGAAGAAAGTGTAGAATGACAAATTACAAACTCGAGTTATGTAATGAAACAGATACATTGTGTCTTTTCCACAAAGAAGGATTGTGATGGAATTCAAAACTGTTAAGCAAGCTTAATTCTTGTCTCATGCTCTAAGGATGCACTCACAGTCTGAGCTCAGGGCAGGTCCCTCAGAAGATTTATGAGCGCTGACTTTCATGACCTGTGTAGTTTCCAGCCTATTCCAGCCCCTGTTAGAGTGCAGTCAGATCATGTTCAAGGTATTTACAGTGATCTAGGGGAAGTCCAAGCTCCAGATATATATCAACTGGTGTTTTATGCAGTAATGCACCCAATGTTATCACTCCAGATTGCATAAAGGAGAATTAAGATGCGCAGGGAGGTGCTGACAGTGCTGGAGTATCCCACTGTGGAGAGCACTGCAGCTTATAAACATAAAACTTGCATGTAAATAATGTGGGAGTTAAACTAGTCTGGTCTCAGAAGTGAGGCTGGACCTGGTCAGTTTAGGAGTATAGATACATGTTAAAAGGCACAGGGCTGAATATCTACTCCAAAGAGAAAGGAAATTATTCATCTCTCAAACTGCTGCCATGGCTTTAAAATTCAGAACTACACTGGGCATCTCTAAAACAATTTAGATTTCTCTGAGGATGTAATGTAATTTATAACAAGTAGATTCTCAGGAGGTGAGTAATTTTGCACAGAGCTTCTGCAGGAGGGAACTGCCACTAGAGTTCAAAGCGAGCAGGCAGCTGACGGGGCACAGTCTTCTTTCGGTACCCAACAAGGGAAGAGGGGGAGGAACAAACAGCTGACACGGGAAGAGACTGTGAAGCTGGAAACCAGACAGACTAGAAACTTTCTCTGTTGTGACAGATCTGCTGTAGGACATTTCTAATTTCTGTCCCCAGCTAGTCATTGCTGCCCCCGTTACTGCCAGAGGTTTCCAGCCCTTTGCTGTGCTGGTACAGGTCTTTGAATAACTGCAGCCTAACCAAGCACTGTTGTGGGTTTAGGAAGGGGGGGGAAGGGAGGGGAGGGGGGCTTGTTTTAATAATCATGCCTGTTTTAATATCAGCTGTACCTATGGGGCAAGATTACAAACCTCAGTACTGAGGAGCGCACAGGCAGATTCAGGCCCCACACATGCTCTATGACCTGAGCCTAAAACCATCCATAACGCAGTGGCTACGAGGATTATTTTAGTCTATAAGAAAGAACTGGGGTAGCTTTTATGAAAACACTCTTAGCAGACAACAGCACTCCCCGTCTCCTTAGCTTTTCTGTATTGTTCTTTACTTTGTCTCACATGTAAATATAATAAAACATAATCGAAGGCCCTGAAAAACAGCATTTAAAATGTACGGTCATTGCTTGTGCCATGGAGGCAGCATAAGAGGGCTGTGCTCCCTGCGGAGCCTTCCAGCACATACGTGCTGATTCCCACAGGCACAGGGGAGCTTCATTCCCCCGCTCCAGACAGGCTCAATCAATAACCTCATCTTCACATAATACCTGCTCCACTCTGCTCTCTGATAGAGGAGCACAAAATCTTCCAAGAAAGAGAACTGAAGTGTTCCTCTGCAATTGAAGGGTCCTTGGGCAGGAAGGCTGCCCTGGGCTCTTTTTTTATAGCACATTTCAGGTCAGGGTTGTTGTTGGGTGAGAATGAACATGTCAGTTGCTGTCTCTACATGCCCCATGGAAGTCAGCTTTCCAGCTCACTGTACTTTATATGTTTAACCACAGCAAAGCATTACATTTCAGAAACAGTGGGGTCTCCATTTTGACCCAGGGCTTTTTTTTTTTCTTAGTTGAATTTTCAGAAAACATACCACTTATCTGCAAAGGTGTGAGTTCACCCTATTGAAAAAGGGTCTCGAAGTATTCTTCTTTGCTCTCCTTTAAAGTCTGCACAAGTTACCCAGGGTTTATGCTACCTTCATGTGCGAAGGGAGAAAATTGTCTTCAACAAGGAAACTCCAAACATAGAGGCATCAATAGCTGGTCAAGCAGAGACAGGTGAGCAAAAATTCACATACTTTGCCTAAGGGTATCGTGTCAAGGGTGACAATCCATCCTTAACACTCCACCAGAGTGGGGGCAGCTCCTTGGCGCTCAACATTGCTTGTTTTACAGCATCATCTAGGACTCCAAATCACAGAGGAGATCCCCATGGGGCTTTGGGAACACAGGGCAAAATGCCTCTACTTGAAGCGCTCCCTGACTCCCTGATAATGTAGGTGAATGGAGGCAGCATGGTGTGGTAGGGGATGGTGTCAGTGGCATTGTTCATTGTGGGAAGCAGTTGGGTTTTATGCCTCATAGCTCAGAGTGGGTTAAGTGGAAGAGGAAGGTTTCCAGAAGTCAGAGTTCCCTCCAAGGTAAGGGACAACCTGGCAAAACCCAAAATGATGAATGAGCATGAGTTGTATAGATAATGGATGCACCATGGAAAGATCAGAGGTGAATTTTACATCTCAATATCATGAAATCATACAAAAAGGCTAAAAAAGGACCTCAAGACCAAAGCCACAGGTGTCATCCAGACATCACTTCATGGGTGTTTAAGGCCTCACTCTTCCTAAACTATGCTGGTAGTACATGAGAGAGTGTGAAAGTGAACGAAAAAGCTAATAATGTGAAAAATAGATCATCCATGGAGGGTGGAGAGAGAGCGGTGGGAAGGGCAAATTGGTGTGACAAGAAAATTACCTTTGCATCAGGACACTGAAAGGACATGGGAAGGCCAAGTTGGCAGCTGTCAGTATTGAAGCAAACAGATTTTGTAGTAGTTACTACATAAGTGTCTGGAGGAGAGTACAGTCTGTGCCCATTTGTGATGGACAAGAAAGCATGTAGCTTGAAGATGTTCTGCAGAAGAAATCTTTACAATACAGCTATAAGGTTGAACTAGATGAATCTGTAGACAGGTCCAGGTCAAAACCAGGCCTACAAAATGGGAAGGACTTTGATATTTTCCACAGTGGCAAGAGTAGAAAGGAAGGTACCTGTGTGAGGGTAGGCAGGAGCAATTAACTTTGGGAAGACACTAACAAGCCAGGGATAACCAAGGCATGGAGAACAGACATAGATCTGTGAGTCACTGTCATAGAGCCATTTGCTGTAATAATGCTTGTAGGAAGCAGATACAGAGTGAAATAAAGGCAATCTGAAACAGAAAATTAAGGAATCCCTAGGAAAACAAAAAAGAAAAAGAAAGAGAGAGAGGAAAAAAAAGACATGAAAAGACACGTATATTATTTTATCTGGAGATCACAGTTTGTAGAGGATCCTCACAAACTTGAGAACCACTGAATAAAAATTTTATGAGATCAGTCAAATTGTTAAGTTCTGACTATTTTTGTGTGTGAAAAATTCCTATTTTCTCCATGAGATGTTAGCTCTTACTACACAAATGAAAGCCTGCTGACCAAAATCTTTCTTTCCTGATGAAATAGAATTTCCCAGAGAACAAAACACCATTTTCTGACTGGATCTTAATGTCTTCAGGATATTTCCCATGCTTATGTAGATGTTTCTACAGCAACAACAAAATGCAACATATGACTTCTGGTCATTCCTGTGTTACAAATAATAAGTGCAAGTGATATACATTTAATTCCACACTATTGCAAATGTTTAGGGCTTTTGGACAAAAAAAAGCCCAAAAAACCAACAAAAACCCAGTAACAAATGGCATTAACTATCCTTTCAGATATAAACAACCTTAGTTTGTGAATTCCCTCACCGCCAGTGAAAATGTCACAAGGTCAAGCTTCAGATGAAACCAGTCTATGGGTTGTACATGTAAATTGCACTGCAGCCCAAGCTTAGGCAGAGAAGTAATGACCAGCATGAAATAGCAAGTCATAATAAAAAATGCATTGCTATCACAGAGGAAAATATCCAGGTATCTGAAGATAAAAATGTTTTAGATGTAAGCAGTAAATAAACTGGCTTTATCTAGTGTTCAAAGTGCATGGCTAATGAAATTAAAGGATTGCTCGCTAACGTCAGACTCCATTCAAAAATTAAGAGTTCGGCAGGATTAAATCAATCAATCACACACACACACACTTCCTCAGCCCTGTTTCATTTAGTTCCTTATGACAAGGTCATACGTAAGATGTCTAGATGGCTTGGACTCAGTCAGAAATAATTACTTTACTCTTGGCTACCGTCCTTTCAAATTTATCCCTAATCTGGCATGTTCTCTTCATCAAGGCCTTTATGGACGTCTGTTGAAATGAATCGAAGTATTTTCCAAGGATGGATATAACACAGAAGCAACAGTTAGGGTGTTAAGGTGCTAAATACCTATAGAAAAGAGAAAGGCACAGGAATGTGTGCATTAACTGGTGTGACATCAGGTCCAATTCAGCCTGGACAAGCAGATTCGCAGGTGACAGGGGAGTGTGGTGACAGGAAATCAGTAAGGTACACAGCCAGGGCTACGGCTCCTTCCTGGCAGAGTTCGCATACTACAAGGAGTGGGGAACAAAGTGTTGCTGCTTTTTCTTCCAGTGCCCACTTTACAACATAGATAAGCCTCAGTCAAAACAATCTGTCAATTTTTCTTTATCTTTTCTATCTCGCATTGCTCAGTTTTCTGGCTGGAAAAGGAAACAACTCTGGGTTCACATGCTGTATGCTTTTTTGAAAATATTTTGTATTTTATGACATTTAAAGGTATTTTATGACTCATCATGTTGAATATACAAACTGATTTTTCAGCTACAACTCTCCTTCCCACAGTTTTTTTAATAAGCTGACTTACCTATCTTTCAGATGCACTTAGCAAAAACATTATGCTTTCCTGACAGATCCTCAGCAAGACAGTAAATTCAGAATGAAACCAGTGTAAGCCAGTCATACATTCTCATACTTGAAATTTATGCTCAACTAAGCAACTAACAGGGTTAAATCTCTTCCAAATAGTTGGGCATATTTAGCTGCTTCTTTTGTTTGAAAATAACTCACTGAAAGACTCAAAGTTTTGCAGATTTACTTGTCAATAAACATTAATCTGCGAATGATTTCTGGAAGCATCCTGCAGCCAATGGGCGTCTCACAATCTGTTTATTGCTCCTATTGCCTAGTAGCTGTTAACACTATAACTGCTTTCTCATAGAACAACTCCTAAAGAGCTTCAAAAGGCCACCAAACATTTTAATTCAAATACCCATGCAAAGCCACATACCATGTTTGCTTCCCACTAACACCCTTCTGAGCACAGATCTGCTCAGCAAATATTGATGGAGACAGAAGAATTGTTTTTGAAGCATTTGCCTAAAGGACAAAAATTTCAAAAGTGACTAATTATTTTTGGTACCACAATTTCAGTGCTTCCCAGACAGACATCTGCAAGGGATCTATGTACAGAGTGAAGGAAATCCACAATAACTCTGGATCAGGCTCTTTGAGAAGGTCTCCAGGAGGACAGGCAAGAATTAAGGTGTTCAGCATCCCTAGGCATTTCTGAAAATTCTAGTTCACTGTGGGGTTTTTGTTCCTAACAGAACTTGAGTGCTTTTCCCTCAGACCTGTTCTCTTGACTTACAAGATTTTCATAACATAAGATTTTGGGGGATCATCTTTCAGTTGTAATTAAATTCAGATAACTTGTATCTGTTGGTTTTTTTTTCCTTGGGGATAGAAAATTTACAGTAAAAAGAAAAAGAGGAGGAGAAAGGGGACTGTGCATATTAAATGACAGGGCGAACTCTCAAATTGCCATAGATATAACATTTACATTTTTCAAGGTCATGTGTCAAATACAAATGAAATAATGAACCTTTGTTACTCTCTGGTATCCCATGCCAGGCAACTTATGCATCAGCATCAATACAACGGCTTTGATGAACTGCACTCCTATGCCCTGCTGCTCTAACCTGGAAGTTAAAAAGGCAGCAATTAAGTTTTCTAAAAAGGAGCAAGAAAACCAGAAAAAATGGGGCTATGAGCTGCCAGTATTCTTAATTACAGAATGGTTATTTAACACAAAAGCAAAAGAACTAAACAAAATGTGCAGAAGAAAGGTAAATGGCATGGAACAGGGATGTTAATGAAAAGGTTGAATAGGCTGCAGCTATGAGATTCACACCTGACCCGTGAGACGCTTCAAGAAAACAACAAGGCGGGAGTGTGGGGGGAAAAGATAGAGGTGAAGGAACTGTTATTTACACGCCTATGATGGAGTGCAGAGTAAAAACATGCATCAAAGCTATTCTTTCAGAAGACACAGGATGGCATGAAAAAACTCTACCCAACATGGATGGTTTATTTTATTCTAAACTATGTCACTGCAGTGAAATCACACAGTGCCTTCCAGAAAGGCAACTTCTAGTTAACTATATACTGCAAAGGAGGTTGTATATTATAATCCAATTTAGGATATGTTATATTGTATCATTAGAGAACAATTTTCACTTGGTACAGCACAAAATGTCTTAATGGGTTTAAAACACATGCCTCTTTTCCTTTTCTCTTCTCCTCTCTCAGCACAGCATAAAATGAAGCTATGGGTAATATTTCTGTTCCATGTGCCTTCCTGGGAAGTGTATGTTACTGAAAACGTAATGGGTGACTCCAGAGTTGTATATGTTACAGTCATATTTTGAAACCAGTCATTTTAGGAAATGATTAAAATTTTCAGTCATTTCACAAAATGGCTGTTTCATTCAGTCACTCCGTAAAATAAGAGAAAGTTTCATGCCCTTAATGAAGTTAGTGAAACTAGTAGGCAGGCATCATGTAAAATGCCTGATACCTTGTTACTTGAATTAACTTAAAAAGACAATGCATGAGATATTATTTTTATAATTTATTTACTTCTAAAGCCATACAGACTTCTACATTGATTTCTGAAATCATCCAGTCATATACATCACCTGCCAGAACAAAACTTATCTTTGTAACTGAGGTGACTGCGACATCAGTATTATATCTGTTTTGCTCTTCAGTGGTTTCATCCATCTGAAGCCTGTGCTTTACCAAGAGCTCTGCCTGCAAAGCCCACGCATCCGGCAGCCCAGGGAGGCTGTGCCGATGAGGGCAGATGGCAGCACGCAGGGCAGGATTTTGCAGGGGGTGGTTGGGGTGGTGCCCTAGAAGTGAAGGGCCAGTTAGCTCAAGGGTATCGGTGGGTGGAGAATTTGGTGGGTCTGGATGAATCTTTTCTGACAGAGCTTAAGATACAGGAACAGGTCTAACCTTTAGTTTAGTAGTAGTTCCAGTCTGGCTGGCTACCACTGTGTCAGACATGGGGGCCAGTGTGTCTTCTGGAGATGTTGATGCAGCAGAGTCATTAGAAAGAGCGCTGAGCACTGAAAGCAGATTGTGCTGACTGCAGAGGTGGTTGATGATCCCTGATGGTAGAGAGGTTGAGCTAAGCCCACATTTGGGACTGGTACCGAACTGAGCTGCATACAGTGTGCAGTTTATTCCAGATTGACAGGTAGTGCTTTTGAGAACTGGACAAAGTGAGTCCCCACAGTCCAGTCCCATTAATTATTGTCTGCCATCCATGCTAAGAGCATTTGCTTAATATCCCCTTTGAGTGAGCCCTGGCTTTGTGGATATCTTGCTTTTCCAGGCACCAAGCTAAGCAGAGGTCACAGAAGCTTCAGTTCTTGGATGACTTCAGCAGCAAAGTCAGTTCCTTTGTCACTCTGCAGCACAACAGGGGTACCAAGTAGGAGAAAAATATCAAAAAGCTGAAAGGCTACTTCTGGTGCTCCCTCTGAGGTAAGGGCTCAGAGAACACAAAATTTCGTTAGGTGGTCTTGGTACACTGTTATCACCTTGAAATTGCCTTGGGACCAAGCTTGCATCTCAATAAGGTCAGCTTGTCCTCGTGATGAGTATTCATTGCTTACAGTCAGTTTTACACCAACACCATTGGTCAAGGACCTCTTTCTCTTCTTCTGGCACCCAAGACAGAAAGATTTGAAGAGTTCAACAGCCTCTCTTGTGATGTTTGCATATCTAGATGAAAATGCTTTATTACATGAGCGTATAGCAAGATGTGCTTTTCTGATAATATCATACCTGTCTTCAATGCTCACATGGTATATGGGAGATGCTTCTTTAGTCCAATCTTTCTTGATTAGCTTCTCATTGTCACCACACCATAGAATTTCACACCTATGAGCAGTGTAGGAAATATAAAAGAACTACCTGGCAATTCCATAACCAAATAAGAGACAAATGATGATGAGAGCGGAAAGCAAAAAAAAAAAAAAAATAGAGTGTTCTTTAAAACTTACTCTTCAAGCAGGCAGTATCAAGTCTTGACTTTGATTTTGGATCTTGGCTTGCCTATTTCATCTCAGCAATAGTTGCACAGTATTTTTCCCTTGGTATCAGGCACTTTGGGCACTTTTCATACTTTTCATAAAGTTCTTTTCTGAAGCTACTTTCAAAATCCAGAGCCGTCTCCAGCAGTCACTGCAGAACAAGTAAAGGATCCTTATCCAATAACCTCCCTTTTCACAATATGCCTGTTACTGAGTGAAACAAACAGTAAAATAGTCTAGCAGAATATCCAGCACGTCAGTCATTTCGTAGAATGCGTGAAACTTTTAGTCATTTTACCAAATGAGTGAGTGAAAGAGTCATTTTGCAAAATGACTGAAAATTTCAGTCATTTTAGGAAATGACTGGTTTCATGATACAACTAACATATCATGTGCTAAAGGAAAGGCTTAGGCTGAAGGCGTGACGCAGACCATGTTCTTCCAACTCCCTCTTGTGGCTGTGGGGAATAATACCATAAAATACCGCATTTTACTGTAATCTTTTGTTTAAAGACTGCAGTGATTGTTCAGGAAGGAAGATGTGGGAGCCCTTGTTTTGCAGTAGAGTATATCCTGATGCTTCATATTCTTCCTTGAAAATCTCTGGCAAAGGAGTTACATTTTTTTCTTAAGTTCTTAAGTAATAGTACACGGGGTTTGAGGTGGATGCCTCTGCAGAGATCCAGGACAAAGCAGCTGCCAAAAAGGCTCTGTAGGGATGGATCCACTGGCTATTTTATGTCAGCTGTGACTATTTAGTATAACTGTATATGTCTTATATCTAAGTACAACCTTCACTTTGTTTTCTGAAAACCAATTAAAAACTTCATAGCCTTCAGGTAGAGCTGAAACAAAATGAATGTGTCCAGAGAATACTTTCTTAGCAGACAGTTAGCAATGAAGAAGCTTTCACAAATGCTGATAAGCAGCTATTCAAATCCAAGCAGCTTTGGACAAAAGCTGCCTATAATACAAAACTCCTTGTTTTCCTAAGTGGAAAGCAAATAATTGATCCTCTGGTAAAGTTTGAATGTGACTGAAACCACGAGCTGATATTGTAATATATGTCCCATTGTAAGGGGAGACCAGGATAAGGAGAAAGGTGGTTGTGGTTTTGTGTGAAAAACGTTGCTTAATTTCAAAGTGCTTTAAAAATAGTGATGCAAATTATGGCAGAAATTCTGGTCAACTCTGTATATCTCTGGTGCTGCCTTCCTATGGAAGGAAATCAGCACCTTGGCTTTGGGAAATTGGATGTTGAGGACCCGTTTGCAGAAATGGTACCACACCTTGAGTACCTGTCAAAAGGATAATGCCAGAAGGAGAGTTAAATCCATCAGATTGGATCATTACTTGGTTTGGAGCCTACTCAGAACAAGATCAGCACAGGCATCCTCTGTAGGGCTTCAGCATAAAAGCCTTTTGACACCATCCAGGTCTGTGATACCTCATTTTGCCAGCATCCTGTCTTCTGAAATCCCACAAACTTCCTCTTTCTTCCGCTATTGTTTCAGGGAATTCTTTTAAATAAATTTTCAATCTAATTTAAGTGAATTATTTTCCTTCAGCATAACTACCGCTACTAGTTTCTGGTCTTTTTTTTTTTTTTTTTTTTTACAGTGATATTGAGAGTCAGTGGACATATAACTTCTAAAACAGTAGCCTGAGGTAACCTGTTAAAAGTCCATTTTATTCTACATTATATTCTGGCACACTGAAACACTACACAGATCAACTACAAAAGTACTTCATACCAAAATTTACAGGAACTGTGTCTGATCTAATGAAAGAAAATGATTGAACTGCGTAATTTAATAAAGGCTTACATTAATCTGAAACAACCTAAGTAGGGAATAATTTAAAAACATAATCTGGAAAAACATTACTTTATCAACAGAAAAGAAAGAAAACAATTGGCTGTGCGTTCCTTCATTTTTTTTCCCTGTATAAGGTGTCCAAAATGCTGACCATTATTAAGTTCAATATATTTCATTTAATGGGTAAGAGAAATAGCTCACCAAGTTTGTGCTACATAGGTTTGTAAAAACTAAAAGGACATACATTTTCACATGAAAAACTAGAGAGACTTCTCAGGGAAACATTGAAATATTTCATTTTGGAAATGCAACAGTAAAATCAGCTAGATAAAGTTTTTTTTCCCCAATCAAAACTGTCATACCCAACAAAAACCACAGCATGAATATTGGCCATACATTTTTTGACAATAGATACTTCAGCAGTGTGGTTTTGCCCATGTCTCTATATATTTAGGGAGGTCAAGTTTTGGTTCCTGGCTCTGTCACAGTTTTCGTGAGTGTTTTAGGTCAAGGCAAGGACTTGTAACAGTGACTCTGAATCTGCTTGTTTGTCTAAGTTTGAAACTAGTGAAATTTCACTATGTTCCATTTCAGTACATCCTGATGTGCCTCAGCTCCCTAAAAATATCTTCCTGGAAGGGAAAATTTATTAGTTCTTGTGAAGCACCCTCATGCTGTGACAACAGGGAACAGACACGAGGACAACAAGGGCAAATCAGGACTGGCCCAAAGCTCCTCAGCAGGGCAGGACAAATTGAATTTTTCATTCTTCAACTTACATTATCCTTATAGGAAGTAGCAACAAAACTTCTCCATGTAGCATCCTTCTTAAATGACCTAGGGCACATTTGGCCCAGGGAAGGACCAGGCAGCCTTCCTGGGAGAAGGTAGCAGGCAGAGGGGTGGCCTGCCACCTCCCCAGCCATGGCTTGATCCTCACAGCCCCCTGCAGTCCCTGCTTTCCTCTATGGCTGCAGGAGGTTTTGGCCTCACAGCAGGTTGTGTGGGTCCTTGAAATGTTGCCATATCCCTTGCCTTGCCTTGACTGGTGGCATAGAACCTGCTATAAGCCTGAATAAAACATCACACAGCATTAAGCTTTTCCATCCCAACAGTTTTAATTAAGCCAGCCAGTTCATACTACCCATTTATCAACATTAAAACCAGCATTATTTGCTGAAGTGAATGTAGACATGCAGAGGAGTTAGGTATTAGTAATTACTCTTAAAGCATACTATACATATACAGCTACTCTATTGATTTCCAATATTTAATATTCCACAGTGACCAGCACAGAGCTAGCTACACTAATGAAAATACAAGTATATTATTCTCAGACCCTTAGCCAACATTCGAGGCATTTATTTTTATTTACCTAATACTGAAGAAAAGCTCTATCCCTAATAAATTTATCTGAGAAGTTACTTTCAAAGACCACAATACTTTGCAGACATATGATGCAAAAAGTAATCTCTTTTTAAACATTACTTGTCTACTTTATTCAAGCGTTACTTTCAAAATATGTTTTAAGTATTTTGCAACTGTATCATACATTTAGGGGTTTTACACTATCAGCTTGTAGACTGGTCAGTCTCATTCTGTGGTTGTGCCATGCTGAGACACCACCGTTGTGATCGCCTTTCCACAACACAAGTGTGATAGGTTGGCATTTCTTTCCTTTTTCTTTTGCTTGCTTCATGAATATGTTTCTACTGAGTAAGTTAAATTAATTTTCTTTCTCAAAGAAAGTGTATAACCAGTGGACTTCTAAACCACTTGACATTTCACCTGTGTGTGTTTCTGGAAATAGTTTGCCAGGGAAGGGAATGTTATGTATTGTTTCTAGCTATACATTCCTCAGATCTCCCCCATGCTCTTGTTTTCAAGGTGTATTATTATGGGATTGGACTTCAGGAAGGCAGATTTTTCAAGGGCACTTAGTTTGGGTTGGTCTCACAGACGCTGACTGTTCCTGGGAATTCCACTGTTGACCTCTGCACAAGTAGCTTCTGGTGAAGGTTGACTACATTTGAAACTCCTCCTTCAACTCACATGCTTTTCAAGTGGTGTCTGTGCCCAGAAGGAGCCAAGCTATGGGTTCAAGACTTGGTATCAACTGTTCACTTGATCAAAGACTCCAGCACTGGTAGTAATTAGATAATTGACAACAAAAACTGCAATATGGAATAGACTGTAGGAAGTAGAAAAATGCAGTTTTGGTATGTTTAAATACAAATGTGAATGTGAAAAACCATTCTAAGGCAAATTGTCAATTCACTAGAAGATACAGTACCTGGTTTTCTTAACCTTTCCATGGCAACTGAGAACAGCCAGCTGAGAGTTTTTCATCAGACCAGATTTAGTGAGTTAAGATTTCCCAAGTCTAGATCTTCTAAAAAGCATTTCAAACTGGCATTATTTGTCTATCACATGCACTTACCAGGTAGGAAGATCTTGGCATTTTTTCTGTAGCAGCTTACAAAAGCATTCAGTCTAGACATCATATCTATTTCTTCTCTTTTAAGTTTTGCTTCTGACACTTCCATGGCTTTAAGTTGTGACACTTTAAGACCCACACTTCCTCAGAAGATAACGCTTCAAGGTGCCAAGCACTTCTTGAGCATCGGTTCTGTTCCAAGCTCTGATATTATTTCCAGTTGTACCACCCTTCTGTCCTGCCTGCTGCACCTTCAGTGGTAGACAATACAGAGAGTCTTTGCAAAACATTAGGAGACTAATCATCATGAACTGGATTTATCTGTCCATCTAAAAAATACTGAAGAGATATTTGCTTGGCAAGAAGTAACCTTTCTCAACAGAGAACAATTAA
Source organism: Theristicus caerulescens (assembly GCA_020745775.1). NCBI lineage: Eukaryota > Metazoa > Chordata > Aves > Pelecaniformes > Threskiornithidae > Theristicus > Theristicus caerulescens. Next base: position 128,669,592 of record CM036558.1, on the reverse strand, counting down.
AGATGTCTTAAAGGGATCTATTTTAAAACCTCAGTATGTTTAAAATTCCCATTAAAATGAATGAGAATGACTTTGTTCTTACCGTTGACAATTCAGGAATCCAACACTTTTGAACATGAAAACAACTGAGTGTCAAGTAAGAAGTGACCTCTGCTGCAAAATGAAGACTGGAGAATTTACAATCTTCTCAGTCTTCTTTCCTGGCAAAAATCAGGTTCTACCAGATAGGGATCAATTAAAGCAATGTGAAAAAGCTGATAATTTGGCTTCCTGGCTAAATTTCAAATGGAAAAATAAGTTGTTTTGGATGATGCCGAAATGGTCAAGTTTTTCTTGGGAAATGGAAAACTATTGAAAAAGGTGAAAAACTTTTAAAAACAATTTTTTAAAAATTTCTCTGTGTTTTTTGGTCAAACAAATTCAACAAGCTTATCACAAACTTACAAATAGTTTCAGCTGACCTGCACTTACATTTGCAGCAAACAAATCACTCGAGCAAAAGACATTCATTACTTCTGGGAACAATGCACATCTTCTTTTCCACCCGGCTTTCCTGAACACTAGTAAGCCATTAACCATATTTGCTGCTTCCTGCATTCAATTACCAAACACGGTGTGCTTGCCAGACCAGATTTTCCACATGAAAGTATTCAACATACATATATTCTTTGCAGTTCTTATCCAGTTCCAACAATTGTTTTTGTTTTTATCTAAACAAGGAGGGGGGTCCATGATCAAGCATGAGAAACACTGTTTCTACGTACTAAATGCAAAAAGCTGAAGGACCCAAGGCCTTCATTTATCTTAGATGGGAAGAGGCATTGTCTAGTCTGGGTATCCAAATTATAGCACTCAGACTGATTCTCAAGAGTGCTGAAGTGCAGTTACTTTCTCTATTTTTAATTTTAAAACAATACCCATATTGTATAATTGTACTTTCTTTTTCAGAGCTACCGCTTCAACAGCAGATGCACTCCAGCAGTGACAGATACTTTTAAAAACAATAGGAAAGGTACTTTAATTAATTAATGCACTGTTAGAAGCAGTTTTGGATGCAGAATCTATGGGGGAAGATTATGAATATTTTGTCTGAATGGTTCTTCTGTTTCCCAACAATTCTGTAAATATTTTAATAGTGTAGCAAAAATGATGCATCCCTGATGAAAAGTTAAGAGACAGGCAAAGGCAAAAAAAGTGATTTCAACCTTTGTACTATTTCCCCCCCAAAATAGGAGATGTAGCCTGGGGCCAGGCAACTTCAACCTTGTTAACTGAGCCATGAGCATCCTCCTAGGAATGACTAGAATTCATTGCAGGCTCACCAGAGTCCTGTAATGGATTCAGCACTAGTCTTCAAATGCAAGAGTTGAACTCGCATGGGCCTGCAAAAGGCCTGGGTTGCAAAGCAGACAAGAACAAAAGCTCTGTGTGCAAACTCCTTCCCCTACCTTTAGAAACCATTTTCTGCTGATTTTTTTCCTTGTTGCAAGAAAACCACCTTTTTCAGGATACATTGGCTTCCTAGTTCTATTTAAATGTGAAAAATGATTTTGGGGGAGGGAAAGACATATGACACGGTTGAAAATACAGCTGGGAAATAGTGGTAACACATTACTGCTCTTGTATTTTGGTTTGGGGTTGTTGTTTCTTTTGTGGGTTTGTTGTGATTTTGTTTTTTGGGGTTTTTTTAAGCTTTTCATTCCCATTTCCTTTTTTCCCAAAAAAGGGTTTCCATTTTGCTCTCCCTGCTTTGCTGAAACCCAGGGAGGAGGACCTCTGTGTATCTTTTTAGGATATCTGAGCTTTCTGGAAGGCAACAGAATATTCCCTATTAACCTACAGTGTGTCAATGGCAAAAAGCCTTATTGTAGCTCTTCTGTTTTCATTTTCAATTTGCTCTTGCTGGAAGGGATAATCTGCTTAGTCTCTGCTGCGTAGGATGGGACCTTGGGAGTTCCCATATTACTTCTTGTCCTGCAGGTTCCCAGTGTTCTCCTCCCTGACATTTTGCTGGGTCCCACTGAGAGGGTTGCAGAACCCTCCCCTAAATACCATTTTTCACCTGGTATGACACAGCATTATATCATCCCATTTACACAAATCTGTTCTCCAGGACCATTCAAGGACGGCCCTCTTCTCAGTCTGGCGCTATCTGCAGCATTTGCTTTTCCTTCTTTTCTTAAACAGTTGTAAGAGACTGCAGACAACCAGGCAGTTTTCTTTGGGAGGCAAGTTACTAAACATGAATGCTGTAAATATAGGACTCCTAAATCCCTCCTCCTTTCTTTACACCCCCCTTCCCCCATATTTAAAAGCATGTGAGAGGCTGCCGGTCAGCTCTGTTTCAAGGTTATTTGGAAGGTCTTCACTTTCCCTAGTGTCAGCAACCAGCCATGAGTCACAGCTTTCAGTATAGTAAGGGCTGCCTGTTAGCTAAAGCACTACAGAATACTCCTTTCAGACTCACCCAAAACACCATCACAAAGTCTAATACTAAATCCCAGTGATAAGCAACAGTTGAAATTAAACAACATGGATGTTGAAATCTGTTGGATCTGTACAAAGGCAAAAACACTGCACTTTGAGACACAGTGGAACCGTAATACCAGGGGAAATCAGTGTGTAAGCTGTCTGACCTCTTTCCCCCCCCCCCCCCCCATTCCTCCCTTACTCTTTCTCTCCTCCATCCCCAAAGGAAGTTAAAGATGTTTTTATAATGTGGATGATAGAGACGGCTGATCTGCATAATGAAGCTGAAAACAGCCTGCTTGTGTTGAAGCTCCTCCTCTGCATGTTACATGCCAGCAGAGATTTGCTGCGAAACAGAAGGAGAGCTGCAATGCAGCATTTTCCTCTGGAACTTTGCAGCTGTATTACAGTTCCAAGCACACCAGGAAAAGACTTTTGTTTACAGTATTTAAATTCAATTTGAATGGTAGCTGTTAAAAGTAGGCAGATGAATCACTGCACGTCCACTAACACTTTAGTGCTCACCCACCCTAAGGCTATTATGCTTAACTGAATTACTTCATGTTCTCTTACAATTAATTTTACTATTTTTTTATGGTACTGTCTGCTTCTAATAATTAGTGGTCCTTAATACTCAGCTATTAGTGGTCTTTAATACTCAGCTAGAAATAAGATGCCTGGGTGAAAAAACAGAGTCGAAAAGGAGCACAAAATTTTGAAGAACAAAATGACTAAGTAGGGATAAGGACAGTAACATCAGAAGGGTGAGAAACTCCAAGGAAAACTTCATATTGAAATCATCTCTTATTTTCTTCAAGCACAGCAGTGTTATTTCCTAATAATGTTCACAATTCTGCTTCCCAAACTGTACAATGTCATTAGAAGGTCAGTTGGGATGGCAGTATCTTTCCTCCAGAAGTCAAAGCTGGCAAACGTTTGGTAACTCCCAACCCAGCCAGGGAAGTAACTGCCTTATCTCCTTCAAGTCCGTATTGCTTTAACATCATCCAAGCTCAGCAAGGCAGGATGTTATGAGGTCATTTCCAATACGCTGTCCTGCATCCCAAGCCCCAAAGCACTGCTCCAATTTACTCATGAATCTGAACTCCAAATAATCTGGGAAAAATTAATGTCTTAGTCCAGCTTCTCGCTTCCTAGCCCCTCCACAGAGGTATTAGCTTAATGCACCAATATTGCCATTACAGGTTCAAAACATACCGCAGTTGAAAGTGAGAAGAATAACAGTGCTCTTAGATTAGTTCCCCGTGGAAATAGTCACCAAACCAGTCAGCATAATTATCAGACTGCTGTGAAGAAAAATCCTGGATGAAAAATATATCAGTGACAATGATAAAATTCAGCTGATGAAAAACTCTGACAGAGCTCTGGGGGAAAACTATCCCAATACTCTCTCGCTTTTGACATGATATGAAGATAATTCGTATAGAAGAATTATATTTGCACAAGGTTGGTAATAAGAAATCTCAAATTGGATTTCTGTTCTGTTTTTAAAAAACAACTTCCTACATGCTGGATTTAACCACTGATTTCAATAAAGCCAGGATTTAACTCTGATTGACTGTGATGCAGTCATTTCTCCCTAAGCCTGAAAAATACTTAACTTCCCACACATGTGCACACAAACAGAACAAAAGATCAGAAGCTACATATCCACGTGTCTCCTATAACATCCTATATCAATTGCACCTTACAGAACGACAGCTGCAAGCATGCTTTGCAGCAAGCTTTCTCTGTATGTTTGAAGCTATAGCACGCAGCATTAAAGCAATTGCAAATGGCTGTGACTATTACAAATGACAGAAGCATCTCTCCCCTTCATCTTTCTCCTGACATTTCACTAGAGAAGCCAGTTTTTATGATGGGTCCTTATTTGAATGATCATCCTCTGATTTTCTGCATCTTCTGTTGTGATTGACTAAAGACCGATCAGTTGTTGATACATGCACAGTGTGAATGTTAAACTACGCCATGCCAGAAATGGGGATGGATTTCTCTATTAGGTGTGTACATACAGCCCAAAATAGCAGCCCCCTTTCCCTTGAAGTACCTACACATTGCTGTATTGCAAATATTAAACAGCAATGAGTTATTTATTTCCCAGTCAAGTCCTCTCACTCCTGAACATGACAAACTCTATTGCTTTGCCTGAACTGACCTCTGATGGAACAAAATTAATCACTCCATTTCCACAAAGACTGTACAGATATCCAGAACATGGGATCTTCCTAGATATTTTATTCTTTTGCTGAGTAGAGTGCTCAACTGCATAATCCCCAAGTTGCTGACTGCTGAGCAGGTTTAGCAGGGGAAGGATCACTCTTTGTGTTCCTATATGCTTCCCTAAGCATTTGCTCTCACCCACTGTCAGAGACAGAACATTAGACTGGAAAGACCCGTAGCCCAACCTCCATCTTGTGATTATAATCACAGGTTAAATTCACAGTACAGTTTTCATACCAGAATTTGCAGCTAATTTATGCTGGTCCATTCTGGGAAGAGAAACGATTGCAAGTCCCCCTCTCCCCCAACAGACCCTTCCACCCTCTGGCCCCACACTCACACCACCAGCATTGGGGCAGGGCCTGCCTGAACCCTGCTCCTGGCAGCAATCCTGCCCTGGTAGGCACAGGTCACTCCTTTGCAAAACGCAACCGCCTGTTTTCTGCAGCAGCAGCACAGACCCTAGAGCTTCTCGCTGTGCCATGGAGATGATGTGCTTTTTTCCCTGCAGTAACAGAGCTCACATGAGCCCTAGAAACTTCCTTCAGACCCACAAACCACATCGCAGTTAGGGTCAGGGGAGACATCAAGTTTGAGACATATGGGAAAACACTCTGGACTTGGGGGTAGCCACTTGGACCTAGCTGAATTAATATAGCTACTGATCAAATGCTGAGCGACTTTGATTCTCACAAGACTGCTCATTAACTGAAACTATTCAACAAATGTTTTCTGCAACCGTAATTCAGCCAATTGATTGTTTATAATCTTTGCTTGTGACTGCTGCTTTCACTAGAGGGGGAATTCTCTTTTCCTGTACTCATTTGCATCTGAGTATCAGCCTTGCAAACAAGGATGTATTAGTTATTAGAACATTCACAGAACAATGTTAGAGGAACAAATCCATACTTCTCAATTACCTAAAAAGCATATCCTTGAAATCACCTGTGACCACTAATTTTATCCAAACAACTATTTAAACTGACTTGAACCTTGGCAACTACAGAGATACGCAGGGTGTAGTAGCTGGGAAACATTACCACCTTGCGGTAACCATAATGCCCATGATGTATTATCATTAGGAGAAAATGAAAATTCACATGCAAAAAAATCCTTTCATTTCACTGCTTTGGAACCATTTAATATGCTCTGCTTTGCCAGCAGCATAGCTGCCTGGATACAAGACTCAACACATGCATTAGTGAACTCTGACCTTGCTGGATACTACAGTCACAAGCTGCAGTGTTGGGCTTTTGTTACAGAGGCCTTCCACAGTCAGCTCCACTGATAGAGAAGGACCCCAGTGGCAACAAAGCACTAGAGAAACTTTCTTCTCCACCTGTCTCACCAACCTTGAACCTGCAACGTATGCAGGCTGGTGAAGAATGCCAGAAAAGCAAGGACGTGCAACCAAAGTGCTGGACAGCTTAATTAGCATGGTCACAAGACCAAAAAAAAACCCACAAACCCAGTAATTATTCCATGCTCAAATGCTAGTCCTTCTTTATTCTTTTATGTTGTTGCAATTAAACTGCAGATTACTATTTAATTTCCTTAAATGGGACAGTATTTCACAGAAAATGGATGTCCTCCTGGATCCCTGAACTCCTCTCTGAGATGTAAGTCAGTGTTAATAAAACAGTATTAAATTACCCTGCAGTAGTAATTACTCAGCCTTAGACCTAAGCTGTAAATGGCAATAAGGGAAGATTCGCCCCCTCCTTGCCCCCGTAGATATTAGTCCCTACTTATAATATCTGCATTGCTGATTGGATTTAGGTTTTGGCTGGCTTGTTACTACTCCTAATTTTGTCCACTAGAGTTTGATCAAGAATAGGAAAGATGGGGAATGCAAAGGGAGAACAACATGTCCTGATCAAGCAAGAAGTAAATTCAAAAGGTCTTTATTCTATTCACAGAAAATTCTGCCAATGAAAATACATAAAAGCAAAATTTAATCAAGTTGATATAATCTAATATACAGGTACCAAGTCCAGCTGTATAATTTAAGGAAGTGGCTTTCTTTGATTAAGTGGTCAACTACCTGGAAAAAGGCTGAGATTGTCAGTAAAACCCTTTGACATGGGATAAGAGAAGGATGCCCATCTTTCTGAAATGTAAATAAATAACAATAACTAAACATAGGCAAATATTGCATAATGGAAAGACAACGTCAGTGGATCTGGATGCTTTGACAGGACAATGATACTATTCTGACAAACTGAGTTTCTTTGTTTCCCTGTGAATTTTTAATGTTCAGTTAAACCAAAGAAGATGCCACTGTAAAAGCCTTGTGACTGCCTTAAAATTGTATGTTTCATTAATCTCTGTTAGGGCACAGATGTGCCAGACCTTTAACTCTTCACTCAGAAGGAATAAAGACCTACCTTACGCAGTGCTGCTCCATCACTTAGCTGGGAACAGCCAGTTCCACAGTGCAGTGCAGGCCAAATAATAATAATAAAAATTCACGCTTCTAATCCTTCAACAGTCACAAATTTCAGGATGTAAAAATAACACACTTGAGATGCATTAAATGCTCATTAAAATTAATGAGAATGATGTGATTCTTACAAAAAGTACAGCATTGTCTAGTGAAGGAACTGTTTAGTCTCACAAGTGAACTGAGAGTGTTAAGAAGTCTGGTGGTACCAGATAAAATACATGACAAAGCTGTATAGAAAAATTCACGTGGCCACCTGGAAAAAGAAAATCACATTTCTGTCAGCTCTATTTTATCACAGATTTTGTTACTGTTTCCACATATATTGAGAGCAGTTTTCACAAACCCAGGGCTTTGTGATTTTTTTTCTCCTTTTCTCTTTCATGCAGCACAATCTCTCCTCTATGTTTCATGGCCTAATTTTACCTCTTTGCCCTTGAAAATCTGTATTCAATACCAGGCAAAATAATGACAAGAGTAACAAAAGTAGCACACTACAGTTCTCGTGTTTGGATGTAGATATTGATAACTTTCACTCTGCTCTAATTCTAAATAATGTTTAAAGCTCCTAGGTCTAAGACCTGGTAAAGAATAGCACAAGTAAATGAATTTTTCAAGAGAAAAATTTAAGATCAGAAATGGGGGTTCCAGGACTGTGGGCAGCATCTAAAAGGCGTAAAGGAGAGTTGACTTAATATTTAAAATGTTGACTATAATAGAGATCTTTAGAAATCCCCTGCAGAAGTCATTTTAACACGTGGCTTGGGCAAAAGTGAACACGTTGCAAGCACACTGGAGCTTTCCAGAGTCGTTCAGACACCTGGTTCCTTAATTATGACCCATCTGCAATTTAGAAAACTAGTGCTCTAAAACAGCAGGGAAGACAGTGGAGTTTGGGGTAAAGAGGAGGAGACGGGGTCTGTCCCTGTAGGTAGCAGTGAGGTGCTGTGGGTATGTCAGGTCACCCCTCTGCTGCCTCTCCCACCATTTGTCTGGTGTCTCCAGCCTGGGCATTACAGAGCAAGGACCCTCTCTCACAATCCATTTAAAGATTGGTTAGTTCAAATGGTGCCACCTCAGACAAGGCCTCAAGGTACTAATTAATATAAAAAGTGATAAATGGACAAAGACTAATTCCATTTGAGTTAATCAGTGCTTAACAGGATGAGGATTTACCACAAAGAGTTGTCTTCTAATAAATATAAACCATGCCAGTGTGAGAGAGAGTCTGGCTGCTTACTGTAGTTCCTTAATGGCAATAAAGCAATATTAAAACAGAGTCAAGTCCTGTTAATTTGTGATGCAGTGAGAACATTAACAATGTTTATAAAAGATGTAAAAGAACAATAATTAATTTGGAAAAAAAAACCCTAGAAATATAAAAGAAATATATTTTCTGTAGAAAGAAATGTTTTAAGCATTGCATTCTGCTTGAAATGTTTTAAGCATTGCAGTGACATAGCCTATATGTTTTACCTAAGGCAGGCCTGCAGTAATTGCAAAACCTCAGGCCAGACTGCAGCCAGATTAATCCTCTCTCTCCTTTGAGTCACTAAAGTGTCACTAGAGATTTACGTCCTAAGGTGATGCCTTGGGACAGTCCCACCATATAGCTGGTGTCATTACCTGATAGCCCAGCAAGAAAGGACTGTCAATAACTGGATCCCCAAAAGAGAGGCATAACGTTGAATTGATCGAGCACAAAAGAGCTTCAGTAACAACCATTCAAAGCATCAGAAAGCCTGAGGAAAATGAAAAGGAAAAAAAAAACCACAACAGCAGCAAGTAAGGTTTGTTCAAAGCCAAATGGAAAATTACTAGATTCAGCAGTTGCCTTACTACGATATTAGATTTAATATTAAATTTCAAAAGCTCTATTATCATTCATGGCCTGATAACAGTGTAATGAAAAAAATTAGGAAAAAATCCAAATGTAAATAAAATAATACTGTATTATTAAATTCCATATGGGAAGAAAGAATTATATACAGTGCTTATTTTCAGCCTTCCTGACATTTCTGTTCCCACTCTCTAGTATTCACTTACCTTAACCAAAGGCAAAAAGTTAGTTACTTAAAATGCTAAAATAAAATATACTAGCCAACTTCTGTGTAGGAAAACAAGTCACAGAATGCAATCCCAGCCCACTAAATCTGCTTAATGCAGACACATTCCTTTTCCACTTTGAATCAATAACAAGATTTTCAGGAGATATGCAATGTTCTGCTCCTAAATAAATGTCCTTGTGTCAGTAATGCTGAGCTCCTATTGTTTCAAGAAAGTCATGAAAGATATAAAAGATATGACTTTGCAGGACCAGGGCCAAACTGCCTATATGGATATAAAACATGAAATCACATTATATACATAATGAAGACAGATGCATACAACTGAAAACTCTGAAAGAAAAGAAGAAAAATCAATTATTTTCTCTGATCCCTGCAGTTTTAGTACAGAAATTCCTATCTTCACAGAAGAATGCAAATGACAGTGCTTTTTTACCTTGACAGCTTTCCTTAAAATACTTTTTTTTGTTTCAGATTCTAAGGATGGATAAGAGAAAGGATTGTGTTACACTTCATTTTGATTTTTTTTTATATTTCTTACTTGATAATTTATTTTTAAAGGAAAAGTTTGCAACAATGGGACTGAAATCAAAATCATCATGGGGACATTATTTTTCCCTTTTCAGAATTACATAGGGGTTTAAAATCAATGCTCTAAAATACATGTTATTACCACACAGTAACAAAAAATGCTCATTTTTTTCAAGGAGTCTCCTGTGTGCAACATTCATAGTCACACATGGATGTAAGCATCACCACAGTTAACAGTTACATTGCCTAGAAATTATGGCCACGGATCTAGGAGTGCGGTTGACCAATGTCAGCATGCAGAGCAGAGGAACACCTGAATAGGCAATAGGAAATGCTGCAGGGCAGGGAAGAAGTAAATCCTGCCTCCTTCTCACTTGGGAGCTCTCTTGCAGCCCTGAGATACGCACTTGTATGAGGCATGGATGCCCAGCTCACAGCTCCTCTCCATAGGTCCTGCACCCACTGGAGGAGGCTCTCCAATGTGAATACACCCTGAGAAACGATCCCCAGAAAGATGACCAGGACCCTAGGCCCCAGGCTGACAAATCAGGCTGCCTCTTCCCTGTTCACATGTGGAGATACCTCCATCTGTCAGTCCCATAATTTTGGCTTCCTTGACTGTATGGTGGCCTGCTGTCAATAAAAAGAGTGGAGTAAAATCCTGACCTAGACCAGTCAATAGTTCAGTTTAAGATATTTCCTTGGAAAGAGTCTACCTTAAGTCATGGAGAAACTTGTACATGTGCCTCCTACTTTGACCAGGAGGCTACTCTCTGTGCCTTACCACCATCTTCACATGCAGCTAAGGCAATCCTGATTTTAGTAATTAACGGGTTGTGAGGAAAGACTCACAACAACTTTGCACATGCTTTTCCTTGAGTTATACGAATTGCTGACTTAAGTATATGGCAACAAAGATGCTCTTGAAGAAGTAGGTTCTGATACTTCAGCTGTATTAACACAGCACATGCAGTGGGTGACATTATTCTTAAAAGGCCGTAAAGGGTCCAACCACTTAGAGAAATTAAGTGACATAGTCTGGCTCTTGTTCAAGCACTAAATATGAGGAACCTATGGCCTTGCATTTTCTATCAGTCCTGCTTAAATAGTGGAGAAGGTCAGCAGTGTTGGACTAGGTTCAGTAAAGAAATTAATATTTGCCTTTTTGGTGCCAATAGAAAGAGAAATACAGCAAAACCACCTCCGGTTCTAACATCTTATTAGGGCCACAAATGAAATGAAAGGAAAGACAATGAACATACCCTAAGTGTTTCTATGGCATGTAGACTTTATTTCTGACTTCATCGAGCCTTTAACATGCAATGGTTGCTCTGTTGATAAAAAATGCCTACCTTGTGAGTATCACTACATTATGAACAAGTTAGTAGTACTATGTAAATTCACTCTTTGCCAATTATTTCTCAGTCATTGACTGAGAATATGCATCTTCTACCACCTGGTCCATGTGGGGTAACTTACTGAAAGAGGCACTAACAGCTCACAGACAGGTACTAACCACATGGGAGATGACCTACAGGGAGACCACACACTACCTGACCTCTCAGTAACTTGCTTTCTGACCATGATTTAAAAACTGAGTATCAGAGAGAAAGTACTTCTCTGCAGCATTTCCTGGCCATACTATTAAATAGAGGAAAGGCAATAACCATTCAGGATGTATATGCCTCTTCCCATTTTCTCCAAATTGCTTACCACAGAAGTTAAGCACAAGACCTGTGTCACAGCAGCAGATGAATGTGAAGGCAAGAAATGCACAATTTAAATATATATTAATACTTCCTACTGGTACTGAGAAACAAATGATAATTTGATTTGCTGAGCATTGTCTATGGGGGACAATTCTAGTGACCATCTCTGTACTGCTGCAGCAAGCTTGGCATTTTGCAAAATCAGAAACAAGAAATCATTCTCATCCCACCTTCCTTTCCCAGTCTCTGAGGTGATCAAATGCAGATGAGGACAGGAGAGAGCAAATGCACAAGGCAAATGCTTACTAAATATTTACAAAAGCGAAAGCAGAGCACATTTAACATCACCAGCCCAAACTTTTTTGACTGCTGGAAAAAAGCCTATCTACATAGGAATAGATCGAAGGGAGGATACTGACTCAGTATGATCATCCCTAAAAATAATAATTGGCACAATCTTTCTCTGTTCTTAAGGGAAGATACCTATTTCTCACCTAGGTGATACCTATTCTTACAGGTATCTAAACCCCCAAATTAGGAACCCTCTGTCACAAAAGCAGCAACATGGAAGAGAAGGGAGAGCCTGGTCTCCGATATCCAGCCACATGCCCTACCACAAAAGCCAAACACATGAGATGACATGCAGCATGCAGATTTTCCTTAATTATCTTTCTACAAATTAGTACCTCTGTCTCTCAGAACTCCTCAACATAATCGCTTTCACTGGACTCTAATTTAAGGTGTGTGGCTGCTGGTCTGTATGACACTTCTTCCAGGTATGAAAAAGGCTGTAGAAAGGAGTCATATCAGAATGTGGCAAAAAATGTCTTTCTTGTACTATTTCCTGGGAGTAGTGGCATTATTAATAAGAATAATAATGGTAATCATCATACAGGATACGTGTACCTTTATTTATTTCATCTGAATAGTCTGCTATGGTTTTCTCAAGCCTGCCAATATACCATTCAAAGAGCCAGTTCAATTACTGAAGTATTTTCTATTAAATTAGAAGCAATGTACTTCTCAAAGAAATCATCTATTATTTATAACTAAAAGGCAAAGAAACATCTAACCCACAACGTCTTTACAAAATCTTACAGCTGAACTGTTAGGCTGTAAACAGAGCCATGTTAATGGGCTCGTTCTATAACAAATTACTTAAAGATAGCACAGCAATGACAATGGTAGATGTTAAACTGTTTTAATAAAAATCACAAATCCAAACTGTTCATGAGAAAATGTTAGACATGTAAGTGAAAATTCCCTTACTCGTAAGCATCACCAGAATGTCTGGTGTGGGATTAAAGTGTAGTTCATTGCCTCCCTCCCCCAAATTCTTACTGTAGCATGACAGAGAGAAGGTCTGGTATTTATTGACTCCTGCTATAATATACTACATATATAAGAGGCAACAATCAATACCTGCCTCACAGTGAGGAGAGAGGAACTTCAGTCCTGTTTTAAAGGAAGAAAAAAAGTAGTAATCTATAAATCTTATCAGCACCAAAGACCCGATGCTAAAGGTTTTTGTTACTGATATTAGCCTAAGTTTAGGCCCATTCTGACATATCCTGCTCAATAAAAACCCAAGGTTAAGGGGTTTTATTGAAACTGTTAATTTTCATTAACAGGAAGAAACTGAGCCAATTCCTTGGAGTCTGACCAAATAAGATGACTATAAGACAGTTCCTGGAAAAAGCCTGGGTGTAGCAGTACATTGTGGGAGGGAAGACCTGCCCCTAAGACTCTCATTTGTCTCTAAACACTTCATCCTTCAAACAGCAAATGTGAAAACTTAGAAAGAAAAGCCTGGAAGAGGCCTCCAGGCTTCATCTGGTTCATCCCTTAGCCTACTACTCCTGCACTGTTCCTGACAGATGGCTTCCCAATCTCTTACAGACTTCTTATGACAAATTATTACGGGTTTTCAAGAAAGCTGCTTCCCAGGCTTGGCTATCCTTACTTTTTTACCTTGAGTCCTAATTGAAGTCTCCCTTGCTGTAAATTAAAATCATTACTTCTTGCTTTACCCATACAGGAAAAGCCAATTGGAACCCTAACCCCTCTCAAGAAGCTTTTTTTTATTTGAAGACACAAATGAAACCCAAATTATTCTCTCGAGAGCATATTTTCATAATATGAGTATAGGCATTTTCTAGAGAACATTTTCCCCGCTCTCCTTTAAACTCTATCTTGTCAGTCAACACCTTTTTCAAACACAGTGACCAAAACTAACAACACACTGTTCATCTCGCAAGACCACATCTAGCAGACGACTTTTACACATCCCAGCACATTTGCGTTTTTTGGCAACAGCAGGTAGCTTGTTGACTCATGCAATTTGCATCCACTATATCCCGTGGATCCTTTTCTATAGATGAGCTTGTTCTTCCCCTTGTATTTATGCGGCTGATTATACATGCCTAAAAGTAGAATCTGAAGAACTGAATTGTATCTTACTTTTTCCCCTAGCTCATTTCAAATTCTAATTCTCTCCTCCAGGACATTTCCAGGTCTTCCCACCTCGATGTCATCCATAGATTTAATAAACATACTTTTCATTCCATTAGCCACATAACAAATCAAAACATTCAGCAAGTTGAAACTCAGGACAGGAACAAAACAACCTCCCAAACCAATGCAAAACACAATGTTCTAGCTTGAAAACAAACTACTCTCAGCACAATTTTTCAGTGTTTACACCCGCATTATAGTAGTTTTGTCCAGAATGTGAATCTGTAGCTTACTTTTAAATATCATGCAATTCAAAATCAGAAGCCTGAGTTCTGAAAGTTAAAACTTAGCATATCTATTGTTCTCACTCTCCCCAGAATGTTTGTCACTTTAACAGAAAGATATTAGACTGATTTGATGCACTTTGTTCCCAACAACCCTCCATGATGACTGCATTGCATCTCATTAATTCCTAGGTACTTGCAAATACTTATTATAATAATTTTCTGTTTGTTTGTTTGTTTGTTTTGCTAGGAATTGAAATTACATTGGTTTCTAATTCAAAAGCTCCTTCTTTACCCCTTTTGAAAATAGAAATCCTATTTGTCCTTTTCCAGACTTCTGAAACTGCAAATACTATTCACAAGATTTGAAAGGTAGCCTTTCACTTTTTGGAAATTATTTCATCTTGCTTTTTAAGGAGATTTGGATAAATGTTAGATATTTTCAAATTGGATGGATCTAAGTCTTCTGAATTCTCTCTAACCTGTACTTTCTTTATGTCTGAGAAGTGCTTCTGGTTTATCATCCTTTTCTGTTAATTGTATTAATAACCTGAGCATGGTCTTTTTTTGGTGAGAACTAAACCAAGGAACTCCAGAATTTCAGACTCCATCCCATTTGATAGCTTTCCCTCTGTTTTGAGCAGTGGACAAATTTTTCTTTGATTGTCCTTTTACTAGCAACATAAGATAATTTCTTGTTATCCTTTACACCCTATGTAATATGCATCTTGGTTTATTGATCTTGCCCTTTTGACTTTGTCCTTACAGGCAAATCTTATTGTTTTATACTTATGTCTAGCAACTTGATCTGTTTTCCATTACTGCACAGGTCCTTCTTTTGCTCAAGGTTGTATGAGTACTCGTGACTTGGCCACGCTTGCTTTTTTACTCTACATCTAGCCTCCCCCTACACTGGATAGTTTTTGGTTGTGGCCTCAGAGTAACTTCTTTAAAGGTCTGCTGTCTCTCCTGAGCAACATTTTCCTGAGACTTATTTTCTATGAAATCTTATCAGTTAGTTTTCTGAGGTGACAATGTTCTCCTTGCCTTACCTCTGTAAGTTGCTTCAGGTTGTTTTTACAGGAGTGCATCATAAATCACCAAGAAATATTGACATATGATTTTTTAAGACTTTGTTATAATGTTTTGCCAGTGATAAATGTGGCTTTTTTTGTTTGGAATGTTACCAATAGACAAAAAATAAGTGCTTCCTGGTTTAAAAAAAAAGGTCTAGTTTTTATGCTGTATAAAATCGAAGTTTAATGTTTTCAATCATTGTGTCACAGAAATGGTTATGAGCAGGGAAACAGTGGAATAAGGATCATTTTGGTGGGCAGAAACAAGTACCCTCATTCACTCTCTTTCTTTGCCCACCTTCCCAGACATCCTGCATTTTAGAAGGTTAAGGAACAGATACTGAGAGGCATAAAAGCAGCTTTAATAACAGCAAGAAAGAGGCATCACATGAACAGCCGCAGCTAAAAATGGACTCACGCAATCAAATATGTTCCCTTAGACAACTGGGGAATACAGGCAGCGCTCAGGTAGTCTGCAATAGCCCCTTTCTCAGTGTCATCTCTACAGCTACCAGGCAGAGCAAACAAACACCTCCAACCAACTCAGGCTTTTGGTACAGGCGCACAGAAATCCACCCCAGGAATTCTGCAGCATTTCAAGGTCAGTCTCCGTGGCAAGGGCAAGAGATTTCCGCAGCAAACGTTCGTCAATCCTGCGGCTGTAATAACGCGCTGCCATCTGCAGCACCACACCCCCCCGAATCCCCTGTCGGTTGCCGAGTTGGAGGAGCCAGGGCTTTTCGTAATTCCGAGGTCACACACGTGTGCTGCCCAATTTATTTAACTCTTTCTCAGCACTTTGCTAATGAAACGGGGACAAAAAACCAAATGCACAGAGTTCAAGAGGAAATGCAAAGAGAGCCAAGCAGCAGAGATGAGCTCTCGCTAGTCCAGACATTGCCAAGTGCCGGTGGGAAGGAGAGGGGAGCCCGGAGGAGAGCAGGAGGGTAGCAGTGCCATATGCCCACCGCACAGAGCAAGCAGCTATAGATATGGAAGAGGCTGCTGGGTCCCAGGGCCTGTTGAAGCCAACAGCTGACACCAGTTTGTGAGTTGCTACCCAGATAATCCCATGCCGCCAGGTTTGGGGTCCAGTGGAATATCACAACTGAAAAAGAGAGAAGAAAACCAGCGCTAGAGCAACATTTGTTGACTTTCTTCCCAATTTCTGGCATTTTTCTTAACAAAAAAAAAAGGCATTTTGTTCTGATCAAATCTCCTTGCTTGCATTTCTAAACCCTCGAGCAGGCACAGACTACCTCAGGTTTATTTCTAGTGCAATGTGCCATCCTGAAGCCTGGAGCTGGAAAGTTTGCCCGCCTCTCTGCAGACCCTGCAGAGCTTGAGCAGCAGCACATAGGTTTTGCATAACCTTAACCCAGAGCACTTTCACTCCAGGCTTACAGAGGTGACAGCTATCCCACAGCTTGCCGCAAGCTGGTGGTGTGAGAATTAGAGGTGGGGGTGGAGGTACAAGGGTAGCATTCAAAGCCACAGCCAAGCCCAATTTTCCTTAAAATTTGGGTGGGTGCAGAGAGGGATGTGGATGAGGGGTGGGGAGTTTGTCATGTGGACATATGAGACACAAAGAAATGGTTCACATCTGGCTTGAGTCAGCAAAGGGCCCAAGATCTGCCCATTCTCAGGACAGCACCTGAAGGCAGCAAGTCTGTCCAGCTGGCTGAGAGCAGCTCACTGCATCATTCATCTTTCACTGCAATTTCCAGTGCTTCCACACTTGCATCAGTCTGGCAGCACTCAAAACAAAACCTTTTGCAGGGCTGGTGAAACCTGCTAGCTGACATTACCAACGCGAGCACAGAAGTGTAAAAGGATAAGCGAGGGACAGTAGGAAGCCTTGTGGCTTCACAGTAAGCACTTCTGTCTTCAAAGCATTGCTTTAGGCTTGGCTGGGGTTTTAAAAGTGGGTAGATATTTCAAGTTTCACTGCACAGTCAGTTCATTTGAGCTTGGCCACTAAATACGTGAAATTTAACAGCATTATTCCACTCTCCAGTCCCAGCAGCTTTGCCTTACTAACCACTTGGTTTGTCACTGATACAGAGAAAAAAAAAGCACAGAAAAGTTTATTCTAATAAGAGCTCTTAAATATCACAAATCAAATGCAATTCAGGACAAAACTTTCATCAAATTCAGCTCTGATATGCAACAAGACAAGAGCTGGACTAAATGGATGCATTTTCACATACCTCTAGATTTTCTTCAGTTACTGAATATTCTTTTCTTTTAAACTTGATGGCAGTTCCTGAAATAGCATGTACTGGTAGTAAATTGTCCTGAATTATCATACCAGCTATCGCAACTGATCAATTTAATTTTGACTGATATGTTAAAGTGATTATAGAGGGACTAGGCTCCTGAATGTAATTGAATTTCAGTTGAAATGTGGCACTTAGTTCCTTTCAATATGTAGAAGATTCCAGACCTTAAGACTAAATATTAAAGCTGCTTAAAAAAAAAATAGATTGCTACAAAAAATTTCCAAACTACCCCCCATTTCACTTCAGAAAGTTCTCTCAAATTTACATCATTTTTCACCACATAAAAAAAGATGAAATTCTAAAAAGAAAATCCTAAGGAAACAAGGAAAGTTTTTATTGAATGAGATTCATGAAACATTTGTTTAGCGGAATATATATAGGCCATCAATTTTCACATTTTTGATTAAAAATTCTGACCTGCTAATGAAAAATTAACAGATACCTGATCTTAAATGAATTTAAAGGTAAGATTAAATATTTAATGATTATCATAATATACCTTTCTAGGATTGTAGATGTTTCAGAGCTTTCCTTTTCTACCATGTGAGCTGATGCAGATTAACGTGGTTTTTTTGGCACTTAAGAAAATTGAAAATAATTAATCTGTAATGGCATTGATGGAAAAAGTGTTCAAAATGTCAATAAAAGTGCTGCTTTAACAGTACTTCAAATATTCTACTTACGCAACTTAAGAGACACATTATCTGCCAGACTACACACTTTTCCATTAAGATCTATGAAAATCTGCAGGTGTTTAATTACCTGCTCTCCCATTGTTCCCTGGCTGCAGCAGGAGCAGTTTGAACACTACCATGTAAAAATTAATGTGCAATTTAACATAACGATTATGCAGATGAAATGAAAACATCACCTAGTTTCTATTTTGTATGAAAAGTCTCACACAAATAAACTATAAGTTGCTTTTCACCAGAAAGAGTTGTTTAAATATTTTCATTAATTTCAAAACATTTCTGACATAAAAAAGTTAAGTATCACTGTTGCAATAATCAACATAAGATCATAAAATATCTTGAAAAATACTATGAGGAAAATTACATCTCATGGAACAGTTTAAATACATGCTCTTTTTCCCAAAAAGAAGGATACTGTTCAATAAAGTCTTATTTCAGGAGACCATTTGAGTTTTCACAGAATCAAAGCATGGTTGAAGTCAGAAAGGGCCTCTGGAGGGCATCTGGTCCAACCCTCCTGCTCAAGCAGGGCCACCTAGAACTGGTTGCCCAGGGCAGTGTCCACATGGCTTTTGAATATCTCCAGGGAGGGAGACTCCACAACCCCCTGGGCAACCTGTGCCAGTGCTCAGTTATCCTTGCAGTAAAGAAGTGTTTCCTGATGTTCAGAGTGAACCTCCCATGTTTCAGTTTGTGCCCATTGCCTCTGGTCCTGTCACTGGGCATCACTGAAAAAAGCCTGGCTCTGTCCTCTTTGCATCTTCCCTTCAGGCGAGATCCCCCCGAGCCTTGTCTTCTCCAGCTTGAACAGTCTCAGCTCTCTCAGCCTTTCTTCATAGGAGAGATGCTCCAGTCCTTCAATCATCCTTGTGGCCCTTCATTGAACTCTCCAGTGTGTCCATGTCTCTCTTGTATTGAGGAGCCCAGAACTGGACCCAGCACTCCAGGTGTGGCCTCACCAGTGCTGAGCAGAGAGGCAGGATCACCTCCCTCCACCTGCTGGCAATACTTTGTCAAATGCAGCCCAGGATATCATTCATCATCTTTGCAGCAAGGGTCTGTTGCTGAGTCGTGTTCAACCTGGTGTGCACCAGGACCCCCAGGACCTTTTCTGCAAAGCTGCTTTCCAGCTGGGTGGCCCCCAGCATGTACTGGTGCCTGGGGTTGTTCCTCCCCAGCTGCAGGACTTTGCACTTCTTGTTGAACTGCATGAGGTTCCTGTCAGCCCATTCCTCCAGCCTGTCAAGGTCCCTCTGGATGGCAGCATGATCTCTGGCGTATCAGCCAGTTTGGTGTCATCAGCAAACTTGATGAGGGTGCACTCTGCCCCATCATCCGGATCATTAATGAAGATGCTAAGCAGGACTGGACCCAGTACTGATCCCTGGGGTATGCCACTAGTCACTGGCATCCAGTTAGACTTTGCACCGCTCATCACCACCCTCTGGGCCCAGCCATTCAGACAGTTTTCAATCCACCTCACTGTCTGCTCACCCAGCCCATACATCAACCACTTCTCTATGAGAATCTTACGGGAGACAGAGTCAGAGGCCTTACTGAAGTCCAAGTAGACAATATCCACTGCCTTCCCTTCATCTATCAGGCCGGTCACTTCATCATAAAAGTTTATCAAGTTGGTCAAGTTGGAAGTCAGCCATGCTGACTATTCCTGATGATTTTCTCATCCTTAATGTGTCTGGAAATGGTTTCCAGAATTAGCTGCTCCATCAGCTTCCCAGGGATCAAGGTGAGGCTGTCTGGCCTGTGGTTCCCTGGGTCCTCCTTCTTGCCCTTCTTGAAGTCTTTCTAACTCTTTTCTGTTAGAGTTTCATCAATGTCAGAAGGATTCCAACAACACGGTTGGATGTTTTTGGCCAAGGACATTTAGTATCCTGGGCCTGAACAAAATTCAAAGAAAGTCAAGAACTCTGGGATTTCTTCTGGCATTGCTTCAAGATCTAACCAGTTTTTTTGGCAGGCTTCTCATTTTTCCATTTCATGCCTTGTTCTTTCAAGGCAGACCCACAAAAGGCAAGCAGTATTTAGCTGTCTTGTTCATGAACCCTGAATTAAATATCTTTACATGTATACATTTATTAGGAAAAATTTCTTCACGGAGAGAGTGGTTAGGTATTGCAACAGCCTGCCCAGGGAAGTGGTACAATCACAGTCCCTGGAATTATTCAAAAAACATGTGGATGTGGTGCTTAGAGACATGGTTTAGAGTTGAACCAGGCAGTTAGGTTAACAGGTTGAACTTGATGATCTTAGAGGTCCTTTCCAACCTTAATGATTCTATGATTCTGTGATTCTATACACAAGGACCCAGAAGGGCATTCCGCTAGGCCTTCATTAACTCCATCCATTGTTTGGTCTTTGGTACCATGCTTCACCCAAGATCATCAGTCCATGAACCACTTCTGGGAGCAGGCATCTGCTCTCTTTCCTTACAGAGGAGACCTCTCCTCTATTTCTAAAGCACTGTAGTGTGAAAACGCAGGAAAGAAGACATCCCATCTTTTGGGAACAGCTCAGTGGTTAAATATCCTGTTCACAGCTCAGTGATGCTTGGCTGTATTCATTCCTCAGGTTTAGGTATTAAATACAGAGCATCACCCTACAAGCTCATGGGGGTTGAGGCACCCTCCACCCTTGCCATAAAAGCTATCCTACACTACAAAAGAAGAATTGATTAACAATGGGACTAGGGAAAGAGGGAGTGGATATAACAACATGGAATAGTCACCAGGACACACCTGGACGTCTCCAAAGTTTTAAGTTTCACTCACTGGTCCCTTTTAAACATTTTATTCAGTCTTCTGAAGGAAAATCTTATCTAATCAAAGCACCCTAGGATTTCGCAGTCTCTCTTCTGAGATGAACACACACTATCTGCTTGCATCTCAAGGGGACTGGATGTGATCCCTGTCTAAAGGGACAGAGACCATTCCTGTCAGGCCCAGCTCCTTGATGCAATGGTGAAGGACCATGTTATGTTGCACTTACCATGATGCAAAGCACTGGTCCCATAGCATCTTGCAACCCCAATCCCAAAGCTCATATTCTTCCTGAACCCTTCAAGAAAGAGATTGTTACGCTACTGCATCAGCATTACAGATAGACAGATGGGTCCCTGGGCAATCTGTATCTTTTAAAATCCTTCGTGAAAAGAGCTGGTTGCTTTCAAAGATATTCTGGAATATATTTTACATTGTGGTTTCTTCCTTAGATAAAAGGGCACAATTAGACCTTTCCATCTGCCGATGTCCCTTATGTGGAAATTTCCTCCCAGCTCTCAAGATAGCTATGGCTGTCAGAGGCAGGTCATTCCCAAACCTGTTGCAAAAATGTGAGATGGATGAGATCAACTGCTTTGTTAGCCTTGCAGGCTTTCTGATTGAGGTACTTCTTTCCCTGTATAGAGAGCACAACATGTCCCATCAATGCCATAACAGTTAGCGCCGCTAACTTAAGTTTTATGGAAGTTATAGTTTTCCATGTTACTACTTTGGAACTGTAGAAGCCCTCTTAGTCTTGTTTCAAGGCAAATTTAGGTTTGTTCTGCCTGTGCTCCAGACTAACAAAATCAAAAACCTGGAAGCTGTATAGACCTGTCAGCAGGGGATTGCACCCAGACTAATAAACTCTATAACAACCTGCAAAAGACAACCCAGATGTTCCCCAATTTGGGTTACAACCAGATTGTTATTAAGTTCCTTGACCTGGATGTAGCACAATCTTTGTTGTTCAAGGCTGAATGTCACTCTCAGTCCTGAAGAGTGCAAGTCCCAGGCTTCGCCACAATATGTCTGACTGTGTGGATGCTGCATGAGGCAGTAGTAAAAATCTCACAGCGGGAATTTCCTTCCTCTTTATACCTGCTGCTGTTCACCACCAACCCTGACCAGCTGAAAAGACATCATTTCATAGGAGGATGCCAAATTTTGCTGATTTTGCTGAAGCAAATTGGCTTATGTAATTTTGATCTTTTAGCAAAGCTAAAAATACAAAAAAGGGAGTGGAAGGGAGGTGATGAGGGAATCGTGTTGAGAGCTTTAAATATATAGAATAGAACTAAGAGAGCAATCCTTGTATTTAGTAGCTGGAAGAACCTTTTGGAGCATGAGAGAGAAAGAGAGAGACAAAGATTTAAATTCAATTCTTTTCTTTTCCTATTATGCAGGACTGCAGCATCAACAACCAGCAATTGAGAGAAGAGATACATCATTAAACTTATTTATAGCATTAACTACTTTGCATTCATCCACACAAGTGAAACTGTAAAAAGAAGAAAAAAATTATAAAGGGAGTGTGTGTTTCTTTCATTAGCTTGTCTGTAATGTTGGATTGGTCCATAAATTAATCTGTAAAAGAAGACAGAAAAAAAAAAAGAATTCAAAGCTTTGCCATTGTAATTACAGCTCTTTAAATATCAAAAGACACAAAGAAAGATTCCTTTTGAAAAGAGTACCGATTCTCTTGGCAAGCCACTATTAAATACTTGCATAAATCTACAGTCTGTATCCTGCAAGTTGAGGTGACATTGCTATCATGGCTTACAGGTCTTTTCATGCGACTAGTGGTGCACTTCGGTATTATTTATATATTTTATCAGGACATCTTGATAAGACAAGACACCTTCCTTCTGTCAAGGGTGAAGGGGTAGGAAGTAGCAACTGAGAAAGCTAGTGAGAAAAAGGGCCTTGATCAAAGGTCAGCTAATTGACTTGGGCTGTTCCAGATACAGACTCTGAAAGTCTCTTTGGTACAACTCAGACATCCAGGTGCAGTTTCGTCACAGATTTACCAGTAGCTCCTCCATAGCACAGCCCATGTGCAAGTACCATGTCATGCCAGCAGACATGTGGCTGCACCCCTCTGTCTTCCAGTTCACACAGTGTTTGACCCCAGAAAGCCACTAAAACTACCAAACAAAATATATTAGTAAAACATCCTCTAATATGTAGAGCAGAGTGGATTACTAGGCATTGCAATTTCTAAATGAAATGCCAGAGAGCTCAGGTCTCACCCCCAGTTTGCTCCCTCCCAGGCAACATTTTGCTGCAGTCTCCCAGGGAGTCTCTGACTTTCGAAGGATGCCACAGATAAGAGATCTCATACTTGACACCTGTAAGGATAAACGAATGCCCTTCGGTCCTATACATTTCACAGATTGCAAACTTACTCAACTTCAGTCCCATATGAGAGCAAGTAGCTCAAGATATTTTCTAAAAAGGTCAAATCCCACACTGTATGGGATTTCATAGACAAAAATAATCATGCACTGCACCTGAAATAATTCAGAAACAGGCTTTTTTTGAAGCTGAACAACTGCTTCCACAAGGTTGAGGTCAATACGTGTGCAAGCAGCTGCAGCTTCTAAGGGTTTTTCAAGGAGCTGGCTGTTTCCTCAGGCTGCAGCCTCACAGCTCTCAGGCTTCCCAGCAGAAGTTGCCCTGTTGATGCTCAATAGCCACAGACAGATCCTGCGTGGAGCACAGCAGCATTAAGCCTTGGTAATAGCACAGCCTGTCTTCTGATTTGACACTTTCAACAAAATCCAAGGCACAGTTCATCAAATACACAATGGAAGGAGAGAGTGCTTTGGTGAAACACAGCAACTTTTCCCCAGCTCCTAGAAACATAAGCCAATGCCCAGAAATGGGCACTTGCAGGACAATTTTTATGAAGTTGGGGAAGCTGGGTGGCGGGGTGCTCTCCTCATCCTCAAACATGCAGCCAGAGTAGACCACATGAGGCACCATCCCTTCTCACTTCCAGGTATTAATTTTTTTTTTTTTAAAAGGTAATCCAGCTGCAGGGAGGGAAGTACAATGTGACCCAGTTGGTCCCCCAGTGGGAATAACCTGGACTACAGGAGGGAAACAGGAAAGGACCACCTCAGCCTTCATTGCTGGGACATGGCAGAAATGTAGACCCCAGAAGTAGTGTGAGGCACACCACGGAGAGCTGCTTCCCACAGCTTGTACTCAGGTATTGCAGCTGAAACAGCTAATTACTAAGTGCAATAAATTTACAAAGCCAGCTACACAGTTTGGGCAGTATCTCTGTCAATGGTTCATATTTGAAGCAAACTGGATATAAGATTCAGTGGGAAGAAAAGCAGCTACTATCACAGATGCCTTAACCATCAAAAATATCCAGTATTTTTTCCACTAACTTGCCTGCTAGCAATGAAGAAAAAGTTCAAGAGCAGACTCTTGAGGTACACTGTATTGCCTGCTTCTAAGATTGACTTGACACCATTTAGTACAACCTGTGTGCATTCTTCTTTGCAAGCTAACAAGCCAATTAATTATGAAAGGCAACAGGTTTTGGCCTAAAGCCAAATCACAGTGGTGTCATTAGTCTCTGCGTTATAACAAAATCCAGAGTCCTGCCTGGATTGCATTCTCTGAACTCTTCAGTTCAGTGATACTGTGCTGTAGGACTCCAAGTAGGTGCTGACACACACATGTCGTAATAGTAGGCATGATAGCAATAATCATCCCATATTTCTAAAGGATTTTCCCTCTTTAAATATTCTGAATCTCTTTGTAAAAATGTGACCTCAAACCAACAAGCCTATCCTGTGCATCTACCCACCTGAAGACAAAGGGACCTCACCTAGGCTAATACATAAAGTTTAGCCTGGAGGCTGCCTATCCACCAGCAACACTCCTACCCCTCACTCCCCACAGCCCATTCCTACTCTCAGTATTGTCCCCATCTCTGAATGTCCTTACCTCTGATTTTGTGCAGATTATCCCTAAAGACTGATTGCTCACAAATATAATTTCAAGGAACAGTATTTTTAGAAAACAGGTTAAGGCTGTATACGTGACAAATGTTTTGTTTCAGGGAAGATTCTCTTTTTAATATAAAGTATGTTATTTACACTAAAAAGCAGATCTGTTGAGTGTACAATATACATTTTAAAACCATACACACACAGGGAGGAAAAAAAAAATCTGTAAACTCTGAAGCAGACACATGATTTCAAGCGAGATGGTGATCCCCTAAAGATTTTGCCCAATTAGGTTGCACCTCTACCACAATACTTTTAGGTCTCCCTCCTGAAATATCTTCACTTCCCACCCCACTTCATCACCCAGCACTGCTGTGCTACCCCCTGGAGTCACTCGCTGAATTGCTGAGCAGGCTGGAGAAGCTGCCATGAGCCTCCCAACCCATCGGTGCGCCATACATGGCCAAGTGATACAAGTGAGCTGGCTGCAGCAAGCCAAGCAAATTGCTTTATTCATAAATTGTAAAGGCTTGATCTGAATTTCATTCAGTATTATTATAAAGCGTCATAGTTTAAGCTAGCAGGATCAATGGCTTATCTCATCTGATTTCTGTATAATGTGAAACAATGGGAATTCACCCTGTGACTTCTGTGTTGCTGCTTCTGATAAAATATTATACAAACATATCAAGGAAACCAATAGAAAACACCTGAGATGTCTATCTACGTTAAAGTTTTATTACTTCTGGGATCTCAAAAGGCTTAGGAAACATCAGTGAACATTGTTTCGTACATACTTGTGAAAGGGTAACATAATAAAACCAGGTCTAACAATACTGAATATTAAATTTAATGTAAAGTATGTAAAAGAAAGAAATACAAGAGGTGTTGGAAGAATTATTAAAAGAGAAGGAAGAAATAACTGTACTTGTGATTCTGGTGGTTTTGGTGAAGTTTTTTTGAGGTAGTTTGTTGTTTTTTTAACTGACACACAAAATCATTTTACATCCAAGGAAAGACGCAATTAATTTTCCTCATTTTTTTCTGACTAAATTTGGAGCAGCTGAGAGGTTGGTTATTTCTAACCATCTTTAAAAATGGACTTATAATGTTGCCATCTGTTGGCATATGACAGATATAGCATCCCACGATTCCAGACGAAGTCACAAAGATGCAGAAAATTAAAGGGACAGATGTGAGAAATACATGCTCTCATTTGGTTCCAGTGTTCACATCTGTTCTCCTCAAAGATTTTTCAATCATATAAATCTATCCTCAGAAGCTAGTACCTTGAAATGTTATGGCATTTCTGGTAATCATAAAAAGCATATTCTAGTAGAGTTTACTGCATCACTGGATTCATAAAAATCTGGTTTCCATCAACAGGGCACAAAGTACATAGCAACATTACTTGTCTGCTTAACTTCCCTCTCCTTCACAAATCACAAGCAAAAGGGTAGGTGACTGGTGCAACTGTAACAGAATTGCAAGTACATCATTTCAACAGGTATCTGCAGATACTGTGTGCATACACAAGACCTTGAAAAGAAATCAGCATCTCTTTCTAATGGTCACTGTATGCTGCCCTGTCCCTCTGTGGTTCACAGGGAACATTACTCTTATCTTGCTGGTGTAAAGGCATTTCTTTTCACTGAAATGGTTGCCTGCCGTTGCAAGCACATCTGTCTTCATTTGCAACATCACTCATTTCTTTTTACAGTGCTTTTGGCAGGCTGGCTGCTAATGCTTCTATCAACTGTAAAGATTTTTCCCTCTCCCTGCTTCCCTGTCCCAGCCCCTCTACTCACATAGCACCAGTCCTCTCTGGCCCCAAAAGTCCCTTCACCATGTTAGATAGTGTGAGACCTCACCACTCCTCACAGCCAGGAGATGAAATAACCACAAAACCAGACAGACAGTTCATTACTCCTCCCTTTCCTACCTCCATCTTCTACCTGTTACCCCTCTCTTCCTTTGGATTTGAACCTTGCATATCATTTTCATCCAACAAGGATTAGAAAGCACGGTTTTTTTCCCCATTATTCTGTTAACTGGAGTGGGCGCTGAGGGTACCTGCATATTTGTGAGACACACACATATGCTTCTATGAGCAAACTTGTACCTCCTTTTTTATTCACAGATAGGTTTTAATGGCAAATAGAGAAATGATGACCAAATTATTATTTTTCCTTGGATGCAGTGAACCCATTTTCACCTTAAGTACAACATACCTCCTTCTCTGTAATACACTACATCAATTCTCTCTCAAAATGGCAGTGCCATCAAAAATTAAAAGGCATAGTACAAAGTAAACAATATTGGAGCTACATAAGCATGCTGATAATTCACGTGAACAGTTTTCAGTATTTACAGAACGCATTGACTGATACAGTTCGCTGGCCCCGTGAGCACTATGTTAAATTATTAAAGTGTGAGCAGTCTTTATTTGTACTGCAATAATATTCTGTATCCCCAGCCCAGAACCCTGGGGTGCTCAGTGCTGTACAAACAACCACCAAATCATGATTTGCATTTGAGTACGATTTTTTTTTCCCTTTAAGAACTGATTTCATCTTCGACAACTCCTCATTTTTCTACATATTTTCAATTATTTTGAAGCAGAAAGTGACCTGCAGGCTACCAAGTGGAAGTCAGAATTCCTCCACACAACTCCTGCATGAAACATTGAAATAAGTTGAAGAGCCTAACTATTGCATATTTCAGAAAGGCCAGTAGCCTACATAAATTTCACAATACATGAACAATTACATGCTTGGCTTTAGCTGATAAGAGATACTTGGCAACAGGACTGTTTGGTGCCTCTTGCTCCCCAGGAAAATGAGTGTGAAAATGTAATGGAAAAATCTTTTCCCCCAAAAGATTCTGAATTTAAGACCAAAGCATTTTTTTTGTAGCAGCTGGTACTTATTACTGCCTCCCTAAACATGACAGAAGCTTAAAAAGAGCAACAGAAGTAACCACAGCTTCTTAATTTTCAGATGCCAGTAAGCAGTAGGACCAGTGATTCAATATATCCCTTCTGTGGGTTGCCTCAGCTTATATCTTGTGGCCACACAGCAGGGCCATAATTTGTATTGCCATGAGAAGCAAACCCACGGGATAAAGAAAAGACAGCAAAATTCAGGCTGTCATGTCTAATGTGGAGTCTCTTAGAAGTATCTTGTCTCATATTTAATTACACTTAAAAGTATATGATATTTATACACTTACTACAATTTGGTCAGAAAACAGGGATAGGGTAGGATTTATTACAGAGAAATGTGCACTTGCAATATGTAGCATGAAATTTTCAAGCAACTTTTCCTTGCAGATAGAGTCAAGGTGCTTTTGGCATGTGAAGGAAGAAGATATCACCTATGTCATCTTCTACAGAAGGGAAAAAGAATACTAGTCATCTCAGCCACCTCCTACATGACTTCCTTGATAACCTCACTCACTGCTTCCTTCCCTATATAGCCAACCATTTTTCCAGTTCCTAAAATCTTCTTTCAAACATTTTGGACCACACTTATTCAGCCCTTACCTCACCAACCCTCTGCTGAACTTCTTGTCCCCTCATTTAAATGTCTTCCCTACTTTCCCCTCTCCTGTTGATTTATTCTTTCTTTTCTTGTGTCTCCTCCTACGCTCCTGGTGATAAATTCAGAATTTGATCTATATTTAGCAATTTCTCAGCTATTTTCATGTTTTCATCCATACTGATAATTCTGTGCAAGACCTCCCACTTGAACCAATTACTTCTACAACTGCTTGTCTCTCAAATTCCTTGTCAAATGAGTTTTTTTCCAAATTAGCTCTAGGACTATGAAGAATAGCTACACATGTTGGTTTTCTTCACTCAAACTTCTAGCTGTGGTAGACATTCATGTCACCTAAGTTTAGCCAACTGACCAAAAAGCCTACATTGAAAGTCTAGATGCAGTAGGCTACAGCCTAGTAGTTTAAAACTTCTTTACGCAACAAAAATGAAAGGGCCTCTGGGAGTTGTTTCCATATTTGTAAGACCTGAGTCATGACTAGAGACAACCTGCCTCTTTCCCTCCATCGACTAGGAAGCAAGCGTGGTGTGGTAAAGCTGAGCTGATGACTTCAAAAGCTTTTGAGAAATGCTTGGTGCGCTTAAGAAATAAAGTGTTATATAAGAGAGAGTCATCATGATATCAGACTTCAGCTGCACTAAAAAGAAGAGCAGAAGCAACAACTGAATTTATGAGGCACCCTATTCTGTCAGTCTATGTTAGTCAGTCTCGCGTCTCGCCTACTGTGTCAGGGACACAAGCAGAGAAACACTCAATTTTCTGAATCCTAAGAGGCTCAAGCACAAATAAGGCACTGTGGTGCTCAGCACTTCCAAATCTAACACAATTCTGGCCTTGCATTGAATGCATTTTTATCATTTTTAATTAATATCCAAATATCAATAAACTTTTAGAGTGTAGGTTATGTTCAGGTTTAGAAAGCAGTTGAGTAGGGGGCTTCAGTGTGAGGCTGAAATATGTACTTTCTGGCATCTGTATGTTGATGGGCATGACTCACCAGCAGAGCACGCTGGGGAAAGGGGCACCCCCCTCTAGCCCCGTCCTGAGTGGGAGGAGGCTGTGGAGTCAGGACAACATCACAGGAGATGGAAGCAAGACACATATCCACTCATGCAAACAAGGGGTTAAGAGCTCATTATATCCCCCTCCCATAAAGCCACTCCTGATAAATGCAGAGTGATGCATTCTTAGAAATTAAAAGTTACCAAAACAAGTTCCTTCTAAATCCTGCATCATGATACAAACAGATTTTTTTAAAGACTAATTTACAATTCAGAAAATGTTCACCCGGCCATTTCTAAAAGTAAAAATGCTTGAAGATGCTCCATGCTCCTATGTCACTAGGGAAAGGCTGTGTAAAAAGTACTTTTGTTTATTGTATCAGCATCCATTTTCATTAGTACCCAGGCTGGTATCATTTCACACATGAGGAAGTAATCGGCAAAAACACGCTTTCAAAAACGTATCAATTGATCAGAAAGCGCTGATGAGATGAATCAATTTATGCAGACCAAGGAGAAATATGTTCATAATCCCCTAGCAGCTGGAAGAGACTGAGTACACAGCAGCCTGCAAACAGTTCTAGCAAGGCTCTTTTTTCCGATGGTTATGTTCAAACACTCCTACACCACTGCCATCTGCTGGCAAAAAAAAAAAACCAAACCCACAAACCAACAAATTTCATTTAAAAAAAAAAATTAAAAATTAGTAGTGTTTAACCATGAAATTATAAGGCTGGGAAAAGAAGCATGGCTGGAAGTAAGGCACTTGCAAGGTCCAGGGCTGCGGCAAGGTACCTGCTTTCACCACACCACTGGAGACACCCCAGGCTTGGAAAGCATATCACCTTCCGCCAGCGGCATCCGCAGCACTGAGAAATATTACTGCTCCCTCTTTAAAAGTATTCTCCTTCCCACAAGAAAAATCAAGTCTTAAATGTTCCTTCATCAAAAACAATGACAAAGCCCCTATTGACTATTATGGGAGCTACAGGTGACATTTAAAAAGCACTGACCTGTTGGAAATACTTTTTTTTTGTTTTTTTTTTTTTTTTAAATCTGTTAAGATATGTGATCAAAAGAAGAAACAAAAAGACAAAGTACAATGCAAAGTCAATACACCACAGCATTTTCTTCTTCTCACTCTTCAGTTTAGGTTTTCCATGAAACACAGAGGAGTCTCTGGTGACAGGCACAGCCATACATGACAGAGAACTCAACAGACTTTCCTGGTAGCTTTTTGAGTGCCAAAGTGCTACATAATTTACACAAAACATTTACAGTGCAAGTGCTTTATGATTTGTCCTGGCCAAAGGGTGGGTCAGCTGATCAATACAAATTGGAACACCAGCAGTGAGCTTTTCTATACATTTCTTCGGGATTAACCGACAGGAAGGAAAAACATTCAGTTCTGAAAACCCAGTTATCAGCCTCAAAACCAGAGCATCCTTCACAGCTTTAAAACCAGTTAAAATTTTTCAATTAAAAAAATGAGCTTTTAGATAAGATAGAAGAAAAATAATAATTATTATTATTAGCAAACAATTTCAGGCCAACTCTGGGACTCTCTTTTGGGAAAGAATGTAGATTTTGTGATTTAATGAGTTTTCAGGATTTTTCAACAGAACAAGATTGTGCCTTGGGAAACAAACAACAACCCTGAAACTTTAATCTATAAATTGACACATCTACATTATTCATATTATGACAGGATCTAGGAGACTTGATCATGGACCAGAACTCCTTTTAGCAGTAAGACAATATAGAAACCTACAGGAAAGAAAAAAAAAAAGCATCCTTGCCTTACCATGCAGGAATTCTAAGGTAACAGAAGAAGAAATACAATGAAGTCACAAATAGTGGATTCCCTCTATCAGTTGGCCAGTGAATCATCCTGGTAGCAATGGCAAGAAGTTTCTCTGAGCTGCCTTGGATTCACATCACAGAACGCAGTGAGCCATCCTGATGTCTTGCCATGGACAGTAGACACTACTTAGGGATGATTACTTTAAAACTAGGCAGCTGTATAAAAGCCAGCTGAACCTCGGCTCATGGCAGGGAAAGTACAAGGAAGCCAGATGCTGCTGGTCAGCATCAGCCTTTCTGGTCACATCACCTAACAATCCTTTACAAAGGCACAGAGAAGATGAAGATTTTGAAGGAGGGTATGGATGTAAGTTGGTAGCATGAAAAAGAATGATGGTATTTATATGAAAAATTAAAAGATAGAAAGAAATTGGCATCTTAGGCTACTTCAGAGGAAAAAGTTGGCATATTCACAGTGAAAGAAAGAAGGTGGGTAGGCTAGGAAGGAACTGTGAAATGAAGCTTGTGTGTGATGTGCTAAAGAAGTGATAAAGTCTAAGCAATGGCCTGGGGAAAAAAAAAAAAAAAAAGTCTTTCCAGCTGAATAGAATAGAATTTGAATAGAATAAGGCTGCAATTCCCATGCCCAGATATAGCTATTACAATAACTGACACAGAAAATTGGAAAAATTTTACCTGTGTAATTGGACTGAGAAGAGCTTCTCTCTTGGAAATACCAGAAAAATCTTCAACAATTGGCTGTAACATGCAAGAGAGGCAAAGATGATACCCAAAAATATACCTTCCTTTATAGGTCTGAATGAAGCAAGGAAGCAAAGTTGCCTTCAGAGATAAAAATGGGATGCAGATGTATGAATACGTAATGGAAGGGAAAGTTTGTCTTCTTTTTATATATGACGTGTATACTTTATATATGTACATATAAAATAAAACATGTATGTATTTATACAAATATAAAGGCTATAAATATAAACCCTTTGGGGATTTGAGTTAATGGTTGGACATTCATGAAGAGATACCACAAAGATGGAATGAGGGGGTTTTTTTGAGGTGAGGAGGAGAAGGTAGTTTGACAACAGAGAGTAAGTTTGCAAGCATAGAAATAATAGCAATCTCTGATAAATACACTTTAACTAAGACACCATTCCTTTAAAAAAAAAAAGGGGGGGGCACTAAAACCAGACTGGATTTCCAAATGACATGTAGTCAAAGTCAGTCTTATCACTGTTAAAAACAGAATTAGGAAGAAATCATCAGGAGCTTGCGAGAGTCACTTACGAGGAGTACAAAGGAAAGAAGCAGAATAGGAAATGGCCTCGCATAGAAAAGCTAAAGTGATAGCAGGTAGGAAAAGAAAAGCTAAAGCAATAGCAGGTAGGACTTCCAGTGATCTTTGGGAAGCCAAAGTGAGGATGGGAGGGAAAAAACCAAGAGCTGAGAGCAGATGAGGAAAACAACAGTGATAGATTGACAGTCAGAGAGCAAGCAAGGGAGATGTACCCAATGAGCTATACTAGAGAAGATACTGTGATGGCTGGAAAGCGGGAATGAAGCAGTGGAGACAGAGTGCACAGTCTGCTAAAGAATAAGTTAGGTGAATGATCTTTTGAGGGAAGTTGGGAACAAGATTGCAGATCAAACTAAAATGTAAAAGAAAGCAGGCAGCTAATATAGAGTGGGTACTTGATACCGAAATTAATCTCAAGTATTAATTCCAATTCAAGTCTAAGGAAAGCATATCTATGGTTTAGTTTTTCGGCCTATGGTCTAGGCAGTCTCAAGAGATCAAGCCTTCTCTTTGCCCAGGAGCCCAGCTTCCATGATCAAATATTAAAGCATGTGTGTTATGGAACATAACTAGATAAATGGAGCATCACAGAGAAGTGAACAAGCAATATGGCATTGAGCAGAGATCTTGCAAATGAGGGAGGAAAAATATCAGCATTTGCTTTCAGTTTGGGTCTGGAGTCTATCCTGAATTTGAATTAAGTGTCAAGATGAAACGTGAGTATAGTTAATTATTTAAAGATATGATGCTTTGGGGAAAGCCTTGGGTTTTTGATAATTTGTGAACAACTTTTAATCTTTAATTTTTTTTTATTACACTTTCTTTCAAATAATATTTTAAGCAGTACATCCAAAACAGTTCCCATGAGCTCCAATTTGAGTGTGGTAAATAACATGCTTCGGAACTCAAAAATAATCTTCCGTATTCCAAATATTATAAAGTTGAAAATGTTGGAACACTTTTTTCCTCCTTTGTGCAGTTTCTTTTTCTTCCTATAACCTTGAGGGACTGTTTTGGATGTAATGGAAAATACTGTCTCTCACTTCTTGTCCACTCATGCCCCTAAGCTCTATGACCAATAGCAAAACAAGTACAAAACTACATCCTGTATTTTGAAAGTGTAACAAATGCTACAAATGCTTATCTAGATTAAGTATATTTTTTCCTAATTCCCTTATCAGTGTCAGAGAAAGTATGGATTGTTGGTTAATTATTTGTTTCTAAATAATTGTTCATTTGGAGGGATTAGCTCACTCCCCAAACTGTGAAGCATTGCCATTCCCATTCAGAAAGCGGGTAATTAAGGCCTGAAACAGTTAAGTGATAATGTGACAGCAAATCTAATGTAGAAACTGCATCTCATGATGCTTCAGCTTCTATTCTGTCCATTGGACTATATAATGTGACATCCAATGCAATGCAACTGAGTGCAGCTCTTCCATCCCACTTTTTGAAAAGTAGTGCTTTACTATTCTAGTAAAAGGTCCCTGGGTCAAGTATTTAGAAAGCAGCTATCCTGGTTGCATATCATCAGTATCCTTTTTCAAGTAAGTAACATGAGATATCCATTGTAACAAGTATGATAGCAATAAGTAACATCAGATGCATAATAAACTCTTCAAAGTAACTGGTTTAGACCTATTATTTGTAGTTAATCAGAGAAAGAAAACAAATTTCCAAAGGCAAAAAGTCTCATACTGTTCTTGGCCAATGGAAAAATCTTCTAACTTAGATGAAAACTTTATTTCTACTCATTGCTTTTATATCTACAAATGGTCATAAAATGATCCAGTTTCAAAAAAAACCTCAGAATTCTTTGAAGACAGAATGAATCAAATTAAACCAAACTTGACTATAACCAAATATTTCAATACTGAAACTAGCAGCAGCCTCTGGGAGAAGTAAACAGACCCAAACTTCATGCAACTGCATCTGGAATTGAGGTAGCATTCAGACTTCTTTAATAACATTAAAGTTGAAGGATACTAAAGATCACATGGACAAAGCCTCTGAGAAATCTATTAGTAGGCATCAGCAACCTTTGATGTCACTGGTACAGGTGAGATCTCAGCCTTTCTGAGGAGCAACATAGGTCTCCAGGCATCAGAGCAACATTCTATTTTGGACATGAAGATCTAGCTCAAAGAGCTAACAGCACACACCAGCTCAATATCTACAATAAGGCACCATGGTTTATGGACCACAGACTACTTCCATGACAGACCAGACCCCAGAGCAGACTGACACTTTCAGTGCTTAACACCAATCAATATTATTCTGAATATACCTGTAAGTTGGTCTGTTCGTTTCTTTATTTGGTTTTGCTTTTCTTTTTAGTGCTTTGCTAATAAGCAGCTAAGTTGTCAAAGTTTGTAGAGTGACTTCCAACCTGATGATCTCAATACGGTACATCTGCCCACAGGAATAAAAGTGGCAACAAGATGAGTTGTTTATCTCTGGGCCCCAATGGCAGAATACAGCTACAAAGGTCAGACATTACATTTGCAAGAAGTGACAGAGCTTCAGCATCAACTTCATAATTTTAGCAGCCGTAACTGAAAACTATCTAGACATGCGAACGGCAATAAGGAAGGACAATTACATATGGGAAGATGAAGGTTGTTGCAGTGTATAATACTATGTTGTCGTGTATATTACTACATGACAGCTGAAACCTAACAAGGTCAACCTGTCACCGAAAAAAAAAAAAAAAAAGAAATCTTAAGAAAGTAATTACAATGGACAGACATGCCAGAGTGCTCCAGCTTTCATTTGATGCTCTGTCTAGGAATTAAGAATGGCATGATTAGTTTGGAGGAAAAAAAGAGTGATAACAACAAAAGTACTGAAGTAAAAAGAAAGGTTAATTCTACTGTTGTATACTGGAAACCTGTATATTAACTCAAATGTTGTTTAAAATAGTCATCAAAATTCCCCAACCTTCTTTTCTCCTCATTTATGATTACTTCAGATTTTTTTTTTTAACTCATATGCTTTAAATTAATTGCAAGTTCTTAGAAGTTCAAGTTATTAGATTTTTGCATTTTCAACTAAGGAGCTCTTTCAAATCAACTGTAAAAAGCCATAGACAACAGATGTTTCCCATAATTCTTCTAAGAGGAAAATAATAACATGGCCAACCATCCACCAGCAAATGGGTAACTTGAATGAATGAACGGGAGCATGAGTGAAAACAAACCATAAAGATGGTATGAAGCTTGTTTTAGTTGACAGCACTCTCATGCCATAAACATACATTAAAATAAGAAGATTAAAGAAAAAAAATTTCTCTCCTTTTGCAAACCTCGTTTTATTAGCACTAGAAAATTTTCAGAATAAAAACATCAAGGAGATTAGGAATATCTGTAACTTGACTTGTAAAAGGTCTGTGTGACCTTCTGAAAAATAAAATACACTTCTTAAATGATACTCTAAGTTCAGGCATTATACATTTAGAGTAGAACATCAATTATCTCAATTAAAGAATTAGCTGGTATAACAAGATTTGAAATATAATTACTATACTGAATGTAAATTTTCATTTTGATTCAAACAGGATATTAAACCACAGTTTAAAAAATTATGATTTCTTTAGCCTAAAAAAACCTAATGTCCCAAGACCTCTGCACACCCATTTGAATGAACAGCAGTAGAAAATCTGTTAAGGCAGATAAACTGTTGCCATTAGATTTCAGAAGGAGCAGTCTTTAAAAGAAGAGAAGTCTACTGACCCTTCCTTGCTGCCCAATGCATAATTCCATCAATTTACATCTATGGCAGAGTTATTGAATTAAAAAAAAAAGAGAACACGCATTCTGATTAGCTCTAAATTTTCATAAGCCTAAATCTCAAGAGTTTAGATGTTAATTCAATCTTTCAAAAAATTCAAAAGCAAGAACAAGTCCGTGTTTTGATGCTCTGATCTCAGAGCAAATACCCAAATACAGGCAAACTGTAAGATTTTGGTTTTATTTTCAAGTCAGTGCAAGTCCTTGTAGTAACCTAAAACTCTGTGAATGCCCAGGATCTTGATTTTAATTGACTGTGTTTTCTTTACAGAGCTCTGCATGCACAGATTTCTTCCTGGAAGTGTCATTTTGTTGTTTAGAACAAAGACTAATAGATTCATCAAAACTAGAAGAATTTTTTTAATTTCTGTTTCAAGAAAGTGATCGTCATCTGTGGGTACAGAAACATTGGAGGACCATACCTAACAGCACACATCCCGTTAATTGTATTGGAATCCTGTTGGGAAGTATGAATTTCTTCCTTTCCCCAGTGACTTGTTAGCATAGAAGTCAGAGCTGGACTTCTGCATTATTTTGACTGCACGTGACTAATATCCGCTTTAGAAACTATTTGAGATTTTGTGAAGTTAATTTAGATGCACTCAATACAACAGATACTACAACATGAAATATCACATTTGGGCTTCTCAGCTGAGACATTCCAGACATCAGCATCAAACCAAGTAGTCAGCTTCCCCTCATCACAATTTTCTACAGGTAGGTCTTTTACAAGGAGACTTTCACTCCTACCAGTTCCACAGGACATCAACCTCTTTATCCACTTTTCTTGGGTCTGGGCAGCCACCAGCCCTATCAGATACAGGTGCTGTGCAGTTATATTGCTTATCATTTACAACCGGAAGCCATTTTGGTCTCTTCCTCCATCACCTTCTATTAATGTTTACTTTAACCCTTTGTTCACACTATGTCCAGAAATCCCTTGCTCTGCTTCCAAATACAATTGTACACAGCTGAGCACAGACAACTCCATGATCTCATGACTACCCATTTAACATTTGGTGAAAATCACTCTCAGGTGATCCAGAAAAGTCTTAGGTCCTCAGTATAACAGTACCTGATGTTTGTCTTCATCCTTCTTAATATTTTCCTATTCCTGAAAAACTTCCTAAAGGAAATTTTGATCTAAATCTATCCTCAGGGATTCAAGAAGCTGTTCTTTGAGCAGCTGTTTACTCCACAGTTAATGATATCCAAAGCTTACAGGGGATGCAGACCTGCTCTTTAAAATAAGTCTGGTTACCACCTTCTTGCAGACCTTTTACCTCAATTAGCAGCAACCAGACAAGTTAATCTTATCCCTGCTAGCAAGAAGGTTTGCTGTGGTTCAGAAACTGGCATAAGCAGCACCCTGACTGCCAATATGAGCCCTGTCCCGGATGCAAATGCAACACATCACACCACCATAGTCAGAGGCACAGGTTACTTACTATAAGAGCAATCCAGGTACGGGGACAGTCTAAGAAAGCCAGACACGAGAAAACAGAAGAGGATTAAGACAACAGAAGTGCTATTTAAAACTTCTTCCCTTTTCACACCGCCTCTGTGCTGCAGCTCTTGAAGGAGCACATACCACGTCTCATCTACTGCACAAGGGCTTTCCATGGATCTGGAAGTTGCAGACAGCAGATTTGGTTATACAATGCACTCCAAGGAGTTCATATTATGTATAAACCCTTTGGCAGCTTAGTTTCCCATCTAACTTTCTATGTTTTGAAACTACTGATAGAGCTCACATACAGGGAGTTGACCACTGCACAGAAGTGATAGGATCAGAAAATCCGTTCCTCCTTACAACATGTTTAGCTCTACAGGTGGAAATGCTAGAATGAAAAATGAAATGAAATGCTAGCATGAAAACAACATAGAGCTGTCTGGCAGCAATTAGGGTTTCTAGCATGTCAATAAAGTCTCACTTCCATATGCATTTAAACTCTGGACTCTCATTTTTGTGTGCATATATACGAGTCTAGGTTTTCTAAACTCAGAACATAGGCGTTGGCCCTGAGTGCATTTTTATCTTCAGTTAAATCTTTTATTATTAAGGAAATATTTAATAACTTGCACTGAACTCTGGACTGATTTCAAAGATCTGACAGATCTATACAGATTTCTGTGCACCAGAACAATAACTATGAGCCATCCTTTAAGGGACATTGAAGTTTCCACTCTTCACATCCAAACACTGAAAACCTTCAGTGCCCTTTGATAACAAGACAGATCTGCATGCTGTCTGCCCAAACAGGCAAATGTTAAAAAAAAAAAAAAAAGTTTGTTGAAGTCCATTCCAACATCCACATTTGTCGACACTCAGTAGCTCTAGAAGATACACCAGAACAATTGTGAAGATGGGATAGCAAGAAAAGCATGAAACGGAAGTCTCCCTTCGCAAAGACATGAGTAGTGTTCAAACATCGAATCAGCATTGTATCTTAGATGTTTTCATTTAAAAAAATAACCTGTGAACTGAAGAAGAATACCTGCTTTTTGAGACTGATGTACATTCAGGATGTAACTAAACGGAAATCATCATGAAGAGTATACGTGATACTCTTACTACTGCAATTCAAAACTAGAGAACAGGTGTTGCACGACAGCAGAGTCCTGATGCAAACAAAATGCAGTAAGCATGCTAAACGCTGCTGCTAAGGCAAACATTATCATCTAGCTCTAGTTTACAGGAACTAAGATGCCTGGAGTAAAATCTCAGCTGGCATCGATCTGCTCTAGGCAGCTAACTTCATTTTCCCACCTCCGCTTTCTCCTCCCACGCCACAGTTTATGCCGCACCGTTTGATTCAGGGAGCACATGCCTCAATATGTTTGTGGAGACAGCGCGTAGCACTCTGAGCTGCCATTTTTTGTTGTGGTTTCTAGCAGGTAATAAGAAGAGTCAATAATAAGAATTTAAACATCTTTTTCTTCTTACCCATTTGCTGCAGAATATCTGTTAATAAGTTCTTTGAAAATATGGAAACATATTTTGTGCACATATAGCTTGTTTTTGGAAAGTTCTGTTAACATTCTCACAAAGCCCACACAGCTCCAGGCGCTGTGCAAACATATGGGAATATATAGACTGAAGTAAATACAAAACAGTAGAAAGAAATATTGGTAGATATGAAAATGAGGCCACTAATAATACAGGTCAAAAATAGCACTGGTTTATAGCACAGATTTTAGTAAACAATATTGCACATTCTAGTTGAGAGTGTGTGCATGTGACAAACGAATGTCATTGATTGCTCCACAATGTTCTTAGAATTTATTTAGAAAGCTTCCCAGAATGCTAATATAATCATATATCTAGCGCATCTCAATACTGCAGGTGGCATTAGTGTAAAATGTATTGAACTAACGTGGATTTTTTTCCCCAAAATTCTCATCTGTCTATTCAGTTAAATGTGAAGGGGAAAAGTGTTCTACAACTTGAAGGCCGAGGTTTTTTTTTCCTTTGAAAGAGAAGCAAACAAACCAAAACTCAATGGCTCCCTCTGCTGTCATGTTTCAGAAGTTTCATCATATTTGTAATCCCCCCTCACCCCAGTCAGAGAGTATCTGGTATTTTCACACATCATACAGTGTTCCAGCTCTGAAGAGTCAAAGACACCTTTATCCAAAAGTAAATTCCTCAACGTTCAATTAAATACCTGCTTATCAAGGCTAGAACAGTACCAACCCTTCATGTTTGCACAGCAGCTACACATAGTATCAGGAAAAAATGTTTATGAATAGTTTATCATCTTCATCATCAGCTTTGGGGTCGAGCTGGATTTAACTGCAGACAGAGATATGGATTTTGTCTCTAACAAAGCCAGATCACTTTACATGAAGCAATTGTATCAAAAAGTAACAAAAATTTCAAAGCTATGGGAACAGTCCTAGAGATAGAACACGTTTCTCCTAACACAAAAAATACACTACAACCAATTAAACAAGCTGGAGAGCTATTCTGCCTCTGGCAAGCATTTTGGCTCACTCTTTGCCAGCCCCAAGAGACAGATGATGGAAGTTACCTGGCACAGGTGAGTAGCAAAGCAGCAATATCAAGGTATCTTGGCACACAGCTGACAGGGACTTGTCTGCCTCTCAGCATCATGGTAGGAAGCTTAGTGACAAGCACTTCATCAGGGACCTAAATCCAAGCCACAGAAGTCAACAGGTCCCTCAAAAGAACCAGAACCGGACCCCAAAATCTGCCCTCCCACATTTAAAGAAAAGAATAAAGAACTTTGGAGGATGTCATTTATTCCCAGCAATGTACAAAAAGGGAGGGTAATAAAAATCAACAGATTTCTGCAGTGCTTGGTCAAAACACAGAAGTGCAAGTTTAAAAGGAAAGCAAAATACTTGAGTACTTCACTTTCTAGACAGTCTGTGGAAACCACCTCCCCAGGCACAGGACGTGTGGAGGGAGGCAGTCGAGGAGGGACCCGCTCAGGGAGCGCAGCGCTCCCCCCGCCAGCGGTGCTCCCGCAACCTTGGCCGCCCGGCAGAGGCACAGGCTGCCGGGTGACACATTCCCCTAATGCTTCCCTAAAGTATATTTGGTGCCTGAGGTTAATGGAACGACTGCAGCGAATATTTCCATACTAGTCACAGAATTTGCCCCGATTGCTTCCGTCTTCCTTCTACTCCGAACCTGATACCTCCCAAACCAGGAGCTATATTTACCCCTCGCACACTGCAACATTTGATGGTCTCATGGTTCTAAATTAAGCAGCTTCTGTCATGCTCAGGACCAGTCGTAACCCTTCTCTGTCGGGTCTCCACATCAGACTTCTTGTGCATTTGTGGCACCCCGTCTAAACCATACTTAGATGTACACACTTAAATAGCCAGCAGTCATCTCACTCATCTGATGGTGAAATTGAGATCACTGGATGTTCCATGCTGTACTTACCCCACTTTTCATTTGCTATGTATTTAAACTCGTGGAAGACAGTCTTTTGCTCCCCAAACTGCTAAGATAGCACTTACAGCTACAGTAGATTTTGCTTAAAGATTATACCCAGCTGCATCTGTGTCAGTCACCTTTCTCCAGGAAACATGCTAAAACCATCACATTTCCACTCCTCCCATATCCTTGCAAAGCAAAACTGTCCTCTAGATTTCAACTTTTCTTTTCTTTTTACTTTCTTGCAGTACATTTTTACCATTATTGTAGGCTAATTCACCTACAGGAAGCAAGTCTAGTTTATTCTTTGTAAAGCTACACAAACACCCTCATTTATTACTCTCTGTAAAGCTATACAAGCACTCTAATTTATTACCAACAACCTCTTAGCATGAAATGGCTTTGCTCTCTAGTTTTACTAGGCTTGGCTCAGGCATTAAATCCTACCCATCCAAATTTAGATAATACTTCTAACATCCCAGATTTAGCTTGGAGGTGGACCATCCTAATCTAACAAGAAAAATCAGAAAGAGCTTTTGAACTATTTCAAGTGAAAGATGCCCAAATAATATTAAGATATCTCCATATTTAAAATCTCCCAAATGCCTTCAGTTAACAATCATGGTTCTTTGCTATCAAGACCTATATCCAGTGAATTTAAGTTTGGTCTTATTTACCTAGATTGCAAGTACAAATGACTTCATCAGTTTCTTACAGATGTAGATAGTATATACAGGCATCAGCAGAAAAAAATAACTTAGAATGTCCAAAAAGTTAAAGATTCCTCATAAGGCACCTTGTAGTGCTATCAAACACACCAATATAACCAAGTGATCTACACATTTACTTACCCCCCAAATTAATTTTTTTGACACTCATGTTTGTAAGAAGTTGCATCTTTATTTCCTCCAGTTCAGTCTGACTGCTGCACGCTTTCTGGTTTACTGGTATTACATTCCTGACTGGCAGGGCTGGAAGGAGCAATTTTCATACAAGAATTGCTGATATTACAGAGCCAAAAAAACTTCTGGCCCACTTATACCTGCCCCTTCAACATATCTGATGCTGGAAAGCAAGGGGATAGAAGAGGAATACAATTAGTTAATGCAAGCAGTTAGTAATCCCATCCTCTGTGCTTTTTTCGACAGGAGAGAGAACACAGCCTCCCAGAGCTCCTCTTGCATCTATTCCAAACTCTGCCTACAGAGATGGAATAATTATCCTGACTTGGGATCAACTGAGCGTCAGAAAGTCTGAAACAAAAGAAGTTTGTGAAACTTACCTTTACAGTATTTGCACACTCAATTAATTTATTCCCTAAGCCCTGCTAGGTCAAGAAGTGCCCACGTGACTGACACGAAACCAAGGCATGAAGATTAAAGGATGTTTGCTGTTACAACAGAAAGTCTGAGGTACCAAAACCAGAAAGCCAACCGTATCCTGGGTTGCATCAAATGAAGCGTGGCCAGCAGGTTGAGGGAGGTGATTCTGCCCCTCTGCTCTGGTGAGACCTCACCTGGAGTGCTGCGTCCAGCTCTGGGGTCCTCAGCACAGGAAAGACATGGACCTGTTCGAGCGGGTCCAGAGGAGGGCCACAAAAATGATTAGAGGGATGGAACACCTCTCCTATGAAGAAAGGCTGAGAGGGCTGGGGGTTGTTCA
The DNA here is from genome assembly GCA_020745775.1 of Theristicus caerulescens. NCBI lineage: Eukaryota > Metazoa > Chordata > Aves > Pelecaniformes > Threskiornithidae > Theristicus > Theristicus caerulescens. The sequence continues at coordinate 128,626,559 of CM036558.1, read as the reverse complement.
GCCTGGAGAAGAGAAGGCTGCAGGGAAACCTTATTGCAGTCTTTCAGTACTTAAAGGGGTCCTATAAAAAAGATGGGGACAAACATTTTAGCAGGGCTTGTTGCAATAGGACAAGGGGTAATGGTTTTAAACTAAAAGAGCGTAGATTTAGGCTAGATATAAGTAAGAATTTTTTTATGATGAGAGTGGTGAAACACTGGAACAGGTTGCCCAGAGAGGTGGTAGATGCCTCATCTTTGGAAACATTCAAGGCCAGGCTGGATGGGGCTCTGAGCAACCTGATCTAGTTGAAGATGTCCCTGCCAATTGCAGGGGGGTTGGACTAGATGACCTTTAAAGGACCTTTAAAGGTCCCTTCCAACCCAAACTACTCTATGAAAACAGAAAAAAAAGACAACCCTGTCCCCTCCTTTTCTATAATGCTGTTAATCAGTGAATTAAGCCAGAAAACGGTGGATACCAAATCTTTTCATTTTACCACATGCAGATACACCTGCTGTCCTGCACAGGTATCAGATGAGGCAGTTGTTTTGTTTGCTTGTCCGGTGGAGGTAGACTCTTGCACATTTGAACTGATCCTGCTCCAAACTCACCAGACATGATCCAGCTGTGAGTCAGAAGCCTGCAGCAGACCAGGAGTGCTGGTCAGTCTGGTTGAGGGCCATCTGAGCAGCAAAGCTCATTGCTCTGACCCAGAACTATGTGGATACTGCTCTGTAGAAGTAGGCACACAGGCAGCAGAGGTGCATAACAAAGTTGACAACTAGATGAGTGCTTGCACAGATAACAACCTAAGACCACAATGTATAAAAAAAGGACTTTTTCCATCCTAGCTCTCACTCTCTCATACGTAATAAATTAACTTGGGTAAAGACATCTTTATACCAGCATTAGAATAATCTGAGCTCTGTGTAAATTATGGTACACTTGAAATTCACAATCTGTTACAAAAGGGCTCTATCTCTGTAAAGAAGGCTGAATATAAGAGGTAATATCTGACAGCATCTCACCCCTGTTCTGGAAACAGAAGTTCCTGGAAGGAAAACCTGGATTCCCAAGCACCATTTCTATATTTCAGAAAGTATTTCCTCCAGCAACTACATTTCAGCTAAAAGCAAAGGATCCAACTTTCACCTGGGAACAGGTTTTCCTCTGCTAATTCCAGCAAGCCCTGACACAAGCGTGAGGGAAGAAATCAATAGGAAAGAGCGAACCGCAGTCAGTAACTAACCCAACGTCAAGCACATTTTGTCTTTGTACAGGGACAGAAGCACTTGATTCAGTGGGAGTGCAGCACCTGCCCCCATCTAACTCCTATATTTAGTTCTCCTGTAGGTTGCTTTAGTATGCTTCCTCTGGAATACCAGACACATTTGAAGATGGAAACTTCGACCAAATTCTCTCCAAAGGTAACTAATTGCTGGAGCTTGGAGGTATTTTTCCAGGGGAAAAGAGTGTGGAAAGTCTGTGGGTAGTCCTTCTAGACACACCTAGTAACTGAAACTTGCTAGCCGCATTTCTGTCATGTGCGGTATAGATTTAATTTTGCAAAGTAAATGCCATTTTGCCTGTAGAATAACATTCATCATCTTGATACTTTTTCGTATTTGGTTAAAGGTTCTTTTTAACAGAGAAAATCCATGCTTAACTTAGTCCTTTTGAGAAAGTTCTCAATGGACTCTTTTGTTCTTGGCTGTCAAGTGAGTCATGTTTCTACTGCAGATATATTAATAATTTTAAAAAAAAAATGTTTTGCTCTAGAATTTCCTCCTTTTAAAGGTTTTCTGAATCTATTCAACTTGCATTGAGCTATTTATATAACTCACAAATCATAAAGCAACTGAACTAATCCATTGAAGTAAAAACCCAGAAAGGGTCCCGATTTAGAAAGTTGCAGCCAGCTGGAGGCTAGGAGAGCACGCCGGAGGCAGCTTATGCTTTCCTTGCTCTTACGCTGTTCTTGAAGCATTTCACCACTGGTTGTGGTCACAGGCAGGATATGAGATTAGCCAGATCTTTGGTCTAACTGGCATATCCATTCTTATATGATGCAATTTGTGGGAAGCTTTTGATTGTAAAATATCTGCAAAAAGGGCTGGGTTGAAATTTCAAAATATTTCTGCAACGAACTTCTTGAACTTGTTAAAACTTAGGACTGAAGTATCTTTTCATACTTTCTGGATCTTAGTTCAGGCAATAAAATGAAATTGTTTTATTTACATTATTTCATGTGTTTATTTCTAGGACCTTTTTTGAGCACAATGTTATGAATACTAAGACACATGAAAGTGTTTAAAGTACTTTGATTTAGAAAGAATCAGGAAAAAAAATAACCAAGTGCAATTTAATAAATCTTTTTTACATCCCACACTTTGGTTCATTTCTTTAGTGGGGCAGAAGACTCCTACACGTTTTTGGGGGGTTACATCACAGTAAGATTTTAATTTGATCTGTATTGGGTATTAGCCTTGGTGACATTACTGACCAAGGACTTTGGGCTAGACTTAAGTCTGTGAAACTTTGTAATTAAAAAGAACATTGCCCCAGAACTTTCTGCAATACCAGAGTGATTGTGAGAACTACAAAACTGGATCCAAATCAGCCACAGCGAGCCTTTTATTATTAGTGATGCGAGCTAGATGACAGGGGAAGGTTAGAACTGCCTTAAACCTCTCCTGCAAAAATTTCATATTCAGAGGTGTAGTCTCCCTTAAGACTCAGTACTACTGTTCTTGTCTTTGAAAAGCTGCACAGAGCTCATCGCTTTTTAAATTTTGCTAGCAGATTAGCAGGTAAATTACTTACCAACCTGGATGTTTCCCTCTTGACTTCCCTCCTCAGGCAGAAGCGATTCAAGGTCAAGCTCTTAGCTTTGTGCAGAAAGTTGCAACCACTGGAAAACCACAGCCATCCTGGGAGCGGGCACCCAACTCTTTCCTCCTACCTGTGACATGAAATACCTGTGCTACAGTTCTTTTCTCCTAGTTCAATCAATCTTATGACTGAAAAAAACCCAGCTACTGTCAACAAATTTATTTCAAAGATCCCTTTGCATCCATTTCTAGACCCTCTCTATCTGTGGTTCATCCTGTACCTTCCCCACTAAACCCTTCTCAGTCCCTAATACTCCTCTACCTTCAGTGTCCTTTCCCTAGTTTCCACGTATTTCACCAGTACCAATTTCTATTTAACCCTTTTCCCACTCAAAAAAAACAAATTTAAAAAATAGGGTAATATATTTGCTGCCAGCACATTCTTCCCTCAACTACCCGTTTCCTCAGTCCTAGTGCAAGTGTCTCACCCTTTGCCTGTCCTTCAACTCTCCTGTAGAAAATGTGATTTATTATAATAGGATTATTACATGATCAATTAAATATAGATCAGTTGATGCCTGCTGGTGGTCGACTAGGTATAAATGTAAGAATTCCTGCATTACATTTTTGCATTCTAGTTGAAGATCTGTTTCTCTAAAAATACAAACAGGAGAAATTTGCCGACAATGATGTTCGCAGAAATAAACATTTTGCATATCACTTTCAAGATTACCTTTTGACTGCCAAACTAATAACAGTTTCTCTTTCTCCAGCAGTACTTTGATACTAGCATTTAAGAAAAATTAGCTAGCTTATTTAAATAAATCTTGCCACACTGAATGACTTAAAAGTACAGCACAATAAGTAGCTATTCTGTTCTGTACACCTCATCACACTACTATTCCAGTGCTTCATTAAATCGTTAATTCCCAATCTGTACCCATAAGGTGTTTTTCTCCCTTGTTTCTCATGCATCATTTGAAAGACAAATACTCTGCAGCAGGCATGGTCTCATCTGGGGTCTCTGATAAGTCTCTGCCTCAGTGGTACCTTAGCTTCTGAGGAGCACAATTATAAAAAACAGCAGGTCATTTGATCTGAGATCTGATACAGGCATAAGCTCTGTTTCAAGTCTCTTTTCACACGCTCATTTTGAAAAGTAAGCTGCATTATTTTTCCAGGGTCACCCAGGTAGTAGCACCTCAGACCGACAGTTCCCTTTGTGCATTCCTTCATGGGCTGGTAGATGGCCTCTAAGCTCCCAAACTTCAAAACTCATTTGTTCACATATTTGCATTACACCAACTTTTTCCTGCACTTCTTGTAGATTTTTCTCAGGGATTTAAGGATGGAGGAGGAGGGAAGGACTCAGAAGTACCTTCCAACTTTAAAAAAAAAATTTGAAACTGAATTTCTCCCAACTGAAAAACAGCTTTTTATTCTTTGTAATCATTAGAACTGTAGGTTTAAGATCAGCAAACTCCTTCAATTATAAAAAAAACCAAAACAAACCCACAACACAAACTTAGCTCCATACTGAACCAACATACAAATGCACAGTGAAACAGAGTACATCTGGACAGAGTTTCCTCAATTTCCTTTTACCTTAGGCTTTGTTGGTATGTTTGCTCCCTGCAGGTGGAAATATCACACAATTCCATCTGTTTCTCATTTTCTTGAAAGATTTCCCATTATCCCTCCCACTTGTTCCAACCGAATAAACCAACAGCTCATTGTTCTTTTACATGCCATAGGTATGATTAATTGAATTGCAAGGAATGGGAGGAAAACATCAAAAGAAAAAGAAGGTAGAAAGTCAAAGTGTCCTTTCAAGTGAATTTTCTGTTGCAGAGAAAGGAGGTAGGCTCACTGAATGAGATTCAAGTTCCTCAACAGTTGCAATCTTACTCTTAGATCTGAAGAAAGAAAGTAAGTGAGAAACTCCATCATGGTGTAATGCTGCAGAAAAGCTGTGTTTAAACAGAGACTTTTTCAGTCTACCTAAAAAGTCTTGAACACCGTTAAGACAGATTTGGCACAGAGAAAGCTAACTAGAACTTGCAAGAGAGTTAAGCAGTGAAAGTGTTCAAAACACAGCTTGTGTGGGAAACCTTCAGGTTTTTTTTAATCTAATGTAGAACTTACTTAATTGTATTTCATTATCTTGTCATTTAATCAGTATAAGGATCAAAAAAATGATGCAACTTATCAGTATAGCCTGCTCCAAAGACTAACAATTATTCACAGAAATAAACTAGTAACTGAGTAACTTCTTCAGATAAGCAACTTAAAATAAGCAAGGCTAGAAAAATCACTGACCGTGAAATCAGCTGGGGAAGCCTAGTAAACAGCAACGATGACTTGGGGCAGGGGAATGGCCTATGCACTGAACACAACTAACCTTCAAAGCCTTGGTACATCTATGGCTTATTTAAAGAAAATGTGAAATAGGGAACCTTACACTGCAGCGCAAGTTAATTCTAAGACTGTAAACCGATGTAAGGCCAAAAGCAAAATCATAATGTTAATAGAAAAGTGGAAGAGATATATAGGAGATAAATGGGAAAAAAACAACAAAAACAAACAAACAAAAAAACCCCCACCACAACCAAGCAGATCAAATTAGGAGATCATCTGGACTATGTGAACATACTTAATTTTAATTCTTTGCTCAAAAGATTCTTCCAGCATCTGAAGTGTGAGTGAAGAATCAACCTCACAACACTCTTGGCTGTTTAACATCCTTTGTCTCGTACAGCTGTTAGTTCTCTTTGGTGTTCCAGCAGTTCATCTGCTTCCCAGGACAAGTATTCCTGTCTCCACCTTTGACTTTCAGTTTTCCAAAAACTCATCAATACTCACTAGCAACCGAAAGAGCAGATATGATAGTTATTTATTAACATTTAAAATAAGCATAAATTTCAGGAACTAAAAATTTCTCTGAATTGTTCTGCATGTGGTATTCCTGAAATTAAAGATGATGATCAATACAACTGAAAGACCAAGCATTATCATAAAATATGAAGTTGAATGGAATACAGCTCAAGTTAATAGCAATTAAGTTACATTAACTTGAAGAAATTAAATACAGTTTTACACATTTTCTGATGAAGCACCACACTCACAAGACCCAGCGAAGCTTCTCATGAGAACTAAGCTGCAAACCAGTTAAGCAGTTGAAAACCAATTGGCAGCCAATTAAAAAAAAAATTTTTTTATGGTAAGAATTTAGTAGCAATGTTTTCCGGGGAACTAGCAGAAGAGGGATAGATTTAACATCCAATGTATTCCAGTCACACAGCACAAACATCTGAATTTTAACCAATTTAACAATTCTGTATTCCTGGAAAAAAAGATCTCAGTCCTTTCATCCCCTATTTTACATAGCTGCTAATCTGAACTGATGCAAATACTTGTAAGATTCTTGGGTAATACTGAAGAGCAGCTGCATATATTAATGATTGCAGAATAAAATTTCAGCTTTTTTTTTTAACAGTAGATATACAATTACAGTAGATAAAGATCCACAACCTTTTATCTTACCCTTTTGCTGAAAAGTAATAGCTTAGCTCAAACTAAAACTAAACCTGCATTTAGCTTGCTCAAATGCTTAGTTTGGAAATTTTTATTCCTGGACTAAGCATAAAGCAAGGATTTCTTTTTTTAACATCTGAGGTTTTTTCAGATGTTTGCAGAACAGGAAAGAAAGGATGCATAAATTCAGAGTTCAAGATTAAAGTGTAATGCTTCACATGTGAGGGCACAAATCAAGACAGCTTGTTCATCTGAAAGCCCACAAGCTCAACTTAAAATACAGTCATCAATCTAGAGTATCTTGTTTCATTTTACATGAACATCCACTTCATTCTCAAGATGCATGTAAACTTGTGCAGGCAGATGAAATGTTATAGTATCTCTGAGTGGATGAAATTAAAAAAAAAAAGTAGTTTCTCAAGTGTTACAAACTAATTTTACAGGCAAAGGAAGTTAATTCAGTATTAAGATGACAAGTGCAAATGCACACAGGATATGCAAACAGCTTATAAACTCTCACTGTTAACACATCGGTTACCACCACCACTAAAATTCAGAAGAACACTTAGAGTGGACCCTTGTATTTAAATAACTGTATGCCCTTTAAAATTACAATGAAATCATGTCCCTTTCCACCTTCTGAACGAAAATGCTGCAGAGTTAAATTTAAAAAAAGTGGCATACACCACATGGGAGACTGAATTCATCCAGTTATTAAAGCAATATTTCTCTATTTACATTGTGGTAAACAGGCTGAGACAAGCTAAGCTCAGCCAGATTTCCTCTGTCCAGAGGAGGAAATAAGTGAAGTCAGGAACTTTTTTGTAGATTGTGAAAACAGCATCCAACACCAGGCTTCCCTCACGGGCATCCAAAGGAAGCAGCAGACAAAAGACATGACACAGTGGAGTCTTCCCAGAAAGGGTAGGGAAGTGGGAAGGAATGCTTACTTACATGAGAGTAAGAAATTCACTGCCTCTTGAACATCTGACTAAGAACAGATTTCTGGAGGAAGATAATTGAAGACCTACCCATTTGCACTCTGCTTGCAGCATGGCAAAACAGTTTCTTGTGAAATACATAGGGAAATCGATTGGAGGAGACATCCAACTGGTGTCTGACTTCTCTTTGTTGGATTTCCACTTGTGGGGAAGGACAAGGTCAGAAAAGAACAGGTAATACAAACATTATGCATCCCCTTATATTAATAAACAGCAAGTTTTATTATTAATATTTGGCTTAGAGATCCCTGGACACTGAAAGTATCATTAATAAGAATGATTCAGGATTATTACGTGAAGAGAAATACTGTCAAAAGCCTGGACTGGATACAAATTTAACTTTGTGAACTGAAAGGCCCATATTCATCATATTAAAATGCACTTTATTAAAATACAGAAAGAAGAACAGACAGTATAGAACAGATGTTTTGAGGAAAACATGTCAGCTGTACACTAATATTGTAATTTTATAAGAGGCCAAACTCATTTACTTAAAATTCCTATGATCCATATAGAAATTCTTTCCTCTCCCAAGCTAAACTATGGCAGACGTGTGAGGCTGAAAATAGAATAAATAAGGATGTGAACAGGTTACTTTCACTGAAACTTTCAAACAAATTCAATAAGATCAAATGGTCAATTCTTATGGCAAAGAATTCTCATCTAAGTTACCATACTCTAATGCACACAAAACCAAACAAAAATTAAATCAGGTTTTGCTGCAACTGAATGGAAAAGAACTGCTCTCAATCTCTCTGAATTTATCACTAAATTATATGGATCTTCACTTGGCAAAAGAATAAACAAGAAAAATTGGTGTGCATTTCCTTAACAAAGTAGTTGGAAAAATGAGTTCAAATGACTTTGAAAATAACATAAAATCCATTCCTAAAGGATGATTTGTATTTGAATGTCCAGAATTATTCATTTAAAAATCAGTGCTGCAGTAAATTCAAAGATTGTCCACACTGGATTTTCACTGTGCCAGAATCAGCTGAAGTATTTAAATATCTTTCTGGTGAAAGAGCCACCAATAATTTTGAAAAATTTAAGTAAGCGCTACTTACAGAATTCAAAACACTGTTGCTTCAACTCAGTTTCAGCTAGGAAAGATGCACTGATACCTGTACATCAAAACAGTTCGTTTAAAACTTCTTTTTTAAGGAATATAATTCAAGTGTGTAAATTCTCCTGTGATATAGAAAGCACTTCAAAACAGAAATTTGACTGAACAGTGACAAATATTTAAGATGCTTCCTCCTAAATAGTAAGTTATTCGCACTCGACCAAGAGCTCAACTTTGTCTTTTGTTTGGTGCCACAGATTTGTCTGGGACGAGAATCATTTTGGCAAGGGGCTTTTGCATCTGAATTTTGCAGACAGTGCATTATGAAACTGCCAGAATATCCAAAAAGAAGAAGACAGAGCAAGAGGATGTACAGAAGCAAGTATTTGACGAATTAAGCCTAGAATAGCGAAAGACATGAAGCAGTGAAATTTGTCTAGTTGTGAATATCAAGTTTTTCCCAATCTGAGTCCCTCAAAATAAAGTAGTGCCCATGTTTTCCTTAAGCCAGCAACTTGAGCATTCAACTGACAGGAATTATTTCTTGTCAAAGTCAAATACTAAAAAAACTATGTTAAAGATGCTGATGTTACAAAGTCAAGAGTCACTCAAAGGTTAGCAAAGCTCATACAACTTTAATTTGTCCCACTTGTGTTGGTAGGACAAGCCTTTCAGCAATAACTTTTCTATATTAATTCTCAGGTCTCTTCAAAGTGGAAAAAGTAGTCAAAATGGAAAATTTCTTGATGGAAAATCAGCATTTCTTCCCTCCTCCTGGTATCACTAAATGCGTCTGATAACGTCGTATCTCACTGTACACTACCGAAATCTTACACTGAACACACTTTTTTTTTTCTTGGGGAGCCTTTTCCAGTTTTAAACATTCTGCTGCATCTCTGGTTCACCAATCCATAGGTGTGTAGCTACAGTGCAGCTAAGCCTATTCAACAGTGGGTACCTGCTTCTGGAAGGACAAATCTCCTTCCTTCCCCTCCCACCATCTCCCTTCTAAACATCTAACCTCACAGAGAACTGCTCAGACCATTAAACCAGCAGAAAATGTCTTGAACTGGCCCAGTGTGGATCACAGGAAAACAAATGCTGACACAAAGGAGGCGACATCAGGAACAGAAAAGGGGTTCCACTGAGTCCTCCATTAGCAAGTTAGCAAGCAGCCATTACAACAACTTCACTGTATTGAAAAATCAGACCAAAAACTGTATTTCTACATTTATTTGAGATATTAAGCACCATTCCTTGTCTTTCTGGAGGAAAAGAACTCGTGCGTAAGGAAGCTGAAGGCTAGAAGTTTCACATGTCCATTAACTAGTACAGCACTCCATAGCTGATTTTACAACGTTATATACTATTTTTACAGTACTTTATATGCACATAAAATTCCTTTTAATTTCAGCTGCACATACTAAACTCTCAGCAGTCGACAAATCGGTCGCAACATGACTAACACCATCAGCAATGAAACTCTTCTATTTGTAGATTTGCTAACAATCCTGGAACAGTATAAGAACTGTCACAGCTCTCTAAATGTGATCACCTCCTTGTCTCACAATCCTGTCTCATTTCCCAAGCTTTCAAAGTCTGCAACAGAGTGATGAACCCATTTTATACTAAACCTGATTCAATCCAAGAGCAATGCTCATGCTATTAGAATAAAAGAGGCAAGGGGTAAAGCAGGAAATACTAACAAAGCCTGCAAAAATATGAATACTGCAGTGGAAGCAAACTAAGGTTGCACATGCAATCAGTTCCTGAATGCCTGACTCTAACAGTAGCTTTCTTTTAACTGGAAACTTCTGTGCATTTTCATAAGATATTTTTGTAACAAAGAAGCAGAAACATGCTGATCCCTTGAAGGACCATCAGAAGGACTACATTCTTTGGACTCACAACATTGACCTTTGCCACTTCAACTGATCAATGACAGTTAGAATAATAGGCAGTAATCCATAAATCAGCCAACAGAGGGGAAAAAAATAGTCATAAAACCTGTTAGCAAGAAACAGAAATGCATGGAAGCAGCCATTTTTGGGCTCAAGCCAAATTTCATAGGGTTTGGGCTTGAAACCTTTATCTCCTAGTCTCCTCTTACAATATGCACTTTGCTTATCCCTCCCTTACCCCACTTGCTACTTGTTACACATCTGCACCAAGTGAGATTGCTTCTTTTCTCAAAATATTGGAGTGGCTTCCCTTTTGAGCTTCCAGAAAACTGGCAGTAAAAATTAAGATTCATATCTGCCACTCTGCAGTCTCAAACAATATTTTAAATAATGAGCAAGAAATAAGTGTGTACTGAACTTTTTGTGTTTGCAAGGTTAGAAGAGTGCAAGGGGCTTAAGAAGAGAGAAAGTAAAACATAGCAAAATAGTCTGTATTCAAAACAAACCTTTGCCACTTAAGCTCCAGAGCTTTGATTTCCAGAATCTGTAAATGTAGGACTCAAAACACAATATAAACATCTGTGTTGGACAGTAAGACATGAAACATGTTCAAATAATAGTTGGTATTGCTATTTTAAGCTATAACATATCTGACTTCTACATTGCCGTTCTAAAAAGAGAAAGCTATCCCTGGAGTTTGGTACAGGCTGTTCAGTATTTTGTACAGTCAATACACCCGCTTAACATTTTTTTAATATTCGCTTCCAGCAGATAGAATGTGTTGCTATATAAACTGAAACAAAAGATATAATTTTTAGAAGTTAAAAACTAGTACAGAATTACCCAGTTTAATATGTATTCCAAAATTCTTGTTGCATGGTTCTAACAAAAATTATGTTAACATGGCTATGAATGTCATCTCCATGGACCAAAGCATTTTTCTCAAAATATTTTTGAATAGGGGAAAAAACACTTGGATGTTGGGACAATGAAACAAAAAAATTTGAGAAACAGAGTATATGCTTGCTAAACAAGAATTATGTTTATTTAGCTAGTGAATCACCTAGAGGAGTAAATTTTCACTTTCATGATAGCAATCTGTCAGGCTTGCAAACACCCAGAAATAGGAATTAAAGATTATTTTAAATGTAGTTATAAAGGTCATAAAAAGTCTGATTTAGACTGAGGTACATTTACTCAAAACTGAGATTCATTGAGTGGTAGCAAACAAACAGTTCCTCAGACAAATGCACTTTTTTCAGTATACATGTTACAGAAAAAAAATAAAGAAATGTGCATTAACTGGTGGTGTCCACCAAGCTGCATATTAATATTCTCTTACACCAAACAGTTTGAAACAAGGGAAATGTCATTCTAATATAATTTTATGTTACGTTTCATTTGGCTAAACTGCAGCTTAAAGTTGCTTTGCCATATTAAAAGATTACTACAATAATTTTCACATGAACATTTAGACTTGAGTTTTACTCCAGGACTAAATATGGCATGATTTGCTTTTAATCTGTTGAATAGCTAAAAACTGACAATTAAAAAAAACTACAACGAAGAAAAAATTAAGTTGAAGCAATGTGAATCTCACATCATTGAACCACTTCTAATGGTTAAATGTTAGTATTTAACAAATTCAAAGAGTTAATGAATCCTTGCATTCGTTCGGTCTCCTGTGCCTTAGCTAGGATGCATAAATACAAAAGACAGCAGATACTGGTAAAAGCTTCAGGACAGAAAGTGCTTGACGAAGGTACAGTTCTCAAGTGTGTTTGGTGAGAGAGTATAAGGGCAGATGCACTGATGAGAACCATTACAAGAAGAGTCAATTTTGTGTTAAAGTGTTCAAAGATGTCACCTTAAGCAGAAAAAAGCTTTAATAACGTCTTCTTAGACATATTAGGCATTTCCAGAGTCTACATCATTAGTGTTGTAATTCTAGCAGGACATCTCCATATAGTTATTGTTTGTTTCTATTTCTCTCCTGAAAAAAATAAAAAACAAAAACAGAAAGGAAAATCATGTTAATACACACAGTTCAACATTATCTGCTTTCCTCTCATTAGAGCAGTTTCACTGCTTGCAATTTCTCTAAATCAGGCAACAAGCATTCAAGAAAAAGGCTTCACTTTTTTTCAGGAACATGAAATATCTACTTGAAGTCAACTTCTTAAAAAGAAACACAGAAGTATACATCAAACTAAAAGGCAAATATGTTCCCCAAAACAGCTATTAAAAAGAAAAGGTTTTATAATGTTACTTTTCAATCACTTCCAATAAAATATATTGCACAAGGTGAACTGAGTAAGGAGACCAAAGGACCTACAAACAAGGCAAGAAAGAGGTACCCTAAATCTTCTGCTTGTCAAAAAATGCTCTGCATGAATATTTAAATATTCTACTCTCCGTCCACTATATCCCTGAAAAAGTAAAGATCATATTCCCAAATATCCCATTCAAAGCCCACTATAATAAAATGTTTCAATGTGCTTAAGATCATAAGGTAAAGGAACAAGTTGGCCCAGTACCTCCTCCTCCATACAAACACATTGCTTAAACGGTGAGAAAAAGAATTAAAAAAAAAAAAGTCATCCATAGTTTTTTTAGAAATTACTTTTAATAACAAAATGCAACACCTGTGAGGTAGGAATGGCTGGGAAAAAAACCCACTTGAATGCAAACCTGAGTTGCAGTCAAGACCATATTCACTGCAAAGCCCTCACAGCATTGTAAGATCTTGCATTTGGTGTAAAGGAACAAAAGTGTATACAAACAATGATAAACAACTTTGTACAGTTAAGGACTAAAATACTAATTGCACTGTATCTCTACCAGGGACTAACAAATTCTTCCTCTGTATTACAAGTCTAACAGAGCAAGTAACAGTTTCAGTGCTTTATCATCATCCTCCATTTTCTCTACTTTGTTAAAGATAAACATACACTTAGGCATTATGACTAGCTCCTAGGGAAAAAAAAAAAATTAAAACAGACCAATAAACTGTATCTTGTTGCCTTCATTACATATCTTCTAGACTGTAAAAAGACACTGTAGTTTGACTCTAAGAAACTAAGAATTTCTCTTCCAATAGCATTTCCTTTCTTAGTAAGTACAACTGAGCACGTTATATAAATGTTTTAAAAGACTTTCACGGAAGAGAGGTAGATTCCCTCCCCCGTTTAAAAGAGAACAAAAACTCATTTCCAGTATTTTTATTATTATTGCATTACACAGCAGGTTATAAATGGAATATAAACATAGCAGGGAAAACCAAAATAAACCAGGAGGCACTTGAACAATGATTTCAAAACCACTCTATCTGATACCACACTGAAACTTCATTATGCTAGAAACTATGTAGGAAAAGTGCAAATTAGCATATGAACCCAAATAAATTCTGCCAAAAAGACACTATAATGAAAGAAGAGGATACATAACACTTATACTGGTTATTAGAGTACAGCAGATGATCCAGTCCTCTCCAAGACAGACCTCCAAATTGCTTCAAGATGAACACCAAAAAAGTAAAGCTTGCAGAGTTCTTGGTCATAATAAGCAGCTCATGGTCCCAGCAGCTCTATATCTAAGATTGCACATTCTCTAGGGCAGAACTTCAGAATATTTAAAGCGAGGGTGATACTTGGACTATTCTGCTAGAAATTACTTTTTCCTAGTTCAAAGAGGCATGACTAATATTTGCATAGTAAGATACTGTTTTTAAAATGTGAGACTGATAGTATCAGTCATTAATACAAACTGATATGTTAACAGTGCATGTCTAGGCTGAAAACAGATCATCACTGGCCTCATGCCGCACTATGCATGTAAGGCATTCAAAAATAGCCTGCTCATGCACATCTCAGATTATTCCTCTACTATTAGCAGACTTCAAGTGAAAGAACTGCACAAAGTGCTGAAAAACACTACTGCAGTATTAAGTAGTAGCCTATGACACTGCAATGTTAAATAATGAAATATCAATATTTTAACAATTTTAAATACTACCTACATACAAATAAAATCATCGGTTCCTGCCCATTTGCAAGTACTACATATGTAACCACTGAGTCAAGCTGTTTAGAAAGCCTCTCTGTGCTGCAAACTGCTGCACAGTAAACTGACCTACCTTATGCTTTGTGTAGCCCGTGAACTCAAAATGCATGTAAGTTCATAAAAATTCAAAGTAGAAAGGGAATAATATCCTGACTACCTGCTTCCAGTGGATGAAATAAAGGAGGTGTTACAAATTTCAAGTCCGTTTTGAATTCTACAGAGGAAAAAGGCTTCAAAACAACACCAGCACAGCTTTCCTGTAGTCTCAGAGTTACATATTACTACATTTATATTTAAATACTTAAAGCAGGCATACAATCTTGACATTTTTCAATGCAAGTGAACAGTACGTTCTTCACATATTGGTATCAGTGACATTTGGCACTCTGTACAGCAAAACGGACAAAGAGAAAACCTGACTTATTTAAAACTCAGGTAGTGGTATTACACTCAAAATCAAGCTACGCCCGCCCCCACCTCTAAGTCAGATCACACTAGCTACCACTGCCTTTTCCTGTCTCAAAAAGTATTCCTCCTCTGGTTTTTTGGGTGGCTTTTGTTTGATTTTGTATAAGCAGTGATTATAGACAAACTAGCAGAAGAGTTTATCCTCATCAGGTTTCCACTGTTGGAGCAGAGGAAGTTTCCAGCATACTGACTGGATTCCACTACATTTCCCTTCCACCCAACGTATCTTATTTCTTACATTCAGATAAGCAAAACTTTTGCCACATCTCTTGCAATGCTCTTGGACAAAAAGCTTCTCCAGTCAATTTAAGCTCCTTGCCAAAGGCGGGCGTAACTTCAGAACTCACCAGGGTGAGGCTACCTGGCTTTAGGAGGAGTTTATGACCAGGATGTGGAAATTAAGTACCATTCTAATTAGAACAGCGTGGGAATGTATCGGCTGGTTAAAGGTACCTACCAGCCACAGACCACTCAGTGAGCAGATTTTCACACGTGCAAATAACTTTCTACACAAACTGACAAAACCAAGTAGAGGTGAACCTAAAAATGCTTGGGCCTTGGAAACATGCACCAATCTAGTGCAAACAAAGATACAAAGTTTAATCAGTCTGAACTGCGAGGCTGACTTATTTCCAAATTTCAGCTCCCTGAATTCAGAATATTAATCAAATGATCCCATTCTGAAAAGTAACTACAATGTAATTTATCCTCAGATTTAACAAAATCTCTATGCTAACAAAATTTCAAAATCCAAAGCAACAAAACCATTTCCTGAATTTGCCAAACTTTTGCTTCTTACTGCAATGTTTAAAATGTTCATGCCTGCAGCTGTCTTGCTTTGCCCCTCTCCCAACAGGCAGCATTCTCACAGCAGCTTCAGAAGGGAATATGTAGCACATCTTAGTTCCTTCACTGCAAACTGTGATTTAATCTTCAGCTTAAAAGCCCTGCTCATCTGCAATGTAAGCTAACATGTCAGACTACATTCTGTGAAGTGAGGTGCAGGCACGCATCTCCTCTGCCAACTCTGCTGCACGGGCAGAAACACCTGGCAGAGGCAGAACAGACAGCTGTAGAGGTGGTGAGAAGAAGCCACAGCAAAGTCCATGAAATCTCATTTACTAATACCATCAGCCATAACCTGCAGTTTATTGCACCCCGGTGTACCATTACAGCTATGACAGCATAAGCATTGACCTTATTGCTTTAGAACCACAATGAAAAACAGATTACTGAGAAAACTGAAAAACACTAGAAATAGTTTACTCCATTTATGACAAGGATCTCACTGGCTGTTAAAATAAACTACATTACTGAAACTTTAAAGTTGTGTAAAATAAAGGTCCTTTTTAACTTCTCACTCTTGAATTCTAAACTGGAGGGTAAATCTCCTGAAGACAGAGGTTACGTCAAAACCAGGTACATTTTTCTCAGATGCACTTCTGGGAATTCTGGGAAGATTGTAGGGAAGGATCAGATGGGAAGGCCTTACGTGGACCTAGAAATTTTTCCTGTGGACATGCCATCCCCTCCTTAAACACTCATTTTCTCCTATTCCTTATCCCAACGTGAAAACTACCAGGCACAAATTAAAAATCAAAGCCAACAGAGGAAGTCAAACGAGGTTTTACAACTCCAGAGCAGTTCTTCCTCCCAGTAAGCCTTATGAGTTAATACTCATCTGAGACCCTGCTGCTGCAGATGATTTGAAATCCAGACAGTAAATAAGGCTTTCAAGCATATAAATATTAAGAAAGTCTGAAAAGCTATAAGACCTAGACTTCTAATTTATTTATTCTTCCTATTAGTTTTGATGGCATTTTACTTATTTCAATCTCTGAAACATACTTAGCTACAGTAAAAATGTGAACAAGTCACAGTAAAAAGGTAAATAAATTTAAATTTGAGCAGACCCATGCATTGTTAGTGGAACGTGGACAGACCACATTACTTTATTATGGTAACAATAAAGGCAGTAAGAACTTAATCCACATCTGAAATTCCACAGCACACTAAATAACACCGTACAAACATTCAGAAGGCAGAGGTGGGGAAAGAAACCTAACTACTTTAAAGATACCATATGATAACACACAACGAGGAAAGGCTCTGCAGAAACCAAACTTCAACTCCATGAGGCAGAAAAGCCCTTCCAGTCTTGTTTTCCCAGGTGGATCCTTTCAGTGATGGATTGGGCCATTCTAACTACAAGTAGCAAGTGCTTCCTTTCAGTGCTGTAGATCATTACACATTGAAATATCAGATTCTAATTAGTTATAAGACAGCCATTTCAGCAAGTTCATTAAAAAGTAAAAAAAAAATAAAAAAATAAAAAATCAAGCTTCTAGATCTTCGTTATTGTTTGTTAACAGTGCTGACACTATAACATCTGCTTTTGAAGACTGACAACAAATAGCTTCTAACTACATCTATGGAAATTGCATTCAGTGATGATCACTGTGCCAGCAAAAGGAGCAGAGAAAGATGACTCTGACACCTTTGTTAATTTTTCTGATGCCCATGGGCAACAACAACAAGATCTTATTTAATTGCTCTGCTAAGGAATCTACAGCAGCCTTTGAAGGGAAATTACATCCACTGCAAGGCCTACAAAATACACTGGGGAAGAATTTCTCAGACAATTTTTCTCTAAGCCTCACCACTCATGCTCTTTGCACATGTGTAACTCAAATTCCAGTCTGCCATGAGGAAACATGAACTTATTTCATCTTGGTTTCTCATTGTATTCTATATGAAAGCGCAATGAACATGCAAGCTTATGTTTACTTTTCACAACTGACTATAATCCCTAGGTACAGAGGCAAAACAATAATTACCTATCAATATTAAGTACGCTACCAGACCTCTGAAAAGGTGCACACAAAGAACTGGGCTCAAACAGGTCATCATCTGATACGAATTCTTGTAATACATAATTTCAACTAGATGAATCTGAAGATTAAAGCCAATCAATTTTGATACAAAACTTAATCCTCGTTCAACTGAATCTACAGAAACAGCTTTACTAGATATGCAAGATCTGTATGGTTTTAAAGTGTCATTTTTTTTCCAGCAAAGCATCACCAGCAAACTTCACTCAAGTTTCTGCTAACTAGCCCATCTGTGGCATGAACCAATGAAGCAAGGCTGAAGTACTGCATGGAGAGGCACACAGGTTGCGACTTCCTTGCAATATGCAGGCATGTTTCTTCCCTGGAAACTGCAGGAAAAGCACCAGTGTTCTAGGCAATTTGTTCCTAATACAGCAGTGTGATCTGAGGAGATGTGGCAGGAAGCAAAAGGCTGCCGCATGAATTTTAACAGCTATTCACGTACACTCAAGGTTCTGGCTTTTGCTCTGGAAGAAGAGATTTATAATTACTCCTTTGCTTTAAAAACCACAACTTAAAGACAGAGAATTTAGAAAAGGTGGAGCTGTCACTGATCCAGCTCGATTCAAGTTTGAAGTCTTGTCTTGCAGCTACCTTCATATTTAAGAACACTAAAGAATTAGATTCCAAAAATGACTGGTCTCTTGAGCATCAAGGTAAACCATCTGGTTGATATTCCTAGCTTTTCCAATAGGGGTCCCTATTTTACAGGAGAAATTGGTCTTTCAAGTCCCAGAGTCAGAGAATTTAAATCCACTCTGTAAAAAGGACTCCATAGGCTTGATTTTGCAGGTAGGAATTCCAAACCAAAAAGAAAAACACTACAAGATCCATACAAATGTTGCTATAAACTAAGACCACCTGTGAGTTTAATTACATGCCATCTCTTTCATTCAACAGTCCAATACTGCACTTTCCCTGCTGCAGCATCTTTTCCCTTGCTAGAGAAAGGCAGGCCATACCACTACTCAAACGCTTCCATAGTCACTCTATATGATACCATATTTCAACATCCAGACCACTCCATACTATCCCCATCCTGTAATAAATTCTAAACACTACCTCTGAACAGACACAACTGACTACCAAACACACAGAAAACAGGCACTTTGGAAATCATAGAATCATAAAATTGTTAAGGTTGGAAAAGACCCTTAAGATCATCAAGTCCAACCGTTAACCTAGCACTGCCAAGTCCACCACTAAACCATGTCCTCAAGCACCACATCTACCCGTCTTTTAAATACCTCCAGGGATGGGGACTCAACCACTTCCCTGGGCAGCCTGTTCCAGTGCCTGACTGCCCTTTCAGTAAAGAAGTTTTTCCTAATATCCAACCTAAACTTTCCCTGGCGCAGCTTGAGGCCATTTCCTCTCGTTCTATCACTTGTTACTGGGGAGAAGAGACCGACCCCCACCTCGCTACAACCTCCTTTCAGGTAGTTGTAGAGAGCGATAAAGTCTCCCCTCAGCCTCCTCTTCTCCAAACTAAACAACCCCAGCTCCCTCAGCTGATCCTCACAAGACCTGTTCTCTAGACCCTTCACCAACCTTGTTGCCCTTCTTTGGACACGCTCCAGCACCTCCATGTCCTTCTTGTAGTGAGGGGCCCAAAACTGGACACAGTATTCGAGGTGCGGCCTCACCAGGGCCGAATACAGGGGCACTATCACCTCCCTGGTCCTGCTGGCCACACTATTCCTGATACAAGCCAGGATGCCATTGGCCCTCTTGGCCACCTGGGTACACTGCTGGCTCATGTTTAGGCAGCTGTCAACCATCACCCCCAGGTCCTTTTCAGCCAGGCTGCTTTCCAGCCACTCCTCCCCAAGCCTGTAGTGTTGCCTGGGGCATGTATCCATGTGTCTATAACAAGAGAACTTGCAGGTCACTTTTAAGTGTTTCCAAATGACTAAAGATGCAAAAGCAAATGAAGACATGGCAAATAAGCACACCATCATGGGATGAAAATTCTGGATCAGTATGTCTAAAATTATTCTAGCTCCAAATAATCATATTCTCCCAAGACCAGGGATACATGTTTGCTCCCTTGATATGTATCTTCTGTTTCTACTTTCTGACCATATTGGATTTTCTTACAACAGACACAAGACCTGCAATATCACTTTTATTTATAAAGATGAAACTGTAGATAAACATCAAGTTCAAGGAAATTGCAAAGTAATGGCCCTTGAAACATCATCAAAAGCATACAGGAAATGCACAAGTTTCTCAGAACACGTTACATAACCTGTTTTATTTACTGTCTTGAACCTCTTTTAGATGGAAGTACATAAACTTTAAAAAGTTGTCTGGTACAACTATCATTTAACTACACTAAAAATGTTGGTCAGCTACCTGTTTTCCTTGACTTGTTACAGGACTCTGGATGTATCTATATCTGACTTTGACATTATAACCTAGTAGTCGATGGTTGGGGGGGTAAAAGGAGGAGGAAGTGTCTATAGTTCACTCTTAATGGATGCTTTCTCACTTCCCTCCTTCAAGATATTTTTAAGAAATATCAATTCAAGCATAAAGTCAGCAATGTCCTGAAGCGGAAAGGAGTTACACTACTTAACACCGCAGCCTGATTACGGACTAATTATCAGAGAAACAGAAGTTACATTAGTTTGGAATGGGAGGGGGAAATGAAATTACTCCTTTTGAGAGTCAGAAGGTTTTAGCTATATGGGCATCCCCGTTACAAGACATGTAGTAAAACAGGAGAAAGCTAACATTTTAAACATTTATTTACCTGCCATTTAAAGGCTTCCTAAAACGTAAAAATTCCAAATGCAAATTAGATAGGCACAAATACATACTGAATTCCTCTATCTTCTCCCATGGATAAAAATTAATTCTTTTTCTGAACTATCTCACTAAGAAAACCATCTAAAGCATTCTACAGTTACGTGAAACCATGATCTTTTTTTCCAATAGGTGTTACAAAAGTAGAATTCTGCACTAAAAAGCACCAAAAGTCATCCTAAGACAACTGGTAATTGCTGGGTAACAAGTCACCATCTGAGGGTGAGGAAGTTGTAATCTTCCAACAACTGTGTTTTTAATCAGAGCCACATTTCATTTTGATCCATGTATTTACTGAAGATCAGATACGAATACAGATTTTTTTTCTTTTCAATACCATTTATTTTCCTAATGTAATTACGTGCTCTTAAATGGCATATTTTAAGACTTCTGTTCCATTTTTTAGATCTTCTTGCTACTGCTTTCTGTTGAAAGACAATCAAACAGGTTTTTAAATAACCTGCATGCAAATATGCACTTTTACACCACAAAGCAGCAGTTCAAACTAAGGGCTAATGCAATTTCAGATTATTTCAATACACTATTGACAGAACTCATGGAAAACATCGCTGATTTGTTTGCTCCTTCGGTGAAGGATCACAGCACTTGTACATTTAAAATAGGACATGGGAACCTGAGCCGTAAGAATAGTGTGAATGATTACAGCACAAATTTGTTTCCAACCCCAATTGTAGATACCTTACCCACACCGGGCTCACATCAAACAGTGGTAGACACTAGAGTTCTAAAATTTACACTTAGAGAGACTATTCATAGTCCTTTGCAAGTAACCTTTATCAAATGGCAAAGTTACTGAAGTTTCATGTTAATCACAGACTATTCATTGCACTTTTATAAGTATACTGCCATATTTTAATAAAACATACTGCTAGGTCATATTGGAAATTAATTATTGATCCCCCTGAGCTGTTAAGATTAAACTTTTACAACCAATTATTTTAAAATAAGTTAGCTGGAATGATGAACAGTTATAAAGTAAATTAAAACCATAAATCATACACTGTTTACTATGTTTAGATCACTGGCTGTATGAAAGTTTGTTACCACCTATGCAACAAAAAAAAAAAAACATTAACTGAACTTTAAGGAACATGTAAATGACTACTGCTACTTGATGCATTTAATATTTTGTTAACAGCAATAAGCACATTTTTCATGACAGAAACACTGGAAACAGTGATTGCCACAGCTGTCACAGAAAATGGGCATGAACTTAATTTACACAGTTCTACTGGCAGTAGAAAGTGCACTAATTTAAATACAGCTCCATAAAAGCCTACCTGGCACCAGGTAATAAAGGATTACTCAATTAACCATAAACCAGAGCTTACAATACTAATTGTTGCATTTCCGAACTATTCTTGAATCGTAAGAGTTAACAATTGTATGTTTAAAGACAGGTTGTTTGTACACTGTGTGATAAAAGAAACCTAGAGGTTTAAAATCAACACTCAATCACAAGAGAATGATAAAGATGAACTCTCAGTAGCTGCCATTAGTTTAATTTGGACTTCCTATATTTTAAGTACATAGTCATTTGCTTAAAGCATATCTCAAATCCATCTAAAAAGAGAAAACCTCACAACTAGATATGCAGTTCTAAAGTAATTTTTTATAATTTGCCACAAACCCAATTTGTACGATGCTGTAGAAGAATCAATGCCTACTATGCAAGCATCTTGACAAGTATGTTTTCTCCCAATAGTACTGGGAAAGGTTAACTGTTAACAGAGAAATGCAGAGTTCAGTACTAGAGTCATACAGATACAGTATGTTTCCCTGAAGATATGAAAGGAAACAGTAATGTTACTTTATTACACAAATATGCATAATCAGAGTCATCTAGTTAGAGACCTACTAAATGCTGAATTTAGTGCTTTGAATTTTACGGTTAGCATACGTAACAACACTACCAATAATCTATGTTCCCCCTCTCCAGTACATTTTGTGGCTTTCATCTACTACAGAGGGAACAAAACCACAAATAAAACACATTATCTTCCTGAGTTTCTAGGGCATGTCTGAATTATGACTCCCTTGGTAAGTTTTTTCACAGAAGTAGATACTTTTGAAGCAAACCAGTTATTTGTGAGGTGTCTTAAAACATCAAAACTTAAGAAAATATTGAAACATGAAGGTTACAGAGAAACATGATAACCTTAGTCCTTCTGGAACATTACCAAAATCACAGTGAAGTTTTACTAAAGCCTGAAAAAGTCAAAAAGTTTTCCCCTTACATTGAATATTAGTTAAGAATGGGGCCTGTCCTTCCATCATCAAGATGCCATGGAAGTAACAATACTGACTTAGGGCATTCAGTTTTCTTTTTAGAAAGGAAAAAAAAAATTCAAAAGGCATTACACGCCCAACTGGGATATTCGTCTTGCCTCCAAACCATAAAAGACTTCCAACATGACAATTTATTGCAGAGTTGTGCAATAAAACTACAGAATTGATTTCGGGCATGCACAACACTGGTCTATAGGAGATGCAATGCATGTTGAAGGATTAGGAACGTACAAGAGGGGTGGAACCACTGCAGTACTAGAAACCTAAGAGAAGTGAGGAGGCTGTGAAGCAGGTGAAATTCTTATGCAGCCAGAATTGTGGCAGCTTCAAGAAGTGAACAAATTCAGGACTTCACATCCCACAAGGCACCTAATTAGCATAAATTCTAGACTTTCGGGGTTTTTTTATTCAGTAGGTGGTGTGACAGGATGAATGGAGAGCACTATCACCAGACTGCACCGATGCAAACTCCCATTTCTGAATACCTGCATATCATCTGACTGGCACAATAGTTCCTGAAATGTTTCTAACCATGAGACAAATCATATATTTACAGTTACTAGCAAGCCTGGAAAAAAAATAACATGGCAAAAGTAAATATTGTGGCCAATGGCAAACACAAGTGTTATTAGTAGGGAGAGTACACACAAGACAAAAGTAGACAAGTACTATGAAACAGCTTAAATAAAATGCCTTTTTCCCTTGTCTGTTTTTCTGAAATACCTCCAAAACTAAAGGTTTCTTTACAGATTTATCATAGCTATACTTTTCTTCACAGAAATGAACTACACATTACTTTTTTTAGGAAATGCACTATCAGAAATGTCCAAAAAATTATTCCAACACTGTACAAATAATCACTGTATCACTTCTGTGTTTCACAATTGTTCAAATCACAAATTGAATCAAGGGGAAAACCTGCTTTTCACAGCAATCATGCTGTTAACATTTCATTAAAGCAGAATTAAATTGAAATGTTATGTTAAATAAAGTAAGCTTCTCCTAGAATTTCAGGTCCTTTTTGTGACATCCAGAAACCATAAAAATCTAAACTACAAGACTTCAGTTACGGAAAATAAACGCAATTCAGTTTTTGTTTACTCTGAAGAGTAAAACATGTCAGAAGTCCACTTATGCAGGCCTATGTTAGTATTGTGGTTAAACACATGCCTGTGTTAGCAAAACAAGTGACAAGAACTTAAATCTTTTCATTAAGAGCCAGTTATATCAAGTACAGACACCTTGGGTAAAAAGCACCACTTTCTGATTCAACAGTCGCACACAGAAATTCCAATTGTATGAAAAACAAGGTTTCCAAAACCAGAAAAAACAGGAGAACTACTATAATGACACCGATTTCTTACCCTACGCATGGCTTCCTCCTCCTCTTGACGCTTCTCATAATGTGCAAAGTCATCAAAGATTGAGGTGGTATGCTTGAAAGTAGCAATTATTTTAAGCACTTGCTTGGCTTTTTCTAGGGGTACCTCTTGAGTGTCCCTCGAATTGGTAACCGGTTTGTTGTCATTGTTTTCCAAGCGAATATGCCGCAGTTGGTTATTGGGAACGTCTTTGACAAAGATCCATTTGACATCAAACTTCCCCTTCCACTTATCCTGAGACCAGACACCAGCATATGCATTGTAGTCCACAACAGACTTCATCTCAGCCACTCCACAAAAGTGTCCACTGCCATTCACACTGAAGAGTAAATAGAGTGGGCCTTTTCCATTCAGGGAACGGTAAGCAGCATCCAAGCGCTTATTACCATGTTCAGTACTACACCAGATAGAGTACTTAATGGAGCGATGAATATCGTCCTCTGAATAACTTTTGATTATAAACACACGTCCATTCTTCAGATTCCAATCGAAGTCTTTGGGATTGTAGTTGTTTATGGCCTTTAGTTTCTCCAGCACTGGGTGCACTTCCACACCAGAAGGTGAGGAGCTGACGGATACAACACCTAAACCAAAGTTCTCACTACCAGCTCCGTTGTTCTGGCTGAAGCCCACACCCCTATTACGAGGAGCTACCCAGCGGTTTTGCAGCTGTTGCTGCTGCAACTGGTGAGGCTGGGCCTGCTGCTGAGGTCCTTGTTGCTGTTGTGGTTGCTGTGGCTGAGGCTGCTGTTGAGGCAGTTGGCTTTGCACCAGTGGTGGTGGTTGAATTAATGGCTGAGGCTGCTGGATTATAGTCTGAGGAGGCAGTACTGGTTGGGCTGGGGGTGCTTTTACCACTGACCCTTTGTCATCCCAAGTTCCAATATTCATGTTGTGTTTTATAGGTGGTGGAGGTACAGCAGGGCCCCCAATGCCCACATTACCTTTAGGCTTGAGTTTCGGCTGAGGTTTAGCAGGCTTCCTTGCAATGGCAGCCCATGAGGTTGGTTTAGGTGCTGAACTGCTAACTGGGGGCACGCTGTTTGCGGCAATGCTTGTCATACCTGTACTGCTCAGAGCTGAACCTACAGTTTTTGTTACAGCAGCCGTCATATCTCCACCAATTTTCAGTCCAGTCATGCCTTGCTCAATGCTGCTAATCCCAGGCACCTTGCTCAGAGTATCACTGCCAAATCCAGCCTGTCCATCTGCTATGGCTCTCCCAAGAGAACTAGGTGGATAGCCATAGCTGCTGCTGTAAGCAGAGCTTTGCGTTGATTGTCCCTGAGATCCACTTGTCCCCCATGTAGAGAAGTCTGCATTCCCAGGAAAAAAATTAAATCCATGCTGCCCGAGAAATGGAGGGGTATTTCCTAATGCCCCAGGTTGACTAAATACACCATCAGGTATGTAATGGTGTTCACCATTACTCATCTGTCCATAAGTTGTCAAGTATGGCATTGGAGGGTCGCCTGCAGTTGACCATGCTGCTTCGCCTAAAGAGTATGGAAATCCAATGGATGGAGCGTAATAACTAGGCATATATGGGTCTGACATTGGTGGATAGCTGTTACTCTGCAAGAAAATAAAACAAAAATCAGCAATATAGACAATTATGCTCAGGGAAAAAAAAACTGTAATACAGTCCAAAACATTTTTAAGGATTATATTAATGTATTTGTAACTTCCACCATTCCTCCCAAAGTAAAAGATGAACAAGGTATCTGCTAGATATGGCCATTTTTTCCTCAAGAGACCTTTTCAAAGCACTAAAAAGCCCCATTTTTTTAATATATTATCTTTATTTTCAGTTACTGAGCTAGGCTTAGAATGCCTTCATGTCAACAGTATCAAGAAAATAACAAGCTACTTTAAAAAACAAATCATAACAACTGTAGTTTCATAAATACAGAAAAATAGCCGCAACTATGATTTAAAGCTTTGGTATTCTTAGTTTTCTGTCAAATTTCTCACTTCTAATTGGAAACACCTGCCAGATTATAATGAAAAGGATGCAAGGATGCCTGTTTGTTTCAGGAGGAACAATAATCAAACCGTAAGATTTCCACACTATTGAGAATGGGCATTAAGTGCAATCTGTGGTCTAGTAGAACAAAGTTTGCTAGCTAAATTCAAATTCCACTCCCAAGACTCCTGGGAAATCACAGCATTTACTTCTTGAGAAGATAAAGCTCCAAGACATTTGAAGGACTATCCCCATACAACTTCTGATGATGTTTTGGGGAAAAAACTGCACATTATCATCCTCTAGCTGACACTCCCTTAATGTTGTATTATCTGAAAAAAATGGGAACGCAAGCAAAATTCTCAAAGTCTTTTAATAATTTGCACTTTCTGCCTCTTTCAAGATCGCTACAACTTACAAACTTCACTTAATGAATATTAATTTTTGCTAGACAGACAATTTACAGCTCTGAAAAATAAGTCATTAACTTCCTGGCAAAAGAGTTATACCAAGCTGTAGTAATATTAAGCTTCAATCGATCATGCCATCAACTGTGAGCTACTTCTATCAACTTCAGAGGAAATCACATCCAAGCAGTTAATATTTTCTCAGAGCCAATGAAACTGTTGTTTTGAACTGCATCTAATATATAATGATTTCATTGTAAATTTAAGGTGTGGGGTTTTGTTTTAGGGTTTGGGTTTTGGGGTTTGTTTTCTTTCTCAAGCTTCTTGTGTCTGCATTTTTCTGAAGTCAGAGCACAAGAGCAGGAGACATCAGAGCATGCTTTTTAACTGAATCTTTTCTAGAATTATTAAGACGACTTCACTTGTTTAAGATACCGTATAATAAGACAAGATAAAATATTCAGGCAAGTAAGTAATGCTAAGAAGTATCATCCAAAAATTAAGTCTGGAAGTCAGTTGAACTCCAAAATTAACTTCAAGATAGTAAACAACATTCACTTACCTGATTTGTCTGACTACTTAGATATGGCTCAAAATCATCATCATTTACTGCATCCTTTTGATGAATCGAACCGTTTTGTACTGAAACTAAAAGTAAATCTGTATTAGGTATACTCTCTGGAAAATCTATGATGCACTTTTAATCTAGATAACATTTCTTAATCACCTCTACATTGAAATACTTCTACTTGTGCTTTGTTGAGACTGAACGTACCACTTTTCAAATTTAAAGAAAATAGCTCATTCAGTTGATGATCCTGACCAGATCTCAGGAGACGTCTGGGAAGATGGCAACCAGAGCAGACTACTCCTGACTACTCTTTCCTGAGCTCCACACACAGAGCAAAAGCTATAGGCACATCTTATTTGCACAGGCAGTAAATCCAGCATTTCCAGAAGTACCAGATCAAGTGCAAATGTGCAGACCAACCAGATCAGACATATTCAACAGGTTCAGGGAAAGTTGCAACATACAGCTTCCTCCTGCCAGGAGGAAAGTCAGTTACCCACCAAGACAACCATGAAGGGTATCACTATTCAGCTATTTAATTCTGTATTTCCTGCATAAATATTATACTATACTGCATTAGTGGCATCTCTGAAGCTCGGAGGGTACAAAGAAAGACAGAAACAAGAACTAAAGGCCCCAAGGGTGATTACAATCCTTTCCCAACATATATGCCACTATACACTGGAATCTCTTCCTACCTGCTCTTCTTGGCCTCCTATTACCTTTAAGGCATTACATGCCATCTAAGGCATTACACCTACCTGGGATTTTCCAGCTGCCCAACTACTTGAAGTGTCTCTCCACCCTCCCCCAGGCTACTATTCAAACAAAGTGAAATCGCACAAATTTCTACTAAGTTCCACTGTTTCCCATGGTGCAAAGCAGAACATGGACTTAACCCAGCAATTTGCAATTATATAACTTCAAGATGAAGACCTCTTCTCAAAAAGAAATTGCTGCTTTTGCAAATGCAATTTTTTGTTATTTATCAAATAGGTTCAGTAAAGGGGAAAAAAAAAGTTTGGAGTGATCAGTAAGGTGCACTGAGAAACCATAACAGCAGAAGTTACAACAAACCAGCAAATTTTCTGACAGCTGGAGACACTGAGTTAGGAGCTGACTCTGTAGTTTCCCTCTTTTAGCAAAGGCTTCTGAAAAGTATATACAATCATGTAACTAAACCTTCAACTTTGTTGGAGTTAGTGTTTAAGAGTGGGGGCTTTTTCTGTGTCATTGGGTTTGGTTTTTTTTTTTTGCCACCCAAAGTTCACATTGCAAACCAAGTGGTTCCTGGACCAAGTCACTTCAATTTTTTCCACATTTGACTTTAACACCTCTAAAACAAACTGCCTTCAGGGAATGAAACTAGCTGAAAAAAAAAATGACAAAGGAATAGATATAATCACAAGGAATAACCAAAATTCAGGAAAAATTTATTAACTTCAGACAGCAGTAAAAAGAGCTAAAAATTCATAATTTAACACAGAACAACAGATTTTTTTTTTCAAAGGAAATATCTGGGAAGGAAGAAAGCAACTCGTGTTTTGAATATCTTCTTGGAGTTTTAAAAGTCAGAACACTTGACACTTCAGTTATTACAAACTGGCACAGTGCGTTTGCATACTAGCTACAGCCAAATATGACCAGCAATGGTGAGCACAATGGATTTTAAAACTTGACAGAACAATATTCCTAATTAAATACCAAATTTAAATTAACATTAGGTGTTGGGGGAGGGTTTCCATAAGTAAAGAGTTTCAGTTAAGGTCATTAATCATCCTGAATTTGCACACAATGGTAACATTAATGAGCTGGAACACTATATTCCTCTTTACGTTTGGCCCAGTCACACAGGGGATGAGCCTCGAAAATCTTTTGTCCATGCCATGTTCATTGCTTAGACTTAACCAAATAGTATGGAAAGCACAGTTCTCAAATACAGTTCCGGTATAATGAAAAACATAGACGGCGGCATACAAGTTTCTTAAAAGCATGCAACCACAAAGGAATAAACAGCTGCATGTCAAGACTAGAATCATATCAAAATTAATCTCCTCATACTGACAGCTAATCTTCATAAAACATGCATTTGCTGTGTTTATTGTTTCAGAGGTATCTAAAGGTCACTTAAAAGCAAATTATTTTTGGTCTGCCATTACAACTAACATAGAACATTCTTGTAAATGTATTTTCTTTCTTATTCCTTCTGTATTGAGATCTTAAGTCAATGACACAAAATAGTTCTACACCGACATCTTTCTTAGTAAATGTATACATTTCCCAGTGAAACAGCATCACTAGAAGTGTGTTTCTTTGGCTTTTCATTCTAACTTTACGTAATGTGTTAATACTGAAGAATGTAGCCCCCACACACATTTAACAGGAGCAAACAGATTCAGATGCATGCCTCATTCCCAAAATCTCACATTAAGTGTTCCCACTAAACAGGGCAGTGATGAAGAATACTAATTGAAACTAATCTAGAGTTACTAAAAATATCTGTATCAATCCAACCCTGAAAATACCGTATACTTCCGCATACACTGTGAAAACATACAATGTAATTAGATATTGGGAAGAAACAACTCATCAAATAAAGGAACTTCAAGCTTACATTCTTTTAACTGCTACTATCCTTTGAATAACCACTTGCAAAATGCACAAAGGATGGCCAAAGGCATAAGAATAAATTTTTCATTAGAAGAAGCCGTTACACCATGATTAACATGGAGAATAAATACTAAAAGAAACGCATAACATTTAATTCTTGTTTAAAACCTAATGCTTACATTTAAACTTTCTACAAAACCAAAAATTATATACATAGATATGTAAACACAAGTCAGGATTTCCTATCACAGGTGTGATACGCTGGCACAACAAACAAAAGGGGAAAAAAAAGGAGTTTCAGGAATGCCAGTTTCTCCCCACCCCTCTGTAAGACATCATTTGATTGATGTCAGTTCTGAGGTTTTATTCAACTGCACAATAGTTGACAACTAAAGTAAGAAAACTTTCAAGACAGGATAATTTACTCATTGAAGTCTCTGAAATACCGACGTTAATATCCAACACAACAGACAGATAGTACTGTTCTACACACTAAAACTTCAATCCCACAAATTCTGGTCAAGGGAAAGGGTACAGTACACCAATTTATAATTAACTAGAATAAAGCATCAAAAACATTTTACTAGACAATACAAATCAGCTACCTCCTAATAATATTTGCAGGTCTAATATTTTTTTGTTTCAATACAAGAAATACTCTATTTCCATGCATACTGCTCACTCACATACTCTCATATGCTCTCATATGCTCTACCAGACATGTGGACAGTAACCTTTTTACCATCCTCTTTAATGTTATTACTCTTATGCACAGAACCAACCTCAGATTGGTCTGTTAACTCAGTATCACATCTTCCCTCAAAGCTCCTTTAAGCTGGGACCTATCAGGACACCTGAAAAAGATTACTGTCTCCTAACATGTGGTCGGGAAGGATTGCTGATACTGACTTAATTTATCCACTTGAAAAAGTGTCTAACCCAAAGCCAACTACTCGTGCTACACTGTGCTACCATCTTTAATCTCCTAGACCTTTAATCTAATGCTAAATCATAACTTAGTTTCATTAAATAGGCGTTATACCAAATAATTTAACAGAATGGAGGAGATTATTGTTTTGTTTCACTGTAGTTTTCATTTAGGTCATATTCTCACCAAGAGAATACATAGTAAGTATCCATTACTTAAAAGGATGCACTCCATAAAAATCCAAGTTCAGAAATGCAAAAATCTCTTCCTTAGATAGCACACTAAGAGATGTGTTTTGATTAAAACGTTCTGCAGCATTTACAAATGATAGCACACAAAAATATGCTAACATAAATAAGTTACAGTAAAGCTGACTCATGCATTTTCACTATTAAACAAGCTGCAACATAACACCCAAATAGAAATGCTTAATACTTCCACTCCAATTCATATATATGGAGTATTGTTCAAAAACCACTTGTATGATTCTCTAATAGATGCATCTCAATTACCTCACTAAAACTGAGATATGGTAATTCAAAGAACATGAAGCCACAAACTACTTGCTGAAATGAATGTGACTTTTCTTCTCATTTAAGGGCAACATGTAAGGTATAAACACAAACTATTTTGAAGGCACAAAGAAATAGTTATAAGCTCCAGTTTGGGGAAAAACAAGGTAGAAGTATTAGAATATGAGAGAACAAGTATTCAAGACTGACCAAACTGAGAAGGTCCGAGGAGGTAAACACAAGTTCATTCTTCTCTGAATGCAGAGAAATTAAAAGGAACAGGCCAAATTCAGCAATATTCAGGAACCATGTGCCACCTTATAAGTGATATATCTAATAAGCAGCAGATAATCTGCACATAGACAGAATAATAGAATAAGTACGCTGCAGGTTAACATTAAATAACAGTTCACAGAGAACAATTAGATTAGTTCAGATAATGAACAGCAGGGGGGCAAAGAGTACCTGAGGTCCAAAAAAAAAAAAAAAAAAAAGTTTCTTATCTGCATGAAGAAATAATAAGCATATTAACACACGAAGGTAGCTGTGTGCATGCTGTTCTGTAGCTCAGACTGCTGAACACCTAAGAATTAAATGGGCACAAGTGTACTGATTAGGCAAAAAGAATTCCCAAATAGAATATTAGTCTTTATATCAAAGATAACAAATTCCAGACCAGAAATGAATTGCAAGATATAATCTGAGGTGCTGTTTATGACAGACTTGCCAAGAATTTTAGAGAGAAGAATATTGAGTCATTAGTTCCTTGCTTCTGTGGGAGAGAAGAAACCCCATTGAGTATGGTATTTAAAAACTAACGTGTTGACAGAAACATGAAAAAGTAGAAAAGCAGAAGGCCTATGAACACTGAAAGAATATTCCATACTGACACTAAAATGAAGAGAAAAGCCCACAAAATTTCTGAGAATAAGGAAGGTGATGTGTTCTGCTCACAGATATGAGTAACTAAACAGTCACATGGCTGTTGTCTCGCAAGCTAAGGAAGCTGTTCAAAAGATTCTTCCTGATGATTCTAGTACACTGATTCTATTCACTGCACAGAAAGGCCCAAGGTGTACTGTTAAAGAGATTATACAAGCATATCACAAAGTCAGCTAAAAAGAAATAGCTATGTTATCGTCCGACTTCTGACATTAATCTTCATTTGCAAAATATAACATTTTAAATTGATGTACCGCTGTGCCACAGTAAAAATGCTGGGAAATAACATTTTGGCACACAATTTCCTGTCATCTTGCTCTGAAATAAAAGACATCCTATAGCTACATTCTCTTCCCATGATTGTCTGAAGATACATTAACCTCCATAAACAGCAATATTGGAGATTTATACAGAAATACAAGGAATCAACTTACCTTTATTTCCCTGTCCTTTAGGTCTCTGCATATAAGAAAGGGGGGGGGGGGGGGGGGGGGGGGGAGAAAAGCAAGTTCAGTTAGAATCCTCTAATGTTTACTACAGGGTAATTCCATTTATTTGCCAATTCTGCTCTTTTCAACTTAGATATCAGTTTAAAATATTATTTAAAACCGTGCTATTATTAAAATATTATATATTACCAAAAAACCAACAAAATAATTTTACAATTTAAAGAATTTCACAAAAAAAAATTGAAATAATCTAGTCTTTTACAGCACGTGACACTTACATGGTGTTGAAAACCTAAACAACAAATTAAAATTAATTGCCCCCTCCCCGAGAAACATAAGCAATACACAAAGCATAGAGTAAAAGAACAAAGAAAGTTAGTAGCTTAAGACTACTACCAGTACTAGAACTTCATTAGAACTTCACTATCATGTCACCTTTTAAGTTCACTGATGGGTACTTATCAGAGAATAACGTACAATGCCTTGCTTCTTAGATATACAAAGGAATATACAGTCATATTGTAAGCTGAACTACAACTTGTACATTCCTCATCTAGGCAATTATATTGAGAAAATGATACAGTCTGTACGAAGCTTTCACACAAGGAAATAATACCTTAAGGAGGATTTTTTTTTTTTTTTTTAGGATTAGTCATTACAAAACACTGTTAATCTGTCATGCACTAAGAATCACTGTAACAGTACAAGTTACAGTAGCCTTAATTCCTCTATAGCAAAATAAAACAGCTTAGAAAAACAAATGCTAGCCCATGAAAATCTAGTTCATCTTCTCACATCTGTACAACTAAGCATGAGTGGGTCTCCAGGCTCCATCGCTCTCTTAACAATTTTTAGTCCTGAAAAACTCTAGTATTCAGAGGTTTGAAAGTTTAGGAGGCAACCACCTCCATCTTGCTTTTATGTACATCTGTGTCAGAATTATCATAAGACTGTTTAACACTGCTCCATCTAAAGCTGCACTGGTTAGTCACCTCCCTCTCCCAAAACCAGAGAAAAATCTCTGTAACCTTAAAAACCCCAACCACCTCATCTTTTGGGACGAATCTAATCCAGACACAAAGGCATGCAGAGACCAACAAGAGACATGGAACTAAAAAAAGTTGGGAAGAAGAAGCCTTCGTGGAAGACAGAGCAATGAAAAGCTAAGAGATCACTGAGCTAGAAATAAGTGCATAAAAGGAAACTGGAGAGCATGCACAGAGACAAAAGAAACAAAACATTAAAGGCACAGAGAGAAAATAGAAGGGGGCAGGAGACTGCAGGGCCAAAACTTTTGGAGAGTGGCAGAGGCCCACAGAAGCAGCAGAGACCGAGACAGAATAGCTTCCAAGCAGAAAGAAAGGCCAGCAGAGGCCTGGCAAAGATAAAAAATAATAAACTCTAAGCTCCGTGAACCAACTAAAAAAAGTGCAGCACAGCGCATGGCGAGAAACAGAGAAGAGCTGGAAGAAGCGGAGGCCGCGAGGAAGGAGCAGAAAGCAGAGGCCCGAAGGGAGAAGAAGTGGGTGAGGAGAGAGAAAGGCACGAAGAGAAAGGATGCGGTAAGGAGGAGCCCGAGAGAACTGGGGGTGCGCAGGGGAGCGGAGCCGGAGCTGGGCGCCGCGGGGAGCCCGGCCCCGAGGCGCTCCCGGAGCCGGGAGAGGAAACGGGAGCCCGGCGGGGCTCGGCCGGGGAGGGCTGGCCTAGGGGACGAGAGCACACAAAGGGGGCAGGCCGGGCGGGGGCGCCGAGCCGGCTGGGCGGCGGGCCGGGAGGCGCGGGGCTGAGCGCCGGCGGGCCCTGCGGGCGGGGAGGCGGAGCGGCTCTGGCGCGGATCAGCGGTTATAAATAGGGGCTGCCGGGGCTGGGAAAGGGGCCCGCCATCCCGGGCGCCGCCGGCTCAGGCCGATCGCCGCTCCCCATGGCGGCGGGGAAAGAAAGAGGGAGGGAGGGAGGGAAGGAGGGAGGAGGCCGCGAACCGCGCCGCCCCGGCGACGAGGGAAGGTGCAGGTGGCCGCCCGGCCGCCGCCCCCCCCCCCTCGCCGGGGCTAACGACGGGCCAGGGAAGAGGAAAGGGCAGGGAGCGGGCGGGCGGCCGCCCCCCCCCGCCCCGCGGCCGGTACCTGGTCGACGCTGGTGGCTGACATTCTTCACGGGGAGCCGCGATCCCCTCGCTCCGCTCCGCCTGGGCCTCGAGTGATTCCGCACGCCGGGGCCGCTCGCCCGCCCGCCGCGCCGCTCGCCGCCGCCGCCTCCGCCGCCGCCTCCTCCCCGCCGCCGCCGCCGCCTGATTGTCGCCGCCGCCGCCGCCTGGGCTCGCCGCCGCCGCCGATCGGGTTCCCGCTGGAAGGAGCCGGCCGGCCGGACGCAGCGCCGCTTCCCCCGCTGCTCTGGGCTCCGCTTCCCCACAATGGCGGACGGGCTCCGGCTCCCACTTCCGCTCCGCAGCGCCCTGACCTTCCGCTCCCCCTCCGCCGGCGTCGCCACTGACCTTTCCCTTCCCGTCCCCGCCTCCATGTCACGTGGGGAGGGAAACAGCGCCGCGCGCCCGCCCGCCGCCGGCGGCCCCCCCCCCCAGGGGAAGTGCGCATGCGCGCGTCGGTGGGGGGCAGGCGGAAGGAGGCGGTCCCGCTCTCCCCCGCCCCGCCGGGCGCGGAGTGCGCATGCTCCGGGGGGTGGCGGAGGGACGCCCGCGGAGGGGGCGCGAAAGAACGGTAACTGCCGCCGCGCCACTGCGCATGCGCCGGCGGGCGGTGCGCCTGCGCGCGGGGCGGCCGTTGGTGCCGTGAGGGGTGCCGGCCCGGCTGCCGTTCGTGGCCGTTACTGGCTTGGCGGTCCGCCCGCCGCCTCCTCCGCCCGCCGCCTCCTCCGCGGCACCTCCGCTCGGGGTTGTACGCGGTGGCCTGAGGGGAGGAGCCGTTGCCGCATGGCGCTGTGCTGCCTGCGGCCTCCGGGCGGGTGTACTTGTGGGTGGCGGGGTTACCTGCTTCTAACGTTTGTCGTGTAGCTCTCGTCTGCTTCGCTCTGTCTCTGGCCTGCGTGTGGAAGTCTCTGCTTTGATACAGGTTCGGTGGGAGAACAAACAGCGGTTTGTCTAATGCATTTGTGTGTGTGTAGCTGCTTTCACGTCCATCATTAATGAAGTACACAGGCCTTAAGCAGTGTAAGCACAAGTTCAGCAACTGTACAGGGATTTCCTGTAGCATGCAACCATCAATAAAAGCTAAGACTGATCCAGAAATCCCAGGGAAGAATTAAGCATTTCTAAAATTGAATCTGAAAAGTCAGAATGGTAGTTACTAAGCTCCTTAGAGTTTTGCGGAGGGAATGCCTTAAATCCAGTACCACTTATGTAAACGTACTTGTCAGGGCAACGGCAAGGTGCATCCTTGAAGACTTTGAGACTCTCTGCATGTGTTTTCTTCACAAAGTAAAGGGTGTCTTTTATTTTTTAGCAATAGCACAAAGCGATCCTGAGAAAAAAATGGGTGTAACAGTTCTGGATGAAAGTGTCATGTTATAGTGGATAATAATTTCTTGCTATTGTCAAAAAGGGTATGTTAGACTGGAAGTTAACCAAAATTGGTGCAGGTGAGACTTGCAGAGTGCTCATTTACTCTGTTGTGATGCAGTCTGTAATTTTGACACCCACCCATCAAGAAACATACCAGAGTCCAGAGGAAAGCAACAAGGATGGTGAAAGGTCTGGAAAATAGGTTCTAAAAGAAAAGATTGAAAGAAGTGGCCTTGGTTGGACTCGAAGGAGAAGAATGAGGGCTGGTATGAAGAAAGACATCAAATATTTTTATGCATAAAAGAAGGTGATAATTTCTATCTGCATTCTTTCAAACAGGACAAAATACCATGGATTTAAACTGCAGCTGGCAAGGTTAAAGTTGATCTTCTCTTATGACACCTGGATGAACTAGTTGACCTCTAGTAGATATGCAAACTTAACTTTGGATAGGACTCCTTTAAAACATTATCAAAGCAAGTAAGACTGCACCCCCACCTCTGTAACACCACAGTTACAAAGCAGGTGGGACCCTTAGATTCAATCTTTCAAATCTTGCTTCTCTCCCTTCTTTCCTGTTTTCCTACTCCATAGGCAGCTATGACATGAGGGGATTCTCCCTTCTTGGTGAAGTGGTTCTGGTTTACATATAAAAAATAAAGATTGGGTAGGCAGAGGAAAAGTAAAAGGAAGTCAAACAGAGCACAGGCACTTAGATGGAAAGAGTGCCCACATTAGACAGTCTCCTTACCAATAAGCTAGACATTCATTTCTGCCTTTGGTTTGTTGGGGTTTTTGTTTGTTTGTTTTCCTGGCATCTTCTATCCTTATTTTATTTAACCACAGTGAAATAACTCCCAACCCCAGAATACTTTTTGGTGCATGACAAATGTGGGTTCTAATCTCTTCCCACTGAAGAGAGAATTCAGATCTCAACTACTGCTGGTCATGGGTAAGTCCCACAAAATTAGATGTTGAATATGGCATTGAAAATTCCAGTTTTGATCTTAGAGACCTAAACTTGACATCAGGAACACTACATAAGAATCTGCCACCTAAGTCCATTAGGGGATCTAGGCCAATGAACAGTGGGCTTTAAACCATCTGGTTCACAGCACCTTGCCAGTTGTCAGGAGGCATTTTTAACATTGCTCCTCTTACAAAAGTACTGTATTGCCTTTCACAAAATGCTGGCCCCTAGTGACTTAATAGCATCTATTTAGTTGAGTACGCAATGTAATAGTGGAATTGTGCTGGTTTTTGGCTGGGATAGAGTTAATTTTCTTCATAGTGGCTAGTATGGGGGCTATGTTTTGGATTTGTGCTGGAAACACTGTTGATAATACAGGGATGTATTCCTAACTGCTGAGCAGTGTTTGCACAGCATCAAGGCCTTTTCTGCTTCTCACACCACCAGCAAGTAGGCTGGGGGTGCACAAGAAGTTGAGAGGTGACACAGCTGGGACAGCTGACCCCAAGTGACCAAAGGGCTATTCCATACTATATGATGTCATGTTCAGCGTAGAAAGCTGGGGGAAGAAGAAGGAAGGGGGGGATGTTTGGAATGATGGCGTTTGTCTTCCCAAGTAACCACTACGCGTGATGGAGCCCTGCTTTCCTGGAGATGGCTGAACACCTGCCTGCTGATGGGAAGTAGTGAATGAATTCCTTGTTCTGCTTTGCTTGTGTGTGCGGCTTTTGCTTTACCTATTAAACTGTCTTTATCTCAACCCACAAGTTTTCTCACTTTTACCCTTCTGATTCTGTCCCCCATCCCACGGGGGGTGAGTGAGCGAGCGGCTGTGTGGTGCTTAGTTGCCAGCTGGGGTTAAACCACAACAGGAATAAATAAAAGCAGTAGGAATTTTGAATTCAGTTTATAACGGTTGCTGTGACAAAAATCCAATGTGCTGCAAATATTTCCAGGTTTTGATAGTGTTGACATCTGTGCTGGGAAGTGATTCTACATTGTTCCTTCTTATCTATACCATTAGGAATGTGGTAGAGTGAAAATTATCCTTGAAGAGAGTGCAAGTTCAGCAGGATTCCAGTCTGCAATGCAAGCTTTACAAAGTCTTAGGCTCAAATGAACCTTTTTGATGGGGAATAATGCAAGCCTCTGAGGACTTGCTGGAATGCTCTGTGGCAATTAGTTCTGTAATATTATAGTTCAAGTTCCGGCCTTATGTGGCTTTAGAGACTTTGGAAATATACATGGTTCGTTTTTCAAAATGCTTTTAGGCGTCTTTTTTTTCCCCCTCTAATTCTCCATTGTCTAATAGTTACCTTCAGGAATATAATTTGTGATCTGAACTACGACAGTTTGATTCCACCACCCTTTGCCATCAGATTATCATATTGAAGATTTGCATCATCCATGTGCATGACTTGCAGAGCTGGTGCAGCTGGAGCTATGTCTAAGCCAATATGCCAACAGTTCTCCAACTGGACTTAACTGGACAGGGAGTGCCAACCAACAGTAACATTCTCTTCAGCACTCCGATTCCTTGTGGTTATTTGAAACGCGTACCGAACGGATGTGTGCTCATGAAAAGGTCTTGGCGCCCTTCTAGAAATGTAGCTCTAGACTACAACAGAGCTCAGGAGGAGGACAATTCCCACTGTTTAACCATGAAATCAGTAGGTCCTTATCAAAGTCTTCCCTGTTACATTCAACAAAACCTTTTGGATTTTTCCATTACTGCTTTCAAAGTAGTGATTGTGCAAACTTAAAGGGCAAAAGGATGACTGCATTTACCCTTTTGAGATACATTTTTCCCTTCAGCTTCACTGGACAAAACGAGAAGAATATATGTATTTTAAAAATTAGGAAAACTTTATGGTAATAACTTATTTGAAAATGGTTGAGGTTTAAGATAAAAGTTCTTAAGCACTCAGAAAATGTAGTGAGGATTTTTTCTTAGCCATTAAAATGTAAAAAAGACCAAGTCCAAATAACCATTATTTTCTCATACGTCTCAGAGGCTGTCGCTGGACTGTAAAACAGGTGCTTTGTCAGATATTGGCTACAGATAGAAAGTGGCTGATCAGGATCATTAGCTGATCCTACAAACTAATACAAGACAACAGACAAACTGTAAATAGCATGACGCCTGTGTTTCTCAGTGTAGCCTAACAGCTCAAAAAGATTATGAAAATACTTGTTAAGTAAGTAGAAAATACATGCTACTAGTGTTCTTCTGTTTCTACTGCTTCAGAAATATATTAAAAAAAATATATCAGTGGATTATGATCTAGTGTTAGTGAAAGACCTTCTCCAAGCAGTCAGCTGGACTAGGTGGCCTCCAGATATCCCCACCAACCAACATTTTTATGGTTATTTGGGATCGAGAGAGTCTGTGGATGTTCATGACACAAAGTCAAAGCTCAGGTGTAGGTTACTGCTGAGGAACTTGCCTTCCAGACTGTCCCAGTTATCAGCACACCTCCAGCTGCACCTTGGCATTACACCTGTGCTCCCTGGCTCTGGGTGAAGAGACTGGGCTGCACAGCTTCATCTGGCATGAAGGATCACTGCGTTGGCAAAAGTCCTCATAATGCAGCTACAAATGAGTGAAAAACAGACCTCAACTGTAAATAAATAAACAGTTTTCCTCTGTGAGATTTAATAGTTTGGAGCTATTAAAAATAGGAGTATATAAAGACTTTATCATATATCATTTAGTCAGTGGTAATTAAATAACTACATGCTCTGCACCCTGTGTGGAATTCAGTCCTATGCTGAAGACCAGGGCAGGTCGCAGATTCCAGCAAGCATTCTTTTCCAAGGTTTGAGTAGTTTTGAATAAGTACATTAGCATCTATGGAACAGGGAATTTCAAAATATGCAACAGGCGTTCTGGAAAATGCACTGACGATAAAAGACTGATAAAGTTGTATAGTATGTTAATGCTGTTGATGCACTCCTTGGGAATGAGGAAATACAGGCTTGCACTTATGAAAGAGTTTGGAGGAAAACATTGTAGGAAAGGCCAGCAAAATTGTATGAAAGGACTGTAAATAATCTTAGAATAAAATTATAATTGATGGGCAATTAAATAGAATGTAATAGCCAGGAGCTAACACTGTGACAGAGTTAAGCAGCTAAGTTAGTGTATGCTGTCTTTAAAAAAGAGAGTCTGGTGTTTAAACAATGATGATTTCACGTCCTGGATACTTTGATTTTATTTCCTTTGTTATCCAGTGTGTTATTTTTGGTGGGCTCCATTATCTGGGAGCATGAGGTAAGACAGGAGCTTTCCACACTAGCAAGCTCTTTTCCAGATATATACTAATGTAAAGTATTAGTATATTTGATAACAGTGTGTGCTAACTATTTGGCTTAAGGGAGCATGTATTCACATATCACAGTAGGCTGGGTCCACAACAATTATTAGTTGCTGACAGATCTCTCATTAGTTCTTCTTACAAAAGACAGTCTTAAAAAAAAGAAATTGCCTTTATTTCTTACATTCTCTCCCTGAAACCCTCTCTGTCCATCAGTCTATTTTTTTAATCTAAGTTTTACTCATATTTTGTGTAAAATGAATGTCTCTTGCTGCCTTTGCTCCTAATCACATAGAGCAATCTCCCTTTTGGTGTACATCATTACTCATTGTAACTGCATGTTTGAAGCTTGGCTATGCCATCATCCTGCCTACAGCCCGGAGGGCAGGGTAACAACCAAGCACTGTGCTAGAGAAGACTACCAGTGGCCATAGTTTATATAGCTGGGGTACTTGTGGCCCACATCATAGTACTTTTACGACCATACTTTTCCCAGTTCATTAGCAAACTATATAACATCTAGGAAAAGCAACAATTTTCTAATTTTAAAAAAGCAGAAATTCCTGCACGTGGCTTTAAACACACACACACTCCTGCAAGTAGCAACCCTCTCTTCTTAAAGTGCACTGTAGCCAGCAGCCCATGGCCTGTTCCCACCCTGTTTCAAGTTATTTCATATGCCAGACCAGAAAAAGCATGGAACTATTGTACAGACAGTGCTCAGATACCATACTGTTTGTCCAAATATTTTTAGGTGACCTGTAGTAAGAAAAGCTTCTCTAGTTCCATTTAACTTGTGACGTTTGTACTCCAGCACAGCTGCTTATGTTGTTTCATTCCTGTTTCAAGATTTGGCTTTGATGAGCTGTAGGTAAACATATATAAAGCTAGCATTTTAGGTGCTAAGTCCCACATGGTAACCTGCTTGCCTGAGAATATGCACTGAATGCTATCCTTTAATTTTAATTTAAGTTTATAATTTTCCTGATATTTAAGAAAAATTGTCATGAACTGGATTCTGTAATTATTTCAAAGACAAACTATGTGATTCCCACCTCTGACATTAGATTCAAGAGCATCTTTGTAGTTAAAACAGAGTTTACTCTGTCAAAGAGACATGATGTGCATTTGCAGAGACAGTTACCCATTCCATAAATTTACTTTGGCACTTATTTTGGAAAAAAGGATTAAATAGATTATGGAAAGGATACATGGTTCTGCCACCTTATTAATATTTTTCTGTTCAGCCTGGTGGAAAATACCTGTAAACCTTTCTGAAGTCATGTTCTGCATGTGACTGCAGCATTTTGACTCCTACACTCTTTGACTACTTCATTAGATAAATGAAATATTTTTACTGCCTGGCTCTTGTCATGCCACAGGAATGTCCTATTTTTCTTTTTCCCTCTAAAACTTTTACTAATTTTTTTCAGAAATGGGAGAAGCTCATGTCTTTTTCACAGGATTCTGTTTTCCATTCTTGCTCAAGACATCCTGCAAGTTTGCTCTTTGGTAGAATGAGGGTTTTGGCTCTGCTCTCAGCATTCATTCCACATCCCATTCCATTAATCTGATTTCTAAACTTGGAAAAATGTTATCATCAGTTTTATAACCTTACAAAACTTTCTGAAATCCTACTGTCAGTGATGCTTCCATTTTTTTCTTAGATACTTTTTGCTATGTAGTTTGTCAGTGGTTAGATTCAAAAGTTGTACAGCATAATGTTGTAGGAGATGTTAGCTGCTAACCAGAAGAAGAGGAACTAGAAGGATATCTGCAGTGCTAGCTCCAGGCTAGCTTGCTCTGACAGATCCTGAGAAAGTTAAAGTAATCCCTCTCCCCAAACCCTGT
The DNA here is from genome assembly GCA_020745775.1 of Theristicus caerulescens. Lineage (NCBI taxonomy): Eukaryota > Metazoa > Chordata > Aves > Pelecaniformes > Threskiornithidae > Theristicus > Theristicus caerulescens. Next base: position 128,584,283 of record CM036558.1, on the reverse strand, counting down.
ACCTGTGTCTAGACCCTGCTCTATGTATGTATGTCCTTAGACATACAGGTATGTCTATGCAAGATAAGTCCTCTGTTAATGGTCTTAAACCATTTATATAATTATAGGATGTTGCCAAAATTCATTATTTATGTGTGTTTAATGTCTACAATACCTACCTAAATCTCCATTATGCTCCATAAAATTTACTGAAATTTAACACAGTACGGTATGCTTCCTACCAGAAGCAGTATGTTTCAGGCCATACTTTTATATTTTGGGTTATTTCTCCACATTTTTTTTTCCCAAGAAAGTCAAACAACCCTCCACCAAATAAGGGTGCAATAAGGCAATAAGTGAAGAACTGTGTTCCTGAAAGACATTTGCCTTAAAAATATCTACAATAATTATCTTTTTTTGCATCTGTATCATGTTCCTCTGCTATCTAAAGTATATGCTAATTTTATATATATCACTTTATATCATCACGTTATGCATGATTATGTAGATTATATTGTCATCTTTGTTTATTTAAGAAATATTTTAATGTTCAGACTCACCTTTTTAGAATCAAACTTTTTTACAATGAACTACGGTAACTTTCTTTGTCCTTGGATGACATACTCCTTAAAAGCATCCACCTTCTGGGATGCTGAAGTCTTGTTAATAAATCCTAATCCGGATACAAGCCAGAGTTTCTGAGTCCTTGGAAGCATGGTTCTGACAGAACAGAAAGGCTGCTGGTTTTCTCTGTGTACTTTGAGTGCCATGGTCTCTCACTAACAAAAAAACAGGAAAAAGATGTACTTCCATTCTCCCTGAGCAATGCAAGAGCATAAATTCAACCATAGTATCAGTGTACAGTGTCAGTGGGATTGTGTCCATTGACACCAAGCTGAATTTGACCCGCAAAAATATAGAAGCTGCAGAAGGCAGCTTTATGATTTATATTATGAATTAGTTCTGCATTGCTAAACCATCATTACAATTTACCTTTGCAGGCACAAAATCCAGCCACCCACCCTTTTATCAGTATGATAATAAAAAGAATTAATCACCAAAGGCTGATAGAATTCAGTTAATTTCTCTGTTTGCCTATTTCCTTGACCACAGTATGTGGAAGAAGGAGACCTATGAATCAGAACATTTGATAATTCATATTTGTGTCACTTTAAAATACTTAATACAAATCTGGAGAAGGAGAAAGTTTTGTTTTCTTTGAAATACGTAAGCCCTACACCTACTTTGTCAGCAAAGCCACTCAGCATCCCCAGGATAAAGGTATTTATATAATTAGGCCCAAAATAAATATATTTTGTTTATATTTTTAATATCCAAACATTTACAAAAGAATACCATGAACAAATGGGCACCAAAGTGTGATTCCCCCATTATTATTTGTAGGAGGAGTGCAACTTAAATTCTGTTTTAAAGCAGAGATATCTTGTCATGTACCACATACAGACCAAAACAACTTAGGTGATTTCAAAATAAAGATAAAATTGTGATGATTAGTACATAGTACTTTGGTCATTTCCATTCACTCAACTAAAAGTAACTATGTTTCCTCATTAATGACAAAAGTCTCTTCTTTATCACTACTTGTAGCTCTGAGTTCCTTACAAGAATTGATCTTTTTTCAGTCATGCCTTACTGTAAAATAGCAAGTTAAATCTAGAGTGTGAGTTTAGTGTAAGATGGGCGAAAAATACTTTCAATATACAAAAGTTAGAACTAAGAGCTTTTTTTTACTAAATATAGATTAATTGAATAAATAGATATCAAATACAGCTGACAACTAATTACGTGATGGAACCCATAACCCATTGGCTATTGTGAATCCATTTTTATTTTAACAGCCTCATCAAAGAGAGATATACAATCCTTTCTACATCCTTATATTTCATTCCAGACACAGAAGCTGTCCATTTTTTTTAAGGCTTTTCATTAACCTATGTAATCAAATGTCTGATCAGCTGCTGGATCAACACCATTAATTCTAGTCCACTCAAAAGTGTCTCCAGGGCAGAGAGCTCAGGATTATTTTTTCTGAGTGTTGGTTTCTGCTTTCAGTTCTTTCACTAATTTCTGTTTGCCACTGTTTTGATCTTTCAGCCATCAGTAACTGCATCTCATAAACGGTTATGCTGATTCTGGCATGACAGTACTTTCTCTTATTGTTGACACTTCACAGTATTCTTTCTATTTTATATTTCAGTTGCCTGATCATGGACATCTCTGTTCCCTAATCTTAATTGCAAGGTCTGCACTGGCTAGCACCCTAATTAGACAAGGCACAAGTACTCAGGTGCTCAAGGTTTGGTCCCAGTCCTGAGTCAGGGCAAACTCAGTTTATTTTAGGCTGGCAACCCATCACTTTAAAGATCTCCATATTTTAATATTTTCAATCAAATCTCAGTTTCTTGCAACATTAAGTCTGAAGTCTTGCTGAAAAATGCTCTTCATAGGTAATATTTAATGTATGAATTATATACGTTATGATGCAATGCTCAGATCAAATACAGAATTTAAAATAAGTAACCATCCCTCCATACTTAAGTCGACAAAACCAATAAAAGTATTACTAAACTTATTGTATTGATTCATGTTATATTATTTTTATTTTAGGAAATTGCTCAGAGAGTAGGCCTATCAAGTGTCTCTAAGCATAACATACTATATTTTAAAAATTATATACTTACATAATTATATAGCCACGTTTTACTGACCAGTGAACAAGATCAGAAGTACCTTCTTTCTTTGGTTAGTTATTTTCCATTATTAAAATCATGACATCTCAGTCTTTCTCTCTCACTTGTTTTCATGTAAAAGCAGAAGTTATTTTTTCTTTACTCGGGGAATTCTGATCATTAAAGGACATATCTCTCTTAATGTTTTGGGCCTAATGAGTTTGGAAGAGATGTCCTATGCTGAGGCTCAGTAAGAGCCAAATTTTGTACATGGAACAGCTCGACAGACTAGTATTTTTTCACCTTTATTAATTTAGCATTTTTCAGAGCTGTTGTGACTTGCTGTTAATGAGCAATCAAATAGCAACATTTAAAGAGGGGAGACTGACCGCTGCCATTCCTATCTTCAAAAGCTAAAATATTTTGCTAATTTTTTTTTTTTTGTGTGTCTTTTAAATAGATCCACTAGGTGGTGCTTGAAATAAGCTACCCCGGCATGACTCGCTCAGTCGCCAAGCTCATCTCAGAAATCTAGGGGCAACTGGAAATTATTGTGGCTGTGAAATGTTAAACTATAATTCATTGGTCAAAACTCCAACAGGAATATTCTTGGCAACAGGAATAAGATTGCTACCCACGTGTTTGGGTTCCTCCTTTTCCAAAATCGAGTTTTCTGTTTCAAAGGTAAAATTAGGTATTCTCCATTATGAATTTAAGTGTTTCTTCACTTCTGGTACTCTTAAAATAGATCATTTTCCATTAGTAATTTTGGCATTTGAAGAAGAAGTTTATGTCCAGACTGAAAGTGATTTGGATAAGTAGTTCTTTAAATATATCAAATAAAGACAAAGCTTGGCATTACCCAAGTGCCTCATCAGTCGTGAAAGAAGTTTAACTTCCAATAGGAAATGAAGGAAGACTGTTGCAATTTTACTGCGCAAGGCCAGGGGAAGGTGCAGGAAAGCACGTATGGCCAGTTATGCAGGTATGAATTATGGACACTGTGCCAAGTTCCTTGTGGAGACCAAGGCTTTTCTCAGGTTATTCTTTAGCCATTTGCTATGCAATCACTCTTCCTAATGTAAACCAGCTTGTTCAGAGCTTTGAAAAAAGCACAGCTACTACAGACTTCTCAGTCAACTATGCACCAGTCAGTTGCCTGATAATTCCCCTGCCTTTCAATCTGACAGTACAAGCTTCTAGCATAATTATTTGGTCCTGACATTGCTTCTCTATCAAAGAGGGTGTTAGTCCTGTCAAACACCTGCCCAGAGCCCCTCCAGCTGCCAGGAGAAGCTGTGACACCTTCAGCCCTTGGGCCTCTCCCTCTGCCTTGAAGGTGAAATTCTGGTGAGCCAGGCTTCACTCGCCATGTGGTTTTGAGGGAAGTGCCCCTCAAAAGGCATTTCTCTGTTTTTTGCAAACCCCGGGAGAACAAACTCCTCCTCTAACTTATATGGCGAGTGCGGAATAGACGGAGAAGGAGAGGGAGGAAACACGATGAGTGTGTCCCTATCCTTTTTGCTTGCCTACGGTGGCAGGCAGGTGGCTGAGGGCAACTGCCCGTGCCATACCTGTGCAGTCCTGACACTCATGCAGCCCATGCAAGTCTTGCCTGAGAAGTAGGCCAGGAAAGGTGAGACCCATGAGAGGGTTCTGATTGCCAGGGCAGGTCTAGGAGGGTGTCCTGGTTTCAGCTGGGATAGAGTTAATTTTCTTCTTGGTAGCCAGTACGGGGGCTGTGTTTTGGGTTTAGGATGAGAACAATGTCGATGCTAAGTATCGCTAAATAGTCGCTAAGTAGTGCTCACACTGGTCAAGGACTTTTCAGCTTCCCGGTGCACGGGGGGCTGGGAGGGAGCACAGCCAGGGGCGCTGACCCAGACTGGCCAAAGGGCTATTCCATACCATATGACATCATGCTCAGTATATAAGCTGGGGGAAGAAGAAGGAAGGGGGGGACATCTGGCGTGATGGCGTTTGTCTTCCCAAGTAACCGTTACGCGTGATGGAGCCCTGCTTTCCTGGGGATGGCCGAACACCCGCCTGCCGATGGGAAGTAGCGAATTAATTCCTTGTTTTGCCTTGTTTGCGTGCGCAGCTTTTGCTTTACCTATTTAACTGTTCTATTTTATTTTACTTCAATTATTAAACTGTTCTTATCTCAACCCACGAGTTCTCTCCCTTTTACCCTTCCGATTCTCTCCCCCATCCCACCGAGGGGGAGTGAGCGAGCGGCTGCGTGGTGCTTAGTTGCTAGCTGGGGTTAAACCACGACAGAGGGCTTCACATTTGGGGTGAGGGAGCTGGAGAACTGAAGTGGGGGAGCCTGATGGGAAAGTAAAGGTGGGGAGGAATCAGAGATTTCCTAATGATGATTAGGAAATTGGAAGTAACCACAGTTGGAATACTTTAAGAGAGACAGGACAAATTTAGAGTAAGCTGGGCTTCTGTTATTCACAGAAAAGATGTTTAAAGTTAATGTTGAGGCAGGGTATGAAGGAAAAGCATGTGGGAATTGCCAGTGGAAGAGACTCTAGACAGTCTGTTCTAAAAGTCTCTAAAGGGTGCACATGTGAACCCAGAGAATTCAGACCTAGTTATTGATAAATACACTGCAGTCAAATGTAATGTGTCATTTAGGTGTAACGAAAAGTCTGTTTTGCTCATGGCCAAAGCACAAAGGCTCTTTTCACCACAAGGGTAGGAAGCGGAGTAAGATATATAATCTAGGGTGATGTACATGAGAAGCTAATCTTTCACCCTTAGTATGCCTACATCATGGCAGGTATTTTTCATGTTTAAAAAATAGTCTATGAAGAAACATCCTAAGGATATTGATCTCACAGAAAAAAAGAAGAATTTGGGTCACTGGAAGGATATAGAGAAGAAATTAATCATAAACTCAGCATTTTGTGCAAAGATGATTTATAGGACATGAAAAAATAGGCTTAATTATCTGCAATGCATCTTGCAATAATGCTGGTATCAGTAATCTGAAAAATGCAGATTAGAAAATGACAGTGCAACCCTCAATTAATAGGAAGTTGATAGTTCAAAGGCTTCCTCCTTTTCTTTTTCTTTGTTATTGCAGTTCTCAAATGGATACACAAGTTTTATATATTTTTCTTTATTCAGTTTGTTGTTGCTGCTTAACAACTGTTTAACACCAGTTTTAGTTTTTTATCTGAGTATCTTAATTTTTCAATATGTATACTGCCAAAAATTAGTCTTTTTTTTGTTTTAAACTAGAAGTCACATTTGGGTTGATCGCGTTAGTTCATTTTATTTTTTAATTAATTTATGTATTTATTAAATTGAGGTGGTTAACAACCTAATTCTTATTTTACTGCTTCTGTTTCATTTTCACAGCTAAAGAGGAGACTGATAAAATATTTGCTCAGATGATGTCAGTGGCAGAATCACCAGAAGAACCACTGACCAGCGACGTGAACCTGCCACATAGGCAGGGCCAGAATTGTAGGCGGTCATCTCGGCAGAGAGCCAAGAAAGAAGCCCTTGGCTCTCTGAGTCCTCGAAGAGGGAGGGAGCTTCTCCCTGTGCCAGGCTCAGGATAGAGCATCTCCAAATCCACATGCAGAAGGAACATACTCTGATCTCTGAGCTTTAACATCACACTTTTTGTTATCATCAGCTGTAATGTGATTTGAAGAGAGAGAATTCAGGGTCAAGAGCTGAAAAAGCACTGAACAGATTGTATTTGCCTTGGTAGGACCTCAGCTAGGAACAGGAAAGAATTAATTTCTATTTCAGTGGCATAAGGTTATGTAAATTTTCCACTTGATTAAACAAGTGGGTTAGTTAGTTTGTCATAATTTCTTGTAAAAACAACTAAAAGCAATACCTAAGTTTCAGGATCAAAAGAAGAAAACATGGCTTTTTTAGTATTTAATGCTAAGGTAGGACAAGTGATGTTTGCTTCAGTAAGTTTGTAAATTTTCCAATGCAAGCTAACTAGAAAAATGTCTAGGTTAAGTAAGGAAATTTTTTTCCCCTGCCATGTTCTGAAATTACTGTTAGTTTTAAACTAGGCCAAATTCATTCTTGGTGTAATTCCACACAACTGAGCAATGTCAGTGTTTTAGAAGCATTTTCTGGGGCGATCTGTAAGACAGAAAGTAGAAAGTTTAGAGAGAAGTCAGTCTGAGGACAGAACTGCAGAGGTATACCTTGATAGAAAGCCAGACACAGTCTTTGTCAAGGGGAAGAAAAATGCTTGGCTTTGCAGACATTTTAAAAGCTAGTGAAATAGCAGGGAAAGATGTCCTAAAAGCATAGTTTCTATAGTTTTGCAACAGGCTCTCTCACAGAATGAAGATAATTAAAGAGGATGAATAATCATGGGGTTTGCTATGAAGGAAACATTGAGTATGTAAGGAAAACAAGGAAACAAGCAAACAAAAAGCTGGAGTGAATGGCTGTTTCTCCAAATAGAAGGAGGTTAGTAACAGGCCATCCCAGGGATCTGCATTAAGACCACATTATTTTTCTTTGGAAGCAAAGCCTTTTACCCACTTAGTCTAAAAACAGGCTAATATGAGATGGAAATAACTCTGTTAGAAATCGAAGATGAGATATCTTACCCCTTTGCAACAAGACAGAGTTGACTAATAACTATTCTGAGATAGAATATGGTATGTGCTCTGTTTTGTGGTTGTATTGTCTTCTCAGATACATATCAAATACCATTTATTTCCATGCAATTGGTCATACTCCTTTAGGATTGTCACATCCACTTCTCACCTCCACAACATTTATCACTGGCAACTAAAACATTAGTATTGTCTGCCTGGCTTCCTCTCATGGATGATTAGCCAACAGTCTCCTCCTTGCAGCCCAGCTCTTCTCTGCCTCCTCTTTGATGCCATGGCAGACGTCATGTCTCTGCCTGTCGTTTTGGCTATACCTCAACATCCATCAGGCCTCTCTGTATCTTCATCCCTAGTTCATACCTCTTTTTTAACTAATTCCCTCTGCATAATGTGTCCAGGATAGAATTCTCTTTTTCTACTCACAAAACTGAAGTTCTCATTCATGTTATGGTTGTCTCATTTATTGAGACCTTTTTCTGGTCTTATGAAAATCAGTCTTGCCCTGCTCACACCTACCCATAAGGCTGCTGTAAAGATTGCTTTTTGTGCACATCTGAAAGTGTTAGCTCTCTGTGTGCATCCTTATACTCCCATTTCTCTGTCACATCAAACCTAAAATGCTTATCCTCAAATCAAAGCACTTTTTATTGTTGCCATCTAACCTATGGCACCAGGTTTTTTTTAGCAGTGAGTTAGAATTAGGTGAAGGCCCCCTTTTGCCCTCACTGTTGGGAAAAGCTCCACAAGAGGCGTTTTCTCCGTTCAGTCCCTCCTTGAAGCTCTTGTCTGGGACGTTTCCAAGCTTCTCAAGAACTAGATTGCAGACATGTAATAATTTAGGCTTTTTTTTTTTGACCAGTATTGTTTCACTGTTTCTTATCCTCTGTCTAACTCTTTCTTTTTGTGTCTTTTTTTATATGTAGATGCAGGCTGCCTGAGGCCAGGGACCAGCTTGTTCTGTGTCTGCACAGAACCTAAGAGAACAGGGTAATGCAGTAACATCAACCATAGTCGTAATGCCATCCATGCATACATAATATACAGTGAATCATAGAATCATAGAATGAATCATAGAATGCTTTGGGATGGAAGGGACCTTTAAAGGTCATCTAGTCCAACCCCCCTGCAATGAGCAGGGACATCTACAACTAGATCAGGTTGCTTAGAGCCCCATCCAACCTGTCCTTGAATGTTTCCAGGGATGGGCCATCTACCACCTCTCTGGGCAACCTGTTCCAGTGTTTCACCACTGTTTTTCATCGTAAAAAATTTCTTCCTTGTATCATCTGAATCTACCCTCTTTTAGTTTAAAACCGTTACCCCTTGTCCTATCACTACAGGCTCTACTAAAAAGTCTGTCCCCATCTTTCTTATACGCCTCCTTTAAGTATTGAAAGGCCACAATAAGGTCTCCCTGCAGCCGTCTCTTCTCCAGGCTGAACAATCCCAGCTCTTTCAGCCTTTCCTCATAGCAGAGGAAAGTGCTCCATCCCTCTCAATCCCTTCATCCCCCAGCCTGTATTGATACTGAGGATTGCCCCGACCCAGGTTCAGGACCTTGCACTTGTCCTTGTTGAATCTCATGAGGTTCACACAGGCCCATTTCTCCAGCCTGTCCAGGTCCCTCTGGATGGCGTCCTGTCCCTCAGGCGTGTCAACTGCACCACTCGGCTCGGTGTCATCTGCAAACTTGCTGAGGGTGCACTCGATCCCACTGTCTATGTCATTGATGAAGACTGAACAGCACTGGCCCCAGTATGGACCCCTGAGGGACACCACTCGTCACTGTTCTCCATCTGGACATTGAGCCATTGACCACTACCCTCTGGATGCGACCATCCAGTCAATTCCTTATCCACCGAACAGTCCACCCATCAAATCCATATCCTTCCAATTTAGAGAGAAGGATATTGTGGGGGACCATGTCAAAGGCCTTACAGAAGTCCAGAGAGATGACATCCGTAGCTCTTCCCTCATCCACTGATGTAGTCACTCCATCATAGAAGGCCACTAGGTTGGTCAGGCAGGACTTGCCCTTGGTGAAGCCGTGCTGGCTGTCTCGAATCACCTCCCTGTCCTCCATGTGCCTTAGCATAGCTTCTAGGAGGATCTGTTCCATGATCTTCCCAGGCACAGAGGTGAGGCTGACAGGTCAGTAGTTCCCAGGGTCCTCCTTTTTACCCTTTTGAAAAATGGCTGCAACGTTTCCCTTTTTCCAGTCCCCAGGGACTTCACCCGACTGCCATGACTTTTCAAATATCATGGAGAGTGGCTTGGCAACTACATCAGCCAACTCCCTCAGGACTCTAGGATGGTATTATTTATTTTACATGGTTTTTAGGCATCTTTTTGGGTTAACCACATCATGAAACTACCTTCTCAGTCCTTCTGGGCTCATGCCTTTCATTTAATTTCATGGATATGATACCAAGTTCCCCTGCCTGGACAGCTGAAAGGACATCATAGGGAAGAACTATTTCAGTATCTAAGGATAGTTCTGTCCTCTAGCTACCTTCATGCACTAAAAGAAAGGAAAACATTGACAAGATATAAATGGCTCTAGTATGCTTCTTTCAATGGTGCCACTATAGAGACTCTGAATATGATTAGTATAAGCAATATAAGCCATTCTTTTTAGTTGAATTCACTTAAGAAATGGTAAAGAAAATCAAGAATAAAAATACCTAATTCATTTATTAACTCAGCTGAGTCAGTGAATACCCAGTGATTGCCAACCTGGATTAAAGTTTATATGTCATTCAACTGCTCAAATATTGTTTTGCTTGGCAGGCAAGGGACTAAGTAAACAGGATTTCCCTGAAGGTAGCAAGGAATGATGATGCAACGTGGTTATTTATTAGCTTTGATTTTATTGTCAGGGAGATGGGCAAATAATGCCCTAATGCTTAGAATTTAAATGGGTCAAACTATTTGCACTGCTTAGTCTCTGTCCAACTTCTTTATAAGTTCCTAGAGATAAACTTCTCAATAAACATTATAGTTTTCAGTAGTCCTTTATCCTCCTTTGGGACTTTGTGCCAGTTTAAGCACTTTTGAAAATCAAGCCATTCATTTAGGTTTTGCAGTAAAACTACTCAGAACCATTTCTTTGCAGAAGATATTCCTCATTTAAACTCAAAGCTTTCACAGAGATCTACCAATCTGCTTGCACAGAGATCTACCAATTTGGACTGAGTTTTTTCCTGAAATGTCCCATGTTGACTGTCTAGTCACTGCAAGCACAATATCTAAATATCCATCTGACATTTTAAATCCAAATCCAAATATTTTGACATAGTATGCTGTCATAGGTTTTGGGTTTTACAGTATAAAATGAAAGTAAATTTCATAATCTTGGAATGCAGTAAATGGATGGTTGTCCTCTGGACAGATTTATTTACATCCCCAGCTTAAATTGGTTATTTGACAAACATATAAAAAAGCCCTTGTTCTCAGTTGTTATTAAAAAAATAACAATTTAAAACTACTTAGTCTTCTTCTTAAAAAACAATTTTACTGGGAAAAAACAAATACTGAGGGTGAGATGTTGGACCCACTGATGGAATCTGCTTTCCATCTGACTATGAGAAACTAATTTTGATAGTGGCACATACCAGTCTTACTTTCACAATGCCCAGCAGACACAGGTATCGCATCTATACTTGTAGTCACTCTGCCCACTTTCCTCTGCAATCCTTCTTGCCAATAGTTATCAACCAGAATTTGCTCACAGGGCTTGACAGCATCAGTACACCTTAGCTACCATGGCACATGGCTCTTTGCTACACACCTCACATGTAGAAGTAATGCAAACCAAATGAAGACTTGCCTTGACTGTGCCTTTGCAACATTTCACTGGTCTTCTTCCCTGACATACTATATGTTTTAACTGGCTATAGAAAATGGAACATCTCTTATCCAATATTTTTTTTTATTTGCCTGGATCGATGTAAAAACTTGTAGAAACATTGCTTCAGTGTTGACTGTTTGGCACCAATCTAAGGCTTTTTTTTCCTGGTGACATTTTGCCATTAAGACAATGTATGTGAATTAAAGCATCTGATGTTGTAACTTTAAATTTTTCAAGGTTTTCAGGCATTATCATTGCTTTTATGTAAGCTTTATAAAATGATAGACTCTTCTAAATCAGTGCCACAACTCCTATCCTCTACCATTTTAAATACAGCAAGTGGGGTTAAGGCTACTCAAGTGATACAGCAAATCCTATTAAAGTCATTTAGGTTAGACTTTTAATGTTACTTAGGTACCTAATTCTCCTTTTATCCGAGCTAAGATGAGGTGCATAAATAAATTTGCCGCTCTGGGTCTTAGGAGCTTTTGAAAACCCCACCCACCAACATATGATCCACAGTTTTGCATATGACTTAGAGATCTGATTTCCCAAGGAAATAAAGGTGACCACGTAGCCTGCCCATCTGTCCGTCAGTCAGTCTCTGATCTGTCTCTCCCCCTCATAAACTTTGAATCTAACAGCTAACATCAATTACATTTGACAGAAAAGCAAGGGCCAAAAGGTATTAAGTCCTTACAAAGTATAAGGATTGGAGAAAGGGCAGAGTCGACTTTCTCTCTCCCCTCAAGAGCTGCAGTGTGAGCTCAGCTGTCCTCACTTCTCTCTTGTCCACTCAGGTTCACCGGTCAGCACATGTGTCGGTCACAGCCAGCCCAGCACCACCATCTCTGCCAGAGGGAGGGTCTCACCTCAGCTCCAGGAGCTAACGGCACTGAGAAGGCAGCTGGCACTACTCTGCTGAGGATGGCAGAGAAATTTGAAACACAGGTCCACTGGAAATTGGCCTTCATTAGTTTCATCGTCTAAAAACAGTCGCTTGCTAACTTCCAGTAGCCAATAGTGAACAGTAGCGTCTCAACACAGCTTCTGGAAAAACATTCTTGAAAACCATGCATTTCCTCTGAAAGGGGATCAACAGAATTTCTTTAAAACTAGTTGTTCTCTGGGCCACCACAATTTTGCTGTCTTGCAAAGGGCAAAGAAAAGTGATGTGTCCCAGTGGCAGCAGCTCTACTGAAGAGCTGACTTTGGTGCCTACCCTGTAGAAGGTTCTCCAATCTAGACTGGCTCTGTGGTGTGCCACCAGCAGCAGATGCACTGTCATCTAGTCTTGGTTCACACCAGACAGTATTTCTCATCCTCCAGGTTTACCTCATCTTTATCCCAGGTGATCAGCCAGTAGGACAGGTACTGCGTCAGGAGGAAGGAATGGAAATCTATCCACAGGCTGTGGCTCTAACTTGTCTTCTCACACATGGGCTCTTTTGTAAATAAAATGTTAATGCCCAGGCCCGTGAAGCCTTATGTCGGCAAGGCAGTGGACAATGCTATTACAACGGTTGAACTCAATGAACTCAGAGGTCTCTTCCAACCTTAAAGATTCTGTGATTCTATGCTCAGTAAAAGTCAGTAGAAATGATTGACCTTCAGCTAGAAACAGAGAACCTGGTGTTAAATGAAATTAGGTTGTCAACAGCGCATCTTAAAGATTTCTTTGTGTTGAGGCAGTACCAATTGGAGGCAGCATAGACCAGTTTTTAATCCAGTATGCGGAAGGAAAATTAGGATAGAGGAGTAGCTATTTTTCTTACCTACTCAAAAGAGTATTTGCGAAGAGTACTTATAGAGGGTTGAAACCAGTGCTATACCTATCTGGAATCAACCAGTTGATTTTCCTGTAAAGACACAGCATTTATTGATGCCTGATTTTTATCTAAGTATCTAAATCATGACAAGGTAAATTATTTTTATTCACTTGGAGTGAAAGGCAATAATGCAATATATTCCTCTCCACCTCACAAACCTGTTTAGCAGTAGAGACAAGGCCTGGGAAATTTCTGCTGCCTTGATGCTTAGTACAGAAAGAGATGTCAGGGCTGAAGTTATTGGTTTAGTCCAGGCATAATGTAAACAATGCATAGATTCTACATAGCAGTGTGCTATAGTGGCCTGATTCTGGTCATAGCACTTATGTTTTGGCGGTCCAAAGCTTGTCTGGGTGGGAAGATGCCCATTTTTTCAAACAGAATGGTGGTTTGGTCACACCTAATTGGGTTGATGTATCCTAGAACTGCTTATTAAAATATCTACTAACAGAACTGATTAACAGCATGATTTAAAAAATAAATAAATCTGGGTTTCACAAGAGAAAATACTTATAAATACATTTTTCAAAAAGGAAAAAGAAAAACTGCAATACTGCATTTTCTGCATTGTAAAAAGCATGTTTATAATTTTAGATACAGCATAATGTCTGTTTATTGTAAGAATTGATCTGTACAGGAATACTCTTGTATAAAACTCCCAACAATAAACAATAACAGTATTGGCAGACCATAGCTTAACACATATCTCAGTGTTTTCCAGAAAAAAAAAATCATCTCTCCCTTCCATATAACTTAGGAAGAATAGTGTTGTATGTCTGTCATTCTTTTCCAGTATGATATACTGGATTCTCTCCTATTTAGAATCAGAATGACAGCTGTATAAATTCATCAGGGAAGATGACTTATTTAAAGCATAGGCAAAATAAAAACCTAAACCTTAATAAAATGCAAGACCCAAAAAAAAGTTTGCATTTAGTTTGGTATATAGTATTATAATAGATACAACACTAAAAGGACAGGAAAATGCATCAGATTATCTGGTATGGAAGTGAAAGGTAACCATGCATGCTTAGTTTTTATATTTCTGCATGCACAAATGTGTTCATGGTGCACCTGGATAAATTTCTGCAGTATTTGCAGGTGCCCTTTTCAATGTTAAGTTTTTATTTACAGGCTTCAGCTTGCAAATGATTTTCCCAGTGTCTCAGAGAACCGATGCTATATATTCTCATGTGAAAAGCACACAGTAGGTCTGACTCTGCTTTACTCAGAATCTTTAAACTTCACAGATTTCTGAGGGAGGTGAATGTCTTCAAAGCTCCACAACCTCCCTTGAACAAAGTTTACCATGTACTAATTAATTCCCTGGAAATTGCATTTAGTAGTCTTTACAGTGCCATCTTATTTGCCAAAACATTATTTATTTTTTTCTGTGACTCTGTTTACAAATAGATCAGATCAATGAAAATCTCATCAATGTCATCCTTACCGCCACAGCACTGGTAATCAACAATATTCACTGATCACCAGAGAAAATGCAGACCTGTTGAGGATATAAAATTAACCATTAATTTTGCTGGGGTTATTGAGCTGAATAGCACCACGGTTAATTTCATTTCTAAGGTTTAAATTTCTACAGCAGTGGTTCTCAAGCTTTTCCACTCCTGAAGCCTTTCCACTCTTTGTCTTCCAGTCCCTTTCTGATTTACCTGGAATCTAACTCAGACCCTTAGCCCATTTAGCAACATGCCTGATACAGGGTGGGTTTGGGTGGACAAGCTGATGATAATAAAATTCTGATTATGAACGTTTCAAAGCTGCTGAACAGTACAGAGACAATGTTTATCTAACAGTTGACTTGTTCCGTGTTCCATTTTATTACAGTGTGAGCAGAATTGAACCCTCCTGTTTGAGAATTATGTTGAAGTGCAGCATTTCACAACCAAATCAGTGAAGGACACCAGGTTCCTTAGATAAGAATTAGGTACCTATTAGGTATTTAAATCCCAATAACTAGGTCTTGTAGCTGCTTGTGTGAGCTACCTAATTCAGTTGCAGGGGCTGCATTTAATGGATGCCTAGGATTTTTTCAGTCCTTACAGTGCTAAATAAATCAGTACATACATCATGTATAAACCCCAGTTGGGTCAACAAACCAGTTCTAAAATAGTCTTTTTGTCAGGAGACTGATCTGGAAAAGCTGGGGGGGGTGGAAGAGAGAGAGAGAAAAAATGGAAACCCCAGAAACTTTTGAGGCAACCCTTTTGTGTTGTTTTCTCCTTCTTTATAAGGACAGATTTAGAAATGGCAAAAATTTCAGAAGCTTCTGTATGACATATTTTCACTCACAGTAAAAAAATTAATAGTAACTTTAAAATTGTCATTTGACTTTGCACTTCAATTCTAAAAATGCTTTCTACATGTATTTTATTTACAATATTTAAAATCTTGTGGGTTTAGACAGATTTCTTGCATATTATAGACTTATATAGTCTCTATGTTTATATAACTTCTTGAGGCTGCTTCTGATATATAGAGGTCATGCTCATTTTTTAAGCTTTTCCTCTAGAAATAACTTAATTGGAACTAGAATAACAAGTTCGTTCAGAATCTGTATTACAACATTGGATCTCTAGTTATAAATCACTGCTGAGCTTCATTGGTTGTAATCTCTGTCTGTGTTTACTGTCAATGGTACTGATGTTCTCTTATTGTTATTTTCTTTCTAATTTTTTCAGAGACAAAAACCTTTGTGAGAGGTACACTTCTGTCTTTAGATAGAATGCAGTGTTTTAATTCAAAAGTAAACTTCTTTAGTACATACATCTCAGTAGTTTCTATGTATTAAATTATACTTAGTAAACTTATTTCTAAAGTAATATTTTGCCAACAATTGCTGCAAATAACTACTGCAGATGTTTTATTTTTCCCCAAATGTCTCCTTTTCGAAAGACAAAAATAACATTTTTTCTGTGCCTTGGAGATTTCCATGCCTCACGCAGGCTTCCAAAGCAACAGCAACATTTATTCAGGGACAGGAGAACTGTTTGGCAGTCCCTCCTTCTGCATATCTTTGTGTATTACTTATAAAATATACAAACAGTTCTTGGAGCAGGATCCTGAACCAAAGTTCCTACTCCTATATGCTATTTAGTACTCTGATTGCTATGCTACCTTGTCAGGTTCATCTTATTATGCCCTAAACCCCAAATAACCCTAATGAACGATGTGTACTATAGCTAAGGGATGGAGTGTTCTCATAGTATTCTTTTACAGCATTTAAGGCATGTTTTTTGGAGACAAGGATTTGTAGGCAGAGGGAGGAATCAAATCTGGAATTTTTACAGTTCTGGCAAATGTTCTAACCATCACATTGGCATTAATATGAAACAACATGTCCCCTTCTGCAGTGACTATGCTTTAATGACAGAAATATATTTCCCTGTTTTTTTTTTTTTTTCTTTTTGATGTATTTTAGTGGAGAATTCCAACGCAGGACTCCGAGATGGGTACATCTTGAGAGCACAGAGTCAGCACCTAACTCCCTGGCTAATAAAACTGCATTTAGAGTCATCTTCCCAGGCAAAAATTTGTTAAGACAGGGCACTGGATACTGCTTCTGTGCCCGGGCTCGTATTTATTACCCTGCGTATCCTGCTGTGTACCGTAAACAGGACTAAAATGTCGACAGGACGAAGTAGTTGCAAAGTGCAATCAAGTTCAGTACAAGGCAGCAAAGAACCACACCTTGAAACAACATACTTCGATTGAGTACTTGGCATTAAAGGTAAAGGAAAGGAGAATTTGCTACAGCAAATCATAACCCATAGACCGCTGCTGCTACAGCTATACTGCAGGCAGTAACCGTATGCTGGAATGCATGCAGGAGACAAGGCATGTGAATGCACAAATATTCACCCTATCGATTCTGCTTGTTGATTGTCAGCCCCAGCAACCTGAGTTAGCATCTTTTATCACTTGTATGATTATACAGTGGAAATGTTGACAAGCTGCAAAAGCAGCAAAAAATTGTGAGCAGAGGTCCCAGGGAGGGACACTACAGCCCGCCAGACCAAGCACACGGTCACAGACAGAAGTTGTGAAACACACAGATGCAGGGAATAACAAGAGGTTTGCTGAAGAGCTGTTGTTTGCTGTTTTTTCTTTTTTTTTTTTTTTTTGGCTCCTCCTCACCACCAGTTTACAGCAGCTCTTCAGTGAAAACCCAGTGAAATTAGTTAGATAAATTTCAACTAAAAATGAGTGATAGGTGGAAAACTGTGAAAGGTGAAATTAAAGCCTAAAGTATTTAATTAAATATACAGCCAACAGGTAAATCCTTCCCCATATGTATGGGCACAGATTTGAAAGGAGAATGAGACAAGGGTTAAGGAACCACACAAGTCTTTCCTCTCTTTAAACACATACAGTGTGATGCATATTCTCCCAGCCACATGACAGGGCTGGGTCTAGCTAGCCCTTATTGCTTCCATAACATGCCAAGACTTCGAAGGGATGCCTGTAAATCTGACAGTAAATAAACCATCACTTCTGCAAATGGTTTAGTGCAGATGATTCATACTCTTGCTACAGCAAGACAGCAGGATCAAAGTCTTCCCCTTCATCACTCACTCAGTCCCTGAGTTACCCTGCCAGTTCCTGAGCACGAACGTTTTTCATCATCTCTTCACACACCAAGGATTGCAGTGTCTTACAGAGCAGAATAAACTAGATATAATTTAACTAGAAGCTTGGACTGTGCTTATACTATACTCCCCCCCCGCCCTTATTTTTACGCCAAGATAGTTTTGCAAATAATCTATGGTGCTGTAAAAGGAAAGACAAGTTCTCTGCCAGTGTACCGTACCAGCAGACCATCAACTGTCTGCTGAGATTGCTGAATTATATTATATTATATTATATTATATTATATTATATTATATTATATTATATTATATTATATTATATTATATTATATTATATTATATTATTTTGTATTGTATTGTATTGTATTGTATTGTATTGTATTGTATTGTATTGTAGAGCAAGACTTTTAAAGACTATTGCTAAGTTGCTGAGTCACCAACCAACCCTGCTAGACAGTATATTATAAACTTTAAGGTCTAGTACAATAGGAAAAGGTTTGCCAAAGTTTTGAGCAATGCTATCAGCACCAGTGAGCAGACAGACAAGAAGAAGGATGGATCATGGAGAAATGCAGACAAAAATCAAATCATTTACTGCAACAACCAGGCCTGTTACACCTTGGGGTTTAAGTTTCGTTGAAAAGCTGACATCTTTAGCACTACTATGTCCCTTGCTGAGGTATTCCTACGGTATTGATTCAGAGAAGGATGACAGCTATTTTACACTTTTTTTTCTTTGCTGTACAAAATGGTCAGCCTTCAGTACAGTAATGGGTTCTCAATTCAGCTTGGCTTAGCTTGAAAGATTTATTTCTTCCACAGTAATATTCCAAAGTACTTTTTGTGAACAGACTCCCATGACAAACCAGGGGTCCCACTGACTTGGCTGTCTTGACTGTCCACTCTAGATTTCACTGGAAGCTTGCATTTGCGCAGGAGTTTGCTTGTACAGGACTGGTTTGTTTTGTTTTTTTTTTCTGTACATAATAAATACCAGGGTGATATAAATAATATTTTTTCCATGTGACATGCAATTTCATGTCTCTCTAGTTAATAAATGGTAACGTGATTCTTCCCAAATGCCTATGCACCCTGGAATATACGATAAGCTTGAAAAAGAAATACTTGAACTTAATTTTTGGTAGGGTAGGGTTATTTTATTTTAGCTCTGGATGCTTCTTTGAGAAGAAAGGCAAGAGGAAAGAGCAAGCCATCTGGCACCCTGTAAAACAGCTCTCCCAATTATTGTCTTGATTTCCTGACTCACACCTCTGCACTTACACTTTTGAAATATGTGAATTCTTAGTAAAAAATCAAAGATCTGAAAATTAAACATTGCATGATGGCCTTCTCTGCACAAGTTTAAGCAAGTTAGCTAGAACTTAATTTATAGAGATGCTGACTACCTGTTATACTCACTGACTAAAATTAAGTGTTCAGCTTCTATGAAAGTTAAACATTTAATATTGATCCTATTGAAATTTGCGTGCTAACGGTAGCTTAAATACATGTACGTGAAAGACTAGGTCCTTCTATTTATCTGTATCATTCACAGAAAGAACATGCAACTACTACTTTAGGGTTGAAACTCAAAAACCTTTTATGATTTTTTATAGTGTCCTGTAAAAAAAAGAGCACAGACTCATGCCTCTTAAGGAAAAGACTTCAGTGTTGAGCTTTCTTTTCCCATTTGCTTCAGAAGCTTTGCTAAAGATGTACTACTAACTTTCACAGCTCCTACTCCCTGACCTTTCTGAACTTAGAATCATTTAGGTTGGAAATGACCTTTAAGATCATTGAGTCCAACCATAAACCTAACACTGCCAGGTCTACCACTAAACCATGTCCCTAAGTGCCACATCTACACTTTAGCCAGGATGGTTGTTAGGATTCCGTTGCACTGAGTACTACAGAAATACACAACAAATTTCTTTCAGTAGCTTCAGGATTTCACCCATAAACAGTATATTATGAGGCTGGAATCCTTGTAACATGTGCCCTGTTCTCAGTTCACTTAACCAAAGGACTATTTTTAACTTACAGATCTATTTTAATGCCTTAGAAACATCCCATAATATAATATAACTTTGTATTAATACATGTTTTCTTATTATATACAGTGTATCAGAAAGGTGATTTCTGAGTTGCAAGTAAGAACCCAGTCTCAGTGTAAATGCTTTTCCTATGTCTTTGACTGGAACAATACCTTTAGAGTCACAGATAATGTCTACAGAATCTCTGGAAAAAAAATGAAGTCTGCCTGCAACATCAGTCTGTGACCCAAGACTTCATTTCTAGGCCAAGTGCTCACTTACGCTGCATACCCAAAGCCATTCTGCCCATTTTCCAAATGAACTCATGGGGTCTTTGGTGCAACTGGCTACTGGATGGGAGTTTGGAGGACATACCACAAGTCTTCACCTGTGAAGACATGTAAAGAAAAAACAGTTAAGCTGATAGAGGTGAATTCTTTAAACTCCAGGAAGGGTTTGTTCTTGTGACCTTTTAGATACATATACGTATATGTATATAAAATGTACGTGTATGTGATTTTACAGTCAGTCTAAGACAGTTGCCTACACAACCCTTGAACACTTGCCACAGAAGACCTGCTAAAATTATGATATGAGTTTTACACAGATGTAAAGCTTTTGCTGAAGGAGGGCAAACTCCAGCTGTCTGGGAAAAGTCTGTTTGTCACAGGAATATACCAAAACGGAACATCTAAGAGATATTGCCATAATTTCAAGTCTTTGTTGTAGCAGTAATCATCATACTCCAAGGAAATAAACAAGGCAATGTTTACAAACAGGCATATTTTATTTAGACAGAGCTTGCAAGCACTTGAGCTCTTTTCCACGTGTAATTAAACAAAACAAAAGCTTTACCTACAAGCCTCATCTTGCAACAGGTCTTAATTGCTCTGGTGAAGGGTCAAGTATTCAATATGTTGCCACCTCTGTGTGAAGCTCTGATCATATCACATCTCTGTCAGAGACAGGAGCTCTCATTAGTGTTACAAATTCAGTCTCACTCATGGAATTTTTAATAGAAACCTTAAATTTGCAGATATTTTTGTAACTCAGTCTTGAGGGAAATCACTGAAACTGCTACTAAAACTAACTTTGGTCAAATATGAAGCCAAAATTGCAATCTGAATGTTGTAGAAAAGCTAGCTAAAAGCTATGAGTTGCTCAGCTGAAGGGTGTAATAAAAGATGTCTGTATTTTTTCACGCTTTATGTTTTATAGACAAACCCCTAAGTTGTAAGAACACTGAGATGGCAAAACTAAGTGCTCAAAAATTAGGAAGTGGTGTTTAAAAGCATTGTATGACCTTGCTGTGATATCCCTTTGTGTTTGTCCTGACACCTGTGGTTGGGTTACATGTTTGTATGCCATTTTTCCCATGGAGGCTCTGTCCAGCTCTGTACAGAAGAAAAAAGGTTTAGCACAACCCACTGTTACTGCCCTCTTGACATTCTGTTCTCTTTGTTTCATCTTATATTTCCAGCTTGCTTTTTTCTCTTGATCTAGGGCAGGCCCATAATTCCTCACACCTTCCTCCTCCCTGCCATTCTACATGTCCACCTCTATATAATCTTGACCGCTATACCCGTTTCCCAATTTTTATCCTTCACTGGAACACTTTGCCCCTGCAAGCTTATCATGCCTGTTCAGTTCCTTGAGTTCCTGCTTTAATCTCTTTTTTTGGCATGTGTCGTGGTTTAACCCCAGCCGGCAACTAAGCACCATACAGCTGCTCGCTCACTCACCCCCCGTGGGATGGGGGACAGAATCAGAAGGGCAGAAGTGAGAAAAATCGTGGGTTGAGATAAAGACAGTTTAATAGGTAAAGCAAGAGCCACACATGCAAGCAAAGCAAAGCAAGGAATTCGTTCACTACTTCCCATGGGCAGGCAGGTGTTCAGCCATCTCCAGGAAAGCAGGGCTCCATCATGCGTAACGGTTACGTGGGAAGACAAATGCTATCACTCCAAACGTCCTCCTCTTCCTTCTTCCCCCAGCTTTATCTGCTGAGCATGATGTCATATGGTGTGGGATACCCCTTTAGTCACTTGGGGTCAGCTGTCCCAGCTGTGTCCCCTCCCAGCTTCTCGTGCACCCCCAGCCTACTCGCTGGTGGGGTATCGTGAGAAGCAGAAAAGGCCTTGACGCTGTGTAGGCACTGCTCAGCAACAACGAAAGCATCCCTATATTCTCAACACTGTTTTCAGCACAAATCCAAAACACAGCCCCACGCTAGCTACTATGAAGAAAATTAACTCTATCCCAGCCAAAACCAGCACAGCATGATTATTCACACTCCTCCCACTCTTTACCTGTATGCATTTAGTTAGGCAGATTTTTTTTACATTCGTAAAACTTAGGAGGATACCTGTAGACATTTCAGCAGTATGTAAGAGTCCAAGACATGGTTAGATATGACCAAAAGGCTGATCAAAAAGTAAGTAAGCAAGCATTAAGTGTACATGTACTGAATTCATGACTGAATTCCTTATTTTGCTTTGCTTGCATGCGCAGCTTTTGCTTTACCTATTAAACTATCTTTATCTCAATCCATGAGTTTTCTCACTTTTACTCTTTCAATTCTCTCCCCCATCCCACCAGGGGGAAGTGAGCAAGCGGCTCTGTGGTGCTTGGTTGACAGCTGGGGTTAAACCACGACAGTCCTTTTTGGCGCCCAACATGGGGCTTGAAGGGTTTGATCTAATGACAGATTTGATTGGAATGTGCTAGATCAAATTTATAGCTGTTATTGTTGTTTAGCTATTAATTGACAGGCTCCTGTGCTTGCCACTGAGCTCGCTTGCCTTACGGTATATTAGAGTCTAGTGCTTGTTAGTGGCTGCTTTTTGTTTTCACTGCTTGCTGTACTGCTGTACTGCTTATCACCTTACTCTGCTGTGCCTGGGAGCAGTTTGATAACAGCAATGGCGATGAGCCTGAGCTGGCAGACGGCCAGGGTATCGCTGCTGTTCCTGTGCTGCTGTACTGGACAGGCTGAAACTCCAGTGTGAACTCAAGTCAAAGGGACTGTGACCTGTGGGTGAGTCCACGTGGGAGCAGGACACCCTGAAACATCTGTGGCCGTGAATAAGCCCATGCCAGAGCAGGTACATCTCGAAGCGTCTGTGGCCATGGTGATGTCTGTGCCGCAGCAGGTATACCTCTGAAGGGATTGTGGCCCAAGGATAAGTCCATGGTGGAGAAGTTACACCTCAAAGCATCTGTGGCTGTGGATAAGTCTGTGCTGCAGCAGGTACACCTTGAAGCATCAGTGGCTGTGCATGAGGTCATGCTGGAGCACCTCAAAGCATGTGGCCATGGATAAGCCCATGACAGGGCAGGTACACCTCTGGAGGGTCTGCAGCCATGGGTAAGGCCACGTTGGGGCAGGGGCAAGGGGAGGGGTTCATTGCAACGTTAAACCCAATGGTCTGGTCCAAAAGGACCAGGGTTGGAGGTTGTAATGGAAATACCTTTACATTGTTGTAACCCATGATTTGAGTTGCATGTCATAGGAATTACTATAGCAGGAGCCACCAGAACCAATGGAGGACAAGCCTTACAAGAAGCAGTGCAAGTGCAGAAGTGACCCGACCTGAGCTGGCCTTGATGCCCAATAACTCCATGCAATGCACCACCTCTCCTGTCCTGAGTGACCAATGCAACAGATGGAGCCCAAAGTCATGGACTAAATGAACTCAGTGGACATTATGTGGACATCTATGGATGTTTTAAAGACATTTTATAGGGGTGCTCCATAGACTAAGGGAATGATATCTCTCTATTGTATCAAAGGATGGGAAGGGTGGTAGTGGTTAATGAGAATGTATTAGATAGTATGGTACCTGAGCATGACATAAATGGTATGGAATAAGGGGTAGAGAATGTGCTGGTTTTGGCTGGGATAGAGTTAATTTTCTTCATAGTGGCTAGCATGGGGCTGTGTTTTAGATTTGTGCTGGAAACAGTGTTGAGAATACAGGGATGTTTTCGTTATTGCTGAGCAGTGCCTACACAGCGTCAAGGCCTTTTCTGCTTCTCACGATACCCCACCAGCGAGTAGGCTGGGGGTGCACAAGAAGCTGGGAGGGGACACAGCTGGGACAGCTGACCCCAACTGACCAAAGGGCTATTCCATACCATATGATGTCATGCTCAGCAGATAAAGCTGGGGGAAGAAGAAGGAAGGGGGGGATGTTTGGAATGATGGCGTTTGTCTTCCCAAGTAACCGTTACACATGATGGAGCCCTGCTTTCCTGGAGATGGCTGAACACCTGCCTGCCAATGGGAAGTAGTGAATGAATTCCTTGTTTTGCTTTGCTTGCATGTGTGGCTTTTGCTTTACCTATTAAGCTGTCTTTATCTCAACCCACGATTTTTCTCACTTCTGCCCTTCTGATTCTGTCCCCCATCCCACAGGGGGTGAGTGAGCGAGTGGCTGTGTGGTGCTTAGTTGCCAGCTGGGGTTAAACCATGACAATGTAGAAAGCCAGAGAAGGGGAAGATAATCTGGAACAAAGTTTTGTAAACCTTTTAATAGGCCTAAGTATGCCTTATAAATTATATGTTAAATGAAGTAAGGCTTTTAGCCTAAGTAGGCCAGAGAGATCTCAAAGGAAACCTAATCAAAGGAAATGGTTATAATAAAAATACTAATAGCAGCAATGAACTCTTCACCTTAGATAATTGAAGTCACTGCTGGGCAGCAAGGTTGGACTGAAGTTGAATTCAATTTCACCATCCTTTCTGCAGGCAGAGTGGATATATTTCTATTACTGTATATTCATGTTAATGATTAGGTGCTCCGAGGCAGATTTCCACCGACACCAATCTCTCCTTTCACGGCAGTTCCCAGCTGCAATGAGGTTGCAGCTTTTTGCCATTTAATATCTGAAGACGGATAATTTTCACCTAAAAGGCAGGCCACCACGCTTAGCGGTTGTCAGGGGTCCGGGATGACCAGCCTGCGGCCGGCCCTGCCGCACCTCCTGCCCCCGCCCCCGCCCGGCCACCAGCGCCGCGGGGCCGCGCCTCTCCCTCCGGCGAGGAGCAGGCACGGCTCTTTTTTTGGCCCTGCAAGCGAAAAACAAGAGATGGGCTTAAAGCGTAAGGGTCTAAAAACTGGTGAAGCCCATAAACATGAAAAAACAACCCCAGAAGATTAACCGTCGCAGCCAGGCCGGCTGGGAACGCGGCGCACCTGCCTCCTCCCCTTTGCCCCTCCGGCCCGGGAGGTTGCTCAGGGGTTAAGCCCCGCCAGGGGCGGAGGCAGCCCGGCCCGGCTCCGCCGCGGCTGGGTTTCCAATGGGACCAGCGAGGCGGCGGGGCTGAGCGCCGCCGTCCCCTCAGAGCCGGCCGGCAGCGGCGGGATGTCGCAGGGGCCGCCGGACGCGGGGCGCCTCAACGACCTGCCCGACCACTCGCCGCGGGTGCGCAGCGCCGTCGCAGAGCTGCGGCGGCGGGCGGAGGCAGAGCCCGGCCAGCGCTGGCCGCAGCCCCTCGCCGACTCCTTCCTGGTGAGGTTCCTGCGCGCCCGAGACTTCCACCTGGACCTGGCCTGGAGGGTAAGGAGGGCCGGGGGGAGCAGGCGCTGCCGGCGGCTTCCCGCGGGGCTGGGGGGGCTCCCGCCATCCGCGGAGGGCAGGGCGACAGCCTCTCCCTCCCCGCGGAGAGCCCCCGCGGCGGGGCGGGGTCCCCCAGGCCCAGCGGGCCTCGCACCCCGCGGCCCCGCCGCCTCCGGGGGGCCTCGCGGCACGGGGTAGGTTGGGGGGATCGAGAAGCGGGGAGGGGCGGGCGCGGTTATTGCTGGACAGAGTTGGAGGGCGCAGGTGTCGAGTGGGCGAGCTGCGCTGCTTGGGTCGGCCAAGGCCAAGCAGGGAGTTTCAGGGTGTAACTAATTGCTCCTCATGCCTGTCTTCAGCGTTGTGCCGCGTAACCGTGCGGTATCGTGGCTAGCTTTGTGCCGTCTCGATGAGGTAACGTAAAGGTTGCGGTAAGTGTGGTACAGTCACCTAATGTCGTGGTTACGGTAAGTGTGATAAGGTCAAAACTCCTATCAGGAAACAGTATCCTTGAAAGGACATCCTTCCCATGCTTATCAGGCTCAGATTACTAGTTACTAGTAATGTTACTATGTCACTACCGATTCATAATGACTCTAACATAAAGCTATGAGTAAAAACTTCTTTTCTTTTGGAGTTTAGTCATTTCCAACACTCCTTTCAGGCTTTGGTAAGTTTTGTTACTTTCCGGGCTGTTTGTATGCCTCTGCCGTGCAGACAGTGTGTGCGTAGTTTTAATATCCAAAGGTAGAAATAGTTATTAATTGTTTCTTTTTTTACAGAAAGATTGACAACCACTAACTCTTCCAAAGAGAAAGTATTTCCAAATCTTCCCAGGGCAAAAGCGTTTATTCACTTGTGCCAACTGGAAACTATTTTAGTGGAGTTTATTGTTGATGATACAGCATTGCCCAACAGACCTCACCTTTTAGTTTCTGACTTCTCTGCACTGTAGATTTTCCAAGTTTAGTTACCATAAGAGAAGATTGTTTGCATATGGATATATTGCAGGATCAGGGTAGCTAAATAAGAATGTGAGAAATTAAATTAAGCCCTTAACCACAAATAGCTTTAAAAATTATATTTTGTGTTCTTTTCATTTGACTCTTAAGACTTGCGTCACAGCTTTAAATGTTTCCTTCTCAGCAGAAGAACTAGCAAGTCAAGTCAGATTAATTTGGGTATTTATGGATCTTTTGCTTGAAGTTCATGAGATTGTTTATATCAGACGTACACTAACAATTGTAGGACTGTACCTTTTTTTTTTTCTTTTCCAACAAAAGCCATTTTGTTTTCCTATATTCCTTGATTCCAAAAAGTAGGGCTTAATGAAGACAATATGTGTTCCTAAATATGCGCTCCTAATTTCATTGCAATTGGTTGTTATTGATAATCCTGTAGACAGGACAGTGGCACTTCAGAATTTGGCCCATGCGTTTCTGCACTTTCTTGTGATTAATTGTGAGATGTCTTGTAGGTAGGACTAATCTCCAAGAGTGTGGATTCTAAGCTAGGTTTAGAGATGGAGTCTACGAAGTGGCAAATTTCCTATAATCTTGAGAATCAGCCCTCTACGGCTGGGGACCTGTTTTGGAAAAATTAAGTCTCTTTAGAATCTTTTCAGAATTTCTGAGTCTCTGCAGGCTGTGAAATTTCTAGATTTCTTGCTTGGACCCTTCTTTGAACTAAGAAATTCTGATGTTCAAAAACCAGCCGTGTTTAATCTTTCCATCTAGAATTTCAGGTCTCCAAATGCTGTAGCTACTTGTACTTAATCTTCCACATACCAGCTGACACTGATTTCTAGATTACTTCTCTTACGGCATGGGAAGAAGAAAAAGCATTTTTTTTTTTGAAGGAATGTGTTTATCTGCAATTGGTATGTTAAGGCCCAAGAGAATTATTGTGCAAAAATCTGTGGTGGTCATAAGATGTATATTCATCTAACCCAAGTCTGACCTCATGCAGAGGTTATGTTAGTACTTCATCCTAGACAGAGCCCTCCTGCCATCAGTCCAGAGAGTGGCTGCTCCCTCCCTCCCGTCCTGGTTCGATGTTGCCTCTCAGTTTGGAGTTCAGGCTGGTACAGTCCCTTCTTGCCCACTGGGCTCCTGTGTACTACTGCATCGTACTTGTAGAGCAGCTAAGGGATAATCAAAGTTTGTGGCTCTGTCAGTGCTTATAATCAAAGGTCTTCAAGCTCTTGTCAAGCATCTTTCTTAGTATGGACTCATACTTAGCCTTAAATATGAATCAAGAGTCTGGCAACTGACCAGACTGTTTATTGATGCATTCCTGGTTAATATTTGACACAGATTTATCTGATTTTGGTTTATCAACATTTGGAAATGCTTCAGAAAAGAATTATCAGGTAGGGCATTCTATTTCTGAATCTTCTGTGATGACTTCTTCCAACAGCAATATTTTACATTTTTTCACTGGCAATTCCAGACTTGCTTTCAAGTACTGATCTATTGATATACGTCATGCTAGAAGAAAATCCACCACTGAAACAGGTAGCTGGAATTGAAGAACTTGAAGAAGACCTGGAACCGTCTGTATTTTTTAAAGCCAATCATTATTCAATTAAGCTCAGTAACAGACTATTCTCAAGTTAGAAGAGAATTCTTTTTCTGCATTTAGAATCACAGAAAGGATTAAACTTGGCTCAATGCCTTATCTTAGAAAGTGGCTGGAGATGTATGCATGAACCCGAACCACTTAGGCATGGGCTCCAGAAGAAGAGGTGAAGTTAAGCAGATAGCTTCATTGAAAGGATTTCAAATGCATGAATGTAAGAAAGTGTTACGTCAGTCTATGAAATACTGGCAGACATTTGTCTCTAGGAATGAATAGGAAGTCCTTTGACACAGACTAACAATAACTGTCAAACAACACAATAAACCTTCAATAGGTAAATAAGAATTTTACTTGTCCTGTGAGACTTCTAGCAATACTTACCAACCAAAAATTAGCACTCAGAAGGAACAGTGTTATATCATTACAGCATATTCTGTGCCTTCGTAATCCCCGTGGGAGATAGAAGTAGGGATCAGATGTTAATGCTGCAAAAGATTTTAGTGTGGATATAAATTCGTACCTGAGCTGAGCATGTTGTTTACTCATTAATTTGTACAGATATGCTTACCTGCCATATATGCTGTAAACTGAGAAGCAGGGCCACAGGTCTCCATTAATTGTGGTAAAGCAATGGGTTTATATATTGCTTTTTAAATGTACCAGCTATGTGTGTATGTTTGACTTCATTGTTGTGATCAAAAACACTGTCACTTGGATTCAGTAGTGATATGTGAAACCTGAAGAACTAGCATCTCCTTTCCTCCATGAATCTTTTCGCCTAGTGCATTTTATTATGTCCTTGCATTGCATTCCACAACTCTTGCATAAGGCTAATTGTCAGTGACTTGGGAATACTGTCTTTTTGTACTTGAAATAGATCATACTCTGGGGAAACGAATGAAAATCTTTAAATTCAGTAAAAATACAACATTGAAACGCTATGCCAAGAGATGTTTTCATAACATACTACTTGGACTTTTGTAAGCATTGTTTTTATGGCACTCAAAACTGTCGAAATATCTAGGATCCTTTTAGGAGTTCTGATTGATAGGAAGGTATATAGGCAGACTTTGTCTTTGTCTTGCATTTGACTTACAGAGGAATCAACACTTCCTAGTGTGTTATACTGCAAATAAGTTGCTTAGAATAACTATGATATACAAGAAGGATTGTTTTCCATAGTGTCAGACATACTGCTGAGTCTCAGGCATTGTCTCTGAGGATCTTCACATCATTCAAATATAAATACAAGTTTAAGTCAGTTACTTGGCTGCTTTTCTTCCATCAATACAGAAGGATTCCTCAAAAAGGACGGAAGAGCCCCTATTAGGCTCTCTGGCCTGACTGTTGAGGAAACGCAAATCAGTCAGCCAGTCTTTCCTTTGTGCTAAGCCAAATGACCCTACTTACGCATGTGCCAGATTTCTCTCAACTGGCAAAGAGGTAATGCATGTGAAATTGGGAAAGTTCTATGTCTCTATAAAAATATTTTAAATTCGTTGTCAGTGTATACCATATGTTTAAATTCTGTGTGTAGCTATACACACATATATAAAAAAAAAATAAAATATATGTGCACAGAGGTGTGTGTTTACGTGTGTGTATATATATATTTATATTCTAAAGTTTGAGCTCTTGGTTTCTCCTCCAAAGATTGCCAATAGAAAATGTTTTTTTCCTAGACATCATGTGCATTGGTACAACTGCTGATAGAGTAGAGGCCTAATTCTGTCTAGCATCCTTGTTAATATGAATAAATAGTTATTAATCAAGAAAAAACTAATTTACATATACAAATACATTGGTTTCTGTAACAAGCACATTGTTTTCTAATTTTTTTAATTCTAAGTAAAGTACTAAGTTCACTTTTCTTTGTTTTTTAGCACATGAATCTTGGATTAATCAGTAACTTTATCATCTGTGATGTTAAGAAATCTGGAACTATCCCCAACAGACCTCAGGGAAAAAACCTCTTAATTAATGCTTAACTCCAGACACTGGAGTTTTTCATCCAGCTTTCCCCATTTATCAAGTTGTCTTGCATCTATTTTCAGATGCTGAGCGGATGCTAAGTAGGTTATTCAGTTTGTAAACACAGATAATTATACATTGAGATGTTTCCCTTGTGTTATAAGTACATTTTTTATACTAGGTAATGAATGCTCCTGTTTTTCCTGATACTAGGTTGCTTCATCTTCTATATCCAGACTGATTGTTATATATAATATTTATGTTTTTCCTTGCTGTCTTTACTAAAAAAAAAATTTCATATTTTTAAAATATTTCATGTGAATTTCTGTGTTTAAACAATGTTAAACTAGAAATTTTCAAAATAAAGTAAAACTCTAAGTACCCACTGCTGGTTTTTGAATTCTGTTATATGTGTAAGGATTACTCATGTAAGTAGCTGTGTGTGACTTGAGTACATCCAGCTGCTAAGAAAGGGATTGTTTACATAAGTAAAAATTTAGAGAATAGGTCCCAAAACTAGCTGTAGATGCTGTGGAAGATTGTCTAATGCTAACCTTTACTTCAGTTCTAAATCATTTCAGGTAATTAGATTAGGTTTTCAAATGAGAACTCTTCAGCACTTCGTGGCTTTCTGGCCAAGGGAAGTATGTTTGGAGCTTAGCCATGTTATGTGTCTAACAGATGTACCACTTGCCCACACCACGGAAGGTGTCAGAAGTATTCCAGCCATATATTTACTCCTTAATGGACTCACCAGTAGATAAATTCTGTCTTCCGTAAGGGTCTTGAGCGTGTCGCAAGCTGTGAACATCATTCCCTTTCTCCCAAGGTCCAGAACTTAAATCCTTGTTACTTCCAATTTGGAAAATGTAAATATTCATGAAAATGAGAAACTAACTGTACTGACAAGATAGGATTATTTAGGATATTGAATGAATGTATCCTTTTTATGCTCATCTTGGCTTTGGCAGGCAGCTCGTCAAAAAGATGTTTAAAATATTTATGTAATAGTTAATTAGGTTCATTAAGTAGTAGTACAACAGATTTTAGAAGAAAACAGAGAAATGACAAAGCTGCAGATGTTTGCATAGTTGTTTTGAGGGTGGTTTTGTATTTTTCTGCTGCTTATGTGTCTGTATTGGAAAGACCAAGGAAAAGAACGTACTATGTTGACAGTGCTGTCTGGTTGGCACAAAGCGGTTGGGATTGCTCAAACAGTGCCCTTTGTAGAGAGTCAAGCACTAACAGAGTGAGATAATCGGAGTACCTCATCAGGCCTGTCTTTGCAATCACTGAATTTCTATTCCACAAATTAATTTACTTTCCCTACTCCCTCCCCCCCAACCTTTTTTGTTTGTTTGTTTTTAAGTTAGCCTAGACTAGAACTGATTTAATGCAGTCAAAAGGCTTCTATTAAAATTCTCCTAATGGTTAAATATTTCTGTCTACGGTGTATGGTTTAGGATGAGGCTTAGGATGAGGATCAACTTTCTCATTGCCAAATCAAATGGGATTCTAGCGTGGCAGATGAACTCTTTCATTTTTGTACCTACAAATACATATTTATAGGTGCTATTTCTGTGATGGATATAGATAATTTCTGATCAGTATATCATCTATTTGTAAGTAAATTCTGCTGACAAATGGTAATGCCTTATAAGTAGTTTCCTTATGACAATTCGTTTGAGAGACCTAATTCAAGACCTTCTTCTGAGCAGAAAAGCCTTACGCTGAAGGAAAAGTATATGTTTTATGTAAAACAATACAAGAAACTTTAAAGTAGAGGGAAGGGTAAGAAATAAGACTAATTATCTAACACAAGCATGCTATGAGGTACAGGGTGATGAGTCTCAAGTTTCCCTATAAGAGTCTGTAGGTAAGCATCAGCATAGCTGATATTGTGATCTTCCAAGGGATGAATTCAGTCTCCACTGAGGTTCCTTCTGACCATTCTTTCTGTGAAAATGGTGAAGAAAATGCTACTTGCATAGAAACAAGAAATTTGTAATTTATTTAAGATTATGTTTTATTAGTTGGAGCTGACAGTTTTTTTAACTAATGTTTCTGTTGTGAAATATGGACTAATTGAGAAATCAAGAAAAATTAATTTCTATTGAAACTAACAGAAATAAAAGACTGTTGGTTGATGCTTTTGTTGTGGTGAACACATTTTGTGAAACTGCTGAGGATCGGATTGGTTTTGCTGTTTGAAATATAGTAACAATTTGAAAGGCTAGCCTGTGCATGCTACCTTTAACATTTAAACCTACATTTCAGTTTGTTGTGAAACAAGGTACTGAAAAATTCTAATTCTCTTAGCTCCTTTGAAGGTCTCAGGTTAGAAGTCTAAACTGTAGATATTTAGGAAAATTTAATACAAAATCTAAGTTACTTGCTGTAGCTATCTCTACCCTCCAGACTTAGTGCTAGAGAACTTAGCATCGGTGATATAGCAGAGGCAGAATTTAGTTGATGAATTGGGAGGAAGCTTTTTAGAAGATAGGCTTGCATAGCTTCCCACTTACCTATGCAAAATGGCTTAAATAAATTTTAGTTGCAGGGCATAGCAGTTCATTTTCTCCACTGCCACTTAATTAATATTAAAGGAGAAACAGTAATTAGACTTGGAAATTAGAACTACTGCATCACCGACTTAATTTTTCATGATCCATCTCCAAGATGACCATTCACAGTATCACCTGTAATTTCTCTACATAGATGTTACCTCAGAAAGGAACACCTTTAATTGACTCTTCCTTAGCGTTAGGCCATTGCCTTTCAACACACAGCCCTTCCTGTGCCTTAGACATGCTAGCTTATGATGCTGCCTTCCAGCTTTGGGAACCAGGGTGATCATGTCCCTGATAATGGACAGGATCTCTATTGTAGCAAAACAGGTTCTCATTATTTCCACTCTGGGTGTGGGAAATTGTTTAACGGGTAATGGACCCAGTACATTGTTATATTCTGCCATTTCAGAGGGGTAGGAGGGACTTTGAAAATGTGCTTTAGACATGCTGATGATCAAATCTGTTTCAAATACTAAACTGAAATTCCTCTGTGTACAAAATGGGACCATACTTTGCAGGGGTGTGATGTGGGGTGGGATGGTGAAGGGGGAATGTTCCTCTAACATTTTGCACATCCAAGTTCAACAAATCTTGAACAAATCTGATGCAGTATCAAATGGAATAATCCTAAATGTAACCTGAGTAAGAAAACTGGGTTTTAGATGTATTTTACGTAGAAACTACCGGCTTTTTTTCCATATTTCAGTTTTCTGACACAAAATGACAACTGCAGTCCATTAACAAGTTGACAGGATTCTAAATTCATCATAACTTAACTCACTCCTTTGATCCAGTATAGCCACCTTCTACTACTAGGAGGGATTTGATTAAAATACACAATGAACTGATAGCTAATTTAATGAATTAAACTTCTGACCTTGACCACATGTTGAAAACATTTTTAACTGTGCTCTTCATGTAATACATGATGGCTATCTGTCATCCACATTTATTTTTTCCCAGTTATTGAAGAATTACCAGAAGTGGAGAATCGAATGCCCAGAAATAAGTGCAGATTTACAACCATCTTCTGTTCTTGGTCTTTTGCATGCTGGCTATCATGGAGTCCTGAGATCAAGGGACCCACATGGAAGCAAAGTTTTGATGTACAGAATTGGTGAGTCACAAAATTGCTTGGACCTGTTTCACACCAGGCTCTGGCACTGATGTTTTTGTATTGTTTTGTGGGTTTTTTGTTTTGTAGTTTTGTTGTTGGTTTGTTTTTCCTTTATTTATCACAATTTGACCAGCAAAATAAAAGTATTTTATGGGTACGACACCAGGGGTTGATGAAATTAGATAATGTCAGAATCTCTTAAGTAGAAAGGTAACATATTTATGTTCCCTATTAAGAATACCTTTACATTAATATAAAGGTGAGTTTATTGAGCTGTAACAGTTGTATCATTTGATTTATATACTGGTATGGCTAAAGCTGTACAATCCTTTATGAAGAACTTTCTTTCTTTTTAGTGGAATTCTTGTCTGCATCAAAAAAAGTCTTAAGGTTAAAACGCTAAAACTTGTGGTTATTTGGGTCTGAGTGTCCCAACAATTATTTGTTTCCCGGCAGATTTTCAAAGCCATGTGCTAAGACTGTCGTATTGGTGCACATGCAGCACAGAGCAGGGAGAGAGAATAGAAAAAAAGGTGTATACGTAGTCACGTACCAATGTTCAGTTTAGATGTGGATAAGAAGTTCACTGGGTTTTCACTGTTTCGATGTAGCCAAAGAGCCCTATCTAACAACACTCTGAAGGTCCTTGGTTTGTTTCATGTACTCCCAAAAGTCTTTTAAAAAAAGGTCTAATGAAATGATCACGTGTCGTGGTTGAACCCCAGCCAGCAACTGGGCCCCACACAGCTGCTCGCTCACTCCCTGGCCTGTGGGATGGGGGAGAGAATCGGAAGAGTAAAAGTGAAAAAATCTGGTGGGTTGAGATAAGAACAGTTTAATAATTAAAATAAAATAGTAATAATATTAATATTATTATTATTAATAACAGTAGTAGTAGTAATAATAATAATAATAATAATAAATCTACAAAGCAAGTGGTGCATGATGCAGTTGCTCACCACCTGCTGACCGATGCCCAGCCTGTCCCCGAGCAGCAGCCCGCCGGCCAGCTTTCCCCTAGTTTATAGGCTGAGCATGACATCATGTGGTATGGAATATCCCTTTGGCTAGTTTGCGTCAGCTGTCCTGGCTGTGCCCCCTCCCAGCTTCTGCATCTCCAGCCTTCTCAGTCAGTAGAGCATGAGAAGCTGAAAAGTCCTGGACTTAGTGTAAGCACTACTTAGCAACAACTAAAACATCAGTGTGTTATCAACATTATTCTCATACTAAATCCAAAACCCAGCCCTATGCCAGCTACTAGGAAGAAAATTAATTCTATCCCAGCCAAAAACAGGGCAATGTGTTACCATATTTTTTTGTGCTTGTTTTGGACACAGAAATTATTTTTGCTAACTTTTAAAGAATTGTTTTAATATCAGCTGGTCCAATAGAAAATAATGCGTCTCTTTGCAAAGTTGTGTTCTCTGAAGTTTTCATCTAGGGTTAAGGCTCGTCCCATGTAATTCTTTGCTCAGGCCTCATAAAAAAAAAAAAAAGTGGGATTCACTGAATATTGACAGAATTACTGCACTGAAGAAAAATCACATGAATTGATTGGATTGATGAGCTGTAGTTCCTGCTAACATGACTGTTACTGAATTAAGCTGTTCCTGTCAAAACCTTGTACTGGAGGCTACAGCCGTAAGTGGAACATACTACATTGGGTAGCATCTACAACTATCTACTGTTAGGTGGTACCATCTACAAAAAGAGTTCAAAAGATGAGTGACAGAGCAGGCACACAAAATAACTTCTGTACTGGCAAATCTGTTTATTTCAGGACCTTTGATATTGCTGGTTACTTCTTGTTCCTGAGAAGCACATCAGAAGCAGTAATAAGAAAAAGTACAGGTGTATGTGGCATCCTTGTGGTAATGCAGTGCAATCTATTTACTCTTCAGGACAATGGGATCCCAAGTTATTTACGGCATACGATGTGTTTCGTGTAAGTCTTATCACATCTGAACTCATTGTAAAGGAGATTGAGACTCAGCGGAATGGAGTCAAGGCTATCTTTGATCTCCAAGGGTGGCGATTTGCTCATGCATTTCAAATCAGTCCAGCAGTGGCCAAGAAAATTGCTGCTGTGCTCACAGTAAGTATGACATACTGGTTTATGCGTCTTCATTGCTATAACTCCCAATTTTTCATCTATTCTAAGTTATGGTAAATTTTCCTTCCTTGGACCTTCTTAGAGTCTATGCAGCTTGAAAGAACAAAATCTTAAATCCATTAAAAGTCAGATAGCTCAGGCATAGGTTGTGCTTGATTTCACTTAAAGTATGTTCTTGTATAGCAGTAAATGTCCTTTAACTTCTGATGTTTTATAAGAACTCCACCAACCTGTTAAAACACAAGAATTTGTGTAAGAGCAGATGAAGCCCAGTTTTGTAAGGATCTGTGTTTGTTATCCCATTTCATCTCTTCTCTTCAATTCTTTTTTGCATTAACACAGCATTCAAAGCTTTTTTCCCCTGAGACTTGGAGAAGATGAGAAATAGCATGTGCTAAGAGTAGTTAAGAGCAAGACAGTACTAACTTGTTACCACTATGGATGATGCTACATAACCATCCAGCTGCTACCAACAGAATGTATAATGTTTATGTGCTGCTAGCTTTTTGCCCCCCAACATGGACATTATTTTGTGCAACTCACCTATTTTTCACAAAACTTCTAGGGACTTTACTGTCTTGAAGACTTGTTCCTTTCTGTCAAATTTGGTTGAACTTTGCCAATGGATTTGAGGCGGGGGGGGGAAGGAACAAAAGAAAAAAAGAAGGGGACAGAGAATTGACAGGCCAGCTACAGTGTAGTCCTATAATCCCATTTTTGTTCAGAAGTTAGATTGAAAATCAGTAATAATAAAACTGTTAGCCTATGATGTGGAAATGAGCCAGGGAGATAATCTCTTGCTCTGATAACCTCTGGTAAGGTTCATATCTGAGGTTCAGTCAAAGCTTAGTCATTGAACTAATATCATCAGAACTTCAGCTGTTCTTCCTTTTTGGTATCTACTGTAAAACTTCAGTGAAACCAGCAGGTATTCCCAACTTTTCACATCTCGAATAAGAACTCTTGATGTTCATATGATCCTGGGCCAGATCTCATGAGAACAGGATGTGTGAGAGTGTTTCAGTTGATTTCTGAGGTAGTGAACCAGTTGCTAGTAATTTTTTAACTTTGAAATAGAGCAGAAAGGAGGTAGAATAGGATTTGCAATTATGTCTGAAGGTTTCAATCCATTATCTTGAACCAGGAAATTCTTTGAATGTGATGTTTCCATGTTGACGTATTTCAGATTTGTTGCATGTTTTTCAAGCTTCTAAATGTTTATTATAGCTATTCAAAAAAGGTAGAAAAAAATCATGTGTTTCCAGTGTTCTTTTCTAAGAAGAGAAATAAGTTTAACTCATTTTTTTCAGATTCCTTTCATCACTTTAATTGAGTTCATATATTTCACCCAGAGATTGTCTTAGTGTCATTCAATATGCTTATAAGTAAAAATTAAGGAACCTTAGTTTCAACGCTATGTTTCTCTTAAGAGAAGTGTCTTGCAAATTGCTATCCTGTATGAAGAAACAGAAGTTAATAGAAAGGAAATATGTACTAAGGAATGGCAAGCATAGTAACATTAGTAAGTAACATCATCTTGAAAAATCTTTATCCCAGGCAAAACCAAACTGTTTTGGAAAAATGTGATGGTAGACTTTAAGTATATGGTAACACATAATAACATGCAGTAAACCTATAATCTGATAGTTTTAAGGTCTTTATCATACATTAAAATCTAAAAGGAGTTGTGCTGAAGAAATGTGTGGGATTTGGGGTTTTTTATCCACTGAAGAGTGCATGAAATAATGTGAGAAGAGCTACTGTACTAGTGGGAAGAACTGTTTGTGAGAAGTACTATTTTTATAAGCAGAAAACCTCTGGTCGCAGAGGCAGTATCAGTTGGGATATGAATGGAAGCTATACTTCCCTCATTGCATAATGCTGTCTTTGAGCACCGCCATATTTTCTTTTAACTTGCAAAGGTCTGGGAATTCTAAATGAATCTTGAATTCAAGTGGAAGTATTTCATATTATAAAGGCTGTATAGCGATACAATTTTTATTTTCATTACGACAGTAATCTTGTTTTAAAGCTGAAATTCTGACTTGGGCAAATTCCCAGTCATTTCAAGGCTCTAAATTATAAGGTCTCTAAATTATATTCAAAATTTATTTAACTTAAAGTTAGTAGCTTCAATGGTTTATATTTATATATATTTACATATTATCCTTCAGGCTGTGAATTGCCAATGAAAGCACATGGCTAGATAGTTTTTTGGGAAATTAGCAGCAGAATCTCTGCTGTGAAGAATTGTACCTCTGAGGAAAGGCTGAGCACAAACTTTGTGTACATTACTTATGTGTAATTTGGTGAGGGCTTTCTTGTTTGTTTGTTGCTGTTTTTTATAACGGCCTCTCCTCATATTGTTTTTTTGGGTTGGTTTTTTTTGGGTTTTTTCCCTTCTAATGGGAGGAAGAAGATGTGATTTTTCTAAGCATTGTTGGGGCAGTGTAAACTAAGAACACTCCAAAGTGCAGGTATTAGCAAGGTCAGGAGGAGTACTCTAACCTATGGGCTAGATAGTTTTCACAGATTTGTCCTTAACAATAGAATCTTTTCAACAATATTTTCTTTTTCTTATGCTGTTTTTCATATATGTTGACAGGATTCCTTTCCACTAAAAGTTCGAGGTATCCACTTGATTAATGAGCCTTTATTCTTCCACCCAGTCTTCGCTCTAATTAAGCCTTTTCTCACTGAAAAAATAAAAGAACGGGTGAGTGCACACAAATATTTCTTTCTGCAACAAAACCCTTACATGACAATCTGCAGTACTTCCCTTAGGATCTGGTACTCCTGAGCACAAGAGGATAAATCATTTTTGTGTGTTAGTGCCACACAGGCCTCCGGAATCTAATTGTAAAGCATTTGCAGTTGTCAATAACGTGAGAGTTGCAAGTGGTTGCTGTTATCACCACTCTAAAGATAAAAAACACTGTGACACAGAGAGGTTAAATGATTTACTTGAGGTCACACACCAATTCTTCTGCAGGACTAGGAAGAAATAGGTCCCAGGTCTCCCAACACTCTGCCTATAAATGACAGTGAGAAATTGTAACTGAACAGTTATGCTCCAAGTTGTGCAGAATTAGTAGAAGGCAACTTTTTCATTCTGAAAGACCTTCAGAGGCATTTATGCATCAAAAATAGGTCGGGCTTAAGTTCAAAATTTCTTTCCAAATCGCTTCTTAGTTGTTTTAAATTGTTTTGCAGTTTTAAATCTGAAAACCCTGTTTGAATTTGTATGCAAAAGCATGCCAAGAATTCTGGCAGAACTCTTGAGTTTTGTAGCATAGGAAAAATATCGGAGGTTCCAGCTGGCAGAAAAGGAAATACTGTGAAGTGTTAACAGCAGGACTAAGGTACAAAATAAGAGCACTGCCTATTGTTATTCCCACTCGGAATCCTCCTTGTCTCAGCACATGGATCTTGTGCATTTGCCGTAGCCACTGTGCTTGAGGACATTAGATCCTGATTTTTCTGGTCACTGTTAGCTGTTATTTTCCAGTTCCCTTTTCCTAGCACGTGTGTTTTAGTTATGGGAGAAAGGCAGGATTGTTTCTGCCAGCCTTGTGCAGTCAGTCCCTCACTCTGAAAAGATGATGGAGTATGTTCCAGCAGCCTGATGCCATGGCCCTTCTCTCACACTAATAACTGAGAAACAAGCCCCTATTACCTGATCCAGCTCAGAACATCTCGGGCTAGAACTCAAAAAGCAGTAAAGAGGGCAGATGGACAATAAAGGCCTAAAAGAAAACAAACCAGGTATCCCAGGTCGTGGAATGGAACAGAAGCAGATTGGCTTGTCTTCTGGCTTAGAGTTTCAGGTATGATCTGAAAAAAAACCCCAAAACCTCTAAGGGCCAATTCCCCTTATCTTCATAGGAATAATTACTATTCACTCATTATCTTACTTCCTGATGAGGAAGTGTTAGATAAAAGGCAGCCAGCTACCTTTTGAGTGCATATTCTTGTAGTTTTTGTGTAATAATAATTGCAGAAAATTCTTGTGTTAATAAGAGGCCTATAAAAGTTTCTGACTGGAAGTAATGAACAAGGCTTCAAAGTAGCTACAATAAAACAAGAAGGAATCAAAACTACAGTATTACAAGGGTTAAAGTGGAGGAGTAGTCCAGGATCTAATTTCAGTTGGAACTGAAACATAAGGACTGAGATATAGATTCTTCTGAATATCCTCCTTGGCACCTGTCTGAACCTACATACATACTACATAATGTGGTTTTTAAGTACATATGGCAGGAACAGATACGAATGGCCAGGAGCCAGACACTGTTCTTTTCTTGGAAATGACTGAAAAGCAAGTACATGATGTCTATCACGACAAGACCAAACCCCAGTCTTCCCATGGTTGAGCTCACTTTAGCTGTACAGATGTAGTGTATACCCTCATCACTAAACCAGTCTGGAACAAGTGTGTAGTTAGTTTCGGCTCCTGTGCTTGCAGCTGCATAAAATGCAGTTCTCTGGTTGTAGTCCACGCTTCATCAAGCTGCAGATACTGAGCGGGACAGAGTTTGAGCACCCATGGGAAGCTCACTTACATGGTGGTACTTCTTCCTTTAAGGAGCTCATTACGAACAAATACACTTGTTTAGTCGAACCAAGCTGGTGGCTTCAGCTCTTGCACTGAGTTTCTTTGCTGCCTGTTTTCACTCAGTAGTCTAGCATTCATACCCAAGTAAATGCCTTTCATATTTTGTTTTAGGTGCATATGCATGGAAATAACTACATGCAGAGTCTGACCGAACACTTCCCAGTCAGCATTCTCCCACAGGAATATGGTGGAGAGGAAGTCTCCATTGAAGAGCTGGCCAAGGAATGGACTGAATTTATAATGGCATCTGCAGATTATCTTCGGAGCATTTCTCTGCTTGCCCAGGAATAACCTTACTACAGTATTATATCAGTTCTTGAACACTGGAAGTAGAAATAAGTTTAATACGAAATGTTTCAATGTAAACTTGAAATTACTGTAAATGAAACCAGTATGGCTTTGCAGGGCACTGAGTATTACATTGACTGCACTTTTATACTAACTGGAGTCTATCAATATGTACGTCTGAAGAGATTAATGAATTCTACATGTTTGCAATACTGTTTGTAATTGATTAACTTCTATGCCAAAAAGCTGAATAGTGCATTGGATATCAGAGATCAGTACTGCTTCTGTTAAGTCTTTGGAGACAACTCATCCGTAATAATGCAGTCCAGAACCTTATGCTTAGCTCTTGTATCTTGGCTTGTCAAGGTGATAGGATGCAAAAAAGAACAGAATGTGAATGGGGTAGACTAGTTCGTTGCAAAAGTATGACTACAGGGCTAATTTACAAGGAGTGAAAAGAGGCTGCTTTTTGGATTGATTCTCAGGGAAAATGGCTGTTTTGTTGGTTTGTGTCAAATTGAAATTAGTCAGCAATAGTGAGACGTTTGCGTTAATCTTTGTACTGCTTGTGCAGCTTCCCTTTTTGTGCTAGCTAACACAGTAATCATTCAATTTTATAGAGGAAGATAGGGAAAACATCATGTACCTGGCCTTCAAGGGGCAGCGTGAATCAGGAGGAGGAACTGGCAAGAGAGTCGAAACAACCTTGAAAATTCTGATTTTCTTTGTTCAAAGAGATACTGTCTATGGACAAGCTATAAGCAACTCAGATTATGATCACCCTTAATTCCTACTGTAGAGCACTACAGAGGTCAAGAGCTCTTAGCTGTTTGCAGCATCTGTTTGTTTTGGAGGGTAAAGTAGGTTGTCCTTTGTGGATCTGAACCTTAGAAGTATTTGTTGTGTGGTTTAAGGGTGCTTGTAGGTCACTTTGGACCTCAGCGTAGGAGATGCTGGGTATCTTCGTTTTATTTTCAGAAAAGTAATTGGCAACTCGCCAGTCTATATCTTCTGTGGGGCACTGGAAAAAATGATTTTTAATTTCCGTTAAGCCGCCTTCTTTATTTTTGTAGGGGTAATGAAACAAAAAATCTGTCTATACTTATTGAAAACAGATTTTTTTTTTTTTTTTTTTTTTTTTTAAGGGACATGATTCAGGTATGAACACTGCATGTGTAAAAGCCATCATTCACGTTACATAGTAGTACCATCCTGCAATCCCCGGTATTTACTAATCTAAAACATTGTTTTACTTTTCACTCAGTTTTTTTTGCTAAAAGCTCTGTTACTACACCAACTGCTAGAATTCATTTACCCAATTTTTAGCTCTGTTTTGTAATAAGCCAGGAGGTCTTTGCATAAGCATTGTATATTTAAGCATTCCATATGTATCTTCGTAGAAATGAATCCATAACAAATACTTTGTTTCTCAGGTGGCTAGAAATGCTAACTTCAGTTAGTTTGGAATCTTTAGGATGTTGGGATGCTATATTTACATATGCTTAGGGGAAAGAAGTGAGACTATCCTATTAAATCAGAAATGTCTTATTTTAGATTATCATTAATACTGCATTATTGCAAAAGCCATTGGAAGCTATTCTTTATTAGCAAGAGGAACACCTATGAAAGGCCCATAGGGTACTTGGTTGTAGTTTCTTCTGCTGTGGTGAGGTCAATGCCAGATAGAAAATTCTTTCAAAACTGACAAGGACTTTTAATTTTTTTTTTCTTCTTAAGTGCATTTTTCATTCTTCTCTTTCAGATAT
The DNA here is from genome assembly GCA_020745775.1 of Theristicus caerulescens. NCBI lineage: Eukaryota > Metazoa > Chordata > Aves > Pelecaniformes > Threskiornithidae > Theristicus > Theristicus caerulescens. Next base: position 128,542,103 of record CM036558.1, on the reverse strand, counting down.
CTTTGATATGGAGCCTAAATTTAAAGAAACATTTTTCAGATACACTTTCATATATTTTGTATATCTTTCTTTTTCTCAGATTGAACTATTTTGTGATATAAAAGCTCCTTAAATAGAGGAGTTCAGGGAAGTGCTAATTCTTCTTTATAAGAAAATGAACTGAGTAGTCAGGCATCTGGCAATTCTTCAGGTGTTTAACTCAAGTTCCAAATCATTTATGAACTGACAAACTGAAGCTATTGTCTTAATTTTACTCCTTTCAATTTTGATCCTTGACTGTAAACTGCACAAAGAAATGAACTGTGTTTCAGTGAACAGGGAAATTCAAACTTTTCCTATGAAACCAGTCTCTAATCATTGCTGTTTTATGTAGAAGAGACTTTGTGTGATTGCATATATATATGCACATGGACAAAATTTAGCTGGTTTTGTTTAAATCTTCATTTGGACTACACCAGCTCTATGCATATAAAGTCCTAAATGTCTTCAAAAATATCCTGAATTGATTCTTAAATGGTAATGTGTTTGCATAACACAAGAGTTAGAGCACTGAGTGCAGATTTTTTTTTAATGAACTCAATTATTTTTTAATGTTTACATGTTATGCAGAAGGTAGGAACTCTATGTAAGGGACAATTGCAGTTGCTGCTAATAATAATGACACAGGATAATTGGGACATTTGCATAATGAATGGAAGAGGTATTGGTACGATGGGTATGGCAGCTTTGAGCTGCAGAGTCAACAGAACACAAAAGTAAAAATCTCTAAGTGCATTATTTCTTAAGAATATCGGGAGTGCCTCTGGAAAAAGTAAAAATGATGCAAATATAATTTACTACTGACTGTAAGCACAATGGAATGCACAATGTTTTTTAATTTTTTTACGTATTAACATCATTATGTTAATAAAACTTGTGTAGCTGAACCAGCCTCGTCTGTCGCTTTTCAGTGACACAGGCGTTGCCCGTGCTGAGGATGGGGAGGGGGCCGAGGCCATCCCCTCCCTGCGGGCGCGGGCCCCCAGCGCCCCGCCGCCGGAACTACATTTCCCAGCGTGCCCCGCGGCGCGGCGCCGGGCGGGCGGGCGGCTGCGCGGCGCCGGGCCGGTCGCTGAGCGGAGCGGTTGGGGCTGAGAGCCGGCGGGCGACGTGGCCATGGGGCGCCTCGCAGGGCTTCCTCCCGTCCCGGCCGCCGCACTCCTCCTCCTGCTGCTCCGCTGCGCCGCCGCAGCCCCCCTCGTGCTGCGCGGCCGCCGGGAGAAGGGCAACGAGAGACCCATCATTGGTGAGGGGCGGCGGGGGGCAGCCGGGAGGACGGGGTGGCGGTCCCTCGGCTGCCGGCGGCCGCTCCCCGGGGGTTGCCGGCCGGCCCGGGGCTGCCTGGCACCCTGCCTTCGCCGTCCTGCGGGAGGGAGCGGCTCCCACAGCCGACCCGAAACCCTGCCGGTTTCTGTCTGGAGCGAAGGGTCTCCGGAAGCGTAGGTTTGGTTAAAGCTTTTGTAAGTAGCGTTACGTTGTACATACTTGGCTTAAAAAATATTGAAATACTAATAACTTATTTAAGAGAAGCAGTACTAAATAGTTAAAGCAGGGAAGCTGAGTCTTAGTCAGATAATGTGTGTTTATTTGGTGCCTTGTGACTAGGCATCGTAATCGATGCCCCGTATTGCCTCAGTGTTTGTAATTCTTTCAGGCAGTAAATGTAACACTATAACACGGCACATAGGAAATCGGAGTTTAATTTTTTCTTTCGCTGTGTAGCGTTGGCTGTTTGCATAGTGCTAACCTTCTTTCTTGGACCCTTCAGGGATATTGTCGCAGGAATGTCACTTTGAGAAGTTCCGCAGATTTGGAAGTTCTTATATTGCAGCTTCATATGTGAAGTTTTTGGAATCTGCCGGTGCCCGAGTTGTGCCAATAAGGTAGATTTTTATATCCTTACAAGTGGGTAATAATTGTTTAATGTAAGGGTGTCACCTTAGAGGCACAGAAAGCAGTGGTGCTGCTTTTCTGAGTGTTTAGAGCTCCTCAAAGGCTATTTGAAGATGCCACAATTTTCAGGGTGTTTTAGAAATCAGAACAAAAGCAGACTGGAACATGTAATTTTTAATATTTCTTCTTATGATAATAACCTTTCTTTGAAAAATATTATTTTTTTACCTGTATAATTACCCTCCATAGTTTGCATCTGTGGTTTTTGAAGTTAGCTATATTCAGTCTAATGTGTAGTGCCCCACACACATAGATCTCTAGATACGTATATACATACTATCTTTTGTCACGTTCTCTAGTCCTAGAATTCAAGTAATGGAGGAAGGCTATTGGTACTCCTTGAAGAAACTAAAGTCCAGTTCTGCTCAAACTATGGGTCATTAACTCCATGTTTTGTTGTATGTTGGTTGTTGAGTAAAAAGTAGCAGAGTAGTAAACGAACTGACAATGTTTCATAGCCAACATAGCCAACTAATTATAAGATAGTAAATGCACTAAAACCAGATGTTAAAATCATAATTGTCAGAAGTTAAAAATTATACTAATGCAGCTGTAGAAAATCACAATAGGATATATCTACACAGTCCAATAAGAGCACTAGTTAAGTGCCTGAATTAGAAGCCTGTGTTCTTCCTGTAGCTGGTGGAGCTTTCAGAATGGTTGCGGACCAGAAGCTTCATCGATGAATGGAGGCTTCTAATTCTGGCAACTAAGTTAGGTGCAGCAAAGCTGGATGCTTTGAATATACCCGGTGTAGCAGTTCTGCATGAGTGTAGCCGTCATACTGGTTTGCTGATGTTTTGCTGATGCTGAGGTCTCTCTCATCTTTCCACCTCTCAACTATATCTTTGCTGAAGAATGGGTGTGACCCACTGTTTGCAGCTCTGCCCTTCTTGGAATCAATTGGAAACCGGAGTTGCCAGTCTGCAGGAAATAACCACCATGCCATTCATATAAACGTTAAATTTAACAACTGTCTGCAAAGGGGTCTCAGAGTACCTCATCCTGAACTGTACCTGATAAGGTTCTATTTTCAATCATGTGGATTCTCAGTCTCTACTGAGCTGTTTCAAATGAAATGTTTCATTTGATTTGGGACTATTTTATTCTGTTTAAAGCATGCTTTCTACATATTTTTTGTGTCCCATGTTTCTGTTCAATAACGATGATATTTTTCTGGTTAAATATGTATATTTCCTATATGTTCTGTACCTATTTTCTTGGTGTTTCAGATTAAATCTTTCAGATGAAGAATATGATAAAATATTCCACTCTATAAATGGGTAAGTTTTGAGCACAGATTTTCTGTTGAAAGATGTGATAGTTCTGGTTTTGAGCTCTGCCGTATTCTCAAGAACACTGTCTTTCTACCCTCTCAAGAGCTTGTGCTGAGCGCTGCAGACATGTAAATATGTTCTAAGACAGAGCGCACTGTTTCATCCGATGTCTGTCTGGTTCCTTTTCTTCCTTGAGGAGCATATGTCAGATAATATGCAACAGTGCCGAGGCTCATTTTGGCATTCTCCTGTGCTTGTCTGCAGGCAGACAGAAGTGGCATTGTAGTGGTTAACAATTTTACAAGTGAAATAGGTCACTTCCTGTTCATTATTTTTTTCCTCTTCCTCATTTGAGTGATCACCTTAATTTTCATATTTAATAGCACTTGCTGAGTGTTGCATCCCTGTTCCTATCCTTTCTTTCCTCTTCCAGTCCTCTCCGTATCTCCTCTATCATAAAAGTTTCTGATTTCCAGTCTCTTCTACGTTTTTCTCTTTAGGTGCTTTCTCTGTTGCTACTGGAATGGCCCATCTTGCCTGTCGTGATGCTGTGGCTTAGGTCTTTGTTAGACAAACATTCTAACTTTTTGGCTGACCTATGGCAACTGTCCACCCATGTGTTCTTCCTACATTTTATATGTAGGATAATATGATCTAATTTAACACATTTTAATTGTGGACTTGGCAAAGTCAAAACCTTTTATGTTTGCCTTGTGCTAAAAGGGCACTTTAGAAGAGTTAAATCAGCTGATGCTACACTTCACAGGCTTGATTGTATGTAAGCCCATAGCAGGTGATTAGGGTACTTGTAGTCATGAGATGAGCATCTTAAACCATGAATATTTTTGTTAAGCTTATGCATATACTAGAATGTTAATCAACATGTGTAGAACTTGCAGATTTAGACCCGTGGCTGTCTGGGGAGAGCATTGTCCTCTTTCGCTCCACAGCATGCCCTGTACACCAAGACGTGGGTCTTTACAGCCTTGTGGTATAAGCACATATAAGACAGTGACACTTTCTCCCTTGTGACTCCTCGTGTTGGAGACAAAATGAATCATTTAATCCCTTTCTCAAGGCTGCCAGCCTCTCTTTGGTTGCCAGAAGGACTTTCACCAATGGGGTCTCCCGTTCTTTCTACCTCACCACCTACCTCAGTGCAGGGTGTTAGGCAAGTAGATCTGGTTCCCTTGTCCTTCTGTCTTTGCAGTGACTGGCAGTTGGATTTGTGCTATGTAGGTGGGTAAGGATGGTCTATATTTCCTATTGTTGCCCTCCACTGTCAGCTAATGGCTTCCACAGTATAGCTGTGTGTAAATAACGAATAAGATCTCTAGAGGGAAGGACTTTACATTCTGTGGAAACTTAAATTAAGAAAGAGATATATTGATCTTTCATGTTGTAAGAGCTTAGCTCCAGGTACTTTGCAGTTGGAAATTATTTATTATTAAACACCACCTTCTTAAAATCATGAAATTTACTGTAGTAGAGACAGAATTTTATGAATATAGCAATGTACTCCTGAGATAGCCTTTGAAATTCACAGTGAACATCATCAGCTCTAATCAGTTAGAGAGACTGGAATACAGGTAGCTGCATTTGAATCTGCTTATGACAATGTCAAACCATTATCATTGCTACTTAATGGGTTACTTCCTTTTTGCATTACCAGAAATGACAATTGTTTTTCCTAATTAGTATTGGCCAGTTTTTGGGTTGAACAAAAGGAACAGGTGAAGTGAATTTTCTATCACTTCCAGGTAAGGATCGCCTTATTTGTCTAACTAGATCTCTGTAGAAATCTGTAATCTGGTCTGTTTTGAAAATACCCTCAGCTGTATTCATTTTCTGTATTGGCACTGGAGAGTAATCTGATTTATACTTTTGTGAATACTGCTCTACTTCTCCACGAAGTACTTGGTGGCTTTTGCATGATCCTGTGCATCATTCACTTAAAATAAACCTGGTCACAAGGGTTTAAACGCACTCACTCTGCAAATGCTTGGCATCATTTGAGATGTTAGTTGTTTCTAGCTGCTTGTTAGTATCTCACTGATACAGGTTGCCATTTCCAGAGCACAGAAATGTAGAGGAAATCCTTCATCCATTTTGGTAAAAAATCAGCAATTGATGGATGTGGCTTGAGTAAATCTAGTTAGGGTTCTGCTGCAGTGGGTTAGGGAGCGCTCACACATTCAGTTCTGTCGGTTCTGTGGGTACTGTTCCAGTAACAGCCAGAAGAGACGACTTCTATTTCATGTTACTGTCTCTGATGGTACTTGATTACTTTCCATGTCATAACGTGTACATGTGAAATCTCTGCTAGACTGTACTGAGTCTTTTTCTCTTGTGGTGTTTGGGTTTGGGAAGCTACACAGAGAATTGCCATTGCTGCTTTTTTTTTTTTTTTTTTTTTTTTGTGGTGGAGAAAGATTGTGCACTATTTCTTTGAAATTGTCTCTGAGATTGTTTTGTCGTCTTCAGCTATATTAGATCCTGTGTGACCAAAGGTTATGGCCAAACATACTTTTTTTTCCTTTTTAATAAGAACTTTTTGATCTGTGTTGTCTTCAATAAGAAGGTCACTCTGCCAGGGCCACAATTCTTCTTTACTGAAATTGAACATGATGAATTAAGAGTGGGGCCAGGATTTTAAAGTGATAGGGAGAGCCAGCTAAGAGTCAGGACAGGATTTGACAGACTCATGGCATGCAACCCTTTTGTATCTCAGCTGAAATCTGTATGTTGTGTGTATTTTCTGTTTACTCTCCTCTTCCTTACACTGCACTAGGCTCGGTCACTACTTTGTGATAATAACCATTCTTCAGTAGAAGAACGCTAAGATTTAGGATATGATTCAGTTGAAGACTAAGACACCTAAACCTAGCTGCCTGTATGTGCACTAGCTGTCTAAACTCACGTAATCAATGGAGCACTAGTCAGTACAGCCAGTGTAGCCTACAGGGCTGTTCAACCTACTGACCAGGTAGGTGTCTGCTCTAGAAAACTTATTCAAGCCTCCATTGACTTTTCTGACTAGACCCCTGCTGTCCATAAGGGAAGCTTAGATTCCTATCTATCGATTTCTGAAATGTAGATGTCTTAATCTAGACCTGAATCCTACCCTTAAAACCACTATCAGACCTTTCTCTGTGTACATTGTCCAGATTTCAGTTTGATCACCATTGCTAATTGGATTCTTGGATGTTGCCTTTCAGGGTACTTTTTCCAGGAGGTGGTGTGGATCTTAAGACTTCAGAATATTCCAGGGTTGCTAAGATATTTTACCACAAAGCATTAGAGGTAATTACTAAGGAACAGTCTGTTCTTGTTATTGTCACTGTTCAGGGATCAAAATGACAGGGAGGCTTATATTTTCATAGTTTTCCATTGGCATCCAGTGTGTTAACTGTAAGCCCGATAATAAGTAGCTCATTGCTGGTTTCTGCATAAAGAATCATTTTGTAGCTTAAGATTCAGACTCCTGACACCCTCTCCTGTTGTATGTTGTGTCATGGTCTTAAACTCCCATGTTCTTCGGGTGAGAACAGTATCATTTATTCATTGTACCTGGAGCTTTATGGCTGTGTGGAACTTCCAATAAAGTAACAAGAATGCCTTCCAAAAGTCCAGAGCATCCATTGACATTAAATGTTGAACAAAGATATACGTAAATGTGATCATTTGTTGAAGTCTTATGACTGAAGTTTAGACTCAGAAGGAATTCTAGAGAGACTCTCAAATAAACCAATTTACAATAATATAACATTAAGGCCTTCTTTCACATATGTGTTATAGCTAGTGAAATACCTTTATTTTCACTTACCTATAAGTAGATTTAAATATATCTTTGAAGATGCAGATGAGGGATCTACGTTAGCGTGTTATACCATTTTACCTATTTCTTTGTGTTGTTAACTGTCAATATAGCAGATTTTTAAAGTAAACACTAGCTTAATTTATAACATGAAAAAAAGTGGGAAGAACACTTGAAAGGTTATAGTAATTATTTTTGCAATATTTATATGATCATTAGCTTTATTAAGAAAAGACTGGATTTCTGGGAAAGCTGTTTCTTTCAAAGAACATCAGGAAGCCTCTGAATCCTTGTTGAAGGCTTCATTATCTTAGAGCATAAGAGGTGGGTTTTTCAGATAGTAATCAACACATTTTGAAGTAAAATTTGCTTTCTGGAAAGGCATGGAGATTCACTGAGCTTTATATACAATCCTTATGATTTGTTAAGGATCTTCTGTATTCAGATTGAATAAAAATGCAAATTTTCTTCATTGTTTCCTCTTTACTGGCTTTATTTTATTTTCAGCTAATGCTGATTAAAATTGTCACAGAAGTCGTACTTTGGAAAACTTTGCCCAATTCTAGAGGCAGTTGTGAGTAGTGGTTAAACCGTTACCATGGTAGAAGCGTTCATTGGCAGTGAGGAATTCATCTTCTACCCTTGCTGCCGACTTTCCAACAGCAAGCAAGGAAAGCGCAGGCAGCGGCATTCCCAGGACCAGTCAGCTGCTGCAATTCAGTAATTAAGTTTCCTACTCTTCAGTCCCCGTGGCACCAACGTTGTTACTCTTTTGTCTGTCTTTATTTGTGGTGATTGTTAGTCTGTTGCCTTAAACCTGAATGTTGCAAAGACTATCTCACTTTTATGTGAGACAATCTCATCTGTCTCTTTGAAACGGCTCCCTGTGTGAAGTGCAGCCTGTGTCTTGGTAGTCAGTACTGGGGCAAGGGTTTCTCATGGTTTGCAGTACTATTACAAAATTCTGTTGACATTTCACAATGATTAACTGAATTGCATGTGTCATAATTTTATGATCAGAGAGGCAGGTTTATTAGATCGTATGTGTACTTCAGGTGAGTGAAAGGCAGAAAATAATTTTCGGTTCATCATAGGTAAACCTTTCTTATAAGTTGGGGTTTTTTTCTGTGCTATTTGTGATGATTGTGTGTTTTGATTTTCATCTTTTGAGACTTAATTAGCGCTATAAAATATTGGTGGTTTTACTACTGTAAGGTAAGCTACCATAGTCAAGAATATATTAGCAGGTACAGAATTGCCTGAATTTTCTGGTTTTTTAAAACATGTGAGGGCTCCTTTTCTCTTCATTTTCAAATGTTCACAATGAAAAATGACTTGGTCTGGCTCTGCTTTAATATGAATAGAGGATGTGAAATGCTAACCCCCATCCAAGTCAATATAATTTTACTAGCTAGGTAAAAACCTAAATGAAATACCATTTTCCAGCTTTTAAATTAGTTTTTAAAATATGATGTCTTGGGTGTTGTTTGATATATGCTTAGCCTGCAGGCTAATGTTTATTATAATAAAGGGGGGGCACAAAATGTTTACAGTTCAGTTGTAATTGTTCTGAAACTGTAGTCTCTTTTCTGCCTTTAGTGGTTTTATTCCTCACATATATGAAAGACAGACAGTGAAGTTGCAAGTCCTGTGTCTAGCCATGCATGATGGGTGGTCATGAAGACTCTGCAGTATTATTAGCCTTCTTTCTGTAAATCTTCCATGTTTTGCTCTGAGAAGACGTAGTTATATGGACTTTTATTAACATACTATCCGTAATGCAGTAGGGTAACGTTTTTATTCTAAGCCTGTAATTTGAGCTTTCTCAAAAATGGCTTTTGAGCAGCAGCTCTTTGGGGGTGGGGGGTGGTATGCATAACTTAAAAACATTTAGAAACAAGTTAAGAAAGACTACTCAGATTTCACAAAAACAGGAGTTCTGAAACATTCCAGTCTCCAACATGCGCTTACTATCAGGAATAAATCATAAAAAAAATGCAGATTTCCACGTGTGTATGCACTGTGCTTAGTTAAGTGATGGGAAGCTAGTTGTGTTCTCTTTTTGCTTTCCTCTTCTACTTTTTGCTTTCTTCTCTTGTTTTTGCACTTACCTACTAATTTTTATTCTTTTGAAAATGATTGTAACTTTTTTGTGTTGCTTAAACTCACAATTTTATCTTTCTAGAACACAGGTCCAAACCTGCTAGTTAAACAAGCGTATAAGTATGTCACTTAAGACCATATGTTTTGTTAATACAGATGGGTGTGGGCACAGGTGTATGGACATTGCAAAAGGCCCTTGCTATGTGATCATAACATGCTTCATATAAAAGTATGAGTGGTAATGAATAGGCTTTCCCTCAAAATGGCAACAGATTGGTTTGTGTCCCTTCTTATGATTGCCTTTTTTATAGAAATGTTGCCATTTTGTGGTTTCTGTTTAGGCTGCTCTCAACATTACTTATTCGTAGAACTGAACAGTCAAATTAATATCAACATTAGGCTCAGTTTACTGCTTCAATGGATGTGTGTATATCCCCTGGCCTTCATATTTTAGAAGAAAAACTAAGGGAGTCTTTGTTTATTTCAATTGTAATTGAACTGTTACAATTCCTCTGGTAGCAATTTGTACTACTGTGGTAGTTTTACTTCTCACCTACACAAGAGAGAGTGAAAAGAGTAGGAAGTTCTCTTCAGTCTTCTTTCTGTAAATCTTCAGTACTTTTTCCTTATGTTGTTGCTTTTTATTTTGCAGGCTAACGATAAAGGAGATTATTTCCCAGTATGGGGAACGTGTCTTGGACACGAAGAGCTTACGTATCTCACAAGTGGTGAAGTTTTACTTGTTAATACCAAGACAGATGGTGTTGCACTCCCTCTGAACTTTACCTCAGGTGAAAAATCCTTTACACGCCATGTCTGAGTTTTGCTGAGAGGTGTTGTGTTTTGTTCGTGATAGATACGCAAGGGTAAATGTTTGGAAGATTTCTGATTATTATCTTGTTAAATTCTTTCTTATTATGTTGCCATGACTGTTTTTATAAAGTCAGTGCAACTCTGTCACTTCTAAAGCAGAGATGTGAGCACAAGCCATTTGAAACTGACAGCAGTCAGCAAAAACCACAGTTATGGCTCTTTGAGTCATTTGGTAATTTGGACCTACAAAAATAATGTGGGTTTAGGTCTCTTTGTTACCGAGTTGAACAAAATTCACAGGTCCAAAACCTGTCAAACTAGGAGAGCAGGTGATTTTAAATTTTTCAGATTGCATCTTTCCTAATGATAAATATTAGCATTGCTGTCCCACTTGTACAGTATTGAAATCAGAGAGATCCTTTAAGATAGAGCTGTGCCACTCAGCAACACTGGTAAAATATGGCCTCTGTTGACACTTTATCCTATAATTTGTGAGTAATCCATCTGCAGACCATGTGGCATTCACAAATTCTGTCATTTGTGCTCATTGTGAATGGAAAGGTCACTGAAACGAGTGGCAAAGAATGATGCTTATTTTAGTGAGCACTTAGGTAGCAAAGTTGGGTCCTCTCTGGGTCAAGACTGGAGGATGGTGGTTACAGCATATTGGAAACCTGTTGTAGTTATTTCACTGATTCCTTGCAGTGTATTCTAAAATCATAAAGTTATACTACAGAAAAGAGTTTAATGCAGTATTTTATTAAATTTGTCTCCTGTTCAGTATTAGTCCATCTGTTAGCAGCTTGGGTAATGGACAATATCTTTTTTTCATTTTTCTTTGTAATAGCTGCAAAAGACAGTAGATTATTCAAGAATTTCCCTGATGATGTATTACATGCATTTGCTACTGAGCCGTTGACATCAAACTTTCATATGTGGAGCCTCTCCATGGAGGTATTTGATCATTTTTTTTCCTGAACACAAATGCATTTGCTCTGTTAAAATTAGAAATGAATGAGCAAATAACATCTTTTTTCCCCCCCTCCTTATCACAGAATTTCACAAAGAATGAAAAGCTTCATAATTTCTATAATGTTCTGACCACTAACACCAATGATGAAGTGGAGTTTATATCTACCATGGAAGGTAGGGAAATGAATTGCCTTTGTAAACCGTGACTATAACAAACTAGTTCTTTAGAGGTGGTGTGGCATTGATGTGAATTTGTACTGCAAGCTTGTTGTTAGGGATATTTTATCTTTTGAGTACATATCTGTGAGCCTAATTAGTTCTCTCACCTGCTGTTCCCCTTTCAGATACGATATTACACTTTAGCACTGGAATATTCAAGTGCTGTGATGGGAAGTGTACAGCACTGGTCCTGGAGTAGTTTAATCCCTCTGCAGTGCCATGTGCCTCTATTGCACCTTGCTTTCTGTCTGTCTGCTTGTGCTTGCGTTCCTGTGATGCTCTGTATCTGTTTGTTGTAGGGGAAGAACAATTCAGGGTACTGAGGTAACAGCGGCATGCCTCATTACTTTAGAAGCAATACTGGTAATTGCCCTCCTCCAAAAGCCTTTTGTATTACTTATCTTGTGTTTCCTATGTTTTGCATCAGGCTTGCTCAGCTCAGGAAAGAAGTTGGCTCTTTAGGGAGTGGTTTATCTTGATCAGTGCACTACTAGCAGCTCTACGGAAAGGCCCAGCTGTCAGCCCATGGGATTCTTCTGTATGGCATACTGGCTGTCCTCCAGAAGAGAAGAATAGCAGTTTGATCAGAAAACCTGATTAGGCTAATGACAGACATCTCCCATGCCTGCAAGCGGTTTATCGCAGAGCAGTCATCAGCTGCTGTGCTGCTATTCTCTGTAAGAAAGTTAAAGACTGGCTTCCCCCTGCATGTATGAGGCCTGGCACAGAGCAGATAGGAGCTGCCCCTGGACTGACTGGGCCTTCAAGGAGATCCTAAGACTTGGATCTGTCCCATAGAACTGCCAGGGATATCCTGTGTGGCTGTGAATATTGTATGTTGAGTGATGCTGGTAGTAGATAGGAATTTTTGAGACTGATACAGTTGTAACATTATTTTTTAGTGTGTGTGTATATATATATATATATACACATTCTGAAATGAATAATCAAAAAAATGATGTACAAAAATCTTGCATGGAATGAAACCCTTCTTTTACAATATCCATTTTTTTTCCTTCAGTTCTACTGTGACTTTAACAGTATTTCAACTTGCTGTTTAAGCTTTTGTGAAACTGTTGATAAGTGAGGTATTTTTGTAGCTTATCCTTTGAGTTTAGTTCTTAAGGCGTAGACCTTGCTTACATGCTTTGTGTTTGTTGCAGCATACAAATATCCAATTTATGGCGTCCAGTGGCATCCAGAGAAAAATCCTTTTGAGTGGAAGAATTCACCAGGCATTCCACATTCCCCATCAGCTATAAAAGCAGCATATTATATAGCTGACTTCTTCATTAATGAAGGTAAGAAGTTTATTATCTATAAAAGTTGTTTTTTAGAGTGAGGCTTTAGTGAAAATCTTTGAAGACGACAGACCTCTTTTTCAGCTGTCAAAGTTCAGTACCTCTTACTACTTTCTGAGAAGATTACTCTACAAGCTTTATAGGCTTATAAAAAACACAAGGGATACTAGAAATAGAATGGCTTAGTAAAAGTGACATCAAAAGGCCAGGCATTCCATAAACTGTTTTCAGTAGACTGGCTCAAAAGCATTGTTTGTGCTATGACTTTCTACCATTTCAAATGATCACTGTAACATTTTACCCTCCCTTCCACAAAGACAATGAAACAAAAAAATACTCCATAATTCTAGAGGTTTCTTCAGTTCCAAACTGAGTTACAGTCATTCAATGTATTCTCAGTTTTGCTTGCAAAATACATGCACCAAGATTATAAATACTGCTTGGGCAGTATACGGATGTATCAAAGGGGTGCAATATGGTGCCCAACAGTTATATGCTATAGACAGCACAAGAAGTTTTTGAATTTTACAGAGCTTCTAATTTGTTTGTTTATACCCTAAGAAGCTAGAAGTAACTAATGTGTAAAATTTGATAATTTATGATGCTTCTGGTCTATTTGCTATAAATAAGTAGGATATAAATACAGGAGTATTTGAAGGGATCAAACTTACTTTATTCCTTTATTTATACTTACTAAACCATGCTGCTGAAATATCATTCTCATATTTTAAATTGACTATTTATGAAATTGTCTTACCTGATCAATTTGGACTATGAAGAACATGATCAGTAACCTAATTGAGTTTGGTCTCTAGATTTGATCTCTAATCAAAAGAGTCACCTAATTGGAGAAAGCAGACAGTGATTTAAAGGAATGCAACTTGTCCTGACCGGGTCAGTGACAGCGTAGAAATAAGAGTTGTGCTTCATACAAGTTCAAGGCTCTTTTTTGCATAATGTAGTCCTACTCCCCTTTGCAAAAAGGCAGCAAAATCACGTAAAGTTCCTTGTCAGTATCCATAAGCTTCCTGTATTTTAAGAATTTTGATAGGGTACTTATGGGAGACTAAGACAAAAGGGGAAAACAGAAGAAAGTATAGTACGAGTCTGTTTTTTCTTTTGTAGTCTAAGACTAGAATGCAGCATGTATTCTAGTTTTGTTTGCTACATTCTCTAATATCTGTCTGCACAGTGTATTACAGGCAGAAGTAAGCTTGCTCAGGCCATCATCCAAGTAAATGTGGCAAAATAAGTGCCAACTCTGCTTGTGAGTCCTGTTGAGACACAATGCGTGTGAGTTCTTTCATATATGTATACACATATAATGAGCTTATGTGTAGTATCACACAGATGTTTCACTAGGTTTTGGACCTGTTGACCTTCAATTCTAGTAGAGCAAACTTGTGTCAGCCACCTGTATGTATCTACCCCCTATCTCGTATACCAAATTACGAGTTATTCTTCATTACCTCCCCAATCTGTGTATAGCTGCTCCTACTGAGTACTTCATATCATAACGTTGCAATGAGTAATTGATGTTTTTAGCTAATGTAAGGCAGAATGTCTTCCTTAACTTTGAAAATAAACCTTGGGGTGAAAAACGAAAACTGTTTTCAGCTGGCAAAAATATACTCATCTATGATTACTTCCTAACTAAACCATTCTACTGAAATATCATTTTCATATCCATCCATCATTAATTTTAACTTGTGGAGAGTTGCCAACATGATAAACCAGACAAGGATTCAGTTTTTATTGTCCTCACCAGCACATGCTAACACTGCAACTTTCAGTAGGCTGATATTCTGATGCATTTTTTTCAGTATTACAAGTACTGGTATCTCTGGTAGATACTGCCAGTATCTCATGGATAAATATTTTTGTACAGTCTTGACTTTAAATTAATAATTAAATTTCTCCCTAGTAATAACATATGCTGTAACCAGCTTGCTGAAGATATATCTTCACAGTTCTTCACATACAAGTTACTGTAATTCCATTTGCTGTTATGCTACACAGAATAACTTACTTTGCCAAGAAAGATACTGTCAAGGAGGTGCGGTGAGTTGACCCTGGCTAGATGCCAGGTGGCCACCAAAGCCGCTCTATCACTCCTCTTCCTCAACTGGACAGGGGAGAGAAGATATAATGAAAGGCTCGTGGGTTGAGATAAGGACAGGGAGATCACTCAGCAATTACTGTCACAGGCAAAACAGGTTCAACTTGGGGAAATTAGTTTAATTTATTACCAATCAAAATCAGAGTAGGATAATGAGAAAATAAAACCTAACTCTTAAAACACCTTCCCCCTACCCCTCCCTTCTTCCCGGGCTTAACTTCACTCCCCATTTCTCTACCTCCTCCCTGCCAGTGGCACAGGGGGACAGGGAATGGGGGTTGCAATCAGTTCATCACACATTGTCTCTGCCGCTCCTTCCTCCTCAGGAGGAGGACTCCTCATGCTCTTCCCCTACTCCAGCGTGGGGTCCCTCCCACAGGAGACAATCCTCCATGAACTTCTCCAGTGTGAGTCCTTCCCATGGGCTGCAGTTCTTCATGAACTGCTGCAGCGTGGGTCCCTTCCATGGGGTGCAGTCCTTCAGGAACAGACTGCTCCAGTGTGGGTCCCCTGTGGGGTCACAAATCTTGCCAGCAAACCTGCTCCAGTGTGGGCTCCTCTCTCCATGGGGCCACAGGTCCTGCCAGGAGCCTGCTCCAGGGCAGGCTTCCCACGGGGTCACAGCCTCCTTCGGGCATACATCTACTCTGGTGTGGGGTCCTTCACGGGCTGCAGGTGGATATCTGCTCCACCGTTAACGTCCATGGGCTTCAGGGGGACAGCCTGCCTCACCATGGTCTTCACCACAGGCTGTAGGGGAATCTCTGCTCCAGTGCCTGGAGCACCTCCTCCCCTTCCTTCTTCACTGACCTTGGCGTCTGCAGAGTTTTCTCTCACATATTCTCACTCCTCTCTCCAGCTGCAATTGTGCAGTTCCCCCCCTGCCCCTTCTTAAATCTGTTATCCCAGAGGCACTACCACCATCACTGATGGGCTCAGCCTTGGCCAGCAGTGGGTCCGTCTTGGAGCTGGCTGGCATTGGCTCTATTGGACACAGGGGAAGCTTCTGGCAGCTTCTCACAGAAGCCACCCCTGTAGCCTGCCCTGCTACCAAACCCTTGCCATGCAAACCCAATACGGGGTTTTGATAATAACAATAACAGTAAAGTGATCTGTACTTTTACATTGTTTTACAGCCCGGAAGAGCCGGCACCATTTCTCCAGTGAAGATGAGGAAAGAAAAGAATTGATTTATAATTATACTCCAATTTATACAGGAACATTTTCTTCATTTCAACAAATCTATTTTTTTGATTGAGTATCAGTCAAAGGTGCAGTGTTGCTATTTATAAATGGAGTTATTTGCCAGCATTACATAATTAAGCTGATATAGTGCACTGCACGTGACAGAAAGCCAGGACAGTTCTTTTCCTTTACAATGATTTATCCTGTGTTTCTTCTGTACTGTTGGACCATTAATACAAAAATTTACATTCAGTAACAATAATTGTCTTGGATCACACTTTAAGGCAAGCTACAGAAAAATGCATTTTTCTTTCAGGGAAGAGGTCTTGATTATGCTTATAAACTTGGAAGTAATCATGTTTAGTACAAGGAAAAACACTGTATTAATATATTTTAAAATACGAGAGTTATCTTTGTAAAATGTTGTGGACTATGATAGCACTAGAGGCTTAGATGCATTGCTTAGTAAAATCCTATCCTTTTCAAATGAGGTAACAAATGAGACTCTTGGGTTTGTCATAAATATGTTTATGTAACCAAGTTCTCGACAGGGACTGTTTTGTCATTTGAAAACATTTTTGCCTAAAAAGCACATGTTATATCCCATTTGTGAAACTGTTTCTCTTGTACATTCAGCGTTGTTTGGAGTGCTTATGCCTTGTGAGGTCTGCATAAATATGAGGATTCAGTATAAACTAGGCATTGCAAATACCAGGTAAAATAAGTAAGTTTGGAGAGTGTAGTTAAGTGCTGATTCTGCTTTCTGTTCTTTTCAAATTCAGTTTTATATATCCTCCAAGAATTTATGTGAGTATGTGAGTAACTGGACTCAGCAGACATCTGTTTGTTTGTATTTAAAAGAATGTGAACCTAATTTTTTCCTTACATAGTCTGACTTTTCCTGTAGCTATTGGATAGAATTCTCACTTTGAGTCAAGAGGTAGTTTGCCATTAGCTTAGTAAAGACAGTAGTTTCTTTCTGTCTTGTTGGATAGTTTAATGCAGCTAGAATTCAAACAGCAGTTGAATGTATTTGAGAAACCTATTAGTGTTGACATAATGTGATAATAGCAGTTGCATTCAATACACTGTGATACCTTTTTTCTTTTTTTTTTCTTTGCTGCACACTTAGTGAAAATTTTGTTCAGTAGTTTTGTGTGGTGTCCAAAAAGGAACTAACATGAGACAATCAAATATAACTCTCCTCTATTGCACAGCTTCCAAACTCTGTTAACATCAACAGGGATTTGGAGTTTACGAAGAATTCAGGTTTATACCTCAGCTCTGTTTTGTAGTATCTTATACTCTCAAGTACCATATCTGAATAAAGCTGGTACATTTCTCAGGTTTTTCAAGTAAAAGACTTTCTAACTTGTTCTTTATTATGAAACAACTGTGTAAGAGAAGGTGGAATGCATTAGTTAAAAAACTATACAGAAACATGAACTGTGACTACCAGAAAGACGCTACCAGGTAATCACAAGTTTGAACATGTGATATTGCAGATTATTTCTACATTTGTCAGATCAGCCAAATTCAGTAAATGGAACTCATTTTTAATATAGGTGACTTTATTATATTAACTATATTAGCTGACTCCTGAGTAGAACCAAGTGTAAAAAGAGGATTACGCTCTACAGTTGCATATAAATATAGCAGGTAAGATACTTAGAAACTAAGTCCAGTCTTCTTGTTCAGGCTGAGTTCTTTGGAATAGCTCTAAGAATTTGCCTAAGTAAGGAGGGCAGGATTTAGCTTTAAAAACAGGGATCAATCTTGCAAGTGAAACGTCTGCTACCTGCAATGGTAGTAATTAGTTCCTAAGTGTGTAACTATAGGGAATATTGTGTGTAATATGATGAGAAAACAGTGTATTTATTATGAATTTGTATGTGTCTTTCCTTTATATCCTTTATCTTTTAAAGCCTTATTTGATGGTATCCATGATTTTTCTATGATACGTGAAATAAACTTTTATTCCAGCAGATGTGTATTTTGGTTCTCTTTTAGATACCATGGATAAAGCATTAACAGTCATTGTCTTTTTATTTCCATCTGTGATAGTCACAAATCAGGAGGCTCCTGTAACCTGTGTCCACTTGGTATGGTCATGTCAGCAAGCCAGGGTCAGGATAAGCGAGATCCATGGCCCGGCACAGGCATACCTACAGCACAGCTCAGGCAGGGACCTGTGCCCAGGGCCTGAGCTTAAATGCACTTAAATGCAGCTGCTGAACCAAGGGCAGAAGCTTTCAACGAGGCTGCTCGCAGGTCTCATGTGGCCTTTTGACAGCAGACTCATCCCAGGTGCAGAGTGTCGGAGCTCGCTTGCACATGGGCAGCCAGACCCCTATGAAGATGGGAAGGGGTTGCAGAACCGGTGGGTGCTCTCAGGGCTCTGAGAGCAGTAAGCAAAGCAACCGCTGTCTGCAATGTTCAGTGAAATGCAAACTTCTTTCTGTTCCTTATAATACCTGACATCTTCCATCAACTTCTCCAGTCAGAAGCAAGGTATAGGAACCCTAGAACTGGCTAGCACTCACCCAATAGAGGGTTGCAAAATTTGTCTTAAACAAGTTCCAGTAAACCTCTTCTCTGCTCTAAGTGATTTACAATATGGTTTTCCATTGCTCAGACATAACTTCTAATATAGTTTTTAGGATTAATTCTGGAGAGAGAAGAAAAGGAGCCTGTGGCCATACTTTCAGCTTAGTCAGAGTATGGCTTGTGAGCCTAATTATCTTACTTGCTGCTGTGTGGGAAAAACATCCATTATTCAGCAAGGTAACCCTGTGTGCCTTGCAGATTATATTAAATAATCTTTCAGAAGGGAAAGTTTGGTTTTCTCTTTGTACTGTTCTGCTTTTACCACTAGATGGCCTACAAGACCCAGTATTTCATGCAATTTTGTCATCAGGTGTGGTGGTGTCTCAAAAGTTTAAAGTGACATGTTGAATAGGATATTTACTGTACCGTGGTATTTACTTATGTACCAGGGTGTTTGGGATGTGGGGGAAGAAGAAGGGAGGAGGCAGACTAAGGCTGGAATCGTATTGGCATACCTGGCCAGATTGGCAGGATTGCAGGAGAGAAACAGAATACATGAGCATAGAGTTAATTCATCTGGGATTAAATCTTGATTCCAGTGAATATTTAAAACGTTTGAGCAATAGCTGGAGGTACCTGGAACGACATCCCTATTTTAAGGTGGTTGTTCCTGCCCTATAGCTACAGCTACCCTTTTTCTATAAATATGAAAGTAGCTTATGCAAAACAGGACAGCTTACATGGGAAGAACTGAGAACCTGAGCTTAGAAAACCTTTGCCTGGGAGGCAGGAAAGACCAGTTTGAATTCCTTCAGGTAAGGAAAAAATTAAAAGGAAGAAACATCCTGAGTAAGTGCTCTAAACACAGAGTTTAAGAGCCACAAGCTGCTTTGTCGGGGGGAAAAAACCCAAAACAACCCGCCCAAAACCCTACCACTTCGGGGCTGACCAGCTGTGCAAAATTCCCTACCACAGTAGTGAATCCAAAGCAGAGATTAGTGTCTGAGCAGACCATGACCCTGTTCCCGCTTCAACGCCAACTAGCTTATTTTTAGACTAGTTTCCAACCTTTTTCACTTCATCATCAATGCCACCTTAGTCATTGCGATGCATGCCACTCAGCAAAAAGATATTGAAAGCTAGACTATACTGTATTTCTGGGCAGATTTCCATAGAAATTAGTGGCCTATTAGGGACGTGGTGGTTCTTTTCTTGGAACAGTAAGGGAAGTATGGGGACAGTTTGAGCAACCGGGAGGAACAATAACGAATAGTTTCCCAGTTGTGTGTTATCCCTGCATTGCCCTCAGAGGCAGGAGTCCTGAGGGGAGAGAAACAGCTGGGTGTGTGATCAGGCAGCTGAAGGCTGCATGCTAATGCATACTCAAGCATGTTTGGGTTTGAGGTGGGACGGTGTACACAAGAAGATTTCACGGTCACTTTTATCACAGTAGTTAACTAAATTTTTTTATCTGGGTTTTTTTTTTCTTTTTTCTTCTGTGGAGTTCACTTGTATGTATCTGGTGGTGGTGGTGTCAGAAAAGCTATGGGATTTGGCTAGCGTTCAGGTCCCATTAAGGTTTCTAAATGCCTGTTCAAATTATTTTGGTTTGAGTACTTACATGGAAGACATTGACAGATACCGTGAGATGATTGATTACCTTCCCTTGTTAGCCTTGTGTCTTTCCCTAGGGCAGGCCTTTTTCCTAATCCAGTGCTTATTTATTTATAGGGCAAATGGTGAGGAAGAGCCTGCCCAGGGCCACCTGTTGATCAGGATACTATTCCAGCTTTCATCACTTCCTCATAAAGTTTATATCTGTTTCATAATGTAAGCAGTATGTTTTAAGAGCCAACTTTCTCTGAGTTCTTATATAACCAAAAAATGTCCAGACCATCTAAAAATAGCTCTCACTGTTTGAAAGAGAGCACTTGAACAAAGCATTTGCTCCAAACTTAAGCAAAAAACCTCAAATTCTCTTCTTTGTGATTCTCAGAAATGTAGTGAACAAACAGCCCTCGCAAACAAGCTTTCTGGAAATGAAAAGCAAAAAAGCAAACAAAACAAAAGGCTGAAGGGGGTAAATTCTAGCAATTGCTGCTTCTGATCATCAAAGCAATTGGGTTGAGTACTATTAGCCTGGGACTATGTACCTCCCAAGCTTCCTTTGGTGATCTAGACTGGAAGGTATTTCACTGTGGTTTTGCACTTACACAAGTCCGAGAGGTGATTTCATATGTGTATAGTCTCTTACTATTTTCCTGAAGACTAGATCAGCAAAACCAGAAAGCCTAAAATAGCAATTTTCTAGCTAGGAGCACATTAGGAAATTAGTTTCTCCCTGTGACGTTCCTGCGGCACCAATATAAACAGGTTGTAATCACCTTCTGAATTCAGCTTCAGAGAGGGAAGTTTAAACTTCACAGACCTGTACTTCACTGGGATTAACTCAGCAGCTCTCACACTAGACTAACGTGTAAGGGCTTGCTTTGTCAAAAGGCAATGAAACATATTATTGTGACTAATTACTCAATTATTATTATTATATTAATTACTAATTGTTAATACTATTATTACATTTTATTAATAATAATGTTAGTGTTACAGAGGAGACAAAAAGTACAATGAATAGTTTACAGACAATTTCTGAGATTTTTCCAAAGAGTCCCGGGCAGAATGGAAGTACTCCAAAGATCTTGGCCAGACCCATTCTCACCCTGAATGGAGTTAGTCCTTGCAATCCTTCTAGGCTTCCAAATTAATTGCTAGCATTTATACCATTGTACCACTGGTGGAGTTTGATGGAGGCCACTTGCAGCCTCTCAAAGCACATCTAACCATGTCTTGTACTTCCAGTGGAAAAGAGAGAAACCTGAAGAACCTTATTAGCTGCTTTGCCTTCATTTGAGGAATTTGTACTGATTATTTCTCATTAATATTTGCAAGAAGCATCTCAGTCCACCTTTTCAACCAAAAGCACCAGTAAACCTTTTGTCTCTGGAGTTATACCCAGAACAGTTTTGTTTGCTTTTTATGCTACTAAACTGAAAACAACATTTTCCTCTTACTAGAGACAGAAGCTGGTTCACCCTTCATCCCTAGGCTCTTAAGCTTTATTTCAGCTTTCTCATGCCTCCCAAGAATGAGTTTGAACACGTCCCTGTAGTTTTCCCACTTTGGTTCTTGCTGCCCATGCTACTTTGCAGCTCCTCAGGGAGCTTAGTTACTGTACTGTAACTTCCAGCCAGCAGTCACTACTTCTTCCAGCAACAGCTGCCATAGTCTTCCCAAATTACTCCCACTTCGAGAAGCCCAGTATCTCCCTGGCCCTGAAGCACCAGTGGACATGCTAGCTGGAGCCCAGCCTGCTGCCCCTCACTGGGGGGAGATGCTGGAAAGGAAGGAGCAGAAGCAGCAGCCTGCGCCATCTGAAGCTGCAGCTCAAGCCGTCCTAGCCTGAGCTATGGTTAGGCAGCCCGTACTTTAACATAAATGTCTTTCATGTCCTTGTATTCTTAACTATCAATGCTCTTGCCCTCCCTCGGTTGCATTTGCAAGGCTTCCCTAAGAAAGCTGTTCAGAATCAGTCAGCGGTTTCCTCTTTATTTTCCACACCCAGGGGGCCTGAGACACATGAAATGAATAAATCTGAACTCATTTCCAACTGTTTTAACCAAAAGCAAAGTGAAACTTGCACTGTGGATATACTGTGGCTTTTAGCTGCACCTTAGTGTAGTGAGTAGGAAAAAGTTATGGTACAGATGAAAATACATAAATTTAATTTTAAGAGAAGTTGAATCACATCAGCATGGGGAATACCAGTCCAGACAATAACACCTGTTTGAACAGCAGGGCTTGCTGGGCATCTTTTGTTTCCCCAAATTCCTCACTTGAGCATTTTGATAGTGGAGTCCAGGCTATTTTACAATAAACTACCCTGTTGGCAACCGTTCCTGCAAAGGCTCAGCGTAGATGGCAGTGGTCACACCAGGGCTTTGGTGCTAAACGCAGTGATGCCGTGTTCTGTGGCTTGGCTGGCTGTGGCAGTCAGGCCACAGAACTGCGGGGGAGGAAAATACAAGTCACGTGGCAGATGAGGTTTGACAAGTCAGGGTTTCACGAATCACACTCAGTCTGTCACGTCTCACTCACACTTAAACAATTTAGGAGAGTTTCACTTTCCTAAAAGCAGAGCAAGCCCGAGGCTCAAACTCTACACTGCCAGACCAGTGAGCGCAGACGTGCGCAAAACATGCCGTGTATTTGTGCTGTTCACAAAGCACTTAAAGCGATATTCAGAGAGGTCATAAGGTGCCAAATAATGTTCTGTCTTCCTTCATTCTTCATAAGAGATAAAATTAATACCTATGTAGCACATGAAATTATTTCTGTTTAGAAATTGTATCTTGTCTGAATAATTGGGATTTTTTTTCTCTTCTGCTGCTTGGGATCTTGGTAGGGTAGCAGTGCTTCCTCTCCTGCTCACCTTTTCAGTTTGCTGGCCATATGCCCATGATCTATAAAGAAGCAAAGAGCCAGGCTCGCAGACGTGATGTCAACCCCATCCTCTGCTCTGTGGATATCCCTCCCAGCAGCAGACGTGCTTCCTTACTGCTGCCCTACAGCTGCGTGGTCCAAGAAGGATGGCAGTGACCACCATAAACCTCCCGTGCACTCACTGGAGTTGAATGCTCATCCATGCAGTGGCATTGCTAACAAAGCGGATGTATATTTTGAATTCCCAGACACTAGCCTATTGGGTGTCGTGGGTGACACAAAGCAGATCTCTCCTGGGATCAGTTGTCCCCAGGTTGAGGAGTAGGAGCATGTTAACACAGTGCCATTAGGGTTAGGGTTTACTGTGGCAGGGAAAAAAATCCTGTAAAAAAAAAAAAAAGCTGTCTTTAGAACAGAGCTGGATTGTCCTGCTTAGTGCTTAGTTACAAGACAGATGACCCCATATGGTAAATGAAGGGGTAAACTGACACTTTTCTTATGGACTTTGCTGCAGCCTCTAAATAACTACCACACATCATTTTTATTCCTTTAGCACAGCTTATCTCCTGCTAAGCTTACGATGAATTCACTGCATGTTTTTTAACTCATGACTATAATATTGAAGAATATAATCCAGACAGATGGATGATTAATTATATGAGAAGCAATTAAAAAGAAACATGATCTCATACTTTCATAAGTAGCAGGATTTTTGGTCGTTCTCTTGTTCTCTGTGTCCTGTAGAACTTATTGATAAATTATAATCTAGATACCAAGACTTCAAACCAGACAAGAAAAATTAAAGAGCTTCATTTATGCAATTTGAAATTAGACTGGAGCACTAAAAAACAGAGGCAATTAAAATTTGGGATGTCTCATCTGCCTGATTAAACATCCAACAAGATGCGTGACTGACACTCCTCTCCAATCTTCATTTATTTGTTTAATATTAAAAAACTCCTCAGATGTATATAAGCCATCTGCTCTTCTCAGATTCACTGAGCCTTGGTATATTATGCATCTGCAAAGCATTTTCATTTGATACCATTAACTATGGAAATTTGCTCATGAAAATTTCCGGTAGAAAAAGCTGGTGCTTTCTAGGCTTTTCTGATTATGGCCCAATCTTCTTTCCTCTTTTGTCTGCAATCACTCTGTTTTGATCATTACAGCTAAGCTGCAGACCGCTTTGGTGTGATAAATAACACTGGCCGAGTGACAGCAGCCAGGCTGGGTCATGTCATTCTCAACATGTTCGGGCCACTTAACCTCATTATTTCCTCAGTGCACTGCAGAAATCTCCACCTGAAGATGGGGCCCTTGCTCAACTGGTGGACAGCCCGGAGCCTAAATCGTGTTGTGAATGTCATGGTCTACAGTGCCAGGGTAAGCAGGAGGATGTGACAGCATGTGGGGAGCTTCAGATGGAGAAGGAAAGCCATGTCTGCTGATGTGGACATCAAGCAGTACAGGGACGGGCTTGCCTGGGCAAGCATCCCAACTGGCCACCTTGACACCCTGTTTCACACCCTCCATCACACTAAAGTAAGCTGAACTACCCCTTAGTGCTGCCCCTTTCCCTCCTGCGCGGGCGAGGAGAGCCCACAGCCCTTCCCAGGCAGAAACAGGGTTGCAAGGTGATGTGGGAGGAAGCTCAGCCTGAGTCAGCTTCATCCAGACCTGCCACACAGCTGGTGGTGAGCTGCTGTCCTCCCTCTGCCTCCGTTTGCCTTCCTACCTGCTGTGCCTTCTGGCTGCTGGAAGCTGTTACACGTTTGTACAGTAACAAGTGTGCTGGGATTTGCTGGGACAGCTGCTGTAATACAGCAAACATATGGAAATGAGAAGGTATACATCAGTGCCATAAAAGAAACTAGCCCCTAGGTCCTGGATGCAAGCTGAAGCAAGACATGGCAGTTGCAGTTGGTTAACACTGTGAGTTACTTCAGGCATTGGACTTCCCAGTTGACTCTTGTTTTTCTTGATTTGAACAAGTACCTGTGGCTTTCAGTCATCTGCCTGCCTGCCAGCTGCAGCACCTGAAAGATGGAAATCCTTAAAGATGATTTCTTCTCAGCCTTACGGATCATGACAGAGATGAAATGGCAGTGTTCAGTCGGTAGCTACCATTTGACCAACAGTGCTGATAATCTGCTTCCACCAGCAAAATGCCAGGAGAAGGCCACACACAAGGTGAATCGTCCCTAAGCCCTCTGCTGCAGGGAGTCCATTATGTAGCACCAATTCTGTGGACCTCTTCAAGCCCCTTGAGGGAAACAGTGGTGGGAGGTGTCATGGATGGAGTGAGAGTGCAGTTCGCTTGTAAGCAAGAGAAGCAAAAATAAACTTTATTGATATAAAACAGTGAGTTAACAAAGTTCAATGGTAAATGCCACAGTGGCTTAATAAGATTCGATGGCAAGGTACACTTGATTATTTACTGCATAGAGGACAGGGTCAGACAAAACTGTCAGGGAGACACTTCTGTTGAGTCATGAGGTTCAGAAAGGACTCCCTTGCTTTCTAAACTCCTTCTCAGAGAGGAGTCTAGGTGCAGCTGGATCCAATCCTAGTCCCAGAACTTGGTCAACGGTTTATGCCTAAAGGTTTATATGTGCGCAATTAATCCTTTATATCACTTAGCTAAGATTTCAAAGTTTAGCATGCTGTTAGTCACTTACCAAGGATCTGTTGCGGCAAGAAATTTCTCAACCTCAAGGAGTAAACTTGAGAGGCATCCCTACTCAAGGAGAGATCCTGGCGTGCAGCCCGCTGCCGTGCAGGAGAGCTTAACAGGCTCTTGGCTCACTATTTATGGGGCTAAGATGATTGACTCATACTCATATTTGCATACTGACCACAGATTTTAGTTTCGTCACTGTGATTAGGTGGGTGCATTGCACAATAGCCCTTGGCTATTGTGTTGTCATCTGTCTCCCAAATCCACTTTGAGCCGGATGCAGTCATCATGACCAGACACATCCATTACGACCACAACTCGTGGTTATCGCTTGTGCAGCGTTACAGGAGATAAAGGTTGAGGGGAGCAGGGAAGCACACCGTCACAGGGGGGAAGTACCACTCTGACGAGTGAGGCACTGTTTCACTGTACTAGGCCCCATTGCACCGTAGAAATGGCTTTCTCTGAAGAAGGGTGGTAGCTGACCCTATGCCTGTGCAGGTGGCACTGCACAGCATCCCCTCCCCCCATCAGTCAATGCACTTAGCCACACGGAGGGGAAGTCACTGGTGCCACACAGCAAAGATTTCATCTCTCTCAGGAAAAAGGTGAGAGTGAAGTGTGCAGCTTCTCAGCTGTGAAGCATGCAACCAATTTTCAGGGCAATCACTGTATGACTGTGTCAGATTTCCTGACTGTGTTTTTAAACTGCTTTAAGTGTTCAGTAGCACTTTTGACTACAATAAAGAATAATACATTTCTACTTAAGTCTCTTAACCTATTCCATGGAGCGTTTTGAGGTTTGTGGTTGTTTGTGTTGTGTTTTTTTTTTTTTTTTTTAACATCTCTCACTTTTCCCCTGAGGGAAAAGAGACATAGATAAAACCCAGTCCTGTAAATGACAACATGTTATTTTTAGTTCCTGAACTCAGCTATGCTTAATTAGTTTATCCGGCTGAAAATGAAAAAGAAAACCCCATGCCCTACAGCAATATACGTTCATATATAGCTCCTAATAACTTTTAAGTCCTTTAATTTGTCTGCAAAGAATGCCCATTAAAGTTGTGTGTGAAGAAAGTGGCACAATCCTTTATATATAATCCTCATACTTAAAAAAGGACAAATACTTTCCTCTTTTTTATAAAAGTGGACAACTCCACCATCAAACTGCACACCTCCATGGCATGCCTTGGAAAAAGCCATCAGAAACCTAAACATAATGGAAGAATCCCACCTTCTCTGTTGTTTTCCTGCATAGTTCTTTCACTTCTCTTGTGTTTGCTCCTCGCACAGCCTGTGGAGTTAACCTCTCTGTGACTGGCATATTTTTCTAAATTACCTTTTCTCTCTGAATATGGAATATTCCCTTTCTTATGTTTTCTTCTTTGATGCACCTTTCAAAACCCTCATCTTTTGCACTGTTTTCCATGATTTGTGTCACATGCCATATCATTCCCTCCTTTTTGTCCTTACCTTGGTTTTCCTTAACAGAGGTAGAGCTTTTCTAACAGTTACATGGCATGATTCAGAGGATGGTTTTGGCATTGCCTTCCCTATTCCTTTTCTTCACAAATGTACCCATGCTCAGACCTTTATTCATGCCTCACCTCACACCTCATTGTATCCCCTCAATGTCTGTGTTCATAAAGTGAAGAAAATGCGGTGCTCAAGAGAAGGCAAGGGAGACCTTACAGCCTGAGCTTTCCACCCACTCTGAGCTCAAGTATAGCCAAAATTCAATCCCCACCCTGTACAGAGATCTTCCCGTGTCGTCTCCATCCAGGCTGAAGGAAGAGGAGTCCTGGGGATGTTGTAAGCCTCCTGCCCCTGCCCTGGGATCTGGTGTTGAGGATGGTGTGTGCTCCAGGCACTGAAGCTTTGCAAAGTGGTTGGTGGTACCACAGCCATGCCCACCCCTATGTGTACACATGTGACATACAGCATATTCAACAAGTTGGGGAGAGCCATCACTGTGGTTATGTCAGTACACAAAATAAAGTGGGCCAGGACCTGTGCTCTAACTTTTTGCTCAAGGGGCCCGGTGCAGCTCATTCACATGTTGCTAAAACCCAAAGCAGGGTATACCCATCCATACTGACTACTGGGGACAGTTCCCAGCCCATGTTTTCTCCTAATCCAGGCCAGTCTTGCTAGGAATTTGAGCTGGCCTTGCTGAGAATCACACCAAGGGGTTAGTGACAATGCCACAGCAATGGTAGTCAAGGGTTGGTGCTTGAGGCCCCATCCTACATCACTGTACTAGGCGATACAGAGCCTGAGCAGTTGTTATGCCCTAATCTTTACCAGACACAGCTGTGGGCAGACTCCAGGCCTCCCCTCATCAGACTAGACTTGGGGGGATGGAGGGTAAGGAAGAAGGAGTTTGGCGCCAGCACAGGTTTGCTTTCTGAAGGAGGTAGAGCCTTGGTCCTTTGTCTTTGCAACTACCTGATAATTCCTATCTATCTGGAGTCAATGGAAATTGCATCTTAGAAGGAGACTTGGGAACTACTAGTATGGCTGCCATACAAACATCCTACTTTGTAGTCAGCAGCTCCACTAAATAAAATAAGTCAAATCTGAGTAAAATCCTGTTTCTGTGGGCAAGTGCTACATAGCTATCACTATTCTCATTTCACAGAGGAGTGTGGTACCAAGACATTAAATATTACAGTCCAAGTCCCACGGTGGGACTCCATGTCACAGCCACAATATAATTTGGGCCATTAGGTTGAGGTCTCACTAGCGGGTAGTGTTGCTTCTTCAGAGAAATCCCAGAGTGTCTTCTGTTTCCTTAAAGTTTCTGTGGCAAATACAGCTAGCAGAATGCCTTGCAATTTCCTAGCACAAAGGGAAAAGGGCTGCATTTTCTGCTCTGTTTTCCAGTAAGGCTTGGACCTCAGAGTAATAGCTGTGTTAAAGTAAAGTAAGTAGCCACATCTAGTGAGAAAGCCGAGTCTTCATTCTTCTCCAGGAGGACAAACATATATCTATACACCACTAATTACTAATGTGTTGGCCCAAGCAGGTTTTCATCAGTCATTTTAAATGTCATTACAGAGGACGTGAGTGTTTTCAGGAGATAGCTTATGGAGTGCATATTCCAGCCAGCTCCAGGAAGTCATCTGTATGTAATTTGGAAGCAGAAACTCTATTTATTAAGGAACCCTCACTTCCAACATACTGACTAATGTTATGCAAAATTATATGTCACACAGAGCAGACTGAGAGTCGTAATAGTTACACTGGATGAACAGAATGAATCTCAAAAGGTAGGAAGCTGGTCTTGTAATGCATTATTCATGGCTGGCCAAATTAACCCTAGAAACTGGAAGTATGGGGAGAATGCACAATTTATAGCTTTTTTTACTCCCCAAAGATTCTGACTCCAATGTTGCATTTGCTCCACACGTGATCTCCCTGTTTAAGCAATCACCAGAAAGAAGCTTCAGGGTGATTAGGTATTTCTGCATTGTAGGTTTAAAAACTGGCATAGTTACCAATAAATGTATTTTGTTTTGATGTAATAAACAATTGCTTCTGAACAGAAAATAACTAGTATTTTTTTCTGATGAGACTGGCATTTTAATTTATTTGCATGGTAAGTCATCCTTTGGGAACTTTCTGGCAAGTCAGAGAAATGAGGACGATCCTTAAATGCACCAGTAATTTTGTACTGCAGATTACTGCTCCAACTGCATTCCTTAGCCTTTCTAGACACACAAAACAGAAGTATTTTATTATGTCTGAATTAGATTGCATCCAAAACAGGGCACAGCCCTTTTTTGCAAACTGCTACATTAATAAGAGAATCTGAATATTCAAAATACAAATGGTGCCAGACTTTCACATTTACTTTTACAAAGTTAACCTACAAGTCTCTTGCTGAGAGATAAACCAAGTAAAGTTACTCTGTCCTCTGTCATGATGGAAAGATTGTAGTATCCTTTAGAAAAGGAGTTTTAAACTATGTGTAGTCATTTCTCATGTGTCCTGGATGGGTTATCTGGTTTGTGAGTTAACCAGGTCATAGACAAAAAAACAAAGACCTAACTTTTTGATACCTCATTTCCACTTCTCAAGATGGCATGTGTGTGCCCAATTAGTAAATGTTTTTGCTTTATCTAGATTTCCTCAGATACTCAGCAGCTGACCATATTCTGAACTGTCTGAAGCTGAGTATGCTTCATTGAAAGATCAGGAAAATAAAACCACAGGATTCGGAAGTACATTTGTTTTACATTCCTCTGGCCTAACTCTGGGTGGGACTGAGATGCACAAATTAAGAGCTCGATTACCACAAACCCCATATTTGAGCAAGAGAGACACAGTTCCCTTCCTCCCACTCCTTTGATAATGTCAGATGACTGGGCCCCTAAATTTATGTATTTCATATTAAAATGTCTAAATTTAAGTGAGATTAATCTATTTCTACTCATACATGAGCCATCTGAGTCCAGCCCATTGCTTTTAACAAACATTTTCTCCAAAGTGACTTTAGCATATCTGAGACTCAAGGCATCATCTAACTGGCTGTACACTCCAGGTCTCATCAATTCACCCAGCTTCCATTTCTATTTCATTGTAGAATTTATTCTAATGTAAAAATGTAATCTAGTCTTTGCTAGTGTATCTTATGAACTCCTACTCAAGTGAAAATCATATTCTCCTGAGGTTTTGGATTTTTTTTTTTACCTTAAGACTTTTAGGTCATGGTAAAATCCAAGTCTGATAATTAGGACTGAAATTCCATGTTAGTTATCCAACTCTAAATAAATAATATTTCTTGTTACTGAAGTAAGAGAAGCAAAGAGACGATACTTCCCGGAGTGGATAACACTGTGTGCTTCTACTTAATGGCAACCTACTGAAACAAGTTAAACATGGGAATGTAGCTCCACAGGAAGAGTTGTTTATGGGACAGTACCAGCTCAGATTTAGATGACATGTAATGTTAGCAATATATTTGCACTAAAACAGCAAAGTCAACTTTTAAAAGCAGATCTGCTTTGCAGCGCATTGTCCTTATATATTATATACAATCCACAGATTTGATTTTAGCACTCTGCAATGACTGAACCCAGTGGGACTTGTGACATTTCAGCAACATGTACCAATAAATGAGATGTGCTACTCTTTCTCCTTTGCTATATTTTTGAAACAGCACTCTTAGGAGTGTGGTATTTCTGCCACTAACCATGAGGTGGCATAATGTGAACAGCAGAACAGCAGTCAAACCTTCCTTTTAATATTCCTTTGTACATCATATTCCTTGGCATATTACATTTTAATGGTGAAAGACAGGCTGTAAAACTAGTTGAGCTTTTAGAAACCCTACACTATTGCAAAAGCAATGACAGATACATATTTGTGTGCATGTATATTATGGTGCTTTTCATTCTAGTAACTAATAATTTTGAGCATACTACTACATGATGATGTTAAAAATAAAATCACAATTCTTTCTCTCTCTTTTTTTTTTTTAGTTTGTTTTCCACTGTCTACCCAGTTTTGCTCTTAGCGTTCTGCCTTTTGTAAGTCTGATTTATTCTTTTTCCCAAATCTCTCTTCCTTCACAGAGCTAGCCTCTCCAGGATTGATTTTCCTTTCAGATTATTGTAATGTGAAATAGATTTGATGGGTTAAGAATAGCCACAAGTTTAATTTCTTACTAACTGGGCAGATTAATAGGAGTGTCTTTCAAATCATATTACACACCCATTAACTACATATTTGAGTCTAATACTTCCCCAAGCACACAGTTTACCTTAACAAGGTGGAGTCTTAATTTGGATAAAAACATCTTTATCAGAGTGCATTAATTTAATATTTCATCACCAAAAGTGCATCAGAAATACATTTGTTGAGCACAGCTTTTTGTACTTGCTTGCTTGAGGAAAAAAGGCCAAAGACTCTAATCCTAGATAAAATCCAGCACGGAAAGACTTCTTGCAGATTTGGAAAACTCCCTGACAAGTCATAAATCAGCAATTGGACTATATGCCATGGGTCTTGCTTCCCTAGTAAACACAGTTTCTACTACAACTCATTTTGATCACTGGAGCACCTTACAGTAAAGGGATGCAAAAGGGAGGTTATTTTAAGCTGTCAGTGGAGGATACTTTCTATAGGAAAAATCCTGATCCTCCCCTTCCCAGCCCACAGAGAAAGGAGTGGAAGGATGGAAAAGACGGGGCCAGGACAAAGGTGTTATGTGAGCCTCTGATGGGGGCAACGGGAGGGGGATGCTCATCCAGGGGAGGCGAGCCAAGAGCCGCAGGTGATGGCCAGACTGTCAGGACCCTGCCTGTACTGATGAGGACCCTGTCACCCTGTGCCCAATGAGAAGAGCAGCCACCATCCAGAGATCACCAACAAAGGTGGTGGTGATGAGGCAGCTCTGAGGTGGAGCCAGGAAGCAACATTGGTGAGTTGGGGCCAGGGAGGTCCCTGGCCAGGCACAGATATGGCCACAGCACAGCTCAGGTGAGGACCACAGCCCAAGGCCTGGGTTTAGATGCGCTTAAATGCAGCTCCTGAGCAAATCAGGGGAGGTCCCCAATGAGGTCTCTCAGGGCTGTTTCCTAGCAGGCTGCTGCATGTTGCAGAGTCCAGGGTGGGACCTGGCTGTGGCAGCCAGACCCTCTTCCTCCTCTCAGAGCTCTGGGCTCCTCTGGGTTTCCTCCAGAGCTGCCAGACAGTCCTGGCACCAGGACAGGTCCTGGGGGTGCTCCCACGGGCAGGCAATGGTCGTTATTTTGATCTCCAAACACTCCAAGGGACACTCCCTACCACAGTCTAGATACAGCCCCTCATCTAAACTTCAGGGCAAACAGACTTGTTTGAATTATAGGGCCTTTAGAAACCAAAACATGAATGTGAATATATATGTGTAAGAATAGCATAGAAGGTTACTGGTTATCGCACACCTGAGGATCTGGCTGCAACCTGTAAGTCAGACAGCTTTATGTGTTAAGAAAAACAACATATTGCAGTGTGGATTATTAATATCAAACCAAGGTTGTCTAAACAAGTTGTTGGCTTTCATTTGTCCCAGCACTTGGGACTCTGTACCTGCTTGCCACTCTGGTTCTGGCTACAGATGAAGCAGGGTAAGTACACCCTAGTGACATTTTATTGAATAGCATGGACCACTGTGAGGAGCTGACTTATTTGCTCATGTGTAACACAATTCTCATTCCAAGTATGTCATATGCTAGGAAATGCCATAACCCTTCCTTGTATATGATGCTCTACTAATTAGTCAGGTACGCAATGTTGTGGAAAAAGAGAAATTAGATTACTCTTGGAGTCGCATTCAGCCAACTTATAATTCAGCTTCAGCGAGTCTGCTTGGCACTGACTTACAGGAGTGTTTTGAAAGCATGGTTGCATATGGCTGGTGTGAAATAAATAGGAAACTGGAACAGAAAGCTTAAAGAAGTGATATTGGGTCCTAGAGGGGATAAGCAAAACAAGGAGAATCTTTTTTTGCCTTCCTGGTATTATTTATGTGTGGCTGCTGTTTAGTGAGACTATCTTCAGAGTCTGTTGCTGGTTTTGAGAGGCAATAGACCATGCAAGAGCAGCTATTCCACAAAGCTGTCACGTCCAGGACTGTGTTGTGTGACTGACCAGCAGGGATGCATTTGGAGGCAGGAATTAAATCCAGATGCTTAATTTGTTTAAAATCAAAGAGAAACTATGACTTGTGTGAAAGAAATGGAAATTACGGCAAGAAACCATCATTTATCAGCAGTTGCCTATCAACCTGGGGAAAACAGTACATCTTATATATAGTTGTCAAACAGCAAGCAGTACAGGCTAGATTTGTGTCTTTAGCTGCTAAATAATTATTTAGGGTCCTGGACAGCCTAGTGCCCCCTTATAGTGAAGCAGAGTGCTGCTGGTACTCCTAGGTGATCAGGGCTGCTCTGACACGCTGTGAGCACACCAGCATGCAATGCAGACTTAGCTCCAAGGGGCAAACCCTGCAGCAGTAATCTTGATATGAAATATCTTCTTTATGTGCTCATTTTCACAGATCTGAATTCCCTGATTGTCCATAACACATGTATTAGTTCGCTCATGAACCCTCTGCAAATTAATGAATCTTTCAGGCTGATCCCCAGTTATGGTTGCAGGGATAGTCAGCTCCTGGGCCAGAGAGGAGAGAGAGAGACCGCTTCTTTAAGGCTGCATTGATGAGGGTACCTTCCACCCTATGCAGCCCTAACCCACCAAACCTCCGACATGATCTCAGCATCCAACCCAGCCACCCTGCTGTAAAAGCTCTACTCTGGCAGGCAACGACATGACCCCATCGCTGTGTCAGGCATTAAAAACAGGTTTCTGTTAAAATGCTCAGCACAGCGGGTAAAGGTTGAATTTGCTTGCGCAAAACGTCCTGCAGACATGGGAGCTGTACATTGGAAGGAACATTTTCCCAACTTGAAAAGAAACTTCTTCAACTTATAAAAAGAGCTCCCAGGTTGTAATTTGTTCTAATTAAACTAGATGAGGCTGATACTGGAAGAAGGCACGCCAATTAGTTTGGGACATCAATTTTTGTTTGCCACTGTCAAAGTCTGTTATAGGAACTTGATAGATTGCTGGGTTGGCTTTTTCAACCAAATAATTCCCACATGAAAGATCGGCA
This sequence comes from Theristicus caerulescens, assembly GCA_020745775.1. Classification (NCBI taxonomy): domain Eukaryota; kingdom Metazoa; phylum Chordata; class Aves; order Pelecaniformes; family Threskiornithidae; genus Theristicus; species Theristicus caerulescens. The sequence goes on along the minus strand of CM036558.1, from coordinate 128,507,922 downwards.
GGCAGCCGGGTGAGGAGAAGCACTCTGCAGTTGGCATTGAAAACAGGCTGCACCTGCCAATGTGGCACTCGGAGGTGACAACAGTGTTGCAACGCCTGAGCTGTGGATAACTGGATGGAGAGGTGAAACTCAAGATCCAAACATGGAGCAGATCCCTGCACAGCAGCTACAAACAAAGAAAGCCTACACTTAAAGGTGTTTGAAAGAGCCAAGCCACCAGCTGTTTGGGCTAAAATCTGCCATTTTTGTGGCAGGACTACAGGCTTTTGAGTGGTCCAGTAATATGTTCTCAGCTTTTAAACAAGAAAAGGTAGCCTCGTGGCATGCTAACCAGTAACCATACCCCTAGCTTTGAACTCTAATATCCTTATCAATATGTGGTAAATACCATCTTCTTAAAACCATCTTCTGCACTACTGAAAGAAAGCAGGTGTTAAATAAAACCAGGCATAATTCCCAGCATTTTAACTGGTAAAGCTCTATTGAAAATTATTTGTAGTAGTCAATGTCATATCCTAGCACTAAAAAAACCCTCCAGCAAATCCAGGCTATGAACTGTTTCATTTTAGAGAGTTCCTTCAGATCTTAATTGAACTTCAAAAAATGTATTTATTTCAAAGTTTTTGTAAAAAATCTCTATGGATAGGAAAGAGCTGGGGACATCAGCCCAACCAATGATTCCTTCAGCAACCCCAGAAACTGTAATATATAATCTCTCTATGTCACGGTACCACGCAAAAATCTCTTCATTTCTCTGTATAGTTCCTGTGTTCAGGTCCTGAAGACATCAGCTGCTCTTTTACAAAACTAGTGGTACCTGACTCAGTCCTTAGGGAACAAGTAATGCCATATTTCTGCAGTCACACCTCCAGTTTTGCTATCAGTTACAGTACTGTTGCACATCTGATTCTCTGTAAAACTTGAATTAAGCAGAAACTTGGGGAAAGGAAAAAAGTCTAAAAGTTGGAAGGACAGATCTTCAGCTGTTCGAAGTTGTTACAGTATGACTTATTAATGCCACCAGAACAGTTTATACCAACTGATAATCTGCTCTGAGGTTTTAAGATTGTCAGCAAATTCTGTTTTGCAGTACAAACCTAGTCATTTCCTGAAATTGCATGTTACAGTTAAGCATAAGAAAACTATCCAAGTTTATTTAGAAAGCCAACACTTATTTCCTATGTAGCTGGCTGATCTGGGACTCACCTAACACCTTATTGAAAGTATGTGTTGCAAAAATAAAGGAATTATTGCTCAAGGCGTCCTACAAAAATGTTAGCCAATATGTTCTAGTGTATTGGAGGACACGGCAATTAACATTCAAATCCATTTATTATTCTCAAGATTTTTTTCCCCCAACATGTACAGATTGATTGGTACTATTTTTTGTGTCTCAATTTAGAAAAGAGCGACAGTTTCCTCAGCATTGCAGCATGCATTTTGGCTTGTTCTAATGAAGACAAATTCCTCTCAATCAGGATCGTTCAGTTCATTAAGTGAGACAGATGGCAGACTCGCTGTATTGGTAACGATTCCGAGATTTTAAGCATATTTGGGATATACTGGTGTGGTGGGTCGACCTTGGCTGGATGCCAGGCGCCCACCAAGTCACTCTATCAGTCCCCTCCTCAGCAGGCTGGGGAGGGGAGAAAATAAGATGGGAAAAAAAAAACCCTTGTGGGTCAAGATAAAGGCAGTTTAATAAAGCAAAAGCAAAGGCTGCATGTGGAAGCAAAGGAAAAGGAAAGATTTATTCTTCAATTCCCGTCAGCAGGCAATGTCCAGCCACTTCCCAGGAAGCAGCGCTTCAGTATGCGTAGCGGTTGCTCCGGAAGACAAACATCATAAATAATGAATGCCCCCCACTCGTCCTCCTTTGTCTTAGCCTTTATTGCTGCGTGGACGTCATATGGTATGGAATATCCCTTTGGTCAGCTTGGGTCAGCTGTCCTGGCTATATCCCCTCCCAAGATCTTGCCCACCCCCAGCCTGCTGGTGAGGGGGGAATGTTGGAGAGACAGCCTTGATGCTGTGCAACCACTGCTCAGCAGTAGCCAAAACACTGGTGTGTTATTAACACCTTTCTAGCTACCAGGACAAAGCATAGCACTATGAGGGCTGCTATGGGGAAAATTAACTCCATCTCAGCCAGACCCAATACAACTGGTTTGTGTTCCCCAGCTAAAAAGTGATCGATATTTCAGATGGAAGAGAAGTCAGGTTCTCTCTTTGCAGAATTTTTGTGGTGTGTACACAGCTCTTCATTATCAAGCCGAAAACCTGAAGGACCCACAGAAAAGCAGGGTTTAGACACATTCAGACAAATTTGTAAAACATGGTCCAGCAGACATGTTTCTCTTGGTGGAAAATTAAATATACGCTTCCAAAACTCTGCCAAAGATCCCGCCTGGTCTTGAGGGTAGCACTGGCTTCAGTTGGAGGCCTTTAATCTGCCAGCCCATAATAATTAATTCAGGGACATTAATGCTGAAATGTAAAGCCCAAATGGGAACCTCATTGATCATAGGAATCATCATGCTAGATGCCCACATCCTAGGCGCTCTCTGTAATTGAGAAAGTTGAAGCAAGGCAGCTTCTGGAAACTGTTAGACACTGAGTGGTGCTCGGATATCCCTGTCTCCGAAGTTCTGGAGCCATCACAAACACAGAAGGCTGCAGGCACTGGCTAGGTAGACATCATCACTGTTTAAGGCATCATGTAAAGAAACAGACTAATCTGTTGTGCTAAGCAGCAATAAAACATTACAGAAGTAGATAAAAATGTTTTCACCTTATTAAAATATTACAACTATAAGGCAATTCACACTGTATCTTCTTCATGATGCCTTAACAATGATATTATTCTATTAGTTTTGTGACAAACTACCTGTTTTTTAGTGCTAAGATGAGGTCTTCAAAATGGGACAAAGCTGGTACTTTGCAGTATTCTAGAATACAGGGGAAAAGAGCGTATGAGGGAACACAAAAATACATGAGGACAGATGTCATTATCTTCATACAAAGCACCCCTCTTTTTGGCAGTCTGACTTTCCACACAAAGACATATCATTTGAGGTATATCCAATCCTAGGAATACTAAGAAAGAGATTATTCAGTTGTCGTTTCTCTTGACTTTGTCTTAACACTTAGTTCATACTCAGTTTCAGGGAAGGTTAACTTATTTTCAGGTTGTGTGTTCTCCAAAGGCAGTGAGGTCTTTGATTTAACTAGCTGGGAAATAGGTGGATGCACCACAAAAGCCTTGTCACCTAAAAATGGTAGACTCTACCTCCATTGTATGTATGAGCATCCCCACTAGGTTCATATCAATAAATAATACAAATAGACTTTAGAAGGGAAAGAATCAAGACAAACCTTCTCCTAGCTCTCATCTGCTCAGAATTGAAAATAAATGGGAGGTATTCTTTAAGAGAAGACTGCAAATTTAGGATCTGAATGCTGTTGGGTCAGAAATTACCAGCTGAAGACTGTTTAGGATATTTATGAAGGAACTTAGTGGATCTGTATTCAGCTTCTGGTGGAGAGGTGGAGGTACATATATCAGAAGGAACATCCTTCCTGACAGTGCCACCAAGGAAACCATAAAATGAGAAAGCACAAAACCAGAAAGAGCTCAAAAACCTTGAGGAAGTATCCGCTGAATGCTGAGGCATGCAGGCTCTGTGGAGAGACGTAACTCTCTGGGGCATACAACTGTGCACAGCACTTTATATAGTAATTAAGAAGAAAGAAACACAGTGTTCTATTAGAAAGACTGCCAGTTCCCCAGAGAAAATAGCTTTGCGTATCACTTTATGCTAGTGGTGACAGAATAGAAAACAAAATACCACAGAGTTACATACATGTTCTTTGTCTAGAAGTATTTACAAACAACTTTACAAATTTTTACACACATTTTCAGGTTTGTTTACTTTTAAATTAAGAGCAAAATTAGTCCCCGGAGGTTTCTAAGGCTTCAATTGGTGCCTTGTACTGTACATTCATGCTTGGCTTCTTCCTGGGACAAGGGAGGAAAAGAGTTTAAAAATGTGCAAATCACAGATATTTAAAGAACCCTGGATGTAAGGGTTCCTAGAGACCGACATCCATAGAGCAGTCGTTCTGCTCTTCAAATCAGAGACAGCTACTGGTGGTGGGCTCAGGGCAAAAGAGATTAGGAAAGGAGAAGGAGCCATATATGAATTGCAATAATTAGATGAGTACATTAGTGCTGGAACATCTGGGTAAGAAGAGTTATAGATCAATTCCTACTGCATACAGCAGTTCAAACAATGCAAGGACTGGACATTGTGAATTCTAAATACAGCATTGAAATGATCTCTTGTACGCTGTTAGGGTCTGACTCCTGTTGCGTATTTTGGAGTCAAAATTACTGTATACTGACACAATCTTGACCAGGCACAGTATGATTCTATCAGTCAAAAAATACTGACTTTTCTGAGAAAGATGCACCCTTCTCCTAGTTTTCACAGGTTGTTTTGTTTTCATGCCTTAACACTAAATGTTGTAAAAATATTGAAATTAAAAAAGAAAAAATTTACAATTTACAAGTGTCCATATAAGTAAATTATTCAAAAATTCAAGATCATCTACAAGGATCTACGAAATAACAACGCTGATAATGACACTGAGCCTGTGGGAAGAACAATCCACATGCCGTGAGAAACAGATGGTGGGTTTCTTCCAGAACGATGAGTCACAAGGTTGGTCTTTTCTTCTAAAATCTGTTTCTTCAGCTACAGCAGCAGCAGTCTTGAGTCTATGTTCATTACTTACTTCGACCTAAAAAGCAGAATGTATGAATTACTTACAAATGAAGACCTATTTTGTTTATCTTCTAATTTGTGAGATGTAAATTCACACCAGCTGACAGGTTAGCAACTAATGAACAAGTGGATAAAGCACCTCTGGTTACTAATTTGCTCAGCTGTAAGACCCACACATAAGGTCAAGAATGAATGGCTGGGTAAAAAGTGGTAGCTTTGTATCATGCATACCACAAAGGCAAAAAACATTTGGGGAAAAATACCACAGGTGGTGAAACATGTCTGAAGCTCACATAATAATAGATTCTTTTTAGCATAATATATTTTAACAGTATAAGATGTATGTCCACCAGGTTATAAAATTCAGACATGACCTGATTACAAATATGTGCATTTGAGCTGGACTCACGCTATTTGTAGTCCTCACCACAACCGCACACTTGCTGAATCTATATATTCTCACATGTCTGCCTGTAAACCATGTTCACTTGTGTAATCTTGGAAAATCTATGATGGTCTGTCATAGCGATTTTATGGCGGGTAGAGTCTCAGGAGAAGATGCAAACAGGGCAGGGTCACACAGACCCATCACAGAGTGGTAAGCTCTCCACTGGCAGAGTTTCTCAGACACTGCATCAGTCCCACAAGCAGAAGCTAGCAATGTCCCTAGAGATGCTAGGGACATCCCTAACTGGAATCAGTGCCTGTCCAGACAGGGTTGCCCAAAGCTGAAGTAGTCCTGGATCAGACCTACTCATCCAAACAGGAATGGGGCACATGTAAACTTTAACTTCTGCAAACCATTAATAATAATAATGATAAAAACCCTAATGCAAGCCAAAATGCAACTTTTTTTTCCTACTAATCCCCATGCTCCTCTCTTTTCCATGTAACAGTACACAAAGCAATTCTAAATACTACTGAGTGACCTGGCTGTTGATATTGTGCTTGAAACAGATGAAAACACAAAAGTCTTTATAGTCCTTGTGCTTTAGTCCCAAAAAGAATATGACAATTTTTTTCCACCTCCCCTATTGTCTCCTGCCTTACACACATCTTAATTGAAACTGCACAGCTCAGGGCAAAGATCTTGCTTCTCCTTGTCTGGTAGCCTAATGGAGTTACAGGCAGAATGAAGAGCAAACAGACAAGTTATGATCATTCATATTTGCATTAAAAAATGTTCCCTGTGAGAACAAGTTCAAATTTAACCTCTTCTCCGGGGTGAAAAAGAAAACTATTCTTAGACTTGCTAATCATTAATAATTATGGCAGCACTAAGTAGACATTATACTGAATATGAGTACTTGATAAAAACAGACTGTCTTCTACATAGTTTGGATGAGGCCACAGAACCTTATATTTTCAATGGGCTATGTTTAGTTAATTTATGAATGAAATAAGGGAAATAAAAGGGATGAGAAAAAGGGAAATATAGCCAAGCTTTCATCTATAAAAAGCATCACACTAATTTTTCCCATGACTAAAGTGGTAAGGATGGCAAAAGATCTGTAACCTTTATTAAGGCCTTGAATGTATTTAACAAGTATTATTCATCTTCAATTCTAAGAGAAGAGAAATGGAGTTTTTCACAGGCTGGATACCAGAAGTCACATTTCCTAGGGATACTGTGGATTCTCAGAATATATATAACTTATACAGATAGCAATTAACTTATCAAAAGAAGTCAAGAAGGCTCATGTGTTGCAGAGAGATAAGCATCTGCAAATTTCTGGCACAATCCAATGACTATTCAAATTGTTCCCAGCAATTTGGCTTCTAATTCAGACTTTGATCACTCATAATATTTTTCCTTCCTGCTTAGGTAAAGATCCTCTCTGTATCTTTCAGTGCATAAAACCAAAATGTCAATAAAGAAGAAAACACAATACAATTTATCTTCCAGTTTTATACTTCTAGCAGCCATAAAGAGGCCAGAGAGGGTCCTCCCAGCTGTACAAGATTACCCATACATGGGAAATGGGAAGATGCCATTTATTCTCCAGTATTGCAAGCTCACCAACAACCCCAGAATCCTTTGAAATACTTAATCAAAATCTGCTATCAAAGAACAAATTCTCAGATTCTGTGACTTTTCAACTGCAAAACAAATGAACAGATTTTGCAGGAACATATTTATGTGTCTTTTGTGAAAATGTCTTTTTCTCCTTTCCTTTAGTTATATCAAGTTTGCTAAGAAAGTACTGAACATTTATTCACCTAATACTTTAAAATTAACCTCAATGCAGGTTTAAAGATTAAAATCTTTTATGGAGAGGTGTAAATGTTGTAGCTGTGGCTTTCTTCCTCCTGGATACCAGTTTCACTTTTTCAATCTAGTAGTTTATTCAGAATGGTCAAAACCCCATTTTGCTGTCATCTTTCCCACAGAAAATGCAGGAAAATTGGCATTTAATGAAATATTACTGAAAATGGAGATTCCAATGTAGAGGGTGTACTTAATGCCATGTGAAACTGTTCATTGTTTCATTTTGTTGTCTTAATGTGATATTTCTTCTTCTAACATACACTGCCATACTGAGAAAGGGCTTTTTTCCTTTTGGGGCCTTCATAATCTTACAATATTTACTCTCTAAATTTCAGTAAAATTTTGTCCGTGTTTATTTCTACAAATTGAAAGCTGCAGCATGAATAAAATATATTTAAAAAACATGCAAAAATTAATAAAGTCACAAGCAAAGTTCACGTGTCAAGTGTCAACTCAAAACATTTGGTTAGCAATTGTCCACTTTAAATTAAAACTCCCAGCACATGCACACATGCATACTCCAGGAAAAACCTTCAAACTTTAATTCTGTTGACCGGTAAGTAAAATACAGCAAGCCATTAAATTAGTTTCAGTCAATTAGGTGCACGTGGGTTTCATGTTGCATTTGAGATGCATGAAAGGCCCAAAGGCAAATTTAAAGACCGAAAGCATCAGGGCAACAACTTACAAGCATCTAAGAAGAATTTCCAAATTAACATCTTCTGTTTTACCACTAATACTTTGAAATATCATCTATTTGAAGTTATCTGAAATTCTGCCAAAATATATGTACTAGTAATGTCTCCCCATATCTTAATTTATTCCAAATAAAATGAATAGATATGCATCCAAAATTATTCATTAGGTAGCAGAGTAGGAAGAGTCTATGAAAACATGTAATTTTCATGGTGGGAGCAAATAAATGATGACAAATAGATAATGAAGTTCCAGTGAAACTCTACAGATAGATTTTAAACTGCCTAGCAGTTTTCCAGCAAACATTTTTCTTCCAGTAGCTAGACAAATGTAAAAGCTTCTGCTTTTCCATAAATGAGTTAATCTCATTAAGGTTTATGCAGTAGCAGCAGCCATAAACCAGCTCTTTTCTTGCTAAAAAGTCAGCAGGGAAGCAATTCCATCCTTCACTGTGAGCCTCTCCTTGCATTAAGCTGAGGCATGACATGGCAGACATGGTGATATCTACTAATCCTTGCTTTAGCGGTTATGTCATCAATGACAAAGTGTCCTTACTCACATGTTTTATGTGGATTAATTTTTAATTAAGTTCTAATTAAAATATAATTAAATTATTAGTAACCTGATGCCAAAATTATTTCAGGAGAAGGTTAGCTTTCAGTCCAGTTAGAAGGATTAATGTGGTCCGTAGGACCAGAACCTTACCTACAGGCTTTACAGGCTTTAACTCAACATGTTCCTGTGGGGGCTGTCGGTAGGAGTATGTGTCAAGTCCACCTATGAAATCAACTGAAAATACAACAGTTCCAGAAATGAACAAATGGAAATGAAAATATGTCAACTGAAAAAGAAATGTGGACAAATTATGTTTAAAAAAAATAATAAGCACATGCACAGATTTGCATACAAGAAATAAACCAAGTAGGTAAAGATGCTGTGGAAACTGCTTACAGAAGGCTCTGTGCTCTGTATTCCTTGGGTCCATTTAGCCCTGTGCCTGGCAGGACAGGCTACCAGTTCATGAAGAAGGTTATTTTGCTGTTGATTTAGAAGGGCTTTTTGCAGACCTTGCAGAGGTGACAAATTCACAGCGCATTAGGATTCTTTGGTCACATGGAAAGCAACTGCCTTCATTTGTTTATATATAGGCATATATATACAAAAGTCCTAAGCAGAATTTAGATCCTCATTGTGTTAACCAACATATGAGCACTTAATAAGAAACAGCCCCTTCCTGGGCAATGTATGCCCTAGGTAAACAAAGAAAGAAAGTGTGCTCATCCAGGATGAGGGAAATAAGTCTTAGAGATTGAAGGGCTGATGAAATAATACCCACTGAAATCTGTGGAAATGTTCCTGTTGATTTTATTTGCCTCTCCTCTTGAGTCCAGGAAAAGGGTAGCTTGGCTGAAAACTGAACTTGATGTACTTCAATCATACAGAATCACCTTAGCTGCAAGACTGTTTTCTTAAAACTATCTGAGCAGGACATAATACTGAAGAGCTAGCCCAGCCCGGGTGCCAGCCCTAGCCTATCTGCATCTCCTCTTCATACTGTATTTCTTTCGTGTTGCAGCTTTCCTTCAGAATGCTGCCACTAAATAAAATAACATACGTCAAAATTGACTTAAGCACTAATGGGACCAAACCCTTACAAAGAGACATATTTGCAGATACATTTTTGTAAAAGTTGATTTTTAAAATATCTAGATGTCTAATGTAAGACATCATAGTTACTGATTCATTTTTCAGAATAAATCGTGTCAACAGTGATATTTTTTTTTTTTGTGGTTATATACTTTAGTTTTCCCTGCTCTCTGAAGAAGGTTTTTTTTTTTACTGAGGACATATGATAGAAGGAGTTAGAAAGTATGTTTTTGAGATAATTCACCACTTCAGAACCACACATCATTCCTCTCAGCAATCACAAGCATCATCTGCAACTGTAAGCAGGGAGAGAATTTAAAGTAACTAGTCCTTCTACCAACAAATCTTTTGGAGAAAGAAATGAAGTCAATATGTATTAATGATTGACAACAGAGATGTGTCTTTGTCTGACAAAGAAAATATATTTAATAGCACCAGCCAACAAGTTTTGAGATAAGCGGCTCAAACCTGTTTAGCGGAGGCTTTCTTTTTTGTAATCCAAGATGTGTTATATAGTACTAAAGTTGAAGTTCAACTTAAAATTCATGTGAAGCTAATTCTCAAGGCAAGAAGCTGTTCTATCACACAAGACAATGGAATGTGCCATTTTTCATTATGCACTCTATTTTATAGCTGATAGCTCTTTAATATGAAGATTCATCATCAGTTATTTGAATTATAAGTTATTTTTAGTTTTAAAAATTCAGTCTGATTTTACCTGGTATTTTCATCACTTATATACCTAGTAGACTTCCAGGACTAAGACCACAAAAGGCCATTAAATATAGAAATTTGATTTTTTTTTTCATTCGATACAAAGACATTACTATGTACGTTTCAGTTCAAACAGACATCTTAGACATCCAACTTTGATCAAATACTTTAAAACTTTACATTCACTGAACTTTTCGGATGCATACATCCCTCTGTTTAATTGGCCAAAAGTAAACAGCAGGAACAATTGTATAGGTTTCCCAAGGGCAAAACATTAGTTTAAGGATGATATCAAATAATTGTTTATTTCTGGTCTGGTTAATGGATTATGGATAATTTCTGCCATAGATTCATAGGGCTACAATAATTAACTTCAGAAAGTTGCATATGCCTGGAAGAAATTCAATGACAAAAAGTAATTTTCTATACAGTTCCACAATTCCATGCATTAAATAAAAAAAAAAAATCAAACTACACAACTTGTTAGCAGTAGGGATATTCAGTCACTAAACAAGGAACACCCCATGAAGTCCAGTCATTAACTACAGACATGCAGAGAGAAATTTAAAATCCTAGGGAGAGGATTTTTTAGCACCCCACAGATAATAGGAGGTTACAGCAGAAGCTAGTTATTTTATCTGCAGCTGGCTGCAAAACATGATCCATATTCCCAGGGAAATGCTCTCTCCTTGTGTCACCTCAGTTTTGTGGTCATGCTGGATGCTTAATGGCCAGTGTGAAATGTTCCTTTGGAGTTCACTACCTGCTGGGCTTGGAAGTGCAAATCTGTGCTGGCTGTCCACCATGGGTAGTCCATTAAAATGATGTTCATTCACTCACGGGCCGTATCAGAGGAACAGTTGTCATAATCTGCCTGAATGAGAAAACTGCAATACGGTGCTGGCTGAAGAAAGTGTATCCACTGTCATCAGTAATTTTGAGGGTTATTCTTTTCTAGACAGATGACATTTAGATTTGCCTTACTACTATTAATCCAGTGCATTCACCCATATGCCAGTTAAAATTTGCTCTCCTTTGAAGTTAGCGCAGAAGAATCAGAGCTCAGAAAAAAACCCTTTCTCCTTTCCCACCCTCTCATCTGGAATTCAGCTTCTCTGGCAATATCCCACTGACCTGCTGGCAGGCCCTGTGCAAACAGCTGCCAGAGCTTGTCAGCCCATTGGTATATTACTAATTTCTTCTTTCAAAGTCGGCAAATTCTAAGCGTGTCTGGAGGTGCAGGGTATGAACAGAGCAGTGATACGCAGATAGCACAATTCTTAGTAAATCCTGCTGCCTCTTGCCCTGGAATACCTTAGATCCTATTGATGCTTGCCCCCCTTTTTATAAATGAGGGTAAGCCCCCAAACTGATGGCTTGAATTCCAAGACAGGGGAAGGCTAGCAGCTGCTTGAATGTGTATTTTTATGTACAGAGATTTTCTCAACCTACAGGGTTCCAAATACTATTTTGCATTGAATTATTTGCCTTGTGCTGCAATTTTTTGAATGGCAATATATTAATGTAATTGCATTCATTAAGAAAAGGTATGCAACTAGGAAGGGTGTAACCAGGTCACGTAAGTGACAGGTAGTAAGAAAAAGAGCCAAAGTCAACAAGAAAGAGGAAGCAAAAATGGAGTATTGATGATAAGTTAGTGCTAGATGCATAAAGTCCAAACTTTGGCCTTTCCAATGTTTGTGCTTGTAGGTTATCTAAACTTTCCAGATAAGCACATTTTTTTTTCCTAGGATCTCTGCTTCTTTAGTTGCCTTCCATTCTCAAGAGACACGCTGTTCTTACACCCTTCTCTGAACCAGGCAGACTGACCCAGCTATCTGTCTGGAGCCAATACTACCCATTTTTCCCTCTTCATACTAAGTCTGAGCACCGAAGCCTCAAGTTATGTAGCAGAAGACTCACACATTCCTTTCCAGGATCCCAGGAATAGCTTCTCATTCATGTAAAGGACTAAAGGAGGGAAAACGTGTGCAAGACAATTAAGAAAGGGAGAAGAAGAGACATTAGTAATCATATGTGACACTGTGATTGCTGCTCTGTCTCTATAAAGTACTAGCAGACAGTAATCAGGTTAAAACAGGATAAAGTGGTAGAAAATTGCTAAGAGGCAACCTTCTACATAAACTTTTATTACTGGAAGCTAGAAGGGGAATATTTCAGGGTTCCATAGTAATTATTAAGATTTTGCACCAGACTTTCTTCTTAGTCTTCACCTAGTGAGATAGATCGTCATTTTAAAAACTGCCCTACATTGTAACACGTGAGTACCACACTTCTCTGCAGGACTGCACTGCAACTCTCACAAGTTGCCTTAAAAAGGGCACTGGTACAGAAATTTTAACTAGATCTTTGCTATTGAACTTTCTCTTTGTTGTATCAGTGTTGTGATATCCGAGATTTTAATATCAGATATTCAGACTTTTTTATTTTCCAAGGATATGACTGCCTAGTAAGATGAAAAAATTATGAGGAAGATCAAAGTTGTTAGAAAGTGGCTCAAACCTTCTTATCCCAGATCCCTGAGTCATTCCAAAACAAAAATACCTTTCCAAAATGTTCTCTGTGCCATGTCTTTGAAAGCTATTTACAGCCATCCCATCCCATTAGTGAAGTTAAATGACAGGCTGCCTGATTATGTTGTTTTTTTTTTTTCCTTAAAGTAACTATTTCTCAGTCACCTTCAGGTCACTAAGGACTCTTGGCCACTACATGGTAGAAGTCCCTAAAAGAGTACAGTTATCACACATAAGGTCCATAGGAAAAATACTTGTCATAAGTTTACTATTACTAATTTAGTATCAGAAAATAATATACTTTAAGCTGCAAATGCGTAGGTATTCTTTCCTTTAGACTTCAGCAAACATCTATTTTTCGTGACGTTGTGCTATCTGCAAACCCATATGCAAAACTTAAGTTGATGAGAAATAGTTTTCCATTTTGGTTTAAAATGTTATATTTTACTTTCTCTAAATACTTATCAGAGCCTAATCTTTTTGGCAAAGCAAATCAGCCTGGGCATCAAACATCCCATACATCTCAGCATAGTTGGCTATGACTTATGTTATTCATCAACAATGCTGTTCGAACAAAATATTTCTGATGATACGTTTTCTTCCTATATTGGTCACTATTTTTCTGTTCCTCATTTTAATGAAAATGCTAACATTTCAATGAGAATACTAACATTTTTTTCTTAATTTTTGTCTTGGTGACTAAAATACTTGTCTAATGACTAATAACAAAATGACAGCCTTCCAGTACCTGAAGGGGGCCTCCAAGAAAGCTGGAGATGGACTTTTTACAAGGGAGTATAGTGATAGGACAAGTGGCAATGGCTTTAAACTGAAAGAGGGTAGATTTAGATTAAATATAAGGAAGAAGTTCTTTAATATGAGGGTGGTGAGGCACTGCAACAGGTTGCTCAGAGAAGTTGTGGATGCCCCCTCCCTGCAAATGTTCAAGGCCAGGTTGGATGGGGCTTTGAGCAACCTGGTCTAGTGAAAGGCGTCTCAGCCCATGGCAGGGGTGTTGGAACCAGATGATCTTTAAGGTCCATTCCAACCCAAATCTTTCTATGATTCTATGACTTGCTATTTATTTGTGGAAAAAAGCACATGGAAATTGTGTTTAAAACCACTTCAAACAAAGAAAGCTTTTTTTTCCTGAGGTTTGTATTTAAAGATGTTATTGCTAGTTCTGAATTAAGATTTCAAATACAGTGAAGGGTAGCCTTCTTTCTGCATATGACCAAAGTAAATTACAAACAATTCCACTGACGACCCCCTACATCATTTTTATACCTTAAGAAAATTGGAAATGTGAAAAATCTTAGCTCATTTGTTTTTACTAATTACTGATTTTCCTCTATCTGGCACCCTTTCTGATCTAATCCCTTTCGGTGCAGAATGCTCTGGGATTCCCTCTTTTTCTTACCATTAAGGTTACTATACTGCCTATGTACAAAATTTCAGCTAGCAAAGGGAAAATAATCCATGCATGAAAGATATTAAACACCCAGAAACTACATCTATCAATCACGTTCACACAATACCAAGACAAAAACAATGCCATTGAGCTTTCACAACACATACCCAGTCAATCCACTAAAATGGCAGCTCAAGTAGTCAAGAGCAAAGACTGTTGTACAGAAGGCTGCTGCAGCTTCAGTCACACCTCCAAACACATGATATTCACAATAAATGTGTCCAAGTTGGCTTCAGAAGAGACAGAACTCTGAATCTGCTTTTTGAAGTTATGCTTAGGGGTATATGTTATGTATTAGCGTGCCTTTATATTTCTGCTGAGTTTGATGCCATAAACTAGAGAGTTCTTTTAAAAATATTTAGTGCAGATGCTAGGACCAACTGGAATTGATCTGCCCCACTTAGTTCATTGCTAAGTCACAAGTTAGGTGTTTGGTTCCTTCAAGTTGTTCTTTTTCTTATCATCAGTTGAGTCGCATGGGTCTCTATTTCTGGCCTGTTCTTTGTATCCATACCAATTTGGTTTTGCTTCAGTTATCTGTCAGTATGATCAAATTATTTATTTTTGAGACAAAATTTAAGTATCTATATCTGTCTGGTTATTATGTATCCAAGAATATCACAACTGCTGTTTCTAACCTTTACTACAAGTCACAGATGCTTTAGTATGTGAAATTAATGTCCCCTTATATAATGCAGACTCTGTTCAACTCTATTGAATAATTAAAGATAAACTTCCCAGAGCAAAGTATTTACAAGATCAAATACATGACATAAAGCCATGCCTTTCAGAACATTTGTGGCATTTGGAGGAAAGGATTTCTATACATAGAAGAAAGTTCACACCATCCACTCACAACAGAAGAATATTAACTTTTTTAAAAAAAGTAAGTTACAGGACTGGAGGGACTCTTTGTCATTGCATGATTCTGGATTTTTGTTCCCACCTTCCTAGGGATGGAAGACTGTTCCTGAACTTTGCTGCTATCATCCTCTGTGACATACTCGCTTCATGTGTTTGTATCTTTACTTGTCTTACGAAGAGTGAAAAGGCGTGAGCTGAGGATGTTCAGGAGAGCGTGTCTGTGTGCATGACACAGCAGAAGACACAAGCCAGAGAGGCAAGGAGCTGCTAGCCTGCTCCTCAAAGCTGAGGCTGCAGAGGGGAGCAGCAAACCAGGCAGGTCTTAGATGTGATGGAGAGAAGGCACTGCTAAGGACCTGGGAGGCCAAGCAGAGTCTGCTGCAATTCAAGAGCCCAGAGACTTGGCTGAGGCTCAAATGGGAAGCATGGTCCTCCAACTGCATAGACACAGACAACAAGGGAGGAAATGTTATAAACCTCTCATTTCTACTCTATGATCTAGTAACTTTGAGTTTTTCATTTAAGAAGTGTGCTAGTTTATAATCAAATTAATTCTGCCTTTTTTGATTTCAGTGTTGTGTTTTTCTTTGGGCATTCTCTATAAAGGTGAGTGTGCACATTGACCTCAAAGCTCTGGCTGACTAAAGCTCTGTCACGTTCAGCCCATGTTGCAATTTTTCTTCTCTTTCCTTTAGAGACCTGTTTTCAAATCTTTGCTTTAAAATTGGTTTAACATCTCTGCCCATTAACATCTTTTGCTGTCAGTCAGGAGAGTCTCCTTCTTCCCTGACCCTTCCTTCCTTTATTAGTAGCTGACTTTGCTGGGGTCCAGATACTGAACTACCATCTTTAACTTGACAGACTTGACATCTTGAACTTGACAAACATGCTAAAACATGTACTTCCAGTAGCCTGAGAGGTCACGTATCAGCCTTTCCAGAAGAATACTGATCTGGTGATATTTTCCACTTTATGATACCAAGCACATTAACACTGTGCACTATTGTTTGCCATTTCAGATGAGGCAATTTCCAATTCCACATCCTCCTTCTCATTTATCATCCTGCCTTTGCCCCCATGACCATCAGTGACAACCTGTGTCAATCCTGCTTCGCTGCATGACATCTGCTCCTTAGTACAGGACATTGTTATGCATTCCCTCCTCTGCAACCACACTGTGCTCACAGCTACACCTTGCTTAGCAGTGGTCTGCTTCAATCCTTGAGGAGGCAGACCCCAAGGCTTTCTACCACACATATGCCAGGGTTTCAGCCTCTTTAAACTCCAAACTACCTTTTTTCCTCTGCTAAGCAGACAATGCTGCCTCCAGCACTGCTGGAGCCTTCCTCTCCTCATCCCAGCAGAAAATACCACATTCTCCCTCTTTGAGAAACCAGCAGGTGAGCTTGCGGTCCTACTGTACCTTCTCTGAATTCAAGTCTACAGGTCAGAAACAGAAGTGGATAAACTCCTTCTGTGATCTCCAGATTCTCAATCTTCTCCTTTACAATCTTTTATCTCTGTGGAAGAGCACAAATCAGCAAGCTCTAATCTTCTGTTTGTTCTTGCCTTTAGTTTTTCAAGATGGGAAAGCCAGCAAAACAACCCCTCTGTTGATCAGTGTCATGGCAGCCCAGTAAATGAACTATCAAGCCCTTCTATGGTACCCTCAGCCTGCCCCAGAATGTCTGATCATCCACTATTTCAAAGCCATTGTGGGTGTTTCTGGTAAGCCTACTACTTAATCACATCCAAGTGCAGCAATGAGTACTCATTTGTCTCTGTGAGTGCTTCTCTGCAAATAGGGAAACTTATTGCACCTGATATTGTTATTGCTTTTGTCCTGCTCTATCTTCACCTTCCAGTCATCTTGCTGATCTCTTAATATTTCTTTTGGCATTACCATCTCTGTCACCAACTCAAATTAGCTGCTCAAAACCCCAAAATATAATATGACTACATCCTCAGCTTTGAAAATAGAATTAAGAATGTAGAGCATTACAAAACTGGAGCTTACAATGGCCAGTGGCCTTCGCATATATGATGAAGTGAAAAAAAAGAAATATCATGCGTGTCAGCAAACATGATGGTTCAAAAATGGTTTTCTCATTGTTGGAAAGATGGTATCATTTCCTATTAGGAGAAAGACAAATGTGCAAAAGAGGAATAGAGTCTGTAACAGGATTAATACTCATTTTGAAGCCACCAGTGAATCAATTTGCTAATGATAAAGTTAACGCAATACTGATGTCATCAATAAAAAAATCCTCTCCCTGAAGAAAGATGAAGTAAAAAATACACTTTTATGATGAGAGCCGTGTGACTCTTCAATTTTAGTACTCCAAAATAACACAGTCATGATTAAGGAGGAAAAGAAAACAAGTAGAAATCAATGGAAAGGAATAAGAGTCATCATACAAATGGTGAAAGTCACATAGCATTACTTGGTTTCGCTGCACCTAACCTATAATATGGAGAAAACCACAGATGTACTGAGATTAAATTTCTGCTGACAAAACCAACTGTATATTTACTGATTCAAGGTAAAAGAATGTCAAATGAAGTTTAAAGTAAATCCAGCTATGACCCAGATCACAGAGCACTGGTAAGAGAAAGACTTGTTGTGATATAGAGCTAATAAAGCACATCAGTAACACAGATTAAACACAATAAATGTAATGTAGACTTTTTGACAAATAGTTTTTTTAGGAAGAGGTAATATATTTTATTTGACCAACTGGCCCAGCTGGAAAGCCATATCAGCTATATGACCCAATTTAGTAAGATAACACCTCTTGCTATAAATCTTGCTTCTCTTATATCCTGAAATCATTAGGGCTATTGAAATAGTACAACTAGAAAGTCTGAAAAGTACAACATATAGACAGACAGTCCAGGTTTACAAATAGGAGGAATTTAGAAAGGTTATTTTACGAAGGGTTGAAGGTGTGATGACATCAGAGACACAGTAAAGAGAACTAAAGAATAGGTTACAGTAAAAATTCTACAGGATAAAAAAAGTGTTTGGAAAAAAACCCTTAAATTAGTTTTAATATTTGAATATCTTCTCCTTTCTCCTGTTCTTTGACTGTGATTCTTCTAAGAAATCCTTGTGATACTTTATTTGCACAGGTCTTTCTCTTGCTTTGATTTTATCAATAAGCAACATTGTTATCCCTTCATTTTCCAAACAAAACTGACAGCTTTTCTTGGTGGAACATGCTGATTGCCTTTAGATTTATGAGATTTAGAGCTGAGATTTTCAAAGATGGGTAAAACTATGGATAGTTAATTCTTATTTGAGTTGTTTGATTTTGCCACATTTTGAGAAAGTATGCATTACCAAGTAAAATGATCTTCTAAAATTACCTGACTGTGACCTGAAATTTATGGCTTGGTTCAGTGTACTTCACTGACTTGTGCTGGTTAGCCAACTCTTTTTGAATGTATGCAGTAGCTGCTTTGCAAAGTAGTTGTTTGAGTAGCCTCTGAGGCTACAATGTATGTTTACATACACTGGGATCAATTACATACAATAGGACCCATATTGTATGATTTTTATCATGGATACTCCCTTAAAACAAGAAATAAGCAGCTTTGGCTTTTGTAGTGCTGTATTTCAAAGCTTAGTATTGTTAGAAAGGAACTGTGAAAAAACCTCAACTTCAGGAAAATTCAGTCAGTGGCAGTGTCTCTGTTCAGCTGGGCTGTATGGATCTGTTCTCATTTTTGAGGTTATTGTCTGTAAGGAAAATGGGAGGACATTTCTTTTTTCTAAAATGAAACCTCACCAGCACTCTCTCATGCCAGACATGGGCATAAGGTAAAAGGCATTGAGAACTCTGGCCACCTAAACAGCTAATTCATCCACAAGCCTGTTGAGTGTGTCAAATACAGTGAGATACATATAACAGGAAGCGGTGGGAATATTCGCCTCAACTGTAGCTGTTTAGCTCACTGAATCCCCAGATTCCTTATCAGCATATAACCAAGATAATTTATGGACTAGTGTAGAGCTTGATTAGTCCTGTACTCTCCTTGGCTCAGTACACCACCTCATCACATGGGTGCACCACTCACTCCAGGCTTACGCTTCCCAAACCGAAGGCAGCAGTTATTACAAGGCAGAGCTCTTAGGCATGATGTACTAACTGGGAAATTATCACTCAAGCAACAACAACAATGAAATGGATATTATTTAAGCTGAGGCCCAGAAATTAGGATGACCCGTCTGCATGAAAGGTAAAACTTGGGGGAGATGGCATTTACACAGAAGTGGGAGTCTGAAAAGTTTCTTTTTAAGCTCCACAAATTAAAATAGACACAAAGCTGTTGCCATTTAGAAATGAAGAAGTAAGAAGATTGGTAATGGAAGTGGAAAATGGATTTGTAAAGAGACTTCATTTTAATGGAGAAGCTGGGTTAAAGGTAGGGACAGGAATGGGCACCACTTTTAGGCCTGTGTGTGATGTCAAGTGGAAAGCTCAGGAGAGGGACGCTGGATGCTGGAGTAAGATTGATTTAACAATAGATGCAATTTAAGTGAAAAGGCTAAGGTGCTGGCAACTGGGGGTTGGGATAGCATCCATTCAAAAGCAGATGTAATTTAAACAGAAAGGCCAAGGAGGTGGAAGGTGGAGACTAAAACAAAATCAATATTAAATTAGCTAAGTAGAAACTTGAATCAAATCATCTAGTTAAAAAAGGGCATACTGAGTATTTGGGAGTAGGGAAGCAATGCACGGACCTAAGAAATGTCAAGGAATGGTCAATAAATGATACATCCCCTTTAATCAGAATAATAATTCCATTTTAATAAGAATATTATTTATTACAGTAGTAAACAAAAAAATCCTAAAGGAAGGTATTATCCCCAGTTTAAGGAAAATTATATGTTTATAATTATATTCCTATTTGAAGTGAACTGTCTTTTATGTTTATATATGTGTGTATATGGGCCCCTCACTTCAAGAAGGACATCGAGGTGCTGGAGCGTGTCCAGAGAAGGGCAACGAGGTTGGTGAAGGGTCTAGAGAACAGGTCTTATGAGGAGCGGCTGAGGGAGCTGGGGTTGTTTAGCCTGGAGAAAAGGAGGCTGAGGGGAGACCTTATTGCTCTCTACAACTACCTGAAAGGAGGTTGTAGCGAGGTGGGGGTTGGTCTCTTCACCCCAGTAACAAGTGATAGGACAAGAGGAAATGGCCTCAAGCTGCACCAGGGCAAGTTTAGGTTAGATATTAGGAAAAACTTCTTTACTGAAAGAGTAGTCAGGCATTGGAACAGGCTGCCCAGGGAAGTGGTTGAATCCCCATCCCTGGAGGTATTTAAAAGACAGGTAGATGTGGTGCTTGAGGACATGGTTTAGTGGTGGACTTGGCAGTGGTAGGTTAATGGTTGGACCTGATGATCCTAAGGGTCTTTTCCAAACTTAACAATTCTATGATTCTATGATTCTATGATTCTATGCATATATTTATATGGGATGTGGCATATAATATTTAGAATCAATGGCAGAAATGCTTAACATGAATTATATTTGCAAAACAGGAATTTATGAGATAGTAGTGGACTAGATTTTAAAAACCCTCCTTACTAGTTATCAGTCTGGAAACCAATTTAAATGGGAGTCTGTATATACCTACTTTTGAAACAAAATATGTATATATACACGTATGTATCCAACCATATACATATCCATATCCATATCCATCTACACACATGTATACATATATAGATGTATGTATTTATCCAAACAGATTGAAACTGGCCAATATATGCCCTAATACTGTTCTGACACATTTCTCTGTTCAGAAGAATATGTTAGCACTTTCTGCAAATAATACATTAAAAATATTTGCTTTCCATACAGATATTTCTTAATGCTTCACCTGTACTCCTGAAGTCCCATTTAAACCATTATATTTATGTGCGTATTTCTACAGTCAGAATCCCAAATGGTGGATGTAAGCAAGTGATTGTAACTCTGTACCATCTGGTATCTGAAAGCTCACACGATTCATTGGTATAAAAGAGAGCTTAAAAAAAATCAGGTTCTGCACTCCTAAAGTATGAGTGGATAACTCTGACTTGATCAAAATGACCAAGTAGCATTTCGATGCATGAAGCAGAAGAGAGTATGTATCATCTGCTGAGCTATGTGTAGTGCCAGGCAGCTGGCTCTGGGTACTTAGGTTTTTCTCACCCACACAGGAACATTTCAAAACCGTACCATGTGTTCACCACTATTGCTCTCATCTACTAATATTCCAGGGAATATCTGGCAATAATCTTTGTGTTAAACTGATTGAGGTGATTTTTTCCTACTGAATTTCAGGAAAAATTTTTCCGTCTTGTGCCTATGGGAGGAATTGTGGAAAGGCACTGGATGACTCTTATAATTTGAGTGATTTACCCTTTTCCTTAATGAAAAATAAATGATCTGCTGGCTTGCATGGAAATGGCATCTTGACTATTATCTTCATACCTACTGCCAGGCAAGTTAGTCAGAGTTTAAAGTCATAATTAAACTTGGTGCAGGAAGAGGAAATTAGAGGCAACCCTCCAGTAAGAAATGAATTCTTTACTGAAGATAGACTAAAACATTTTACTCAACTGGTATAGAAACTCAGGGGGGATTTCTTCAAGTTGTTTGATTCACATCTTATAGCAAGCTATGCTCTATCAATGAAAAATTGGAATTAGTTTACACGTGTCATTTAGATGTTGCCATTTTATCACACTTTGTCTACACTCTATCTGGATAAACCTTACGTGTTGCATTACACATTAAATGTACGATACTTTCAGGCAGATAACTCCTGCTGCTGCTAGAAATATTCCACAGCCAAGACTTCCCTTTTCATATATTATGCACTATCTATTATTTAAAGACAATCTCTCAGCTAGAACAAGGTGTTCTGCAACAGTCCATGGAGATTACAACTGGAAATGAAAACTATTTTGTACATCTTGCTAGGGGAATGTAAAAGCAGAGGGTGGCATGGGTATATTTTTTTTTAGTTGTTTTCCTGTGATGGATTATTAATCTATAGTTTTTAAGCAGAAAAAAAGAAGGGGGAATCATGCTTCTGCTGCAATTTTTTTTGCCACTGACTTAACTAGAATCAAGAGTTCTTCTGGTATTTAGTATCTATATTGTTTAATTGCTTTTATTTTACACCACCTCAAAGGTTTTACTCTTGGTTGTGTGCATTATATATATACATGCATTTCCACAGGAATGAGAACAAATACTCGTTCAAGCAATGTGTGATAACTTAAAGTAAAAAAAAAAAACAAACCAAAACAAACAAATAGTATGTAGTGGTAATTCAAATCATATAACATTCCTGCTGTATTTCTTCCTTCATTAAATACTTCAGAATTCATTGTGTTAGTTTAGTGTAGGAGTGAGCATGCATTTTCAGTTAATTCACACATTAAGGCTAATGATAAATAGGGGGACACCAATGGGACTGTAAGACCATACAATGTTGTTAGAATAACAGGTTTATCCTTTATATTTCCAATATGAGAGAAAGTGGAGTCAGGTTTAGGTAAGGCAGTAAATAGGTCAGTCTGCATGTAATCAACAAACTCCAGCTGGATAGACCTCTAAAGTCTACAGAAAATGGATCTTGACATTTGTCTCCATTACACGTTTGGTGGGATTGGCCTGGGTCACAGCTGAACTGAGGGAGCCTCCTGAATACTCCTCGTGCTATTTCTGGTCACACTTCAACCTCTCATTCGGTTCATGGTGGCCATCTGCAAGGCGATGAGAGCAGCTGCTAGCAGGGCACGAGTCACTCCCTGGCACCAGCCACCCTGAAACATGGGCAGCACCTCAGTGCAAGGAGCAGCAGGAACTGCCTGTCATCAGCCAGATGTTTTATGGCATTAGCTGGACTCCCTGGCTTTCCAGATGTCACAGATCACATTTGAGGACAGCTATGCTGGACTCTTCATCTCTGCAGGAGTCCACATTTGTTTATTTTTAGAAAACTGTTCAGTTGAATGAACGCTTACAGAATATATTTTGGTTATGGATCCGTTATAATTCTGTGCCTATCAATACGTATAGTCTATGCCTGGTGAAAATAACTGATTGATTCTGCTGTTTTACCAAAACTGATATATCAAAATTCTGGGGGTTTGGGTTGCTTGTCCAGATGAACAGAAAGATGCAAATTGCTTTTCAAGCCTTCCAAAAATACTGATAGTCACTGCCATTTTACAGACATGCCAAAGCCAAGAGAATGCTGTCTACCTGGCAGCTATAGTGTTGTTTCAGTGCCAGGCAGTAAAACTTATTATAATTTTAAAAGTCTGTGTCAAGCATATTCATCCATTGGTCAGTAATAACACATTTTGTTTCAATATCTCAAGTCATTATGGCCTAAAGGTGAGAGTGGTGAATGCTAAAGCCTGGTGGTGATCTGTGCTGCTGGCTGCTGTTTGGAAAGTTTCATAAGTCCTTATTTTCAGTGACGTAATTTAAGATATTCATTGCCTGGGGATGTTTGATTCTTCTATTGCCCGACAGAAGTGTACTGTAGTATCCTCCTTCTTGGTCATCCTTGATAGTAACCATTTTATGATAAAAATTCTCTTTTCTTGAAGGTAAATGGGCTCAACCACATGGGCAATTGCAATTGATGTAAAGATATTAGCAGTGGGTTCCCAAAAACTCCTTAGTTAAGGAAACTTGTATATTTATATATAAAGATGATCACACATACGAACATATATGGGTCTGTTGCTAATATTAGCTATTGCTAGTTCTTCATTCATTTTGCAAAAAAGAGCATATTTATAAGAAATTTATCACTGCTGGACCTACTGTGTAACTACAAATATTAAATTAAATGTGAGGAAAAAATTCTTTCTCTCTTGTTTGATTACTGCCAACAGATGCTCAATGGTGTGTATAAATGTAATGCCATATGTCAGATAAGGCAATGCAGTACGTTTTCAGCGGTGGTAATAATGTATCTTGCCTTACTTGATATTTGTCTAATGATGGCATATGGAGGTTCCTATTGATACCACAGTATGGGGAAACTCTTCCTTTTTAAAAACAGATTTATCTTCCTCTCTGTTCTGAAAGTATAGCTGAGCTCTAAATACAACTGGCATAGGGAAGAGAGAAAAAAAATCATTTTTTTGTTTATTAATATTATTCTTGTGGTTTCATTTAGGGGATAAAGCTTTCCTTCATGGTGAATGGAAGCCCTTTCCTTTATTTTTGCTCATGCACAAAAGAAGTCTGAGCATCCTTGGATTGACTTTTTGGTGTTTTGGTCTTGTTTTTAAAATAAATGCTGAAATCGCAATTGTAGTTTTGTGGCAAATATTCCCCTCTGATTTCACTTTTTTTTTCCTTATGCAATTTGTATGCAACTCAGCTTCCACTCCACAAATTCCCATACAGTACAGAACTATCACTTCTGACATGTGTCAATGTCATATTTATGAACTAGTATTTAGCAGCATAGTGCTATCAACTGTTTCTCAAAAAAATCCAGAAACTATTTATAAATTTAATAATGATTTTAACAATGTATTTTGCCTAGTCTCCAGACTCTGCTTTATTAAAACCATTCAGTAACTCTGACAAGGTGGCATGAAGCTTCTGAGTTCATTTTTAGGAGAAAATGATTCACAAACAGGATAGTGACAGGCTTTTATGATTACAGATTTCACATATTCTGTTCCTTCAAAAGGGCTTATATAGATTGATAGATCTACAAAGAAAGAAATGAAAAAATGAAGTGAAGAGATATAAATAGACTTTTTCATTAGGATGAGTGATGGAAGGTATTAACCCCACTACGGCAGTGTGCCTTTTACATGTCTTCTTTTTCATTCCTTTTGACCTGCTATCATCTTCCTTCTAAGTAAAAGTTAACTACAGTCTGAAACGTAGGTAAGGTGAGCAATAGCTGGAAATAAATGTTTCCTCAAGCATTATTACTGTTCAGAAAAGTGTCCATCAGCCAAAATGTCAGGCTCAAAATCCATTTAAGCACTGCACAGAGGCTAAACAGGCAGCTATTATTAATTTTTAAGTCTGCCTGACGGGTTTCAGACCAGGAAGTGGGGTTAACTTGATGCACTGAATATTGCAGAGTATATTTAATTAGGGAGGCTTTGACTCTCAGATGGCTGAGGATTTATTCTGTGCAAACTACTGCAAAAATATGATAGAATAGCTGCATCTACCTAAGAAAAGAATCTACTGCATCATACTAAAATGCATAAAATTGCTCTTCTGTTGCAGGTTCTTGGACTTCTATCCTAATGTAATCACTGTCTACTTTTAACCTGACTGTTTTGAAGCACCACTGCACTTCTCTCTTAAATAAATTTTTGTTCATTACACTGCAAGTTAACAATGCGATTTTTTCCAGAATAAGTCCTGTTCTTCTCAGCTAATTACCAAACCAAACCATTTTCCCACTGTGCCTTACACAGACGTTTCTTCATTTAAAACATATCTGTGGGATTGCTATGAATGAGTTAACATTTGTCTTTAATGTATTTATCTATAAGCATAGAGGACTCAAACGCAAATGGGCATGAAGACACAAATTAGCAGAAAGTGAGATACTAAAGGGCTATTTAGTTGCTTTTGATTGGATTCAGGATCTTAGAAGGGACTAAAAAAGTAACAAGGTAGAAATTATTTCCCTGCACTGGTTGTAAAATCTCCTAGATGTATCTATTCTGCTTCCGTTCTCCACTTCCAGCACATCACTCTTGCCCCTGTCCCAGGTCATCCTCCACTAACTAAAAAAATCTATTCACACAAGCATCTAGAAAATTATATGCAAAGGTACAAGTGAAAATGGGAAACTTGCCCATTCTTAACGAAGGGCATTGAGCTAAATTACACTAGACTTTCCAAGATGAGTGAGATGATTTTCACTTGTAACAAAACATCAAATTTCCATCTGCAGTTCTGGATGACAAGCAGAAATTAAACGCAGATACCCGATTCCTTTGTGGAGAATGGGCACTGGCTTAGTTTTACATACTGGATCACCTTAGCACTTGATGTGTTTTACTTGTTAATAAATATGTTAGCTGTTCTCAATTCTCAGTGATTTAAATTTCCATTGGTATCATATGGCACAAAACCCAAAAGGCAGAAAGGTGGGCTTGCAGTCAGAGGAAAGTGGATCGGGCCTTGGATGTCAAAGACAGACGTTGCCCCAACTCTTCTGAAGTGGGCATGTTTTCTAAGTGAACAAGGCCCTTAACTTGACAATAACCCTCTTGTGAGGCCCTGAATATAAACCACATATACTCTTTAGCCGGTGACTGCATTTTCCATGAACATGTTGCATTCTTTGGTGGGAGTTTTGTCTGTCTTTCACACATGCATAAAACACAGATGGGTGATGCACACTGTAAAGGACTAAACAAAACCGAACAATAATATAACATACTTGTGTAAACAGTGAAGAGTCTGTCTTCCCAGGTACAGATATATCTGTGTTTGCATGTGGGTGTGCAGGTACGCACACTGTTACTCTTTTAAAGGCACTGTAGCTTGTGTCTTCCTTATCAGTCTGCCGGCCTTCTCAGTTATTTAATGAAGCCTCCCTGTTCCAGGAGTTTAGTTAGTAATTGTCTCATAATACATACTTTTGTTAGTAATACATAATATATATGTACATACAACATACTTTTGTTAGTAATTGTCTCATTGTCTCTTTTCTGGAGAAGAGGAGGATGAGGGGAGACCTTATTGCTCTCTACAACTACCTGAAAGGAGGCTGTAGCCAGGTGGGGGTCAGCCTCTTCTCCCAAGTAACAAACGATAGGACAAGAGGAAATGGCCTCAAGCTGCGCCAGGGGAAGTTTAGATTGGATATTAGGAAAAATTTCTTCACTGAAAGGGTAGTCAGGCACTGGAACAGACTGCCCAGGGAAGTGGTTGAGTCCCCATCCTTGGAGGTATTTAAAAGACATGCAGATGTAATGCTTAGGGACATAGTTTAGTGGTGGATTTGGCAGTGATAGGTTAATAATTGGACTTGATGATCTTAAAGTTCTTTTCCAACCTAAACGATTCTATGATTCTATAAAGGAAGTTTCCAGATACCCGTATGAAGCGCTAGCTACCATCATGACTCACTACAGCCATAAGGAAAGGAGTTGTCTCTGGATTTCACTGACCAAAGACTCTGTTTATACATCCCAAATTATACAGCCATCTTGTTGCTGCTCCACTATCCTCTGCTGTTATCCTGTGTTACCAGTTCCTGACTAACTGGCAATTCCTAGCTTTCTGAGGGAGCATTGTCTTGGCTTTTGCTCCTCCTCAAGACCTACATTTCATGTTGCTTCTCCAAGTGTTCATATTTCTCCTTTACAGCATCAGTCTTTGTCCAGGCTCCTTGTGCCTTTTCACAATACACTATGTTCACAACATGCTTATGACTCCTTCCCACTCAGTTTTATCTGAGAACCTCTTTGATATATTTTCTTCCTATTAGAAATCTAAATAAAAGTGCTAAAATAGATTTGACACTAATGTCTGTTGCATTATGATGGAGAACTGAATGTTGTACAGTTTGTAGCAATGGAAAAGTATTTTGTTTATGGTCCTTCACACTGTTTTCAGTCAAAAAGTCTGCTTTTCCATCACGGCCATGAATTACTTGAATTATGTTTTCAATAAGATTTTCCAGATATTATCAAATGCTTTCCTACAAACTGAATTAATTTTTTCTGCTATATTCATTTCACCCACTAGTGCTATTCTGTGAAGAAACAAAACAACTATGCTAAGATTTATGAATAAAAGTTTATGAATAAATATTTGGTTGTGTATTATTTATCCTATAGCCATAAAATGGTATTGGCATTTGTTCCTTTTTTTTCCCTAGAGGCAGATATTTTACTGCTTAACTCCCCATATATGAGAGGACGTAACTGGCATGATCACCCATTGTTCTTTTTTTAAATAGACTTGTTCTTGTATTTGCTCCTCTTTGCTCATCCAATATTATTTCATTCTCACTACTGCTTTTACCAATCACTATGCTAGTCATGTGGGTATGGTGACCTTGTTAGGCAATTCTCACAAGATTGTGAGAATTTCACACAATATCCTACCAAAATGTTCAGCATAGTCAGATTTTTCCAATGCCCATTTAATGACTTCTGATAAATACTTTTTTAAAGGTGTGCACATTTTCAAACTTTTTGAACAGTATGGGTATGTATATAAGGGTTTTATTGATAAAGGCAGGTTAAGAACACAGGGTCAGCATTTTAGATGCATGGTATAGTTACTTCCAAGTGTTGAACAGGTCTATCTAATTACGGATCAGAGTGATACCGCACACTGTAAATGGCTTGATCTGTCATCTCCATTAACTTTACTGCTGATAAAGCTGTAATTTGGAAAAACAGACTGAATGGCTTCAGGACGTTTGATTCAAATTTAAATGTACATACATAAAGACTTACACAAACATATATATGTGGATCACATGATTTTCAGCAGTGTGGCTCACGCAAGCAGTTCACCGACCTCTATGAAGAAGTTTACTAAGTACAATCCTGACGCCTAGATAAGGTGGTAGTATCTAAATAAGTATGTCTTTGAGCACAATTGGTTGTGTACATGAATGCCAGATTCTGTCATTTTTCAAACTTTGTTCTTCGCCGTGGGAGTTAATGCAAGACTAAGTCTCACCCCAGGTACTGTGGCTCCAGAGATGGAGAGGTGTGTATCAGTACTTACAGCTGTCCTCCTCCTCCATGAAAATACTGATCACGTAACAGGCATACACAAATCCAATCAACTGTATGAAACAAGAGGAAAAGCAATCATTAGAACACATTGAACACTTATTAAACTTTTAGTACAATGGTATATAAATACAGGTATCACAGCTAAATTTAAAAAATATTTGCTTCCATTTCCTGTATTTATATGTAAATTCCAGTGCAAATGGTCACAAACAGATAAATTAAAGAGACTTTCTCTCTTTTGCTCATGTTGCATTATATTTCTAAATCTTTTCACAGTCCCACTGAGATCAGTATTGATGAATACTACTATTGAGTAATACTGGTAGAAAACACTTGGACCCTGATGTTCAGCTATTACTTACATTCTTTTGTTTTTTCAGTACCTCTGTTCTCACATGACTTCGTCCACATGAATGTCAGCCCCCTAAGCAACTAATTTACATATTAAAAAGATAAAATATTTATTGACTACTGCAGAATTAAGTCAGAGTAAAGCTTGTATGGAATCCACAAGAGATATCTTTTTGTGCTGCATAAAGTGTCCCAGTGAAGAACTGTCTGGCAAAAGTTTAATTTGATGTGTGAAGTGTCATGATGTAGCTGAACAGTAAAGCTGGGTTATGATTCATCAGCATCAGGAAACACCTTATCAGAAGGGCCTATCCGTAAATCACATTAACTATGCAAGAAATAAGCAGACTCATTTCCCCAAAGGACAGCACCAGCAAAATCATGCTATATTTTAACAGCAGCTCCCACAAAAACATCATCCTCAACCCGGATTTGTGTCACTTGTGCCACCGGGAGGAAGGGATGAAGATCTTTAGGATCAGGGAATAGAAACTCCGCTCATTTGCTTTCCATATAGACAAAATGTTTTCTTATGACCACCACCAAAGAAGAAGAAAATCCCACTGGGCAAGGAAACCTATTAAACTGCACTGCCCAGACACGTCCATGCTTGAGAAAAAATTGTTTGCACAGCTGTAGACAATTCATGCTATCTGAAAGCCTTGAAAAGACTGTTCATGAGAGATTTCTAAAATAACCCAGAGATTAATTTTAAGAAAACTCCTTTTTCTCTAGTCCATTCAAAAAATCTAATTAAAATAGTTCTTCTAAGGGTGTTATGGATCAGCCATCTGAGAAAGAGGTAATTTAATAGTATCTAGACAGGTATAAGCTCCTTCAGAGGCACAGAAATCATTCCAACCTGCTTTCTGGTTGGGCTGCATGAGGAGCTTTACAAGGAGCTCCAAGAGCCTCTCTGTGGACAAAAAGCTTGTCTGCACAAGGGAATTCAGGGAAGTTAAGATGAATTAACTAAAGCTGTGAAATCAATGCACATAAGATAAAGTACATTAAATCCCTGTGTGGCCTTTCCCATTCAGAAATAAAGTGGCTTTAGTTCACTGTAGCTTAATCCTCCTCCAAGGGATTAATCTTCCCCATGGAGAATTAAGCTACAGTACGCTAAAGCTGAGTTACTTGTGAATGAGAGCTGTCACAGCACTGCGGCACAGTCCTGTTGAGCTTCCTCTCCAGGGCATTCACCTCGCTGGTATTTCAGGAAAGTGAGTTTAATCCAGCTTTCCTC
The DNA here is from genome assembly GCA_020745775.1 of Theristicus caerulescens. NCBI lineage: Eukaryota > Metazoa > Chordata > Aves > Pelecaniformes > Threskiornithidae > Theristicus > Theristicus caerulescens. Next base: position 128,477,570 of record CM036558.1, on the reverse strand, counting down.
TCGCTCTGAGCAGACTGCAGGATCAGCAGCTTCTTTGGCTTTTTTTGGGTCCAATTTACTGGGGCGGTATTGCCACAGCCTCTACCAGGTGGACATCACTTTGTTGTATTGATGCTCTGAGCCAGCTAAATGCAAAACAGCTCTGGAGGAGGCTCTCGCTGGAGACAGCTAGGACCAAGCTGTGCCTGAGCTACCAAGCCCCACTGTGCCCGGTGTCATGGTGCCTGCAGCTGGATGGGACCGAGAGCCACGGTAGGGCTGGCTGGCTCCATGCGAGCCCACATATACCTGCTGAAGACTGTGCGGGTGGGTAAGAGGAGTCCAGCCTCCTGCTGTTAATGAAAATGGGATCTTATGGTTCAGCTGCCCTGCACCTCCAGGACCAGCACCAGCTTACAGACTCCTTAACAGATTAAGCACATTTTTCCCCCCAAATTCACCATTTAGAGCACATTTCAGGCATGGCAACTGAAGCAATATGATATGAAGGCTTCCAAAGGATCAAAAAGCCAATTGTACTTGAGGTGCATTGCTTGCGCCACCTGAATGTTACATATAGATTAAATAATTATTTCCTTAGTACCACACAAATACCAGAAAACAGGTGGCTTGTCATGAGGGAATGTCACCTGTTTATTTACAATATTTCCTGTTCACCCTTGGTGTTGTGCAATTTGACTGTGTAAGTCACTTGGGTTTGTTGCTTTTACCTAAACGTGACTGAAATATTTTGAAGAGTAAAACTGCTGAGTAAATAATGAACATGACAAAAATGAATTGTAGTACAGCTTATAGGTTAAATGTTTGTGAAGGAAGATCAAATATTTAGAATTATTTACTATTTTCCAATCATGTATTTCTTTCTTTTTTCTTCTTATTAGTATTCTGTATTAATTTAACTTTACTTTTATAAATGCAATTCCTTCTTTATATGTACAAGTGTACTCCATATCCATGCATATTATATAAAACATCTATCTACAAGGGCTTCCAGCAAATTTCTCACATATGTCTAAAAGATGTTGGACAGGTGGATAAAGCACAGAAAGAGACTTCCACTCTAATGTATAATAAACCACCTGACACAAAGAAGAAAGCAACGGGGAAAAATAATGGTTGTATTGGGTCTAGCTGAGATGGAGTTCATTTTCCCCATAGTAGCCCTCGTAGTGCTATGCTTTGTCCTGGTAGCTAGAAAGGTGTTGATAACACACCAGTGTTTTGGCTACTGCTGAGCAGTGGCTGCACAGAATCAAGGCTGTCTCTCCAACATTCCCCCCTCACCAGCAGGCTGGGGGTGGGCCAGACATTGGGAGGGGATATAGCCAGGACAGTTGACCCAAGCTGACCAAAGGGATATTCCATACCATATGATGTTTGCTCAGCAATAAAAGCTAAGAGAAAGGAGGAAGAGTGGGGGCATTCGTTATTACAATGTTTGTCTTCTGGAGCAACCGCTACGCATACTGAAGCGCTGCTTCCTGGGAAGTGGCTGGATATCCCTTGATGACAGGAAGTGAAGAATAAATCTTTTGTTTTCCTTTGCTTCTGTGCATGCACTCTGCTTTTGCTTTATTAAACTGCCTGTATCTTGACCCACGAGGGTTTTTTTTTCCCATCTTATTTTCTCCCCGCCCATCCTGCTGAGGAGGGAAGTGATAGAGAGGCTTGGTGGCACCTGGCATCCAGCCAAGGTCAACCCATCACAGAGGTCTTCCGTCCAAAAAAGTATGGGGCTTGACAAGCCCGATTGTTTTAACAGTCCTAACAGCTTGCATCTTGCTCTTTCAGTAGATCTTCTCCTTAAAGTAAATCTTTTCCCACTCTCTTCAGTGTTTGAGACACACGTTGTCTAATCTATGACCTTATTGCAAAATCAGCAACCTCTCTCTGCTTCTCAGTATTTCTTTGTATTTCTCAGCATTAGTAGATAAATATTCCTCAGTCAGATAGAAATCACTTCCACCTGTTGTGTTTATGGCATATACTTGTTTAAAATATACCATTTTCCACCATCTGTTTAGTTATTAATACCAGGAAAAATAAAAAAAAATATATTCACCCTTTCTCAGTTTCATGGTCGGGAGAAAAAGAAAGATCAGGTCTCTAATCACACCAGGAGGTATCATAACCCACCATATTCCAAGAATATCTTTCTCTAATTAAATGGCAGAATGCACATTTTTGAAAGAATAAAGAAACAAAGAGGAAAAAGAGCCCTTTAACATCAATTGTCAGGTATTGCTGTTCAGAGGTGGGCAGCAACGTTTGGCTTGTAACTAACATACTAGTAATTATAGTTGAGTAACTGATATCTACAGTACAATTAACATGAAGTGATAAAGTGGGAATATACCCTTCTACAGATGAGACCTGTTTCCAGATCCTTAAACAGAGTTAGAGCCACCACAGTGTGAATACTTTTATAAATGAATTAATTAAAACCTCTTCTTTTGCTTTATTGATGGACACACTAATAAAATATTTATTCCAACAAATTACTTTTGCTATCTTGATTAACCCAGCTGCTGTTTAATTAATAATGTTATGCTCATGTGAACCTATCTAGCCATCTTGTTAATTGCCAATTTGTAGTGAGCTGACTGATGTGTACTGCCTGGTTTCTTGATATTGGAAATGTTGGCTATTGGCCTGGCACCAAGTGATAGACTTAAATGTGTTTTCCTGATAACTAATGAAAATGTGATGCAAATGAGCTGGAAGATACTTAATTTGCTCATCTTGGATTTCAGTAATCATTCAAAGGGACTAATGAAGTGGTAGGAACAGGATGTCCAAAGCATCAAAAGCCGCTAGCACCTGAAAGTATAAATGGGAACCTCTGGCTTGATCCAGATAGCAATTTAGATGCCAAAGTGGGCTTGTCTTGACAGTGTTGAGTTTCAAGGCATGGAAACCTAGAATCCCTGCACTGTTGTCATGGTTTAACCCCAGCTGGCAACTAAGCACCACATAGCTGCTTGCTCACTCCCCCCCCCAGGAGGATGGGAGGAACAGAACTGGAAGGGCAAAAGTGAGAAAACACGTGGGTTGAGATGAGAACAGTTTAATAATTGAAATAAAATAAAATAAAACAAAATAATAAAACAAAATAAAATAGAAAAATAATAATAACAATAATACATTGTAATGAAAAGGAAAATAACAAAGAGAGAGAAATAAAACACAAGAAAGAGGGAAACTGTGGGAAGAGGCTGTTGTCCCCTCCTTTCATCCAGCTGCACTGTGGTTAGAGTACACATCCTGCTCTGGAAGAATAAGCAATACATAAAATACTCAGCTATTTCCTGGAATCACAGAATGGTTTGTGTTAGAAGGGACCTTTAAAGATCATCTAGTCGAACTCCCTGCCATGGGCAGGGACATCTTTCAATAGATCAGGTTGCTCAAAGCCCCATCCAACCTGACTTTGAACACTTCCAATGATGAGGCATCCACAACTTCTCTGGGCAACCTATTCCAGTGTCTCACTACTCTCATCGTAAAAAATTTCTTCCTTATGTCCAATCTAAATCTAACCTCTTTCACTTTAAAACCATTGGCCCTTGTCTTGTCTCTACAGACTGTGGTAAAAAGCCTCTCTGTCTTTCTTATAAGCCCCCTTTATATATTGAAAGGCCACAATAAGGTCTCCCTGGAGCTAAATAACCCCAACTCTCTCAGCCTTTCTTCATAGGTGAGATGTTCCAGTCCTCGGATCATTTTTGTGGCCCTCCCCTGGACATGCTCAAACAGATCCATGTCTTTCCTGTGCTGGGAACCCCAAAGCTGGATGCAGTGCTCCAGGTGGAGTCTCACCAGAGCAGAGCAGAGGGGCAGAATCACCTCCCTCGACCTGCTGGCCACACTTCTTGTGATGCAGCCCAGGATATAGTTGGCTTTCTGGGCTGCAAGTGCACATTGCCGGCTCATGTCAGTTTTTCATCCACCAGGATCCCCAAGTCCTTATCTGTAGGGCTGCTCTCAATCCCTTCATCCCCCAGTCCGTACTGATAATAAGAATTGCCCTCACCTACGTGCAGGGCCTTGCACTTGGCCTTGTTGAACTTCATGAGGTTCGCCCAGGCCCACTCCTCCAGCCTGTCAAGGTCCCTCCGGATGGCATCCCTTCCCTGTAGTGTATCAACTGCATCACTCAGCTTGGTGTCATCAGCAAACTTGCTGAGGGTCCACTCAATCCTGCTATGATGTCATTAATGAAGATATGAAATAGCATTTGTCCCAGTACAGACCAATGAGGGACACCACTTGTTATTGGTTTCCATTTGGACATTGAGCCATTGACTTTAACTCTTTGAAAATATACATCCAGTATTTTTGGAACCACCAGTATTTTTGTACCAGAAACATTATTTCTTCAATGACTGGCTGATAAATGTTCATCACATTCTCCAAATCACAGAGATGAGCAGGCTCAGGATGTGGGAAACAATTGTCACCTAGATTAAGTTGGCAGAGACTTCACTGTGGAGTGCACAAAGGAATTTCTTACTAGTGGAACATAGCTACATTTATATGATACTATTATCAAGGCTTTTGATGCATAATTTATTTTCTGCTGATAGCCTTAGGTAGAAATGAAGTAGTAGTCTCTGTTATTTTTCTCCTGTGAAGGCAGTATAGTCTCTAGAGGACCTAAATGCTTCAGTCTACCTAAAATCTCTAGGCTTAAGCTATGGGCATCTGCATGAAATATAAATGCATAGTTTAATAGAAGTGAAATTAGATTATATAATTGTCCATCATTAAACTGTAAGAAACTATGAAAGCATGTAAGAAATTAAAAACCCTAATAATCTGAGCAAATATATGCTGTGCCATATAATTGCTTTAATAAATTAATACTGCTAGAATATATCCTATTAAAAAGAAGAACCAAACTGAGTGTAAAATGTATATTTATTTGCAAACTAATGTATTTTAATAGTTACCAGCTAATGTGGATTAACCTTTCCCTAGGAAAACAAGGACAAATACAAAATAAAATTAGAAGTGATTAATTAAATCAAGGCTATTGTCTTCAGAGTGAAATATTTTTAATTAAAATTTATGATTTAGATAATTTTGATTTAAATCTTTCTGCTTGGCTTTCTCATCATCAGCTGTGGCCTTTAAATCCACTCTCACAGTACGTGATTACTTTCCTATCTATCTGCTTCACATACTGGAGTTCCACTGCCTCAAAGGAGATATGTGAGTGTATACTAGGTATTTAAGATTACATGAAGCAGTGCCCAAGGCTATCAGCTTAATCTTCAAGACCAGGTGTACAATAGGATACCTATCAGTGTTAAGCTACCACCCAGAGTTTTGTAGAGATCTCATTACAACAACATAGGACCATCCAAATAAACTAAATAAATGTTCAGTAGTCCTGGCTCCCAGAGGATGTATGAGATATTATAGGTAAACTAGATTTGGAAGAATCCTCCAGTCAAAAAGATAAGAGAACTGTGCTTCATGTTCTTCCTTGTATACACCCAGCCCACCCAGATTGTCATCCCACTGACTATGACTTTTTCTTGACTTCTTTTTAGCTGATGGCAGCTGAAGAACAATATTTCCCATCTCTCTCTGTGGTACTTGAGACATGTAACTAGGCAAACACAACTCCTGTTTTCTGCAAGATAGTGCTCAATTTCCCACAATGATTACGGGAATATGAAAGCAGAAGAAACTTTTTAAAGCGAATGTTTACATATAAAAAGGGTGTAGGATACAAAGCTTGACAAGATGTCTTTAAATTCAACTTGTAAAATGGAAACTGTTGCAAGAGTGTATTTATTGTAGTAAGAAGGTAAAAATACATTAAATTACAAAACATACTGACTGTTACTATCTCTTGACTAGTATTTTCAGGAGAGCTAACAGATTCTGAGGAAAAAGCAGAACACGAGTAGTTCATCTTCTTAGCAACCTACTTGCCACTAACATTTTTAACACTGCAAAGAGGGCTGTAAAGCCCTTTCTTCCTGTAAAGACTAGCAAAGCATTAAAGTAAATCAGAATGGGAGGTACATAAAAGAAATAGGATATTATCCCAGGATCTCTGTGTATGTGTGAATCAGCAAAATGGAAGTATGACTAAGATTATCATGCACAAAGAAATTACAACTCCATGTATTTATAGCCAAAAATGCAATCTGGAGAAAAGGAAATAGGATCAAGAGTAACAGTAGTATACAGCTGTAGTATAACAATAACCATTCACTATAACTGCATTATTATATACTATATACTATTGTATATAGTTATCCAATTATATGACTGTATATAATTATGCACTATAACTGCTTGATTATATACGTTATATTAGAAATATATTGTAAAACTATATAATTATACAAAATTTCAAAACTGAATGCAATTTTTGAATTACAGAAAAGATAGTCTCAAAGGTGTGTTCGCTTTTCTAGAACTAAATGATGAAATGCACAACATGTTACAGTGGTAGTAGTAGAAGTCCCAACCTTAAAGTACTTAGAAATCTAAAAAGATAAAAGACAAACAACTGGAAAGATGTCCAGGAAACATAGCAGGATACGGTACCAGCAACTTCTGAAGTACATTATGTTGTCTAAGCATTATTTTTTTCCTTTCCAAAATCTCCTGGTTTCAGCTGAGATAATTTTCTTTGTAGTAGCTGGTATAGAGCTGTATTTTGGATTTAGTATGAGAATAATGTTGCTAACACACTGATGTTTTAGTTGTTGCTAAGTAGTGCTTACACTAGCCAAGGACTTTTCAGCTTCCCATGCTCTGCCCGGTGCACAAGAAGCTGGGAGGGGGCACAGCCAGGACAGCTGACCCAGACTAGCCAAAGGGCTATTCCATACCATATGCCGTCGTGCCCAGTATATAAACTGGAGGGAATTGGCTGGGGGGCAGCAATCACTGCTTGGGGATGGGCTGGGTGTCAGTCGGCGAGTGGTGAGCAATTGCATTGTGCATCACTTATTTTGTATATTCCTTTCTTCTTCTTCTTCTTCTTCTTCTTCTCCTTCTTCTTCTTCTCCTTCCTTTTCTGTCATATTAAATTGTCTTTATCTCAACCCATGAATTCGATTTTTTTATTCCTTTTTTTTCCGATCCTCTCCTCATCCCACTGGGGAGGCGGGGGAGTGAGCGAACAGCCGTGTGGTGTTTAGCTGCCTGCCGGGTTAAACCACAATACTACATCTTCTTAAAATCTACTGGATTTGACTTGAATAAGATTTATTCTTTAGGGGCATTGTCTACCAATTTCGGTAGCACAACCCAGAGCCAGTCTGGTCGCACTGTGCTGTTTACAGCTGTAGTGAAGAGCTCCCAGAGGCTACAACTCTGATAGGCCTTAAAATGTGTTAAGGACTCTAAAAGTGGGTGAGAGGAGCTTACGGGTACTTTTGCTTTATATTGACCAGGGAGAAACAAGTGAGCAGAGATATTAAATAAATGTCTATTCTTAAAATACATAGAGGTTGCTGTTGGCTAATACTGCAGGAGATAATTCCTTTTGAATGCCATCTACTTAGCACTGGGAGGGAAGAGCAGCATGCTGGAAAAGACTGTATCTGTTAGCTACTGTGCTTTTTGAAGTCCTACCCTGTATCTGCTGTTCTCAAATCCTGGCCTCCACAGTGTCCCTTCATCTTTAAATTAAAAATTGTATTGGACAATCTAATTTTCCCAGACCAAGATCAGAACCGTTGTTACCTGTACTTGGCCTGGAAATTTATTTCTCCAACAGTGTAGACATACAGCTACCCCTATTGCCCAGTTGCCCAAAAGGACTTTACCAGTTAAGAGGGAGGACTGCTGTGCAATGTTGCCAAGGTGTGCCCCAGCTTGGTTAAGGTTGAAAAAAACAAGTGAGAACATCATTGTGTGTTTTCTCTCCCCCTCTGCCTCTTTAGCTTAGTTATGGCTTATTCTCCCTCCTTTGTTTTTGTTGCAGGACCTTTAGAAAAACTATAATATGTTCTTAGAACAGAAGGTTGGAGGATTTATCATCATAGAATCATAGAATTGTTAAGGTTGGAAAAGACCCTTAGGATCATCAAGTCCAACTGTTAACCTAGCACTGCCAAGTCCACTACTAAACCATGTCCTCAAGCACCACATCTACCCGTCTTTTAAATACCTCCAGGGATGGGGACTCAACCACTTCCCTGGGCAGCCTGTTCCAGCGCCTGACTACTCTTTTGGTGAAGAAGTTTTTCCTAATATCCAACCTAAACCTGCCCTGGTGCAACTTGAGGCCTTTTCCTCTTGTCCTATCTCTTGTTACTTGGGAGAAGAGACTGACCCCCCACCTCGCTACAACCTCCTTTCAGGTAGTTGTAGAGAGCAATAAGGTCTCCCCTCAGCCTCCTCTTCTCCAAACTAAACAACCCCTCAGCCGCTCCTCATAAGACTTGTGTTCTAGACCCTTCACTAACTTTGTTGCCCTTCTCTGGACATGCTCTAGTACCTCCATGTCCTTCTTGTAGTGAGGGGCCCAAAACTGGACACATTATTCGAGGTGCGGCCTCACCAGTGCCGAATACAGGGGCACTATCACCTCCCTGGTCCTGCTGGCCACACTATTCCTGATACAAGCCAGGATGCCATTGGCCTTCTTGGCCACCTGAGCACACTGCTGGCTCATGTTCAGCCAGCTGTCAACCATCACCCCCAGGTCCTTTTCAGCCAGGCTGCTTTCCAGCCACTCCTCCCCAAGCCTGTAGCGTTGCCTGGTGTTGTTGTGAGCCAAGAGCAGGACCCGGCACTTGGCCTTGTTGAATCTCATACAGTTGGCCCCGGCCCATTGATCCAGCCTGTCCAGGTCCCTCTGCAGGGCCTTCCTACCCTCCAGCAGATCAACAGTTCCACCCAACTTGGTGTCATCTGCAAATTTACCGAGAGTGCACTCAATCCCCTCCTCCGGAACAAACTGTTTAATCCAGATGCCTGTATAAATCTGTAGGTCACAGTATTTCATCTAGATACTCTGGTAGCCCAATTATAACATTGCTAGAGCATCTCTCACAGACTAGGTTGGGGTACTTATGCTCCAGATGAGTTATGTCCACAGAAGGGGTCTGGGAACCTTTGTCCTTTGCTCACACAAGAGAAAGAAATAAACCCCAAGCATTAATCCTATTTATTTTTTTGTCTATCATGTGATAGATAGCTAAGTTTTATATTTTGAATGAAATTAATGTCTCAATATGTCAAGACATTGAACACATTATTTAAACATGACTGGGTAGTATACAGTGTTTTATCTTGCAATATATTAATTGCTTGCTAATGACTTAATTGAATACGATGAAAGTCAATAGTGTAAAATAGAGCCATCCTCAAACCTTGAAAGTTGAAGAACAAAAGGATGGAAAGGGAAGGGGATGAGGGTGGTAAGAAGGAAGAGGGAGAAAAGGGAGATCTACATCTGAAGAAACTTTAATAAAATCACCAGAAATGAGCTGGATAAAAAAGCAAGACTTTCTGTAGATCTAGTTTTCCTCCAAGATGTAAAGAAAATAAAAGTTCTCTTAAGAATGGGGTCGAGGTTCTCCTATTTAGGTTAATGACTAATTAGCTTGTCAGCTGAATAACAGGGAGTTAGAAAATCCTTTACATCTAATTTTACAATAAGCAGGCAGAAAGATGGCCTGCCTTCATTTCTGTAAACCTGACTTTGTGTTATTTGTTTTTATATTTTCTAGATAACTACATTTATTTGCATTTACCTTAACTTGTCAGTGTAAAGGATAATTTCAGAGCTACTTGCAGATGACATGACACTTCACATCCTTTGATAAAGCAAAAAAATTCAGGTTTGATGTTGTTGTGTAACCCAAAGTGTTTCTTCAAAGTATCCATCAGGTAATGACTTCACCTCCACTAAGTTGCACGTACCACCTTGGAAACTGGTAATGAAATTAGAAGAAAGAATGAAAGAAATGTCTGCCAGTGTCTAGAGCCAATGTAAATCTCTGTGGCATCTGACAAGGTACTTGGGAAGGTTTCTGAATCCCAGGGAAACCGACTATGCATGTACAGGGTACCAAACCAAACTCCTTTCAGAACAGCAGCATATTGCAAATCTTGGCCATTTTTTATGCTAATACTCTTTTAAAAATCCTTCCACTGCTTATACTGCAATTATGAAAGAAGTCCTTTGTTGATGGAATGCCAAAAGATATTTTTTCCATCTTTATTAGATCAGAGGCACATAATGAGAGTATTATTTCCAGTTACTTGTGGCAATAGACACAGAGAATGCATTTTAATTCCAACAATGCATTACAGTCTGTAAGAATTACTTATTTTCTACTGAATCATTTCTTTCTTTTCATGAACCATGTAAATAACACATGCATGAAACTATTATATCACCATGAGGCAGTAGTCATTTAAAGACAGACAAACTGTGGCATGGAAATAAAAATAACTAGTTTCAGATTTCAGTGGGGTGACAGTGAGTGCAAGAATAGAATTACTACAGCCTGATCCCCATTATTCTCTAACCTCCTTTATAGATACTTCTTAAATACCTAGGTAATAATAGTTAAAACTGAACACATTATTACTCTAGCTCCTGTTAATCTGTAAACATGGCTTGAAAATTGTATGGAAAAAAATGCAAAGCCTTCACTAACAACAATTATGCCAGAGCATACCTCAGGGAAAAATAGAACAACAAAAAGCAACCCGCAGATAAAACCTAAGCCATCATATTAACTCATGTTAGGAAATGTTATATGATCTAATGAATTGCAAAGTAAGATTTAATCTCTACCCATACCAGGCGGCTCACATTAGCCCCCCTAGTGGAACCCTCAGAGAGGATTTTCAGGAGTGGTAGACACAGAAATGCACCTCGGAAGTAAGCTCCAAAGCCTGAAAGACATGCACCAGCTTAGACTCCGCACTAATTAAATCACAGGGAAGAAAAAGGCTTGAATAATAACGAAGAGCTGGTTAGAATTCACAAGAGTGTAGAAATTCATATAACACAGCATGGATGAACATAGATTGTCTGAAAACTTTTCTTACAATCTAGTCTGCAGAGGGAGCTGGAAAAGCAGCATACAGTATTTCTCTCTTTGGATCTCAATTCCAAATTATTTTTGGACATTGTATAGTTCAGTTTTCTTTTTCTATTAATATTTTGTCCAATACAGACAAGGAAAATCACAAACAAATAATAATTTTGATATTTTTTCTTGGATGTGTACATATATACTGGAAATTCTTAAAATCAAATCTTACCTAGAGGACTGCAGATGATAAGTCTGTCTAGGCAAAGAAAGTTTACCTACATCTTTAAGAAGGTAAGAAAAGACAAAACAGGCAAACATATGATGGATTTTGATTCTCAAAAATGTAAAATGAAAAAAATAACTCCTACATCCACCAGAAACTTTGATATTGTTTTGACTTTTTTGTGTGTTCATCAAAATACTACAGTGTTGAACAATATTATATCACAGATGATAGAACAGGTGAAGATAAGAAACTCCTTCCTGATCATCACTTTGTTTCTCCTAATCAATTTCCATCTAACAGGATATTTAGCAGGTGATCTACCACATGTGTGCTTTCACTTCTGTATGAATCTGCTGTATTCAAATCACAGAACAAATGACTCGATTTTGAGCCACAGTTGATCTGGTTTTGCTCTTTGGAAGAAACAATACTATAATCAGAAACGTGGCTGGATTTATGTTTTTGTCAGGTAACATAGCAGCCTCTTCACTCAGCTGTAACATCTAAAATTGTGTAGCACAAAGAACTCTATAATAGCAATGCAGGTCATTTTGAAAAACCCTTGTATGATAGTTGGTTTTCTTTTATAGCTATCCTTCCCACTGTAGTCCTTCTTACTATGGATAACATTGTTTAATTCTTTCAAGCTGCTACCTGAATGTGCAGATGGAGGTACATAAACACACACACACACACACCCCTTATAATGCTTTGTGGAGTGGCCTGCTGTGATATGTGAGAAACAAGACTACCATAAAAGCAGCAATGTTATCAGTTTGCTCAGGTATTCCCAGTTAAACTGTGTGCTAAAAGGCTTTTGTGCTGGATTCCCACTGGGCAGAAAAGCTATCAAGAATTGCAATGAAGCTTTGCTTTCTATCAGTGCCTAATGAATTTCAGAAATGGCTTCTCCAATCATATCTGATCCAGTGTGATCTCTTATACCACCTCTCCCAGGCACAGTTTATTTTCTTGCAGTATATCGTCCCCATATGTACGTTGTGGCTTCACGTCCTATTCATTCCTGTTTCTTACCAACAGATTTCACTTGACAGTGCATCCTGCTGCTCCCTTTACTTTCCTCTGGGTCTGATTCTGCAGCCTGAAGCCCAGGGTGCACCCAAAATCAATATTTCTTTTCCAAGGACCCTAAGCTCAGCCTGTAATCAAGCAGTGTGCAAATACACAAGCAACACTGAAGCCATTCTAGAAAGGACTTTGTCTCCCAGTGTCAGTACAAAACCAGCATAAGCATCCCTACATGGTCGGTGAGCATGCCCCCCATGTGCTGGGCATACAGGTGGCAGCAAATGTATTGCCCCACAATCAACTGTCAGGGTGTTTTAGCAAATGGGAGGCAGATTGGGTCCTAACTCCTACCTTGAAGCTACTGCTACAAAGAAATGCAAATGCAGCAAGAGAGTCTGCACCTTGTAAAAGCAATTGCAAAAGGAGCCAAAGCAGAATTTGCTGCCCTGAGAATATATCTTGACCAGAGACAGGTATTAACTGGAAGCGTGTCTTTGGAGTCCTTGACTCTGTCTCACCTAGACTGAGGTTTTGGCTACAGCACGTAAAGTTTCTTTCCAGAAAACAAGCTCAGATTTAAAGAAATCTAGGACATAGGTGATGGTGCTTATTCGGGTCTTGTTCTGACATGAAGACAGACTTTGAGTTACTCAGCCTGAAGGAGAGGAAGTCAGGCAGAGAAAATGCTAGCCCACTTCTCCTCCTCCTCCTCCTTGCATCCAGAGTTGGGACAGGTCTTTGCCAAGAAATCTCCCCCCTGTACATGAGGGACACCAGGACCTCAGGCGTATGTCCGTAGTCCTTGAAGCAACCTTAATATACATGGTGGAGGCTGAAGGCATCACAAAAACAGGCAGCTTTCGACATCGAGAGTACATTTCTAGGGTTCTTTTGCTTCCGTTGGACTGGTATTTGCTCAAACCCTCCTCCTTTGTTTCCTTGCAGGTACAAATAAGTTTAAGGCTACTAAACCATGCGATGCTGCACAGACTAGCTGAATAAATATCTGGGAGGTTAAACTTTATGGCACTCTTTCCCCTGCTGTTACAATTCCCTTATATTCTGAGCAGAAATAGAGCTAGCTCATTTAAAGGAAACTCAGGTAGGTCTATTTTATAGACAACTCTCATAGTTCTTTGAAATGTTAACTTTTACAAAAGCCAATTTTCATCAAAAAGAAAATAAAGGAGAGGCAGTCTGACTCCTGTAATAAGCAAATTGGCACAAACTGTAATTATTCAATACGAGGACATGGGGACAAACATGACAGAATAGTGAAGAATGAAAGATGATGGAAGGAGAAAGCCATGTCCCATGTTAAAGCCCTTTGGAGAATAAGTGATCCAATTGATACAGAGCACTTGCACCTCCAAAGATTTGTTGACCAGATCCCTAACCACAGCTTCTCAAGAATTATACGCTGTTATGGAATAAAAAGGATTAATCTCTTAATCTTATAGATTAGTAAAAGGCCAAAGTATAAGGATATATAAATGGTGTATGAGTAGATCAGTGTTCACAGTGAGGGAAGTCATCTGTAGTGCCCTATACAAAATCATGCTCAGCCCTGTGCATTTCAAATATTCACAAACGATTGGGAACTAGGGTGAGGAACTCAATCAAGATTGGTGACAACACAAAATGAAAGTCAACTGCAAAATGTTCTAGATGGATCTCATGACATTGAGTGACTGGGAGAGAGCTGAAATTCAATGTCAGTAAATGCAATGTAATGCACATAAGGAAAACCAATCGGAACTACACATATACAGTAATAGGATCTAAATTTGTTATTACCTCTTGGAAAACTTGGGAATAGTTCATTATAAACATCAGGTCAGTGCTCAGCAGCAGTCAGAAAGGAGAATCAAATAGCAGAGGAGCAATAGAAAAAAAAGTATAATACATCATTATGCCATTGTACAAATCCCTTCTTGCATCCTCAGTGCTAAGCACAGTTCTTTCCCCTCATCTCAGAAAGGAAGTAGTTGAATCGGAACAAGTACAGAGAAAGGTGTCAAAGATAATCAGAGATATGGGTGGATTTAGAATAAGGAGAGATTAAACAAATTCACCCTTGGAAAGGAGACAATTGATGACAGAATTATAAAAAAAAAAAAAAATGAATGTCTTGGAAAAGATGAGTACAAAATAATTAGTCCCACTTTTCATTATGTAAAAACAATTGAAAAATCAAACCAAATTATCAGATCACAGGCTAAGGGGTTGCCTTTCATCACAAATTGAAAGAAGGACATTTTCCACACAAATCAGAATTAAACCGTAAACTCAACGCCCAGAGCATGTTGGAGAGGTGGGACCCATACAAGGGTCAAAAGCTGATTAGGCAACTTCAGGGAAAAAATGTTCATCGAAGGCTATGAAAAACATTTCAGCTACAACAGATTTGTCCCAGGAAGTCCCAGGCAATATTGCCAGGAGATGTTAAACACTCATGTTTGCTGCATTAAACATGTCAATTTATTACTATTTATATTTGCTAAGTTCAGCTGTAAATCACATAACTGGAAAATCAGAAGTATGGAAGACTAACTTACACAATGGGAAAGAGATTAAAATGTTAGCTCTAGGCTTAATGTATGTATTACGATTTCAATCCACTATTTGTTGAATTGAAATACATTAATTGAAGTTTGGTTGCATTCAGGTTTTGGAATTCATATGAAATGATTCAGTTAGGTATGCTACCTATTCCAGAAGAAAGGGAAGACATAATGATGTCCATAATACTTCCATATAAAATGATGTCCATAATACTTCAATATAAAATATTGAGAATAGATATGAGTGATGCCTAGCTATCATGCTAGATTTCTAGGATTACTCTTAGCAGTTCATATTCCAAGATTTCCTTGTAACTTTATTCATTGTGAGAAATACAGGCTATGATCCGAGCTGGGCTAGGAAAACTTTTATTGTTTAATTATGTGTAAATTGGCTATAACAAAATGTCAAAATACTTTATGGATTTGGTTCTGAAGTCTTTAAAAAGTCAAAAACTCACATTAGTCAGCCAATTTTTGTTGGTAAAATATCATTAATACTTAAGAACTGAAACAACTGCATGGAAAAAAAAAAGCCCTCTCAAATGAAAGGAAGGATGTGTTATGTTAATCGCTAACATTTCTAAAATACTATTTAGCTGACTGTGGGACTCATATTCACAACTTTAGTCCAAAAACTGACATCAGTCTTCCAAGTACCTTGTATTTTTCAGGTTTTTGGAAAATAAGTTAATCCATGGTCAACTTAGCAGATATGTTGAAATGAAAAACTGTGCCCAGAAGCAACTTTCCTCTGTGACCAAAGCCTAAAAGGCTGTCCTGTGTGAGAGGACTGAGCTGTATTCATAATCCAGAAAAAAGGTGACCTGAGGATTTAGTTCAGGAAATTTGGCAAGTTTGCTAAAGCCTGAAAGATCTCATATTCATCAGGTAAACTCCTACTGCCTGTTTAGAGATATTCACAACTGTGTGACTCAAGCTTCACTAGAACTCATTCTTCCTTAATTCTTCTCTGTGTTTTCTTAGGGATATGGCTCATTCTTTAGATGTGTACATGGGAAAATGTGTGTGCTTACAGAATGACACTTCAAAAAGTCCCCAGCATTAAACAACAAAGATTTTTGATCTCTAAATTACAGGTATATTAAATATTTAAAAATAATTATTAACAAAAAAATTATATATGCTGAACCTGACCATTATTTATTTTAAGTTGGGGGAAAGATTCTATGTTACTACATGAAAAGAGAAACAGAGCAATAAACTAATAATATTTGGTAAGAGTGAGGTTTAAGAGAGAAATGGTAAAATAGCTTCACCATGACAGAGCCAAGCGACATCTCTGTCTGTTCTGGGAAATATCCAATAGCCACAGTGCAATAGTCAGTGCACCAATACGTAAGTTGTACCTAAACTGTGACCTGTGGCTTCTTACATCTTTTGCATGCTTAATGCTAAAATTGTATTGATCACTGATAGGGTCTTAAGCAGGAAGGAAAATGGAGTCTAAAGAAATAACAAATAATTATTTCCAGTGGCATTCAATCTTATTACCTGGTAGCATATTAGCTGGACGATGTGAGAAACTGAACTCACTGGTTCATTGACTCAATCTTAATTGTAGTCTTGATTTGATCATATATTCCATCCTTTCCATTAGCTGAATTGAAGTAAATTAGCTTAATAATGTGCTTGCTTAGGTTCCTATTTGTTTGCTAAATGCTTTAACAAAATCCATAAGAAGTTTATAGAATAAGTTGTCCTCTCAGATTGCAACATGGATCATGAACACAAGCACAGTTAAAGAGGATATTTACAAGGCACTTGACTCTGTGTCCAAAGTGACAGAGATATTTCAGAATGCATAAACAGTGAATTAAAGAAAACAGTACAATACAATTCCCCTCATTAATCTAAACAAAGAAATAATATTCAGATAGCTTCTTTAAGACCAAAAAATAGCTTGTGCATCTTTACTGGTGAAAAAATTAAAATAGAGATGTCCAATAACTTTATTTGAAAATCTCTAATGTATTAACTTAATGTAAGAAGAAACTTCTTATAATAACTTTTGATAGATTATAAATTATTATATCACGAAATGCTAAAATGTCAGTAATCTCTTTTACAATTGGACATATTTCTGATTATCAGGGATCAGACAATTAATGTTCTACATGGAAAATGAACATACAATTTCAGCTTCTGAAATTCCTACATAAGTTTTTATAATTATTAAATTTAGTAATTTGGGGAACACAATGCAAACCTAATAACTGTTAATATTTTTTGTAAACTTCTAATATTCTTAGATAAATAATGCTATTTGCTTTAAGAAAACAGTCATTTTGTCTTCTATATGGTTTCTCTAAAAATTTGCATCACTGTGAAGAAAACAAATTAAGTATTCCTTATATTCCTTTAGAGGTAAGAACTGATACTAAGAAAACTTTAAAATCTGTATGATCTTACTCACTTTCATGCAGAAAGTCCTGTGAAAGGAATTACATTTCCTGTTTATGTTATAAAGAAGAAAACTGATAACATCTATAGGAAATAACATCGAATGGGAAGACAGCTTGCACTACAGAAGCTGTGAACTACTAAAGGTAATGATTCTAGGACGAGAACAGTGGAATGAGGACAGTAAACACCCAGGAACCAGACTGCAGTGACGCAAGATGGAAGGTAGCTTCTAGGACCAAACAGGTCCATCAGAAAGAGAAGGTCAAGAAAGCCATCAGACTGACTGAAAGAACACACTCTGAAAGAGTACGAACTTTTCCAAGCAGAAGTGTAGAAAGTGATGGATTTGGCTCAATAATGGTCTCTTGGATGACCTGCATACAGATTATCAGAGAGAAATATAAAATAAAAACAGAAGTGTATAGGGACAAACTCAGAAAGGCCAAGACACAAGGTACAACTAAAAAGAGAATAAAGCATAATAAAAAATATTCAATAGCACATTACTAATAAACAGCAAGCTCAAGCAATGAGCTGTCACAGTCCCCAGTGATGTGACCCTGAGACTGTAGGTACATATGGCAGCAGTAATTATTTTCCAGCATGGGCAGGTCACCTATCAGCTGGGCAGCCCACTGCAGCTATGCAAACATCTCCTCCAGCCAACTGGAGGCATGTGTCTGAGCAGCTGAGGATAAGGTTTGGCTATGCTAAATGGCATTGCCTTCAGGGGAATGAATACAGAACAATGGCCTTGAGATGGTTGAAAAATCCAGTGTCTTTTCTCTTTATTCCCTTCTTCAGTAGAAAGAAGGGAATAAAGAACTGTGGTCAGTGAAGTAATGCCACTGACACTAATGAAGAACTCAGGTGAGATTAAGGAAGCATACGTTATTGATCATTTGCATAAATTAGAAATCTGAAGAAATTCAGATGTACTAGCCCTGGTAAATTCACCTCAAAACATGTAGGACTCTGGCTAAAGCAAACTCAAGCATGTTAGAACATACTTGTAAGATTTTGATTAAAACAGGAGAGGCTGAAGAACAGAAAGTCAAAGATTGTCCCTATGTCTTTACACAGAGACAGGAAAAGAGAAGGGAAAGAGCACCCACGGAATTATATCCTTAACTTCACTTACTATAAACTTATTGAAACAAGAAATCAAATTATTAGTGGGTAAATAAACATACTGGGAGGAAGACAATGTGATAAGTAATAGCCAATATGAATTTATCAGAAACTGAATCATGGTAAATGAAGTCTGTTCCTTTCTAGGAGAGATAATGGGCTTTGTGGTTAGGGAAGGAGCAACAGGTGTGATATATCTTGATTTTAGTAAGCATTTTGACACTGATTGACATTCTTATAAGCAAACTATGAAAATACTGCTTAGATCAAAGCACTGTTTTGTAGATTGAACAACTGGCTTGAAAATTGCACTCAGAAATAGCTACCCACTGTTCTATATCAAATTAAGAGACGGTAGCTGATGATGCTCCATAGAATTCCACCTGGGTCCAGTACTACCCAGTAGTTTTATTAGTCACTTGGTTATCTGAAGAGATATTATGCCTTTTACACTTCCAGATGGAAGTAAGCCAGTGGTGGTTGCAAGCTCCATGGAGGACAAGGTTAGAATTAAAGTAATCTTGACAAACTGACAAAAGGTCTGGAAAAAAATAGGATGTGATTCAGTAAGGCCAAGTGCAAATTACTATGCTTAAGTAGGAATAATGAAGTACTTGAAGACAGAATAGGGTGAACAACAGGCTACGTAGCAGTTCCACAGAATAATGAGTCACACCCTAACTATGACTTGGTAATATCATAGTGTTGGGGAAAAAAATCAGACAGCATACTGGGATGTAAAACTGAATTTCGAGGTGAATCAGGAGTGCCCTAGTACGCAGCACCAATAAGGCATCTGTTGATAGATAGTGTATATTTTGGAGACTTCCCTTCAGCAAAGATGAGAACCAATTAGAAGAAGTCCAGATGAGAATTATAAGGATGATCAAACATCTAGAAAACATGACCTCTGTGGAAAGCTTATGATACTAAATTACACACTCCCTTAAAACTTCTGGATCTGGGAGACGGCATTTACAGTGTATTGTTAGCTCATGTTGTTCATAGAAAGATTAAGTGCAAAGGGCTTCTTCAGACTGCTGCCATCTAAACTACTTATCAAACAATTTTATTCTAGAAATAATAAGTTACTGTCAGAGGACAAAAATCTTAACAGAGCTTTTCAAATTCAATTACAACATGAAACAACTACTAATATCAAAAGACTCAAGGGTTTTCTCATTAGTATTTTAAAGCAGCATGACAGATTATTTTGAGTGTGTCAATAATGATTCATACTTCTTGTTGAGTCCCCATTGTAAGGGAAAATCTTAAGACAGTTGAACTGCCTTTTTTCAGGCCAATATATGAAAAACATCATTAAAGTTGTTATGAATCTAGACAGGGCATAACTTTGTCTGACAGCTATAACAAGAGCAGATGAGATGCAAGAAGAATCTGATCACTTCAGGTTTTGTGCTGGCTATTATGTGGGCAAGATTCAATTATTATGAAAGAAACATGACACACAGGAAATCTATCCAAAGCTGAAAAGAGAAACAAGGTGTGTGTGGGGGGTATTATTCTCTGATGGTGAAGAGATACTATTCAAGATGGGATATTACCTTCCCAATAGGCTAAACTAATCATCACCATGAAATAGTAAACATCTTCAACATTAAACAAAACATAAGTTACTGCTGGACCCTGGGCTGTACATGAGAATAACTAATTATTTTTAGGAAGCACCTTTGAGACATTGGCAGCCAGATGTCCAGATGCCCACACCTACCCAGAAGGTGGATAGATGCCTAAACATACACATCTAATATAATTTTAGGAATCATAGAGTACTCTGCCAAGCTTCCAGCTGCCACTCCAGGAGGCGGATACCTTGTAGGTCCCACTTCACACCCACTTACCATATGCAGATGTCTTAGGCATTTAAAATGGCCAGATGAAAACTTGGTGGGATAGCATAATGTGCCTACAATGACATCAAATACTTTAATTTAGAAGGTACAAGATATCTTCCAAACTGAGGAGAATGAAAAAAAAATGTATCCTAGAAAGTTTTTATTCATTGTCTACACTTTACCTCACTTATATTGACCCAAATGTGATTAGGTTTTGTACAGTTGTTCGGTACAAAATGCTCAGTGTTCTTCCCATCTACATATTACAGCTTTACACTGTCGAGAGAAGTTGAATTAGATGTGGGTGGGGGGTGGTTGTACCTAGATTAAAGTCTTCTTCCCAGAGGAGGCAGAGGAGTGCAGGAACCTAGAACTGGTCCATAGGGTTGTCCTGGTTTTGGCTGGGATGGAGTTGGTTTTCTTCCTGGTAGCCGGTATGGGGCTGTGTTCTGGGTTTAGGTTGAGAACAATGTCGATGATACACTGATGTTTTGGTTCTTGCTAAGTACTTGCTAAGTGGTGCTCACTCTGGTCAAGGACTTTTCAGCTTCCCATGCTCTGCCAGGGGCATGGGAGGCTGGGAGGGGGCACAGCCGGGGCAGCTGACTCAGACTGGGCGGGGGGCTATTCCATACCACGTGACGTCATGCTCAGTATATAAGCAGGGGAGTTGGCCGGGGAGGGGTTCGGTCGCTGCTTGGGGGATGTGCTGGGTATTGGTCGGCGGGTGGTGAGCAATTGTACAGTGTACCGCTTGCTTTGTATTACTACTGTTCTATTTTTTATTTTACTTTAGTTATTAAACTGTTTTTATCTCAACCCACGAGTTTTCCCCTTTTGCCCTTCCGATCCTCTCCCCCATCCCACCGGTGGGGGGGGTGAGCGAGCGGCTGCGTGGTGCTTAGTTGCTGGCTGGGGTTAAACCACGACAGTCCTTTTTGGCGCCCGAACAGGGACGAAGGGTTTGAGATAATAACAGATTAACTAGAGTGCATTAAGGAATTTGTATCTGTTAACAGTTATCGGTTGTAATATTGATTCATCTGTTCGCGGTACTAGTCTACCTGATCTGCATCATGCTATTGTTTTTACTGTGCATGTTGAAAATTGGTGTGGGTTTTTTCAGTTTGTTGTGCTTTGCCGTAATGAGTGATGTTTTGCCTGGAAGATTGGTTATTAAAACACTGACCTTGAGTGCTATCTGGTATTTGGGTTTTGTAGTGAAGCCATTACTGTACTTCGGGTACCACCTCATAGAGACAATTAGTAATTATACCTCTTCTTCTGAGAGTTTTTTATGGAGGAAATAGAAAATGACACCTTTGTTTCTTTCTTCTATGATGTTTTCTCCTTCATTACAACAATTTTTTATTATCTTGA
The DNA here is from genome assembly GCA_020745775.1 of Theristicus caerulescens. NCBI lineage: Eukaryota > Metazoa > Chordata > Aves > Pelecaniformes > Threskiornithidae > Theristicus > Theristicus caerulescens. The sequence goes on along the minus strand of CM036558.1, from coordinate 128,455,927 downwards.
GCATCCTTGGGTCGTTAAGATATATCCATTGGTAGTTCTTGGGAATATTGTTTCAGTTTTAGCTAAGGTTAATAAGCAGCTTAAGAATATCATTCAGAGATCTCCTCCAAGGCTGGATAGTTATGAGTGGCAGGGTGTGTGGGAGAGTATGGGCAAGTGCTTAGGGCGGTGGGCACCTCCAGTGTTTTGGAACTTCACCCCCGAACAAGTGCAGAATCCTGAAAAACTAGTAAAGTATTTGGAAAATGTATGTTGTCACCCTGGCAGCTCCAGAGAGACACAAATCATTGCAACGTGCTGGGGCCTGGCCCATGCCTACCGAGCCCTATTCAACACTATTCAGTACCCTCAGGGGAAAGGGAAGGTCTCTGGATCGAATGACAAAGTGACGGCCCCCGCGGCGGCGCCGACCCCCGCGGCGGCGCCGGCCCCTGCCACAGTCACTGCAGCCGCGCCAGCCCCCGCGCCGGTCCCCGCGGCTGCGCCAGCCCCCGCGACAGGCGCTGCAGCTGAACCAGAGAACCAACCCGTGCCAGTATCAGTTGCCCCTATACAGAAGAAAAAATACACAAAGAAATCAGCTCGTTTAGTAAGGGCTGATGATGAGCCTGGGCCATCAAAAGAACAGGAGGAGGAAGAGGCAGAACCCATAAATGAGATGGTAACCACCCGATCCCTGTCCCTGAGTGAGCTGCGAGATATGCGAAAAGATTTCGGTCGTCGTCCAGGCGAGCACATCATTGCCTGGCTGCTCCGATGCTGGGATAGCGGGGCTAGTAGCCTGGAATTAGAAGGCAGGGAAGCCAAGCAGCTGGGATCCCTTTCTAGGGAAGGGGGCATTGACAAAGCGATTGGAAAAGGAGCAAAAGCCCTCAGCCTCTGGAGGCGACTCCTGTCAGGTGTGAAGGAAAGGTATCCCTTCAAGGAAGATGTTATATGTCACCCAGGCAAGTGGACCACCATGGAAAGAGGTATCCAGTACCTGAGGGAATTAGCTGTGCTGGAAGTGATTTATAATGACCTGGACAATGATCAGTTATCCAAAGATCCAGACGAAGTCCAATGCACACGACCCATGTGGCGGAAGTTTGTACGGAGTGCACCATCATCACACGCGAACTCGCTGGCAATAATGACCTGGAAAGATGAAGAGGGACCAACGATAGATGAAATAGCTGGCCAACTCCGACAATATGAAGAAAGTCTGTCTTCCTCCCTACAGGCCTGTGTCTCAGCTGTGGAGAAACTGTCCCAGAAGGTCCAGCAACTTGAAGAGGATATATCCTACTCCTCACCTGTATGGACCAGTATCTCAGCTATTAGGAGTAAGCGTCCCTCTCTTCAAGAGAGAAGATATCGTGGATACACACCACGGGGCACCCTGTGGTTTTATCTGTGTGACCACGGAGAGGACATGAGGAAGTGGGATGGGAAATCTACCTCGACCCTAGAGGCACGGGTACGCGAATTGCAAGGAAAAACAACTACAAAAAATGGTTCTCCCAGGAGAGTTGCAGCTCCAGTTTCCAGTGAACAGTTCCCCAGACAGGGTAGAAGGGCTGATTTTGTTTCCGATCCTAACAAAGGGATTTTTGACTCGCATTTACAAGAAGTGAGTAACGAATGCTGTGACCAGGACTAGAGGGGCCCTGCCTCCAGCCAGGTGGAGGAAAGGGACAATCGGGTGTATTGGACTGTGTGGATTCGATGGCCTGGCACATCATACCCACAGGAGTATAAGGCTTTGGTAGACACCGGTGCACAGTGTACCCTCATGCCATCAAGCTATAAAGGGGCAGAACCCATCTGTATTTCTGGAGTGACAGGGGGATCCCAAGAGCTGCCTGTATTGGAGGCTGAAGTGAGCCTAACTGGGAATGAGTGGCAGAAGCACCCCATTGTGACTGGCCCAGAGGCTCCATGCATACTTGGCATAGACTACCTCAGGAGAGGGTATTTCAAGGACCCAAAAGGATACCGGTGGGCTTTTGGCATAGCTGCCTTGGAGACAGAGGAAATTAAACAGCTGTCTACCCTGCCCGGTCTTTCAGAGGACCCTTCTATTGTGGGGTTGCTGAGGGTCAACGAACAACAGGTACCAATTGCTACCACGACAGTGCACCGGCGGCAATATCGCACCAACAGAGATGCCCTAATTCCCATCCATAAACTGATCCGTCAACTGGAGAGCCAAGGAGTGATCAGCAAGACTCACTCACCTTTTAACAGTCCCATATGGCCAGTGCGGAAGTCTAATGGAGAGTGGAGACTAACAGTAGACTATCGGGGTCTGAACGAAGTCACGCCACCACTGAGCGCTGCTGTGCTGGACATGTTAGAACTTCAATATGAATTGGAGTCAAAGGCAGCCAAGTGGTATGCCACCATTGACATCGCTAATGCATTTTTCTCAATCCCTTTGGCAGCAGAGTGCAGGCCACAGTTTGCTTTCACTTGGAGGGGCGTCCAGTACACCTGGAATCGACTGCCCCAGGGGTGGAAACACAGCCCCACCATTTGCCATGGACTGATCCAGACTACACTGGAACAGGGTGACGCTCCGGAACACCTGCAATACATTGATGACATCATTGTGTGGGGCAACACAGCAGAAGACGTTTTTGAGAAAGGGAAGAAAATAGTCCAAATCCTTCTGGAGGCAGGCTTTGCCATAAAACAAAATAAGGTCAAGGGACCTGCACAAGAGATCCAGTTTTTAGGAATAAAATGGCAGGATGGACGTCGTCAGATCCCGATGGATGTAATCAACAAAATCACAGCCATGTCTCCACCAACCAGCAAAAAGGAAGCACAAGCTTTCTTGGGCGTTGTGGGTTTTTGGAGAATGCATATGCCAAATTAGAGTCTCATCGTAAGCCCTCTCTATCAAGTGACCCGGAAGAAGAATGATTTCAAATGGGGCCCTGAGCAACGACAAGCTTTTGAACAAATTAAACGGGAGATAGTTCATGCAGTCGCCCTTGGGCCAGTCCGGGCAGGGCAAAATGTAAAAAATGTGCTCTACACTGCAGCCGGGGAGAATGGCCCTACCTGGAGCCTGTGGCAGAAAGCACCGGGGGAGACTCGAGGTCGACCCCTGGGGTTTTGGAGTCGGGGATACAGAGGATCCGAGGCCCGCTATACTCCAACCGAAAAAGAGATATTGGCAGCATATGAAGGGGTTCGAGCCGCTTCAGAAGTGGTTGGTACTGAAGCACAGCTCCTCCTGGCACCCCGACTGCCAGTGCTGGGCTGGATGTTCAAAGGGAGGGTCCCCTCTACACATCATGCAACTGATGCTACGTGGAGTAAGTGGGTTGCACTCATCACACAACGGGCTCGAATAGGAAACCCCAGTCGCCCAGGAATCTTGGAAGTGATCATGGATTGGCCAGAAGGCAAAGATTTTGGAATATCGCCAGAGGAGGAGGTGATGCGTGCTGAGGAGGCCCCACCGTATAATAAACTACCAGAAAATGAGAGGCAATATGCCCTGTTCACTGATGGGTCCTGTCGTCTTGTGGGGAAGCATCGGAGGTGGAGAGCTGCTGTATGGAGTCCTGTACGACAAGTTGCAGAAACTGCTGAAGGAGAAGGTGAATCGAGTCAGTTTGCAGAGGTGAAAGCCATCCAGCTTGCTTTAGATATTGCTGAACGAGAAAAGTGGCCAATGCTCTATCTCTATACTGACTCATGGATGGTGGCAAATGCTCTGTGGGGGTGGTTACAGCAATGGAAGCAGAGCAATTGGCAGCGCAGAGGCAAACCCATCTGGGCTGCCGCACTGTGGCAAGATATTGCTGCCCGGATAGAGAACCTGGTTGTAAAAGTACGTCATGTAGATGCTCACGTACCCAAGAGTCGGGCCACTGAAGAACATCAAAACAACCAGCAGGTGGATCAGGCTGCTAAGATTGAAGTGGCTCAAGTGGATCTGGACTGGCAACATAAGGGTGAATTATTTCTGGCTCGGTGGGCCCATGACACCTCAGGCCATCAAGGAAGAGATGCAACGTATAGATGGGCTCGTGATCGAGGGGTGGACTTAACCATGGACACTATTGCACAGGTTATCCATGAATGCGAAACATGCGCTGCAATCAAGCAAGCCAAGCGATTCAAGCCTCTTTGGTATGGAGGACGATGGCTGAAATATAAATATGGGGAGGCCTGGCAGACTGATTATATCACACTCCCACAAACCCGCCAAGGCAAGCGCCATGTGCTTACAATGGTGGAAGCAACTACCGGATGGCTGGAAACATATCCTGTGTCCCACGCCACTGCCCGGAACACTATCCTGGGCCTTGAAAAGCAAGTCCTATGGCGACATGGTACTCCAGAAAGAATTGAGTCAGACAATGGGACTCATTTCCGAAACAGCCTCATAGACACCTGGGCCAAAGAGCATGGCATTGAGTGGGTATATCACATCCCCTATCATTCACCAGCCTCCGGGAAAATAGAACGATACAATGGACTGTTGAAGACTACACTAAAAGCAATGGGTGGTGGGACATTCAAACACTGGGATACACATTTAGCAAAGGCCACCTGGTTAGTCAACACGAGGGGATCAGCCAGTCGAGCTGGCCCTGCCCAATCAAGAATTTTACGTACTGTAGAAGGGGATAAAGTCCCTGTAGTGCACGTAAAAAATATGCTGGGGAAGACAGTCTGGGTTACTCCCGCCTTAGGCAAAGGTAAACGCGTTCGTGGGATTGCTTTTGCTCAAGGACCTGGGTGCACTTGGTGGGTGATGCGGGAGGATGGGGAAGTCCGATGTGTACCTCAAGGAGACTTGATTTTGGGTGAAAATAGCCAATGAACTGAATTGTATAATGTTAGTTGCTATATAATACTCTATGTCATCACTTCTGTGATTACTATGTGACATATCAACAGTATACAGTAAGAATCACCCAAATTAATGAAGAATGAACTCTGAGGAAACCAAAGTGCAGAGGTGATAGAACTAGAACTGTATTCAGCATGCTACAATCCAACACCACACACTACCTCTCCTGCCCAGAAAGACTGTTACGACAGATGAATCCCAAAGTCAAAGATAAACGAACTCAACAAACATTCTAGAGGGATAGCATATAGACTAAGGGAATGATACCTGTCATCAATATCAAAGGAAAGGAAGGGGGTGGTGGTTAATGAGGATGTGTTGGATAATGTGGGACCTGTGCATGACGTAAATGGTATGGAATAAGGGGTGGATACTGTCCTGGTTTTGGCTGGGATGGAGTTGGTTTTCTTCCTGGTAGCCGGTATGGGGCTGTGTTCTGGGTTTAGGTTGAGAACAATGTCGATGATACACTGATGTTTTGGTTCTTGCTAAGTACTTGCTAAGTGGTGCTCACTCTGGTCAAGGACTTTTCAGCTTCCCATGCTCTGCCAGGGGCACGGGAGGCTGGGAGGGGCACAGCTGGGGCAGCTGACTCAGACTGGGCGGGGGCTATTCCATACCATGTGACATCATGCTCAGTATATAAGCAGGGGAGTTGGCCGGGGAGGGGTTCGGTCGCTGCTTGGGGGATGTGCTGGGCATCGGTCGGCGGGTGGTGAGCAATTGTACAGTGTACCGCTTGCTTTGTATTACTACTGTTCTATTTTTTATTTTACTTTAGTTATTAAACTGTTTTTATCTCAACCCACGAGTTTTCCCCTTTTGCCCTTCCGATCCTCTCCCCCATCCCGCCGGTGGGGGGGGTGAGCGAGCGGCTGCATGGTGCTTAGTTGCTGGCTGGGGTTAAACCACGACAAGGGTGCAAAAGAATTTTCTTCCAAAGGGTGTGATTTTGTGCTGTGGTCAAAAAGACACCAAGAAACATAAGTTTCAGATGAAGACTAAGTGGAATGGATTAAATATATGTATTACACTGAAAATATTGTGCAAGCTATGGAGATCACCTTCCAAACTCTGGGAAAATAACACATTCAGCCAAAGTCTGAAATGACAGTTTCCCCTGTCCTGCATGTACCTCCAGCAACATTTAACTAATGAAGAAGGTGGACAATCTTAATCCAGGCTAAGAATCAGGAACGATTTGATTACAAGATAGTATTAATAAGGAATAGGATAGTTATTATATTTTGGTTTATGTCTTAAGTTTTGAAAAATTACAACAGAGTTCAGGCAGTATGTTTCTTTTTGGTCTAGACCCTCAAAGGATTGACAGGAGACCATTCCTACATCCTTTCCTGTATCAGTTTTCTCAAGATCATCTGTAAAAAAGAGCAGGAGGGCATTGTCAGCTTTCCAAAGAAGGAGGTGAAGGAACCTAAAGGAAAGCAGAAGTGCCTGGCTGTGTGTATATCTGATAACTTTGTTTTCAAGAACAGTTTGATTCTCGAGGCTTATGGGTTGGGGAATTGGAGAAGAGGAGCTGTACATCAAAAGGCCAGTTAAGGATCAGGATTTGACTACTTGTCCTACTCTTGCATCAGTGCATACTTGGCTGCCTTTTTGAAAGCATACGCAGTATCAAAAGGCTGTGCTTTCCAAGCTTGGCTGAAGAGTATAAAAGAGGTAAAATCTTACCTTAGAATATGTTAAGATATAGTCCAACTGCCTTTTAGAGATCAGAGAAAGATGCTGAATAATATCAATGAGAGCCACAGCAAGTGGGGAAGTGATAATTAAAATGTAACTCAGACAGTTTCTTGCTAAAACATCCCTTTCTCAGCTGCATGAGGTTGTTTAGTTTGGAGAAGAGGAGGCTGAGGGGAGACCTTATTGCTCTCTACAACTACCTGAAAGGAGGTTGTAGAGAGGTGGGGGTCAGTCTCTTCTCCCAAGTAACAAGTGATAGGACAAGAGGAAATGGCCTCAAGCTGAGCCAGGGGAAGTTTAGATTGGATATTAGGAAAAATTTCTTCACTGAAAGGGTAGTCAGGCACTGGACCAGGCTGCCCAGGGAAGTGGTTGAGTCCCCATCCCTGGAGGTATTTAAAAGATGGGTAGACGTGGTGCTCAAGGACATGGTTTAGTGGTGGACTTGGCAGTGGTAGGTTAATGGTTGGACTCGATGATCTTTTAAGGGTCTTTTCCAACCTTAACGATTATATGATTCTATGATTCTATGATAATTCTGCCAAATACTACTGAATGGTGGTTCTTACTGTGAAAACCTTTATCGATAAGGTTTGTATAGCTTTATTAAGATTTAACTGACTAAAAGGTAGTGTATAAACATGAGTGATTATTATACTGAAAAAGTGGTAGTATTATACAGAATGAAAATACTTTATAATTGCAACACTTCAACACAAAAATTCCTGAAAGCTGTATCCATCTCAGATTTCTAAGACAGATCAAGAGATTACACTGGCAAAATATCTATTGTTTTATCTTTTTGTCAGAAAAGAAAGCTGTAGTTTTTGCAGTAAACAGTAGTAAATGCAATTTCCTTATTGCATTTTGTTAATTTTCTTATTTTCTCTTTTCAATATATGCCTATCCTATCTGTTTTGTACCTATACCATGTCCTATCTGTATTACAGAAGGTGAATAATCCAGGCTGGAAGAATTTTCTCTGCTTGTTTGTCTGTACAGAACCCTGGGGAATGAGATATTTTGACTGGCATTTCTAATTTCTTTTAGTGTTAGTTGTAGCATTATATATCTCCCAAATACTTTCTAAAAATGTTTACTTCATCTGAAACTTTCTTAGATGAGTTTTTCAGAAGAACAATTATTATATCATGGTATACAAAAATTAATCCCTACTATAGCAGAATTCCTACTTTTGGAAGACAATTCAAGAAAGATTCATGTGTGTGAACATCATTTAAGGTATTGAGTTACTTTCAGAAAATTCTGCCATGCATTTCCCATATTTTCAATAACGTCTCATTAGTACAACACATCCTTTGTCCAGATAAAGTGCTTTACAGACCCAGTTTCATCTATTTAAAATATTCTTCTTTTTTAAAGTGATGGACTAGCAAGAATAAAGAATTCTGGTTAGTGCAGTGCATATGGAAATATTATCTTCTCCTAGGTAAGTGAGTTTTGTCTTCTGCCCAGCTTAGCTAGTTTGACACCACTAATATGCAACAGGCATTAACAGTTAGCTTAGCTTATCTTGCTTCCTAAGTTTTTTTTACGTGCATGATGAAAACCGACAGAAAGGAGAGGTAAAGAGAAAAAAGTGAACTAGAGGTTGTGTGGGAAAGAGGACTGGCTAAACCAGAGCAAAATCCTGCCTTATCTTTTCTCATTGCTTGCTTGCAGGAGGCCAGCTGACTCCACAAAGGGCTATGGAAATAGCTATGTATAATCTGCAGCTTAGCAAGGGTTTCAGACTAACTGTGCTTTCTAATGCTATTGCCTTGCTTATTTTCCCCTTCAAAGGAGGATCTACTGGGAAGTTATTTATTTATATTGCATATTGATTGCATGTTTTGGATGCCATGGTTAGTGTCTCCAGCTGCAGAGCTCAAGGACACCCTCCATCATGGTGGTTAGCTGTTTTCTGTCCTCAGCTCTCATGAAACTAACTTGTAGTCAGAGCAGCAAGTCAAGATCAAGAAAAGAGGGAACTCGGGGTTTAGGATTTATATATCTAAAGCATCCTGCAGTCAAAGCTCAGCTAAATTAAAAAAAAAAAACACTTATGGAAAGCAATTTCTCTACTTTAAAAAGGCATCTCGCTCTAGCAGTAGATCAGGTCAACAACCCTTAGGAAAGGCACACCTTAGACGGCTGGGATTCTTAGGGGAGGACAACTGATTTCAGCTGAATCCAGCTGGACTGCCCTAGCGATTGATACATGAACAGAAGAATGGGTCACCATAGAAACTGTTTTGACATGGTACAGGAAAAACTTTTTGATTCCTAAAAAATGCTGGAGAGGGTTTACAAGGTACTACTATAACCTGCTTGAACTGTTACTTTTATAGCATATTTTAAGCAAGCACTCGATAAAAATATGGCACACTATTGTATAGAGTGGATATATATTCCTGCTAAGATAAGTTTGCAAAAAGTCTAAAAAAACCTGACTAGGTATTGCAGCTGAGGTAGCTGAGAGAGAAGTCATTTCTTCAGTGAATAAACGCTGATACTGAGATAGCATTTATTGGATTATAAACATGGTAGCATTCAAACATGGGTTTATTGAAACATTATTTTAATACTGTTTAAGATCAAATGATTCCAGATGGTTAATCTAGAATCCCCACAGCTAGGCCTGTCAGATATACTGAAAGTTTAATCAGACTTTTAACACACCGATGGGCTTTGAACAGCCTGGATCCTCTGAAAAAACAAATCCTTAGGAACAATCATGAAGAGATTGATGAAGATATCTGAATAGTAGGCAGCAGCAGTTATGAACATCAAGAGAATGCTTTAGTGCACTAAATTCAGGCAGAAGGTAACAGCATGTTAAAGCAAAGAAACTGTAGCCAAGGATAATGCACTTCTAACATAGGAAGCTGTGCTTTTGATTTTCCCTGCCTTGCTGAAGAAACCTGTCTGAGACTTCAAATCTTGAAAAGAAAGGCACATGTATAAAGGATTAGCAAATATTTATTTTAACACTTTGTGGAAGACTTACCTGTAGAAAAAGATCACACTAATCATTCTCTCTAACATTTCACTACTGACAGAATATGACAAATGACTGTCCCTCTTTTGCTATGGACAGAAGCTATTCAACCTAGAATGAATCCAGAGTAGATACTTTCTACTCCCTTCCTTTCACAGAAATGCAAAAATTGTGCTTACTTCTATAAGTACAACATTGTTAATTAGCCCTCATATGAGATACATATCTACATACCAATAATTTCATTTAATAGTTATGGAAGCATAACTATTAAACTATTTTTCCCCCCAGTGTCACACAGAACAAGGACCAAGACCTATCAGCTTACAGGTTTCCATCAGTGAACAACTGTTTTTAAAGGTACACAGTGTGTTAAAAGATATCAAGTCAAATAATGGTAATTCATAAACATATTTTAGAGCTTTTGTGGTTGAGGCCCAAAGAGACATGAGGTCTTAAAATTATTAAAAAAAAAAAAAAAAGTTAGGTACTGGAGTTTAACTACAGCCTGGCAGAATAAGAAAAGCCTAAATCTTGATCCCATGTCACACGCTAGTCAACATCCAAAATCTTGTGCTAACATAAGTAGGACAGGCAAACCCCCCAGGTGCAAATCAGGTTTCTAACCCATCTTTATCTCTGTTTCTTGCCTACAAAATACTTCCGATGGTACTTCACACTGAATTTTTCCAAGGTGAAGCAGAAGACAATCTAATCTCATGACCAATAAACACACTTCAGGTGATGTTTCTGAGAGGTGCTGTGATATAGTGAATAAGAAGCTGATCTGATGTGAAAGAAATTTGCCTTCTTCTCCCAGATCTGCTAAATCTTCCCACTGAGTCCACTGTGCCATCCAATGTTTCACCTATTGCATCAGTAAAACCAAGTGAAAGGGTGCACCTCTTTCTTAGGGATGTGGCATCCCATCACCCAAGGCTTTGAAAACATCTTTCTCTCTCAGCTACTCCCTAGAAGTGCAATTCTGCTGAGGCTCATGCTGTCCTGAAAAGCTAGTCTAAAAACCAGTCGCACCCAAAGGCTCTTGAAAGCATTTCTGTGGCTTTCTAGAGATGGATCTGAGGCTGCTCCACACCACCCACCTACCCCTGGCTCCTCAGAGGAAAATCCACACAGTGCAGGGGTCTGAGCCACTGCAACGCTGTACTCCTCCATAGGAAAGGTGGGGGAATAAGGATGCACTACACAGGTAATATTGGCCAGATTAACTGGATGATTGTACCAAAGTCCCGAATAACAGCATACAGGTACTACAGCCCCACAGAACCTCTCCTGTCCACAGCTAATTTTTTCTGCTGTGGGTCTCCCCAGCCTTACAAGGTGATTAATAACATGTTCTCTCATTACTAGAGTTTACATCTCCCATGTCAGGTCACAGCCTATTCCTCCCATGGGTAAAACTAATTCAGAGCAAAATGAGAGATCCTGTGTCACGACAATTATTGTCTCAATTAGTGACATTATTAATATGTTCTAGCGAAAGAACAACCACACTTTACTGCATTAACAGGTGGAAATGTTCAGTTCTTAATTAACTTTATAGGACAGAAAATTATTAGACTACATCTAGAAAGGTCAAATTAAAGGGTAAGAGAAGAGCAGAACTATACTGTAATAAATTCTGTAGCCGGGGTGCCCATTTCAAGTTGTGGAACCCTTTGCAAGGGACTGAAAAGCAAAAAGCCAAAGATCTCTTCACTTAGGGACAATTTCTGAAGGTGTATGCTATGTTCTAAGAAATCAATACTGCATTTGTAGAGCAAATTACGGCACAAATGCTAACGTGCAGATGCACTGTTGACTGCGTCTGCATTTAGAAACTCCCAATCATAATTTAGAGTAACAGAAAAAGCCTCCCCAAGCTGCTTTTTCATTGAGTACTTAGCCAGCCATGCAGCAGGAATTCTCCTGCCTTTCATGACCTATGTCCTTCTATTATTTCCCTGGTTTCCACTGTCCTTACTCAATGAAAGATGATTTGAGGATGATTCACAATACAGTAGAGAAGAATGTCAAAAATAACAGTTTTTACACAGCACTTGCAAATGGTTGAATGTTGCTGAAGCTTCAAAACTCAATACTAGCCAAATCTAGGCTCTCCTTCGAAATTCCCAGGGTTCCAATGAACCTTTTGGTTTTTTTTTTAGCCCAGTCACTCTGCTTTTTAACACTCTCTTCCTGTTCATTATGTTTTTTTTTTTCTAAGGATTATCTCATACAGTGTTTACGGAATTAGCAATTGGGTTTTCAGAATACCACTAAATACTGTGTTTGTATGGAGGAATTAGTCTCAGTCTTTAAAGGCCGGAGCTATTTTCCCTTAATAAAGCCTGTTTTCATATTTTCAGTCCTCACTGTTTCACCACAACAGAACCAAACAATATTGTTATTTCACATGCAAACTTAGCCATGGAAATCCAGAACAAAGTCTTCAAGCTTCATGTTTGGGTATACAGCAGGTCAAACACGGGGTCGCAGGGCACTTTCCCAAATTATTTTGCATTGTTGTATTTCAAAATTGATTTAGACTGGAAACTCATCTTTGTCCAGAGTTTTTGGCAGATGCCTTCAAATACTTAGACATGGAGGGCAAATTGAGTAAATAATTATTTATACATTTAAGAGGATTTATGTGTATTTCATAGAGTCTAAAATCCTTGCAACAGACATTCCCTGTTCTGTTGAGAAGTTTCTATAGTCGATATGGTGCCAAAGCTTGCTTTCAGACTTAGTGTGGCCTCAGTGAAGTTGGCCACGATAGGAGGACTGACAGCCAAGGAATATGCACAAAAGAGAAAGAGAGCACTTGGGGGTATGGGAATGACATAAGAAACTCTGTGAGATGGCAGAATTAGCTTGAAAGTGAGTAGAATGTGGTATTCTGTAATGATTGCCATGCTCCTGGCAGCAGACAGATGTGCTGAGTGAAGACCTTCTCTCCCTTTCATTAGTATTATGGTTATTATTGCTGTTGTAAGGAAATGGTACCTGAAAATTTATTGGAGACTGATGTGCTATTTCCTTTTCATTAGTTGCAGCTATTACTTAATCTAAACTACAGTCATCACTTAAACTCTCAGCATTTTTGATTTTTAAATGGCATTGGAGAATGTGTTTTGTATACGTGGTAAAATCTGGACACAAAGGAAAAAAAATTCCCTTCTTATTTAAAGCAGTGGGAGTTTTGTGATTCATTGCACCAGGGCCAGGATTTCATCCACACTCAACTTCTCTCAGATTCTTGCTTCTCATTGTGCTAACAACAGTAACATCTAAAAATAATTTCCCATCTTAGGAACTAGCTTCTTCCCCTTTCCTTGTTAACTGCTTCTCTGTCTCTTATCTGACAAGGGAGTGAGTGGAGTGATTTAAAGACTTTGGTTGTTTTCATTTATATGGAAAAAAAGCAAAACATTTTGCTTTTCAGCACCCAGAGTCTTTGGGAACAGAGGCTGAAGTTACCCAGGTACTTCCATCACCAGCTAGGTGGATTCCTCACCCTGAATCCCCCTCGGTGTCTCCTGTTTGCCTGTGGCATGATCTGCTGCTCTTCTCTCAGCTATGCTGCTGCCACTGTTTCTGCATGTAGCCTGTAAGACTGATGGTAGAAATGTCCAAGCTTTTGAAAAAGGTGAAGAAAAAAGGCTTTAAAATAATAAACAGCAAAGAAAAAGATTTAAAGCATGCCAGCACAAATATTTACATCAATAAAGAGACAGGGAGCTGCCACATACTGGGTCAGAACATCGTCTTCCAAAATTGGCTTTCCCGCTCTGAAAGCAGGTTGGTGTCGCTGTGCCCAGCGGGGCTCCTTCCCCTTGGAAAGTCCTGGCTTGTGAAGGGTGAGGCTCCCACTCTGCACCGCACAAGCAGTGATTAGCCATGCAGAGCACTCGCCTTGAATTTTCACTTCTTGTATGTTTTCTTTATTCATGACCCTATCACGTTGTTTCTGCAAGGGAAACATTCACTGAGTTGAAGCTTCAGATGGGTTTCGATGCTTGACTCTTTTTCTCATTTTTTCTTCAAATCCATAACATATTTACCAATGGAACAGAACCATTTTCTCTCCCACTTCTTTTATATTCATTATTACTCTGTTGACAAGTTAACCTACAGGATATAGAAACCTAAGTACCTTTACTTTGAATCGATAACTTGCAGAAGGGACACAGAACCTCCGGTAGTCCTTATGTAAAGGGTATATTATCTTTTTAACCCTCTTTAACTCAACAGAGCTTTCCTTTGAAATAAATGACCTACAATCTCAAATAGTCTTCAGCCTTTAGGTTTTCCCCTCTCTCTCTTTCTCTCTCTCTTTTTATTTATTAAAATATGGATCAAAATCACATTTTCCTCTGATGCTCTTTCATCATGACTTTGAATGTGTAAAATTTTCCCTGGAAATAAATGACACTGTTCATTTTCCAACAGATATTCAGATAATGAAAATGCTTTCGTAAGTCATGTCTTTATAGATTTGATTGAGAGTCTATTTTCAAGTAGAAAGAAACAGTCACATTTATTTCCGAGTTCCCCAGCTCAGGCATTTATTTGTACTCCATCTTCTTCAACTCTCTAATTATATGTTTTATAATGGACTTATACATGATACCTATTGTGACTACTTCTAATCCAGTAGATTTATGTTTAGACCTATACTTTAGTATCTCAGGTGGTGTATGCTTAGAATGGATATTGTACCTCTCTGCAAGGCAGCAGACTCTCTGCTTCTAGTTTTATCTGCCGGATAAAAGCAGTTTGGATTTTTTTTTGTCAATAAAAAAAAAGCAGGAGACAGCTGCTTAGTTTTACTGCTCTTGTCTCTGCTAACATCCTCATTTGTTCTTATGAGATGAATCATTTTCTTCCTTCCAATCAGAACCAGTGGTCAAATGGAAAATGTGAATGGCACATAACGAAGTAAATAAGGCACGATGTGAGGGGAAATCTGGTTGGTTAGAGCAGAGGTCTAGGATATAAGGACAATAATAGAGCTCTAAAAGTGCCATATGGTGACTAAAAGGCTCAATTTGTTTCACAAGTGCTGCATTACACTAGATAAAAGACCTTTTATATCAGCTTCTTTATATCTCGTCTTTGCAAATCGACCCTACTTTATTCCTTCAGTCATTTACATATTTTTCTGTTGTTAATAGCAAATGTAAGAAAGCTCAAAATTGCCCAAGTTCCATAAAAAATTAGATTTATTCTTCACAAGGTTGCAAATGTATGAATAGCCTTAGAGCTAGAAAATATATCTATTACACTTTTGCCCAAGACAAATGTAATGAAATACACTGTATGGATGGACATAGGAGTTATGTGTAAAATCAGAAGTCACTAACATATACCAGATGATTGTGTTAATCAGCTAGGCCATTAAATAAGTCATTTGCATCTTTCATTTTTTGACTGACATAATATCAGTTTAATATATACATACTAAAATATATGTTGTCTATATTTCAATTTTAGAGAAAATAAGGCAAACACAGTTTTAAGAAGGAAATTAATATCTGCCTAAAAGAAAACAAATTACATTGGGGTGCTAATTATATATGCCCCTAATTTGGCCAAAACAACAAGCTTTGTATCTAAGCAATTCAATTGTATGCATTTTCATTTCTGTACAAATAATAAAAAGATACATAAAGCCAACATTTGATATAGAGGACTTGGTTTTAATTTTGCTTAAACTAGCATAAATCAAAGGCTGCTCAGCTAACAGCAATAGAAATACAGCAATATAAAATAAGTGTGAAACGAGAATTAAGCCCATACTCTCCTTTTGGCATAGCTTTTTTCTTCCAAGATGTAGTATTATGTGCTGTTCTCTCAGCACCAAAGACACTATCTTTGCCAAGGGCATAAAATGTATTGCCTGGCACACAATAAAAGAACTCATATTAATGCAGAATGACACTTTAGAGTAGAGATTGGTTTCCCATATACTCCTGAAAGACACAGTAAAGGATAATTGCTATTTTCATTAACTATCTCACTTACAGAGTTACTTGCAGTGGTTTAGAAAGCCAGCAACCTGGACCGATCCCAAAAAAACACAGATAGCTGTCTCTTTGATACGTTGATAGCCAGAGGCAATATTCAGTCACTTCTGATAGACATGCAGTATCTTTTAATTGGATACTAGCACTTCACACAGCCAGGCAAAAATCTTGGAAGTATACAGAATAGAAATGAAAAGTGGCCAGGAAAATGTTTTGAGATTGAAATACTCCACTGCAGTCAGTGGGACAAGGAATTTATGGCTGTGAAAATGCCACAGGAATCTGCACTTCTCACTTCAAATTCTGTCTTTGAAAAAGAAAAGGAAAAAAACCCAAACATAATAGACTATTATAGTTCACATTCCAATAAGGCTTCATTCAGTTTTATTTTCCAAAATCCATATGAGAAATGCAGGTCAGTGACCATTAGCAGCAGTGTATCTTAAGAACATTTAGAAATACATGTAGCCTGAGTGCAATAAAAGACAGAGTAGAGTGTAAGAGCACAGCGGACTCTATTTTTGAGTATCCGATGTTCGTGGAGAAAAGGTGAGGAGTCACTGGATAGACATTTAGCAGTGAAAGCTGGCCAAAGAAAAATGGAAAGAGGAAATGAAAGAGGAGGCAAGCAGACTGTCTCTTTGCTTCCCTTTAACCTCTGTCCTTGAGGTTCATTGCTTTAAAAAAACAAAACAAAACAACAACATCAGAAAAACCTGAATCTGGTGCTCCAGAAACATGCCCAGTGGAGAATCAGAGAGTGAGCTGTTATGGCTTGGGGAGTATGAGCTTCCCTACACCATAAATAAATGAGTGCATAAAGAGTCATAGAGCTATGTATTTTTCATGAGAGAAAAGATGGACACTAGAATTTAATGAGAGGCTGACATTTTAACAAGGATATCATATTCTCCTCATAGTTACCTGAAAAAGGAGGTAGTGAGAGCAGTATATGAGAAAAATAGGATGAAGAGCATATATAAGGATTTTGTTGTAAAAATGCCGGTTTTAATATTTAAATACACGTTGATTTGGGCTGTTCTGTATCCTCACATGCATCTGTTTTCTGGAAAGATCAAAATTTGGCCATTAGCCATTGTGCCTGAATATCATTTAAAAAGATTCATTTCTGTCATATATTTCCAAAAAAAATTAAAACCTTGCACAATATCCATTCTCTTTTTGATAAATCCAGCCCAGTATTTTTTATCATTGATTTACAAGAAAAATGTTTGCCTAGGATTTAGTTAAGTCTTGCTGCGTCCATTCAGATATGGTTGCTGCCAATGCACACTCAGTTTGTATGAGTGTATGCCACACAAAATTGGCATTCCTGACTGTTAATTCTTATTAATATTTAAATTATAGCTTCCTTTGAAATGAAACCCTTAACAATGGTGCAAGTAGGAACATGCTGCAATTCACCCTTTTTGTTCTGGGGAACCTCCAGGCAGCGATCTTCTGACCGAGTGTACAAGAGCATTAGAAGAGCTGTATTTTCAGTGTGCATTACTGAAGTGTTACGAGCCATCATCATCTTACCCTGTAATTTCCTGTGATTACTTTGCAGATGGCTAATACATATAACAGTGAGGCTGTAGTACCCTCTTACACTGGAAAGTTGATACAAAGTTTCCTGAGATCAATAAGAGGCATAGCATGTTATATTTATTGTTATGGTAAGAACAAAGTATGGGCTGTTAGGCAGCCCATTGAGTATTTTCAAGTGTTCATTCAAACTCTGAACTTTAACCATTCTCTCTTTTTTCTAATCAGACAACTTAGAGTGTAATTATCTTGATATATGAAAGGAGGAGGGCTGCACAGAAACAATTAATACTTGCAGCGCTTGTTTCATCTGCTAGCAGTGGACTTCACCATCCTTCACTCCCTCACGGTGTCATTTAATTCTTGTTTAAACAGCTCCTGTCTTCTTATTTCTTCAGCTGTGACTGTTGGACCATTTCTCATAGTCATGGCTCTCAATATGATAATGGCTTTGCAATTTTCAGGCACCTGTTCCAGATTTGTTTTCCTTCAAGTTTCCTTTATGAACGTATTTCTTCTAGAGTTACTACCTAGCATGAACAGAATAATTTACCTAGAGTGGACTAAAAATAATACTCATACACAACTAAGTTTAGAGGATTTTTCTGTCAGCTCCTGACCCTCCTAATGTGTGCATTTATGTGGTTCTCCCTGTCTCTGCTTTTTGCTTTTGTTGTGCTAAAATACATTTATATTGATTGACCACATCCAAATTAAATAAGCAAACCCTCTGTTGAAAAGAAAATCAATCCTGTTTTAATTCTGAACATACCCACTTTGTAAGGAGAAAAATATATCTCCAATTAAACATCTGCATGATACCACACAGACAGAAATACAGACTGATTTTTCAAAATCAGGTCCTTTAAATACGTATGTAATAAAAATGGACCAGATTTTTCACAGTCACTATCAAGTAATGAGAGAAAGGAAAGGGATTCAAAAGTATCTACTGAGAAAGACAAACTTATTTCCATTTTTCTGCATCCTCATTCTATATTTATGATGTTTTAACTAATTTTGCAGCTGTCCTTTGCCTACCTCTGGAATCCATATCTTATGCTTTTAGCAAGAGTCTAGCTTGTTGATTTTCATTAGGGCCTTTTAGAATATGCTAATAACTTACATCAGTGTATATAGATTGCGATTACCATTGAGCCTAGTTAACAAAATATTCCTGAAGTCTAAGTTACCGTTTCTAATGAGAATATTATAACTCTGTATTCAGTAGTTTTGCATTCAGTATGTCTTTTGGTAGTCCTAAGGAACTCGTTCATTGTGGGCTTTCCATTTAAAAATCCACATGAAAAATGAAAGCATGTTAAAAAGGATAAAAAATAACAGCACTCATCATGAATCAGTTTCAGGACTACTGGATGCTCTAATCTCCCTACACATACCGGTAAATTTAGTTGCCCAGATACAATTTTAAGCTTTTTGTTTCTAACCCTCATTTTGTTTTTTCTTCCCATGAGCATTTAGCTGGTAACTAGAGCCACATAATTCAAGCTGATAAGTCTATGAACATATTTAAGGAGTACTTATATGAGCCAAGATTGCTAGGACTGAGTCTCCAGCTCCTCAGTCCCTTCTCCTACCTTCCATTGTTTTCAGAGTCAGAGTCATCAGACTTATTTCAATAAAGCCTGAGTTTGCGCATGCCTAATATGTATTCCAAGTGATGCCAAAAAAAGCATCATCTTGTTTCTTTCTCTGCAGTCCTGGGTGACTTACTTCTTGAAGGAGCTCTGGGATACGCTTTCTGTCTAAATGTCTAAAAGGCAGTTGCCAGAGTGCTGTATTGCTAAAGCAAGAGAAGATAAAATGCTATTCTTCAGAGCCAAGAAACCTCCTTTCTCTGAAAATAGCCTTTAAATCCAAATGCATTCCTGTACCCAGATTTCTCAGGGTAAAGAAGTAGAAGACAAAAGCAGTGGCGACTCTTCCCATGTACATTGTGGGGAAACAAGAAGCATCTGGCTTGTTACTCAACTAAGATTCAAGACAAATAAAGAGAAGCTGTCAAAAGAAACAGCATAGACACTGTTGGCTACAATAAAATGAATATTGTATTTCCCCTCCTTAGTGGGAACTCTAAACATCACAGGCTACTGCTTCACACCACTTTTTAGCCCTGTCGTTGTCAAACAGACCTTGCATATCCTGCTGCTGCAATCCTATTACTTTTCTCTATAGTTTGGTGATATGATGAAACCTTCTGGTGATGTTCAAAGACAGAGATAGGACACATATTCTTTTCTTTGTCCCATATTAGTCCCTTCATCTCTCATAAGGCCATCTATTTTATTTCCTCTAAAAAAATGTGTTCTCTCCATGTTTTCTGCTCCACTCTCTGTAATTCTTTGTGTCTCAGATCTTGCGACAGTGACATTGGCTGCTTCTTTGTGCCAGCTTCAGTGTCTCGGTGTTACCCATTCAGCTGCCTCCTTGCTCCTCCTCTTGGTGTCCTCACGGTCTCTCCTCATCCCCGTACCTTTTCATTTCATTACTCATCCCCATCAGCTCCTATAGCCTCTTGTATGCTGTCCACAGTCATGGCTCTCAAACACATCTTTTTATCCCTGGTGTGACTCCCTGCTCATGATATTTTATGTCTCTCTCTCTCTCTGTTTTCAGGAATGTTGATACTTCCAAAAGCAAAACTGCTGCACCTCTTCTGCACAAGCTTCTTTCATATTCCTTTTTTTCAACTACTGTATTATTTCAGTTACTTTGATATAAAATATTAAAGTTGGTTTTGATTAGTTGCACTTTCCTTCCTTTTATGTTCATATCAGTATTCTTGCACCCAAACTAATCTTCTTACTTCTCCCCTTATAACTGTTCTAAATCCCTCTGTTCTCCTCCACTGTTATCTAAAACCATGATACGGCTATGATTTCATTTTTTCTTTGTGTTTTATCAGAACAACAAATCATCCTCTTTTTTAGCTTTCTTGGACTTCTTTGCTTTCAAAAATGAACTTACAACTATTTATAGCAACAAAAGTGGAGAGCAGTATCTGGAAGGGCAAAGCATGCTCTGATAAGACTGAAAAGAGTAATCCGTCACGGGATGGACAAGAGAATGAAGCAAGGCCATGGTCATTAAAAATGCATGTTAATTCCTTAAGCAATGTTTCTCATAGCCTTTCTAACACAGCCTAAGCCTTTTACTGTTAGCTGGGACTTCTCAGAAAACAGATATTAATGAAGTCTTGCAGCAGTGATGAATAGAGACTAGTAGATCCTTCAACTCTCTGTGAAGAGAAAATGACTTTTAGTGGCAGAAAATTAGACCTTTATTCTCTCCAGTCCAGAGGGAGCTTTCAGTTATGCAGTTAAACAAATGGAATGTGCCCCTCTTCTCTTCATTTAGTCTGTTGGCAGTATCTGTGCAGGCTTTATCTTTGTGAGACTGTTAGCATCATGCCATTTAAGATTAATTGAGCAAGGTTAGGAATTAAATTAATATGATTTCATTAATATTTGAACAGCATGTTACAATTGCCTATAAGATTATTTATAGCTCTTGTGCATCACAATATCATTAATATATATTGTCTAAACGAAAAACTTCTATTCAAAATATGTTTGGTACTGTGAATTAAAATACACACTACAAGGTGAATGCATGTAATAAACATATTAATTATTAAAATAAATGTATATGTGCATTAGCTAATTATTTTATTCACATTTCCCAGCTAGCAGCAGAATGAATCCATGTGTGACACAATTCCATAAATTAGTTGCACTGTAAGTAAATTACCTTGCTTCACCCTTCTAAGCAGCCTTAGAAGGTTAAAAAAAAAAGAATATTTTTGCATACTCGGAAATTAAATTACTCAAGCCCCAAACCCTAGACCTATTTATATTAAAAAAATGAACTAATATTAAGTGAAGTCATAATTCTAATTTTACAATGTTGGTCCAAATACAGGCAGTAAGTTGGAGTAAGGCTCAGAGAACTCCCCAGAGCAGCAACCACCCGGTCCAGTCAGTGCAGTGGTTAACATTTTATTCAGAGGAAAGATCAGATAATTCCCATGGCTTTGTTGGTGGTATAGAAAAACAGATACAGAGTTTCCCAGATATGCACATTATGCTAAACTAGGAAAAGCTATGAACAGAGAAAAGAAGTTCGCAAGGAAGAAGGTGGCAATACGGGCAGGAACAGGAGCCTGAGATTCAAGTGGTGAAAAAAGCAGGTCAACACATTCTGAAAATAATAATCTAAAACATAATTTTTCTCATGGAAATACTTGGAAAGCAATAATGCTGGGAGAGACCAAGGGGATATACAGGATAGTAAATTGGATGTGAATCTGTGCTGGGAAATGAAGGAAGGCAGTATGATTTTGAGCCGGATACACATGAACAGTGCATGCTAGGACACTAATAGCCCCTTTCTACACAACACCGATAAAGCCACATCTAGAGTCTTCCATCTCAGTATGAGAAGATGCCAGCAAACAGAGAAATTTTGAGAAAAATAAATATATGCATGTGAGAAATTGAGTTTTCACATGTGGGAAGGTGAAAAGGATGAAAAAAAACCCAACAAGAGTCTAGAAATGGGAATATAACACTGGACCCCTGAATCTACCTTTACGTATGACTGACTGACTTAAAATGTACTTGTTTTTCACAACAGCAAGAATTTCTGCTTGACAACTTTAAAGCAAAACTACTTAATAAGGAAAACCAAACATATAAACACAGATTTAAATTTGGCAGATTAACCCATTTTAGGTTCCTTTTTTTTAATTTTCATTTTGAGTTGTTGGCCATTATTCATTGTTTAGGTGAAGTGCTGAAAGAAACGAATATATATTTCAGGAGGTACAAAACTGAAGAGGAAAAAACAAGATTTTGCTCAAAGATATAACAATAGTGAGTAAATAGTATTTCTTTAGACTTTCTGCACTTCAGTGTACTCTGAGCAAGCAGTCATGTTTTGCTCTTCTTACAGCTGTAGCAACCTTTCCTGGCTCTGGAGTGTTAATTTAGAGAGGTATATCAGAATATTTTACAGATTCATATATTATATATGTAAGTAAATAAACTTTAAAGATTAAAAAGATGAAAGAATCATAAAATATTTGTGATACTGAGATAGAATGAGAATCAGATTTTTTCCCATATGTTAAACAATGGGAAATATTATAACCATCATCTAGAACTGGATTATATGTTTTGAAGTAGATTTCTCTGACCCTGTATCTGTGTTGCATCTGTGATTTAAATGGCTTGTTAATTTTTACCTTCCCTTGTAAGAAAACGGAGCAATGACAGAAAGAGGGCAGCAGGGCAGAGCCAACCTAGGCTCTATGTCACCATTCAGGACAAGATGCACAGCGACAAATTGCTCAGATTCACCATTTTCCATCTGAAAATCAGTGAGGTCATGCAGAGAAATTAGGGTTGCCTCGTATTTCTTGATAGTTCCAGTTTCCTCTGATCACTCATTCTCAAGGACAGTGAGCCAGTGAGTTCTCTGGTTTCCCCAAGCACCCTTCTTTGCTAAAGCGGAGAGATTTGTTGCAATGTATCGCCGTGCCCAGAACAAAATGTCAGACGGTTTTAACCAGCTGTTTGACTGAAGAACAGTGCCTTGGGTTCATTAGGGCAATGCAGGAGGTATTTGTAGACAGTGCCCTAGTTCTTTATTGTTGTTTCTTTTTCCTATTAAAGAAAATGTCAACTAGGCAAAGTTGGCTAGTTAAAATGCTGGCAAAAAAAAAAAAAAACAAACCAAACCCTGATTAATATCTAGCATATACAGAATTTAATTTTAATGGCAAAAAACTGTGTGTGCTCTGAAACACAGGTATCCTATATAAATATCTGTGTCTTGGATAAATATAAGAAAACACACTGCTTAATATCTTGAAGAAATAACAGTGGATTAGTGATGAAAAGAGCAGGTATTTCATTTCATCCTAGACCCTTTCTGGAGCTTTTGTTAGTGATAATGACTTTTGAGGCAAACTAATTAGCTGATCAGAGACCTACCCCTAAAAAGCCTGAAGCAAGGGTCACTTCAAAGGTTTGGCTAAATCCAATTCTGGTAGATTTTCAAGACCATCACATTTTGAATTTGATACTTTTGATTGCTCTGATTCCAACAAAGATGTTCAACTGGAGAAAAAAAAGTCTTGTGAGAAATACATGAAAGATCTCACAGAAAAAGATGTTTTATGAAAAAGAGAGCAGTGTTTTTGAGAATGCAGAGGTGCATGAAAATGCCAATCAGCACTTAGGGATATCTTTCTCCCTGTGTCTTAATGATGTTTGAGTGGGACTCTTCACAAAAAGTTCCCACAGACAATTCCTTTGGCAGTGCGTTTTAGGAAGTAACCTCTTAAATTTCTCCACAAGGCATTGCCAGGACTCACCTGTGCACCCACTGAGTTGCTCTTACAGATTTTTGTAATGAGTGCTTTGGTGCTTGCCTGTTTTCCCCCTTTACAACCTCATGCTTGCAGTCCTTTAACCTCTGAAGGGAGCTGAACTGAGCAGGGAATGGCGGCCGCCCTGCGGAAAGGATGGCTAGAATGGAAAGTGAGTGTAGTAATATATGTGACAGCAAGTCAAAGGATGGGGAAGACTGGTAGGAGATGCCAAGCAGGCAGGCGAAGCCTTGTGCAAGCAGCAGGGTAGTGGAGAGGGTGCATAGCTGAACTGGGATGCAGTTCAAGCCCGTTTTGCATGCACTGTTGAACATCTCTCAAGATTAAGGTCAGAGTCTGGGCCTCAGAATTTCCTTTGCTTTTTTTTTTTTTGCCAGGTGAAATTAACAGGTCTTTTTCTTAAACTGACCAAAGCAAAGAACAATTTTACTTTTTAAGCATGTGTATCACAAGTTTCAGACATTTGCAAATTTAGCAGCAGATGCTGCTGCTGCTGCTATATGGTGTATCTTGATTTAAACTGAACAAAGTAAGTCTTTTCAAATACATCTGGTGATTATTCAAACAGAATTATGCACACTAAAAATTTCTACTAATTTATTTTAAATAGGGAAATGCATTTTCAGCATATATCTTTTTTTTTTCCCAGAAAACAATTTTCCAAATTGATCTTTGCAAAAGATCTCAGCCAAAATTAAGCTAACAAAACTCCAATAACCTTTAAAATATTCCTTCTTTAAAGAACAGATATTAATCAATTAAAATGAGTAAAGACAACTTTGAAAATAAAATTACACAAACATTTTTATAAATTTAAGATTTTTCCACATTTTACAGCCAACTCTACTTGCAAACTGCAGGTCATAATCAGTTTAAATTTTGGTAGTTTAGCCAAAAAAGGGAGCAAGAGTTTGCCAACAAAGCCAGATTATGCCCTCTAGCAAAACAAATAATTAAAGTGTGATTACTTACTGTTGTAGCAAAGCACAATTTGAACTGATTTTAGGAAAATTATTTTCTCACTTTTAAATAGCTTTCCACAACCCTAGAATTCTTAAGTAATTATATAAATGTATATATTTATAAATATATATTTACTATATATATGTTTTTATTTATTATTTTATAATTATCATAACATGTCATATATATTATCCTTCTAAGGGCTCATATCTGTATAATTCAACCACAAAAACAAAGCACAGACAGAAGGAAATAGTAGAATTACTGAGAACATATGTTCTGATTCATATTAACCATTCAGGTTAATATGAGTTTTTTTTCTTTGAATATTTTGGGAGCAGACAGCAGTTGGTCCACGGAGCCAGCTGGATTAAGCAGTGAAACAAAGCCTGAGAAAGGATGGCAGTTTATAATAGCTACACAAACATTTCTGCAAAAGTTTGCTTTTCCAAGGAGGACAATATTAATGAATGTAAAGTTCCAATGCAATTAGTGTCTTATGAAAATCTTCATTTATTTACATTGCTGCTTCTTTCCTGAAGATACATATCAACTTGCAATTCACATGCAGACTGTATAGTCCTATGAGTATTTCGAACATAACAAAGCTAAGATACAGGTCAGCAAGGTGCAATATGCCTCTCATTTTTTTCTGCTTGTAAAAGCATTTTACAATGAGGTAATAAAGCAGAAAAAAACCATAAATGTAAGAAAAGTGCCTGTATGCATGTGAATCACACTTTCAGATAGCACCAATATAATGACATTAGTTCAAACTGGTATCATCTCCCAGCCTCATTTCAACCTGCAGGTCTTCCTCAGACACTGGTCCCACAGGTTCTTTTGAAGCACGTGGGTGCTCAATTAGACTTTTTTATGATGCCTATTAAATTATACAAGGTGGTCTATGCTCAAACCTGTGAAGCACTCATTAGTGCGGTGTTATAACGGTGAGTAAGCTTTATTGCAAAAGCAGAGGCTGAGTAGCTCGTTCGTGTTTTCTGAATGAAACTGATTTTAATTGCCTGCCACCTTATACTCTGTGCCTTTGCAATGCCTCGTCCTAACAAATAGTATCAAAGGCTTTACCAGCTGTGCCCACGCTTTCATCTTCCTTTCAGTAACAGCTTCATCAAGAGGACTTAGGACATAGAACTATGGTTAACTGAGGAAAGACGAGCACTCCTTGGCTCAAAGAACCCCTGCAGGAAGAAAACTGGTTATCCAGGCAATAAGATCAGCACAGCTTTGTGCTCGACTGATCAATGGTGCTGCATCCCTGATGGTATGTTTGACTCTCATATCAGCTTGACTTGATTTCCTTAACTTGCTCACAACTCTCTCTGTTGCTGCTTTGCAAGTCTGCCAGAGCCTGCTGCAAGTTTCCAAGCAGCCTGGAAGCTGCTCTGAGCTTTTCATTTCACTCGATGTTTCTCTCAAGCACTTGTGTTCAAAAGCAACATCAATTACACCAAATCAGAGACTGGTAGCTTGTATGAAACAAATCTGTGAGTCTGATGCCTCTGACTCACATCCCACCTTTGTTTGCTATTAACCCTACTGTCACTTGGCTTTTCTTTTAATTTCTACCTGTCTTGCAACTACCTGTAACTCAGCAGTGAGCCAGAGAAGAGACCAATCCGTGACTAATAGCATGAGCACGGTGACACACCGTGTGACAAGCGTATGTCAACACCGAACAGAGAGAGGTCATAGGACTAAACCAGTTAATAACGCAGTAATGGCTGCACAACCCAGCGCTGGGGAAGTGATGACACCGGCAGTGCCTCGCCAAGGAAGAAAATCCCCCAAGAGATGAGGCCGCGTCACCTCTCCGCACATTTGGTGATGTGTTCATTGTACAGTTACTTCACTGATTTTGCTGAGCTCCCCTCCACAGTCGGGTGCTGCTCAACAGGCAAAATGCAGCCTCATGGGGCAATCGTGTGAGGTAGCAGGCAAACCGTGGCCAGCGTGCAGGAGGAACATTCCTGCTTCTAATCCAAGTGTAATTTCAGGCTACATTAGACTGGTGCATAACACATTTCACACAAATATTTACTAAGGGATGACTAAGGTAGTAGTACTGACATATCTCTTACTGGCTCGCAACTGTTTCTATTCCCACGCTGACCTCCTTAAGAGAGAATCTAAACCTTCTGCATATTTCATTTACAGTAAAAGTAATTGAAAAATCATTTTGCCTCTGGCTCCTATGTAGAATGTGGGAAAATGGTATTTTCTAGGATTGCTACACAATGCTCGCTTCGCATTAAGGCGTCTCTGAATGGAGAAAGTGACTTTTAGTGATTCCCTCAGTAGCAAAATAATATACATGAGGCAAGATAATATCTGTTATCAGATCAGCTTCCAGACATGAAGAAGGAATCATGTACCTGGAACCTTGTTTGTTCTTACCAGCTACAACCACTGGTCTGATTTTTGTTTCCTGAGTTTTGTACAACCTTTGTAGGTGCCTGGGGAAAAGCCTCACAGATGCCAGCAGAGAGATGCAATCAAAGTTTAGACTGGCAAGACAGAAAAGGGCCAGACTTAGGGAGGCTCTGCAGTCACACTGTGAGAGCAGAAGCAATCCATGAAGAAAGAATGTCATTTTATCTAAGAGATAAATGAGGCTTACTGCTCAACTCTTTTTTAGCATATAGTGGGTGAAATTTTTAAATGATGCATTTTGGGAATTTAGCGCAAGTATAAGGTAGGATGACATCAGCAGTTAAAGTCTACCTTAGGTACCATGTTCTCTGCTGGGCACCACACTTCAGGAAATATTGGAGAGAATTAAGAGCACAATGACAATGATCATGAGCTTGGGAAGAGTGACCTGAAGTCACAACTGGAAGAACTGGTACAGCTAATCTGGAGAAGAAAAGACTATGGTAATCAGCAGGATGTATGATAATAGTTTTCAAATATGTGAAAAAAAATTCTAGAGAGAAATGTAATCATTTTTTTCCTTGTTCACAGAATGAAAAACGTAGTGGAAAAATGCTCTTCATTTTTAGCAAAGAAAATTTAGGTTGGAAAAATTTCTAGTTATGAGAATTGTTAACGAGAAAGACTGGAAATGCTGGCATTGTCAGACTTTTCAGAATAGATTGTATGAACATCTGTAAAAGATGGTAAAGATTACTGGATTTTGCCTCAGTGCAGAAAGTGAGACCTGATGATCTCTTGAAATACCACAGAACTTTTTTTCAGGTATCCAGTATCCAGGTATCAGGTATTTGTTTATTATCTTAATAAACAAATGTTACATGCACTAAAGTAAGCATTGCTAGCAGTAGATTTTTGTTTTAGGAAACATATGTAGTGCTGAGCCATATTAATAAGCATTTCAGACTAGAAAAAGGATAAACTGAGAGCAGGTTTTTGTTTCCATGGCCATATGTCCAGGTCAGTTGTTTGCTTACCTGTTATTCCCAGCAGCTACGTCTGCAGTAAATTAACCACGTAGACTACTTTCTCATAGGAAAAAGATAATAAGTCAATGTCCAATCATTGCTTTTTCTTAGATATTGCTTAAATACATATTCCAAAGGCTTTCCAGAGTCCTGGGAGCTTAAGCAATGGTTTCACACATATGTCTTTCTGTCAAATGCATAATGTTTGTTAGCAAGCTAAAAGCAAAGTGTGTGTGCGTGGTGTTTGATAATGGGAGGAAAGAACTAAGGAACTCCTTATGGGCTGTAGGTTAGATAAGGCAGGTACTAGTAATTGCCTATATGTCCCCATGAACTACTGATGGGTGGGTTGACATCAGTTGTGGAAAGGTTTGAAGCAAAGCAAATAATTCCTTGAGCATGTCTCAAAGTTGTTTCTCTGGAAATGTCTTTCAAAAAAGGTACTGAAGAGCTCTTTGTAGAAAGGCAACAAGAAAACTAGGCAATGGTGGTTACTGCTATTTACTCCAGAGCTAGTGCAGAAGGTAGAAAGAAACTTTGGCAGCAGGATGAGGAGAGTTGTGTGGCAAAGCCTGGCAGTGTGGGCTCTGTGCTGGATGCAGAGACAATACAGGGCACCGGTGGTGTTCATTTTCATACCTGAAAACCAACACACAGTGGATAACTTGTCTTTTAATACTTCACGTCAACTCAAAGTAGAGTCCTTAAATGCAGCCACAAGACAACCCCCTCCTTTGCTACTTTTTCTTTTCTGTTTGTTGCCATAAATGTTCTTTTTTCCTTGAATGTTATTCTTGTCAGCCCATGAAGTGCCCTCACTCTGGGCATGGAGAAAAGGAAGGACCAAAAAAAAAAATCTTGTGTAGAGGTTGAGAAGAAAAGCACTAAGCACTGGCTGTGTTGCATGCTTAGGGAGGGGAGACATCTAGGTTTCTCTATACTTTTTAATACCTGTCCCATTTTGAGCAATAGGTAGTAGGAGGGTGAGAGAAAAGAGACTGAATGCTCAGGACGACAGAAAGACGATTGGAATGGTGGCAATGCCATCGTGCTCACAAATCAACACTTTAAGCCTGTCTTACAATCATATTAATATCGCACCATGTTGATTGAATATAGTCTCCTCTCATCTTTGGGCCTCCAACAGATGCATGATAGCTCCTCATGCAAATTTTGGACAGTATGAAGTCTCCCAGGGGCCCTATCATTTTGCTAGCACTCCTCCAACCTGCCACAAGCTCCTCTGCTTTACTATGTTGCTGCTTTCCATCCCAGCTTTTTTATTCTGCTTGCAGACCTGCTAGTCAATCCTACTAAGTGACTGTTAATCACTCAGAGGGACCTGTACTTACCCTCTCTCCAGAAGGGACTAGTACCAGCAATCATAACGTGAGACTACCCAGAAATATCTGCATACGAAACAGGCTAGAGCAGCAAGGGGCAACATCCAGCTGCACAGCCACCTTTCGTCAGGGAGGTGACACTGGGCTGGGGTGGTCTCAGACCACTAGTGGCACACATGGGCAGGCTGGCAAGCCAGGTACTTGGTCATTGCATGTCACTTATTCTGGGGGAGGAAGCATCTAGGCTTGCTAACAAGAAAGGCAAACCAGCAGTTTCCAAAGGATGTGTGATAATGCTCATGAAGGTGACATACTGTACCCAGGCACAGAAATGATTTACAAAAGAAAAAGATGTCAATGAAAATCAATCTTAGTTCACCCACAAGAAATCTGAAGTTCAGACACATCCTTATCCCACAAGAAATATTCTTTGTTACTCCCTGAGAGAATCAAGGGTACCAAGGGTTTGCATAACTAGAGAACAGGGCTTAAGACACACGTCTGAATGACCTATTTCCAGCTGGTAGTTATTTATAATTAGTACAATCGAAAAATTGTGCAGCCAACTGACTGCCTAAAATTTTTTTCTGTGGAAGATTTCCTGAATAACTTTCTGTAACAAAATCACAATGTATTCACATAAGATTCATGAATGAATGCAGGAAAAATTTATTTGTAATTATTTGCTGCTAGTAGTTGGCCCCTCTACATATCCTCTCCAACTGATAGAGCCAGTTTGTGATTGCACAACTACAGATATCAATGGTGGAAAAGAGCCAGACAATTCTCTGCTCTAGCTGAGTACCGTTGTCCTCTCTCTTTGTGATACAATTCCTAACAAAAAGCCATGAGGAATTTCTCCAGTGTCTATGCATTCCTTTGATGCTTTGTACTTGTCCGGTCTCAAAATCTTCAGCATTGCTTAGGAGCATGTCTGCTCAGTTGAAACTGTGTTAATACAGTAGGTTTTTTCACTGCTTACTGAGACTGATGCTTTCTTTGAAGGCTCCTTGCTCATTTAAATCTTTGCCTGGTAGTTAGAAAGCAGTAGTACACGCCTGTGTGACAGGCATTGATGTTCTGTCTGCTTTGTCCTACATGTCTCGTTTTGGCTTGTTGTAAATCATAATTCATAGACAAGACACTACTGAAACCTGAGTGAATGAATGTTCTGAGAAACTCAAAATGTCAATTAGTAAATGACAGTCAGATGCAATGTGCTCCTGCTTATTCAGGATTGTAACTTCTAAAATAAATTGGTCTCAGTATCTAAAACAGCTTTTTTTTGCCACTAAATTATCCTGAAGAAGCTCTGGAAAGTCTCTGATTACCACTGACCATGTCCTGTGCCTGGATGACAGTAGCCCAACATCAGGCAAACAAACTGGCGAAAGCGGTGACCCACTCTCTCTTAAACAGACTACTTATTTTCAGATACCTATCACTGGATAAAGCCTAAACACAAGCTTTCAAGCAGTTGCTCACCACAGAAAAGGAGAGAGGAAACAGTGGGAGGGAAAAAACACCTTAAGGTATTGCGTGGTGCAGTGCATACCAGGAGTCTGACCACTGCTATAGGGAGCACCCTTCTTTCAGGGCTGCCTTATTTTACTTATTTGCAGATGATGGTGTTTCTGTTTGCAAAGCACTGGCACTGTGCTTACCCGTGTGGACAAGTACAAACAGAATCACTCAGCCAACACATTTACATCAAAGAGATTGATCTGGGAGGTGCTCAGCACCTTCTGAAGATCTTCAGCATTTTATTCAGGATCAGACAGATGAGAGGAAAGTTACCAAAGACACTACAAAGGAAAAAAAGAATGACAAAGATAGTGTAATTTGCCCTAGATTTTACAGTACACATCACTTGAGCAGCAACTAGCTGCAACTAGCAACTCTTCTGAGCCTTTGCATCTTTTTTTTTTCTTGAAAAAGAGTAAACAGCAATTAGTCCTAAGATAAGCAGGTGTGAGCCCAGTTTCAATTACTGTCTACATAAATGCATAGAAGAATAAAGTTAAGAGAATTGGAGTATTTCAAAATTGGTACTTAATTAGTAACACTCTTTTACTTGAGTTCAGACACACTAACGGTAGCTAACACTTAACCCAGAAATGTCAGGCTAGATTAGGCACGCACGATAGTTCAGGTACGGATACGGAAAGGTGCTTAACACTAACTGTGAAGGATGGAATAAAATGTGTACAAGAAATAGAGCATCTGTGCTTTCATATAGGATGTGAATGTACTGCTTAGAATCAGCTTAAACATCTTCTCTGAAGAGCATGCCTAACATTGGAAGGGGAGAATTTCCCCTTGCCTTTTATCACTTAGCCTCCTCATGCATTTTTCACTTTTCTGTCTTCTCTATCAGTCCTCACTTGCCTTGTTTCCTCACGTGTCATTAGCAAAAGCATGAGATCAAAAGGCAATGGCAGGAATAGCTGCTCTAAGTGAAAGGTTTGCTGGGCCTTTGCAGCTCACCTATGGGGACGGTGCAAGGCAGCTCTAAGGGCTGAAGCCTGCTCTGCATTAACAGAATCATCAGAGAAGGAATATGGCATATTTAAGAGAAGTTACTGAAACAGGACTCTACCAGATTTCTGTGTAGTCAGAGAGCAAAAATATTGAACGTTAGAGAACTCCCCTTCATCTCTTCCACCCTGCAGACTTCAAACTCCTGTTCTACAACAAGGATCTCCTTGTTTTTTCTAATTGGCAGGGTGGAGCATTTTATCTCAGTCTCATTCTCAGGAACGTTTTGATAGTTGAGCTAAGTTAGCTTCAGGCATTAGCATACCAGGGATAATTTTAGGCAGAATGTTTCAAATCTGGTAGAATTATATGCTAGTAGAAAATATTGTATAAAGCTAGGCAACCTTAAAAACAATGATGACCAGGGCTGTGTCTACACTAGCAAGCAGTGCAGACCAACAGGCACAGAACTGTACAAACAGCTGGACCTGAGAACCTCATACCCACACTACACACATATCAGATTCTTCTGTTTTGGTTTGGCTTTAACTTTCGGACTGGCTCTGGTCTGATCCTATCAGCCCATTTGGGGCTCTCATGCCTGATGTGTCCTCCAGGAGCTCATCTTCCAGTTCAGTTTCATGCAGAGGGAATCCAGCTCATGTACTTGGAGAGCTCTCCCTGATGTGAACCACAGCACAGCAAGCTGGCATGGCTGAGAGATGTGCTGTAAAAGCCAACTCTCATCGGAAATGAAAGAGTAATATAAATGCATGCTATCAGTACTAAGGATAATATTGCAAGAACTGTAACAAGGATATCCATCAAATGTTATCCTGTTCCCATGGGTTCTGGATACCTTAATCTTTCATTTGCTTGCACAAAGGCTCATCTGGCATCTCTTGTGCTCAGAATTAGAAGTTCTGCTTTCAACAGAACCTGATTGGGGGTTCAGCAAAAACCTGAGTTAATGACATTTGCCTATGTCCACTCTGAAGAGTGGAACATATGCAACATGATTGATCAGCAGCAGAGAGAAATGTCAAAACAGGAACATAAATGACCTAGCCCCCAGTTTAGAACAACTGACAAATGAAAAAAAAAAGAGTCCTAAAGTTGATAGGTAAGAGAAAAGTGGGAAGGGAGCAAATTTCTTGCTCTACAAAAAGAGTAGATGACAGTCTATTTTATGACTAAAGGTGTATCATGGAAGAGGTAGATGAGGGAAGCATGGAAATTACCCTTAGGTGAAAGATATTAATATTAAATTTGAACTGAGCGTAGACTTGTTCATGTGATAGTATCAGAAACCAAATGAGTTACTCATTTCAGGAACAGGGCAGCTTTGCAGACCATAAGGCTCACCAAGTTGGCAGGTGGCATTCTTAAAGCCATTGTACCTGTAAAAATCCAACCAATAAATTCTAATTTGATTTTCCTTGGATTTTTATATTTGTCTCCATTCCTTTCCACTAAGATTATTGTTCAGTCTGAACTACTCATTTAAAAACTACTAATCCACAGAGCCCAGCTGATGCTGCCTTAGGTCAAAGTGCAAAGCAGCTCCTACCTTACATCCTCTCCAACCTCAACATATGCTGCATGTATTGGCTTTGAGAATTAGGTGGTCATAGACTAGTTCCTCCTGAATTATGTCCCAAAATATTGTCTGTGAGTAATTGTCTAGAGACTACACATATGTGCTGCCGAGCCATGCTGTTACATGTATTAAGTAGTAACCAAAACATTAGATTTTACTTTGAACTAACATGGTGCACATTATAAAATCTCCACATGCTGGAAGAAAGAGTAAATCCTCTGTGGTTTATTCATAAATATTTATAGGATTATTCAGTCCATTGTGTAGTGAATAACCAAGTGCATTCTGATGTAAACCAGCCCAGGTCCTGTGTTTATATAGTCTATCTCACAGAACACAATTACAAAACATGTTTTTCTTTTTTAAATTTCTACTTGAGCTCCTTGAAGCACCTAGAATTTGAGCTTGGCAATATAGAACTGTAATTGTCCAGGGACCTGGCATCCTACAGATTAGAAGTGCATGTATTCTTCAAGGACAAAACTATATAGCGTGCAGTTTGTATTCACATAAATGTATTCTGTAAGGACAAATCAATATATTACATACATACATCCTATATTTTTGCTCCTGGTAGGGAATTCTATCACCAAGTAGAGCAAACCCATAAAACTGACTTAACTGTGCAGATTCAAGAAAGGAATACTGCATTTGCTTTTTGTTACTCTGTCTTATGTTCCAAATGAACATGGCTCAGGTGTAGGATGTGAATTTCAATTTAACATATTCATGACTGGGTCAATTGGCAAGCTCTACTATTTCTGACAGGTGTAAACATTCAGGCTCAGCCCTAAATGTGTCTTGTCTTTTTGTATTTATTCTGGTTGTTCCTCACTATTCAGTTTATTTGCTGTTGAAAGTTTTCTTTTATCAGAAAATCATAATCTGAGCCAGAAACTGAAATGCTGATTTCAGCGACAAATTAGAAACTGAAAAATAAGAGATGAAAGGAGTGGGAAAGTGAGTCTGTACTGTGCAGATGCACTTTCATTCTCGAGAGCCTCTGTTTCCTCAAATGAAAGGAATTCCGATAAAAAAAGGGTTTAATTCACCATGGAAATGTGCAAAACTTTTCAAGGCAAAGTCTTTGCATATGCTAAAGGCACAGATGATGTTCCATGTAAAGCACTACTTTTATCTTTATTGTTTTGAATATGTTGGATCATAAGAATGGATGCACTCTAACTGCCACTTCAAAGCTGCACAGATAATCCCACATCCCGCTTGCTTTGTTTGCATTTTTAATTTTGCTTGAATAAAAGCAGAATCAAAGCTCATACTTTATTCTCTGAAAAACTTCTGTACAACCTTCCTCAAAAGTCCAGCTCATCTGCACCAGGGTAAGTGACAAAGTTCTTAACTCATTTGAGGATATTTCTATTTACTGTGTGTGTTTGCCTTATTTTACATGATAAAGTGCTTCAATTTCTCTCTGGATGGAAGTCATCAATCTCTACCATGCTCAAAAATTCTTCCTCTGTAGACCAGGGGGCCCCTAATCTGTGGAGCAGGTGTTGGTGTTGAAGCAGGGGCAGCAAGAAGAATGTAATTGTTTCCGATGCATGTGGCAGTCATTGTCACTCAGTCTGCAATGCAGGTGTCGACAAAAGCAAGGTCAGACTCCCAGTTGCAGGACATTTTTGCCTGTTCTGGTCCCTGAGCCTGAAAAATGGGCCTGAGAGCAGGCAGCCTGTCCCCAGTTTCCTTATCGCCCAACTGCAGGCTCTGTGGGCCAGTATGGTGCCTGGGGTGGCTTGCCCAAAGGAGGAGAGGAATGGCTGCAATTGTAAAATTCCTTTATTCTTTTGTAAAACATTCCCAGGTGACAGGGAGCAAAGAAGTCTGGTGCCTCTTCATCTGCCAGCTCTCTCCATTCCCTCTTTGAACTCTTTGAATCTCTGTTCAGGCTCTAAAGGAGACCCCAAAAGATACAGTCCTCACACTGGCATCTACCGCTGAAAGACTTTTCCCCCCAAAAGAGGTTGAGAATATTAATACAAAAGTGAAACAGTTGGTTTGGAAGGGTTTATAGATCAAGTGCTTTTCAATGTAATTTCTGTTCAAAGCATTTCAAACACAAAAATAAATGCAAGTTAGGAGAGCTTTAAGTAAACAAAGCCTTTTTCTAGATTACATTATTCCCTCAGATGGCTTGATATGCAGTGGCTGGTAGTTAAAAATAAATATATCATGGTGATACTCCTTTGGTCTTTCATGAAATCAGGCACCCTATATAGCAAATGCATGGATGCATTCCTTCTCACCAGAGGGAATACACCTTCCATCCCCTCTGTAAAATCCTACAAAGAAATGTGTCTAGGAACATGCTATTTATTTTAACGAGTGCCCTAGGTTCAATAATGCTGCTAGGAAATATGTGAAAGTCCTGGAAACTGCAAGGTCTAGGCAATCTTCTCCTTATTCATTGTTTCCTATATAAATTCTTTATCAATGAGCACCTAGGGGCTTTATTTTTCACTTGCATCAGCTTTACAACTGTATATTTCCATTTATTTCACCAGAATTATTTCTGGTGGAAATGGTGGTGTGTTTTAGTGGTGTTAGTTTACAATATTTTAATAAAAATGAATGACTCCCCTATGCAAAAGAAAAATCCCTAATCAGCTATTTTCATGCAGCACCTCTAGACTGAAACTAACAGACCAAAGGAGAAAACACCCGTGGCTATAAAATATTCTTAGCCTGAGGGTATGAGAATCTGCCAATATAACATAATGAAAAAACAAGCGCCTGGGAGATTTCAATGTTATTTATGCTTTTTGTCTACAGACCTCCCATGGAGTCCCATCTCCATCGTCTGGGGACAAAATCCACAAATCAGTAAAGTAAGAAGAATTTCTGAAAGGCTTAAAACTGAAAGCAAACACCTGACTCTTTCAGCCACTCTATTACAAGAGTAAATTGGACACCGCCCCATTTGGTATAAGAACCGAAGAATGCGTTTGTATGAAATGATAAACTGATGTGGTACCAAACAGTCACTTTCCTGTGAAATTGAGTATTATTTCCTCAAGAATTCCTGGAGGCGAAGTATGAATTCTCATTAATGTGAGGCTGTGTGTATCTCATAACTGGCCAATGCAGCCTCCCTGTACAGGCTGAAAACCGGACAGGCAGTGTAGAAAACAGGGCAACGGGAAAGAAAAAGACCAAAATAGTCCCAAACCCTGAACAATTTTTGTACCTGCATCAGGCACAAACCCCATGGAAATGTCCCGTTCACAGGGGTGAATCACGGAAAACCTGAGCAACGAAATTCCACAGCACTCTTGCTTCCATGAGCTACATAGCAGGAGTACGTAAGATGGGC
Source organism: Theristicus caerulescens (assembly GCA_020745775.1). NCBI lineage: Eukaryota > Metazoa > Chordata > Aves > Pelecaniformes > Threskiornithidae > Theristicus > Theristicus caerulescens. The sequence continues at coordinate 128,419,229 of CM036558.1, read as the reverse complement.
CAAGGCACAATCCTAGCCGCCCCAGGATAAGTGGTGCGGCTGGCATGGCTCACGCCTCGGCACCTATGTCCTCCCCATCTCTCCCTCTGCACAATCCTAACAGGGTGGACCCACGCTGTACCCAGCATTGGTGGCCAACACGGCCACCAAAACTGTGATGCTAACATTCACACTCGATGGGTAATAGAGGGTGATGGTCAAACTCATTTTCTGGCTCTGTTGGTTTTATTGGTCTAGACAGGGCAATGCACACCAAGTGTGTTGGAAACATGAGGATGTCCTGCCTATTAGTATGAGTGATACAGAAACGAGAACATTGGAGGGGAATGGTGAACTGCTCTTTTTATGACTTTCATACCTCACTTTAGCTGACTGCAGAAAAATAAGCAGATTAAAATATCCTAAAGTCTTTTGTGCTTTTTCCCTGGAGTCTAATTACTTGGATCATATTGTAGTTAGGTAAGGAGAGTTATATTATTACTATTATTAATTATTTATTGCATGATAATATTAAGATAATCACACATTATACTGTATCAATATAATTTTATATTAGTATTCTAGCTCACATTATAAAAATTTCCATGGTTAGAAAAAGCAGACAAACTCTCTGGTACAACAAGCCCTGATTATGGTCCCCTCTTTACATCATTTATGTAGGATTTGCACAAGAAAATCAAAAAGTTAAGGCCATAAAGAATCCTGTAATAGGAAAATTTCTCAAGACAGCCACTAAAGTTGATAATATTATTACATCTCTTAAGCTTTCCAATTGGAAGGGCCTGGCCCAGATTGTATATTCATAAAAGATTGCATTGTATCACTTGTTAAAGCTTGGTAGCATGAGGCAGATATGATCCACGTTACCCGTGAACAACACGATGGCACAGATAACGAGACTTTCATTACTGAAGACTGAAATGTGTTTAAATGAGGCTATGGGTCTGCAAATGAATTAAACATGGCTTCTAGTTTTAGAAAAAAAAATTGATTAAAACCACAAAAATGCGGGGAAAGCCAAAAACTTCAAACCTTCAAATATTATTTAAAATCTCCCCTCCCCACAAAAAAAAAAGTGCAAATTCTGCCAACAAACATTCATAAAGTTTCCATGGACAATTAATATTGATCCTGGGTTGCTATTCTCCTCAAAAACTGTTGCTGTGTCTTGGGCTCACAGAAACAAGGTTAGGGGGCTGGTTTCAAAATCATTCTTAGGTCTTTTGGATGTAAAGAACTGAGCATTAAACAGTGCCTGTAAATGCTGCCATGTGGATAGAAAAGGTATTTTGAACCTAAGAAGCGGTAAGATGTTACTAATATCTTTGCTCATTATTGTAATATTTAAGCGTGAACTGGGGTTTTGCATCATATTAAAATTGGCTTATTTTTCACTGTATCTCTTTGTGTATCTTTTTAGTACTGAGTTAGCAATACAAACTGTCAAAAAATTTCATATGTAAGATATCAAGAAAGAATGTGAATTAAAAAAAGAAAAATCCTGTATTTCTTTCCCTCAGGTTTGACTGGGAGAGAGTGAAGAGGTGAGTGGGCCAAGCTTCCCTCACTGAATGCACAAAAGCGTGGCATGTGATGTGGCCATGGCAAGTCCTGCGACAGTGCCACCTCCCTGCCCCACTGTCCGTCTAGGCTAGAGAGGCCCTGTGGACAGGTGGGCAAATGACTATGGGACATGAGACATCCATAGTCCCAGATGTTGTTCTGCATTTTGGGTGGGAAAAGGCTCTTCAGAGGATGTTTAGGAGCGGGTTGAAGTAAGACTCTAAGCTAGACTCTTTTCAGACAAAACAAGATAAATACATGCAAAAGAAGGTAGAAATGAACAGCAGAGCCAGAAAACATAGCTCCTCTTTCTAGCACAGCCTCTTATGTGTCAGGTCAGTGGTGGAAAACCCCAGTATGGCATGGCTTCCCATAACTCACTCCCACTCCTGGTCATTTGTACCCATAACAAAATATTTAGAAAATTGATTTCAGCTGCCTAAAGAAATGACAGACTCATGGCAGTGAAGGAACAGATGCCCCTATTTATAATTAAGCCAGATCTCACTTCACAAGTGGTAGAGAAAACAAGGAAATAAAGTGGAGAAATAAAAGAAACACAGAGCTTGCGGTCCATTTGTGTTCTAGACTCAGCTCCTCTGGAAAGGAAACTTGTTACTGGTGAAATCATGGTCCCAGGAAGACGAAAGGGAGAAGAAGCAATAATGAAACACTTGGGTCTTTCCAGTTCACTCCTGCTTGCCTGAGTAAAAAATTAGTATCCAGGGAGGGCGAACTTGGCAATCCCTGGCGATTAGTGATGAGAGCTACCAGGAAGATCAAATTTGTAAGAAAAGCCTACAGGTGATGGAGAGGGTATTTCAAATACTCACCATGAAGGATTTCACTCTTGAACACTTTTTCTGGAAATCAGTGTTTTACCTGAATAAACGCTCAAGTATACTTTTACTTGAATAAACGCTCAAGGTATAAGTGACCAGAATGTAACTTTAGTTTTCTGTGTTGATCTTTATGTTTTAACTCTATATTTGAGTCCCTATACAGGTACCTGTGTGAATATATCAGGTGCACTATAAGTTAATAAACAAGATAAAAATAAATTAAACTAATCACAAATAAAAATGGAAACGATCATGTTCTTTTAAGAGGCTGTTTAATTATCTACCACTTTTTACTGTCATTCACAGTGATTATTAATTAATCTACATAGCAGGAATTTACATAGGAGGTAATGGAAAGTTAAGCTAGAAAAGTTTCACATCACTAGGAATGATTCCTTGAAAAATCTTTACCTATATCATAGATCCAGACAGAGATCTAGCAGATGTCTTTCACAACATCTGATTTATTTGATTATCATTTTGATTCAGACTAACATCAGAATTATGGAGCAACACCATTATTCATCATTTTTATCCTTCCATGTGGGCAATTGTTTCAACTGAAGTCTTCTACATAATATACAAGGGTGAGAAGAAATGAAATTTGCTTTTCAGGCTTCTCCTTTAAGGTGATATTCTGTTCACTCAGAATAGTTACTGACATCAGACAAAAACTTACAAGCTGAAAGTAATTCACATCAGTCTCCCTTTCAAGACCACTAGCAATCTTACCTGTTCAAATCATAATCAAACCACAGCAAAGAAATGCCTCAAGCATCCATTTCACTCAATCTCTGTCTATTCTGAACCTTCTGAGAACACAAAAATCCTTATATATACTTACTCCTAGCCACAACCTCAACCACTGTCCTTCTCACCTGTGTTTGTTGGTTTTCTTTCCATGACATGAGACTAATTTCTTTTGTTCTATAAAAGTGTATTAAAAGTGCTTGCTCCCTTAGGCAAGTCTGACAACCACTGAATAAAGAAATTCAAACTAAAAAAAAAGGCAAATTCATCAAGCAACTCTGCGTAAATTACTACTGTGATACTGTACAGCATCACTTCTTAAGTACTTATCAACATGCATCTTGACTGCACTCATGTATAAACTTTTTATTAGTGTCTCTTGCTATATTGCACTGTCACCCAAACTCTGCCTTCTGCTACCTGTGTGAATGAGTCTCGTGGGCTATAATCCCCCCTTTCCTTCCTCCTCCACGCAGCTATGCACACACCTAATCTGTGAATGAAGAGTGTTGCAGCAGCCATCTGGCAGGCACTGAAGCAGCAGAAGAACCACTCTGGCGTTACTGCTGCAGCTCAGTGCCTTTCCCCACACTGTGTCAGAGGATTTTGCATGAACTGGGTTGATTCCATGCCCAGCACCTTCCACGGGAGAGTCAATAGGAGCTAAGCAGATATTTGTAGCAGGGCATGGAATGGCCCCATAATTGAGTGCACCCTGCCCCATTTCCAAACCTGCACCTACGTGGATGCCGGGGAAGCACACTCCGTGCTGGGCCTCGCACCTGCTGTTGGGAGTCCCTGCTCTGCTTTGCAGAAATATAAAGGAAACAGTTAAAAGTTTTTCAACAGTTTCCACAATACTAGATAGTGAACAAAGAACAGTCAAAAGATATGCAGACATATTACAGCATTTGGGCCAGAAGCGTTAACTACAAAAGCTTATGAAGGCAGCATTTACAGAACACGTGCCTTTTGAAACTTACTCTGGATTGCAATCTTCCTAAATCAAAATATATTTTCCCAGAAAACCTTGTCTGTCTTTCTATGAGTTGTTCTGAGAGGAGCACATATGTACATTGACTTTCTTCCTCGGTGAAAACCAAATCATTCCCTCAGCTGAGGAGTATGAGCCATTTCACTGCTTGTTTAGTGAAATCCCTGCTCTGTCTTCTCATATTTCCCTAGGACAAAACAGAGAGCGTTGCAAATCATCAGGGACCGCAGTCGAGAGAAGAGAATTATTTCTGCAGTCAGGTCACATTCAGGCAACAAATTTTAATGGAAGAGCTAGGCTGTGAATTCAGTACATGATTAAAAGAAAAATGTCCTGTCGGTGGAAGCTCACAGAGCGATGGGTTTTAATTAGTGAATATTTTCCCCCCCATAAGAACGTCTGGTCACATGGCTATCAACTACGATATGCAGCAGGAATCAGCCTGATGAGTATGAGTGAGCACAGATCTATTGCTGTTAGGATCAGTGAGATGGTAGTGTGAGGTTTGCCTCTGGTTTGCTGGCGTCCTTTACACTAAACGTGCAGACACAGGCTAAGGAATCAGACTCTCTTGGTAAAATACCTTTTCATTATTTAAAAGCACATCTGCATGTAAAAATCAATTAGAATTGCATTTTTTGGAAATAAAAAAAAAAACAACAAAGTTGAGCCTATTCAGCCAGAGTTGTCAATCACCATGCAAACACTTAGCTTAGAGAATCATAGAGAAGGAGTTCATTTCTTTGGTTGGTTTATCAACTTTGCAACTGGAGCAGACCTGATGCAGCACACTGCTGGAAATGGAGCAGAGCTGTTTGCATTGAATTGCAGCTTCCAGAAAGGTATGAATTTGATTCCACCTTCTGAGGAAACTAACATGCACCGATTGCCACAGAAGTTGCTGAAAGCTCGGGAGTGTCCTGAGAGGCATGAAGACAAATATCCTTGGGAGCACCATGCTCAGGCTTAAATAGGAATTTCCAGGATCTTTGATGTCCCAGTAGCCCATCAAACAGTTCATGGTTTCAGACAACATAGTCAATAAAATATCACTAAAGTGCAAAGGAAATATTGCTTCATTTTTTCTAAATGAAAAAATGTTGGATTTCCTCATTCTCTAAAAACACGTTTAAATTGCTAATCTTTGTTCCAGTGCAGAACAGTACTTTCTCTTACAATTTCCAAATTCCTAGTGTAACATAAATTCAGCATTTTGCTCAGCTCTAAAGCTAGCATGTAGGAATACAAATTTGCCGAGGCACTTTAATATGTCTTTACCTCTTCCACTGCCTCTCCTGCTTATTTGCAGAGATGCTGCCTTGGATTGGATTGGAATCAGCGACCATCAAGCTTACTGTGCACCAGGCTGCTGCAGTTCCCTGTTCAGTGTCAGTTCAGGTTAACCTGACAACACTGAAAATGGATCTGAATGAAAGTATCTAACTGCGAATTACAGTGACTGAGTTGCAGACATATAGTCTTTTACACTGCTTCTGCCATGGGGGAGGTATTTTTGGGCAAAAGTTGAAGGGAGAAAAAAATTGATACTTTTCAGATCTTCCATTTATCTCCAGTGTTTTTGCATCATTTTTAATGAAATATTAATGAACTAAAAAAAATTTTTAAAAAGCAATCAATTTTTATTTTTACTCAAAATATTTTTTGTGTAAATAAAAATATTTCATAATACTTGCACACAATTTCATTGAAATTTTTGTACAATATTGAAAAAATGCCATAGTAATTTTCACGTAAAATGGAATATAAATCTATATCAATTACTTCAAAATGTCTAGAACAATTTAATTTTCATATTGATTAGTTGACAGGGTGAAGGCACTACTATATTGCTAGTGATTAAATTCTTGTCTCCTATCCCCTCACTTCTAGCCAGCTCTGCTGCAGAAGTTTCCTAACCCTTTTTCACAAATCCATATCATAAGTTAATGAATAAATGAGCATGCAAATAACTATAGTATCAGTGGTTTCAGTTCCTTTTAAATAAGCTGCTTGAAAAAGCAGATGTCCCCAGAAAGGACAATTGAGATGGAAAAAACACAGATTTTTCTTGATTTTGTCTCATGTAGCTGCTTTATTGACTCAGACTGGTAATTAGACAAATATACTTGTGTATTTTACTACCTACGCACTACCATGAATAATGAGGTCTAACTAAATCTAACAAGAAAGGACAAGGCCGTTTCTAGAATGTAGGTGCAGATACATCCCCTCACTAATTTTGTTTCTCTTGTTTATACTTTTTTAACACTGAAGGCTTGATACTGGCAAAGGTGAAACGGGCTGTATGCATCCCTGATCCAATACTATAAACATTGGAGGAATTGCACAAGGCATAGATTATGACAAAAATACAATGAGACAACTACTAGAAAGCATTGGGAGTAATGTCAAAAGCCATAGGTTTGCACAAGCCTCTGTAGCCTCTCTGCAGTCTGTTCCAGAGACCAACAATTCCTCTGTAACATTGCTCAGGCTGAAAAAGTTCTGGTTTTTAATAACCTGTTGATCACTCTAAACTTAACTAATGAATCTGTGAGAAGCCAACAGGCTACCTTAACTGACTATTCACATGGCTAAGAGACAAATATTCCTGGCTATTATTGTTGTTGTTGTGATGATGATGACGATGATGATGATGAAGAACAGGCATATCTTTCATACTCTCTTTTGAAGTAATGTTGAAGTTCAGCTCTACAGACAATGCAAAATTAATTTTCCATGCCACTTGTGCAATTGTTTATTATGGAAAAGAAGACGTTAACTGTTTCCTAAACAAAAAAGGTGAAAAAATTGTGAGCAAAAACTCAAGAAATGATGTAATACGTTCAGGACAACGGTATTTTACTCATGTACCATTCTTGTAGCCCTTAACACTAAATTACCTCATGTTTTCTATCACATGCTGATGTTGACTGGCTTTCTTCATCAATCACATGTCACTCGAGGAAATGGAAAGAGAGCAAGGAACCTGTCTGAGCACTGGTGTCACCCCCTACAGGGATTTCCTTTGGAGAACAGCATACATGACATGCTTCCTAGCATCCTTTTCTGTCCAATTATAAAAATGACAGGGCCATAACTAATGGGAAAAAAGGGGCTGCTGCAATGCCCCGGAGGAACCACATTATGTAGTGATATCATTAGCCCTTTTGTTACATTTAAATGAATACGAACCAAACTGCAGCTCTGGCTGCTTGAAGGGAGGGGCAAAAGCTGCTTTGAAACCTCTTTCGGAGCGAGTCCTGGAGCTTTCCAAATGGCATAGAGAAGGCAATCTTAACATCGGGGACAGAGGAAGAGCCATCCAAATTAACCCAAAAAGGATTCAAACCTATGGCTCAGTAATAAAAGCTTGGTCAATGACCTGAACTTCATTAAGCCACTCCAGCACTGTCCCTATCTTAGTCTCTCTATAGCTCAAAAGTCACAATGTTTCTCTTGATTAATTATTTACATGGGACTCATAGCCTCCATTTTAATGTCTGTTGTGCTAAATATGGTTTTTAATTAAATTCTATTTTTCTCTGATGGAAAAAAGCATTTAAGTCTATCAAATGTCATAATTCATTTTCATATTAAATAATCAACATTTGGCAGATTCTTTGAAGACAGCAGGGCAGAAATAATTCACAAAGTGAGGCAATTGCATGGGGTCAGTATGAGGCACTGATTGGTGACAGATATTCAGAAATGTAATCAGATCACGTTGTTTATCATTTCCTTATGGAAGTGATGCTGTATATTCTGGGGAGAAGAACACACTTTTAGGACATTAGAGAATTGTGAGGAAAAAGTAAAAGGAATTAATTCCTCAAAAACAAGAGGAAGCAATGATCTTTATGACAGGGATGATTGTATTATTATGAGTCATCATAATAATAATGAAAATTCAAAATATTTTAAAACATCCTACCTGGTTAATTAAAACAGGAGAACCTGCAAGTGTAAGGATGACAAGTCTAAGAACACTAACAACTAGATTTTTAAAAGTGTTCAGGATCAATTTACATGAATAATTATGAACCTTTTGGACAGGTAAGTACTATTTTTACAGAAAATGAGGTAAGAGCTAGAAATATCATTAATTTTATTTTAGCATAACATAGCTCATGAAGTTCAACAAGAGAAAGTGTGAAGTCCTGCACCTGGGCAAGAACAACCCCAGGCACTGAAATATTCTAGGGGCCACGCAGTTGGAAAGCAGCTCAGCAGAAAAAGACTTGGGGGTTGTGGTGGACATCAGGTTGAACAGGAGTCAGCAATGTGCCCTTGCCACAAAGAAGGTGAATGCTATCCTGGGCTGCATTAGGCAAAGTATTGCCAGCAGATCAAGGGAGGTGATCCTGCCCCTCTACTCAGCACTGGTGAGGCCACACCTGGAGCACTGGGTCCAGTTCTGGGCTCACCAGTACAAGAAATACATGGACATACTGGAAAGAGTCCAAAGACGGGCTACAAATATGATGAAGGGACGGGAGCATCTCTATCCTATGAGGAAAAGTTGAGAGAGCTGGGACTGTCCAGGCTAGAAAAGAGAAGGATCAGGGAGATCCTACTAATTAACATACATAAACACCTGAAGGGAGGTTGCAAACAGGATGGAGCCAGGCTCTTTTCAGTAGTGCCCAGTGCCAGGACCAGAGGCAATGGGTGCAAACTGAAACACAGGAGGTTCCCTCTGAACATCAGAAAACACTTTTTCACTGTGAGGGTTATCAAGCCCTGGCACAGGTTGCCCAGAGAGGTTGTGGAGTCTCCCTCCTTGGAGATATTCAAAAGCTGTTTGGACACAGTCCTGGGCAATGGGCTCTAGGTGGTCCTGCTTGAGTGGGAGGTTGGACCAGATGCCCTCCAGAGGTCCCTTCCAACGTCAACCATTCTGTGTGATTCTGTGATACAGAGGCTACAATTTTTCTACCAGTGGTAGACAGGTCACTGAATATTCAGATACTATATTGAAAGCTACTTTAGAAGTCTGTATCCTCTTGGGGGAATGTGTACAACATTTATAAATTCAAGAATTGAAAGGTGCACTGGGAAGACATCTTCTCAGGGCATATACTTTAGCAGATATTTTTTATGTGCTCTTGTTGTCTAACACAAATCCTGGAAGACAGTGACAAGTTACATGTGGTTTTGTCATCTCTTGCATGCAGAACCATAGTTAGATATACCCAGATATGAAGTTTTCCTCCTTTAACCACTATACAGAGACACAAGCTGCCTCTGCACTGTCACACTGCTATATCCATACCAGATACGTTCCTGTGCCAGAGCGAACACACGCTCCAGACCAAGGCAATTGATACTGAATAAAGACCAACTTCTTTATCTTCAAACTCTTTAATGGTTTTAGCCCCAACAGTCTCTACAGCACCAGAGAAAGAGTTTCAGACTAAAACCATGGTCAGCAGCTCCACTACTTTTGATAGCGTCTTCACTGCACCATTTATGCAAATGACAGACCTTTTCTGAGGGCCAGTATGAGGCCAAATATAAATGAAATTAATTCCTACAATAAATAAAGAACATCTCAATCCTTTCAGATTTGTACCCCAAGTTCAAGGTGTTTTCAGCTTTGTTTTCTGTCTGCACATCAAGAGGGCACACGTCCAAGAGTGAAAGAACATTCAGAAACAGCACAGAAACTCAACCCTTATCCAGACAAAGTCTCAGCTCCATGCTCCATTCTTCATCTGGGGAGAAGGTGGCAGAACAATGGACACAAGACAGATGTATGTTGCCTAATGCAGGGCTGGAGGTGCTCACACATTCCCTCATTAGGATGGCAGAAGAGCTTAATAGGACAGAATGTCCCTCAATGGAAACCCAACACCATCTCTATAAATGTCATAAATGTCACTGTAACCACTAGATGTCACGTGAAAACATACCTTTCTCTACCATGTCAAAAAGGTAGGGGATAAGTTTCTCTGACAGAGATTTAAAAAATAAAATGTTCTTCTACATCCCTCTAGGTAAATAGACCATCTAACTACTTCCTGCCGGCTCCTGCCTAGGTCCACTCTGAGGAACAAATTGCGGCTGGACATTTGCCCACTACAGCTGCATCAATAGGAGGGAATTCCCGGATGCCTGGGAGCATTCCTGGCACGCCATCACCCATGCCGCTACATGTCCAGCCATGAGGTTGGCCTGCTCCAGCCACCGCTCTCCCCAAACAGTTCCCAGGCATAGTTTTGGTCAGAACAGTCCAGGGATTTTTCCTGCTGGGTGGCTTGAACACACCAGCCTGTTCTGAAGGCTGAGACCATCAGGGGAGATGTGAGCTGTTCTGAGCCAGCTGGCCTCAGTACCCGGTTCCCTTGGCACACTTAATTTATGTGTATAGATGTAGTCTGTCCACCTTGCAGGAGAATTGTTCAGACTCACAGTGACCACAGTATCCAACTCTCAGTTTGGCTGCCAGGAGTGCTTTTTCTTATACTTGTGATATTACAACTTCATTATATTCTGTAGAAAGTAATATATTTTTCTGGCTGTGTTTTGTGCTTGGTAGCGTTACAGATAAGTTATTCCCCATTGATTAGTGCCTGACTTTACCTTAGGCAGGTATGTTCACTGCTTTTAACTCCGCTATGGAAAAGATTCAGTACTCTTAATCTCTCTGTATCACATCTTTGCCTGGCTTTACACTGTAGTGAAAACCAGGTTACTCTCCAGGAGTGTTTTTTTCTGTGAGTGTTCCTCATTTGTAGGTCCAGCAGTCACCCAGAGGTTATACGAATTGACACTTATGAGAGGCAACAGATGGACCTCTGCTAAGTAAACCAGTGCTTTTCTTCAAAATATCCTGCATTCAGTCAGCATCAACACGCCAGACAGCTTGAATGTTTTGTGTGGTTTTAGGTTTTTTCTTCCTTTTTTTTTTTTCCCCCCTCCTTCAGAGTTCTAGATTTTAGGTATGGCTCTTCTATGCAGTGAAGAGTAACGTGATGAGACCCAGACAAAAAGTTAACCTCACCTCATGCAATGCAGTGTTGTGAGAAGGTAGTAGCTCCTGTCCCCAGAAGCAGTCTAGTTGTGTCAGCTTGTTGCTCTGCCAAAATTAATTCATTTTGCTTTTTCAGAACTGATGAAGTTATACAGCTGCTAATTCCAGAGCTGCTTTGGTGAACCCTAGCTTGGGGGGTCTCTGCTTCACAGTGTAGCTGTGGCCAAGGTTACTATGATATTAGGCTCAGAGTCTAACACAAAACTCTTTGCAATCACTTGGAGAACTTTTTAAATCTTAGGCTATTAAAACCAGTGTCTACCTGGCATTTAACATTCTCAGCATGCATTATCTATTTTCAAATAACAGAAAAGACTGTATGAAGGGCCTTTCTCAAAGTTGCTAAGTTGTCAGCATTTTGAGTGCAATATCCATTCTCTAAAAATTCAGGTTTCAGTAAAGATGATCTGCCTTGCATTTTAAAACTAAAGGTGTTGTGTGGAAGGATTTATTCATCAAAATAATATGTACTGTGCCTTACACATCAAATAAATGCAGATTTTAAACACACAATTTAAATATATTTCTTCTTTACTATTAATTGCATCCCACTCTCTATTTCTCTTGATTTTCCCCCAATTTAAAGAAATGCTTGACACCTTCAACTCCCAACCACTTCAATAACCACCCAGAACCAGGATGAGATACAAAGTTACTGTTTCACCAATGAAAGATACTTTTTTTTTAGAAGCAACTATAAAGCAAATACAAAAAGAGACTTACTGTGTTAGAATTAGATAAATGACTATCAAGCCTATTCCCTGAAGCAGGGTCTAATGTAGTCATAGCTGCAGCATTCTGTGCATAGAAAATTTTTTATACCAGTTAAAAAAAAAGATTTCAATAAAAAGTCACCTTTCAAAAATGGAGAACTGCTGCTAGTGAGTTATATGTGTCGACAGGTATCCAATATTTACCCCTGGAGGGATTTCTTCTTACAGAGGCTCTAACTCCCTATCAAATGGAAGTGCTCACCTTCCCAGTCGTTTCGACAAGGGTTAGCATGATAAAATGATTTGTTATGCCAATAAAGTTTTTGTTACACTGTAAAATGGTTTGTTACACTACTACTGCTACATAAAAATGTTATGAAAATTAAGTAGGTTGTAAGGTCCAAAAAGGAATAGGCTAGTTTTAGGACTAGCCACCAGAAAAAGAAAAAAGAAGGATCTTCTGATCTACAATTTTTCAGTACTGTAAAAAGACAACCTAAATGACCTTTTAACTAACAACTGAAATTGGTGCCCCAATTAAAAAGCAGTTATGCATCCAAAATGGATGGGAACTTCCTCACGTCAACAGCACTCAGAAAATGGGAGGAAACTGCAACAAATCTGATAATCTAGGTGGTGACTTCTGTCCTGTGTGACATTAAATTAAACAAGTCTAAATTAGAATTCAGAACAGAAACTGAAGTACAGACTCATGGTATGCTATCATAATGCGTCACAGATGGGATAGCAAGATAATAAGACTGGAGGAAAACCTTACTTTGCGTATGGGATTTTAATTTTAACATTTTGTATATCAGTCAAAAGCAATATCTGAAACTGGCAATTATCTAATTCACAGTCAAGTCTTATAACTTCCTGGCACATTTTGAACTTGAAATGCATAGTATCTAGAATTTATTTATGATTGTTCCAGGCAATCAGTCAGTCCACAAGAAAGGCAAGGTCTGTTACATCTTATGCTTTGTAATTATTACATAATTTTTATACTTTTCCATTTTCATGTTTCTTTTTGATTGTATAGAGTAAATGTTTTTATGCTATTATTCTAATATTAATATTTGTGTTCCAGTCATTTGGTAAATTTTGACCAGAAGTGTACTGCACTGATAAGTGCAGAAGAAAATAGTTCCTGATTTCAGCAGTCAGCTGTATTTCCACTGAACTCTAAATTTGTTTCTAACGACAAAAATTTTAGAAAAATTTCTAACACAATACATTTTTTTCTTAGAGAAGTGAGGCAGTATTGGAAATATTTATGTTTTTCTCCTTTTAAATCAACCACACTTCAGTTTCCCTTGTACAGGCTCACTGAAGCAGAGCAAATAACACTGCAGTGCGAGGGGAATTTTCTGCAAATGAAGAGCTTATAAGAGAAGCAACCTGCTTTCAGTATCAGGCCCCCACAAGAGTAAGGAAGGTGCTTTCAGCTAAGTTTTGCAGATGTAGTGTGCAAAATTCTTCTGCAAGGCCTGCTTTCACAATAACGTTCTAATGTATGTTGACATACGCAGGGATGGGCCTCAAGAGAAGTGATTTTGTCTTCACTGGAAAAGGTCCTGACTCAAAGTCTTTGCTGCCTGACTGAATGACAGCCACGAGAAGGCTTGTGTACGTGCTTATGATGTCACTGCTGCCTGAGAAGCTGATAGGCCAGGAGCAGGTACATGGGATGTGCAGGTGCATGTGATGCCACTGGTGCATTAACCAAGTGCACTAATTCAGACCTGGATTGTCAAGTGGAAGTTCATTAATCACTGCTGTAAGATACAAGTTTATTAGACAGTTGGACAGGATGATAGATGTAACCACATACACTGATATTTTTCTTTCAAAAGAGAAATGTCCTTACCTTTAAAAAATGTATAAATTAAAACTGGAAAATAATTTTAAACTAATGAGTGAGATTTATCCTATAGATTCCTTTTACTTTGCTAGTGGCAGTATTTACTGGTCAGCTAGTAAAACAGCTTGAAGCACTGAATAAACCAGGAATATCCAGCCTTTCTGGTTGCTCAGACCAGGCAGCTCACCTGACTAGTAGGTGTGGACTGCAGACTGTGTCTCCTCTCCCACTGTCTGACAAGCACTGGTGGCCATGGTTCGGACCACGAGCCATGAGCATTTATGTTCTCAGAGTAGGTCCAGACATCAGACCTATGTGCACCCACATGGGCTGGGCCGGTTGCTATGCACTACACACAGCTATGTAGAGAAAGAGCTACTACTTCTAGGAGATCACATGCAGCTCAGGCCAAACAACCTTTTAATCACAAGCAGAAGCAGCCATCAGATTGAGGAAAGACCGTGGTCAAGACTAGGCTGCTGCTCCCAGAGCAGCTCATCCAGCCTCAGTGCTTCCCTGAACTGCAGACTTTTATAACGACTTCTTGTACTTGCAGTTTTTGACTGGTATTGCAACTACAAAATGTGGATCACGAAGCTAGAGTATTCTGATAATGCGGAGTCCCAGGAAAGAACAAATAATATAGTTAAATATAAATGAGTACTTTAATTCCTAATACTTCTCTGACCTTTTTCAAGTGTTACATCCATATCTCACTTTGGGAAGGAACTTAGCCATGTATCATGTAAAATATATTTACATTCAGGGCTGAATAAATACCATCATTGATTGTGAACTTTGGAAAGCTGTAGGCAAATTAATTTGGACAAGTCTGCTCTCCTTTGCTGTACATGTCTCAATGAATGAGAGCCAAGAACTCAAGTTAATTTTCACCTGTGCCAGCAAAGGCCAGAATGAGGACTACACCTGCACAGAGCTTTACAAGATACAAGGAAAGAGAAGAGCAGTGCACATTTTAATAATGTGAATATCATTCTCTAATTCAAAAAACAATTAAAAATCTGTGCTGCTATCCATGAACTACTACATCCCCCTTTCAGGACAGAGAGACCCAACAGCAGCAGGCTTCATGCGAAAGGACTGCTGGGACCCAAGTATAAAAGGAAACGGGAACTTACGGAGAGGAGTATTTGGATAGCACTGTGAATGACCTCTAGGTACTGGAAATCAATTATGCAGCCTGTCACGGAGACGTAGGAGTAATCGTCTAGGATGCCAGGGGCAGAAGGACGCACCACCCTTCGTATGCAGCCGGGCCCGTGTTCCCGCCACCAAGAGCGGTGCATTGAGATGTTAAAGGTCATGAGGTCGGTTTCCTAGGAGACAGGGAGGGAAAAAGTGTGAAAACCTCTAACTTTGTGTTAGTTAAGGTAAAGCAAGGGAAATAAAAGATGCTTCCAATTATTACAAGGAAAATGAGATAAATAACTTGCCTTCCCTCTCACCCCAGTAATTTTAACATGAAAGTAGGCCATTAAAGGAGAGAGAGGAAATTGCAAACATTTATCCTTTATTTTGTAATTGTGCATAGGAGCTTCTGTCTGGCAGAATCGTCGTACCAGGTACTGTACAAAACACAGTGCATATCCTACGTCTCCATGGATTTACAGCCTGAAAAGCAATTTCGTTGTTACTTGATTAGAATGTCACTGAAGAATTAATTTTTTTAACAGGCAACAGAGACAGTTTTACCCCATGGTACTGGAGATAATCTAAAACAAACTTCCACCATATGTATTTAAAGTAATAACTATAAATTATAACTATTATTTTAAGTCAGACCACAGCCAGGCAGACTGTTTCAGCTGCCAAAGATTCAAATGAAAGTATGTCTCCAGCCAAGTACCCTGCTCTCTTTTCTCCCCTCTGCGCCCCATCCAGATTACCATCATCTCAGTTTAGCTAACAAACCTGCTTCTGTGAACTAATCTGGGTTTAAAATACAGCCAATAACTTCTCTTCACTCATCACAGCTTGTCTGATCAGGCCTTAAACCTACCGTAACACGTACTGGCTGCACCATAGCCAACACAGTACATATAACATCTGTGCATTTTAGTTAACATTATCCCACTTCTACTTGGAGCAGTGAAAGTGGCAAGCGTACTAAGGCACTGAAGATTTTATAACAGGTTATCTGTGAAGTACAATCAGGAAAATTCATCTGAATGAACAACAGAGTTAGGTCTTTAGGTCATGCTCACGCAAAATACACTGAAGTTGAATGGATACCATTTAAATGCCAAAACACAACCTCCTCATTGGAGATAAATGGGAGATTAGTTATATTGATACTTTAAATAATTAATTCAGATTTAGGTTTCCATGTTTCCCCATTTCAACTCCAAGGTAGCTGTAAAAAATATGTGCAAAATTGTCAGCCGTATGCCCACAAAATACCCCCATTTCCATACATGCCAGTTTGTCAGTGCTGTTGTGACACTGATTCACCCTTTGCATCCCACTCTGAAAATCTGTCCTGTCAGTCTGTCTGCAGCTTTCACCCTGACCAAAGGGACATTCAATGCAGATTCCATTTGCAGAAGCAGTCCTCTTGTTGTTTTTCTGTTAACTGCCTTTATTCTGGCCCCACCTGAAAATTAATGGGTTAATTACATCCTGCCAGTCTCCGTTACTGCTAGTTAGCAGTAAGAAATCTGCCTTTGTGATTTGCTGCTTTGCTCTCCGTAACTTCTTTACCCTCAAAATGCAGACTTGCTGGAGCACTATTTGCAGTTGATGAGGCATTTGTCTTTTGACTTTGCATGTCATTCCTTGATGCTGGTTTAGAAAATTTTCAGCTGTGATATGAAAATGACTTGTGAAATCAGAAGCTGACAGACAATTCAGTTTAATGAAAATATAATTATAAATATATAGTCATAAGAAAGAGCCGAGGCTTTCTCCATACAACAATGCCAGAGATTGCATAGTGTTATCAAGTGCTTTTAACAATCGTCAACTGTAAGAAATGCCATTTGTCAAGCAGCACACACATATTCACTCTTATCTATTTCAGTAACTTTGTTGAGTAGGAATACGGATTTGCCATGTGGGTTAGTGTGTACCAAATATTGAGAGGTAATGCTTTGTTATCACAACTGTGGGAATAAATTGTGATGTCCGTGGAGTTGGTGTCACAGCTTTCTTTGCTCTTGAGGTTTTTTTTCTCCTTTTTTTTTTTTTTTGCCTTTAAGTTTTGATTATTATGCCCTCTTTCAGTGCTTGTGCTTGGCTAATTCACAGCCAATGGCAAAGAAAAGGGGTAAACTTGCTTGAGGAAACAGCTTGATAAATCTTGCTGACACTTTTAAAATGTAAGAATTTGACATGTAGTCAGTACAAACAGCTCTTATAAATAAAATCTTTCATTTCTGGAATTCTGAAATGTTTGGTTCTTGGGGTGATTAAAAAAAATTTCTTGACTTGATGGTCATGTTTAGAGATGCTTAATTAGATGGTCATGTCCATATTTCAAGGCTGCTGGTGATGCAGTGAGAGCAATATTGTAGTTAAAATTCTTTGATTTAAAACAAAAGAGATGTCATCACAGCACTTGCTGCTTTTTTAAAAAAAATTATTATCCAGAAATTATGGATAAAGGCTGGGAGAAGAGCTTTTCATAATTACTTTCCACTATGTGTATTATGTCCTGAGTCCTCAAAGCAGGTAAAAGTGGATAATGATGGCCCAACAAAGATCAGTTTTAGAAATGCAAACAAAACCACCTGGTGCATTAGCTTGACCTCTAAAATATCACTTCACAAAATGGCAGCCATAAGCTGTTTGAGCTGATAAATGTTAAGCTGCCAATCAATAAAAGAAAGCCTGACAAAAATCAATTCTTTTTTTTAGTGGCTGAAGCACGCTCCTCTCTAACTTCTTGGAGAATCTTAATCCATAAAGTGAGTCGAATGTGCCAGGCATTAAAAAATTAACCTGTACCTTTATCGTCATTTACAGAATTTTAGAAAATTCAAAAACTCTTTGCCTGGGTGTACAGGTTTTAAATATCAGTGAACTTCTGAGAGTGTTTCAGTATGTGTGAACTCAGTGCTTGGAAACTCTGTGCATGGTGGAAAAGCTGCTGCCCAAGTGGCTTATTCTCAGTTTTATGTTTAATGAAAGTTAAGAATTCTTTCAGAAAGTACAAGCAGATACTTGAAGTTTTTCAGTAGATCATGTACTGTTTTACAATGTCACAAGCAATCATTAAGCAAATGCGTATAAAATGCTCAATCTTCAGCAGGTGATGTAAAGTAAACTGCTTATTTCTTATAGAAGAATGCTGCTGTTTCATAGCAAGAGACTCAGTTTCAAGCCCTGTACAAGAGACATCAAGTAGTCGCTTTGGGATTAATTTAACAATTGAAATTTCAATCATGGATGGAAAATTGCTGTCTTCTGAGCTTCAAACTCATAACATGTATCTTGATCGTAATTCCATACATCAGCAGGTCCACTGTACTTCCTTGGCTGGTAACCTCTCAGACAGATGCCATAAATAAAGAGTGAGCAGAACACAGATAACAGGACTTCCAGAAAAATCATGTGGGACTTATTGAAGTGACACAGGGAAGGGTTATCCTATGGCCTACTCCTGCCTTTTTCAGTCAGCACTGAAGGAATAGTCCAGTCTGTGTAAGAAGTTTGCTCCTGAGCATAGGATCAGCCCAATAATCACTCTTCTACTGATGTAGAGTCCCACTTAACTGTCTACAGCTTTTTAAGCTTTTAAACTATGTATAGGATTTGTGTTGGCTGTCAGCCCAAGGATTAATTTTGATCATTATTGGAAATCATTGCTATGGCAGGTACTTTCTTTTAGGTGAGATGTAATCCCTTTAAGTCCCAATAATACTGTTTTCTAAGTGCTTGGAGATAGTGTTTAATTTCATTAGATTTGCTTAAATTCTACATGTGGTTTCAAGTGGATATTTTCTATTGGGCAGGGCTTTGAGCAACCTGATCTAATGAAAGATGTCCCTGACCATGGCAGGGAGGCTGGTCTAGTTGATCTTTGAAGGTCCCTTCTGAACCAAACCATTCTGTGATTTTATGATTCTATTTTTAGGTGGTCAATCTAGATAAATTTTAACAGATAATAGCATAACACAGTTTATTTTAAAACTAAAGGGCAATAATAAGGATGATGCTTCTTTCATTTATTTGTCTATACTTTATGTACAGTGCCTATAACAACAACACAAAAAATTAACGAGAAATTAAGACTAACTAAAATCACCAGATGTAAAGAAAAAAAGACACTAAAACTCCAGGAAAAAAAACAACACACCAAGATTGCCTCATATAACAAACAAATACAATGCTGTGACATGATGATTACGCATTGCGGAAATATCTTTTTTCACTGTATTTCTCTGCTTTATGACATGCTATTTTATATTTCTTTTATTCCTTGTTAGTATCTGAAAAACACACTCTTAGGAAAACTGTAAGAAAGACAGCGTGTTAAGTGGGATGGAGGACAAGCACTTTTTCTGCCACAAGACAGCTGTCAACATTTGAAATTTCACAGAAAGGTGCAAGAGCACAAAGGCCTGGCAAAGCATAATGTTAGAGATCTTGACTTTATTGTTGCTTGTGTGGTACCTAGCCCTTCCTAACACTTTTTATGATATTGATACATACTATAATGCTTATTATAAAAGAACATTAGACTGAGGCAATAAGCATTCCCATCCCATTTGCTAAGAGTAAGAAGGATGCTCCAGTTCTGACTTGCTACCTGGTTTCTAGTTTTAACAGTAAGGAGAAAAAATTTTCAAATAAATACCTGGTCAATAGATAATAAAAGATAATATGCATAATGCTAGGAAAAAAATAGTACATTTCCTTGTAATTCCCTACACCCAATTAAGCTTGTAGTTAAGATTCAGTGGTGTTGGCATGGACAAGGGACATGCACATTCCTTAGTATCTAATTTCAAGGAGACATTAATCCTCATTAGATACAAATGATGTGTTCCAGCATTAACGAAACCTGCTCTAATTGCAGATGTACTTTGAACCATGAGCATCAGCTATTAGCCAAAGATCCCCACTGGCAACATAAACTTAGTTTTCCACCCTGTTATTTCATGAAACCACAGGTTCTGATCCCAGCTTGCTCTGTGTGTGACCAGTTACGCTCCATCTCCTCTCAGTACTGATGAAAAATTGGTTTTGAAGGCCTGGGCAGATAATACTGAAGAAGTCCATTGGCAAATAGGGAAACTTGTGTCACTAGCTCTCATACTGTCTTGAAGGGGATGATCATTTTTGAATATTAACTATTGACTCAAATTTTTTCTGTTTGTTTTTAATTTGAGCTCTTGCTTCAGTGTTACACAGATGCCTTTTACCTGCCCCGTGAGCTAGAGATCAAAGGTAGCCCACTCAATAATCTTGACATTCCTGCTAATGCGATGGAACAATGAACCACGGTGCTTCCAGGCAAGCTCTTTAGGTTGAGGTGGCTGCTGAAAACATAATAGTCAATATCTCTTCCTCATCCTGAGCAAGAGATTACATGAAGAGCATTCTTAAATTGAAGCTTATGGGTTGACTCTATTGGGATTATTCAGCCGTCTGAACTAGCTGATAGAATGGACCTAGCAAATTCATCTCTTTGTGGTAGCAAACCCAATGCACACTAGACCAGAGGGACCATGTGATACACAGAAATTAATTACTACTAAAAGAGAAAATTCACAATATCAAGATCTTCGGACATAGACCATGAGGTAACCCCAGCATTATGGGCTGAGAGTGGTTAAGAGAGGTAAAAAGGCAGTGTCATTTTGGAGGGTTAAGTTAGAGGCTCATGGTTCTCATTCACTGAGATTAAAGGTTCACAGATTGAGCAAATTCCGTAACTATGACAGCGGGCCATGACTACAGGAAAGGATTTCCGTATCAAGCACAACTACTGTTAGAAATTTACACTGATTTAATCTATTTTTTTTCCGACCAATCCACACTACAACACTTGTTAACCATTTGACTACATGCCACCCCTTACAACCATCCACCCCCAAAAAACAGATACATAAGTTAGTACTATCTTCTCCTTCTTTCACTTCTTTTACTCCTTGTGCTACAGAGACTGTTCTCAGATCTTATTTTATTTTATTTTTTAAAAGTGAACAAAAGCACTTTTGGAAATTTATTTGAAAAACAGGCAGATGATCTACCTAAATGATAAAAATAGTTCCTCTGTGTTGTTTAATTTGCCACATGCTCAGGGATCTGTTTCCTGCCTTGCAAAACAGGCAATTTTAAAATTAGATTTACTGACCTTACTAGAAAAGTAGAATGTCTTTAGAAAGCCAGAATGCAAGAAGTCAACAAGAGAAGCATACTGCTGTCTTCTTCATGCAGTGTTAGTATTAGTCACAAGAACAAGTCATAAGAACCGGTAAGGGGCTGTTTTCTGAAACTTGTTGTCCCTAAAGATGAACTCTGATCTTTGGCAATATTCAGATCCATGCTCAAATCCCAGCTCTGTGACTTATGCCTTGTCCTTGGTCTACCTCCCTTTTGTAAGAGGTACCTCCGTTTTGTAAGAATAAACAGCCCAGAGAGATAACAGTATGGCAGAAATAAGGTCCAAGCCCAAAGGCAAAAAATGGCATGAGACAGGTGATTGGATCAACATGAGCCTTATTCGTCACTTGTCACAGGAAGTTCAACATGAGCACAAAGAAGTCATGACTACCCAGAAAAGCTGTTGTGCGCTGATGGAGTCCTTGACATGTGATTAAGCCGAGCACTTAGTCTGAAAATTGCTCTCACCTATTCCCTTTGATGATCCAGAGGTATGAGACAACATAGGTTTGGAGTGATGGCAAACTGTGAGCACTGCTTTCAGTTTTGAAGACTGGGAATATGATAAGGGTTTGTGTGAAGTCAAGGGTTTGTGCAGGTTGGTGTGTCCCTCACTCAAGCCATATCTAATTTTGACTGAAATGAAGAATCAAGACAAGACTGAAATGTAACTGTAATAGTGAAGAACTGGAAACATCATAGGCAGGCCAAACATAGGCACCAGCACAAATGCTGTAGGAAAACTTCTCAGGTCAGAGAGCCAGGAAAGGTAAAAGAAGGCTTGAAAAAGTCTTGGTATAAAAAAAAAATTAAAAAGTTCCAATTATGTGCCATAAAAAAATTCTGTCCAAAAGGTTCATAAAACTATGAACATTTGAAAAAGGAGTTTATAATGTAAAGCAATTTTGAGAACATTTTAACCTATAATTTTTTTTTTTCCTGTTGTTTTTAAACAAAATTGCTGAGATCCCTATGGAGTTATGCATAGATTTTAAATACCACAAAATTAAAATTTGTCACTAACATACCTTCCCTCAAAGATAAACTGCTTCAAACAGCTGTAGAAAGCTCTTCCCACACTATTTTGCAATATTTTCTTTATTGATACCCAAAGCAGAAGTGATCACACTCGTGTGTGAGTACTTCACCACTGTATACAGCCTCTAAGCATTTGACAAATACATTGGTTAAGAAAGTATGTACATGTTGAGAAGACTCTTGCAATGTTGATGGGGACTGGATTTCTACATGTAAAATGGACAGGTCTGGCCTGGCTTGATCATGCTAAAACTGTTCATTCTTCTGTAGTTCTCTGTCTTTTGTACCATGGGCACCCTAATGTGACAAACCCTGCAAAACCGACCCTTTCTTGCGGTGGTAGTTCTAATGTTACTAGGAAATGTATGCAAATAGGAGACACAGATTGTGCCAAAAGCCCACATAATCCAGTATGAGGAACAGATGCAACGCAGCCTCTAGCCAAAACAGGATTCAACTTCGTTATTATCCAAATAGCTGTATTTTGTGCATAGTGGTTGTGAATAAAGACAAAGCATGGGGATAAAGGCATGATTAAAAATACAATGTCACAATAATAGTACAGTTAATTTTAATAATTTCCTTCATTTCTGGTGGGTTCTTTGCTCTGTCTCTCTGTCCCAACTATAAGAATACCATAACATCCCTTGCTATATAAGGAGATAAATGCACAAGAGAGTGGGTCCTAAATTTAAGGGTCTGTACCAGACTCCAATGACATTAAAAAGCACCATAAAACGACTTCTGAAAACTCACTTGAATGTTAAAATTTCTGACAAGAAAAATAACTCCCTGTTTTGAGACTAACCAGAATGTTCCTACCTGCATACAGGAACACTTTTAAAGATTAATAGGCCAGTTTAAGCAACTGCTGTTGTGTTCTCTGCTTTGCTTGCTCGAAGCAATGCAATTGCTCGTGATATTGCCAACTCTTGTTGTTTTATGGCAAGTCTCGTTATGTTCAGCATTTTTGTTAAAGCCTCCATTCCCAGGGACATGAGATTACAATAAGAAGTTTGGCTTGTTACAAGAAACTGTGCTGAAGAGTATAAGCTTCAAAAATCATGAGCCCTACTGCTAGGCACTTCCAGTCTGTGCTGTAACTGGCATTATTCGCTACTTTTCTTAAAGCTGAGCTCCTGAAATCTATATGGGAAGCATCTGCACCAGCAGTTCAGATCACGGCTATCCAGGGCACCATGTGCCATAGTCCCTCATCTCAGACAATCATGGATCCTTCAAGGTATAGGAAAGGACCAACTGTTTTTTAACTGTGGTCAAAGGGAATTACTTAAGTGCACCCTAAAACCTTAAAAGTCAGAGGTCTTAAGCAATACTTAATTTTATTTAAATTTTAAATCAAACCGCATGATTTCTTGGAATTTCTGCCAGGAGATCCTATTTTTTATTTTAGAGTGTGTGCAAAGAGCAACCAGAAAGCTGTGCTAATTCACTGCATCTTTTGAGTGAACTCCTATACAGCTCATTGAATAAAACTGTCTGCCACTAACAGATTGCCAAGAAGTGAGTATCTGTGCTGCTGAAGCCCTCCTGAAGACTCAGAATACAAAATGAGACACAAAACAATAAGCAGCAGAAGTGTATTGAACTACTAGGGGTCTATTTTCTTATTATTTTCATTTCAATGAAGCACAAGATGCTCCTAGAAACATATACTTCCTCATGACACTTTTGTTTCTATATTTCTTGTCTGTGATATCAGGTTGTCATATTTTTGCCAGTTCCTCAAGATTTGTGGTGCTGTTTGCCAATGACCTTGGCTTTAGCAGAGCAAGCCTTTAATCACAGGCCTCGCTTGCATTCTGCTGGAGCAATGACAGTCTCCAAAATGAATTTGATACACATTTTAAAAAAAAAAGCAAAGACAGTCCCTAAAGAAACTTTAAGTTCAGAGGATGAAATTTGAAGTCCTCCCTTTCCTAGCAGAGAAAGTGAAACACCGACGACTACGGAAAAGAGAATCTGCTGTAGCAGAGCTCAGTTAATATGATTTTTTAAATTATTCATATCATATTGACTATATGCATTAGTCCACATTTTAGGTTCCTTAAAACATTTTATGTATTTATGTAAATATATGCATACATTGTATTTTATTTATGTACACACACTATGCATATATTTATATATTTACATAAATATATAAAGTAAGTATACATATATTTATATTTACCTGTACAAATTAATGACTCAACAGTGTTTTCCTGAGAACAACTGTCAACCGTGGTGAAAGAAGGCAGCATTAACGATCTTCTTCAGCAATGCATTGTACTCAGGCCTGAATCAGATTAATTTAATTTGCAGCCTAATCCACCTCCAATCCTCAATAACTCTTACAGACATTCACACAAAAGAGAGTTTTGCCATCTCTAGTAATTTTCAGATTTTTAGAAGACTATTTCAGGAACAAGGACCCCTTTTTCTCTGACATATGTTCTCTATAGCAGGTCTACGCTCATCATAATCACACTTCTGAAGTTCTTTTGATGAGATTAATCAGAAGGCTCTGACGGTGTCCAGTAACTTTTGGATAATTTCATGTTTGCCATGCCAGAGGAAATCAGTGAGGTGCTAAGTCTACTTACATTTTTTTCTTTCTGAAGAAATTTCTCACAAAAGTTCCTTTAATCAATGTGGTTAATGAGGTTGCATGGTTACCCCATGCAACGTTACAGGATTTGGCAAGAGTGGCTGGAGAGCTGCTCAGCGGAAAAGGACCTCGGGATGTTGGTTGACAGCTGGCTGAATATCAGCCAGCAGTGTGCCCAGGTGGCCAAGAAGGCCAATAGCATCCTGGCTTGTATCAGAAATAGAGTGGTCAGCAGGACTAGGGAAGTGATCGTCCCCCTGTACTGGTGAGTCCACACCTCCAATACTGTGTTCAGTTTTGGGTCCCTTGCTATAAGAAGGACATTGAGGTGCTGGACTGTGCCCAAAGAAGGGCAATGAGGCTGGTGAAGGGTCTAGAGAATAAGTCTCATGAGGAGCAGCTGAGCGGGGATTGTTTAGCCTGGAGAAGACGAGGCTCTAGGGAGACCTTTTTGCTCTCTACAACTACCTGAAAGGAGGTTGTAGCGAGGTGGGGGTCAGCCTCTTCTCCCAAGTAACAAGAGATAGAACGAGAGGAAATGGCCTCAAGCTGCGCCAGGGGAGATTTAGATTGGATACTAGGAAAAATTTCTTCACTGAAAGGGCAGTCAGGCACTGGAACAGGCTGCCCAGGGAAGTGGTTGAGTCCCCATCCCTGGAGGTATTTAAAAGATGGGTATATGTGGTGCTTAGGGACATGGTTTAGTGGCAGACTTGGCAGTGCTAGGTTAACAGTTGGACTTGATGATCTTAAAGGTCTTTTCCAACCTAAACAATTCTATGATTCTATGTTCCCCAGAAATGTATTTTTAATTCAAGAGGAAACTATAAAACGCTCTGTTAAGAACTTCAAGTCTAGGTGGATTACCTAATTGTCCTGTTAACAGATGTTATATAAATCTGGTCACTTTAAGAGATGAATAAAGCCAGAGAGAAGCCTAATGATCCGTTCACTCTTTAACATCACAGACTTGTCTGTAATCCTTCATCATGCAATTTTTAATATATCCTGCTCTAATAAATAAGAACAAAATGAGACCAGTGCAAAGATATGAGCATATTGATATTTGAAATGATAGTTTCATTTCACTGTCAAATTTGAAATAATATTAACAGACAAAGGGAAGAACAATAATCAACTTTTAGAAAGGCTGATAGAGTTGTGAATGACAGCAGGACACAACTGTAAAAGGACAAGTAATATTAACATCGGTTTACATACTTACTTAATGTACAAAATCAAGACTACTATGTAAAGTGCTTCCTCAAATATAACAGAATAAGAATTTTCAGTTTGCCTGAGGAAAAAAAATCAAAACATTGCCAATATGAGGCCTTTTTCTGCAAGCTGCTGGGCATCTATAAAATCCAATACACTTTGGAGATAATTAATCTTTACAATAAATTATAGTAATTACTACTATAACTAGCATTTTCAATTTGTAAGTGTTTCTATTTTTTAAAACTGGTTTTAAAAGCAGTGATATGAGGATGTCAGTGTGACTCCAGAAAGCAGCTGAAAGTCTGAGAATTCTACAAAGCTACAGAGTTGACTTGACAAGCATGTATGCAAATTACTTAATTTCAACAAGCATTCTATTGACATGAGGGATCTACATACATTTGCTGCATTAGGGCCAGCAGAAAGTCAATATGAAAGATATGAGAGGAAAAGAATGAGAAAGAGAAGAACATATGAGTAAATTCTTACTAGCCTAATTGTATACACCTTGGCAATCACACGGAATTCCTTTTCAGTATCTTTGTTGGTGACATGGACAGTGGGATTGAGTGAGTGAGTGCACCCTCAGCAAGTCTGCCGATGACACCAAGCTGCGTGGTGCGGTCAACACGCTGGAGGGTAGGGATGCCATCCAGAGGGACCTTGACAGGCTGGAGAGGTGGGCCTGTGCGAACCTCATGAAGTTCAACAAGGCCAAGTGCAAAGTCCTGCACATGGGTCAGGGCAATCCCAAGCACAAATATGGGCTAGGTGGAGAATGGATTGAGAGCAGCTCTGAGGAGAAGGACTTGAGGGTGTTGGTTGATGAGAATCTCAGTATGATCTGGCAATGTGCACTTGCAGCCTAGAAAGCCGATCGTATCCTGGGCTGCATCAAAAGAAGTGTGACCAGCACATCAGGAAGGTGATTCTCCCCCTCTACACTGCTCTTCTGAGGCCCCACCTGGAGTACTGTGTCCAGCTCTGGGGCCCCCAACGTAATAAGGACATGGACCAGTTGGAGCGGGTCCAGAGGAGGGCCACAAAGATGATCAGAGAGATGGAACACCTCTCCTATGAGGAAAGGCTGAGAGAGTTGGGGTTGTTCAGCCTGGAGAAGAGAAGGCTCCAGGGAGGCCTTATAGCAGCCTTCCAGTACCTGAAGGGGACCTACAAGAAAGCTGGAGAGGGACTTTTTACAAGGGAGCGTAGTGATAGGACAAGGGGTAATGGCTACAAACTGAAAGAGGGTAGATTTAGATTAGATATAAGGAAGAAGTTCTTTAATATGAGGGTGGTGAGGCACTGGAACAGGTTGCTCAGAGAAGTTGTGGACGCCTCATCCCTGCAAGTGTTCAAGGCCAGGCTGGATGGGGCTTTGAGCAACCTGATCTAGTGAAAGGTGTCTCTGTCCATGGCAGGGGCGTTGGAACCAGGTGATCTTTAAGGTGCCTTCCAACCCAAACCATTTTATGATTCTATGATTATCATCACAGTAGATTACTATAATTAATAATTGTATTTTACATCTGTTACCTTCTGTATAGAAGGTGTAAACAAATACGGTTCATAGAAATTCAGCAACCTTTGGCAGGAATCATGACATTCATTCCACCCCAATGTGTTTTCTGTGGGGAGAGGTGAAGAAATTATTCATTTAAAACACAGAGAGAATTTATATTGGATGCATGAAATTATCCATGGTAACCTTGGGATGGCTTAAAAGCACCATGCATCTCCACCTACTCTCTCTGATTCTGAAGAGTAGCTAGGGCTACAGATTTAACAGCATGGGGTTGCCTTGCAGTTCCTTGAGAATTGGTTGCAAAGGGGCTCACAGACTACAGTGTCACTTACTGCATCACTATCATTTCTGGCAGCATTTGCCTTTTTCCCCCAAGACCTTCCGTCCAAGTAAGAAATCAACACAGCCTTTCTGCTTCTGACCATGATGGGCTTGCTTTCTGAAAATTTAGAGGCTACAGTGCAACATGAAGTGAAACACACCATAGTATGTCCTATGCAGAGTTGTGTAGCACACTGATGCATAAAGGAAGGTTTCCTTGAACAAACATGTGCCATATTTTGCTGTAAAACTGTAGTTAAGTCTGTGAAAACAGTCCACAGGTAACTCTAGTGGATGTTAATGTTACTCTCAGGTGCAACTGCTGCTGTTTTAGGAATATGTTTTTAAAGGTGAATTTCCCTTTCAGCCTTTGGGAGAGGAAGAGGAGCATGAAGAGAGTAGATGTTGTTTACATTTAGCTTATTCCTCGCTTATAGCCAGCTAATGTCTGTGTGCTAAATAGCAAAGATATACACAAAATCAGCGCTAAGCATGTCTGGCGGAAGACAGTAGATAGGATAAAGCAGTGGAATTTTGAGATGTGGAGATATTAAGTAGGATGGGAGAAATTTTCCTGCCTCTTATTGCTCCCTGGCTCTCGCAGACTTCCCCGCTGCTGCTCTTTCAGTAATTGCCTCTTCTCAGAGCCAGAAACCGAACAACAATTTTGCTTCTTAAAGCACTGCTGAGGGCTGGCTGGATGGGAGGGGACGGGTCAGCTTTAATTGCTTGCTGGCTGGGTGCAGACTGCATGTCTGTGGGCATCAAAGCAATGCCAGCTCAGGTGACAGCAGCTGTGGGCAAGACGAACAGAAATCAACCCTGCCTGGGAAAGCCACCTCAGTGTGGTGTATTTGGATGCTGTCTAACAGGGCTAGGGATCAGGAACACAATGGAGAAAATCTCACCAAATCCTATCCCCCACGGTACTTCTAGATAACTCTCATGTTTTCACATCTATAACATTGCAAGTCTTAACATCTACATTTTCATGGATGTGGTTTTAAATCTAAGTTGCATAGTAGCAATACGGCCAAGCAGCCATTGATAGTACAGACCCTCAGGAACTTCAGACAGCTTTGAATTAGATCCCTTTCACCTTAACTCTGGGACAGGGAAGCCCACACCACTTCGGTCTAAAAGAGAAGGATCTGAGATGACAGGATAGCTACAGCTGGGTAGCTATAAAGGCACATTGACATGCACACCTAGAAAATAGATATACCTTCACTGCCCTCCACTGAACTTTGCTTTCCTGTTTGGAATCAAAATAGATTTTGCCAACTTGATATTTTATTTTTTAAAAAATACGATTACTCATGCAAACACAAGGAGGGCATTAAGTCATTCATATGCTGTAATCAGGTATGTCTTTGCACAGCATGCAGAACATTGTGGGGAGGGAGCACTTAGTTTTGCAAGTTAGAAAACAAGGTAAACATCTGCAGACACCTGAACTTGACAATCCTTTTAAAAAATGAAGTTGTTATTTCTGAATTTTTCTCTTGCCAACAGGAAAAGCAAATATTACACAGTAAAGACTTATGATCCGAACATGGAGCATTTAAATACCCTAATGGGAAAAAAAACAACCCAAGCAAAAACACCTGAATGTTCACATTCTGTTTAATTTTAAATGCATTGGGAAGGAAGCAATTTTTCAGCCGAAAACTCACTTCCACAGTAAGAGGACTAAAAACCAGTAATAAAAAGACCATATGTCTCAAGGTTTATCATCTCTGAACAAAGAATATGGCCTAGTTAGAAACTCATGAAAAGGAGGATTTGTAAGGAGGAGTCTGATCTAATTTCACAGCTTTAAATATCATCTAGAATATGTTACTGTATAATTCTGCTACTGGGCTGTTTCTTATGGAAATACAGAAATATGACAATTATTCCACATGATTTTATAAAGTCATTATCTCAAATGGGTCCAAAATTTGAAACAAAAAATTAAATGTTTGAGATGTCACCTTTAAAATGTCCCTTCACATGATTTTACTGAACTCTCTAACATGAAAAAAGTGGTCTACTTACAGTTTCTTTTAAAAATCTTACTGAGAAAAGCTACTTGGTTTTCAAGATTCCAAAAACTTTACAATTAACTTGTTACTTTATTAAATCCAGTTTCTACTTGGGAGAAAAAAAAATTAGCAGTTTTAATTATTTTTACTGGTATAGTTCAGAAAGCACTAGTCTTGTAAAATCATGCTAACTTTACTGCACTGTATTTTAGAGAGGTAAAATCTGTGAGCTGCAGTTCTGATCTGTAAGTCCACAGTTGCTGTTCACTTTCCAGCAAATTCTCCCTGTTGGAGGTATTGTGGGCTGCTGAGTACTGGAAGCCACGGAACATGATATTTGTGGAAAAGAAATCCTAATCCTATAATCAACCATACTGTTCTGCTTTCTTTTCAGAAACTGCACAGTGGATTGGATGCTCTGTTGGCATAGCTTGAAATTTGACACTGGAACAGGTTGCCCAGAAGCTGTGGATGCCCCAGCATTAGAAGTGTTCAAGGTCAGGTTGGACGGGGCTTTGAGCAACCTGATCTAGTGATAGATGTCCCTGCCCATGGCCGGGGGAGTTGGACTAGATGATCTTTAAAGGTCTCTTCCAACCCAAACCATCCAGTGATTCTATGCTGCTATGAAATAATTCCACTGATTGAGGTTCTAATAAACACAGTTTATTTAAGTGTATATGACAGGTCTACCTCTCCTGTTTGATAGCAGAATAAGCAACTGCTGAAGTCACTGTGAGTTAGTAATATCTTCTAAGGCTGCCATTAAATTCCTAAGTCAAAAGTGAGACTTCATGATCATTCAAATCAACTGCTTTAAAAATGTAGATGACTATTCTTAATTCAACTTGAAAAAAATATGTGATGAGAGATTGATAAAAGTAGAAAACAATGTCTAAGTGTCATAAACAGATTATGGTGTTAACATGTTTACACATGTTAAGTAATTTTAAGTAGTGGCTGACAGAAAGGAAACAACTGAACTGCAAGGCTTTGTCATGGAATGATACCCCCTTACATCCCCAAATGAGCTTTATTGGAATGTACTTCCAGAATGGAGCATGTTCAGGTGATACTATATAATCAGAGGAATGAAATATCGGTACAAATGAGGGCAACTCCTAATGCTAGCATTATGATTCATGGAGGCTTAACACTCTTTTTCTTCCTATATTAGTACATTGCTGCTTTAAAATTCACCTTACTATGATTTGGGGAAAATATCTTTGTTCTTCAAAAATTGTGTTAGTCTTATTTGTCAGGGAAAGTCAATAATGCTGTGACAGAATAAAAAAGTTATTGTGATTACCTTAACAAGGTTATACAAATTGACTTGTCAGCAAAAGGATGTTTCAATAGCTATGATTAGCTGAACTGATTACTTCTGTGGAAGGTGCACTTTATTAGAAGTGGGGAGACCACCGTCATTATATGATTTGGACTCAGTTCCAGTAAAATCTCTCCCACAACTTTTTTAATGTCAAGGTATCTCAGAAAGGCCAAGAAAGGCTGAGAAAAGAAAAAAAAAGACAGCCTTCTACAAAACACCTAATTTCTAAGAAAGCAAACAATTTCTTTTCCCTGAAATAAAAATCATAAAAACCTGACAAACTTTATACATGGATCATGTCTGTAGAATAAATTTTTTGGAGTCCTCTTACCAAAGAAAAAAAGAGAAAACAGCACTAAACAAAGGAGGTTTGCTCCTGCTCATTTTAAATGCCGGCACAGATGATTCTCTGGACAGCCTTTAACCTCTAAGATCTTTACTTGTGTAGATTGTGCTAACTCATGAATGAAAAGCAAAAAAATAACCCAAATCCAGACAAAACAAAAAGTCCCAATTAACACAGCATGAGTAAATCATACAGAAGTAAATCACACAGATTGCCACAGCCAAAGCCTGTTTACAG
The DNA here is from genome assembly GCA_020745775.1 of Theristicus caerulescens. Classification (NCBI taxonomy): domain Eukaryota; kingdom Metazoa; phylum Chordata; class Aves; order Pelecaniformes; family Threskiornithidae; genus Theristicus; species Theristicus caerulescens. The sequence continues at coordinate 128,387,461 of CM036558.1, read as the reverse complement.
AGTGGTATTACTTCAGCTAAATTGATATAATTAAATTGCCATGACTTCCACCACTGTAGAAACAATTATAACATTATAAAAGCATTTTAACAGTCTGTCTTATTGTGCTACAGTATGGAGAATAAACCATAATGGTATAAGGAAGCTTCGTAATATAAAGCATAATAATGACCATGGTGGTGACTATACCATTTCAATAATTTAATTAAAACTAAAATTTCACCCCTAACTCTTGTAGTAGCATTGCTGTTTAGCCCAAGCCTTTACTTCCTGTAAAATGGTCTATCAAGGAGTAAATTATCCTGCAAATGTCATATAAAGGGCCCTAACAAAATTACAATTGGCCCACACTGCTGGTGTGACTCAAAGTCCACTAAAAATTTTTTTGCATATGGTCCTTACAGACACTTTTAAGGAAATGAGAAAGCCTGTTTAATCTGTACCTAACAGCTTCACCGATATGCATGGATGAAGTACTGCTTTGGGTGGTAACCTACAAAATTCTGATAGTGATGTACCAAGTTTCTGGAAATCCTAAACAAATGACTACAGCTTATGTGCAGAGCAACTTGACATCAAACGTACATTGTGCAGACTGTCTGACTTGCTGTGTGTCTCAAGTCAACTGAGTATTTGCAGTACATTCCTAGTGAGAAATGTTGGACCTATCAGTCTTGTATGGCCAATACTCATGTGTATAATAAATCGGGTATGCTTTTTAGGCTGATCCTATCTGGCTTTAGTTTGGTTTCCTAAAGAAAGAAAGCTCATAGCATCACAGTTTGTACACATGGGGGCATTATCATTTGCAAATGATGAAAGGTCTCAAGTATATTAACTTTCCAAAAGATTTCATTAAAATAAGAAACCAGGAAGAGCAGAAGGACCCTAGGGAAAGTTTGCCTTTTTCTGATATCAGAGAAACCATAAGGGAAATTGATGTCAAAGCACAAATATAAAATGAGGCATCATTACTTCTACTGCTCATACAACTACTTATATTGCATATTTACCAGGGTTTCAACAATGCTATGATTGAATGTTGTCAAGCAATGGAATTACTACATTTTGGGGAGAATGGCCATCAGAAATTGCAAACTGCTTTCAAAGTATCAAAATATATTATGTACTCATTAAAAGAAAAAAAGAAAGAAAAAAAAAATCTTGCCCCACTGGAACCAAGAGGCATAGACTGATCTTTGTCTGCCCACTGCATTCAGGCAGGATGTCCAGGGGTGCTGTACTTACAAGAGAATTCTGTAAGAGGAAGGTAAGTTGAAACAAAACACACAGCTTGCATGAAGCAAGAGGTTTAAAATCCTACAAACTGCTACTGGTTGATCAAAGACCATGAGAGGAAGTCCGTCCTGCTGACCAGCCTGGGTTGTTGCAATAAGGACAAGCAGCGAAAGAGCACGTTGTCATTGAGTTTTATGGGCAGAGAAGGATGTTTGAAGACTGGGCAGAGGAAGGCTCCCAAAAAGAGTGAGAGAAGGTGTCTTGAAGAGACAAGGGAGCTTCTCAAGAAAACAGGTCTCAGCTCTTTTGTACATATTCCCAACCAAGGGGGACTGGTAGTTCTTATTTCCCTTTTTGATACCTAAAGACAAGTAGGAAAAGCAGCAAAAGTCCAACCTAGGGTTTGGGAGGAAACATGGTTAAAAAAAGAGGAAAGGCTGTAAATAAATAACCAGATACAAATGGGTGATCTAACGAAGAGAGAGTGGGAAACTAGGAAACTCACTCTAAAACCTGTATATGATGGTTGCTATCCTAGAGTATATGACTTAAATTTAAGATGAGAGAGTAAAAAAAAATTAGGAGAAAGAAAAAAGTTGCAGGCTGGGGAGGTATAAGATGAAGTCTTAAAAAAGTCTGAAAAATACTTCACCAGATTTCTGGTCTGTCATGACCAGTAGGAACTGATGAGTGAGAAAAGAGAGAAAGCATATAAGAAAATTAATGTGCTTAGGACTGATCTTGTTGAGCTCTACATAACAGCAAACACTTTCCCCTCCCCAATATGAAGCAGGGAAGTCAACAGAAGACAGTTCCTGGTTTGACTCTTAGAAGTATTTTGTGATACTCACTTTCAGTACCATTTCTTTCAAGTCCTCACCATCACTTCTACTTAAAGCCACATGTATTATCCTAAAGAAACCATCTGGGTCTTGTGTGTCATTATATTTTTTTTTAGATTTATGCCTTGTTCTAGCTGTTACTTCAGCACATATGAATCATTTATTCTTTATTGCTCTATTTTCGTAATATAGTCCTTTTCGCGTACTTTGATCTGTACAGAAAACAGCTGCAAAAATTACATTAATCACATCTGGTGAAATGCTGGTCTACTGAAACCAACATATGTTTCTCTGTTGATTCCACTGGAGCTAAAGTTTCAATCCAGCTGTATCACTTTTGCTTCTGTCTTTGCTTAAATTTCCACATCCTATGTTGAAACTTGTCCTTGCCTTCGAGACCCTACTCATTTCCAACTCAGCCACCATGCTGGATTGCTATTCCTACCACAATCTTCGGTCCTTTAAATTTTGCCAAAGACTAGGTGATTTTTCTGTGCATTTTTAATGCCTAAAGAAGTAATCAAGAACAAATGAAAACAACTATTATCTACTACAACTCACAGTGTTTTAAAAATGTTCTTCTGTAAATAAATCAGAGAATTTATCTTCTACCATGGTACAATTTGCAAACAAAATATATAGTCATGGGAATTACTGCTCCAGAACATGACATGAGGCTGTGGCAGTATGGAACCTTACCTTCTTTTATAATATATGCATACTCATCTGCAACACTTGGCTCTTTTTAAAAGTTATGGATAGTTACAAGCCCCTCCATATTACATAAATGACAAAGGAAGAGAAAACATAATTCAAAACTAATGCTATGCTACAGGGGGAAAAAGAAGTTTGTCTCTCTAGAATATTTCCTTTTCTTCCCTCCTAGCTTAGAGAAAATGGGCAATGAAATGCATTGATGCACCTGCACTGAAATGAATGCAGATAAGAACGTTTAGCTTGCTAAAGAATTTGGCCTTGGGAATGTGGTAGTCAGGGAAAAACAGAAATTAGGCATTGGATTTTAGCTTGGAAAAGCCAATAGTAAGAGAATAAGAAACAACAACAGTTACGAATACTGACAGCATCACTTGGGTAATTAGAGTTTCTGCAGCAGCGACATTCTAGGCATTAATACCATTGTCATTTATAGCCATAGAGTAATTATTAGAAGTTTTAAAATCTCCTGTGACTGAGGTTTACTGTTGCACATCAGACTTACAGTCAAATAACTACTGCCATCATATTTTACAGCATTGTCTATTGCCGTGAATAATTCCAGTTGTCTGACTGGAAAGATACAGAGTGATGCTAATATTATCTTGTTAATATTTAATCCCTGTCATGTTCAGAGAAGTCTGTTTTCCTTTTTTTTTTTTTTTTAGGATATTAGGGTGTATTCAAAGAAGTATTTTCACTAATTTTTACAGGTAAAATTAGTTGAAATTATGAAATTGCAAATATCATAAATATTTCTCCTATTTCGGTATTTGATTTTGTAAACTGTATAAAATACCAAAGCTGCAGTCATGCTTCATTCAGAATGTTGATTAGTTAGTCCAAGGTCATTGCAGCCCTGCTTATTATGAATTGCTTAGGTTCAGTTTTTATGTGCATGTTGGCTGTCTAAGAAAGGGGAAAAGTAGCTCCAAATCAACCTTACGCTTCTGCCAAATCTTGGTGTCAGGCTAATTCAGAGCAATCTTTTTGTAACTCCCTATTCCACAAGCTAAAATAATCCCTCTTAATGGAACCTCCTGTACATAATGCACTTCTGAAGTATTTTTGTAAAAACTCTTAGTGTTGCAAACAGGTGAGGTAGGTTTACAACACAAGAGTCTCTAACCTTGAAGGAAATCCTCAGCCACTTATTTAAAGCAGGATTATTTTGACTTTCTTTAAAGATCTTTCCAAAGAAGTACAGTGAAAAGTGGCATCTGTCCCAGCCTCTGTCTGTTTGTCCCTCCAGTTCTCCAGAAATATCTAAAAGTGGCACCTGACAGACACCATCTGTATCGACAGGATCATCAGTAGGACGTTATCACAAAATGCTGGAAGCAATGTCATCATTAACATCTTCCTCCTCTGTTTAGGCATGGTTTTTTTTCCTGAAGCAGAAGATAATGTAAAATAGATTAGCAGTACCAGCCAGGCAGGGAGATATCATCAGTACCAGCAGTAATCACATAATTACTCCCACTGCATCATTTCTCAGATGTCACAGGAAAAGCCTAAACTTTCAGTTTTCCAGAATGTGGCTAGTTTGCCCATAGTCAAATGGTGGAATAGCAGTGAAAGAGCTCTTTTATTCTCTGAAAATGGCTACAGATTGCTAAGGAAGGGTTTAAGTGCACTGGAAAACACAGTGTTTGCCTCAGTGCTCCTCTGCGAGTGGTTTATGCTCTCAGTCCATCACCCAGTGTAGTTTTCAGTGTTGCTAGTGACAGTCTGAGAAAGAAAAACAGGTAAACACAGCAGATAATGTTGAGAACCTCATTTTTTAATGATTTTTCTGGAAAATTTCCCAGATACCACATCTGCCCTGGCACAACAGCCTGCTCTTCATAAAGCAAGTCTCACTGGAGGTGCAGTGAGAACAGCTACATTTACTCACAGTGGATAGGCTGCTTTCCCTCTCTTCATTTGAAATACTGTGCCTGCTACTCATCCTTTCAAAAAATCCAGCTAGTTAGTAAGAACAAGAACAACATACTTTATAAAAGCCATAGGTAGGTCCCCTTCCAGTTCCCAATATGCCAGTTGTGACACCAAGAGCAGAAAAGGTGGAGAAACAGATCCATATGACAGACAGATCTTCAACACAGTTAAGATGCTTTCTTTTGTTGTCTCACTGAGATATTTTTAGCTTGTTTCCTCTGTTTCTGTCCTTAGTTGTAATATGGAAGTGCTAGTGATAGTCACGACACAAAAGGTACAGTCCCAGGCATTAAAGCTTTGGACAACTTTTCTATAGTACAAATATCAGATTCAATTTCCTGTATGTAACATTTTATCTCCTATAGAATTTAATTTTTAGAATATCTCCATTCCTATTGCACAGGATTTATAGCCACTTAATGTTAAAAAAGAAATGCTGAAATAACTCATCGCATGACTTCATGAAAGTCATTGTGTTTATTCAGTGTTGCCAGTAAGAGAAGAGGACATCACAGTGTATATGAAGGACTCCCCTTATTTCTGACAATACAAAAAAATGGCAAATATTCTGGTGTTTTTTTCCAAGATGCCCAACAGTAAAATGATGCATACTATACAGACTGACTGGCTATTGTTTTGCCATATTCTTAAATTAAACTACATAACTTTGAAAACAGTGGAAAACTCAGCCAGATTGAGAAACTTGTATTTTCTTTTACAACCTGAAGTAGATTTAAGAAAGAAAGTGCCTGTTTATTTCATAAGGAATTTTTGTGTTTTCATAGAATCATCATAGAATCAGAATGGTTTGGGTTGGAAGGCACCTTAAAGATCATCTGGTTCCAACCCCCCTGCCATGGGCAGAGACACCTTCTGCTAGACCAGGTTGCTCAAAGCCCCATCCAACCTGGCCTTTTGCAGAGGACTATTTATTTTGGTGTAAGGAACGGTAATTGAGCAACCATAACACACAATGTGAGAGTGTCCTCTTTTCTTTGTATGGCTAAAGGGGGCACTATCCCCACAGGACAGCCCTTCCAGTCCTTTCTCCTCCCTTCACTCTCCCCAAAATAATCCTTTGCATAGAGGCCCCAGTTCAAATCCTTAAAAGAGTTTTTTAAAAAAAACCACCCTGTAATGGGCCCTGTAAGGCCCCATTGTCCTTTCATGGCTATTCATCTTATGGAGAAAATAAGTTTTGTATCAGCAATGAAATTTCATTTGTTCTGCAGTCCCATTAAGGCACCTGTGTGCATCTTCCCCAAGGACCAGGGTACATCTCAAGGCAATCATGGGCTCAGGTGTGCTGAAAAGGTCATTCAAGAGAACCCAAGGGCAATCACACTCTCTTCACTCATGTACCTTTTGTCCCTGGTAAGGCTCCAGCATGGACATACAGTATTGGACATATTTTCTTACAAGTTTGAGATCTTTCTCATATGCTGGTTCTGTGCTCTCCCTGGCCCATAAGTCAGTTGTAACGTCATATTTTTTCATAGGTTTCGCTATAATTTCCTTAAAATCTTGCAGAAGATGCTTGAATATCTATGTGACCATAAATAAAAATAAACCCCATTCTTGACAGGCAAAAGAGAAAAAGCAAAACCAAAGATGAAAAACAAGGAAAAGAAAAGCTACCATTAGTTCAAAGGCTAAGAAAGGAAAAAAATCAATATCCCTTAACACAGCTGAAGAAAAACTAACTGCTGATGATATAGACTGGGGGACTAAAAGATTATTTGTTAACTGCTGAAGATTGGATTATGATAGTGGACCTGAGGAAAAGAGCAACTGTTAAAGCTGTTTCACTTAGTTCAGAGGACTGCACAGATAATGAAACTGAGTAGAATAGAAAGAGATATTCAAGTCAGTGACCTGGGAGCGAGGTGTGCACCTTTCCTAATATGACTTGTCACAAAAATAATCAGCTAGTATAATAACTTAGCCTTCTCCAACTAGAAGGTCTCCCCAGGGTACCAAATTTAGTGACAACAGGCAAGTAATATCTAGTGTTACTCTTTAACAGTCCCACTCTGACTGAGACTTTGACTTTCCAATTACTATATATCAAACAAATAGCCATTTTTAAAGATCCGAATTAATATTTAAATGGAAGGATGAACTGATACAGGCTTCCATTATTTTCCCTTGATAATAATCTTTTCCTTTAAATAAAGAAAAATAGAGAAAGATTTTTATGGAGGATAACAATTTCTGAGTCAATTAATAGCAAGGAGAGTGACAAAGAAAGAATCTTAGGCATCTTAGAGGCAAGAGAGATAAAAAGAGAATTTTCTCTCTCTTTATCAGTTAATTAGTTAAAGCTTAGGTTTAATTTTACCAATTCTTACTACCCATTAGGTGGATCTAATTTGTCGAGCCATGCAGTCCATTCCCCATTTATCTAAAGTATTTCAATGGCACACACTAGGAGTTCTTTTACAGGGTATCAAAAGGAAACTAATGATTAGACTCTCAGGAGGAGAGATCAATCTCACCTATCTTCAGTAGGTCTAAAGTGTCTAAAAGTTAAGTACCTCATTTCACCCAATTGTCTATCCCTCCTGGAAACAGAGATGTACCTCTAAAGGGTGGTTGTTCCTACAAATGGGTACTTAAAAGCAGTGTGAGAGGCCTCTGGAGGATGTCTCTCCCTCTTTCTGCTGAGGATGGAAGGAGCCCACATAATCAACCTAGACTAGTTTGAGATGATTAATCCTCTAAAGTGTTTTGAAATGTAAATCAAGACTTTAAATCCAGCAGACAGGATCTGCACTAGATGCATTTACTTAATAAATGGCATTTTTTTTCATCATTTAGAGGTACTGATGAGGCTAAATCCATTTATATGTATAAGTTGCTTTCAAATCCTGGAAGATGGTGTATAATAAGGTGACTACTTCATATTTCTAAATAGCACACTGAAAAGTTGAAATATAGTAATTTAAGAAGCAGGTAACAGCTTGGTTTTCTTTAAATATAGTAGTCACACTAATAAATTATATTAGTAATTATTGATAATAAGATTTTCCTTTAATAAAACAGTTTGTTCCAGATTGACATTTCTATCTTTTTATTTTTATTTTAGTGGTGAAAACCCGATCCAATTTCCAGCTATAAATAACGCTGTTCTGAGCTCTTTAGATTTTGAAAGATGTTGACAAACGGAGGATAAAGTAGAAGAGAAATAAAATGATTAAGGAACTGAAAAGGCTGTTCTAAGGGCCCAGTAGAGTTGCTGGACAGGCTTAAGTGTTTTGGGTACCAGGTACTCCAAAGCAGGACAATATGTTCAAGTGTATAAACTGGATTTGGACACTTAACAAGAGTGTAATGGGGGTCTTAAGAAGAAAGCCAATGGATGTTTGGGAGCATGGCAAAGGGTGGGCAGCCCCACAAGGCTGCAAGCACTCCAGCCACATTGTTCTCAACCGTAACTGCTGAAGACGGGGTTAATTTGTTCCCAGGAGAGTAAAATGCTGAAAAAACATTGAAATGTCATTTTCTTCAAGCTTCCTCTTTAAGAGAAGCTTTATAATCTACCTTCACACAAAAGGGGCAAATAGGCTAACATGTCATAAAATGTGCGGTATTGTGGCATTGCCATCCTTCTGCGTGGATGGTCCAAAAATCTCCAGTTTGCAGTTTAGAGCTGGTACAACACTAAAACTCCTGTTGCCTTCAGATTGCTCCATCAGACTGCCATTCCTCTTTTGTCTAACCTGATATCTGTTGCCTTCCGTATATACTTTACTTCTTCTGGTATATCAGACATCTCTGATATACCCCACAATCTCTGGTGTCCCCAGAAAGACTTTCTGGAAGGGCTGACTACTTTCTTCATAACTTATATACATTTACATTTACACCACATTTAGGGAAAAAAAAATTTTGTGTACTCACAATTTACCAGTATCTACAAAATAACCATTTTATAATTATTTGATTCCTTCCCAACTACAAAACGTGAAAGTAATCCGCGCTCCTAAAGTAGACAGGAGCACAAAAATCAGTGTACTTCTAGAATGACTTGGCATTTTGTAGCGAATAATTTACGCTGTATTTATCAAACTGAAAAGCTCCTTTCCTCGGGGGTGCATAATCCTTTCTGCTCCTTGCATTACAAGGAACTAGATTTATCCCTAACCTTCTCTTCTGTATAAAATTTTGCAGACCTACTGCATGTAGGTTTTCAACCAGATCTGCAAAGATATTGCTTTCCCATTTTTCTCTGGAAAAGCAGTCTTAATGCTTTAAAGAAGTAACTTCCTACATTTCCTTCTTGTTCTGCTTCCAGGCACAGAAATCACACCATTAATCTCCATGAGAGTGAAAAAAAGGGAAATCTCCACCAGTCAATATTTTGTGAGTGTGACTATTTTAATAGCTGTAGTTACTCTTGCAAGTAGACTGGCTGAATTCTGCACTTAGTGGCAGTTACATTGTGTTAAATATGAAAGTCCAAACTCAAATAATACTCTATGTCTAAGAGTCAGCAATTTTCTCAGTGAACAGAGGGCAGTGGATAATGCTAAGGAATATCAATGACAGTTCACTTCAAGTCGAAAGAGAAATTTGACTTCAAAGTGTTTGCCACAGAAGATGAATACGTGATAGAAAAAATCTCAAACATTCCTCTAAAAATAGCATGAAAATAAATTATTCAGTAATTCACTACATTTCTTCACTAACTTTTCATCACTTACAGCTTAAAATTTCCAAAGTCAAATTTGCAGAATGAGTAAGGAAAATAATATTAATTTTTCTAATGAGATGTAATCCTTTCATCTGATGTAATTTGAAAGCAAATTGGGTTGGCAAAGTTCAGTTATCCAATAGTCAAACATCAGCTCTAGTGTATTTAGAAATAGTCAGAAATATCTGTGAAACCAAATGAAACAAAATTCACTGTTTCTCTGAACAGCACCCAGCCTTATCTGCACAGGGAAAGATATAGACATGAATCTGGCAGAACGGCTGCTCTCTTGTGGTATGAAGTCACATTTTCCTAAGACAAAAAGGCTACCACCAATATTTGTCCTCATGGAAAAGGTTGCCAAGAGAGCAAATGTTAAGAGAAATTAATTACACTGATAACTGAATTATTCTTTCAAAGACACAAATTTCAAGAACAGTTCAGAAAAAAAGTTCTCATGCATACCTGAAGAAAAAGATATGATGTAGGGTTATGTTTAGTCTATTGAATCCAGCTCATAGGTATGAAATTGAAATGTAATAACTATGAAATTGCTGAGATTAAGTGACATATGGACAGAGCAATAGTGTATTTGATTTCTCTACCACATTGGAGTCTGGGCTCAGGACAAAAGCAGAAATAAATGTGGTGGCTTCCTCCTAGGATTTATTTAAAAAGATCCAAATTCTAGCAATTTTTCCAAATTATTTTTTCCAAATTAAAAAAAAAAAAAAAAGAATTCCCAGTTCATAATAGTGGACGTACCATACACTCCAGCCTGATGTGTACCACAATCTCTAATTTCCTAGGCACGAGTCAGCCTAGGACCCCTAAGAAACCTAAATCCTTCAATAAGTTCGTTGACAAAATAGGAAAACAATACATTGTGCTCTTATATATTACCTCTTTCTTGACTGACTGTAGTGAAGCAAAACCAAAACAGGAATTCCTCCCTAAGGAAGATGGACTAGACCTTTTCAGTGATTATACTCAGGGTGAGAATTTGACCTTGTAGCTAGATTTTTAAAAAAACTCTGGAAAACTTTCCCTCTGTTGCCTGGCATCACATTTAACTTTGTACAAAATCCATAAACAACACTGTCTCTTGCCTTGTGGATGCAAACAGATGGATGATTGTTGGCTAACTGAAAAGTAAATAACTGTTTTTAACAAATACCTTTTATTGTACCAGCAGGAATTTTCAAATAATGGAAAAGCAACTCTGACATCAAACACCAACTAATGTCTCCATATAAATAACAGTATCTCTCCTTTTGGATGACAAAGGACTGCAAGAGCACACTACCTGTAAAGCTCTACCAGCAGACTTATGTTCTCAGATCCATAAATACAAAGTGGTGGAGAATATCATCTGCAAGTAATCAGGTATACCTTGAAGTTACCAGCAGCATCTTTATAGAATCAACACTGGCAAAGATGACATTTATGTAAATTAATTTTCTAAATGGCTATTGCAATAAGTAACTGCTGAACTAAATTTCAGAGAAATTATTGCTTTAATTTAAAGCACTTGGGGGAATTTTCCTTATCCATTTTTTTAATGCATGCATAAACATGAAAAAAATCTTTAATAATTCTGTGAGAAATGCTTTATACATCCTGAGCAATTAACTCTTTCTGCAGAATGTTTGTCAGCCATGTTTGAAATAATCCAGTTGTTTAGTGACTAATTATCATGCAACCTGCAGTTTTTAGATCTCTTTTAGAATACAGGAAAAAAAAGGATAATTATGTACTACTAAGGATATTGGGTCATCAGTTTTTACAGTATAATTAGGAAGATGTTACATTATTGTGTAGAAAAATAAGAGCTGACAGGCAGTGAGGCTGCATAACTAAGACCCCACCTCAGTGGTGATGTCAGGTGTAAGGCCAAAGAGCAAATAATTTCCTCTTGCAGAAAGAGCAAGTAGGGAGTGCACTCCCACAGTGCTGTTGCTGATATGAAATAGGCTTTATGTGCAATGAGGGACACCACATTCAGGTGTTACTGTCAGGGCTATGACTTTTAATACTATCGTGAGCACTTAAGAACATTGTCAGGGAGAAATACACCAAGTGCTTCACAGAGAGAACCATACATGGGAAGGGAACACAAAGTTCTTTTTGAGCATCTCAAGCTAGTTCTTAGTTTCTAGCAACCCAAGTCTTAATCGTGATTATTTTCATGACTAAATAACTCTTTGTTATTAGGAGTTATTCTGAATCACTGAAAACATTCTGAAACTCTGAAAAGTTTGGCTGACAGCTGAAGAAGGCATGGTTTTAAGTCATTCAAATCCCCTCCCTGCATCTCTGATCTTCTTTCTAAACTGAAAAAGGAGCCATAACCAATGCACTAAAAAAAATAATCTTCCAGATTAACTTTCTGAATTACAAAGAGATGCTACAAGTTCCCCCCGCAAAATATTCAGTTAAAATCCCTCTTAGTGAGTGAATTTACTTTAGCAATTTTAGTTACAGAAACTCCTACCACAGCCATGATGATAAATGTGTACCTTCCAGATGAGAAAGATCAGAAAGGTGAACTTCCTGAGCCTTTTTATCCTGTACCACACTTTCAGCAGAACCTAGAAAGGGCTTTTGAAGGTGTCACAAGAGCTATCAAGGCTGGCTTTCTACAACCATGGGCAACTACACAATAAATTTTTAGTTCAAAAAGGTCCACACGATTATCTTTCCACCTATTCCCATATCTATCCATAAAACCCTTCCCAGAGCTTTGTAGAAAATGTAAGACCTGCAGTACAAAAGACTAAAAACTGCAAAAATATAACTTAGTTACTCTGAATTCATCATGGCACTGACATGACTGAATGTATAGATCTACTTCAAGAAATTGCCTTGTATCTAGATCCCTTCATCTTGTGCTTTCATGAAGGATTTCTCAAATCAAAATTAGGAGTTCTACAAGGCCATCAATGCCATGCAATGATCTGTTCCTCTAGAGCAGATTTTTTGTTGGTTTTTTTTTTAAACTGTGTTATAAGAGCATCTTTCATGGTGTAATAGCTGACACAGCCAACATTTTTTCCAATACAGTTTGTTCATTTCTGTTTTCTTACACTTCTTTCGGGAAAACTGTCTGACTGTGGGTTTGTACCAGTGAAGGAAGGATCAAAGCTATGTCTCTGCCATGCCTCTCATCTCTGAAACAGAGCTGAGGTCTCAGTCCCAGTGTGTAGGACTCCATTTGGGGACAAATAGTTTTCAGGCCAAGAGCAATATATTTTATTTTATGGTATATATTATGATCTTCCAGCTGGGCTTCTGGCAGGCTGACAGAGTAAACCTCAGCTGGGAAAGATTTGGGGCATCTGAGTCTTATCTCATTTACGTATGTTTATACCTGCCAAATGTCATGGCCACATACTTGTCCTGATGGCTCTTACCCCTCCTGAAATACCACCCTTTGCTTGCTGTAACAGAGGAGGAGATTATTTTCACTTCCCTCTTGTAGCCACTCAGGTTTGCTGATGAAGTAGCCCAGATCTGAAATTGTTTCTCTACCTCATTCAGACAACTGTGGATCTCGGCTGTTCCTTTGGGAACAGCATAAAGCCTTTCTAGCTCCCTTTCACAGGAATTGAGTCAACTAATTTGGGAGTATTACAAAGACTTATCTCCCTGGCCTTCCTGCAAATCCTAGGGTCTTCTCTGTGGGTACCATAAAAGATGGAATAACAGACAGACATCACTAACGTTTGATGCTGGGTATGCAAAACATATTTTTAATAGCACCAATTGAGAAAGCTAAAGCTGTTTTAAAAATATGGCTAAATGGCAAAGTAAGGATGAAGGGGAAAAGTTAACAGTGAATGGGGAAGAACAGCAATCTCACTTGTGTTCTGACTCTGCATAGTAACAGAATCAAATTAGAACTGGAGAGAAATAAATGAGGAATAATATTGGGGCCTAGGAAGACAGAGCTAGTGGAAGGCTTATGGGATAGGACAGAAAGAGGGCTAGAGCTGAAGGAAAGGGCACTAGCAAGTATGAGAAAGTAGCAGTAGAAAAGAAGAACAGAAAAAAGCTGAAGGAAAAAAAAAAGATAAAAGGGATACAAAGACAGAGAGAGGTGAGCAAGGGAGAGAGAACACTACAGATAAAAATAGACGTAGGAAAGCAATTATAAAAAAAGCTCCCTTCCTTCCCATGCTCACACTGATGAAAAATGCCCCCCTTGAAGGACGGGGACCTTCACAACTATGCGTTCTGCTAAACACAGAATCACTTTTCTGTGTTCTCCGATACGTGTTCACCTCTTCGCAAAATTATGTTACTGCGATGAGCCATTAGCAAAAAAGGTACTTAAAATTCATTTGTGAGCACTTTCATTTCTTACTCCTCTGTTCTGTCTCTTCATTACCTCACTGTGCTGCAGAATCTTCTGTGGTCTTTTGTGCAAACCTTTATTTGCCCATGCTCAGAAAATTTTTAAATACTGGACGCTTCTTACTAGTTTTGGAAACAAGACAGAAGTGGAATTGTTAGTCAGATTGATCCAAATTTAAGCTTTTAATGCTACCTTTTTTGACTCACTGCTGTGACATTGTAAAATTGTATTTAATTTTCTTTTTTCAAGATCTTCAAAAGCTGAGAAGCATGTAATAAAATGTAAAACCCTCACAAAGTACCTTTTGTTGCCAAGAGTATGTAATGTAATCTGTCTCTATAATATTTCATGTGTTCACTGATGATCTGGAAGAGAGAGTTTGTTATCAGCAATAAAGTTCAGGTAAGATGCCAAACTAGAAGATGTATCAAATAGCAGCATAGGAAATGGATTTATGTGCAGCTGGAGAGCTGGGAATAGCTGAAAAGGATACTATATAAGGGAGAGAGGGTGAGAAGGGAACAAAAGATCCTAAGATGGAGAATGGGACTGTTAGTCTTGATAGAAATACATCACTGAAGGAAGCAGGAAAAGACAGAGACATCAGGGGAATACAAATCAGGTAGAGGATAAGGCTCCTGCATGGTCGAGTGGGACAGACAAGTGAGGAAGAGAGGACAAAGAAGGAGGGAAAAGAGGTTGGGGAGGATGGAGCAGAAAGTGGCAAACACTTCACTTCCCCAGAGCTCTGTGCTTCCTGAAGCACAGCCACCTCTCTTCCTGCGAGTGGAGTCCAAAAACTCCTAATGCCCTCTAAAACCTATGGGCAAAATCTCTTCTCCCACTTCAGTTCTGGTCCACCAAGTTGTCAAACCACTTTTTCTAGCTGTTGTTCTACTAGTTACAGTGGCAGAGGTCTATGCCAGGGATCAGAAAGCTCAAATCTAAGTAACAATCCATGTGTTAATATTATCAAACACACATAGCTGTGCTAAAGAAGTATAACAAAGCCCTTCAATCAAAAATAAAATTTCTATTTTGTTTTGGTGAAAAATTGATACCCCAAAATTTACTCTTGTCCAAGTAGAAAAAACAATAACTAAATTTCTAAAAATAGAATGGCATTCTAAATATTATGCGTGTAGAAACCTCAAAACAACCTGGATTAGCTTTAATAATTTCTTTACCTTTCTTAGTTTCTGTAAAACTGTCATATAAGAGTGACACAAAACCTGAAGCAGTAAAATGAGACTTCCTGACCTATCCAAAATGGAAAGTTTTGAGAAGAAGGTTACTAAGATGTCAATTGAAATCCATACACTCTTGAAATTTCATTCTGTGGGTGGAACATTTTCTGCTAGAGAACCGTTTTTTCAGAAATTCCTGTCCAGTTGCTAGTCAGCTGCAGAGCTGAGACGCAATGCCAAGCTGCTCCTTGTGTGTCCAGACCCAGATCAAGGAGGAACTGGGGCAATAGTGGCAGTTCCCACAGTGAAGCCCCTTGCGGTTCCAGAGCAGGCTGATGGATTTTTTTTGCTGTACATGACTAGTGCAGAGAGTGCAATTTCATGCTGAGAAAGTCAGAGGAGGATTTACCGTTTGGGAGTAACCAAAGAGGTTGCGGTCTCCTCCCAGTCCTGATGTCGTGACAATGAAATGACCACTCAGCTCCCCCAGTCTCTCTTGTAGCTGCAGGTGGTTCTCACTGGAGACCTTTCACAGTATGACCCACCATGTAATATAAGAAATCTAAATACATTCAGTATTAAATCATCTCCCTGCGTCTCACTCCATACTATGACAGTTGTAAAAAAATAAAACCAAAACCCAACTAATTTGGTCTCCTTCCCTCCTACTAGGTTTGTGCCTGAGAGATGGTCTCCAATTAGTGGCATGTCTGGTTCAGGCTGACAGCACATCTCTCGCCTGCCTGAGGTGGAGGGCAGCCCTTCTCCCTCACCTCCCCACCTACACACAGGGCAGAGACTCTCCAAAACATGAGAAGCCACATCAAAACCAAGGAAAGCAAGGAGACATTGTTGCACTCTCACCTTCTGGAGTTTGGTGACAATTTCTAACAGTTTCCTTTATGTCCTCTGTCTGCTAGAGTAGTAGTAAAAAACAGATAGGAAGAAAAAAAGTACAAAGACTTAATGGTAGAGGGCTAACTATGTCAGCCAAAAAGAAACAGAAAATCTCCTAGGGGAGGATCAAAAGCAGGGGGAGGAAAATGATGCTGAGTAAAAAAACTGAGAATAAGAAAGTCCTTCTTAAAGAGGAAGGATACTAGAGTGAAATACCAGTCTGTTCTTTAAAAAATAGAGAACAATATACTATAAATAGAAAAATGTGGAAAATAATTATTTAAAGGGAACTGTGATATCAGGAACAGAAAGAGAGGAGTTGATATAAAAGAGTAGAAAACAAAGGCTAGATATGTATAATAAAATTTATTGTTTGATGTAAATTCTAAGTAGAAACTCAGTTCTACAAAAAGGGTGTTTCCCTCCCTCCATGCATTTACCCAGTTTCTGCAGGTGGGGAGATTGTAGTAGTTTACAGACCTTGAAAGGGTTTACACACTAACTGGGTGAGAAAGAGGAGTGAAATAGAAGTAAAGCAGTGAAATGCTTTTTGTAGAAAGCCTTGCAGATTCTTAAGGAAAACTGAGAAACCTCTGCTTCTTAAGATAACTAATTAAAAAAAAAAAAAAAAAAGAGGACAAAACACTGTGTAGAGATACATTTTCAAAGACTAAGATGGACTGAGGACATAACTAGCTTCTGGTAATGGACTTCTTCACTCCCTGTGTAATTTTCATGATTCCATACTCCTGCAATTTTGGATGCACAGTCTATGTTAAGAAAAAGAAAAAAAGAAAAGCATTTGCATGTAGAAATACCATTTGCCTGTTAAAATTGGGTAGGAAGGAACCTATTTCATCTGCATGCACTTATCTACATGTATATGGGGGCTTCTGTGGTTTACATACTTGTTCATGAAGACCTGAGGGCTTAAATGTGGAGGCCAAGTTGATGATGATTTACAAATTAAATAACTTGGACTTTTTCATTGTAATATTTGAAATTTCATTTTATTTTTTCCATAACTCTGTGGCCAAGAACGACATTGCTTCCAGAGAACCAAGGATGACAGAAAGGCACATCAGAGAATAGTTTAAAGCATGTGGAAACCAAAGGCACTCAGAATAAAGGCAGAGAGAACACTGGGATTTGCTTGGCCACCGATTGCTGCTTTAAACCTCACAGAAAAATAATTGAAGAAAACAGATCATTACCAATAGAGGAAAACCACAATTATTTCAGTTTCTTCTGGCAATATTGCATCATCAGAGGTCACAGGAGAAAATAAACAAATCTGATTATGATGATTATGATGATGCTAATAATAATAATAACAACAACAATAAATAAAATTCTGCTAGAAATTATATTGGAAATTCTGTAGCTCTATTGTAGGGCTCAGTGCAGACTAACAGAAAGAATCAATAAAAAAAAGGAGGCTGCAAATGCATTGTGCTCCGCAAGGATTAGCAGCACCACAGTGTAATTTGTGGCTGCCACAACAGCAATTGTTTCAGAGACCCAATTCTTGTTTCTTATTCAGAGAACAGAGATGAATTGGATCCAAGGGAAATAAGGTTCTCTCTTAAACTAAGAGTTTCAAAAGTAATAAACTACAATTTCAGACAAAATAATATCTTTATTGTATATTTTGAGGACTAGTGCTTATACTGTTTGTTCCAGTCTTGGTTGTGTTGGCTGCATGTTATTTAACTCAGAGATGGTTTAAAGCTCTGCTTTTAGGCTGTCATCAACTACAGATGCACATGCATTCATCTCTAGGCAATTTTTCACATGCAGAACACATTTGTATGATCATATGGACAACTCAGCAAATGGCAGATGTTTGAATAGGTTCTGGCACAAAAAGTAGGTATGGCCTAGTAAAAATTTACTCTCTGGGACACACCAGAAGTAGAAGGTATCAGTAAAAAAAGAGAATCACAATAATAAATGGTGTAAACCAACTGAATTTTTAGTAACAGATGAAATCCAATATTCCAAAAGTCTTTCACTTAGGAAATGCTGACATGAGCCAGTTCTGTGTGACCCTTTTATTAGCATTAGTTAGGATTAGAATTAGGATCAGAAGCCAAAATCTAGGATCTAGAATACACATGCAGGAAGCTCCCTGGAATATGTTCAAGCTGCGGGTGCTCAGTGCCTCTGAAAATCAGATCACTACCTTGGTGCCTTCCTCAAAGAGCCCAACTATATGAAATTAACCTTTACTCTCACCATGAATAAAATGAGGCTATTGCTACCTCACACAGCTTTGAAGATCTGTAAATTATACACATCTCAGGTTGCAGAGATTATCAAATCAGTGAAAGGAAGCAGGTAATTATTTTTTATTTCTAATTATTTAATTTTATGTTAAAACATAATTATTTTAATGATTTACATATTTTTAATAAAAAAAATTTAAAGTCATTCTGGATATATGAATCTACTGAAGGCAATGAGCTCCAGAAGCAAATATACAGAAATCTCCATGCTCTTCATTATGGAAGAAAGACTCGTGACATTTCAAATAAAGTTAAAATATATCACTCAGAAGACTTATGGAATATGCAACTGCAGCTTCCCCTGAATGCAGAAACAAGGAGAGACTGAGACAAGTTATCTAAGGGTAAAGCACCTAGTATTTTAATTTGAAATGTCAAAGTGATATGATTTAGAAGGAAGAACTAGGAGAGGATCCATAAAACAGAAAGTATTATTGTTTTGTCCTTTCATGACACTACTTTTCTCATTCCATTAAAGTACTCAGAATCTTAAGACTTGGTCTCTAAGTTCCATCCAATAAATATGTGATACTGTCATGAATTCATCTTCAATCTATGTTTAGGTTAGAAGGGCACTATTTGTTTCTGAGTGAAAATCTCTGAGGACAGAACCTTTGTGAAATCATCTGTCTGACACGCTTAGCCTGTACAGGAATGAAAAGTCCCTCTTAAATTGCTTCCAAATCTATACAGGTTTTTCCCCTATACTTTGCTTTATTAGCTTGAGAAGGGGAGGGGAAGGCAGCTCTGACTTCCCACAGTACAGCTGTTAGTAAACGTAATGCACTGGCCCAATGATAGTTAAATATCCAGCTCAGCAGGATTTAAGATGGCTCCATCCATCATAGCACAGCTCCTTCCATACAACTGCACCAACCAAATGGATGCAAAATAATGGTTGCTCTAAGCAGTCAAACGAAAGAAGACAGTGAAAGCATAATATAAAATCTCTGGACACTCCAGCACTTCTTGGAAATCTTTCTCACTCTGCTTCAAGTTAATTTATTTGCTATTCTGGCAATATTTACTTCTGTAGTAGAAACATTAGGGTGAACATTGCGTTGCAGGGCATGCTAAGACTTTCTCATCTGAACTGAGATTACAATAAAGAAAACAGGGTTAAGCAGGACTGACAGCAAACTAAATGAATACAAGCAGGCAGATCTTGGTCTCTGGTCCAACAGCTGCATGCAGAGTGTTGCATGCACAATGCGTAATGTTTTTTTTGTTATTGAGAAGATGAACAAGAAAAAAAAACAACAAACAAATCAAGCCAACCCCAAATCATTTTTCTACAGTTTCCTCACTTAAAGGAAAGTTAAAAAAGTTACTTAAACTAATGTCAGAGAGAACTAGAGAACATGATCTTGTATTAAGTCTATTAAGTCTCAGAAATAGCAGGGTGGACCATTCTTACTTTGTCCTGTTAAAGATCCATTTTACAGAAAACATTCAGAAGTTTTATACAAATGGGTTACACATCCCCTGTGGAGGACCTGGAGATTTATTTAGAAGCATAGGAAAGTAACTTGTAAAGTTATGATCTGAGGTCACCTACGGCCTTTGAGTTCATACACTATACTAAAAGGTAATTGAATAAGTTAAATAAATAAATAAAACTAGCTCTGCATGCTTTTAAGGGATTTTATTTAAAAGCCTAAGCAAGCAAATATACATGTTAACATGTATATAATAAGCACATTTACTGTAATATAACTGTTCATTAAAATGAAGCAACATAATTGAAGGTGGGGCTCAAACTATGTCAATGTATCTTGTGTTTTAGTTATTAGATTAACACAGCTCACAAACAAGTAAAACAAGTGAACACAGTGGAGGGCTAACATCTGCAGGATTTGTTTTGTGCTAAGATTAAAGGTAGCAACTACAACACTTTGACCAATGGTGGATGGTACTCGGGGAAAGATAACAGCAGCAGGATTCACTCCGTTTCAGCGCTCTTCTGCCATGATAGCAGTATTTTCTGTTCTCAAGTTCGCTAGTTTAAAGCTGACTAGCTAATTGCTGCTGGGAACAACAAAGAGTTCAAGATCTATGAAAATGCGCAGAGAGTCAACGCTATATCTTGGTTCAGTTTAAGGATATAAAGGTCCCCAGCACAATCTCCTTGTATTTCACTGCTATCAGAAACCACTGGCTGTTTTTTTAAACAAAAGATTCTACCAATTAATTCAATGATGGATGGATTTGGTGTGCAAGCATATGTATACACAAACAAATAATAAATGATACTAAAGTATCATTTCACTAAAATATAGGTAAAAATAAATAGTTTGCACTTTTTTTTGACTTTTGTTTCTTGAACATCCTGATTCATGGGTACTATTTTCTCCAAACAGGTGGGACAGGCTTGAAGCCTTTCTTAAGACTGCAGATTGCTCAGCTTAATCACATCAGTTATTCACAGTTTTCACCTCTCTTTCTTCCAGACAGCCTGTTCAGAGGGCTTATAACTTTGGATCTTGACAGAGACACATGTAGAATGAGAACTGCCTGCCTCCAGCATGCTCTTTGCTTACCTATTTGCTCCGTTCAGTGAATATTTTTTATAATTTAAAGCTCAGTTAGATCAGCTTGAGAGTTTTGGAAAGGCAATGCTGAATTGCTCCTTTTATAGCGGACAATCCTTAGGCTTGTTCATGTACAGTGCCTAAAGACCATGAGTCCATTCCAGGACTATTTACTCTGAAAAGTTAGGCATACGCAGAAACACTTTGCCACACTGGTCTGGAATAATATGGAGAGAAGTAACATGGCAAAATGGTCTTGTTTTCACAAGGTCAGCTCAGATACTCTTTCAGAGATATGCAAAGCAGGCTTTATGAGAAAACTTTTGCTTTCAAAGCTGAGAGGCAGTAGTCATAGCAAAGACAGAACCGATACAGGGATGAGAAGGACCAGAGACATTAGAGGTCCATTGGTTGCACCTCGTGCAGGAGAGATCATGCAGTTGTGTCTTCTCCTCCCTCTTCCCCTTCTCATTCCCCACCCTATGTCCCCACATCACCAGTATGGTTCAGTCAGCCCTTGATATTGGAAACGGACTTGAGAAAAATAATTTCTGTACAAAATAATTAACACACCCTGAACATAATTCTCTTCCTGGCAAGTACTCAAGTTTTCTCCATACTCCTTAAAATGCCATGATCTTTTTTCCAAAAGAAAAAAAACCCTGGAAGATTAGCAGAACAGCCATGACTTTCCCTAATGGCTTTTACCCAAGAGAACACAACATTTTATTGGAATAAATTATTTTACAACTTATTTACTTATCAGTATTTGTGTCTGAACCATTTAACTGGAACTTTCCAGAAATAATTCAAATTAAGATAATTCAAACATCAGGTCTGAAATGATCATCCTAAATAGCTTTGAAAAAATAAAAAAAATACCACTTTTATATACAATAACTGTGAAGAGCAGAAAAAGGGCTCAAATGTAATAAATTCAGTTTTAGTGGGACAAATCAGTTGCTTTCTCAGGCCAGATGAGAATAATCAACACCTTGGAACCAATTATCATTAACACATTTCCACGCTGTCACATAACTGGTATTTTCAGTCATTTAAAAAGCCTTAGCCAAATGTTAACTTATGCATTAGGCCCTTGCTGCCTTGACCTGACATTTCCCAGTCACACCTTATGGACAGACGGGAGGTTTTGCACACAGTGTAATCACTCAGTAAAAGCACATAGGCTTTTGCTCAAATGCATCTAAGCATAAAAACTTCACTTACTCAACCAGAAAGATTCTACCTCTATGTGATCAAACGTACTATTAAATCTTGATCAGAAAGTACTAAGCATCGAGTAAATTGTGTGTGATGGCTTTGGCAGGGCAGTCCTCATTTTGTCCAGCAGAGCATACCACAATATCCCCGTCATATAGTGAAGCTGTTCATGAGTGCAAGGAAAGAAATCTGTGCTGTAATGCATCATTAAGTCAAATTAACCCAATCATCCACCTGTTAAGTGAACAAAATGAAGGAAAACCTCATTCTCAGCAAGTTCCCTTGCACACAATCGGCAGGGAATGGCTGCATCATGCCAACAGTTCCTTAATCTCATTAGTTAACTTTCAGTTCTTTTATAGCCAAGTAATGTACTTTGCTTCTAATGTTTCAGCACATTTATTACAGCCAAATACAAGTTCTTTCTCAAAATTAACTGTAACAGAAAAATTGTGCTTCCTCTGAATGCTTTTGTCTGTTTTCATAGGAAGTGGAATGTGTTTCTTTTTGTAAAATAACTAAATGCATTAATTAATTAATTAATATTCTCAAGCAGAAATATTTAATATTGAAGATGTCACTGTGGTACTTGCTACTTTTAGTTTGCTTGTGTTATGCCCCCACCCCATTTGGGCTTGGACTTCTACCTAAAACTACATTTTTCTTTATTTACTTCCTCTTCACAACCAGTGACAGGATGCACTGGGAACTCCCAACCTTTGCTGGTTCAGAATGGGGACTAATTTGCTTTTCTTCCTTACCAACAAAGCATCATGAAACCAAAAGAACTATCCTAGGGCATTTTTTTCCCTGTAAGACTGGTTAGTGACTGAACTTCAAGGGAAGGTGTGTGAAATTGCAACAGGCTCCTTATTAGAAAATAAACTACCACCTATGAAAATTGAATCCTACTCCTACTTCAGTTTTATAAATTGAAGCATCACACTTATAAGCCCCAAAACAGCATTTTTGTTAATGTGCTCTGACACCAAATAGTTTTATTATTCATATAAACATGGTACCTTTCTTGCTTTGGTGATTTATTATATCAATAGTATACAGTTTTCCTATCTGGTGGAAAAGTATTTTATTTTTAAAAAAGTGAGGTCTTGCTTAAGAGGGGGGGTAGGCTGGAGAAGAATCATGATATATTGGCTGATATAGGAAAAGTTACAAGCCATTTTCCTATTATTAATTATACCAAATGAAATCCAATGATATTTGGATTTACACAAATAAATGAACCTTCTTATTTATTAAGGTAAAGTAGACAATCCTTTCAAAATACAAACTGGAAAAGTAAAAAGAAATCAGGAATGTCTGCAGCTGATCTGACTTCTGTTGCATCTGGCAGATAAAGAATTGGGGACAGAAAATTTGAAAAGCTGTGGAAGATATATATTTATTGTGTTTATTACAGTAAAGAATGAAGAGAAAGGCTTTAGGTTCAATAATAATTTAGAAGCACTGAAGATCACATCAGAATATCAAATTGTTTCTTATAAGATGAAATGTTTCTTGTGATCCTATTATTAAGCCTTGGTTTTAGTTCTGTGGGCATACATACATATACTAACGAGAAGATTAAAAAAAAAAAACACGCACAAAAAGTAGTAATTTAAAATTATGTGCTAAGGTTTCTATTTAAGATTACCTTTTTCTACATCCTGGTCAGTCTATTTTGTAACTGTTATTCATGTAGTAAATTTTGAATTTAAAATGTGGGATAACACAAACAAGCAGAAAATCCTGACATTCCACAATTTATAACTAATAAGGACATAATGGAAAAACCATCCAGCAAACATCCAGCAAACAGAAAGTGAAGAAATGTTTTCATTTTCCTGAACAAACAAGAAACCTTCAGTCTAGCTTTCAGATAGGATAAAACCATTGATAAAATAGGGAAAGAGACTTAAGTGCGAAAAATAATTAATGCAACAATCTAGTTCTTTCAGGGATGCACCAGGCTCTTCAAAAATTTTATACACTTTCAACATTTAAAATTTTTGCACATACCTAATGTATTCATAGGATGTGTGTGAAATTTACAGTAGAAAAGGCTTTTGTGATCACTGCTGTGGAAGTACAAAACCTATTGACTAAGAAGCAAGGTTCTTCACCCAAGGTGAACTGCTGTTGCACAGCAGAGTAGCACAAAAGGAGGGACTGAAGAATAACACAAAATCATCATCCTTAATGGTCTGACAGTCATCAGGAAAAAAAAAAAACACTTGAACAATACCACCACCCCCGCCCCAAAAAAAAGGGCCAGAGAATAAAAAGCATCTGCTTTCAAAACAGCACAACAGTAGCATTTGATGCAATCAGGGCCATCACTCATAGCTCTGACCCTGACCTTCTTGAGGAGAAGGAACACGTGGGGCCAGTGTTACCAGGAGCCGTGAAAACCTCTTGCTTTGAGCAATGTTGTAATTCTTCTATGGTATAAATTCTCTCTTTCAACCTCACGCCAACCTGGGAATCAGGAATGTAAGTTAGCCTTTCACTCTCTGAGTCACATTTAGGGCTTGATCCAAAGGCGTGACCTGGTGTTACAGACCAGTACGGTGTATATTCATGCTAGTCTCCAAGAGCTCTCTTTCTTTGATGTTAACTACTGACAAACACCAAGTATATTTGTCCTCTCTTGACGAGGTTGCAGGGGTATTTGCAAGCAACCTTTAAATGGCTCATATCATTCAACCTGAACCCCTACAGGCAATATTTTGTCTACACCAAACCTTTTTCTTCAGATGAGCCAAAAGGCTCATCTGCTATTGCATGCAGTTATCTAAGTACTGAGAGATAACACAGGCTGATTTCTAAAATTAAAAACACTTAAGGATTCCTCTATATAAAAACAAACCACCTTTCTCTTAGTTTTCTTAATGACCAAAGAAAGCTCCTGAGGTGTTACTGCTTTTTAGCAAAACATTGAAGTGAGGGATTTTCTGAGACAAAAATGTTCTTTGAAGAATGTGATTCCTTTACAGCATCCGTCACTGGGGATGGGATTTCCACCTGTGCAGCTGAAACATCAGGATCCTTTGTAGCTGCTTTGGAATCTCAAGCAGACAGTGCTCTTGAACATCCAAAACCAGAACCTGAGGAGAAGATTTCATGTTGTATTGGGTTTGCGTGGCAAGGTTTTGGTAGTGGGCAGGCTACAGGGGTGGCTTCTGTGAGAAGCTGCTAGAAGCTTCCCCTGTGTCCAATAGAGCCAAGGCCAGCCAGCTCCAAGATGGACCTGACGCTGGCCAAGGCCGAGACAATCAGCGATGGTGGTAGCATCTCCAGGATAACAGATTTAAGAAGGGGAAAAATCTGCTGTGCAACAGCAGCCAGAGAGAGGAGTGAGAATATGTGAGAGGAACAATTCTGCAGACCCCAAGGTCAGTGAAGAAGGAGGGGGAGAGATCTCTGCCGGAGCAGAGATTCCCCTGCAGCCCGTGGTGAAGACCATGGTGAGGCAGGCTATTCCCCTGCAGCCCATGGAGGTTAACAGTGGAGCAGATATCCACCTGCAGCCCATGGAGGACCCCACACCAGAGCAGGTGGATGTCCAAAGAAGGCTGTGACCGCATGGGAAGCCCACGCTGGAGCAGGCTCCTGGCAGGACCTGTGGGCCTGCAGAGAGAGGAGCCCACGCTGGAGCAGGTTTGCTGGCAGGACTTGTGACCCCGCAGGGGACCCACGCTGGAGCAGTCTGTTCCTGAAGGACTGCACTCCATGGAAGGGACCCACGCTGCAGCAGTTCCTGAAGAACTGCAGCCCATGGGAAGGACCCGCATTCAAGAAGTTCATGGAGGACTGTCTCCTGTGAGAGGGATGCCACACCGGAGCAGGGGAAGAGTGTGAGGAGTCCTCCCCCTGAGGAGGAAGGAGCAGCAGAGACAACAGGTGATGAACTGACTGCAACCCCCATTCTCTGTCCCCTTGCACCACTGGAGGGGAGGAGGTAGAGAAATCGGGAGTAAAGTTAAGCCTGGGAAGAAAGGAGGGGTGGGGGAAAGATGTTTTTAAGATTTGGTTTTATTTCACATTATCCTACTCTGATTTGATTGGTAATAAATTAAACTAATTTCCCCAAGCTGAGTCTGTTTTGCCCGTGACAGTAATTGGTGAATGATCTCTCCCTGTCCTTATCTCCACCCATGAGCCTTTCGTTATATTTTCTTTCCCCTGTCCTGCTGAGGAAGGGAGTGATGCAGCAGCTTTGGTGGGCACCTGGCATCCAGCCAGGGTCAACCCGCCACACATGTGATACAATTAGATGGAAAATAGAAACAAAAATCCTTGCACATGTGACAGGCTTAATTGGTACTGGAAAAAAAACCCCAACATTACAGAACTACCATCAGAGAATAAACACATTAGATTCTCTGCTAGATATCTCAGGTTCCTTTGAACCTACCTCCCCCTTACTCTTTGCCCCTGTTGTTGTTACACTGAAGAACAGCTTAAAAGTTTAAACTCAGGAAAAAAAAAGAAAACTCTTCAAAGTGAAAGACCAAAACTTGAATATGAGTTCGACCAAGCAGGAAATCAGATGGCTCCACAAAGAAGAACGTTTGCAGTAGTTTAGCTTTCTCAGTTTTCCCTAAATATATTCTCCTCTCCCACTCTTTCTCTCTCACACTCACCTATCTTTCTACCTCTACTCGCTAAAAGCTATAAGCAAGCAAAGTGTCTATATTATCCACGTTATTCCTCTTTCAGGCAGACTGGGAAAAGAAAGAGCAAAGGGTCTCTCCATTTGTTACTCAATAAATACTGTGTGCTGCTTAGATGCTATATGGGTTTTATACCACATAAGAATTGAAACGGATAGGATTCAAACTATTTGCTTTGCCATAATATGTAACACACAGAGAATTATGCTCTGTATAATTCATATTACTGTAGGTGAGGATGCTAATCAGAATATGATATAGGTTTAGATAATTATTACATTTTAGTTGATAATTAGGATAGAAGCTGGCAGCTAGGACCCAGTATGGGGCTGAATAATGCTGAATAATGCTGGATAATACTTAATGCTGGCAGGCAAAGGACACACGGGGCCTGGGGCTCAGATGAAGCTGGGCTCGTGAATAGCCATATATATGCCATCTCCTTCAAAAGGTCACTGGCAAGCTGGAGCTACTCCAAACACAGCAAGGGCGTGCAGCTGATATTCAGTGGCAGGACATGTACATGTATGTATATATCTATGCACCTGAAGTCTATAACTATGTTTTGAAGTTAGGATGTAATGCCCTGGAATATACAATGTACAGAGAAGCTTTGATTAGTAAATGTTGGATTTCTAGCTCTGGACAGCTAGAAATTTCTTTGTGCTCCTGCTTCCTGAGGTATAATATAGACTAGGTTTTTGCTCTGCAGCTTGCTATATTGCCTGACAATCTTCCTGTTGCACCTGACAAGGCTGAGGAAGCCAGCAGGAGGGGCAGCCATCACATGGAAAGACACATTAAAACTGAGGTCCCCAGACTAAGCTCCACATATCTCTGCATGGCAGGTATATCACAGGAAAGCAAAACGCGGATCCTATGTGATAAGCAAACACCTCTCCTCGTATATGTATGTATGTTACTAGGTAGTGGTGCTTCTGCTTTCTCAGTAGTCAAAAGCAAATTAGGAAATCCCTGTGTAAAGCATGCCTGAGCAGGAAATAAACCATAGGCCTCCAGCTCTAACAAATACAGATCAGGAAAATTTTCTGCTCTGCTCCAAAGATTTTCTATGTCCTTTCACTCACAGCTTCACAAGCACCTCAGCTGAAGGACGGGTGGCATGAAAGAAGCTTTTAGAAGGGATGCTGAGCAGCCCAGCCATCTGCTTGGGTTGGAGAAAATTTGTTGAAAATATCTTCAACATTGAAGATCAAAAATTCCATCTCTGGGATGATTCATTCCATTAAAAATGCAGGCTCAACTTACAGAATCATCATGAAAATAGCAATGCAACAATATTTCATGCAGCCTTCTGAAAAACATAGCTGTCTGCTCATATCAGTAAAAGCATTGGAAATCATAGTGGATTGTATATACAAATTACTGAAAAGGGAGACAATTTGTAAATTTTCATTTTATCACTGGTTTTCTCCTACGAATAATTTTGACTTTCTGGAACAATCTTTAAAAGAAAAGTGGAACCTCTTTTATCATGCAAATGTGAATGCAAAAATGTGAACAAAAATTAAACTACAGGTTACACAAAGAAGAAAAAAACATATCAAAGTTGCTCTGAAAAGCTCGCTTCTCCCTAGGGAAATTAAACTTGCAAATGTATTCCCTTTCTTTTCAAACATTTTTCCTCCCCCCGCTTTTTTTTTTCTTTTGCAGGTGCTGGGGGGAAATCAGGGAAGGTATTCAAATGTAGATTAATTTAAAAATATACATCTGATTGGATACTGTATTTGCTGTGAGCTTTTACTGACTGCAGTTCAAAGACTCAATTGAGACAATGAGAAGAGGCTAAGATGAGGCTCTTCTAGTAGAGGCCTTTTCTTTCCATGGAGAGCGAAGATTGATAATTTAAAAGAAAGGTCTTGTACAGCCAATTCCATCTGTGTAGCTGAGCCACAGAAATCTTTATTTTCAAACACTCCTCCGTAAGTGATGAATAAACACACACACACACATACACAGAAATAATCACTAACATGCTGCAGACACACATTCAACATCCAATATTTAAATCTATATATTCTGCAAACCTGCCACTTATTAAAATTCTGGCACCAAGTAATCACAAACATTGGTGACTATCCAAAAGGATTATTTGTTTTCTTCATTGAGAATATCTGGTACTCAGAGAGCGGGAGAGAGGAGGAGGCAGGATACCACTTTATTTTAAAAAAAAACCTTAAGCAAGTGAGAATACATGAAACAATACAGAGAATGCACATTTTTCCCTTTCATACACTTTTGCTGTGGTCACTGCCTGCATCTCGCCCGTCTTGCTGGAGTCTGCATTGGGACTGTCAGGTGTATGTGCAGGTTCTTTAGTTTTTTCACAGCACCTGAACGCAGCAGCACTTTGCTGCAGCACTGGCAGAGCCTCAGCTGGAAGAGCAACCCTCAGACAAATTGGGTGTACCTGGCCCATGCGGTGCCCACATCTGGAAGTCCTCTCTCCCAAAGCATCCTAAGTCTTCCAGTATCTATTCTGGTGAGTCACCAAGTAAGCACCTACACCAGTGCCCTCAGTGTCCTATCAGAGTTTGGGTTAATGCATTTACTAGGCAGTGGATTTGTTCAAAGTACTGCCATTGCCATAAGAGAGCAGAGGACGGCAGGGATCAGGCAGGATATTGAAAGCCACAGCATTTCCAATGTAAAAATCCCCAAAGACAGACATTTTCTGTTAAAATAAGTAATGAGAGCAACTCTGCCCATTCAACAGCAACTGCTTGTCCTTTCTCTGGTGCTTTTCAACAACGATCTCCATCCAAGAAATCCACCTGAACCAGAAGCCCCTGGAACCTACCACGTCAGCTGGTAGTTGGGCTCTTGACTTTCCTTTGCAGAAGTCTCAACTTTAAGCATAAGGAAAATGCCCTGGGAGGTGACATTTGAACTCTCTTCATTTGCTGAAGTGGAGCAGAGCTGGATGGTGCAGGAACCCTGAGGGGTGGTGGTCACCAGCATACCGCCCTGCACCCTATAGCAGAGGGTACACTGCCTTTACAGGAAAGCTCTTCCAGCTGGAGCCACTGTTTAGTGATCTCCTGCTCTGCAGCCCTGAAGTACCCTTTCAGAGAATCATAGAATTGTTAAGGTTGGAAAAGACCCTTAAGATCATCAAGTCCAACCGTTAACCTAGCACTGCCAAGTCCACCACTAAACCATGTCCTCAAGCACCACATCTACCCGTCTTTTAAATACCTCCAGGGATGGGGACTCAACCACTTCCCTGGGAAGCCTGTTCCAGCGCCTGACTACTCTTTTGGTGAAGAAATTTTTCCTAATATCCAAACTAAACTTCCCCTGGCGCAGCTTGAGGCCATTTCCTCTCGTTCTATCTCTTGTTACTGGGGAGAAGAGACCAACCCCCACCTCGCTACAACCTCCTTTCAGGTAGTTGTAGAGAGCAATAAGGTCTCCCCTCAGCCTCCTCTTCTCCAAACTAAACAACCCCAGCTCCCTCAGCCGCTCCTCATAAGACTTGTGCTCTAGACTCTTCACCAACTTCGCTGCCCTTCTCTGGACATGCTCTAGTACCTCCATGTCCTTCTTGTAGTGAGGGACCCAAAACTGAACACAGTACTCAAGGTGGGGCCTCACCAGTGCCAAGTACAGGGGCACTATCACCTCCCTGGTCCTGCTGGCCACACTATTCCTGATACAAGCCAGGATGCCATTGGCCTTCTTGGCCACCTGAGCACACTGCTGGCTCATGTTCAGGCAGATGTCAACCAATACCCCCAGGTCCTTTTCTGCTAAGCAGCTCTCTGGCCACTCTTCCCCAAGCCTGTAGCGTTGCCTGGTGGTGTTGTGAGCCAAGAGCAGGACCCGGCACTTCGCCTTGTTGAACCTCATACAGTTGGCCTCAGCCCATCGATCCAGCCTGTCCAGGTCCCTCTGCAGGGCCTTCCTACCCTCCAGCAGATCGACACTTCCACCCAACTTGGTGTCATCTGCAAACTTACTGAGGGTGCACTCGATCCCCTCATCCAGATCGTCGATCAAGATATTAAACAGGACAGGCCCCAATACTGAGCCTTGGGGAACACCACTTGTGACCGGCCGCCAACTGGATTTGACTCCATTCACCACCACTCTCTGGGCTTGGCCGTCCAGCCAGTTTTTAACCCAGCGCAGAGTGCACTTATCCAAGCCGTAAGCAGCCAGCTTCTGCAGGAGAATGCTGTGGGAGACGGTGTCAAAGGCCTTACTGAAGTCCAAGTAGACTACATCCACAGCTTTCCCCTCATCCACTAAGCGGGTCGCCTTTTCATAGAAGGAGATCAGGTTAGTCAAGTAGGACGTCCCTTTCATAAACCCATGCTGGCTGGGCCTGATCCCCCGATTGTCCCACATATGCCACGTAATGGCACTCAGGATGATCTATTTCATGACCTTCCCTGGCACCGAGGTCAGGCTGACAGGCCACTTTCACTGTCTCACTACAGCAACATAACTTTATTAAAATATCCATTCACTTCCTGAGTCTCCCCCGTGCTGACAAAAAACATGAGATAATGTAATCGAAAGTCAGGTCTTCAGAGACTGTATGCTTTATCTCCAGTATTAAATATATTGAATTTATTTCTTTTAATTATATTTATATTTTTAGCTCTTACATTAGAAGCTGCTTAAACTGATTTATTCTGAGAAAGGAATTATGAAAATGATGTATTTATAATTTTAATTCTGTTTTCATCAACAATTATTACTCTGATGTGTTTTCTTTGTTATTGTTCTTAAACATTTGTTTTTATGATGTTTTTCTTGTAGCAAGTTGTTTTTCCATTAGTGTGACTGTTTGTTTATGCAGTTGCAAGATTTGCTTGATGTGCTATTTGCCTGGGCACTAGGAGAGATTAATTGAAAAGAAATGTCATTGTTCTCCATTCAGGCACAGTTGTTACACTGCAGTTTTATTTTCTACTGAATAATATCTGACTATGATATTTTTCAACTGATTTAGATTCTTTGATCCTCGGTTCTGCAGCAGATTTAATTTAAGAATAACTGGAGGAACATTGAAAAAAAATATGTTACTTGGATAAACAATTTTAAACATCTGTTCATATCATTGCTGTTACTACTAGCAAGACTGCCACGCTTTCTTCCACAAAGTCCATTGATTATCACCCCTAAGTGTAACAAAAAATTCATAGAGGTTATATGTATAAAGCCATACTTTATGCAACCTAGAAAAACCTGAACAGAAATATGAGTGCCATATGTCTTAAATGCTGGGTTTTGAGTGGTCATCTGTCCTGCCTGATCTGTTCTTCTGTACCTGTCATCACTGCAGCTTCCATATCTGAGCTTCTGTCAACAGGACCTGCAAAATAGCTTCTCTGTACAACGTGAGATACCTGAATTAGGGTAGATAATTTCCTTTTTTTCTTCTTGTGTTCACAGATTTTATGATGTATTTTTATACACCTCTATACAGTTAAATGTATATGTTTTTATACATATGTACGTGGATATCTATCAATATACACATACATACACATATGCATACAGGAGCCAAAATACAGTGCTATTATGCATATAACCCAGATGCTATGGTAATAATGTAAAAAAATGCTGGAGCATTGCAGAAAACAGGTGTATTTGCTGAAAAAGAAAACACTTTAGTGGCTGTTACAGGCAAAATATCTTGTGTAGAGGTCTATAGTGTATATGTGAAAGACAAAGCCAGGGTTGAGAATGTGAACACAGAATTAAACTCTGTCTTCTTTCTGTCTTTAAAGGTTTTATCAGTTATCTTTGTTTTCTTGTTTGTTACATCATTTATGGACTTCTGGCATTCCTATAGAATACTCTAACTTACACCCAAATTCCTATCACTTACCACTACTTTCACTTTAACCATTACATTTTAATGTTACTTTTACTTATTCCAGACAAAACAGATTCCTAGAATCCTAGATGTTTCTTAGACAACATCATCAATTAGCAACAAACAAAACCCATAGGTTGCTTTTGGGCCCTAAAATAATAATAAAAAAGTATTTTGGTCTTGTTAGGGAATGCAGCTAGTGCACCCATCTCTATGGTGATGAATAGCTTGTGTTTTAATAGGTAGTTTACATTAAAATTATTTGGTGTCTGTGAACAGTAAAGCTACTCTAGAATGGAGATACTTTGAGTTACTTTAATACCTTGGTTTAATACACTTCAGCAGCACTCCTACAGTGTGTTCTCAACTAGGGAGGAAAGATTGGGTAATTGTTAATTGCTCAAACCTAGTTTGAATGTAAACTGGCTGTGCTCAGCTGTACTTCATGACTCTGAGACCTCTTACTATGGTGGAACAATAGCATGTGATAATTACCACTTCTGCCAGAGCAGAAGGAGTGAAACAGTATACTTGATAAAATTCAGTGGCCTCGAGGCTACACAGTCTGTGCTCTCACATATAAAACTGTAAATGCCAGGAGGAATAAGAGCTCATCTTGAAAAAGAAAATGACTGCTGCCAACAACACACCTCAGCAATAGGTATGGCTCAACCGGCAAAGCTCAGAAGGAACTTGCAAAGGTAGACAGGGAAAAGCAGTGTCACCCTCAAAGAAATGACTGTAAGTGAATGCCATTTGTCCTGGTCTATCTAGAGTGGACATATTTACTCATGGCATCAGTGGGAAGTAGAATCTTCATGGTATACATCAGCCATTTGGTGGTAGGTCCTCAGCTTTAAGGACTGCACAAGCATGTTGCCCAGGAAACCCTCTGGTGTACTTCATGAGTGAGGAGATGAAAACAAAGAAAACCGAGTCCCACAGGGAGAGCAACAGATGGTGCTTGCTGCAGTACATTACCGGTCTTACTGGTTATTCGCCAGTAAAAGTGAGTGACCACTACTTTAGCATATATGCTCCTCAGGAGAAATACTTTGTCATCTTATTTGCTTGCCTTGTATTCAGCACATTTCATTGCTGAGCTCATCATTCATCAAGGCATTCAAGAATATGCTGGATTTAACAGTGAGCAACTCAGAAGTCAGGCATGCATTTAAGTATTTGGCTGAAAGATGGTCTATATTGTGGGAAATAATAAAATGTCTGCTCTTATACTTATTTTCTAGCTTACAGCATATCAAACTTGATGTTTATATTGCCATTAACATAGCAGTCAGAGTCAACCAGGTACTAGGCAATGAGTTTCAGCTGAGATGATCCAAAACCTTAAATACCTGGATTTTTTTTTTTTCCTCTCTTCTTCTTAATTTCTCATCAGAGTCTCAAAATGGATGTATACAGTAGAAATTTACAGACATGCTAGTGATTCATATAAAACACACTATAAAACTGATTTAAGGAGGGGTGAATACAGCATAGGAATTTATGTTTTGTGTTGAATCTCTTTTTTTGTTTCTTTAAATGGACACCAACGTTCACTGAATGAACCCTTCAGCAAACAGAATTAAAACTGGATTTTCATGAAGAAATTCACATGAATATATAAAAATAGAATAATGGACATGCTGATACTTTATTTCTCCTAGAAAGAATAAATTACGGTACAAGTGTAATCCAGCTGTGAGCATCTGCTGAAGGTGCGTGGTACACTCTCTGGTAACATTCACCAATATAGAAACCAAAACCAATGACAACCACAAGCAAGTTTGGCAACCTTCCTACAAGGATTTTGAGTCTTGTCATTATAAGCAGCCCAGCTGCTTTTCCTTTTTAGTTTTCCACTGAAACTAGGAATGCAGTTGACTTGAACTGATACAACTTGCCTAATCTGTGAGATAAGAAAAGCTACATGGTTCATTACCGCAGTTTAGAGGATGTAGAGTAATTTATTAAACTCCGGCAGATGGATCACTTGTTGGAGCCATTGCCACCTTCGACATTGTTAGGTACAAAAGATCTGATTTACAAGGTCTGGTTACTTACTGGCCAGTCCCAGTATCCTGTCTCCAAAAGTGGTCCACATTTGCTATTTTAGAAAAGATACACAAATACACTTGCCTTATTGATTGACAGGGCCCAAGGGATGAAATTCCCTTAGTCCTGGAGCTTAAATATAGATGCTTGTGCACTGTTATCTCAGTTCACAAAGACTGCTGTTTGTCCTCATAGCAAATATACAGATAGATGATCTGCAAACCATTTTTACAAAACCCTTTCCAGCTTGATTTGCAACTTGTGTTAAACAAAAAAAAAAAAGAAAAAAGTAAAAGATAAATGTTTCCTGAAACAAGAGATCCCCAAAGCAGTCTCAATGTCTCACTTCACAGGCCCCTTATTTGATTCCAGAGAATGAAGGTGCAAATACCATAACAAATTGAGAAAAGAAAAAGCGTAACGGTGGAATCCACATCCCCAAGTGAATTATGAGGGAGGGGGTGACTGAACACAGCCATGGAGATATGCACAAGCTGCAGCTTTCATTTATGCAACCAGCTGCCTCACCAAGAGAGCACCCAACCTACATCAGATGAATTGATGCATTTTACAGCTATCAGTACCACTAAAAAACAAAGCAGCCAGACAGTACATAAGGAATAAGGTGATATTAATACAAGCACAAGACCTGCAGATGCTGTGAAATCTGTTTTAGAAACATAACAAGGCAGAATCGCTACTAGGCTACCATTTTATTTCAAATGTTGGAAGAGGCAAAGCAGACAATGTGTCTTTTCTTGGATGATTGCTTTAAGAAGCAAATGGCCATTTGGGGATGCTTGCTTTGTTTCTTTTTTAGTTTTAAGTCAAAATATAGCAAGAAGAATCCTGTTGATTTCCACAAGATGTTCATGGAACAGCAATAAAGCATCCATTTCTTGGACAATAAAGCCCCCACATTATTAAGGCATCCACTGTTTCTCACAACTGCAGCTTTGTAGTAAGCAGCTATGGGATCTGCTCTCCTGTGTTCATCAAAAAGAGATACAGTTATAAAAGTACCCTATTTACAGCAGATAGCCAGTTATTCTCATTCCTGTTTGGATTTACCAGAGAACATGCCTGCAAGGCTAAAGATATGTAAAGTATCATAGAGAAAACAAGCGTCTGGACAACTACATATTACTACAAAGTACTACATATTACACTAACATTGCTTTATCTACCCTTATGGCCTATAAAAACAGTAATTTTTTTTCAAGATCATAATGTTAATGAACACGTTTCACTCATTTCCTTGCTTTTAAGCAGTTCTCAAAAGAAATTCCTGAAAGGGTGACATTACTTTCTTTTCTAATGCCTTCATCTATTGAGTTCCACATGGTTCAAATTATCTTCCGAACACTGGAAACCCCTGAGGAGGCAACAATGGGTGAAGCATCATCATTTTACATAAAATGCCCAAATCTGCATCTTCTTTAAATAACATTAAATAACATTACTTTTCAGCTTTCAAAATCACCATGCATAAGAAGAGGTGCTAATTGTAGGAAAGACTAATATAACCAGGAAAGAGAAGGAGTACTTCAGAAAAAAAAAAAGACAATCTCATTATTTTGGAG
The DNA here is from genome assembly GCA_020745775.1 of Theristicus caerulescens. Classification (NCBI taxonomy): domain Eukaryota; kingdom Metazoa; phylum Chordata; class Aves; order Pelecaniformes; family Threskiornithidae; genus Theristicus; species Theristicus caerulescens. The sequence goes on along the minus strand of CM036558.1, from coordinate 128,351,380 downwards.
TGACCTGGCTCAGCTTGATTTGTTTGGGTGACGAGTACTAATGAAGCTGTCAATGACAGAGGGAAAATTTTCAGATGAAAACTCTTAAAGAAGCTAATAAGAGATTAAGATCATGCTCATTCAAGAATCTAAACCAGTCATAGGTTTCACTACTTTGCAAAAACTCAATTCTCTAACTTTGATAATTTTGAATGTATCAATTATCTGCAAATAAAGAAGCAGACAAAATTCTGACCAAGAGACTGGAGACTAGGAAAGAAGCAATAAAAATTAAGGATTAATAAACCATGAATCATTGGCACAGATTTGGACCTGAAAATCAGACATTTCTAGTGTGAAAAAAGCACATTTTTTTCAAATCCTATTACTAGAAAGTCACTGGGAGGTAATCTTTATACATCTCAGAGGATGAAGGACAAAAGGTGTGCTACATTATTAGCTCCCCTTAGAGATTTTGCTACTTTTGCTTTGATTTTTATCTGAGTTAAAAACTGGCCATTCCTTTGAAGTAATACTCAAACCAAGGCATTGACAAGCAATTCTAAAATGTAAGGATTAAGAAGTGCAGCTTGCCAATGGCCTCCTAATGTCTCTCACTAGAAGCATGCACACCTAAGTTAATGATCCCTTTATTTCATTACTACAAACCAGAAACTTCCCTTATTGCAGCTTCAATAGACCTGTTGGCATTGCTCATCATCTCATCTAGAAACACCTTCTGTACTGGAACAGCTCAGCAAGCAGCTCTCCTAATAGACTCTGGCACTTACAGTGAAGGCTTCTGGACCTGGATGGCTTCACCAGGACGTCAGGGACAAGAAGAATGTTTGTATACCTTTAATTTCAGTGCTGCGTTACACGTGATTGGAGCCTTTGAGCTGTCTCTAGGGTAAAAGTGTATGATGGCTGATCTATGTCATTCCCTTGATAGCTGTCTCTGTCAGTGCTTCACGTGGATAAAACTCTATTGCCAAGGCAAAATGAGACTTGCTTGCCATGCATCGTGGCATCCAGCAGTCATAACGTACCCTGTTCTAGACAACTTGAATCTCCTCTTGGTTTTCTCTTCCATAGGTCTGCTTATTTTAACCCCCTATGTAACCATTTACCATGGCTTTATCAGTAGTTGCAACATTTATTACTTATATATACGTATGATGTATATATCAATATATTATATTTATTGTATTAATATGCTAGACTACCATTGCAGCAGGAGAATGTTTATTTAAGAATTGTACCTTGCTCAAAATGCAAGGGTTTAGCTTTTGTTATTATAGAGGATATTATGAAAATACCCTAGAGATCTGAGACATCTCAAGGCAAATTAATAACAATAATTTTTTATTTTGAAATCTCATTATTTCTCTGGCTTTGATCCATTACTTTTGACTGTCTGGGTTAACAGTACTCGACCTTAACAATAATTCTGAGATAGTGCTAGACTCAATTCTTTTGAAAGATATGCAAAAAAACCCTCTCTAAATAAATTATTGGTCTTTAAAAATCCTTGGGTCCTTTGCAATGCAAAATGACAGCAGCATTGCCAGACTGCACTTCAAGGATGCATGTACAGTGGTTTCACATTGCACAGCCATAGGGTGGAACTACTCAGGAATTACCTGACAAAATGATTCAGACAAAAGCTATGATCTATAGAAATGTACTGGTTTGGGTAACACACAGGTTTCTGCTAATAACTTTTTGGTCCTGACCTTCTGTATCACAAGTCACTGTGTTGTGCAAGCTCTCAAAATTTCTGCCTACTATGCAGCACCACTACATGATGCTGAAAGACCCCTGGACTAAGGAACCCAAGCATTTCAAATTTTAGAGTGGCTTTAAAATGCCTTAGAGACAGGTAAACCAGACTCCCAGGAGCCTGGAAGGATTGGAGTCCTGAGGGTCCCATCAGGAGCCAAGATTATGAGGGCCTCTGTATTACCTGTTATCAGAGGATTGCTATGACTCCTCGATATCTCCCAGGAGGTGCCCAACTTCCTGGGAATAGCATCTCTTTGGGCCAGGACAGCTAGGGAATCCGCAAGACTTGTCCTACCAAGTTGTTCTGGATTAGGATATTTTTTAAAAAAAAACATAATTAAAAAAAAAAAATTAAAATTCATTTTGGTGAATGGAGTTAAATACAGTTGGCGGCCAGTCACAAGTGGTGTTCCCCAAGGCTCAGTATTGGGGCCAGTTCTGTTTAATATCCTTATCAATGATCCGGACAAGGGGATCGAGTGCACCCTCAGTAAGTTTGCAGATGACACCAAGTTGGGCAGGAGCGTTGATCTGCTGGAGGGTAGGAAGGCTCTACAGAAGGATCTGGACAGGCTGGATCGATGGGCCAAGGCCAACTGTATGAGGTTCAACAAGGCGAAGTGCCGGGTCCTGCTCTTGGCTCACAACACCACCAGGCAACGCTACAGGCTTGGGGAAGAGTGGCCAGAGAGCTGCTTAGCAGAAAAGGACCTGGGGGTGATGGTTGACAGCTGCCTGAACATGAGCCAGCAGTGTGCCCAGGTGGCCAAGAAGGCCAATAGCATCCTGGCTTGTATCAGGAATAGCATGGCCAGCAGGACCAGGGAAGTGATCATCCCCCTGTACTTGGCACTGGTGAGGCCGCACCTCGAATACTGTGTTCAGTTTTGGGTCCCTCACTACAAGAAGGACATGGAGGTGCTGGAGCGTGTCCAGAGAAGGGCAATGAAGGTGGTGAAGGATCTAGAGCGCAACTCTTATGAGGATCAGCTGAGGGAGCTGGGGTTGTTTAGTTTGGAGAAGAGGAGGCTGAGGGGAGACCTTATTGCTCTCTACAACTACCTGAAAGGAGGTTGTAGCGAGGTGGGTGTTGGTCTCTTCACCCCAGTAACAAGTGATAGAATGAGAGGAAATGGCCTCAGGTTGCACCAGGGGAAGTTTAGTTTGGATATTAGGAAAAATTTCTTCACTGAAAGAGTAGTCAGGCACTGGAACAGGCTGCCCAGGGAAGTGGTTGAGTCCCCATCCTGAAGGTATTTAAAAGACGGGTAGATGTGGTGCTTGAGGACATGGTTTAGTGGTGGACTTGGCAGTGCTAGGTTAACAGTTGGACTTGGTCTTTTCCAACCTAAACGATTCTCTGATTCTATAACAAAACATAAACCTGGTCACTCTTCTCAAATATATTTTATCTTTCAGAATGTATTTTTGCTGAGAACATTTCTGTTCTGATCTCGGAGTTTGAATAGCTCATTTTGAACAACACTTGTCAAATTTTGCACTAACCCTGAGGAGCGTTCAACAGCCACCACAAAAATTTGTGGAAAATGTATATAGCTAAGGTGGATGTGGTGTCAGCTTTGACTTAGTTCATTAGTGGAATGCAGAGGGATTGTAGCGTTCTCATCTGGTTATTATCTCCTTTTGTGCCACTGTAATTTAAAAAAAAATGCTTTAAAAACCCAGATGCAAGATTGTAGCATGGATGTAGATAGGTTCTGATCTTCTGCAGCTCTGGTGACTGCATCCAGCCTTTAAGACTACATAGTGACAAAATGGGTGACAAGACTGACCTAGCTGGATGCCATCCTTCTCCCTGGTTTCTCTGGCTGCCCGCAATGGGAGCTCCCAGCAAGCAAAAGCACCTGACCATGCTTAGCCACTGCGCACAAAGTCATGCAAGCCCCTCTGGTTTCACTCTTTCTGAGCCACTTTAACAAAGTCAGAGTGCTGCTACCAAGGAGAAAAGAAACATTTGGTATATAATAAACAGCGCTGTTAATCAAGAGACAGACTTTCCCTGGCCCTTGCCCAGATGTGCACGGCTATAAACAAGCATATGAGGAGTCTTGCTCTTTTTTTGCACCCTCTGGGCAAGGGCAGGCTTTGGAGAAAGACTCTCGCTGGGGTGCTGGCCAGCTGAAAAGCAGCATGTACGCTTTTATCTCTTTTGGGCAGACCCACTCAGAATTAATGCGTACCAACACACATGGCCTTATGTATGGTTTAGTTTTGAAATGCTTTGAAGATGTGTAACTAATCACCAGAACAGTCAGGACCTCATCTCTTCCCTGTTCCCTTAAAAAAACAAACAAAAACCCAATAGAATAGAATTGTGCTCTGAGACTAATTCAGTCTCATTAAACACCAGTGTAAATATCCATGTTTTTCCCATTTAAAATGCAATTCCAAATTAATTCAAGCATCAACATTAATACCTGGATACGCAGTGGTCCAAGCAACTACAACTCATAGTATATCTGCTAATTTTGCTGTAACTTCCATACTAACAATTCATCTATTCACCAGCTGAGCAGAGGTGAGCCTATAAGAAACTATAAAATTAACACTGAAAAAATAAAAAGATGCATATAACAAACCACTTTATCTGTTGATCATTAATGCTACAACTTTGTTGGTTTTATTCAATGGCTCATCTAAGCATATGCTCAAGATAATTCTGACTGATTGGACAATTCTACTTGAAATTTTACAGACTGAGTGCCTGCCTACCTGAAAATTTGCACCCCTATAGCTTCTGCAAAAAGACCTCCTCATTACCTGAGGAATTCTATACGAAGATCAGGAGCTTACAGAAAACAATTTTTTTTTTATAAGGTTACTAAATGCGGCTTCAATTTTGCGATGCAGGAGTGACAAAGGTTATCGGTTTTGGGTGGGTATTTTTGTGGGTGATCGCTTTTGTTGTTTTTTTTTTTTTTGTCTCCAGCACCAGAAATGTGCCTGTGGCTGGGAAGACCAGGTCTCCAGTTTAAATAATGAATTCTACCACCAGCAGTCTTTTCCTACTCTTTGACAAAGAAGTCTGTAATATGTGACTCTATGCCAGCCCCACCTGATAAATGCATCCAAGAAAGAATGACACAAAGTTCCCATTTTTAAGGGAACTACAGAAATAGGCCAGCTGCCAAAGAAATATTTAAATGCATGAACATGCACATACACGTATAGACAAACAAAGCATTTCAGAAAAATTCTTGTAGCACACTACAATATAATCCTCTGTCATCAACACCTACTATTATTTATTCACAGCTTTTCAAGATGGAGATGAAAGGATTGCTCTTCCAGCATCCATCCTTAGGTGACTAAATTTACAGTAGCAAAATAGTGATAAAAATAAATCTTTGAGAAATGCTGCAGTTTTAATTCATGATGTTGTATCATACTGAGAAATCAGGTCTCTGTCTGAATGCTAAGTCTCATTACATAGGAGTCAAACATCCATTTCTGTGTGTGTAAGTTATACCTTCATGACAGAATTCCTGTGGATTTTTTTATTGTTATTATTAACTGCTGGAACTGTCTGATCTTTTTATTGTAACTCGGTAGCTACTGTATCAAGAAAAACTTTCAAAATTTGATTGCCAAGAGCTACTGCCCTGTTTACAAATTTTCCAGTGCGGTAATTTTCCAGATAAAGGAAGATATTGTCAGTCAGTGTAAACTACATGGGACCTCATTACTGAGTACAGACATTCCAATTAATCTTAAATACATGCGGTGCCAAGAGAGTAATTAGCATCAATAAATTGCTGTGATTTTTAAAAATAACAATCACTCTTACAAATCTCATTAATGCTCCATAAGCCCCAAAATATCAAAGTGTATTATTTACTAGTGTTATTTTTAAAGACACTAGTACTTTCTGATTTTCACCAGCGAGCAACCTAATTTACAGTTAGTCATCTTAGCAAACTCCTCCATGGAAGTCCAAAGCATGTGAATTTTGCAAAATCAAGCATAAAAAGTTATTAAGTGCAAGAATTAAAACTGCTTATGCAGTCTTTACACGGCCCCTTTGTGCATTTGCAGTTTGATACAATCTTTAGTTCTGTGAACACATGCTTTTTTTTTTTTTCCCCTTAAGAAAGGGAAAGGTTCTTTATAATAAATATTTGCTTAATTATTCACTCTTTCCTTTTATATCTGTTATTTAGTTTATAATCCTAAATCTTTACTGCAAACAATCTACTTACTTGTACTGGATGTTGCTTGGGGTGGCACCCTAAATTTGTCTCCACAACTTCCTTGGGATATGAAGAGGTATTACCATCCCCATTTTACAGAAGCAAGAGTGGCTGCAAAAGATTAAGACCACCACTGTTTGGGGCATCTGGCATATTTTCTGCTTTTGAAAACATCAGCAGAAATATACACTTTGTTTGTGCAAAACAGATCTTGAACTAACCTCCTCTGGGAGCACTCAGTGTTTCTGCCACTCCGCTTCTAATCAGTAAATCAGAATACAAGGAACACATGACTAATGACTATTACAATGTTTGTATTAGGAACTGTCTCGTGCTATGCCAGTAATTACAGGGTTAAGAGAGACTATTCATCTACCTGGATGTCAGTAATGGATTATCCAGCAACAGGAAAGGTGTTGCAAGTGAGGTAGGAAGATGGGCTTGCCACAGAGATAGATGTTTTCCAGCAGGAGCCTGTCCGTTATGGACTGACAGAGATATGAAGGAGCAGTCACACTTCATGAAAGCGGTAAAATGAAGGGTAGGTATGGTGCAGTGTTCCCCCACCCCCAGAGCTGCAGTGCAGACCACAAAGCTTATAAAGCCAGGTGAAAACCACAGCAAAGGGGTAATTCTTTGGCTGATGGCAAAGCACAGGCATACAAACTTCTCCTGCGCTGGCCAGTGGCAAAGGAGGTGCAGGTAGGTTATTGTGTGGTGACACCAGAAGGAAGCAGAACAGCAGCACCAGCAGCTTGGAGGAGCTGGGCAGCACTGCCTCAGTCACCACTGGGTCCCTTGATGGCCACAGACAAACCCAGTAACAAGAGGTGGTTGGGGGGGCGAATGTCCTTACTGAGGCTTTTTTTTTTTTTTTTTTTTAAAATGACAAGTTGTAGTTGTTAGGATTGAGGGTTATGACCAGTTGCTTCATGCTGTTTTGAGGGGAAGACACAAGCAGCCTGCCATAGTCTGACTCACAAGTAGCTCTTGGCACCCAGCTGTGAAGGTGGCCTTACTAAATTGGCATGCTGAGTTGTGAGAAGAAGGTCTGCTGCCACACTTATACCAGTCTTTATTTTTTAGTAGAACCACTGCAGTAGTTGGGCCCAAGAAGAGCTTTTGGATAATAGCTGGTGGCTCCAGGCAGTAGACACTATTGCACATCATCCCGTGTCATTTCCGCCTGTTCAGTCACAGCTGATCCTGTAGCAGCTGGGCTGTTACAATTTTGTGAGAACTGGCCTAATGAGAGACTGAAGAACACATTTCACTCAATTGCTGAGAGACAAACCAACCCACAAACCAAGAAATTGATTTGAAGCTTTAATCAAAAGAAATGAGAAAAGGCTTCACATAGATGTGTCTATACCACTGGGAGATGATTCTCTTATAATTTCAGATTGCTGTAAGAGAAATCTTGCAGGCCTCAGCTAGCTTTTTTTCTCTTTCTTTTTCCTGGGAGCATTTGAAGCCTAGCAAGAGAAAGCTCAAAAATCACAGATGATTCCATGATAGAGAAAAATTTGCACAACAGAGTCTCCAGGAGGTCCAGCTGGTACCAAATGCATTTACAGAAGGCATCCTCCTAAACATGGTAATTAATACTGTTCCCTTACTCCAAATTACTGAAGGGGCAAGGACAACATGAAGACCCATAGAAGTACAACTTACAAAGTTTATTAACCAGACTACAAGAAAGACAAACTATGATATCAAATTAGTTATAGGATCATAGGATACTTCAGGTTGGAAAGGACCTTAGGGGTTCTCTAGTCCAACCTCCCGCTCCTAGCAGGGTCAGCTATGAGATCGGATCAAGTTGCTCAGGGCTTTATACTGTTGGGTCTTGAAAAAGTCTGTCAAATCTTTAAAAGATTCACAACTTCGTAGTGGGACCCAGTATAGATCATTTAACAGAAAATCTTCACCTCCAACATAGGAGTGAAAATTATGTTTGACAGATGCCGTCCATGGCTAAGATCTGAAAGAGACGGAGGGATAGGAGGGAGAATAGGAATAACAATATTCAGAGCACTTTCAGCTATGCCAGTTCCTCTTCTTCAACCCTCGCTTCTCCAGAAAAAAGGCAAAAAGTCTTTCCAGAGACTTAGGCTGCCATAGTGTTTGATTTGGTGACTGGCAGTAGAAAAGGTTCCAGAAACCAATAAGATATTTGCAGAAATCATTCTGTAAGAACTAAATTTTTAATGCTATGAGCTCAAATTTGTATAACATAAAGCTAAATTCCATCCCCAGGAAGTCAGATTTCTTTAAGAAGAGCTGCTGAGTAAGCTTAGCGTTGTAGAATACAGGCTGCACTCATCACCATTAATACATCTTTGCAGCTATGAGATTAAGTGGAAAATGCCTAATCACAATAACAAAAATTCATCAGTAATCCACTAATGCCTAAGAGCACATTTACTTCTGTGCTGGTTCGCAGTAAGTAGCTCGATAAGAAACTGACATTCAGGAAAACAGAGCTGAGACTTTGTGCTACTTAATAACTCAAACACAAGCCGAAATTGTTAAACACACAGAAGTGTTTCTTGAGAGAGCTAATGCACCTATTTAGCAGAAGCTGAAGGACTTCTTGGAATTCATGCCTTTTCTGAGAATTTGCTCCAAAACAAGCTAGCCTATTGCATACTATCTACTTTTGTTTAACTCTTGGTGGGGATATCAGAATGTATTAATTGAACTGAATTAATTCACATATTTTATGCGCCCAGGATTTCCACAGTGGGTGTTAAGATACAGTAGCTAGTATAAATTAAAATCTCAGTGTCCTTCACAGATTTTCCAGGGTAGGTAAGCCCATAAGACAAGCCTAGATTTAAAACCTGGGTTAGCATAATAGCGCTTAATGAGGCAACTTTTTAAAGCCATTCTTAATACTGTCAAAAATCTTCAGATATTCAGCTAGAAAGAAAAGGTTCCTTTGCCAAAATACCTTCCTTCTTTTGTTCTGGAAGCCAATACAAAATACTAGCTACTGACACTAAAATATGAATCCTCTGCCACTATAAAGTCTTTTCCAGGGTGGACTCAACCTTGCAGGTAATTTTCTGGGTCATTCACCCTAGCTTGTAGCAAAGTCCAAAAAAAGGTATATTAGAAAAATGTTTTACTGTGAGATTAAGAGGTTTTCTAGACTAAGTTGAAAATTCATCTGTTCTCTCTCCCTTAATTTGCTCTCCCTCTGATAGTATTTATTATTAATTTTGACTCATTTACAGCACAGGGTTTATTCCCTAGTTTGAATGTTGTTTGAAAGATACTATAGGAAAGAAAACAGCCATGTGGTACATCTATTTCACTAATAAGTGTGGCAGGAGACTTGGACATCTGACCCTTCGTCTCATGATAACCAGGTTTTGTGCTCCAAGCACAAGAACCCATGAAATGAGATCAATAGTGACCGTAAGAATTACAGCTGCAGCTGTTCTCCCTCTGAACTGCCTGTTGTCCCAATCCATCCCTTCCCTACACCTTAGCCATACTTCTTTGTCATCCATTTCTTGAATGCTCTTCAGACTTGGTACGACATGATCAAAGTCGGGCCCATTATTCAATAAGGCAGGCAATATGCAATGCTATTAAAGATGCATTAGCATCCCAGTTTTGAGGCAGAACCCATAACATAGTCCTCCTGAGGGAAGAGGGCAGGCCCTTGGCAAGCGTGAATGGTTGGCATTCAGCTGGAGGGTCTCGCAGCACCAGGGGAGCTGGGAAAGGCCAAGGTGTGCTCAGCCACACTGCCGTGTGAACCACTCCCATGGGGTCAGAAGCACTCCATATATGCTCATTTGCGTAGATATAGATCATACACCAGCCATACTCATTGTGTTGAGCTCAAACACAGAGTGAGCGGAGTTTGAGAGGGGGTTATTAGTTCACGATTAACAAGGAAACACTAACTGGCTTCCCTCCTTCCATGCTGCTGGTACACCTGGCATTAGCTTCCCCTTGCCAACATGCTTGTTTAGAAGTGGTGAGCACCCTACCATGCGTACTCGCTGTCTTTCAAATTGAGGTAGAATAAACATTTCCTCCAAGCTGGTGGTTAGATCTCTAATTAAATGCTATTGACATCTCTGAGGTCCAGCACTAGGTTTCCTATAGATTGTACCTTATAAGTATAGGCATTTTTCAGTTCTTCCCACCTAGAACCCAAGGAAAATATAGCTTCTGACTCCTAGCTAGATCATAGAATCATAGAATTGTTAAGGTTGGAAAAGACCCTTAAGATCATCAGGTCCAACCGTTAACCTAGCACTGCCAAGTCCACCACTAAACCATGTCCTCAAGCACCACATCTACCCGTCTTTTAAATACCTCCAGGGATGGGGACTCAACCACTTCCCTGGGCAGCCTGTTCCAGCGCCTGACTACTCTTTTGGTGAAGAAATTTTTCCTAATATCCAAACTAAACTTCCCCTGGCGCAGCTTGAGGCCATTTCCTCTCGTTCTATCTCTTGTTACTGGGGTGAAGAGACCGACCCCCACCTCGCTACAACCTCCTTTCAGGTAGTTGTAGAGAGCAATAAGGTCTCCCCTCAGCCTCCTCTTCTCCAAACTAAACAACCCCAGCTCCCTCAGCCGCTCCTCATAAGACTTATTTTCTAGACTCTTCACCAACCTTGTTGCCCTTCTCTGGACATGCTCCAGCACCTCCATGTCCTTCTTGTAGTGAGGGGCCCAAAACTGGACACAGTATTCCAGGTGCAGCCTCACCAGTGCCGAATACAGGGGCACGATCACCTCCCTGGTCCTGCTGGCCACACTATTCCTGATACAAGCCAGGATGCCATTGGCCCTCTTGGCCACCTGGGCACACTGCTGGCTCATGTTCAGGCAGCTGTCAACCAACACCCCCAGGTCCTTTTCAGCCAGGCTGCTTTCCAGCCACTCCTCCCCAAGCCTGTAGCGTTGCCTGGTGTTGTTGTGAGCCAAGAGCAGGACCCGGCACTTCGCCTTGTTAAACCTCATACAGCTGGCCTCAGCCCATCGATCCAGCCTGTCCAGGTCCCTCTGCAGGGCCTTCCTACCCTCCAGCAGATCGACACTTCCACCCAACTTGGTGTCATCTGCAAACTTACTGAGGGTGCACTCGATCCCCTCATCCAGATCGTCGATAAAGATATTGAACAGGACCGGTCCCAACACTGAGCCCTGGGGAACACCACTCATGACCGGTCGCCAACTGGACTTGGCTCCATTCACCACCACTCTCTGGGCTCGGCCATCCAGCCAGTTTTTAACCCAGCTCAGAGTGCACTTATCCAAGCCGTGAGCAGCCAGCTTCTGCAGGAGAATGCTGTGGGAGACAGTGTCAAAGACCTTACTGAAGTCCAAGTAGACAACATCCACAGCCTTCCCCTCATCCACTAAGTGGGTCACCTTGTCATAGAAGGAGATCAGGTTAGCGAAGCAGGACCTGCCTTTCATAAACCCATGCTGGCTGAGCTTGATCCCCCGGTTGTCCCGCACATGCCGCATAATGGCACTCAGGATGATCTGTTCCATGACCTTCCCTGGCACCGAGGTCAGGCTGACAGGCCTGTAGTTCCCCGGATCCTCCTTCCGACCCTTCTTGATAAAACAAATGACCCACACAGTTAGGACAGTGTTATTGCAGCATCCCTCTTTTAAAAGCATAACATAATAATCTGAATATTTGACACGATTCATATTAACTGGAAGGGAAAGAGACTTTTCCCAGGAGCTGTCAAAGTGTGAAAGATTATTTTGCCTTCATAAGGAGGCAGAAGAGGTCTAGTCATACCTGTTCATTCAAAAGGCAAAACCACGTTTCACCAACTTCAACAGTTTTCATTCTGTCTTCTCATACAGCATCTACTTTCTGCGCTTTTAATTCATCACCCATAGTATCCATCCAGGAGTAACATGGAAAATCTTTCTGCCTTCCCTTTTGGCTTGCTCTCCTCTTACAAATGAGGTACTAAATGCAATTAGCATCCTTATCTATTTATTTAGTGCTGAAACAATATATAAGAGCCAGCAAAGAAAGAAGTGGTTGTTGAACCAAGCTTGAGAAAGGAGCCTGCAAGGCTTTTGACTGGTGGCACTTAATCTATAACACAAATGAAAGATGTGATCTCCTGCAATCTTCTTCTCTCTCTCCCATTCATGAGAGTTGAAAGATAGGGCCCTCATCCTTGGCTCCCTTGGAGGCAGATCTTACTGAGTAATACACAAGAGTGTCTTCCTCTGACATATAGTACAGGTATGCCATAGCATAATCCACTGTTGCCAGCCCACTAAATGGCTGCTCAATGTCTTAGGGCGCTTGACATCCAATATATCCTTTTCAAAGCACACTAAAACAAGCAGCCCACTGCAGCAGCAACTCTTTTCTTCAGAAATCTGGATATATATCTGCCCCTAGGAGGCAGCCAGCTCCCTTTGAAAGTTTTTATATAGCATTTACATGGTATAAAAGCATGGAATATTTTGTATGAATGGTATAAATTCTCAGAAGTAAGAAAGAAACAATGCTTTGTATTTATATGTTCTCTTTTCAAATAGTGGCTTCAGCTTCTTTATCGATATTAATTGATGCTAAAATATATCCCAGCAAATAACCAGAACATCTACAGAAGGATTATTTCAGCAATCTCTTCTAGTGGGAACACAACATTTCTTTTTAATATTGATAAGAAATACCTCATCACGTCAAAACATTATGGGGACTGCAGATACAAGAATCAGAGTGCTCAACTTCAACACCAGCTAAGTGTGCCAGAGCGTCTTTAATGATGCAAATGGACAAAACTAGATTTTTAAATGATAGCAACTTCAGCAGCACCGCACCTCTTGGCACCATGCCAAACACTGGCTGGTTCAGGCCAGACTTATGGGAAAAAGAGCAATTTCACTGTTTTCCCAGACAACCTGCTTTCTATTTACATGCGTCTTGTTGTGCAGTCCCCAACAAGAGACCGGTTTGATTACTGCTGCAAACAATATCTAATTTAGAAACAAGCAAGTACCAATACCTTCCCAACCTAAACAGTGCTATTGTGTCCCAGTTCTGCAGATAACACCCCCCTACCAGAAAAAAAAAATCAATCACATAGAAACTTAAGGCTATGCTTGTATCCAAATGTATTGGGAAGCTCTTCAGAGCAATTTTAGGGTAGATTTAAAGATACCAGTTGTTTTCCATCAGTAGCAGCTGATTAATAGCAACATACATTAAAAACCTATATAAATAACTAAAACATGGAAACTCTGACATGTTTTATTAACAATTCCTAAAAATGAAGAGTCAGCTATTTAAAGGAGCTCTACATTGCCAATTTTCACCTAGAGAAAATGAATTTTAAAAACTCTTGGAAAAAAATGTTTTTTAATTTTGAGAAGTAAAATTACTCTTAGAATTTGAATAGACTTATCTTAAAATGGGAATGGTTGGAGAAAATAACTTTTGGAATGAAAACTGATATAATAGGTTAAAAATTAGACTATAAGCGCTTTGGAGAAAGAAACTCCACTTTTATTCTGCCTTGTACAAGAGGAAAAGGAAGTCTGGGCTCCATAGCAGACATTCTGAAGTGCTACTTTAATACAAATGAATAATAAAATGTTACCCTTCTGGGGCAAGTTAGTGATTAAAGCTACAGACCAGGGTGCTGTTGCAACTACCATATGCAGGACCACATGCCTGAACAGTGGTCCCTCACAGGGCATGAGAGAGATGAAAATGCTGTTCACTGTTAGAAAACCCTAAGGTTTTAAGTGCCTTTTAAAAAAGGACCATTATTAGTGTTTGGGTTTACTTGGAAGCATTTTCTTAAATTTCTTTTAGATAAATTAAATTGTTTGCTTATCTGTCTTCCCACAGTGAAAAAAGAAACAGTAGTTCTGGATCAAATAAATATTTCACTTCAACACAGAATATTTTAGTTCAGGCAGATCTTTACCAAAACCCAAAACATTAGAAACAAAGATGACTAGATATAAGAATCTCTTCCCATTTAGAGGAACCATTTTTCTAGGGCATTCAGCCAGGCTACCTAAAATCCAGGTTGTTACCCTTTTCTTGGATCAAAAGCAGGGATTTAAATCATGATCATCTGCCTTTTAAGAAAATTCCTTTGACAACAAGCTACATATACTCTTCTGGGGTACATTTTCCTTTTGAAATCATTCCCCTGTGCAGAAGAGATTTTAGTTTGCATCAAGGCAAAAAGAGCTGTGGGTCCACTCTGGGAGAGAAAAATATTAGAACTTAATCAAACAGATCCTGTCCAGACCAGACCTAAACCATAAAAAGACAGCACAGAATTGTCTGCTCAGCAGTAACATTAGGAAAGAAAAGTCCCTGTGCCATCAGTTCCCCAGCTACTTTGCCCAGAATCGCCTCTCTCTCACGTTGAACCCTATGATTTTTTTGCTCAGAGCCCCTTCACTACCAGCTGTGACTAATAAAGCCTACTAATTTTCAAATATCTCTTCTTATATTTTGCCTTGCTGCAGACAGCCCTCATGACTTAGGCAGTGCCCTCTGTGCACTAGCAGTTTAGACCATGAACCCCTCTCTCCCCCATCATGGCTATGTGCTCTGACCATGGGCAACTGAAAAAAGCAGACAGTAAAAAAAACAAACTACTGAAACTTTGGGGGAGCTGGGGTCACTCTTGCTGCTTCATGCTTTTCAGCAGATGAATCATTTGTTGGAAAAAAAAACTATGAAGACTTAGAATTTGCTACAGTACCTGTCTGTTCTATGTCCATCCAGAGGACAAAATACTCTCTTCTTGATGCTAAACCAAGCTTATCCAGCTGGCATAAGAGTGTACAATGCACACCTCACACCTACTTAATGCACCTCAGACCTCATCTGATGGGAGCAGTGCACAAGAACTGCTTCTGCTTCATGTAAAGCAGCACTACATAGCAGAAAATGCTCCTAAAATCTTGACCACATCTTACTCTTGCATCAAACCCCTCACCCCACTTAACAAAGAGTTTAAACACGTTAATGCTATGTTAGTGTAGTGAAAGTATGTGTGTCTATATGGATGACATGTTGCACATACATTTTTTAACAATGTTTTTTCTAATGTCAGCATTGGGAATGGTGCCAGTTACTGCATTTGAAAAATGCAGTTCATGAGTTCTCAGCCAGTGTTAAAAATGACTTCCTAATGGCTGGGCTCTGTTCCAGCAAATAATGATTCTCTGTACTCTATCCTACCTCTATAAGCTGTCCCATATGGATAGGGATGCTGTTAACAGAACTGAAATAAAGACATTGTTTACTACTTCAACTTTATCTAGCAGGTTGGATTAAAAAAAGACACTGAAGGTGAGAAACCTTAAAACTGGGATCAAACTACAGAATTGTTCAAACATGTTGTTCAAACTGCTCCACGAAAATTATTTTTCTCAGGGTGCTCTGTTCACTCTTGCAGAGTGAAAAATACCTGTTATTTAGTGACATCTTAGGCTTAATATGCAGAAATAAAATGACACCTCTCTCTTCCCCAACCATCACCTTTGTGCCAATAATTAGGAGTGGAAAAAAAAAAAAAGGATTCTGAAATATCATCTCAATGTTAATGGCAACTGTAATTTGTTTCTTGCTTCTATTTCCTTCAGCTGACTACAGATCATAGCATCACAGTGGTTCGGCAAGAATTGAGAACATGGTTCAACATGGGAAATGTGGTCAGCTCAGATCTCTAGATCAGAAAAGAGAATGAGACATGAGGTTGGACTATTACTCCCATGAGATGCTGCAGCAGAACTTCTGGGTCAAAACTGTCAGATTTCAAGTAAAGGTGCTCTTTCATTGGGAAATTTCGTTTTCCATTTACTTATCTCGGAAATTTTAAATGATCTCTGAAAAGTATTCTTAGTATCTGCAGAGCTTCTCATAGGCATACAATGCTGCACCCATCATAACAAATACTGCATTTTTTTTATAACATTATATGAACTACCCTTACTGGAGCACTGAGTTGCTATAAATATTATCTCGATTCAATGCAAAATAGTAATTTTGTAGCATAAGTGCTGAAAAAAAAGATGATACAGTAGGAAAAACTATTCTTATATTCTACATTTACCCTTTCCTCCAGGAGGTCAGAGATAGAGCTGTAACCTAGAATGTACTAGATGAAACTATCACTTTGAGCTATATCTCAGAACAGTGGTCCCAATCATATTTGACCACAGGCAACAGTACTGACACAGAATGAGCAGTAGGGACTATCATCCTTTGCTTCCTCTGAAAATCTAAGTTTTATTTTTATGTTTTTAATTTCCTATGCCTACAAGCAAAGCTGGGAAGTCTTGTAGGCAGCACATTGTCTGTGACCCTAGGAGAGAGAACAGTATCTTTAATATTATTTCCTCAACACACATCAAAAGATCACTTAGGCCATGTTTAAACTTGCCAGTTTCTCTTGGTTTTCATTTCTCATCCCAAAAATGATGAGGTATAACTTTCCATATTTCTGTTGTGAGAGAAGGCTAAGAATCAGGGGAAAGAAGAAACGTTATGTACTCAGTGCACTTCATGCAGATATGGCTTGTAATTAACAGTTCTAATTCAATATTGAAAGTAAAGTACTGAAGAAAGTACGTTTTTCTTGGGTTTTTACAGTTATCTCTACAGAAAAAGTGTTTTCCTTTACAACAGTATGACACTGTAACAGTCCTATAAAACAATATAATCACTTTGGCTCAGGTGTAACCTTATCAGATCTATCTACAGATCCTTGATGCAGTTAAATTTAAGAACAAAATGACACACAACTATTACAGGCACTTTTCACATGGTTGTGACCAATTGGTTATCTGAAAAAGGATTCAGCTGTTTTCTTTAAGATGCTCTGTTGGTTCTTCTCTGAAAATAAAAATCTCAGTCTGAGAAAAGTAGTTCAAAACCATCCTCGCTCTTCTCCTGTGCTAGATGGGATGGTGTCCTGAATTTATAAAGCAGCAGTCTTGGGTAAGAGTCTTTGTACAAGAAAGGCAGTTACAATGCTGAAGTGTAGAGAAAGAGGAAAAAATAAGAGACAAGATAGGTACGGGGTTTTCTGAAGATCAGAAAAAAATACTTAGCATCAAGAGAAGTCTATTATGTTAATCAACAAATCCAGAATTTGCAACTGCAAATGATTAGGTGGTATGTGGATCATAACATCCATGTATTTTGTGATAAGGCAAAATAAAGCAACACCGGATCATATAATCACATGCTATGTAATAAATTTATTAGTTTATGAAAGAGTTTATATGACAGAACTGTTGGCTATTCAAAAGACTGCACATGGTGACTGAGAAAGTGTCTTATATGTTCACTTTTCTTAATCCAATCTTAATTCTTGACCCCTTTTACCTGTTGGCTCAGAAAATTGAACTATCCTTAACAGGGTGCACCATTGTACACTATTTGTTCTCCCCCCGCCCCAAGGTATTTGCTTCACTTGGCTGGCCTAGGAAATACCAACTGGATGTGTCTCTCATTGTGTGGGCCACAACTAATTGATTTGCCAGATTTATCCAACAGCCTTATTATATTATAGTATGGTTGAAAAGGGGAAAAAATTTCAGAAAACCCTGAGGAAAAAATAATTAAGCAAAGACAGAAACTGAAATCTGTCAAGATTTATTAAAAGTGGCAAGAGCAATGCCACTGAGATGAAATTTTCAATTAGCAGTTACTTTGGCAGCCAAATATAAGATGTTATTAAAGCTGTCTGAGTTCTACTGTGTGGTTTAAATGTATGGAAAAAGTAATGTAAAATGTACAACAGAGAGGTAGAAATCATTATAGTTAAAACTAGTGTGCAATTTCTGCTATAGCAGTTTTAAAACAATTTAAATATCAGGTTTGAGGGAGCTGATATATTCAATCTTTCTTCCTAATCATGATGTTTTTCAGAAAATGTGAGCAAAGTATAGCAACCTATTCTTTAGTTGTTCAAGGAAAGAATAAGTAGCTTATTTCATCACTTGAGTGGATATATGTAATATCTATCTTCGAGTATACATAAGCTCATAGGCTGTGAAAGATTATTCACAGACTTCACAAAAGCATTTTCTAATAGATTCCTTTATTCTGACTAGTTTATTTAGAAGATGTTCAGGTTCCAACAATATTTTCTACCCCTTCCAGTTACCTTAAAATAACACAGTATCCTGGACATTTCCTAAGGGAAGATCACAGTAGCACACAAAGAAAAAAAAATGGGACAATGTAAGCGTTCATTTTAAAGATGCTTTTTTTGTCTGTGTATGTGAACAATTATGCCTACTGTACCTGCCTACAGCCATCCCCTAGGGGAGATCCAAAACGTGAAATTATGTTTCATGATGTGAAAACATTTTCTGACCTTAACACTACAGAGGGATCACCTACCCTTCTAATAAATCCTGTTTTCTGACTTACACTTCTCATCTATTTGATGTAAACATAATTCACTCTGATTAAGATGTGCTAAAATAAAGTAATACTCATTTTAGTGACCTAAATGATGTAAATATGAGGGGGTAATGAAAGGTTATGTGACTGAACCTGTGAACCACAAGGGCTGCATACAGGACACAGAATGAGATGTCAACACGGATGGGATTTCATCATTGATTTCTAGTGATAACTTCTTCAGAATTCAACCTAGAACAACCCTGAGCAATTTACTTATTTACTTTTTAACATGAAGTCCCAATCTATTAGAAACTAAAAGTGTTGTCTTCTAATTGAAGGTGAATGTCAAACCAGAAAATTAAATTTAGACCAAGCAGAACATCTTCCTTACAAAACACTCACTAAGACGTCTAAGTATATATTTCATTGGTGTTCTTGTCCTTCTCATTTTTTGGCTATGCCTTAAATTTTTTTTACTCTTAAAAAGAAATAAAACATCTCTTCTCTTCTGGAAAAAATCTGCACAATCAGAGAAAACTGACTGCGCCAAGGGAAGCTGCATCAAAATATTGTGATACAATATTTTACATCATGCAAAATATTGCCAGATGTTCGAAATAAGAAAAATCACTCCGTTTTTTTCCCATGTAAGATATCAATTGTAAGAAACAGCAGGTTAAAGACATCCAGAGAAAAATAAAAATTTTAAAATCAGTATTCTTCTCTGAAATCTAACACTAAAATGGTTACCAAGCAGAAAATGTGTTTATTTCTCACATCAGTATAACTATTCCAATTATAGGCAACTTTGCAACAGGAAAACAAGTATAAATTTTAACAAGGCTGCTGTTAACTGTGCTGGAAAAAAACTAAGATATCAAAACCTTACTGCTAAAGACTAGCCCAATTAACAGGCCAATTTCTTTACCACAAGTTTTCAAATCTGTGATATTAATTAAGAAACAGAAGGAGACAAATGGCCTGCAAAGAGACGTATCTGCCTTTTGGCCTACAAATGAGCACTTGCAATCTGTGTAATCGATACCAAGAAACCCACTGGAATTAATGCCCAACCTCACAGCTTTCTGCGCCAGCTCCTGCATTTACCTGACCTTTCAGGTAAATGTATCTTGTGGTTCTCAAATGCCTAACTGGCACCTTTCATTACTTTAATCATTGACCTAAAAAAGTATGCAAATGTCAGCCTTTTAAGACCACGGTTTGATATATTCATACTTTCAGTATGGAAAGGTGTGTCAGTAGCTTGACGGCTGGGAAACAGACAAGCTTTATGGTTTCTGAGGGAAACGGAGAAAATTAAAATTATATTTTCACGCTCTTCCAGCTGTAGAAGTAGTAGGTCTGCTGCTCAGTATGCGCCAGAAAAGACTTTACATGTTATATATACACACAACTTCCCGAAACAAGAGACACATACAGCTGGCTCGAATGGCAATTAATGTAAAAGCCATAATTCAAATGGAGATGTGTAGATCAGGAAAATAAAAGTTCTTTAATCTTTTATTAAATAAAATATCAATTTATTAGATAGCAGCACCTGGAATACTGAAACTGCAGATGTTTCCCTTCGTTAAGATGAGGGAGTTGTTCAAATACTTTCAGACAATCAAAGATGTAAAAACAAGAAACAGCCATTTCCTCTATCCCTCTTTGAATGGCACAAAAGGAACAACTCTCCAAACGAGGCATCTCTATAGGGCCTGCTGGAGATGGAGATATGCCACACAGAGCTTACCCTAAGAAGTTTAAAGCAAGAGCAGCTTAAACCAAGAAAATAAGGTTCTTCCAATAACCTAGAAGGCAGTCTGGATGAGCAAGCTGGTTTCAATAAGATAAGAAAAACTCAAGCTTTCTTCTAAAACTAAATGAACTTTCTTGAGCTTTGAATTACCAGAAACAAGAACAAGAATTTCCACAAGAGCAACAGAGACATTTGCTTTAATGAGGCTTGCAAAAAAATTTCTAGAACCAATAGACGTTTTTGAATTAAGATTATGAGCAAATCAGCAGCTTCTTACTCTCAGTCATATCCACAAAGGCTTGTTTTCATACCATAAAGTTCACATTTCAAATAAACTTTCCCTCTATGTTTCACACATATAAATGTGCCTGTGAAGTGAGGGCACATCTTCCCATTGATACATGTGGATCTGATTATGGAACAAGCTGTCAGGGCTCTGATTTGTTTTTTGTTTGAGGGTTTTTGGTTTTTTTTCCTTCCATTCTTTAATTTTTTATTTTCTTTTTACTAAAAGTAAGCATTAAAAGTTTTCATATAAAAATAAACACTAACCTCTCCAAACACTGATTTATCATTACTGTACAATACACAATTAAGGAATTACCCCCCAAAAAACACTGGTTCTGGAGGAAAAAAACATGAAGAAATGATCTGGGATAGATAATGGTTAGGAATCACATTATGACTTCGGATGGTCTCTAGAGAATCATGTCTTGCAAGCTTAAGGTCATGGTCCCTTAACCCTTCACAAGCCTGTCCCAGATGAAACATGCTTTGATGAGGCATTCTGCTTATGCATCTCATACATTATCTTGATCTTTCTCGCCTCTCCAGAATGTAAAATGATGCTGGATATTTATGTAGAAAATGCCAATATTATCTGTTTTAATTTGCTGTTGAATTAGATTCACATAGAAGTACTATATAGAATCATTTAGGTTGGAAGAGACCTTTAAGATCACTGAGTCCAACAGTAAACTTAATATTGCCAAATCCACCACTAAACCATGTCCCTAAGCACCACATCTACACGTCTTTTAAATACCTCCAGGAACAGGGACTCAACCACTTCCCTGGGCAGCCTGTTCCAGTGCCTGACTGCCCTTTCAGTGAAGAAGTTTTTCCTGATATCCAATATAAACCTCCCTTGGTGCAACCTGAGGCCATTTCCTCTAGTCCTATCTCTTGTTACTTGGAAGAAGAGACCAACCCCCACCTCACTACAACCTCTTTTCAGGTAGTTGTAGAGAGCAATAAGGTCTCCCCTCAGCCTCCTTTTCTCCAGGCTAAACAACCCCAGTTCCCTCAGCCACTCCTCATAAGACTTGTGCTCTAGACTCTTCACCAGCTTCGTTGCCCAAAGAAGGACACAGTCCAGCACCTCAATGTCTTTTTGTAGTGAGGGGCCCAGACATTTGCAAAAACAAAAAAAAAAAAAAAAAAAAAAATCAATCATCTAGTGAATTTATAGTGTTCTTCCTCTCTATGGACACATGTTCCTATATTGTGTACAAAGACTGCTGATGGGATAGAATGAGCAATGAAACTTTTGATCAAGAGAATAACACACTAAATGCAAAGCACAACATCCTGTGTCCATCCTCATGTGGAGTCTACAACCACCACCACATCCTGCTATTCACTCATAACTGCAATATTCTATCCCAGTTTCACAGCAGAACCCATGAGTTTACACAATATGCTCAAAAGCAACACATGACAAAATTACCTAACCAGTTCATTATAATGTATTCCATAAATTCATTGCAAACTACCTCAGTTATTTTCTTAAAGATCTTGTAATTCGAAACTACTGAGATTAAGAATATGCTTTCATCTTTTTCAGCATTTTTTTACCTTCTTTGTTAATCAAAAAGCATTTTCCCAAGTGAATTGACCCCAGATGACTGATGCCTCTCAAAAATTTTTGATAGGTAGATGTCAAAGCAGCTTACGTTTTCCAATATAAAAATTGGTGATAAAATGACAGGGCTGAGAGCACTGACAGATTTTAAGGGAAGATGTGGCCTGACATACTCAAACAGAAATCCGCAGATAGCAGAAAGTGTTTTTTACAAAGCTGAGTTTTCCATAAAGTCACTTGTTCCATTACTACTCTTCTGGTGGAAGCAGATAAAATAAGATCCTCCTTGCATTTACTAAAAAACAAAGATAAAACAAATGAAGGAGTCAGAAACTGACAGTAACAACAAGTTATAAATTGTGTGTTTCAAGAGCATTTTAAACCATGACTTAGATATTCCATTGAGAGGGAATACCATAAGATGTTACTCAGTTTCTTAATGACATCCAATAACCCAGGGATCTTCAAACAAGTCACTAATTATTAAACTTTCACTCTCCTGATTTATTATTGTTTTGACATGTTTTCATTTAAAATGATAATGAAACTAACAGAAACAAAGTTTCTTTGCAGGATTACTTTTTATTACAGAACAATTTGGAGCTGGGAGTTCCAAGTTATTTTAAAAACATACTAAATTCACACTAAAAGTTGACAGCACCTTACTCAGATCAAAACCAGATGCAGTGCATGTATAAATCGAGTAACATAAAAGAATAATCAACCATATTGTTAGAATATGTTTAGCCACAATGCTACAATCAACTTTAAAACAAGTCTTCTAAATAAACAGTTTTTAATCAGACTGTTTTTTAAACCAAGTATTTACACTTGAGACAGGGCAATATATGTATGGTAGCCATTTAAGATTGTTTCTTGCTTATTGTTCTTTGGTGGTGCTATTTGGTACTTACAAGTATCTGTTTAAAGACCTTCTGGTTTTTAGAGGTCAGGTGGCCAAGGACACCACAAGGCATTGCACAAGATCAGAGGGAGACCAATAGCAAACAGCCCAGGGATGGTTATTTGGAGGAAGTAGCATTTGTAGAGCAGAGAGAGACAAAGTAAATGACCTCACACAAGAGAACAAAGTATTTAATACTAATTCTAAAATGTGTTTACAAAAATTAAGTTGGCATCCTACTTTGTTTAGATTCAACACTGGAAATAGAGCTTGTTTGTAACAGTTCAAAAGAGCTAGAAATTTGCATTTGGTCACTTCTCATACGAGAGGGATGCTTGTTTTGTTTTTTAAAGAAGAGAATATGAGTGAAGGAACTGTGATTCTTCCACATAATTCAATGTAATGCTTCTGTTATCAGGTCAGATCTTATGACCTTGTGAATAACATGCAGCCCATATCTTTCATGCCTGAGGTCTGGCTGCTAAAATAATTACTATTACTATTATAATTTAAAGCTGCCTTTCATACTTCTGAAAAATCGAAAGCTGACAAAAGATTTCACAGGCCACTTGGAACTAGCTTGCATAATATTGATCTGACTTACGAAATAACTCATGTAATACCAGACTAATGGGCTAATATTAATCTGTATTCACTGACCACTTGACTTTTTAATTCCTGTAATGAAGTTCTAACATTTTCTGTTCTTGTCCATGGAAGTTGAAAGGAAACCAGTAATTTATTAAAGAGCTGTCATAGCTTTCTCTTTTGAGAAAAAATGGGTGAGAGTTGGCATTCAGATAAACCAAAAGATGAAAGGAGATACTAATTTGGGGTAGGCTGATTTGAAATGCAAGGAATAAAAAAAATATTCTAGGGCAGCTTTAGGCAGTTTACTCTTGCCTTGCTTATCCACAAAGCAGCATCGCTGAATTCCCTGGGAGACTGCATAACTCATACTAGCACTCAGTGAGGTAAATTCACGTACTTACACGCGAGGCAGGAGATCTCCCAACAGCAGCACTGTGCATTACCATTAGTATCGTGGCCTCTACCACTTCATGTTGCCACAAGGTCTTGTGAAGGCAGACTTGACTAATGTTCCACCAAAGGAAAGAACTACGTGGGCAGTACACCCACCTTACAGAAACTAAAAAGGGAGCTTTTAATAAAGCAAGTTGGAAAAGGAGCCTTTCTGTGCGTATACATGTATACATTTTGGGCACAGGGACTGAATTATAAATCAAAGATGCATAAGTAAAATGTCATAGTAAGACATTTTGCTATAAGGTTTTGTCTTTTCAAAAAATCAAAGATTAGGGACTTTTTGCTAGTGGGAAAGTGACTAAAATATCAGCTGGGGACAATTAGGTCCCCAGATGTTAACTGACATTTTTTCGACAACCTGTTTAGTCCAGTATGAGGAATAATCCAGGTCCCCTCTGAAAAGACTTTCATTTACTGAAGGATAATTCAGCTCATTCTAGGTTTTTATTTCCCCCCCCTCTATTTTTTAGTGAATATTCTTAAGAACCTATTCGTAACAAAATATCCTGGCTGAAACCTTTCACCAGTTTGGCTGGAGTAATAGGAATGGCAATGCCTGAGGGATCACCTTGTTCCCAGAAGGCCAAACTGTCACCTGCCTGCGACAGCTGTAACTTGTCTGGTTTACAAAGAGGTCCATTCTTTTTTTACTCTAATCTGTTAGGTTTGCCACACGTTTCCATCGCCTCTTGTTACTACCTGCCTGTAACACAACTGCTCATCAGCTCTCAGGTATCCCTGACTCATACAGCTGAATAGGGCTGTCTCTGGATCTTCTCCTCCAAAGCATTCTTACATGTAATTCAGATCCCAGTGGTATGCATCTTTTCCTTTGTCTCTTTTTACATATGATACTATCTTAAACTCTTTTCCCAAGAGATTCTTCAGAAAATGTTGAACTTTCAAGTTACAGTGCACCTCCTCATGGTCACCTTTTAAAATGTTCTCCAGTGTTTATGATCACTTTCTACTTTAATGGTGTCCTGTCTTTAAATCATACTGGTCAAATAATTTTCCAGGTGAGCACCACTACGAGACATTCTTCTTCATACCCATCTGCTAGGAAAGAAAATTCTGGTGTATCAACAGGGGAATGGCGAAGGAAAGAGTCTCCTGTCAGTAATGTTAATTTCTGGTTTTACTCACTTGTACACCATGCCCACAATATTCCAGCCAATGCAATTTTAGGCTGACTGGCTTTCTCTCTCCTCAGAGAGTTATTGAAAGCAGAGTTGTCTTAAGTTTATATGCAGAAAAGTTTTTATGCAAAATCTAGGGATGTCATATCCCTGATAAGAAGAATTTGATTTCCTTATAAACAAATAAGGAAGTTTCAGATTGAAACTTTCAGTGAAAATTTTGGGAAAGACTTATCATACCTGTAGAGCATATCTTACAAGATGGGCTTTTAGCAAAAGAAATTAAAGTTCCCTTTTTCTATTTTGGCAGTTCCTGGATGATTCACTAACCATGATGACTTCTTTATACCAAGGACCTACCCAGACCAATAGCCTGCAAAACTGGACAAGTTTTGAATGAGCGACTACCAGAAAGTACTTTGAAACTACTTAAAAGACAGAGAACCTGAGCAGGAGTTATTTTATGTCAAATAAGTTCTGGAGAACATCAGGGTAGCTAAATTAGTGCATGTCTGAGTGCATGCTCATTTTGGAAGGTCACTAGAGAAAGACAAGGAAGGTGTCACATACTGAAATGGCTCCTATGATGTCAAAGGGACAGTAGTTAAGACAGTGATGAAATATATTCCTTAGGTCAAGTACTGCACATCTACATGCCATGGAAATATAATGGGAACCAAGTTAGTAGGAAGACTTCCAGGTTACACAGTAATTTTTAAAAAAAAAAAAAAAAAAAAAGTAAATCAAGCTGAATATTCCCCACCCTGGCCCAACATGATATTCTGGAACCCAACAGAACACCTTGAGAAGCAACTTTGATAAACAATGGGTACAGGGAGCAGACAAAATGACGAAGCTGATGAGTATTGCTATACTGCCAGCCATCTGTAGCACTTACAGTCAGAATTTCTGACATACCTCAGAAGAAAGAAGGTATTTTGGAAATATATTACTGTGTTTATGAGACGTAAAATGTCAGCACAGCACCATACACCACGGCAGCACATGAATGTCTAAAAAGATCATGTATAATTTCCCTTGAAAGTGCTAATTTGTATGCATACATATTTCAGTTGCAGTAGGAGGTCTACGTGCTCTTCTCTACCCGAGCAGAAATATAGCTCAACCTCAGTGGTAAGGAGTCCTTCAGTAAACTTTATAACCTCATTCCAAACTCTGGCTGTCAGTTAACAGCTTTTCAGAATGACAGTTTAAATCAAGAAAATGTCACATGTGTATAGTAACAGGTCTAATCTTGTCTGTAAATTGCTGCCTGTGGTTTTCAGAAACACAGTAAATTGCTGGCGATTTACAATGAGTCTTACTGCAAAGATAACTTGACTTTTGCACATTTAACAAAACAGTCTTAAATTATTCATGCATATCATTCAATGTTTGGGCAATTTTGAGAGTCATTGATTTCAGAAACCTGTAGTCTGCCTTTTTACTAGATAAATATAAATCTTATACTTGACTTTTACTTCTCAAATGTAAGACTGGAAGTCTGTCCTGGTACCAAAGATCTATAATACATTTTAAGACTCACTCATCAAGCATAAGTGGCGAATTTTTTTTTCAAACACCCAACAAACACAAACAATGTTTCAGCCTGTCTTTGTATAGTACTTTGGGTACCTCAGGCCTACTGGTATCTACAACAGAAGAGATCTCATCCTGGTGATCCAGAACACTACAACACCCATGTCCCTTTTAAAAACACAGTGAAGCCAAGGTTGTCTTCCATGAGTCAAATATCTAAGCAATGGTTTTCTGGAAAGCAAGGGATAAAAGAAATACATAGAGGAAAGCTACACAGCTTAGAGTGAAAAGCAATGGCATGAGTTGGTGCACAGTGCATTATGGAAAAAGGACATCACAGCGAAATTTCTTCTACCTTGGTAGATGGATGAGGTGGGACTGCAGCATCCTTCCTTCATGGATGGGAAGAGGTATGGTCTATTTATGGAAATGCATAGTAGGAGAAGTCCTGAGTACACAGATGAGGCCATCTCCTCCCTCTGGAGAGGCAGCAAGACTCACAGAGAGACGGTTTCCTTCCCAGCATTGCCACCGAGGCAGTCTTCCAAGGAGAAGCTCCATCCTAGGCCACGAGAGGTCTATGTGAAACCTGTGACTGCATCCCTAAAAATGCATTGCCGGTGTCAAGTTAGCTTTACATCACTGCCCTCCAGGGTTTCTTCCTCCTCAGAAAAGGAAACAAAACGCAGTCTCTCCTTTAAGGTTACTTCGCACACAAGTGTCTTCCTTTTCTTTAAAGAAATAACTGAGACAACAATGTCAAATTTTTATGTAATTAGTATGATCAGGGTTTCAATGCTTTTTCATGTAGCTATGTCAGTTTATACCATCTCAGCAGAAAGCCAAGAACTTTGAAATATTAACATTTCACAAAATGAAATCCTTTTTTTTCTCCTAAAAATGGTATTTACCAACAGCCCATACATGAGCAGCAGAAAAATCTGCAGGTATTGAAATACTATATTTTGTTTTCGGTACAATGTATAGTTATTATGTATTACCTTCTATTTATGATAGTGTAACCCATAAGCTCCTGTATTTCTTTTCATCTACAGTAAAACCTGAATTAAACAGCCATTCAATGGACTGACAAAATAATCCCTTAAGGAAAGTGGAATTACAAGTAAAAGGGAGTGATAATTCTGTTAGAGAGGCAGAACACAACCCTGTGAACTATTAAATCTTACTTATTTGACACACCAACTTTTTTACTGTTGGCAAAACATTTATATACAAGAACACATTTATATTTCCATGCTAATAAAGGGACTCAAAATGCAAGTACTAAATTAAAAAACAAACTATGTCAGAAAGATTATTTATTACACTATTCCCAGTCTTGGTGATGTGATGTAGCAGGACAAACTAATGAATTATTCTTTGCTGGGTGAGTCGCAGATCATAAAAAGCAACATTGTGCAGTCGTTTTCACACAAACTTAATGCTGTCTTTGGCTCTGCATCTTTTTTGGGTTCTGAGAATGACTTTAATTCTCAGTGGTTTTTTATTCTTCCTTATAAAAACCTTAAAGATATAGTCCGTAAAACACTGAATATTTCAGAGATGCACTGAAATAGTAAGCTAGGGCAGATGATTACTTAAAAAAAAAAAAAACAAACCACAAAACATTAACACAAATTTCATACATCTACATATCCTTCCCTGACTTTTTCTGACTCCAATTCAATGGATTTCTCTCACCTAATGTTATGTATTGGAAGAATTTACAGAGCACAAGCACAACAGAAGAGGTGCCACAGTAATATATGCAAGATCAATACAAGTAAATGCAACCTAGATGCCTTGAAAATGCTGTTAAGAGATACCATTAGGCAATATTGTAATGTGCATAATATTAAAAAAAAAATAGAATAATATAGACAGACTCATACATCAGCATTTGTTTAATATGTTATTATCAAATATCTCAAATCTTTGCATATCAACTTTATTGCGTAAACCAAGATTTTTGTACCTGATGGATACTTAGGTTTTTTTCAGCTTTTATATTAAAGCCTCCTCTCCTTCCCAAACTTTAATATATGAGAAGTGGAGAGGTCTATGGATTACCTCTTAATGCTGATTCTGCAAACTACTTACATAGTAAGCATGTGAGTAATTTTATTGAGTTTAATCAGACTACTCATGCATTTTAAGGTAATCATGTGTCTTGCTGTACTGAAGCCACAGGAGAAAACTATACAGAAATCTAAGTAGTGGGAACACACAATGTTATAGGACAATAATCACTGTAATTTGCACACACTACCCCTGTGTTTTAGGCTATAGCAAGCCCTTTGGGTGTGTGCTGCTCATTGCCTTTCTGAAGCAGATGTAGAGGTTGTGCATATTAAGAACATAGGAAAGACTTCTCAGTGAGGGAAAATATATTTTTACCATACTGTCCTGAGGGAGTCAGAGAAAGTAAGAGTCCATGGTACTGAACAAGTCGGGAAGAAGTGCTGTGGAGGCTTTAGGTGAGTGGTACATGAAGTTTTGGGGTTAACAAGTTAAGGAGTATTCCAGGTCCAGAGCTAGGGTGCTTTGGGTGAAGGAGAGAAACTGGGAAGGAATACAAAAGGGTCTCTTTCCCTTCTCCTTCATTGTGTTTTTTCTTCTGGTTTAGTTTAAACTAAAGACAGCAATTATAAAGTTTCTAATGAGAAGCTGCAGCAACTTTTCTCTCTATGGAGGCACTAGACAGTTTCTTCTGTCCCCTCTTCTGGTTACCTTTTTTCATTTGTAATGGCACACATATACAAGAATTTAATTATGAAAGATTCATCCTTTGTGAAAATTTCTGCAGTCAATGGGTACAAAAGTTTTCGATGCCGGGCAAACACACACACGCATACACTGATTGTGTCAGCCTGTTCCTCAAGAAACCAGAATAAAAATGGAGAAAACACTTCAGTCAGTATAAATTAGAGGATATATAGTGGAAAATATTTCATGGGAAAGAAAAATATGTCAGGTAGAATCCATGCTAGCAAGGTTAAAGGCAGTAAGAAATTGTTCCTTAAGCTTATTAGGAACAAAAGAAATTATAGACATGGTCTAAACCTACTAATAGATGAAGACTGAATTTTTTAAAGAGGCAGAAAAGGCAGACATCTTTAAGTGTTTCTGTTCTTTATTTAGCAAAGAACAGAATGAGAAGAGGAGGAAAAAGCACTTTCTAAACCATTAGTAAGTGACCTACCAATTCATAAATCGTTTTCAGTCTTTAGGTCTGGACAACTTGCAGTCACACAAAAGCATTGGCTGTTGAGATTCATGAATGTAAAGAAGTTAATTTTTAATAAATCTTGAGAAATTCATGAAACTGAAGAATTTTAAAGCTTATGTAAGGTTCAAAACATGCACATGCTATGGTTCAAGGACAGTCAGTCTAGCATCAGTCCCAAAGTTATCAAGGGAAAGATGACTTAAAAACAGATGCTTGAGAGCCAGCAAAAGCAGTATCATTGACGCCAGTCAATAAGATTTCATAAGACATTAGGACCTGTTAAACAAAGTCGATTTCATTACTTCAAGAGGTTAAAAGTTGAGTTGATAGAAGCAGCTGCAAGAAGATAATATACTTAGACCTCTATAAGGCATTCACAAAACTTTCCTACTGAAAAAAATTAGAATGACAGTACATTTTTAATGGACTGAAAATCAAATAGATTGAAAACTAGCTAATTAACATAGTTATCAATGGAAAACCATAGCTGAATAAGAGTGTTGCTAGCAGGACTCCCTTGGGACTGATGTAAGGTTTGATGTTATCCAACATTTTCATCAGTATTCTAGAAGTAAATATAAAAATCACTGCTTGTACTGGATATATTTGCAGATGACACAAGGAGAGGGAGGAGGGTAAATAATGAAAAGGCAGGCAGCTGTACAGGGCCATCTGGACTACTTGGTAAGCTGGGATCAGGGAAACAAAATCCGTTAAATTATAGGCACAAGCAAAGTGATATAGCCTGGAAGCAGGAAATACAAGTCAAGCAACAGAATCAGAAACTGCATCCTAGAGAATAAAATGTTTAGATAAAAGTTTATATGATCCTGGAATGTTTAAGCAAGCTGCCTAGTTACAGATCTAAAAAGTGATCTTACTTAGACATTTAGGAATTAAGAAATCCTAGGATGTTGATGGCATTGCTAACATCTAGGAACATTTTAAAACTCTCTAACAACCTTTTAAAACCATTTAGTTATTTTATGTATTAAAACTAGGTAAATTTGCATCCCAAGCACATTTTAAGATGTGGACATTTTCACAAATATTAGCATATTGTATCAGAGTGAAGCAAGAAGTTTTCAAAGAAAATGATACCACAAGATGATTTAATTTTTTTATAGGAAATTGCAGTTTTAAAACCAGAATATACAGTATATTTTTAGCTAAGCATCAGGTAGTCAATTGATTCATAAGAGTAAAATATATCCAAACTAAGCCTAAAATAAATAAAAATATCAAGAAGTACAAATTAAAAAGTGATTATTAAGAAATTTATATCATTGGCTTTTCCAAAATAACTATTTACACTGACTGTGCTAATGTTTGCAAGGTATACACAATGTCTGCATGCCTACAATATTTAACAATAAAAATAGCTGGCTCATGTGAAAAGCAAGACATAAGGATGGAAGCTACCCTGAATCAAACCATAGCTGCAGCTCAGGGTAGACGTGAAGCATATGAAAATAGTCCCAAAACAGCATGAACAACTCTGAAGTTGAACAATGTACAAGTATATTTGAGATGAAGATCCAATGGAAATCAGTTTCTTCACAGCTGGACATGTACATAGCTTTTTCCTCACTGAATGTAGTCTTTTATTTTCTACACTTCAAACGTGGGCTGCTAGATAAGAAGCACTTGTGAATGCCTTGGTAACAGATAAAGAGAAAGAAACATTAATTTAGTCAAGATGAGATGGCTCAAAAGGAAAATCATCTGCCCTGGCAATACTGGCCATGAGAAAGTTGGCCAGCAGTTTGGTCACTTCTGATCAAACTGAGGAAAACCACTGAAATGAACAAAAATAAAGCTGAAAAGTAAAAATATCATTCATAATTCACAGAACATAAAGGTAAAATGAATCAACTGTGTTATATCTGCTGCAAAGAAGTAATCAGGGTTTTAAGAATAACACCTATGCCCCCTGCAGCAGAACTAGACAGAGTGTTCAGCAGGCAAGTCAGAGTTCAAACTGTCTCAGCATAAAAAAAAGCATCAAGCCTTCAAACATCTTTGAGATAAACAAGGAAAATCTTCAGCCAAAACTCCCAAATCAAACCTGAATGTCTCGATCTACCAAGGCGGGGGAGAGGGCAAGGGAAGAAAGACAAAGCTGCTTCTAAGCATGCAGAAGATCCATAGCAGTAACACAGAGCAGCAGTTCTCACCAGATGGGTATAATATATTCTTCTCCTGCAATGGAAAAGCTCTTCCAAAACAACATCTTAAAGAACTTCTACATGCTCTCTAAAGATATAAGTAGGGAGGGAATCTAAGTACACAGAATGCAATGCTGCTCTAACAGAGACAATCAAATTATTCATAAACAGCGTTTGCCCTTGGAAGAGTCTCAGGCAAGCACTGTTGCCATCACTGTGACTTCTCTTCCAACATTTCTGCCTTCCCCATTTGACTGAATAGGTCAAAAAGACCCAGCATTATTCCTGATATAGTAAAGCCACTCTGACAATAAACCTCCTAGCAAAGCAAAGGGCAGGAGGGCAGTCAAATCCCCAATCGGATTCTCTCACTCTTTCCCCATTAATCCGAACTGAAGAAGTCTGCTTGAAGGAGTGCTGGTACTCATGAATAATAAACTCAGCCACATCATCAACATGAGTGAGGAATTTCCCTGAAGGACAGCTGAAAAAGGAAAAGAAAGAGAGTATAATAATCTAGACAAGGAACAATCCCTCCAATTCCCTTGTGCATTGAAAAGGAGTTGCCAAAACCCATTCACCTTATATAAATATATATATATATAAAAATATATATATAACTTATTACATTGAAACCAAATTTAGGAGATAAACTTGCTCCAAGATGTGAACCATAAAGATTAAGAGACTACTTTCTATGACCTACAGAATCAAAACCCTTCTTCTAATGAAGACAGATTAACATAACAGAAATGTTAAGCATTCTACAAAAGAAAAGATTGTTAAAACAGACATGTTGGAAATATATTTAAGGCTTACCCAAGGTATGCTATTGAACTAACTAGACTATTTTTGTTTGCTGAAGCCTCCAAAAGAAATGAATACTGGGAGTAAGGCAAGGACACGGCCCTACAGTCACCCTTATTGTGCACCAAGAAAGAACTACTCAGTAGGAGCTGAATGGCAAAAATTTCTTCCAGATGCTCTTTTGAAATATCTGGTGAAAGTCAGGTTCAAGTAGTCCCACCAGACTTACAATGTTTGTAAAATTGAAAAGCAAAATGCCAACACCAGACCCAAGGAGCAAAGTAATTTAAGGCAGATGTTAACTCAGAAAGTTCAAAATCATGCATGTCTAATGCTGAGATACTAGAAAATCCTAAAGAACCAGAAAATCTCCGAGTGGAAACACAGGCTCTATGTAGTTAGTAAAGTCTCCTTGGTTGTCAAATGCAGATCTATGAAAACTTGTATCCTCCCTTGCCTTTTCTCTAAATTAGGTAGAGTTCATGAATCCCAAAGGATGCAAGTACAGTCACCTGGATGACATCTAGAGATGATGAGCAATCGCCTGCTGCTTGTATTTCTTTTCCAGGTCAAAGATAGGCCCATGTAAACATGATACATGTCTATCTACATAATATCTAGAGAGATCTGGACAGGCTGGATCAATGGGCCAAGGCCAACTGTATGAGATTCAACAAGGCTCAGTGCCGGGTCCTGCACTTGGGTCATAACAACCCCATGCAACGCTACCGGCTTGGGGAGGAGTGGCTGGAAAGCAGCCTGGCAGAAAAAGACCTCGGGGTGTTAGTTGACAGCTGGCTGAACATGAGCCAGCAGTGTGCCCAGGTGGCCAAGAGGGCTAATGGCATCCTGGCTTGTATCAGGAATAGTGTGGCCAGCAGGACCAGGGAGGTGATCGTCCCCCTGTACTTGGCACTGGTGAGGCCTTTCTCACTCCATGAACAAGTTAATGAATCCAACTTTTTCCAGATACAGGAGGTTAGAATAGATGACTAGATGGTGCTTCCTACCCTTATATGCTCTAATTCCTTATTCTATATGTTCTTGTTCTACATTTAAATACCCAATCTTTTTTCAGATTTTGCTACGGGCTTCAGGCACAGATATACTATAGGTACTTGGGGATTTACCCTCTCTGCATCACTAGCCATTGCAGCATGCACTCCTGCATCACTGGGACCTGCATCCTTCGTTCTTGTTCATATCCAAAGGTATCTTTGGAGAAATTTCACAAGCTACTTGAGCTACTTATCTCCTCCCTGTGAGGCTGCATTTTACCTTTTTTTTTTTTTTAATCTTTATGGTCCTAAAATTAAGTTAATGAACTCAAACAAATATGAATGTGATGTTTGTATTAATAAGTTTATTTGTGTAGCAGTTAGCTAACCATATATGCCACACCCATCATTCCCAAAGCCAACCATGGATATTAAATGGATTATTAAAAAAAAAAAAAAAAAAAAAGCACCACCACAGAGATATCATCTTGGTTATTTAAACCAATGAAGAAGATGGTGGCCTACACTCCAAATATCAACCTTAGAATTTAGCATCAAGGAGTTATAAAAGAACACGAATTCTTTTGAAAAACATATTTTAATGGTGCGGATTGTATATAATATTATGAACCACTGTAAATGTCACCTGAAAGGATATGAAATTCAATTTTTGCACCATCTGGAATGTACTCCTGATTAAGTTGTTCAGTAATGTGATCGTATCACCTAAACAAACTAATTAACATCAGAATGACACATTCTGCAGTAACAGTGGCATTTATCTGTGTCCCATTTGTTCCACATAATTTTTTTTTCCAGAATGACCTTATGCTCAAATTGTGCCACCAAGCTAGCTGCATGTTAATTCTCCTTCCAAGAGTAAGCATATATTTCATTAAAACTTACATGATGCTACAGCTTTACACAGTAGAGTGAAACAGACTGAATAAAAAATTACTTTGGTTATGTGAAATCTGGAACATCAAAAAACAACCACAAAGTCTCTTCAGCTAAAATAGAAGTCTTTGAGGCTAGCTCATTGTTGAAAATTTAGAATTGGAGGAACGTGCACTGATTTCAATATTAGAGTACCAACAGATTAATACTTTTCTGCTCTTTAATTTGCCTTTTTTTTTTTTTTTTTTTTTTTTTTTTTTAAAGAGAGCATGTATTAACTCCTCTTCTTAAGCACTCTGCAGGTAGCATTCCTTTCATTTTATTTTCAAATGGCAAGCATGAATGTGTAGCTATTCCCTTTTTGGCTCAGAAATGTAAATTGCTAATAAAGAGATGATAATGCATTTTTCCATAGCTTTACAATTATGAATTCACAGTTTGTGGCTAATCGTTTTCTAACTTTTCATGGAAGTAGTCATTGTATTCTAAACAAAAACTACCACACGCAGTTTCTGCTCCTGCACATGCTGATGTCAGCCTAGCACAACATCAAAAAATACTGTTTGCAAATACCATTGAAAGGCATACCACCAACACACTGAATCTATGATTATCGGTACCTAATACTAGCCAAGGCCAGAGCTATTGTTTTGAAGCTCTGAAATGTTCTTTCTGTTCAATATTACACTGCATAACTTCACAGTAAATTGGTTTCCAGGTTTATTACCAAAGTAATTAAAAATTCAAAAGGTTGCTGTTTGAACAGAACATTATGGAAAAGTATTAAATACAATTGAACCTGGAGATTATTTCTTTATGGTGAGAGAGCAGCAGGATGGGAGGAGCAACTTGCATAAGAAAGGTCATATTAGAAGTTCATATTTTAGCAAACACATTTCAGTGGAACCTCTATTGTAGGAAAGGGCACAAGAATAACAAAAAGGAAGTAACTGGTACTAAAAATTTGGTTTTGTTTTTGTTTTTAAAAAAAAAAACACAAAACAAAAAAACCCAAACCTGTTACTTCTGAGAGCTGCTTCAAAGAAAGAGTGAAGGCCAAGGGAATTAAATGGATTCTATGACACAAGAATTAAAAAAAAACTCATATCGGGTCTGTTTTTCTTTGCCTTTATATTGGTTTAATTCTATTTACTTAAATGGTGTTTATTTAGTATTCCTACTTTTTTCCATGTCAGAGAAAATTATGGAACATTACTTTTAAAACAACAATTCTTTAAACCCTTTTGGAATAATAAAGTTGTGGAAGGAGGAAGAGGCAAGAGGGTCCAAACCTCAAAGAAATGAAAACAGTCTTTTCATCAGATTTAATTTCTGCAAGTTGAATTTTGTTAGCACACAGGCTAGGAAGAGATTATATTTAACTATTGCTATAAAACTAGTCATTTGTAATGCCTAGAAATTGCAGAATGTCTACAGCTACATCCACTGCTTTAGTGTGATCCATTATTGTACATATCACAGCTAGTAGCAGCTGATGGCATCAGCTGAAGCAAATGGACATATAGTAGTGGGGAGAATAAGAAGGTAATGGGTTTGTAGTCTCCCAAGGCCCAAGAGAGATGCTGACCAAAAGCAGCTGATATGAATTAAAGGTGTGTGGGAAGAAATTCTTAGCTGAGTTGGACATGAAGGTATGCACCATGTCCAGCAGCGAAGAAATATACTATTATCACTCTCACATTGTCCTCAGTGAAGGATGTGCTGTTGTGAAAGGCAATGATTTGTGTTCACTTAAAAATTCATCAACAGAAGAGAAAGCACATGAGTCTTATGAGTAACAGATGCCTAATCTTTATCAGGAGTGAACAGCAATGACAGCATCGCCTCCCACTTGGTATCACACAGCTGAACACCAAAACCCCACCTTCACACACTCAAGACCTGTTGTCAGCCACCTTAGAGCCTCCACTGGGGTCCCCCATTTTCTATGTCCTTACACACTTGCTGGGAAGAAAAGCCAGAGACACCCCAACTTGGAATGCCACTCCTGCCAAAGTTAGTAAGACTGAATTGATTAAAGATGAGATTTTGAGTCTTCAACATGTACTCACTTTTTCATTTTTTAACACTCCTACAATAAACCGTCCATGGACACTAAGTTGGGTTTTTATCTTGGCAGAGGCTTAAAAATGTCAGGGCAGAAGAGTTACCTAGATCACCCCACATCGATATTCCTTTAATTCATTCTTCAGAATATCCAGTGATGAGGCTTTGTAACACCTCTAGATCCTATTCAGTGTCCTTATTATTAAAAAGCTTCTCCTGACCTCCAACCAAATCTTCTTTGCCACATGCTCAGCAAATTATTTCTTCCATTTTTTCCCCAGTGAGTATGAAAGAAATCTGATCACTTTCCTCCACATAAAAATCACTTACATGTGAGTAGATGTACTATGCCCTACCTTCAGCCTTGTGCTTAGACTAAGAAAATCCTCCACCTCACACCGCCCCACTGATTTTTCATATAGGTTTTATTTTTTTAAGTTTATCACTTTTTCTTGCTCTCCTATGGATGCTGCCAACTTTGTCCACAAGCTTTTTGGAGTGGGCTAGGCCATAGAGCTAATTATAATCTTAATTATGCCAAAATAATTGTCTCCATTTTCTCACTTACATCAGCACAAGTTAGAATGAGAATCACTTTTTCTTTCATATTGTTAGCCTAAATTCAAGCAATGCTTATGCTCTCATTTCACATTAAAAAAAAAAAAGACACAAGCATCTCTATTAATTACAAAATAGCATTGGTTTTGAGCCTAACTTACTCCATTTGGGATGATTAGATATAATTGTACAACAGCTAAGGATTGACTGACATGCACTAGATGGAATAAATTGGATTCCAGAACTAGCCAGGATAACGTCCACATGATTAGCCCCCATTCTGATGTACAATATTTTGTTTAGGAAAGAGTATTAAGTTACCATTCCCACAGCATTTTCCTAAGTAATTTATTAGTCCATTTTGTCCTCAGATGGAATAAATCATTAATTTTAAGAGTTATAATTCTGTCCTCCAACTACAGATCTATACTAAAGTTTAGTCTGTAGTTCTGTCTTCAGTTTAATAAGTTTGGCCAGGAGCCCTAGAGACTTTGAACTTCCATTGATAAAAGTAAATAATACTAGAAAAAAAATCTGAAAAAGATTATTTTATTAATTAACATATTCAAATTTCCTTTGGCTTCAAGGGAAAGGTTAATGAAGCTAGTGTCATCATAGAATCATAAAATCACCACAGAACCATAGAATGGTTTGGGTCAGAAGGGACCTTAAAGATCATCTGGTTCCAACCCTCCTGCCATGGGCAGGGATAACCTTCCACTAGATCAGCTTGCTCCAAGCCCCATCCAACCTGACTTTGAACACTTCCAATGACGGGGCATCTACCACCTCTCTGGGCAACCTGTTCCAGTGTCTCACCACCCTCATCGTAAAAAATTTCTTCCTTATGTCCAATCTAAATCTACCCTCTTTCACTTTAAAACCATTGCCCCTTGTCCTGTTGCTACAGGTGTTGGTAAAAAAGTCTCTTTCCATCTTTCTTATAAGACCTCTTTATACACCAAAAGGCTGCAATAAGGTCTCCCCAGAGCCTTCTCTTCTTCAGACTGAAGAACTACAGCTCTCTCAGCCTTTCTTCATAGGAAAGATGTTCCAGCCCTCTGATCATTTTTGTGGCCCTCCTCTGGACCTGATATAACAGGACCATGTCTTTCTTATGCTGGAGGCCCCAGAGCTGGACGCAGTACTCCAGGTAGGGTCTCACCAGAGCAGAGCAGAGGGGCAGAATCACCTCCCTTGACCTGCTGGCCATGCTTCTTGTGATGCAGCCCAGGATATGGTTGGCTTTCTGGGCTGCGAGTGCATGTTGCTGGCTCATATTCAGTTTTTCATCCACCAGGATCCCCAAGTCCTTCTCCACAGGGCTACTCTCAATCCACTCATCACCCAGACTGTATCCATGTTTGGGATTGCCCCAACCCAGCACCAAGTTCTCAAGACAGACATAAGAACTAGTAAATGAAAAACACAGGCAAACTTCATTTTTCATACAGGCAGTTTTTTCAGTTCACATTCACCTAAATTCAAGACCTAAAACTAAGGACCAGATAATAAACGTAAGCTGTTTTAGAAGCAGTTTCCTACTGAATATGAGTGTTTGTCATGCAAATCCTTGGACAAAAGCAATACAACAGGCATAGTTGGCAGAGAGCTCAACCTTGAGAGCTAAACTTAAAATAATCCAGAATGAAGCAAAGTTCATGCTCAAGAAGCATGCCACAGAAAAACTGAGCAGAACAAGCAGAAACATCATAGAAAAAGAAAAGAGCTCATCAACATTGCCCAGCTGCTTGGGTAAGGTATATCAAACAACAGGAAAGGAGTACACAGTCCTGGAGAGCTGCTATACATTTACTGGGTAAAGGTAGTAATACATGCAAACAAATGTCACTGTAACCCACAATAAAACAAGTAGTAGAAAAATGGTCTATCAAAAAGTATCAGCTGGCAGAGTGAATCATAAATACAAATAAAAGCAGCTATTTTCATACTGGATCTGAAATACTGGAGGGATACAAATGATAGAAATATTAACAGTGCACACTAAATAAATGAGGTCTCCTTTGTAAAGTAAGAAGTACATAAAATAATATATATTGCTGGGGATGGAGGGCTGGTTTATACAAGTTCAAAGTTCTCTTGTTCATATTTAAGAAGAACATACAAAACTTCAAAATAACAGCTTCTGGTATTGTACCAGGTAAGATACAAACAAACTTTATTTTCAAATGTGCTTCAGAGAATTTTTTTTTTGCCTCTTATTGCCTTGAGATCTGTGTTTATGTCTATATGTTTAAAATTGTCGTGGCAATTAGAACACATTTTCATTTCAAGACATAGAATAAGTTCTAAACAACTAATGAGCTCATGTATGGATGCAGCAATCTGTCATCCTGCAGCAGAGGATTAAAAGGTCATGTTATAATAGCAGCTTTGTTTCTCTCATACAGAGTGGTTAACACCAAAAATTATGCTTTCAATTTCAGAAGAGTAGTTAATGAAAAATACAGGGAAAATTTCATTTTTCATACTGGCAGTTTTTTCACTGCTAAAATCAGAAGTGAAAAAAAAGAATTAAAAAACCTAAGTTAACACAAACAAAAAAAAGAGTCATATGGGTATATTTATTTTATTTCTGATCAAATACAATTTCTTTAGCCCTGAAAGAACAGTAAAATTTTATTTGCACATCTGTAACATAAGTGAAAAAGGAGCTTCACTTATACATTGTTTATAAGGTAGTTAGAAAGGAAACCTTTACTCATTAGCTTTCTACTGACAACACCCGGCTGTGGGAGAGCCAGGTTTATTTCCCTTTCATACCTGAGATGACTTGAATCCATTTCATCCTTTTCCCAGGAGATTGCCCTAATTACCATACTGTAGTTATTGTAGTTATTGGGGGGTGCTTTCAGAGAAAGGTCTTCTGTGAAGCTTTCCCTCTTTATATAAAACAATATTAATTGGAGCAGGGACTGAAACCCAAGCGAATTCCTCGACAACTAGCCTACAGCCATACATACAGTCTTCCAGTTCCCAACTTAGCCCTCCTCACCAGCTTCCTCCCCTCAGGTTTACTGGTTTGGCCTCCCAGATTATTGAAAACAAACTTTGGTGGGAATTTGGGTATGTATGAAATTGCCTTTTTTTTGCCAAATGATTTTAAAACCTGAAATTTGTTTTTAAGTAAAACTATACAGGCTTTCCATGTCACTCTTGCGAAGAAACATCATACTTTTCTGAAAAAAATGGAAAGGATCAAGTCACATACATCGTGATTGACACTGGGAGGGTAGGTGGCAGAAGTTTTCATCATTCCTTACCAGCAAAAGTTTAAAGATCTTGCTGTACTAGATACATAAACTTTAAACTAAATACCAAGCTGTTCCTTTAAAAAAAAAATAGAATTAGTTTACCAGGAAAACCTGAACATTATGCATTATAATTGAAGGGAAAGTGTTTCTTTCAAACTCTCACAGCAAAGAACAGTCCTAAATTACCTACATCCTTCTTATTCTTATTCAAATTTTCCATTAACAGTAGCAGAACTTCTTGGCAGAATTCAAACAGAGAATATTCAAAGGAGATCTTCCTTTCCACCACAAGAATAAAATCTGAGCAAAGTTTCAGCGGTGGAGGGTTTCTATTAGGACATTTGAAAAGTCTGTCCACATTGTATGCGCACTCCGTGTGAAGGCATTGAATTAAAATTACCATTTAATACTCCACCAAGTTATATTTGCTGATAGCACTCACAATCGAAGATCTAATAAATTTAGAGGACTCCAAGTAACAGCTAACTCTGATCCTGGTCAGAGCAAATATAAGCGTGATAGTGTTTAAAAACAAACAAACCAACAGCAGTCACCTGCCAGACAGCATCATAATTCTCCCTGATAGTATGTCAACAGAAGGTAAAAATTATAATCAATCTGCATTCATTTCAGAAACAAAACCTTTTTTTAAATGGAAAAATAGAACAATAGCAAGAAAAAAAGGTGAGTATTCCTCACCAAGGTTTCAATGCTGTGAAAATAGCCATCGTTGAAAAGCTTCTGATGACGTTTGATTTCCCAACCACACTAACATACCTTGATAAGAGGACCTTTCTATCATGCCTGACAACACAGAAACATATTCACGGAAAGCAATGATGAAGTTTTTGAGCTAGCATGTTGGGTAAAACTTGAGTTCCAATTAAGTCAGTGTCAAATACCCATCAATTTGTAAACACCCAGAATTTTATGCATATGGTGCAAGAAGACCTCAGCCTCTTGATGACTGCATCATCTCTAGCATAGTTTTCAGAAACACATTAGGTGGACTCCAAATTCCACAGTTTACTGAACAAAATTCTTGATTCTATCAATACTAGCTTCGTCTCAATATTGGTGCCTTTGATGTAATCTATACAAGAGCAGTTAACCTCCATGGAAATAATTTTGTGTCTATCGCCTTGTTGAGAAAGTACTTTTCAAATGTTTTAATTAGAAACCACAAGATAAGAACTCCACCAAAATTCTGAGATCAACTGAAGTACATATTAATAAAAGGAATTTTTCTCAACTGCTGAGTGGTATTTGTGCTACTATTTCTCTGCATTGTGATTTGTCATATATATTAAGTAAGAAGACCTAAAAGTGAAACACAGTAGTGAAACTGGAAGATACAAGACTTCAATTCATACCTGCTGGTTTATAATCCCCTTACACTAAGGATATGATCAGAATCCTTTGCAATCAATGGAAAGACAACTCAAATTTTCACAGACTCAAGGGTCAGACTAAAAGTTTCACTTCACTTCCTAGGCTTTTAGATAAAAACACTAGTTATCTATAAAAATATAATAGTGACTATAAAAAACAGTCATCACCCAACTGATTGAAAAAATACAAACTCTATGTATAATGAAAATGAACAATCACTTGGGGCATTCATCACTTCCATGTGTTGCTCTTCCATTCATCTCATAGATTTTTAAGTCAGAACATACCAATACGATCATTTATTTTGATCATCTATGAAGTGCACTAATTTCATTATTAAGCCTATGACTTCTGGTGAACTACATCATATCTGGAGAAAAAATAAACTGTTGTAGCTTTTCATTATGAAATTTTATCACCAAAGGAATCTATCACTGAAAGCTTTAATTTTAATGGAATTTTTACTGAGTAAATTAAATTTTATTTCTTATTAAATCAGTTTCACCAGTTTTCTGTTTGTTGTCAGTGAAAATCTAGGTGTTTTAATGCTGAACCCAAAAAAAGCATGTAACTCACAAATGTTCCCATCTGAACTGAGTGGAGTTCAAAATTCTCTAAAAGCATTCCATGAATTAACAGTGATGTAGTTCAAATCACTAAATCTACAACTAATAATGGGGACATCTATTCTATTAATATCAGAATCCACTTGCACTATGGGCATACTGTGCCTAGAAATATCTAAGTATGAATACGGTAAATAACGATCAATATCATCTATGTCTAACAGGAGGATAAAAACCTGCAGATGTTGTACAGAACTCACTGTAGATACAATGCTAAATACAACCTATGCTAACATAAGTGCTACCTTGTACAAATGCAACATGTATCTCGATACTTCCAGCAAACATTTCTGCTCTAATCAGAGGTTTGAATAAGGAATCAGTGACCTAGAGCATTGAGTGTCACGTAAAGGAAAGTTTTATTCAGATGTGAAAAAAGTCATCCTTTGCCATTTGTTCTTTTTTATAAAGAATTAGCATTCTCACCGTGAGACCAATTTGCTCAACAAGTTATTACATTAACCTTCTTAGTAATTCTCTTTAGCTGCTTTCAAAGTAGTCTCGGAAATTGAGATACATTTTCCATACACACTTGAAAATTCAACCAAAATAACATTGTCTGTTTTTCAACAATAAAGAAGAACTTCAAATTTTCCACTGAATAACATTTTTATTCCCTCCACCCCACCCCCTTCAGAAGGCAACTGTAATTCAGATTCATTGCATTTATGTACTTCAAACCCATGACTATTTACTATCAGAGACAAGTTCAAATGCTGGAGTTCTTGTCGGAGGGGAATTATGAAGATCAAATTGTATGTTCAAACAACCACATTTTTCCTCTATAGTTCCAGCCTTCTAAAATTTAAGAGTCTTGCTGTTAAAACACCCTCCCATAAACCCAAAGAAGAATAAG
Organism: Theristicus caerulescens; assembly: GCA_020745775.1. Classification (NCBI taxonomy): domain Eukaryota; kingdom Metazoa; phylum Chordata; class Aves; order Pelecaniformes; family Threskiornithidae; genus Theristicus; species Theristicus caerulescens. The sequence goes on along the minus strand of CM036558.1, from coordinate 128,307,868 downwards.
TGACCTACCTTAGAAAGTCCGCCTACTTCCAAATAGAAGCAGATAATGAAAACATTCCAGGTGACCCACAGGGCAGTCCACACCGTGTACTAAACACAAAGCCGGATGAAAGCAAAAAGACAGAAAAATAAAATGTGAAGATGAAAGAGGTCTTTATACTGAGTAGATCAATAATAAAAACCCTGATATCAATAAGCATTGTTCTTCTGGGAGCAGACAAGCACAGAGAGTTCAGAAAAGGAGTTCTTCCTGCAGAAGTCCCCTAAGAACCACAGGAAATTACAAATCCAATATTCGTTGCTGCTCTAAATACATACCAATAAAACAGATTTACTCTTTACAGTTTTACACTATCCTACTGATGCCAATTAAGTGCAAAATGCTGACTTAAACACTGTTTTTGGGGTAACTGCGAGTCACTCATAAATCATGATTGAGCTCTGTTAATGGAGATTCCAGAACAACACAGTAATCTAAATAAGCAAATATTATTAAAATAATATTTAAATATTATGAAGAAAGACACAAGAAAAAAACACCATAAAATAAGACAGAAGACCTATTGATCTGATATTTGGATATTTTTCAAAAACAAACAGGTAAAGGCTAAATCTGATCTCTTAAGAGTCTTTCAGTAAAAGGTATTTTAATTACATTAAAAATAGCTCACTACTTCTCCAGCCCTTGCGGCCATGAACCCGATCCTACAACGCACCCTTAAGAGGTGAACATATCCGTATCTCTTCTGGGTTCTCCAGTGTCCTATCCTAGTGCAAGACTGAACTCATACTCCACCCACAGCATGAATGGGAGATTAATTTGTTTACCTGAAATCATCTTCTGCATTTTAACTGTCAGTGTAATTGACTGGCACTATTTCCTTACAGATGCACTCTTTGCTTATATACAGCTGTAAACTATGCCCAAGTAAGTCTCCAAGCAGTACACCTCAGAAACATTTCTATCTGACAGGCTAAGTGCACACTCAGCCACACTGGAGCTACACCCACCTGAAAAATGCAATAAGCAGCAGCACTGCCATTTTACCTTTATGTGCTTATAACCTTCACAATAGAGAACTGCTGCTAAGTGCTTTTGCAAGTCTAATTAGCTGTGACCAGGTGATGCTAATATGCTATTGTTTTGCTTCAATATACTCGGTAAAGCTCAACACCCTAATCTACAATATGTTGGATCCCACTTCCATTGCACCGGTGCCGTGAGCTTGGCTTTCTTGAGCAGTTTTGAGTGATGTTCCCCTCTTCCTTTCCCTCCCTGTGATGTATAATGAAAGGTTCAGGTGAAGAGGGTTGAATTTTTCCCCACTTTGATTACCCCCACATGCATACAGTCGTTTCTGTACACCAAACAGGTTAACTGCTTTCATTTAATTTCTTGCGAGGTACTTGGGCAGTTTGGAGGTGGCTATGGCATAAGAAGTAGGTCATTAATAAACAAAATGAGAGTAACACTCCTGGGCCGTTTCCTCTGGCTTACAGAGAAGGGCAGTGTGGCAACTGAAGGCTGTGTTATTATAAAATAGACAAAGCCGCCGTGGTCTGTGAGCAGTATAAGGTCTGTACTACTAATAAGATTAACTTAAAAGAGGATATCACATTTTACCACATTTACTGACTCTCTAGTAACTCATCATAAGCTCCTGATTTTCCAACAGATGTCCTCAGAACATTAGGTGCAGAGCGTTCAAAGTTAATGAACACTTAATACAAGTCCAGCTGCTCATAAAAGAAGATTTCAGAATATTCAGGAGAATTTCCCTTTTTAAGAAAGAATTTTTTATCTGTCCATGAATGAAATCTGTCATTACAACAACAGGAAATCTCCTTGATCTGCCAGGCCAAGCCAAATCTGTTAATAGCCTCATTCTGTCTCATGGGCACCAATGACAACTCTGAACCACACAGGCAAAAACTGTCTGAATGTGCTTTCCCAGGCCAAGCTAGGCTGTTTCACACAGTCAGGACCTGTTTGGTCCCTTATGTGCTGTGAGGATTACTGAAAGGGAAGTGCAGGTGCAAAGCAGGTGCGCACATTGAAACCCAGCTGCTGTGTAAGGGAGAGGCTCCTCCTAACTCTCACTGAACTGCAGGAATATAAATTCAGGCTCCATTTTCTTTAAGAACATAATAGTTACATATTCAGTAATTAGTACTACATAATTTTTAAAAGTAAGAAAGTTATTCTCCACATTTGAAAACACATTTTTTTGGTTATGCAAGTAGCAGGTTTTTTTCCTTGTATAGTGTCATAGGTACTTAAGGAAGACTACATTAAAAGAAAAGTTTTGAGACAGCAAAAGCAAGAAAGTAAAATTAGGAAATGTCAGGATTCTGGTTACATTTGCCATCTTAATTTTTCTCTTTTGTGGATGTGCAATACAATGTAAACATTAATTAAATCATCATAGGTATATTTTTATTTTAAAAGACCCTACCTTACTCAATACATTTTATGAACAGTTAACTCAATACTTCATTTCTCTTTGTCGCTCAGACCCTGCTCTGAGGACAGAATATTAATTTCCTCATGAGGTTTTCTAAGATGCTCATCACTGTAATGTGTGAGAGCTGCACAAACATTAACTAATTTATTTTATGTTGATACAGCTCTCAGAATGCAAATGATGTTCTGATACATGCAGAGATTACATTCAGAAGTATTCGTACATTATAGGCATCCAACTTGAGATGCTTAAGACTTCATTTTTCAGAACACTTGGGGTTATACAGCATTCTGCAAGCTCAGTGTTCAGCTCCCTGTGGCTGAGCAGTCAGTGCTTGTGCAAATCAGACCAGAAGGTCTCAAGACAAGAACCCAGAATGCAAGGGGAAAACAAAGCACATGAGAAGTTTGATTTAAGTGACTCACTTTCTATCAAAAAAGGTTTCGGTAGTTGAGAGCACAGATAAAATTCAGCTACCCAGAGCAGCCCTCACAACAAAAGCAATCTTTTCATTCTTGTTGTCACATGCCTCATTCTTCCCATGTCTTCTGTTTTCTGCAAATCAAGTGTCTATTCTATAGCTACTATCACCAGAAAAACCCACAAATGTCTGTCCTTTCTATTGTAGCTGAGGTGCCCCTACCTAGACAAAAATTGGTATACATCCACGGAGTTCAAAATTGGAAATATATAAAAGGATCACATTAAGATTGCACAGGAGGGCTTTAATATAGAGCTTTTCTTAATTTTTGAGTGTTTCTTCCTGAAAAATTTGTAATACTTTCTGAACATTATATGTGTAAATTTATATGTATATGCCTTCATGGTTTAAAAAAAAAAAAAGTAACAATATTCCATTATGTGGCATCACACTAACACCTGCTTGGGTTGCTACATGAGGCTTAACTTTTAGATCCATTACAAAGACCTCTCCTTTGAGCTAGCAGAGAAACTGCCGGCAGCCCCGGGTTGTCCTTTGCGTGAAGGGACAACAAGCAGGGGAGGTGTACCATGCACGCTGGCAGACATTTGCTATCAACAGAGGAGTGGTTAGGGTCTGAAGCATCAGGTTCACACTGAATCTCAGGGCTAATTTCCCTCCCAAGGAACCTCACCTAACCTGTTTCATGACCTGACCTGCTATTCAACCTCTCCCGCCCCAGGTCCTGAACACTACCCTGATGGTCCTGCTGTGTCTGCTCACTCTGACCCCACCACACCCAGTGATTCCTGCCCCAGTTCTTTGGCCAGCCACATTCAGTGTCCCCCTCCGGCTCAGCTGGTGTCATGCTCAGCATTGCAACCTTCACTGTATCTGGCATGAAGAAGAAATTTTCCACACGGGTTGAATCAATAAGGAGAGTAGGGTTTTTTATTTTATAGCCCATATGATGCACTACTTAAAAATCATCTGGACATACTCGCCTAACATTCCTTCTGCTGGAAGGACCTAGGACACTGGTGATAATCTTTGTGGATTTCTCCCCATGTATACCTTCTTGCTTTTGGTCTTTTGCACTAAGGATTGCATACTATGTGGTGTGAGGAAGCATTTGGAGTCTTATAAGTTACGTGGAGAGAGTACTCCCTAAACCTTACAGGTTAAATGTCTATTAAATTATTGTTCTACCCAGTAGGTTCCTTTCAGATCTCCTTTCTTAATGCCAGCCCCTCTATAATAGTGATATTTCTATACCCCTTTTGAGTCTACAGATCATATTGAAACCGATGCAGAGATACGTGTCATATACCAGTGAAATACAACCACTTCTAGAGTTAAGTCATTGGTATTAGATGGGCACAATGTCACAAAGAGAAAGGGTTAAGGAAAAATGTGAAGGATGGCTTCTTAAACTGAAAGGTAACAGAAAAAAGGGAAATTTCTAAGTTTGGATATTATAATGATTGTGGGATAAGTTTAGCTTTAATGAATAAACTACCTCAAGTGTATATTAAATCTGAAGTGCAGCACCTCCTCTGACAGTGTCTTGGCATTAGGGGAAATGAATATTGGCTCAGGGATACTTCAAGGGAAAGGCAGCAACTACTGAGTCATCAGATCATCCCCCTGTACTACCTGGCTGTGCCTCAGAGGCATCAGTACTTACAGAGCCCTACTTAGTCATATTTGTGAAAGATGATGAGGAAAGTGGCATAAATCAACATGATGGAACAGTAACAACTCAGGACTTACCAGGAAGGTTATTCAAGGAATAATTTTGGATGCCTAAATATTTCACATGTGTTTTGAGTGTCTGTATAACATTTGCTTGAATACTGTGTAAAGTATCCTGTATAGCCTTTCTTCTGCGTTTTTTTTGTTGTTTTTTTTTTTTTAAGAAACTGCCTCCTGGCTTTTCAGGTGTGCACATTGCCTATGTATCATATTATTTAATGAAATAAATTAAGGCAAGCAAAGCAGAGATTTCCACCTGATATTCCCCCAACTTAAGTGTCTTATTTTCATCTCTCACTGTTCATTAATACATTTGTGTTCAGCTTCGGGCCAGGTTTGTACAATTTTGGCTATATGACTCATCATTCAGAAGGCTTTTGAAGTCCCACATCAGAAGTAGGAGAGGGGAAAAAAACCCAACTTTAACAAGTATCCTGTCATAATTTTTAATCAATTTTAACAGCCTGAAAATCTTGCTGGTGATAGCAAGTTCTATCAAGAAAGGAAAAGCATGCACAGGGAAATGGATCACAGCAGAGCTCTGGAGTTACGTGACGGGTGTGTTACAGCGTAGTTAGAACTGAAATTTAGCTGTTTTTCCTTCTTTGCAAATGTTTGGCTGAGTTTCAAATGAGCTAATATGGGAAAATTAGGAATCAGCTCTGCACTTTTATGTCCCCTGGGAACTTTGCACTGATTTAATTCAGCCACAAAATATTCAAGTACTGAAAATAGCACATCCGCTTAGTGACAGGACAAATTGTTCACAAAAATTGATCTAAATTAGAAATTAATACAAAAACTATTAGAAATAATTATTGGATTTAAACTAATTAGGACACTTGGAGTTAATGCAGTTGCTCCCTCTCTGTGTGTTTCCTAAGCTCTGAGGACTCAGAATTTTACCTATGAGCAAGTGAAATTCCAGATTTATTTCAGAATCACCATCCTTATAGTACTGTATCTGAAGGGTACCCAGCTGCTTTTGTGTTTATCCAGCTTCTATCGCAGCCCTCACTGAGCTACATGGCTCTAGGTACCTGCACCAAAAGCCTGCTCAGTTGTGTCTGCAGAACCACAGTCTCATATTTGACTGCAGTATAGATGTGCTTCAAGTTATGGCCCTACATGTAACACATTTATTCACTTATTTTCCCATTTCTGCTGTATGTTAGATTTTGAGGGGTGAGAACATGACATATGCAACATAGGATCGTAACGTGAAAGCTTTTGTGTAACTTCTTTTGTCAGGGAAACCTTCAGGCACAGCCTTCATCGCACAGAAGACAGATAAAACACCTTCTCTTGAGGTCAAACCAAGGACCCTAGAGCTGGTCAGCTTAAGTCAAGATCCCTACAAGAGTATGATAGAATATCATGAGGACAATTTGCATGCACATGCGCCAGATCAATTTTGTGTAGACAGTTTACAGAACTGAACTGTTGTATCTGACTTGATTCTCTCTTTACTTCAATTTTTTATATCCCGATGGGATCATATACACCAGCAAAGCTGATTTCCAGGGAAGTCTTAAGGAAAAGACAATGGATACTAAGCATACTTTTCCTGAAGTATTTGGTTACTTTTCCAGTTAAACTGGATTTAGCTTAAGCTAAACCAGAAGCTTCAGCAATCAGAGTACATAAAAGCATGACTCAACATATTTCTTTTGCCAAAGCCACAGAACCAAATTCTCAGTCTAATGTGGGACACCAACCACTAGCACACCCAGTGGCTTAGATGTGGCTGAGAGTGCAGATACAGACTTGGAAGCCCATGAAGCTTCTCAATGAATTTGGTGCCCAATTCACTACTCAGAGCCCGGGTAGGAATCTCTCTGCATATTGTGTTTAAGTAATACTGAAATTCAGGGCCCTACTGAAGATTTGCATTAAACAGACTTTATATTTGAAGCCAGCTGTAAAAGTTCACCACCGTAACAGGTGGAACGTGATTTTATAGGGTTTCAGAAGCAGGACCTCAGTCTATGTCCTTCCCTGGCAGAGGTGCCTTTGGATTCCCTTTCGCAGCAGTGAAGATATAGCCTGGAGCTGGCACCAGTAGGGGTCTTTGCTGTCTGTACCACTGACACGTCTAGGGCTTCTGAGGACAGTGGCAAAGCCCAGCTGCAGCTGGGACAGCCCTAGGAAGCACAGCTTCTGGGGAGCATATGTTATTGGAAGAATCTCAGACTATAGCTCAACGAGCACTTTAAGCTGGTGTAACCCTGCGCTGCTGCAGAAAGACTCCATGCACTTTTCTCCTTCCTCTGGCTGCTTGCTCCTGTGTCCCCTCTCCCACCTTCTCCCTTCTGCTGGAACAAGCCTAATAGTAACACAGGTCAGAAAGCTGACTAGCACTTAAATTAACAGCAGAAAAGAAAATGGTTGCTTTTCAGCTGGATCTGTTCTGGTTTGATAGTTTATCAAGTGGCTGAACTGACACTTGTGCTGGTGCAAATGAAGGAACAGCACAGGGATGAAGGTAGCAGCTGAGCAAAGGGAGGATTATTGCTTATGCTGGCTTGAGGTATTCACTGAATTCAGCCTAAGGGTGAAGCTAGACAAGAGGCTGAACTGACAAGTTTGTAGCTCGCAACAAGGGAAATCTTGCACCTCCTCCTTTCCTCACTGCCTCCCCACTGCTGTTCACAACTGCACAGTCCCAGTCCCTGCCTTATGCTGGCCCTGGCACCCATGGGGAACCTCACAGACTGGGTTCAGCTCACCAGTCTAGCAAAAACCTCTCCACTTTTTGCTAGGTTGCTTTTCTGACAGTTTAGGAGTGGAACTGGCTTACTGAAGGGTCTGGTTAACTGCTGCCAGAATTGGTGGAGAGGGTTTGGAGAAGCGTTCAGCCAGGGAGAAGAACAGTGGGAACAGGGAGGCATGCAAGCCACCCCCGTCTGCTGGTGTTGAGCTGTGAGGCTGGTTGCAGACAACTTGTGGACTTTCACTCTTCAGACTTCAGGATTTGGTTCAAACTATTCCTACTTCACTGGGAACCTTATGTTAGTAGGGATAGAAGCTACTCTAAGGTCTTGATCTTCTCAAGTAGTGAGTATTTGCACCTACTATAGCTTGAGCTCTTAAATATATGCTTAAAGTTAAATCAGAATGTGAGTTCAGTTAAATCTGAGGATAAAGTATCTTGTTGGGGTGTTTCTTTCTTTAATTATGAGTTTTCTACCTCTACTTTAAAACAACTTTAATATAGTCTAAAATGTTCATGTACATTGGAAGAGATATAGAAACAGTCAACATCTGTTGTGTTTCATTTGAAAACAAAAGCAGAGCTTCCACCACTGAACAGCAGTGCTGAACCTGAGGGGCAAGAGATTTTGTGGTTCGCACTTCAGACACAAATTTCCTATGTAATTTTACAGATGCTTACCTGCACTACCTTCCGATGTGTTATGTATAAAATGGAGAACATGAAGCAGAAAGGTGAGTCATCAATATATGGATGTATATACACTGCTGCCCAGTTCTCCTACCACAGGTAATAGATAAAAGTGCTATTATTTACATCAATCCATTTTCAATTACTTATAGTCTGCTTGTGAAGCTTAGCTAATGTGACTATAAAGAACCTTGGATGCACTTTTTGTTCATTTTTTCTTTTAAGACATGACAAAGAATTACAGGATTCCAGGCTTGACTAGAAAAGATGAAGCTTTTTAAGTATTTGTTTAATGAGTTTTCCCCAGTAGACATTTATTTCACTCTTTTGTGAGGAAAAAAAATAACTTTAGCCTCTTAAAATCCATTACTGACAACACAACTGAAATATTCCAGATACAGACACTGCTGGGTAAAGACATAATATTCATCCATTCAGGAGAGACTGTGGGGGAGGAAAAGGGATATTTTTTTGGCAGTTTCCTTCACAGCTTTGAAAGTTTTTTTTATTCCTGGCTATGTTGAGGACACGGGGAAAAAAGCTGTGAAGTTTCAAGTTACAAGCATCAGAGACAATTTACAACAATTTAGGGTCAAGGTCATAAATACAGGTCTTGGCAAAGTTAGATGTAAGTGAGAAGGAGATTTCTTTGGAACCCATGGGTCACAGGACCAAAGGAATTTCTACAATCCTTGTTTCTCCCTGTTTAAGAGGAAGACGTAGCTAAATATAACCTGACCATTACAAATATTCTTTTAAATGGCCATTGATACTGCTTGTCTATTGCAAAGAGAACAACAGTTTGTATTTCTTTTCTTCATTTATGCATAGTCTAATTGTAGATGATCCCGTGACCCATCAAGGTATTTCATTCTTTAAAGAATCTTACTAAGAACTTGTATCACAGTCATACTTTTGGTAGCACTTTCTCTAGGTTACCCATTCTTGATAGCTTCCATTCTTGATAGCTTCCAAAATCTCAGAAATGCCACTCGGCATTCCTAAATTTGCAAAAAGACATGGAGACCTCTAAAGTTTCTACAGAAATACCATCTGGTGTTTTGAGGCCAAGAAAATTCTGCTTTGTAATATGACAGGTTTTAAAACAAATTGCAAAAAAAAATAGATAATAAATGAGACTTACCACGACTATATATCGAGGCCTAAACTGGATGGTTCCAAACAAACCCAAAATGACAACTATTATTTGTAGGAAATTGCCAAGGATAGGAGCCCATTGGAAACCAAGGAAGTCAAAGATCTGTCTCTCTAATGCTGCCAGCTGTAAGAAAACACATAAACAGAACATCCATTTTTTAATTATGGGTGAGACAGAACACTTGACATTTTGTTATTTGCACCAGGCTTCACCAGGCAGAAGTATGGCAAAATTCCAAAACTATGGTTCCTGGGTGTAGCTTTTGTCAGTGTTTCAGTATACTGGTATCTAAAGATAGCTACTATTCAGCATACAGTTCTCCTAATGAAAAAACACTTGGAAAAAACCTTAAGAAAATACTTGTAAAACCCTCATATAATATGAAACTACCTCTACAAACCAAACACAGACAAGTTTTATTCTGTTCTTGAATGCTGGAAACTCTAAGGCTTGACAATATTTATTTAAATACAAAATTTATCTTAAACAGAGGCTCACCTAGTTTTAGCAAAGCCAGGTGAACCTTGCTGTTGTTACTGAAGTATCATCATGCTCCCTTGCTTCCCCATGTCTTTGTTTCCTTAGATTTAGTCTCAACTAGACTTGACTGCAAGTTCCTCAATCTGTTCCTAAAGGAGAGAGATTTTGACCAAAAAAGGCAGAGCAGGCTCAGAGGAATTCCAGATGTGGCTATTGGGTACGTTCCTGGGAGTTCCCTAATGCAGGAATTAAGGAAGACTGCTGGGACCTCCTCGCTACCTGAGGCACAGAGGTAGGCTCAGGGAGCGAAAGGCTGTAGAAAATGTTGGAAGACCTTGGAGTAAAGCTTCAAAACCAACAGCCAAATGAGCTATCTGCACTCTGCCAAAAGCTTCTAGGTTACTTCAGGCAAGTGCAAATCAGAAAGACAAGGTGGCAGCCTAATGGCTCTCTTCCCACTGTCCTCATGGCATTTTGGGGGTGGATTCAGTGGGGTGTGGAAATGGATGAAGCTAAGAAGCATCAACCTTCATCCTTGCATCAGCATGTGGTTCTTAGGTAATTCTGCCTTTCTAAAGGTTAAGCAAAAAAGAAAAAAAAAAAAAGCCAGATTAAAATACTTCTGCAAACATATTTCCTACTCATTTTTGACAATCTAGTCTATTGTTCTAAAAATACTAAAATCAACTTTCTCAGCAGCATACTTGTTGAAGTTTAAACTTGTTTCAATATTTTTCCATCCATAGCAAGACATTTTTGAGCAGCTAATCCTACTGAGAAACAACTGAGTTTCTGTGCTTGCTAGAATTTATTACACATCTACTTGATTTTACTACATTGTTACAAACCCTAAAATTTACTGAAATATGCACTTAAAATATTTATAACTGAGACAGATGGAGTAAGCATGGCCCTATGAATACCAACCAAAGAATTATCATATGTGGGTATTTCACATAAAATATTTCATTTTACACATAATGGCTAGATTCAATCCTCACCTACAAGACAGGGCTAGGTGTCACTGAGAGCAGAATCCATCTTTTCTGTACAAAAATCATCCCTTACACCAGTCATGAAAACCACATTCTCTATGCTGAGGTTAATATGATAATTCTAAACAATTAAATGACAAAGGTTGAATCATCAACTTGGTGCAGCTCCTCTGCAATCAGTGAAGTTACATGGACTTTTATCAGCTAAACATCGGGCCCAGTATATATAAATGAAAAATTATCATACAGCAGACAATGTTAAAATCATATTATCCTCTTGGACATGTAAGATGTTCCTATTTTAACAGAAATTATCTTATCCTTTTCGTGCTGTAGGTAAGGGAGAATCTCAGAGGGAACACCACCCCCATGTGAGTGAAGCTGTTGGCTCAAGTCTCATTAGCTATATACCTTGCTTTTGTCACACTCTGCATTCTCTTGTTTTAACTCATTGTCCATCTGGATCAATATTTTTTTTTCTCCCCTAGATATGGAAAAGAACTGCAGAAGTTAGTGACCAAATCCAGAAAATGACCTATTTACATGGACCTCAGATGGAATTTCAATGCCTAATGGTGTGGTTGTCACCTTCCTGGAAGTATGTGGGTATCCTAACAACAACAGTGACCCCCAAAGTCATTCTTGTAATGTCTTCACCTTGTAGTCGACTCACGAGCATCACGATAATGGCCTAGTTGGGACTTCACTAGGGACACCTCAGAATCACTTGCTTTTTCTACCACTCTCTAATGTGCTCCCTCGGGCAATTCAGGTGACCTCACATTTGGGAAAACCCCTGCCTGTACCGTCCCTAAACCACAGGATACATCACACAGTACAGTACAAGGGTGCCCCAAATCCCATGTGTGAGATGGTAGAGAGTTTCAAAAACTCTTTGGCACATGCAGAACTCACAGTTTATGGTATTAGCAACACCGTACCAAGAGTCCTGTGCTGTATCACATAGAAAGAAAGACATTTATGACATCCATGACCAGAGCCAGAGCCTGTTTCATTCCCACCACTACAAGTGGAGATCTTCCAGAGTCAGCAGGGCACCTAAATAATTCACAGACCACCATTTTTCAGAGGCAATGTGTCTTCTTCCTGGGGCCCTGACATTACCAAGTGAACAGAGGATGGAGTTGCCAAATCAGACTAGAATCTGCTCATCAGCCACCTCTGCCCTGACATTCGTTGAAACTCTCATGTAGCCTAGGTCTTTGCCTGCACCATTAAATTGAGTACGTCCTATAATGCTCCCAGCACTGAAGGCAGCTGGCTTAGGATTGCCTCCAGTAAAGTGTCCTTGGCTCTGAAACAGGGCAGCTGTGGGCAAACTACATACCTACCTGCTCAAAATGGTCCCTGGGCATGGGTGAACTGTCTGGGAAGACTGCTGGACACAACGAGCCCACTTAATGTGACGGAGGACTCTAACAGCTCACTAGCATCCACAATGGTATGCCACTGCCTGGCTTCTTCCCCCGGCACATGTGAATTTGCTGGTGTTGAGAGCATAGGGCTTGGCCAGAGTGGGTATTGAGGAAATTAATTGCACACAGATGGTTTGCTGCAAGAGATGGCTGCCCTTAGACATTTTATATAGTGTTGAAACACCTAGAGCTGTCTGAAAAACAAAAGCCTGCAGCACAGATATGAATGAAGCTGTTCAGTATGTGTCCCTTCTTAAACCGGTCCTTAGGAGCAATTTTCAGAGCTGTGTAGATCAGCACCTTAAATGCCTGAAAGACGTAGTACTGCAATGTCAACGAACACAGCCACTTTGCCAACAGACCCATGTTAACAGGCTTGGTACCCAGATCATGCCTAAACTGGATCAGATAAAAAGTTTGCCTTCATGTGTACCTCCCTGATATCTGCCATGCAAGCTCTGAGCACATCTAGCAGGACTGGACTCCCACAAAATAGCACGGTGGCCACAAGTATCTTCCCAAAGATGATTGTACAAAGGTTTATATGCACCATAGGTAGACATACACATATAAAAAATAATTAGTCTTTTTATGGATTACTGTGGTAAAGGCGCCCACTGCAAACACAGAGAAATAAGGTTCAATTTCCTCTCCTGCTGCCTACCGAGGTATCTATTCCTCTCCTCCCACCTCCTGTCTGTTAGGATACCATGCGGGAGAGCTTCTCCTTGAAGCTGTGTCACAGGCCAAAAAACAAAAATTTGTATTTAGTGAGTCAAAAAGAAAGCGCAAGGAGAAACATGAGTCTACAGCCTACTGCTTATGACACTTATCCGGCATTGGGAGAGTTGCTTGTATTTCTTGCCTGTAGGACTTGCTCTTTATTTTTATGTGCAGTGACAGCATGTAAACCACTGAAGGAGTCCTGGGAGCAGGACACCAAACATACAGCACCATTCTTTCCCACTAACAAGGGCTTTCACCATCAGGCTATGCAGTGAGACTTTCCTGTGCAGCTAAGTCTCATTTATTTCGCTCTTGTCGCCAACACAGAGTAATTTGTCTCATCCCTAAAGCCCACAGAATACATTAGTGGGGGAAAAAAATCCAAAGAAAAGAAAGAGGTAGGAGGCATGTCTATCCTGCTCAAATTGCTACTCTCTTCTAAATTATAACCTTCTTGCAGACAGCGCAGATAGAAGTTAAAAAACTAATAATTCATGATAATGGCAGAGGAAATATATTAAGTTCTGTTTTCTTTATACCATGAGCAAAATACACTGAATAGAGAAAGCATATAAGTGCTGCTGTTCTTATGTCTAGTACTTCACTCAACAGAGTCCCCAAGCAGAGGTGAAGGCCACAGACTTTTTAGCTCTGTGAAAATGACTAAAAGCAGTCCCTAACCCAGTCTGTGATTCAGGTGATTCAGTGCACAGAAATCATCAGAATAAAGGGCGGGAAACAGTTAGCTGTGCACAATTACAGGCTGTTTTTACTCAGATATGAAGAGTCAGTACTATCTGTGTTTGCACATATCCAAAATCTCTGTAGCCACAAGTGGCCACCAGACTAACCTATGCCACATGGTGCAGTCAGAAAGGAGCAGACACTGTGATAGATAGTTTCACTTGGAGTTATGTGCATGTGAGTGCTTTGAAATGTTTCACCAAAAATATTTTGATGATAAAGAGGCTGTTTTTCTCAATGAGAAATTTTCCCAAGAGAATTTCTGCCTTCATCACCATTTTCAGATTCTTCTGAAAACAGCCAAAAAACCTGAAACCTGAAGGCAAGACAGAGGTTCCCAAAATTAATTGGCTCAACTTCTCCCATTGCTAGAAGACAGATATCAACTTAGTAGGGCAGACGAGCTCGAGGCTGGAGATATGGGGTACGCTCAATGTGATTGAGGTCCTCTGGGGGTTTACTGTCATCACTTTCCTAACAAGCACATGTTGGGAGAGGCTGGCACCTCCGCTGCTCGTGATAACTAAGGCAACAAAGTTTGGGAGTGTCTGTCATAAATTGTTGCTCGATACTGTTTTTTTAATGATTAACATAAAAGTGGAATGAAAACCCAAACCTTTCTTACAAATAAAAGAGGACGGTTTCAGTTTTGGCAAATTAAATACTGGGGGTGTAGTTTTAGTGAAATGTATGAAAAATTTTCATGAGAACTTATAAAAAATCTATCAAAGCTGATAGGAAATAACATTTTCTTATCATAACAACACTTGGAAAAGGAGACATAATATTTCTTATTACTGCTGCCAAGGGAGCGCTTTGTTATTTAGTCATCATCAGGATCGACAATTTTGTAATGTAAAGTGCACAACTCAGGAGATTAGGACTAGCAGTAAAATGCTCTAGTGGGATGTATCAGATCACTTGATGAAGATGTGCGACATTTGTCTTGTTCTTTTACCTCTTTGTTTCACTAAGTCTAGCAAATATTCCCCATGTCCCTCTTTCTGCAGAGTGCAAGGAGAAGGTACCAAGCTGCAGGACTGGGCTGCATTAAAGTCACACAGGCTGAACTTTCTCTTCTGGCCATGCCCAAGCCCTTTTGTGTTAAGAGCAGTACAAAGTTCAGGTGAGCTATTCTGTTTGAATTATGAGCTTCTCTACCTAGATGAATCAACCAGATGTGCAGCACATTTGGAACATCCTGAACAGAAGAAATAGGGCAGCTGTAGCCTTAATGCCCCACATGCTGCTCATGGTGAAGGAGTAACAAAATAAAAGGTGAGGCAGCAATCAGCAATTCTGCATAGGATCTACAGAAAGAAATCACCAACAGAGAGATCAAAAAACATTTTTGAGAGCAGACTTCAACAAATGCCCCCTATGGAGTAAACCCCTCCTCTAAATGCTCAGGTCCTATTATACTTCAAAATACATATCAGAAGCTGTCTGAGTGATGAACCACAGCAGAGTTACAAAGTCAACTTTTCAAAATGAGTGTAAAAACTCAATTTTCTCTTCTGTCAGAAACTGCATGGATATCAGTCACTTTTATATTTTAATGGAAAAGCTTTTATAAACGACACGTTAGTTTGAGATGAATAAATAGATCTACATCCATAATGGAAGGAGTCACCGGATCAAGAAAAAGAGGTTTCATATGTAACAGATCATTTTAGACAATAAAAGACCTAAAAATGTCTTGATATAGATATAAAAACATAAAATTGCTTAATAGAAAATTAAAAGGTTAATGATATATAGAAATATCTGCAAATTTGGTACCCTATAAATTACTGAGTTTACGAAACTGGGAAAGTATAATCTACTCTGCATTTGATATTAAAAAGCTGCTTCAGTTTGTCATGTAGGGCGATCCCTAGAAATTATAATAACAGAAAAGTATCCATTCTCTATCTAACAAACTTGTATTCAAGTAATGTAACAGCAACCATAAAATTAAATACTTAATAACTGCTGAGCTGTAAAACTATATAATTTTGAAATCTTTTTTTGAAAGAAAAACAATTTAAAAACTAGGAAAAAAAGATACAAATTATTATGAATTCCCAAACGGACACTGTTTCCCCAGCTTTCAAAAATGAAAACAGTATGTGAAAATGGTGAATCCAAAAATTACAGTCCAGAGCATTCATATTCTAAGTCCAAGTCAGGAATTACCTGAAACATTTGAATTATGCATGTAAGACTCAGAGTTGGCTGATGCTGCTAATAATTATAACAGGAGAAGTGAGAGGGCACAGCTCATCATCCATACTAACTACTGCTCCTAAGGATAAAGATGTTTTCTCCAAAACTCTCTGCTTCATCTTATGGTCATTCACCCTGTGGCTTCAGAAAGAGTTTCCTGGACATGAGGAATCTCTGAGGACTGTTGCTCCTTTTACCATTACCACTAGTTTCCAACATGCCATGCTGAATTACAGACAGTTCAGTCCAGTTTGGTAGATGCAACTGTTTGAACTGGTTCCCAAGCCTCCTCCAGGAAACTCTACCTGGAGCTTTAAGTGCCCTCTGTTCTGAAGCCCCAGGACACCTTTGCTGAGCTCAGCAGTGCACTCACCTTTCCCTCCCAACCCATCCTTTCATCCCATCCCATCCCATCCTCTCTCTCTCCTTCCTTCTTTCCTTCCCTCCTTCTTTTTTGCCCAGGTCACTGTATATCCCCAAAAAGCTACACACCAGCACAAGGAAGAGGGCAGTGCTGAGGCAGGAGAGGAGCAGTGGGAGCTGCTTACACCACCTTGTAGCCTGGGTACTCGCCTGGAATAGAGAAGACCTTGGATCAAGGTCATTTTTAGCACTAGGCACATTTGACTTAAACCCTGTCTTCACATTCCAGCGCTCTTAGGTGTGTATTTCCTTTTTCTTGACAGATGATCCACTAGGAAAACATTTTTGTAAAACCTTGGGGCAAATGCACAATGTTCACATCATACTTTTACATTATTTTGGAGAATACACACTTTCTAATTTAAGGGAAAAAGACACCAAAAAGCTACCAAACTAGTCTGGATGAAACTCCACCATTGGACAGTAAAAGACTGACTTACCAAATGCAAAAATCCAGAATTTCTAACAGTAAGCTAACAGGTGAAGCAAGAAGAAGGTTAAAAAAAAAAATAAAAAATTAGTTGCGTCAAAGCCTGACCGGTAGAGCATAAAGCACATTTTATACAAATTTTATACTATTGCTGTATTTTCAGAATTTTACTGACAGGCTTGACTTCAGGAAGAAGGAAAATAAGATTTAACATGAGAGAAATGCCAGGTTTGTAATGGAGGAGAGAATATTTAAATCTGACGTGAAAGGGTGGTGTCAGATTATCGCCCTTGGCTGATGAACGCTATTTAGGAAGTTACTGTCCCTCAGCTAAACGTTACAGCCTCCTTACCTGTGACTTACCACCTTTCAACAGAGGCTTCATAACCAAAGATGAGTGTAGTCTACGTCACAATTAAATGTTAAAATTTGACTTAAATCACTTCTTTATACCTTTGGTGACAGTTAAAGCAATCATCTGACCACAGAAGAGATTCCCATTAGATTTTTAATGATCTGACTTCACTTGTCTAGGTGAAATACTAGCTTTTGGGTGATTTTAAGACAGTAATCCCTTATAACAAGATTATGTGGCATGAAGGTTATTGAATTTCAAGTTCTGAGTAAATCACTAATGTTTATAGTAAGTTCAGTTGCATGGAGCAAAAGAGAAACTGCTAGCTTTCTGACAAGTAATTGTCAAAGAAGAAAAAAACCCCGATGATCTAATACCAAAAGTGCCTTTGCAGTGTTGGTCAGATAGATAGGTAATGGGCTGTCACTTGAGTAGCTGTAAGACTGGATAAAATATAATGCAAAAGAAATATATATGCTGAAAGAGCTCAATAAAAGAGTACTAGCCAAGGTTAGTGAAGGCCAAAGCATAGAAACAAAGAAAAGAAAGGCAGGTGCAGAAAAGAAAAAGTCCTTCTTTTTAAGAGAGTCTATGTTGCCTTTCAACAGTGAATGTTACTTGTATTCAACTATTCAACTCATACAGAAAATATTCAGAACTAGGTAATGGTCTTTCCACCATTCTTTTAAGTGCTTTAGTGAATGAGTTCATTGGAGGATGATGGTAGTAGTAGCACATAATATTGCAGAAGACATCATATTTTAGCAAAATAATTCAAAGTACTTTTTCTGAGGTAAAAAAAGTGTCACTCATCAATACTTTACCAGCAGTTCTTCGATAACTGCTTAAGGAAAAAGACAGGTAAGTAGTGAGCAGTATATGTTCAATTATTTTTGAAAGCCAATACACTGTACTAATGTCTCAGAACCAGCCACCACTAAACGACTGGCAAAGAAGTTGATCTCATCGGAGAATTTGGTCCACAGTATAATAAGGAGAGCTAGTAAATGTCAGACCTTAGAAATCTATAAATGTAATTATAAGATGCCGAAAGGGTTCTCTTGCTTAGCTCATTTTCTCCACATCTTAACAAATATATCCATATATTTTTAATATCACTATTTAACAGTACCAGACAGGCACAAACCAAAGGTAATTCTTAAAGCAAAAATGTTTTCCTAATTATGCATACTACAAAAGCCTTGCAGCTACACCAGTGATGTGCAGGAAGCTTTTGAGTGATGGATTTGATATGAGGGTGTATCATACTTTCACCAAACTGAGACCGAGCCTCCAGTTTTGGCTCAGACAAAACTCCCGCGGAAGTCAAAAGGAGCTGTGACTGCATCAAGGCTGCAAGACCTGGCTCAGAAAGGCAGCAGTAAATTATTTAAGAATCTCATCAGCATGGAAGGAAGAGTCTGTTAATATTTATTCTGCAGCATCGCCTGACTGCAGTGATATAAAAGGTGGCATCAAATAGTCCCACTTCCCAGAACATTGCGGGTGCCAGTGTGATATACCCAAGGCTGACTGCTACATCTGTACCAAACAGACACTATAAAAATGCAGTTACAGTCTATGGGTAGCCATGATAGGGAAGAAGCCAACTATTGCAATAAAATCCCATAACGCCAACTCGTTACAGCACAGTGATTTAAGATTGAATTTCAACCCTCCAATGAAGCTGTAACTGATCCCAAAACACTAAAGTCAAGCCCCTTGGCTGGTTGACCTATACAATCCTGCAAACAGCTGGAATGAATGTGCTTGTAATGGCATTTAAGACTCCCTTGGTTGTTGCATTTAAATGCCAGCACACATACAGCAAAAGACAGTGTAAGAGATGGTTATAGGTTAAAGACCTTTAAAGATTTCTATGTTATTATGAATGATAAAGTCCATGTCAAAAGATACTAGAGAAAAGAGAAAAGCAAATTAAAATTTGTCTTCTTTGGAATTGTATCAAGTTACATGTGCAGTGGCTTTACTCCAACAGAACGCTTTTATTTGCCATACCATTATATCCCTTCATATCTTCAAATCCTAAATTCTCATAATTGTAAGGTTGTTTTTTTCATTTATTTGCACACATCCAGTAAATCTATGTACCTGTACAGGCTTCCTCAATCGCTGCTTAAGAAATGGTGGAGTAAAGCACTTACTGATTAACTAAAAATAGTGAGAAACGAACATGTTTACTGCTACTTTGAATTCCCAAGACATAGTAGGTAAGGCAATGAGGTAACTGGTGATGCCAGCACTTGATAACAGTGATGCTGACAGCCCTAGATCCCTCCTAGATTTTGATGATTATGATATACAGCCAAAAAAAAAAGAGAGAAAAAGAAAAAGCTGGGAACACTTGCTGCAGGACCTGTACCGAACCTAGTCCCAGCATGATCAGACAGACTGTGAGCATGTGAAGGGAGAGAGGCTGAGATGGGCACCCAGACTGCAAGGCATGAGATAAACTGAAATCCCTGTAAGGTAAACAGATAAAACAGTATTTAGAGCCTCTAGTAGATGAATGGTGTGCTCCTTCTGGCCAAAGAACAACCCTCTACTCTTATGAAATACATCAAGGACTCTTTAATGCCCTATAAACCCCTGGGTTTTAATGTAGGTTCCAAAAGAAGACAGAAATTAAACCAGATTGAGCTCTCCTTCCATGACTAAGGAAGATATATGTTCAGAGTTCACAAGGAGCTGGACAAGTTGGACAGTTGGTTCAAGGTCCGACTTTAACTGAGTCAAATTGTTTAATATGAGCTTTGGCACAAAACATCAAACGGCACAAATTGACTCATGCCAGACCTTGTGAAACATAAGGTTTCCCACAGGATGGTGCATATTCTGTTAGGGTTTAGTTTGTGGTTCCAAAGAGGCAGTATAACTTAAATCACCAAATCTCTTCAGGCAAAACAAAGTATTAAGCCAAGGCAGAAAAGTAATAAAAATCATGTGCTGCCTGTTACCCCTAATTTGAGCCACAGCATAGAGCCTGTTTCCACTGCAGGGAGTTCAGATGTCTGCTTGAATAACTTTTCCTTTCTTTTCCCAGAAAACTTCTCTCTAGTGCCTCTCTTGAGTCCCAGCTATGCAAAAATAGAAGAATGAGAGACTGCATCTGCTTAGATTTGCCAGATGCACAAGGGAAAAACAAGCAGTTTAGCATCGGCTCAGAAGTCTGACGATGTGTCTAAATCAATCCCTGCATTGCAGTTCATTCATTTGCTACCAAATGCCGAGTTCAGGCATACTAGAAACAATCATGGATCCTTTGATTTCTTCACTGCATATGGGTTTGATGAGAAAACTCTCTGATACTGGATCATTTCATGGTGCCACATAAAATAGAGAAACTATAGTGGCCCAGTTTACAGCATAGCAACAATATCCCTGCACCTCATGAGTTATTTGGCCAAGAAGAAGGGTTGCAGTGAGGACAGAGGATGCACTCGCTACTTCCACATGCTGAAAAGGCTGTTGCTTTTTTTTCTTTGATGAGAGGAAAAGATATTTAGTGAGTATCAAATTGACCTGAGTCTCTTCCATAGTCTTCCTTACTGTTGTCCTTTTTTTCTCCCTTCTGAGCTCTGTCTCATCCCCACAAGCAGCCCAGCTCACCCCTTTGAGGCAAGTCAAGTGAGTCTGTTCATGACATTATAATTGCGCAAGTCAATTTACGCTGTTGTTAGGAAGGTAAGCTGAAGTGACTGAACCAACTGAACCTAAGGCAGTAACATTTAGAGCAGATGTCCAAGCCCATTATTGAAAAATAATAAATACAAAGCTGCTCTTTGTTCATTCTTTTGTATAATCAAGAATATCTAATGCTTCCAACAGTTCTTTCTGGTGTATACTGAAATCCTGCAAACACTCAAAACATAATGCAGGATCCGGACTGGCATATACCAGCTTGCATCTCCTAATTCCTATGGACCCAGGTAACTGGCTGGATGTGAGCCACCAATGGTTCTATGTGGAATGCCCTTTGCACTAAATCTTTTTTTCTCTTTCAAGTACCATACTTTAATATAAAATATCTGATCATGCAGCCTGGACACATATACAGCATCCCATGAGCATCCTCTTGCCAGCTGCTATCAACAAAAAGTAGGGCAACTGTTTTCTTTTCTTTTTTTAACCTCTCCCACTAAGGGAAAGAAAAGGATAGGACTGAATAGCAGCATGACAAATTATTTTGACCTCATGTTATCTAAAGTAATTCATCAACAAAGTTTATTGTATGAATACCTTCCAATAGGGGGCTATATTTTACAAAGCTTTCTGTGTTGTCTCTTAAAGCTTTTCCTGCTTCTACGAAGAAAAGAACGAGGAGAGTGAGCACTAAATTCATTGAAATATGAATTAGAGGTTTATTGGAGAACTGGGAAGAGAAAGGTACTGTGTTAATGCCCAAATTAGTGCTAGTGGCTGACATGTTAATCCCGTTACTTTGCTACTTTAGAAATAAGAATGCTAAAGAGCACTTAAAGTGAACGTAAAAAGCAGGGTTCAATGCAATCTGCCTGTAAAAGTGTACTCCGTGTGCCGCTTCAACATGTTCACAGGGCAGGGAAGTAAGTTTAATCGCGTATGAACAGACCCTGATTCCCCTAAATAGGGAGTGGCACTTATACAGCATACAGCTAAAAGGGCATTTATGGCTCACTTAGACATATAAGAACATTCTGATTAAAAATAATGGGAGGTCTAAAGTTATTCTCAAACATGGAAGAACATAACTCTAGTTAGAAGTGGGTGACAAAATACCTGTATCCTGCTTTAAATCCTGCTCTTTAACATGTATTGTAAGATCTGCCCATTCTTTTGTAAAAATAAAACTCCAGATTCCCATTGATTTCTGTGATTTTGTAGCATCCTCACGTTAAATGGAGAATGAAATTCTCAAAGTGTATATATAACTACATGTGTGGTTTACTAGAAAGTTGTCAACAGAAGCATGAAACACTATGTAGGCTATGCAGAACGAGGTCCTAAACGTGAAAGTGCCCTGCCATAAGGATTGTATCTTGTGCTGAGTGCATGACTCTTTGCAAAGCCAATGATTCGTGACTCTTTCTGGAAAATGCTGCAAGATTGATTGTGATAGAGCTACAGGGGACTAAAAGATGTCTTTTGGGTCATCTGAGCCAGTTTTCTGATACCAAAAGCAACTCCACTCTATTACTCCTTTTAAGAATTGTTTAGGTCGTATCTAAACTGGCTTGATCCCACTACCCTTTCTGGAATGCCATTCCAAAATGCAATCTTTCAAAAAGCAATATACCTCACCTGCTTCACCTTGAATTCATCTTTCCTGAACACGTGTGGCCAGAACTCTAGATGTGCAGACGAACTCTCATTTGTTCCTTTTCCAGTGGAAATACCTATTTTCATTTGGTATCAAATAAAAACATCTTAACTTTTGCTTGGCACTAACTGGTAATCCATAGTTCATAAGAGGGATGATTTATGAACTGAATGAAAAACAAGCGTTTAGAAATAGGGATGATACCTTTCAGGGCCATTTTGAAACTCAAATGTATACACAAAGAAGTGCAAAATTTCTTCATATGTGATATATTTGGAACTCTTTCATAAAATAAGTGTTCAAATTGTTTAATCTTAACATTTCTACTCTGATTTTAACAGACCTTAAATCATCTCTCGGTGACTTACTTCCATTTAATCCTCCAACTTCTGCTTTTTCTCCCTTGAATGACCTCTTATTGACAAACAACACTGATTTAGCAGCTGGCCTGCAGTGTTTCAAAAAAGTTTATCTAGCCTTGTCCCTGCAAACCACAGATGCAGCAATTATCTCCCTTTACCTTCAGAATTCCTGCCACTCTCCACTGCTGGTATTTCAGTATACACTACAAAAAGAAGATAGCTAGTGATATTCAGTGGAGCTCTTCATTTATCTCAGCAGTGTTCTCTCTATTTATCCCATCAGTCAAACCTTCTCCAGCAGCTCTTTTGTCCATTCCTAGGCTCAGCCAGCAAACAGACATACCCAAACTTGTCAATTGTCTCTCGAAAGACTTGGAACAGAACAAACAAGTTGAGGAAAGCAGGGGGGCTACCAGAATGTCATGAAATACACCCATGCTGCTCAAAGGCTAGAGGTAATTATCTCTAATTATCTAGAGATGCTCAGCAAGACCACACAGGCAAATGGGAAAAGAGAGACTGGTCTGAAGTCATGCAATATAATAGATTCCCATGGCACAAGATTTCTCCTTTGGATTTCAGGGTACTGATCCCAAAGGTTTGCAAAATTCCCCAAACATTTGTCAGTGCATCATCAGAAGGAGGTGTTTGTGTTAATGCTATATATGTAATGCTCCTATGCAACTGAGGTAAGAGCACAACAGCCTTAATTAGTTGTAAAATATCACGCTTTTGTGCTGCGCTTTTCTGAGCTGGAGCACAATAATGTATCCTCCAGACTATTTGCATTGCATACGCTGTTTATGAAGAACAAAAATACCAGAGCTAGTGTGCCGTGCAAGAGAGACCTCACAATCTGTTTCAGACATAATCCTTACTCTAACAGATGCTGTGCAAATATCTCCCGGTTATCATCTGAAACTGTACAAACTGCCCCACAGGAAACACAAAGAGATTGGATGGTTTTACAGAAGATCAATGTTAAAGTTAATGCACAGGTCCTACTTGAGTGCTAGTAGAGCAAAAATGCTTCATGGAATGGTTAGGGTTGGCAGGGACCTCTGGAGGTCATCTGGTCCAACCCCCCCGCTCAAGCAGGGCCACCTAGAGCAGCTTCCTCAGGACCATGTCTAGATGACTCCTAAATATCTCCAAGGACAGAGACTCCACAACCTCTCTGGGCAACCTGTGCCAGTGCTCGGTCACCCTCACAGTAAAAGTGTTTCCTTTTTAAGTGCCTTTCAGTATATGATTTCTAGTGAATTCAGCAGATGTGCTATGACAGTATCTGTGGAAATGGGGTAACTGTGCAAATACAAGAAACTCCAAGGCATGTTTCCGTCTTCAAAATATGCTATTTTTATTGCTGTGGCAGACCTGATAAGACTAAATCAGGATCAAATTGATAAACTTGAGCAAGTTAGCATTTCATACAGAGGACAAAAGGAGACTAACAAATAAGAAGCTAAGACAAGTTTAGAGCAAAGGCCCTGGCATAACTGAGGACGGTCATACTACCATCAGAACCTGAAACCCTCATTCTCAGCAGTAATCCCAATGAAGTTGATGGGGTTGTTCAGGAACATACCAGCTACAAGATGACATAAATGAACGGTAAGTGTGCTAAAGGCCAGAACTGCCAAAATTCACCCTCAGCTCTATGAGATAAAGGAAGATGTTTATAACGTGACTGGAGCATCACAGCACTATGCAATTTCCTCTATAAAATCATTACGTTAACTTAAGCAAAATGAATGTCAGATGAATCAGAATCTGATTAGAGATACTTGCAGTGAAGAAAAATGTAAGACCAACCAATGAATTGATCAGTGAATTAAACATCAGATAAGGACTGAGAAGTAAATGTACCTCAAGCATCTGTAGAGGAAGACATTATTGCTGGCTTCATGGTTGAAAAAAATTACATTTGGGAAAAGTGGTTGCTACCAGAAATCTCTAGCATTTGCTATACTGGAATTGTTGGGACTACAGGCCACAGTGAGACTTTTGGACGATATAATCTAGAGATATTTATTATGAAACTATTGAAGTTCATATTAATGACAGCACATGCAGTTGAAACACTGCAATGCCACTTGTCTCCTCTATGAAGAGGTCACCAAGCATGCCTTAGAAGGTTTACTTTCCCTAGTTTTTTGCAAAAGACACAAATCGCCTGCACATAGTTTGCAGTGCTAGAAAATATTTGCACCTGCCCAAGTGTGAGGCTGGAGAGAATATCTCTACTAAATTGGACTTTACTAAATTCTGTGAACTTCAAGACTTTCAAGAATAGTACTATTTATATGATGGCAGATTTTTGTCACTGTGGCACAATAATCTGTTTCCCAATAGGGTTGTGGTCTTGAAATTTCAGTATTATGACTTGACTTGATTTCAGGATTCAGAAAAAAACCGAAATGAATCAGAAGATTCCAAACTCTTATTTGAGCACAAATACTACCAACAGTGAGAAGATGCAATGAGCAAAATAATGGCTATCATTGAATACGTATGTTTCATCTTTAGTATAATATTTGTCTGAAGGTCTTACTGCTGTGAAAGTCATTCTTAAAAGTTAGTGAAAAGAATCTTTGAAAAGACCAAGTGGATAAGTATGTTACTTGCTGTCCTTTCTTACTCACATTTTGTCCACCAAAAATAGCTGGATTAGTACAAAATGTGAAGGGAAGCCTTTAAATCCAGGAAAAAACCCTGCTGCAGACCTTCTGCCTCATTTAATTTACTGTGCAAGTTCAGAAAGAGAAGACCGTGAAGAGAAAATATAATGCTAGGTATCATTGTGAATACCAGTAACCACATTAGGTGGTCACATGCGTATACATCCAGTGGGTTTCAGTCACTAGGCTTATTTATTCCAGCTTCATCTCCCTGGCGAGAGACACCTGTTTTCAGCAGGGCTAAGCAATCAGTCTGTGACAGGGAGTTTTCAGACCCCAGGGAAGGCGTGCTGTAATCTCTGTTCTTATCACCGCTGGAATAGGCACAAAGACAAGGTGAGCCTGCCTTATCTGATGCCATGGCAAGAAATGATAAACATTCATTATCTTGCAGGAGCTCCCGAAAATCCACTGTCAGAAGAGAAGCCTCTTTAATCCAGTGATTCAGCAGATGGGAGTAATATGGAGGAAGCTGATACAATGAAAACCTACCATATCTCTCCATGTGAGGCATGCACTCCATATCTCTGTTGTGCTTTGTAACTTCAGCGTTGGCGAGGCTGCAAACATGTTTATTCCTGCTTCCACCTGAGCTGTCACGTCTCTTGTTTCATCGTGCCATAATGCTTTCTTGGCATACTCATATGTCTCCTTTGGGACACGCTACCCACTAAATCTGGAGGTCTTCCGTTTACTTCTTTTGGACCAGTGTATCTCCTCTGTGCCTCCAACATGCTCTTCTGTAAACTCTTTTTGTGCCACCTGCAGTTTATCCCACCAGCTGGTGTACTCGGTATTTCTAATGGGTTCCTGAAGTTTGAGGTAAATCATGTACACCTTAAGCTGTTGGTGGCTTTATGTTTGTTGACAAGTTTGCATTCCACAAATACACAGCAAATATATCATATAAGTTATGTTTTGCTATTTAATGCTCAACAAAGTGACAAACAGTTTATTTATTCAGAAACATGCCACAACATGGACACTTTCACCGTTAAATTTATACCTTACAGACCTTCTATTCCTGGCATTAATTAAGGGTTGATGTCTATGTGTTCTGCTCTAGGGCTACTTTGAAGACAGATAGCAATGATGAATTTTAATGACTTGCCTCTGCTTTCACTGAAGAAACAAAGTAAACCATAGGACGCAGAAAAGATGCAGTTTATATTGGGTTTTGTGCCCTTTGCACTCTGCCACCTCTCCATCCCTTATTCCCTACAAGAGAAACATGGGGAACAAGGAGCAGTTTCATGCTCAAGAATCGGCTGCATAGTGTGCTAGGAAGGGATAAAATATTTCTTACTGTAATTCTTTGGTAAAATTAGCTAAACTGTAATCCTTTTTGATTGTAAATGGGCCATGTATTAACACTGTCTTTTCATAAAGTTTCTGACTATGAAAATCCCCTAAAAGTCCCTGTATGTCTCTTGCACTCTTTCCCTAAAAATCTGAGCACTGTTACAAATAGGAAAGTAGATTACCTAAGTATTTGCTCTAATCCAGTATGGCCATTCTTATGTTCTTGAATGTTCTTGAATTCCTGGCAGTAATTTATTGCAATCTATTACTACTTGCAAGATTATTGCAACTCAGTGAGATGAATAAAATATCAACCTTTATCTCTGTCTTATGACTACTTACAAAATACAGTGAGAGGCTGTCATCAGTACCTTCATTCTCTACCATAAATTCATCATAGTTCCTTCATTATAATGTATTCTTCTACAAAAGTCAGAAAACTGCTGCTCCAATTGAAATACCTTTTATATTCAGATAAAGACCTGGAAGCACACAAAATATTTATCCAGAAAATAGGTAACTTCCCCTACACTAAAAGGATAAGGACAAAATCCAAATTCACTTTCTTATAGATTACTTGCTCATGGCAGTTGACTTCCAGACCCACTCTTAAAAATACCACGCACATGAGTGGCCCCAGGAGGCTTTCAATTTTTAAGCACTTCCACATACTCTCACACCCAACCTCCATCTTTCCCCTACCACTGGTAGACAATAAACACACACAACCTCTTTTTCATGCTGTAAAAACACAACTCTGAGGAGCTGCAACACAGCTTTCACCTTTTATTTCAAGCTTACCTCAGACTCTCAGAAGAGAAGAAAACCGCACACAACAAGGGCAGTTATGCCTTTGCACCACAGGCACACCACAGAGAGCCCAGAGGAGCCTGCTGGGCTTCTTTCCCGTCTCTATTTGGTAGTATGGATGTACCCTGCGTTTTAGTTCAATTGGCACTTGCAGGGCCTTTTACTAGGCTTTCTGTTTTTAAATTCTAAGTTTCTAACATAATATACATAATACAGATTAAGATACCTATTAGCTATATTGCCTATTCTGCAATGAACACCTGTTTAAGCAGGTAAGATACCCATTTTCTTTCTATTTTTCTCCACAGCCAAGGCAAATTCCTTTCTTAAAGTGAAGAATGGGTAGGATTAATAGGACAAGGATAACGTACAAGATACGTATGTCCTCAGGTATACCTTTAATCTTATCTCCATTTTGACTCTCTAATGATCCAAGTTATGGTATATTTTCCCTAAACGTAAATTCAAGATCCTACTTCTGAATTCACTATATATACCCTAAAGTCCCTTGTGGTTTAAAAAATGTGCTTGTTCTGATAAGCTCTTTGTATCACCCACATAAAAGAATTCAATTCAGAGCTATAAAAATTTCTTCAAGCTCAACTGTAAATTAAAGCTGTCACTTTGTATTGAAAGCCTGGAGATGCTACATGGCTTTGGGAACACACACGGAACCACCACCTTTCTATTTTCTTTTTGTCTTCACATCCCATGTTTCTGTCTTATTTTAAGCATTTCTCTGGGAATAAAGATCTTCCAGTTTGTTTTTAGTGAGGATTTATTCCCTTTACACAGGATTACACCACAAGGCCAAGGTTTCAATCAAAACTCAATGAAAAATGCTGAGTCTGTCTACTGGGACCACTAAATCATGATTTTTTTACTGTTTGCAAAGTTTATGTAACTAGATTATGTTGTTGCATTACACTTTTAGCCACCTTCAGTATTCATTTCCTTTTTTTCATAGTATAAGAAGTTATCATTTGCATTCCCCATCCACAGTTTGTAAGAGGTCTTACAGAGAATAGAAGCCAGTGAAACAGGAATATATAATTTATCAGAAAATGCTTCAGTGAAGTCATTCAATCAAGTCTTTGGAAGAGCTGGAAGCAGAATACAGTTCTTTGATTTCTATTTCTAAGCGTTCCCTTATAATATAGCCCCAAGTATCCAAACCATTTTTTTGTGATTAAGGAATAGTCCTGTGGTTAAAACAAATGAGGCACTTACAACAGGCTCCTGTACTTCTCCCTGTAAAGCTGTGCATGGTCTGTTTGAGAAGGCTGGCATCAGACATGAAGGCAAGTCATGTATGTCCATGCAAATATCCAAATGTGCAGGGAGCTAGTTCATAACATATATCTATACAAAATGCATATATATATATATGTATGTATGTATATGTAATTTATTCAGTGTCCCTAACTCTTTGGATACATAACCAATTGTATAGAACTCATTCTGAAAGTCTGGCCGAATCACACTTACAGACTATCCAGATTCAAAATTGTTCCCTTTTCTGGGGAAAATGGAAATCCTGCAAATGGTATGAGGAAGAAAATCACAATACTGTAATAATAGGGAAGTAATTTAACCCAAAAGCTCTTCCCCCAGGAAACTACTAGGTTCAGCGGAGCATGTGCACATGTGAGGAGGGCAGGGTTATGTCTGACGTCCTCCCAGCAGCACCAGCACCCGCAGGAGCACCCAGACTAACCCACACTGTCCCCACACCAGCACTGAATCGAGTCATTGGTTGTGAGGTCCTTATACCTAGGGCAGAACTTGCTTGTGACTTCTCATCTCCAGACCAAGCAGTAGGACAGACTAACCTAGTGCAGCCAGTGACCCACAGACTCCCAATCCTTGGAGACAGCCGCAGCACCAGGATAAGGAAAAGGTGTGGGCAGGAGGTGGAGACCAGCTGTTCAGGCAGCCCTTTCTGACCACAGCTACTTGCAACACCAAGCAATTTCCTATGCGTGAAGATAGCTCTGCCAGTGGGGTTTTTTGGCCCTGTACGGCATGGTTATTGCAAAGACTGAATTCTTACATCAAATACAACTCTCTAGGTATCTGCTAATTTTATTTCTTCGGTGTATTTTCTTCTTGTGTGTTTGTTTATGTTTCACATCTACCCGCTTTCAGAAACATTGCAAAATTGGTTATTGACTCATATTTGGTAAAGTCCAATATTGCCTGACTAAGAATTAAACTCTTGTATTTGAAATAAAAGAGTATTTTGAAATCAACAAGGTTTATATACTCTGTTCTGAAGGAAAATATTATCTTTCAGTGATTAAACTAGAGCACAATGTTGACTACTTGGGGAACAAAATACTTAATTGTTAAGGTAGTATTTTCAAAGAACTTACCTATCTACTTTGATGTGAGGAAATATTTACTTAAATGGGAAGGTCTGATTCTTCAGACACAATGATATCTCAACACAAGGCAATTACTCAAAACAACCACGTAAACTTTTTCCCCAAAGATGTTTTCTTTGAGTGACCAAAAGCACTGCAATTAGCCTCATGTTACAAGATAAAGTCCATCTTGGCCAAAAGCATGCCAGACATAATGAGTTAGAGTTCTTTTCCCAAGATCCATGATTAACCCATTTTAAAAGCTACTGCAATAAAGCTTTTGTTTTCTTAGTAGACATGAAAAGGTATCAGCTCAGATTTAAGCTGATTTTACAAAAAGACCCCAAAATAACACAACAATCCTTATATAATATTTATAGGATTCTAAATAATTTGGGGACTTCAGGGCTTTTTGGAGACAAGAATGCTAGAATTTCATTATTTGTCTTCATTATTTACCATTTCCCTACTTTTGCATCCCTGCAAATCTTATAAATTATGATTTTAGGTTTTCTGTTGATCATTATTGAAATGTTTGGCAGCATAAGTCCCAAAGCACCTATACAATCATTAGGAATATAGCCTTTAAACATAATATTCTTAAACAGCAATCCCTGAGGAAACAGTTATATTTTGAGAACTAGAGTTACTGTATTTTTAGTGTATTTAAGGTATGCCATATAATTATCATACTACTTTAATTTCTTGATTGAAATTTCATAAGATGTCCAGTTAAGCACATTATAAAGCACTGAATACAGTAGTAAATAATTTATTTATGACTCCTTCTAAATTATTATGTAACATTAGCTCTCTTCTGGAACTTCTTTGGTGTTCCAAAATATGATGAAAACCAAGATCAAATCCTTAGAGAATTCCTTGCCTAATTCTTTCAAAACCTCTGAATGAAAGATACAAAGACATGCTCTTTTCAAAATGTCTATCATTTTAAAATTTAGTGCTAGACATCCTCTCAAATTATCAGAGGATCAAAAAATGTTTTATTATCATTATCTTTTCAAACACCTCTGTCGTTTACTTTTTTTGGATTATTTTCCCAAAGATGCAGAAGAAATACTGAGCGATCTCTTCTGTAATTTCTACATTTGTAAGCAATTTGACTATTCTATCACTGCTCAAGAAACCCATACCATTGTTAACATCCTTCTTACTCCAAACATGTTAATACTTATTTCCATACCTTATTTCGATTGCCACAGTTTTCCTTGTGCTCTTTTGATGATTTTAGCAATTTTCTGACAGCTCTAGCTTCAGACATATATTGCTACGTACTGGAATATATATCGATCTTTTCCTCATGTACTTTCATTTTCCGTTCTAGTATGTACATTTAAATGCTAACATCGGTTACAGTAGATTTAATATTTTCTGTGTTAACCTAAAGCTGAGTGAAGTGGGTTGTTTCTTGTAACTAATCTTCATTTCTTGAGTTTTAACGGAAAGGAATGGGAAGACAAATTCTTTCCCAAGGCCCAAGATGTACATTCTGTGATTTAGCTAAAATCCCAGTAAGTTGTATAATGTGACTACTGTATAGCTATTCTTTTTATATGTTGTACACTTATTAAAAAAAGGCTGTAAAATCTAAAACTTCCAGTCATTTCTAGGTACAGGGTCTTGTACATTGTAGCATATCATAAATTCAGTTCTCTAGACCTTTTTACAGAAAGGGCAAATACTTGTAGAATCCTTATAAACTATTCTGCTCTACGATTTTATAAAATAGCCTCAAGAGCTATCTAGTAGAACATTACAAAACTACTGTGCTTTGATCTTTCCTCATTATCATCCTGCTGTATCTCTTGAGCTAAGCAAAATAAGGAGAAGATGTACTGGGGGAAAAGCTCCCCTTATATACAGCTATTGCTTCCTCTTTCCTTTTCAGGCAATTTCCTTTATTTCCAGATTAATGGAATGGCTACATCAGGATACCAATCAATAATCAATTGTGAACCAGGCTTTCCGTTGCTACAAACTGCTTTATGTTAGCAATAATTCTGGTCCTATATTTTATTGCGGCCCTCATGATGTAGCCCTAGGGGAACTACAACTACTACAAAATCTCTGCTGAGTATGAGTATGTGTGTGCAGAAAAGGGCAGACAGGGTGAGTAATAAATAGCTGCTGTTAAAAAATCATATTTAACACTATGAGATGTACAACTATAGGTTTCAGAGCCATATTTTTAAATTTTACTGCTTCACTTTTTTGCTGCTTTTTCCATGGAAATGCAGTAAAATGCCAGACAGTATTTACTAAGCAAGTATCTGAATCTAGAGGCTCGCAGCGTAGAAAGAGGACAACAAATGAGTTGAAAGAAATGCATTACAGTCAAAGGCCTGCATTTCAGAGGTATTATTCTTCACCTGAAATGAATTATGAAAAAGTTATAGGACCATGCATTTCGTCTAGTATCTGTAAAAATACCATTGTAAATAAGTTGGTCCTGTCACTATGTTATAAGAGAAATCAAAACTAGTGATGAAAGCAAGGTAAAACATCTAATCCAGAGATCAAGCCTACTGAAAGACCTGCATCCAGTCCCAGCTGATTTTCCATCACGATTGATAAGACCTCAGAACAAAACCATGCTGAGATGGCAAAATCAAGCAAAATGAGTTAAAAGTCCACCTCCCACCCCACAAGAGTAAGCCAATAGTACTCATGGCAGTATTTCTCATGTGTTGAAATAAGTATACGGAGTGATGATGAGATGATGAAGAAGATGAAGAAAAGGGAAACTAGTCACTGCCCAGGATCGCTTTGGAGACTAAAATACACATTTTGTAGCAGTCATCACTACCAAAGTGGTGTGGGTTGTTGAAAACCCTTTTGTTCACTCCATAGTTGCTCATGCTAACTTTGGCATGTGTATAATTCCCACATAAGAACACTTTGATCAATAACTTTTCATATTATTAACATTCATTATGAGGATTGGTGGCACAGTGCTCAGCATAGCACTCTCCATTACAGCTAACTCTGGTTTTTAAACTTGCAGAATTACAAAGCTGGTGCTGGTTGAAGAAATGAGTATGGGCTTATTCATCTGTCTCCCATAATGGCACCAGTGAAGGTGGCGGTGACAGGGTAAAGGATTGGTATTTTGTGGGCTCTGATTTCAGAGAACGTTAAGTCTATGTTAATCCTGATGTGCAATTAATACGTTTTAATTTGACTGTATATACTGCTAACTGGAACAGCTGTTCAATCTGAGCACATTGTGTGTCCTCTGGGGAACCTGTGTTCAGTTTCAAAATGTCAAGATGTGCTTGGGAGCAAGCGTGGAGCAGTCTCAGCTTCCTATAGAATGGGGAAAATGCTCTTTAGAATAAAAGAGTATAAATATCACAGTTGTTATGTTGAAAGCCTTTAAAAGGAAAGCAAAACAACTTGAAAATCCTCAAGGCCTATTTTGGCAAGCCATGGAAATGCCATATGTTACAATGGGATTTTACACTGGTGTAATTACCTTGGGCTGCAGGGGTTAACCAGAAGTTTTAGAGGTAAAACCAAAAGAACCACTCAAGTTGAAGGCTAATTGTGTCTTCTCTTTTGACCTAGTTCTTAAATGACTCATACTGGGTCATGTACTTTCAAGAAATTAGTAATACCTATTTTGCCAGTATTGTCACTGAATTACTTTTTCAGTCAATCAATAATTCACTCAAAATTGGGGCAAATGGGGGTATATATCCCCAAAAAGCAAATGCCTCTTAACCTGCATTGGAAATTTCAAAACAAGTTAGTAATCCAGTAAGTATATTTCCGTGTGAAATTACAATGGGGTTTAGATCTGCTTGTAATGATTCAGGGATAATATATCCAACTTTATGGCATGGAGTGACACAAGCTATTACCTATATCAAGTTCTTAGCATCTTATCTTCCCATCGCCCACTGTGGAGTTCTACCCTTTCACACGGAAAAATCACTGAGCGTTATTCATATTGAGATTGATTCTTATACATGGGAGAGGATGCTTTACACCATTATGGCATTATAACATAAACATGGTGTAAATACATTTTATATACTACATGTAATTTAAAATCAGTGCTTCTTAAGTGTTTTAGAAGTGTGAATAAGCTTTAGTATCTCCATTCCACAAATGGGGGGGGGGGCGGAATCAGACAATTATGATGGGCTGCAGTTTTGCCTGAACTTCATATGCATGCAAGGAGATAAAAATTAAATCTTTGTATGGTTATGGGAGATAAAGAGTTCAAATACATAGAAAGCAAGTAAGGACTTGCATGCCATGCATCAAATAAGCAGTGAGTGATATGAAAGCTTTAACAGCTAAATGAAGCAGATAAGCAAGTGTACATTTATGTTAGGTTTTCTGTGGTGATGTTTAGTAGTTTTACTACAGACAGAGGTAAGCAGCTGATTATTATCCCCCAAGAGCAAAAGGAAGCCAGTAAGCAATTATTCTGAATTGTGGTACGAGGCACAATACCTCCCAGAGCTATTTGTAGGTTGATGCAATTTACATACCATTGTTTGCTCAAGCTTGTGCTTAAAAAACACAGTTTATCCAAGGTAATACCAACGTGCATGAGCAGTCATGTCTGAAACCGAACAAGCTTTCCTGTCTCGTCGTCTCCTTAGCTGCTTTCAGAGACATTCTGCAACTTTGTTGGTGAAAATGGAGCGTCCTCTCCTTCAAACTAAAACATTAGCTGAAGGAGCAGTGTTGTTTCTAGAGTGGGAGATAAAAGGAGATGTGCATATCTGACTGTTATGGGAAATTAGGAATGGAAGGAATCGACCAAGTCTTTGTTTTCCATACATGGGGATGGAGATGGAGCAAAGTAGAAAGTCAAACTGAATTTCTGTAGAGTAACTTCCAGATCGGTTTTTTTTTTTTTTTCATTTTGAAACACCATAATATTCCCCTGTTCCTGCCAGGATGGAAGCTCTTCTGAGTCCCAGATTCCTCCCCAACTAACACCCAGAAAGGGGTCTGGGTGAGCAGGCAGGCACAGATGTAAGTAGCCAGCAGTTATCTCATGTTTCCAGTGGAAACTTCCTAGAGTTCAGTGGGAATCTCTCCAAATGGACATACTCTATGATTCTTCTTCATTTTTGTTTTAGCAACATGAGAAAATTTCCAACCACCCTTCAAAAATTCAACCGTTAATGGCATCTGTTTAATAATAGGTGGCTTGACCAAAATCTGTAGTTGGAATGTGTTAATGTTGCTCTTTGAAATATGTCTGATATGTGAAAAACTGAGGGTAGGAGGGTTTGTGTATATAAAGATATCTGTCTATATATAAATAGATCAATATCTGAAGATTGTAGCAAAGTTGGCCTATGAAGCTAACATGAAGACTTCTTTTATATACCTAATGTACATTTTCCTTTGGAAATTATTTAGACAAGAAGATTTTTTTTTAATCTACCCTGTAGCACTGTACTTTCAATTCTCACTTTCTTATTTTCAAATTTTCATAAAAGAGCAGCAAAATATAACCATAACCGGACTATCTTCTCTGTTTAAAAAGCAGGTCTGGTTCTGTAGCCTGATGATCTGAAACATGAAATGTCCAGGCTTTGCATAAACATAATGGCATGTAAATTAACTTAGACCTAGAACAGAGAAGAATGCATTTCATATAGATTATTGAAGAATTCATACTGTGAGACAAGTGTACAGTTTAGCAAACTGCATAATTTTTGACAGAAAGGGTTGTAAGCAAAATTTGAATCAAGGAAACAAGCTAAAATAAATGAGAACAGGTGGTCTGGGATGTATACAGGGCCAGCCTTACAAGGTATTCAAAGTGAACCCAGAGGTATCATCAGGCTCATTTGTCTCTCAACAAAATGTCACATACTGCTCATGTCTTACTTTAAAGACAGCCCATATTTCTAACCTTGGAGAAGCTGAAGAGTAAGTCTTCCCCATCCTATGGTTATTCAGAAGTGGTATTAGGAAACAAACACCTTTCTACTGTAGCAAGCAAAAGGTCACCCTGATTTTAGTCTAGAACTGTGGCAAATCAGTAGTAACAAAAAAATATAAATAAATTGTATCTTATATATTTTGGAGTTTGAGAGCAATCACCACTAAAAAAACTTGTAAAATAGTCTGCTCTTTTAATTAAGTTTGATTTAGGACATTAGAAACCCTAAAGGAAAGTATGTGGGGGGCAAAAGGGTTAGAGGGGGAAGGAAGACTCAGAAAGAGTTTCTCTTCAGCATTCTTTCTCTCATTCCTCATAGCCCAAACTATATTCCTCATCTGTTCAGAGACCAAGTGCAGGTTTGTAATTATTTCCTCCTGTCAGGAGACAATCTGAGAAAAGACCTCATTGTCTCATTCTTTGAAACAAAGAAAACTTCATTACTAAGGCTGATTCCTTAAGTTTAACCTATTGTGTGAAATTAGACTGCCTACACAGGTTCCCAGTCTGCCAGAAAATCATCTTTTCCCTCTTCTGAGGCTCACAATGAATCTTGCATGAACCACGCCTGAGTTAAAACCCCCTATTTTTGTTCATTCTGCGTTTATTTTATTATCAGCATTTCTGATTTGCTTTAAATTCCATGGGCATTACGTGGAAACTGTTTTGACAGTGCAGCTCCCCAGCACAGGCTCTGCCGAGAGACTCGCCTTTGCAGCTCATTAGGATTCAAACCCAATTGTCTCCTTCCAGTTTCTCAGGGTTGTTATCTTGCAGGCTCTCTTGAATGTTAAGCCCCAAGTCAAGGAAATTGTATCTGAATAATGTCCTAAAACATCTACATTGTAAATAATAAATAACTGTTTCAAGCCGGGGGGTGCTCAAAATGTTTGTTTCAATCTAAGATCAACAAAATCTCTGCAAAGCAATTCATATGTGAGAGCACTGTCTATTATACCAAGTACATGACTGATTGGGTTGCCTCCCATGAAAGCCATTGAGCAATAGTTATTTACTGAAGGAATCTGAAGAGCAGCACTGCTCTATAATCTTAAAACATTTTACGTTTGCTGTGTGCTAGATCATGAACCTTGGCTAGATAACAAAGTTAGAATTTTCTTGTAAACTCTGTTCTTCATACTCTTGAATAGAAGCAAGGTATGAGCATATGCACACCTATATGAAAGGTCAAAATGCTTGTCATGACCCTGCTCCCCACAGCTGAATAGCAGAAGAGCCTGAAGATGATCATAAAAATACAGGGTTGGTGTTTCAGAGGTGGTTCATAATGATTTAATGTCTGGGGGTGCATTCAAGCATCCCTCAAGTGCCTTAGCACAATATCTATAAATTTCTACGGCAACTCTGAAACTTGAGTTCTTGCTCACTAGACAACATACTATACACAGAAAGTGAAGAGATTCCCTTGATCCCCCTCCCAACTGAAGTGCATTTACACCAATGCACGCAGCTTGGGCAATAAGTAGGAGGAGCTGGAAGCCATTGCGCGGCAGGGAAACTATGATGTGGTTGCCATCATGGAAACATGGTGGGATGACTCGCACAACTAGAGTGCTACAACGGACGGCTACAAGCTCTTTAGAAGGGACAGGCAAGGAAGGAGAGGTGGCGGGGTAGCCTTGTACATCAGAGAGTGTTTTGATTGTCTAGAGCTCAACAGAGGTAATGACAAGGTTGAGTGCTTATGGGTAAAGATCAGGGGGAAGGCTAATAAGGGAGATATCCTGGTGGGAGTCTGTTATAGACCACCCAACCAGGATGAGGAAACAGATGAAGTATTCTACAAGCAGTTGGCTGAAGTCTTACAGTCTCTAGCCCTTGTTTTTGTGGGAGACTTCAACTTACCAGATATCTGCTGGAAATACAACACAGCAGAGAAAAAGCAGTCTAGGAGGTTCCTGGAGTGTGTGGAAGATAACTTCCTGATGCAGCTGGTAAGCGAGCCAACCAGGGGAGGTGCCCCGCTGGACCTGCTGTTCACGAACAGAGAAGGCCTGGTGGGTGATGTGGTGGTCGGAGGCTGTCTTGGGCACAGCGACCATGAAATGGTAGAGTTTTCAATTCGTGGAGAAGTAAGGAGGGGGGCCAGCAAAACCACTACCCTGAATTTCAGAAGGGCAGACTTTGGCTTGTTTAGGAGTTTGGTTAACAGAGTCCCTTGGGAGGCAGTCCTGAAGGGCAAAGGAGTCCAGGAAGGCTGGATGTTATTCAAGAGGGAAGTCTTAAAGGCACAGGAGCAGGCTGTCCCCATGTGCCGCAAGTCGAGCAGGCAGGGGAGAAGACCGGCCCGGCTGAACAGAGAGCTCTGTCTGGAACTCGGGAAGAAAAGGAGAGCCTACCATCATTGGAAGAAGGGGCAGGTGACTAAGGAGGACTACAAGGATGCTGTGAGGTTATGCAGGGAAAAGAATAGAAAGGCGAAGGCCCAGCTAGAACTTAAACTGGCCACCGCCGTCAAAGATAACAAAAAATGTTTCTACAAATATATCAGTGACAAAAGGAGGGCTAAGGAGAATCTCCCTTCTTTGGTGGATGCGGAGGGAAACATTGCCACGAAGGATGAGGAGAAGGCTGAGGTACTTAATGCCTTCTTTGTCTCAGTCTTTAATAGTCGGACTGGTCATCCTCAAGGTTTTCATGCCCCTGAGCTGGGAGATGGAGATAGGACACAGAATGTAGTCCCAGTTGTCGAAGAGGTGGCAGTCACCGACCGGCTCCTCCACCTGAATGCCCAGACGTCTATGGGGCCAGACGGGATCCACCCGAGGATACTGAGGGAGCTGGCGGAGGAGCTTGCCAAGCCACTCTCCATCATTTATCAGCAGTCCTGGTCAACTGGGGAGGTCCCAGATGACTGGAAGTTAGCTAATGTGACACCCATCTACAAGAGGGGTTGGAAGGAGGATCCGGGGAACTACAGGCCTGTCAGCCTGACCTTGGTGCCAGGGAAGGTCATGGAACAGATCATCCTGAGTGCCATTACGCGGCACGTGCGGGACAACCGGGGGATCAGGCTCAGCCAGCACGGGTTTATGAAAGGCAGGTCCTGCTTCACTAACCTGGTCTCCTTCTATGACAAGGTGACCCGCTTAGTGGATGAGGGGAAGGCTGTGGATGTTGTCTACTTGGACTTCAGTAAGGCCTTTGACACTGTCTCCCACAGCATTCTCCTGCAGAAGATGGTTGCTCACGGCTTGGACAAGTGCACTCTGAGCTGGGTTAAAAACTGGCTGGATGGCCGAGCCCAGAGAGTGGTGGTGAATGGAGCCAAATCCAGTTGGCGACCGGTCATGAGTGGTGTTCCTCAAGGCTCAGTGTTGGGGCCGATCCTGTTCAATATCTTTATCAAGGATCTGGATGAGGGGATTGAGTGCACCCTCAGTAAGTTTGCAGATGACACCAAGTTGCGTGGGAGTGTCGATCTGCTGGAGGGTAGGAAGGCCCTGCAGAGGGACGTGGACAGGCTGGGTTGTTGGGCCGGGGCCAACTGTATGAGGTTCAACAAGGCCAAGTGCCGGGTCCTGCACTTCGGTCACAACACCACCAGGCAACGCTACAGGCTTGGGGAGGAGTGGCTGGAGAGCAGCCTGGCTGAAAAGGACCTGGGGGTGATGGTTGACAGCCGCCTAAATGTGAGCCAGCAGTGTGCCCAGGTGGCCAAGAAGGCCAATGGCATCCTGGCTTGTATCAGGAATAGTGTGGCCAGCAGGACCAGGGAGGTGATAGTGCCCCTGTATTCGGCACTGGTGAGGCTGCACCTCGAATACTGTGTCCAGTTTTCGGCCCCTCACTACAAGAAGGACATCGAGGTGCTGGAGTGTGTCCAAAGAAGGGCAACAAGGTTGGTGAAGGGTCTAGAAAATAAGTCTTATGAGGAGCGGCTGAGGGAGCTGGGGTTGTTTAGTTTGGAGAAGAGGAGGCTGAGGGGAGACCTTATTGCTCTCTACAACTACCTGAAAGGAGGTTGTAGCGAGGTGGGGGTCGGTCTCTTCACCCCAGTAACAAGAGATAGAACGAGAGGAAATGGCCTCAAGCTGCGCCAGGGGAAGTTTAGTTTGGATATTAGGAAAAACTTCTTTACTGAAAGAGTAGTCAGGCGCTGGAACAGGCTGCCCAGGGAAGTGGTTGAGTCCCCATCCCTGGAGGTATTTAAAAGACGGGTAGATGTGGTGCTTGAGGACATGGTTTAGTGGTGGACATGGCAGTGCTAGGTTAACGGTTGGACTTGATGATCTTAAAGGGTCTTTTCCAACCTTAACAATTCTATTCTATTCTATGATTTAGATGAGATTCTCATTTATAATAAGATTAGGACCTGAGGCTGCTTCTCTCACTAATGTCACTGTGAAGGCTCAATGATGTCGACGAGTGAAGTCAAGGAACTAGTCCCATATTTAGCAACTTAAATCTTTTATTCTGTCTTGGACTAGAGTTTAGAAAATCATCAGAAGTTTCTGCCTTTGTGTTTTAAACCGTGCTTAATCAATACACAATATTTGGTTTAATCTTCTTTCAAATTGTACAGTTTTTGTGGATTCACTTGTTAGAGTCTCATTCAATATATCACTTAGGTATCATATTTATGGACTATTTGATCGTGCTTCATTTGTGGTCTGTGTCCTTCCCCAGACAAAATAATCAGCCGTGGTGGTTCTAAGATATTCTTGAGGGAGTTGAAATCCCTTCCTCTGCGAAGAGCCAGAGGAAGCAGGTTTTGTATCATTAAATTCCAATTTAACCCTTCAAAATGAGGCTTGAGTAAGTACTGAAGAGACATATAAGCTTTGTGTTAACCTTCTTCAGAGGAATGAATTTCATTCTACTATGACTATCTTTTACTGCGTATCTGTATAACCATAACTTATTGACCAATGGAAACATCATTCTTCGCACAGTTTTCTAGACAGTACTGTCAAACATTTTTTTATTCTTTTTAATAATGAAGAGGTCATTGCCTTTATGCTGTTTTTTTAAAAAAAAAAAACTCTTTGTAATGAACTGTCTTTTCCGGTTATATTAGTTTAATACAAAGTGCACCTTGCATATATATGCAACAAAGCATTAGTATAAAAGCACTTAACAACTAACATTTTAGCTCAAGTCTGCTGCAGCACCATAATTTGACTAATTCTACTGACAAGCTACAGGAAAACATGTGTTAAATGATTCCATTCAAAATACAAATCTAATAGACCTTTTTTTTTTTTTCAGACTGAAGGAGACATTCTTTATCTGGATCAATTTTTACTTATATTCAACTTTTTAATAGCAATTGAAAAATAGAGAATGAATCGTTAACATCACAAGAAAAAAATATCAAAGAATATTGTAAAATCCATAATTCTGACTGACTGTAAAAGCGTGCTTGCTTTTTCTTCCTCTGCTCCTTTCATTTTTCTGGCATTGACACATATTCTTTTATGGCATGATTAGAAAGAAATGCTAACCTGATGAAAGAGTCATCACCATATATTGTATGTGTCCTGTGAAACAAGCATTTTTCACAGCCATGATAGCACAATCTTAAAAAAATTGGTTTTGCTTTTCAAAGATACATGCTGAAAAATTGCAGGTGTCAAAATGTCACTGTAATCAGATGGGACCAGATACAAAGCTACTTGCCTTAGAAGCTGCAGCAGAGATCCTTATTACTATTTCAATTGTAGCTGAAATGCATTTCCATGCAGACAAATTGTGGGTGCACCTGCATGGCACTTAAGTTCTGCTTTAACATCTTAAGTGAGCCTTATTGCTAAGGCCTCTCCATTTGGGTTATTTTTGCCATGAATGGGACACGCTTTATATAAATCCACATATGGCAGTACAGACATATGAGAGAGGTTTACAGTGATGAATCTGACAAGAAAATTATTCCTGAAGCCAGCTTAAACACTTGAGTAAGGTACTCTGAGTTAAGAATTGTTATTACTATTCTAGCGGCATAAACATCCAATGCACACACAGGCAGAAAATGATTAGGAATCATTCTGAGGGAGCAGACCAGCAGCCATTCTTGCTATTCACATGACCTGCTTTGTCTTGCCAAGGATGTCTCTCTTGCATGCAAACAAAGCTATATGTTATGTTCAAGTCTATTTCAAGAACACAGATAAAAACTATATATATATATATATGCATACGGGTCAATTAGAGCTAAAAAAAGCTATTCCAAATAAAATAAAAGTATTTTTAAATCTTAAAAAATTAACTAGGCATCTACACTAGAAGATATCACAAACAGACACTGCTATAAGAAGAGCACATTTGCAACACTTTGCATAAATAAACCCTACACTTTATACTTCAGCCTGTTTCAACTGCATGTTGAAATATGAGACAGGAGTAGAGGTCTCAAAGATAGCATTTTAAGAAAACAAGGCAAAAGAGACATCTTAGGTAGGAAAAGGCTTCAATAAGGAGTCTCATTTGGTAAAACACCAGGCAGAGGTTACATCAAAACCTACACCAAAGTCAATTAACTGGAAGACAAACCTGCGGAAAACCCAGCTCCTCCTTCCAGAGCTCATAAACCTCCTTGCAAAGCCTGGAGAAAGAGAAAGATCCAACTCGTGTCTCAGCAGCTGTGCGGAGAAAGGCAAGGCAGCTCAGCTGGCTGACCTTGCAGGAGGCTGTGGTTACAAAGTTCAGTTCATTTCTTGATCATACACAAGATACTGCTGTCCCTGAACTGAGATAACCAGCACCGAACATGGGTGCAGAGGGAAGGATCACTGCTAGGTTTGTGAGCTAAAACACCAAGAGGCTCAGGCCCTTTGAGAGATGGGTTCCAACTCTCTGGACCTCTTTGAATTGAGATGGGTGGTTTTTCAGGTTTTATGCATTAGGGAATGCCTCAGTCGATCTAAGGTATAGATGACATTATGGTATCCCTACGGAAGTGGAACCTTTCTCCCTCCCATAGGCTAAAAGGCATTGAGAAAAAACATTTAACTAACAGTTATCCTTTTAAATTAGTATCAATCAAGCAGTGATTGGGTATAATAAGGTGAAAGTTCATCATGGTGCGCTAATAAGGGATTTCAAGATCCATATTTAACTTTGGTAATAAGGAAAAGTGACTCTTACGTGCAAAGCATAGAAAGGATATGGATATTTTATTTGCTTAC
The DNA here is from genome assembly GCA_020745775.1 of Theristicus caerulescens. Taxonomy (NCBI): domain Eukaryota; kingdom Metazoa; phylum Chordata; class Aves; order Pelecaniformes; family Threskiornithidae; genus Theristicus; species Theristicus caerulescens. Next base: position 128,264,945 of record CM036558.1, on the reverse strand, counting down.
TTCAATATCTCTGTTGGCTTCTGTCTCCCTAGAAGAAAGTCAACACCACAGGTCAATGAACCAGCTAAAATTTCACTTTCAACATGCTTAGAGTTTTACTGAAATGAAGTTGGAGAATCTGAAAAGAGACTAAGATGCCTGTATTATATTCAGCTCTAAAAACACTAAGTGATGCATACTGCATATTATGATCAAAATAGGTACTGAATAATACTTCCATCTGAGTATCTGCTAAGATTACCAGCAGTGAGAAACATAATGATTGTGAATACTGGATTAATTTTTTTAAGAGTACTGCTTTCATGGTAAAAGTGTCATTGGTTACCGTAGCAGTATATGGTATAGGAAAAGTGCAACTACAAACACAATCAACTACTGAGGTATACAATAGCTGATCAAAAGATGTATACATACAAATTCTTGTGGGGGTTGCCTAATCTAAGGTGTTGTGACTACCTCCCTCCATTGATCACAGCAGGGAGCCAAGGTCTGGCATCCTTAAACAACAGTCTAAAATGTTCAAGCCTCTTGAGGGCAGATGTGACAATAGACTGCAAGAGGTGTGAAGATGACCCTAAGTGTGAGGCTGCCAAATGTGTTTGACTCAGAGAACACATTTTTGTTCAGAAATCACTGTCCTCCCTTCTGAAAATGTGACCCTTAAAATTACCCCCTTTCCTTGAATACATCCTCCTGTGTCTTCTCCTTCCTTTCTTCCTCTTATTACTCTTCCCTCCTCTTCAGCCCTTTGCCCTTACTTTTCCTACATGCTGTTGGGCCTGATATTTAAAGCAAAAATCAGGTGGGAGCAGTTCTACTTAGTGCAGCTCAAATTAGCAGGGAGAATGAACCAGTCTTTCTGCCACGCCTTCTCTGCTCTTTAGACAGTTAGTGCCAGAAAAGGTTGTTTGGGAGCAGGCAGCTGCGTCCTACCTAAGAGATTCATAGGTGTTGGGTCAAAACATTGTGTGGAAGTCAATATTACATATATTCTCAGTAAATCCGGCAAAGGAGCAGAATCTTTCTTACCTGCCAGAATGGAGATGTGTAAGGGCAGGTTTAAAGGAGGACAGGTCTTTATTTCAAGACCAATGGAAGACTTCAAACAGAGTCTGTTTCAGAAAGAGCAGTTCCACTTGGAAAAAGAAGGAAAAATAGCTGTTCATCATGGGAGCGCCCTCTGTGAAGTTCTTAATGATGGCAAGGGCAGGAAGGTGAAAGCAGAGCAGGCTCTTTATAAGAAACTGAATGAAAAAAAGTACAGGTGTTTCATAGTTTTATAAAGAGAATAGGGGTCAAAGCATCCCTGATCCTGCTGTGAGTTTTCTAAAATTTTAATACAACCAGTCGAACTTGGTTCATAATCTGTATCTACAAAAAATCACCCACAGGAGACAAACAAGCAGCTACTTCTCCGTAGTGCCAATTCATACTCATACTGTTAATAAGACCAGTCCCCCAAATCATGAATATCAGACCTGTCATCTATGAAATATTGTTTTAGATATTAAAAGAATATTTCTTGCAATGTTTACACAATGTAGCAAAACCCAAAAAATAACCCTGGCAGTAACAGTCACCAACAGTCACCAGCCGGTATCCCTCCAAATGTCACTTAATGTACTTTCTCTCTCTCACCTTTTCCTTTTTGTGTGTCTTTTCTACAGTCTTGTTGCTCCCTTGCTGGCATTTGCAATGGGCTGCCTCAAGTCAGATATCTGCTGTCTCACAGATCTCACCAAGAAAAGGCTTTTTATCTGCTAACATATTTGGACCGTCTGCAGGAAAAGCAGCAGCACTTTAACACCAGGAAAGACAAAGAAGTCACAGTCTGTCCCCATGGTGTCTTCCAGAAGTCCTTGCTCATAAAAATCAGAATAAAAGCAATTTCAGCTTTGTTGTTCCCATTGAGGGAGAATGCAACTTCAGTGGAACCAGTGACCTCGTATCTGTATGGAAACAGTGGACGTAGAAAGATGTCTATAGAAAACTGAGCTAAAGCTGAGTATATTAATACACATAAAAAGTGGCACAGGATTCTGTGCATCTCCCCACAAAAAATAAAGCCTGTATCAGCATGAGGAAAGAGGAAAAGGAATTGGATTGCTATATACCTGTCTAGTAGAAGGGAAAGCACTTTGACTAACTCCACCAGGGCCCAATTAGGCCTAGTGAGACCAAATAAATATTTATCAACATAGCCAAAGGGCATGTCCTTGTCCACAGGTTAATTGTGTAAGCTTGTATACTGTGAACATAAAACTTGGAAACCAGGAAGCTCCAATTGACTCCAGTTGGTCCGGGATTTACTTGTCAGTATGGCAATGTGATGTGCCATCTTTGCATAAGTGAGTGCAAACTCCTCGGTGGAACTTACATCCAAGCTCCTGAAATTCATTTGGGATTTGACATCTCACGCATACATCTCTACATTAGAGATAGGCATTAACCAGAGGTCTCACACCATCTGGCTCTCTTACCCCAGGAATTTCAGGGATGTTTCAGGGAAGGCAATAAAGTGTAATGCATTTCTTTTGTTCATTTTCTTTGAGCAATATAGTGAAGGCACCTCAAATTTTGGAGCAGAGTGGAGATGGAGCTTTCATCTCTCTACATATATCTCTCTGCAAAAAGTTAGTATCAAATGCTAGCAGAGCTCACCAGGGTTTTCGGCACTGAGCATTCCTCGGTATGCCCGAATTTACTTATACAAGCTCAGCCTACAAGTCTTAGATGGCAAGCAAGATATATATTCTAAACCACAGATACTACATGGATTTTCGACACATTCAGAGTTGCCCAAGGGTTGAGAAAAACAGACAAAATAAATAAATAGTTCCAGTTAAAGCGGGCAGAACGGCTACTACACACATCTTTGTGAGCAGCCTGCCTCTGTTTGTGTCAAGTTAGGCAACTACAGAAAGAAAAAAGAGCACTGAAAAGGACAGTGGAAGAAGTAGTAACACAATCTCAGTGACTCCCCCAGAAAAGCCTACAGGAACCCAAGAAAGGAGTGAACAGAAGCAGCAAAACATGGGAAGACTACAGCACTGGGAGGGCAGACACAATATTTCCCATTGCCCATCAAACCCATGTACTGAGAGGTAAAGTGGCCTTAGGCTCACCCAATGGGAGAAGAAGCAGTGAGGGAGGAATGAATTATTGGATTTCACAGCATATTTCTCATGTATGGGAATTCAACAAAGGCTGATCCCAAAGGTGAGGTTTCATGGTGGTTTATCACAGTGGTCTTCATTACAGAAATTTATGAACTTCATTAATAACAACAGCAAAAAAGTTACCATATAAAACAGCTTCACACACATAAGTAGCAAATGAACCACCTTTACACCACATGTTATCAGTTGGAAGACACACAAATTAAACACATTTTCAAGACTACATCTCTGACATTATTGCTTATTGAAAAACCAAGACACGCCAATCAAAGGTCTACACCTTGCAGGAGGAACTTAGAAACACGTCACAAATCAATGATTTCTGATGCAGGAAGCTTTTGCTTTTTCAGTCCCAGAGCAGCACAATGGGATTTACTGTATTAACCTTCAAAACAGAGGTTGTGAATCCAAGAATATCACTGCAAATCCGCTATTTTGCTGTGACAGCCAGGAAGGACAGACTCAAAGAAATCAAATTGTTCCTTCTCTTCTGTATGGTCAGCAGGCAACCAGATCACAAAAATATCAGCATACTGCACTCTGAGAGCAAAAGCCTGGTTTGGTAAAGAGAGGGGAATACATTACTGTTAAATTTTATGGAACAGAATATTTATTTAGAGCATCCAGAGAATCAACATCTTTTCATATACAGGCAGAGGAAGGTTTGAATATGAGGTGTAAAGGGGATAAAACCATTTAGCTAGAAGGTCTGAGGTATTTACAGGACCCTTGAAGAACTTAAGAGGCAAATTTATTCAACTCACATTTTAGTGGGACACAAGAGATTTCACTGTCACACGACAAGTGCTCAAATCAAAAACCCTGTGCTTTGACAGTTCTCTAACAGGGGTTGAGCACTTCTTGGGACTTTCTGGGAGTATGTTCATTTACATACTTAAAATCTATAACAATTAAGCTTATCAATGATATCTTGACAAGGTATCTGCTTCCTCCTTTAAGTAGTTTTGTCATTGAACATAATAGGCGTTTTAGAGGAGGATTTTTAGCAGTTCTGCTCTTATATAACATTTTGATAGAAAGTGACTTTCTGTGGGAGAGCCCCAGATAATAAATCACTGGAGCACTAAACTAGGTTGATAGCACATCTGTTTTAACAGTATGCAGTGCCACATGGTGTACTGCAGAATAAACCGTTCAGCTGGAAGAGGTTTTCACATCTGTTAAAGGATCTTTGCACATGTTCACATGAATTCAGATTTCATATGCCAATTTTTTTTTTTTTTTTCTGAAATTGTACCTATGCAAAAAGATCCAAAACCTTAGGAAGAAGCATGGCTGGGATAGGGTATAGCAAGTCAAAAAAGTCAAGATATACTTTTCTTTTTTTCTCTCCCTCTCAGTAGATGAAACCAGCTGGACAAAGTAATTAGTACTAGGGGGGAAAAAAATTATGGGAGTTTAAAAGGAGGGGATTATAGACCAGAAATTACATAAAAGGAGATAGAGAGGGAAACCAGAGGTATCCCCCAAGAAGGAAAAAGTATTGGTCCTACTGATGAGATGTTAGATTTGAACTCAAAAAACCCTCTGGTTTGTTTTCTAAGCTCTTGGTACTGTGTCCTTCCATAATCTTGCACATATCATTTGACCACACTGTATCTCAACTCTAGACACATTACATGGGGACAACAACTCTTTCTTAACTATCCAGAAGTAATACTGCCAGGGTAATGGCAATAATGTCTAGATATGTCTAGACACTCAGAAGGATCCTGCTCCCAAAGACACAGCCATGGGCAGATCACTAAAACCTGAGAGAAGCACTAACAAAAAAACCCTAGTACGCATCTAAGCAGAAGCCACAACAATTTCTGATATATGAAAATAAAACTTGCTTTATTAAATCAATCAATTTCTTTGCAAATATATTCATTTGAGAACTGTCAATTTTTTCCTAAACGATATTAATTAGCCACCTAAAAATAATGCTTTCCTATTTAGAGAATATATTTTTAAATTCTTTCATAACACTATTCTTTGGAACTTAAAAATCTTCTGAGAGTCACCCATACTCAGATGAAGCAGCTATTCTTGTTAGCTTTTGGCAAGAAAACTCCAGTTTTTCATGTGTAATGAGTCATGAATTTAAATCTCTAGCAGTCTTAGTAAATAATGAATTTAATCCCTACTAACTATGAAAAAGAAAAAGAGGACTGTATGGAATAATGTCTTGTTACCTTCTCATTTTACATGATCACAAAACAAATGAAGTGCAGACATATACAATATATTCTAACCCATTGAATATTGTCAGCCTAAAACGTATGGAAAGGGAGTGAAGGAAAACCACCAGCACCGGCCTTGTCTTGCTAATGGGTTTAAAGGAGATTGGCCAAGAGTATTCCAGATGGCTGGGTTTTATCTTAACTGCTCACAGAGTGAAATGGTCTGTTGCTGTGAGTGATGCCCCACATTAGTAAATGTTGGTCTTTCTCATCACATAAATCATCAGTTATCTATCTTCCTGATGCTATCAGTCCTCTCAAGATGCCTCAACCGTGACAAGAAATAATGAGAGATTAATTAAACTGTTAACCTATTCTGTAGTGCTAGCCGTAGTAAGACAGAGGAAAGATGGTCCTTCATGGAGAATGCTGTCACTACACCGCAACTCAGAGAACAAGTGCTCTGAATTAGCCCATGACTCTACAGAACGTACAGAATTTGCAAGAACTGTATTTTATATAATTTTATGAAAGAGGATTTAGCCTGCTGTGATTATAGCTCATGTATACAATGAAGCACCATATTAAAGGGTATAAATGATGACAATTTTAGATAAGCTAAAGGCAGCCCCGTGGGCATCTGATAAGTTTCCAGCCCATGCAATATTTTCCAAGAATAAACATATGCTGCTGCTGGCAGGGACACAAGTAAAACAACAAAGCAAAGCTACTTGGATATATCAAATGGTCTAAAAATCACATGCAGCAACATTGGCTGAGATTGGAAATAAATTATTGCTGTTCCTTGTAAAGAGGAATACTTGAAAAAAATAATTTATCATCTTCTCCATTCAAACTCATTGCTAGCACACATAAGCTTGTGTGTGCAATAGAAGCAATACAGCAAACAATGCTGTCTAGTAGAAGCCGGTCTACTGAGCAAAATGCCCAGTTTATAGCATATGGAGGGGCTTACATTGATCTAGTCTGGTCTCTTGGAATGAATGTTCCTGGCTTATTTTCATTTGAAGGAAACCTAGTTCATGTACTGAGAGAGTGGTCCATGACGGAAAGCAAAGTGCAGTCAAGAGGAGACAACTGGGATATTCCCTTCAGAAGCACTAATGTTAATGCTAATGTAGATGTACCCACAAAGTTTGCTTTCGATGAAAAAGAAAGAAGCATAACACATACTTAATCAAAAGTTCTGTGTTCCAGTAAGAATGAATTAGATCCTAAAAAAAGAATCTGAAACTTTAGGCTCCAACACACACATATGAAAATCCTTATTTTCCTGCACTCAAGTCCACGCAGACTGGCTTCAGTGGGACTATTACTTGCTGCCATTTGAGCAAAGCAATTAGAATGTGTCTTCACAGTTACGTGCAGACACCTCCATTCATGCTTTGAGCTGAGTTACCTGAGCACAAAGTCCTGAAAGGCCTGAAAGGCGGGTCTTACAAAGCAATGCAAAAATCACATTCTGGTGTGTCTACATGAATTTAACACTACACTTAGTTCATGTTTCACCAGTTCACTATGCCACGACTGTCTGCACTTGACTGGATAAACATGCCCTTCGCTGTCAAAGGGGCAATGCTTGGTTGAATGGATGTTTTAAGATTCACACCTTAAGCAGAGCTAAGCACTGCAAGCAAAGCATCCGTCTATTAGAATAAAATGGAGGAGGAACTATGAAACAAAGCGTACATCACAAATTTTTGACACAGAATAATTACTGCTTCAAAAACTTGATAGTACTAGATTTAAATTTCACTTACATAAAACCACAATCACTTGCATTTATGTTTTTTCTCTATTTCTGTTGGGTTGGAATTCAAAAGTTGGAATAAAACCCCGATACAAATAGCCCTTTGCTATTTGCAGAAGAGTATTTCAGCCAGGTTCTGAGATTAGGCAAAGCTGATTCATCCAAATGAACCAACATGTGAAAAAATCAAAAAGAAACTTTCATACTAGAACACCCACTTCTCTTAGGGCAGTAAATGTCACTAGGGAAATTATTTTGGTTTTTCCTATTTGAAAAAGACCTTGAATCAATGCCTTCTAAATTGTGAAATGTATTAAGAGTTTTCAGAAATGACATTATTCTCTAATGCCCCTATCCGTTAATGGAGCACATTCATTGTACTTATTAAGATGGTAAAGAATCATTAGACTGGTGGGAATGAGGGAAAGAAAATTGAAACATTCCCTGCTAAGAAACTAATTTCACAAAAATGATGGGAACTCAGTGGAACTGAAAAGCAGGAGATGTTAGAATTAGGTCTACTCATTTGAGTCACGTTTGATGGCATCAACAAAGGCTGCTTTGAAGAAAATCATCCTGGTCCTCCTGCTCTCTGTACTTTTCCACAGAGTAGTTCCTATTCTTTTTACTCTCTTCTGCCAGAATGCCCGTGCCCCTACTTTATCCTCTGTAATGGCTTTTGAACCAGGGACTGACCCCTTCAGCAGTGCTGGAGTTCCTACTTCACTGCCTCAGATGGCTTTAAACAGCTATGAAGTTACAGTCTGTTATAGTCTGGACATACAAACGAATTGTAATAATTTCAGCTCACCAATGCATATGAAAGGTAACTGACCATTCAAGGATTTGAATGCATACCCAGAAAGCACAGGCAGGAGGAATGTATGCAGTAGTGTTAGGAGGGAAATACTTTCCAAAATGATTTTTTTTTTTTTGAGATTTCAAAAACGTTCCTTATTTCTACTGGAAGGACCTGTGCTCATCCCAGCATTTTGGAAAAACCCAGGGACAGCAAATGCTGTGCTAGTGGTCATCTAGCAACCAGAGAGTTAGCCTGGGATATGGGAGCTGAAGACATATTTGGATTTCATAGAATCATAGAATATCCTGAGTTGGAAGGGACCCACAAGGATCATCAAGTCCAACTCCTGTCTCTGCATAGGACAACTCCAAAAATCACACCATATGTCTGAGGGTGTTGTCCAAATGCTCCTCGAATATCGTCAGGCTTGGTGCCATGACCACCTCCCAGGGGAGCTTGTTCCAATGTTCCACCACCCTTTGGGTGAAGAACCTTTTCCTAATGTCCAATCTAAACTGCCCCTGGCATATCTTCCTGCTGTTCCCTCAGGTCCTATCATTGGTCATCAGGGAGAAGAGATCAGTGCCCGCCCCTCCTCCTTCCCTTGTGAGGGAGCTGTAGACCGCTTTGATGAGGTCTCCCCTCAGTCTCTTCTTCTCCAGGCTGAACAGACCAAGTGACTTCAGCCGCTCCTCATACGGCTTCCCCTCTAAACCCTTCACCATCTTCATGGCTCTCCTCTGGACACTCTCTAGTAGCTTTGTATCATTTTTGTACTGTGGCACCCAAAACTGCACACAGCACTGAAGATGAGGCCGCACCAGTGCAGAGTAGAGCTGGACAATCACTTCCCTTGACTGGCTGGCAGTACAGTGCCTGATGCACCCCAGGACACGGCTGGCCCTCCTGGCTGCCAGGGCACACTGTTGGCTCATGACTTGACTCAGATTCAAGAATTAGATCTTGCTGTCCGTCATCCAAGGGAATTGTCCTAACATGGATTAAATCAATCAATCACATTCATGGTCTGGCAGAGTAATTATTGTCTTTAATACTTCAAAGTGCAAAAGATAAGACACAAAGTGTAGGCCTAAGCTTTTAGTCTGGAGTGATGGACTTCATACAGAATATGAGATACTGATGCTTGCTTCCCTAGTCTGACTCAGCACTGAACATGGGTGTCCACATATCCTGGCTGAATTTTCCAGGCTCCAGGGATTTCTGGGGTCTTGGGTTTCTCTGGTTTTGAGAAAAAAAGCTCAATTATGGAATACAATATGCTTCCTCTCAAAATGGAAAACAAAAAGGAAAGCAGTTCCTACCAAAAGGGAAAGCATTTATCAGAAAATTCCTGACTAGCCATGCTCTGTGGTAAAATAGTAAATGGAGATGAATTTCAAAAACAAAATCTGCATCAGATTTAAGTCTCAGAAAGTGGCAAGGTGTTTGATTGAGTGTTTCATAGTTTTGCTGCCCAAGGTCATTACTATACAAGTGAACTATAAGACTGACTCCACGTATGGGAAAGCCCCCACCACAACACAAGGGCACAACCATTAGAATGATCTTTTTCCAGGATAAGAGATAGTGGTTGCCCAATAGTCAGCTCAAGACCCCAATTTCCAATTTTGTAACTCAGAACATCAGCACTGCTTTGTCCTATTTCTAGTATTAACCTGCAGACATATGATCTGAATCAGAACATAGCAAAACAGGGAGCAAGAGAACTAATCCTCCATTCATTGATTTGCTATTTTAAATCTAAGGATGATAATAGCAGTAGCTGTTGAGCTGGAGGTGTAGGGAACCGGCCTGGGGAGAACAGCATTAGCATGGCTTTAGTGTGCAGGCTGCTGGGAGCAGAAGATTCAGAGTGTGGGTTTGAGCAGCCAGGGTGTTTGGGGAAGGGAAATCAAGCAGGTGGTGAATAGGAAAGCTGGATCAGTAAGTAGAAAAGAGCTGTCAGGGGAATCATTAGGAGCAGTTGCCTGGCCAGCTCCCATTTAGGAGCAGCAGCTGTGCCAGCCTGATGAGGGGAGGGGATGCTGCTCCACGCCAGATGTGCACAGCGTGAGTGCGCTGTGGTGGCGGCCAGAGACGGGGAGGAATAAAGAGGGAAGCCGTAGGGAGGGTGGTGTGGAGAACTAGGGGAGCAGCTGCCAGGTTACTACAGGAGACAGATGCTGTGAACAGAATAGCATGCACCACTGCTGCAGCTTTGTGATCTCTGAGCTGTTTCTGCTTAGGAGTAAGGGGTTAAATAAATGTCCAGGGAAAAAACTATGTCAGGGGCTGTAGGTGCTGATTAGGCCGATCCATGCCTCTGTGACTGCTTCCTGCAATCAAGGTGAGCTGGTATTTTCTGCTTGAACCGCTGCTTAATTTTATCACTGTGCAGTAGCTAAAAATTATTTCTTGGACTAGGCATTGGTTTAAAGCTGCAGTGTGAAGGATATTAGATTTTGTTCTGCTGACTGCCCTATAAAGTCCTCTTTTTCTCTCTCTTTCTGAGCTCAAATGTAATTCATTAATTCACTCAGAATAGACACGTTTGTCTGGCGGCTTCTGAAGCTGAGCTGTGATGGAACACCACAGAATGCAATCGATCAAAAGTTTCAAGACAGTGTTCATGCCTTGGGACTATGAACATCTATTTTGATTTCCTCTCTTGGTGCTATGTGATGCCTCTACTATGCATTTGCACTTCTTTGACCATCTTCTGCTGAAACTCTTCTGACATACAGTAGCAATTATATTTCTGACCATATGGGGAGGTCTGAGCTTTGGCTGGAATATTATAACCCAGCAAGCATGTTCTGCCTCCCCTCTTTTATAGCAAAAGTTCGCTATTTCATTCTTCATTTTCTGCAGTTTTCTCATCAAGCTCCTATCTTGCCCCACTTTCAATTGTTGTATCTGTAGAATATTCCTTGTCTCTTTGGGGAGGTCTCAAGTTTTTTAAATCATAATTTTTTACACATAAACCTTTCAAGCAGGATTCTGACACCACATTCCCCTGTCGCTGCCGCTGGAGTACAGCAGTATGAGCCACTGAATTGAGCTAAGCTAAACCAGCATTTTCGGTACTTCCACATACATTTCAATTCATCAAAGAGAGCATATCTGGTTTAGGCGGATTCTTGATGCCTGTTTAGAAGTCAGAATATAAATAAATATCAATTTTTATTTCTCCCAAGAGATCTAAGCCAACTGCCATAATATATAAAGAAAGAGGGAGCATGTTTTATGCAACAGAAAATTCCATCAGAAACATTGTACAATGAGCAGGATGGAGCAAATAATTCATAGTGATTACATTATTAAAGGAGCTTAACCTGTCTTTTGTCCAAGGAACATATGCCAGGAGATTTCAATTCTTTTAAATGTGTACGGTATTCAGTGTTTATGCCATTTTTTTAATGTCTAAATGGATCGAAACAGGTATGTGCTAATACTTCCTAGTTACTATTCACTGATTGAGTTACATGGTAACTGATCAGAGAAGTCACATAGCACACATTTTGAAGTCTGGATAGAAGTTGCATAGAATAACCTTTTAAAGCAAAAAGATGCATAGGTAAATGCAAAATATATTCTGCTGAACTGGGTACTTTGATAGATTTTCTTTTTCTAGTAAAAAATATAAAAATATAAACGTTATAAATAACAGAAATTGTTATATAAAATGTTATAAAAATGCAGAAAAAATCAAGCATTGGGATAAATTTTCTTAAGGTATATTTTCACAGCTTTAAAGAAATGTTATATTGTTAAAATAGTATGGACTATTTCTGTTTAGGCAGTTTTTGACACTCTAATGATGCATACATTTAGATAAAACCAGGAATAGATATGATGCCATGCTGTATTATTATTATTATAACAGTAAACACCTCAGTAAAGTTCTACAATCATCTTCTACTCCCAACTCAGGTCTTTAGTGCACTTTCAATTTCATTTTCAATTTAAATAAAATCAGTTCTTGAGCTTGTAGCCTGAATTACTAACATGAAATAGAAAAGATCAGACTGTGGTCCCAGCTCATGACAGCAGAGTAAATTGTTCTTTGTGAGTTTGCAGTCTGTATTAACACCACCATTCACAAACTTCTCAATTTCACATGACTACAACTAGGCTGGTGAGAAATTATGAAGGCAGACCATGGGCCATTAGTCAAAAAAAACTGAGTCTGTTTTTCGAGCCAGTAAGTAATTCTTTAACTGCTTACTCCACCCTGTTGAAGCCCCCACAGTAAAGTTCTCTTCTGTAGGACACCAACCATCTCTGACTGATTTATGGTCTTAATTCCTCCTTCCTACTCCATATATAATTTGAAGTAGGTAATTAAATACTACAAAAAGCTGGTGGGTGTAAAACAGAGCCTGGCATCAAAACCAGAGGACAGACTTCCAAGGTGCAACATTAAGACAGCTTAACAGCAGCATCATTATTAATTTCATAATTATAAGACACTTTTGGAATTCCCAGTATTGGACAGTATTTAAGAAGTGCGTCTTATCACTGAAATGGGTATTTATATTTGTGATAATCGTTATCATATGCTTCTACAGAATTTAGCCTCTACTTAAAAAATAATTGTATCTAGTAAATATATCTATTTAAGCTATAAACATAGATAGAAGGATGTGCAACATATTTGGATGCTCTAGCCCTGATTTAGGCAAGCATTTAAGCAGATGCTTAACAGCACATAAAGAGTACAAATGAACTCAGATTTTCTTCTTCTTTGCCTTTATTTAGATATAAAACTTGATCACACAGGCTGCATCTCACAACAAACATTGTTTACCAAGATATACACTGAAATCAGTGCAATGCACTTACAAGTATTTTTATTCTAAAACATTGCTTCAACTCTTACATGCACCACAGAAAGGGAAAGTGCTGCTCGAACTGAGAGAAGCCACTAGACCAGAAACTGTGAAATGAAAAAGGTGGAAATGGTTCAAACCTCTCAAAAAAAAAAACCCCAAACCCCCAAAAGAAACAAAAAAAAAAAAACCAAAGAAGCGATGAGGATTTTTTTTTCCTGCCTTTCATTATCAAGACAAGATGGAAATAGCCTTGTTTCAGAAAAGTTTGTATCCAGTATCTTTACCATCTCATTCCAAATCTAACTTGAGGCTTAATATAAAAGCTAACACCATTTTTAGGAATCACTCCCACTATAAAGAGATAAAGACAATCACAATGTTGTAATTGTCTTAGGTCGTTCTGCCAATTTTCATTCTAAAATAATGTTCTGTTTTGTTTTGAGAATTGCATACTGCCTTAGTCCAATTGTGGTTGATAATATTATTCTGATGGGTTTCTCCCAAAAAATGGCAGATTTTTATCTGTTTGACCTTTGTTACACAGATAGAAACAGCTAACTGAAGGGTCTGGATGAAAAATGGAAGGCAGAGACATAAAGCCTGTACTCCAGCCTACTTCATCCAGGGCTTGCATTAACAGACATCCTCAAAATATCTCCATTTCCCTCTTTACACATTGCTTTTATCTTGTTCTCCGCAAATAAGCGGAGATTTCAGTGGAATTAACCCCATGACACACTTGAGTCTGACTTGCCAGAACTCAGCTTTTCTTCTGCATGCCGCCACAAGCCCTTACAAAAGGAGTTGATCAAGAAAGTACCTGAAACAGAAAACCCAAAAATATTGGCATCACACAAAATTCTCTCAACTTTTATTACCCTTCAGACTAAAGTATGCATTTCAAACTCATTTTCTGGAAGTATCTGCTTACTATCCACCCTTGTACAAGAAATAAGACTTCCCTTGGTCACAGCATCCTCTGCTGTAAAAGACAGCCCTGGAACGCTACCGTCTGCACTGAAGTGATGTTGTGTCTCACCTCAGTTAAATAGTGAGATGATAAATATACACTCTATCTATACATCTCCGTAAACTCAAAATCCTTTGCATCGGCCCAATAGGAACTGCAGTGAAAGAGATCATGAGAGGTTTGGGGTTTTTTTAAGCTATCCAAGCCATTGACAAATGTTTTCTTGTTTTCAAAAGTTTTCTAAATACCCAAGAGAGCGTGGTTCAGTTAGTTTCCATTTTTCTTCTCATTCTCACCCTTTGCCTAGGAGCTGTCTTGCTAGTTCTCCTCGTTTGAATAGTAATTTATTACACATGTTTATTCCCTCTTGTGTACTTAAAACATTTTATAGTTCCTAATTTCCTAGTTATAAGATTATACCCTCTGATTTCCATGGCTCTCTGCCAAATATAACAGTTCATTCTGGATTATTGAAAACATATGCAGAAGCTTCAGCAAGCCTGATTTCCCATCCGTCTTTATTTCCTTCACAAATGTTCTTTCTGAACACACTGATGCCTCAGACCTTTTAACATTTATTTCTTTTCTTCATGGACTTGCTGTGGTGACTAACTACTGTCCCTTGCAATATTAACCGCTTCAGAAATTGCTCACCAGATATTTTGTAGTAAACGGGGCAGACTGAGCAGAAGTAAATTGTACAGATGGAGTTACATGAGCACCCAGCTGCTCTAGAGGAGTCGCAGGCTCACCTAAAGGAGGAGGCTTTGGACTCCAGGTTCCCCTAGCCTGCCAAAGGCGCTACAAATACCTAAGGATTTGCATACAGGCCAGACTAATGAAGCAGCTGTACCTAGCAAAAGCAGCTGCCATGGTTATACCCTGATATTGCTCCACTTGTATCCAGCAAAAAAGCCGTCTGCATTGGTTTTTGCCTTGCTTATCGCCCTCGCTAACAAGTTTCTTTGTCTATTAATGGAGCAGTAACACATCATCTAACTCATTTGTATCAGTAACATTTTAAAGCTTTCATGCAGTCCACGAAAATCCTTTCTGAAATTGTTCCCACGAAAATCCTCTACAGGGAACACTACAGTTTTGACTCAAAGAAGTGCTGAACATATCCCCCGTGCTTAGTGTCCTAGCCCTTCCACAAAGCCGCTGCCTCTATCTACATAAACATTTCCTAGCCTGCCTTTTCATTCTGCCCTCGGAGCTCGGTAATAGTTCCCTGTGATTGCTCTTACGCCTTTCCTGTGCTTCACTTCAATCAAAGCTGTCTCTGCAGTGGTAGCGAAACCACATGTCATTTCATCCTTCCATCAGAGTGTTCTACTTTGTCTCTCATAGTCCTCTATACCGGTGCTGCAATCCATTTTAAAGTGTATGCAACCCTGTTAGACTGCAACAGGGGGAAAAAAGTACATAACGTGTAATCTCGGAGAAAGATAGGAAAAAGAAAGATGAGGAGACAAAGCAAGGAGAGGACTAAGTTTGAGAGAGACTTTGTGCTTTATCTAGTGAGGCGAAGTCCCCACCATCTGCAGAGAAAGCTTGCCCGTGGAAGGAGGCTCGTGGTCCCCCCAGGGCAGTCACCCACCTTCCCGCACTGCTCTGCAGGTCACCACGAAGGTGCAGGCATGCTTTCAAAACCTGCTTCATGCCAGAAGTAATACTGGGAAGAAAAACAAGAGGTAAAGCTGTCCTGGGAGATGTAATTCAAATAAAAGCATCTGCTGGTTATTTTTCTTCAAGCCAGATCTACTAAGGGGACATTCTACCATGCTGCCCCCTCTCCTCCCAGCAGCTCCAAGAAGGACACTGAAGAAACCTCTGCATTTTCACTGGCCACATGGTGATTTGCCCACATTTCTTTCCACAGTTCCTTGCCACGCTCCATTTGTATCTTAAATCTACCTGGCTGAAAAGTTCCACAGAATGTATTTTGTTTATCTTAATACCGAGTTAAAACACTAGGTAATTAACAATTATTTTATGCAGAACTAACAACCTGAACTGGTTTGAGATCCCCAGCTCACTGCCATGCAACCACTTGTTAAGGCACTGTACCTACAGCTGACCTGCACCCACACCTACTCTGCACCTCCAGCCGAGGAACAGTGTCTTGACACAAGCAATATAAACATGCCTATAGGAAAGCGACTCACTCTTCTCCTCTTGCAAAACATTCTTCCTGTGCCATGTAGATGAAGTCAAACTGCTAACAAGATAACAGGGACTAAACATCACTTGTGGTCATTTATTGTCTCGCTGCTCCATTAGAGGCTGAATACTCGGTTTATGTTTTTTTTTTTTTATTGTAACTGGCTTTTGTCTGTGATGTGACCAGGATGAGCTTGGTTCTGAGATGTACCACAGAAGGGGAGGCAGCAGACGCTGGCCCACCTCTCTGGAGGCCACAGCTTCCCAGCTATCATCTCGAGTCCAGCTACAGTACCATGGATCCTCTACAAATACAACAAACATTTTAATTAGATTGCCTTACGCTTTGAAGCATAGACAGAATGTGAATAAAAAGTATGTTTCCTATATTTTATACAGTCATTTTGTTCAGAAAAGAGTCATAAATTGAGTAGGAGTGACTAAAATTAGAGACGACAGTTTGTTACTTGAAAAATTTAAACTGTACATACTGCAAAATTATTTGAAATGGCTACTGTTTGTGAAAATTCATTTTCCATGCTGCATTGCCTTTCTTGATCAAATTATGAGCATTAATGTACCACTAGCAGCTTATTTTTCTCAAAGAAGTCTGAATTACAATGAGCAGGGAAGCAGCGAGGGGAAGTGAGCCAGAGAGAATTCTTAGACAAGGTGACCAAAATTACAAGCATGCCTACAGACTCGGAGTCTTTATTTCCGGCTTGATTTTAATTTCATCAAAAGGCTACAATGCCTGATCTAAATAATAATAATAATAATAATAATAAAAGGTTTATACGATCAGTTTTACTGGAAAATCTATTGGTCTGTCAAGCTAATTATCTGCCACCACTGTTGCAGTACATTAAATTCTTCATTAACAAGGCACTTGGCATCCTCATTTGTAGATACGTGACTCCTTGGGAGACTGAACATTTGCTGAACAACAAGCTACCAGGCAACAGGACTTCTGAAGTTCCTGCTTCCCAGGCTCCATTTCTCTCTCAGCATATACATGCTACGATTCCCCCTGTGCACACCGTGTATCCTGCACATAGAAGGAAAAACGAGCTGTCTAACAAGCAGCTGATGTAAACCACCTTTCCAAACAGAGGTGCTCTGGGATTTCCTGTAAAGGAGAATGATCACACTGAACTGACCCACATCTGGATCAGTGTAATCCTCTTCTTTGACTAAATTAACTTTGGTTGTGTGTTGGTTTACAATAAGACATGGCCATTGCAACCACGACACTGTTTAAAGTAGTAATGAAAGCCTTGTTATCCCCTGTACAACAGGTAGGATGAAATCACTCAAGGGGATTCACTGAAAGCTTGTTGGGTCTCCCCTTCGCCCTCACAAGTCTGAGGAACAAGAATCAGGAAAGAAAAAACTTTGTCTGCTACCTTTGTATTTCTCAAGTCCCATGGCTACCAGAAGGAAGGCTACAGAGAAATCCTCTTCTGGTTACTTGGGTTGACTTTAATGCTACTTTGTGCCAATGAAGACTCCTAAAGTTCCCTTAAGAAGTCCTACGACCCAGAGCTGGGAGCTTAGGGTTTCAAAGATCTCGAGGTACCAGCTGCTATAATATTCAAGTATCTCCAGTTTATCACACTTACAATATAAACTGGCAATAAGAATCAATTTCATGTCAGAGGTTGGATGGGAGGAACTCTTTAAAATTTTATTTGGCAGTTTGCTTCTATAAAATCCCATTTTTTCTTTTTCACCGTTTTTGTTGTTTTATAACCTTCCTAAGCTCAAGTACAGGCAGAGATGGTGAACACATAGCTTGCATATAAAATAAATGAGCTTTTCTAATTTTTGCTGATGAAATAAAAACTTTCACCTAAATTAGGCTCAAATACGCATCTATTTTCTGCATTTATGTGGCTTTATTTATTTTAAGTGCCTCTTTGTACTTCAGTGAACAATTACAAATCATTTTCCCAATTTCTTCAGACACTCAGGCATGCCAAGAGCTAATTAACTAGTGTGACAATTGCAAGGAGTAGCAACATAATTCAGTTTTTGAATGGCTGGAAGGTATTTAATTTGAATAAAAGAGGAATTAAATAGCAGTAGTAATAAATGGTATTGACAGGTAGGGTACACATATCAGAAAGGTCGCTAACAAAGTATTTGCAAGTACTTTCAAAACTCCGCTTTGGAGTTGTGAAATAAGGATTAATTGCCTGGAGCTGTTTTATAGACTATCTCACACATTTAATACCTTACAATCTATTGAGGTAATCAGCCATGTGTAAAGAACAAGTTTTGAATCGATTCCCTGATTAAGTAAAATATAAGGGTCTTTGTATGCAAAATGTGGAAAGCTTAATGCAAGATTCATCTCACACAGTGGAATACAGGTAGGAAAGACCTTTTCAGTGTTGTGAATTATAGAATCATTAAGGTTGGAAAGGACCTCTGAGATCATCAAGTCCAACCGTTAACCTAACTGCCCGGTCCACCTCTAAACCATGTCCCCAAGAACCATGTCCACACGTTTTTTGAATACTTTCAGGGACTGTGATTGCACCACTTCCCTGGGCAGTCTGTTCCAATGCCTAACCACTCTCTCCATGAAGAAATTTTTCCTGATATCTAATCTAAATCTCCCCTGGCACAACTTGAGGCCATTTCCAGTGTTTGAGATATAGTGCTCATGGCAATGAACTTATCAGAATTTGAGCAACTGTTGGTGCAGCTCAGAAGTTAATTCTGCTCTTGCTGCTGGAAGTACATTTGATAAAAGTAGTAACTGAATTAAGTAGACTTCTATTTGGTAACCATCAGTGTTATCGTACATCTACATTTTTTCTTGTTTAAGTAAGCTTCCACAGTGTTTTTTAAAATACCAAAAAGAAGAGATTCAATTGTCTAATGGGAAAATATTCTCCCTTTCTCTTCTTTGAACAATAAAAAAATGTAAGAATGAGTAAGTTTTCCAAGAAGTTTGCAAAGCAGAATAGTTATGAGCTAAAACCCACATTGCCCAGAAATACTGGCCCCATGGGAATTGGATTTTGCTTGACATTCTACCTCCACTGGCACTCTCACATTATGGACTCAAATTACTCCTTATCCATGTCAGTCCACTATTTTTGCCCCTAGTTTGTACACTCCCAGTATGGCCCTTCCCTTGAGTTGAATATCTTGTAGCAGCAAAAACAGTTGGATCAAATACCTGATAGACTCGAAAGAAAGTTCTCCACCACTGATCCAGAGAAGGGACATATAAGCATAGGTAGACTTGATTAAAGAAGACTTACATGGTTAAATCTTAATGAAAATCGTAAGTACAATTGCATTCCTGTGGAGAAAAGGTGCATCATCTATGGGTACATCTATATTAATGTTCCTTATTTCAGAGCAGTAGAGAAATTAAGTGAATCCCCTGATCATTCCCACCTATTACGTATTTGTTCAGCTCTTGGAAGGGTTGTAGTGTGTGTGCATTGGTTTCTTTTAGGATGAAACCGACTGGCAGATGCACTGTAGAGAATCACAAGAATCCAAACTAAGAAGCAGGTTCCACTGTGACAAAGTCTTCCAGTGAATAGTGACACCAATGTACTGGTAAAAGGCTCTGAAACTGTCAATCTGCAACTCCCTGATGTGCTTGTTGTGCTTTCCTATGTGTGGCATGTGCAGAGAGGCCCACAAAGGTGAAAAGAACTGCAGTTTCCCCAGGACTGGGAGCTGCAGAATATACCCAAACAGTCCCCCCAACCAAAATTTAGGACATGTACAGGCTGGGAGGCAGATCTATCTATTTGGCATAGAAGGTGTTTGGCAGCTGAGGTAGAGCTTGGGACCAGTAACACTCTTCTTATACCTCTCCTTTATATTTTGGCAAACATGAAAGCCACTTGGCCTCAGTCTGATGTGCAGAAGAGATGTACTTCTACTCCAGAAACTTTCACGCCCCCAGGAAGGGAGAGAAACAGAAAAGGAAGCTCTGTCTTGTTTGCTAACATGTCGCTGTGAAGTCCCTGGCATGCCACACTGTAACCCAAGGCAAGATGAAGATGTAGGCAAGTCTGTGAATCAGGCAGAGTTTCAAGTAGCTGACTACCACAGAAGCCATAGTGTTTTTTACAGTCTTGGCAACACATCAGCCCATTCTCCAAGCTGGATGGCAAGTGTCTTGGTGTGGAACAAGTTCATGTTAAACAGTGGTAGAATGCCCTCACTGAGCTTTAAAAGCCTCATCCTCATGGGGACATTTGAAGCAGTAACGTGTTCTCATAAACAAAGCATGACATAATCATGGCAACTCCTTCCTACTTTTCTTCGCTCTCACTAGCTCAGGCCTTCCTCCCATTTGAGCACCTGAGAGCACCTCTATCTGTCCTGCCTTTTCCAGCTGCCAAGGCTAGCAGATAACAGAAGAAAGACTCCCATGACATGGGCTTTATGCTGGCCATGGCATAAAGGTAACTTATCAGTTTTGAGGTAGGTCATCTTGCTCAGAGCTCACCTTCACCAGTCCCTGTCAAAAATTAGAGAAGGAATGGGCAAATCTCAGTATGACACAGAAAATTGTGCCCTAGAGAACTGAGGGGGCTGTAGGTTGGATGGCTGTAGGCAGTAGACTTGCATTGTAACATTGCAGACAGTCCTGGACTCACAGACTTGCTTTTCTTTCCTCCACAGAGGTGAGCCACAAAAGCCTTGCTCTCTTCCAGTTTCCACCCCCAGCCTCTGTTACCTCAGCCCTACATTGCCTCAGGCAGGAGGTAGGGTATGTCTAGGATGCCATCCTAGAAAATATGCTGTAGTATCAGTCTGAGGCAGTGTTAAGAAGAGAGGAGGGAGAGAAGGTCAGCTCAGCAGATGTTTATGGACAGGATCATCCAGAGTCCTTAACAGGCCTGACAATAGTTCTTGACAAAGAGGCTTCAGATTGCAGAGCAAGGGAGCAGGAGGCTCTGGAGATATGGCAGGAGCACCTTGTGCTCGAGTGGCAACTAATAGCCAGGAAGATGTAGGAGGAACCAATGGAAGAAGGAAAAAAGGACCAGCTGGATCTGGGGACCACCATCTCCACCAACACTTGCTGTGCATTCCCAGACCCTCTCTAGATGTCAAGTAGTCTTGGGAAGATAGTAGTAGTAGGCTCTGCATAACCTGGTGACTGTTGGTCCTCTCCTCTCCTCCTCACATCTGTGGTCAAAACAGTGCAAGTGACAAATGAAAACAGTTACAGCACAAAAAGTCCTAAGAAAGTCTTTGTCCATGTTACTTCCTCACTCAGCATTTGGTAGAGTGGCCCACTGAGGAGCTCACAGACCAGAAAGTAAAGATCAGTTTTCATCTGAAGAGCCTCAGGCAACAGGTATTGGGGATGTTAGATCTAGGGGATCAGCCTAATTCTAGCTTAAAGTAGAAATTGATGTCTTCTGTGGTTCAGGGAAACAGGACTTACATATTTTTATACATGTAAAAATTTGCATGAGGTAAGTATCTGAGACCATTGCAATTTCTTCTAAATGAAAGAGTCTAGCAATTTTTTTTTCCTAGCTGCTCACTTAAAAATGGTTACAGGTTAAGAAAGGCAAGTGCAAATTCATCTGTATGTTAAATTAGATGAGAAGGATTCTTATGTACTAGCTCTTGCCAGAAACAGATGGGCTTGATAACAGCATGCTCTAGTTGGGCAAATACTTTGCACTCCAGTTCCTATGTAATGTATCAAACATTCTTTAAATTCCATGTTGAGTGTTTAAACACAACATGTTATAGCAGTGCTAAACCAACAATCTTTACTTTTCATTGTGACACAAAATCCATATAAACTATTAGGGTCAGATGAATTTTAGCTTGACTGTCCTTGATCAGGATTCCTTGCAACACAATCAATATACAAAGTAGTTCCTTATCTTTTGGGGAGATACTCATTTACTATAAATCTGCTCACCAGTCTGGCTGGTACGTGTCTCTACAAAATAAGAGCATCAGCTTTGTACCAGTTGTATTTAGTTTCTCAAGTGAAGAAGTGATTCAGCAAGAATAAACTTGGAAATATTCTGCAGGATGGACTAGGAATCATGTGACTGATAGGAATATATTTATGTGTCTATGTGGGGTTTTTGAAAAATATTTTTTTGGTTTGTTTAGACTATTACAAAGCAGTACATACAACTTATTAATAAAATCATCACATGCTGTTACATAATAACTGGTTTTGTTACTAAACACTTTTCACACTGATAGCATGTTCCTTATAGCTATTTATTGATTAGCCATCCTTTGATCTCTAGGCTACAGCTTTTTATGTTACAAGTGAAAAAAATGCTGTTTACTTCCTGCTGATCAAAATACACAACTTGAGATCTTTGTGCATCACAGTAGAAGCCCCATTTCAACTGAAGACCTTCCCAAGACAATCTTGCTCATTAAAAATCATGCTATGCTTGTTTCTTCAGAAGAAAATTCAGACTTTGCTGGAAGTAAGAGCTGATTTGGCCAACTTTTTTGGACAGCTGCCTTTCTCATAATCTGGACTGCACTCTACACAGGTTTTCTTGCTTTAGTTTCAAACTTTGAGTTCAATTTGCTGCTTTGCATTCCTCAGGCAGAAACAAGAGGCCTGAAATGACAATTGAATAATGGCACAGAGAAGTCAATTATGTCATTACCCTTCCTTTTGTTTCTTAGATGCCTGTTCATTTTTTCTGTAGAAATATGATAAATATTATGATCCATTCCAACATATCCCTTTTTTCTTGCCATTTATATCCTGATTCTTCCTATTTGAGTTTATAATTACTTCCTTCTTGATTTTTCAAGAATATGTCTACAGAAGTGTAAGAGAAAGACTTGCGTATCCTGAGGAAATGTCATCAGAATGAAAGTGTATGGATATATTAATCCCTGGTGGCAGTCTACTAATACATACTGAGTTTTGTCATGAGTGAACTTAGCCAATTTTTGAGGGAACAGATTGAAAGAAGAAAAATCTCTTCAGCCCAGGAGAAGTCTCTCCTATTTAGTCTTTTCATACAGTCTGGAGTAGGATAAGATTACTAAACTATGAGGGACTGAAAATGTACAGTTAGGAGATTGAAAAGCATTATCTTGTGAAAGTCTTCTTTCACTAAGACAGCCATATATTTTGCTTCAGCGGCAACCAGCCTTGCAAGAAGAGATTCTCTCAAACACTTTGAAAATAGAACTAGCAAGAAAAAAAAAAACCCCACCAACATATAAATTTGCAGTGCTAAAATTCATGATGAAAATACATCTGTAGAGATAAGGAAGGCATCACAAGCTTTTTCAGATTTTCATATTCTGTGACCTTGCTTAATCTCACAAAGCACTGTGCAGTGGCATGGAAAAACACCTATAATTTCTCTAACAATATGATGTGTATTTCATGGAATAGACAGTTGTTGACCTATTGTAGTAATTGTTTGGTTTACAATTACACAGCTTGAAAAACATCAAGTCCTTGTGAGAATATGTAAATTTTATCAGCCAAATGCATCCCTTGTATTACTTCACCATAGTCAAGCTATTCTAATGGAATTACATCAGAGATTAATTTTGTCCAATGTATTATTTATCCAGTGTATTGTTTAGCAAAAGAAAATCAAAATGTCAATTAGCTGTTTTGAAGAGAAACAGCAAAGAATATAACAAAGGGTATTCATAACTTTTTTTTTTACCTTTGGATGCTAGCCAAATTCCAGAGCTCTGTAAAATGTTTGCATTTTGAGGAGACATTAATGGGGGGTCTGGTGTGTTTAATGTGATCCTGCCTACCCACAAAGACTATACAAAGACCTGTTTCTCTGAATTCAGTAGGCAATACTTTGCTGACGGCTTCAGCATTGTTTCATTAAGTGTTCAGCTCAAGAGCTATCCTTATAAGTTTTCTCTCCACATCCACAAACTTTCCCCTTATCCTTTGAGACACAAATCACCTCCATGCTACATGCTTATCCAATATCCAACACAGCAGCCACATTGGAGGAGCTGCCACAATATTTAACAATAAAAAATAATGATGTTTGATCTACCTCTATATCTGCTGGAGGGACAACACAGCAGGGCACACACAATCCAGGTGGTATCTGGAGTGCATTGATGACAACTTCCTGACACAGATGAACAAGAAGCAGAAGAGGAAAGATACTGTGCTGGGCCTTACACTTGCAAACAAGGAAGAACAGGTCAGAGATTTGAAGGCTGGGGGCAGTCTTTGCTGCAGTGACCATAGGATGGTGAAGTTCAGGATTGTGAGGGGTGAGAACAAAGCAAATAACAGGATCACAGCCCTCAGCTTCAGGAGAACAGACTTTGACCTGTTCAGGGATGGGCTTGGAAGAATCCCATGGGTGATGATCCTGGAGGGAAGAGGGGTCTAGGACAGCTGGTTGATCTTCAAGGATTGCCAGACCAAGACTGGTCCATCCCCATGTGCAAGAAGTCAAGCAAAGGCAGCAGGGGGCCTGCACGGGTGAACAAGTAGGTACTGCCTAAAATCAAACATAAAAAGGAAGCATACAAGAAGTGGAAGAGGGGTCAAGTGACCCAAGAGGAACATAGAGACTCTGTCAGAACATGCAGTTATGTGGTTAGGGAAGCCAAAGCCCATCTGCAGTTGAATGTGGTAAGGGACATGAAGGGTAAGAAGGAGAGCTTTTACAGGTCCATCAGCAGCAAAAGGAAGACTAGGGGAAATATGGGCCTGCTGCTGAATGGGGCAGAGGACCTGGTGACAAAGGACACAGAAAAGGCTAAAGTACTCAACGCCGCCTCACCTTAGTTGGGGAGGAATAACCCCATGCACCAGTGTAGGTTGGAGGACAACTGCTTGGAGCTGGAAAGCAGTTTTAATGAAACAGGCCTGGAGTTCCTTGTGGACACCAAGTTGAACATGAGACAGCAATGTGTCCTTACAGCAAATGCCAACAGCCAACAACCAAGGGCTACAGTAGGCAGGGCGTTGCCAGCAAGCAAAGAGGGGAGTAAAGATGGAGCCAAACTCTTCTCAGTGGCGCCCAGTGGGAGGAAAATATGCAACGGGAACAAATTAAAAAATAAGAAATTCTATCTGAACTCAGATCACTTTCTTACAGTGAGGTTGGTCAAACACTGGAACAGGCTGCCCAGAGAAGCTGTGGAGTCTCCATCTTTGGAGATATTCAAAAACTGACTGGACAGTGTCCGGAGTAATTTGCTCTAGTTAATCCTGCTTTGAGCACGGGGTTGATCTGCAGTGGTCCCTTCCAACCTCAATTATTGTATGATTCTATGATTTATAGGTAATTCAGTTTTTTTCTGAATTCTTTGTTTATATTCATAACCAACAAGCCATTCCACTTTCTGAATATTCTTTAGCTTCTTCTCTCATCTACACCATGCTTAAAGTTCTCGTCCCTGGCTTTAAGGAACATCTCTCTTCATTACATCAGCTTTCCTTATGACTCTTCTCTGCTGCTTACCCTTCTCTTCATTGACACCTCCATTTTCATGCCTTCTCCCTCCCTCCCTCCCTTCTGTTCTCTCCACATAACATCTTGGGTCTTTAATATATGTCTGATTTATATTAAATTATTGGGAAAAATATTTGGGAGCAAAGGTTTCATTTGAATTTCTCTCTCTGCTATTATATCCTTATCTACCACCCTTGCTCACAATGAGTAACAAGTTCTTTCACGAACAATACCACAAAAATGCAGGAAGTATCCTTCAGCAGCAGAGCACTGCACAACAATAAATTATAATATCCAGAAAGTATCAGAGAGTTTTCTATTTTGGAATTTAAAAAAAATATAAATTTCTTTTAAAAAGTAGAAATAGTCAACAAAGTAGTTTGATCACTTTATACCATCAATGACAGATGCAGCAATAGATATGCAGCACTTTGGCTATATTGCCTCTTCTTTTTCAGTCATTCTAGTGTGCTTTCAAGCAGTCCTGTGGTTCTTGTTTTTTCAGTAAAGAGCAACACAAACAGACTTCTTATTACAGGTGGACTGTTAATTCACTTCTCGTTCTGACCACTCATTACACAACTACTAGGAAGAGTTTTTCTGACATTTCCAAGATGTAGATTCAGCCTACGACCTTCACAGACGCCCCCATCCCAGTTTAAATCCTGTTAAAACTTCTTTTGTGTTTTTGTAGCACCCTCTTCTCTCATCATCCTTCACAGTAAGTATACTTTCTTACTATTGGAGCAGTAAAAATTACTACTTACTGAGTAAAGAACTCTTCAACATGATTGAGCTAACAGACTTGGCGAGCATTTGGTGAAATAAAAAATTAACAAGGAAAGAAGAAAAAAACACCCCAAAACCTGAAAATAATATATTTAGAGGACCTTTTCTTATTTTGCAATTAAGTAATGTGAAGAAGGGAAGTTTTGACCTGTTGTATCAGAGCATTCCTTTTCAGCAGGCAATTATGTAAGTAGGAAATTGCAAAGATACTTATTCACACGTGCACACAAAGATATTCCCTAATATACATTTCTGGAGTATTTTCAAGCCTTTTTTAAGAAACTTTTTTAAGTACTAAAAATGTAACATGTCACTATTAATATGTTCAGATTCCCTTTAAACAAGTTGAAATAAGTCATAATAACAAGATATAAAATGTGATAAAGCTCTTGCATCAACACTTCTCTTCCTTCTGTGAATAGAGATGCTGACCCTCATGTTGTCGACCTAATATTGGTGATTGATTGATGTAATTCTCCAAGAAACCCATTTATCACTAAGGACTGGACAGAGGAAAAGTGATTCACAGAGTAAGTTTGAATCTACATCAAACTTTTAAAGAACATTTAGACAAGACAAAAATACAGAAAAGGAAAAACAAATCAGTAATATATCTATGTCAGCAGTTTTCTCAGGTCAAGGTGCTGTGTGAAATGCGCTTTTTGTCCATTTCTACAAGGTGATCGTGGCTGATGACAAATCATATGAGAAGACATTATCAGAAACTTGAGGACAGAGACAACCATGTATACAGCAGGATATCTACACCTGTGCACACTGGCACAGCATACAAACACTATATCCACCAACTCCTTCACATTACTACCCTCATTTTTCTGTTTTTCCTTTTTCCTGCCTGAAAACTAAATTCAGTGAATGACATCTAAAAATGGCACCAATGAACAGAAATGATGAAAATGTGAATTTATACTGGCAACATTTAATGGACAGAAAAGCAAAGATTAATTGTAACAGACAAATTCAAGTGCACAGAGAGACACACATACAATTATCTAAACCTTTTTACAACTGCACTGGCCATAAATGGATTTAAATAGATACTGTTTATTTCTGAAGCTCTCATAGAGATATAACCCAAACAAAGGGGACAGAAAATCACTATATGATCAATAGTGAAAATACTGCAGTTACTCAGGTGGTTTCTGGACATTTGTCTAACATACAGAAATAACAAGATACTAGTACCTGCTATGTAGATGAGCAAAGGGCAAATTTTGATGCTAATACTGAGACGAAGCAATTTGAAATATAAGGCAATCTGCTAGGTTTTAAATATTTCTTCGTCTTAAGTAAATAAACTGTGATTCCTTGGTGAAAAGCAGAATCGGTGATAAATTCTTCCTGCAACCATTGTATTAATTACAGCTACAATGAGGAGCAAAGACTTGTTAGTGAGAAAGAGAACATGATTTTTATCAAAAAGAACACACCTATGTAAGTACTTAGCCAGATGAAAGAAGTCTTGCACCTTTGGATATACATAGGTTTCATCTTCAGCCAAAAATGGATCTATGAAGTATGAATCTGAATACGATTATTCAATAAATGTCTTAAGTTTAGTTACATAACCTGATTGTCCCAAATGTTGCAGGATCCAAACTATTTCAATGAATAGTAAATTTTCTTTAGTTATTTTTCAGGAGGAATAACTGTAAGTCATGATGTGCTGCTAAATAAATCTTCCTAACAAGCTATTGGCATAATAACACCGTGATTCTGTCCTAATGACTCACTACACAATTATTTTGGGTTGAGTTAAGTTCCTTTTCTCATACTAAATAATATCTTATTCATTTCAATACAGTAACATATTCCCCTGAATGCCCCTGAATGGGGCTACTTTTCAGTAACATACAACTCAATCTGACTAATATGGAAGAATCCATTCCTAAATAATTATCACATGGGGGTGGTTGATTATATGATGTTGAAATACGAAGGCACGTAACTAGGCATATTGTACCTCATAGTCAAGTCAGATAAGTCTAAAGATAATGGCAGTTAAATTACATGATCAAAAAATGTCTCCTCTTCATATTTGAAAACCAGGCCAAGAAATGTTGTAAAGTTAATAAACTGTCATGCTCATTCTTCTTCTATGCCATATGAAAGAAGCTCAAAGGAAAATTTCCTTGCAAGAAAAAATGCAATTAAACAGGACAGAAAAATAAAAGCAAAAAAGCTTCATCAGAAAAGTGTCTAGGCAACCTTTTCTTCTGTTTAAATATTCAGATATTTTTGTGCCAGAGATTAACATCCAGTTCATACTCTTAAAAAAAAAGAATGCAGAAGAAAACAGCAGCTTTCTCCTCCTTTTCTGCTTGAACTGCAGTATTCAGTAGAGTGAATGAATGATTTAAAAAGAAGTTCTTAAGTAGACACAATAAGCTTTGATTTGTACCTTCTGGAATATCACTGAAGTCAATTAACTCAACTGAGGGTTTGGCTTTTACCTGAAATGTACAAAAAATATTAGATTCAAGTGATTATATCATGAACGAGGGATATCTACTCAGAACAAAGCTGGCTAAAATGCAGGATTGCTTTTTCACAAAACATTTATGTTTGTTCAGAATTTGTTTTCAATCCAAATTGAACCTTTTTTTCCCCAAAAAATTTTCCAGTGAACTAGAAATTCTGAGAACAGGTTTTTTAAGAAACAAAAGGACTGCCTGTGGCTGCCTTCCTTTCAGTTCTCATGTTTGATCAGTTCATATCTCCTCAGGTAGCGGTGAAATCAGAAGACAGCATGCTCTTTAACAGTAGAAAGGGTCAAGATGCTAGCAATCACCATCCCTGTCCACCACCATATAGGACTAAATATTAATTTTGAAAAGAAATAAAAGATTTTCAATCTTAATTTAATTTCACATCAAATTCTACTACTGTTGGTAGAAAAGTCTGCTGATAGTGGTATAACTCAGTGCAGCCAGGACATACAGTCCAACCTCAATTTTGGCAGGTCAGCAACCCACCATTACACCAAAGCTTCTGTGGAGGTTTCCAATACCCCTAGTTAGGACCTATGCTAAAGGAACACGAGAACACATCAGGTTACACCTGTAACACTGACAAAGCAAGTTTCTTTGTGGGACTGAAAGGAGGCAAAATACTTTGCAGTATAGTGGAGAAATGCTAAGACGGAAGCTCTGAGACATCTATGAGAACCGCCGTAGTACCATCAAGCTCAGCAATAACGGACCAAACAAGCCAACTGGTGCCTGTAGGTCTATCAGTGCTCTGCTGACATACATACGGATGTTAAAGATACAAAAACCTCAGCTCACACCTGTCATTCTACTTCCACAATATGACTGGAGCAATAGGGATTTACACCAGTCGAGGGCCTGAGCTAGCAGCGGAACCCTCTGTGAAATGGGTGGAAGAAACCTCACCCATGCAAACTCTTATGTCAAGACAGCCACAACATCCTCTTCGTGCGCTGTACCTCCATGTGTGCAATCTGGCAGCTACAGCTGTGCTAAGAGCTTCCCTGGACCCATTTCTGGTAAGAAACAAGCTGGAACTTCCACCATGGACCCACAGGAGATTCAGTCAAATCAAATATTTATCCTTTGACCTTTTTCATCAAAGAGAGTAATTGAAAAAACAAGAGCAACAAAAACCTGAGTGCGCACACCCCTACAGTAGCTTCAATATATTACTTCATTAGAAATGTAGAAAATTACCTAGGAAATCCAGTGCCAACTGGCACCACTGTTGTTATTAAGAAAAAAAATCCCAATGGCCACAAAGAGCCTTCTTTATTAACAATACTTTCTATTACAGAAACCCTTCTTTCAAGCAGAGGGTTATTAGTAATGACATAGGATATATATTTTGATTCATTTATTGAATCCCCTGCTCTTCTGATTTATTAATAGGGGACTTCCCCAGGTTGGTGGGGCTTATTACAATCCTGTTTAATTCTTCTTCATTTTTCATTACTAGGTTCTTACACACTTTAAGCCACTACTTCCTTCTGCTTTCTGAACTCCAGGCAACTTAGCCCAAAGATACAGCACAGGAAGAGACTGCAGATAAGGAAAATAAAAAGCTACAAAATTCTAAATATGCTTTAACTGGACAGTGGGTGGGGGAAGCTTAAAAAAACATTTTGATTCAAATATTCTCCACTTCTTCCCTAGGGACAGCAATACTCTTTTTATTCTGCAATTTATATACATACCCTCCTACATGTTTTTTTTCAGTCAAAGCTTTGAGGCTAAGCTGATGACAGGTGGCAGTCCTAGTGTGAGAGGACCACATGCTGTGGACATTAATGAGTTTCCTTCAGGCCCAAACGGAAGTTTTATAACCTTAGGTTGACTTACTTTCCTCTTCAGTTAAATAAAAATATTTCAGCTCATACAAACAGCTCAGCAAGATACAGAAACAGCAAGAGCCAAATGAGTGGAGGGATTTAGAGCTTTTCCAAGGTTTACTTCCAGTTCAATCATTTTCAGTCACTTATTAGGCAATGCAGTAAATCCAACATGCATTACCCAAAAGCAAGTGAGAAAGGAAGACTAGGATTGTAAAGTATATTCCAAAGTTTATTTTTACTTCCATGATGGACTTCAGTGAAATATAGCAAATCAGTAATTCTGGCTATAGCTAACAAGCTGCAAATGCTGCCCTAAAAGACTCAGTGTAATGCCACGCATGTGGAATAGATCATTTTGATGTTTGCAGTGCCTTATAGGCTTTAAATATTTTATGCCTTCCCCATTTGTTAATGTTTCCAGTCTAATACAAAAAGAAATCTGAATACAGCAAGTTGACTAAAGCAGCAGATCATGAGGACAGAAACATTCTTACCAAACTGCAAGTTTTAGAAGTGGATTATATAAACAGAGCTTTGGCCTTCCTTCATTCAGCTGGACTTTTGGGAAGCTTCAAACCCATGAATTCAAACCTTAGATGGCAGAAAAGAACATGATTTTTGCTCATGACGATCTTCTTTATACCATGCCTGAGAAAGGAAAAGAAGCAAGTCTGGATAACAAAGTGTTTGGCTCTAAATGACTTGCAATAAGTACTGGATAGGTACTCTCTCTCATGGTACTAATAATTCACATTTATGGATGACCTGTGGTCTCACAGTGATGGTGATAAAGATTATGATGTAGAAATCTAGACATAAAAAAGGCTGGACAAACAGAAGAGGTAGCACTGTGATACTCAAAGAATTTTAGCTTACTGCAGGACATCAGAAAGCAACAAAGTCTCTACATCTATCCACTTGCTTATCTTCCTGTTTTAAGTACCTCACGTTGGTTTTGATCATCAGTATAAAAAGATCGCCAGCAGTCTTCAGGTGATAGCAACTACAGCAACCTGGACTGGGATTTAAATGAAGGACTTTAAAGTGAAAGATTCTCTTTTTCATTACCAACTGTGTGAGTCATAATCCATTTATCCTGCCCTTAAAATAAAACACATTTCCAAAAGTGTGGCTTGACGTCTCTTCTCTTTTCCTTCAGTTATGACAAATGGAAAAATTTGTACAACATGTATTTCTATTCTGACTGACAGCTTATACAAATTATTCCTTTATGTCTTTGTAGTTTTACATTCAATATTTTAAATGCCTGAAATTGCATATAGTTTTATTGAATTCCATTAGGATTCCTGAGTCTGTCAGACTAATGATATATTTGAGTTTTTGAACTTCATACATACTTCATTTCATTTACAATGGTTATGTTAAAAAGTCTATTTTCTTATCCTTTTAAACCAGGTACAAAACAAATTCTAATCATTATCCCATGAGATCATGAAAAATTATTTTTTTTTACCAATATTTGAAGCTAGTCTTTCAGAGAGGGCTGCAGCATATATACTTAAAAAAAAGTGCACCCATCCCAAGGTCTTCCAATAACCTCCTTAGTTCCCATTACACACCCAGGATTCCCTCTTAACTTTACGAACATAGATGCCATTCAGATGGTCCCTTCAATAAAGCCATAACGAAATAAGAAAAATGGGACCCTGTCGCTCCAAAGGATAGGACTGCGGAGAGAGGCGTAATCAAAATTGTACAGTAATGTTTGATAATCTGAGTATCAATAGTAGAATATTGTTTTACTCTTGCTCCCAATGTTAAATAGAGCTAATTATACTAGCAAATGGTGAAACAGGCCATTCAGCCAATTTCCACCCATTACTTGATGCTTTTGCAGTAAATACTTACCAGGACATTTAAAGCTTTCAGGGTCATACACTGCAATCAGTCTGTGCGCTGAACTTTCATGCATTAAGTGTCAGAATGTTCCAGATGTTTTTAGTTAGGAGCTGGAAACCCTATTTCCTAATCATATCAACAGATGTTCGGCATACACGCCATGAACAGCATATACACAGGCTTTGAGGGAAAGGGCTTTTCATAATAGGCATAATATATGGACATAATATATAGATATAATAGGTACCAGGAGTAGATTAGAAATTAAAACTATTATAAATCTGAATCCGTATCAGCACAGAATGGAATATCTGAATTATGCATAATGTGGGGAAGAAGAAAACAGAGTAGTGCACATGCACACACTAAATTACAGGATGAATATCAGAGCCCATCATATTTCACCCTCTACCTCCCCTTCATTAATAAACCCTGCCAATGAAATAAGCCTCAACAAGTTTTTCTCCTGCTTTGTCAGTTCCTCTTGTTCATTGTACCTTACACGTCATCCTGATTTACTGGTCTTTTCACACCCTGTTGCTCCTGAAGAGTAATTTTTCCATGATGCCCCGAATAGCATGTATTAAATTCTGAGATAAATCTTTCCTCTGTCTTTGCAGTACATCCTGCCTCTCTGTGTCTTCATTTAGATTTTTAATAGCTCAGGTTAAGGATTTCATTTGTCTGCTTGTACAGAGCAAACATACAGTGACATTTAAGAAAGACTCAGTCATCGTGACAATTAGCTCCTCAAGTTAGCATCCAGAGGCTATTGCTGAGGTCACTGTATATTGCATGATATCCATAAGCTCATACAGAGAATTCACATATAAATTCATCAGAAGACAAGGCCAGTCTCAAAGAGTTTACAGAGTAAAAAGCAAAGGCAGGTGCTCAGCTGCGCAGAGCAGAAGCTGAGTCCCCACTTTGGCAAAGTAGGCGCAGGGCATCTCGGGGACAGCCAGGGCAGACAGAAGGCTGGCCCCGTGCCTTGAATGCAGCTGAGGTTACCACATAGGTAACCTTCCTCCCCTCTGTTTTTGGCCAGATGCTTGCAAAAATCATTCTCATGAAGGTGAAGGGAAAAAGGTAGGAGAGACCAGGGCCAGGGGGAGAGAGTACCTCTTGCTACAGGAGGCTTGGATGTCCAAGGGGACAGAAACATGAAATTCATCATTTTCCCTTCTACCTTCCCCACCCACTCAACATACTGAATGGATCGTGGAGTCAGGAAAAGTATTTTCCACAGTTTAAGTAGCTGTCATGCTCTGTATTTGCATCTCCGCATAACTCCCATGGATACCCTTTCTGCTACATGTCACCTGCAGGCAGAATATGCCCAGGCAAGGTAGCCGTGTGCCCCAGTCACTCCCTGCATGGTACGGTCTCTAGCACCAATGGCCTCGTTCATGTTTATCCATTTATGCCCAAATATTTACGATGTTAAAATAAATCTGTTTTGATTTTGAACACATACATTGTACCTTGAACAAATGCAGAACTGATCATACGGATATATGACTTGGCATTATTCCAACTGTCTCCTGGTTAAAAGATTTTTGTGTATAAGAAATTTCTTTTTTACTCTAGCTTTTTGCCTGTCCTCAGGGATTTTGTCATTATTGATTAGATGCAAAATTAGATCATAACCTGACTAAATAAAGTTTCCTTTCATATGACAGTTCTTTGTTCTCTGCTTCCCGTGTCACTTCATTACTCATTGTGCAAATTATATTAAAAATTTAATTTTCCTTTTCATGTAAAAAGAAAAATCAAGATATCAGACTGCATCCAATTTACATCTATCATTCATAATGATAGAACAAAAATAAACCTGTCTTCACATAACAAATGAGCATTGCTTCACAGTTTTGATTATAAACACAATATCATCTCTTGCATAAAAAACTATAATGCACTCTCCCACTTCTCTAAGTTCTTCTCTAAGTCTGTCTACTTGTCACTATTTGGAAATGCCTGCTATTTAAAGGGAAGTTGTACATTGTTGCCAAGAAGAATCTTGTCCCAGAGTAGTACAGGGTAGACATCTTGACTGCACTGTCACCACAGTACCTGACTTTACACATGGTTAGTAAAATAAAATACCAAATCCTTGCAGAAATAGATTTTCATTTGATACAGCTCTGTACTATACCACTTTTTATCCTTGTCTATCATGCTGACTGAATACTGAAAAACCCTCCTATGATACAAACATAGTAAGCAATGCATGGCAAAGATCAAAGGTCAAATAGTCAAAAATGTATTTGACTTATCATAACAATTTGCTACGAACAAAGCATCTTGAGGCCAGCTGTTAGCAGGAGAGCAAAGTTGTGTGTAGCTAGTCTGGAAAAGAAGGAGCAAATGAAGAGAACTTAAAAATGTTTTTAATTAAAATTCTGAAGTGAAAATTAGGTGAAATTTCCTACATGATAATGTTGCACACAGCCTTACAAGCTCTCCCTCTTAGCATCTGAGAAGTGTGAAATCCTGTGCCTGTTCTGAGATGGAGTTTTGGGGGAAAGAGACCGTAACAAAGCAGAAGAGAATTTGGCCTCTGCCCTCATTAAAGTCAATTTTAGAGCAGAGTTGGTTTTTAGTCATGAGCATGTAGATGACACCCATCTACAAGAAGGGCCGGAAGGAGGATCCAGGAAACTACAAACCTGTCAGCCTGACCGTGGTGCCGAGAAGGTTATGGAGCAGATCATCCTGAGTGCACAGGACAACCAGGGGATCGGGCCCAGTCAGCAGGGGTTTATGAAAGGCAGGTCCTGCTTGACTAACCCGATCTCCTTCTATGACAAGGTGACCTGCTTAGTGGATGAGGGAAAGGCTGTGGATGTTGTCTACTTGGACTTTAGTAAAGCCTTTGACACCATTTCCCACACCATTCTCCTGGAGAAACTGGCTGCTCATGGCTTGGATGGGCATACTCTTTGCTGGGTGAAAAACTGTTCGGATGGCTGGGCCAAAAGAGTTGTGGTGAATGGAGTTAAATCCAGTTGGTAGCCAGTCACAAGTGGTGTTCCCCAGGGCTCAGTGTTGGGGCCAGTTCTGTTCAATATCTTTATCAATGATCAGGACAAAGGGTTCGAGTGCACCCTCAGTAAATTTGCAGACGACACCAAGTTGGGCAGGAGCGTTGATGTGCTGGAGGGTAGGGAGGCTCTACAGAAGGATCTGGACAGGCTGGATCGATGGGCCAAGGCCAACTGTATGAGGTTCAACAAGGCGAAGTGCCAAGTCCTGCACTTGGGTCACAACAACCCCAGGCAATGCTACAGGCTTGGGGAACAGTGGCTGGAGAGATGGCTGGTGGAAAAGGAGCTGGAGGAGTTGGTCAACAGCCACCTGAATATGAGCTGGCAGTGTGCCCAGGTGGCCAAGAGGTCCAAAGGCATCCTGGCTTGTATCAGAAGTAGTGTGGCCAGCAGGACCAGGGAGATGGTAGTTCCCCTGTATTCGGCACTAGTGAGGCCGCACCTCAAGTACTGTGTTCAGTTTTGGGCCCCTCGCTACAAGAAAGACATTGAGGTGCTGGAGCGTGTCCAAAGAAGGGCAAGGAAGCTGGTGAAGGGTGTAGAGAACAAGTCATATGAGGAGCGGCTGAGGGAGCTGGGGTTGTTTGGTCTGGAGAAAAGGAGGCTGAGGGGAGACTTTATTGCTCTCTACAACTACCTGAAAGGAGGTTGTAGCGAGGTGGGGGTCGGTCTCTTCACCCCAGTAACAAGCGATAGGACGAGAGGAAATGGCCTCAAGTTGCGCCAGGGGAGGTTTAGGTTGGATATTAATATAAATTTCTTCACCAAAAGGGTTATCAAGTGTTGGAACAGGCTTCCCAGGGAAGTGGTTGAGTCCCCATCCCTGGAGGTATTTAAAAAGACGTGTAGATGTGGTGCTTAGGGACATGGTTTAGTGGTGGACTTGGCAGTGCTAGGTTAACGGTTGGATTTGATGATCTTAAAGGTCTTTCCCAACCTAAATGATTCTATGATTCTATGTCTACCAAAGATCATATCTGTAAAGTGTAAGCTTGTCTTTTTTGACAATTTTGTTCACTTACAAATATGTTAAACAACTACAGACTGTGTTGATTTTTTCACCAAACCCACCTGAAAGCCCCAACAGCAACTAAGGTACAGAGGGATGAATATTCTTATTATTTTGACATGGCAGTGAAACCTGGAGAAACAACAAAATAAAGTTAGGGCTTTAAGAAAAACCTAAAGCAAAACATGTAGAAGGAAGTAGAGAAATAATAAAATTGTAAATAGAGAATCAGAAACCACTCCGAATAGTAAGCCATCCTGACTCTACAATGTGAGTCATACTTGAAAGTAGGAAATTACGATACCTTTTGCACAGAGAAAGAACAGTCTATTCACTTCTAAAAATCCCGTGACCAGAAACATGATGTCCAAACAGAAGGAGTTCAGATATTTCTGTGCCTCCTTTTCAGTTGTAATAGATGCCATATCCCCATGAAACAGGAGAGAAAAAAGGTCAGCTGAGCTAAGCCACACGAGGGAAAGAGTACCTAATGGAGGAAAAAGGAGAGAAGTGATGAGGAGAGATATGTATTGTAAAGGCAGTGCCTTGGGAACAGAGAAACCTACTTTTAGTAAAAATGTTTTCTCCCTGGCCCATTGTACAAATGTCAGCAAGTCACTGAATCGCTCTGCACATCTGAGACAAGAGCTGTGCTCCTAAAGAACTGCAGAGAGGAAAGATGCACAGGCAAAGGCAAAACAGAATAGCTCCTGCAGCATTTCTGTAACAAGGTTTCTCGTATCACCAGCAAATAGTCCCAGCAGAAAATACTTTTTACTGTTGGGGCTGAATTATTTATTTTGCAGATGCATGTAAAAGCCACCATCAGGGCTTGCTTAGCCCTTCAGTGTAAAACAAAGCATACGTATCGTGAAAAGGTAATCACTGCCCCATGGTGATGACAATCCACCTGCAATGTGGGGAGTAAGAGATGGAGGTCTCCAAAAACCTATGGGGCAGCACAAGGTGAACGTGAAGCAATTATAGTTAGTGTCACTGGCTGGGGTCACATCTCACCACCTGCTAAACCTTCGCAGAGTGCTTCTCAGTAAAAAATCCATCTATTATTACTAAATTATCCACAAATTCCACGGGAGATGCAACTCTCTCTCCTTTGCCTGGGGAGACTGGTATAAAACCCAGCCTACTTCATAGGACCATTTCAATTCCTGCAGGATTTGCACCAATAAGCATCCAGTGCTTGCTTTCAGAAAGATTTTCAGGAAGACATGTTTCCAGAAAGAAGTCAATCTGATGAAAATTAAACTCTCTGCAAAAACATTCAGTTCAGTTTTGTTAAGGGTTTTTTCCCAGCTGTGTCCACAGCAGAGTTAGAGACAAATTACCCCATACAGCCATTATGATCAACATTAAAATTACTCCTCCTGAACATGAAAATTTGCCTAACAACCACAGGCTACAAACTGTTCAACTAGTTTTCAAGGCCCAAGGGCATGTGTTTAGGATCAGGTTATTGGTCACTGTGGGTGGGATGACCTGTTTCACCTTGTATAACTAATGAACTATTCACTGGGGTAGGAATGTGAGCCTGATGCACCCACATGCCTGTTAAGCGTGATACCCCTTGGACCATGGTGTCTGTCTCACATGCTTTAAGGGTAAAATGAAAATGTTCCAGCTAAAGACAGCGAGAAAGTGAGGTCCTACTGTCTTTGGGATGTTGGAGATCCCTGTCCTGGTTTCTTGCTTTAGTCAATCTTTAATTATTGATACAAAAATAGAGAACTCTGTGTGGTAGAAACTGAAGGAGATGCTTCAAACTTGCCCTTAGTTCAGTGGGTAGGTATTATCTGAGTCCCATGTCTCCACTATGTGCTTTTGCAGCTACACTGCTAGTTGTAAGGGGGCAGGACATGCTCCTTTCCCTAAGAGCTGTGATTAAGCATGCAAGGTAGAAGAAACACTCGAAAAAAGAAAAGCTTGAAGATTTCTTAGAGAATACTTAACACATTAAAAGTGTCTCTTCAACCAACTCCAATTTTGGTACTAACACATGGTCTAATTTTCAGAAGCAGTGTCATCTCCCATCCCTATCAGTAAGAAGTGAACTTGAAATGAAGATGAGGTCACTAGGCTTTAGGTCTTCTTCCAAATGCAGAAAAGTATAACGCTTAGCTTTGCTTTGCCTGGCTGCTTGGTTTGAGGGGGAGGCAGGAGGTTGTGTTTGGTTTTGTTGTTTTTTTACTAATGACCTGAAGAATATTAATTTAAACAGCTAAAAAAAAGTCATACAAATGTAAAATTTTAATTTTTGAATCTTCTGAGCCCTGTTGGTGACCAGTAACGGAAGTACCCAAAAATGCTCCAGTGAATCAATAAAATAACAATTAAGTTTTCCCAAATTAAGAAAATCTCAGTCTTGTAAATGCTTAAGATCTTATATATCTTTCAGAAAAGGAGTTTCCCACCCTGCTCCCTGTTCTACATTCTAGAGATCTAACTCAACATTCAATCAGGATGGTACAACAGGGACAAAGCAAAAAAAAAAAAAAAAAGTCAAACCAAGATTCCACTAAAGAACATAAAAATTTGGCAAAAGGTCTTTGAGTTTATATGAACAGAGGAACATAAGCATCAGTGAAAATGAAAATTTTTGTTTACAGCATTCATAAGCAAGTATAAAACCTGGAGGCAACAATAGCATTTGAATCTTTCACTGCAACAGGAGGATAACAACTGGAGAATCAGGACTGCTGTAAACGTGTCAGATGGTATTGAGCAACGCTTTCTCTGTGTAGCAGTTTGTTATTAGTCCAGATTTTTGGTATGAAGACAGTAACTTCTAAAAGTGTGGGGTTTTTTAACAATAATATCTCCCTAAACTTTTTCCTCATTGGATCCATTTAACCCCATAGTCCTGGTAATGCTCCTTTTTTTTTTTTTTTTTTGACAATCTTTTTCAGATTTGGGTATAGTAAAGAAGATTATTAAAAACTAAAATTTATTCACTAAATTCAGCTGCTTTTTTTCTGTTTCTAAAGGATATATATAATTTTACAAATTTTTCCCTAAAACAAAATAGTTCAGTGTACCCTTTATGTGAAAATATTACAGATGCTTATATCATACTATTACATTTACATCTTACTCCTCACAATGTTCTTCACATTTGCTATTTGTGCTTTTGTATTACTCGTTAAAATAACATTATTGTGTCTCCTGACATGATGACTAATTGTACTTCTTACATGTTCCAGCAGGGATGTATTACTGGAAAATTAGTATTCACATATAAATGAGTGCCTCTTCATTTATGAAAGGTTCCCCATACATTCATGTTAACTTAGTCAATGTTCATTAATATTTTAATAAATTCAAATGACTCTTCATCCATTCAAAAATTTATGAACATTGACTGAGTGTGGGATTTGGAAACTCATTGAATGGATTTTGCTGTTTCTATTTATGAAAATATTAATGGATAATGTCCTGGATATAGTTACCATCTTCAGCTCTCACTGGAGTAAAGGTAGCATTTGAAAAAGCATGCTCTTATTGCAACATTTGCAGGTGCAGATGGAAGTTAGGCTCCAGTTCAATATCTACTGGAATGGTAGCACTTACAGGCATAAAGCAAAAGAGGATCTCAGCACCAAAGGGTTTACAGCCCTAGGTAATAGCTACAGACAAAAGGAAGGGGAAACATAAAAACAGGAGAATCATGAGAACGATTCTAGGGAGTTAAATGTGCTTTTCTTTTAACTAATTATGTGCAGGCATATAATGAAGATTGTTGTCATCTTGTACAAAGATAGAAGATGAAGACAGAAGATGAAGTTACCTAATATCAGGCTGGCATGTTTCAGAACTCAAAGAAGAAAACAATATTAGCAGTGGGATCAGTATCAGGAAACTTACTGATAAAAATGACAGGCCTTACCAAACTTGGCACTGAAGAACTGTGTCTCACCCACGCCATTTGTTTGGTCTTGGCACTCCCATCCTCCTGCCTCTTAAGAAGCCTGAGAAGCCTGCCAGCTCTCCATTTTACCATCTCCTCATTCCAATAATCTGAGAAATAGTGTCTTAAAATTCTAAACAAATTAAATCAAAACCAGTGGTA
Organism: Theristicus caerulescens; assembly: GCA_020745775.1. NCBI lineage: Eukaryota > Metazoa > Chordata > Aves > Pelecaniformes > Threskiornithidae > Theristicus > Theristicus caerulescens. The sequence continues at coordinate 128,224,450 of CM036558.1, read as the reverse complement.
GCCTTTCCATTAATTTGAGTAAGAACTGGTCAGGCCTTTTGACTGGGAGATGCTTGAGGCAAGAACTTAGCATTTCTTCATGTACTAATTGTATAATAATTAATAAAAGTAGATTAGATTAAATATAACTTAGAGAAAACCACTCTCCTGAATTATGACTGTTGAAACATAGCCAGAGGAGCACTTTCAGGAGCCTGCTTGGCTGTTTAATGCTGATTTAATTATGATGTTTAGACATGGTCTACTACTGAGAAACCTGCTGTAGCTTGCTAGCTACACTAGGCCTCAGGTAGATAAGTTTATGTGTTAACAGTCGGAAAGACAAACGTGCAATGTACCAATATGTGAATGAATATGGCTTATTTTCTAGAGGTAAACTGTTCCTTCAGTTTGGACTCAAGAAAATTCAAACCTGTGATTTAAGTCTGAAATATAGATTTTAGGAAACTTTTGTCAAAACTCATCTTTATGCAGTTTTTCTGCATTAAAATGCGACTGTACATGATTCTGCAGATTCTGAGTGATTTGGACATAAAATCCATCAGTCCGTCTAACTAACTCATCAAGTACTAGAGCCTTTCATCCCCAAAGTTTCTTCTGACATACAACTCTGGAGATACAGCACACAGACACAGAATATACCGATCAAAGTTCAGTGTTACAATCTCATCATTTTAACAAAAGTAAATAAAGATTGTGCACAGAAAAAATCCATTAAGTACTAACTTTAATATACATTATATATTTTTCTGGCCGCAGGAAATTTAATCTAAAAAGCAAAACAAATTTTCTTTCCCATAACTGATAAGGTGTTTTTTTTTTTAACTCACTAATGAAAACAGGCAATCCTGTATTTTGTTTCATAGTGCTTCCCTAAGGGCAAAGATAAACTTCACTCTTATCTGTTCTTCTGTTGTTCCTAGAATGATTGCTCTGTTCATTACATTGTTTGATGTTGCCATCTCAGCTTTCCAGTGCCTGATTTGTTCACTTAATTCTCTAAGTTATTAGGCTCTCCATTCCAAAAATAAGCTGTTTTTCTCATTTAAAAACCAATGTCATCTTTATGTATTATGGATTTACAGTTCACAGTGTTAATGGATCATGGAAACAATGACATGAAAGGTTAAATTATGAAAATGTACTTCACTTGCATAAAAAGCGAACAAGTGATAGTGCCATATAAGTGAATATGGATCATTACTGCACAAAGATCATAATCGAAAGGTACCTATAAGGCGTCTGAGCCACAACCCTCACAAGTTAAGAGAATGCTAAGAAACAAACTCTGACCATGTGGATTATGAGATAGAGTGTGCTGGCCACACACCATTCTCCCAGTGTGCATCCATCCAGCTGCACACTGAATTTACCTCCAAGGTGGGAGTGATGAAGACTATACCTCACCCACTTCAGCTCTGTATATAGATCCTGGGCCATGGGAACCATAGGAGCTGCAACCACTCCACCTTTCACCCCAGTGCCTAGGCTGGTACCCTCCTGTCCAGCTGACATCACAGGTCAATGTAAAAAAAAAAAAAAAGTGTCTACTGAAATGCCTTATCTTTTTCTTCAGAATACTCTGGGATGGAGGAAATTAGCCCAAATCCTCTTCTTTTAACAAGCACTTAGCTCCAGAGCATCCCTCTACCTTTATCCAGGACAGATAATGAGAAAAGCTTCCAGTGCATTATGCACTTTGTACACCTTCCTAGAGGTTGAGTCTACCAGGTCTCCATAAAACTGTAGTACTGTTACAAGCCCCAGATGTTCTCTGACCATTTTTTTTCCTATTACTAAATCATGTGGCCAGTTTGTACTTCACACTCTGGTTTCTCAGTACTAATCCATAATGTAACTTTGTTCACCAAGAAGCTCTTGTTCTGCAGGTTGACAATGTTATAATATAGCTTATGCTTCGAATCAGAAGACCTACATAATTTAAGTAATTAGATTGTTCTTTGTACCATTTTGAGTGACCAGTCCTTTCCACAGACAAATAACATAGTTAAGACACGACTGGTTTCTTTTTAAGTATTCTACATATCCCAAACCAGCATTTCTCAGGAGCACTTTATATGTGACAACTGAGTACAAATATGGTGACTCAGCTGTATTTTGACTTCAACTTTCAAAACTGGGGCCACTGTAAATTTTCATCTTTTCATCACTCCTCCAGACATCCTCTGCAATGGTAAAAATAAACAAAAATTCTTAAATTCTTTCATAAGAAGATTTTTTTTTAACTATAAAAGGGAATTACTGATAAAATAAATAAAGCTAATTCTCCCAAAATAAAATCTCTAATCTGCTGTTATCTGTTAACATAATGGTTTTGTTATGTGTCTTTTTAAATAACATATTCATAAACACAAATGTTGAGGTGGGCAGGGGTAGGAAACTAAAGACAGCAATTGCAAATTGAGTTGGAGGCCAGTTTAAGTGAACAATACTTGAAAGTCTCACTTTGGAACAATGTGATAAATGCTTTTAAAAGGAAAACTTGCAAGCAACCAGCATCCTGCTTATATGTGTTTCATTAAACACTTTAAACTTCAGGAACAGGTCAGTCACCTAGAGCTGCCACTCATCCACCTTTAGAATTAGTCATTCTGTAATTCCAACAACAGGAAGTATGCGCTTTTACAGAAATAAAAGCAATTTTGTCTAGGTTTGCAACATGCACGCTGCACAACTGCATTTCCTTTAAGGGTGCTATTCCCAGCCACGAACTCTGCCCTCCAGAAAGGATCAGAGACAGCAAGAAAAATATGAAGTCTAAAACTAGTATGACAAAGCATCAAGTATCATGTTAATATGCAGTGTCTGTCACAGATTAATTTTAATGCACAAGCCCTCGGGTCACATCAACATCACAGAGTTTTCTGGGTCACCAAATTAAAAGGCATGCCATCATCTTCTTTTGACACAGAAGCAGTTCATTAAAAATACTTGTAGAGATATAGGAAAGTAATCTTGGTCAGACGTATGCTTTCAATATTCTTCTTCAAGTTCTGCTGGCTTGAGTAGAGACTTGTACAGAGACAAGGTCTTCTGGGAAGAAAAGTCTAACTTGAAAATTAAACTAGATGAAAGTTCTCAGCTGGACTTTGTTCTCAGAGATGCGAAGTACACTCTTCGTGAATGCATAAGTTCCTGACATATCATGTACAGACAATAAATGCTCATTTTTCAATGGGTTTCTGAACCTATTGTACCTCTGATTTATCATGAGAATGTCTGTGGTCTTTCAAGAATGATTAAATTTTCCCTCCAAACAGTGCTCTATTCCAACTGTCAATTTTGATGAATAGCCTGTCAAGTCAAGATAGTCAAAGAGTTGAAATAAATCTATCATCACATAGTGTTTGTCATTAAAAAACCATTTGTACTTTTGTATTGGATTTGTGTGGCAAGGTTTTGGTAGCAGGGGGGATATAAGGGCGCCTTCTGTGAGAAGCTGCTAGAAGCTTCCCCTGTGTCCAATAGAGCCAAGGCCAGCCAGCTCCAAGATGGACCTGCTGCTGGCCAAGGCCAAGAAAATCAGTGACAGCAGTAGCGCCTCTGGAATAACAGATTTAAGAAGGGGAAAAAAAACCTGCACAATTTCAGCCGAAGAGAGGAGTGAGAATATGTGAGAGGAACAACCCTGCAGACACCAAAGTCAGTCAAGAAGGAGGGGGAGGAGGTGCTCCAGGCGCCAGAGCAGAGATTCCCCTGCAGCCCATGATGAAGACCATGGTGAGGCAGGCTATTCCCCTGCAGCCCATGGAGGTTAACAGTGGAGCAGATATCCACCTGCAGCACATGGAGGACCTCACGCTGGAGCAGGGGGATGCCCAAAGGAGGCTGTGACCGCATGGGAAGCCCACGCTGGAGCAGGCTCCTGGCAGGACCTGTGGACCCATGGAGAGAGGAGCCCAGGCTGGAGCAGGTTTGCTGGCAGGACTTGTAACCCTGCGGGGGACCCACGCTGGAGCAGTCTGTTCCTGAAGGACTGCACCCCATGGAAGGGACCCACGCTGCAGCAGTTCGTGAAGAACTGCAGCCCGTGGAAGGACCACGTTGGAGAAGTTCATGGAGGACTGTCTCCTGTGGGAGGGACCCCACACTGGAGCAGGGGAAGTGTGAGGAGTCCTCCCCCTGAGGAGGAAGGAGCAGCAGAGACAATGTGTGATGAAGTGACTGCAACCCTCATTCCATGGAGGGGAGGAGGTAGAGAAATGGGGAGTAAAGTTGAGCCCGGGAAGAAGGGAGGGGTGGGGGGAAGATGTTTTTTAAGATTTAGGTTTTATTTTCTCATTATCCTACTCTGATTTGGTTGGTAATAAATTAAACTAATTTCCCCAAGTTGAGTCTGTTTTGCCCATGACGGTAATTGGTGAATGATCTCTCCCTGTCCTTATCTCGACCCACGAGCCTTTCGTTGTATTTTCTCTCTCCTGTCCAACTGAGGAAGGGGAGTGATAGAGCAGCTTTGGTGGGCACCTGGCATCCAGCCAGGGCCAACCCACCACAACTTGCTTGAGTATTGAATTCATCTGCTTCTATTTGTTACTACAGCTACACAAAAGTATTGGAGTTTCTTGTATTATCTAAGCAAATTACTTGTCAAATATAATTGGAAAGGTTATATTTTGCAGGGAAAGTTAATTCACTCTTTTTTATTAAAGTTGTTTCAAATTTTTTTTGAGTCTCTAAAACCAAGATAATTAGAGGTCTAAGCCACTGTTACTGTCAGTCTTCACAGTAATCACCAACAACACTTAGCAGAAAATAAATGAGATTCTAGTGTCAAGTTACCTGAATACATAAAATATTATGGCTGATAAAAAAAAGAGAAAAAACAATCAATACTGCACAAGCAAATAATGATTTCAAATACAGGACTATGGAGAGAATGAACACAGACAGACATCAGATACGTTCCAAAATCTTTAATGTATCTGAAAGAAGCATGTGCACTTGCGCATTCAGCTGTTGGATTCTTGCCCCTTACGCGGTAGCAAATGCAAACTCATGGACTCCAGTACAGTGTGCATGTCGTGGTAAGAACTCTTCGGTTAACAAGAGTTTGTACAGAAATTTGCTCTGAATGTGCCTGACACATCAAAAGAATGAAGTGATGACAGAAAAAAATCCGTTATTAAAATGTTTAACTATGATGCATGTCAGAACATGAGTCAGTTTATACCAAAGTCATGGCAGTTTTGCTGTTCTGTTTTACTTCTCTAGATTCTTTGCTTGTTCTTTTTATGTTAGTGTCCTTAAAATGGAAAACTGACCAAATAAATATACTAGCCTATAGATGCATTCATGGAATTTTAACTTTGGATATCTTTAAAATGTGAAAAAACTGTAGGCACATCAGAAATTAGATCTGGAAACTCAAAATAAGAAAATTAAATTGCCTTCATTATCTGTTCTTTGAGAGAGAGGTTGACACTGTATCTGAAGGACACAGCTATTCCACAAAAATGCATTAAGTTGGTGTAGGTTGTGTTGCCAATACCTTCAAACTCTGAGACACATGGCAAGAGAGACATTGTCCATTCTTCTTGCACCCGTTTCTGCTGCTGCTCTCTTTGACAGCTCTATTCCTAAAAAGAATCCTGGTACCATGAATGTTTGCACATGCACTTCATTTTATGTGAGCACTCCAACTAAGTAGTTCTTAAAGTCCTTGTTTGCCCCTTGACAAATATTAATTACATTATTCTTATGATTAAGCTGCAGACACTTGTGGTGCTTTTGTTCAACTAGTTTCCTTGATTTTCCCATAGCTGATGACTATGCAGCTAAGTAGATAGGATAGTCTAGCACTCGCCTAGATGTCTCATGGACTCATGCATTTTGCTGATGATAAACTGCACGATATCCACAGCATAGTTGTAGCACATCACCTAAACAGTGATATGCAGGAGATCCCAAGGGCTCAGGCATTTTCCTACATTCTTCACAGCTCTTCTCTGGCTAATGCTTGTCCTTCTGTCTTCCAAACAAGAAATCTGTTTTACCAGATGGTGAAACAGCCCACACACCTTCAGAGAGAACACTACTACTTCTCAGTATTTCTGAGTTTGTACAACGGGGCAGGTTACTGGAGAGTGGAACAGTCTCCTGCTTATTGCGGGATACTATTGCAGGATATTGCAGTCTCCATGCAATGCTACTGCATAACCTGCCACCTTAAATCACCTTTTTAAAACCAGAAAAATGAAAAACAAAGAATAAAATTATCTTATAAACAACTTATTAACAAATTACTAGAGTCAGATTTGAAAAACAAATGTAAAGAAGTTTTCTTTTTACAGAGATGTAAAAAAGTACTATTTAAAGCCATCTATTTTTCAGTTTACTTCCCAGAGCTTTCCTTTCTGTTCGATCCAGTTAAAAAGCTGTTGGGATGCTTGGGCAGTTGAATCCAATTCTCAGCCATGATCTTTACCCCATGAATCATTTTCACTGAGTGAGGACCCTCTCCAAATGGATTTATAAGCATATACCCATTTTCCCCTAGGAATTTCTTTTTGTATTCACACTTTCCTGAAGACTACCCATGATTCATGAATGTGATAATTAATTACAACATCAAGTTTTCATATTCCTCTCCCAAGACTATCAGTTGACCCCTACTTCACTCTAGAAACAAAAATATCCCTTGGGCATGGCTAGGAAAGCCATCTCCTATCTAGACTATAAACAGAACATTCTGATGATTTCACCAGTGCTTAACTCAACTAATAAACAAAGCATTTACCTGACTGACTGGCAAGGCAGTGTTCAGACCTCAACACATAACTCTTATGTACTGAGAATGATCCCATACCAGCATATGAGTTAACCGGGAGAAACATCCAAGTCATTCATTACTAGCGGTGGAGAGACAATCTTAGCTACAATAATACCCAAAGTCTGAGGTAATAATGATCCTAGGATAAGTGGTGCACTGACAAAAGACTTCTGCCACAATAGTGGATCTGAGGGAACAGAAATCCACAGGGGAAAAAACCAGGAAATTAATCAAGCTTCTGTAAAATCATGAATGAAAATATGCAAGTATGAACTTGTGTTAGAAATTGGTTGTGCTAGTTAGTTATGCCGCAGTATGTCTCTGCATCCATATAAATTCCTGCCTTGATCATCTTTTATACCTAGGAGCAGGAATAGTAACTAAAGTTGTGAAAACTGCATTCATAATGATTTTTGCTTCAAGTATTTGAGGCCAGTATCTCTAAATCTAGTCTTCATAATCCAACTGATATTTCCAACAAGGTTATAGCCATAAAGACAAAATTATTTTGAAGCTAGAATGATTTGTCTTTGCTATTAATATAACAAATAATAGTGACACTGTCCCAGACAGATTGAGACACAGAAGAGTGCTACTTTCTTTTTACCAAGAGCCAGCTCAAGGCTTGTGAGATATATAACATGAGCTTTGCCATGAAAGATGCCTCATGACCTGTGCAAGGACTGGGTCACTCCTTTTAGGTAAATGGCTGTAGGGAAAGGAGAAGAGGGAGAAGGAGCAGGCAGCCACAGGAATATAAAGGGTACCCAAAACAACTTCTGTGAGGATCTCTCTCCCTACTTCAGCACAACACCTCATTCATCCATTACTTGAAAGTAACGGTAGCACTAGCTGACAATCTGACTTTTCAGGGATCCCAATTAGGTAAAGTGGTCTGTCTGCTTTTTTCCACCATAAGCACTGTGCCTAATTTGCCTCTATTTAGAGCTGGGCCTGTCCTTTATCATCTGATTTCCAGGATTGCACCATTGTCATATGGCAGCGCCTATGAATCCACCAGCCAGAAATTATGCTCTCTTCAAATGTAATTTGTGCAAAAATGTGGGAACAGGATGAAGCTGTGTCATTAAGCACCACGTGGCACCATCCAGTCATGCACCTTGCAATGAAATAATAACCCAAGTATTACCTTGTGCATTGGAAATGCTAGTGGATAAGTCAGGGGCAGTTCACTACTGAAAAGAGGCTGAAGTACTTCATACAGATTTAAATGCTCCACCAAAATGTATTTTATGTACCTAGGGACATGCAGAGCAAGGAAAGATTGAAAGAAAAGAAATAGAAAACCCGTCTCCACAGATGGAGACTCCACAACTTCCCTGCACAATCTGTGCCAGCACTTGACCACCCTCACAATAAAAAAGCGTTGAGTTCAAATGGAATTTCTTATTTTTTAAATTTTTTAAAATTACATATTGTCCTGTCACTGGGCTCTACTGAGAAAATCTTTGCTCTCTCATCTTCATTTCCTCCCATCATGCATTTATTCACATTGATGAGATCCTCCCTAAGCCTTCTCTGTCAGCCTTTCCTCATTCCTGGCAGATGCTCCAGTCCCTTCATCATCCTAGTGGTCCTGCGCTGGACTTGCTCCAGTAAATCCACATCACTGTTTTACTGGGGAGCCCAGAGGCGGACTCAGCACTCGAGATGTGGCCTCACCAGTTCTGTGTAGAGGGGAAAGATCATCTCTCTCAACTTTCTGGCAATTATCTTCCTCATGCAGCCCAGAATACTGTTGGTCTTTTTTTGCCGCAAGGGTGCATTGCAGGGTCATGCTCAGCTTGTTGTCCACCAGGTCCCCAATGTCTTTCTTTACAAAGCTGCTTTCCAGCCAGTCAGCCCCCAGCATATATTAGTGCCAAGGGTTATTCCTCCCCAGATGCAGGACTTGGTATTTCCCCTTGTTCAACTTCATCAGATTCCTCTCTGCCCAGTTCTCCAGCCTGTCCAGGTCCCTCTGAATGGCAGGACATTCCCCCTCCTGCATCAGCCACTCCTCCCAGTTTTGCATCGTCCGCGAACTTCCTGAGGGTACACTATGTCCCAGTGTCCAGGTCATTAATGAAGATGCTAAACAGCACTGGCCCCAGTATTGACCCCTTTCAGTAGTCTAGTCACCACTAGTGACTTACGTCCAACTGGACATTGTGCCACTGATTGCAACTCTCTGGGCCTGGCCATTTAACCAGTTTTCAATGCAGATCACTGTTTATTTTTCCACCCTGTATTTCGCCAGCTTGTGTATGAGAATATTATGGGAGAAAGTGTCAAAAACATTACTCAAGTCGAGGTAAACAACATCAACTGCTCTCCCTTGGTCCACCAACCCAGTCACCTCATTGTTGAAGGCTATCAGGTTAATTAAGCATGATTTCCCCTTTGTAAATCCATGCTGACTACTCCCAATCACCTTCTTGTCCTTGAGGTGTTTGAAAATGGTTTCCAGGAGGTTTTTCTAGGTGAGGCTAGGAAACATCCACTAAAGAAGTCCCTAATCCTTGACAGAACTGGATTGAGAAGAGAAAGTGGGAAGAAAGAACACCAGTAGGTAAAACTACTGGCATCATGATAAACAGCTGTGCATACAGGTTTTTCACTTTAATACCTTGCTTCTACCAAAACACCCTTGGAAAGGCAGAAAGTATGCTGTATTAGGTCATGCCATAAGTACTTTCAAATATTTAACATGCTTCAGGATCGATTTAAGTAGTTATTTTTAGGTTCCCAAGTTTGACAGCTCTGGCTAAGATGTCTCACTTTTTCCACAAACATATGATTACAGCCTAAATATTTTTTCTAGAGAACTTCCTTCCCAAATTAGAAACCATTTCAAGTCTTTTAGTTGATGATGTGAAACCTAATAGTGAACTGTGTTCTACAAGTGCACCAAGCAGGCTGCCAGACAGGGTCTTGAGAAAAAATGTGGAGGAGGGGATGTAGGAAAGAAAAGAAAAAAACAGTAAGAGTACTGCTGTCCCTCATGCTTAGTTCTCCAAAGGTGAATAAACAGAGATTCAAACCTGTTCAAACTGTCATAGAGACATCCCTTTCTTTTAAAAGCAACAAAAAGCATTATTCTTCCTTTTAAATAGCTGGTCTGTTGTTAGCTCTTCTGTCACCATGGAGACTACCGCTGCTGTTGCTGATGTTGATGATTTTCTCTAACTGGTCAGCACATGTTTGTACCATCACCTAATAACAACCTGAGTCACCAGGAGAGAAGTTTATATTTATTCTGAATGAATGAATGTCAGTCTAGTAAAAGAAACACATGTGGTTTTGTTTTGTTGATTGTTATATTGCTGCTTATTTTGTATCACATACAAATTCCTATGAATTTACTTTCCTTATTCTCACACCAACACAAATTCCAGGGCTGATATAAGTATAATTAAGGGACTGCTGCTCTCACTGCAGGTGGTGCCACCTGCTTTTATTCTTATCTTCCACTTATTAAATAGGATAGAAAATATTACAATGACTTAGTGCAGTCAGCTGAGAACACGATGTCTGAATCCCTTCCCCAAAGTAATACTGACCAGACACTAAATCTCATTGAACCTACATTCAGTTTCTTCCTGGTAAGTGGAGAATGATACTAAGTATAATATGATGTTCTCCAACAAACACTGTCCAATGTATTTACAGATATATTTAAAAATCAGAAATATCTATTTATTTTCAGGTATCATATATACAAATACAAGCATTATTTACACAATTATTTATAAATTACTAACGTAAGCTTCGAATACCAGCACCACAAGAGTTTCTGCTTTTCTTTTGTAACAACCTCAACATAGACAACAGTGGCTTTATTCAGATTCTGTGCAGTATTTTAGATGCTACATCCAGAAACATAAAATAACTTGGGGAGCATTGCTCTTCATTTTAGTATTGGTTTCTTTGCAAGAGGAATAAAACTACAGAACTTCTCTGAAGTGATAATGAGAGCATAAAGGATTTGAAAGCAGAGAAAGAAAAGTTCTAAAATTTCCTTGCTCAGACTGCACCAAATGAGACTGCGACGGTCATGAGAAAGAGAAGTCTCTTTTAGTTACCCTTTCAGATACCCAGCCCTTCATTTATTCACTCCTGGTTTCTTGCCTGAAACTAACTGCCCCTATAGCAGGAAATAATGTTTTTCATCTTTCCTAGAAACGCAGGATTTGCCACTGTAACATGGATGACTCTTGACATGGCTTATGTTGCTCACACTTTCATCATATCTTGGCTGGCCCATGGTAATGGGACGCAGATGGACAGGCAGCCCTCAATGCTTAGGAATTGCCAACTAGAAAAGATCACTACAACACATCTCCTCTGCAGAATATGTTACTATGAGCTAATCAAGCCCTTTTCTTGCTGATGGTTATTGATTTCCATGAAATTTCAAATCAGGTACAAGACCTTGTGTCCCTTCAAGTTTAAGAACTTGTAACACTGCAAGATGACAATTGTGTTTAATGACAGCATCTGCTGTGGCACAACAGAAAGTTGAGGAGAAAAAAACTCATCTAGTCTGGGAATGTGACTGGGAATTTGGGCATGAGCTTTCTGAATAGTTATGAGAAGTCACAGGTCTTACTACTTTCTCTTCCTAGAACAGAGGATACTGCTTTGAGATCACCTTGTCTGGCACATACACAATGTGTATTCCTTTTAAGGAACCTGATTAAAAATAAAAATTTTAGCAAGTTTCAATCACCACAGACAGTGGAATGACTGAAAGGTACTGCTGACCCCTTGCTTCATTGGGTGTAGATAAAGAAACTGCTGAGGAAATATATGACAAACATTAGCTATATTGGCTACTGAAGAGAGCTCAGGTGTTGGTGATGAGCAAAATTTACACAAAGTGCTGACCACTCAGCTGAACTCAAAGAAAAATGCTTAGTTTCCCCACTGAGAAGGCACAAAACAAAACATTTTAACTAACACAGTGGAACAGTGGAAACAAAGTATATTCTTGCTTAACCAGGACTTCCAATAAGGAACAGCCTTTTACTACCGCTGGAATGTAAAAACTTTTTCATGAAGAGCAGCCCAGAATATATCAGCCATTAGACTCTACCAGTAATGATCTAACCCTACAGCTTCTTAGGCCAGCAAAATTTTGTAGTGCAGACCAAAAGAAATTGCGCTGATCAAGGCTACAAAAACATCATCCCTCTCTCCAGGCTATTTCTGCTTTCAGCCTCAGTACACACATACTCTGGGTCTACAACTCCAAAACTCCTTCCTCCTGAGCAAGCATCACTGATTCATTTCAGATCCAATGACACATTACTTGCTGCACAGTTATGCAACTTAAACAGAAGGGCATTCCTCAGTCTTCCTCCTGTATCCCTTCAAAAGACCATTACCAGAAGGGCTATCATCTGTCTAAATAACACCCTAGAACCTGTACTAGTTACTCACCTGAAATGTGACTGAAACCTCCTCAGCCTGCTAGGATCCATATCTCACACATATTTCTACCTCGGACACTTCACCCAGCACACCTTGATCAAAAACAGGAACAGAAACCTAATGAATGAATAACATCATAAACAGAATTTTTCTGTTCTTTTACAAAACTTGGTTGTTGAAATACAGGTGTAAGATACCCTGGACACCTACTTATCATCTAAGTTTTTGTTAGTAAAATTCCTCAGGTGGCTAAAGCTGTGTTCTGGGATAAATGTGACGCAGTATTTTGTCAGTGTTGGGAACAGCTTGGCGCGACCTGCACATAAGGGTTCTTCCTTACATATAACCCCACTGCGGTCCCGCTCAAAATAATGCAGTTCCTTAATGCACATAGTGCTTTACCACACCTTCTAGAGACCCTTCATTGGGTCCTGCTCTCAGAAATATGCTGGCGGACATGATTTGACTCTAAACAGAATCCAGAACAGGAAAAGCTGTTTAATTTACAAGCAGCAGAGTCGGCTTCAGGGCTTCAGACTGTTTCCCCAAGGGTACCGTGCCACAGTGAAACAATAGTAGCCCCTTATATGTAAACATGATATTCAATATTGAGAACAAGCTGAACATCCCAGCTCAAGTCAATACATAATCAAATGAGCATCCCTGACTAGATAAATTTGTTGGTTTTACTCTATATACTGTCTCTTACACATTGATTTGGCAACTGTGGTTAAACTACGGTTTTGAAATCACTAACTTATTCTGTTAACCAGTTCTTCCACTACATAGGCTTAAGCACTCTAAAACAAAGACTAGGACCTTAAAAATGCGTGGATCTCTCAGATGAATAGTATCAGCAACTTCTCACAATCAGTGTTTATTCTTGGATTCACCATTCTCACCTTGATGCCCTTTAGCGGGCCCTTTAGCTGGGGAAGAAGCAGGCATACCTATTATGATGATATTTAGCAAAGCATCAATAAAATTCTCAGAACTTTCTATGTTTAGTAGAAGATGTACCCTAGATTAAAAACTAAGCATGTTGGATTTTGATAATGACTTAGATCTGGAAATCTACTGAGCTGGATGTGGCATCTCAGCCAATAAAAAAATCAGCTCAAAGGATATTTCTGTCAGTTAGTCTGTGGGGTTTTTTTATCTGTAAGTGAATTCAAAAAAATAGCTATCTATTATATATAAGTAAACTGCACAGAAAAAAGCTGCACTCAGAAGAGAAAAAATTCTATATGTACAACTGCAGATGAACTGCATACATCTTATGAGTATGTAAGTTCATACTTACATACTGTAAGGGCTGTCTCATAAGAGGCCTGATCATAATTCCAGGCCTTTGAAGTGAGATTCATTCAGTTCATGAATCATAGTCAGGTTATCAACAAACATTCACTTATGTTTTGGTAGGGTTGAGCTTTTCTTTTTCTGGAGCTGGAGTCTTCAACTACACAAGAAAAAAAAATCATCAACACAGTGAAGGAAATATAATTTTCTTATGGACATCAATAGAATAATCTTTCGGCCTAGAGTAATCAGTCTTAAACCTATGCTTCTAACTGAAACAGTTAACAGTTCCAGTTATCTCAAGTGTTGATGTCTCTAGACTGACGGCAAACATGATGTTGGTTTATGTATGTAGACAAACACATTATGTAGGTATCAGTCTTCTAGACCTAAGACATGTAATTGAGACCTTGTCACACTTTTCACTACATCAGTAAGCATTTAAATAAAAATTGATTTTTATAAACCAATGAGAATACACATTGAAAATCTTTACACATGGTAAAATAACTGTTATGAGGATATCAGCTACTGCAGCATTAGGCTAATGACTGAGAGTCTTTCAACTCAGCTTCCTTTTATGCAAGTATTTCATAAAAATAATTGCAGAGGTTGTAACCTATACCAAGCATGTTTTTAGACTTACATATTGGATAAAGCCCTGTTTTCTACACTCTTCAGCACAATCAATAGTGCCATAACTATTTGAACTCCCTCCCCAACACTTAAATTACATTAAAGATTAATATCACATTCTCCTCAACATCTCAAATCAAGTAAATAACCCATAGCAGCTATCTTATAATCATATTTAAAAGTCTTCTTCCCTGCACTAATCTCATTCTGAAATATTAAACTTGATTTTTTTTAATCTAATTTACTTCTCATAGCATACTACATGTTTACTTTTTACACTTTGCTGGCTGCATCAAGATTTGTGCAATACTAGTATAGAGTTGTTAAGGTATTTATGTGGCTGAACTGACTGTTATGGTTTTTATTTCTCCTTTGCATCACTCCTGGCCCTTTTTCTAATTCGGAAAGACTGAAAAATCAACATTCTAATGAGAAATTATTGTCACAATCAACACACACATCTGCGACTATCTTGCTACAGTTAGGTGTGCATAACTAATCAATACATTAAGCTAGAAGAGACCCCTGGAACTGGTTTCATTCTTTACAGATATTTCTGAATGTAGCATGACAAGTCATTGAGTACAGGAAGACATTTGCAACTCAGGGCTCAGGAATAAAAGAAGTCCTACCCAACAGGTCTTTACAGACCATGTTGCTGGCAAACTTAAATGTTTCTATCAAAGCTGATCACTGAAAAGACAATAAAGGCTTCATTTTAAAAAACAATAGAGAAACATCAAAATAAAGGTGGGAATAAGAGCAACAGAGGATCTCCCTAACAACTGTATGAGAAGTCTGAAGTCCAGCTGGGTCCTGTCTGAAACAGGCAAATCCACCTGTCGGAGTGCAGAGCCCATCCCAACCATCTTTCACCCACTTCATTTCCAGCCACCATTAGCACGGTCTGGAATACCGTGACGGTTCCCAGAGAGACCAGGAACCCTCTACATCACCGCTGGTGCCCGCTTCATCAGTTACAATGCCGGCACAGAAAACTGAGGCACGTCTTCTCTCAGGAGTACATCTGCACGTTAAACAAAATTCAGCACTAACATCACCTTGGAAGCGGAAGCCAGACGCTATTCACACACAGTGCATAAGTAATTATATATGTCTTATTCCTCTCATGAATCAGTGCCACAAGCATACTCATGGAGCAAGGAGATTTTACAAAATCTGGGTTCATGATACAGCAGCACATCAGCTCCTTTCACTTGAGGAGTGGATCCCAGAGCAACAGTCCCACCATAACTGGCATTTCGGAGAGTGAGGCCAAGGTTTCCTCCATGACAGAGCAGACCGTCCTTATTAAAGGTCTGATCTGAAACCAACAGAGAGACTCCCATCGACTTCAGTGCATTTTCCATCATGCTTTTCATAATCCCACCAACTGTCCAACACGGTTTTGAGCAATACATGAAGAAAATATGTATTGTATTTAATATCTTTGACAACAAATAACCTCTTTCTTTTTTAGGACAGTTCAGATGATGGCTTCTAGCACAGTCTCCCCCCAGCTCTCAGTTAAGCACTTTGGCGTTGTATCTGCAGTCCAGAGCTGGCCCTCTCAAAACTCTGATATTTGAAATTTCCACTTTCTTGGGCACAGAGAATTAATTAAAACACTTATCCAGGCAATGATAAGTGACAGTTCAGTGACAGCTACACGTGACAGTCAGGCTGAGAAAATCTAAACATGAAATCTGAACATGGAAAAAAACCCTGAACACAGATGCATAATTTCAAGAGGCTAATTCTACATTTTGCTTCACATTCCTGATATCTTATACATGCAGTGTGTCACTCAGATGAAGGGAACTCAGGGAGAAACTAATAACTCATTCAAACAAAAAACACAGTTAGAGGCGGGTGGGGGGAGTACAAGAAAGAAGCCTGTCATGTCTTTCATTCACAGGTCTTCAGTATTTCATCTTCTCTGTTAGATTTTCTAGCAGAAAAAAATCTTTGTATCACTCTTTTGCTTTTCTCTTTGCATATTGTATACCATTACATCAAAGGGAGCCAGGAAAAAAATGGGCCAAATTTCATATTCAGACCAAACATATCTTTACAAGACTAGAAAGGTTGAATAGGAATTAAATTGACCTGTCCTTATTAATTTCAATGTATTTCACATAACCAGCAACACTGCACAGTAAAATTCATTTGAAATATTGCTTTATTAATTGTCAGCGTCAAATATCCCAGAGTGGATTCAGCCCATGTTATATTTTAATTGTAGTTGAGAGGATTGAGTGATTGGATTAGATTCAATCTATGTGTAGTTGAAATTAATGAATTTGACTAATGAAATATTTATAGGTGACCTTTCCCTGAATTGATAAAAAAGCCTGTTTTGTTTAAAATATCTTTGATATTTACAGTCTGAGGTTAGATTTAAATTATTCCTTTACATAAGAAAGCTAAATAGACATCTGTTACTCCTGCAGATTGGCAAAAAAATCAGCCATATTGCAGTTTTCTCCTGCCAGACATATTTAGTGCTTCTTGTCAGGTATACAAGTGCCATTCCCAAAAGTTAAGAGTCTTACAGAAAATCATTAATGCACTTGTTTGTATGTGAATAATTTATTCTCATCTTGGTCCACCCACCAATTCTACTGACATTTAAATGTGATCTAGTCTCAGGCATGTTGTCATTAATATTAAAGCAATGTGAAACTAGGACACAGGCCCGTGCTGCATTAATGAAATTCTTATCAAATTGAAGTATGTTACCATTGTCAGAATTAGCAATGCAGAAATGCTAATATGATTCTCCAGGGATTACAGTTGCATATTCCACTTTGTTAGAGCTCTGGTGTTATGATGACTATTATGAAACCCCAGATGCAAAATACTGACCTAGCAACTTTGTAAACTTTGAGATAAGCAGCATACTTATCTCTACTTAGCCAGATGTGAAACTATATTAAATTAAAATCAGATAGAAAAATGCATTAAAACTCTCTCAATGTATTTTAAAATGTTGAGATGACATAAAATGATAGCATTTATTGAAGTCAGAATCCTCCATGTCTTACTCATGCGATTAGCCCAATGCTGTTTGAGGGACCATTCGTTTAAGAAAGGTGAAAGACATTTGGCCTTTAAAAACTTCTCGTTCCCTTCTCCTGCTGCCAACAGTTTCACACTACCTGGAATGTATAAAAGACGAATAGCACCTGTGAGATACACAAAGTCAATCAATCTCTTGCTCACCTGTGCATGGGTAAAACCTCCTCTGCAGCATTGCACAGTCTTGAGCATTGTACTTCAAAAAAGATGTGGACCTACCAAAAGGAGTCAAGAAGCAAATAGCAAGAATGATCAGATCTAGAAAACTTGATCAAAAGATCACAAAAAATCAGGACTGTTTAGCTTAGAGAAGACTGAGGGGATGCAAGATAACAGTCTTCAAATATATAAAGGGCAGTTGTAAAAAGGAATGCAAGGTTTTGATCTCCATATCCACCCTGACAATAGAAAGAGAAGTAATGGCTTAAAAAGTAGCAGGGGACAAGCGGAAAACACTTGAGGGGTAAATACAACTTTCTAGTGGCAAGGACAGTCAGGCGATGAGGCGACTGCATGAAAGCACTGTAGAATTACCACCATCAGAAGCTTCCAGAGCACGCTAGGCAAATACCTATCAAGAACAGAGCAAGCCTATTTGGTCCTGTTTCATATCCAAGAGACAGAGTAGATGAAGCCTTGCAATCCCTTCTTGTCCTATTTTTTATGATTCCATAAACCCATGTGGGGTTCTTTTCAAAATCCAAGTATCTATAGCAGCTATTTCAAAGACCAACGGTTTGCTTTCCCACAAAGTAGATGAGACCAACAGTGACACTATCTCCAATAAACGCACATCCCGGTTCACAGGAGGACACACATTATATCCAGGATTAGGGCATTCAATTATACATGATACTCCAAGGTTTTACTGGAAAAAAGTCCTGTACCATTAGCTTCATATCAGTTAAATTTCAGAGAACGTACAACAGACAGAAAAGCAAGGAGAGAAGTGACAGCTTTGTGCACAGAAGCAAAAAGAAACAATAAAGTCTTTGCCCTGCCAAATATGCTCTCTAAGGACTTAATGTTTACTAGTTTAGGAGGCTTGGTCAGAGGGTTAGATGGATTTAATTCTTGGCAAAACATTCTGTGACAACCATTTTGCAAGCTGTAAGTTACAAAGTGCTAAGAAATATGAATATGAAAGCAAAAAGGACCATTTTAAAGCCTTTAAGTATCCATTTATATACCTCCTGCAGGGTTTATCTCTTAATTTTCCTCTTTTATGACTTTAATGTGTAGATAATCACTGGTCCAAATATCTCTAAATACAGTGCATTTTAAAACTGCACATTATCTTTATAATAGGAGATTTCAGATAAACAGTTCTTGGCTGGTCTCTAGAGACATAAAAAGCGCTCACTATAAAAGAGTGAAATCTAAAGCAGCAGAAAAAAAACAACAAAGAAAACATTATTGTCACCATTTAGATTTACAGTAACAAAAGTTACACATTGCAGATTGACAAATGTAGCCTTGAATGAATAAATATAATAAGGAAAGGAAAAGGTCAGCACGTGTTCTGGAGCGACAGTTTTTCCTTACACTTTATGGCTGGGGCTTGCACTTGTTCTTTAGCACAGGGAAACTCCAAATTCAAAGCTAACAAATGGCAGCTTCTATCCTACTTGTCCATTTCCTTGTTTTATTTCTTTATAGAGCTGCATTTCACTGTGATATGGGAGTTTCCCACTTACAAACACAAAGCTATTGCTCTCCTCGTTTCCTCCCCCTCTCCCTTTCCCTCAAAGCAGAGTACGAAAGGCAGAACAAAGAAACCTTGCTTAGAGAAAAATGGGAGATCTGCATGCAGAACCCTGACACAATCTATTCTGACACAAAACAGAAACTAGACTTTTTGAAACTCCTCAGGGGAGGAGAAAAAATACCATTTATTCTAATCAAATCACACTATATAAATAACAGGGAAGACTGCTGGATTTTGCAGCACCCTGGACCAACGAGCAGGAACCCTGCAGGTCTGGGAACTATGACTCCAGGCAGGATTACTGATGCTTCTCAAGTTCCCCAGCTCCAGAGCTGCACCATCAAGAATCTGGGAGCCCTGAGACCCCTGTCAGGGAGGGAACTTGGAGCTTCCTGCTCCAAAGCCAGAACTGAATCTACAAGAGCCCTCCCTGGAGCTCAGGCTCTCCCAGATCCCCCCCTCCCAGCTCACAGGAAGCAGGCTGGAAGTCTTGCAATCACTGACTTGGAGGCAATGCGTCTAGCACAGCTTCCTGGAAATCAGAAAACTCAGAAGGTTCTCATGCTTGCATTTTGCTGAAAGTTTATAAAAGCATGTAAATATTTGGGTTTCAATAAACTGGTGCCTTTGAAGACCAAGACTTTGTCAAACGCTGCCCATCTCTAAACATGGTTAGCCTTCACAGCAGGAACTAAGTGGCCACTTGAAGACTTGGCCACTTGCTCAGTAATCAAAATACAAATGAAACCAAAAACATACTACTCTTTCAATATTAGTTTCTTTAGCTGCGCAGCCACACTGCAGCAGTCACGGGACAGACAGAATAGCAACTACAAACAAAATTAGGGTATGGCGGAGAGTTACATACCCGCTGCTTTGACTTTACTTCTAGCTTTCAGCTGCTGATCAATAGTTTTTAGCGCATCATTATTATGCTGAGACAATACAATAATAACTTTATTAGGAAGCATTCCATCTGCATTCCCTGTCTTTGAACAGATATTGACAGCTTGCATAATGCGGAAGAGTCTTCTTTTTCCCTCTCCTTTGTAAACCCATTGCTTGGAAATTCTGCATCCATCAGTGTTGCCATGGTGACACCCCCATGAGACCGTCCAATACCTCCCAAGACTCTTGGCACCTACCCATAATTCTGCACAATCCACATCAAAGAGAACTAAAACCAATTACCATATGGATTTGTAATTACTATTTTAGTAATTAAATATATATTGGAACATACACATGGTCTAAGGGATTGAGCACAGACAAGAGGGTGAGGGATCTGAATTCTAATCCTGGATTGGCTGACTACTTGGACAAGCTTGATTTTCAAAGGTGCCAAGCGCTTACAGCTCACCAAGACTTCAAGTGGAACTCTAAATGCTCCACACTTCTAAAATGCAGGTCTTTAACCTCCCTGTCCTTAATTTTCCATTTTGCAAAACACAGTCACTTTTGCAAATAATTTTGTGGTTTCTATTCAAAATGAACTACACAATTACACAGTATTATTTTTACCCTTAATAAAGCACCGATTGTATAGCAATATAATCCACGTTTACTATTTTTCAGAGAAGCAGAATGTTCCCAGTCAGGAAATTATTTTATTTCAAAGGCTACATTTACTTTAGCAATTCTGAATCTGCAAAAAGAAAATGAGAAAGCTTGGAAACCTCTTCCACAAGTCACAGATAATTCTCTTCCTAATTACCTTACTCTTCCTAATGAACCCTTACTTCATTAAGTCTATTCTGGGGCTAATGCATACCTGAAAGGACCAGCTCTGATACATTTTTGTCCCCATATATAGTACACAAGATTTCAGGTGAGCTAAATTGATAAAGTGATAGAATTGTACCTTCCTAGAGGATGGAAAGAAAGGAGGAATTGTAGATAAGCGAAAACATGTCTGAAAATAAACAGCACAGTAATTCAGACAGGTTGTGTGCAAACTGACCTTTTATGAGTTCCTTGATATTTGTGTGTGTGCGTGTGTTTATAAACATATATATGCATGTATGAAGCAGCTGGATAATATCACATGAAACTTAAATATTGACAAAGGGCCACAATCTTCATTACCAATGTCCATGCGAAGTGCTTTAACAAAAGTAGGTTTATTGCTTTCCTTACAAAATCATCCTGTCAAGACTACCTGAGCTAAGGTAGCTCCACAGCCACACTGCAATCTTCCCCTTTCCTCCGAGGTGAAATACTCTGACCAATGAAAGGGGTGAATTTCCTGAAACAAATTTTGTCTTCTTTCTCCTGCGTGGCTGCAAGGCCTGCATCAAGGTGGCACACCATGCTGTGCAAAAGGTAAGGCCAGGTACAGCTCTGTACCTCAAAGCATCCCACAGCTTTTCCTCTTGTATGCTAGAAGATCATTTCTGCAGCTACAAAATCCTTCTGGGGCAAAGGCAAGACTTTAGGATTTGTGCCTCAGGAGATGCCTATCCACCTCCTACCAGCACTGCAATGTGGCATCTCAGCTTCAGAGATGAATTTGCATGAATTCCGATAGAATTACAGTAGAAAATGCACAGCAGGAGCAAAATACCATTTTACAGGATCTGAATCCAATGGCTTTCTTTAATAAAGACAAACCTGTGAGCTATTTCTATCACTGATTGTTGTTTAGCATCGTGGAGTTAATTAGGTCAAACCAATAATCAATGCATCACCATCTACCCTGTTAACACCAACAGTCTGTGGTTTGTTATGGAAGGCAATATACATGATTTAAAATGAAGGCAGTTCGCTGCACTAGGAAGGAATATTGTGGTGACTCAAAAGGAGTCAAGGTGTACTGCATGTGTGTTCAGAGAAGGTTTCAACATGAGTTAAGTTAGTACTAACCACATCTGTAAACTTGCTTGGCATCCTTGCCTAGTTTTCAGATAGTATTACTGCTGTCACTCAAATGGATCATGTACTTAGCATGAGCTGTCCAGACTTAAGAACTGGTATAGCAAAAGGCTCAGGTAAATTACTTTTAAATTTAAGTGAAAGGTGAAAGGATTTAAGTTCAAAATCCATATTCAATTCTACATTACACTAGTGTAAATCCACAATAACACTGTGAGGAAAGTTATTTCAGACTCATACTTGCTTAACTGTGATAAGAATCCAGTCTGGTCATTTGAATTCAGTCAAAATGAGCCAGCAGTGTGCTCAGGTGGCCAAGAGGGCCAAAGGCATCCTGGCTTGTATCAGGAATAGTGTGGCCAGCAGGACCAGGGAGGTGATTGTGCCCCTGTATTCGGCACTGGTGAGGCTGCACCTCGAATACTGTGTCCAGTTTTGGGCCCCTCACTACAAGAAGGACATGGAGGTGCTGGAGTGTGTCCAAAGAAGGGCAACAAGGTTGGTGAAGGGTCTAGAAAATAAGTCTTATGAGGAGCGGCTGAGGGAGCTGGGGTTGTTTAGTTTGGAGAAGAGGAGGCTGAGGGGAGACCTTATCGCTCTCTACAACTACCTGAAAGGAGGTCGTAGCAAGGTGGGGGTCGGTCTCTTCTCCCAAGTAACAAGCGATAGGACGAGAGGAAATCGCCTCAAGCTGCGCCAGGGTAAGTTTAGTTTGGATATTAGGAAAAACTTCACTGAAAGAGTGGTCAGGCACTGGAACAGGCTGCCCAGGGAAGTGGTTGAGTCTCCATCCTTGGAGCTATTTAAAAGACGGGTAGATGTGGTTCTTGAGGACATGGTTTAGTGGTGGACTTGGCAGTGCTAGGCTAACGGTTGGACTTGATGATCTTAAGGGTCTTTTCCAACCTTAACAATTCTATGATTCTATGATTCTATGAAAATCAGACATGGAGCTGTGCACCTTTTTTTTGTTACTAAACGATTAAACTATGTCAGGCTTTTTACAATTTAGTGCCTGTTTCAGATAGCAAACTTAGAACATGATATAAAAATATTCAGTGTCTATCCAGTGTTCCTTCATTTTAATTCAAAATATATGTATTATTCATACCAAAAGTTTAACTGAAGTCCCTGGAATGCAGGAGAGATACAGAGAGTTACTGACATCACATATGTAAGGCTTAGCCACAACAAGGTATAATAGAACTAGGAAAGCTGCCTACTGTCGTAAATGAGAAAGGTAAATGAGCTAGGACTCCAAAATGCTTACTAATAAGGATTAGGACCTGCAGCAAAGCATAATCGTTTCACTGCAGGCCCAGCCTTCTCCCTGCTGTGCTGCAGATGTTCCATTAGCATTTCACCAAAAGCAGTGGCCATTAGGATTCAGTAGCGCAGTGTGGTGCAATCTAATAGACACACCTGTCATTTATTCAGCAGCAAATGGGTTAAAAATTCTTCATACCCAGAAGCTCCGCCATTCTTTTCAGAAAAAAAAATAATAAATAAAGTAAGCAGAAACCCACCACATCTTCCTGCTGGACGTTACAGATCTCCCCTTTGCCAAAGAATCAGTCTATTCAGATAGCACTGGAAACTGTGATCACACTATTTTGTTTTATTAATTTCTACCAAGTGCAGCACACATTCAGCTGTTTCCTTTTCTTCTTCTATATGTTTCCTTTGGCTTTACAATCTCTTCTACAGTTTTCAAGCTAGCAAACCTACAGCAAACATCTGCATAGGTCTTTAATGCAAATGTAATGTACCTATTGTGCCTTACCTATTAGTTCAAGAAACTAACACCACTGAATAGGAAATCAATTTCTTGGAAGTTAACTAGCAATATATTCCTTGGTATATTGTTACAAAGGATGGTTATACATTGCCCATTTAATTCTAATCTAACACTTTAAAGATGACAAGTGCACATGAATTATAAGAAGGCCAAAATAGGAAGACTATTATAAAAAAATTGGGCTAAGCCATTCACCTTGACAAACAGATGCAACATTTTGACAGCTAGTCACCCTGGGCTTTTTCCTCTGCATCCAACCAAGTTTCATGCTGACCTATTAATTTTAATCACTTGCTGGACTCCCATTTAATGGTTCAATGAATATAATACACTGGTGGTTTTCTTTGCATAATCAAGAGGTTCAGTAAGCAAAATAACGTTTTTAACTTAATATACCAATAGGTTTCTGTAAATGTTATAAACATTTCAACTTTTTCTTTATTAAAAAAACCTTATCTAAATTATTTTTAAACTAAGCTTTACGCCTTTCAACAGACCTATGAATATATTACCTGCTCCCGACCATGCCATATCTGAATTCACATTCACACTTCAAGATGCATATCCTTAATAAGAATAAGGAGCCTAATCCTGTGAGATACTGAGTCTTTTTTTAAGAGAAGATGAAGCTATTCTTTTTCAATCTCTTACCAGCATACTCAAATTGCACTCACTCTTTTCAGGAGCCACTCATTCTTTTCAAGGATCAGGTTCTGTTTCCTGAAAGTCTGATGGTTTTAGGACTATAATTAATCCTACAGTACTTTGAACACTAAAATCTACTTTGCTTCATAACTCCCACTGCAAAGAAAAACATCATTTGCTTCAGCCAACCAATTTTGTGGCCGTCTAAAAAAAAGTGTATTTATAATGCATATTCTTAATTAATACTTTCTGTATCCATAGGGCTCATACACATTTTTCTTCCACCTGAACTACTATGATTCCTCTGCACATCCTCTCTTAGCTGAAAGTGAGAGAGAAATTAAAAAACTTGAAGCAGAAACTAAACTATTACTGCACTTATAAGAGCCAAAGTAGAGCAAAATGAAGTGAACTGAACTTTGACATCAAAACCGTGATAAAAAAGGCCATTCCTTGGCCATTTTACAGCTAGTTCAGAAGCTGATGAATAGGCAATTACAGGAGAGCTGGTCAAAAGTTAAAATTCCCTTTTCACAGGGAATTCTGACATTTCAAAGAATATTTCATTCTTGTTAAGCTCAAAGGGGAAATTTCAATTTTTCCTCTACCAGAATGAGGATGCAGATCCTAAGGTTCTCATCATGAAAACTACAAATCCAGAAATTTTAACTCATCTAGTTGATCAAGCCCTTCCTCCTTGTTAAGCTGGCAAAGCCTCTTTGAAAGATCTCTAGGTTTCCATGCTCTTGAATTCATGGTAGGCGATCTGGAAATGCTAAAAAGGTCAATTTAAGTAGAGCTTCTTTGTGCCTCCAGCCTCCCTGTTGTGAAGCTTTGATTCAACCAGAATTTTGCTAAGAGCCAGGAGCCAAGATCCATCTGATGCATGAATACCCAGCCTTGCCTTGGAAGCCTCAAATCTCTGATCTCACAGGAGCACACTGAACACGTCCCGGTGGCAGCTCCAGGAGGCAGGCCTTAGGATCCTGGAGAGTGAACAAAACCTTCAGACCTGCAGGACCAAAGTGAAATTTAACATTCTGAGATATCATCCATAATTATTAAAAGGTAATAAACTTTGCTGATTTGAAAAATTTATTATTAGGTATCCTTCTGTCCATAGAAATTCCTTGATGGGTAGCCTTGAAGACCAAAGAGCTCCACTCAACCACAGAGTGGATACAGGACAGAAATAGGGATGGAAGTTGATGCATGCGACATCACTAACTTATTTCCACATATGTCAGAGCCAGACTCTGAATTCAGTAGAAACTGGATGAAGACTCCTTTGAGCCTAGCTGATGTGGGCGTTCATACACTGGCAGAGGACTTGGACTGTCTCGACTGCTGAGCAGCCATGAGATGATAACATGTTTTAATCACTTTTACAGCAGCTGGAGAGGAGACAGCAATCTACAGATAAAGGGCTACAAGTGACTTAACGTACCCATTAAATACGTCCTATTGTTAGCAGTACCAAAGATTAATGAGCAAAATTAAAGTGAAAAGATAACACTGGTAGGTGACAGTTTTACTTAATCAAAGAGCCTCTGGGGCCTGTAGAAGTACGTCAGGGTCACGGGGATTTATTTTCTTCCTCGTTTATTTAGACAGATCTGTTTTGCAATGCTGGTATAGACACTCCTTATATTTACACTATACAAAAGCTGTATTAGAAGACAAGGGCAAAGGTCTCATACTAATAGCTCTAGCCCATGGCTGGCTGTCAGTCTCTGCTCCTCACAATCTTCCTTGCTGGTTTTGGATTACTTGCTGATGCAATTCAGGTACTAAGCTTACCTAAATCTAAGGGAAGACAATAATCCCCCTCTGCAATCAATGTCCATAACTAAGTATATAACATTACATTTAATTTGCATTTAGGCACCTCACACCTTAAATGTAATATATTGTACTATATAGAGGTCTCTAATTATCCATTGACCAAAGGGTAAGATTAGGCTTTTCTTGCTGAAGCACTTCAGCTAGGTGCTTAAAGTTAGACTGGATGAAATTACAGATATGGCTTGGTGGAGTACCAAGCAGAGCTGGGCGCTCAGATCCCAGAGCAATATAAATCCATTAGCTGAGAGTCTGATACTTCACAGTCTGTGAAATGGGAGTAACTGTACTTCCTTATTTCACAGTGCTATTAAACTATACATATTAAAAATTATTCAAATACTCAGTCCGTGAACATAAGGAACTTCAAAGCACTACATATTATGAAAGAATGTTACAGCAAATATTCAGAAGTTTAGAAGTACCTGAAGTTACTTGGAAGTAACTTCATCTAAATTTTTCAAGGTAATCATTTATTCTTACAGTTCCCGTGTTTGGTACTCAGGTGAGAGACTCCCAGGATCTATTTTTTTTAAACAACAAGAAATTTCCAATGGAAGGAAATATCTAGCCCAGGGGAAAAAAAAAAAAAAGAAGAAAGAAAGAAAGAAAGAAAGAAAGAAAGAAAGAAAGAAAGAAAGAAAGAAAGAAAGAAAGAAAGAAAGAAAGAAAGAAAAAGAAAGAAAATTGAGTTACTTGAAAAAGAATTCCTACTAAAGTTTTGTGAGAAGAAATTAGTTAATATTTGTGAGGCACTGATTATGCAGATAAGTGCTCCTGAGTATTTCCCTGAGGAAATTAATAACCACATATTCAAAAGAACCGAGTACTACTTGCATAAGGGCTTTATTAGCATGCTGCCCTCCATTACAAAGTTGTTGACTATCTGCACATCTAGTGGATCCTTTGTCTCTTAGCTAAATTTAATCAGACATGAAGGACATGAGCCCATTCTACGGGTCACTGCCTGAAATTCCCCAAGCAACAAAGTGAAGAAAACTATTGAAAGTCAGTGGCAGTCGATGTTACTTCCTGCGAGACACTACAGAAACGGGCATCAGGTTCTGAGTTTTAGCAAACACATTCACAGGGAACTCAAAAAATCCCTTACAAAGGAAACATTTTTTTTCAGCATTCAAGCATACGTAATTTGGTTTAACTAATAATCCAGAATGGTTCCTTTGGCAGGATTATTGTATATACTATGGGAGATTAAAAGCACTTACGTTGATTCCAGAAACAGTAAGTAGATTGCTCAAATTGCTATGACAAAGATTGCAATGATTATTCAAATTCACAAGCAAGAGTTTAGCAAGTGCCCCTTTTTCCCTTTCTCTTAATAAGATGGCATAGGAAAAAAAGATATTTTCAGGTGTTTTCCAATGGGCACCTAATGTTTAAAGTATCTGCTTTTTGTGGAATGATAAAGCATTCACAGTGACTTGAGAACATGCATTAATTTGGGAAAATTATACTTATTTTTGCTCTAGCTCTACATTCTGAAGGCATTTTTAAGTCATTCTAGGAACCAGTAGTTGAACAGTGCAGAATGAAGCTTCGTAACTAGAGCATATTACACCTGGGAAAAGTTCCTTGATGAGCAAAGCTAGCTGTTAAATGGGGAAAAAAATCACATTGATTATGGTCATGAGTCCAAGACAAGCTTAATTAAAATCAGTGCAGAATTTTTAAGTGAAAGAAAAAAAAATTGAAACAGCAAAGTGTTATCTCTTAATTATGTTATGGAAATTTTCTCTAATTGATACCTGTCCCATGTCACTATAACTAAAACAACCTACAGATCTCAGCCTATAAATATTACTTTACATTATCAGCCTTGGAGCTTAAGTAAGAGATGGTCCTTTCTCCTTTGTCTACTCCCTGCACAGACTTTTACCAGGACTGACAGCCCTGTTCAGCTTTTCTTTCGTAGCTTTTCTTTTTTTCCTGAAAACTATGGGTGATGTTCTAAGACAGAGCAGAAAGCAGGGGCACCAATTCTATCTGTCTGTGACTCTTCCACTGACTTACATGATCTGCCTGGGCATGTCACTTCTACCCTTGTTTCCTAGTATTTAAGTGTGTATGATTATTCTTTCAATGTTCAAAACATTGCTCAGAGAGAGTGCCAAACACTATAGCTGGTCTAAATATAGGTATTTTTACTTATACGCTATAGAATGGTTGGGTTGGAAGAGACTTCTAAAAGTCCAACTGGCTTCAACTGGAGGTAAGGAAAGAGTACAGTCTTACACTATTTGTATTTAATCTCTGTTTTTTCCCAAAAAGCTGCAAGGGCTCTCACATGTTGAGCAAGCCAGTGTGACTAGAAAGCTATCCAGCAGTTCTTGGAGAATGGCAAAGTACCAGAATCAAATGCCAAAGCTATAAAAAAGAACAGGACTACTGCACAGATACTAACTGCTACTTAGTGTTCATGTATTATCAGTGACTTGATTACTCTCATGACTTATTCTTTCAATACCAGAGACCTTTGGCATCATATCTACATACAGCTACCGTCTTCCCTGAAGAGGTCCTACAGTCACAACTGCTGCTACTGAAATCCATCTAACCAGACATTTTTTGAGACATTTCTGCTCAATTTTTTCTGCTCTGTATCCTCTCTGCTCATTTTTTTTTCAGGTTTTTACCTTAATTCTGTTCAAAACACACAGGTAGAAACTAACATCTCTGGTCAGATGTAAAAATGCACCTGCACAAAGTTCACTGAAAATTAGCGACTAGTATTCAAAGACTGTTGGGATTCCTTATCCAGGGTCCAGAACAATTTGGATGCTTAAGAAGAACATAGCCCAGATTTTTACTAGGACTTTTAATAAGGTAGCACAGCTAAAAACAATTTAAAAATGATAAATACCCTTCCCTTGGTCACCCTATTCTCAAAAGAAGAACTGGCTATTAGGCATCAACAAAATAACCCCTGTGATTCTACTGAACAACAAAACTAAACCCCGCTATTCTCATGACAGCTTCCCTGTTTTTACTTTCTGAACACAAATTACTACTCACACATGCTAGCAGTGAAGCCGTGGTCAGGCTGGTGCTAATAAGTTGGCAACCATCCCTGACACAGTACTGTTCATCAGACGGTGCTCTCTAACAGATTCCCACTGGTGTTAGAAAAAGCTCTAAATGGCAATAACGATGGTGCTTCATCCTGTTAAAAAGAGTTCACTTGAAGTTTCAGACACCTCTGAGTCTGTGGTACCTACAGCTATGGAAAGGAACAGAAGCAATTTGCGTCTGCTAACTTCTTCTTCTCCTGGTTTGTTTTCTTGCAGAAAACTACACATAATAAAAACAACAGCTAATGAAGAAAGTTTGGAAGTTCTCTTCTAAATACCAGGGAATATAACCAAAGCATACGGCTCCCATTAGAGTATTAGAAAAAAGGATTTGCCAACTAACTTAATACCACTGTTCCACTTTAATTAACCACTGCTCCAATTAATTGTTAATTTTTAAAAATTAAAAAGGCCCAAATCTTAAGCTGATTTCAGAGAAATGTTCAGCCCAGTGTACATGATAATAGTTATGTTAGGACTTTTTCCATCTAGGCTCATTACGTGTATCGTAACAGGCCACTAATTAAAACAGCAAGTCATGCATAGCTACATTTATAACAGTCATATTCACGAAAGAGGGGTGAAACTCCTACATAGCCTTTTCTTCTTTTCCCCCCTGGCAGGCTCTCTAAACTTGAATACCCCAAGAACTGAACGGAATATAGGTCAGACAAGTGTTAGACATTTTGATAATCTTATTGGAAATAGCAACGGTAGCAATAATTTTAACAGCAGAGATACCTGAAAGCTTGTAGTCACTTTTCACACCAAAACTGCTCTGGTTGAACCTGATGAAGGGCTGGGGATGTGTAGGTGGTTTACAGTTCAGAAGAAGGTAAGGGAAGGCCTTGTACTCATTCCTCTGAGTAAACCCTCTCTAGCCTGTTCGTGTGCTGAAGCGAGAAGGCAGGGAGTGAAGCATCCCCAGCTCCTCCCAGGAAGGGTCCCTGATGGGATAACAGAGGCTAGAGAGGAGAGAAGGGTAAATCAGCAATGTTACATGAATATTTAAGCAACTTCCATTCCATATTACAAATACATGTAGCAGCCGACATTAGAAAAGCAAGCAGAGAAACACTGCAGAAATAGTCTGTAAGTGTTGAACAGGCAAGAAAGTTCTGGAAGAATTCAGTCACTGATGTTTTGTAGAGCACAACACTTCATTTGAGTCAAAACCCTTAAAATGTCATGGCAAGTAACTCAAAGCTACATTTCCAAGAAATATTGATAAATCTGTGCTACTCAAAGCCAAAGCTAAAGAAAGTCTCAATGGGCTTTTTATAAAGTCAATTATAAAACCCTGTTTGGGATGGAATACCTCTTAATATGAAAATCAGTTCTCAGTTAGCACTTTATGGATGCTGTGTTGTTTTACCATATAATACAATAGAGTTTCTACTTTACATGGTGAATTATGTCTGAGTATACCCATGATGACTTCTTTTATATCCTTAGTTTTTCTTAAAAATAGTTGAGTCAAGTGAATAGAGTGAAAGGTACTACACATCTCTTTTTATTCTCCTTATTCTTTTGGAATAATCTAAATTTTGGATTCTCCTGAACAGAGCTGAGATTACAA
Source organism: Theristicus caerulescens (assembly GCA_020745775.1). Classification (NCBI taxonomy): domain Eukaryota; kingdom Metazoa; phylum Chordata; class Aves; order Pelecaniformes; family Threskiornithidae; genus Theristicus; species Theristicus caerulescens. The sequence goes on along the minus strand of CM036558.1, from coordinate 128,193,673 downwards.
AATATATCCTCAAGGAACAGCATTCTTAATCTTTAAATGCCAGTGTACACAAACAATACAAGAAGAAAATGTCAGGGTCTTATAGTAATCTAAATCCAATATTATTTTCATTTAAACATTCTCTAGTATACTGTTTTCTCTGAAAGGTTGATTAAAGCCTTGGACTTGTTCCTTGTTTAGTAAATCGAAAACTAAAATTGCACCTAATACAAGAGCCAATTAGAAAAATGTGTTTCATTAAAAATGGTCTTTAACCAAAATTGAAGTGCTTCCTGGAATTACCTTATTGAAAAGATTTCACTGGTAACCCTGATTGTCCTGGAGGCTCTCGTGACTTCTAGGCCTTCCCACACAGAGCCAGGAGGTTGAAGCCCAAGAGCTGAATAGCAGTTTCTGAGAGGTCTCCCTGCCACAAGTCTGTGTAAGGCCAGACCATGCTGAGGTCTTGTAACTGAGCCTGAAGGCAAGTCCTTCCATGATGTCGTTCATGATGGGAACCGAAAGCCTTCAGCCCTGATGGGTCCCAGAGTTTGGGAATGTACCCCTTCTCATGTGTCAGGAAGCCCATGAAATCAGTGGGACCAGCCTGGAGGCCCAGAATTGCCATCGCATTTGATTCACAGTAGTTTGTGTTCTCTAACTTCACGATACCAGGGCATAAAACGGGAAAAAGCAAGAAAAGACTGGAAGACTGGATAAAAGAGTCAAAGATCTTTTCAACTCAGACATCTCTGTAACATCAGTCACCAGCAAGAGATTAGGTCATGTACTCAGACAGCAGTCTGTGTTCAAACACCACTGAACTATGTATCTTTGTTTTTTAAAAAAATTGTTTAGTATTAAAAAAAAACCTACCACCTGTCAATGATCTTCCAATTTTTTAATAAATCTGAAGGCCATCAGAAAATGAAGTATAATGAAAGATTTTATTTATTGTGATACTTGTAAGAAAGCTGTGACAAGGAGCATTTTATAGAAAGTCTGTGTTTACAGGACTCCCAGACAAGTTTTCAGGGCAGTAATTGAACAAACATTCAAATTTCAGCATGTTGGCTGAATGAAAGCACTCGGTTTTTTTCACACCCTTTCTCATGACTGCTCTACAATGTAATAAGGAAACGTTAGGTACATTTCTGAGTTCTACCTGCTGCCTTTCTGGCCCAGCAAGAACATTGCCAAAAGCCACTCATTTGTAGACCAGAAGGTGACACAGAAGCACTCGTATCTTAAAGGCAATTCTGACTCCCTCAATGGACCTCTTATCCAATGCTCTTATTTCTCCAAGTAAATAGCTGCAAGATTAAATCAAAGCTATAATATAAATATATTATAAATAATATATTTATATTATAATAATATATAATATTATTATATTATATATTATATTATATATAATTATATATATAAAATTATATAATATAATAAATAATATAAATATATATAAATACATATATAAATATATAAATAAATAAATATATATTATATATAAATATAATATAAATATAAAAAAAATGTTGAACTCTTCAGGATTCCCACCGACTTAAAATTAGAGAAAACTAAAATTAAATGTTTAACAGCTGACTGATTTAACTTAGATTACATGTTCTAATAGTGTAACAAAAAAAAGAGGATTTATAGCATAAAAGTACTACAGATTGCAAAGGAAAGCAAGAGTCCTTAATACAAAGAAACCAGGCAATAGAAAGAAAAGTACAGGAATCTTTGAGACAGAGGAATAGGTCTGCATTTGAAACAATCTTTTGAATGGAGAGCGAGTAAGACAGAAAGTGAGTGCCAATACATCCCCCGAAGGCCTTGAAAGGAAAAAAATACCAGGCTCTGGAAATGATTATATTTTTTATGTTAAAGGATGAAAAATAAATTTAATTAGTTAGCAAAACACAATTTTATTCCATTTGGAGTCATTTTCCAATACATTAACTTTCTCATTAGAATTCAGTTTTGTTTTGCTAAACAAAAGGAACCACTTCAACCCCTGTGGCATGAAGAATCATCTAGAAGATGAGCTCTGTCCCAAATTAGTGCAAATAATTGAATGCAAGTTCTACACAGTAACACCAAAGAGAAACACTTGGGCAGACAAGCCCAGCCTGATGGAGCAGGCAGTCAGCATAATTAGCAGCATCATTCACGTGTCAAAACCAAAAAAACCCCGACTTTGGAAGTAGTGACTAACTAGTACAAAGCAAGTTTAAATAGCCACCACATTTTTTCTCCAGTCCCTCTTTTTCCCTCCTCTTCCGTATTCTCCCTTGTGGTTGCTCGTGCTCAGCAATGTTATAGGATGAGATTAAATGCAACACTCTGTTCTTCTAATTAATTTTGCAATTTAAGATACTTTGCTCCATCAGTGCAAAGAGTCATCTACCCACACAGCTTAAGCATATATAAATGAAGCTATTTCAGTTCACTCCATCTGCCTCTAATTAAAATGGCTACACTAACAAAAATAATGTTCTATATAGGGTTTTGCACAAATTGCTTACATGTCAGTTTATGTTACACTAGTACAATCACCAGACTTTGATGCAGTTTCCATTTAAATCACCAGAACATCAGGTCAGGGACTGTCTCAGTACAGCTCTGTTCAGCTTTTAATACAACAGGACTATGACTTACTGAAGCATTTTGGTACTTCTGGAAACAGAAACATATTTGAAAGACTAGTTATTATGAAAAATAGGGACAACTAGGATAATGTTAATCTGTGTCAAGACGAGAGACAAAAACAAGGGGTTCATTACTGATGCGACTGTTCTAAAACTCATGTTGTTTGCTGTTCTTGATCTAAGCAGCTAGTGCAGCTAGAAGAATCCATAATTTCATTCAACCATAGACATTTAAAAACTGTTCTCCCTGTTCTCTGCCCATAAAGAAATACAAAACCTCACTCACAAAACATGTTTGCTAGCTCTAAAGACCACAGCAGCAATCGCTTGCACTGGCTGAGCTGCTATACTGCTGATCAGTTATTATAAACTCTTAACAATCTCATCAATAACTCCATGTGCTGCTCGGAGGAAAAGGACTTTGTGCTTTTAAGCAAGTGACTACCTCTGATCTTAAGATTTTACAGGTCCATGAAATAAGTTATAGTGATCTAGAGTTCTCATCTATAAAGAAAAAAAAGAAATCAAAGGAAACAACTGACATATTATACCTAAACTAAAAAAAATAAAGGGGCGTGGGGGGGCGCATTGAAAATACCAGCTCCACTTCCAAGCCAAAACAACCCTCAGGCTAAATACAATCTGGGAACAATTGCACTGAGTTTAACTTCATTATGTTAATCATTTTGATAACTGATTGCGAGAAGAGTATGGCTGGCATCTGCGACGCAGAGCAAATCTAGCAAGGAGACAGATGAAAAGCTTGTTCATCCCTGTGGGACCGGGAGAAAAGAGAGAGGCAATTACCAGCTGCAACACAGGACCACTTCAGCTGGGAGAAGGACATGGGGAAAATTGCATGTGCCAAACCCAACATTTCTACTAAGTCCATGAATTTTAGGCTTGTCTTTTGAAGGTATTTTACAGGTTTCCTGGCAAATGAGGCTTAAGGTGTCTGCCAGTAAGGTATGGGCTGCATCAAACAAAGCGTGGCCAGCAGGTCGAGGGAGGTGATTCTGCCCCTCTGCTCCACTCTGGTGAGACCCCACCTGGAGTGCTGCATCCAGCTCTGGGGTCCCTAGCACAGGAAGGACATGGACCTGTTGGAGTGGGTCCAGAGGAGGGCCACAAAAATGATCAGAGGAATGGAACACCTCTCCTATGAGGAAAGGCTGAAAGAGCTGGGGTTGTTCAGCCTGGAGAAGAGAAGGCTCTGAGGAGACCTCGTTGCAGCCTTTCAGTACTTAAAGGGGGCTTATAAGAAAGATGGGGACAAACTTTTCAGTAGGGCCTGCTGCGACAGGACAAAGGGTAATGGTTTTAAATGAAAAGAGAGTAGATTCAGACTAGATATAAGGAAGAAATATTTTACGATGAGGGTGGTGAAACACAGGAACAGGTTGCCCAGAGAGGTGGTAGATGGCCCATCCCTGGAAACATTCAAGGTCAGGTTGGATGGGGCTCTGAGCAACGTGATCTAGTTGAAGATGTCCCTGCTCATTGCAGGGCGGTTGGATTAGATGACCTTTAAAGGGCCCTTCCAACCCTATGATTCTATGATTCTATATGATTTAACTGACTCCAAAAGTGATATAGCAATTATCAGTCCACTGAGAAGGCTGCTACTCCCTGTTCCAGAGTGACCTGTGAGGTCCCGGTGAATGTGAACACGACATAATTTCTTGTGGTTTTTTAGCCTGGCCTTATTATGACATGACACTGGAGAAAAAAAAATTAAAATCATAACTGGTTCCTAGGTTCTATTCAAAAACAAGTCCCCCTGGAATAAATTTTGAGAAGTGCTATCAACTTTAGTCTGCCATTAACTCTTCCTTCCTTTTGACTTAAAAAATTAATCAATTAAGTGCTCAGTTCCTATCCAAGTGGTCCAATAATTCCACAGTTTTGTTCAGATAAAGAGGGAGAAAAATCTTATTAAGAGCTTCTGCTGTATAGCTGTGATTCATAGCTTAATATTTTGATTAATAATATCCTTCAATATTGAGGTGCTGCAAGGGAGTTTTTCAGTATATTGCCCCAGCACCGTGTCCTTTCCTCTAGGTCTCTCTTCCCATTCCTTCAGTCCCCCTGATGAAACCAAGGACTGGTATTCACAGAATCATAGAATCACAGGCTGGTTTGGGTCAGAAGGGACCTTTGAAGGTCATCTAGTCCAACTCCACTGCCACAAGCAGGGACGCCTTCCATTAGGTTAGGTTGCTCAAAGTCCCATCCAACCTGACCTTGAACACTTCCAATGATGGGCCATCCACAACTTCTCTGGGCAACCTGCTGCAGTGTCTCACCACCCTCATAATACAAAATTTCTTCCTTATGTACGATCTAAACCTATCCTCTTTCAGTTTAAAACCGTTGCCCCTCGTCCTGTCACTATAGGCCTTGGTAAAAAGCCTCTCTCTGCCTGCCCTACAAAAACTGTTCTGGCCAAAGGAAATGATCCTGTATCGTCTCTGTGTTTTTACTCCTCTGCTCATAATCCATCCTCTAATGTACTTACAGTGCAGGTCTGTTTCTTGTTTGGCTTTTTTACTTCATAAAGCAATTTTAAATATTTAGGACATTAGATTCTTCTAGAGCTATTCTGTTCTCATTTATTAAAAAGAAAAAAAAAAGGTGACAAAAATCTCAGGTATTTTTTTCATCATTGAAAACCCTTCAACCACATAACCACCTCCAAAATAGGTTCCCTCAGAACTACATAGCACTTGCCCGAATGAGACTGTAGACATTTTCTAGTTCATTTTTTCTTCTGCCTTTTTCTGTTCTGGGTTGTAACCATTCAAGAAGTGCAGAAAATGAAAAATGCCTTTAAAAATGAATTCTCTGCCAGACCTGAGTACAAAAATGACTGTCAAAGAAAAACTTTATTTGTCCTGTAGGACTTGCATGATGGCTAAGATCAATCATACCACACAAACTCTGAATGCATTGATATTCAGGTATGCGTACATATACACATGCACAACACAGTGAAGAATGGGTGCATCTCTTTCAAAAGTTCACTATAAGTAATTCTTCAACTTGTAATTTTGTATTATTCTCTTATTGCTTCTTGCTGGCATTGCAGGGCTGTTTGCACCTTAAGTGACTTACACCTCACAACTTCTTCTTTTCACGGTACTTTTAAGAGGTCATTAATCTTTGAGCTAAGAATCAAGAGCCTTTGAGAAAGACACAATTCTATTACGTGGACTATAAACACAATCAGCAATAGTGAATATCGTCATGTGTTGTTCAGATACTTCCAGGGGTTAACACGTGTCACCATCATCAAGAGCAACACAATGCAGGATCCTGAAAAGGCTTTTCTAATCTAGGTTGGGCTTAGGGTTTGAGGTGTTTTTCTTTAAAAAAAAAAAAAAAAAAACCAAACCTGAAAAAATCAAAGGCTGCCTGAAATGAAGCAATTTTTAAATTATAACTTTTATAAACTCTATGTATATACATACAGACCAATATATCTCTAATATCTATATATACCTAAATGTATTTATTTAGAGCATTAAAACAGGCAAATTTATTTGAAATTGATGCCCTGATTCTACAAAACATTAACTACTGAAGTTCTGAATCCTTCAGTCTTAACTATTTCCCTTCAATTTGAAGGGAATTTTCTTTCCCGTATGTTTTCAGAAGTTTAAAGATCCCCCTGTCACTCTAATGACATCCTCTCCTAAAACCCACAACACCACAACATCACACAGGCTGTCCCCTCATTCTTCTAGGAACTTCTGATAGCGTCTGCATCAGTTCTTGCCTGTTCCAACCCATATTCAGAGCCTTGGCTGAGAAAGCATTTTAACTTGCAACTTGGTATTAGCAGGTGCACCAACTGCATATTCAGTATTTGCAGGTGAAATTTCTTCCCATACAGCCAGCAGTAGGCCAGCTCTAAAGGCAGCACGCACCAATTAAACTACAGTGAGTAGGCAGTAGCTATTCATTTAAGCTGATAGAAGCATCTTTTAGAAGCCACTTAGCAAGATTCTGCCTGCAACAGTGTCATAATTCCCACAACTTTGCTTATTAGCTGCGTAAGGGCAGCAATAATGTTAAATCTGCAGCAGAATATATCTAAGCCTCTATCCCTTTACAACTTGCCAATAACCCTCATTTTATGGGTCAAAGTGCAAAATGACATTAGGAACTTTCAGAAAGAAGCAAGTTCTGCCCATTTTTTTCCTTTGACAGCACAGATATTCTTTGGTTTTGACCCTTGAGACTCCTCTAGAGGTGCAGAATAATGTAACATCGCTGCGGAGTCTGAGCATGTCTTTCACTTCAGCTGTCAGTTCAGTGAGATGGGAGCAGTGCTACATAGCTAGAGCTAATTAATTTGAGTCAGTCTTTTGGAAGGCTCTCACCTTGTATATAAAACTGTATTAGAGGTGATTTTCAGGGATGATATTTGCCTTAAAAGGGTTCATCTTACAGCATCACTTCTTCAAAAGCTGAAAACCAATACACTATTAAACGAAGGCTGTATTTTCAAAATTTAAAGAAGGGATTCAGCCTTCAGGGCTATATTGACTATGCATACCTTAGCACTGCACTGAAAATATACTTTGTATGCCAACCCTTCATGATACCAAGGATGAGAGCACGGTGACTGATTTGAGTATAGATTAGAATTCCACCCTGCATGTGATGGGGGAATCTGTATGTTCTGCAACACTGTTGTCATTGCTGTTTAGAGGACATCACTGTTTTGCTTTGTTATAAAGCATGCTGTGTGATCTAAATAAATATCTGTGCATGCTTAGTCTGTTAATGATGCAGAAGAAATGGAGTCAATTGGATTTTCTCCCATGAATACTATGTTGGTGTTTTGTGGATTATTTGAGAAGAGGTTATAGATAATAGTCTGGCGAGTATGCTAGACAAACCATTTCTAGCATGTGGTTTTTTTACAAACTCACACATTATAGCTGTTGTGCCACATCATTGATCAGCTAAACTGCATGGACTGGAGAGAAAGGGTTATTTAAAAGATCAATAAGGGAAAAAAATCTCCTCTCAACATCTTCTAGGAGCAGAGAGGACAAACTCAACACCCTCCTAGTATTTCAGAGCAGAGATCAACAGGACAGAAAATAAGAGGCCATCTATTAAAGGAAACAAAATTTCAGAGGCAGTGTCAAGAACAAGGGAAACAATCTTCAATACGTAGATAGCTTAAAGGTCTCTCTAAAACAAGCCAAGTGGCTGGGCAGACTAAGGAAGAAAGAGGATGCTCCAGTTCAAAAAGGCTAAAAGAAAGTAGAATATATTCATTTTTCAAACCCTAACAGCCAGGAGTAAACAAATGTTTCTGCTACAAAGGTTTCTCTTTCCCCTATTTCTGTATCATTGCAAACAACTTCTAGAGGAGATGCAGGAGTAATAGAAGCATCCAGTCCTGCTATTATCTGCTCTTGATGACACCACATCTCCAACCCCAACTCAGCATTTCCCAAGCCAAACCTATCATGTGGCAGAGTAAGATATAGGCAACTATCTGACTCTTGCAACAATTACCAATATCTGCTTTTCTAAATTCTCTCTGTTTTCAAATAAATAATTCCAGTGAGTAAAGATGAAGTAAAACGACAGTGAAAAATAATTAATTCTAATCCCACAAATGAGAAAAAAGTTAAAAAGGAGAAAACTAAATGTAAAAAGAGCAAATAACTCCATTTATTCTTTCTAAAACTCTTTCTTGGTCACAGGGCTCTGTTAGAGGAGGCTGTGGACAAGGACGGGGAGGAGAAGGAGGAACAAATTCTGTAAAGCACTAAAGAAACCGGGAAGAGTGAAGAAATGATAGATAAGAAAAGTCATAAGGAGGCCCATCTAAAAGAGTGAAGAAAGGACAAATTAATATGAGAGAAATAGCACGTATCTTTCCAAAGTCCACTGCAAGTAATGGAATGATCACCAGCAAAGCCTCTTTATTCACGGTACTTCAGTGGGTACCTGACAGTCCTTAGAAGCACCATCTATTTATCCCCAGCAGAAATCAGAAAGATACAGTAGAAAAGAGAAGGGAAACAGTAAAGGTTTACAGGAGGGTCAGAGGCTGGAGGAGTGCAATATATTGTGTCTCTGTAGGGGAGGGATGCCAATGAAAACCGATGGTGTAAGAAGCTACATTTTTCCCTTATCTCCTCCAGATGCTACGCCACCTGAAGAAATTGAAAATGAGGTATTAGCTGTGCTCAGGCACCTGCCTTAAGCTTCACTCAAAAGCAATTCCACAGGGAAGGCTTAATCAAAAGCTCCACTGCCCCCACGACTTAGACATGATTCAAGTGACCCACCGGAGAGACATCCGTGACTTTGCTGTTCCGGGCTCACTCCCACACCTCACTGAATTCCTGCCTCTCTAACAACCATTCTGCCGCACAAACATTTTCTGAAGCCTTTCCCTTCTAGGGGAGACTCCTCAAGGAAGCCTCCTTCTTCATTTCGGGCGCCTCGGTAGCCAGGCCAAGGGACCAGGGCAATTCCCCTGCATGCTTCTGCCAGCCTCCCTACCCAGGCAGCAGCACAGGCTACCAACAGAGCTCCCCCTCACACAGCATCCCTGGGCTGCAGCCTTAAAGCTGAGGTCCCATTTATCACACTGCAGTTTTACAAACAACGGCTGCCTGGGGACAATGACTTGGTCAATAGAGATGAGCTCTAAACATGCCCCATGATTTCATTCACCGGAGCTGAACAGCAAAGAGGAGACGCTGAGTGGCTTTATAGCAAAACGAGCCATTTTGCTTTTGGGTCACTAGAGTGCAGTGACACAAGCCAGTAAAAGCCCAGTGTACCTTCTGCCTGGTAGCTGTTTGATTATCTGATACTGATGTAATGATGTTTGCTTTATTCTTGATAATGAAAGAAAATTTAAGTCACACCTGGCAGCCCTGCTGGAAATCCCATTGGAGAGGGCAGAAATTAAATAGATGTAGAAGGTCAAAATTGTATTTTCCCTTGTAAAGATGATCTTTCTGCAATCAGCACTGGGAAGTAAGGAGTGCAGGGAAAGCATATATGCACTGAGAAAAACTGTGCAGGACCTCTTATGTGGCATCAAAAATTCAGCTTGATTATTCTGATTCCTTTTATGATCAGAACTTTATAGGCAGAAAAAAATATGTTTATACCCGAAGTTCAGCTGGCATAAACTGGCTTAGCTCCATTTAAAGGAAAAAGATTTTGCCAGCTTATATTAGCTAGCTGTCTACATTTTATCAACACCCTCTGAGAACATCTTTGTTTTTCTCTCACTCAGATAAGATACTTTCAACACACTTAAAATACATTCAACTTTATCTTTCTTACTTAAGAAAACAGCATTCTTCTGAAAGCCATTCAGAAATAAAAACAAAAGGAAGGCCTGTCTGATGGGCTAAAATCTGCCCACATCATTACTACTATTTACATGTACAGCTTCTTCAGCGGCATACGGTTATGAACAGGATTAAGACCACAACAGGAGGAAAGTGGAAGAACATAAATAATAGTTCTAGAGAGTAGTAGGGAATGATCCATATGTGTGGGAAACTGGTGAAAAGATGGAGTTAAATGCAAAGTCTTAGCCCATTAAAATCTGACCAAAATTTGCATCTATTTAAGGAGGAAAAAAAGACTTTTCAAAAGTTTACATTAAATCGGGGGGGCAAAAAACAACAACAAGAAGAAAAGACTTATTTCAGCTACCCCTTTTTCCTCCTTCCACAAGGACAATAAATAGTTCTGTGTTCAGGGCACTTGCCCAAGATAGAGAAGACCAAAGTACAACCTTCCCCTCTGATTAATTCCAATCAGAGCTTCAACAGGATCTCCCACATCCCAAGCGAGCACCTTATCACCTGATTAATTCTGTTTGGGCAGTCAAATCAGCCTCTCATTTGCAAAAGAAGCTGCAGCTTGTGTTTGCTGGAAAACCACAGTTTCAGTAATGCAATCTTCTTCTCACTCCAAAATAGCCATATTATGAAATTCCTAACCAGCTTTAACTATTTCCCTGAAGTAAAAAAAAATTAAAGAAAAGTTGCATGCAAACTGTATTAAGGCCTTTTGGATTAGGCCGAAGTGAGGGTGGATTCCTCCAGGCAGAGAGTGACCCTGGCCTAAACAATGACTAAGAAGGCAAAGATTTTATGCATCATGAGTAGAATTCTTCCTCATCATACATAATAATTTTAGATCTAAGGCTATAAAGTAACTAATAGCAGAAACCAGAAATATGTTCTTCTATTAAAGTACTTGTTGATCTTAAAAACCCGACATCAAAATTACCTATACATATAACACTGAATAAGCTGAAGCACTTCTGTACTGCACTTCAGTTCTAAAGTAAGTCTACACACTGTGGAATGCCAAGAGTTAATTCTGGGTTACACAGGCCTAGATCCTCTTTGCAAAAGCTGTGTTTCAGATGCCAATGTCAAAGAGCAAGTAAGGACCAGGAAGGGTCAACTGCAGACACAGAAAGCAGTTTCATGCTTCTCAGATGGTTTGTGAATTGCTTCTCTACCTACTTCTAGGCTAAGACTCACAGGCTGCTTCTTTGGTCAGCAAGCCTTAAAATGACCCATTGCCTGGGACTTTGCAAATGGACACATTTTCTCTATCAGATTCTGATTCAGATGCAATAAAGGAATTGCACAACTTTTGGTACTGTTCTGCACTCCAGTCCCTTACAGTACATACTGATAATGCAATAACATATGAAGTCCATTTAGTTATATCCTTCCAGATACGGTTTGACTTTTTTCATATACGCTAACATGGTACAGCTACCTGCTGCTTCTACTTGTAGTCATTTCAGATATTGTGGTTTTTACAGCGGCAAGGAATGAAACTGCCAGGTTCCTGGCAATAATTAAGTATATTTCAATAGGCACTGCTGCTTCGATTCATAATTTTGTACAGGTGACATTTGAACTATTCCTACTGTTCACGGAACAGTTTTCTTAAGACTTCAACCATATACACTCTGCACAGATACAGAGGACCAAGGGCTGCATAGCTGATAACTATCAAACAAATTCTCTTCTTCCTCTACCTCTTTCCTTTCCACTTTCTCATACTTCAAGCCTTGTGGTTTGTGATTGGATTTTTTATACCCTTGCCTTCACAGTTTAGCTAAAGTCAGGGTGGAAGGAAATTCAAGCTACAGCACTTACTGAATGCAATTCAATCTGATTTATCAGACAGGACTGTTGAAACACCTCTTGGAAGACAGCAGCTCTTGGCTCGGTCCTCATGTATTTTACAGGAATATCAGTATAACATATTGACTTACCGAGTTTCCTGATATGACAACTCATTCAATCAAATCTTTCAGACAAAGACATCTGCAAAGAGAAGCATACTACAACAAATAGTGCATTCCACAAACCACGTACAATAATGTCTGCAAATAGGTTTACAAGCACACACCTCTACAGCCTGATGCTGCCACAGCAGGGGAGATGTTAAAAAACACCAGATATTAAATAAATAAATATGCACAGCTAGTGCCTTGCAGTCCAAACCTTTCTCTTAGTTGGGCAGACTCTGTTGATTTCCTGCACAGGCTGAAGAGGTATAGCAACCATACATTATTGGCTGCAAGTCTTATGATCAGGAAGCACTTTGCTTGTCAATCTATGTAATACATTTTTCATTTGCAACCTCATTTGCAAAGGAAAGGCAACATGCCAGACATGACAAAAATTATTATCAGCATCAAAAGAAATCTATCAGTTTTGCAGCAGACTCTTTGCACAGTTATTCCTTGAAACACGCGCACACTTTTGCTACCACTACACCTTAGCTTTCTCCCTTCATTGAAGCTTGGACAGAAGCAGTGTCAGTAACTGCCTCTCATTTTTAAGTCCAATAACACACAAATTAAAGTTTACTGTTGATTTACTTTCAGTTTGTGGGGCTCTGTCTCATCATTTGTACGTGGTCTATTTAGGTTTCAAGGTTCTTCAAGCAGAGGCTGTTTCCTTATCTTTCTGTACAACTTCTAGCATATTTTTGAGTTGTGCTTGTAATAAAGAGTAATGCTGAATGGACAAAATATTAGGAAAGGTTTTGGCTGATTCATTTCTCTGTGCATGCATTAAATTAAATATTTGCTAAAATTATTCTGTACAAAGGAAAGAAGTTACTGTTTTTAAGTGCACTCTTAATCAGGCAGGCTGTCTTTATGACTTGAATTTATTCATAAAGAACAAAATCTTCACTGAACACCAGAAGCCTGCATTAGAACAGCAACAACACTCAAGTTGAATAAAAACTTGCGTGCATGCTGGTATAAAGAACATATATAGGAACAAAGGACTTTATACATATACAAGAACAAAGCACCACAGAACAAAGCCCTTTTCTTTACAGACCCTCAAATGCATTTTAAGAAACATGCTGTGATTTAGAAAAACCTACTGGACTTAGAAAAAGGAATTTAATCATGGAAATCCCGTGGCTTCTCTATGCAGGATGTTTTGTGGCTAGGACATCACAGCAGCATTAAAAACTGAGTCTTTGGGAAAACAGTCAACTCTATTGAAAAACACTACTGACTCAGGAACAGTTTCTACTGAGATCATATTGAACACCACAGGGGTCAAGATAAAATTAAAATAATGAATTCTCTACCTAGTCTTTTTCTCAAGTGGACTTCTGGTAAATACTCTCATAAACCAGGTAGAGTCACAGACGTCCATCTGTGGCAAGGGATGACCACACACCATGTGGAGGGCCTGAGCCTGCACCTTGGGCCATCTTTGTAAATGCACCCAAGCAACGGGTTGCCTCCCTCTTTCAAAGGCAACAGTGCTTATTCTTAACAGAGTTAAGAATACAAGACGGTAAATTTTAAGGTCACATTTTAGAAAGTATTAAGCTGCCTTGGTATTTCAGAAAACAGACTTTATACCCATCCAAAAGATAGGTAAAATCATATCAGTGTATTGTGTGTGCATACTTGGTTTATTGTATACATTGTGTAGACATAAACTGCCAGATTGCTGAGATCAGATTTAATTCAAGCTCCTAAGCGGCATTTTTCTTTGGAACTATGGTATGAGTTGTATTTAAAATAAAACCACCAACACATAAATAAGGAAGGCACCACTGGTGGCATGACTTCAGGCTTGCTAGGTGGATTGCCAGGCCTCCGGCACCGTATAGACACTCAGCAGTGAGTGATGGCGAGCACCTGCACTTCCCTCCCTGCCACAGACACTGAAGGTAAGAGGCCGACTGTCGCGGTTCCTGGGAGAACTGGCATCTTATCGCCTGCGCTGCCTGCGTCTCTGGATTTGGAGCCCTCAGTCTCATTCTGAAGTCAGAAATGTCTTTGTCCTTAGCACAAGATAAGGAAAAGGAGGTCATTTCTAGTGCCCAGAGATGGAAGGCAAGTGTTGCACACAGTGATGGCACACTCCTCTGAGTCTACCCTCCTGGAGCTGTCTTCCCTGCATAAGCTTTATCAGCCCGAGTGAGGATGGGCACTCAATTAAGCCTTGATAAAGCAGTAATGAAGGAAGAGATCTTTAAGGCATCTTTAGTAAAATGTACTTGTTGGTTGGTTGTCTGAATACTCTGATAATGATTTGAGTACCAGGAAGGACTTTCTTTTTTTTTTTTTTTTCATTTTCTTTTTTATTAAAAGCTCTCACATTTCACCTTTAAGGCATTATTGCAAATTTTATCTTGTTAATTGACTGTTCATATGGTAATCATTTTACACCACATTAAGTAATGTTCTAATTTGTTTTAATGCCCTCACTTAATGGGAACAAAATGCAGCATATATAGAAATTATTAACTCATTTACATATTCAGTATACATGCTTGTCATCTGGTTTTAGGTAAGAAGGGTGTGTATACGTGAGAGAGAAATATAGAAGGAATATATGTGCAAGAGAGAATGAGAAAAGCAACACAATAAACTGTCAAACTGAGAAGAATGAAGGCGAGACACCAATCCAGCAGGCATCAATTCCACATTGTTATGTACATCACTGAATGCTTTCTGCTGCTTCAGTCGGGCTGAAAAACAGCAAGATAGAAGTAAGAACCTGATTAAACACATGACTGAATATACCAGGGATGACAGATTCAATGAATGTGTTTCTTTCTATTTAGACAGGGGAATCATCTTTAGTTTGTGTGTGCAAGTAGTAAAGAATCAGGAGTGGTGGAAAAGAAACCATCAGAGCTGCATCCCTGTGCTGCACAGGGACTCCCTCCGTCGCCCCAAGTCATCCGCGAAATCCATGCGGCACCGAAGCAGGGGGCATTCTCTCCCCAACACTTTTCTTCTGCCTTTGTAGAGATCTGACTCCGTGCTTGGCTCCGTTAGAGTTCATTAAACCGTAAGTTAAGAATAAAAAAGTAGTAAAGCAGCCACGTCCTGAATATTCAAAGTTCCCTGCAGAAACTCAGAGACTTGGAACTTTTTTGTATGCATTTTCAAAAAAAATATCAGCCAGGACCTTTATATGTAATATTCCCCTACAAACACCAAAATAACAAGAATATTTGCCCTTACATGTCCTACTCGTGTACACTAAAGCATATTAATGACTGGAAATTGAACAGCATAAATTGAACTCACAGCTGTTTGCATTCTTGTTGGTGGCCCTCATATTCCCAGAGCTACCATTTGGAAACTATTACTTGTCTGTCACTCGCTACTCTCCTGCAGAAGGTCTAATGAAGTACATAGGTCAACTTTCTGTCTTTGTCTTAGAAAGAAGAGCTAACATCTTTTCATGACCTGATTTGACTTTTATTGCTGTACCAACATAGTTACACACTTCATGATATCAGATTTTGAGAGAATTGTGTACATCGCTGAGGACACAAAAACACTGTGGAAGGACTGAGATAAGCTATAGAGATAAAAAAACTGACTGAGATTTATTATTTTTTTTCTAAAGCTGCAGATTTAAACATGTAGATACCTTATGACAATTAAAAACTTTGCAAACAATAGTACTAATAGTACTAGAAAGTTCCTATAATTTCTTTCCATTAATCCAACATTAGGATTACAATACAGTGATCTCCCTGGTTATCTTTATGCAAAGATCATTGCATGACTGTGATATTAAAACCTTTAAATCGGACAACTAACACAAAGTTCCCATAGTTATTTTAAACCGAATACACTGAATAGACTGGCCAAAATTCAAAAGACTTGTGGGTACTGCCAACTTCTGTACACGAGACTTATTACCAGCATAACTGGAGATGTCAAATACTGTATCATCCCTTATTGACCTATAGCAAATAGAACCTGTACTTTTGATTTTAAATTTTGCAGTCAAAATGGAAATACTTTTTGACAGATATAAACACAGATATGTGAACATGTATAGATATAAATTTCTAAGCTCTGCCAAATTTCTGCAATGTTTACACAAGCTATTTCTACACTAGCCAGTGACCTTCAGCTGCTCCTAAATGTTATTTAGCAAATAATTTCAAGATCAAATACCTCAATGAACATATTCTTTAAAAATCACAGATAAACAATTTTTTTCTTCCCATGGATTGTAAATTACTCAATACAAATGTAAGCGTGATGGTCTCGGATGACCAATAAGTCAACCAAAAATTTTTTCTTCACCAAAAACTAGATAAATAAATAAATATATGAATGAATGACATTAAAAAAGCTAAGAAACCTCAGGAAAACATGAAGGGGGAAAAAGAGAAGAAGGAAAAATTTACAACATCCAGAACAGCTCCATGGTCTTCCCCTTTCACTGCAGATACAAACAGGGGGATAAAGGCAAAAGCTTTTATGTATTTTTAAATTTAAAAAACAAAACAAAATGAAACAAAACAAAACACCAGGAGCCTTCCATTTCAAGAGAAAAAAAATTTACTTGTAAATGTCCTTCCAAATTTTTCTTAACAGAAGGTGTTGTGATAGGTGTAAGACAGCAGAACTGAAATCTGGATTCTGTGCTTGTATGGCATTGACCTGTCACTCCTTGTTGGTTTTACATAAGACACCAACCTCTCAAACCATACTAACTTTCAGCTCCTGAAGATGAGCCCTTTCTGTTCCCATTTTTCCAGAGAGTAGAGTTTTCCTTTTTCCCCCAGCTATGGATAACCACATGGATCCCACATTCTGTTCCACCATCAACATTTTTGGATACCTCCAGTCATTTCTCCCCACTACCTCAATAGTTACTGACCACCACATTCCCACTGATAGCTTGATCTCAGCTGCATAACGTCAAAAATGTTAGTATCGAAAACAATCAGGCTTGGTGAAAGAAGGCTTTGTATTAGCTGCAATTCACTGACTTCCTCCCACCAAGACATATTTGTCAACTGTTTCCCCATTACAAATCCTTTCTTTATTCAACCACGACGCATATGCAGCCCTAGTCACAATGTACTAGTACAAAGAATGCGATCATGTAAAGGAGTAGAAAATACTATTTAAACTCCACTTGTTTCTATTTTCATAGTCATTCTGGGACCATACATTCCCATTTGCCTTATGCAGAGAAAGAAGGGAACAACTTGTTTCTTGCATGAAGCTCTCAATACAAGTGAGATTTTTTTTTACTGCACTCATGGTTAAATAAACCTGGTTAAGGAAGTTAGCTGTTAATTTTCTCAGCATCCTTAAAGTATGATGCTAACCAATACACACCTGTAGGAAGATAAAGGATAGCACAGCCTAGAAACTTGACCCTGAATACACAAATCACATGTCTTGTACTGTAGGTCCAAATAACAGTTAACTTTTCTGGTAAGTACTTTTCTGGTAAGTAAAAGGTACTCAAACCAGGACCAGAATTTTTTCATTGCCTTTGTCTCATACTTTTCACTAGCCTTTAAGAGCTTCTCGTTACACACACCAAAAAGTCCCTAGGAAGAATGTATTCTGCTCAAAGACAGCCTATGCATGACCTACTTCCCTAGCGAATGGAGGTTCCCATGCAGCAACTTAAATTAAAAAACTACCCAAAGGGGACCTGCTTCTAAACACTGTACAATTTGACACTGGAAGCAATTCTTCTTTTCCTCTGTATCATGATATCCCTAGGGCTGGAGGTGCTTCTCTCCTCAGCAAGCTGCTGTTTTCAGAACAGGTCAGCATCAGTTTTCACTCCTCGAAAATGGCAAAAACACCACTGCAACAGATGAGAATTTATTATCCTTTCCCCTTCCCATAGTGACTTGCAACATAGCCCTTCAGAAAAATATGTACATTCTAAGCACTGGAGACATGCTAATACTAAGGAAAATTTACTAAAAACAGTTGGCCGGTGGAGTAGTTGGAGGTGCTGGCAGAAAAATCTTTCCTTGACATTTTCCAAAATGCCAAGTTATACTTACTGCTATCATTTCTAAGGTTTTCCTTACTTGAGATACTGAAAAGGTTTGATTTGCAAAGGATGAGCGTCCAAATCCTCAAAAACTCAGGTCTACAACAGACAGCACACAAATTGTTCTGAAATTTTTGTTGCTATATTGTAAAATTTCTGTAACTTTGTTGCTATCGTTACTGCAGAGCATGTCCATCCTATAGCTTCTATTTGACAGAAGATTGTATCAAAGCTCTTCTTGACACACACCTCAGGCAGAGCTGAATACCTTTTGGGAGCAGATGAAGATGGAACGGAAAGTAGGCAGCAGAAGATAAAGGCAGCTCAACTTAAGCCCATGAAAATTAAGAAAACGGGCTTTCTGCAAAGCTATTTGACATGGTGTAGCATTGTTAAAAATCATCTTTCTTTTCACCCTAGCACAAAGTATAAAACGACAATTCATTCCTGAAAAGCCTAACGTACCTAGTCATGAGGAGTTGTCGCTGTCAGCAGTAGTCGATTACTTATTGTAGCATCATATGAAGGGTTTCAGTTTAACTGAAGTAGAAAAATGTAAATCTATTTATGCCTACATATTTAATGTACAATGGAAAAGAACCTCTCCGTCCAGCTTACAAAGCACTTTGCACCTTATCAGCTACCATTAAAATGCATTAAATAGCTCAAATAATGGTGCACACTTGACCTGCACGGTGCCTCAGCATTTCTAATCATCTCCAATTTGTGTCTAAATACGAAACAGTGTAATTATCAAACTACTAACTTCAGGTCTTTGGAGTATTAAAAAAGCAGCATATTAATTAGTTCCAACAATACGCTTTATGAACTTCAGAAAGTTCAGCATGATATTAACATTAGAGTATGTGTTATGGTTTGTCTAAGCTTGAAAGTTACTTTGCACTACAGTCTTCCATTTAGACTAATCAGGAATAGCTATTCTACAAGTTGTGCATCCAGACAGTTTTGCTATAGTTGCTTCATGCATTTCTCTTCTGTTGCACCCCCACAAAATATCTAATTTTCGAAAGTAAATATAATCTGTTTTGGCAAAGATGCTAACAGCCAACCTCAGCACAACAACCGCAAATTATGGAGCTCTATTATTATTGTGGTAGTTTTTGGTCTATCTTCCCTCAGCCTTTGGAATTTGGATCAGATTCCCGTAACCCCTCTCTTGTGGGGGGTTCTTCTTCATAAGAAGTGAGCGTCACCACCATTTTTAAACTGCTGTTGAGCAGTATGGTCTAAGCATAGAATGCCCTATTCCTCATGGACTTTAACACAAGTAACACAACTCAGCAGTGACAGAGCCCAGTGGCTTTCAGTGCTTTGCAAGGCAGCAATAGCAGTGCCATGCAGGGACCACAGGGGGAACGCTGCAGCCCGCGAGGGTGGTTCCACTACTTTAACCAGCATTTTCACAGCTCTCATCAAATTCTTTCACTTTCCTGTAGACTAGGACCATGCCAAAAGTATGAAAAATGTAACTCCATTTGATGTGATAACTGTTCACCTATTTTGGCATCCCATTGACTCTCTACAGCCGGAACAAAAGCTTCTCTACAGCAAGAAAGCCCTAGACTTCAGCATAAAACAAGCAAAAACAATGGCTGTTTTGCAACTGCTATGTGATGATATCATGCACATGGATTTTGCACAAGTTAGAATCGCAAAAAGGGTACCATACAGAAGATGTGAAACCAGATGAGCAAGCCCGGATCTGAAGAACAGCAGTTAATAAAAGAATGCTAATATCGCCAAAAGCAAGACAGCAGTTTTTAAACGGGGATGTATCTACCTTACAGAACAATTTCTTTCAAATTCAAGCATTTGTTTCCAAAAATGTGAAATAAAAATGTAAATAAAAGAAGAAAATGTAAATAAAAGAAGAAAATGTAAATAAAAGATTCATGTTCAACTGCCCTGCACCTTCCAGTTCTTTTCCCTAGTTACTTGGCAGCTTAACCTGCCTTGCTCTTAAGCAATTATTCCTCAGGCAAGTCCTTATAAAAAGTATTCCTATGACCACTTTCAGATGTGAATGAGCAATAAAAAATAAAACAGTTCCTTTTTTTGACAAATTAGGTGAATTTTGTACTGGCCATAAGGCTGGAACAGAATATCCCTCTCAAACAAATCAACTAATGAAGCTTACACGAAGACATCTATTATTTTAGGATACCCTCTAGGCTGCCCTTGGCTGTGGGAAGGTAGCACTGCAGAATAAAGATGAAAAATTAGTCACATGACTTTTCTTGTATTTGTAATTCAAGTAAACCGTGTCTATCCTAAACTGACTGGCCCATCTGTGTTTGGAAGTGATGCTGACAAAAAGCTAGAAAGAGTTGACAAAATGACTAGCTTTCTCAAATAAAGCATCTAAATACTACTTCAACATGAGGGTAGAAAGGAAAACAAGGTAAACTGCAGAAAGGGATGCATTTATAGCAGAAAGAGTCTCACTTGGGAGTGTGAATTACATTTGCTGCTTCTCAAATGCAATGGACTGGTTCGTGATTGGAGTGAGTGAGTAAGGGTGGCAGTGAAAGGACTGAAATTTAGTAAACGTCATAGGTAAACACATAAATATCGCCTTACTGAGCACTCAGCAGTTCTCTTGTCCATACTCAGAGCTTTGGGGGAGACACAGACAAGCAACTGGGACAGATAAAAATCAGTGATCACACAGACAGCACCATACAGTTTAATTACCAAATTTATCAGATGTGCCAATCGGGGAATACACAAGAGTTACCTGAAAAGTCCTGGGAAAAGCCCCGGTGCTCAGGCAATTAATCAAACAACAGAGACAAAGAAAAATGACGATACTCGCCATTCACAAATGGCACTATATATGCAAATACAAACATAAATAGTTTGTGCTCATGTGAGAGAAGAATGCTGACTATAGCATCTACCCAACAGCAAGTAAGTGTCGTATATCTCATTCTCCCTCATGGCCGAGGAGGCATTTTAAATCTTGGATTATGGCAACAGCTCAGTGCCGAAAGGTATCAAGCATCTCCTCGTGCTGAGCATCTTGAACATTAGCTGATTTCACCAAAAATCAATGACTGTTGATAATGAAGTCAGTAAAAATTGAGTCTCCTCAGCACAGCTGAGATGACACCCACAAACTGTAGGATCAATGCTATTTTCTGCAAAAAAGATCACTGACACCCCAGGTCTGTTCTTCAGTTATTGCTCTAAGGAAATGGAGGACTGATGATTGCTTCCTATTTTTCTTAAAAACTGGGAAGGGAAAGCACATCAGGTGCTCTATAACAAATGGAAGAAATATACTGTCATCAAAGGCAGAAGTCTATACTTTTAGATTTATATAAGAAGTCTATACTTTCATATTTACATTATATTTACTTTTATGGGAAGTAAATATAATAGATAAGCTGTGCTTGATCTGCTGGTGAATTGTTCATTAAAAAGAAAAACTCTACATAAAACTGTCCATAATAAATAATTCAGCCCTCTCCTGGATTAATATATTTTTGATTCTTATCACCAAGGTTGCACTGAAATAATTTGGGTCAAACTCCTGCCAAGTTCCTGGTATTGAAAACTATTTTCTAATTCAGCTAACATAGATTTACAGTGATTGCTAGACATTTTGTCACCCTTTTTTAAAAAAGTCACCTTAAATGTCACAGATAAGCCATTCTGATTTTCTTGACTCACCAATAGTTGCCAGTGGCATTAACAGGATAGAAATTAAAGTTGGAAAAAATACCAGAGACCAAGAGTTGCAAGAATTCAAAGTGGAAAACAAAAAGAGGATCCTCATCCTTTTTAAATCTGTTTTGTCACTTTACTAGGCTAAGATAGCTATTTAATGTCTTCACTAGATGTATCTTCTGATCTTGGATGTCCTCCAGTACCCAGCTGCATTGAAATTCTGTACAAATTCCAGAGGGACTTTCTTACATAAAAATCAGAATGATTCCGAGAGAACCACATCTAAATACTCCTAACATCAAGCGACACTGCTCTTGACAGACCACAGAAAAGATATGTGCTCTTACAATCTCATTTGTTGATATTTCAACTAAAAGTAACAGTGAATGAATCTGGAGTGCAAACCCAAAACATATCCACATAGGTGATATTTAGGTCTCCTGTAGGGGAAAAAAAAACAGCTTTATACATTCAAATTAGCATAGGTGATTGTGGGAAAGGTAATTACATTATTAATACATGCCAAGCTGCCAATAATGCTAATTTGAGATAGGTTATTCAAAGACTGGCTTTCTCTATACTTGTAAAGAATGTCTGTAAATCTCATTTGGTCATTTCTAAGTCCCATAGGAGTAAATTCCTCAAAAGAGCCAGGAGAGTTCATGCTAAGACCTCAGATATTAAAGGGATTGTCAAATGCCTTCATGGGAATTATTACTTGGAGAGCAGATGTGGTATTTCAGTAAAAAGTGTGTGACAGGAAAGGAAACAATTGCAGAAGTAAAAGTAACAGAGATTTTTGAAAAGATGAAATACTCTTGGACAGGTGTATCCTATTTCACAACAACACATGATCCATGGGGTATGTTTATTTGATTTTCAGAAAGGTGCAGATAAAGCTCTGTCGTCTCATTCAGCTCATTGCTGAATCCTAAGTGAGGTCTCCTGTCTGTTTTCTAACATTGCTTGCAGCTTCTCCTGACGCCTCTGCAGAATATTCCTTGTGAATAAAGCTGGGGGGCGGGCGAAGGTGACTCTCCAGCCTCAACTCTCTCTAAGCAGGCTGCTGTGGGACTGACTGACAACCCAAGACAACTGTTGACTCTGGTAATATATTCTTTTCAGGCTCTGTGACAAAGGATGTAGACAGGCAGTGAGTGCCACGTAGGCTGTGGCTGTTGCGATAACCCCTCTTTCATCCAGCTCATGAACGAAAGAGGAGCTGAGTAACTCTGTGCCACTGGATCATGAAAATGAAAAGCTCTGGGAGTTCCTTTGTCCAGCAGCCTCCCCACTCCAGCACCAGCGAGGAGCCGCGAGCCTGCCCCTGTGCGAGAGAGGGATTCAAACCGCTTCCGTGAATGCGGCGTGCGAGAGGATGAAAAGCTCCGTTACAAAGGAAGAGTGTCAGGATTGCATGGATAGCTCTCACTCAGGAGAGGTTTTGTCACCTCTGCAAGGGATTTTACTAATGGCATAGTATGTCAGGCCTCAGCAGCAGAGCCTGCTTGCGTGGCTGCCTCCATCAGACCAGCAAGAACTAAGCTAATACTGTATTTACTATAAGTAAAATTCCTAATATTCCCAAAGAGATTTGTTTTCTTGTTGATGGTACCAAGAATAAGGTGGGCCATCATCTCTTCCTATAGCTAAAAACCCAAACATAACTGAGTTTCATTGCTCACGTGCCTAGCGCACATGAAAGGAGTTACTCAACAGCAGAGGAACTAGTTTTCCTCATCTCCTGCTGACTGGCAGCTTTTC
Source organism: Theristicus caerulescens (assembly GCA_020745775.1). Classification (NCBI taxonomy): domain Eukaryota; kingdom Metazoa; phylum Chordata; class Aves; order Pelecaniformes; family Threskiornithidae; genus Theristicus; species Theristicus caerulescens. Next base: position 128,170,230 of record CM036558.1, on the reverse strand, counting down.
CTTGCTTATTCCCTGGACAAAACGAGGTTGGTCGTTTTGCATTTGTTTATCTACAAGAGAAGAGGTGCCAAGGCATGAATACTGCCTTGCACCCTCCAGGAGGCAAAGAGTTTTCAAATGTGACTGCCAGTTGAATTTCATAAGAAGAAGAGAGGAATGATCTGAATTGGAAAAGATTTGGTGGACTGGGGTTTGTTTAACCTTCTTCAAACTTATACAAAGTCCTAGCTAAAGGTAATCATCAGCAATTTAACAAATGTTTGTATTTACTCTACTTACACATTAAAGCACTCATTCTTGCTTCGCAGCAAAGACTTGAGAAGATCCCTCCGGGGTGGGTTTTTTCCTACCTCTCCAAAATGACATAACTTTCAATCCACAGACAGAATTCAATTTTTTAACTGCATAATTCCACAGAAATTAGGTAGTTGCTCTCATTTACACCAGTATTGTTTTATGTTTCTAGAGGGACTTTTCCAACTAATTTTATTCTGATTGAGAAATAGGAGCAGTGCACTGCTGCTTCCTCAGATTTCTGAAAGCAAAACTACCTCGATTCCAGAACAATTTTGCTGCTTGCTTGTTTTGTTTATGACTGTTTTAAACATTTAAGCTTCTTTAGAAATAAAGGAAAACCATGTCTGAAACCGCAGGTTCATTAAGCAAACAGACCAGAACTGTACACAGCTCAGAAGATATTAAACTATCCCACCTGTCACTGGGTTTGAGAACACCATGGAAGATAACGTTGAGCTTAGTGAGATGTAATCCCAAAAACTCCATTAGTATAATAATAGGTTTGTCTACTGGCTCTGTTTCCCAGCTACAGTGCATTAAATGTCATTTAACTGTTCCAATAGATTCAGGCTCATGCGTGCAATTGGTAAGCAGGAGAATGGAATAAACTAGTATAATAGATGGATCAATAGACAATACGAAGATGTAACGAGCAGTTAATGTGCTGAGGATGGAACCAATATGAAAAATCATTATTAAGTTAATTGTTTTGAAATTCAAACATTCAAAAAATGATCCTCTGAATTAATAGTTAATTTATTGTATGCTGCTGCAAGTCTCCTGTTAAATTTCAGATCAGTTACTGCTAGAACTTATTTAGCAAGAGGAAGAAAACATTTGCAAACACAGACCAAGTAGCTCCTGTGTCAGATGTAAACTTGTAACAAGATCATTAGTGCTGTGCTTTAAAGACAAACTGAATGTTTCCTGGGATTTTCTAGTTCCCATGAAAGAACAGAGTACAGCAAGAAATCGCCTTGTGTACCATCAATGTTGATACAGCAGGGAGAGTTTATCAAGAGATTTATATTTTCACAGCTCACTTGCCTACAAATAAATATTTCCAAATGAAATGTTTTCCATGGCGTAGTCCAATTTGTTTTCAGAATAGCTAAGCCTGTTAAAATAAGAATTACCTTCAGTTACAGTGCCTGTAAGCAAACTCAGCACACAAACACCAGCCAACACACCTATGGCCGCAGCCACCAGAGCTCCTTTGCCCGTCGGTACAGCCAGCAACAGCGTGTGGCACGACACCTTCGCCAGAGGGCTACCATCACATATCACACTGTTCATCTTCAAAGCTTCTGCCACTGAGCGAACAGGCACTGCACGATGGTTTTAAACCTGCTCTGCTACGTTGCCGCCTAGTCTGGGATTCTAAGCCTCCTTACAGACTTCCCTGGCACAGTATGAATTACCTGCCATTCTTCAGATGAGGGAAAAATCAAACCTTAGAGAAATTTAATGGAAGTCAAATAAAACATCCAGCTGGCTCCATCTGAACAGGGCACAGAGCTCTTGACTGCAGAGACGCTGCTCTCGAGAAAGATGCTCTTACTCAAAAATCAAACCACACACCCCACTAAAGGTAGATATCAAACAGGCACATGGACATGCTGAGAACCCAGGCCATTTATTTCTACTTTATTTCTGAAAGACGATACAGCAAGAAGAGAGACGAGAATAAGAAACTGGAAGTGAACAACAGTACCCAAGTACCAAATCCTTAGGCTTGGACTGGAGAGGAACACCTGATCAGGCAGCAGTGCCTTCTTTCTACAGCTGATGCAAGGTGTTGGTGTCACATGTCCCACAATGGGACAGCAGTTACCTATTCTGAAAATCATTGTGCAAGGGGTTTCTTATGTCCTACAATGACAACCATAAAGCCAAGGTTCTGCCCATTTCCCACCTTTTTTGCAGTTCTCGCTCACCTGTGCAGACTGGGAATGCAACCACGCTGCAGAGGCTGCTCTGCTTCCTTCCCTGTGGATGGACAGGCTTGGCCATGAATTGGCCCACAACTTGCCCATCTACAGGGCTATACTCACGTTACTTTTTCTGATCACGCTGTCTTCATTGTTGGTGAGGGAATCACTAAGGAAAAATCCTTTCCACATACCTTTAGCCCCTCACAAGACACACTTTTTATATTCTGCTGTGAATTTGGAAGGAAGAACTGAACATTGCTTCCTAAAAAATTTGCAAAAACAATGGAAAACTTGTATATTTCAAAATTAGGGAAAACAATCTAGACAAAGCACCACAACAATTTTAATCCTTTTTTATTTTTTTCAAAGAGAACTCAGCTGCTCATTAATCTGCTGGACCCCTCATCTTATTATTTATGATGTAAACCCTGTAAAGGAAGAGCCAATTTCTCCACTATTTGCATACAAAATGCTTAGCAAAGTAGGAACCTGATTTATACAAGCTCCTAAATATCACTAAAAAAAAAAATACCAATAGTAATAATACATCTTCTCAGTGACATCAGCTTTTGTGCTTAAGACTTCCCTTTGGGGAATCTACACTAGGAAAAGGATAAGAAAAGTGGCCTGGCGTCTCCATTATGGCTAAGTAATTTTCTCAGTCAGAACCATAATCTGTGAAGTAGGTAATTATTTCAGGAAGGTCTTTTTTCCACACATTTGTTCAGTGAGTGAACAATGTTGAAATAAGTAGGTTTGAGATTAATTATTTTTCTCAGGAGCCCCAGCAGGATTCAGTGGGAGGTCTATTGCAGTGACTTTATTAACTGCTTTGAGGATTTGTGATCTGAATTTACTATTCAGGGTTACCAAAATTGTGCGAGATAGACAACCTTCCACAGGTTTTTAAACAAAAGAAAGGAGCACGTGCAAATTTGGCACAAAAGAAAGGAATGACACGCAACTGAGGAGAAGTGCTTCCCTGGATTTTTCTTTTGCTGAGACAGAGGGAAATGAAGTGTCCCCCCTCTGACACCCACACAGTCACTACCTGCATTGAGACGTTTTTCTGAGTGTTTCTCTTTATACTTTCCAATGCAGGAAGAGAGAGTTGAACGTGGAAATGGCATGGAAACGGCAGGCACATATGGATGGCTTCACTCCTATTATCCAATGTAACCACATCAGCAGGTGCGGCTTCTCATTTCTACTGGTGGGCACATACACTGCCTGTATAGCCCTTCTCATAACAGTTAGCATATGAAACACCTAATGATTTTCAAAATGCAACCAGATGTATTGACTGGCCTAGTCTTTAATCAAGTTAAACTTGATTCCCATTTCTTCCAGGTATGGTTTGGCTAGCTCTGTGACACCAGGTTTGAATCCTGCTTCTGCTCCACTTCTTCCATGAGCCCTTCTGAAAACTGTCTTCTGTCTTAAGAAAAATTACTGAAAGCCGCAAAGCAGCAGCTACCAGTATTCATGTAAATTAATTCAGTATTGTGATTGCAATTTCCTCAACCTCTTCTATCTGACTGGAATATGCTCTTCATTTAATGATCCACAGCGATCTGTTACCCTTCTCTTGAAGCATCGCCCCTGCACTTTAACATGTTGCTCCATCTTTCCATTCTTCCAACAGAATGATGAAAATGAACAATGGAAAAATCAATCAACAACAGATAAAGTAAGTCTCCTGCTTTTAAGTACCAGCTAAAGCACAGGATGCTGCTCAACCCACGTGAAAGTCACACTAGAAATGCATCTGAGAGCATGAGCAAAGAGACAACAATGAATGACAATAAAATAAGGTGGAATTATATAAGAAAGAGCCTAATTCAGCAGAAAGGGAATGTTCACAAAGTTGCATAGTTTAACAGCAGGCATTGGGCGTCCCCTATAAAACACAAGTTCATCTTTGTTGTTGAATTTTGCCAGGCATTTACATTTATCTTCGGATACACACACTTCTGCATTACTGAGGGCCAACAATGCATCAGAAGCCTTTTTACGTAAATCACATGAAGCAGACTTGCCTTAATTTTTCATTCAGAAACAGCATAGGTTCCATCATGGTGCGCTTTTCTACACTACCTTAAAAAGCTAAGACCTAGAAACCTAAGTTTTTAACAGGTCTGAAGATACTGAATGATTTTCCTCTTTCTCAAAACATAGTCAAATACATTCACAGCGGCCAAAGCTTTTGACAAAGATGACTGGACAAAAACCTGTATTTCACATACCCCTGTAGAAAGTCTGTTAGCAGCTGCTGGGTTTTTTATTTGAAGGAATATAAGCAGAAAGCATCTCCTTTTTTAGTGAATACACCTTTTCCTATCGATGAGATTCCCACTGGTGAGATCTGATTTTTCACCCTTGAGCTGTTAATAAGAATTCTCATGAAATTTCTGATATACACTCTCTTGGGCACTTATTTTCCTAAGCAGAAAGAAATTCTTGTCTTACAAGACAATTATGCATAAACCCACCACGATACTACTGAAGTGTCATTTGTGTTCCAACAGCAATATAGCTGAAAAACAATTTTTTTCTGAACTTTCCACGAGGCATGTAAAGCTCAGTATTAAATAAAAAATATTCTATATTTATAAATCTCCAATCTGACTTCAATAAAGTGACTTATCCAGAATGATTTACTATATCACTCATACAATCTAAAACTTTCTGTTCAGAAAGCAAAAATTCACTAATGACTTATTTTACATCATAGAAAATTTCTCATCAGCATCCTATACAGACATTGGTAGACCTCGGGATACTTGTTTACATTTCTACTGAAGGTTTGAGGTACTCTAGATTTCAAAATAAATACATGCAGTAGATATTTTACCGTTAGTGGTAGCACTTGGTCATGCAAATGGTTTCTCAGTATTTTCTGATGGAATAGCCCACGCTCTCAAAGAACGTAGTACATCTAATTCAAGGGATCTTCTTTAAACAGTAAAAGTTGTAAAAGCTTCTCTGAGTACTGAAACAGAACTTGACTTGCTGTTCAGTGGGCTGGACCAAGGGCAGAATTTCTTGATGTATAGTTTATCTTCTGCGTATGCTTGATTGCTATTTAAAGTACATTAAAAGCAAAACAGTGTACATTTCCTAGGCAAATTACAAATTCCACTACATGACAGCAGAAGGGATATGCTTAAGTGCCAGGTTTTTCATGACAAGAATGTGTGAAGAAAAACTGTTATGAAGTAAGATAGAATTAAATACCAACAGCTGCAAGAGAACTGCAAATTGCCTAAAGCTGACAACACAAAGATGACCATTGCGTAGATAATTTCACAGATACAACAGAATGTGCTGCTCACTATTTAAATTTAACAGATGTACTATTGCATCCTTTAAAGTGTATAATGCCAAAATAACCCTTTGATAATGATAAAAATACCTCATTTCCAAAGCATATTGCAACATACCGAATGGTAAACTTGTCAGAAGTATAGCTGCTTTTTTTACACCGCATATTGAAAAATAATGTTTTATAGCTGATTAAGAAAAAAGGGTTATACGGTATACATTAACCACAAAATTATACCAGCCACCAGAACATGAAGAACTCTGAAGATGACACAAGAAATTGCTGGACAGTTACAAATACCAGAATGAGAAGCTGACAGAAGCTACAGATAGTGCCATGAAGGATGGTTGGATTGCATGGTTAGTTATGGGGAAGCTATGTGAGAAATGGCCAAACTTCGCTGAGAAGCGGAGAGAAGCACTGGGGACCTCTGAGAAGAGTCTTGCAAGGCCAAGAGTACTTAGCTGGCCTTATTAATGATACCATATAAGGCTGAGAAGACCTAGGTAATGCTGTCAGTAATATGAAATTTGGGTATGGATAGAGTGAAATTGGGATTAAAAGGGAAAAATAATTAGGGACGGGTTGTTTTTAGCTGTGTGTATGCATTGGGAATACACACTCAGCCTTTCTACTGCTGGGACCAAGGAGCATGGGACCACAGCAACCTGGATCTAGTGGACTGAACTGGAAAAACCCAACAACTCCCAAAGTCCATCAGATTGAGCTTTCCTCAACAGCTCCGAGTGACAGCAGAAAAATTATTTCAAGGATTATTCTACAGTGAATTATCACAGAATATCCTACCAGAAACAACAGATTAATAAATTGTGCTTGAATATTTCTCATGTTACATTTACTCTTAGCCAAGACTAGGATAGGAGGTGTTTTGTGATACATGGCTAAATAGCAGAGGTGTGTTATATCTTTTGCTCCCTGAAATTTAAAAAAGAAAACTACTTACAATAGCCAAAGATGAGATATATCTTTCTTTAGGGACTAAAAACATGGGAGGAAGCAGCAGCTTGTAGGACTGCCTTCTTCAACACATCCCAGCTTACCACCATTTTTTTTTTTCTTTTCCTCCCACCTCTCCACCCTCAGCTTTAAAAACACCAGAAATGCCTTAGGCAGATATGTATCTTATTCTGTGAGACAAGAAGATATATCTCCCATTTTTAGCCCATCCACCTCTGAACCTAAAGGAAAAAAAAGTTATATTGTTTTTAAAAACATATTCCTGTAGTGTAAAACTTCTTGCTGACCTTCTCCTCTGACCGCTCTGATCTCACATTCACCCACCCCATCTTTTTGTGGTGCTTCACTCACCCCTTCTGGTGTCCCTGCATCCCTCCCCAGTTGGGAAGGTCATGCTTTTGCTTTCTGTCTCCTCCCTCTGTAATTCAATCCTTTCCTCCCTTCTCAGCCACAATGGCATTTACCTCCTTAAATCACACCTTAAAGGCTTGTTTTGTCTCTGTTGTTTAGAAGTCAATTCCTTCTGAATCATTTTGTGATACTCTGTATGAACGCCACTACTTGAAATAAATTATCTTGTGTTTCATTTGCTGGAGCTCCAAAATAAGTTAAGAGTTCCAAGTAATCACGCAAACATGTGTATCATTAAACATTTCCCTTTAAAAAAAATCATTTAATTACAATATTCTCTTCCTTAGAATTGCAGTATTGGAAGCACAATTGTAACCGAGACAGAATGTAAAATTAAAGTATTTCAATCAATACAGAAACATAGAGACAAAGCTCCAGGCAATAGGGTAGCCTATCACATTCCATCTATTATTCCAAAGTTGGATGCTTTTTTTCTTTTTTACGTAATTTTCCCTGAAGCTTGATGTCTCTCAATTACAAGCTGCAGAGTCTTCTCCAAAGCAGCCGTAAAGTTCTGTGTGCATTCTCTAGCATGCAAGTATATGAAGGGAAAAAATTTAATCATTTGAATATTATCACCTGATAATTCTCTATTTAGAAATATTGAATTAAGTGAGAAGAAATAAAGAATTAATTATAAGTGCCAATATTCCATCATGCACTACATGCTAGTTTATTCAAAATACTGCTTGTAAAAGTATATACATTATAGTAAAGACATCACGTATTCAATAAATGTGTCTGTATTCACTTTTGTTTCAAACAGTGTGCACGTTTGTTAAATCAGCAATTGATACAGGAACATCGGAAGGGACTTCATGGGTCGTCGTATCCAGCCTGTGGCTAGCACACTTCTTCCCTAACTGCTTATAGACACTTTTTAGCAAATGATAAAATAATGTCTTTCTCTTCCTCAGCCATTTGCCACAAAGTAGTTCTATGTTAAGAGCAGTAAATCCCAATACCAGTCCCTAAATACAAGGTCTTGCATTTTGGACTGTTGAATTTCAACCCATTTCTCTCCATTCAGTCACCCTGCCTTTGATTTGATAAGGCCTCCTGGCTTCATCCATCACCAAATTTCACAAGCGTTACTTCTCGTGCAAGGTCATCACTGCAAATGCTAAAACTGGCTCCAAAACCACTTTTCAAGGCACTGGACCAGTATCTTCGCTCTAGATCAACAATTCCACACTCAAAAAAAGCTGTCACCCCCTCTTTCATTAGGTCCTACTAAACGCACAGTACTTAGGCTAATAGCCATGATCTACATTTAAAACACACATTTCCTACGCAGAATCTTTGCGTTTTTAATTGTAGGATGATTTCCTTATTCTTTAAAAGAGTAGCTCTCTCGTAACACCAAAAAAACCCCCACGCAAACCCACAGCCTGCATTATATCTTTTTCTATTAATTTTTGTTTATTCTGTCTTGTGAATATCCAAGCCTGAAGCAGCATAATGATGTACATACACAGATTATATCCACACAACCTGAAGTAGAATTCAGGCTTGGAAACTGGAAGTAAAGTTTATACTTTATGATTTTTTTCAAACTAACAAATATTCCAATCAGAACTCAATTAAAATTACACTATCAACATTCTTTTCAGACACTATTTTTCATCTTTCTTGTAAATAGAGGTTATTATCATTATAAGGTGTAAAGTTATTTATTTTAATGAAGAAGCACCTAAAAAACAGGGGTTCCCTCACTGAAGGCATTACCAAAAAAAATCAGCAATGACATAGTACCTGCTCCAAGAAGTTTACTAAGACAATGTACAACATGTGTATATATATAAGCAACAGGTGGGAAAGGGAAGATGTGAAAAGAAATAATGAAGTGTTCAGCACAGCCACAAGTCAGTGAAAACACTGTAGATTTTAAATCACCCACCTTTACCATGTATATGGAATATGTGGAACAGCAAAAAGGCATTGCATTTGTTTAGTTCCCATCCAAAGTAGAGAGAATTAGTAACACCTGAGAGCAAAAGGTCAGTCATCCGCAGCCATCCATTTGGCTTACTCAGTTAGGGACCCATCCCTGTCTAACAAATCCTGAAAAAAGGCCACAGTTTTGCAACAATGTTATCTGCAATTAAATAGCATGATCCCTGTAGCAAAAGGCTTACTTGGATATTTTGAAATATAGCGAGTTCCTTCCAAATACCTAATTTATTTTTTGTACAAAACATATTAAAAAAACATGAAGTAGGGGGTTGAGTTGGCTGGAAATTAGACCTGCACAAACAGGCTATATTTCAAGACTCTTGTGATAACCTTAGCAAATTAGAAGGGAAAAGATCTACTCACACTAGCAAGTATGTCCAGGTTTATTGTGCTGAGACAGAGATAATTCAGCACTTTTACACATTTCATTTTAATTGTCATAGAATTAGTTGCCAAAGACTACAGCTGCTTTCAAAGGAAGTGTTAAATCAACAACTGGAAAAAATGTATTTGAATACATTTTCCCAACAAATACTAATTCACTTTTATTATGAAGCTTTAGCCTGTGGCATCCTTAAAATGCATCAAAACTATGACTACGTAGAAATTAATCTACTTGAAGTCCTGATATCCAGTTTACAGCCTTGCTGGAAGGGTTTCCTGTATGTAACTTGCTGTGTCTTTCCATTCATCTGTCCCTGAAAGACCCATCAGCAATTGATTGATCCTGTCCTCGTAGCACAACCAAGACCACCAGCCCAGGGCTATTGCTCTTCTAGTCACTGTAACTCACTGAAGATTGGAGGAGGGAAAAGTTCAAGAAGAAAGGTTGAGACTGCTACAGAAAAACAGGCTCCGACTGCAATCAAGAGCCAGGGAGGGGTGCATGGTCTGTGGAAGACACTAAGCATCCCAAAACAGGCTGTCAGGAAGCCAAATGAGGAAGATTTTGTGGGTAGACACCTATCAGTTTTCAGTGTCTCTTGTGCTGTGTGCATGATAAGAGTGCATACGGCTTACACTGTCCTAAGACCCTTCCAGGGTGAAACAGGAATGCAGCACATCCATGAGCACAGAGCTATGGAGGGGTATTCGTATCCTCTATAAAGAGGAACTGACTTCTCACCACTGATCTTTAGTTGTACGGCAGCCAGTCTCAGAGCTCCACACCACAGGGAAGCTCACTATCCCATAGTCCAGACATAAGGCAGCTTCTGAATAGTCCTCAGATTCAGTCATCTTAAAAGTCATGGGCCCAATACAACAGCCTGGTGAGTACTCACAAGCGGATAACAAGGAGGGACATGACCATAACAAAAATTTTATAATGGTCTTCTGTAAATAATCTGATTTCAAATTTTTCATATATTCTCACAGTTCCCTGAGAAAGGAAAATGCAGCGTAAGATTGACAGATTGCAATGTACCCTTTATTAAAGAGTGAAGCACTACACGGCACCAGAGTGGAAACTACAATTACAAGTAAGACTACAACGCAGAACAAACACACAAGAAGAACAAAAGCAGCTTGGCATATCCATCACCCTTTTACTTTACAGGTTCCTGTCCTGACAGACACTGAGTATGCTGTCCCTCTGAATCAAGCCCATAAATACTGCCATAATCTCTGACCTTGTTCATGTACACATGAAAAGCTCCATTAACTTGAAAAAAACCAAAAGAGTAAAGTCAATTCATCTAGGCTTCCTTGTTGAATGGCACCACCCTGGGACCAGCAAATCATAGGAAACTCCTATCAAGAAGCAAATTACTAAATCCGTTTCCTCAATTTGTGCTTGCACACGTACATAAATACTGGAAGCTTTCACACCCCTGCAGGTAGCTGTCTTTTGTGCAACAGGGCAGGCACAGAAGGTGGCAGTGAAATGCTATGGTCACGTCACGAGTGATCTCGTGTCATTCTCCTGGCACACACTGTGCGACACGTGGCTGGAACTGAAACCATGATACAGAAATCGGATGCACAATCAAAGCCTCTTCAATAACACAGGCATCCATATGGAGAATGCTGAGTTCCAAAGCTTCAGACTTAGGCAAGCAAAGGGAATAAATACGTCATGAGGTGAGCATAAAATGTAAATGGATGATGCTCCAGTTCAAGTTCGTCAGTTGACCCCCGTGTCCACATTAAAATTAAATTTTATTGGTTTTCCTAATTTCTAAAAGCTCCTAGTCCTTATGAAAAGAATGCAAGTGAAAATTTGAAATAAACTTTTTAATGAGTGTCCCAATACTCCACAAAGCTTCTACCAGAAAAAATTGTCTGTTTTCTTAACTACTGCATTTGCTAATAAATAGGTACATTTGCAGGGACAGAAAAAGAACTTCAATGAACAGTGAAGAAATTCCAGGAGATCTGCCATAATCTCGAAGGAAAAGAATCAACTTTCTTATTTAACCCACGATGGCACGTACATTTCAGGGAAATACCAGTGCTGGACTACAAATTTGTTATTACTGTTAATTTTGAAAAAAATATGCCACAGTGATAGTGTAACTAGTAAACACAGTCATAGCATAAGTAGCAAACAGCAGAAAGAACCATAGCTCTGTACATCCAGCGTGCTTGTTAAACTTCTCCCAAACGTTTCCTTTGAGCCTCCAACCTAGCAAAAACATACGTCTTTCCTGCCCTCACAGACTCTGCAACACCTTCTTACACAGATTTCATCTGATAGAAATACAAAGGTAAATACAGCAATACCCTAATTATGGAGCTATTGCAAAAGCATGTAATTTATTTTTCTGCTTTTTAGAATGACTGATTATACTCCAGAAACTACCATCTCACTCTGGTTTTCCACACAATCTTTGCCAATATTGGAACCAAGAGTGCATCTGCAGTAGTTATTCCTGCCGGGAGTGACTTAGGAGCCTTCTAGGCACACAAGAGATAGAACTGTGTCTAATGTTCTTCAGTGCTCAGGAGGTGGAGAACTAAGAGTAAGAACAGGTGACTACAAGGTTGACTAGCTGATAAAAGCAACGCTCCTCAGTGCAGAGCGAAGATTCAATGGACTGGATGGAGGGATGGATGGAGGGATGGATGGAAAGGAAGCATTTAGGACTTCCTCCCAAGGAAAAAAGGGAAACAAAGGTTTTCAGCCACCGTTGGCAGACTAAGTCATTAAGAAAAAGCCTTAAGTTGAAGACTTTGAGTAGGAAAGTGTAAAAGTTACTCAGAATTACTACATACACCTTTGTTGTGTACTCTCATTACTAAATGAAAGCCCAGGAGGGATATTTTATGCAATGCTGTACATGTGATCTGTGCGTTTGTGTTCATTCAAGACTACACAGCAGAGAGAAACTATGGCTTATCAGCTGCAGACAGCACGAGACGAGCTGACTTCTCAGCCTGAGGCTCACGAACACTATTCTGCTATGTGTTCATTTGAAATTTTTTCAAAGTATTAAAAGATGACATTTTCACAACTCATTTTTTTTTTCCTCCAGTACAGGAATTCTGTCCAAAACAGACTTTTTCTGCAAAAAGGTGTGCTTGGGGGGAGGGGTGCTGGGACTGACAAAGCTCTTTTTCAGCAGAAATATTTTCCCAGAAAATGCCTCATCATCCCTAACTTTACTACCACATTAAATTTGACTACAGTCTCACAAAGAAATAGCGAACAGGGAGAATGCCTTACAAAGAACTGTGCCTCAGAGGGCTGTCATCCCTCCTTGGGTTACCTACTCCATGTGTAGGACAGGAAAACCAACCCACACCAGCCTTGACACAGAGGATACATTGTGCTTCCTTCCCTTCTGTACCAACAGGGTACCAGTTCCCTCAGGACATACTAAAAAGAGCCACATCCCCTTTTTTGCAACGTAAAACCAAGAGATGTCTAGATTTCTTTGCACCCAGTGGACATGCCTAAAGATCACTTGCAATCAAATGAGACGGTACTGTATCTCACGTTGCACAGCTCACAGCGGTAAACTTCCACTTCATTTATTTCAGACAGCATACCCAAGCACACTTGCGGTTTGTCTAGCTGTGCTTCTGTTAACATTAATATCATTTAGCCTGTACAAGCCCATGCTGTAGTTATTACATACATTATAATGATACAGTATTAAAGATACAATAGTAGCACTGAAGTTTAAATATTGCCTCATGAGGAAGGAATATAGAGATTTCTCAAATAAAATCTACAGTAAATCTGCAATAGATTATTCCCTATTTCAACAATTATCATTCTTCCATGAATAAACTCATAGAGGAATGATGACCTTTTTCCTTGCTAGAGCATGCTGACGTAACAAGAGACAACCTAAAGTGAGAAAAACTACTTTTAGCTGGCATGATGCTGAATCAGTGGCTATGTCAGATAGTATATGAGATTTCAGTTCCAAGTGCACTGTCTCTAGGGCCTTCAGAAAAAAAAGCCCTACATAGCAAAACTTTATTTTGGATAGGAGCTGGCTATGAAGTTAGAATAAATCTGGTTTGTTCTGGACAGGCATATCAAACAGAAAGCCATCACCATAATCTTAGCTTTTTTCTTTTAAGTAATTCCTGAGATTCCCCTGATGAGAGGGCAGTGAAGAAGAGGAAGGAAGCAACTCAATGGGGGGCTGTAAAACTCCATTTTGTACACAGAATTTTAACTAATCCTAACGGAATGCTTCAGGTCATCAGCCCTGAACTACTTTCCAGTAGTACAAAACTGACTGATGAAGGTAAACTGACTGATTTTTTCCATGGTTTTTATTTATTGCTGTCTAAACTGAAAACCAGAAACTTTAATAACAGCTAGGTAAACGGACCTCACTTAGATCAAATCACATGGCTGTGCCAATTAGTGACTGAGTAAACAACAGCATGAAAAATGGTAACCCTTAATTACAGCCTCAAGTGTAGTGCTGGGCATTTCATATTGTCTGGTTATCCAAAATGAACAGTAAATAGCTTGCCACATGTTTCTCATGTCTCTGAGGACTAATTAAAACTGGCCATCCCTGTTCCTGACCACCTGAGTACTGATTAGATCTCCCTGGGCAAACACTGCTTCCAGCCTTTGTCCACTGATGCTTTCTCTGTGACCCTCTGCTCCTTTTGTGTAGTGGCTCCCTATTACATTTTGCCTGCTAATTCAGCTGAACAGTGCTGAACTGCAGCCGTTCCGTCTGTTTTAGTAAAGCAGTAACTAAACCTATATAACTGAGCTACTAATGTTAAGATAATGAGTCCTGTTGACAATAGCTCCTAAGTTTCTGGTAGCTGGCTCAGCGTGCCTTTGCCTTTGGCCGCTGCTGCCAACTGCACGCTTGGCATACTGTGCAAGAACTGCAGGCTCCAAAATGTTTCCTGAAGGGCCATGCCTCCAATTTGACCTACCAAACAAACCTGTCGATGAAGCGTCTCCTTTGAGAAGGTGTTAGAGAAGCTAGCTCATTAGTAAGAAACCTCAAGAGTACTAGTTCTAGAAAGTTAAGTGACACATAGTCTCCTTGAGATGAAAAAAAAAAAAGGAACAAGCAAGGTTCTTCAAAAGAACAAGGTTGTTAGAACTATCTAATTGTGTGGACACAAAGAATTTGGATCCAAGGCATCTCAAATTATTCCGTCCAGCGTGCATTGCTTTGCATGTATTTATAATGAATCTCTCAGGCTTTCACGACACTGAGTTCTATTCATTCTTTCCCAAGCCTGAATTAAGACACCTAAATGATCTGCTGTCCGCAAATGTGCTGATGCCTGCTAGTCTCTCCCCTCTACCAACCTACCAGCAAAAGTTTTAGCAGCACCTCATCCAAAGAAGGAATCCCCTGTTACCATTTGGCTGTATCAAGTGTCTTTCAGATGCCACACGGCAATTCTTTACATCCTAAATCTTGTAGATTAGACAAACAGCATTAGTAACTATTTCCTCCTAACTGATTTTAATGCTATTGCACAAAAGGGCATCTAAAGCATAACATATTTTAATAATCCCAGATGAAGGCAAAAAATAATAATTAAAAAAAAATTAAAAAACCCTATCAATTTGAGTATCTTGTAGAAATGTATGAATATAACACATGGCAAAGGAAAAAATGTTCATGATAAAGATGCAGTCAGAATCTCCTAGCATCCTGCAAGGAAGTGGTTTTCTTTGAGGGACACAAAATCTGGACCACGGCATAAGTCTAACTCATCCCTTTGTACAGCAGAAGACAAGATCTTACACGTAGCATTGGAAAGCTTTTCTTCCCACTGAGCTAGAATGCAGGATTTTACAGAGCTGATGTGAGCTTCTCCTTCCAAGAAAATAACCACTTCACTTAGATCCCCTCGCAGGGTGGTTAGCTCTGGCATGCAAGTGTTCATGGATGCTTTTTCTTTGGACCTGGGATAGGTAAGTTTAACTGCCATGTTTCAAAACCTGTGGAGATATTTTTGTATGTATAACTTGTGAAAGAAACCAAACAAAACAGACGTTTGACCATTGTGGATTCACATAAAGGAAGACCTTCACATCACACCAAGAAACCTGGCAATTGGGAGTAGGCATCTTCTTGGAAGGGGCCAGCATGGAGCCATGAATAATAAAATAACTGCTGCCCTGAAGGGAGACTCCCCTCTATTTCAGCAGTGGAAACTGACGGAGAATTGTACGTAAACAGTCTGACTTGGAAAGCAATACCAATACTTTTTTTCTGAGAATAAAAAAGTTGATGAAGGGTCTGCTTAGAAATGAAGCTGCTTCCCCTTCCATGCAGAAAGGGGATAGGTGATAGGAGAGGATGAAGCTCAAAAGGCTGAGTTAAAAGACTGAAAGACTTCACCATGAGACACTTTACTGAGGATGCCACACAAACAGAAAACAACAACAAAAAAACCACAATGAAAAACAAGAGTTTCTAGGTATATGACACGCTAACATCAAGCCCAGAGTAGTTATAATGTGTTCATCTTCACAGAATAGCATCCCATACGCAAGACGACGTGGTTTTGTTACTTGATTTGCAACACATATCACTTATAAACTATTGTACCATTTATACATATTTAAATACAAAGACAAAATCATGTGAAAAAACATGAGCTTTGCAATTAAACCACTTCAACACCTGATATTGGGTTCCTGTAAAATGCTGCGAGGTTATTGTTCTTCTGAGTATCATTACAATAAAAGAGCCCACAGTTAATGTACCACAAATTAGCAGTATCAAACAGCGCTCCTGAATAGAAGATGCAGACTTATCAGAAGACAAACAGCAATATGACTGGGATATTAAGATTTGCCAGTAGTAAGCAAGTTCAGAGAAATATCGGTATCTGTCTAGAGACAAAACAAAGTTCTGAGGTCAAGGCAACCTGATTTGTGAGGACTAATGACAAAATAAAGTTAATTTGTGTTGAAGTATATTGGAAAGGACAATTATCCAGGGGATTATGTTTCCAGATCCGCATTCATGCCTTGTAGACCACTCTACGTTGATGGCACCCCAATCGGTCTCCCTGGGACGCTGACCTGCTTGCATGGTGGCAGAGGACCTCAGTTCGTGTCATCTGGGCCTGTCGCACTCCGGTACAAGGCACGTGGTGAATCCATCACAAACCCATTTGCTGTGAAACAGAGTGTCTGACAGCTTCTCAGCCTCGTCGCCCCATCACACTAAAAACCTCTGCTTGACAGAAATACCCTGTCAATTAAGGGAGATGGCTGCTAAGAACAGAAATGTGTTTTTTTCTTCTAAGAATTCTCTACTGGGTCTAAATAAAGAAATGTAACATGTTCCAAAGAGGGTGACAGTGCTTGTACAGGGCTTCCCAACAACCACTTACCACAGCGACTGCCAACATTTTTGTTTGTAAAAGATAATTGCCCTTCTAGGTCATTTAGGAAACAAGCCTGGCTCTCTGCTTCAAAACTCCAAACAGTTTGTGATTAATTATACTGAGACATTAAATGCCTTTTCTTGTATAGTGCAAAAAACCAACCTGGGTTAAATTAACTTTCATATACAATGGCATAAGTATTAAATACAAAATATACTTTGAGCATACTTTGAAAATATAATGTATGTAAATGTTAAAGATTAATTATTTATTGCTAGACTCACTGAAATTCCATAATATATTTTGAAATATTAACCAAGGCTATGCTTAATTTGGTTTCATGTAAATTAAGGGAGGGTAACTTTGAATTTAAGAGAATTCACAGCAAGGGAAGTAATAAGAATAAGAAACACCCTGAAAATATTTCCTCAGTTTTATACATCAATTCTTTATGTGATGCTCTGACCTTCTTGTGTACATTTTCTACAAATATTTGTGAGATCGGGTTTTATTACCCTGAGTGGTCACCTGAAATGAGAATTTCCACTGTATCTGTAGAAACAATATTTTAAATTAACCTGACCACATATTAACAGTATAAATGTGTAGTCTCCCATTCACTTACATATTAAGTAGAACATTCTCCACCTTACTTGTTCAATTAAGTATTTACAATAATTAAAGAAATAATTATATTGAAGTTGCTTTTATACTTTTCTTAAAAGCAAAATGGAAATAAAATGAGAAATAAATTTAGTCTACTTCAAAGACTTTAAAATTCAGTGTACTGTAATGCTCAAATACATTCAATTTTAGCTGTTGAATACAGCCCTGAAACATTAGGAAACCTGAGTTTTGTGGTCACCTAAGCAATCTTAATTTGATCCAATTGCATTTAGGGACTATGCTTCAGCTTCGTTGATATTTTTTTTGGTTGATTCATAGCTTCATCATTATTTAGATGCTGTATTACAGTGACAGTCTTCACAAACATGTGACTGGATCTAGGTTTCTAGATCCTTAGCTACCTGTAAACTGTCTGTATTTTCAGAAGTGTTGAGCACCCAACAGCTGACTCAAGCTGAGATCAGATCTTGCTCACACTTATGTGCCTTCACCTGTAATGACCCTCCAAAGTGGGACGCTTTTGGTCATAACACTGTGTTATTTGTACACTCTAAAAATAGGACCAAGATCAGGAACTCTCTTGATTATCAAGAGATTTTGTCAGAAAACAAAACACTGAGTTTGGCTTTGGGCTACAGTCCACCCCAGACTTCTGAAAGGCTCTGTGATCATCTTTTCAGAAGACAATTGTCCATGTTGCTTTTCAATGTCAGAAAATGGCAGCTGAACCAAAGTGAACCCCAAGGATGCAATATTGTCCCTGGTTGAAATTTGTTTGGGTTTAAAGTATTGCAAAAAACAAGTGGGCTGCTTATAACCCTGAAAAATATCCTCCATATCATACAAATCATGTGCATTCAGTAACGTCAGTTTTGCCTCTGCCCCAGGTGAACTGAATTTCTATATATGTATAAGCACTCCAATCAAATAGCTTAAATAAATATATATTCCATATACTTAAAACAATATATAATTGCTCTCTATATATCTTTTACCTTCAAATTCTGATTTGTTTCAACCAGGGTTTGCAATATGGAATAAAAGTATAGATAGTTTCTTTATACTTCAGAAAACTGAAGTACTGCCTTTTCTAAAGGTTACATGGACATCCTATGTATAGAATATGTTCTTCCAACATGAAGCATTAATTCTCTTCATGTATTTTAAAACCTGTGGCATGTTCTTTACTGTAAATTTAAGATGAAATTTCTATTCATAGATAACGTTCAGAACATAAAATGCCTATTAGCTTTCTACAAAGCTAGAAAAAAATGCAAAGAGCTTATTTAGTAGTTTCAAAACTGCAAAAATGAAAATGGGAAAAGTCAAACTCTTTTCTTTACAGGCTTCTTACATATTCCAAACTATCAATTTATGCTTGTAACAGGAAGAAGTAAACTTTTGGCAAACTAAGAAAATCAGTTGGACTCTTTCTAACCTAACTGTTGTCTCCCAAGGGGATAAACACATTTTGTGACAAGGTTTGTTCTTACAATACTGCTTATATTTACTCTCTCTGCATTTCAAATCCAGAGATCAAAAGACAGAGAGATGGAAAACAAAGCTCTTAATTTGTGCCCCAAAGCTGCAAATCTGTTAATATTCTCATCTTTCATGTTTTCAAGGTAATTACAGTAAAGAGCTCTTTACTGTAGACTTCGAGAAGGAACTTAACCTCTGATAGTGGTGGACTTTAAAACAAGAGACAGTATTGCCTTTATTACAGCAGAACTTGTTAGATATTTCCTGGGTTTAAAATTGAAGTCTTTATACCCACTATGCTTACAAATAATTCTAAAATGTTTTATCCTCAGAAAACCAAAAAGCACCTGCTATTATTTGACTTTGTTACTTTTACATAATGTGAAGATAAATAATACTAAAGCTTTGAGTAATGTATGGTCTCACCAAAATTAATAAGAAACTGTTCTTAATCAAACTTATATAAATTCAAATTTATAATACAAACTTCATCCTTAATAAATTTACTTCTCCCCACACCCCTTTCTCTATTTCTAAAGCAGAAATTATTCTATTTATACTTCAGACAGGGTTTGTGATGACAAATGGGCAAAAATCTTTCTTTGCCCTGCTGAAGGTTCCAATAAATACATACATGCATTATTATTGCAGATCACTATAAAAACAAATTTTCTCCAGCTTTTTAGTGAATGAAAAAACCCAGTTTCCCCTTTGGTCATTTTTAACTTTGTTAATAAAAGCAAAGACAATTTGGAAACACAGGGCTGGATTAAGTGGCTTTAGACACCATTCACAGAGGACATCAGTTAATAACGTCTCATGTACTACAGCTTAATAATTAGGACACTAAATGAGCCTGCAGAAAACTTGCCTAGAAAAGTTCACTTGGCCAGAGATGGAGTTTTCATACACAAACAGTCTTTTCAAAAGGCTGCCTTCTATATCATTTATCATTACGTTGCACTCTTCATGGGTCACTAATATTGTTGTACGGGTTTTAAGTCACTGAAAACTTATCATGTTTTATTTATGAAGTGCTACATGCCCTGTTTCAATTTTTGAATTTTTATATTTGTTTTTATTTTGGATTAAACTACCCTGTGAATTTGACCAGACCTATGCATAGCCTATCTATGCTTAAAAATACATATACCTGACTCAAGATGCAAAAATTAATTCATTAATGTTTATATAAACTGCTGCAAAGATTTAAAATGCATCCTAAAATCTAAATAGCATCACTTTTGTAATCCATGTCATTGGGCAAATAAATTGTCTTCTAAATTATTTGCGTATACCCTATCAGACTAAGTTTCAGCAGCCAGTATCAAGTTTTTAGATTCTTGTCTTGGTGACTTCCTACATCTCTCTGAGAAAAAAAAGTAGTTACAATTTCCAGGCCTTGTTTAACTGTGCTGTCTTTGTTAGAAGTATTTAACGGGAGACTGTTTCTCCTCCTTTATATGCTCTGGTTTTGCTTTTGCTTTGGGGCCATTAATAGCTTCTTCAGATTTCCTTCTTCTCTTTTTGCTTTTGCATTTTTTAAGTGTATCTTGAATAATTAAAAGCACAGCAACATGCATTTCAGCTCAATGAAAAGCTGTTTATCAAAAAAGTGCGATGTCCATGTCACCTCTAATCCTCTCATGGCTCTTCAGAGATCAAACAGATGACAATTCATCTAAATAGAAGTCAGTTCTCAAAAGGTTACAGGCACCTGTGCTAGAAAGACAGTAATGATGCCCTGAGAGCACCATAATAATCAATAAACGTTTGTCTTGAAAAACATCAGTAGTATACTTCAGATGATAAACCACAGGAATTAAGCCAAACAATAATACACACTAGGATAGCTCAAGTCCACACACTAGTTATTTTAAAAGCATGAAAATATATTTCTTAATTCCTTCCAGTCTTTCTTATCTAAAATGTATGGATAGCTACATGTAAACATGCTAAACCCTTTAGCAAAGAAGAAGAAAATTTCTTACGCCTAGCCCAGATGTACATTCTTACCTGATGGCATGTATGGACCACAGAGGTGCCACTAATGATGAAGAAGATAGCCCAGTTTTGTGCTGCAGCTCCTGGACTATTTAATTCTGCTTTGATGTACAACTGCTTTAATTTTTAGGTCTTATTTTATCCAACCCATAATTGTTTTAAGCTTATGACAGGAAACACAGCTGGAAATGAGCAAAGAAATGTTGGCCTTGCTCTCCGCAGCCACTCTGGTATGCAAGCAACTTGACATGGAATTTGCTTTTGTATATAAAGCATATAAGTAATTGCATAAATAAGTATACCGTGGACTTCTGTAAAGTAGTTTACATGGTATTTCAAAGATCAAGAACTAAGCAGTGGGTGTGTTGTACAAGTATGGCTAAGAAAGGAAGGGAAAGACAATTCCTCAGCTCCTTACACCAGACGTATATACATCCTGGTGGGTAGGAAGTAAGTTCTGGCTTATATTGGGTTTTCTTAAGCCAAGGTAAGTTTTTGACGGAACGATGCAAGAATGTTGGACGTTATGAAAAAGCACTCCAGAAATGACAGGAGAAGCACGGGGAAAAAGCACAAAGATATCAGAGGCAGAAGTTCAAAGTACTGGAGAGCATCCCAAGATCAGTTTGGACAGACAGAGAAGCAAAACCACCCACAGTTCTTCCCCCAGATTCTGAACTACATTTCCTTTCAGTCAGGCTTGCACTGCCTTTTCGTTGCTTCTGCAACATTTCTGTTGATAAAGTTTTTCCCCATGAGCACTGTGGAAATATTTAATGCCAAAACTGATCTCAATAAACTAATTTCATGAACTGAGTGTTAATCCTGATATAGGACCTGTGATTCTATGATCTCCTAAAGAGCCACTGCCTTCAAAGGAGACATCTGAAGAATACGAAACCAGCTGGATCAGCAATTCTAAGATTACAGACTAAAAGTGCTGTGGGGATTTTGGTGCCTAACTCTGAACCTGATAAACTCTACATAGCCATTAACTATTCCTGACCTCAGCGTCAGCCACAGCTGCTTCCTTAGATCTCCCTTGGCACTTTAAAATATAATTTTCTGCTTTATGCCAAATTTTCTTAAAGAAGGAGGAAGTGTTTGACATCTAGTTGATTCCTAAATCAATTTGAACCCAGAAACTGAGGGGATCTGAAATATCCTAATTTGGGCACTTCAGAGTTGGATGTTCACACTTGAGCTTTCACACTTTTTAGAGTCACTTTTTCAGAGCGGCATCCATCACTAGTTTTTTAAAAAGCATCCTGGGGAGTTCCCTGGTTCCTCTCCAGAGCAGTGAGAGCACTTGCCTGGGTTTTGGGAGACTAGCTCAATTCCTTCTTCTTCAGCATTCGAAAAAGTAAACCCACGACTCTAAACACTAGGTTGTCATCTAGTCTGATAGTGAGTGTTTGTATGAATGGAGAAGAAAAGAAGGATTAGAAGAGGACAGGGAAGCGGGGGTATCTGTTTCATTCAGTTTGCTGGTGATGGAGAAGAATATAAATCCATATTTCAGAGCTTATCAGACCACCTGCAGTTCAGGCTCTTCTCCAGGCTGATTGCTATATTTTGGGTAATTACTGAAATGTATAAGCAGCCCTGAAAACACATCCAGAAACCTTTCCAGTGTTGACAGCCTCATTCACAAGTGACAGGATAATGTACTTTCACGCAGTTCTTGGTATCTCTCCAACACGGTGAATGTCTCAGTGCAAAGTGACCACTTCAGCAGGTGCAAGAAGAACCTCCTCAAAGAGCTTCTGGCAATGCCTCCCTAGCCATGGCCATCCACTGTCTCAGGAAACTGGAAAGGTCAAACAGTGACCGACAGGAAAAGGAAAGGACAATGTTGTCTTTATTATGTTGCTTTGTCACTGTTGCATGCCCAGTAATGTTTGATCATGCAGTTGGGAAATAGAGATAATCCCCTGTGATTTAGGCAACAGATCATGTAGCTCTGATACCTAGAACAACCACCGTGAGTGGTTTCCAAACAG
Organism: Theristicus caerulescens; assembly: GCA_020745775.1. Lineage (NCBI taxonomy): Eukaryota > Metazoa > Chordata > Aves > Pelecaniformes > Threskiornithidae > Theristicus > Theristicus caerulescens. Next base: position 128,147,422 of record CM036558.1, on the reverse strand, counting down.
CCAAGAGCCTGAAATAAATCCACATAAACTGTTTCATCGTTTATCTTGAATAATGCATAGATATGTAAAAACTGAGATCTCTATGTATGTGCAGAATTTGCCTCCATCCACTGGAAGAAAATATGTCTAATGAGTAATGTCATCAGCTCTACTGCAAACAGCAGGCATCTTCCACGCTGCTTATGTTAAACTCCCAGTGAGTAAGGTAAATGACATAACTTCTGCTTTAAGTTAGCACTCCCCCATTACAACAGAAAAAAAGATCAAAACCTTGCCATTAATCACAACTTTGCTCTTAAGCAGTGCCATACCATTACTTCGAGATAGGTTTTCAGTAAGTAATAAAGTACTAACAGGATAATGGCAGTGGAATAGCAAATGAAATCCATTCTTGCTCATATTTGTTCCACTTCTCTGCACTGATAGTAAAAATACATAAAAGGGGACACTGAAGATATCCAGACGCGGTGCGTTAAAATGAAGAGAGGAAAAAAAAAAAACCAACACCCTAGTGGATACCATTTTCTCTCATGCATCATCAACTACTTTCTGCCTAAGTCATACTAAGCTGCTAAGAAGCAATAAAAAGCTGTAATTGGAGAACTACAGAAGATTCAGGGCATGTAAACATAGACTAGCCTAAAAAATAGTTCTCATCCATAGAGACATTCCTCTTATCCATCTTCTTTTCCATATTTTGGTCATACTCTTGACTGAGAATCCATATTTCTGTGGTTCTAATCACTCATTGGATGTTCACCCCAAAACATTGCTAACTTCAGCAACTTGTGAGTCCAGCAATACCCACACCTGTTCCAGAGCCTAAAGATGGGCCTGCTAGTCTACAATCCATTAATATATTGAATTTCCAAAAGTTTTCCAGTAGACCAATGTGAAGGATGTATATGCCCTGTGCTCACCTAGCATGCCCATATCCAAATCCATCTATCTTACTAGGTTTTAGGGAAGAGATCAGCTCAAGAGAAATGGCCAGTTCTCCATTAGTACAACAGGATGAGACCAATTGTGGAGAGACTCTTCCACGCAGGAATCTGTGCAGAATAACAGGGGGTGATACTCATGGTGGTTTAATGAATATCTCTATCCAGTGCACTTGAATCTTCAAATACCCACCAATTCATGGTAAGGAGGTTAAAATTTAACCCCCTTAGGGAAGTATATCCCACCAATACTTGGCATGTGAAAACTATAGTGAGACAATAAAGCATGTCATACACGAGAATAATCGTGTTGCGATTACTTCTAGTTCAGAATATCTGTCTTACTTTCCAAAGATTTTAAATCTTGCAGATCCATCACCACTTCATAGAAAAAATGTAGGTATGTCTCAGGACAGAAAGCAAGGGAATGTGGCATTTATCATGCAAATTAAAAAAAAAAAAAAGAAAACCAAACAAAAAAAAACCAACCACCCACTTGCGCTTTTTTTTTTTCCTTTTTTAAAAGGGAGTTGCCACTTAGCCCCTGGATCTTTGAGCTTGATACTCATTGCACTATCCCAGTGCCAGAGTTTCAGGGGACACATACAGTATGAAAACAGAAGAAACCCCCAAGAAACCCAACCCCAAATCCAACCAAAAGCTCCAGCATTCACCCGTTAATTGAAACACTCACTGTCAAGTGCGGTGCTGGCTGCCCTGAGCTCTCCAACTAGCATTATTAGTGTTCTTGAAGACAATAAGCATTACTGTAAACTGTTTCTAGATCTGAGCCTATGAGCTTGATCCAGACACAAATATTAATAGCATTTCAAAATATACCTGTCAAAAACGGGACATTTACAGTGGATACATTAACCTTCTATATTGCCTGCATCTTCCCAAACAGTTTGGCACCACTACAAACTAACAAGAACAAATGAAGAGGAAATCCTGAACGTGCTAGCTAATACCTACATGACAGCAAGTAATGGTATGAGCCAGAAAGTAAATAAACAAGTACACATATTTGTATGTGTATATTCAGCAGAAAAGAATAAGAAACTAAAATGAAAAAAGCGTATTTATCTTATTCACTGAATTAAAATCAACTTTGGTAAGAAATACAACTAAAATTGATATTACTCATGAAAAATGTCTTTATGAAGTAATTCATATTCTATCATGCCATTTTCATTAAGATACAGTACTTCTGCTCAAAGAGAACTCAAGTACAATTTTAAAATGACAGCCAACTGCTAACTTTGCTGTTTTCAGTTCAAACAATTAGAAAACATGGAAAATCAGCTTTTGATTTTCAATTTTTAAAATATTTTCAAAGAAAACTTACAGCAAAAGCAAGAACGTGAGTTCCTTCTTAGGACTACGTGGACTGTACATATAACTTCAAATCACCAAGAAATAGTCTTAAACTGCTTGATTGCAACGGTGGAATAGAAATGTAATAATTAATATGCAAAATGGCAGGTTCATATTAATGAAATTAGTAGGAAAAGATAACACTTGTCACCATAAAGACTACTGATTTAAATTCTTTTGCAAGTGAGCAGAATTTGGCCACGGTTGGATCTTCATATACACAGATGCAGCACTGGTCCCTTGACACAGCTGTAGATCGGATGTAACACTAGCAAAGTCTGAATTCACACACTGAAAAACATTAGAAGACCTGATTACAGCCTCCAGCTCTTCTCATATGTTCCAATGTTTAACCATTACAGTGAATCTATTCCTGTTAGATCTAATTATTATGTTTCTGAATCCTTCTGGCTTTACTGCAGTGAAGCTGACTATCGAAGCACAACGCATGACACCTGCTTTCCTCATTCTTCTGTCCAAGTAACTTGTCTGCTTGTCTTCAAGAAGGCACTAAACAAGTAATATCAAAACTATCAGAGTAGTCATGGATAAACCTGCTTTACTGCAAAAAAAAAAAAAAATCATTACTGGAAATATCCGCAGTTTTACACCTATCACAAATGCTCCCTGAAAATTAGTTCCTGAAAAACAGTTCTGAAAAATAGCTTGCGTGTCCTTAACTAAACCAGAAGAAAGCAACATGTAAACCAATGGGTTTTGGAGGCTACTTTAGTACCAACTAATTACAAAGAAGTCAGGTCTGTAGTGCAAACCCATACCTTTCATCTCCACTTTGTCCTTATGTTTGACCAAGTCACGCATGGTTCATTCATATTTTCTCTCACTAAAGATGGTATATGGTACATTTGTACTCCTTAGGCTTCCACAATTTCCACAAATGAAAATTCATGCTGGGAATCCACCCCACATAGAGCAAGGGGAACCCAATTTGCCTGTGATTTCCTGAATAGTTTCAGTTTCATAAATGTACTCAGCATGCTGTTTCCAGCCTTTGTTTTGACCTTATTCATAGTTCCTAGTTTATAATCTTCTAATATTGCATTTCTCTCACACCTAGCCACTCTAGAAACTTCACTAAAATGTAGTGTATTGCTAAAATAAGCACTGTTAGAACCCTACTATTGTTAATAAGAGTTCACCATTATTTCCAGTGTGAATATTTTTGCTCTGTTAGAACTGTGTTAGCAGTCCACAGAGTTGTTGCATAGCTGGTGGTTCAAAAGGCATCAGAAAATTGTCTACAAAATAATTAGGAATATATATATTTTTTTAGTAATATATGCATGATCCGCTACACATAAGCACATAAACAAGCAAAACTAGGGAAAAGATTTTTTTTTTTTTAAATAAAGGTATTCAGCGTGGTTTTGAATCATGAGAATTGTGGTAACACTCTACACCTTCCAGCCTCTTCAGAAAGGATACAAAGTCCTTTGATTTAAAAAAAGTGGGGAAACATTGGACTACCTGTCAAGGTGATGTGAAAAAAGGCTAGGTTTGGTCAGGGTGGATTTTAAGGGGAGAAGGGGGAAGCCACTATCATCATGTATCTCAAACCAGCACCTTACTAGTAAGTACAGACATTTCACCCATGCTGAAATAACTAATGGTCGTGCCCCCAAAAGCAATAAAACTTCAGATAAATCATCTCCATCTCTGCCACCATGAATACCACCTGAAGCCAACTGATCCCTGAAAATGTTTTCACGGGTTTCTACCACATTTAAAACATACTTTCTGAACATCTATTGGGCAAGAGTTAGCACAAATTTTGTATTTAGTGAAAGGCAGTGGAGAGAACAGCCAAGTCAAAGGTTTATGGAAGGAAGAAAAGCTATCTGTTTTAGCATGTAGCTGTCATGAGTTATTTTATGGGATATATGAAACCTAGTAAATCACATTTGCATCAAAAAGAAACTACAGCCAACACTGACTGAGATACATCCCCTTGCTATTACTGCAACCTGACAGTCTGACCTTCAACATTACATTTAACAGGAGACAGAAAGAATGAGAGCCACGTATAGTAGAGAATAATCTATGAAGCCTCTTAAAAATAAATATTTGCAAGTCCTAAAGAAAACATTAAGAAATAAGAGGTGTATGAAAAATTGTTTAAGAGCTCAAATGCACAAAAATTGTCTTTTTTCATATACGTATAAATTAATCCCTTTGGAGAAAGAAAAGGAAGACTAGGCGAGCATATATCACACAACACAGAATCCCAACAATTACTTATTTTTTTATTTCCATCTATAAATTTGAAAATGCAGTTGCCAGCTTTTTTGGTGCCTACTGTAATTTTCCTGCAGATGCTAGAGTTTCCAGACAATTTATGATAAGATTGATATATTAAGTATGAAGTGGTTTCACTATTTAGCCCTTATGTCACATCCACAATTTGCTTATCAATCCCTTTCAGGGAAAATACAGTTTTACACTAAAAAAAAGCCCCGATAAAATTGGTAAGGCACAATTATTCATAGCTTAAAGCCCAGTCTTAGATACACTCATGCATGCATTTAACTTCAGCTACATGAATCTATTGAATTTTGTGCCTGTCAAACTACGCAAAACAACAAATACTAGTTTGTTTTTCAGTACAGGAATCTTTTCCCTATACATTTACTTCAAATGCTGAACCTACCCAGAACTAATAGCAGCCTATCCAGTGACAGCAAAATTCACTTTTGAACTTTGCATTCATTATTATCAAAGACGCTGCTCACAGGCTTGTGCTTAAGTATATGCTGATTGTTAAGCAATTATTGGAGAGAGGTGAGGTAACGCAGTCTAAATGTTGCACATCAATAATAAACTGATCAAAAAATCTTACAGAAGAAGACTTTTTATCCAAAAATACTGATTCAACAGTAATAAAACTATTCCATGAAAATCCACTAACTGTTAAAATCCTATCAGAAACAAAACAGGTGGGCTTTCTACAAGCCCAGATCCCTCAATTCCTCACACCATTGCTTTTCTGGATTGACTGAACAATTCCTCAAGGAACAATTCCTTCCCAAGAGTAAACCACATGGAGAAGTAGGCAGAAGAAAGCAACCAAAAACTGTGTTTACAAACAAACACACACACAGTAACTTATTTAGCTTTAGTGACGTTCTTCTAAAATACTTTTATTTTCCTGTTCCACATACGTATGTGCTCAGATTTTTTACAGGGATGGCTGAAGTTTCTCTGTAATAACTGTTAGACCACAGACAGACTTTTGAATAAATTATAATTTTTGCATTAGGTGGAAATTTGACTTTTCAGTTTACAATATTCTGCATAAAATTCTAACAAACTGAATTTGACAGTGCTTTTTAATGCTTCTTGGCAATTTTTGTGCAGCTTTGTCTTCTTTCTTCTAGGTGCTTTTCACCTGTACTGTATCTGTCGTGATACATTAAGACTAGAGATTGATATCATATGACAACAGAGCAAAGTATGTCACTTTACACAAAGCAGAAGTCATCTAGACATCCACAGAAAGGACTGAAGGCACATCCAGAGGTGTCAACTCTTAGAGAAGCACCACAATAGAATTTCTGAATAAAGGCAATGATGTTCTCTGCCAAAATTTCTTACTGAGGGTATTTTTGCCTATTAAAAAAGAAGCTTTTCTTTTCTTTTGTTTCTTTACTAGTTCTATTTTTTTCAAGTAAAACAATACCATCATATAGTAGAGGAATATGTAATATTTCACTCTGCATGGCAACAGCATCAAGAGTTTTATAGTTTGCAATAAAAAAAAGATGAAAAAGAAAAATATTGATAGATCTGTTATCAGTAGTTACCAAAAATCCTGGTGTTTTTCTAGCTGTTAAAACACCTGGCTGAACAACGAGCTATTATTAATGCGGAAGCTCTCCCACAGGGAACACATTTTATCGACTGTTAGAAACAGGTAACCACTAGTGTAGTTTCTGCTTAAACCAATGTATTAATGGAGACACTCCACAAGTTAATGCATAAAGTTTGATCTTTACACCTTACCTTTGCTGACAAAGAACATACCATTATATTGCATACCTTATACATTTATATAGTTCATAGACTCTAATCTACACAAGGTAGAAAATATTATGGATTTTATTATGGACGTGCCTCAGTGTTCCAGCCCCATGGTGCCAGATGTTGTACAAACTAAGAGATTAAGATTTAAGTAGTAAATTGTCAGTTATCTGAAACTGGGCTCTTTGAACCCCACTGACTGAACAGAATGATCTAAATTACTGTGATAATAAAAAGGAGCACATGTACTCATTTATTCCTTTGACCACTTCTCTTTATGGTTGTTTTTTCACCAGCCAGGAAAGCAACAGGATCATGTATGAACCTTTGATCCCAAAGAACCCATAGTTCCAAGTGTATTTAACCTTATGCTTGTAACAGTCCTTGAAATGGCATCACCGTTTGTTTTGGAGGTCCACAAGGAGTGGATGCTGGGTGACATGCTGACCTTAAAATCATTAACAAGATGCTGGTCTTTTATTTGTTTGTAAACAACAGAGCACATCCTGAAAATAAAGAAATAATGATGATAATTAAAAATAAGCCCTTACTAGAAACATTTTGAAACTCAAGGGAGCTTTGAGCCTTCAAAGAACCCCAACCAGTAGGAGGCAATATCAAAATGCTATGCTCAATATGTAGAAAAAAATCCTAGAACCTCCTGAAGATTGCCATGCTGCAGATGTAACACGGTTTTCAAACTGAATAAACTGTGTGACTCATCTTCTCAAAATCAGGATGAGGAGTTAGGGAAAAAACCACCTACGAAAATGTTAAGTCCAGTAGTGTCAAGATTTTCCCCTAGGAACTTACAGCAGATCTGTAAATCTTACCATGTTTGCACCCCATATTACAATGGTATCTTATTACCAATGTTCCTGGCTAAATTCCAACCAATGGGAAAATCTCTCCTGAAAATTACTTTAGAACATACCTCTGTGAGGATTTACTTAGCAGATATTCACAAAGCCACCAAGAGAAGATATTCATTATTAATTGTACGGTTTCAAAAATATTTATTTAGCAGCCCAAGGTGAGGACAAAGAAAATAAATGCATGACACTGAAGATTAATTAAAGTCTAAATTGCCACTCAAGTAGTTTTTTTTCCTCCAAATATGTGGGCTTTTCCACTAGTAATATCCACATTAACCACTTCTTTGTTCTTCTAAAACCTCTTCCAGCTTCCTTATATATCAAATTACTGGTGGACTGCTGAGGCAGAGCTGCTAAAAGAACTTCTTTCCTATAAAACCTATTTTTAATATCCAGTTCTGAATATCTGCAAGAATGGAGATACCACTGTCCCTCTAAACAGCCTGTTCCCCACTCTCATTGTGCTTGGAGATAAACAAGCTCTCCTGGCCCCCATTTGTTCTTCAGCACATCACCATGGGATCCTCCCAAGCAGATGCATGAGCAAGCCAAAATCTGCTGTACTGAAGGCTAGGATGATAATTCTGCAAGTCTTGTTCACTTCTCTCAGGATTTTAAACTGCAGTCTCATGGTCACTGGTGCAAAAGCTGCTAATATGTACTGGCACCTGATAATGGGCCCCCAGTCCTGCTGCTTTCACAGGGGAATTGTTGCCGTCCGCCAGGCACTTCCTTACTGCCCCCCACAGATAACTTTGCTCCAGACTTTGATCACAAGCCCCAGGGAACATAGAATCACAGAATAGTTCAGGTTGGAAGGGACCTTTAAAGGTCATCTAGTCCAACCGCCCTGCAATGAACAGGGACATCTTCAACCAGATCATGTTGCTCAGAGCATCCAGCCTGGCCTTGATTGTTTCCAAGGATGGGGCATCTACCACCTCTCTGGGCAACTTGTTCCTGTGTTTCACCACCCTCATCATGAAAAACTTCTTCTTTAAATCTAGTCTGAATCTACCCTCTTTTAGTTTAAAACCATTACCCCTTGTCCTATCACAACAGGCCCTACTAAAAAGTTTGTCCCCAGCTTTCTTATAATCACAGAATCATAGAATGCTTTGGGATGGAAGGGACCTTTAAAGGTCATCTAGTCCATCCCCCCTGCAATTGGCAGGGACATCTACAACTAGATCAGATTGCTCAGAGCCCCTAGCCTATCACTAGTGGCCCTGCTAAAAACTCTGTCCCCATCTTTCTTATAAGCCCTGTTTGAAGTATTGAAAGACTGCAATAAGGTCTCCCCGCAGCCTTCTCTTCTCCAGGCTGAACAACCCCAACTGTCTCAGCCTTTCCTCACAGGAGAGGTGTTCCATCCCTCTGATCATTTTTGTGGCTCTCCTCTGGACCTGCTCCAACAGGTCCATGTCCTTCCTGTACTGAGGACCCCAGAGCTGGACACAGTACTCCAGGTGGGGTCTCACCACAGCAGAGTAGAGGGGCAGAATCACCACCCTCGACCTGCTGGCCACGCTTCTTTTGATGCAGCCCAGGATATGGTTGGCTTTCTGGGCTGCGAGAGCACACATTGCCAGCTCATGCTCAGAGCATAATCTGAAGCCTCCCTTGCTAGGTTAACAAAGATGTTCTTGCTACACTTTCTCAGATAGATCATGTCTCAGGATCCATCAGCAGAATGGTTCCTCAAAGAAGTTGTAAAAGCCAAAGCCATTTCTGTAGTAACTGCAAAATTTTGACCAATGGTCACTGACAGATGGATTAACTGGGCTTGCTGGAGGGTTTGTCTTGGTTCCACAGAGCAAATTATCTTACAGATTCATTAATGACTTGGCTGCTAGAATAAAACATATACTTACTAAGTTCATGGATGATGTGAAGGCAGGAACCATTGTAGTCATGTTAGAAGGGAATATAGTATTTAAAATTATTTTGACGAAATGTGGAAATGTTCTAAGATGAAGAATGAAATTCAGTATGGTAAGTAGGTATGAATACAGTGTAAACCAGTGCATGCATAAATACCAGATTGGAAATAGCAGGCTAGAAGAAAAGGACTGCAGTTTACAGTAGATAAATCAAATGAATCATCAGTGTCACACTACTTCAAACAAACCCAAGAAAAGAGAGATGTACCAACAAGAGTAAGAATTGTAAAATATATATAATAACTCTTTCTCTATACTCAATGAAGAGGCTTCAGCTGGAGACCTGACTTCAGATTTGGGAACCACATTTCAAGAACAATGTGGACCAACTGGTAAAAAATCAGAGGAGGGCAACGCGAACAATCAGGAACAAGGGAGCATAATCAAAGAGGAATTTGAACTGTTCAGTCTGAGGAAAACTGTGGAAAGAGCTATTAACCAAAACCACCAAGGGCTATTGTAGAGAAGAAAGTTGCACATCAGTAGGGAAAAGAAGTGGAAATAATTGTCTTAAATTGCAGCAGAAGGGATTTAACATACACCAGGACTGGATTTAACAGCAGTGTGAATGAGCAGCATAGCCATCCCATGCGCCCAGACAATTCTAATGAGAGAAGGGGATACTTCCCCTACCATTCCCAAGTAAATCTGTCTCTGGGCGAGGCACTGGGACAGATTTTCTAGTAGTAAAGAAACTTAAGCAGTAGAATGACAAGACTTCCATAACCTTTTTATGAATAAGTTAGAAAAAGATAGGGTGATACTGCCCTGAGGCCTCGGTAATGGCTTACGTGAGTCTTGATAGTTTCTCTAACTGGAGTTTTTACAGAATCATAGAATCATAAAATCCTTTAGGTTGGAAAAGACCTTTAAGATTATCGAGTCCAACCATAAACTTAACACTGCCAAGTCCACCACTAAAACATGTCCTCAAGCACCACGTCTACCCGTCTTTTAAATATCTCCAGGGATGGGGACTCAACCACTTCCCTGGGCAGCCTGTTCCAGTGCCTGACTGCCCTTTCGATGAAGAAATTTTTCCTAATATCCAATCTAAACCTGCCCTGGTGCAACTTGAGGCCGTTTCCTCTTGTCCTATCGCTTGTTACCTGGGAGAAGAGACCAACCCCCCACCTTGCTACAACCTCCTTTCAGGTAGTTGTAGAGAGCAATAAGGTCTCCCCTCAGCCTCCTCTTCTCCAAACTAAACAACCCCAGCTCCCTCAGCCGCTCCTCATATGACTGCTCTCTAGACCCTTGACCAGCTTCGTTGCCTTTCTCTGGACACGCTCCAGCACCTCAATGTCTTTCTTGTAGTGAGGGGCCCAAAACGGAACACAGTACTCGAGGTGGGGCCTCACCAGTGCCAAGTACAGGGGCACTATCACCTCCCTGGTCCTGCTGGCCACACTATTCCTGATACAAGCCAGGATGCTATTGGCCTTCTTGGCCACCTGAGCACACTGCTGGCTCATGTTCAGCCAGCTGTCGACAAACACCCCCAGGTCCTTTTCAGCCAGGCAGCTCTCCAGCCACTCCTCCCCAAGACTGTAGCGTTGCCTGGGGTTGTTGTGACCCAATTGCAGGACTTGGCACTTCGCCTTGTTGAACCTCATACAGTTGGCCTCAGCCCATTGATCTAGCCTGTCCAGATCCCTCTGTAGAGCCTTCCTACCCTCCAGCAGATCAACACTCCCACCCAACTTGGTGTTGCCTGCAAACTTACTGAGGGTGCACTCGATCCCCTCGTCCTGATCATTGATAAAGATATTGAACAGAACTGGCCCCAATACTGAGCCCTGGGGAACACCACTTGTGACCAGCTGCCAACTGGATTTAACTCCATTCACCAGAACTCTTTGGGCCCGGCCATTCAGCTAGTTTTTTACTCAGTGAAGAGTACACTCGTCCAAGCCACGAGCAGCCAGTTTCTCCAGGAGAATGGTGTGGGAAATGGTGTCAAAGGCTTTACTAAAGTCCAGGTAGACAACAGCCACAGCCTTTCCCTCATCCACTAAGCAGGCCACCTTGTCATAAAATGAGATCAGGTTAGTCAAGCAGAACCTGCCTTTCATAAACCCATGCTGACTGTAATGATTCAGTATGAAATATGATTCAATACGATTCAATATCCACTCAGTAAATGGCTTTGTGTAGTCTAAGGCATGGTCATCCTTGTACATTCAGTAAACAGCAACAGAACAACACATGTATATGGAAGGAAACTACCATAAAATCCAAGATTGAGAAAATAGGGTTCTGAGTCACTGCCAGACATTCAGCAGCAATGGGCCTTTTATCAAGTTTGTGAGAAACTGTGAACTCTCCAGACTAAAAACATAGAAGCAGAGAAGCTGACCCCAGCAGGCCTACTTGTTTTATTTAGAATCTAAGCAACAAGGAGTGCCCCTGGAATCAATATGTGTATCAGAGGTCAGATGATACTTTAAAAGAGAAAGGCTGTAATGATGCAGCAACAGAAACAAGACCCTCACATGCAAAAACAGACCCGTATTCTTTTCTCCTCCCACTGCCCTCCCTCCCATCCTTTCAGCTGTTTATTTTCTGCCATTATTAGAACCCTTGATAATTGCTTTTTAAAGCAACATAACACATGCATAAAACAAACATATTTCACCTAATTCATAATTAACAAAAGGCCTTTCTGATTATCAGTGTTCAAATGGTGTGCACAATTTTCTGCTTGCCGTTGATGAGATTCTCACTCTTCAAAACCTACCATTTAATTCACTGTTTTAAAAGGAAAAGGGTTGCCTCGTAACTTTGCATGGACTAGAAGTAGCACAGACAGCTTTCACATTCATATGTTACAACTGACAGCAGCTGAATACGTTGCTCACTTTTGCATAGGCAGGTACTATCCAGTTTGCATCACAAAGTTGTGCCATAACTGCCCTGTATTTCTATTAGCTCACATGAAAACTTCAACACCACAGGTAACCGCTCTAGGATGGCAAAGCCCTTGATACGGACATCATTGCATCAGTGGATAAGAGCTGTCTTAGCTAAGCTTATACATTTAAAGAGGTGGTGTAACAGCCTGCAGAAAAAAAGAATATCCTGTTGGCATATGCCACATCTACACCAAAAGGCTCTTGTAATGAAGCTATGCCTGCAATTTAGATAAAGCCTAAGCAATATCTATCACTACAATATCTGCATGTTCCAGGGTCTTTATTATATGATCTTTATATCCAATATAATATTGCAAGTCCTTATGAGTTTTTCTTCAGCTTGTGCACATTTCCTTTTGGCCATTTCTGAAATCAGGGTCGGAAGCAGCCACAAGAGATCATCTACCTCAAAACAGAATCAACTGCACAAATGATATGTTCTTGATCAAATGTCCCTGTGACAGAATCCCTAATCCCTGAGAAATTTATTGTATTCATGAAAAAGTAAAGATGGAGCAGTGTTTAACCCATATAATATATATACTTTGCAAGCAAAAATAATTCCTGAATGAGGCAAGACAGGGGAAAATGTGCACCATCCAAACCAGAATCATAACCCTTTTTCCAGGAAATTCAGTGAGAATATTCTCCTATTTTTAAAAAGGAGGGCAACCAAGCCAAAGCTTTCTTTACCTGCCTAAGTGGAAAAGTGCACCTGTATCTGAAAACACCGTTAAAGCTGTTCAGGTTTTGCCTTTCTTCTTGATATTCCCATTGCCCCAGTTCTTACTACTCCTTGAGATAAGAACTGAAATGATGTGTATTTCAAAAATCTTGTCTTACATTTTCACGAAAGTGCCCATTTATTATGGTTTCTCACTTTCTACCAATATTTTAGTGGGATGCTGTGGAATGCATTGGTTCCAGCCCTGAGTTGCAGGCTTGCCTCACAGCCCTTCCTTTCTTCTGAGGGGTGAAGAACACATAAATAAATATCTCTCCTGACACCTCTGGAAAGGTCTTTAGACAACGATTCCAGACACAAGTAAGTTTCTACCCTGTCAAGTAAGAGTGCTAAATGCAAAGAATTCTGTTAATGCGATGTTATGGTTGAGATTTTCAATAAACCACAGCCAGGGTAGCCTAAATTTTGCCTCTCACAGCATTTCTACTAAAGGGCATTTAAGTGTCTGAAAAAAAGAAAACACAAAAGGAAAACACAAAAAGCATTGCAGAAAACTATGTGCAGGGCTGACTCCAAAACCTGAAATCAGTGAGATCTGTTCCACTGATTTCTAATAGGTTTTAGGTCACACCCTTAGTTTTTTGAAGTTTTTTTTCTTCAATACTAATATTCAAAGCAAAACATTGAAATATGAGGAAATGGCAGTTTCTCCCTCCCACCTCCCCATAGGTTCCCATTGTGAATCCATGGTTTTGCTACAGAATCTTGACTGTCACAGAGTGCAAATTCTGGAAATGAATCCAGGGGGACTCAGTTACAAACTCTGAGACCTCCTAGATGCGTCCTGGAGGGATTGCGGGGTGCAGAGAGAATAGGTAGAAATGAAAGAAAGAACTGATAAATAGCTAAATTATGTCTCTGTGGATGTCAGCACTAGAATCATAGAATCATAGAATGTCCTGAGTTGGAAGGGATGCACAAGGATCATCAAGCTAGGTTAGATGTTTATAAGGTTGTAAGTAAGTGCCACATCCTGCACAGTTTCCTGTTTTCTCCCATAATACAAAACATGTAATAAAGACAAAAATTACAAGAGAAAGGCCAAAGTGGAGGCATCCAAAATACAGATTTGTACTCTTGACAAAATGAGTGTTGCAGCTTGTCCCTAATCTTGACTAATCATAGTCAAACACACCTCACTCCCAATGGTACATAAATCCTTAATGGTATATAAAGACAAATATATTTAAAAATACTGGGAAACTGAGTTACTCTGGTCTCAAGTCCATCCCTTGCCCCTTGATCCTGTGTAACAGCCAAGCACCATAAATGGGTCTTGCCTTGAAAGGTGTGCAGTGGTCATCTGAACAACAACAGATGCACTTGTCCACTAGCAGAATCATTAACCACAGCTGCTTCTCACACAAAAAGGCAAATGATGGTGAACATATCTGTTTTTGCTGGCCACACCTTCAACTCCCTTACCATCATCCCTCCATGCTCCTTCAAAGGAGACATAAAAACACATTCTGGATAGGTCAGAAGGTACAGGACTATTCTGACCCTTCCCTGTAACAACAGACTTCTGGTAAAAACTGTGATGGTCCTGCTGCATTTAGGATGTTTACACTTTCAAAAATAGGACAAGGATGAAGGAGGCAGAGTGGGTAGAGGACAAACGCCCTAATGAAGATAGTGGTATGAGAAACTACTAAAATATACATATTTCAAACCAGTGACAGCATTATCTCAAACCCTATTAAGCGTTTTATTAAAACTTGGAGGTAAGAAATATCTTAAAATATACATTCATTGTCAAAGCAATTTTTCAAATATGCGAAGGATGCTTACCATCAAGTATTCAGCTTTCATCTCTTAAAACTGATATTCAGCAAGTATAAATGACCATAACTCCATTTATGTTAATGGATTTACAGAGGCTAGAGAGCCACAGAAAGTGAGTTTTGAATGATCTAATAATAGAAAAAGTGATAATGATCTCAGTTGTATCATCACCACACACCTTATTGCTCATAAACAGACAAGCGTGATGTAACCAAACTTTCCCAAGGAAAAATCTATCTTTGTGCTATGAAAAAGCATGAATGCTTCAACCTCAAGGCCAACTTTTCTGAGAATCTGAAAGCACCAGACAAGAAAGGCTTATAAAAGATGAATGGTGATCTTGTGCTTAAGACATGAGCCTGGGAGTCATGAGTCTGGGTTTTTTCCCTGGCTTTGTCCCAACTTCCCTATGGCCTCAAGCAAGATCTACTAGCAGCAATGGCAGTAAAAGGCTACAAATCCACTTTTGAGCATAGCTGTGGGAAATAATTCACAGTTCCCAAAAGATTAAAAATAATCTGCAAAGAGGACAGAAAAAATAGATCTTTAAACTAGAAATTAACCGAGCAAAAGTGGTGCACTTAAAATTAGGCCTACATCAGCCAAATAATAACGGGAAGGTTTATTCCACCAACAGCTCCTGTGTAGAGTTTTAGAAAACAGAACTCCAGAAATCAAAATTGCAAGAGATTTTCAGGGGAACTCTGGAAAGCATGATACAATTTCCGACCCGGTTCCGAGAATCTGCCCCTCTCTGCTGAGCTTCAGCCACAGGGGGAAGAAGGCAAAACCACTCCAGATAAACCTGGCCATCAGCAGCAGGATATTAACGCAGCACTCCTGAGATTGTGCTGGTGTACTTCTCCTCTGTCATGATACTCCTCTTCATTCTTACCTTTCACCGAATCCTAAAACCACATGACAACAGCATTATGGATTAAGATGGCCCATTCCATTCTGCTGCCCAAGAATAACCAACACAAGAGAGAAACCTGACTGGGATGAACAAATCAGGTTCTCATCAAAGCAATAAGCTGGAATCCAACAAAGCAGTAACTGGTGGACCCAGTCTGCTCTCCCAATGTATCTCTTTGCAATAGCTGCTTCACATCCTGAGCATGTCAAAGAATGTGTCCTCACATTTTGCTAACTCTCCTCTTTTTATGCCAGTTGCCCTCAAACGGGGTAAGTAACTATTATTACTATTACTTTCATCAACGCAAAAATCTGAATGAGGCTGGTTGACAGGTCACTGACCCAGCTCTCATGTTCAGGTGAATATCCTGATTATACAGCAGACCCCCACACAAAGGCCCTGTTAGCTTCCCCCATGAGAAAGGAATGAAAGATGCAGTCCAAAAAGGAACCCAGGGTGCACATCTCTGAGCTGGTCAATGGGTAGCCATGACCCCAGCCTACACTACAGAATCTGACCTTAGCTTTGACTTAGTTTTCTTTGCTCACAGGAAGTTTACAACGAGTTCAAAGATGGTGTAACCATTCAGTTTCAATATACTTAGAATTTGTTTCTTAATCTTTTCTTTTTCTCTTATTCTTTTTTTTTCTTCCCTTTTCTGTATGCTAATCAAAAACTTTCTAGTCTCTGATTTGTTTGTTTTTATCATCCTGATAGATGATCTAGCAGATGGAAATCACTGGAGTCCAAACTTTGTTTAAGGTTGTTCAGTGACAATGTCATCTCAACACGTTTGGCTCTCTGGTAGCAATTCCTCAATCATAATTAACAGGAAATACCTCAATGTCAGTAGCTGAGAAACTCAGATAACAACATCTCTTTAGAGAATAAGTATCTATCTAACAGTATTAACCTTACTGAGGTGCATATCTTTTCCAGCGTGGGTCTGACTGCTTTGCCTATACTCCAGCCTGTCCAGATACAGCCCAGCTTCTGTTCAGAAGCCTCATGGATGCATAAGCACTCTACTGCCTGAGCTACAATATTCTCCGCAGGCTCATTAACCAAGGCACCACACCATGCTAACTCCACGGTTCCCAGATGCAAACTGGCTTGCCTCTGGCCATCTCAAAGTAGAATGAACATGCAACTTTCTCCATTGACTTGTGTAAGCAAACACAACATTAATTCTCTAACTTAAGAGTTCTTTGAATTCTGTATACGTGCCAAAGAATAACTGGTTATGATAACAGGAGAAAGTTGCACCTTGCCAAACACCCAGTATTTCTAATGCAAAACTATAATTGCATAGTTATGCACTCAAATAACACAAATGAAATATTTTATAAAAACTGTATACGAAGCTTAAAGACATCATTATATAATAAAACGGCCTCAAAATCTGAGGTATTTTCTTGCTTATCCAGAAATCAGCATATATTAACTTCTGACATTTGAAAAGCCTTTGTTCCCAACTAATAAAATGAGCGCAGAACAGACCTTGAAAGCATCTTAAAGTAATGGAAGATTTAATAAGAAAATGGATAATAAGATACTTTTAGTCTAGCAAAAAATGTGAGCATATTAATAATAGATGACCAGCACTACTCAGCATGATGTAGGGATCCATGAAATGTTACAAAGCTAAGTAAGTTCTGTGCTAGTGAAATGCTGGCTGGTAACACTGACAGAGCCAGTATGTGTGAAAGAAATCTTCCCTTGAGGATGCCCGATGAGTATAGTCTCAACCACAACGCTTTTCAGATTAGAAGAGGGTAGTCATTTTTGCAGGCTTCCTAATGGTTCAATGACTTCATCTAATGGCACCCCCTAATAGTGCCTGCACTTACCGAGCCCAGTCAGTGGCACAGCTGCCTCGGTTACAACTCGATCCCTCTGGGTAGTGATGCCTGAGTGGAAGGACACGAGTATCCGTAACTCCTGCTGTTCTCAGTGGGAGATGAGGTTACTCACTCCCATAGAGGAGGTGCTCAACACTTAGCACAGTCAGACTGGTATGCCTCTGATAGTTTATGTTCTTTAAAGCCACAGAGATTACCCCTTAAACACCAGCATAATTTATTGCTTTGCTTTGAGAGGAAGAGAATTGAATGTGAATGGGCTGCCTTGGAAATTACTCTTCTGCTAGACAGTTGGGATTCACTGTTGGATGTGCTTTTGTTATTCAGAGTAAAAGGTACATGCAAAAATAAGGTTTGCCACCCAAGAGATTAGGATTTCTTCTTCCTTTTGCAGTGAATATGCTGTAATTTCTTAGCCAGTTCCGGTTACCGAAAACTGAATTGAATAAATGGGTTGACAAAGGTAACGTACCAAGAAAACCATGAACTCACAGTTCTTTTACTGCAAATTAAACAGTGCTTCTATCTATCAGCAGAAAGAAAACAAAACTCTTCCCTGACTCAAAATTGTCCCTTCCCTGTACGCAGATGGTGAGTTCCAGCATTTTGGGCACACTTGTTTATTTTCCCATTCTCCAGAACACCCTTAAGAGACTGACTCCTGTCTTCTCTAAGAGTCTGTGTCCAGAGGTGACAAATCGAGGGGGAATCCCCAGCTAAGCATGCAGTCAGTGCAGATGTAGATATTTGCAAGTCTCATTCTGCAGGAGGGCTAATCCTGTCAGGATCAGCTCAAATCTCTGAACACCTGAAAATAATCTTTCCAACAGAGAATCCATAGTTATTACATTCCTCCTCAAACAGAAAGAGATTTTTGTCTTTGCAATGAATTTTAGCACCTCTAAACCACTTTGCAAACAGTATACAATTAAAAAGAAATGTGTTCTCCAAGTTACGAGCCCACCCAAATAAAGACAACTTGCCAGCGAAATGTTAATAGTCACTTGTGGCCAATATAAAAAAGGAATTATGCTAGCTGTATGCAGAAACATGAAGAAGCACCAAGTAGAAAAACACCCTGAACTAGGACTCCAGAGACTTTCTGTAGGGCCTAAAGCAAAACATTTGCATGGTTCCTTTTCTGACTCCATTACTTGTTTTGGTTTGTAAGCACTTGAGGCAAGGTGTATGTTAGATACACATCCTAGTCCAGAGCCAACCTCAGCTGCAATGTGCTTCAAATGATCTTTGAAAGTGCAAACCCAGCAGTGGATTTGGGGCATTAATTACTTTGGCTTCTCAACAGATGAATATGCAGAATGAAACCCCAGCAGTACTGGAGCACTCCGGCACGTCTGGTATGCGTACTAACTACAGTTCAGTCTAGAAATCTAACTACAGCCTAGAAATCTCACAGAAAACTAAGAGATTCACATGGCCAAGAATTTCACAGGTCAGATAGGCCACGGGAACCAAATACATAAGAAAGCTAAATAACAAATACTTAAATTATTATCTGTACAAGGAAAAGGCCAGAATCTGTTGCTCTGTGAGATCTCAGATTAACCTTGACACTCTTTTGGCCACAAGGCTCTGCAGAAACAGTTCTTCAGCTTTCAGTGCAAATAAGTTATCACAAACTGGCTGAACGCTGAAACCTGGAACCTTTCACGGATACAAAAACACAATGAAACTATTTGACACCAGTTTCTCCCACACTCTTCCTTGAAGATCCAGGCTTGTTAAATGTGACCAAAAGAGGTTACTGGTAGTATTGTTCTCCAGCCATCATGCAATACACTTCTTTTAAAAACACGGGGTGTGTAGAAAACTTCAGCAGATCAGGGTGGATACAGGTTTAGTACCTGTCCCACAACAGGCAAGCAACAAGGTGCACATACCAACGTGATGGGACTCAGTAACATCCTGGTGTGGCCGCTCCACACTGCAGTTAAGGACAAGGCTTCAGGCACCCCACATTACTGCTGTGCAAGGCAGCACACCGCATCTCAGCTGCACAGGCTACATTTTGAGACATCAGTACATTCAACCGATTACAGTTGTACAGATTCACAAATGTAACTGGTTACCATTAAAATCTAAACACACTTATCTTCATGATGTCTACTTAACTCATGAAAAAATACATACTAGAGAAATGAAGGGCTTCATCACTTAATCCAATTTAAATAAACTTTGGCACTTTGTGGTTACTTCTGGCACAACTCAGTCAGCTTTGGCTTTCATCAAACCACTATGATTAAATTATACATTAGTAATACAACTTAAAGCCATTCATGGCATCTCATATACTTCAATATACTTAAACTCATTTGTGACATTTGAATAAAGTTTGGATTTAGGCTACTGTCATCCATACGTCTAATTTGTCATTGTAAATTCAGACTTGGAAGCACTTTTTCCATTCCATTCCAACATTCCTGTTGCAAGTCCTCTGACAACAGCGTTACAGTAAATCACACTACTAGTTCATTTATCAGGTATCACTCGTCCACATTGTCTTCTTTTCTGAACTAACCAGACCATTTTATAATGCTGTGCAACCAACATGATGTGAAGAACCACAAGTAACGGTGGCTTAGACTAAAAGAAAACTTACTCATGTTGTATAGATGCAAATCAATCAGATAAGAAGCACGAACTTGATTCTCCTAGAAGTGAACAGAAATTAACCACAGTACCATAAATGCATTTCTGCATGCCCTTGCTTTTTCTTAATAATGCTGGAAGAGAAGTTAGAGAAACGCACATGTAGATCCTTAAGACTGGAGATTCATCCTTGTTTTTGAAAGTGCTCTGCTAAACAGCATTAATTACTCTGTCTGTTTTAACCGAGGAATTCTATCTGTCATTTGTAACTGCAAACACATTTGCCACTTCTTCCAGTTCTCTAGAATGAGGCAGTATTTTTAGCTACAGGTTATGGGAGAACTCAACCACAGAAGTGAAGGGTATTTTCAGGATGGGGAGAATCTTAAACCTGATGTTCACTGAGCCCATTTACATCCACAAGTAAATTTTAACAGTCTTGACTGGTTTGGGGTTGGGGGAAACAGGATCTGAATCCTACTTTGATAAAACAGATGAAGATCAGAACTTGGAACTTGTTCTGAAATAGCTGGGAGGAGAGTTGGGAACAAATCATCTGGATCAAGAAAAAAGAGGAATGGGAGAATGGAAATAGCGTATCATTTCACAGCTAGGCACTGTACCCAAGAGTTTCCTGTTGATGAGAACAGAAACCGTTTATCAGAAGAAGGCTGAGGCTGAGCACCAATCTGCGACTTTCACCAACATAAGAATTAACTGGAAACAGTGGGAATTGGCGAAAATATCTTCCAAATCTGGGCTTTTTTTAGGCTTCCTGAATGCACATGTTAGTGGGTACACTAAAACAGGCATCTTTCTTACAAATGTACAGCTGGCTGACTATAGAGTGATTGAAGAATCTTCAGAAGCTCAGGGGATCTCCATGAGGAGACCACCTCTCTTCAGTTTTCTGAGTAGCTCCATCTGAGTTAGAAGGCAGAGAGGCTTTTGAGGTTTCTATGATGTAAATTATTCAATCTGTAGGAGCAGCAAGGTTTCTGTTCCAGTTAAAATCTAAACACACTTACCTTGATGAAGTCTACTTAATTCAAGAAAAAAATACATGTTAGAGAAATGAAACACTCCGCTTGCTCTGCAGTAGAAAGATACAGCAAGCTTTTAGCAGGAAAAAATAAATAGCTCACAAGCAGAGGTAGAACTATATATTTTTGTGATGTTATTCCTGCATTATAATGCACTACAGTTTCCAGCTTTAGAATTCTTCAGCTTTTTATTCTTTGATTGTGGAGACTAAACTTCTGAAAGGATTTTCTTTATGTACTCCATTTTAACAGAATCCTGTTTCCAAAATGCATTTAGACATATTATGAGCTCTTTTCAATCCATCTAAGAATCTGCACATAATTGTTTTTTTTTTCTTTTCTAGGGATGCACAAGGCTGGTAAGGATTTATGTGTCTACTCATTTCCACTGTGGCTTGTGCCGAGCTTCAGCTGCACGCTCGTAAGCACTTTGCTCACATGAGGTTCCGGGAACTGCCGACAGGGCAGTGAAGCTGCAGCATTCCCAGAACAGCTTCAAGGCTCAACCAAAGGCAAAAACTAAAGTTGGATGAGAAAGACTGCCATTCATTCCAATCTCCCTAGAAAGTATCATCATAATACGGGTTTGCTTCCTTGGCTCTTGTTATTCACAAGGTCTCATGCTAACACAGTAACTTTACAATAGAATAGTGAGAAACTGGTTTATCAGCAGCAGCATGTTACAAAAGATAGATAAAAATTTTTTTATTAAGATCTTATTTTCAGTGAAACCTAGGACGGGAATTCCTTGCACACACAGAGCCACTTCCCATCCGTCTGCTGAAGATGGCTTCCATGTCCCACTTTCTTTACACTCGTCTAAATGCGCCTTTCTACACTTTTCATCCCACGCTCCCACATAATCTCCCTCACTATAAAAGCATTTCAGGATCTTTCTGCTCATGGTTCATCTCCTAATTATTATTCTTGCTTTGCTTTATCTGTAGCTTCTTTGGTGTGTGTCAAAACCCTCCTTAGGGAAGTTCCATTTGGCTCATTGTCAAACACATGCTCTTTACATACATTTATACTTACTCTCAGCCAAAACTTCTGTATTGATGAAATAAAGAAACCTTTCTCTCAACCCCCTTTGGAGAGATCTGTGGAAGAACCTACTGTGATTATTCAAGAGAGTCACTCTCAACATAAATAATTGTTTTACAATTATCTTCCTTTTGAATTTCATAAAATTTTCAATTTTAGTACTTTCCGTAAGGGATATTGGTCTGGTGGAAACCAGTTGTTATATTCAGTAGAAAACTTTTCTTTTTCCTTTCCTTTTACTGTAATGCTGGCATTCACTAGGTGGAAGGGATTCACTGCTGCTTTTGCTTGAACCTATCATTATAAAGAGCCTGTACGTAAAAGAATGACTTTCAGCAACTTTAATGAGAGCTGGAGGGCATTCAGCAACTCGTAAGAACAAGTCCCAAATCACCGCAGCATTAAAAAATCCATCTGAGCTGAGATTACATGCAAGGTATGGGTGTGTTTGAAGAAAGACAAGATGATAAGGAAGTATAGTAAAAAGTAAAAAGACTAAAATAAAATCTTTTACTACCTTTTTATTACTAGGGTCTTAAGCACTCTGTATGTTCCTGAGATCAGAGAACAGTGATTAAATCCAGCTTAACCACTGTCTTCTACAGGCCTACCAAAGGCACAGATCTGTAGTGAGATTACAAAGATTTCACTGGTCACACATGGGGAAAAAAAAAAGCCCATGACATACTAAAACCTGTCATAGTGCTGCTGGCACCGCTCTGTCAAGGAATTGCAGGTCTCTCTAAGTGTAGCAGTGTATGATCCGAAACCTGCTGGCACGCCCTTTAGGAAGGTACGCATTAACTGCTCTTGCTAGATGAGGAGAAAACTGTTTCATCTTGGACAAATCTGAGCTGCTTCAAGATTCAAAGTGAGACATTTTCCATTTGCTATTGCCCAAATTCTATTTTCAAGGCAAAATGTACTAAATAAAAAGAAGTAAGAAATGTTCTTCTTTCTGACCAATGAAAAAGATGAAATTTACACAAAATCAATGTAATTAACATTATTTTTCATTTTGATTTAATGTGACTCACAAAGCCTACAAATGCCTCCCTATGCTGACATCCCTAGCAAAGATACCATGTCCAGTATGAGCAAAGGCAGAGCAAACTTCATTACGCTGTCCTGCTAGCACCCCTGAAAAGATGACCTGAAGAAAACATTGGCAAAAAGATCACTTTGGTCTTCACAGTACCGTGGCCACCAATCTCGACCCTCCTAGTATAACATAAAAGGTGGAAATTAGGGCTAATATGGAGATTGTATTTTTATATTGACACTGTATCAAGACCACTAACATTTCATATAAACCATAATGACATTTGCCCTCATCTAACTCGCAGTGAATTTCAAAATGTGACCTACAGGTGAAAAGCTCTATCATATTTTCAGTCTCTTGAAACACGCAGTCACCTATCACTGCTCCTTTGTATTACTCATCTAGAACCGAAAATGTGCAGATCATTTCCCCATACAGACAGAAATAACAGGCTCTTTGCCCCAAAATGACTGCTTAGCAATTAATTACAGGACTGAATGAATGAAATATATTTTGCTTCAATACTAATGAGTTCAAAAGATCTGACATACTACATTGTATCACAGAATTATTATTTGTGAAATAATAAATGACAAAGCCATCACAGGTACTTCTCATTTAATTTAACACTGAAGTTTGATTGCAAGAGATACAACTGAGTACTAGGATTGTTATTGCCATATCAAGCCTATTTCCACAGTATTATGCCCACAACAAATTAAGAAACTAATTATTTCAAAACAACACAAATTACTGTGTATTTTAAATACCCTCCTAATAAAGAATTGAAGGCCCTTATTCCTTATGCTCTGGTTATAATCACAGGATAACCTAGGTTGAAAGGAATCTCTGGAGGTCATCTGGTAAACCCTTTACTCATAGGAGGGCCAAATTCAACATCAGATACACTTCAGTTAGATCAGGTTTTTCAGAGCTATGTTCAGCTGGGTTTTGAATTTATTCAAGGATGGAGTTTCCACAACTCCTCTGGAAAACATGATCCAGTGTATGACTGCTCTCACTGTGAATTTTTTTTTCCTAATATTTGATCAGAATTTCCCCCTTGTTGCATCCTGGGTCCACTGCCTCTCCTCTTTTCACCGAGCACATCCAAGAACAGACCATCTTACCAAAATCTGTATTGAATGTATGAATTGATTCCAGTCCTATTCAAGTGAAGGACAAAACTTCCACTCACTTTTCTTGTGCCATATCAGGGTCAATCATCTGTGTGACTGGTTTGACTCTCTCTTTGCTCACCTTATCAATTAAATTAATTTATTTATGTGGAAAAGTAATTCGGATATCATAGAGGAGACAAAATGCAACACTTTTACCTGAAAAAATACAGAATTGTGATTTTATTACTTATTTGTTAACTTATTGGCCCCAAAACTAAAAGGATCCACTTTATACCTGTAAGATGCATGCAAGATACATACAGATTGAAAACAAGACCTACGATTACCTAGTCTTTCAAGTTTTTATTTTAGATCCAAACCTCACAAAATCAGCAAGATTTAAACACCACCTAATCAACTGCAAGTGCAGTCAATCCCATATGATCTCTACACATAAACCTATTGTGTGTTCAAGTTCTGCAAGTCCTACCCAAATTCCATTTGGATCCAACAATACTATCCTTCTGAATTTCAATGACTGCCAAAAACGCAGTCTTTGTTTCCTACTCCCAAGAATTGTGTCTTGGCAGAATGTGGCAGATCTTGAAATAGAAGCACATCAGCAGCATATTCCAATGTTCTTAAAATAATGATTTCCAAAACTTACTGATCATATAGACAGGAAAGATAGCTATATAATTCCCAATTTTCAGTTAATTAATTGCCATTTTTTCATTGAAATCTTAACTCTTTCACTTCATCACTGTAAAAATATTCATTAAATGTTTATACGACAATTGACCATCAGTCATAGAGCAGCAAGGAACTGCAGAAAAATAGCCTGCTGTGGTGAACAGAGCCTAAAACTAAGCAAGAGCTGCATTGCTTCTTTAAGAAATTCTCCTAGTTCAGAAATTTCAGAGAGCTCTGAAAGTTCAAGATTCCTCAAGTTTTGAATTCCCAACTTTGGATCACTGAACTGAAAGAAGTATTTCGTGCAGCTTTGGCAGGAGGGGTTTCACTACTGAGGCTGAATTTCTGGTGCATGGAGTGGTTAAACACTACAGTGCTGATGCACTGGGAATGTGTGTTTTACTAACAGGTACTTCCCAACAATTTTGTAAAATAAACCAAAAATACAACGTGGAAAACACTTATTGCTAGTTGTTACTCTTTTGTCCCTGATGAGAGAGATCCTAAAAATGATATAGTCTTATACATTTTTTGGATTGCAAAGATTTAACTCAAGTAAGTCTACTGGATGCAGTGTTATTACTTCCAATCTTAACGTTAAATGCACTTATACACCCGTACAACAAGTGTATCAGCCTCTTAGGCACAGCCACCAGCAAAGGTTACATGTTTTGGGGATGTCACTTGAGTTATTGGAGCAAAACACCATTCCCACGTCAGCTGCCTTAACAGAAAGGACAGCATCCTGCAACCAGCACATTGTTCGGGGCTAAAATCCCAAGCCTCCTCCACCCCTGCTAGTACAATAGGCACCCCCTCACACTTCCTCCTCCTTTATCAGTGGACAGATGCTTCATCTCCAGATCAATGGGCCAGTGATTCTTCTACCAACATAAAAAGATGCAGCAATTTACCGGTTCAAAGATTTTACTTTCTCAAATTTATCAAATCCCTGGAATCCCTGAGCTGTTAACTGAGTAACTGTTATCTGTCAGTTCTAACATACAAGCAGAGAGCCAAAATCGTAAGTTAAGAGCTTCCAGCTTTATAAAGCATTTTAAAATGCAATTAAAATCTATGCATGGCATATATCACTTCCCCACATAACTGCTGAAATTCCACTATGTACAGTAACAAATGATGAAACGTTATCGTTCAGTCTAATGGATATAGTCTTATCTCCAAGCGTAAGGATTTACGTACCTCAGTATAATTAATGTTGATGGCAATCACAAACATAAATCTTCTGAATATTGAGAGGAATTAGTCTGTTAAAACGACCAACTGCACTCCCCAAACAATCGCTAGTCAAAACATTAATACCCAGAAGCTCTGTTTCCACTGGAATCATTTTCCAGTGTGGTCTTCTGACACTTAAGTTATTTGGAAAGTAACAGGTTAAATAGGGAACAGCCTATTTTACACTAGCTATACTGGATAAAACATACACTTCTAAATCAAGACCTACACAATGAACACAGTGCAGGAAAGTCCAAGGATAAACACATGAAATGAGATTGTCAAAGCAATGAAAGGGACTTAGCCATGCGCTTTCCATTAATCTTCCCTTCACTGCTTTGAAAAATCTCATTCACGATCTCTGTTATTTAGAGTTCTTTGTGTTTGTATATCTGTATACTTCTAGGTACCAAAACCTTCTACTTACTGTAAATGTTGAAACAAAATTATCCTGCAATGGTAGTTTCTCAGAAACACATTTTCAAAGCAGCATGAAGGTTTTCACTGTGTGACACATATTAACATCAATTGGATTCACACAGCTAAATCTCTCTGCAATTCGTTGTCAATTTACCCCTTCCAGAATTTAATATTTTTTGAATTTGTTTTATTTTCCAAACATTTTCATGTTGCGGTATTTTATGGCATGGTGGCTACACTAGCACAGGCACCATCTCTGGCAGCTGCTTTAATTTTCTAGTACAGACAAGGCCAACATCTGAGACTTCTAGTGGCACCAGTAAGAATTATGGCTGTAATCCAAAGGATTCATATATCCTTATGATATATTTTCCTGATGTATACGTAGCTCCTAATAGTCTTAATGACAGATTTATGCACAAAAAGATACACATGCATTTCTGAGTTCTTAGCTTGACAACTTTGGAAATGGCATATGACAGTGCTTCAGTCAGGAAGAGCAAAACAGTGAAAGATCACGGTGGCGGGGTTGGGAGGGAGCACGACAGTGTTCTCCTTAACAAAATTCCCTTGGCTTTCAGAAGCAGAATCCACCTGCAGAGGTTCAAGGAGATCATGCAGCTAACAGTTCTTCCTGACCTGGTGCCACCGAGCCCCCTGTCTCGGTGATTATTTCCGGAATCCTGTATTATACATAATGATACGGATTCACGTTTAGGAATGTGGTTATCATGAAATGATAGAAGACTAACTACAGACTGTCCTTGGGCTTACTGAGTTCAACATTAAAATGTGTTTATTATAAAACGTAAAAGCTGTCAGTCAGAAATAAACGTTTCCATGGATCAAAACATAACTGAAAACTGTCAGTATTATTGTCATTTTTATGTCAAAATTATGTATTATTGTCATTTTTATGTCAAAATCCTCCAACTGACAAACAGCACCGATAATTACAAACAAACCTTCTTGAAGTTAATACACTTAATGTATTGTCGTTTGAGAAAGGGTATTTTATCAACTGTCATGCAGTAATTGTTGTTCTCTTCACCTCATAATTCTTCATCCCAGCAACACAGAAACATGCAGCCTAGGCAAAAGTTAGAGAAGACGACAATTTTAAGGACTCAAGAAACTGTGCTTTGAGGCCACTAAGCACTGCATCTTTCTTTAGAACAAGAACCAAATCTTTGGTATGAACATGTTTCCAGGAATTTGGCTTTTTTACTTCACATCATCTTATACCAAAGAGAATCTACATAGTAGATGTATGCTATAAAAGGTGTTGCCAACTGTGTTTTGTAAGATATCTCTTTCTCAGGTGATATCTAAAGGTTAGTATTAGCCTGAACTGTTCCCAGGCCCTTTTCTGACATGACCAGAATATGACTGAGGTGAACAACTTCCTTTTTAAAATACCTGCCCATCTGTCTCCTTTTCTAAAGTTTTTCCTCAAATTGTATAAATCATCTGTACTCCTGAAATGTTACAAATCAGCGCTACAAGTGCTTTGGGTTTCGTAACATTTAATCTAAATGTTGTCCACGGTCAGTAATACCTCTTTCACTCCTCCATAAACAGATGCAAAGTAAAATAAATCTCGCTTAATGACAGTAATGTCCAGAGATGCAGTTTTGTTGTGCATGCTTTATACTCACCACCTCTTGAGATGTTATAAAAAGATCTAAAACCGCCTGTGGAAACAACTTCTACAGACATAAACTGAACGCTGCCACCACTGAGATCACAGAAAGTACCTGAGCTTTAAGTTCACATCTACTAGATTACTTCTTGGATCTAAAATGTGACTTTTATTTTTAAATTAAAATAAATTAAACTGAAAGCATTCTGCCATATAGACATTCATCAGTGCCTGAAAGACGTGGATATGACAGTGGAACATTATTATAAAACAGGTAAGTACAGTAGAAAAAACTATGCATTAAAGTCATTTTTGAAAGTTGTTATATCATCTGATAGGTCTTTTATAAAATACGAATCTTTTTCCGAAAGACTTTATATGCATTTCTCTGCAGATTATGGCGGCTATTCACACTGTACTTCAATTTTTAGAGCCTCCAAGTAATTCTACAGCGTAGTAAATACAGTTATTATAACCTTCATAACTGGCGAAGAGATATATTTGAAGAAAAAGGGTTTGTTTCCCCTCCCGCATGCACTGAAGTAAATCAGGAGTGATTCTGCCGCAGTCGATAGGACAGTATCTGCAAAACTCGTGCAAAACAAGGAAAAAAAAAGGCCAGAAATGTATAAACAAAGCTTTTCTCACACTAAAAGTACAAATCGCACATCTTCTCTGCTTTTTGGCAAGGCTGTGGCATTGAAGTACTTACAGCCCACTTAGCTCCATCACACTAAAGCACATCTGAATAAGGTCCAGACTCGCACTGGAAACAATGGGGGTACACCAGTCTACACAGGCTGAGAATCTGGCATAAAGCCTTGAAAACGAATGGGGATCTTCAAATGAAGTAATTGTACCTATTGCATTTAAGTGTATTACGCCTGAAACAGAAGCGATTTCAAAGTGCTGTAACAGGAAACTAGAAAGATTAGCAAAGGATTAGGAAAAAAAACAACCAACAGTAAACGCATCTCACTTTTCTTCTTTACAGACACACACAAGGAACAGCACTCATCTTAAGAAAGATCATGTGGCAAAATGATGACTCTGAGTCACTAGAAAAGAGAAAAATCTTTTAAAATACTCTTGGGACCAGGGACTACTGTTAAAGGAAGAGCATTATTTTATCATCCGGCTAATGAGCCGGAGGAAGGATTATTATTGTTTAGCAGTGTTTTGTCTCGACAACTCTTTTCTCGGAAACAAATATGCCAACTTCAGTAAACAAAGAGAAGATGCACCGTCCTGTTGTTTCAATTGCACGCTGAGGAATATTTACTCAGAGGAAAGGAATCCCCAAAAAAGTCACAGGAGAGGGCCGGCAGATCCCGCTTTTACAAAGGTTATGAGAAACAGACGAGGGGCAGCGGCGGCGATGAGGGTGTTTCTCCCCTCCGCACGGCGCTGACAGGGGAGGCGGGCGGCCCGCGGCGGCAGCGCCCAGCAGTGCCCGGCCCGGGCCCCGCCGCCGCCCCTCGGGCACCGGCTGCCGGCCGGGCGGGGGCACCGTCCTCCTCCTTCTCCTCCTCGGCCCCCGCTTTCAGTAGACGGGGGAAGCCCCTGCCTGCGCCGGCGGGGAGCGAGGCTGCCGGGGCGGGGGAGTCTCCCTCCCTCCCTCCCTCCCTCCCTCAGGCGGGGAGCGCTGACAGCCGCCCGGGCTGAGGCGCCGCGGCCGCCGCCCTGGCCCCCTCCCCAGTCACGGGGCCGCTCTCGCCCTTGCACTGCGAAACTTAGGGGTCGGGGGCGAGGAGCGGGCGCGGGCGGGCCGTCGGGGCGGCGGGAGCGGGGCCGGCAGCCAGCGCTCGCACAGGGCGCGGACAGCTCCGCGGCTCGGTCAGCGCCGCTCCGTGCCCCCGGCGGCCGTGCCCCGGGGAAGGGCGAGAGCGCCCGTCCCTTCCCGCCCCCCCGCCGCCAAGCCGAAGCGTGCCCCGGGGCGGGCGGCCGGGCACTCACCAGCTGCAGCGAGCAGAGGAAGATCAGCGTGCAGCGCCCCGTGCAGCAGCCCATGGTGGCGGCCGCCGCGCCGCCGGAGAGCCGCCGCTTCTCCTCCGCTTCCCGCCCGCGCTGACGCGGCCCCGGAGGCGAAGCGGGGGGCTCACCGCATCCGGACGGAGCGGCCGGGCGTGTGCGTGTGTGTGTGCGTGTGTCCCGCCTTTCGCTGCTCCCCTTCCTTTGTTGAGGGGGTTCCTCCTGGGCGGCCCCCGGGAGAGGAGCCGGCGGCGGCGGGGGGCTCTGCCCGGCGCGGCGCGGGTCTGGCTCTGGGGAAGGGGCAGGGGACGGGGGGTGGGCGTGTGCGGACCGGGGCGGGGGTGGGCAGAGGGGAGGCGTGCGGGGAGGCGGGGGGCTGGAGGGGTGCCGCGGGTGGGCGTGCTTGGCAGGGCGGCTGAGGGCGGGCGAGCGGCGGGGGCCGTGGTAGGTGCGGAGGGGAGAGGAGCGGGGGCGGCGGCGGGCGCTCCTCAGGGCGCCGCGCCGCGGGAAGGGGCGCGGAGGGTCCCGGGCTGGGCGGCTTGCAGGGGCTTCGGAGGCGCCGAGGGCAGGCGGTGCTTGAGGCGGACGGGGCGGGGGGGCCGTGCGGCAGCGACGGCCGGGGCAGCCCGGCGCGGGCCGCTTGTTGCGAGCGCCCGGGGAAAGTTCAAGGGACTTGGGCGGCTGCGGCGGGGAGGGGCGGGGGGAGGGCGGCCGCCGAGCGGCGGGGCGGGGACGGCCCCGGGGCAGCCCGCCCGGGCGGCCGCCGGGGAAGCCCGGGGGCGGGCGGGCCGTTGTTGGCGGCCTGCGCGGTGCCGGGGCCGGAGGGGGGTCCCGGGGGGGGCGGGAGGCGGCCGGGCCCCGGTGCCTCAGGGAGTCCCGCGGGCAGCGGGGAGCCCCTTTCCCTCCCTCTGCCCCCGGGGCGCGGGCAGGGCGAGGGGGCCTCCCCGCGGGCGGTGAGGGGCCCGGGTGTCGGCGGCTGGCGCTCGGGTTGTTTAATCCCTTCCTCGGCCGCTGACAGGCGGTGCTGGGGGAGGGGGGTCCCTCCCTGGCAGCGCCATTGTGCCGGGAGAGCCCGCCGGCCCCTGGCGGCCCCGGCGGGCGGGAACTGGGCAGGGCCTCCGGGGAGAGGGGCTCGGCCCCGGCGGTAGCCTCCCTTGGCAAAGGTAAATGGGCTCCGAGAGTTACAGAGAATTCCTGCGTGCGAGGAGGGGGGTGAATAACCGCTGCTCTCCAGGAGCATCTCCGTGGGCAGCTGAGAGAAATAGGATCGGGGGAGATTCTGCGGTCCCTACATCTGTGTATGCACTTTGGTCGTAAACAGGTAATGTTTTGGGGAGGAATAATAGATACAAATATGCACACTGTCTCTAAAAAATATTTTTATGCATGGATGAAGTGTCAACTACCTTTTTTTTTCCCCTCTCTCCAACAAAGTATGGATAAATCAGGTTATTTTTGACAAGCATTAAGGCATGTTCCACTCACCAGACAGTGCTTTCCTACAGCCTGTTACCAGCTGCTGTTCCATGATACACGGACTTCTGCCAAAGAACACTGAAGCTTGCCCTGAGGAAAAAAAAAAACACTACCTTCTGCAAGGCATTTTGGCAAGATATCTGATTAATGTCTCTATGAAATACACAGTATTCCCAAACTACATACAACTTTTAATTTATGCATTAAATGGTAGTGACAATAGTCAAATAATTACAAAACTACTGCAAAATAGTATTGTGTCAGATTAGATTTGGAAAGCTGCTTTTTTCTACCACTTCCCTTTTAAGTAGGAAAGCATTAAGATAGTTTTATATACCAAACTGAAGGAAGTAAGAACCAGAACAAGTAAGAACCAGATTCTGCTCACCCAGGATATGTATTTGACTCGGTGTGTATGTGAGGAGTGCAAAATATAACCCACAATTGCACAATATGCAAAACTTCAATAAAACAGCCTGAGATTTATATTTCTGTGTATGGCTTTTAAGATTAAGTTCTACCTGGGACTATACTGAAGTTACATGTTCTGAGAACATACATATTTTGAAGGATGAATACTTGAAGATACGGAAGTAAATTGAAAAGGTGGTAGATGCCAAAAATACATTGTGCCAGCCCGAACTGGTAAATTTTGTGGATAATTAGTTTTCTATACAGAGGACTTAGAGCAGGCATCATGTCTGGACTTCACTGAAGTATTTAATACACTACCAGATGCTTTTTAGTTAAACCCAATAATAGAGATAAATAATAAGAATTGCAAGGGTGGGTAAGGAGCCAGATAAACGAAATGATAAGAGCTAGTGCTGAAGAGATTTAACTTGTACTCACCGTATTCAGCCCCTGCTTGTACATCAGTGGGATGAGGTCCATAACTCTTCCTCCTCTATTTCTCCCCAGGGGTAGTGCTCTTTTGAGAAGTAGCTAAATCCTTACCTTTCCTTCTCGCAAGAAAGCAGATACCTTCCAGTACTAGGACAGTAGCTGACATCATTAACCCATCCATGTTCTTTGTTAAGGCAGAACCGTCTGAGGACCTGGCTGAGATACACAAGGCACTTTTCACCTGTCCAAGCTCTTGTTGCAGCAACCTGCAGAACCAAGTGGCCATTTCAGAAACAAGCAAGTGTTCAAGCTGTCTTCCAGACTATAAGAGGCAAAAAATTACTTTAAAAAAAACAAACAAAACCCCTAAACAAACAAACAACAACAAAAAAAAAAAAAACAGAAAAAAGAAAATGCCAATAGTGGTTATTTCTGTATAGACAGTTTAACTCACCCATCTTCACAATTTCTAATTTTTATGTTACTGAACTTGAATTCCAGAGCTGATAACTTTCAGAGCATGTAAAAATAAGTCTCAAAGGTGATATCTAAAAAGCAAAAAATGCCAACCCTTTTCCAAACCACTTGCATCCTTGCCTATCCTTATAATTTATGGAAATTCCCGTCTTCACTGAGAGAAGTTTCTTAGAGCTCTACAAATCTCTAACATTTTGCTGTTTGCTTTCTCATGTTCCTGAAGTACTTTGCAATTTCTGTCCTCTAGCTAGCCACACTGATCCCAAAATGAAAAGAACAGTTGTGTAAAGCAGATTTATTCCTGAGTATAAGGGTCCACAAACAAAAAAACTGTTACCTGATCAGGGAAGCAGTAAAAAAAAAGTTAATTAGCAAGAGAGTGCTGTAGAACATGACTTCCACAGGAGCACGAGGAACTAAATTACATTAGGATGTAATTGCCCTACAGCTGAAAGCACCGGGCATGGGAGAGACACAGGAGAGAGAACCTGGGTCAGGAGGAGGTTAAAAATGAAGTATGATTATGAGAAGGCGTAGGATTCCTAGAACATACCAGAGATTGCAATATGAGAATAATATAATGTACAAAGCAAAGAGAAGGGCTGTATTTTATAGATTTCTCTACCCATGAATTGGGTAGAGAAGCTGATAGTCAAATAATCATAGAAACTCATTTCCAGCTTCATAATGAAGACAGCCCTAATATAGCACTGTGCATGCCAAGTAGGTAGAAAAATGGTGTAAGCACTAAAAAGCCCTGTGGACTAGCTCAATGCCTAACAAGATGTGCTGTATGGATGCAAATTTAGTGTGCTTGAGAAGAAAGCATGTGCTCAAAAGCTTTATGATACGTTCATGTAGACATGGCCATACCCTGACACAACTGGATGATGCCTTATGCTAAAGCCGTCATTGTAGGCCTTCAGAGCCTGTGCTTTTAATCTCGCTGCTTTCAAAGCAGAAAACTAAGGTTCACATTTATAGAAAAATAGCATCACAAATACCTATAAGAGATATTACAACTATGTAGTAGAGACTTCTATTTCCTACGGGTCTATTCCTTGGTAGGTTATATTCTTCAGAATCAAAGCTATGAAAATTTGAGTTTTTAAGAACTAAAACCATCAGTAAAAGATCTCATATCAAGAGGACAAAATGAAATTCATAATATTTGACTATCCCTATAGCTCTTTAACAGTGTATACCATTCATCTAGTAAGCCATTTACTTGTCTGCCTGTGCTGGTGTTTTCCTCAACCTGCATCAAACTTCTCTGGTGACTGACCTGGGCTTAAGGAGGTGCAGTTTGTTAACTGTGCCCGTCGGACTACAGTAATAATCACAGACTATAGAAGAAACGCTTCCTTCATAGCCTGACTTTGCCATCTTTGATCATGAATATTATTCAGAGGAAATTACTGATAAAAATGAGCAAGAGCCTCAGAGGATAACCCTAATCCTGGAAAGATTTATGTATTTACTTAATTTTAAACACTGAGAGTAGCCCTCGATACCGTGCAGAGATTAGGTAAGTACATTCAGGGTCTGCAGAATCAGAGCTTAAGAACAGATTCCCATGGCCTCCGATTTCACCTTTACTTTTGGCATTTAATGCAGAAAGACTGGGAATCAGAAGCTTTTTAATTACCTTTTAAGCTTTTCCAGAATGAGAGAGGATACAGGGATCAAAATACATCTCCATATAGCTATCAACAGGTCACACTTTAGGCAGACATACAGCTTTAATAGTTTAGAAAAACATTCCACTGTGTATTCCCCAAGCAGTCTTGAAGTACCTCAAGCAAACTAGAAAACCCATGAAATTTAATATACCTTTAAAGACAAATGAGAGTTTCAAGATATTATCAATGTTTTTAGTAAATCCTATTTTCAATTTATCCTTCTGAAGGCAGATACACAATATAATGATCTAATTTTTCATTTCCATGTTAACACCTGCTGCTAGGAAACTGTATTCTTCATTAAAATGCAAGTACTTTATGGAATGGAAATATAAGTTCATTGTGAATTATGTTTTTTTTATTTTAAAATAGTGTTTTAAAGAATTGGGCCCAATGTGGGGAAGCAGGGTGAGGCACAGCCCCTCGGCGGCTGGGCAGGTCCATGGGGACAGGGACGGGTCGATGCCAGGACGGGACGTCAGCCCATGGCTGGGCAGGGCAGAGCCGTGGGGACCTTGAGACCGGCCTTGCTGTGGTGTCGCTGGACAGGGACTGATGGCCCTTGGTGGCTGACATGGGGTCCTGGGCCATGGGCAGGGTGGGGGAGCCCTGGGGGTGGGCAGGGACAGGCAGGGCTGGTGGTGTCCTTGGGACCCCGACAGCATGAAAGCAGTTTTGAAAACATGAGTGTTTTAACTACACAGAGTGGCTCCCTATAACTCATTCTGGTTTGTCAGCAGTAGACTCCAGCTCAGCTTTGCGTTTGGTTTTTCTCTCTTTACCTCCTTTTTTTTTTTGGTATAATGCATGCTACCGTGTCCCTATAGCCAGGAACAGCCAGACTAGAATAAAGCACAAGATCTTTGCAACTGTCTCTCGTATTAACTACAGGAACAACAAGCTGACAAATAATAAGGCTTTCTTCTTGTTTGCAGGTCAGTAAGTGATTTTTTTTGAACCATTCCATGTAAATAAGCATTGCTACGATCCCCAATTTTAATATGGAAAAACTTGAGTGAAGGTACAGTGGAGTTCACAAGAATGGTTTACAACAAAGCTTGTTGTAAACAACCATTGAAAGATGGATACAGGGTGTTTACACAATAAACCAAGCTTTTTCTATCCCCAGAGTATTTCTTGGTAATAAAAGATACCTTTTGGTGAAGCATTTCTTCAGATGGATGCAGGTGCACTGAGAGTATTTTTACTGACATTTCCCTGATGAGAATAAATGCAAAGGAGAACATGCACTTTTTTTCCCACTAAAACCATGAACAGCTATCAGGTGTCCAGCTGCAGATGTACGATGACAAACATTTTCAATGATCCATTCATCATTGTTTAAAAATGTTTCAGCTCTCTCACCGTGTACATGTTTATATAGAAAAAAGTCCTTCAAAATGCAAAGCTGAATTTATATAATCTGAAATGGAGTATAGCATGGATTGCTTTCCTTTGCTTGCTGAGGCCCTTGGATTAGGTTTTTAAAAGACGGCACTGATACCAGCAGTGTTATTCACAACCAAAGTGTTTTAGATGCTAGGGTGGTCTGAAATGCTCTTGTGACGCTGCACTCATGCGCTGCTCAGCTTTTGTGCCCTGGTGAATGAGATTTTGGATCTGGGGATCAGTGATGAACCATCACAGGTCACGGCACAGGTTTTGCCACAGTAGGAAACGCGGGCAGTACCTCCTGCTCGGGTTATGGTCAGAACTCCCACTGAAATCATGGGAGCCTGGGAAGCAATGAACACATTGCTAAAGCCTGAATAGGGCTGAGATGACAGGTTGTTCCACACAATTATTTTAAAGTTTCTGTTGTCGGCTTTAGTAGAGGCAATATTTTTCTCTGAGTAATTGACACTCATTTTCCAGCTATTTTCAGGCATTAAATGTCAGCTTTTCATAAGAAAGGCATGTTGTGGTTGACCCTGGCTGGATGCCAGGTGCCCACCAAAGCCACTCTATCACTCCCCTCCTCAGCAGGACAGGGGAGAGAAAATACAATGAAAGGCTCATGGGTCGAGATAAGGACAGGGAGATCACTCACGAATTACTGTCATGGGCAAAACAGACTCGACTTGGGGAAAAAATTAATTTATTGCCAATCAAATCAGAGTAGGATAATGAGAAATAAAACCGAATCTTAAAAACACCTTCCCTCTACCCCTCCCTTCTTCCCGGGCTCAACTTTACTCCCCATTTCTCCACCTTCTCCCCCTCAGCAGCCCAGGGGGACAGGGAATGGGGGTTGCGGTCAGTTCATCACACATTGTCTCTGCCGCTCCTTCCTCCTCAGGGGGAGGACTCCTCACACTCTTCCCCTGCTCCAGTGTGGGCTCCTCTCTCCACGGGGCCACAGGTCCTGCCAGGAGCCTGCTCCAGCACGGGCTTCCCACGGGGTCACAGCCTCCTTCGGGCATCCACCTGCTCTGGCCTGGGGTCCTCCATAGGCTGCAGGTGGATATCTGCTCCACCATGGACCTCCATGGGCTGCAGGAGGACAGCCTGCCTCACCATGGTCTTCACCACAGGCTGCAGGGGAATCTCTGCTCCGGCGCCTGGAGCATCTCCTCCCCCTCCTTCTTCACTGACCTTGGCGTCTGCAGAGTTGTTCCTCTCACATATTCTCACTCCTCTCCCCAGCTGCAATTGCAGTTGGTTTTTTCCCCTTCTTAAATCTGTTATCCCAGAGGCGCTACCACCGTCACTGATGGACTCAGCCTAGGCCAGTGGTGGGTCTGTCTGGGAGCCGGCTGGCCTTGGCTCTATCGGACACAGGGGAAGCTTCTGGCAGCTTCTCACAGAAGCCACCCCGGTAGCTCCCCCACTACCAAACCCTTGCTACGCAAACCCAATACAAGGCAAAACTGACTTGTCTGCTTGATGCCAAATAACAAAATTTACCTAAATTACAGTTATTATATGTGTAGTTTAAAAGCCTTTTGTTATGTTGTCGTGGTTTAACCCCAGCCAGCAACTAAGCACCACGCAGCCGCTCACTCACACCCCACCAGTGGGATGGGGGAGAGAATTGGAAGGGTAAAAGTGAGAAAACTCGTGGGTTGAGATAAGAACAGTTTAATAATTGAAGTAAAATAAAATAAAATAGTAGTAGTAGTAATAATTATAATATAATAATAATACAATAATAATATACAAAGCAAATGATACACGATACAATTGCTTACCACCCGCTGACCGATGCCCAGCCCGTCCCCAAGCAGCGATTGCTGCCCCCCAGCCAGCTCCCCCCAGTTTATATACTGGACATGACGGCATACGGTATGCAATAGCCCTTTGGCCAGTCTGGGTCAGCCCCCCTGGCTGTGCCCCCTCCCAGCTTCTGGTGCCCCTGGCAGAGTATGGGAAGCTGAAAAGTCCTTGGCTAGTGTAAGCACTACTTAGCAACAACTAAAGCATCAGTGTGTTATCAAGGTTATTCTCATGCTAAATCCAAACCACAGCACTATGCCAGCTACTAAGAAGAAAATTAACTCTATCCCAGCTGAAACCAGGACATATGTCTACAAAGCTGAAATATTTTAACTTAAGTTTTCTTTCTCCACGTCGTGCAAGGTTGCCATTTGGATGAAGCCTATGAACAGCATCCATCCAAGGAGATGCACTAGGTGAATTTTGGTTCAGGGGAACTGTACACTGCCTGACTGAATTTTTAACCCTCTGGAGCCAGCTGTATCCCTCAAAAGAAGGGTTAAGGAACAAGATCTGCATGTGATGCAAACTAACTCCATTACTGTCAGGTGAAATGCAGTGATATACACAAGTGGAAGATTTGACTACATAAAGCTGCCATACCATTACACAATCCATTTGCGTGGTAAACATCTCATGTCTTTTTGTACAAAACCATCAGACTAGATTCTGGGAGCAATGAATTCCTACTTACATGACTTAATTGGTGTTTTCTTTTTTTATAAAAGTATTTTTTGCCATGTTAATTTTTTCCTTTCAGTGAGCTCATAGTACACACAATAACTTTCTAGGAAGTAATTGTCTCTCCTTTCATTTTTTCCTCAGAACAAATTTCTGTTTGCTAAATCAACTTGATTTACTAATTAACATCTGGATCTTATGTGCACGCTATGCACACACACAATAATTCCACAATTATATTATATTAGCTATTTAAGGGCTCATCTAATTTTACCCTACACATAATCCTTGAAAATGAGATTTGCATGAAGTAATTTTAAATAGACAGGGCAAACTAGAAGTATATAATTATGTGTCGCTCTGAAATAAATACATTTTCAGTTTTCAATTTCCATAGCTGAGTTCATTGGAACATAATTTAGCCTCTGAATATCTGAATTAATAATAAAATGACAGTATTCCACTGTCATATATGTACTTACATGGAATTTACAGACAGAGTTTCCTTTGTTATACTTACTGGATTACCTGTGGGGCAAGTAAACCTTGATAACATTGAAATGATCCTTCTCTAGGAGCTGGGGGAAAGGAGGAAGGTGAGAGGCACTCTCTGCTCTGGTCTATTAAATGGCTAAAGAGACCTTTTCCTACCAAGATTTCTACCACTTCCAATGTGGGGAACTTAGGCTCCTAACCTTGGTTCTCTAAATTGTATTGAAATTTGATGCTTGTAATAACCTAAAGTCTACAACATAAGTATCTCCCTAACTTTCAAAGTGAACCTCTTCTTCAGGCTCACTGTTTGAGATGAGCCTATGACATTATTTTTGGAGATTTTAACAATTCTTCACAGACAGTTCAGAGTTTATGAGTTTGCATGATAACAATCCACGCATACTGAGGTAAATACACTCCTTCTTTGTTTTCTCTATCAATCTCCTACACACGGTAGATATCATTCTGTAACCTACTAATTCTGTTGTAGACTTTGAATTGCCAGTAGGTAAGCATGCTGTTCAACGTCCGTACATACTGGCAATACACGTTACCAAGTATCATGATTTTATCATGTTTACTAATATTTGTTAGTTGTATAAGACCAACTCCAGGAGTCAATTGATTATACAGGAAACTCAGTTTGCATAAAGAAAAATAAACCGAGTCTTCTCCATGACAAAGTAGAGCTGTTTGTTAAGTGTGTAAGGATAACAGTAACACATCAGTTGAATGGAAGCTGAATCAGTTCCACAATCTGATAGCACACGCTCTGACTGTTAAGCGTAATCATGCATAGTATATACTCATCAAGAAGGTAGTACTGATGAATTTTCAGCTTGGATGACCAATACTGTCTGAGAAGTTGGGTATTAGCTAATTATTTTAATACAGATAATGTAGCCATATAGTTTTGCATTCATTTGACATTCCTGAAAGTTATAGTGCTATGTTAAAGTTAAATATGTTGTTGGAAATTTTCACTACTGCATCAAGCTCTGTCCTTGTTTTAAAAGGGCTCTTAAAGAAAAAAAACCTTCAGTTCCAGGATTCAAAGATGAATGTAGCAGGCAGTATTTTGATGATGATTTTATGCTGGGAATTAGGAGGACTCCAGCCAACAAAGGAATGAGAGTCTAGAACAGCTTTCCCAAGGCTATCAGGAGAAACAAATTAAGCCAATTAATTTTGAGATGGAGTTGACAAATTAATGAAGGGAAGTGGATGACACACAGACACTTGCAACACCAGGACCCTATAGGATACCAGGGAGTCCCTTTGAATTATAGAAAGCCGTCAAAAGTTCTAACACAAAGCCAGTATGAGGAGTGAAGGGAAGGAGATGTGTCAGAGACAGAAAGCCGTTGTGTCACCAGGGATACTTCTATGAAGACTCTGGACAGCATGGATGTCTCTAAGCAACAGATCCTGCCCTAAGTTAGGCAGTCCTCCAGGATGCTCAGAAGAAAATGAAAGCAACATTAGGAAACTTATTTGAATATTCCCCTGAACAAATAGCAAATTATGATTGGCTCATACTTGAGAAAAATGGCCAAAGTGAGCAATTCAGGAGCAGTGCATAAACTCTAATGCAGCTGCATAAAGAACTCACTGAATAACTCTGAAGAATAGGCCAGCACATAAAAATCAGACTGTTTGCAGATAAATTTCAATAGGAAAAAAGCAAAAAAAGAAAAGGTCAAATTCTCTGAATAAATGCTTTACTGCAAATACTTTTCCCAGCTCTAATGAAGAGAATTTGCTCTAGCAGCAGACAGAATAGGGCTGTAGTGACAGATGATATCTTGGCCATTTAAAGCTGCAAGGATATGCTCTTCAATACCTGATTTTTACCCATTGCTAAATGCAAATGGTATCCCTAAGTCATTTAAGATTGCATGAAATGTAAAGTCCAGACAAAAGCCAGGTAAAGCAGACCTTCAGTCAACACTCAGGGAAGACAGGACCAGGCCAACAGTTAAGGGGGCACCCTTCTTAGTCCCAGGCAGCAGGGGAGGGAGTGGTGCAAGCCCCCCTGTCTCTGCCCTCATCGCTGCTGCAGCTGCAGCTCGCTCTAAGCCCTTAAGTGTAATTCCAGTTTGACAGCTTGCATGGGTGGGAATATATTTAAGTAAAAAAGAAACCCTGCCAACCTTAGATGAATTAAACAACTGTGACACATACTGGGCCAGATTCTCTAATGCACCACAACAAATTTACAGTGCTGTGACTGTTAACTGGAGTCCCAGTTCATTTTTAATAGCACAGTTAACAAAGCTTTATACAGATGCAGTGATTGCTCTAGATGTTACAATGTTTCAGTGCTTTTGTCCGAGATTGACTTTTGTGGTGGATTTTCATGTAATGTTTTAAAACGGGTAATCTGAAATGAGGGCCATGTTTGCATTTGCATGTCTGGTATCAGTCTGCTATTTATCCTTAAGAAAGTTTTCTGATATGTGTTGAAATATTCATATAAAACTTCAAGGCAGAGACTGTGTTCCACTAATCCCTGTATGGCTCTTAATTAATGTCTCAAAGAATGTTTCCATGGCAAACATAAAAAACTAAACTTCAGAAAAGTTTTTGTGCTGTTGTCTTAAACAGCTCATA
The DNA here is from genome assembly GCA_020745775.1 of Theristicus caerulescens. Lineage (NCBI taxonomy): Eukaryota > Metazoa > Chordata > Aves > Pelecaniformes > Threskiornithidae > Theristicus > Theristicus caerulescens. Next base: position 128,105,714 of record CM036558.1, on the reverse strand, counting down.
CTTCTGCTTTTTTATCCACTTGCCTATGTAAAGGAAAAAAAAGGGTTAAAACTTGGGAGCAAATAACAATTTGTATAACGTTCCTGCAAAAGCCAATGAAACCAGAAATATCTGTGTCTGTCACTTATTTGCTGAATCAAATATTTCAGAAGAAATGTAATATCTTAGTTTTATATTTTCAAATGTCACTATTCGAAAGAAAATGTCACCTTTTCAGCAGGAACATGGAACTTAACAATATCATAATGAAACCACAGTGAACTTCTGGATATGAATTTGACCTACCTGTGGTTCATTCTTCATGCCTGTGAAGGGTTCTGTTAGCCCCAAGGAAGAGAAAGGTAATAGGAGCCAGGCTGGGGACGCACAGGGACTCATCACATGCAGCTCCACTGGTTTTTGGCTGTGAGGGAACTCTTGTGGTTCAAATGTTACAGTAAATATTGAAATCTGAAATAAATCTATAATTTAAGATGAAATGTTTGCTGTTATGTAAACATGTTACCAGGTTTGATCAGCTCTTTTCTGGCAGAAAAAGAAGAATTATTAAGAAAGTGGTAAGAGAAAAGCAGCTGTATAAAAGATGACATATTTTCATTCAACAAGTTCTGCTCCTCTGGGTGAGGGACTATGCTCTTTCTTTTGGAATGGGATTTGAAGCAAAGTACCTAAAATCTGGGTGGTAGAATTGTGCAGCTTTTTTTCATGTCTGCACATCCACATTCTTCCTGATTCCAGCAATAGTGTGCTCTTTTTGACTAGGTGCATCCCTGGGAGCCAAAAAAGATGGGGTGGTCCTTGCTTTTTTGGTTAAGCAGGCACTTACCAGGAAACCACCACCACTGCACATGCAAAGATGTTCTGCTCCTTCTGTTCAAAGGAGCTTACACTATGTTTATTCCTCTGAAAAGACAGTCCCATGCAAAGTATGTTTTCTGTGTTATGTATTGTCAATAAGCATGTTTCAGTTGTTGAACATTGATACGATCAAACCAGGAAGAATAGAGCTTCATACTCCAGGTTAAACTTCGGACGACAAGGGTCAAGAAGAACACCTTAGTGAATGCTTTTAAAAAGATCTCAAATGAGGACTGAGAGATGAGGAGCAATAAGAACAGAATAATAGTGTCATTTTAAGGGCATTTGAGAACAGGATCACATTTATACCACATCTCTGTGAAAAGTGTAAGCCAAGAATAGCAGCCTTGCCCTTCATCTGCCTCTAAATACAAACTGCTGCCCTCCCAGGTGCCCTCTTCTTTAGGCTGACAAAGGCATTCTCATTGCTGAGCAGCAAAACAGCTCAAATTAATCTGGATTAAAATGAATCATTACTATTTTTTCTTTCAAGTTAACTTTGAAGTGGACCCATTCTTCCATTTAGTTCATTGCTTGGTGATGGAGATACACTGGCAGCAGGCAGGGAGCAACACGGGGACAAGAACAAACATTTGGGAACAGGGAAAGGACAGGGCTGTTCTTTTTGGCAGCAATGCTGTACTGCTTGCAGAATTGCAATGTTAAAGCATCCCATCCCGACTGCGTTAGGTTATTTCTGCTTATGCTAACAGAACCAAAGCAGATCAAGCTACACTGAGTGGGAGGCTTGGACAAGGCAATCAAAAACCGCACTGTTACAGTGGCTGGAGTGTTCACTGGTAATGAGGTCTCGAGTAGTAAATAGACAGTTTAAAAGCCAATAGTGGTGCCATCAGTAGTGCAGCTTTTGTGAAGAGATGTGGAGACCAAATCCAGATTTGTGCTGCAGCTGGTTAGCACTGTGCTGCCGACACAAAGCGGCTCTAAAGCCGGGGTTGCCAATTAACGCAGAGAACTGCCATAGCACATCATACGCCATTGCTCTCCCGGCAGCTGGTACTTTCTGCCTGGGAAGGGAGTGTAGTCAAATCATCCCTGCTCTGTGACTCTCTTAACTGTCCCAAGGGCCCGTATTTGTTGGTACAATCCCGAGTCTGTACATCTCATTTAAAATTGCTGTAAGAACAGAGCAGGAGTGAATGCATACACCTCCAGGCTGCGTCGGCTCTGAGTGAGCTTGGCTGCATGACTTTTCTTGTTTCACAAATATGCCCGCTAACAAAGAAAACTAAGAAAAGTAAATACTTTTCAGTAAAAGAAAATTATTCTCTTTATTGTTTATATATACTGGAACACTTGCTAAGTGATAGCTTAAAACATGTATTTGATGGAAATGAGAAATCGTGTGTCATTTGGAATATACAAAGCACTTGATAGCTATCTGATAATGTTACAGTGCATAGAAAGTTCAATTCCTAGGGCTCGCTGGGCAGGAGAAGCCACATAGCTTGTTATGGAGGCATTTAAAGCACATAATTACCCCATCTTTTCCCATGAAGATAAAGTATCTTTCACACGCTCAAAAAGTCACCCCCATTATGCGACAGATGCCTTTTCAGTCAAGAGTCCAGGAACTGCGTGGTTGGCGGTTCCTTGTGCCGTCAGCGATGGGATGAGACACGTGTTCACCTGCGCCGGTGCCCTGCGGGAAGCCCACCGCAGCGATGAGAGTAACGCTGCTGTGCTGACGCGAGGGAAGGGTCACCGGGCTGCAAGGGGGTTCACCAAGGGGCTCCCCGGATGGCGCAGAGCCGTCGCCTGCTCACTCCGCTGTGTTTTCAGGAAAGGGGAAAACAGGGAGAAGGCCTGAGACTGGTGAACTGTTCTCACTGCTTCTGCGGGTGACCAGCACTAGGGAAAAGTGAGAATTCATAATGCTGGATGACCTTATTGTCCTAATTACCATTGCATGATGTTAAGAGGATATTTCTTGGAGGCAGCTAAACGCTGTGACCTGCAGATCATAAGGATGCAGCGTGCTACCGATCCGTAGAGCTGAGCAGCATTCTTTACACTTGTAAAATCACATTATTGAACTGCCACATTTGGCCAAAAGAATTTACTGACAAGAACTGATGCAGAAACGTGTTTTGTATGTGTTTGCTCATACTGATGGTGATTCTGGGTTCATGAAATACATAGAAAGTTCAAGGTGCTCTTGCTGTAATCAACATGCTGCAGGGAACAATGAAACTGAAAAAAAATCTGCTCATCCTCTGTTCCAGTTTTAGAACCAAATTCTGCACTCAAGAAGAAAAATGTGCAGTTTCTTTTGTTCCTACAACTTTTAATCGTATCTGTGCACAAGGTAAGTATTTGAAATTATTCCAAACTTTTACCTCTTGATTTCCTCAAATCCATATTTGCAGGAAAGGCTTTTTTAAGGCTATGGATCCACATTTCTATCAAAATTCTTTCTATGTAAAATTTACCAATGGCCTTATATAGCATTCTTTTTTACATCTCTCTGTTCCTTCGGCTTTCCTACTCATCTGTCACAAACAATTAAATCACTGGATTTTTCATTGTTTGAAATAACTGGTTGCATTACCATCTGGAAACAATACATTTTAAGTGCATAATTACGGATGTTTGAAATCCCAGGAACCCAACTTGATATGCACAGGACTAGGAGGCAGCATGCTCGGAAATGTATTGTCAGCTGCGTGATGAACAGTTAAGAGGAAAGGAAGAGCGATTCTCAACTGCTTCTCTACTGCCTTCCTGGCACTAGCCTGAGAAAGCTGAAGTCAGATATGACTGCACAGCAGATGAGAACATTTTAGACTGCTCTCATTGCTCTGAATTTTAACGATTGTGGTGGCACGAGGGGACCCTAGCTGAGCTGTGGCCTCTAAGTCCTCACCCTTCTTAGAGCTCACTTCTTGTATGAGGCTGGAAGATCAACTTTGCATTAGTTTCCAGGAATTGCAAAGAAATGAAGCACACTACACGACAGGACTACTGAGGGTAACGGTGTGCATGTAACTTCACCATGGAAAATGTTTCAAGATTCTGAAACAGAAGCTGCAATATAGGATATTGAATTTCTACAAAACTAGCACATCTCAAAGATATGACAGTTAGTCAAAACCTAGCTAAAACATTAGCTATTAGCTAAACTTCAACTAGTCCAAACAGCTGACTCCATCCCCTTTTCTACCCTTCCTTTCTTTACATATGACTTATTTCACCATATATTTATTCGCCACAATATATTCCAACTGAAAAGAATCAGACAGGCTCTCCAGCTTCACTAATGACAGCTGCAGATCCAGATCAGCCTTGGAAAGAAATCACATCAGAGCATGCCCTTTATACTGCCAAAAAAGGTATCAAACTAAAAAAAGTAGAGAGAGTTCACTACATACAGGCCCAAGCATGCCATCAAATGTAAACTCTACTTAGCTTTGATTTCATAGTGTCTGTATTCCCTCTTCCCCACTATCTTTCTGATTTTTTTTTTTCCTAGGATCACTTGGGACTGAAAGACATTCAGTTTCTAGTGCTTTCAAGTCACTGTGTGCCAGGACACCTATCAGTCAGTTCCCCTTCTTCTGACATGGCCCATATTTATACAAGGCAGGAGGGGGGAAATTCTCAGCCATATGCACTTCAGGAGATGCCAGGAGTTCGGTCTCCATGCTTTCTAATTGCCAACGCTTTCCACCTTACTGATCTGATGGCATGATGGACTACTATTCAAACTAGTAACTAACTCTTAGAGAACTCTTTAGTAACAGACAGTATGCTGGGTTTGTGGTCTCTGTAGGAGACTACAGTCAGCTAAGAAGCATGGGGAGAAAAGAACCACGAGAAGTAAATTGCATACCGCAAAGTGGTTGATGGTAAAACTTGGGGGGAAAAAAAAAAGTTCTTTCTGGAAACCAGACCTCCTGTAGCTGCAGCCACAGGGGAGCAAACCCTCAGCTGGCTGTACAGCCTGACCTGATCATGCAGTCTCTGTCCCATTTAAGAGATGTTGGGGAAAAAAGGTTTTATTTTTTATTTGCATTGCAGTCATGTATTACAAAGCTCCCAGACAGTTTCAAGACCCAGTGTGCTAAGCATTGATCACACACAATGTGCTATGTAGTGATCACACAATCTAAAAAAGTTTCTTGCCTCAAAAATTTTTCTATTTTACAAACACACTAGTATCCGTAAACTTAGCTAGCTTACCTGTTACAGGATGGCAGTTTTCTGGAGGCATTATTAAAAAAAATATTCTTAAGGTGTCTCTAATGGAGAATAACAAAATGGCCTAATGGGTTCTAACCAGAGAAGACTCCCGCCACTTCCTCACATGGACCACAGGCAATGTGATTAAAGGGGGAAAGAGGTACGTGGTCAGTTAATAACCACTGAAATTCCAAAGGCACAAAAAGCACAAAATATAAATTTCAGAGACTCCACATCCCCTTTGTTTGTGTTGGAAGGGACAATAAAGATGAATGATCAGATATTACCAGCTTTGCGAACCCCATTTAAGCTCTAGGAGTCTCTTTCTCCTACTATTCAGGGCTGACATACAATTACCTTTCTCATCCTAGATATGAAAAGAAATAAATCAAACCTTGATGGATGCATCTACTATCAAACTTTGTAACAAATTCAGTACTAGTTGGCTGAGGAGAAAATCTCAAACCTCTGACCTGCATACCAGTAAATGCCTGCTTGATTAAGTGCTTTTCCTAAATCAACAAGTTAAAATCCACACAACCAAGTTTACCTCTGTGAAATTTATTTCAAGACAATAAATCATGTCTCTTCTGTGCATTTTTGTAATGCAGATATCATTTTTATTTTAATTTCTGTAGGAAATGCACATGCAAAAATCAATATATCAAATTTCCTAAAACCCACCATGGAACAGCATTTCACGCCAGTAATTCCCCCACACACAGTTCTGCATTACCAGCAGCCTTGTACAGGCATGTAAAACTATGCAAGCAGAGGACAGGTTATTGAAGAACAGCATAAGACACATGACCAGAGGGTCTTGACATAGCTAATGTAAAGGCGCTAACACATAGCATTAAAAAAAAAGACAAATACCATTTTAAAATAACAGTCAAAAGAAATTCCCATTCCAACCAAAAAGAACACGAAACAGGCCCAAGCATCTGGCGGAAGGACTAACTCGTTGTACACTCTTGGGCGTTGAGGAAGAGCATTTCAAACTCCCTGGGACTCTGGATCTTTCATTGTATGAAGACAGATGCCCTGCACTGCACTAAGCCTAGTTAAGATACTACTAGAAGTTGTATACAATGCCAGATGTTTTTAAACATTTTAAAATATTTTTATACATTTTCTTAAATAAAGAAACTTCAAAGAAAATCAAGCATTTCTGAAGTGCGAGAAACAGTCAAACAGAATAAATGCATTTCTTTTCCTCTTTCGAATAAAATAAATGGCATTTATTGCCTCATGATATACTGACTGAGACACACACAGGAAAGAATGTGATTAAATAGCTTTTCATTTGGTGCATTGTTTATGTATTCAGCCCTGATGATAATGTTCCCAAAGACAATCAATCATTGATTTTAATTTACTTTATTGTGCTAAAGAAAAGAGTGAATTAAATGTAGAATTTGTTTAGCCTTTCTCTTGCATTCTGTAATAATCCAGATGGAGCATATACATTTTCTATTTAGTGACACCAGCATGATTAAGCATTAAGACTTAATGAGCAGTGCATTTTTTAGGGCTCATTAATAAAAGTTAGAGATAGAAAAGATCTATTGGTCATCAAGTTTATCTCTGTACTGTGTTTGTGGGTTTACTATATGGTCAATAATGATGTATTATTACTTGTTTATATAGAATTGCTTTTGTGAGAGGGACCTTAACTGAGGAAGCTTAACTAACTTTAAACTAAGCGAGATCTTTCTATCCCTAAATGGCTCAAAATCTAAGATGCATAAGTTCCCGCGCAAGACACAGACTGGATCTGGTGCAGATGGATGGAGAAAGATGACAGTCGAGAAAAGCAAGGCAGGAATAATTCATAGAAGAAATAGGTTTGACAGAAGGAAGAAGTATATGTGAAAGAGGCAAAAGGTAATGTTGCAACAAGAAATAGGAGACTGCTTCTAAAACAAAGCAATACACAACTGAAGGCACACAGAGAAGAGTGAAGGGTCTGGGGAAGGAACTGTAGTGACTCAACTGGGTTATTAATTTGTTTCAATGTGAAGATGATGAATTACACCAAGCTTTACACCTGAACATTGTCTAGCTAAAAACAGACAACGGCTACATTACAGTTGTAACACAGGTATAAGCATTTTCTGGGAGTGCATTTTGAAATGAAAAAAAAAAAAACCAAACCTAATAGGTGGTTTATGTCTCTTAAAATTACTTCTCAGTACAGTAGAGTATCATATGAGAAAGGGGGATATTCCAGAAAACCCCACATACATAGTCTGATTTCAAAGGGCAATACATTAGCCCTATAGCTACTCCATCTCTCTGCTTCTCTCCTTAAGACAAAAAAAGTCATAACCAGAGACATCATGTAGTAGCATAATAATATAGTGAATGGTAACACAACACAGACAAGCAACAGGCTGTAAATTGCACCTGGACTATCATTTCTAAGAACATCTTTCTGGTTTTAATGATTAAATGAATTCACATTATCTGTTTTTGCATATCTCTATCGTTACCTCCTAACATACATACTCTCAAGCCTCTAAAGTGTCCATCATTTTGGTCCCTTATAGGTTGGTATCATTCTTGTCCTATTTGAGAGGTAGTCTTGAATCATGATGAATAACAATGATAGTATCCTATTTTATAGCAATGAAAATGGAGTATTTAAATTAGAAAGGGAATTTTTATATCCCATATAGCTTTGGATTTACCTGCAAGTACTCTCTGCTTGACATATTTCAACGAGCTTGGTCCTACTGCCTCCTCTTAAATATAAATAAGTATGTTTAGTTCTACAGTTGCTATTCTTTATAGCACTTCCCCTGGTACAGTTACTAGGGGTATCCGTATTCATAATGGTTTGTCTCTGGCCACTACCCCTGGCAACAAAGCTGCGTGCAAGCCTAGAGCCACAGGACTACAACACTGAGGATGTGTATCAGTGACTGCACTACTTTGAAAGGGGTTGCTTCCCATGTAAATTGCGCACAACAAAATTGCCAGTGTCAAAATTGCACGAAATCGTTATTTTCTTTTCCTGTTCAGGAAGGAGGCAAAGAGCTGGTCCACAGCCAGACTTGAACCTCCACCTGGTTCAAGCTGTACCTGGAGTTTCATTTTTAATTAAAAAAAACACAGAACTTACATCACACTGCAATGTCTGCAATCAGGACTCAATTGCCTCATCAGCAGAAGACGGTAAATTGGCTGTTTTGGATTTATAACAGTAGCATAGCTACTGTGAGTCACGGTCTCCTCCTGCAGAGCCATGGGCACTGTGGGAGTGCCCCAAACTGATCACGATTCAGTGTACAAGGACAGCTGAGGGATGCTTTCCGTGGAACGGGCTCTGGAGCTCCCCACCCACCCAGTTCTGCCAGGAAAAGGCAGGTGCACCTTCTGCCTTAATGGGTGCGTCGTTTCCTAAAGGGTTGTCTTAATTGGTCCACATTGCAGCATCCTAATCTTTTACAGATTGCACTGGGAGCCACTAAAAAACCCCTCTGCTGTGCCCTAGACTTGTGAGAAGGAGACAGAAATACAGCCTAGATTTTCAAGCCTAGAAATGCTGAGCATGGGCATGGCAGGGGACAGGCCATGGTGTGCTCTAGCAATTGTTGTATTGTATCTCCTGAAATCATTAAGCCCTGTCAAATATTCCTGAGTTTATTATGGTTGTACCAAGGGGCCCCAGTCATGTATCACAGGTCCATTATGAGAGCTGATACACAAACACATTTAATTAAAAGTTGTCAAGACTTGTATGGACAAACAAGGGGGAATTCTTCCACTCACAGCTGTTCAAATTTGCCAAGCCACATTCCGATAGAAACTGAGTCAGTATGAGGGAGCAACTGAGAACGAAAAAATATTTCCTGATAAAAATAAGTGGTTCCTCAACATGAAATAGGAAAACAAGTCTATATTTATTAAGTTAATGCAGTGATCTGTCACATGAATTTAAAAATTCAAAAAACTTTTGTATGATCCCTGAAAAATCATGTTTATATAGTTTATTAACAGATTACAAATTTAATCTTTGCATAATTAGTTTCTTGTCTTCTCCCCACTGCAAACCATTTTTAGTTTCAGGAAAACGATTTTTCATACAACATTCTCAATTCTTTATTTTCCTGTTTTCAACAGCTTCCTTAAAAGCCAGTTATCTACTTATTCAATTTCCTTTCCCTTTTGCACATGCAGCATCTTGAGTAATGACTCACCGGTTTCTCTTGGGCAGGTAACAAAATCCTTCTATAGATTATGTGAGCAATGAAAATCATGACAAGCTGCAGTAACTGTATGATAGTTATTGTTCCACATTTGATGGTAGAATTGCAGTATGTATGGGCTCTGAAACTGGCAACTGATGGAAAAATTCTCCCCATTTAGGTAAATGTACCAGTATTTAACTAGCAAAAAATTCTGTTGACGGGAGACTGTTCTCAAATAGTAAGGAGGATCGTTTCTCACTTCTGTCCCCTGCTACCTATCAGGAAAATAAGCAGGTGCAGAGAAGAAAAATCAAATCAGGCTATACTTTGGTGTGCAGTAGTGTTGTGGGAATGTAGAAGACTTCAGGAGACCAGAACACGGATTTTTGTTGCTGGTAGCAGCACTGAGCTCTAACAGTGCTCATTTATTAGTATCACCACTGCCAATTTAGAGAGCCAGTAGAATTTGCCATACGTAATCCTTGGTGCCTTTCAAGGTGAATTGAAAGATGAGCGAAGAGAAATGGCAGAGTGAGAGGCAGAGAAATGTTACAGCCAGTGGCAAAACAGCTGTGATGAGAAGGTATAGGGTACTCTCACTTATTATCCTTAACTTGTAAACGAGCCTTCAATCTTACTGGTCTTTGTAGTTATATGTGGTTACAAGTGGGGGAAATTATACAAGCAGTTGTGAATGCCCCCCCGCCATAGTCCCTGCTACAATAAATTATTTATATTATTGTTTAGCCTACAACAGTACCTAACAATATCAGCCATAAATCAGGACCCTACTATGCTAGCTGCTGTACACACACACAGTAAAAGTAAATGCCTCTCCCAGTGTGTTTGCACCTGAAGTAAAATACCAAATACTTGTTGCCAAGTTGCTTCCTGCAAACCAGATACACATTTTGAGCAGCGTCTAGAAAGAGGAATTGGCTTTCATCTCATTTGGCCAGCTTTCAGGTGTGAAGTAGGCACGTAAATAACTGCACATTTGCATCATGGATTCTGTCTTCACTGGGAAACTGAAGAAGCAGCTCAGACATCTGGTACTGCTTGGCAGATTGTCACAACACTACAGGACAGAGTTACTATAGTGAAAACAAGATATTGCACTGGCTGTCTGAAAAGGTCTCTTTGTCTTTTCCTTTCATGTCCAGAAGAAGTCCTGGGGATTTTCTAGGCTGTTGTCTTCTAGTCCATTGGATCCTAAACTGAAAACTTTAAATTGCACTATCTACATAATATTCACTCATGGGGATGAGGGCTAAAACCACAATACATGCTCAGAAAATCCAGTATTATTTTTTTCCTCTTTGATAAGAATCTGTATTCAGAACGTTGCTTAATGATGCCACAAAACCAATTCTGCATTCTTAAAGCAGTAAGTATGAAGACATACCATAAAGCCCCTTCAGCATCTACTAAAACCTTCCTTCCTCCTCTCCTGACCCCTCAAATACCCAGGAAAGACTAGTAGGATTAAACATTTCACCAAGGAAGCCTATTAGATTAAGATGGCTTTCTTTAAAAGAGTTGACATTATTTCCAAACAAGAAAAAATAGAAAATAACAAACTCTGACAGGTTAAATGTAAAAATCCTATAGGGCAAGCAATAAAAGTCTGAGGAACAATTCTCAAGAAGCTTTAAAACTACTAATAAATCTTGTTCAAATCCACAAGGAAGAGGAAGCTGACCAGTCTGTTAGGCCAATAGGTGATGAAGGCATAACAGAGCACACAAGATAAAGCCACGGCAGAAAAGTTAGATGGAGATTTCGCATCAATCTTTGGCATGCAGGACTCTTCAATATGGAGGAGCTCGGGCAGAATCCCACACTGAAACACGATAGCAGATGCACCACAGTACTGTCTCAAACTGAAGTGTGAGCAGACAAATGTTCTGGTCAGAGTGACATAATGGATAGCAACAAAACTCCAGGACCAGTGCTAAAAGAACTCAATTATGAAGCAGCTGAAATAAGCATTGCAGGGTGTAACCTCTCACTTAAAATTGCCTCAGCATCAGCACACATGATGTGCTTCCAGGAGGTATCCAGGGAACATCAGAGGAATAATACTGTACTTTGCAAAATGCTGTAACAGTGAATAGAATTAGTGGGCATCTGGATAAACCCTGAAAAACTTTCAGTTGTACCTAGGAACTGTGCTCAAAGACCATGACCCCATTATGCCAAGTACTGCAAAAGCACAGAGCAGATTGCTTCTAGCCCAAACAACAAGCAGGAAAAGTACACAAAGACTGCTAAAGGAGATACAGTAACACAGATAGACTTTTGGAGACCTTTCAGTTGGATTTATGAATGCTTGTATTGTGGCTTATAAGTTAAGTGTTTAACGTACACAGGCAAAAATAGAAATGCCAGGGGAAGAAGAATCAAAGGAGACAGGCATTGGCAAGAAAAGGAGCTAACTACGAGACATTGCATCTGCTTGCATTATTTGTATTAAAGTAGGCTTACACTGGTGATGAGATGCCCCAGGCAGCGTTCCTCTGGCCCTGACTCATACTGAGGTGCCCATCTGTAGATATGACAGTCTCATTTCTTTGTAACTTACCTCCGATTCTTGAATAATGTTTAGCACTCACCACATGTCAGGGTTTCTTAAAATTTTAAAACATGTTAAAAATGTAATATTATGATTTCTTCCCTTCTGTTAAGTTTAAAAACATTACATTATTTATATAGTATCATGATATTATCGTTACATTATTTTCAGCACTTTGGAGTGCTTTGGTACTCAGGACCTGGTTCACTGCATATGGTTGGGAGTCAATACTATGACATATTTGAGAAGAGCTGATATGACTTTCATGAAGGGAAGTAATGTTTCACATATCTCTGCCAGTTCTGCGAAGGAGTCAAGGAGAGGTATGTGAATCGTGTGGATGTAACTACTTAGATCTCCAGAAGACATTCATGAAGACCCTCTTGAAGAGCTCCTAGAGAGAAAAGGTGCCTTGGGATAAGAGGAAAAGTCTTCATATAGCTAAATGACTGAATAAAGGGAACAGCAAATGGTTAATATTCACAAAAGAGAGGAGTCACCAATGGAGTTCCCACAGGAGACATATACTCAAGCTTATATGATTTGGCATATTCATAAATGATCATGAATATCAAAGTGACAAAGTTTAAATCATTCACAGAAGTAAAAATGAAGGCTGACTAAGAGGAGTTGCAGAAGGACTTCCCAATACTGTGCAATAAAATACCAAATGAAATTCAATAAAGACAAATGTGAAGTAATGCCAGAAAACAACTGAACAATTCTAACATTATAAAGTGAATGAGAAGCTCTGAGCTAGCTATTACCACTCAGGAACGGAATCTCAGAGTTATAGTAAATAGTTCTATAAAAATGTCAACTCAGTGCCTCACAGAGGTAAAAACAAAAACAAGCAAAAATGACCAATAGTTTGGAAAGAAATAGGAAAGAAAACAAAAAGATGTAGTGATCTGTTAATATGGTAGGCAGTAATCCCAGACCCAAAGAGAGCATAATGGAACTGGAAAAGTGGCATCATTGGCAACAGTGATGATGAAAATTAGGCAATGGCTGTCAGGCAAGGAACAATTAAGTCAACCTGAATTCCTCAAACTGGAAAGAAGATAACCGAGGGGATCTATAAAGGGACAAGGATCTATAAAATCACAAGAGGTACAGAGAAGGTGCAAACCCCCACCCCAACCCCAGGGGAGAGACTTTTGGACATTATGTGTAGTTGACATTTTTGTCGTAGGACATCATAGATACCAAAAGTTTCCATGGTTTCAAAAAGATTAGACTAGTTTGTGGAAGACAAATACATGAAACACAAAGATACACCTCTGAGTGAGAAAATCCCCATCATCCATTTTGGAGGCTGGGAGATCACATCTGCAACAAAGGCATTACCAGTTACCAATGTAAAACCAATGAATACAATGTTCATCAGATTCATAAGCTAGAAGATTCAAAAGAAAATACAAATTTCATTTACCATTAGCTCAAGCCATATATAAATTTACAGTATTCACACATGCATATAAACTGATAGCATAGGAATCTACTTGTTGAAATCCACATTGAAACTAATGTAATTTCAATATAGCAATCTTGGTTTTGAAGTTGCTTCTAACACAGTTCTGTGTTAGCACAAAATTATAAACTTGAATCAATACAACTAATTGAAGCCAAAGTCACTGGAGAATACATAGGTATTCAAAAAGTATGAAAACTCGAATTAAAGTCACAGTCATTCTCTAATTACATTACAAAAAACAGGTCCACAATTTCAATGTAAGTGGGAAGCACCACTTTCATTGGAAACTTAAGCATCCAGGATCATTCAAAGTAAAAACAAATAAGGCTAACACTGGTGTACTGCACATAAACATACGTACTCCAACAACTGCCTAAGAGCTGGATGTGCATTCAGTTTTGCTTCACCTGTGACAACATCCATTGCTCCTGTACTAGACACAGAACTATAGCTAATTAAGCAGCTGAAAAAAAGAAAACTGCATTGTGCCAGTCCATTAGCAGGCAATTGCAAAGACACTGTGAGTAAACTACCCTATCAAGTCTAGAGATGGTCCCTCCAGCTGTAGAACATTTCAGCCACTATAAGAATACATGTTTATGTTCCACCCATTAGCTGAATAAACACAGAATTTCAAGCTTCATGTCTGCCAATAACTAAACTCATAGATGTGTATGCTCCAGCTCAGAAGTGGAGGTCTGAATGACTTTTAAAGCATAGATGAGAACAAAGATGTAGATACAGGAATGGGTAGAGAAAGGGGCTTATATTGCTTTAGAAAGCCAAGGGTCTGGAGAAGCATTGGTTTGGTGCTGATCTATGAAGGAGATGAAACAGGCTCTTTAGCAAGAGTTTCAGGAAGGATTGTTGTGTGGGACAGAGAAAAATTCTCCTTCCTGGCACACTGTTTCTGTGTGGCTGTGCAGTCCACCTAACACTGAAGGAAGCTATATACTCTAACTCACATCATGGAAGAAGAGGTGCACTGGTGCTGGCTTTGCCATGCTTTCTTCCAGGGAGGTTCTGGGTACTCCCAAAGGAGGGTCAGCCAGAGGGCCTGAAAGGGCACAGCAGAGAGTTCTGCGAAGACCAGGTTGTCCTCTGTTTTTCTTCTGGCATTCCAGATACATCAATATGTAGAAAGGTCAGAAAAGGTCGCCTCAAGACAGCAAAGTAGGTGTGCTTACAGGGCAGTGCAGGTGCAGCTATTCATGATCTTACATTCAAAATAAATATTCTAGAGTGCTGCCACCTTCAAAACCTTTCTCCTCTTTTCTTTCAGAAACATCATTAGTATAAGATTACAACAACATGTAATACTAAGTCGTGTCTTTCTTTGAAATGCTTGTGTTCCTGTTACCTGTGCAATAGGATTGGTTTGGCTAAGTTTTGTCACAGCAGAACTGGACACAAAAATGTAGTGAGGCATCCACAGATTCCTATTGAGTATGTGCAGAAATGGCATCTGGAAGCCTCTGAAATGCCAGACTTCAAGGTCAAAGTAACAGAACAACTACACACAACATACAGTGCCAGCAAAGAAACAACATTATGCCAACCAATAAGTAACCGGTACAGACATGATCAGCATGCATCCTAAGCATCCTAAGCAAAGTTAATGGAAGCATCTGTGGAAAAATTATAATCAAAGAAAATTTAACTCCAAAAAGCAAAATGTTGTCTTTTAAGTAAATAAGTTTCATGTCAAAGTAAGGCAGTGCCAAAATGATCAGTCAGAGGAGATGAGTGGGGGCAGGAGGTGGCAGCTTGCCATCCAGCAGTAGGGTTACATAAAAGTGCTGCTCTGTGCTTTGGGTTTTCTACAGGCTTTTTATGGGCACTTATGTGCCTAATTAAAAAAGATTGTGAAAGATACCAAAATGGGAACACTCTTCTAGACACACTTAAGTAGGGGAGGAGAAATAATAAAAAAAGAAAAGGGGATTGCAGCTGATATCTTCTTAAGCCACAATCCTGGGACTCTAAAATGGATGCAATCTGTCCTCTTGTTTCTACATTTCCTTTTCATTGATGGCAACTCTGCCAAATCACAGGAGAAAGTTAATGGCAAAAAAGATCATCTGTTTCTTCCAACTGGTTTGTTGAGTACTTTAAAAATTGGCAGTCTGGAAACGTTTCAAGCCAGAAGGGAAAATATTCATGTACCCACACATCAAAGTGTTTCTAAAGACTGAGCATACGTAGTTCTGAACACTTCTCAGGTGATAAAACAGAAATGCATTTCTAAGATGCTGTTTACAATATAACAGGCAGTAGGTCAGGGTCCACAAAACTGGTTTATCAAACTGAAGCATTGACTTTACAGCTAAATGAGAAGCCAAAAGGTTTCTCTGGGGGGCAGAGAGCAGAAGGAAATACTAGGTAGAGAAATTCTGGTACTATAAGGAGCAGAAAGGGAATCCTGCTAAATGACAAGAGTCAAGGTACGAAATAGAGCTATACAGCTAAAAAAAAAGGAGGGGGAAAGAAAGCCATAGGGAGGATTAAATAGCAACCTGCAAGAGATAATTTTTGTTGTTGTTTTAAACTCAAGGCATTGCAAAGTATCTGCAGATGGAATGAAGTGATCTTTGGCAAAAGATGTTTATGTAAGGATGATTTGCCCTGCTTTTTGCCCTTGCATTCTAATTAGAAAATTGAGCCCCAAATTAATTTGAATATTTAATTTTAATCCAGGGTTGCAAACCTGCTAACTATCAAATTTTCATGTATTTGGAATACTGTGCCCGGTCTGTCTTTCACATACTGCTTGCACTGAGGGGAATCTCACCCAAATGTTTTCTTAGGGAGACAACACTCACTTTCATAGTTAGCAGTGAATTAAACTTTAATACGTTCTGAGAAGGTTCCCTTACCTCTCCTTTCTCTAGCTTTCATTTCCATTATAAAGCTGTAAGTTATGGTCCCACAGCAGTATCGAGTGTCCTGTACATACAGATGTCCTTTTGGAGTCCTCCCCTCCCTGGAATCTCGGTGTCAGCATGCAAAGCCACCAGACACTCTTCAGGACTTTACAGACACATTAGAGAATATGAAACAGGTGGAACAATGCGGACGTGCCAACTTTGCCTAAGAGTCCTGCATTTGGCAGCACAGAGCAGCCTGTAGTGAAATAATACAGCATTATGTGAGGTAATATTTATAGGTCTGTCCTGGGCAGCCACCCAAGGAAACAGACATGATAGAATTGTATTTATCACCAGATTACTCTTTTTTTCTTCGTATCATGGAAATAGCCTGGAAGTGTGGTAGAAGACAGAAGCCTGATTGACTCAATCTCCTATATGAGAGCCATGTAGCAGATTTGCATTGCTCCTGAGCGTTCTGCAGAGACACTTTAATTCATGAGTTTGAATAGTTTAGCAATGCAAATGTTGAGTTTCAAAACGAGCAAAGTGAAACAAATAGTAAGGACCTGCAGTATCAGCCACTAAAAACATAACTGACACTGGAACTGTGCTAGTAGATTAAGAAACATGCAGAGAAACCAAGTTGAGAGTCAGCTCTGCTAAGAGCCACATCAGAGCACACCGTGTTTAGCTTTCATTACCTGCTGCAGTGCTGATTTAAACTGTTGGTAAACACTGTCTTCAGAAAAGAGAGCTGCTCCCAGGCATTGCTCCTTAGATAACATTTAATTTTGCTGCCTCCTTTCTAAAATAAGGAGAATATAACACCTCAGAAAACAGTCTAAAAGTGGTCAGAATGGATCAGCAGAAAGAAGCTGACCAGCCTTGCTTGGGTTTCCGCTCTGCACTGGTTGCAGTAATCATGCTCAGAGTATCAAGCAATTTCTTAGAGCTTTTGTACAGACGAGAGTAGGTACCAGAAGCAGCATGAGGAAAATATTACAGCTAGTGCACTACTAATGAAGAAGAAGGGCTCTAGAGTGAAATACAGAAACGTATCCAAGCCAAACATTTTGAATCTAAATTGCTCCAAATGTTGTAGGGTTTTTGTTCAGACTCAGTGGTTTGAGAAGCATTTGCCCCTAGATGGCTACTAGAAGGAAACCAAATCATCAAGAAGAAACTGGCCTGTGATGAATTTTGTGTAGCTGCGGGGGGATAAACAGTGCTCATACATGGGAAAGAAACAGACTGAACAAGGAAGCAAGATCTTGGGTATACACAAAACATCGTTTCCTTTAATGAGGCTCTTCTTTTTCCAAAGGCATATGAGCAGGTGTATAATGATGATCCTCCACTCCGTCACAGTAAGGCTTCAGTGGATTTCAGAGGATTCGAAATTTGGGATGGTACGAATAATTGTGATGGTCAGCAAAGTCCCAACAGGCGTAGTAGAGATGAGAACACATTTGACATATCCCAAAGTGCATCATGGTCTGTACAGTTATCAAAACTGCAGAGCTAAAACTGAAACAGTCTTAGATGCACAATATTATTGTGTGCATTTATTTTTTTGTTCTCCATTCAGACTAGAAAGTAGCATAAGGCACAAGAACTAGCAGGCATCAAATATCCCACCTTGTATCCTGCCCTGGCAAATCTGTTACAATTTCCTCCAGCTGAACCGTGGTCTCAAACATACAGATGGCCTGCAGAATTGCCGTCCTCACCTACCAAGGGTAGTGTGATCTGCTGAGGAGAAAAACCACATTATTTTTCCTATTTCCCATCTCATGGCTGATGGGTCTGCACTGGGGGAGAAAACAACAACCCCCACCCCCAACCCAAAGGCACTGAGAAGCCTATGTGGTGACACCAACAGCCAGTAAAAGCAGCAGCATCAGTACTAACACGGCTCTCAGGCTCTCCTAGCACCATCTTCTCCTTCCTCATTTCAGGCTGCAGTTACGTTTTATGCAGCCTGCTGCATTTCTCCTACATGGTCTGAAGCAGAATATGTTAAAGATGCTACAGTTTATGATATCCGCATTACCTGCAAGCACGCAAATAAGTTTGTTGTATACATTCATTGTGTGTCTTGCATGGAGAAGGACAAAACTTGACAATGAAAGTTTTCTTTTTGCTTTAATATTTGTGAGACACAGACTCTCACTCTTAAGCATTACATTTCAACATTTGGGATGCAGAGCACTGCAAACCAATGTTCTGTCTAGGTCTGATTCAGTATAAGCAAGTGGCAGAATAACTAATACACGCGGGCAGAGCCAGGGTCCAGAACACTAGCCTGACAGTTTCTGCACAACTTTGTTTTTTTATTATACATACAACCAAAGTTTGGTCTAATGGGTATAACAGTGAGCCTTGGTCCCAGAACACAAGACCTGCCACCATGTTGTACTTGTTACCGGGAAGGTTTTGCTCCATAGAACCTATCTCTTTATCAAATCTGTGCTAGTGCAAACATGATTCAGAGACCAAATTCATGCCAACTGACAGTAGGGTGAGACAAGCATCAAGAATTTCAGATGTCTTTAACCTGACATTGAACATTTTTCACCATCAACAGCTCTTTCAGTTTTTCCATGTATCAGAGTGGTAGAAGACAAAGCAAATAGGTGTCAGAGCTCCACAGTATTAATAGACCTATGAGATCTTTCTCCCTCTCTGCTACCTGTCTTACCTTAGGAAGAGGAATATGGGATATAGCTCTACTTGTCCCACCATTGTTCTTACCACCGAGATAGACAGCGATGGGAGAAAAACTAGGCCAGATCTTACTTTGCAATGTTTAAAACCACAAAACTCAGGAAGAAGCAGGTGAATGGAATGGAAACAGTATTGTCCATTGCCTTGTGTCCCTCTTGCACTACCTGGCCTACACGTGCACAGCTGGTGTAAGGGCTTTCTGAGGTGAGAGGAATATCCATGCTGGTGCATTATCCCTGCTGTGAGACAGGAAAAAATCAGGCTCTGGAGCTGTCAGATCCTACTTCCTCTGCAGCATTTTAAATGAAACAATTTTTCACTCTCTGAGTCCTTGTAAACAAGTTTTATAGTGCTTTCAACTTGAGTCTATCGCATGTTGCTGGAGAATTGCAAGTTTTAGGATTTAAAGCCTTTTCTCAGAACATCAGGCTGGAAGAACGAATAAAGGCTTTATCTCTAAAAGCTTTCAGAACCTTCCAAAACAAAGTTCTTGCATTTATCACTACAAGCTGGCGTAAGACACCTGGTGAACAAATTGCTCACTCAAATGAGAAAAGCTCAAATGAAAAATAAATACAGAGTTTTAAAGTTCTTTCTTGCATCTATCTTTCCATCTACATCCTCTCTTCATAACTGCAAACACTTCAGGCACAGACCTGTCTTCTCACGTCTGCACTAAGTGCCTAATCCAAAGTACACTGCCATCAACGCACAGGCTTCTGTACTTCAACAAGCTTTCGATCAGACCTTATATAAATAGCTACATACAGAGATGCTCCCGGCAAAACATTTGGAAGCTTTGATGCTCTGAACTTTGCACAATTATTGCGCAATAATCCTTTCTGCTGTCACTGGGCTAGTTCTTCCACCTCTGTCACTGCCCTCCTATGCATGTATGCATGTGCCCTAGAAGTGTCCCCAGGAAACTCATTGCAAAGGGAAGAGGTAGTGACTGTAGGTTCACAGGGGGTTTGAGGGCTCGGCATGAAGCATGGAATAATGCATATTCTCCAGCCAAAGTCCAGGAACCGGTTCATTGTCTTTGAGTTTTATAGCATGTAAATCTGGACAGAATCTGTCCTGCTAAACGTTGTTTTGAGAACCGCTCATTCGTACTTTTATTTATGGAGCTAGAATACTGCATTGGAAAACCTAATGAACTCCATATCCAAATCTTGGAAAAGTCTGGGCAACATTTGAAAGCAAATGTCATTTTCCTTAGTTAGTGCCTCAGACATTGAATGGGGACACCAAATCCAAGAGGCTACCAAATTGGCAGATTGTGCCCATGTCTTGCAATTCTACAAGGAGTGAATCAAGGTAAGCATCAAGGGCACAAACTCAACTGCACCAAAATCAATGCAAAAATTCCTGCTGACTTCGAGCATTCGGACTGCGAGAGGGACATTCTGGGAAGAGCGTATTCTCGTTTACGGGCAAAGGTTTTTGTTTCTTTCCAGAAACATTCTTAGTGTGACACCTAGTGTCAGCAAAAAATGCCTTACAGACCCATCAAACGCAACAGACCAAGGAAACAAAGTCAACTGTACTGAAAACTCAAGTAACAAAAATTACAACATTTTAAATATGAACTAACATCTAAAATACACAAAATGCGGGGGCGTGGGGGAGTGGGAAGTTTGTTTTTATAAATAAATCCATTAAAATACATGCTGGTCATCCTCTCTACTCAAACCCAGCTCTGACCTGATTATTTCTCTGGTCACCTCAGTGTATCTAGTTTTCTGGACTCTGCTTTTACAGCACCTACCCACAAGACAGCCCAGTTTTATGGAGTATTTCAGGTGTCATTGTGGGATGCAAACCCATTCCTGCCGGCTTGGAAAGGCACAAAAGAAACTACAGTGAAGCAGACTTGAGAGGTCAACACAGTGACTTGAGCTATTGCTGCGTTTGTATATTTTTAGGTCCTCATGAAACAAATTCAAAAAGGAAGTAAAGATAATACAAGGATTATGAGATGCTGTTCAAAATGTTAAATTCTCTTCAAAATCAAGTTAGTAGCACCTCAAGAAAGGTATGCAAAAATGCTTCTGGATCATTTTTCAAATCAGAAATTCAGGAAAGCCATTATTTCTAAACTGTAATTACAATTGATTATTAATCAAGGTCTGGCACTTTTAGGCCTAGATATACCATAAATGATTTGTTACCTTAATTATGCTGACAGGTTACAGTTTTACCTTACTCTCTCTGCTTTGTCTTTAAGTTCCACAGTTTTAGTGATGTTCAGACTCAGAGGACAACACTGTCTGAAAGTGGACTTCATCACTGCTGGTGTCTTATGCCCAATTTTTGGTAAGAAGTGCAGGCTAAATTACAAAGGGAAGTATAAGTTGTGTGCCAAATTTTTGCAAATTGAAGGCTAATCTGGAAGTCAGGCTTCTGGAAGTTGACTGACAGCTGGATTTCTTGACTTAGCAAACTGAAAACTTTTATTCTAGAGAGCAAAATTCTAGCTTTTTCTGCAGAGAGGAGTTATGTCTTAAGCAGGCACAGTGACATTCACTGCCATCTCCTGGAAGTGCCTCTGAGGTACTCACACTAGAGGTATTCAGAGCACTGTCAATGACTTAGCAAAGTGTTAAAAACACAGGGGGGATCACTTATCTGATGTCAGTTCTCTTACAGAACCAAAACTTCCTTCCAAAATAGGAATTTTCCCAAACAAACTTTTCATTTTTATAGAATAAACTTTCCCACAAAAGACGACTACAATGACAAGTCCCTGTGTACTTACACGTATCAGCTCAATTGCTGAACAACTGTATAGAAAGCACTTTAGGCAGCAAATTTAATCCTATTAATAAAAGTTCTGTTGATAAAGGTACCTGTACACAAGCTCATTGCTGTGATATTGATCTGACCATTTCATTTTATGAACAAATGTAGTTAGAATGCAGCAAAAGCAGCAACCCCCTACAATACTGCTACAAGCATTATATAAAGGAAAAGAAGCAAAATATACTGTCAAATTTGTAAGTTACATGTTACATACATTAAATACATATCTATATATATATATCTGTGAAAGTGGACATTTTGTTTTTAGCTGCCTCATTGTCAGGTCATTATTTCCTGATTAGCTGGCTAAGTTCTTGTAGGGATCATGATTTAAAAAGGCCTGGAGGAATAGGTTCAAGGAAGCTGTTGTAGACATGAAACTCAAAGCTGTTATTAAAATGTTCCAGTGCAAAGGAGCTTGTGGACATAAAATCTATCTGGCCAATATTTGATGGTGACAATATAAAAAATGGTGAGAGCAAAAGAAAATCTCATGTCCTCGAATTGCATGGAGATCATCTCTCTTGCACTAAGGTAAACAGATACCACACGTGGTCATGGTACCCTTCTCGCCAGGGTGCTTTACCACACAACACACAGATCCTCCTCATGAATCTGGGTTCCTACAGTTAAGAAGAGCAAACCAAAATCAGGACGAGAAACATCTACGCCATCTACTGCTGCCAGCCTGTGAGAAGTTCACCAAAATAATAAACCAGCCCCAGAATCTATGGCTTTCCAGCATACCTTGGCAGGAAATTGTGCTTTTCCTCTGCAGGAACCTCATGGGTTAGGCAAGCCATGCTGGTAGCATGTCCCAGGAATCTTATTTCCAAGGGTTGGAGAGAACACCAAGTGGTGTGGGAGGGGTGATGGGTATCCTCACAAATAATGCTGATCCCCCAATACTGACAGAGCTTTCCATCACTATGTCAAGGGGTGGGTGTGAGAACTTTTGCCTCCTTCAGTGTCCTCATCACTTCAGTGTTAAACAGGTCAGGAAACATGTAAAGCAGGGGCACAAAGAGATTTTTTTTTTACTGGTTTCTCCCAATGGGTCTTACTTCAGAAGGCTAAGATTCCAGCCAAAACCTTTTATTTAGCTGTAAGAGAAATACATATATTCAGTTGCAGAAATTGATTTTTTTAAGGCTATTCTAATTGGAAGTGACTTGAAAAAGACAGAATAAGACCACAGCCAAAAAGTACTTTGAAAATGTTAACAACAGAAGCTAGCAATTTCTGATGAACTCTAAAAAATATTTTTACTAGGTTTAAACTTACATCTGTATGTGAGATGCTCAGCAGAAATTAATTATCTCAATTTATTAGGGAACCACGGGTAATCAATAAGGTGTCTGCTTCCTCTGTGTAACACATTTAATGCCCACTGCATGGGCACTGTGGAACACATTTGCTCTTTAATTATGGTTACAACAGATTTATTCTGCTGCATCATTGAGTAATCAGTCATCTGTTACCTTCATGAATTTGAAATATCTCTATGGCCAGCAGTGAAATCACAGAGCAGAAAAATAAGATTGCAAAAGCGTTTGTATTTTCTCTATAAGTTTGTTATGAAGATTGTGAAAGGTAAAAGAATTCTGACTTGTAAGTTTTCTCTCTCTTAACTATTCCCATAGGTGTCTTCAAACAGAAACACAGCCCATGCAGTTTTTGAATGCTTGGATGCAAACCTAGAGCCCAAACAACCAGATCAAATTTCACTTCAAAATCTACTTCACAATAGACAGATAGTATTTTAACACAGAATATTTACTTTAAGAGGGCTTCTTCTTTGGGAAAACAAGGAGATTCCCAAAAGAAAGTGTTCAGTCACAGAAATACCAAGTGTCAGCGATGTGAAGGAAGAAGTTATTTAGGAAGCACACATGCACTGGTAGTGAGTAACCACTTATACTGCTTAGTACATACAATGACACACATCGAAGCCTTTATTCATGAACTCAGTCTAACACAGGCTGAAATCTTGTCTTAATTTTTTAGATTCACTCATTAAAATCAATGTCAAAGCTCTAACTGAGTAATGATGCTGCATCAGGTCCCTAAAACATATACTTAGCTGTAAGAGTACGTTTAAATCTCATTAAGTGTTCTTTAGAACCCACAGTGTGGGTAGAGAGTTCAGCTCAGTGACTGAAATATAACTAAATATTCCCGATATTCTTCCTGACATAAATATTATCAAGAAGAATGGAATATGTATTTTACTTTTTCATATAGGAACTTAAGAACAGTGTTTATGCAAAACCACCAATTTTAGAAATGGTCTAAAACTTCTGTACTTCTCAGACTTAAACTTTTCAACTTTTTCAAATATTTTCATCATTCTTTCCAGATACTCCTCTTCCCCAAACCTGACACTCATCATGAATGATTTTGTCCCTTCCCATTTTTCAGTTAATTTACTTTTAAATGAAAACATTTATCCAGTTCTACTGGTGTTCTAAACTGGCATCAGTTTGACTTTTCAAAATACAGAGGTTGCTTTCAAAAAAGTTTGAAGCACAACTGTCAGGAGCAGAAATCTATAAAGCAGAGCTAAGAACTAAAACTTTGTCCGGATCATTGCAGAAAACTTGGCATAAGGGTGACTGAACTTCACAAGCTCGTGTATATGTTTCTTAATAAAAAGATCTTGTTGATTTGATAGTATTAAGTTACTTTAGTACTGCTATGATGTGTTCGTACTTCCTACTCATGATCCTGGGACACTGTCATCATCCATGATCCAACATATTTTCCCTCTGAAGGGTGGAATTTTGCATTTGTGAAATGTTCCTCTGTTAGCACCACTTCCTTCTTCCTCAGTCCCAGAAAAATCCCTTTCTAGACACTCTGCGAAGCCCCAAGACTAGAAGGATCAGCTTAAATGGAAATGGGTAAGAATATTAGCAGTTTTTAATTTCTTGCTTTCTCAAATACATGGAGCTATACTGCCTACCACTATCCTACACATAATTGAGCAATAGTTCAAGAGAAAAACCTCCAAGGACTTCCAACTGTTGCATTTCATATATGGGCCCTTGTTGTTGGATGTTGACCCCACCTGGAGTACTGCATCCAGCTCTGGGGTTCTCAGTACAAGAAGGACATGGACCTGTTGGAGCAGGTCCAGAGGAGGGCCACAAAAGTGATCAGAGGAATGGAACACCTCTCCTGTGAGGAAAGGCTGAAAGAGCTGGGGTTGCTCAGCCTGGAGAAGAGAAGGCTGCGGGGGGACCTTATTGCAGCCTTTCAGTACTTAAAGGGGGCTTATAAGAAAGATGGGGACAAACTTTTTAGCAGGGCCAATAGCGATAGGACAAGGGGTAATGGTTTTAAACTAAAAGAGGGTAGATTCAGACTAGATATAAGGAAGAAATTTTTTACAATGAGGGTGGTGAAACACTGGAACGGGTTTCCCAGAGAGGTGGTAGATGCCCCATCCTTGGAAACATTCAAGGCCAGGCTGGATGGGGCTCTGAGCAACCTGATCTAGTTGAGGATGTCCCTGCCAATTGCAGGGGGGATGGACTAGATGACCTTTAAAGGTCCCTTCTATCCCAAAGCATTCTATGATTTTATGTTCCAGTACATCTGGGTTGACATCATCATAGTTCAGTAGTAATATTATTTTAGTCTATCCCTGCTTGATGAGTCAAATGCTGTTTCTTTTTGCACTGTTGAAACTATGAAATCACCCAACAACTACATTCCCCCAGGACAGATCAGAAACTGCCCATCTGGCTTGCTGGTTAACACTTCGGTTGTGCATCCAGCAACAAGCTACAAAAATCTACAATCTACAACAAAAATCCACTTAGATGTAGATGCCAATTTTCGATCTGGGCAAGGATTCAGTCAGAACTATCCTGCTCCAGTATTAGTCCCCAGATAGTGTGCCTGATGCATCTGTGTTACTCTATAGGCAGTAGTCTTTGCTCTACTCCCCAAAATGCCATCCAGCCTTTGCTGCAGGGCCTCTCAATGAATGCTTCACAGCGCTTTGTCCTTTCCATCTTTTCTGCAGCTTCTTTCTTTGAGGCAAGGATGAAGAAGTAATTTTTGAGCTTTCAGAGAAGGTCATGCAACAGCCATAGAAGAGAGACTACATGTTGTAGATCTGTGGAAGGACTATCCATAGGTTAGCCCACAATAACTTACTGTTGATTACTTGGGATTTTCAAGCTATTCTTTAATATACTAATTTTGCCTCACTTTTATACAACCTGTCTCTACCACAGACCAGAATATGCAAAACATCTTTAATCCTATAACAGAAGCTTAAATGGGGAAGGAGCATCCCCCTCAGACTTGTGTCAAGGCTAGAGCCAGCCACCTGTCCTTCACAGAAACAATTATTCATGAAAGAAAAATTAAATGGATGTTGATCGAGAGTTCGCTTAAGCTAATGGTGCGATCAGACATTAGTGTGACTAATGGTAATGGGCCCTCTGGATGAGTTATGTGGTAATAGCGCTCCAGCTGCTTTGGCTTTGCAGAAACCAGTCAGACGGCTGGGAATCACTTTTCTGTCTTTCTATAATTAATCTCTGTTGAATGAAATAACAAATGAAAATTATGAGCAGTTCTGAAACTAGGTGGGGGTTATTACTATATCTGTGTTAGGCATTAAAGTATACTTACAATCACCTTGACTGTTTAGAATTCAAATAATCACTTACTAACTTCTCAAGACTTACACTTAACATTGCATTCACTTGAAACAAAGGCCTGATACGGCAATCCTCATTCAGCAAAAGGCCACTGTAACATATCATGACCATGTCAACTAAAAACAACTATGCCCCAAACCCCTTCACAGTTATTAGCAATGTAAATGCTACAAATAAAACCTGCAAGGCTATTAAATGACAATGCCATTATATTATATTTTTAGTATGCTCTTGATCATTTTCTAACAAAGGATTTTGAACCAAAACTGCCTATTACTTTTCATTGCCCCATATTTCTGGCCAGTGTGTGGGTTCTCAACACTCCAAATATTCATTTTCAAAAAGCCTTTGTCCCCGAATCCCCGAGTAAAGACTCGGAGTAGAACTTCTTTTCAGAGATTTAGGGAACAATGAAATTCAATCTAAGTCTAAGGTATGATTGTTAAGTAATCACTATGCTGCAAGATGCTCATGGTACAGATGAGCAAGATGAATGCTCTTTCACAGATAACAGATGTATCAACAAAACTTTTCAGGGTTACAGTATAGATGATTGACAAGTAATGGTGTGAAGTTAGTATCTTTTGAAATAAAAATACTGAATTTTTTAAAAATTCCTGAAATAATTAGTGGAACAAATTCCACTGTAGTTGGCAAACGCATCCTATTCCCCAATATGCTCTTACTGAGCATAAGCCTGAATATAGTCTGATTATATATACAAGGGAAGTGCTACCTTCATTCTCAGTAGAGTGGTTTTGAAAAGAAAGAGTTCATGTAATGACTATTTTATCATCTATCCAGAAGTATTAATTTGTATTATATTCTGACTCCCTTCCTTCCTGAAAACAGATGAAAAAGTGGCAATGGAGTTAGGACAGATCTGGACAGGGTTTTAGAACTATAACTAGAGACAGAAACAATATTTCCCAAACCTGTAGTGTCTTACAAAACTTAAGGTGTTGAGGTTTCCAGTTTTCCCATAAGGCAGGCAGGATGTGGTGCTGAAAATATAAAAATATTCGTGCAAGTATGTAGAATGGAAAAAAATGTTCAGTGGTCTTCTATTCAGACATCTTATCTCGCCATAGACAGTTACATGATAATGCAAATAGGAACATACCAAAATGGACTTTCTGCTTTCCTTCCGTTCCTGTTCTGCATGAGGTTTGTTTTGCCTCTAGGTTGGGTCATACATGGTGAAACCACTTCAGAAAAACTAACCTGTCATTGGTGCAGAGGTTTTCAGATCAGGATTTTCAACACATTGGCACGTTTTACATCATTTCACACAGATGAAAGTGCCAGCAAAATACAAGGCAAGGACAAGTTAGGTCCACAACACACTTCCTATGTTAGACCATTGCTCTGGAATATTTCCTGGTGAGAACAGCAGCACAATTGCACTGAGCCAAAACCAGGCTGCCTGGGAAGCCAGAGTGGTTTTTAGTGCGACCTGCAGCAGTACCTAAAAATTAAAATTCTTTGGCAGACTGGTATTTTTTCCCTGCTGCTTTACTGAAAGAGAAGTAAGGATAAAAGATCAAATTATATTGTAAATGCTGAAAGTTGAAATCTAGTGTAGAATTTTTTCCCCATGCTTCAAACTAGGAAATAAGGGTAGATACAGAATATACATCCTCCACAATTTAAATGAATGCAACTCCATGCTGCCACAGTCAAGTGCTAGGACTGCCCTTGTTAGCTCCATTAAAGCAATATTGGAAATCTCTACACTACACTGTAGCCACTTCTCCTGCATGTGCAATAAAAGCATGACACGATAAAGACTGAGGAATGATATTAAAGTATCTTTGTGCCTTTCTATTCCTTTTTCTAAGTACTAATGAGAAGAAAAAAAAGAAAGAAAAAAAAGACTCATTTGAGGAGACTGATGAACAGAACACCTCCCCTGCTATACCTGCTGTTCTCCTTTCCCTTCCTCGCAGCAGCCCTGGACAAGAGGAATCCAAATGCCCATTCAAACCAATTTAAATCTAGTTGGCTATGCAGGTCACATCTAGTGGAGCAGAAAACCTGGCCTTGTATTTGCTGAGTTAACCTAGAAGCAGTTAGACTGCATAGCCAAAGGAGCCTGGAATCAGAACATGATCATGGAATCACAGAATCATTTAGGTTGGAAAAGACCTTTAAGATCATCAAGTCCAACCATTAACCTAGCACTGCCAAGTCCACCACTAAACCATGTCCTCAAGCACCACATATACACATCTTTTAAATACCTCCAGGGATGAGGACTCAACCACTTCCCTGGGCAGCCTGTTCCAGTGCTTGACAACCCTTTCGGTGAAGAAATTTTTCCTAATATCCAATCTAAATCTCCCCGGCTCAACTTGAAGCCATTTGCTCTCATCCTATCGCCTGTTACTTGGGAGAAGAGATCAACCCCTCACCTTGCTACAACCTTCTTTCAGGTAGTTGTAGAGAGCAATAAGGTCTCCCCTCAGCCTCCTTTTCTCCAGGCTAAACAACCCCAGTTCCCTCATCTGCTCCTCATAAGACTTGTGCTCTAGACCCTTCACCAGCTTCCTTGCCCTTCTTTGGACACGCTCCAGCACCTCAATGTCTTTCTTGTAGTGAGGGGCCCAAAACTGAACACAGTATTCGAGGTGGGGCCTCACCAGTGCCACAGTGCCTCACCAGTGATGCCCCATCCTTCTTCCCCATGCACTGCATAGACGTTCTGCCCACAAAATTGGAGACATGCTAGGGACAATCAGGTGTTTAGATACCTATACAACATTGTGCCCAAACGTACCGAGAGGTTGATGAGAAGAGCACAGATTAAGCCCTTTTCTATATCTAAATGCACTTCATGTATGTCATACAGTTCAGGAATGACCAGCTAGGCAAAGTCTACCAAAGTCTCACAGCTATGCCATTACTCACCTGAAAGGAAGAGAGAAGGAGAGGAGGAAAGACAGAATCGCATGAAAACTGAAAGGGTTTCTTTTCTCACTGCCTCAGAATACATGTTATGATTGCATTACGGACAGAAGAAAATTAAAGAATTCTATTGTAGTTATTTTTCCTGGGGAGGGCATCTCTGCCTCCCCAGAAACATATACTGTTACTTCCCCACTTTGGGGCCCACCTATTGGGTCAAATGCCAAACACTTTTCTCTGTTTTATTTAGCTAGCTCCCTGCTAGGATGCTTCCGCAATTAAATGTTCATCCTGAGCTGTCTTCCACTGAACAGGACCAACTTCAGCATCCTAATATACATAGACAGTCCTTGAGATTCTTTTGAAAATGCAGCTGATATTGACTTACCTTATTGACATTTACCACCTCACTTTAAAAATGTTGATGACCCTGGGGCTGGTAAACAAAACTATCTCCTATGAGAACAGTAAACAGAATATGGATTTCCTGGTATTTCAATATAAATGCCCATCAGAGCAAGATTCAGTTTTGAGTGCCCAATTTCTTTAGGTATTTTATGTACCATGTTTAACACAAGCCATACTTTTCTCAAAATCAAAAATGACAATAAGGCATTCCATTATTTTTACTCTCGAGATTAATGTGATGGCAGCCAGATAGCTTGGAAAGGACAGTGGATGGAGATGGCTATATATCCCTGATACCGACTGAAGGAATATTCCCTTTTTAGAGGTAATTCTAACTTTCACAAAAAGCCATCAAGAAGGATTTGTTGATTTCAATAGGAAGGAGCCCGGCTCCTTGCCAAGCTGAGAGAACGGGGTGGAGAAGACAAGGACCGGATTTTTGGATTCTTAAGGGCACCCTTTCTATCTTTACCTCAAAGCTCATAGAAACTTTTCAAAAAAATAAAACGAGGCCCTGAACTTTCATAAGAGAGAGGCACATGTTTGTGCTGACTGACTGTGGGTTTTATTCTTTATTCTTATATGTAAAGGCTGAAACGTTCAGTTGGAGCCTTGGGCAAAACCTAAGGTGGGCGGGGGCAAAGGAGGATGTTCAACTGCAGAGGCCTCTGTGAGCATTTCATGCTTATGAGGAACCACCTCAGCAGCAGTTCACAGTAGCCCAAGTGCTGAAAAACTGTTTTTTGAAAAACTGTCTTAGACCATGTTCAGAAAGCACCAGAAAGTAGTAAATGCTTCTATTGATTTTGCATTATTAAATCCTGAAAAATAACCCAGCTTTGCATGATATCCAATTTACTTGATTTAGTGTGTTAATATTTCTGTCCCTAAGACAGAAATGAAAACCACAGCGATTCTTCACTCTGGAATTAGATGTCTGCAGAGGAATTCATTTTTTCAGATTATGTAAATTATTCAAGAATGTTAAAAAGCCCTGTT
This sequence comes from Theristicus caerulescens, assembly GCA_020745775.1. Taxonomy (NCBI): domain Eukaryota; kingdom Metazoa; phylum Chordata; class Aves; order Pelecaniformes; family Threskiornithidae; genus Theristicus; species Theristicus caerulescens. The sequence goes on along the minus strand of CM036558.1, from coordinate 128,075,010 downwards.
TTTAAACTGTTAAACTGCTTCACCATTTCTACCGATTTGAACCGTTAGTCTCTTGGGGACTACAATTTTAGGGTGCTGACAAAAAGCCAGTAGGAGGCAATGGAGTCTTAACGATGGTGTGGTTTGGATTGGGGCCATAAGGGCATTAAAGGAGACAGGATGCATATTGTAACTGGAAGATCAGATGTGCATTTGGGACAGATGACCAAGTGAGCATTATATTGCATGCGTTTGCACATTTGGCATCCACATTAAAATACAAACGAGGTCATAAAATCTAAAACTGTTAGACTGTGCTCACCATATCTCTGTAGCACTGATTTGTCAGAACTGAAGATGACAGTCACGCACCCTGTCCTTAAGGCAGTAATGTGACTTTCTTTCATGTAGTGTATCTCCGTTTGGAGGCATACTGAGATAATTACACCTTTAATTTGTAATTTATATCTGTTGGTTTTGCCTGCAAAATCATCTAGCTTGCATTCAAGTGATGAATACTCTACTATAACATAAATATTACCAAGGAATTAATGACTTTTATATTGAATCCAATGTTCAGAAACTATACCTTCATGCATTTTAACTTGAAATCTCTTCTAATAGAATATATTTAAATTTCACATCTGGAAACCAGATTTTTTTTCCTGTCTCAAATACAGTAAAATAACTTTCAAACAGAAACGAACTGAGTTCTTTAAATGACTGCTCAACTCTTCCTTTCCGTCGTGCTTCTCTACTGACCTCTAATGAGCAGTAAGCATATTACCTGAATTCCCTACCGCTTTACAGAGAATAAATGTGATATTAACACAAGTTCTTCCTCATAGGGGTTTATCCTTTCAGACTAAGTAGGAACGCTTATAAGAGTTGCTGGGTTAGATTCCTGTTATTATTCCTAAGAAGCTACTTTCCAGAGAAACATATAATACAACTGGGAGATGTTATTTTTTAACCACTGTGAACTAGTAAAATTTCAAAGATAGTAGCAGATTAAAGCCAAATCTGCAAACATACGACATGACACTCAAATTCCGGAGCACTCCTAGAATCAGGTTTTCAAGCCTCAAGTGAATACAGTGAAACCTGAGTGTTTGTGAGAAGCAGCTTTGTAGTATATTGCAAAAATAGCACACCGTTCAAATAGTCTCACACATCTCTCCCTTGGTATGTGCTTGACTGGTCAGGAATTTTGCTCCTGAGAAATATTGTATACTGTGTCAAGCACATGACATTGAAAACCATATTACATTTTCAAAGTATTACATAGTATTACATAGACTTCAGATGGTTAATGTATTTTCAGTTTTAATATTTATTTTAAATGCATATCAATTGTATTAATGGTTTAGCTGTTTACTCCTCATCCTAGTTCATAACATAGTTATTACTGTATAATTTGACAGTCTTGTAAAAATGTCTAGGTTAACAGCTCTTACAATTACAGTCCTTCCATCTTCAAACAGCCTATTAAGGTTATCAGATTTTTGCACTATGCAACTATCTTTACATGATATTGAAAGAACCTCCATTCAAGGGTAAGAATAAAGCAGAAATGCTTCCATGTCCCAAACAACTTCAAATATGCAGTGACTGACAATGTTGTCTAATTGTGGGCATTTCTCCAGGAATCCTACATCCTTTCATCCAGGGTGCCAGGAGAATTTCACTAGCTCTAGTCCTTTGTAGTCAGCCTAATACAAAATTTCTGTTTCTAGTGACTGAGCAATTCAATCCCCAGGAAGAATACAGCATGCCTGAAAATTGCTACAAGGTATTTCCTAGATCGCTGTCTTCCTCTGTGGCAATAATGACATTCACAGGATTAAAAAAAAAAAAGAATAGAGAAAGTTTTAACAGTTTCAATTGACATCAAAAAAATCAGAGGAGGACATAACATTTCCCAAAATAGACTGGTAATAATTAGTAGAACAAGAAGCTGTTTTTAAGAAGGGACAGGGGAATACCAGTGCAAGTGAATGACAGGGTCAGTTGGGTGTTATGAACTCCCAAAGAAAATATTGTGAAATGAGGGTAAAGCTGCACTCCCTCCCAGAGGGCTGTGGCCACAGTCCCTTTGGACCAGCAACACACAGCAAGCTCGACCAAAGCCAGATGCTGCGTTAAAAGCCATTTTGCAACAGCCGGCGCAGAACAGCTCTGCATGCCCTTTTCTGAAGTAACCGAACTCTGAACTGAATCAGAGAATGTATTTGTATTCTGGAGTGAGTGGTCCTAACAGGGTATTATTCCAGAAGTGCTATTGAGTTTTAATTTCACTATGTCACTGCATAATAATTTCCCCCTGTTGAGGAGGCCATAGGCAGTTTTAAACTTATGCATAGATTGAGGATTGGTAAAAGTCATGGAAGCAACAGCATGTTACTTAAGCCACTGGAAAAAGGACAAACAAAACTACAAAAAGACACATATTAATGAGCTTTCTGCCTACATAGCACTGAGGACAGACACTGAAAAAAGCTGAATCACTCAGCAGGAGCTGGGAGCACTCTTTTCCCTTGGTGCTGCCTGTTTAGGAGAGGCAGGAAGACCTGGACAGGGATTTTTGTCAGAACTATCACTGAAATGAATGCTTTCCAATTAATGCTGCAGTGTTGCACTACACGACTGCAGCAGTACACTGCTGTTCCGCTCACAATGTTATGGTCTCTGTGCTTCAACAGCAAGGCATCACCAACACTTCACTCAGTGTCTGCTCCCTCCCCAAGGTGGTGTGAGGCTCTTGCCCATCCACTGAACCTGGGCATGAACTGAGTCACGGTTATGCTTCTGGAGCCAACTTTGGGAGTTACCAAGTCTGCAACCTCGCTGTGCTCAGCAGCAGGAGCTTAAACAGGCAAAAAGGGAATCACACGTTTCCTCAACCTCAAATTTAGTATTACTGTTGGGTAGAAATCTCTTCAGAGAAACTTTAGGAAGTTTTCTAACCCCTACTCTGGAATAGTTTGGATAGAAAACAAATGAGTGGGTTTATGGAATTATAATTGCAAATGTGCAATGTTTAAATTTTGAATTATTTGTTTCTCTTCCTTAGAGACAAAAAACATATTCACAGCAGAAAACCAGCATGGTTATAATTACCTTCAAAAACTTCAAAATCAAGTAACTAGTATAAACTGAAAAATTAACACAAAAGAAGTGTTGGATATGTGCAACACACCTAATAATTAGCATACATACATCATTAGCATAACTTCTAACATATTTTTGAAAATAACAAAAAATAGTTCTGCCCTTACTGCAAATAACAGCTCTGTATGGAGAACGATATAACTTGCATTACAGTGTTTTAACATTTTTCTGAATAGACCATGAAAAACAAAACAGTTAATTCCCCTTTTGTTTTTAGAGACTGTTTAATAGCAATATAATATTTTTATGTATTTCTCCAAGGCTCCATACTTTGTCAGCAGTAAATTTATGTTAACTAATCCTAAAGGCATTCATATTAATATATCAAAAAAGCTCTTGATCAATAGTCTTGAGCAAGATACTCTTCTTTTTCCAAAATAAGTCACATTTCAACCTTACTCTTGTTAAAAATGTAAGCAGTGCTATGCAGGTGCCCTAAAATGTAAACACATGCTCAGCCAGAAGAAATAGGACTTCTTGTTGCCGTACAGTTAAAAGATAGACTAATTCACTGGGTAGTGACTCAGGTCTCAGTGAGATGCTTGAGAGTAGATGAGATGTTAAAATTCCTTGGAGGGTAAAAAAAAGGTGATAGATTAAACACTGTTTTATATTACATATAATTTTTTATTGCAGAATGACAAAGAATGCACCTGTGAATGCAAACGCAACTTAGGGATTTCAGTGCCTGCCCTGTGAAGAATACATGCGGTCTGTTAAAGCTCTTAGTTACATATGTTAGATCTAAGCTCAAACTAACTTATGTTCTTAGTTTTGGGAACTGCAACCAGTAATCACATAAAGGAGAGTTTCATCCCAGGACAGAGTTATAGGGTGCAACCTGGGCACTGTCAACAGTCTCCTATATAGTGGGGTAGTATATCAGTCCCTAGAGAGGCTGTTGCAAAACTCGCTCTGCTCTCAGCCTGTAACAGATACAAGTCTGTTTCCATTTCTAAAAACTGGCTTTTTGGTTCACACTTTTCCATTTAGTAGTCCCTAGTACAAATCCCAAAACACTGGCCAAAAGGACTGCCATTATACAAACCAGAAATAAATGTGGAAACATTGCTTCAGGAAAAGAGATGAGTTAATGTTTAATTAACAGCAGTGACAGAACGTTCTTAGGATCAAACGGAATTGTAAGACATCCTCTAACTTCGAGAGCCAAAAGCGATCACGCAGACTGACAAATACATTCCTCTACCAGAGCCTCCCCATTGCCAGTCCATGGAGGCAGGCAGCTCCACTCATCATCATTCCAGATAAAACCTTCTGAGAAGGGTCTTTTTCTGATCTTTGAATGTAAGCAGCCCAGATCACCAAAGTGAGGTAAAATTAATTCAAGTCTCTGCCGCCTTCTAATCCCCGGGAAGTCCAAGAATATTTTCCATGTTTTTTAAGAGAACCATAGAGCTCATTCTTAAGCAAAAACCTGAACGTATCAGCATAACATCTTTAGCAACAACAGAAGCCCTCAGGACTCTCAGCTGTGGGTCAAGTTGCTGGAGGTGTGGGTCGAGGTGCTGGAGCGTGTCCAGAGAAGGGCAATGAAGCTGGTGAAGGGTCTAGAGCACAAGTCTTATGAGGAGCAGATGAGGGAACTGGGGTTGTTTAGTTTGGAGAAGAGGAGGCTGAGGGGAGACCTTATTGCCCTCTACAACTACCTGAAAGGAGGTTGTAGTGAGGTGGGGGTCGGTCTCTTCTCCCCAGTAACAAGTGATAGGACGAGAGGAAATGGCCTCAAGCTGCGCCAGGGCAAGTTTAGGTTAGATATTAGGAAAAACTTCTTTACTGAAAGAGTAGTCAGGCACTGGAACAGGCTGCCCAGGGAAGTGGTTGAGTCTCCATCCCTGGAGGTATTTAAAAGACGGGTAGATGTGGTGCTTGAGGACATGGTTTAGTGGCGGACTTGGCGGTGCTAGGTTAATGGTTGGACCTGATGATCTTAAGGGACTTTTCCAACCTTAACAATTCTATGATTCTATGAAGTTGTATACACCAGGACTTGGGCATCTGAGCACTGGGGTTCTGAGTTCCAGACATGAGACAACTTGGCCACTCCTAGCAAAGAAGCCATTGTCAAAATCTGTACTGAAGCAAAATGGAAGTCTCTATTAAACCTTCATTTGCCCCATCAGGATTTCCTTTTCTTGCAAAAGCGTTACTAACAGCCACAACAGGAAAGAAAAAAGAGCATATCTAACACAAATGTTTGGTACGTGATAATTTATTCATCTCGTTATTTCATTTTGTCTCCCTTAATGTTATGTTATAGCATAAGGGTAATTTCTTGACAGAGCAATTATATAAACATTGATTTTAAAAAATTTCATTTCTCTCATTAAATTGCACTTATCCAATTACTCAGTAAAGCAGTTTGTAATGCAAATGCACATTTCTCACATGGCATTCCAAAGCAATGAAGTGGAAAATGACACCTTGCCAAAATGTCACATTCACACATCTGATAAGAGTTGAAAGACCAAAAAAAAAACCCAAACCCCACCCAAAACCAAAACTCAAACCAACGCCCAAACTAACCCCAGTAGTTTAAACCAGCTTTTGTCACTGTTTCAGAATCCAGTAAGGTGTCTTCAACTCAACTTGCAAACAAAGCAATTTTATTCTTTACGAAACGCTGGTAAATCACAAGCCTGAAGAACACCCCACTTATTTTCCAAAAAGTTACTAGAGGAGCTCTGAAGAGCAGAACAACCAGACTCATCTGGGACTCATTCAAAGGACACTGAAAACAACCTCCCAAATCATGCTGCGCTGATGGGTGCAGACACACCTCAACAAACTCTGACTGTGCTGAACATGGTGTGGAGCCAGCACACTGCATAGAAATACAAGAATGATGAGCCAACTCCAGGCCACGGAGCAAGAAAGCTGCATTAGTGCAGCTCTGTGCCCCAGTTATTGTGCAGTAGCAAGAGTCAGAGCTCATTAGCTCAGGAACTGTGCTAAGCTCATTTATACACATGCTGTCTTCAAAACTGAGCTGCTAAGTCTGTGAAATGCTGAACTGTATTTGTGAACCTACTAGGTCAGACTGTATCTCTGCACTTTATGCCACTTCTCAGTAAGCAGGTGTCCCCTCTGATCTCAGCCCAGGTCTGAGGAAGTGCAAAATGACTCTCCAATCTAAGCATCATAGATAGTTATACCTCAGAAAAGAACCTGACCTTTTACCCCTATGCACACAACAGCCCCATTTAAAACCTTTCTACTAATCCAAAACATGTGACTACAACAGTAGTCTCTTTTTTTTGGTCTTTTTTTGGACAGTATAGGTACTCAAAATAGTCTCTCAAAAAAGACTATCAGACTAAAGTATAGTCTCTCAAAAAAGATGAGACATTTTAAATACAATGGCTGAGTGTGTAGGGATATGTGCAGGTATTACTGTACAGACCTTCTGTGATGAGTGTCTTTTATAGATTTTTTCACATTCCCTTGCGTGATCTGAATCTGTATCTGCTTTATTTTGGCACAAAACCAGAGATCACTTTTTGGTGCTTAGTTACACTGACAGTCTGCTAGGAACAGTTCTCATTTACGACAGCCTTCTGAATATTGCCTACAGGCTGCTCTTACAGGTCTAAGCAGCCCCAAATCTCCATGTTCCTGCAATAACTGTCTTCCCAGAGCTACTCTTTGTTTATACGGGTGCTATGGTCACACAACACTTAAGAAAGTCTATCCTATCCCAATCCTATTGGGATTGCATGTTCTCTATAACACTACCATGTCACATCTTACACAACGATCTGCTTTATACCTTCAAGGGGAAGAAACACAAGATGTATCAGAAGCTCAGAGAAAGTCTGTGATCACAGCTGTGATCATGACGGTACTTTAATCCCCATGCAGGACAGATTATAAAACTTTGTCCCAGAAATTTCTTCCTCTATCTCAGTCACACAACAGCAATTAAAAATACAAACAAGATACTTGGGCAAACAAAAGATACAGAATATAAATATCATAGAATCATAGAATATCCTGAGTTGGAAGGGACCCACAAGGATCATCGAGTCCAACTCCTGTCCCTGCATAGGACAACCCCAAAAATCACCCCATATATCTGAGGGCATTGTCCAATTGCTTCTTGAATGCTGTCAGGCTTGGCGCTGTGACCACCTCCCCGGGGAGCTTGTTCCAGTGCTCCACCACCCTCTGGGTGAAGAACTTTTTCCTAATGTCCAACCTAAACTGCCCCTGGCATATCTTCCTGCCGTTCCCTTGGGTCCTATCATTGGTCGTCAGGGAGAAGAGATCAGTGCCCGCCCCTCCTTCTTCCCTTGTGAGGGAGCTGTAGACTGCGATGAGGTCTCCCCTCAGTCTCCTCTTCTCCAGGCTGAACAGACCAAGTGACTTAAGCCGCTCCTCGTACAGCTTCCCCTCTAAACCCTTCACCATCTTTGTGGCTCTCCTCTGGACACTCTCTAGTAGTTTTGTATCCTTAAATATCATTCATACAAGTGCTAGAACAATAAAGATGAGGTGCAATCTACTAGAGGTTCTCTTCTAAAAGAAAAAAGACTGGAGTCTCTGAGCACACTCAGAATTGTGCTTCTGGATTTGAGAAGCTAAACCATCCCCCTGCTTCACCTTTTCTTTACTCGTAAATCCTGAGAATCTTTGGGAGCATGGACTCACACATTTGCTTGACAGCCAGCTGTTCACAATGTCTCTGGCGACTTTATCTAGATTGTGGGTCAACCATGTTGTTGGATGCAGAATCATCTGAAGTGTCTTGAGCAGGCCAGCTTTGGTCTAAAAGCAGTACAGCCACACCTGCACTATCCACATCCACCAGTTTGGCTCTGCTGGAGGATCTCTGTACTCCATGGCCAATGAAGTTTCCTCCTTTTCCCAATCATATCTTGCATTACAGTTTGCTAGGTTAGCTTGTCTATTAATCACATTTACCACATTTCTGCCTTATCCAGCCCCCGGACAATGGAGAGCTGGTAGTACTTCAGGAAAAGAGAAGTGAGGAAAGAAGACACACAATCATATTTCTATTAAATGTGCACATTTATGAGCCATACACTCAATAAAAGGAGCAAAATCTACTGTGTAACAGAAGTATGATCATAACAGCATTCCTAATGCTATCTGGTTTACTGAGCTACAATTCAGCCACAAAAGAATTGCGCCCATGGGTCCACTGAGTCATTATCTCAAGTTGGCTCTTTTTTCATAGAATCATAGGATCATAAAGTCAGTCCAGCAATAGATGTATCACACAGTTCTGCTCCAGTGTGCTCTGACATGATTCACTTTTGTGACATGAACTCTGCCATTGATGCCTGTTTTGTGGTGTTCAGGTTTGTACTGCCTCTTTGGGTAAAAGAAAGCATTAACCCTCTGCACTGCAGCACAACTACACTTCAGACCACCCTTCCTGCAAATCAGCTCAGTATTACCATCAGGCAACTGCAACTCATCTTCCTGAGCCTGACAATGAAAGTCCCTTTTGTGCTGCAGTAATTGCCACTAGTTCACCCTGGCCCCACGCCAGTCCAATCCCATAGGATCCCACGGACCAAACCAGATCCTCCAGACCCACGAACCACAACTTCTGTCCTCCAGATGAAGGGTTTGGAACAAGAGGACTGCTAGACTGCTACCATTGGGTTGCTCTTGTTTATTCAGAGAGGCTTTCATGGTTTCTTGGAGAGAACTCCACACTCTTCCCTCAAAATGACAGAAAGATTTTGGCTGGAAGGGAACTTTGGAGATCATCCTGTCAAACTTAAATACTATTCTCAAGTCACAATTCCCTGCCTGTTAAGTCAGGATGACTCTCTAACTCTGAAACAAAGCACAAAATTTGTATTTGTCCTCTCATTAGTACAAAATATTAACCTAGCCAGAACATCTAAAGCAGCAAGAAAACAGTGCTATGTGGAACTAGGAATAAATAACGCAATAATTTATGTAAATTATGTTAGACACAGTAGGTTGTTCCCCTTTGCCTTTGGTGCCAAACAGCTAATCTTCCCTCCCAGCTCTGATGTTTCTGTCCAGAAGGATTAAACAATATTGATATACAAGCCTATTGGAAACATTTGGAGTTCTTACGGTTATTTCAGTTTAAAATAAGTAAATAGGGAGCATTTATTTAAATTTACTTATTAAAATAAGTAAACAGGAGCAAAGATCAAAAATAAAGCCAGTGGAATCCCAAGATTATCCTATAGCAAAAAATAATGAACAGTAGAATCTCTCTGTCTGAGGAAAAAAAGTTACGTTTCCAGAAAATTATGAAGTTCCTAATGAAAACAGACTTCTGTTTTGTGGAATTAGAAGTAATGAATCACCTTTCAAACTGAAGGACACCCAATTTAACATAAGAGGGATTTATAATAGTAACATTACATTCCCTACAACATGAATATACCACATATGGATTGCAAGATTTTTTAAGGGGCTGGATGATCAGTTGGCAACTCAAGAACAGTCACTGCAGAGCCAGCTTAAGGTAATATGACCTCTCCAGGGTCCCATGTCAGGGCACAACCTGATCACCTACAAAGATTAGAAAGGAATGTTCCTCACATGTGCAGTCCTGAGCAGCTGGCTCTATGTATCACAGATCTTGATGTTTGTTTTTTAACCTTTTCCTTGCGTAAAAGTTTATCAGCAATTCTAGATTAGGTACACAATGGAACTGACTCTGTACACCAAATCCTATTCTCTTACCTTTTTACTATTATATGCTGCTTTGGTGAAAAAGAAAACAGTCCTATTATATACTTCAATATGCAGATACCTTCCAAGGTCATTTCATTTACATTAAATGTTTTGCTTCCAATTTATTTTCATGGTCCACCAGACACTGTAAATGAGCACATTATACAAAATAAAAATGCATAGCTTTACACTCAGGCAAATAAGCTTAGCATCATAAAGTTATTCAAATATATAAAAAATATGAAAGACTTTCTTGACTATAACTTGTGTGGATATATTTCTTACATAATTTAATTGGATTTTACTTACTAGATAACATGATTTAAAAGCCACCCTTCAATGCTGTAGGCATCATTGATAATCTTTTAAAAGCTACCCATAGTACATAAACAAGATAATAAATCCTCCTCAGACCAAATAAGATAATTCAGTAACAACATAAAGTAAACAGATCCTCCTACTCCCTGCAGCTTCCATCTTGCCACTGGCAACCCCCACTAAAAATCCAGCTTCTCACAGTCACAGGGGTGAGCAGAAGGGCCAGCTTTGCAATCAGTCCAGGATGCTCAGCTATTTTACAGATCTCGGTAGGGGAAAAAAAAAATGGAAAATACTTCACCTGCCACTTTCTCTTCTTATCCCAATAATGCCTTAAGTCAAGCTCCTCCTTTGGCAGTATATGCTAGCATGGGATGGGAAACATTCCTAGACACCTTGGGATGTGTATTTATCTGTAGGTCAAAATGACTACTTTACCATCAGTTTAAAAACTTGTGAAGATCTATGATAAAATGTTTATTAATAGTCTGTTTATAGAAAGACTTTAACACACAAATATATATATATACACACACGTACATACACACAAAACCACCACATACAAACTCATCCATTAAGAATACATACAAACTATGTTTGAGCTTGAGCTATTATATACTGTACAAACTCAAAGATGGTATTTACACACTGCCTTTTGAATGATGTGAACAAAATAGCTATGGGTAGCTAGAGAAAGGAAGAATAATTTTTAAGACTATACTCTGAACAATGTCGTGCTCTAGTGACAACAAAGCAGATGTATCAGTGACAAGTTTTCCCTCCTTTTCCTTTTTCCTCAACAGGGCATTTAAATCAAATTACGAAGACGACCTGAAATAAACAAACACAAGCCCTGTTTTGGAAAGAGGAAGTGACAACTAACAGGTGAATCGATTCTGGTAGTGAAAGAAAGTGATTCTTACAACCAAGGAAACATTAAAATAGGAAGGAGCAGAATTGAAGAGGCACACTCCTAGATTCCTCCCAACTGGTATAGTGCTACTCATATAATGTGACTAAAAACTACTGGAAATGCAGTATTTCTTATCAGTAACAACAGTTCTACAAAGGCAAGCTTGCATCCACTGAACAGGCAAATAAAAGGTGGTTGATACAGTTTAAGCGTATCAGCTTTTTTGACAATTAACCTGTGTAAGCTCAGTGTCAGCCAGGCAGGTTAACTGTCAAATAGGCTGATTCATTTAAACTGTATCGGCCAGCTTTTGTCTGCTTATTTAGCAGAAGAGTAACTGCATTCTGTAAAAACAGAAAATATTGATAAAACTCAGGCAAGAGGGCAGGGGAGGACTAAAGTGAGAGCCTGGAGTGGGCTGCCTTGAAACAAGATGTGAAGGTGGCAGCAAAGAGACTCGCTTTCAAAATGCTGGGAATCATTAAGCATTTGATCACTGAAGGCAAAGTTTGCTATGTCTTAAGACACACCCCTCCTTCACTACAGGATCCTAGGATGAAACAAAGCTAAAAGTGGGCAGACCCATCTGAAGAAAGACACTGCAAGCACGCAAAGGAGTCTTGGTTTGACTTGACCTCTGTGCAGATTTTTCCCATGGGACAAGAATGGAATGGTCTTCCAGGTGGAAACGCAAACATCATTTCCCCTCTTGCAGAAATAAAACTTTGGAGCCTTACCTGCTTTCACAGAGACCAAGATCCTACACTTTCCCTGATGGGATCCCTCACCCATTTCTGTCACTGCATTACTGTCATGCTGCTCTATCCTCTTCTTCTGTCCTTCAATAATCCAAGTGGAAAGGGCAGCCTACTATAAAGAAAAGAAACAGCTTTAGCTGGCCTATACTTAGATACTACAACTGAAGGAACTAAATAAATAGGGATTCAAAACATGGACTCAGCTCTGCTTGTGTGGCTACCCATCACCTCTAGGCTGCTCTACTTTGTGAGATGAAATTATGATGAGAAACACTGTGGACTTCTGGAGTAGGCAGACAAATACCTGTCTTACCTTTTTGGCATAGCAATACCCTCCAGCCAGGTCACTGATGGGCCTGATGGGTCTATTTGTCTAATGGAACATTAAATGCTCACTAATACTTTTGTTTGGATTAACTAAGCAGAGTGCGATCAATCTAAGTTTCTCCTCAGCTTCACTGCATGTGAACTTGTCAGATGCTACTTCTTCGGCTCCCACACTCCCTTTAATGTCTCAGTATTTTCCCCTTTCAAACACCTACTCTCCCCCGAGATCCTGTTGGACACACCGTGTTTGCTAGCATAACATTAATCTCAGGCATGGGTATCTTCTACTTTTTTTTTTAGTTCTTACCACCTATCCTTCCCATGCAGAGCAAGTTCTTGGAGTTAGGAACTCTCTGCTACCTTGTATTCTTCTGGTAACTTCCACATGATGCCCAACTTACCCTTTGATTTTGTAAAAATGCAATCAAGAACAATTAAATCCATTTAGTAATGTATATTTGGGTTTGATATGGGTTTGAACAAATAAAATTTTGTTTGGATCATGTTCACCCGCCTAAGCACATAAAATTCCCTAACTCTACTCTTATCACCTTTCCTTGCCTATTTGTTCCCTGCATCCCCATCCTTCTCTGCTCCACCCCAAAGTCCAAATATCTTTCTAATAAAAAAATATTTTGTTCCAAATGTACCAGCATGCAAAAGGTTCACAGGCTGTTTTTCTAAATTAACATTCATGCCATTTTAGTACCCAGTCATGAGTAAAGCAAACAGGTTCTTGAAATAAGATATCTTCTTTTCAACATTAGGCTTAACACTTGACTAGTTCAGTTAATGTGCTGGGATAGGTGCTGTAAGTTCATATTACCATCTTCCTGTACATCTGCATTTAAGTCTCACAGTGCAGTGTAACTGGACCTTCACAACATCACTTTTTACCTATTGGCAACAGATAATGGCACAATTTGTAAAACAGCTTATTACAAAGAAAGTAGTGGCCTCATGAAATCAGAAATATAAAGAATGACTTCGCAAATGGAAGTTAGTGGAAATTTTACCACTAACAAATGAGTTTGTTTGAGTTTGCATTAGAGAAACACTTAGGAAGAACTTTGAGGAAAAAGCATCAGAATTGTAAGTCTTTACCCTACAGGAAGATTTAATGGTAGTTTTCTCCTAGACTCCACAGGACAGTACATTCCAAAACAGCTAACATAATTTGAAGGTTACAAACCTATGGCCAGAGACTTTACAGAGGTAAATCAGTAAGGTTTTACTGAAACCAAGAAAGTTACAGTTGGTATGATCCAGTTCTATGTGCCACTCAATACTATTTTGGAGCCGTTACATGAACTATGCTTATGAATTTCATGTAGGAAACAGAGAAGCAACAACATCGGCCAGATTCTGTCACTGGCAATACTCCATTCAGTTATTTCTCTCTCATAGTGCTGTAGCAGCTAAGAACAACAGGAACTATATCGCACAAAGCGAGGGAAGGGAAGCTGAAGGCCCTCAAAAATGAAGTAATTTTAGTGGGTATAATGTTGGTAGATTCTGCTTGAAGTCCTTTTTAATTTTTTTTTAACTTGCTATTTTAAATGTCAGCCTTCCTGGATTTAATCTTAAACTTGACCAGCTTGACTAATCAGATGAAAAAAGGAGCAGTCTTGAAGTTCACAGTCATATGAGTTATTAATAGTGAATGACAACCCTTCAATACAATGGATTTTCTATATCCACAAAACAGAAAACTTTTTGTCAGGATGACGGCGCACTTCCACCGCAAAGAAAGTCTCTCCTCAATCCACAGGATAAACTGTCATGACCACCACACCTGCAGGATATTCAAATTGTAAGGTGAACTGTTACTATCTGCTCCCCAGAGGAAGACGCTTGCTTATACCTCCCAGATGGAACTGACAGCTGGCAACTCAATGCCCCACAAAGACCTTCTGCAAACAGGCTCTTAACAAATACGTGTATTCTGGCTTCCTGTTCCCACTCCATTCAAATCCAACACCTCTGGCTCCCACTCCTCACCTCGGCTGCTTTTTGGACTTAGCCTTTGTTCCTGCCCAGTTCAGACTGCTTAATACACACGCCCATAATATTTTTCATATTTACGTATCTGATCACAGCAAATATTAATTACATGCATTTAGTCAAAGACATTGCTTCCACTTTGCAGATTTCAACAGGGGCCAGAAATATCCTCTCTGGAAATACTGTTACAGAGAATAACAGATAAATAAAGCACCTTTTTTCTGGGAAAGAGGCACCTGCTCCACCTGCTTTTTGCTGTGTCACATCAAGCAAAAGAAATCACACATTTCTATGTCACAGAGTTTATTCTTTTGATTACCAAATATGTATCCCCATACCCTCCCTGAGGGGGGGACAAGATTAATAATACAGTAAGTGTATGTACTGCTGCACTGAATGTTCAGTACAACCAAGTGTTTTCTTAAGTTAGGCTGCACCTAAACAAGGGTTACTACGCCTAGCTACTTCAAATAAATGAAGCAATTGCTCCTTCAATTTGAAAAGTTTGGCAAGAAACTGGGTTTTACTTGTCAGTAAGTGCAACCAGGTATAAATCTTATCAGTCTGGCATAATTTTTTTTAATAGAAATTTCTGAAACTATTACAGTGAACTGCACAGAAAAAAAAAACAAATTGTTTTGTTTTAAAAAAACAAAACCAGCAAAAAATGAAGGGTTATTTAAACAAATGGTAAAATGAACCACTCTTGAAAGTGTTCTCCTCCAGTAGGAGGGAAAGACATACCTGTGGGAAATCGAAGCAAAGCTAATGGAAGCATACAGCTGGCAGAAAATGCTTCTTGCCAAACACTTTAAAAATCCACAACTTAAAGAAGAAGTATTCAAATACACTATTTACAGTCATGCACAAAAATCTAACCAGACAGAAAACATGCAGGAGAACGTTCACTATCTATCTCAAAGAAGTCATGAAATACAGTGAGTTTTAGGCCAACTCCACTCAGATCTGTCCACATCCTACTCATCTCATCAAGCTCCAAAGATTAATGAAGAAAACACAGAACATTTTAACTCTGAAATTCACTTGCCTAATGAATATCGGGTAGAGAGTGTGCCAAGATCCTATGATTAAGTTACATTCCTTCAACTGCTACATGTATCACTGAAAAGTGAAATAGGCTTAGAGAGAACTAGAAATAAAAGTTTACTTCATGAAAACAGCAACCTCAAGTGATATTCTTTCACCTTGTAAAATGAAGGAGCAGGTGAGGGTCCTGGAAACGCTAGCATTAGCTGATACATCCAAGAATTTGTCTCTATACTAAGAAGTCACACCTCGCTTTTGTGTGTGTGTGTTTATCCTTGGCAGAAGTAGTTTCCAGAGGCTGGCAAAAAGTCTCAGGAGGTGTGCAAGCTCGTGTTGCAGGATATGTCCCCAGAATGACTTGCAAAGACATGAGCATGAGTGAGTTCTGGCATCTGATCTGTTCTGGTTTACTGAAATTTGTAATTTTAAAGAGAATACTACTCATCTTATTTGCTGCCTTGCCCCTGTACTACAGTCAGACTGAAACTAGCTGCAAGGGATCCCTAAGCAAGTGCTCTGCACTGAAAAGGCCTCCTACAGGGGAAGCTCTACCACTTAATAGTTTTTTTTTTAACATTACTATCTGTTGTTTACCTATTTCCTGTAGTTGCTTTCTTTTTTTAAAATATTTTAAATACAGCTAAGTGAAGCTTCTCTATTTTATTACTGGAATGATTGAGTATGTAAGTCTCTGAAGGCTGCAGTACATTTCATATGTTAAATAAACTTGAGTGGTATTTATTTATAACTGAAGATACAAAGTTCATTAAAGAGGACTCAGTTCTTTAATTTGCCAACTGGATGACTAATCAGCAAGTATGTGCTGGCCAACCATGCCAGAGCATGCCAGCCTTACCACTCCACACTAACCAGACAGTACACGTTATCTGAACATCCCATGGGGATGATCACAATATTCAGTGGGAGGCTATTGAAGCAGATGTGGGAGAGAGGTTTGGGAGACAAAGGAAACAAATCTCCAGGAAATTAGGCATCGTGTATTCTGCTGCTCCTTGGGCAATTTGTTTTCTTTTCTAATGTCAAAAATACACAAAATTATTATATCAGAAAGTGTGAAGGTAAAGCAAGGCTAGTTCAGATATGGCTTTTGGGGTAAACAGCTACGGGTGGTGGCCGATTTGATATGAATATTCCAGGTTGATTCTGGAAAGTCGCTAAGTCCCTCACAGTAAAGTATGATCCACCAGAACAACCTAGTAATTGCATTGCTATTTCTGTTCATATATGCACATTCTCCAAGCTTAAGAACATCCTAATTTATGACCAATACAGGTTTTTCTTTTTTAAACAACCAAAAAAACCTGTAGAACTTCTGATCAGCAATTTTTTTCAATCCAGCCAGCTCATTTAATATCATTACTTTTACTGCAGCCTATACAGCAGTTTTACCAAATGCAATTGTAGGCTAGAGACCATTTTGATGCTTTCCCCTTTTTGCTAAAAAATTTAAGTCTCTGGAAAAGAACAGGCAGCACACTGGCAGGAAAGTAGCTTCTCCTTCTTATTCTTCTTGCTGATTTCAGTAGCCGGTATGATGGCAAGTGCTGGGAATGGCTGACTAAGCCTCATTGTCTTGCTGCCATTCTAATGAGGATTTTATTATTATCCAAGATAATTGAAATAATACTGATTCTCCTTTGTTGTAGTCTTTATCTGTAGCCAACTAATAGTTTATCCTTATATAAAACCAATAGTTTTGCACTATTTCAGCTCCATCAGTTGCTCTCAATTCATCTTTAAACTTCCAGTTTAAAGATCTTTCCAGGCTAGTTTCTGATTGTCCTTCCAAGAATACACATTACAAGTAACTGTCACAGGTGCACAAAGAAATGTTTGCTCTTTTCTTCTGAGCCTCTCATGCTGTAGGAGACAAATCCACACATTCCTGCGCTGGTGCATAGTGACATAACAAAAGGCCTCACTTAAATTCCAAATAATCTTCACAGTTTACACAAAATCTAATCACCAGATGCAAAATCTTGCTCTGAGAATTTCGCTACATTCTCAGCTGTAATTATACTCACAGGGATCAATTTAGCAAATCGGACCCAGCAAAATCTGCAGTAAGACCCACAGAATCCAAGCAATGCTATAACAAATCCCAGACTCTCAGGCTATACTACTGATCCAAAGGCCAAATGCCATTTGAGTTACTCGTTGGGGAGGTCGATACAGATCAGCTGAGAGCAAGGAGAACAAGCTTTTGACCCAGACTTTATAAGAGATAGCCTACATTTTACCTTAGCAATTTTAAAGCAAACTTCATTTCAACTTTAGCTTTGCCTGAACTGGACATGTTTCACCTGGCTCAAGTTCTTTCTGTCCCTTATATTCCGGATAATTACACCCTTCTGAATGCCTCTCCAACAAATGGCTGCTTTCCATTTGTCACTATCACCTACTATTTAGAAAACGTTCTAAGTTTATATAAGAATGCACAAATCTAATAAGAGGTGTCCGCTGCCATAAAAGTATTG
This sequence comes from Theristicus caerulescens, assembly GCA_020745775.1. NCBI lineage: Eukaryota > Metazoa > Chordata > Aves > Pelecaniformes > Threskiornithidae > Theristicus > Theristicus caerulescens. Next base: position 128,057,284 of record CM036558.1, on the reverse strand, counting down.
TTAAAATAAATAAATAAATAAGAGAGAGAGAATTGCTTCTTAAGAATAACCAACTCAAATACACCTTTCTTTGCTGCAGATTCAACTAGCTGTAAGTGGAACACCCCCACAGTCAATGCAGTTGTTTAGGTTTGGATAACTGAGGCACTCTTTACCTTCTCTTTTCTCCCCCTCTTCCCAAAACATCTGTTTTTCCTTGAGTAGCTGACAAATATTCTGGTTGACAAATGCAAATGGCTGGATGTTGATTCCCTGCACTGCCTGTAACCCCATTAGAAACCAGAAAGCTGATCGGCAGTTCAAGTGTCAACTTGATAATCCAGAAAACAAACAGCAAAACCTGTTCATCACCCTCTTTGCCCTAAGTTCACCTAAGGCACATTTTTGAACACAAAGTCTGCTGGTGGAAACATCTTTTCCAACCGGCTGGCAAGGTGCTCAGTTCACTCACCATGCCTGAATAAAATATCTGGACAATCAAAAACCTTAAAATTCTAAATGCAGAAGTTTTCTATTGAAAATCTCAGACTATGTCAGAGAGTTTTTTAACATATTATTTTTTCAACACATCCTAAGAATTCCCTACCTCTTTTCATTGCAATGTATTAAGTCATAAAAATACTTTTCTCCTCTGGTTGGAGAATGGGCTTTCCCTTAATGATCAACTGAAACTCACTTATTTATGAGAAATGTACATAATCTAATGGACAGCTGTAATTCAGTTAGAATGATCAACATAGGAATAACACAGCTCAGGAACACCAACAGAATAAGGTTGAGCCCTCTAAGCCTTCAATTATTCTTTATACTTTTTCATACAAGAAATGTCATGGCCTATTAGCAGTGTAAGAGATGACTTTATGGCAAATTCAGATAAAAACTGTGAATAGAAATAAATTTGTCAATAGAATACACAGCTTAAACTCAGAAAACCACAGCACTGAATTTGGCACAGGTGAAGGGGGATTTAAAATGGCTTATTCAGCCCAAAATATAGGGCTATCTTAATGGTTGCTTTAAGTAGGTGTCACTCATTCTTTCATATTAATAATGCCTCTTTTACTCAGCATCTCTTCTCCCTGCTACAGACAGGTCATATATTTACAGTTCTTTCAGAAATTGGGAGACTAGAGACTGAATCTTCTTCTTGTGTAATTGTTTCATTGCTGCTTCTGCTTATCACCTTGACCGTGTTTCTTTCTGTCAAATAGCAGAGTCACTGTGCTATTGAATGAATCAGGTCAGCGAAACAGCTGTGACTGCATTAATGCAAAGGTATTTATGGAAACAAAATGCACTGTAAAACTATGCATTTATTTTCGGAGCAGGGCTCATTAATCGGTGGCATTCTTCTAATACAATGATTTATGATATGCAGTATAATTTGAATTGAGTTTAGCTGTAGTCTCAACAAGCAGTTAATTAGGACAGTCTGGAGTGGGGGCAAATGTGATTCTTGCCAAGAGGGAGGATTTTTTCTTTTCTGTTTTAAATAAGCCTGATCCAAGTGGAAAGACTCCAACAGACTGCTGTGGGCTCTGTCTCATACCTCGTGCCTTTATTATGTAACTTCTGTTTTTATTCCTTCTGTTGTTTCTGGTTTTTCTTCTTTGCCTTTGCCTTACAAATTTGTTCCTTTCTCACTGTCATTCTTGTTCTGCCCTGTTTCTTCTCCTCCTACAAACAAAACCAATATTTATCTTCTTGTGGATTACTGCACACCCTTACAATGTACCAAACGTGTAGCTCTAAAACAACTGAGCAGATTAAAAAATGACAAGCTATTCCCATGCACATTTACCTACCCACATTGTTTGCTTTTCTCTCCATCATCTTTCCCAAAATGACATTTTAAAATTTTGCTTTAATTTTCATTACATTTCAGATCAGAAGGGATCGTCATATCGTTTGCTGCAACAGTCACCCTGGCAAGTTTAAATCAAATTAAGTATTACTGTCTCTAAAATAAGTCACACCAAGCTGTCCCAAGCTTCTTCAATGGCACAATATGGATCACATAGCCTGTACCTGAATTGTCTTCAAGTGATCCCAGTAGGAAAACCAGGCCTACTGCTTTCTGCTAACTTGATCTGAAAGGCTGCTTACTCCAAAACCACGCATGATGATCAGATTTTATGTATATGAAGAGAGATATCAGGCAGGAATATAAGAAAAAGATTCTCTGATCACTAGAAGACAATAGCCCCTCTTATCTAACATTCTTCTTCCGTTTAGAGTTATCTGTGGACTGGGAGGAAAAAGTCTTCCTGATGCTATAGGAGATCAACAGAAACCTCTGAATAACAAGATCGTGCAGAAGGCTACTGATCAGCATAAAGACACGATACTGCTATGAGCATTTGCACCTCTGTGTGTATATTTTAAGCCTGCAAGAGAGTCGTCTTGGACAGAAGAGCATACTAGCAGGTACTGAATACATCAAATATGAAATGCTGGCAACTGTGTGCCAGTGAAAACAGAAGTAAGGAATTTTACAGTCCATTTAGTCAAAAATTTTGTTCACGGTAAATCATTAGCAATATCCTTCTAAGTGTCACTGCTCACCGAGTTCCTTCAATGTTCTTGATGCCTCTTTTCTTATCAAACTGCCACTTAGCATACAGGAAACTATATACCACTTTAACCACAAAAACCTGTTGGTTTACTTCACAGTAACTACTACTCGCAAGAATACAGTCACACAGGCAGTTATTTTCTACTAATTATTATATTGTAGTAATCCCACTTACGGTTTACCAATTTTTCTTGTTTTCCTTAGGACGATTTGTTCCTTACATTGTACCTTCCGATTTTATGAAATTTTAATAATTCATCCTGTTAGCTTTTCTGTGATAAATTGTACATGCTCATGAGTATGTCTGCTCCTCCCTAACAACTTTTGAACTTTTTGCCAGTTGCAGCCTCACTAGACAAAATGAGAGCATCTCAAAAATATTAAGCCCTGACACATCGTGTGAAAATAAGACTTTGGTAGAATGCCATAACCAAGTGAAAAGTTCAGCTACTCAACTGTACTAGATACCAATTAATTCATGTGAGAGATACCAAGAAGTAGTAGTTTTGATGTTCACAAAACCAGTTGCTTTTACCTCTACTGGCTGAAGTACCCACACTACCATCCTGTTACTTGACTAAGCACTTAAGTTCAAATTTCATTCTAAATTACTGATTAATGCTCTTCGGTAAATTATTATTTCTGGTTAGGTTCATTGCCTTACTCTGTTCAAAACACAGGGCCAACCTGTGTTTTGGGAAAAGCCTTCTCTCCCCACACACCCATTTGCAAACGCTCTAATTTCCAAAATTGTTTATTTTGACCTGAAACACTGTATTTATAGTCAGGACTCAAAAGGTGGGTTTTGCCCTTTTGTTTCAGTTTTACTGTTATGCCAAACTGCTATTTAAGTAAGTCTGAATCCAAATCATTGAGTAACAAGAAGCATCCTGAATTCTTGTGAAAAAGAGGCTTATTTTGTCATAGGCTATTTTAAGTCCTTTTAAAGCCTCAAAGAGCTTGTTTGAGAATTCATCTGTTGATGTAACGTACTTCAAACTCGTTTACCACATTGGTCGAAAAGTTGCTCTCTGAAAGGCTTAACTGGATGCGTTATTATCTCTTGAACACAGCGGAGGGCGGTTTGAGGAACAGGACAGGATGCTTTGAGCAGAGTCTCCGTGGAAATAGCCAACCCACGCTCACCCAGCTTTCCTTTCCCAAGCTTTCCACCCCCGTCAGGGCAAGGGCGGCGAGGGCCCGGCCCGAGGGCCCGGCCTCGCCCACCCGCATCGCCGCCGGCTCCCCCCCGGCCGCCGGCTCGGACGCTGCCGAGCACGGAGCGCCGACGAGACGGACAGACGGACGAGCGGACAGCCGTGCGGCGGGCGGCCACCTGGCCCTCCCAGCGCCCTCCCCGCTTCCCGCTCTCGTTTCCCTCACCGAGCCGGAAGACCCTGGGGCCGCACAACCCCCCGCCCCACACCGGCAGCCAGCGGCCACCCCCCTCCCCGTCGCCTTGCCCGCCTCCGCTCCTCCCTCTCCCGCTCAGGGGCCGAGCCCCGTTCCTTGCGAGCAGGGTAGGGGACGGGACGGCTCCCTCCTGGGCCGGGGGGGCGGCGGCAGCGGCTGCCGAAGGGCCCAAGGCGGCCGCCACGACGCAGCCCCTCAGCCACAGAGGCGGCCCCGCCCCCGCCCGGCGCGCGCCCGCCTGGCCCATCCGCGCGGCCGAACCCTCGCGAGAAGCCGCCGCTCGCTCCCGCGTTGCCACGTTCAAAGGCGCCGGCGGCGGGGAGCGCGTCGGGCACGCGCAGCCGGCGCACCGCCGCCCCGCCCCTTACGCGCCGCCGCCAATCGGAGCCGAGAGGCGCAGCGCAGTGTTCCCGGGGGCGCTCGGCGATTGGCTGGCAGCGGGCGGGAGGGCGGAGCCAGCGGGGCGCCGGGCGCTGCGCCGCCGTGGCCGCGGGGCGCTCCCGCACGCGGGGCTCAGGTGGCGGCGGCGGTTCCTGACGCGCTCTCGCTGCGGCCCCGCCGGCTCCGCCCCCGTCCCCCCCCCCCCCCCCGCTGCCTGACAGGAGCTGCCATGGCCTCACGCAAGGGCTCCAGAGGCGCCGGCGGCAGCCCCAGCCCCGGCTCCAAGAGAGGTGAGCGGCGGGGAGCGGGGCCGCAGCCTGAGGGGGAAAGGGGCGGGGGTTGCCGCGGCCCGGCGAGGGGCAGCCCGCCGGGGCGGAGCGGGGCTGACCGCTGCGGGGCGGCGGCCGGAGCCCCGGTGCTGGGGGAGGGGAAGGGGCCGATGCCGCAGCTCACCGCGGAGCCCCCGGGCGAAGCGAGAGGGTGCTGCGCCTTCTCTCTGCCTGCGCCTCCCGGTGGGCTGAGGTGCCGCCGCCCCCGCCCTCCCCTCCCCGCCTGCCGGCCCTCGGCCGCGCGGCGTGGGCCTGCGGGGGCCGCGCTCCGCTGGTGCCGCGGGAGCTGGGGGGGGGACACGGGACGGGACACAGGGACAGATGGCCGAGGTCTGTCCCTAGCATTCCCATCGTTCCCCTTCTCGGGAGTTCCCGTGGAGGAGAAAGTTGCGTGGCCGGGCCTAGGCGGTGGGGACGACCCTCGAAAGCTCCCAAAAAGGGGTGAGCAACGGGCAGGTCGCCTGCCCGGAGCGGGCCTCGACATCTGTGGGTATCCCGGGAAGGTGCGCTCAGATCTTGTCCTCCAGAAGCCGGGGGTAGAACCGGGATGCTCAATATCTGATGCTAGTGAAGTCCTTATTCATGCGTTCAAACTTGGATGTTGGAATATCTCCTTAGGCTGACCTGTTTAACAACACTGGTCTAAAATTATTAGATCTATTGTAGATCATGTAGCATCTAACCTGATGGTTTATGTAAGTATAGAAGCATGGAGGAATAATATTGGAAAAATGCAAGCAGAAGGATTTTTGAAACAGCTATCCCTACCCTCACCCCTCCCACCTCAGCAAATCTGACTATTCATAAACTACTATGTGTCGACAATTCAGCTAGCGAAAGCTTTATATGCACTAGCATTTTTAAGCACAGCAGAACATGCTTGAAAGAGAAAAAAAAATATACTTCTGGAGGCACTATGTAATCATGCACGCTGCACTAAAGAAAGGAAGTGCTCTTATCAGAGTTTTGAATGTTTGCTCGTTGTAACTTTGGTTTTGAGCTTGACATGCACAGAGCTCCAGTAATGATATGGGGTGACAACACTCAAATAATATTTGTTGTTCCTCTTTGAATATAGCAATAACATGGAGAACAGTGTTAATTAAAGGATGAACCACATAGGATTAGTTTACCTATTGCAAGATGAATTGAGAGAAAAAGATTTTGCATATCCTTAAGCATAAAATAGTTTAGAGATGATATTACAGTGTTCATAGAAGTGGTTTTGGTCTTTTTTTTAAAATCTTTTTTTCAATTGCTAGCCTATGCTGTAGAGTTTATTACACTTTTTTCTTGGATTGGAGGTACTCTGATCATCATCCAGCATTAAGCATGCTAAATACAGATTTTCAATGATAATGCTTTAAGAACATGCATCCCCGGTATAATTTCGAATACTAAACATGGTTCTGTTAATATTTTAAATATCACTTTAAAGGTTTGTCAACATTTGAAAGTGTCACAGCAGCCAGTAAGCCTTCCACAGTTGCGGGATGTGAAAATGAGATGAGGAAATAATTTTGAGACGGCCAGTAATTGAGACTGTGAAGTATGGAAACATTAAGTTTGAGGCAGTTCTTGATAATGATGTATTAACTTTCACAGCAGTTCACGGGAGAGGACGTGGCTTTTGGCAAAGTATTGCTCATAGCTCTGAAACCACTGAAGTTGACAGTGCATCTAAAAATCTGTGCACTGAAGATGATGCCTGCATCTGAATGTAGTCATCTGCTTTTAGGTTTCCACATCAGAAAATATTGACAGTAATCTTACAAATAGATCAAGTCTGAAATATTTCTAACTGTAGTGTTTGTATAGGTGTTTTCAGATTCATTGAACTGTCAGAAGTGGAACTAAATATTTTTTAGAAATAGAACTCCACCTTTTACTTTCAAAAGTCATATACTAGAAGCTGTCAAATCAGTCCTAATGAAAAAAAAGGATCTTTGTATTTAAGCTTTGTACTGCTTCATCAGTACAGTACAAACACTTCTTCGAAAGTGATGTTTACAGAATTGTATGAATATGCCAGTGATTTTATTTGGAATACAGAAGCAAAAACCAGGTCAAAATTTGATGGTGTGTGGATACTTAGAGAGGGAAACATGCGTTTGTTGTTATCTTTGCTGGAAAGTTTGGCTTCTTGTCACTAGCCTACAGAATCCTTTGTAAAAACTGTGGCCTCTCAAAAGGAAGAAAATCAATTTTAACTAGATTTAACTTTTAATCAATTTTAGCTAGATGAAGTAATAGATACTTGCTGGATAGATAGATCCTTAAAGCTTCATTAGGTGAGGGAAAGTTTTGGTACAGGAACAAACGCGTGTCACCTGGTCATGAATTAACTCCCTTAAATTTCATGGGACGCGAAATTTGGAAATGTCTTGGGCATTAGCAGGTGGCTGGGGAGAAGCCTTTCAGTAAGAGTGAGGATTAGCAGCCCAGCTACTTTTGAAATACAGGTGGCTGAAAAAAATATGAATTACTTTGTAAGCTATGCTTACTTGTAGAAGTAAGAGTACTGATGATAAGGCATCTATCATCATGTTGCTTTGTGGGTGTCTTTTGTCTTACAGTACGTAAGCAAGGACTGACTTAAACATAATTCTCATTGATGATATAGTTGTGTAATACCTGATGTCTGTTTTCTTTGTATTTCTAACTGCAAGTGGGAGAGTAGTTCTCCAGTAAGCTAGGCACTATACAAAACCCATGTCTGACACAACACCGTCTGTATCTACAGGCAACTGCATTTTATATTAAAAAAAAAAAATCCTATCTCTGCTAGTTCTGAGGCTCTGTTGTTCTCGCACATATTGAAGTCAAAGAACTCTATTGTTGCTTTGATAAATTTTCTTTAATCTCCATAATAATGATTGAGATTACCTTTTGACATCCCCGACTTTTCTCTGCAAGATCCCAGAGATGTTTGATTTCTCTTTTTCCTGTTTTAACCATGTAGGTTCCTTATATATCCAAATGTGAATGTATTGCCAAGCTTTTAACTCCTTTTACTCATCTCTTGGACCTTCTAAGGTGCCTTAACCTAATCCTTTCATTAACTTCTGGCTTTTCAGCTTTCTTTGAATTTGTTTTTTTTTTTGTATGCATTCAAGTTGACCTGATGTCCTTATCCAAATGCAATTTTGTGCTAATATTAATTCTTTTTTAGTTAACAGTATCACTTCTAGAAAGATAGTTGTGCTGGTTAATTTGCATGAAATTTTACATTATATCTCATCTCTATTGTGAAGACTACTTTATAGTGTACTTTCTCTGGGTGAGGCTCTCCATTAGCTTTTTAATTTACCTAAAGAGCAGAGAAAGTTCATCAGCTAAACAGGTCACTTTTTTCCTGCTTTTGTTGGCTCTTGGGAACATTGAACTTCACATCACTGCTTCCGATGCCTTAAGTGGGATTGCCCATACCTTCTCTGGTCTCTCTCAGCTACCCCGCTGTGCTCTGGTATAACATCTCCTTTTCTTACACTACAGGTTTTCTGTAAATATGATGCTTCCATCTATCTAAAAATCACGTCTCTGTAATTTCTGACCTGAACTATTGGCCAGTGGGCTTGCTTTATGCTCTTGATTTTACAATTGTGTAGTGTATCATCTGATTTCTTGTGTTACAATATGTCCGTTATTTCCTTCTTCATTTTAATTGTAATCCTTAGGAAGAAGGGTATTAAGGCGTTGGAGGTCATAAGTGAGATGTAAAATTGGGATGCTCTGTGGGGCTTAACAGATGTTTTGACTGGTTTGTCCAAGTCTAACTCCTAGTGTTTACTGAACTAATACAAATTCTCATTAATTCAGTTAATGCGCTGCTCAGTGCTTTTATTTGGCTGTTTAAACTTGATGTTAGAATGTTTTCTTGTAACACCTTCCATATTCAGGAGTATACAATGGAGAGTTATTACTTTGTTAGAGTTGCTGTATGACTACTGCAGACAAATGAGAAATTCTTTGTCTGTGTGTCACTGGTGGAATCTTTATATACTGTTTTAGAAATGTTGCAATGATTTCTTCACCAGGCTTATCCTATTGCCTACTTTAGTTGCTTAGAATTAGGTGAAGATCTTGAATTTTTACCATTAGTACCAGATATTACTATTTTTTAAATACTTTGGCACAGACTGGTAAAAACCATGTCTCTATTTGGAACAAGATGGATTTAACCAAGAAAGTTGGTTACGACTTGTGAGACTAATCCTAGATCTCTGAATTTTAATGGCATTGGGGTACCTGGTATCTAATAGCTAATTATAGCTTTCAAAGTATGAATTGCTCATGTCAGTGACAAAGTATCTAAATAACAACTGTGTATGTGTCTGTGTATGTTTCTTCCCTAAATCTTCAGGAAACCCTAAAATGTACTAATACAGATAGCAAAACCATGAAAATGCCGATAGCCACCTCTTTGTGATTCATCTGTCTGCCTCGTGTCTTGTTCAGGGTAGCCTTTCTGGAAAACATTTTAAATTATTGTAAAATAATCTGCCAAATTAAATAATGGAAACAACAGTAATGGTCCAAACATCTGTCATTTACAGGGTGTGTTGCAGCAGTGCCATCAGTGAAATTACTGGTTTTGCTGGATTCCCCCCTCCTTGGTTTTTTTGTTTTTTTTTTTCTTTTCTTTTTTCTTTTTTTAAATGTCCTGCACAAAACTTGAGGCAGTAACTCTTCAAACAAGACACTTTTCTTATCTCTGAATAACTGAAAGTGATGTAAATAACATCCCTAAAATTGTTAACACAGGCATTCCTCTGCATACCTGAGCATATTTGCATTGGAATAGTGAGTCCTTGATATAACTCTTCATTCGTCTAAATGAGTTGTAAACCCTAAAAAGGCAACCCTGTCATCTCTTAGGTCTATCTGTAGGAAACTTTCTATACACCATTAGCTATTGAAGGGTATGGTAACTAACTGCAGAAGTCACTCTGTAATGAAAAATGATCAATTTGAACACAGTATATGCTTTTATGACTTGTTTTTCTGTATTGCCTCATATTTGGATTTCTTCCCTTTGCTTTTTCTCAAGAAAGTATTATTTTGGATTTTAAGATTGATACCTAAGTGTAGCAGGATTAAAGTAGAAACAGAGATAGCTTGATACTTTCCCTCTATGAGTACTTTTTCTCCTTAAGAATTCCGGAACGCTGGGAGATTCCTCTCCCCACTTCTGGAGATGCTGCCATGTGATAAAGACATCAAGGCAAGTTCTCCTGCCCCTTTTGATCTAGTGTGGGCTGAAATCTTGGGCCTGCTCTGTGTTGTCTAATGTATTTTACCTGTATGTGGGAAGCCATCGTGGGCTAAAAGGTATGGTGCTTCAAATATGGAGGAGCCTTGCACTTGACATCTGTAAGGATGTCTGTGTCATACACTTTTTGAGCATCTCGTTAAGAGTTAAATGGTATGTAAGAGAGGTAACCTTTCCAATAGCCTTTTGGGGATAGAGCTTGTTTAAAATACTAGGTGGAGAACTTCAAGTATCACTAATAATCTAAGGGAGACGGAAAGTTGGAGTAAATGTTCTCAGATATTGGCAGTTACTCTGAGAGTGCTCCTGAAAATTCCCCGTCAGAGGTGGTAGCTAGTCTAGGTTCAGACTCGAGGGATGTATATCATATTGGGGGATTAAGGAGTTAAATCTTTTTACAGTTCAATGCTATAGGTCTGCAGTCACCTTAATCTAGTCTGAGGTTGCTCTGCTGTCTTCCTCTTTTCAATTCCCCTGTACCTGAATTAGTAGCTGTGCAGGTGCTAGGTGAACTACACCAGGGAACTGATAAGCTGAAAGCTGACTCTCTTCTTTTGTCCCCAGACTAGCTCAGTACACAGCTTTATGGAAAGTCGTTTGGGTAGAAGGGAAGAGATGACAATGAGTGGCTGGGCATCAGGGGAGGGTGAAGTTGGATCTACAGTTTTGTGTTTGATTATGTCGTCATGGAGCCATGGTGTGAACATAGAAGGTGAAGGGTTTGGTTGAATATGCTAATGTAATGGCTGGATATTTAAGGGCTTCGGTAAAGACAACAAAATTTACTAGCAGTGAAAGGCATGTGTGTTAAGATTATTTCTAATTACAGAGTGCATAAAGAGGTAAGATTTCAATATTGCTGTTTCTTTAAACTGAAAACTCCTTTACTGATCACCTGTATGAAAAGAAAAAAAGTTCATTTTCAGGTGCACCTTTCTGAATCACTTTGAAACACGTAAAAAGTGTTCCTGTGCTAATTCTTATGTTGAATTCTTCATTGTAGAAAACTTGAGCAGTGAAGTTCTGATTTACTCCAAGTAATTCTTTCCTGATGAAGATCACAAACTGGTAATCTGTGTGATAGCCTGCAGCAGTCTTTGTCCTAACTGCATCCTACGGGCTAGCTCTTTGCATGGCAGAGTTTTGAGCTATGCTTTGAAGTGGAAATCATAACTCTAACTATGTGTCTTTAAACACACTGGAAATTAAGTATGCAGATGAGCATATACTGAGTTTGAACAGACTGTAGTATGTGTGGTTCAGCTTTGCTAGAACTTTTTAAATGAAACAAATTTTAGTCTCTCCTTCATGTGCAGTTGCACTATTACTATGCATGTACTTACCCAGTGTAACGAATGCTACCAAGTTGTTTGTTTGAAGACTTTCTTTATAAAACATTTAATAGCTAGAGGTTTTATAACTATTGAGTAGCTGTTTTCTTGTTTTACAATTTTATTTCCTGAGGTTCTGCTTAAATGATAATCGATGATTAATTACTAATGTAACATATCTCACTTTCTCACGTTTTACACTAGTGGTTTTTAATGTGCTTTTGTAGTATTATTAAAGAGAGCTCAGACAGCAGTTTGTAACTGTGGAACTGTGTCTTTCTATAGTAACTGGAGGACACAGCCATACCTTTTGTAGCAAGAAAGTTGTGAAAAGAGCAATACTTTTGCAACTGAGATCTCCTAACAACGTATTTTTAAAACTGTTTATAGATCCAAGACTATGTAACGACTAGGTATGAGACACCTACAAACTCTTTTGAACTCTGTAGGAATTGCAGCTGCATAGCATCTCTATGAGCCAGCACCTAATTAAATTGACTTAGTATCAGACTTGAAACTTTGATAAGTTTTAGGCATTAAATAAAGGATTTTTAAAAGTTCTTTTTTGCATGAGCAGAAACCTATGAATAGCAGAGTTGTAGGTACTTGCATGGCAACTAGAGTTTTATTTGCTTCTATTTGAAACTCCTTCAAACCGTGAGAAAAATTGAAAGAACTGAAACTACATCATCTGTTTTCTTTCCTTTGTGGCTTAATTGGGACTTGTTGCTAAAACAAATTGATATGACCCACATTCCAGGATAGGAAAATGGAACAAGGATAAAATACCCTGAAATTAATGTCAGCATGCTATATGCAGTGATGAGGATTTTCAACCTTATGTAACAGAAACTTTTTTAAAGGTCACCACCAGCAGAATTTGCATGTATTGGGCTTAAATATTTCTTGTATTTCCTCTCCACATTTACCTTTCCTGAACTTTGCTCTGGCATAAATACAGCCAAATATTTAATTAACCTCGTAAATATGTAGGACTATTGGCTACATTAAATCATTGAAATACGAGATAGGTAGATTGTATGATTTTAAATCTTCTTATTTCCAAATGTTCTGTGGGAGAAAGCTGGTTAATCAAAATAGCAGCTATTAAAGATCTTTAAGTCATCTGCACAGTTAAAATCGGAATTAATTTTGTCTCCTTATCAGTGTTACAGCTGATACAGATATGTTGATCCTGTAGCAGGAGACAAACTAAAATTTCTTTATAAGCTTGTAGTCTTAACTGTGAATTTCTTGGCTTGATGTTTAAGGTGTCAAAGTTAGAATTTTGGGGGCTGGCTTGAAAGAGGGGAGAGAGTAGAAAGGGTACAAAAACTATGCTTGAGTCAAGTAAGTGTACAAGAGGCAAGTTCTACATTCTATTTTTGGACATTAATTCTATTTTGTGTTTGTATACACATAAAAACAAAACTTGAGAAAATTACTAAAGTTATTTGTGAAAAATATCAGAATGTAGGAAGGCTTACTTTTCTATACAAATCTATTTAGATTAAGGAAATAGATAATACAAAATGTTTTCCTTCTGGCTTTACAGGACTTTTATTTTTTCCTGAAGTGCTAACTCCCTAAGCCCATTATACTATCTTTAAGTTTGTGGAGAAAAGTTTGGTTTTTTTTTTTTAAAAAAAAACCTAAATCCAGACTATTCAGATAGTATGTGATGGATGCATTAAATACTGCTTTAAATATATTGCCATTGATAGTATTCATTATAAAATTCTGCAAAGTTGTAAGCAGTGTCGTTATTAGTCATTTAACTGTGTGCACATCTGTGTGCATTTTTTCCTTGTAATAAATCCTAATTGAAAAGCTGTTTGAAAAAATGTTCATCTGAATAACCGAAAAGAAAAACCTAAAACATGTCTTGGACAAAATTTGACTGGCTTTTGAAAGTGATCATTTTTCTAGCACGTTTAGAAAAGCAGCAGGTGCAGATTCAGGATTTTCTCTTATTAACACATATCTCTGTATTCATTTTTACCTCCTCTGACTTCAGCAGTTATGCTTAGATAAACAGAACTCCAGAGGAAAATTGTTAACAGCAGCTCTTACGGTGGCAAACAGCTGGTCTCTCCAAACCTCATTGAAAAGTGCGGAGCTAGCACTGCAAGTAGAAATCACTGTTGTGCTGCATTTAAAGTGCCTTTGACAAGTCTTGTGAAACTATGCAACCTCCTAGGACAGAATTTCTCATTAAGTTTCTTTTTGTCTTTAATTTGTGACTGGTTTTCTCTTAGAGAGAAAACCTTCTGTTTCTTTTTAAAAAAAAAAAAAAACACCAAACAAAACAAAGCTAGTCATTCTTATGATGTTTCTTTAATAAGTAGATTTCTTCTGAATAAATTTTCTGATTTTTGTCGTGTATGTTTGTCTTAGAAGAATCATTTAAATGGAAAGCAATCGGGATTTGTTCACTGTTTATAGTCAGAATAAAAGTAACTATATAAGAATAATAATTAAAAAAAAAACTGGGAATGAGGCTTGACATCAGTCAGCTAGATGATAGTCTTGTTTTGTGTTGGATTTTTTTCTGAAGAATAATTAATTCTCACTTCTTAGTAACAAATCACCTTTGCTTGCAACTAAAAAACTCTTCTAAACATTGTGGTGCTTCCTGTGAACCAGAAAGGTATCTCTAGGCTTGAAAGTACTTTGAACTATAACAGCTTATATTCAGAAATGGGCTGACTTTTTAAAAGTATTGACCATCTCTCTTTATAAACTGAATATAAAAAAGAAAGGAAAAAAACCTACATGTATCTATTTTACTTGAAGCATATTTTCAGATAATAGGATTGCAGATCTGATTCTGTGTAGAACAGGGTGAGAAAGAGTGGTTTCTTACCTCTTTGCAGTGCTTTGGTAATTGGAACTCTTGCCCAGGATAGGGGAGCAAAAGATTTAATTCCATTTTCTTCTTCTTGAAGAAGAAGTTTGGTTGACTTTCAGTGCTGCAGCTGATGTTCATGGGGTATACACAAACAGGAGTGAGAGTGTATATTTTAAATTCTTGTTGTTGAAACTGTTCCAATCCAATGTGAAACAGAGATTCAGCCTGCTGAGACTGAGCGTGACGATAGGCCAGTTATGTCCAGCGTCCCTTTTCCTACCTAGAAAGGAGGGGAAAAACTGGGCTTTACTCTCTTTCTGGGGGGGGGGGAAGCTTATATTTTAGTAGGCAGGGGGAAAATAGTATCAACAGAGAATGCTGTAAACTTCCCTTTAATAGATATTTTACTCAAAATACTTGTTACTGACCCTACCCAAAAAACCTTTGTGTAAGAACTGTTTAAAATAATTAACTGCAATTTTATTACTGAGAATGGCTTGCAGTTGTTTTATCGTTAATCATATTGGAGAAGAAAATTAGGCAAAAATGTCAAGCAGTAATAGGCCATGCTCATACAAGAGAGGTTGTTTTCTGTCTTTGCACTGCTGCTAGTTCAGCTCTGTTGGTGATAAGACGGTTCTACTGTAACCTATTTTAGTTTTTTATTTCTCTCTCATGTCTTTTTTTTTATCACTCTGCATTTTGCTTTTAAAATGAGCTTGTTCTAAAGTCACCCTGTGGTCTAGCTGATTGATAATTTTTACTTCTGAAATACTATTTTTAGATATTTGTCTGTGGTTAGTGTTTTGTTTTCCCTTTACCTGTGCTCTTCTAATTTCTAGTAACTGCCTGCTGGTGTGCACCCTTCTCTTCATGTGATAATCCATAATTGCTTCCATATTACTTCCTAGTGCACCTTTATGAGAAATAATTATACACATTACAAAAGCTTAGCTTGATGCTTTGAAGCCTGCCTTTATTTTTGTGTTCATAGTTGACATTTTTTTCCCTAAGCTTCTTGCACTTCAGTAGCGATCTACAGGTGGAATTAATGCTGCTAGTCTTGATTGTCAATTATGCTTTTCTAAAATTAACTAAAATAGTATGGAGCGCGCGGTTGTAGCAAAGCTAACTTGGAAATAGTTTTTAAATTTGAAACAGTTATACAAGTGAGATGAAGAATAATAATTTTAAGTGTTAGTGAAGCAATTTGAGTTGCTTCAAAAAAGAGCCAACAGACAAACCTGTAGTCACAGCATTTGAACACAGTAGAATGAGACCTCGCAAGAAGTCTGTGCTGTTGACTTAGCTACCCCAATCTTGAATTGTATTTTAAGTATATATCTATTCAGTTTAACCTTTGTCTTTCACAAAACTAACAAAAATTATGTCGTCTCGTATTTTGAACTATAGCATTCAGACAGATATATGTGTAAGCTGTATTTTTCAAGGTGTGCGTTAATCTACATTCATGGGGTGTATGATCAGTTTTGTGGCCCTTTGGTCCATCTTCCTTTGATGAGACTGAAGAGTTTCTTCATTTTAGCTGTAGCCTCCCCTTTCAGGAAGGAAGATGTTTGTAATTTCTTGGGACTGCACGTTCTTGCAGTCAATTGATTTTTAAAGGGCACAAGATAAGGCTGTGGGTACTTGGTTAAAGGTCAATATATGTGTGTTAGTTCAGATTGGGAGTGTACATTTCAAATAACTTTCTTGAGTGTTCCACTCACTTTGCTTTTATTCGTTGTGCTGTTGTCCCTGAATATACTTACGTAGGTTTGAATGAAATGAAACAGAAAGGTATGCTGCAACAGCTTAGGGGCAGTCAGCCAGGTAAGATCTAATTTGGGGCAATCCCCCCAAAATACGTATAATATGGACTTCAGGTTCTCAGCATCAGTTGTATGCTCTATGAATCCACTTGTAGTAAGATCTGGTATCTGCAAATGCAGGTGCAGCTGAAGTGAAGCTGCAACAAATTGCCTAATCTAATGCCTGTCAAAACAATATAAGTTTTATATGCAATAGACTACATATAATTGCACATACAATTATTTCCCATAATAAGCTGTTGATTTTTCTCTATATTTGGTTACTTTTACCCTTTGTTTAAATGTTCCTCCTATCTTTCTCTAAATCGCTTGTGCATCACATAAGTTGCTGAAATGTACTAGTCAGGAGGTCTTTTTTAAAGCATTTGTTCTGTTTGATGTATTCAAGTGGCTTTAAAAATAGTTAAAAGATACACTAGTTATACAATCAACTGCCTGTAGTTTCTTTACATCCATTTGAAAAGTCTTAAAGTCAGTTGGGTGTTATTTCTCACTTTTTTTCTCCCTTGAGCTATTAGGAAGTGCATTTGGGAGTTAGTTGCTGGATGTTAAAACCACAGGAGGTATATGTTGTTTTTCAAA
This sequence comes from Theristicus caerulescens, assembly GCA_020745775.1. Classification (NCBI taxonomy): domain Eukaryota; kingdom Metazoa; phylum Chordata; class Aves; order Pelecaniformes; family Threskiornithidae; genus Theristicus; species Theristicus caerulescens. The sequence goes on along the minus strand of CM036558.1, from coordinate 128,040,718 downwards.
GTAGCTGTAACATTCCACTGTTCACTCCATCTACCTGATGGCTATGTTATTTAAAGAAGTGTGGGGGAGGAAAGGCGGAGTGCTAGATCATAAAGTTTTTATTAGGGTTGCTGTTAATGAGACATGAGTTTGTTTCTGTCTTCCTCCTACGCTAAAGGAGCTGGTTTTTGTCTGAAATGCAGTAGGAAAAGAATAGCTTGCTAAAATTGAAGATGTAAATAAGTTGAATAGTGTATTAGTGGGTTTTTTTTCCTCCTTTTCTGGTCCCTAAGAAGAAGAGAGTATGTTGGTCATTAATCACTTGTGTTAGCTTTAAATTGTACAGGTAGTGTGACTATTGTCAGAATTTAAAGGAGGGGTGAGTGAGATGAGTTAGTTGTTTCTGGAAAGGGAGGGCAACAAAGCAAAATCATAGAATCAGAGAATCGTTTAGGTTGGAAAAGCCCTTTAAGATCATCAAGTCCAACCGTTAACCTAGCACTGCCAAGTCCACCCTAAACCATGTCCCTAAGTGCCACATCTATCCATCTTTTAAATACCTCCAGGGATGGGGACTCAACCACTTCCCTGGGCAGCCTGTTCCAATGCTTGACAAACCTTGCGGTGAAGAAGTTTTTCCTAATATCCAATCTAAACCTCTCCTGGTGCAACTTGAGGCCATTTCCTCTCATCCTATCGCCTGTTACTTGGGAGAAGAGACCAACCCCCCACCTTGCTACAACCTCCTTTCAGGTAGTTGTAGAGAGCAATAAGGTCTCCCCTCAGCCTCCTCTTCTCCAAACTAAACAACCCCAGCTCCCTCAGCCGCTCCTCATAAGACTTGTGCTCTAGACCCTTCACCAGCTTCATTGCCCTTCTCTGGACACGCTCCAGCACCTTGATGTCCTTCTTGAAGTGAGGGGCCCAAAACGGAACACAGTACTCGAGGTGGGGCCTCACCAGTGCCAAATACAGGGGCACTATCGCCTCCCTGGTCCTGCTGGCCACACTATTCCTGATACAAGCCAGGATGCCATTGGCCTTCTTGGCCACCTGGGCACATTGCCGGCTCATATCCAGGTGGCTGTTGACCAACTCCTCCAGGTCCTTTTCTGCCAGGCTGCTTTCCAGCCACTCCTCCCCAAGCCGGTAGCGTTGCCTGGGGTTGTTGTGACCGAAGTGCAGGACCCGGCACTTGGCCTTGTTGATCCTCATATGGTTGGCCTCGGTCCATTGATCCAACCTGTCCCGATCCCTCTGCTACTTTTAACAACACCTCTGCTACTTTTAACAAATATGCAATAGAAATTTTGCCTGGTTTAACTTTATGGCATGTGGTGTTTGCAAAACTATCAGTAACCCTCCTTTGGGTCTGCTAGAAGCAAATATGAGGTGTCCTAGGGGACCAGTTACGATCTGAAAATTCTTTGGCAAGAGTGCGCATGGTTGATTTCAAGTAACTCTTAGAAGACTCAAACCTACATTTTAGAAATTAGCTGTCTTTGATTCTTAAAGTAGTTAGCAAGTTTCAAATGAGCAGTCTCTACAGGATACTTGGGAAGCCTGGTAGAGGATTGCCAGCATGGAGAAAGTTTCTTGGGCGAGCGCCAACTTAACAAATGCAAGCAGGCAAGCTTTGTGTCCAGACTTGTGTTTCAGCTTATGCTGATGGATTTAATGTCCTTAGAGCTCAGGCACTGAGGCATACACTGCGGCAAAAATACTACGGTACAATGTGCTTGGTTTCATTCCCTGCTGTGTTTGATGTTGGAGGATTAAGGGGAGGGGAAAGGATCAACTACCCAGGATGCTCTGCTAGGAGGAGTAAGTGAATTTCATTGTCGTCAGAACTAGATTGCCATATGAGTTCTGAAAAGCGTTTGGCTCCTGAGGATAACTGCTCTAAAAATAAATTTTGAGGAGAGGTTTCTCTTGGGTTCAGTTTCGTGTTCCAGCTGAGCTGGCTTTAGGAAACTTGTTTGCTCCTGTTGCAAGACTACAGTGAGGATAAATCGTTTCTTATCCTGCCTTCAACATTAATTTTGGAGATATCGACACACTTGCTCTGTCTGTGGAAATCGAGCACTAATGTTATGGCTGACGACACAGGTATAATCCTAAGCTTTTTGTGAACAAATGGAAAATGCCTAGTTGCAAATACTGGCTATGTCTGATTTTGTAATCAGCAAAATAACTGGCTTACTGTGGTATGTTGGTGTTTTCTAGCCAGTTTGCTGTTCTAGTCTGTGTTACAGGCTGCCTCTGTTCGCTTTGATTAAATGTTCTCTGGAGTAGAGGTATTTGGTGAGTTTATGGGAGGTGGTTAATTGTAACTTAGTTTTTGCTTGAGTAGAGCACACATTAATATGAGACATTGTTTTGTCTTCAAATGTCTGACTTTAAAGTTCTTTTTGAAGTATGTGAAATTACTAGGTGTCTTTACTGTAAACTAAAGTGAAAGGAAAAAGGTTTTCATATGTTTTTACCTAGGCATGACTCTTAATATGGGGTGGGTGAGGTATAGGACTTTTAAAGATTTGCCACTGAGGAATAGAGCACACTTTAAGACTTTCTGATGTCTGCATAAAGACATCTGGTGGTGTAAGCACAGGCTTACCAGATATGGCAAGTGACCTACTTCTGACATGGCTGGCAGCGTCTGCAGGGAAAGGGCTTGAATTGAGAATTAACTGCCTGGAATGAGCTCTGAGCTAGCCTCAGTCCTTGGAGTGTTTTGTTCTGACCCGATGTGTAGGGTTATCTGTGCAGACCACAGGTAAATTTTGTATTGCATAACTTGCATTTATATTAAAGTGTTGCCTGATGGAGCTGCCGTGGTTGAATATGTAGCAGAATTTTTCAAGAGTTTTGAAAATAATTTTTCTGTAAGATAGGAGACCACAGCATAAATACGTATCTTTGTGACTATTGTTGAATGATATTTTTATAGCAGAATCTGGTTTTGGGGGATTTGCATGAAACAGTCTAAAAGACTGGAAAAAGTATGAACAGCTATGCTTGATTACTTAAATGTCTTTTTTTATTATTATTATTTTTCTGTTCCTTCTGATAAGTAAAGCCCCTTTCTTCAGAGGCATCTAGCAGTAAACAATAGAAAACAGTAAGGTAATTGAGTAAGTGTGAAATACAGTAATATTCACTTTCCTGTTTGCCTCTTCTAACACCTAGTTTGCTCTAGAACAAAGTTGTAACCTGGAATCATTTAAAATGTTTTTAGTCTTAAGATTTCCTTTTAAATACATACAAAGCTTCCCTTGACTACATTGGAACCCAGGAGTGGTGAAGTTCTGCTGTTACATAGTATAACATATGCTGTTACATAGTATAACCTATACTTCACCGAAAGGGTGGTCCGGCACTGGAACAGGCTGCCCAGGGAAGTGGTTGAGTCCCCATCCCTGGAGGTATTTAAAAGACAGGTAGATGTGGCACTTAAGGACATGGTTTAGGGTGGACTTGGCAGTGCTAGGTTAACGGTTGGACTTGATGATCTTAAAGGGCTTTTCCAACCTAAACGATTCTATGATTCTGTGATTGTTTATTTCTGAATATTAAAATTTCCAGCTCAAGAGTACCTTAAATAAGTTTTACATACAGTTGATTGTATTTCTGAATGTACTGGCACATGCTGCTTGTCTTTGCCTCTGTTTTCAGGCTAACTGTACATCTTTCCCACAAGAGAGATGTTATGATGAGTTATGTATATGGACCTTGCACATATGTAATTAGGGCACTGTGCAGTAGCAAGAGATACATGCCCGATGTGAGGCTAAGTTGTCTCAGTTTCTCTCTGAGTATTATTGGACAGCCTATACCAAGGCAACTTTTTGTTTAATATAGAAAAGAAACTAAATAGTTGGTATTTGATCTTTGTACGGAGTAGTCTTGATAAAGGAACTTTTTTTTTTTTTTTCCTTCACTAAAATGCTGAGCTGAGTAAGAGCTGACACGAGTCAGGTTTTGGTGGTTTTGTTTGGTTTTTTTTGTTTTGTTTTGTTTTTTTTTTTTTAATTGGTCTGAATGAATGTAATAAAAGGTTAGTTTATTACAGCTGTGAACCTGATGGCAAGCAGGGTCTGAAAGTACTTCTGTATAATATCTACTACAGAAATGTCAGTCACTAATCTCTCATTACTCATCTTTCAGAGCTACTCCATTTTATTCTAAAAAACAATCATGTTGATATTTAGGCTTTGAGAGTATTTTTTGTCTTTTTTTATGATCATTGCTGATAAATACATTGAACGCTACTTGCAGTTAGTATGATAAAGTTAACTCCTCACCTTATTATCTTATCACAATATTCATGACAAAGTTCCTCAAGTACTTCAAAATCTGCAGGAAGTAGTTTTACTTCAATAACTAGGACTGACTGTGGCTGAACGGGCAAAGGCTGGTGCTTAGAAGGGAATGAAGTGGAATAGGTTGGTAGACATGAAACTGCGGCTAAGTGCCAGCCTTGCAGCGGTAGTGTCAGGAGGCAGAAGAGCAGACCTTGAGCTTTGGAGAAAGGCCACAGGCATCTTTTTGGATGCATGTTTATTTACTACAGGTATCCCTCTTTCCCTAAAATGATGCAAAAGCAATGGACCAAGCAATTTATGTCTTCTCTAGTGGTGATGCCCATTTGAAACCCCTCTGCCCATATGCTAGGTTGAGGTCTTTCTTTTCCCAGTGGATTGTTTATAACTACTGTATTTTTTATATACACTTACTTTCTGTATGTGTGGTTATAAATGAAGCTGTGTTTTGCATTAAGTCTCTGTGCCATCCTTTTAGTTGTATGCTCCATGGGACTGGAAGTCTAAAGGTATTCAGCATGTAGTGAATCTCTGCTCGATTCTAAGCAACAGGGAAGATATTTTTGGTTGGTAGACTGTCTGAACTTGGAGTCTTACCCTTAGTATGGTTTAGATTTTAGGCTTCTTAGGCTATCTGAATTTTCATGTTGATTCTGTGAGCTAATTCAACTAGCTTAGAAACTTGGTACAGAAGAAACCCTTTTCTTCCAAACTGTTTCTGCTGGTCATATTGCCCTCTGGTGGCAGTTTGAGAACTGTTGGCACAAATGCAAACCATCTCAAAAATGTTAAGCTCTGTATAAATATACACTAAAGGGGAGGAAGGGGGGATTTCCAACTAAGTTGTTAAGACAAATTACATGTGGGTTTTTGATGTTTGGTTGGTTATAGGGCTTTTACTTCCATAATCATCAAGCTTCTCACTGTAATAATTACACAGTGATATGAAAAGCAAGTAACAGTGATGAAGTTTAAAAAAAAAAAAAACAAACAACAAAAAAAAAACCCCAAAAATGTGTTAGTCAGATGTCTTGTATTCTGTGTAGTCATAAGAAACAAGACTTATAACCTCAATTATAATTTTCTAACTCTTATACAAATTCATTTTTCCTACTTGTTTGCCTTATTTTAACAGAGACTAAGCATGGAGGAAGCAAGAATGGAAAGAAAGAAGGCCTCTCTGGAAGCTCATTTTTCACCTGGTTTATGGTAATTGCTTTGCTGGGAGTTTGGACATCAGTAGCAGTTGTCTGGTTTGAACTTGTAGATTATGAAGAAGTTCTAGGTAAGAAATTTAAATCTTAAGACGCTTCTAATAATTATTATGATATACATTAAATGCAGGCCATTTTAAATTTCTAGATAGCTGAATTGACTACTGCGGTGTTTGCAAATGACCTACATGATAAGAATAGGCAGTGTAGTTCAAAAAGTACATTTTAATGCTGAACTCTATTATGATGTTAAAATGGGATTCTCATAAGACTGGAAAAGGTTATTAACATACTGCATTTATTAAAGAATTGAAGAAATCTGCAAGGATAGATCTGTATCTCTTTGTAACATGTATGCTGTTATATATATATGTAACATATATGTAACATGTAGCTGACATTTGAAACTCAGCTAAATATGCATTGTTTGAGCTTAAGCTCTCAGAAACTTGCAGCAGTGTTTGAAAGTGGGCAGCTAATGTTGCCACTCCTCTGCTGGGCCGTGTTGCCTATAGACTCAGGACAACAGATCAGTCATCCTCTCGTGAATAAGCTGTTGAATGACCTCAGTTTTAAGCTTAATTGTACCTCAATGTAACAATGTTAAGATAGTATTGTTAATATCTAAGGGTGAAAATTAATGTCTCAAATTTCAAGGTATATATCCATAGGTAGAGATATTGTCCCTGACCTTGTAGGCTTCAACATGCACTTTTGCAAGCTTTACAGCTTTAAAAGTCTGTTGGTACACGCTTTTTTCATCTGGACTAATTTTAAGAGAAGCTTCTAGGTTGAAACTTAATTGGGTCTAGTGATGCAAATAATGGTTTCTATATTTTTACCATGCATGCAGCCAAAGCAAAGGATTTCCGTTATAACTTGTCAGAGGTCCTACAAGGTAGGATATTAGAGAAATAAGATTGCTTTACAGTCCTTTGGCTAAAAATTTTGGTTTACTTTTTTGTTTTTAATTTTTTAGAGACTTACTGTTCTTTTATAATGACATGAAACTCAGTCATTTCTCATCTGTCTCATTCTTCATGGGTTTGAAGATGATACAATTCTTCTTATTTCTAGAGAATTACATTTATTCCACCAGTCTGTTGTGTTTAACCATAAACCAATAAAGATCCTTTCTAATTGATTGCTTCTGTACAATAGTGATGGCCTTATTTTTGTCTATTCTAGACCGAAGTCTGAACTTTTTTTTCCACAAAACTTTTTTTCTAATTTTCTAAGTACCATATAAAGAACTATATTTCATTTATTTTAATGGCAATCAAGTTCTGCCTCCATTTAGAGAATGACAAATGTAATAATAAACTGGCAAACTGTAAGGACTTAGAGTTCTTCTGTAAATGGTGTGCAGAGTTTCAATCCTATTAAAAGTTATGTCTGAATTCTATCAGAACTAATTAGATAGCTCTCTACTCACTTGGTGATCCCAGGACACTGCTAATCCTGGATACCACGATTCTATGCTAAAAATTCTTTTTGAATAGAAACTGGGTTCTCCTTTTGCTTATACTTAGGTCTGGTAGAGCTGCAGTTTCAAAAATAACAGTGAGAAGTCTGATGTATTCACCTATATTCACCTTTAAAAGAATGGAAATTTTTTTGTCTGCAGTGAATGTTATACAGTTGTTGATAAAATTATGAATGTTTTTCCTTTGTTCAGGAAGTAGGTTGCTTACCTTCTATTAAATTGACACGAAAAATTATATACTTGTCTTTTTTTTTTTTTTGAGAATTTAGAATGGGAAGAAGCATAGAATCAGAAAAAAAATGATGATTATTTGATTAATTCTTGTTTTATTATTTCTTTTGCCTCAAACATGTTGAATGTTCCTTGTGAACTTAAATTTTATTCTGAGCAAAGCATGTTCACATAAAATGCATCACTTAATTAGAGGGTTTTTCTAAATATGCGAGCACCAAAATAAATGTGTGGAATAAAGACTAACTTGCGTTCAGTCTAAAGTCTAGGAAATGCAGAAAGGATGTTAAAATATTTGTAATATTTTCCAGGAAATTCAAAATATGATTAAGAAGAGTATGGCTAAATCATTAAAAAAAATACGGTAACAACCTAGCATTGACAATCAACCATTGCACATTAAAAGCACTGTGCTGGAAACAAACTGCTGAATCCCTAATTCTTTCTTCTTCCTCTCTTTGTGTTTCTAGGCAAGCTTGGGATATATGATGCTGATGGAGACGGAGATTTTGATGTGGAAGATGCTAAAGTATTGCTAGGCAAGTACAAAAACAGGTGGAATAATTATATAGTTCAGTTGTCATAGTCATGTTTGGGTTTTGTTCTATGTCAAAACAATATTTCTGTTTTTTTCTAATTGAAGAACTTAAATTGATTTAATTGTGGTGGGTTTTTTTCCTAATGCAACTTGTAGGATTGTGTGTGCAACTTTTAGCAAGTTGTGTTCTTTTTCTTCTAATATAGCAATGTAAGTAGAAAGCGTTTAATTACTTACAGGATGATTTTGAAGTTAGGTGTTTGATGCTGCTGTATTGACTGTTGAAAGATGGTTGTGATTATTAATAAATTTATCAGACTCAGGGCTTAAGACGCTTTGAGAGTTAAAACATTGTTTACGTTAACATGTTAAGCCAGGTCCCTTTTAAAATTACCTCCAACAGGCCTTTGTACTTCTTAGATGACTATTTGTTTAGCATATTTTTGTAATGTCTTTCCTCTATTCTGAGTTCTCCACAAGTCTGTTGATTTTCTTTGCCCTTCAGAAATCCTACATGACATGGATTTTTCTTCTTTGACGTTGAAACACTGGTTTTAGGCTTCTGTTCCTTGTAGTTTGGGAGAATGTCTTTCTGATCACTGTGTTTTCAAAGAGCAATTTCGATCGCTAGGCATGTGTCTATATATTGCCCTTCTACCTATATCTTCTAGCAGTTAAAGCACTACCATCTTCAGCTTCACAATCAAGCATTGGATACGTACTTCTTGCATACCTGATGTTAAAAAGTTTACTTTAATTGATTTGTTCAAATGTAAGCCTATTCTGTGCATACAAACCTAGCAAGTTAAACAAATAAACAAAACAACAACAAACCCCAGTATAGTAAATAATAAGCATGAGCAGAGGGCAAAGTGGAGTGTCTCAAACTAGTTAAAGTTATCAGTAGTGTGTTAGAATCATAGAATTGTTTAGGTTGGAAAAGCCCTTTAAGATCATCAAGTCCAACCGGTAATCTAGTACTGCCAAGTCCACCACTAAACCATGTCCCTGATCAGGATGTGTTGGCTTGCTATTTGAAACTCATACTCCATAAACATCAGTTTATCATCAGTTTATTTTTCCCCACTTATGTTTGCAGAAATAAGCAAGTCTTTGGGGGGGGCTCATTTGTTTAATCCCTTCATGGTTAAAGAAAACCCATGCAATCAAAATTACTGAACCAGTTTGCAGTGGTGTGAATGTGAGAGGCACTCCAAAGAATCTCCAGTGCTTTGAATGACTTCAGAGCTACAAACTGAGTGTTAGTTATAAATGATGAATAACACTTTGTATAGTTATAATCCTAATCTTTCTTTGTCTATTATGTAGTGTATAGAAAGTGGATATCATTCTCTTCTGGGCCATGTTAGTTGGATTCAGATTGCCAAGGTGGTAGCCAGAAACATGCTGCTGCTTTGTTACATCTCTGTTTTATGCAACTTGATATAGCTGGGAATTCTGCCAGTACATGACAGTGTTTCTATTATAAGCGTGTCTTATCACGCATTTAAACCTTATACTTCAAATGTGACATTAAAAGGTCACAGATCAAAAGTTATTTTTATTATTTTTGAATACTTGCTTAGAAATATGATTTAATCTCATTTATTTTCTGCAGTACAACGGAAATGTTAAATTTTGAAAAGTTACATGACTGATAAAATTATGAATATAAAAATATATTTTTTCTAAGAACTAACATATAATTTTATTAATTGAGGTTCCCAGTAAATTATTGTGCTTGTTTGTATTTAACATTTAATATGGACTAAAAAATGAACAACACTATGCAGACTAATATTATTTCATTGATGCAGAAAATGGAAGACTAGATTCCCTCTTGAGGAATTTGTCTTCCAGAATTAAGTCTTTGTGGCAAAGAAAACCAGATAGTAAGCCTGTATTCAACTGCATTAGGGTAACTTTCTAAATATTGAATGCATAGCTCCTTTTATGTTTTATTTGTGAGGATTCTGTTAGTACATATGCTGTGCTTGAAGACTTGTTACTTTGTAGGATTTTTCTCTGGGTCAGGCTACCATAAAAGCAAGTGGTTTCTCTGCTAGTTTAATATTGACTTAAAAAGGAGATACTACCATTGGATGTTCAATGCAAGAAGTCATATGTTTTTTTCTTTTCTTTTGTTCTTTAGCTATTGCTAAACTACTGTGTATTGAAATTGTGGCATGTACAGTGGTTTAATGTTGTGTACTTCCATAACCTTTAGTTTTCGCTACACATGTAAAGATTTAATTTGCATATTAATGATAAATATATTTTTAAGTTAATTTAATTTTGAGAAACGCTTCTACCAGTGTGAGTTTATTTTATATTTCAAAGAATGGTTTAGTAGCTGATAACTTAGTAGTTTTCTGTACTACTTGGGCACACCTAAATAGAAAAATTAAAATTTACTGGTTTATTTCTTGTATGTGTATGGTATGATAGGGTCTGATCTTTTTCTTTGTTGAAATCAGAGGAGGTTTGATGATTAAGTTCTCTTGATGTATTTGTGTAATTTTAAAAGCGGTGTGCAAGTGTGTTCTTCCCCTCTTCCCCGCCCCCCCCCCCCCCCCAAGTAAGGGCTGGGGGAAACCCCACCTAAAACCCAGTCAGTCAACCAACCCCAAATATTTGTTGAGTGAGTTTTGTGTCCATTTATAAAAAAATTATCCAGGGTGGAAATGCAAACCTGTTGAAGTTAGTCTGCAGTTATCTTGCAGATTCTTTCCTTTTCACAGGTATTTGTGAGGTTCTGTTTACTGAATTCCTTTTGGTAATGGGAAGAGAGGCTTCTTAATCTGCTCCTTTGAGGGCTGCTGATATCAGTAATTCCCTTCCCACTTTTTGTCCACCTCACTCTGATTGTCCTTTGAAGGAAGTTATTCTTCTCAGGAGGAGTGTTATACCTCTGTACCTGAGAACTGAGTACAGAGAAACAGTGGCTTTAGTAGTATTATAAAAAAAATGCATGTATAGGAAGTACCAATGTCTGTTGTAATAGAATCTTTGGAGCTGAGCCATTTTTTATACTTAAGTCCTTTTTAACAAGTAACAATATCCTGAGAAATTCTACTTAAATGGCTGCAGTAGTTAGTACAATTTTGGAACTGCAGCTACAGAAAGTCATCAATATGTTGTTCCTGTGCATTTAGTTCAGAGTAGTTTGGCTATGCAGAAAATAGAAAAAAAAAAAAAACCCTAGTGTATCAGCAAACAAAGGGTAGTAAACAGTAGAATCCAATCTTCTGTGAACCAACTTTTTTCCCCTGGCTCACCTATAGTAGAAAAAGATGTTTGCAAGCAGTCATACAAAGATTGCTCATTCAGAAAATCTGTGGTAAGATAATGGGAGTTTAAAGAACGATTTTCTACCGGTCAGCTGTTTAGGATAAGTTTCATACTCTTCTCTATTTTTCTCATGTTCTACTGTAGCACCTTCAAATATTAAAAGCTTGCATATGCTTGTTCTCATAAAAGAGTTGTTTGCAGGAGAAGAAAGGCTTTGTCTTGTTAAATGAATGTAGGCAAGCCCTCCTCCCCATTGGTTGCGGTAACACTGTTGAATAGATTCTGACTCCCTCAATTGCTGTTTCATTTAAATTATAATGTTTAGATGTCCCCTGAAATAAAGCAATTATTTCCTGTGAGTCACTAATTTAGCGTGGTATGGCTGCCTGATTGGGCAGTTCCATTTTTGTCACCACTTTCAGGCACTTCTTACCATGCTTATGTGCATTTATCAGTACCTGAGTTTTACTTGGAAAAGCAGTTCTTCTCAATTATGGGGATGAATGAAGACCAAAACTGGTTTGAGTATTAATTAGTTTGTTTTAGGTTTTTTTTTTTTTATTTTAACTCTTTCTAAGAAAGAAAAAAGATAAATATATGAAATAATGTGTTACTTTCTGTAACTTGGGCTGAAGTGTCTTTTTCTTTTTTTAACCCTTAGATTCAAAGGCCATCATATTAATCTTGGATAGTTTTTGTAAAGAACTGTAAAGAAAGGGTTTGGGATTTTGTAGTTTGGTGGTTTTATGGTAAAGACTATAAGACGTATTCTTCCAGTTTCTATGGTTCCCTTTGGTGTCCTAATATTTTCAAAGAAAATATGCTGCTGTACTCCATATTACATTTTATAAAGATAATTGCCCAAGAGTCTTATTCTTGACTTAGTGCAAGAACAGGGGCATCTGTATGGTTCTTCACACACTTACAGAAATACTGTCTAAAGCTTGGGGTCTTTTGAGAGTGGTGTTTGGGTTTTTTTTAATTTTTTTTAATGCCATATTCCAACAGAATAGGATGATACAAATATTTATAATTCTGTGTTTATAATTTAGATTTTTATTTATTTATTTATTTATTTAGATTCAGGTTTCCATTCTTAAATTGAGATTTCTTTCTTCACTAAATATACTTACTTTGGTTTATGTCTTTACATCTTGCTTGGTCCAAATTTTGAAAACAAATTAGAATGATGACTGACTACTGTGCATAAAGTTAAGTCTATAAAATTTAATTTTTATAGAACTAAGCCATGGAAGAAGTTGGAGAGGGATATTTATAGTACCTTGATTGCCTCCTGGATTCAGTCTGTCATTTTTAAGCCTTTGGGCTACCCAGTGAAAAATTAAAGAGAATGGCTGGTCACTCAAGTAGAGGTTCTGGACATCCAGGTACAAGGATGTGGAACATCATGGACTTGGAAGTTTCCTCAGAATTATCATTGATACTTTCACTATGTGCTGTAAGAAAAACATGTTGAAATGTGTTAAATGTCTCTGCCATGAACTTCTCTATCTTGAATGTTTCATTAACCTGCACCTAATATTGCTTTGTAGTCTGCATGTGCAACGTGTTCACTTAATTTTATGTCTCAACAATCTGTCTTCACCCTTAGCCCACTTTTCTGCTTCTCCTTCCAACACAAACGAAGGTTTGTTCTGGTTAGAAGTGGGGAAAATTCCTCCCTCTCCTGCTTTAAAGCCTACCAATAATTGACATTTGTCATTGATCGTTCTGTTGTACTTTTCCCAGAATGGAAAAGTTGAAATGTTATTTAGTAATAACTGTAAAACAGTGGTTTTTAATAGAAAAAAACAGGAGGGAAAAAAAAAAGAGAGAGCATTAATCATGGCTTATTTGTATTTTACAAACACCAGTTAGATCAGTGGGTCTCGTAGCCCAAGATAGCAACTCCTGGTATCAGAAAGTTTAGAAGTGATGAGCTCTTTCTTTGCTGCTCTGGCCATCTCCACTTTAGTTGTCTTTAGCCTGCTTTAGATTTTCTATGTAACAATACATACACCCTTTATATTGGCTACCTATTAATTTTTATCTAGTGTTCTGTATATCTTCAGGTTTGGAATTAATTCCTGAGGATCAGGAATATAATCAGTATATAATGTAGAATATATATCATAGAAAAAAAACAATTGAGACACACATTAAAAAAACCAAACAGGCAAACAAACTGCACCACCCCCCACCCCCCCCCACCCCCGAGCAATTAGAGTTCTCACTTCTAAGCAAAATCAAAATTCTGCATGGTAGAATAGATGTTATCCTTAACAGTATGTCTGTGACAAATTTGTTTAAATACTGTTTGCTTTTAGATGTTATTCTCAGCTATCACTTGCAAGCTCTTAAATTTGAACATAATGGTTTAAAAAAAAAAGACAAATTGGATGATTTTAAGTAGTGGACAATTACTGGTAAAAAACTGTCTAAAGGGAAATGCTGCGGCAAGAAAGCTGAATATAAATGGATTTGGTTTTAGGACTAGGAAGAAGGGAAAGCAAAGCTGCCGCCTTTTTTTTAAGATTTTGGCATAATATTGTGCATGTTTATTGTCCAAATTATAGTCTGTACCTTGAAATTCAGATTCAACTTTCTTAACATCTTTCTATTTCCTAATTAGCATTCCTGTAAAGACTGCTGTCTGTGACATGTCTTTCACAGATCCTCCTTTTACAGTTTCCTCTTTCCACCTAACTGCTGTCTTTCTTTTTTTTTTCCTTCCCTCTCTCTCTCTCTCTCTTTCCTCTATTCTTGTGTAGGCCTGACCAAAGATGGCAGTAATGAAAATATTGATTCCCTTGAGGAAGTCCTTAATATTTTAGCAGAGGAAAGCTCTGATTGGTTTTATGGCTTTCTCTCATTTCTCTATGATGTATTGACTCCTTTTGAAATACTAGAAGAAGAAGAGAGCGAAGCTGCAGATGATGTTGATGGTACGTCACAGAATGAAGGGGTTCAGGGAAAAAAGACTTGTGTTATTTTGGATTTACAGAACCAGTGACTGAGAGACTAATTTGATTGGCTTTCGAAAATGTCCATGAAATCATCAGTCTTAATATAACAGGAATTTATGGCATTGAGGGGAAACTCCCAAATGGACGCTGTAAAGATTGAACTAAAGTCAGCCATGCAATGTAGTTTTGGTAGTTGAAAGCCTTTCAGTGACTTTTCCATTTTTGTGACAGGACGACAAATACTACACAGTTGTGTAAATATGTAGAATAAAACGTGTTATCTTCAGTTGTGTAGTTGGTTTCTGTATGTGCTTCAAGTTGTGCATTTTGTGCACAAAGCTAAGTGTAATAACCGCTACTGTTAACACTATAACATTTGTCTTTCTAGCAAACGTTAACTGAAGCATTTTGTAACAGCTTTGATTGTAAAGTATTCTGGCATGACTGCATTATGTAAATACATATTTATATGTTAATCCCTAATATAGACATGGCAATGATAATTCTCTTGTGAAATATAATTTTAATAAATAATTTATTTTGTGATTCACTGATTTCTCAGATAGATTCTTTTTACCTGTTCAAATAGAAGCACTTCATTTAAAAGTGCTTGAAAATTTTACAGAAACATTTATTTCTAAGTTAGCTAACATCTGTTGTATTCAGAAGATATGATGTCACTATATGGTTTATTCCCACTGATTTGTCTGTTTTCAAACTAAGTTTTCAGTCATTTTTTAATGTAACAATTGCACCACAAGGGCTGTTCTAAATTTTTTTTTTTTTTAAGGTGGGCCTTTTATGGAAGTGGGAAGCTGTGATTATGTATTTCTAATGTAATACTGAATATATTAAAGACTAATTGGAAATTAGAATGTAATGTCTTCTATTCCTTGCTAAATTCAAGAACTTAATGCAGTTTTACAAATTTTAATCCTTTTCTGTGAAACTGTTTTGTGACCGTTGTTCCAAAAATATTTTTCATGTACATCAATTCTGTCTGCTGTCATAAAGTTATTGGTATAGAAAGGGGAGTTTATAGTTGTGTTCTGCAGTTTGTATCAGGTACTAAAAGCTGAAACTGAGCTGTTATTTTAATACATGAATAGCGTACTCCATCAGATTATTATTAAAAGTTATATGAAATTGTTTATTGTGATGCCTGCTGTGCTTAAGTTTGTATCTGTTTCTCATATCAAGTTTATACTCTTGCTTTATCACTAGTGGATGCAGGCTGAAATTTTAACCTGTTTTTTAAATTAAATGTGTTTTCACTTGCTTTGGCATGGCAATTTTAAAGCAATTTAACATGGCTGTTTCAAAAAAAACTTTCATTAAATCATCCAACTCAGTGTTCTACTCAATCTTTTAAAAGTAATAAAAAAGAAAAAGTGTTAGTGTTAAGCAAGTAAAGTGTTTGGAAAAAAAAATTGTGAAATGTTAATACTGCTGCTTAAGATTTACAAATTAAATAGAGCCACATAAACACTAGTCACATTTTCTTCCAAATATTTGAGGATTACGTTATAAGAAAGTTAACATATAAATTTAATGTTTTTTAGTATGAGATATATGAAGCATAAGGCAACGAAAATACCACACGCACACCCCCGTGCCTTATGAAAATAGTAGATCTGTGGAATATTACTGAAAAGTTTCTTAGCAAGTGGAAGAAACTTGCAAAGTATCTGAAACATAGGAAATAAGCAAGTTTGATTTGTTTTGTTTGGGTTTTTTTTCCTC
The DNA here is from genome assembly GCA_020745775.1 of Theristicus caerulescens. Taxonomy (NCBI): domain Eukaryota; kingdom Metazoa; phylum Chordata; class Aves; order Pelecaniformes; family Threskiornithidae; genus Theristicus; species Theristicus caerulescens. Next base: position 128,024,948 of record CM036558.1, on the reverse strand, counting down.
TTTTAATTTTAGAAGCAGATTTGAATGAGAAATAAGCGCTTCATCACAATTGTGGGATAATAATATCTCTCAGTATGAAAGAAAAATTGTCAAGGAACATTGAATTCTGTTGTAGATGCTTCTGTCATGGAACTAGAGAGCCAAAAAGTGGAGGAAAACAGCTACCATGAGAATTCTGTATCATGAAGTTTATACCAAATAGTTAAAATACACATTGATAATCTGATGAAGTTTCAAGTGAAATAGAGATAAATAGATTGCTTGAACGATGAGAAAGCTGGAGGCACTGAAATAGATAATGGTTACATCAGTTTAAGTTGGGCTAGGGAGATGAAATGCAGGACAAGAAAGTTCCGATTTGATATCATGGAAGTTGTGGATTTTATTAAGTGTGTGGAATTCTGCTCAAAAACAGTTATAGTGGGAATAAAGAATTTGTAGGAGGAGAAAAAGGGGTAGGAGGGGAAAGACGTAGGGGAAATATTAACAGTAAATAACTTTCTAGAGTGTTTAGTTTCCAGAATATTTTTTTTTTCAGAAGTGTTCACTCGTGCTTGGGGGTGTTCCTGTTGAGTTAACAATTAGACCCTCACCAGTGGTGAGCAGAGCTGTCAAAGCTCTCCTAAAGTTTGGGATAGAAGAGTTTGATTTTCATGAATTGCATTCATTGTTGTGATAGCAAGCAGGACTTGGCCAGTAAGAGTGATAAGAAGATTTAGGTGAGTCTTCAGTTATATCAGCATGGCAGTTTTTTTTAAAAAAGGCATCTTAACAGCGAAAAGGTTAAGCTCAGTATGAACTGTATCTCAACTCTTGCTTCTAAGTCCGCACAAAATGTTTGAAATCAGTTGAGGAAATTGAAACGTAATTTTTTAGTTTGATTTGGGTGACTATCAGTTATATAAAATTCAATATATTGTTTTAAAAGAAGTCCATAAAACTTCTAAAGTGGTTTTAAACTGTAGGTAGAAAGCTGTAGCAGCTTTGTCTTCTGATACTATTTTAGAATAATTATTTCAGAAGGCAAAGCTGCTGTTTTCTACCTACAGTTTTTGGTTTGAGAATTTAAAATAGGAGAAAATTAATAGCAAACCATGTTTTTAATGAAGAAAACATATTGTTTAGGTGATAGGAACTTCCTAGGTTTTGTAGCTAGTAAAGAATGAAAATTTAGTGATTTTATGTTAAATTGAGCACAGAGCTTTCATTAACTACCTTCGTATTCCTTACAGGTCATTTATATTAAATTTTAGAGCTGCAGAAGTAAATGTCTATGACTAAAGTTGTAGTCTTCCAGTTTGGCCATCACTTTTAGAAATATGCAGGATGTTTTGCTTTGGCATTTTCTAGTGTTGGTAAGTGTTTGATATTTTAACTGCCAGTCTTCAGCAGACATTTACAACCTTCAAAAAAATACTGCGTTAACTTTTGTAGCATAAGCTCTTGCTTGCTTTGTTGTGATACTAATGTAAAGCAATTGTAGGGAAAAAAACCTTAATACCCATATATCTGAAAAGGCTGAGAACTCATGGAAGATTTGAACCCCAGATTTCTGTGACCACTTTCAACAATATTTAATTTGAAAGTAAGACAGTGTTTAATATGAGGGGAGGAAAATCACAATGTTCATAATATATAGAATAACTTAGAATTTAATAGAATAAACAGAAAACTGTTTGCATATTTGTTGAAATTCTTATTGCAGCAACTTCCCCCCCCTTCAAAAAATGAGCTTTTCTGAGAGTGTATTCAATCTTTCACTCTTGAAATTTGTTTCAAGGTCAGTGAATGAGTCTTATCACCTGTGGGATTCATTTTATGGTAATTTTGCATTATTGGTTAGTCTCCATTGACAGCCTTAGAAGAAATTGATTTTTTATGACAGTTATTCATATAGGTTACAGTTGGATGGAGGGGTAGAAGAAGAATGCATTGAAGCATTAGAATGATTTTCGTTTCATTTCATAATAGTTAATAGTCAAATGGGGGAAGAAAAACACCTGTATTGTAAACATGATTTGATTAGTATTTGAGAGCCAGGGAAAGCTGTTGTGCACAGTTCAGTCATCTTGGACAGATGCATACTATTTTCCTTGTTCAGTTGCCATCAGTTAGTGATGGCACAGCAGCATGAAATACATTAAATAGTCTTTCGTATGGTCAGTTAGGATGGATCCCCAAAGATGAAGCTAATGAAGGCAAGACTTGCTTGTTGGTTTCTTATATCTTCTCATACAAGATGCAACATATGCATCTGTGACTTCAGAAAATGCTTTCTGCCCTGTGTCTCCGATTTGAATTTTTCTTCTAAAATAAGGCAATTAAATAAGCAAGAGATATTAAAGCAACTTACTGAGAATGTACTGAAAGTATTTTAGGTTTTTTATGCTAGTTGAATGAATTAAAAAAGCTCTCTTGCATTTGGGAGGGTTACAGACTGTGGTATGCTCGGCAATCTGCATACAGGTAATGAGTTCAGTTTAAGGTAAGTGGGTGCTAGCTTTCTGTCAGTAAGCTATTTTGTTTAACAGAAGACCTTGTATAGCCAATGTAGCATATTATAAATGCAGAATAATAGTAATAATTATGTACAGGTGCATATGCAACCAATCATAGCTTTTTCTGACTTGCAGTTCTGCTGGAGAAGGAAAACAAAAAGAAGAGAAAAAGGGTTAATAATGGTTTTGGCTTACAGATTTGTATTTCCTTTTTTAGTTCTCCAATTTTAACATCTTTTGCTAATTTTCTGTGTGGTAAAGGAGGTTTTTGATGGGACCTCATGAATGAAGGGAAGAGTCTGAACACAAGCCCTAATGTTTAAAGCTTGACACTTTCTGTTCTGTTATCCAGGCTTTGCATAAATTGCAGAAGGGTAGCAAGTTCTGTCTGTCAGCTGCTTAGTGCTAACCTTGACTGTATGCTTTCTATGGTAGATGTGAAGTAGCCTCCTTTTTCACATGTAAGTGGGTAAGCCACCTTAATTAGCTGACATTTGTTGCATGATGCTGCAGGTTAAAAGGGTTTATGCAGGTAGACGTTGTAGTGAGACTGATTTATAGAAACTTTTTCATGTGGCAAAGCCTTTTGTATAGCAAGGATATTAAAGTTTTCAGTATTATTAAATGAATAATATAAAATTTGCATATGCAAGAATAAACTTCAGGTTTCTGAATATATTGTTAATTATGAGAATATTATCTGCCAACATCTGTGATACTGCTCAAAAAGACTAAAGTGCTTTGTGTTATCTATTATTTTTGTTTTGCAATGCTTATCTTCCTGAATAAAAATAGTATTCATATATTTTTGTTTTGATGCTGAAATTCTAAATCTGTGCCCTCACTTGGGGGTGATTTTTGTGGAGGTTGTTCTTGAAGATTTTTATCAGGAAAAATAGAGAAGACGACTGGATTTTTTTGCAGAATTAGAATGCTTTGTAATATTCTGAATTTCAAAGAATCATTTAAGATACTAAGTAATCTAACATTAAGCATTATGTAAAAATAACAACTTTGACATAATATTTAATTTTTAGTATGACCGTTTAAAGCAGCTCTTTGGAAGATATTGGAAACCTATCCAGCTATGTTAACATTGAAGTCTACTTTTTAATTCACTGACTCCAATAGTAGCCATTTCTGACATTTCATTATAACCACGTGTGTGGTTCTAAATTCTATATTTCTTTTTGTATTGCCAGCACTGGATATTTATAATGTAGGACTGAGTGGAAAAAAGAAGGAACTTAAAAACTAGCTCAAGAAAAGTGTGAAGACACTTGAGTTGGAACTTAGAATAAGGGTCCACAAGTTCAGTTCCATGATTCATAAAATTCTGGACATGGGTTTCTGTGCCCCAAGTCTGTAAGAGCCTAAGTCTTTGCCAGTGAGTTTACTTAGATGCCAGATTTTATGACATGCCCCAGGACATTGCTGTCTTGGAAAAGTGAAGTGTTTTGCACCCATGTCTTGCCTCAGCCTGTTTGGGGTTCACAAATGAGACTTCCCCGTGGTGCAGCCGTTGTAGGGACCCAGTCCAGGTGGAAATCAAGATGCAGCAGGATTTCTGTCTTGTGATTATTACATAATATTAAGATTTTCAAATATATTATTCTACATACTTTTCCTGTAAATAGGTCTATTCCTAATATGTTAAACTATACGTGATTTATGGAATTATGTCATGCATTGATAATTTACTGAGAATCTTAACACTATTCATTGTATAAAAGCAGATTGAAACAAATTACTGCTTGCCTGAATATTTAACAAGTGAAATATCAATAATCTGTGAACAAGGTATTTTGTAATCTTTCAACATAGTGCAGATACTTTTATTTAAAAACAATTTCAAATATCTGTATGATAATTTTTGTGTATACAGGTCTTTGTAAAATTTTCTGTTTTCCTTGTCAAGGCATGCTTTTAAGAGTGTATCTGAAAATATCCAGTAACATTTAATTTTGCTATGAAAAGAGGGGAGGAGCTAGATATTTAAATATGGCTTTGTGCAACTTTGAGTACCTTTTATTATTTATATTTTCATTGATGCTGTAGTATAACAAAGTTGGAGTCTATTCTTCCTTTTATAGGAGAAAATTGTTTACTTATTGTTACGCACACAGCTTAGAAGTAATAAGATTGAATAATTAATTTAGTCAAGTTAGAACTCTGGACTTAAGCGATGATGGTAGTCTGTGAGGGAAGAGCTTAAAAAGGCTTTCCTATCCCAGGTGTGAATTTGTAAGAAAATTGATCTAAAAATTGTATTTTTACCTGGCTAACCCATTTTTAGGAAATTTTGGCCATAATGTCAATGCTTGATACTTCAAAAACATGTAAGATAGAAATTAGATGCAAGTTAATTACAATGACTTTAATGGTTACATTCTTTAAATGTATGGGTATTTTTGTGAGTTTTTTTTTTAGTGTAGAATAAGGGGGGTTTTGGTTTTTTAAGAATAGATGTTGAGGTATATTGACGCAGTTTGGGTAGTTATTAATTGTTTTCTAGAAATCTAAGCTCGAGGTTCAGATGTCCAATGTAGGTGCTTCGTATATCTGAATGAGAAGCCTAATGTTGAGACATGGGAATATCTCTTCTAGTTTAATAAGATTATGTATGAGTTTTAAAAATATATTTAACTTTTCTTAACTTCCTAGTTGTTTTTTGGGTAGCAATGAACATGATTTTTGTGGTTAACATAGTTGCGTTTATGGGGTTTAGGTCTTAATCCACAGCAGCATGATGGTGATAATCCAATCTCTTTTTATGACATTAGAAAGATGAGGCTAATTATTATTTGTGTTTTGGGGAAGGCTTTTGCCTTCATGCCTCTCGTGGAACTAGGTATAAAGCACAACGAAGATGCTGAATGACCTCAGTTTCTGTTAGCTACAGTGGGGAAAGAGGGTAGCACCAGACTTTGGAAAGTAAGGTTTATTTTTTTAATAAAAGTCTTAACAATCTTAAATAGTCTTAAGTAAAGCACTAAGTATTTTAACCGAAATGAAATGACAACTGCTTTTTGGAATATGAGCAATACCTTTGCCAAAACATGTATTTTCCATTGGATAAAGAAACATAGATTGTAATTCATTGTAAGAAAATATTTATATAATCTAAAGTACATAGGTGCTTGAAGATCTTTTGAGTTAATATGTTTATTAAATATTGATAAAATTGTATGGAAATATAAGTTAGTGGGTTTGAGGGAGCACTGGTACAATACCTAGCAGAGAAATCAGCTGGGATATCGGTCATACTTACGTGGCATCACGCTGTCTGGAGAGAACTGAACTAGTTCTAAGAAGTTAAGAAGCACCTCAAGTAGCGTGCATCTGGTAATGTGGTACTTTTCTTGAATTAATTAGTCTTCCATCTCAGTACTTGGGGTGGTCTTGCTACTGAAGATGCTTTATTCTTAATGAGTTAACATTTGATATCTCTCCATAGCATTGCAGTGTGCAGTAAAGATAACTTTTTACATGGCATGGCAGATTGGAAAATTTTATGTCGTGTTTGTTGAACATCACAGATATGTTCGTAACCTATTTCCATTTTGCAACAAATCAGGTGAGGAGCCAGGAGGGGTAGCCAAGAAAAAAACTAAAGTCAAAGGTATTTTTAACGTTCTTTTTCTTGTGGAACTTTATGCAGATAATGATGTCTGAAATGCATGTGCATTGCAAATACAGATTGCAGGTTATAATAATGTTTACTAATACTAGCTATATTGGCTAAGTGTTGTCTAATGGTGCAGCAAACTATTATCCTCCCCATTTTTTGGTAAGTTTTTTTTTTTTACTACGGATTGTAATTTAATGGCAATGCGAGTGCTTTCCTAACTAGAGATTATATTTTGTTTGTGCAAATTTTTTTACAACCATTGTCTTGTTTGGATTGTAAGTAGTTTATGTTAACTTCATATTCTGCATGTTTTAAACAAAGTTCTGATGTATATGCAGATTTTGGTCTGTGTGAAATCCTCCTTTAGTTATCTTTCATGAATTCATGATACTATTACTATATCGTAATTGGACTTGAGCACCTTAATTTCTGCCTAAGTCTGTACTTAAATAGTTTCAGCTATTTCTTTCTTACGGGAGAAGAGATTTAGGTAAAGGTCAAAAACATCCCCTTTAATATTATTTGCAGGATTGATTGCAGTGGTGATACTTATAAATTTTCCAAAAGCTTAAAGTAGGATAGCTTGCAACCAATTTATGCCATATATTTATTTATAATTACATTGCTGTATGAACAGGTCGTAATGGTCTAAATGTGTTCAGTGCAACAGAGAGACTGAAAAAGCTAATTAGCCTCAGCAAAACACCAAACTACCAGATGTACTTCAGGTGCTTAACTTCTTAGATGTGCTCAGTTATCTCCACACAGCATGATGCTATGTAAAGAACAGTCTCTTTGTTGCATTAAAGACACTTAGACTTTAATGTGTTTTTTTCTAGCAGTATGTGAAAAATGCACGCTGTTTGCGGTACAAAGTCTCATTAGGAAAGAAGTGCATTTGCTGAGGGAAGCTCTCATGCTCATATGAATGTGACTTTTCTTAGCATCTTGCATGCAAGTTGAAATTTTTAGCATTGTGCTTGGTATAACTGTTGCAAAGTGTGTGTTTCCAAGAATGTAATAAGTGTCATTTAACAATTCATTCCTGAGTTTTGGATTACTTTTTAATGTTTGATACGAGGATGAAAAAATGGTATGATATACTTCAAATGCTTTGTGTCAAAAAAACAGTTGGAAGGAACCATGATGTTATTCCTTTTAGACTGAGCTGTGTGATTGAATTGTTAACTCCCAGAAATGTTACACAGGGGTCAGAGGCAGATGTTACAGGAGAAATGTTGTCACTTGCCCACTCTTTACCTCAACAGACTGAAGTTTCTCTCAAAAGTCTGAATAAAAATAGAGCTGTTGTATTTTATATATAAAATCTTTATTGCTTTTTAACAATGTGGGAGTATTAATTTTAAATACAAATACTGCATACAGAGATGTAATGGAAAAATTTCTAGATTTTATTGAGTTAAAAATTCCTTCTTCTGGAGAATGCTGCTGGTACTGACAACGTTTTTCGAAACTGAGGGGCAAAGTGGAAGTAAATATTGAACATTTAAATTTCAAGGATGCTGTTCTGATTGTTTTTCTGATATATTATCTAGATACCGTGTCACAGCCAAATGTGAATTGAAATAGAGAAAATAAGCACAAGAGATAGAACTCCAAAAGTAAAACAAACAAAAAAGTATTACTAATAATGCTACATATGGGAAAGCAAAGATGTTAGAATTAATTTACAATTGTTACTTTGATTTCACCGAGTATAGTCAAACCAAGTTACTTTTTGGAGTTGATTTAATTCACCAGGACATTGCTGTTCCTTCTTAATTATGGTGTACTTATTTCTTATTTTTGTAAAATACACACTTAAGATGTATTTTTAAGTCTTGACCTTATCTGAGGTAACAATGTCAGTAAAATGTAGTATACATTTGTGGTGTTGTAACACTTTCATTTGTAGTTTTAGGAAGTTGAAAAAATTGTGAAAAAAAATTCTTTTGGTGATGCTCTTCACATTTTTGATCCTACAGTGGTTATACTGTTGTCAAAGATCCAAAATTTACTGTGATTTTCATGTTCACAGACAAAACTGGTTTTAGCATTCTGCAGAAGTTGCCTAACAGTAAAATAATAGAGGCATGGTTTTCACTAGATTAATGCTTTATTTGGATGCAGTTGCAGTAAGCTAAGGTTATTGGCTGGCTGCATGGTGTGAGATATTGCTAAAAGTCCGAACTAATTTATTTAAACGGCTTAAAGCTTAAATAGTTAATTATACAATTTTAAATTGGCATCTAACATATATTAAGAATTCGATGAAAGCTTTCAGATAGTTGCTTATAAGATGTTTTCTGATGTAAGAATGGTTCTCTTATTGAACATTTCCTCTTTTTTAAATGAAAAACTAAAAAGTAAAAGAAGCCATTAAAGAACCACTCAAGAAATTAAAGGAGAAGCAGGAATCCAAGAAGGAGGAAATCAAAGATGAGGAAGGAAAAAAGAAAGCCAGGAAAGGAAAAGATGCTACTGATCGAAAGGACAAGAAAGCTGTTGATATGAATAAATTAAAGAAAGATTCTGACAAGGCTAAAAGAGACAGAGGAAAGGAAAAGGAAAAAAGTCTAGACAAAAATGTGAAATCCAAGGAGGCTACAAAAAAATCAGCCAGTGAAAAGGATGGTGCTATTCAGGTGGGAAAAGACAAAGAAACAAAAAAGATAGTTAAAAACCCATCCAAGGAAGACAAGAAAGAAAAGAAATAAACAGAGTTCTGGTTGTGCTAATGAGGAACAGACCTCCAGAATGAGAAATTCAGCATATTTATATGAATGTGGTAAATATGGCAATAAGAAGATAATGTTTTCTGGAAATAAGTGTGAACAAAGGCTATATATAATCATTTTTTGAAAACTGTTAAGTGTGTACTGGCGTTGTAAACACAAAGCAAAAATGTCTGCTGTGAAACTCAAGTATGTACATATGTTAATATGCCTGGCTAACAATCTGTATTGAAAACAGAAATATCAAATTGATGCCAATTACTTCAAGCATACTCTAAATCTGGTTTGTTTTTTTTTTTTTTTTCCTTTTTTGTTTCCTTGTATTAAAATGCTATTTTCTTGATGCGGGCATGAAAGTGTAATGTTGTATATCAAATGCAAGTTTAAAAGCAATGTTAAGAGGATTATCTGGACACATATAGTGGAAACTCACAAAAAAATATCTCTGTTTCACAAAAACAACGAGGAGGAGCATTAATAGAACATATTGTCATAGGGACTTAGCAAATAAATGTAAATTATTCCCTGCTAAACTTTTTTTTCCCTAAGTAGCATGAGAAAACTATTTTATACACAAACACTCAAACCAACTTTAGTGTTGCATTTATTTTTAAGACTTCAGTGTATGCTCAACCAAAGTGTTGCAACACTTTTGTTTATTGATCCTGTGACAATATGTTCTACTTTTCTTCTGTCGTTTCTTTCTTTTTTTAATTTTTTAGCTATGTTTAGGTCTGAAAACTTGATTCACTGTCACTTTTCGGTTTACTGTGTCCTGAGTTTTTCCAAGTTTTCCAAGCATCTGGTAATCAATACTTCTGAAAATTAGGCCACCTATTTCACCATTGATGGGTATTGTTGGATTCCAGTCACATTTTAAGAAGTCATATGCTACTACTACTGTATTCTGGTTGAACTTGATTAGAGAACAGCTTATGTATTTTTGCAACTATTAGTTTCTTCAAACAACAATTTTGAAGTACATGATGCTTCCGTAAGCAAGCTCCTGTGTTACTTTGCTCTTATAGCTTCTGTATTTTTAGCACTGAGGAATGATTTATCCAGCAGTCTCATCAGAATAAAAAAAGTTATAAAACATTTTTTCAGAGATATTTCAGTATGTTATTGAATCTATACTTGCTTTCAAGTTTATATGGACAAGGAATATTTTCTAATTTTACTCGACAAATAATATTACTTAATGTGTTGAAATATTAATTGCACAATAGAATTACACAAGATGCAGAACAAAATTTATAATGGAAGTTGAAGATTTATTATTGTAATGCTGCAGTATTGTTTTAAAGAAAACAAAACTAAGAAGTGAAATTGAGCATGAGTATATGCATGTGGGTGGTGGTGTAAGATTAAAGTCCTGAAGGTTGATTCTGTTCATGGTTTTGCTTAAGTTTTGTGTATAACAGTTGGCAATACACTTATCTCAGACTTTCGATACAGCACGTACATGTCTCTGTAAGATGCTTTGATCCCTAGAGGTATAAGATATGGTAATAGCGTAAGATATCCGATTTTTTTTTTTTTTTTAGAAGAAACTTATGAAAAATAGTTCAAAGCCATAGAAAATAGTGCAGTAGCTTAAGATTCTAGCTGTGATAATTAACGGAGGTGATATACCAAGCTATTTTCTAAATATATATGTGTGAAGAAGGAGGGAAAAGATGTATGCGTTATGAACATTATAGTGCTTAGCAAAAAACTTGACAGAATGAAGATCTAATAAATGCACTTGCATAATGAGCATTCTCTTAGGTTTCGGTGATGATAGACGTGTTTATTCATCTTTGCTCTGATAGGGCTTAAGATACATATTTGATAGAAGAGCACTGAAATCACACTTCTCAAGGATGGTGGCACAGTGGTGTAGCGCAAATCACTTTTTATTTTCTCCCCTAATGTGACAGAAAAAAAGTAGGTTCTTTTTAGTCTGGGAGTGAACTTTGGAATGAGTTGCCTTGCCTTTCTGATTAACGTATTATTGTATCTGTGACCCAAAGTTTATCTGGTTCTAAAAAAGTTTTTTTTTCCCCAAAGAACGTTTTATTTGAGCAGCACTCCAAGCTATACAGATAGCCACATAATAAAATGAGATTTTTTACCCTAGAGATCTGTTTCGCTGTTGTATGTCTCTATGAAATATTATTGTCATTCAACTTAACATGGCAAGTTACCACATAAGCTCAAAAAATGTACCACTCAAGTAAAAACTGAGTGCAACTTTATTTTGATAAAAAGATGAGAGAAAATAGTATCTTGCAAAAAGTAAGTGACTTAACATATTCCGTACTCACCAGAATTGAATAAGAATCGGTGATAAGCACGATAGATGTGTATAGAAAGCTTGAAAGCAAAATTGAGAAATGTGCAAGCAAAACAAAGAAATACTCTTGGTAGTCCCTTCTTTTCTTTTACACACACTAAGTGCTTGGTGGCTGTAAAATATTGAACATCTTTTGAAATACTTTGAATCAATTTATTGTTCATGAAGCAGAGCACGTGGTTGTCTGGAATTGGAGATGTGAGTTATCAGAGGATATGAGGGTGTATTTAAAGAGGTGTATATGTAAGGGAAGTGAACTGTGTCTGTGAAAGCAGGGTGGCTGTTTCTACGCTTCCAGAGTCTGAAGTGTGAGACAGTGGCTAATACAAATAACTGGGTTTATCTCCCTATGTAGTTAAAGATGATTGTAGAAGGAAGTCACTTCTAAGTCTTGTAGTCATTAATATTACTACAGCAAAAGATGAATGTAAGTCTTAATAATATTTCTGAATATATCAGGGTTTTTTTTAATGACACAGATGAAAACTGGCAAAAAATGAAGTGTAAATTTGGCTTTTTTTCTTCTAGCTTCTGATCTTGACTCCATAGTAGTGGACTCTTAGTTACAGTACTTTTAGATACAGCCTAACTACTTATCTTCATTTAATTTAACTAATATGAAAAGGTATAAGTAGGATTAATTCTGTTCTTCCTGTTCCCATTACTTATATAGGGTAATGGAATAAATACGTTTTTCTCACAGTGCATAAAACAATAAAATCTCTCTAATTTACACAAAGTTGTTTTGAGGCATACTAGTCCTATTTGTATTGAGATATATTTGACTCCAGTAGAAACCCGGTAATTATTTTTTTAAAACTTTACTGGCTTGAAATATACTACTTCTGTTGTTCCACTTAAAGTTACTTTTACAAGATTATTAGCAGTGCAGGAGTGTTCATTATAGTGTAGCCTCTGCTTTCTTAAATATTATTTTTCTATTGATTTCTGTGCATATGGCTCTTGAGAAACTACTTTGTTTTGGGCAGTGTGTATGTGTGTGTTTATTTAAGAAGGTCGTTTTCTCTTAATTGACCTTGGAACTTATACTTAAATATGAAACTAGGAAAAATGATGTAGGATTGTAGGAGAATTCTGTTCGGCAGGGACTTGAGGAGATCCTTATTCCAACATCCTGCTCAGAACAGGGTGATCTCAGAGGTATGACTAGGTTACGCTGGCCCTTATCCAGTGTGGTCTTTAAAACCTCCAAGGATGGGAATGCACAGCTCACTGTGCAGCCTTTTCCACTGGTTTGACTCTCTTCATGACGGGGTGTGCATGTGGGTGTGCGTGTGTGTGTGTGGAAGTTTTTCTTATATCCAGCCTGAACCTCTCTTGTTTAAGTCTTGCTTGAATCCTTTGTAACGGGTAGTTGAGAGGAGGATTAGGCTAATACCAATGCATTCTTTCTTGAGGATGTGGTGTCTCAAGATGTGGCGTCTTTCAAGGCTATGAATTACCTTTATCTCTTACCATGGTGTTGATCACTGTTGTTACTCGTTGCTTTCTTTTCATTGTGTTTTGATCTAGAAAGACTCTGTGGTATAGATAGTAAGCATCTTAGTGGCGAAATTCCATCAGTCTTACTTTTTCTGTAGTAATTTAGTTGTCAAAGGAAACTGGAGATTGAGATTACCTTATTTTGAAGAAACTACAGTTCTCTTCATCAGATATTCTAAGATTTAACACATGAATTTAAAATACCTCTTCTCATTCTGAGCAGCATGTTATAAAGTTCAAATTAGTTCTTCATAAAACCTATAAAATTGATCATATAAAGCACTTTTTGCCCAAAGAGAAAAACAGTGAGGAAAAAGCTGCTGCCTGTTTTTCTTCTGGATACTAAATAGATGTTGTGAATAGCATAGTCATTTGTTCAGTTACTTTGAATTAAAGGCAAGTGCTTAACTTTCTGTCCCCTTTTTCCCCTCATTGTATGTTTGTCTTCAAAACATGTTTACTATCTGAATACACTTTAGTCTTTTTATATATCACTGTATACCAGGACAGCCCTGTAATTGTGATTAATTGTTTGAATATGTTTTGGAGAGTTTAACATCATTTAATTTAATTGAAACAACTTTCTTAGTTTATAATTGAATCAGATCAAAAAGAGCATAAAGTTAACTTTATAACTGAAAAATGCAGGCCTTAAAGAAAGATCTGTCCCAGCACAGCCAACATCACCAGAATCTGAGGAGACCATCCAGCCTGCTGAGAAGTCATATGTTGAATCAGGTAAGGCCTGTCGTAAACCATAGGTGAAACAAAAGACATGATGCTTCATTTTAATTATAATTCTGTTGCCTCAGCATGCAAACTCATTGTGTTAATTCTTTGGGTAGAAAAATAAATCTTTCATCAATTTTAGGTGTTGCTTATCCACTATAATTTATTTAACAGGAATCGCTGTTGATAACTTTATATAAATTGCTGACCATGAAAAAATTAGAATTTGAATGCATAGAAGGCACTCTTGTCAGCTCTCATGGTTACCATTGGGACCATATGACATCAGAATAACTTTCTGCTGATGTACGGTTGTGGTTTTGATACATATGCAGCAGTATACCCAGTCAGAATAACAGCAGATTATCCACCTTTAAAAAAAAAAAAAAAAAAACCACACAAAAAAAAAACCCCAACAACCAACTTCATAAAATTAATCAATATTCACTTTTCCACTAAAACCAATAGTATATTATAAATACAATAAATACAGCTTCTAGTGTTGAAAAAAAATCATTTAAACATTTTAAAAGCCCCATAAGTATTAGTAAAATTTATTAGGTTCAATAGGAATTCAAGAAAAAATATTTTTACACGTCAGATTTCAGATACCTGATTTGCATTTTAGTGTTATTCAGAGAGTACATATTTTTACCTGTTCCTTGAAGAGGCTTATCCTACTTCATGTTTATGTGAACCTAACACAATAACCCACAAATGTGGAGTATATGGTTAGTAAAATGCAATATAGAATTTGTTTTAAGAGACTTGCATTACTTTTCTTAAGTTATCAATTTATAAAATATATCAAGTTAAGATGGTGTTTTCTCCCCCCCCCAGCTGGTACCATTTTGGATCTTTATTTGAAAAATGCAGCTGTGATTTAGTTTTGTGCTGTTGAGTTTCTCAATGTTAATTTCAGGACATTTATATGAAGGCAACATTTCTTACAAATTCCTGTTATGTGCTGGGCTGGTGTGTTAGATGACAATCACTTGTCCCTGAAATCAGTTTGTGATTTATTCTGCTATGAATTGCCAGGAGAAGACCTTGATATTGTAATGTTAGTATCTATTTTCCCTGTTTATAAAGCCAACAAAACCCCACTTCTGCAAGTGACATTTTGTTGTCAAATGTGACATGCTAGTACTGCTGCCTAAATTGTAGGAAAGTAATGGATGAAAGTGTTAGTAAAATAATTACTTAGAAGAGAATTCTTGGTTTGAATAGTTATCGGAAGTTATTAATGTTACTGCCACTGAGAAAAAGATATGTGCAGAAAATGCAGTGTAGACAAATTTCTTCCAATTCATCTTCAGAATGGATCTGATGTGATTGATGCAATACTTTCCATACTGGTGAGTAAGCAAAACCAAATTGTTTTTGTAATTGCATGAGTTGCAGTGAGTTCACCAAGTTAATCTCTACGGAACTTTATGGAATGGAATAAGAACTTTATGGAGGCTACTAAAAGCTGCAAGCCTTGAGCTAATGTTTAGATTTTGCCTTTTACATTTACCTTCACTGCAATTTATAATCTTTTTAGAGCACAAGAAGGCTGACATAGAATTGGAAGAGGAAATTCAGTCGGTTCTTCATGAAGCTCTCCATTCCCAGCCTGGTAATGCATTAACACTTAGAAATCACTGAAGATTTTATAAATACTGCCATAGGCTAGATGAGTCTCAGAGTCTGGTTTTGGTATGCACTTAAAGTACTTTTGCCTGCACAAAACATATTGTTCAGCTAATTTGTCACTTTCAAGAAAAATCAGAAAGTTCAGTCACCAGATCCTAAAACTGTGGCCTCTTACCTAGAGGTGTTTGGCAGCAGTAGCTCAAATCAGTCAGTTGACAAAAACTTCCTCAAAATACTGTGTAGAGTGCAAGAATGGGTAAACAGAGATGGCTTTTACTGTGGTTTTCTCCAGGAGCAAAGAAGGCACTGGCAAGTCAGTGCAGATACTTCGGGTTTATATTGCTGGAAGGTGCAGATAAGTCATCTGTCCCCTTTGGGGACTAGTTGAAAACACGAAGGGTGTGCTGCAGACTGAATATGTGCTGGTAATAGAATCTACCAAAGAGTATCTATTCTCTGACAATCCATATTATTGATTAGGAAAGAGACACGAAGATGTAGATGAAAGTATAAATGACCACTGGCAAGTGAAGGAAGAAATACATGGAGAAACTTTTGAAGCTCCTACCACAGATGACTTGCACAGAGAATTAGAGAATGAAATGCCAGAAGCATATGAGACACCAGACTCAGTTCAGAAAGGTACCTGAATAATTAACTGTATTTAAAATTAAATTTTGCCAACAATAAGAACAGACAAATGGAAATATGTCTCATTAAAAAGTTGACTTGTAATTTCTACTTGCAATGGAGACTTAGCAAATGTCAACCACAGGAAATATTATGTAGCGAATAAATATTTTTTTAAATCAAAGTGGGATATTTTAATGCCATGTGTTTTGGAATCCAGGTAACTATATATTATTGTTTATTTACTGCTATATTGGCTTTCGACCAAACAAATTAATCTGTGCTCCAGGTGTGCATATATCCCCCCCCATTAGAGGGGCTTCTATATTATCTGTATGGAGTCTGCTTCTGGACTTTCTACCTTATTAAACTAAATTTTAAGAGTTTATTAGCACAGCCTTTTGTAGACAGAGTTATCCTCACTCTACTTTCCTTCTAATGTGGCTCTCTAAGAGAATGTTATACATGAACTATATTGCAAGTCCTGCTGAGAACGTAACATCATATAAAGAAGATGCTCATATCCTGCTGCCTTGGGGCATTGACAGGATGATAAAAATTGTTTGTAATCAAAATATTAAAACAGAATAATATGATCTAAATCCAACTTAGGGAAAAATATTTCTGAATGCTTTTTATCTGCAGTACTGAAAGTTTTACGTATATCTTAATACCTCTTTTTGAAAAACTCATGTAATGGATGTCATCTAAAAGTTTTGATGGCTGGAAGTACACTGAGATTCTTTCTTCACAGCTGAAGTAATTCTTTTCAGTCTGGGTCTATTATACCTCTTTGTTTCTGTATCTCTTCTATTCATCCACAGTGCAAGTTCAAGTAGGGGAATAGAGGAGAAATTAAAATTCCAGTTACTTTAAATCTTTAAAATTACAATTAAGAAGTCAAAGTGAATATGTTCTACTTTCTTTACATTTACACAGAAATTTCTGTGGAGAGTCATCTTTTTTTGAGCAAACGTGTATAGAGTTTATGTGTGTATGCACATTCTTGGTATTACAAGAATAAAATTACAAATTTTATTCTTTCAATCTATATACATATCTTGCTGGCATTAGAAGAAATTTGCTTAGAATTTCTGCTTAGAAATCTCACTCTATTCTCACATAATATTCTGTTATAGGGTTTGTGGTATCATGTATTGATTTAAAAATTTTAAAATTTGTATATACATATTTGTTTCTCAGATGCTGATCTTTTGGCAGATGATCTTGGAGCAATGGAACCTGAACCATATGAAGCTCAAGGTATAATTTCGTTTTTCCAAACTCAGTAATATTGGTTTTCTGCCTAAATGTAGCAAATTGCATGAGAAAGCAAAATAGAAAAGGTTAGACTGGTTTAGTAATATATAATTTTGAAAATGTTTTTTTCTCCGAACAACTGTTCTTGATTGTCTTGGATGTTTTTACTCTGACTGAGCTGACTGTATCATATTTGCTATTGCAAAAGGTTCTTAAAAAGAACAGATAATAGGTACGGAAACTTTGCTTTCATTGATGCAAAAAACCAGAAACACATGAAAAAGTAAAAATGAAGTTGTTGTGTATCATTGGGATCTGGATAGGCAAGAGATCTGTGGTTGTACAGTCTAAGAAAGTGAGAATGAGATTTATTGCTTATGTTACTGTCTTCTTACAGTTGGCAAGGCTAAGTTTTTTTTCTAGCCTATTATTCTTGGCGTTGGAAACTTGTATTCTCACATGGAACCTGTGAACCTTTCAGAAGCATCCATTTTGTAACCTTTCCTTTGAGACTGTATTTCTTTAGGGCCGATTATATTATCAGAGTGACTCAGCACCAAGGACTTCATTCTGAACTATCCTTGCACTGTCCTTCTGCACGCCCTAATTCATCTTTAAAGCTTTTTGAAATTTTGCCTGGACTAATCCAATTAGCTTTTAGTCATCTTCATATTGTGCTTGATATCACATACAATGACATTAGCTCATCTTTTCCATTATGAAGAAACATTAGGTGGATATTACAGTTTCCCTGCTATCTGATAAATATTTTCTTCTGGATGCTAATAATGCTTCTTTGTAGTACAGGCAGCCTCTTCCATTTACATTAGACATTGATTTCTGTTTGAACTAGGCTTCTTATCTTTGGCTCAATGTTAGTTCTGGACTTTACAGTCTTGTTTGATGCCAAATATGACAGGAAAATACTTTCATTTGTTTGATACAGCTAAAACTGCTTATTCCTATCTTTCTGGGAGATTACTGCTTTCCAGTTACTGATTTAGAATCCAGACTGTGATGCTGCCAAAGTAAAAGGATAGTTACTTTACCTTCGGTACCATGTGTTGTCAGATGTATCATACTGAGTATATTAATAACATCACAAAGAACTGTAGTCACAGAGGAAATTAGTCCACATATTTAGCTATGCAATGAAAAAAAGTAAATTGCTCTAAATCTGTGATGCCAGAAGCGAATGTACATATTTCTCAAGGTCTGATTTCTAGCTTTTATCTGGTCTTCTATAGATCATCGCCAGTGGTCCTCCTGCACATTAGTAAAGAAGCTACTTTAGAACTTTGAGGATAGGGGAAGATTACATTTTTCATTCATATTAGAAGAACTATTAAAAACTATTCATGGAGACTAATGGCTCTTGTGGATCTGGTTTTCATACAGAGAGTATAACAGAAGACTAGAAGAGAGGGTGGCCCAACACCTTCCATTAGATTGCCATGTGTCAAGTTGTAAGTGTCTGTCTGTGAGGTTTTAATTTGTCCGTTTTCGACTAAGGAGCTTCATTTAACCATTGACAGAGACATTATGGATGCAAGTTAAAATAATAGACTATTAAAAATATTTCATATTTTTAATTTTAAATTTTTTTCTTATTTAATATACAGTTTTATATGAATATGATATGGATGTGGAAAAGACAGTAAGTGATCCAGAAGCTCCAGGTTTGTAAATTTTTCATGACTTCAGATTATAATACAATCACTTATACTTTTTTAAACATGCTTCAAAGTAATGTGTCATATTGACTGTTTCATCACAGTTTTATTTTTTCAAACAGTTTTTCAGATAGTTTCAAATAAGCCTGATTTTTGCAGCTGTGTTACCGTTACAGTTGTGAACACAACACTCCAAGAATCCAATCCACAAATATTTACATAAATATATTGTTCTGTCAGGAGTCTTCCAGTCTAATCAGTGGATTGTCTAAGACCTATTTGTATTCCTAATTTTAAGCCTAAATACAAATATGCATTAACTTATATTGTGTGACTTACAGTGTAGCTCCTAGATGTGTTTTACAATCCAGCTGTCACTTTTAAATAGAACATTGTAGTATTATCTCAGTATGTTTAGTTCTATTACTCTTGAGCTAAATATGTCACCTTTTTAACTTCTCTTGTGCTATTTAACTGTTGCATGAAAATTTGATTAGAATATAAAATATTAACTATTTATGTTTAAGGTGACTCTGAGCTAATGCTAGAAGATGCTATTGAACATTACACAGGTACAGTCCAGAGTCTTACTTCTTTTTATTGAAATTTCGTTAAATTTTGGCCTCAAACCAGGCCAAAAAACACCCCAAAACATTGGAGCTTATAGATAGCATCAGTTCCTTAGTAAGTTATTACATCTAGATTTTTATTTATGTTATAAAAAAATACAAAGATCTACATGAATACTACTTTTCTGTAATGTCAACCAAATGGGCAGAATAAAATTTTGAGGCTCAAATTTGCAGGAGAATGGATGTTTCTATTTTAAATTGTATAGAAATGTTTCTGTGGATAAAAAGTAATTTGAATTTGCCAAAGATGTTGAAGTTAGTGTGATAAGCGTCAGGAAAAAAGTAGTATCTTTAAAAAAATTTTTTTAAAAAGCAAGCAAACCATAACAAATGGATTCCAAAATTGCACTGTAGAAGTTTGCTGTATGTAAAATGATTTATAAGTATTTCCATTCTGAATTGTACATAATTTGTAGATGATTTCATGAACTGTATAAGAAAAGCCTACTGATTAGTGCTTTATCTTTAAGTCTATGTTGTGATGCCAAAAATGATTCAGGTCTTTTCGCAGGATCTTTTAGAAATCTTCATCTCTGTTGAACTCTTAGTAACTTTAATACAGTATAAAATACTATAGTTTAGAATATCTTTTTGTCCTGAATAAACTTGACACTGTATTATTTGTGTGTATTTATTGTCTTAAGATTCCATGAATTTTCATATTGATATTTTTTTTCTTTAAACAGAGGATAGAGTGCATGGGGATTATAATGAAGACCATGGTATGACAACTGCTATATTTAGTGAAATGACAGTATTGAAGTCTTTCATTGATATGAAAGTGAAATTACTTTGTCTTAAAATTTTCCATGCTGTTACATTACTTTGAAAGTTCTCACTTAAGGGTTTTTTCTTTCTTTTTATGTTCAAACCCCATGTGTATGTAAGCAATCAATTGGTCTTTAACACTGCAACAAGTGTAGAGTATGTGTATAGGTTATATTCTCATATTTGTCCTTTGTCATACTTTGTGCTTATGTGGCATAAGAATGTTGAAGTCTTTGCATGCCCTTTTTCTTATGAAACCCTGGCCAAGTCAGCTGTGTTACGTTTTCATCTTGTCAGTAGCTACCAGTTCTTTGGAGATGACTCTGTTTTAGTTTGATTTTGTTAATGATTTGCTAATGATTGTTGAGACCAAATCAAAAAGTAAACAAGAAGACGACTAGTGGTCACAGCCTTGAAACAAAGGTATGTGGTTGTGATTCCTTCTGTGAGATCCTTCTGGGGGACTACCATATTTCAGAGGAAGTTAAGCATATCTTCAAAGCACTCTTGTTTATTTTCCATGTTTATGTAACCTGAGCAAAGGACAGCCATTCTTAACTTCAAAATTTTTGAGACAGAAAACCTTGCGGTTCATTCTTTGTCATCAGGAGGGAAATTTTGACATCCACCTTTGGGATGGAAGTCAAAATCCCATTGAAGGATTTTCAGTAGCCCAAAGTTGTATTCAGCCCTTAGACCATGTCTTTCTCAGTGTGCAGAAAAGAATTATTTGCAGCTATGATGCCCTTGACAAAATATATCAGCATCAATAAGACAGAAAAGCAAGAGAGACCTAGCTCCATCTCTATCAGATGTGTTTCCCCTCTTCTGACAGACCCTCTGATGTAATATTTTCTCTAATCCTGGTGCTTCCTGGAATTCTCAGGAAGCTGAGAGGGCAGTGCCAAGATGGTTGTTAGCCAGAGCAGTTCAGTTTCTTTTCTGACTCTTGCTTTGTATGACTTGGTTCTTAATTCAGATGAGCAACCAGCTCTAATAGGATTGCAGTTCCTGTAATCACTTCTGCTTTGCATGGCATTGGGAGAAACCGAAGGCCTATGGTAGGCTGCACCTACTTTGCGCATCTACCTATTGAAAGGAACTGTTTCTTCATACCTTCTGTGGTTATTGCTAATGCTAAAAATTCTTTAGTTGAAATGAGTGCATGTGCCCACACTGAAGCATGTAAACGGATTGATCATGTAACTTGGAATGCAGGAACTCAGTTATTGTACACAACTTTCAGTAGCTTTATGAAGAGTTTTATACAGTTCATAGCGGTGAAACTAGAGAAAGAAGGCAAGTTTGAGATTTTAATTAGAAATGAAGAGTTCTGGATGTTTTTTTAAGGATGCGCTGTAAGAACTTTTTTTAAAGGGATGGGGGGGGAGCCAAGTGACTGTTAGTGCCTTTTAAGATAAAACAGTAGTAGAAAGATTTTATTTTTAAAAAATCTTATGTAAATAACCTTTTTCAGATGAGGGTTAGTACCTGTTAAGATAATGAAATTACCCAAAACACTGGATGAACACTGAACTTCTTTAGTTCTAAAATTCACAATAAATTTATATTGAAAATTCAGACAATTAATGGATACCATTTTGTCTATTTTCAGACATTATCTAAAGTAAAGTAATGAATATTCTTAACCTGCTTCTTTAGCATTACAAAAATTAGACTGGCTCTTTACTCAAAGATTAGGAGTGTAGGTGAATTATAACAATTGTACAGAATGACAGCTTTGTTGTTGTCCTTGTTTTCAGTATTTCATCTGTGTAGATAGAAATGCTTGAAATTTCAGCATTATGTTTACATTTGGTATTTGTTTTATGTCTAGAATTTCTACTACAAGCTCCAATAAACGTTCATATATCTATTCAGGCCCCAAAACTGGAGAAAGTCTTTGAAAGCTTTGCATTTATCAGTAAAGAAATGAACTGGATGCTTAACAACCAAATTTTTAGGATACTTTGTGCATATCAACGACCCAGGAACTTTATTTTTCTTTCCTTTCAGAACCAAAGCATGAAAAGCAGACCGAGACTCAAGATACAGGTATATACATATATGTATGTGTATATGTGTGTGTGTGTGTATGTATATGTGTGTGGGTGGGGTGTGTGTACACTCTACACACATCCCCCTATGTGTATATATTTTTACATATGGAGCATATTAGAAAATCTTTGTTTCATATGTAATTAAAGTAGAAATACCTCTAAAATAAATGTATTTGGAATATAAATTATTGTCAAAATCAGAGAAATATTTTAGTAAAATTAGCATAAAAATCATTAACTTAATCTTGCTATTTATATGTATTGAAATATGTAAGTTGTCTGATCTTCACTCACAATATATTGCCAATTATGGCAAAGGTGCATTACGGTCTGTGTAGTCATAAAGTTAGGTTTTTGACTATGAACTGAGATACCTTCTTTTAATATACCATCCCTGAAAATTTATCTTTAAGGTCTCAAGTGACACAAAGTGGAGCATGTGAGGCTTTTTGTGGACATTTGGAACACAGTAGTTCAGCATAGACACTCAACCTGCTGCGTGCCATGAGCCTTGCTCATAACCTTGTAACCAGTGCTTACGATCATTCAAAATTTACAAGCTATCAATACTGGCTCTGCTTTGATGCATACTTTTTGATAGTGCCTTTGTCTAATTAGCAGAAGCAATTCAAAAATCATTTGTCTGCAGCCCTCTCTCTGGATCCTATATACTTTGTTGTCTTGAAATACCAGCTCTTTTGAGAGCCATCTCAGACAGCTGATTGAAGGTAACACGATTGTTTAGTTTAGAATGAAGTCAAGAAATTTTCTAGTGTAAATAAATTGGAAGTATCTGAAGTATCTGTTTTGTCACCTTTGTGATCATAAGCTTAAAAGGACAGTCAAATGAGTTAAAAGGTGCCATATTCAAAGACAATAAAAATAAAAATAATTTATTTTTCCATGGAATCCATGATTTAAGTTGAAGAACTTGCTTCTTGTCCTTCAGGAAAGAAAGTAGGACCCACCATGGAGTTGCATCTTTATCCAAATAAAAAGACTTTTAAAGTAAAAGATTATAGGGTTTTTTGGTTTGGTTTTTAATATGTCTAGCAGATGGAGTTGATGCTGCAAAGGATGAAAGAGGGAGGTACTGAGTATGCTTAGAAAGATTAAGGAGTGTTTTTAAAATGTCAATTTTTAAAGTTACTGTGTCATAATCCAAACAACATTTGTTCAGAAGGTACAATTTTGAAATATTTACCTACTGAATACAGCAGTTCTTTAGTGAAACAGGGAAGATAATTAGGAAGTAATTTCTTTTCTTCCCTCAAATTCATTCAAGTTCCTGTTTGTTTATAGCAATTTACTGTTCACAGTTAAAGGTGTCTCTGTGCTAGCTATGTTCTTTTGTGTTGTATGTAAGTTTCATCAGTTGAGGACTTGACTTCATTATTGCTCTGAATTGAATGTTTTCTTAGCTGTCGAGGACCTTCCAGAGGAGGTGAATGAAGCCGCAGAGCCAGGTATATATTTTGTAATTGTGATTTTAAAGTGTTTTGATGAAATATATGCATTTTGAAATCTGATGTAAAAAAAAAAGTTCACTAGATATTTTTTTCTTTTTATACGTTCTCTTATAGTTGAAATTATTGAAGATTTTGATATTGATAAAGAGCTGTCAGGTATGAGTTTTTATAGTTTTTGAAACAAAACATTTTTTCTTCCATTTATATTTGTTAATATAATTAAAAAAAACAAACAAAAAACGAAGCAGAGAAATGTGTGGATGGGGCTTTGAGCAAGCTAATCATAGAATGGGTTGTGTTGGAAGGGACCTTTAAAGATCATCTGGTCCAACTCCCCTGCCACGGGCAGAAACATCTTTCACTAGATCAGCTTGCTCAAAGCCCCATCCAACCTGACTTTGAACACTTCCAATGATGGGGCATCCACCACTGCTCTGGCCAACCTGTTCCAGTGTCTCACCACCCTCATCGTAAAAAATTTCTTCCTTATGTCCAATCTAAATCTAACATCTTTCACTTTAAAACTGTTGCCCTTTGTCTTGTCGCTACAGGCCTCAGTAAAAAGTCTCTCTCCATCTTTTTTATAAGACCTCTTTATACACCAAAAGGCTGCAATAAGGTCTCCCCAGAGCCTTCTCTTCTCCAGGCTGAACAACCCCAACTCTCAGCCTTTCTTCATAGGAGAGGTGCTCCATCCCTCTGATAATTTTCGTGGCCCTCCTCTGGAGCTGCTGAAGCAGATCCATGTCTGTCTTGTAGTGGGAACCCCAAAGCTGACACAGTCCTCCAGGTGGGGTCTCTGGAGAGAGGAATAAAGGGGCAGAATCGCCTCTCTCGACCTGCTGGTGATGCTTCTTGTGATGCAGCCCAGGACACAGTTGGCTTTCCGGGTTGTGAGCACACCTTGCTGGCTCATGTCCAATTTGTTATCCACCAGTACCCCCAAGTCCTTCTCCACAGGGCTGCTCTCAATCCATCCATCCCCAGCCTGTATTGATATTGGGGATGGCCATGACACAGGTGCAGGACCTTGCACTTTGCCTTGTTGAACTTCATGATGTTCTTATGAAGTACTTAGAGCTTCAATTTGAGGAATGGAGTATGTTAATTTCCCACATTACTACTCAAAAAGATTAAGTTGTAAATTTTTGTTTGTTGTGCTGGTGTCAGGGAATTTTAAATGAGTACTGGGTCAAATGTAATTTGAAGATTTGCTCTAAGAAGTTAAAAATATCATTAAGCAAGATTTTTTTTTTTTTTTTCAAACATGACATTAATTCAGTCAGCTAGAGCAAAGTGATCTAAGGAAATTAATCTGAGCACGGTGTGTAGGATTAGATGCTATATTTATTTAGGTTTTCCACTTGAAAAATGTGTTCTAATATAATTAAATGGGGAAACAAATATTATTGTTTCACACAAACAACAATTGTAATGAAAATTACTTTTGGGGGGTGTACTAAGAATGGAAGTCAATAACAAAGAGGAGCTAAACTTTTGGACATGACATGCGTTCAGTACCTTTTTTCTACTGTTAAGTTAACCTAGTTGGTTGTTCTGCAGTTTAAGTCTTCCTTTTTGTTTGATACTAATTTGATTGGGTGGCCAGTGGGGAATAAAAACAAAATTGTGAACATTCTGTGTGTAACTTTCAACACTTATTTTCTTCTAACAGTAGAAAGTAAGCGTACAGAAGATGTTGTGGCCACTGAACCAGAGGAATCAGGTTTGTATATTATCTTTTGCATGAGTTTGCTACTTTGAGAATGATAAATATTATAGAATAGAATTCTATGGTGCAATAAAGATATATTTGTAATTTTTTCTGCAGCTTTTTTCTATTAAGGACAAACATAACTGTGTTGGAATCTAGCATCTTAGGTTTTTTAATGACAATATTTTAATGGCTTACAGAGCACTTTTCAGTTTTAGAAGCTGAGAGTGCTCCCAGTTCAGAAAAACTTACAGCGATAAAAATGGCCATATTAGGTCATGTGAAGCTGAAGATTTCTTTGCTGTGCTCTGTTTCACACCAGCCAGTAGTGTGTACTCAGGAAAAAGAGTATGTGTAAGACATAAAATAAAGTGGAATGTCTCTTCAGCTTTGAGCACTTTATTTATGGGCTTCCCGAGTCAGAGAACGTATTTCCCTCCCTTCAGTTCTTCTTACTGTCTACAGCCAGCATCCTGGCTATTATGAATTCTTTTCTGTTGAGCCTCACTCCCTCCATGCATGAATAGTGAGCTATGTGCAACCTTCAGTCTGTTAGCAGTAATAGCACATGGTGACGTGTGACGTGTCTAATTTAAACATACATAAGGAATTAAAAAGAACTAAATTTTGAAGCAAAATATTTCACAATTACAGCTGGGAACATAATAAGTATATGAATGTTTTCTAAGCCCATACTGTAGTAGTATGTGAAACTGTGGGAGATTTGTGCTTTGGATAGTATAGTTTCAGAATTTAGAAGTAGCAGTTTTGAAACTATCCAGTCCTGCAATTTACTCATTGGCCTACTTAAGTATTAATCTTTTCCCTGGAAAAATTCAGTTGAGGAAAATTTGCATCTGAATTCTGCAGAAGTAGTATTACAGAGCAGTCTTGATAGTTTTGAGCATAAGGGAAAACAATGCAGCTTTTTATAAATATTTATAGAACTGTCCTGTTTGAATTGTTTGTACACTTTTGACTTACAGAAATGCCTGTTCAAGCTGAGGATTATTCAAATGATGATGTAGTGGGTAAGTTAATCTTAAGTGCTTGTGGTTTTTTTCCGAAAAAAATGAAGTTATAGCTACATGAAAAGTTTGTAAACAAATTAATTTGTGGAGAGGAGTTAAGGGATATCATTATTGTCATTTAAAGTTGCTTCCTGTTTTTGAAGCAATAATTTTTATCTTGTACTGCATAAATGCTAGTAATAGTTACTGGGTTATAAGGAAGCATTCCAAATAAAACTGTGAGCAGTTTTAATTTACAGCTTAATTTTTAATGATTTTAGACAGAGCTGAATACTTTTGTTTTAAAGGGAAATATAAAAATTTCAGGTCTCAAAATATGTGCATACTTCCTTTCTAGAGTAACTGGTCATGGGTGGTGATGCTGTCACTACTCTGTGTATGTCAGATCTATTGAAGTCCAACTGTGGCATGTTCTTTGGCCACTGATCTGGAACAGGATTGTTTTGTCATGCCATTACATTTTTCTTGATGTAACTGATTTTAAGAACAACAGCAGTTCCAGCTCTTCCATGTCTTGCCTGACAGTACTAACCATAGAGTGTACCCAAACCATTTTTAGAGTAGCTAAATGGCTTCTGAATTTGAAGACTGCATATTGTTACATTTCATCTGCTTTTTGGAGTTAATTATTACAAGTTGCTAGTTTGTTCTTCATAACGAAGTAGTTGTGTTGAGTGAAACACTGAGCTGTATCTTGGGGCAGTATATCACAGAAGCTGCAATCTAGGAGCCCTGAGAGCTGTATTTCTATTTTGTTTTGATTAGCCTGAGCACCTTTCTGGGTTAGTTAATCTTTGCAATATGCAGAAGCTCTTAAGTGGTGTGGTGCCCAGGAAGTTCTGTTGGGTTTTGCTTTTCCTTGCGTGAAAGGAAACTTGTATTTGGTTCTTGGGCATGCCAAAAGTAGCCAGAGAAGTGAAAAACCATAGGAGGCCTTTGTGGTTGCCCAGTACAGATTGGAGGCATGGTTTAGTTCGTGTTTTAATTTACATGCTGAACCTTAACTGAAGTGATTTGAAATGCTCATATCAATACGTACCTGTTGTCTGTGAGGCCTTTCTAACCTGTTTATCATAACAGCCATAGTGTGTTGAAATGCTTGAAGCCATAGGTGTTCATTAATAGATGCCTTATCTAAAAAAGTTTTGTTTCATAATGAATATGAAATATTTTTAACTACAGCTTATAGTCAGTGTAGGAATAAGCAGTAGTTACCTTTGACAGCATAGGCAAGAAGTTCAGCAAAGGTAGTGTTCAGTTGGTTTGTTGTGCTTTTAGTTGGAACTGTAGAACAAGAAAAGACGTTTTCTCTCAAAAAATGTTGCTCCTTAAAGTTAAAATAACAAAAAGGGCCTTACAGGACTATTGCAAAATTTCAACAGTAGATAATTCCACTGCACAGTGTCAGCTGTATTGATATGAGGATACTGAGACGATTTCTTGACTTACTTATACTATTTTAAAACTAAATTCAGAATCCAAGTATCAACTTGAAATCTTTAATTTTTGTTTTCATGGACCATATTTCTGTCACTTTTTGTACTGTAATTTATGGCTCAGTCTTGCAGCAGTAAACGAATTTCCTACCTTCACCAAAACCCAAAAATTTGTGTATTATGCAGTAGTGGATGGTTTCCAAATATTCCATTTAGAATCATAGAATCGTTTAGGTTGGAAAAGCCCTTTAAGATCATCAAGTCCAACCGTTAACCTAGCAATGCCAAGTCCGGCACTAAACCATGTCCCTAAGCGCTATGTCTACACGTCTTTTAAATACCTCCAGGGGTGGGGACTCAACCACTTCCCTGGGCAGCCTGTTCCAATGCTTGACAAACCTTGCGGTGAAGAAGTTTTTCCTAATATCCAATCTAAATCTCCCCTGGCGCAGCTTGAGGGCATTTCTTCTTGTTCTATCGCCTGTTACTTGGGAGAAGAGACCGACCCCCACCTCGCTACAACCTCCTTTCAGGTAGTTGTAGAGAGCAATAAGGTCTCCCCTCAGCCTCCTTTTCTCCAGGCTAAACAACGCCAGCTCCCTCAGCCATTCCTCGTAGGACTTGCTCTCTAGACCCTTCACCAGCTTCGTTGCCCTTCTTTGGACAAGCTCCAGCACCTCAATGTCCTTCTTGTAGTGAGGGACCCAAAACTGAACACAGTATTCAAGGTGCAGCCTCACCAGTGCAGAGTACAAAGGGACGATCACTCCTTTAATTGCAGGTGGACTTTCAAATAAGATGGTGGAATTGAACCTAGTTGTCCACTCTCCTTTTATTGTGTTGTGATACAAACAGAGTCCTTGTTGTCTTCCAGCACTGTCAGGATCAAAAATAACTTGTTTTACTCTGAAATAGTATGTATTTCTGATCCTTTCAAAGGTTTTTTAGACTTATTTTTCTTACCTTCAGTTTTTCTAAGAACTAGTGCAACACACTTTTTAAACCATGAGATTAGACTTCAAGGGTATGTTAGCTCTATGCTGGCATATCTTGTGGAAATAGATAATAGCATCACTGGAAGGAGTAAATATTTTCTTTTTCTCCTTGCAGGAAAAAGGTGAAAGCATCTATCAAAACCTATTTATTCAGTTATTAAACACACAAGTAACTATTAGATGTAGTACAATGTATGTGATTCTTCCTTTAGGAAGTAGAAAATGAAAATAATTTGATCAGCACAAAATCTGCAACAGTGTGCCAATATACTCAAGAATCTTTAGTAATTTGTTTAATTATGTGGCAGCCACTTTGAAAGCAGAAGAATCATTGTTTATCAGTTTTTGTAAAAAGCTTATTGTGTCTGCACATAAAGTAGAATTCAAATAGAATCTCTGAAAATTGAGAAAAGAAACAGGGGATGTACATAAACTACTGACCAGAAATAAAAATTTAATTACTAATAAATTATTATTTTTTCTTACTATTAAGTATGTTTACCTGCCTTTCTTGGTTGTGAAAATTTCAGTTTGAAGGCAACATTATTCTCACATTTTCCTCTTAGAGTGTGAAATACATATTTACCAGGGATATTCTTTTTTTATGTGTGATGGAGGATTCAGTATGGGGTTTCTTTGCTGTCAGAAGTCTTTTCTTCTTTGTTCACATGATTTCATTTCACCAGGTATTCAAAGCTAGTATTTCCTGTTGTTTCAGCAATAATAATATTAAAGTTCATTGTACTAGAGACAGTCAAGAACTGTATTCTGAATGAAGAACACCTGTATACACATATGCACTCTTTACATATATGAAGGACTTATCAATTTATGGAATCGACATAACTTCAGGTAGTGTAAAAGATACTCAGAAATGTCACTATAGAGTCCTTATTCTTAGGTACTACAAATTCAGGCAACTTCATTTGAAACGTGGTGGCACCAGTTTATATCAGGTTAGGAGCAGTTGTTTGATTTTTATCTGAAACACAGGAACTTATTTGTTTTGAGAAGAAAACAGGAGATAGTTCAGAGGATGAATTTATCTGTGAGGAACATTCTCACATCACCAGTGAAGAAATTGGGTGTGGGATTTGAATACGCTGGAGTGCAAGTTAAAAGTTTTATAATAATAGGCAACTGCATCCTTAGGTATCTGTGTGTACTGTTTTCCAGTTCTCTTAAGTTTACTTCTAAAATTATTACCAATATTACTTTCCAGCAGTAGGCTATTCTACCTGCAGTTATAGTCTGTATTTTTGTAAACTAATGCACTTGAGTGGTATGATAGGCCAGCTTGAAATATTACTGATTTAGGATTTTGGGCTAATCCTGTTTTGCACTAGCACATAAATTGCTGTGGTTATGATAGAGTGATACTTATTGGAGACACAGTTTAAGGGAGACATATTACAGTTTTTTGGGATACCTTTACTCTCTGTATTTGTATTTTGATCCCTCTTGTATATATTCAGATTTAAAATATCTAAGGGTTGTTTCACCTCCCCCCCTTTCATCTTGTATCTTTGACATTTTTAAAACCCTACATTTATTTTACCAACTGCTGAAATCCCTTATGTGTAGAGAAGTTTCCACTTCCTCACTCCCTGGCTCCTCTTTTCCAATTGTACGTGTCCTTGACTTTTAAAAAAAAAAAAGTTTTAATGTATTTGTGACATGGCCTAGATTTCCTTTACAAGGTGAATTAAGTGCCATATGCTGAGAAAAAATTTACTGCTTAGATAAACATTTAAAAGTTTACATTTCCCACCTTATACAGCAACTTTGTGTATATTCATTATGATAGCTCCTAGAAATTATATCTTTCTCAAATTAACTAATCTGATACAAAGTTGCATTTTTTTAGCATTTAAGATTTTTTCTGTTTGTTTTAGAGTAAGCTGTGTTTTGGTTGGTCCTTTAATGTAGATTTCCCCTTATTTTTTCAGATACTTAAAGCTTCAAAAGAAAAGTCCCTACATCAGGAGGACCAGCCCCAACCATACGCTACAAAAGGGGAGCAGATGGTTGTAATAGATCTTATGATGTAATTACCAAGCAGTTCAGGGTCTGGGGAACGAACACTAAGATATTGTAAATGGGTTGTAGCCAACTGTCATTTTAGTAAGCTTTTTTAACACTTGGATGTTTAATTTACATTCCTGTCTGATATTATTTTTTTTTTGGTCAAGTTTAGTGAATTCATTATTTTTCTTCTGTGTTTGTGACAGAGTTGCAACTTTGAGCTGCATTTCATATGTGCTGTTCAAGCAATTGTTAATATTCTATTTATAATGTAGCAGCAAGTGCATTTTTTCAGATTTTAATATATATCTTTTGTTGTGGATTCATACAGTATGTACAGAGCAGTTTGGTCAAATGAAACATATAATATTATGAATTTTTAAATGTTTTATAACTGCTGATATAGCATACAGCCTAACTGCATTTTATAGAAAACACTAATCAGGCGCACACTATGCTGTGAAGTTTGACTTGTATCTCTTTGCACTGATGTTATGTCAACAGTTACACTACATGAATTTCAGGTGATTTTTAAAATAGTCTAACAAGATACAAAATGTGTATCTTTATTTCATACTAGTAAAAGGGCAGATTACTAAATTGCTTTTTTCGGAAACCCTTTATGAGTGAATTAGAACTTTTTATTTATGCATATTTGACTTTTTAAAGCAAAAATGTCTAGAAACTATATAATAGCCTAGCAGGCAGTCAGTGTGGATTACAACAAAACTGAGTTGCTGGAGTCAGGTTGAGTTCAGTAAAATTCTTCTAGTTTGGCTACCAATATAATGATCTCAAAGCTGGATGTAGTAAGCTTTATAATCAGTAAATTATTACAAATGTCAAATTTGCTCAAATACTTGACTTGTAAATTTTATTTTAAAAAAAAAGAAGCTTTGGAAAATCAACCTTAAGAAAAATAGGGTACCAAAATTTACAGTCGTAAATGCTCTTGTAAATGATACGTCTGAAATTTAGACTTTGAGTGATTTAGAATTTTAATATAACAGGTGTACTTTTTACCTGTTCTGTGCTGCTGTTCCACAATTATGAAGACATATTTTATTCTTTGGCATTTTGCATGTGTTCCTTTTTGGCTCAGGAATAATTGCTGTGATTTTAGGAAATTGCCAAGCCTGATATGGGAGCTTAGAAGAAATAAAATAAGATAAATTTTTAAGAAGAAAAATCAATTTGGTAACCCTAACAGCGGTTGCCTTTTGGTTGACAAGGAGATTTTAAATTTCTGTAACGCTGTTTTGAAGTCAGGTTTTTAGTTGCTTACATTTGTAGTGAAAGGGGCATCCTATATGCTTGCCTCTTTTTGTTTGGGATTTCAGTAAGATTCAACATAGGTGAGTGTTACATCTGATCAACAAACACAGAAGATGTCCCAAAGTGATTTCTTTAGACTTTTCAGGAAAGCAATAATACTCTTAGACTGTGATGTGGTTTGGGATATTCTAGTAAAATTACCTGTGATTGTGAATTGCAGAGCAATAATTTTTACAAAGCCATATTTTGTGAGGAAGCTTGGGAATAATTTTAGAATGGTGAATGGAGGACTTTTTATATAACAGTGGCAGCCTATTTGTAGAATTATGGGACTGTGAGAGTATATTATGCTGTGATCAAATTTTAAGTGTTTTGTAACAAGGTATGTGATTTTACGTGCTTCATGTTTACAAAAATATGCCAAGCTGAGCAAGGTCAAGAGGACTATTAAAAAAATGTATATTTAATCTGTTTTAATGTTTGGCTGCAATAAAACACAGAAGAATATCTTTGTCTTTCTAGTGTCATTATTTTTTTCCAAAATGTGGTAGATATTAACTATGGGGATAAATTATTTGCCTCAGCCACTAATTAATATTATTATCTTTCAAAGTAATAATTTTGAATATTTAAAAAATATATTTGAAAGTATTATTTACAAGGAGGAATAAATATAGCAAGCCGAAGTAGTTTTTATTTCTGGGTGGTATTATGTGAAGGAAATGGGAAATATTCTCTTCTATAATTGTGTTGTGCTTCTTCTTTTGGAGTATTAGCTCTTCTGCAACCAATTTGACCTGAATTTTGCCCATGATATGTAATTTCTATTTGTGACTTAAAATGGATGAGACATCACTCTTTAATAAAGGTGAATGTGTGTGGGCAGTATGATATCTACCTTTCATAGAGAAATATTCTAGGTTATGGTCCATAGTTTAAATCAGAAGTCTAGCAAGGGTGTTATGTCTGTGCAGTTCTCTGTTTGAAAACAAAACTCTTCCTTGACCTTTTCAGTTTTCAAACACCTCCCTATTCTTATGATGAAATACTGCTGAATAAATAACTGTAGTTTAAGAAGAAGTCAAAAGGTGACATCTTTCTTTATATTTTCACATTGCTACGTTGCTTCTTGCTATGTCTCAGTGAATCTATGAAATCTTGGATTCAGTTGCTTTTTTGGAAATCACAGGAAGAAATACCAAAGAAAAATTTAAATAAGAGTAGGATACTAAAGTTGTATTTTAATATTGAAAATTTACTACAATTTTAAGTGACTTTTTCACATTCTCAGTAATCGAAAAGGTATCATATCATGACACTGTTCTTTCTAAGAAGTAAAGAAAACAGATAAGATTGGATATTGGAAAGATACTGAAAAAATCATGTTTTTACTGAATATCATTGTGCAATTTTAGGTGTTTCAAAAATTACATATATGTAAATGACAAATTGTATTGTACATTTATATTGTTGATTGGGATTCATGTAAAATTACAAGGTATGAAATACATTTTAATTGTGACTTGGATCATTGTCACATGCACTCACAAATATTTAGACATATTGTAATATGAAAAATAAATAGACTCTTTATGGTATAAACCTTCTTGGTAATACCTGGTGTGTACGTTACACAGTGATGTGGACCTTTTAGAACGGATCCAGAGGAGGGACACAAAGATGATCAGAGGGCTGTAGCACCTCTGCTATGAAGACAGGCTGAGAGAGTTGGGGTTGTTCAGCCTGGAGAAGAGAAGGCTCTGGGGAGACCTATAGTGGCCTTCCAGTACTTAAAGGGGACTTACATAAAAGAGGGGGAGAGACTCTTTATAAGGGCAGATAGTGATAGGACAAGGGGGAATGGTTTCAAACTGAAAGAGGGGAGATTTAGATTAGATGTTAGGAAAAAATTCTTTACTCAGAGGGTGGCGAGGCACTGGAACAGGTTGCCCAGAGAGGTTGTGGACACCCTGTCCCTGGCAGTGTTCAAGGCCAGGTTGGACGGGGCCCTGAGCAACCTGGTCTAGTGGGTGGTGTCCCTGCCCCGGCACGGGCGCTGGAGTTAGATGATCTTTAAGGTCCCTTCCAGCCCAAGCCATTCTATGATTCTATGATAGCAGTCCTAGTCTATAGAGATTGGTTAAAACAGTTCTGTCTATGATTTTGATCTAGATTTGTTTTTCTGGAAACAGAGAAATTGAGTAAAGGGTGAGAGTGGTTTGAAGAGCTAAGAAAAATTTTTTGTTTGAGCTACAATTGGTTTAAATTGATGATAAAATAGTCTCGAGATTTATTTTCATATCCCTGTCTTTGAGACAGCACATTTTTAAACCTGTGTCAGAAATAGCATAATTAAAACCATTTGCACTATCAAAGTAAGCTAGGGATCAGTGTGGAGGGAAAAAGCGATATGTGCTGAATATGATGCTGAAGTGAGTTCTTAGTTAAGTATGGTGAAAGGCAAGAGAAACAAGATCTTCAGAGCGAACAAGGTCAAGTTGTGATGATTTTCAAAACCAGCAACCTAGAAGGAGAAGCTGGAGTATCTAAAGATCATTGGAGAGGCTTTGGTGAAATCAATGGCAGCTAATTTAGCAGACTACAGGTTGAAAAAAAGCCTGAGAGAGAATTTGGAGAATTGATCCTGGTACATAAATGGTTATAGAGAACTGTAGGTTATATGTTGCATGAGCCTCAGTAATAAAGAAATGTGAAGCCGGACAAGAGATGGGAGATAGGAGCAGGCTTTAGAGTGATGAGCTCATTCCTTGTTCTTCCTGTGATGGAAAAGAAGTTGCAGAAATAACATGGATGTCCAAGATGGGTGGAAGAGGGTCACTGAGTGACCTAGAGGGAATTAGAGAGAAGAGGTCAGGTGAGAATATCAGTGTTGCTGATAACGGAAAAGATACAGGGAAAACAGGTGGCTAAGTGGCATGCTGTATCATGGTTTACTATCCTGTAATGATTTGTTCGTGTGCTTTGAGTCGGTAAAAATAATAGAAATATGAGTATGTACACCATTGTGTGTCTCAGCTGCATTATTGCTCTTTTTAAAATATGGTATTGCTGATGACATACAGATGGACATAACCATTTTATTTTTTGTGTGGTATGCGCAAAAAAATAGAAACAAAAAAGCCAGTATGTTAGAAAGTACTGAGCAATGCTTTCATTAATACACTGTTATAGTAATAATATTCCTTCTCCAAGTGATCCTATAGTATGTAACTGACTCTATAGATCTTTTTGTCATTTCTTTCAATTTAATTGACAATCTGGATTTTATGATGCAATTGAAGAGGTGAATGACTTTCAATGTGACCATATTTATTTAATTTACCGTATCATAATCAAGTTAATACTCATTCTGCCTTGTGCTGAATATTCAGTCGTATTGTCTGCATGTTCGGTAGTAGCAGTTGTCAGCTTGTAGTAAAGGGTGAAATTAGAATGTGAAATAGTTTGATTTAATTCGTGCGCATAACCCAATTTCTCCATGGAAAAAAAATGTTTTTCAGCATTTTTACAGGGTGTATTTTATTCACAATATAATGCTTCTGAGCAGTTGGTTAAACAAATGTGAAAATTGAGTATTCTGTCAAGATGTCTCTAATTGATTTAGAAATTTAGGAAAATGTTTATATATAAGAATATGTCAAAATTAAAGAGTGTATGTTAGAGAGGAAAATAACTGTAACTAAAAAGCCAACTGACCTCTCATTTTAGTATTCTCTATTAAGTTTATTGGGAGGAAATATTGGAAGCTTATTGGGACGAAATTGGAAAGAGAATGATAACGTTAGAATTGTGAAGCAAGATGCTTTAAATGTTATAGAGTAGGGCAGGGTCAAAAAGTGTTTAGAGAGGAGAAAAAGAGGAGAGGACAAGCCTGTCTCTGTATGTACCACCTTCACGATATACACATACGTGATTTTGGTACAGTATGTAGTCTGTCTTTTGCTACAGACTGTCTTGTGCTTATTTAACTTTTTTGCCTGTGCCTTCAGATGTTTACAAAACATCTGGGTTAAATTATCTTAAAAGTTGAAGTAAGACAAAAGCTTCCAAGTGTCCAAGTCACTTTTGAAAATGAGACCTAGGTTCCAAATTGATTTTCATGGGTTTTTTACATTCTAATCAACTATATATATTAAGCTAGTGTTCCCAAGAGTTTTTAATTAGTGAAAGATTTTTTTTTTTCTTGCAAAATAGCTTGCATCATAAGTGTGTATCACTAAAATCTACCAAATATCTAAAGGGGAAAGCTTATGAAATATTTTGTGACAGAAGCAATTATGTAATATTTGAATCATCTGCAGAGAAAGGCCTTTTATGTAACTATAGTTCAGACAGCAATCTATGGTTACTTTAAAAAATAAAAATGAAAGAAAAAAGTCCTGTTGGCCCAATTATATTTTGAGTATAAGCTGTAGTTTTATTGTATCTCTTTCTTATCATAAACTGTTAATATAAATTTATTTCATTGAAATTATATTTTTAATATTCTAGGGAAAAGTGAAAAAGAAACTGAGCAAGACAAAACAGAAAAAGGTAAGTCTGAAAGTAACATTCTGTTCTTCTGAAATTCAAAAGCCTGCTTTCTGGGAGGACTGGTTTAAATCAGATTAAATAGTATTGAAGCTTAGCTCCTGTATATCTTGTGTAGATAAACTGGAGTTGAATAAACATCCAGAGTGCATCTGCTTTTGGACGTAAACACACAGTCGTTTCCAAAGCTGACAGCAAAGTATTCCCCTTGTACGTGGTCACAGGCTTTCAGGAGTCAAATGTTCAGTGTTGTATTCCTAGTTTAGGACTCTGGAGGTCACAGCTTCACCAGGCTCCTCAGGTGTTTGTGGGTGAGACATAACCTGGGGTGCCCAGCCTGAAAAGCCGGGTTCAGCACTGCCCCAAAATCCAGGTTCAGCACTGCCTGTTGTGCTATGCCTGGGGCGACAGGTGACACTAAAATCAGTCCTCCTCAACTCTGTGTTTACCCAGTAAGGGTTTCTGTCTGGCTCAGGCTAGGTAAGAACATACAGAGGCAAGTTTGGTGGGAAAAAAAGTGAGCAGTGCTGAGAGCGCTGTGAATCTGTTCTCCCTGCGCTGACATTGGTGCTGGCCCTGTGCATTCCCTGTCACTGCGTGAAGCTTCCCCAACCTCCTTCACTGGGATCAAGGTTTGTATCTGTCCCTAGCTACATCACTGCAGCTGGCAATACACAAAAGCCTCAGGGCCTGTACCTGCATCTTTTTTGGTCGGGTGGAGGAAATGGGATTCAGTGACTCTGCTGGTGTCTGCTGTTCCTTTTTCATTTTCCTTTTCCATTTTTCTATGTGGGTGTTATTTTGTATTTGAGTACTTAGCAATGCTACTTTTATGATCTTCTGGTAAGGTTTATTGGGTTTGGTTTCGTATATTTGTATTTTAAATATAAATTTCTAGGATATTTTATTTAAGTATTAAATATGTCAAATGTAAGCATTACATTTAAAAAGTAAATATACCATTAGCCAATTTGCTTGGAAAGCAAGGCAATTACATCCACATTTCCATTTATAAAAGGATTATAAAAGGAAATACCTTACTGCACTGGGCTTACATACTTGATAGTAGAAAAAAACCCCACCATTATGTGCTAGTTTTATTGACCTGTTACAATAGTAGAATAAAATAACATACAATAGCCATCCAGTATGGGTAAAAAGCATTCATAGGTAAAAATGCTAGCTTGTTTCAGAAAATGAAAATGTACAGATTTACTATTATGCAGCATTATTAACCAGAACTGTAAGACAAGTGTGTGACTTGAAAGTATGACAAGGTCGAGCCACTTTCCTTTTGCACCCTAAGTGCTGCATGGTTTTCATTCTTTTTAAACACTGAGCAACTAAATAAATTCTTCTGCTGAGTCCTGCCATTGCAGATTACAGGAATTCTATAAATTGGAAAAAGATCTGGTTTTGTTTTCTAGGTTAAATTGATAAAATTTTGCATCCTACAGGGAAAAACAACCCTGCATTTTTTTATGAAATTTGTTTATAGCTAAACAGCTTGTGCGGTTCTCATACAAGTTGAATTTTGATGAACTGATTAAGTTTTTATAGTTTGAACTGTTTAAGTTTTCACTTTCAATGAAAGTGTCTAGATATAGATATTGTAGTCATAGAAAGTGGTTTAAAGTACTATTGAATTGGTTTATTTTAAATTACTCTAAGATGCAGCAATAAATGGATGAGAGATGTATTTAAAAAAAATACTGTACTGTGACTGGTATATATAGAAAACTCAGAAATCTAAGGAGCTGGGAATTTGAAAATTCATGTTTGGCTTGGGTTTAGGGATTGCTTATGATTCTGACAGTGCACAGAGATGTATGTGCAAGTCTGCATTTGTTTTTAGATATTGCGACATACAAGCTCCGAAAGGCCTTCTGTGCAGAAACTGTTTACAGCTTTGAGTGGATCTTACAACATTAACATTTTTCACTGCTGCTGTCTTCGTAGTAGTTTGTCAGCAAAATGTCTTAAAATTCTGTAAATTTCAGTTTTTAATAATATTTCATTAAATTTATTAAAAGCTTCACTGAAACGTCTTCTGTACTAACAAAAACTCCTCTGGAAACTCCTCTAAAGAAACAAAAACTAAACTAAACTTGTTTGTAGTGTGCTATTACTTCAAGTTTTCTCTGTTATATTTAATTCAGACGGATTTTTTTGTCTTCTCCATAAGAATGTGATTGGACTTTATACTTAAACAAGTAATTTAAATGGAATAGATGTTTCAGGTGAATCTGAGAAATAATTATTTAAAATGTGTCACAGGTAGTATAGTCCAGGGCATATATACCGCATCCATAAGACATCTTTCCACATGAGGTGGTTTTAGTTGTTTTTTATCACATAGGCTAACAAAATTTAAATTTAAGTAAGGAGCTTCATTTTTCTACTTTGGCTTATGTTGGCATATATTGAATATTCATTTATATTGGTAAAGAATGGATATAAAAACTGGAACAATCATTTTCTGAGGTGAATGTGCTTCTTTCATACACTGAACATCAGCATAGGTAATTACAATAATAATTTTCACTTTTCAAAACTGATAAAACAGGAAAGTGAAAATGAATGCCATTTGGTTGGAGCACTCAGTTGTGTTGCATCAGGGACAGAGGTATACATAAGCCAGGCCTAGGACAATGCCATTCCACAAGTGGCCCTGCAAGTATCATTCTGATACCGGGGTCAACATTCACTTTGGTTTCCTCTAGGTATAGACCTTTGAACAGGATATGTAGGATTCCACTGTAGAGATCTAACCTGTGTAACCTGTGGAGGCTAAAGTGCTGTTCTTCTGGCTAAATGTAGGTTTTTGCTGTAGGGTGAGATGAGTTGTCCCCTAAACCCCATGGAGAACCTTAACCAGAGTTCCACTGGCTGTAGAAAGAGCTTACATGCTTAGCTCACTTCCAGCATTGTCACCTCAAGTTAGGTGGCCTGAGTTCCACCCTTGCAAGCACTGCTTTTAAGGGTATACATACTACCTATTGATTTACTTATATATTTAATTGTAGCCTTCATCAAATATGAGCTGTGGGCAGAATGACCAATGTTGTACTTCATAGGAGCGTAGTTCTTGAAGTCCAAAACTGCTGCATGACACCATGCTGAACTAAATGTATAGCGCATTAGAATATTAGTGTGTATTTTTGTACAGAAGGTCAATGAAGAAATTTATTTCTGGTCTTGTCAAAGGGTTGCTTGATTCTAGCCTTTTGAACGAAGCCAAAAGATTTCATGATGAAAGGGAGAGATGAATGATGGAAATACACGCCAAAAATAAAATTATCATTCTGCAATTGTTTCTTATGATCAACATCTAACCAACCAACAGTAATTTCAGACAGAAAACCCTGTAGAATACTTTTTACTGCAAGGGAAATTGTTCTGAAATAACTGCAGCTAAAGATTTATTATAGTCATTAGATTCCACAGCTTTATTAGTCCCTAAAATGCCTCAGTTTTTATTGTCTGATTGCTTCCCCAGATAAGTTGATTATAGAGGTTTTGCCTGTTCTACCAGTACAGTTTAGAAAGATCTTTTAATTATTGTAGTGCTACTGGCTTTAAATTGTCTAGACACAGTCGCTTGTTTTTATACCTTCTAAGTTATCATTTATAGAAGCCCATAAAACAAGTGGATCACTTACGCTATCTGTATCTCACCTAATGAGCTTCCCAAACAACAGGACAATGACAGGAGTTTTTCATCATCATCAAATTCTCATTCAAGCCCCCACTGAGAGGCAGCACAATTTCAAAAACTAATTTGGGTAATGCTATGGGCCTAGTATGAGGAGGGAGGACAATTACTTGAGCAAATTTTGAATTCCAGGTAAAAGTAGTTGGTCTGCTAATACATATGTATGGTTTTCAGCCCATAACTGAAACTTTGAAACGTGGACTGGGAAGGTGGGAGTATTTGAGGGAGGGGCCGGAGGAAATTAGTAAAAGAGAAGGTCACAAAATTAATTGGAAAACTTCTACAGACCATGATTGTCAGTATCTACTTATCATTGTCTTTTAAGGCGTCCATCCACAAGTTGCCAAGAACATTATTACTGAATTTGTATCACAGCAGGGATAGGAGGGTGTTTAGAAAACAAAGCCTATGGCTCCCCTGGAAATTACTTCCTTAGATTTTGACAGTTTAAGATTGAGAACTGGCAGGGCGAGCCTTTGCTGCAAGTGACTATGAGACTGCATCACATGAGGAGGTTTTTATTCCAGATTACATTTAGAGATGGCACCCCCCACTTATCTATTTTCGTCAATGTGGGAGAGAAATATGGAGACATCGTTATATGCTTATAACCTCTACAGTTATATAGTTATAGCTTTTATTTAAAACTTAAATAAAACTGTCTGCTAGTGATAAGCACGACATACAGTCAGTGCAGCAGGATTGTTCCAGTTTAGTTTTCAGTTAAAAAACTGGGGACTATGTGTCCTCAAGGTGGCTGTGAAGACCATGGTTTATCTTGAATCCTTAAAAAGTAATTATCTGAAAGCCAGAGTCCTAGCTTCTTTCTGTTTTGCATGTCCATAGTAGCAGATGGAAGATAGAGGAAGCCACTGGGAATGCTCCCTTGACATTATCATGACAATAGGAATAAATAAATAAATAAATAAATAGTCTAATGACAAGAACTAAACCCCACTTATGAGGTGGTTTGCTAGATAGGAAGCAGTGTCTTTCTATCCTCATGTTCTCTCCCCACGCCCTCAGACAGATTGTGACATTATCATCTCACCATTTCTGAGGAACTAGAAATTTCATTAGAAGACACATTTAACAAGAAATACTCGTGCTAATAGTGTAATATGGACT
This sequence comes from Theristicus caerulescens, assembly GCA_020745775.1. Lineage (NCBI taxonomy): Eukaryota > Metazoa > Chordata > Aves > Pelecaniformes > Threskiornithidae > Theristicus > Theristicus caerulescens. Next base: position 127,983,514 of record CM036558.1, on the reverse strand, counting down.
CTTGTAATCACAGACGAGGCTACTGTCACTCTCTATTGTCTACGAATCCTACAGCATTAGTTTCCAAACATTAAAGCAAGACAGTTCAGCCTATGTGGAAGGCACCCTACCTCCCAGACCTCCAAGTTAGACCAAGCAGGTTGTCAGTCATCACTATCAATGCACAGGATAGGTCCAAGGTGCCAGCTCTAGTGCAGCAGGTAAGCCTGCCCTCCCACTCCACCACTTATCCTAAGGTCTGAACATAAGAAAGGGAGGAGAGGGCTTAGGAAAGAGCATAGAGAGCAAAAAGATGGAGGAAGAGGAGAAAAGGGCAGCAAGAATGGGTGGAAAACTGCCTGAGCTAGTCCCAGCTGAGATTTCTTCCTGGCCATGGTTGCACATCAGCTAACAAGCTCGCTGTTTGTGGTGTCCTTCTTCCTGATGTCTCTATCGTGTCAGAATAAAATCACAGAATTGGGGAATATCTGCTCCCAACTTTTTACAAGGCACAGGAGTGAGAGATGATTTGCGTTAGGTGTATGAAAGTGCATACTGGTTTCAGAGATAAACAGTAATTGTTCTGGGATTTTTAATAGCAGCGTGATATTATCTCCCACTTACTTTGCTCAGGAACAAAACTGTACATGTATCCTTTGATCAGAGGCTCAGAGTATGTCAGCAAGGACAGAACAATTCAGAACAATTCATGCTATGTGTTGTGCTAAAAGTACCCCATCCTTTAAAGGATCTTTTCAGGAAACGACTAGTTGAAGTCTTTACAGTGTAGACAATATCAGAGACCTATTTAAAAGTAACTTGGTATCTGTTAAAATGCCAAGTGCATGCTGTATCTTTAGAATAAAAAAGGTATATTAATCATGAAAGATAATTATAGTATTCAATATTCTTATCCAATTCTGGCTAATAAAATATTAACTGTTCTGAGACATCAGGCTGATGTCTAATCAGTCAGGTCAGCAGTGTTGGCTCCTTTAGGAGGATGAGGTTTTCCTTAGCCTCGCTGATTGTTTTGTATTTCAGATGAAAATGTGAAATGGAGAATTGACACCCCCCCCCCTTCTGTGGAGACTAGAGAGGTTTCATTTAGTCCGATACCGAAGTATTATTACTAGTTATTTCTGATATAACATTTTTACCATTTTTTTCTCTATTGCCTTGGACTTATGGTCAGACGTAATCAATTGTTTGCCATGTACTAGTCATCACTCTGTTTTTTTCCATATATTTTTTTCCTTGTTGCTTCATGTAATTGGTTTGGATGCACTTACCACATTAACATAATTGGCTCACTTGGCATTTTACACCAATTTCAAGCCTTGTTTTCTGCTGTGTTATACAAGACCATACAGACATTTGATCATTTGAGGACGTTTGTCTAGAAATTCTAGAAAAGTTTCATTCCTTGATTGTTATTTCTCTAGGCAACTTTTTGGATAAAAAGTTGTAAAGTATCAAGAAATTATATTTGCCTTCTCTGAATAAAATCAACATAGAAGTTGCAAAATTATTTGCCTGATGCTCTTTGTCTGGACAGTTCCTTAAGAGAAAAAGATAGACCTGCTTCAGATTCAGAGTTACAGAAGTTATTTTTGTTAATGTTATTAACCTTTTGTTTTTGTTTTTACAGAAAAAGCTAATAATAGCATCTGTAATTGAGATTACTTTCTGTCACAAGGCACTTTTTTAATCACTTATAGTTTTTTCTGAAATTATACCACTGAGACAAAAAAATTGCATTGGGAAAACTCATTTTGGAAATGCCTTTCTAAAAATTGATTTTGGAAGGTTTCAAGGAAAAGATTCAGTAGCTTCACAAGATGTTCTTTGCAGTAATTTCTTTGATATTTTTTTCCCCCCCCAGTGTTGAAATGAAAAAAAGAAAAAGCTTTTATTGCAAACTTAGTGTATGTTTTTTCCTCCACAAGAGCGTGTAGTATTAACAGCTAAAACATATTAGTTCACATATGCACTTGCCAGCTAATAGTCATCAGTGAAGAAACGTTTGAGTTTGGCTACTAAATTTAATTATCCATCCCCTGCCCAGGTCCTATTTGCTGCTGTATCTCCACTTGTCTCAAAGCAGGTGGCATATTCTGGTCTAGATCTTTAGAGCTGAGCAGGATTTCCTCTGATGCTATTCCTTTGCAGCTCTGAAACTTTCTCTGAGATCAGGTCCTGAAAGAAAGGAAAGAACTGTTTCCTCAGTCTTTCAGTGTTCACACTCCTGGCTTCCAAATGGTCTGTGGGAGTAGGAATTGTCATCTAACAGTAATGTCAATGAGTGAGGAGAACAGCCTGGATGGGACTTGGTTCCAGACATGTGCACGTGGCTTCATGTGCCAGTGTGGTGGCCAAACTGTGTTGTACACAATGGTCATCTATACAGTCAGTGGAGCCTTCAACTAACCACCTAGTAGGTGTTTACTTCATGCTGAACTCACTTTTTAGGCTCCATTGACTGTAATGACTATATTTCTAAAGATTATAGCAGGGTTTAGGTGTCTACATAGAGAAACCTGAATTTTGTTGCCTTAATTTTAAGCTGTCACTGCTCTGGTGATGACCAAATGAATGAACTTTTAGCTAGAGAGCAAAGACCTATGTCATCAGGTACTGCTGCTGAGCCAAGTAGTTGTATTGCTTTGTGCTCAGGTTGTGATAATTTGCAGGTATTAACACAGTCCTGCATCATGTGTAGAAACAGGTGAAGTGTTTCTTGCAAAGGGATACTTATGTTCTGTTAGCACCATTTGGTATGGGGCACATGTAATTTTGTGACAGGAGAGAGGTTTGGCAATTGCATTCATCTTTCCTTGGGTTACTCTCATGGCTGCTTATAGCCTTAATAATTTTCTGAAGTATGCAGCAGAGGTGGAGAGTAGCAGTAGAGCAGATGAACAGTAACAGGGATTTGGGGCAACGGAGTTTAGGGGAGAAGACCCTTGAAGCAGAGCATGAGCAGCTAGTGTGTGGAAGACAACAGGTACCTAAGAACAAGTTGGGGATAAATAGGAAGAGCTGGACCAAGGAACAGATTGTGAACAGGTGTAGAAATGAAAGGGAAGAAATGTGGTAGGGCATCAAGGTTGAGAGGGGGAGAGGCTGGAGAAGAGGATGACAGAAGGAAAGAGAAAGTAGATGAACAGAAGAGTAATGGTTGAGTAGAAGCTGCAGAACATAAAAGCATGATTGTTAGACAAATAAGATAATCTGCAACTGATCCATTTATTTTTGAACTTCAATATTCTGTTGCTGGCATAGAGCTAGGAGGAATCTCAATCACAGTGATGACTGGCACAGTGAGCTTCTGGGAGAATTTCTTTAATTAACAAATGAGAGAAGGGAAGTTGCCTGTGTAATTATAGTCTTGGCACTAAAGTGCATTGACATATAGCAGCATATTACAGAAATTGTAGAAAATAAGACTAGGTGGGACCCTGAAGCTTACTTTGTCTATTTCATTGAGCAAAGGCCTTACGGACTGTGTGCTTTGTTCCTGGCAGATGCTTATACAACTTGTTCTTACAAATTTCCAGTAATTAGAATTCCACAACTATCCTCAGCAATCTGTTCTACTGTGCTTGCTTAGAGATACTAGTTCCAGATGTTCAAGTCTAATTTTCTCTTGTAGCAATTTTAAGCCTTTTATTCCTTGTCCTGTCTATGGTGATATAGAAATAAGTTATTCTTTTCATCTCTGTAGCTACTTTTTACAGAGTGGTATGTACCCCTCTTCTAGTGGCAAACTCTTTGCTACTACCTTTTTCCTCTTTGTTCTTGCTTATTCAGATGTAAATGTTGCCCCTCTGCAACCCCCAACAATTAAAGACAAAATAGTTTTAAACCATTCTTCAAAAGTAGGTGATTCAATCACCTTTAATCATTTGGTTACTTTTCCTTATTTTTCATATGATGCTCTTGTGTTCTGAGGAGTATCTAACAGTGCCTTCATTATTTTTCAAAAGGTATTTCTCTGTCCTTTGTAGAAAAAGACTGTCACTGCTTTTGGTGATGACAAGGTGCCTTTCAACATAAAAACATAAAATATGCCTGGTATTTTAGTTTTCATATTCCAAAATAGGTATATAAAATAGCTATTTCATCATCTTTCATTGGATGACATGGCACGCTATTAAGTTTACTGCACATTTAATACATTACCACTTCCAAAATATTTTCCTTCTCAGCTTTTTTTTTTTTTTATTCTGTATCTTAATATAGAAGGGAGATAAGAGATTGCTTGTCATCACTGGCCATTGTTTATTCTCCAACAGAAAGAACTAGCATGGAGTTTCTTATAAGACTTCTTCCTAGCTTGCTGCTTTGACAGTGGAAACTGTTTTCTCTGAGGGAGTCTTCAGCAATCCTATGACAGCAATCCTAGATAAAAAGCCTGTCCTTACATCCAAGGCCATTATTGAAAATCCTCAGTATTATTCTTGCAAGACCCTAGTACAATATATAAAAGAATTACTACCATTTTAATGCTCAACCAGATTTGGACTACAAATCACTCTAGCAGTTGTGTGATCGTGCATTTCTTCAGCTACATGGTGAAATCTGTAAGTCATTGAAGAAAAACTACATGTTTTTTCCCTCTGAAAACAGATAAGTTAACTTCTGTGTAACATTGAATTTAATATATTGGGTCACATCTGCTAAAAGATTATTACACTAGAAGGAGGCAATGGATAATTTATTAAAATACCCCTGCAGGGAGATAGCAGGCTATCTGGTTAATATAGAGGAATGCTTGATGGTTACACTGAAAGCTCCCCAGTGAATCCTTTAACATAGGAGTAGAATGGGAGATGAAAATGATTGCTCATTATATAATGTTTACTGTGTTATATCGGTGCCTAGCAGCTGAATAATATTTATGTTAACAGCTCCTTTCCAGCTTTTCATATTGATCTCCTGCTGGTCTAGAGCTGATATATAATTGTACTGAAAATGGGAAGAGAATACTTTTTTGTAATGGAGGGTGGCAAAAAGGTTCTTCCAACACATTACCAAAGTCAGATATGAGGGGAAAGATGTCGTATCTTTGTGCCACAGACTTGTAAGATTTTCATTCACTCTTTCTTCTGAGCTGTTTCTGTCTCATCTCCTTGTAAACTCAAAGGAATTGTGGAAACAGTGTCCCACAGGCAGTAGGAGTTTCTTGGTGGGGGGGAAAGCTTCTTTCCATTGCCTTGAAGGAACCTCGCTGTTGCCATGCTTACTGAGTTTGAGAAGGACCAAATGACTACGTCTTTCCATAAATACTGAAAGTTAGCAAGCTGACAAATAGCTGTCCTCTCTTACTGAATCCACAGTTTCTGTGTAACTGGCCAGTCTTAGATAAAGATTTTCATTCCTGCCATAGGAACTGAGAATTGACATTTTAGTTGTGGTTTCTTTGTGTTTCTTGTATGCACAGCCTTCTACTTAGAGAACAGAAACAAACTGAGTGTTTGGTGGTGATGTCCAGGTGGAAGCTCCCCAGATCATGTACCCAGAGGAACTGACATGCCTCAGTTTTCCTGCTAACAACAAATGACAGTTTCATGTAGCAGCTGTGAGCTCAACCAACCTAAAAAGTCCTCAGGGACACTTGGTTTTAATGGCTCCTTGGGCTGATGCTTTCGGGTTCATCCACACCTACTGTTGAGAAAGCCAGGCCTTAGAAATAGCAATGGTTTCTTGAAAAACTGAACTAGCATATTTTCAGAAAAGAAAATATAAAAACCACAAAACCCAGCAAACCTTTTGCATGTTATGGATTGTTCTTTTCGGGCCCAGTGACGTTATGTGAGAAACTTCTGTCCATACCTGTTAGTCACTGGGGACTCAAGGTCTGGTGTGGAGGGACCCTTACTCTCATGATGAGAGCTGGTTCTGTGAGTTCTGCTGGATTCAAGGGGTATGAACACTGGGAACAGAGCCAGTGCTGTGCTTCTTAATCATTATCATCATTAACTGCATGAAAATGCAGTAAAGACATCGCTTTCTTACGAAATGGTTACTATTAAAGTAAGACATAGCAAGACTGCATGGACTGAAATGCATTTCTAGTATTTTATCTATGGGGAATGAGCAAAAGACATGAAAAACTATATTATTATATTAAAAAAAAAAAAAGAGCAAAGTATCTCTTGGGTCAGTTCAGTTCCATGATAACCACATTCCTTAACTGCATTATTGTGTGCTTGAGTATAAATGCTTGATTTAAAGTCATAGGGCACAATGAAACCCTGAGGTGTTTAGGGGAGCAAAACCTAATATATTAAAGTATGCTATTTGGTGGATTATCCTGAAAAAGGAGTAAGCCCCTGTATGTCAGGCAGTTTTTTCCTTCTTACTTTCTTGGTAGCTAATGCCTTGGAAAATTACAGTCACTTCTATTGTAAGAAGGATCAACAGGGATGTAATAATCCTAATGCACTGCTTCTTTAGTACCTTTCCTTTATAGATCTTAAGACATTTTTATATTTAAAGCTTCATGCGACGTATGTGAATAAGTAAATGGCATTTAGTAGGATAGCTTCAATCCTGCTTAAATTCTATCTCCTCCCCACCCCTGAAAAGCAATAGCATCTATTTAACTGTGCACACCAATGCTGCAGAATAGTTTATAAAGGTAACGTGAGAAAAACTCTCTCCATGCAGAGCTGTCCAAGTTCAGTGTTGAACATGACAGTAAAAGTCTTACCAGAAAGAATCAAAGGTGGTCAAGTTTTTTTTATCTTGTACAGAAGCAGCTCAGACTCATGAGATCTAATGCTTGGTTGGGGTTAGGATTGGTTTAACATGAACTAAGGCATTGGTCTTTCTCTGAGGTTTAACACAAAGTGGTTTCTCTGCCTAAAGCTCTGTGTAGGATCGGAGTCTCAGAGAGAAAGTATCATTTAATGAATCATACTTCCAGTAGCATGTGATGGCTCTTGTCATCCCTGAACAGTGCACCTGAGGACTTGGGAAGCAGAATAAAACATGACTAGTTACAATACTTTGTAGCAGTTATCCAAAATACTTGCTACAGCATTGCAGCAGTCTTGTGATGTTAAGCTGTATGGTGTTTGGGTTTAGCTTTACGCGTACCACTTATGGCATTCCCTGTTTACACTTCTACAAAGAAAATAATAATTTTACTTCTTTTCATGCTATTAATGACTTATTGTCCATAGAGGGGAAAAACAGTAACACATAATTTAAGCAAAAATATGTGCTACTAATTACAGATATACATAAGTAGTAGTTACTTGTGTCAGCCAATATATATTTCCCTTACTTGTGTCAGAAAAGGTTTTTGGGTTTTTTTAATTAAGTGCAAAAGCAAAGTTTAGCTATAGCAAATGTGGAGAAAAGCAGTTAGCTCCTGTCATATCCTTCAGTAGTGTATTTGCTTTTTTTTTTAACATCTAGTACACTTAATGCCACCAAATAGACATTAAGAGTGAACTGCTATGAAGTAAATAGCTGTTTAAATTGGCACAATTTACTTCAATTTGCTTCAAACACAATGTACTTTACACAATTTACTTCAAGACTGGTTTGCTACATACTGCTGCTGCTCTGCAACTGTGTGATAGCTTGCTAAGCTGTGGAAACTTGGATCACTTAAAGAGGTCTTGATCAGACATTTCAGCGTTGAACCCATTTTCAGCAAGAAGTTGGACTACGTGACTTTTTGAGTCCCTCCTACCCTGAGTAACTATGATTTCTATCAACTCTCCTAATTGTTTTAGACAAAGAAGTAGACATATATAGGCACAACTTTGGAAATTATTAACATGTTCTGGTAATGATATTTTTCATAATACCATATAAATGTGGAAAAATAACAGTTCTTTCTGTTCTTACATGTCAATTGAACCATTTGGAAAAAAATCCTTGACTATATGAGATGAAAAATGCTTTATCAAAGGCTTGACTGCAAAGTTATTGAGTTTGAATGACTGAAGATTGTTTTTTCATACAGGAGTATGTGATTGTAATAAGTAAGAAATCAATTTCTTTTCAGAGTATTTTGACGCTGCCTTATTTGAAGATCGTACACTTTACCAGCACAGTACTAGTCTCTAGTTAAAGATTACTCCAAACAATTGCTGTGAAATGCAAAAGAAGAAATGAACTGTGTGTTTTTAAATCTCTTCCAGCTAAAAAGAAGAAGAAGCCAAAGCTCTTAAACAAGTTTGATAAGACCATTAAAGCTGAACTAGATGCTGCAGAAAAATTACGTAAAAAAGTAAGTTTTGAACATTTCCCACAGGACTGTAAATAGTGGACAAAAATGACTACAATAAAAATTAACTTAGAAAAAGGGAAAATTACTTTTAGATTACTTTCTGTGAAATTAACTTTTTAAATTTAAATATTCAGTGCATGTTTGTCCTTCAAGTTTCATTTCTGTTGGACAGTTTATCTTAAATTTTTGAAGTCATGAGTGTATGCCTATTCATGTGTGTTTGCTCACCTTTAACCTTGAAAATATTTAGCTTAACTGTTGAATTCCTATCATCAAAAAACTGCTTAAATTAATCACACAGAACAGGGTTAGATCTGTCCTATCACTGTTGTCCATTTGAGTACTGAAGTCAACTATTATCAGAGCAATTAGATAATATAAGCGTGTTAATACAGGTCTCGCAGTAAGTGTTCACATGCTTCTTGAGCATTAGGTGCAAATCTTTGTAGTAGGCTTTGTTTCTGCTGGAATTCTGTGTGTTTCCCGTGAGTGTCTGCTCCCGTACAGCTGCTTACAGCACGAAGCAGATGTTCCTGCTTCTCACCCGTGGCAGCAAGACCTTAACATCAATCAATCAGTTTTGGTAGTTTTGAATTTAATAACTTGACTGTGAAAAATAAACCAAAAAACCCCAACAATAAACAAAAACTCTTCAGTCATCTCCTCTGATAACTTCCAATTTTATACTTTTATTTGAATGTTTCAGAAAACACAACCTTTGCAGAGGTGTCCCTTTTCCAGATGTGAGATTAAATAGTGAAGCAAGACTACGTGACTGTTAGAAATTAAAGACCTTAAGTCTTTTGGGTGTAAATCTTGTAAAAACTCTGCTATGCCTCACAGACAGTCCTAGCACATGGAAAACAACTGCAGGTCTTTGTTCTACCCTGGATTTGAGGTGACTGAGCAATGAGATACACTATTTTCAGTACAATAAAAAACATTTTAGTCATTGCAGATGCGGGATTATTATTGATTTTCAGAAGACTGACTGTGCAGATTTAGCTTTACGTTGCCATCCATGCAGCCCCAGGGTTCCTGTAGGTCTGTGATGGGGCTGAAGGGCTACTACATAGAGAGCACTAACCTCAGGCTGCCTCTGCTGCTTCTCTTCACCAAGAGCCTTGTTTACGTGTTAGAATACAAAAATAAAAAGCATTTTTATGCTTCTTGTTACTTAAACAATTGGTTGAGAAGGGCATAACAGAAACTTTTGATGAGCATATAGGGTCAGTTGCCTGACTCTCTTTTGCTGCCAGTGTCTCTTGATGAGTTGCAGACAATCATGCTTTTGTTTAGTAGGAAGCAGGATAATTTTAGTAACAAATCAGACATATGTAATATTTGAAGATAGCAAGACAGTTGTGTATAATAATCCCGCATATTTATAAAGCTGTAAGTGTTGGAAATGGCAGCAAGATCCGATGCCAAATTTTGCTGAGCAGCACTCAGCTCCTATTTAACAGTGCAGCTGTTTTTTCTCAACTTCCATCCTTACTTGCTAGTCAGCATCAATCATGAGAATACCATAATTACATTTGAACTTTGTATGGGACAGGGAAGAGACACAGAGCACATGTGAGGTATCCTGAGGGACATGGTTATTCAAAACATTTGGAGGAAACAGCCATACGCTATGGACGAGTCTAGTATTTCCCCTAGAAGAACCACAGTTACGATACCACTGGTCATGTGAGGTATGCAGAGAGGAAATTTCTAGATGTGTGTAGAACTTGCTTTTTATTCTCTGTTACATTCAGTTTGGATTTTGTTATTAGCAATAGAATCTTTACGTTTTGATATAGACAGGTTATTGTCATTTCAGCGTTTTTCCAGTCAACAAAGGGAAAGTGAGTAAAATAAAAACAAAGCTATTAATTTTAACCATGAAAAGTGGATAATGTTGTTTCATAAGTAATGACAATGAATTTCTCTTAAATAAGCAGGCAATCCCAACAAAAATATGAGTGAAAACTGTTGATTCAGTCTGCATTTTTTTTGTTTTATTTTGTTTTTTAATTGGGGAAACTAATGTGTTATTAGGTCATGCATCCTTCAGCATTTTTATTAGATAGAATTGCTGGTAAATATCTCTACCTTTCAGGGAAAAGTTGAAGAAGCTCTAAGGGCCTTTGAAGCACTAGTGAGTCAATATCCACAGAGTCCTCGAGCAAGATACGGGAAAGCACAGGTACTAAAAAAAGCCATAAATGTTAAAAAAGATAAAATAAACCTTTTTTAATAATAGAGTTCTAAACCCTAGTCAGAGTCCATTTATAATTTTATAGATGTTTCTTAAGGAAAAAAAGAATTATGTGGTCTGTCATATTTTATCTGTTTCAGTCCTCTATACTTCCCCAATTACTCTGGGAGATTTTGTCTTAACTTCAGTCTAGTGGGAAGTATTGTAAATAACACAAAAATAAGATACATCCTGTAGATGTCATGAAAACTGTCAGATGAACCATAAGAGATAAATCCCAACTAATGTCCTAGTGAAGGAACAACAGGCAGAACTTAGTTGTTACATACTGTTTGCTGCAGCTGGTAAATCAACACATCTGTCAGCTCTGGGCTAAATGCTGTTTTTTGCTTAGTGGGAATAGGGAAAGGGATCTGGAGGTTTTATAAAGAGAGTGTTAAAGGATAAAGAACCCAAATTTGTAGGCAAGGAGGCTTAATTAGCCTTTTTTTATGGAGTGAGTTCTGTTTCAGCTGTTCTCATCCAAAAAAAGAGAAAGCATTGGAAAATAAGCTCTGCATTTGTAATACTTCTGAGCCGTGTTGGGATGTCTCAGAAGAGAATAATCCTTGTATTTTCATAAATAGTAGAATAATCCCACTGCACTAGGTGTAATAAAAGACTGCTTGAACTCCTGTTAATCAAGATGAGCAAAGTGAAACCCTCACCGTAGAAGGGAATTGTGCTGTTATACAATTAATGAGGCACTTGAATTGGAGTTTCAACCAGTTTTCACTTGGTTAATAATAGTCATGCTAAAACCAAAGCCATGATTATCCAAAAAACTATCGTGCAAGCACTTGATACAGAGCAGACCAAATACTTCAGTGCTCTGTGTGAAGAATAGTCTGCTGAACTATTTGACTTCTTACAGTAGGAGACCACTTCGGTTCATACATATGATGGACTTAAGTCTGTTAATTTACACTTTTAATATTTACCTTTTTAATGAATCTGCTCATTATATCTAAGAGAATATGCCTTCTGCCTCCTCATTAGCTCACTGCTTTTAGGGAGGAGAGCAGATCATTGAAGCCAGCTGTGAAACTTATTCTCATTCAGAATTCCCCCCGGTGACACAACTTCATTTGTCCCTTTACAACAATTTGTAGTCACAACTTAATACTTTAGTAATGCTTAAAAGGTCCTACAGACCAAGATCTGAAGTCATAATTAGTATAGTTTGTGGGAATGTATAAAAATAACTATAAATTCATTTCCATTTTCAGTAGCCTTTGTAGGCTTATACAAGTCTTTTTACTGAACACTCATATTACCATGACCAATGACGACTTATTGATTCCAGTATGTGTAAGTTGAAGGTGTTTGAAGGAAGGGGAAAATCATGGGCTTCAATGACCGATTATTCTTAGGATTTACATTGTAACAACATATTAATCTTAAATGGGTATTTATACCAACACAACACATGCAAATTTGCTATCTTTCATCACTAACTAAAGGTTAAACTGCAGAGAAGGGTAAGGGTAAAGGCCAGGAATTCACCACAAGAGTGTACTTCTCCATTTCTATGAACCATGAACCAACGTGACATGGTAGTTTTGTAGATACAGTTTCTAATAAGACATGAGGATTCATTTTTTTGGATCTTTTAATAGCTTTAAAAGGCAGCTGTTTCCCCCCAAATTATGCAAAATTTCATAATTAGAAGTGTTTTTCAGAAATTTGAGCAATTGCTAGTTTGATTTCTGGAGCTACACTTAGGCCAGATGAAAAATATCCTACAGAAATTGTTAACATCTTTAAGGCTGAAAAGAAGAGTAGATAGGTTTTAAACCTCCTTATATGATTGATAGTGTCTATACTGGTGAATTTATGCAGATTTTATGCTGACAATTTTTGCCTCTTACTTATGTATCTTTTACTATTCTTTGCCCTGCTATTCCCTCAAAAAAGGGAAAAGCAAATTCCTAGTGAATGTACATCAGAAAAATAAATTATTTCTTAAAACGGATTTCTGAAGTTATCTCTGAAACAGTCTGATCAACTGTTTGGCTGAGTAACCATATTTTTTGATATTTCCCATCCTCAATTTCAAAGTAACCCAAGTTAAAAAAGTAAAGGACAGAAGTGCAAAAAGATTCCATATATTAACTATTTACTACAGCAAATGCAGCTAGCACAGTTGAAGCTGTTTAAATTGATGTGTTTGATTGATACAACAGTGAATTTAGATAGACCAATAAGAGCTTCTGAACTTGCAGTGCTTGCGATGCACCTACACCTTGCTCTGCTAATTGACTTAAGAACATAAACCAATAAAAAGAAGTATTTTGGAAGAATGCATTAAACACACAAAAATGCATACATTTGTATAAAAAATTCAAAATAATGCTTTAAAAATTCAGCATTTGAGATATAGTCATATTTTTTTGAGCTGTGGAAACAAATTATGAATGTGCCATACCCCAGGTGAAATCAGTAGTGGCTTCCATTGGCTTCACTGAAGTTGTAATTTCACAGTAGAGATCTTGTATATACTTTGGTCTGCTCCTGAGCTTGATGCATGAATTTAAGTTCTAAAGAGTTGTAGGGTAGCTATTCTATCAACATACGCAAGGACAAAGCCAATTCCTAATTATTTTTCCAAGAACAAGTGTAAATAAATTTGTATCAGAATATATATGAATGTAATGTTTGTTGGTGTGTTTTGATCTGTGTATTAGTGCCAGTCTGAGGCTTAGTATACAAATAATCCATAGGCAACTATTTACAATTCTTCCATATTATTAAAACAGATTGCTTCATTTATTTTCAAAAGCAGAAATTATGACTTCTACAAATATTAACCAAAGCCATGTGTTAATGTATTTTTTTAGGTTCAAATTTTGTCATGCTTATGCTTTCAAACAGGTTGCAGGAAACAAGAATTAACAGTAATTCTAATCTGCCTTAACATAAAGCACAAACAAATAAGTTTTCCATTGTTATGCCAAAATTATATAGATTAAAGATAATTCTAAAATTATTCCCATCATCTAACAATTGCATAGTTTGCCTTTTAAGAAAACAAAGTTATTTTTAAGACTAATGGATTATTATGTGTTCTAATAATGGTTTTGTGATTCTTTCTAGTCTGAAGATGACTTAGCTGAGAAAATGAGAAGTAATGAGATGCTGCAAAAAGCCATCAACACCTATGATGAGGTGGTTAGTCTGCCAAATGTCCCTTCAGATCTGATAAAACTGAGCTTGAAACGAGAAGCAGACAGGCAGCAGTTTCTTGGTAAGATTTGAGGACAGTGTAAAAATTATGGACGTTGTGTGAGCAAGACTTTCAAAAGATCACTAAGGACTTAGAAGTGCCAATTCTATTGAATTTTAGGTAGGACTTATGTTCCTAATCTCTTAAATGCTTATGAAAAATAGTTTAAAATTCTTTAAAATTTTTCTAGGGAACTAGTGTATATAATTACTTGTATGATAATAGTGCCTGTAGACAACACTGCACTAGGTGCTATGAGAAGCTGCGATGGTAGGTGGTCAAAAAATTTTTATTGACAGAGAAAGAAGAAAATGTTCTTTTTCTACTGAAGCTGAGGGAAATCGTGAGGAAACTAATGGCATACACAGAGTAAACATACCTAGAATAAACTTTCAGTAAACATAGAAAAGAATGGAATTGAACTCAGGGATAACATCTGAAAGTTTAGATCTCAATCCTGTGATGTACAAGAAGTGCTGATTAGAATATGAAGCACAGTCAACTTTGGTGGAGAAAAGAGTTCTGTTCCCATGGGTTGGATTTTAATATCAACTTGTTTTGGTCTTGCTGTTCCTCAGCAAAACCTCATCTGGGAAGTTGAGGAAAGTCCTTAATGTTAAGCTTAATTTTAATTAATTTCGTAATGGAAACATAGTGGAACTATTGCTTAACACTAGAAATGCATTTAATTACTTAATCAATTAAGACTAAGTTTATTTTTATGTTTTCCTAGTTTTGTCGAGCACTTTAACATCTGTGTGTAAAACAGCAACCAAAGTTTAAATAATGTCGTTACTGCTACACTGTGAACGGTTCTCCACTAGAGGCTACCATAACACTGCATGATATGCATTCACAGTGATTTCCTGAAATATTCCTTGTACGGCTACACCCCCAGTGACAACCAAGTAGCTGAATATACTCCTATCCGGACAAGTTTTTTTCAAGTTCTGCTTCTTGATCGTTAATGAAAGTGGAACATCTGGCCCTGATTTGTGTTTTCTTAGATGTTGTGTAAGCATCTTACTACTGTTACTCATATCTTTAGTTGTAATTAAGTCTTGTTCAATCAAATTAGGTCGCATGAGAGGTTCCTTGGTTACTCTACAGAAATTAGTTCAGCTGTTTCCCAGTGATACTTCATTCAAGAATGACCTTGGTGTTGGCTACCTCTTGATAGGAGATAACAGCAATGCCAAGAAAGTATATGAAGAGGTGAGTTTCCATTCCAGCTAAGGAAAAATATTGTTTGCATTCCTGTGTTCATTCTAAAGATTGCTTGCTTTTAACTTTTTTAGTTGTTAAACATTTTGCGTGTCTGGTTTTGAAGGGTTAATATAGATATGATTTTTTTCTAGCTCAGTTCTTAATTATCTTCTAATTTTAATTCCCATTTCCTGATATTGTCATGCTAAGTGTTGTTCCTCATAGACAGAGAAATGCAGATGTTTTTCATATGCTTAATAATATTTGATTTCTTATACCTTCTGATAGCCACATTTGGAATATATTGACAATACATATAGATGTAATGCATAGTATAAAAAAAGATGTCTTATCTGCAAGACATGGAAAGCAGAAGTAAGCGTGTTTCTTTACAGGCACAACGTGTCTAACCATGTGATAAAGTAGTTCAGTACTCACACAGCTATTTAACCTTTGGTTTTTCAGGACTATTGTAGGCAGCCTAAATTCTGTTTTTCCTTCATGACGCTCGTAGTGTGGACAGTTCATTGGATTTATATTCCTATCTTATACTATAACTAGCAGGCTGGGGAAACTTCACTGCCAGGAAGGGCCGCTCTGCTCCTGTGATCTAGAAACCCCATTAACATCTGGCAGCTCTCTGACAGATGCAGAGCTTGATGTCACTGGTAGAGCACAAGCTGTCAGCACCTGATTGGAGATGGTCTTGTTGGTGTTGACACACTTGTTGCAGTGCTTGTTTAGTACAGGCATAGTACAATAATTGGCTGGTTATGTAGACTGAGGACGAGTCAGCATGATTAGCACCACCTCCCGAGAATAAAGGCCCGGTTTTCCATCCCCCACATCTGCGAGTCTGAGGGGATTCTTATCTCAGGTGGTTTCTCAAAGAGAAGGAGGACATTCAGCCACATGGTTGGAAGCAGGAGCTGAACCCTGATAATGCCATTTTTTTTTCCCCTCAAGCTCCTCTGGCAGTCTCAGGTGTTGCCAGAATAATGTTTGCTTTGCTACTTTGGCTACTTTGTAGGTCCCTCCATAAAACATTTCAGTTCCATAATTTTTGACCTGCTGTCAAAATTTCTCAGAGGATTGGAAACATCAGCTTTTAAAGATAGAATATATTAACTGAACCTGCTTCGCAAGCTGCAAGGAACTTGAAAAAACAAAACCATACTCACTTGAAAAAACAAAACCATTTGGGGCAAGATTTTGCTTTGCAATTTTTCAGTATTTTGCTGCAAACAATATAGATGTTAGCATTTCTCAATATCAATAATGACAGGATTTTTTATAAATGGAAGAAGGTAATGAGTTTGCTATATAATTACTTTGATATTGAGTTTGATATACTTCAGAAGTGTATACTGCTCTGATTAAGAACAGATATGCAAAATAAGAACAAGTCTGCTGTTAATATATTGTTTTCCATGCTTCCATAGACTTTATCCAGCATAATTACTCTGTTTTGCAGTTCACTAAACACTGAAATAGATAGTGAAGTTCTGTCCTTGTAATAGAGCAACAAATAAATACCTTTTAAAGGAGCTGGATTTATTCTTTTTAAAAATCGTGTGGGTTTTGTCCATATTCTGGCTATTCCTCAGGTTGAATTCCAATGCATTAATGTAATTTTTTTTCTTTGTTGTAATTCAAGATAAATTTACATAAAGAATTTTAAGAAAGGAAATATAGCCCAAGGAACAGGCAGAACATCACGTGTACTTGCTTTTATTTTTGGTTATACTGAAGGCTTCTTACATGATTTTGGGCAGATTGCTTAGGGGCCATATGGTCTGCTCTTGAGTGCTTCGCTCAGCTGTTGCAATGCGTATTTAGAAAGTGATTGGCATATGGTTTGGAGCTCCTACCATAGGTGCTCAGGCTCTGTGTATAGTCAATAAAGAGAGGGGCAAACTGTGAAGAGTGGTTCTGGGAGCCTTCAGGAGACGTCTTACTCTTCCCATGATTTTTGAGAAACCTGGAAAATGTCTGTATTATGATTAAATCCTCCTTCTCGCTAGTGTAAGACAAACTAGTCATTTGACAGAAAATGTAAGACAGCACGGACAAGAACATGAACTCAGTGCTGCACGGTAGATGCCTCCAATATTTATGAATCCTGGGTTTTGGTTCCCACTGTAAGGTTGTTCGTGGTTGTTCATACATTTTATTCAAGTGTTCTCTAATGCAGAAGACATGGGCATCTAGGAAGAGAGAAGAGAGCTCAGGACTCATCATCAAGAGCACATTCCCCTTGTTCGACTAAAGGCTCAGCTTCTTGCTGATTCCCCTCTGGGTCCCATTCTTTTCTTCACAGTTGTCTAACTACTTGTGTATGTGGTACTTGTTTCTGCTCCTCAAGCAAGTTCCCAAGTAGTTGAACACTCTTCTGTGCAGGAGAATCTAGACTCCAAATTTCCCATATCCTGGGAATCTGCTAGATTCTTGGGCAAAAGGTACCTATGTCCTCCTTTGCTTCCTGCTATAACAGTTCAATCTTAATTCAGTGTTACCAGTCTGCGTTAGGCATGGGCTGAGCATGTGCAACCAGCTGGACCCTTCACAGGCACTGTCCCGTACATTGGGGTTACAGTATATGCCATTTCAGACCAGACTAACTGGAGCTGGCATCATCTCCAAGGAATTGAATAGATGAACAAGGAATCCTAGTGAATGAAAACTTTCTGCTTTACATTTAATAGCCAGTTTACTTATTTTCCATTCAATTCTTATTTTCCATTCCAAATTTGATGTGTCTTAGCAGCTGTTGAAGTGTTATACTCCCATTTTTATTTCAAAATTCTTAAATATGATATGTTTCTTCTTTTAGCTACAGAAGCGATGTGTATAAACACTGAACTTCAGATCAAGAGTTTGGTACTTACAGCTGTAGTGTGGTATAGTCTAACTGACACAAAATACACTTTTCTAATGTGCATTTGCCAGGCTTTGTGCTGAACCACAAATGGAAAATGGTGTCCAATTGGAGAGGATTTCAGTTTTGCCTCTAATGTTAAAATATTTTCTTTTGAACATTACACTTAGGGACATTGAAACATAACATTTAAAGTAGTCCTAGTAGAATTTAGAGCTATTTTTGTTTTCAAAGATCTACAGATTATGGTAAAATGCAGTAGAAGAGAACTTTATAAGACCAGTTACTCTGCTAATAGCACTTTTTCTGCCTGCCATGCTGAGGTCTGTCTGCAGACACGCATAAGCCAGCTCTGATTGAGCTATCTCAGGTACCAAAAGCAAAATATCCACATTAACACAGTACTCTGCCCTGGCTAATTAGCTATTGATAGCCCCAGAGGTTAATTTCTATATTCATGATTAATATTTAATAGGCTATGAGCAGTTTAGTAAAACTTATTTCTAAACATAATTAATATTGCACGCAGCAACAGCAACAGAGTAATACAATTTACATTAAATACTTCCAGTGTAATTTCTGCTGATTGTATCTCTTCGCTTCTCTTTAGGGGCTCTGAATGTAGATCATGCCTTAATGCAACTCAGCATAGTTTAAATGAACTGTAATGCAGAAAATTCTATTCTGTCTTAACTAATCAGATAGCTTTATCCTATAGCTAAAGGAACTGTAACGAAATTATATGGCTAATAAATATTTCTGTCAGTCATTTTATTTCACCCTGCAGGTACAGGTTCTTGGATCAAAATGATTATACACAGAGTGCTGTAGCCAAAAGCATAAGTTGCATAAGGTGGTAGCATATTCTTAACTAGGGATCAAGCTCATCCTGACTATGAATTGCCAAGTTCACTTTTTGTTAATAATGTGTCACATTATGGGCTTTAGACAGATTCTCAAATTGATTGTTCCTTCATAGTAGCTATTTTCTGCAAAAAGAAGTGAAATGCTGCTATTTTTAACTCATAACATTTTATACCCACATTGCACTGATTTTGGTTTTGCTCAGATGTAGTTTGTATGTAATAAGGTTTGAGAAAGCAGAGAAAGTAGCCCAGAGGACTTGTTATGGTTCGGCTTGTAATTATTTTGATTGAAAAATTCGGTTAGACAGTGACTGGAAAAGGCAGAGGGAAATGGCTATAATGTATGCAGACATTTTATTCATGGCATAAGTTTAGTAGCTTCAAAAATGGATTTAGGCAGGAGAAATTGCTCAGCTGTCCATTGTTTTGTATTTAGTGACTGTGCTAGACATTCAGCAGGTGTCAGCCTTTGTGATTCCACTGACTCCCAGGCACTTAGGATGATCCTTACAGACTGAGGATCTCTCCTGATAAGACTGTCCATCCTTATTTTCAGGAGAGAAGAGATGTAACAACAGATTAACTTGACTATATAATTGATATCACATAGAACTACAAATGATATTGAATATATAAATCATAGAAATGTGGTGCTGGAAAGTAGATCATGACATTCTCTAATTTTCCCCTTGGCTGAGGCAGACCAAATGCACTTAAATTATCTCAGTAATGTTGGGGGTATGTTTCAGAACTCAAGCCAGCCAGCTTCACACTTCCTTTCCCTGAAACACTCCCCCATCCAGTGATCTTTTCCTACAGCTGTCCCTGTATTCACAAATCTTTCTCTTGCACAGTTCCCATGAAATATCCATCTCTGGATATTTACCTATGGGTTTTCCTTTCCTGCAAAATTAAGTCAGGTTATAACTCAGACATTATCTGAATCTTGTTCAGGATACAAAAATCTTTTAGCTTAATACAGCACGCTAGGTCTTGGTCTTGGTCTTGGTCAAAGAGTGCAGCACCCGACTATACAAGAATAATTTATCCATCACCTTCTAGTGTGAAAACACGTTGAATTGCTACTGCATTAGACCTTGCATTACCATCTGATAGCTTTCTCTTGGCCAAGCAAGCGTAAGTTCTTCCAGAGAGTGCTCCAGTTCACTGTCGTGCTGAGAATGGCCGTTGTGTTCCCAGGGTTTCCGCAGTCCATCACGTGATGCAACCATTATTTCACAGCATCTTTCTAAATTGTACTCACTGTGCTTCGCAGCGTAGTCTATTTTCTCTTGCCAAGACTAGCTTGCCACCAGTATAAACCTATCTAATTTGAAACTATTTCAGGTATATTTCTACACTGCGCTTCCCATGACTGTGCTGTAGACTTGTTCAAAAGCAGCTGCTTTCCTTCAGATTAGTCAAACTTGGGATAGGTAACTTAAGTGTTAATGAATGGCATTAATTCTGTAATGGAGCATGCTGTAACTCAGGAGAGAGGGTGGAGAAAGATGGACAACAAAAAAATAATGTAATTCAGAGATTACAGTTGGAATAATTTTACCTCTGAGACTTTAAAGTGTGGCTTGTAATAGATTTTTCTGGAGAAGCACAAAAGTGAATGGGAAAAAGAAAGTACAGCCAAACCAAGAATTTATCTGAGAGTCAGTGATGGGAGAAAATGTCATTGTATCACTAAATAGTAATATGTGCACAGGTTTGTTAATTTGCATAGATCCATACATGAGTATTTTATTCATTTGCTCTCAAACAGGTTCTAAGCCTGGCTCCAAATGATGGCTTTGCCAAAGTGCATTATGGCTTCATCCTGAAGGCAGAAAACAAGATAGCAGAGAGCATACCCTATCTAAAGGTATTTTTCTTTTCTCACCTACAGTAAATATTCTACCTGTAAAAAATAAAATTTGAATGTATAAAACATGTCAAGGTAGAAGCATGCTAATCACAAATCACGGTTTAAGCTATATGTTGGAGTTATATTGCTATATCACTGCCTATAAACTGGAACAAGCTGGTACATTGAGGCTCATCAATTCTTAAAATCAGGTATTTGTTTTATCAGGGGTTAACCCTAAGTACACAGCCGTGAGTCACAAATTGTTTTGAGTTTGGCAGTATGCTGAAAACTTAAGGTTCTTGCAAAATCCAGAGAGGGCTTGTGTATACTTCTGAGTGTCTGGGAAGAAATACCACAAAATAAAACCTTAATCCAGCTTTCTAAAATTCTTGTGTATATAGGGTCCGGAGCAAGTGTCCGTCTCTGAATACACCTCTGTCTTGGAGGGACTGAAGGGAGAGGCCATGGTATTTGGAAAACTGATAACATTTCTCAATGATTTTTTACTGAAGTATTGTATTCATTCAACCAAAGTTCCAGGTTACTATGGTGGTTGTATTTTATACCCAATTTCATAGCCTGTCTCTCACATAGAATTGGCAGCCTATTTACAGCAATCAAATGAACTCTTTTAAAAGTCCTACTGAAGTTTCTCTTATGCTTTTTTTTTTTTTTTTTTTAGGAAGGACTAGAGTCTGGTGACCCCGGCACAAATGATGGACGCTTTTATTTTCATCTGGGTGATGCCTTGCAGAGAATGGGAGACAAAGAGGTACGCGTTTAACATATTCTTGCTTTAAAGTCTAAGCCTCTGAGGGATTTCAGAATCCAGAAAAGCTTTTAAGCACGGGCTCAATGTTGAAAACATGAGTAGTCCTATTGCAATAACAATCCAGCATATGTGTGTAGAGGTCAAGATGAGTAACAGCAAAAAATCTGCCATTAGTGTGACAATACAATCTCTTAGCATCCCTTGCTTTAGAACTAACCTAAACTTTTGAAGCTTGCATGGGGCAGTTTGAACCGATGGGACCAAACATTTTTTAAAAATTCAGTGAAGGTGTTTTTAGAGTCTGTTTTCTGCTTCTACCACTTACAACAAAGATTTTAACCAGAGTTAAAAAAAAAACCAATTAAATGTATATAACTGTATAGAAGTTCTCATAGCTCTGATATAACAGTGTTTTGTAAACCTCCCTTCTTTCCCAAAGTGACTTTGAGCACCAATGAGTATGTGATAAAAGAAGACCATGAGAGGACTGAATGTGTGGGCTGAGTTATGGTATTTGTTCAATAATTAAAGTAGCAAACAGATCAGAAAAGCAGAGATTTGTCTAACAAATCTGTTGCATGCCCAACAAAAACAAACATATGTAACTGAAAACCATAAGAGTTTCCAATTTGTTAATTTAAAACCAAATTTAATGTTAAAGCCAAATTTAAATGTGTGAATTAGCACTATTGCCATGGTAGGGGAGCAATGGGCTTTTGTTGAAGACTGTTATTAGTAATGAACTTTACTATGGGCATGAGTTTAAAAACAAACAAAAAGACAAAACCAAAAAGCCCTGCTCAGGTTCCTGGATGGGAAATGTGAAAAGAATAAGAATAAAAAAGCATAGTGGAACTGCTTTTTAATCAGTTATCTAGTAATAGGTCTGAAATGTTGATATGTAAAATACTGACCTCTTGAATGCTGACCTCTTGAGTATCTTGGCCCAGTTGGTAGGCAGTTCTCCGATATGAACTGTAGACAGGTGGACTATAATGAAGCCTATGTTAATGGTCTTTCTTAAGCCTAGTTCATCAGGTTAATTCTTTTTTTTTTTTTTTATAAAAAGTGGAACTCTTATTACAATACCCGATACATACATTGAAATGTAATAATATCTGTATTTTTTAAGTTAGATTGCCTTCTCTGAAAGTACAATAAAATATTCTTCCAATGAAGTTTTTTTGAATTTAAAAGTTCATTTACAAGTGAGAATTAGTTGGCTTCATTCTATATGTAAACACGCGTATGCATGCACATGGATAAACACACACAGCATCTGCTTGCGTGCATGCTCTCTCTCTATCTGACTGTCTGTCCTTCTCTCAACAGAAAATGAAAAAGGACATCCCTGTATGCTTCCGTGGGATATTCTGGGTTGAATGATTGAGCCTAGAGCCCATTACAATTTTGACTAAAGATACCACACAGATGTAATTAATGTATATCATCCCAATCCCCAGGATAATTATGTGTTAATGTTTATGGAGTTAATGGTCAAATTTGCTGTAGAAAAAGTTGTAATCAATGACAAATTAACTTCTTGGCATAGAGAACACTTTTAAATTTATCAGTGGAAAGTCCACTATTAAGCTAAATTTTTCTCACTGACCTTGCTAGACTTGCTGAACTTCAAGATTTAATCAAGGAAACAGATCAATATTTAAGGAACATGTGAAATTGCCATCACTGAAGGTTTGTTGAAGGTAGATATTCATCTATTAGAGCTAAACTAGGAATTATGAATGTGGTCTTGGTAAGTGTTAGGGAAATAGTGTTGAGTATGCCCTTTCCAACTATAATTTGATAAAATGCCAAATTGACTTAAAAAAAAGATAAATTAGAACCATGGAAGGTATTATAGAACAAAGTGCTGTTCACACAGAATTTATTAACTGAGTGCATCTCAAACAATTACTTCCCTGGAAAAGAAGCTCTTCTGCTGTAGCTGTCCTGAAGAGTACAGTGGTCATTATTTAGTCTTTCCACTGCCAAGATCTGCATGCGAAAAGAAAGATTTCTCATGGAAACTCAGGACTGGAAAGGATGAGCGAGGCAACCTAACCCTACTCCATGCTGTCAAAGGCAACCTCATAGCACAATTCTTCTAATAGATAAGGATTAATAGTATTATACATCATGATTATAGCTGATGGATCTTAAAGAGCAGCAACATTCATACTCATCAGTCAGTGGCTGAAACAAGTGATTCATCCCCCTTATCATTTGGGCTAACTCCAGACAGTGCAAATGAATGCAGGCAGTCAGCATGAACGATCTATGGATATCTCACTGCTATTACAACTTACATCTTAGGGAACATACGTTATAAATCATAATGCTTTCATTTCAGAGACTTAACCAAGATAACATCAAAATTTAAAGATATACTGTGTATTACCCAAAGGTAATATTTTTTTTTTTTTTACCCATATACAATTTTACAAAGCTTCTCTAGGGAAAAAAGATGAAAGGTTATATATAGTCTGCTGTTATTCCGTTCATCCACACTGTTTTTTTGTACTTCAGATAAATACTATAAGACAACATTCTATTGTGGCCTTTCCTCCATACTTCAAGAGAGTTATAAAGATCAGAGGACCACATTTTTTAAAACCTTGAAGAAAATTTACAGACTCTCAAAAAATAATCTGTGGTTACAATATAGAGACTTATGTAAAAATTTGAAGACAAACCTACCCAAAGTTATTTCTTACCTTATATCTGAAATAAAAGATCTCTAAGATGACACCTGGAAATTTTTAGAAATAATCCATTACATGAAGAATTTCCAGTAGCTCTTTGTTTTCTTGGCTGACTGACTGCTAAGACTAAGTAGGTTTTAGTAAGTCACACACTGTTCTCGTGGCTGATTTGTATGGAAAAAAGTTTTGTTTTTCCTTCTAGTTTACTGGCTTCAAGGTAAACATAAATAATAAGCTGACATGAATTGTTCTCCTAGAGATGCATTTATTTGATCGTATGTTTTGCTTTCCGTTAGACCCCATACATAAAATGATTCTTCTTTAGCTTAAGAGTTAGTACTGTGGTTTTTGTTTCAATAAGTCTTTTGTTTTAGCCTTCATGTCAAATGTGGGCAGGTTAATGGACAACTGTCATATGCTCATGAGTTAGAATAGGAGAAATTATTCTCTGTGAAAAACAAATAGCAATTAAAATAGTTAGTCATGCAGGGAAACTGCCTTACCAGAAAGCTACTGGGGATAGTGTTCTTCTTGTCCAGATGTCATGGTTTAACCCCAGCCAGTAGCTAAGCACCACACAGGCGCTTGCTCACTCCCCGCTGATGGGATGGGGGAGAGAATGAGAAGGGTAAAAGTGAGAAAACTTGTGGGTTGAGATAAAGACAGTTTCATAGGTAAAGCAAAAGCCACACATGCAAGCAAAGCAAAACAAGGAATTCATTCACTCCTTCCCATCAGCAGGCAGGTGTTCAGCCATCTCCAGGAAAGCAGGGCTCCATCATGCGTAACGGTTACTTGGGAAGACAAACGCCTTCACTCTGAATGTTCCCCCCTTCCTTCTTCTTTCCCTAGCTTTATATGCTGAGCATGACATCATATGGTGTGGAATATCCCTTTGGTCAGTTGGGGTCAGCTGTCCCAGCTGTGTCCCCTCCCAGCTTCTTGTGCACCCCCAGCCTACTCGCTGGTGGGGTGGGGTGAGAAGCAGAAAAGGCCTTGACCAGTATAAGCACTGCTCAGCAATAACAAAAACATGCCTGTGTTATCAACACTGTTTCCAGCAGAAATCCAAAACATAGCCCCACGCTAGCTACTATGAAGAAAATTAACTCTATCCCAGCCAAAACCAGCACACCAGATTTTCCATACTCCTACTGGAAAGAAAAGTGGAGGGTTTGGGTTTTTTTGAGAAGAGCTCGGCGAGGAGGTGGGTGCAACCAGGGAAGGCAGCTAATGGTGAGGTGTCGAGGGAGTATTATTAACTGGAAGCACAAGGGTCAAATTATAGACTGTTTTATGTAGAGTGAGATAAGAATAAATATTTTCTTGCTTCGCAGGACCTTGTTTTGCTGCCATATAGTGGTAAAGCAAGTTGTGGAAAGGAAGACTAAAGCAAACAAAGTTCTGGTATTAGCCTCAGTAGGTTTCTACCATGTGAAATAAAGGGAAGGGACAAGAAAAATTAGTAGCATAAGCTCAATTCTGGTGTAGCAACAAATGTTTGAAGAAACTCAAGTACATGTATGTATTAGTTAATTATGTAGCAATTTAGATCCATAAAGTCAGCACTGTTTTCATCATCACAGCATCTCCATTGGCAACAGAATGCAGTCATCTTTAATTCATAGGTAGAGAATTGAAACATGGAGAAAATAAGGTTGACCAAGATGACAAACAATTGGATCTCCCAAGTCCAAGGATAGCGCCTAGGTTAATGACCCATGTTTGGTGTGAATGGTTGTGAGAAGATTATCCTATTCTGCTAATGTTGGATTGGACAGCCTTGGTCGACTGATCTATTTTGGGATTGTTAGTTGGGGGGTTTTGGGTTGGTTTGGGTTTTTTTTTCCTTTGAAGTGTTCATTACTACATTACATTAGAAGAATAACCCCGGCATCCAAAGAGACAGTCTGTTACCTTACCAAAAAAGGATAAGTTCCTTTTTTTCTGTAGGAGCCTGGCTGATATGAATTTGGTTGTTAACAACTGCAATCTTTTAGGCATACAAGTGGTATGAACTTGGATACCAAAGAGGTCACTTTGCGTCAGTTTGGCAGCGCTCCCTCTACAATGTCAAGGGACTGAAAGCTCAACCTTGGTGGACAGCAAGGGAAACGGGTTATACAGAACTGGTGAAGGTAAGGCAGTTTGTTTCTGTATACTTTGATTTTATTGTTTTTAACAACAACTATAATCTAAGGTATTAAACAGAGAAAATTCTAATCTGTGAAGTCTGAATCACTGCCTGTGAGTACCAGACACCAATCTCAGACTGAGCACAAGGTTTAACTAAGATACTATTAAATGAGCTCAGGCATTTTCAAAATTGAGAATGGGGACAGGATGGCTGAAATGATTAATAAATACAAAATTTGCATGGTAGACAACTGTAATGTCTCAAGTATAAAATCACAGCAAACTTTGGTAATGTCTGGGACACCCATTGTGAATTTTTAATTAGTCAGGAAAGGCTGTGTCCTTCATCCCTTGTGTAATATTTGGTGACTTCTTTGGAGGCTTTTAATTGCATAAGAGAAACAAGTGTAGACTCCCAGTGATAGATTTAGCAAAAGATAACAACATAGAATTTAAATTCTTTGAAGTTCTTTTAAATGCAAGGCAAGTAGTCTGGTTATTATTCATAATAATAGTTTGTATTTCCAAAATAGCATAATTTTTATTATTTTAATTTTAATAATTTTAATCATAATTCCTAAAAAAAAAAGGGGGGGGGGAGAACTTTTTTTTTCCTGTATGTTTTAGTTATTGGTATGTGGTTTAGCAAAATTATTCTGCACAAATAATTTAAAAACATAAATGTGTATTTGCAAGAGATGGGTTCCTTCAGAGTGGTTGTTTCATTACACTTAGTTACATAATGTGTTAAAAAACCTACTATGAAAAGGTGATTATATTTAAAAAAAGAAAAGGTAAGAAAGAAATAAAAAAGGAAGATTACTCCTTGTTATGCTTTTGATGGCAGCATAAATAAGGCTAGGAAACTTAAATTAAAGTGTGATTCTCCAGTGTAATCTCAGTCACACAAAAAAAGCAATTAGCTTTATGGTCTAGCATTTGGGAAGATTTGAAATGTGCATGTATTGAACTCATTCCTGAGGAATGTGTAGGAATAGATACTCCCTGCTATAAATGCATTGGAAAAACTGGGAACTTCATATCATACTTTTGCCAAACAAAAGAGAAATAATATATATTATTGATGTTTTAGAGCTACCTGCAGTGGTGTTTTACAGTCTCTTACATGTAAACCATTCAAATTCTGGAGTCACAGAAGGTAATGGTCCCTTCACCCTTGGTGTGAGGAGACAAGTCATCTTTGAATGATGAAAGAATTCAGTTTCCTGTTATAAAATGGCCAGGGCTCCACCTTGAAGGGATTTTTTCAGATGGATCAGACCATATATGGAGGTCTTGGTTTGGATCAGCATCTTGCATGGCTCCTAGAAGAGCCATTCAGAAGACCAACAAGGATAGAAATTCAGTCCTGATCTCCACAGCACTCCACAGCCTCTCTGAAATCCATTCATACCTCTTCAATCCAGTCATTTTGTGGTATATTTTTTAGCTGTTTTATTAGCAATATATCATCGCTCTCTACAACTACCTGAAAGGAGGTTGTAGCAAGGTGGGAGTCATGGAGTCATAGAATCGTTAAGGTTGGAAAGGACCTCTGAGATCATCGAGTCCAACTGTTAACCTAACTGCCTGGTCCACCTCTAAACCATGTCCCTAGGCACCACATCCACACATTTTTTGAATACTTCAGGGACTGTGATTGCACCACTTCCCTGGGCAGTCTGTTCCAATGCCTAACCACTCTCTCCGTGAAGAAATTTTTCGTAATATATAATCTAAACCTCCCCTGGCACAACTTGAGCCCATTTTGTCTCATCCTACCGCTTGCTACCTGGGAGAAGAGACTGACCCCCACCTCACTACAACCTCCTTTCAGGTAGTTGTAGAGAGCGATAAGGTCTCCCCTCAGCTTCCTCTTCCCAAACTAAACAACCCCAGCTCCCTCAGCCATTCCTCATAAGACTTGTGCTCTAGACCCTTCACCAGCTTCATTGCCCTTCTCTGGACGTGCTCCAGCACCTCGATGTCCTTCTTGTAGTGAGGGGCCCAAAACTGAACACAGTATTCGAGGCGCAGCCTCACCAGTGCCGAATACAGGGGCACGATCACCTCCCTGGTCCTGCTGGCCACACTATTCCTGATACAAGCCAGGATGCCATTGGCCGTCTTGGCCACCTGAGCACACTGCTGGCTCATGTTCAGGCAGCTGTCAACCAACACCCCCAGGTCCTTTTCCTCCAGGCAGCTCTCCAGCCACTCTTCCCCAAGCCTGTAGCATTGCATGGGGTTGTTATGACCCAAGTGCAGGACCCGGCACTTCACCTTGTTGAACCTCATACAGTTGGCCTCAGTCTGTCGATCCAGCCTGTCCAGATCCCTCTGTAGAGCCTTCCTACCTTCAGGCAGATCAACAGTTGCACCCAGCTTGCTGTTGTCTGCAAACTTACTGAGGGTGCACTCGATCTTTTCTTCCAAGTAACAGGCGATAGGACGAGAGGAAATGGCCTCAAGTTGCGCCAGGGTAAGTTTAGGTTGGATATTAGGAAAAACTTCTTCACTGAAAGGGTTGTCAAGCACTGGAACAGGCTGCCCAGGGAAGTGGTTGAGTCCCCATCCCTGGAGGTATTTAAAAGATGGGTAGATGTGGTGCTTAGGGACATGGTTTATTGGTGGACTTGGCAATGTTAAGTTTACTGTTGGAGTTGATGATCTTAAAGGTCTTTTCCAACCTAAATGATTCTATGATTCTGTGATTCTATGATTCTATTGAATCTGGACTAAATTGTGGCTGCTAATTTACTTACATAGGTATCACAGTTTGGGGGTGATAAGATTTACATTCTTCAAGATAAGGTTCACAGTTGAAAGTATAAACCCAAAATATAAGTTAAATGCATCAGGAAAAATATTTGTATTGTTGTGTTTCCCCCTTAACTCATGAAAGGACTTGAAGTTTTGAAAGACAGCTGGCTTGATTCTAATAACATACAACGCTGCAAGCAAAATTTGTAGTAGTATTCTCCAGAAAGTGGCAAAAAATCATTGAAGACACTGGTTTTATTAATTTCTGAAATATTCCAACTTCTGTACATGTTTTAGTTTAAAAAACATTATTTCCTCATTCCACAGAGCAAAAACCAATCAGCAGTTCTTTCTTACTGCTTCATCTTGTTATGTTCCTCTTACATCTGTGTGCAATGTGTGGGAAATGCTACCAAATCCCAATGATAGAATTTGACATGGAAAACTGCTGTGTGAAGTGCAAAGCACTGGAGGCACTGACCCTCTCTCCCTGTGTTTCACCACTTGTTGTTAAATGTGAACAAGCTATTTTCAATATCTTGGTAGCTTAACAGTGCTAACTGAGGATTTATTTGTGGCTAACTGAGACAGTGCTAAAGCCATACTGACAGCTCTTTTTGGTTCATTCTACTAACCAGCACAGCTTTGGTCAGTAGCATCTTAGAGCACAGACCTGGCTTGATTTTGTTATAAAGGGTCATGTGGTTTCTTGGGACTGGAGATGGATATGTGAATTTTGACATTGCCTTGTTTTTTCCACAGAAAACCTGAAGAAAAAATTATCTTTTTTTGGTATTCCCAGTTTAATACATTCCTTTTGAGGGGCATTCAGCTCACCTAACTGTAGCCATACAGACACAAGGCATATTGTCCATGCTAGTGGTCTAGTTTACAGGTCAAAAAAGAAGTATTTCCGGAGAATGATTAATTTTTACTATGTTAAATAGCTCTCTAAGGATGGCATGTCTCCCTTTCTGGTGTTAACTTTCCTACTGCTTTGCTAAAAAAAGAAGCCTAGACAACTAATTTAGGCCTGATGTTTAACTGCCTGATGGGTAAGATTAAAGACAATTTCATACTTTATTTACTTCACTATTACCTACTTGCCTGGATGTCTTAAGGAAGAGGGTTTTTTTAGTTTCTTTAAAAAAAGAAAAAGACTGAGAATATCTCAATAACACTTAACGGGACGTGTATTGCGGTGGTAAATCCTGGTTAGTGCTACTGTGACAAAGGGAAGTGGATCTTTGCATCTCTTTAGCTGCTGCCCATTAATGCTTAAGTTTTTTGTAGTTTCCTTGAAAGAATAGGAAGGGGCACCTGATTTCTCAGGGAGCAGAAAACAAGCCTTTAAATTAGGAAGAGTGTGTCAAGTGCTTTATGTAGAAATGTTCCATTAATGTTTCTGATCTACAGTATTTCAGGCCTTTGGATTTGGAGATTCAAGAAACTCTTTCTTTCTTGTTTGAGCTCAGCTAAAAGGAAACCTTATTTTTATCCTTGACAACCTGTCCTCTTCCCTTGGGGCAATTAGCTTTCCATGGATGGTCTTACTGAGTCTTTGTGTCATTCTCTGGTACCCTTTGTATAACCACGGTATAGCATTATTTTTCTATTCTGGTCCTCATTTAAAAAAATAATAAAAGAGGTACAATGCTATTGGATGCTAGAGACTTTTCACCAGTCTGAAACTAGTACATAGGTAATGACCTAAGTAACTTTGTCCTTTCCTCATGTTGTGTCCGTTGACTTTTGGAAAGGACCCAGAGGATACTTTGCCAATAACGTACTACAGTGAATAGCTGATTGATTAAAGTAGATCTTGTATTGTCAGTTTTCTCTGATGGCTTAGATTTTATTAATTAGAAGTTTAAAGTGCAGCAAGAAAAGTGCAGAAAGAGAATGAAAAGTACTGGCAACAGCACATATCCATAATGTTTTCTGTAGAGTGACAGCTAGGGCTTAATGGTTTAGCTAATAATAGTGAAACATTCACATTTAATCGAGAAATTAAATTGAAATATGCATTTAAAGGGTGGCTGGATGCTTTAAGGGGAGCCTTGTGTTGAAAAGAGCAGAGATGATGCGTACACATGCTGATGTTCAAGCACTCTGAGTGACTGAAGGGGTGCAAGGAATCTATTTTGAAAGGTTTCAAATATTGCCCCTTACTTGGAGGTCCTCAGCGTTCCTCAGCAGAGACATGGTAACTGATCGTGAATACTCTCCTACTCTGTTTCAGTAACAAAGTGAAATAGATTGAAGTCTTCACCATGATTTTGTTTTATAGTCCAATGGATTAAAATGGACGTGTGGTCAGTAGTTATGCCTCACATGAGGGGTAGTAACCTCTTAATCTCTGCCATTTATGACCATGCGTTTGAAAGGGTTTCACAGCGCAGAGTAAGGATTCTTTTAATGTAATAGTCACACATAAAAATAAACCGATATTAAGAAATCCCTATTAAAATATAGTAACGTTTTTGCCAATAAAATCTACACTATTGCCAGATGTAAAGCAACTGTAAACTTCCATTATTGTTAGGAACTGTATTTAAAAAGCCATATGGAGGTTTATGGGAATCAGCTGCTAGGAAACAAGTACATATGCTCCCAATGCTGTTCGCCACCTGATTCTTCACTTGAAATCAGGATATTGCACCAAATATAATATGAATTTGTTGCTCTAACCTGAGGCTTGAATCCCGACATATTATGGAGCATAAGCATATTTAACTTTTTTCTGTAGATCCTAGCTCTTGGATCAAGAGCCTTAAGTCCAAGTTCCTGGACTTAGTCGTTATGTTTTAATGGTGTTATGCGTTCTTACCATTCAAGGTATGCCTAAGAGTCTGTAAAATCAGGGAGATCAAGGCTGAGCTGTGTTTGAACTCCTGCAACTCTCTGCTTCCTTTCTACCTAGGAGTTGCCTATTACTCATAGTAAAGCACTGTCAGTGTCTTCTGTAGGAGTATAGAGACACTATTGATTTCAGTGCAAGTTATGCCTAAAACCATTGAGGAGCTAGTTCAAAATCAATTATATGTATTCAAATCACTTCATATCCAACATGTTAGGGAAGGAGCCTTAAAAGGCAAGGACAAACACGCACCTTTGGAGGTTAACTTTCAGCCTGTGGCACTTTCGAAGGATTAGAGGTGAGAAAGCAGCTGTTACCTGCAACTCCTTGGAGCACCATTGCTCTTTATGCATCATCTTGTCTACATGGGTGAATGCTCCCTCTTACCTTTTTTCAGATGAGGGAGTAGGAGGAGTTTGAGGAAACAGAGAAGCACTTGTAATATCTTTTAAAGTTTTCCAGTTTTGTTGATCTGTGTCAATTTAATTTGAGGCCTGTGTAAATGTAAGCTATTGTTTTCTTTCTCTTCTCCAGCCAGTGCAAAATCAGGTACTTGCGCTGGTATTTCCTTTTGTAGATATGGTAGTGCTTAATCAGTACCAGCACTGTTCCTATATTCATCTCTGATCAGGTGGAAATTTTCAGTCTTGTTTTGTACTCTGCATTTTGGAGAAGTCAGTTTTCCAAAGATACTTTAAGAAACATTTCTACTTAATGTTAACTGTTAAACGAGTGTTATGGAAACCCATCAGTGGGAGAGAATAAGGTGAATGCACCATGAAAAATAAGTGCTCTTCCCCTTTACTAATGGATGAGAGAGAAAACAATTTGCTAGGAAGAAGGGAGTACTGTAATAACAGAAGTGCAATCCTAATTTTCATAGGTCTTAGCCTACCTGAAAATGTTCTAGTGGGTGAAAGTCACTGTATTATAGACAGCATGTTCTAGCCATGGCTTGCTGAGCTTTTCATGGCATATCAACTTACAACCTATTTTGTGTGATCAGCTTGTCTTTTAATTGAAAAAACTCAAGTGGAAAATGCAACGGTTTAATTTAAATGGGGAAAGCTAATAACCATATTGAGTTTTAAGGCTAAAAAGGGGCAGTTATATCACCTAGTCTCACACACTTTTGAGTTTTACTCAGCTTTACACATCATATAAAGAGGTAGTGTGGGAACACACCTTAGCCTATTTTCAGTATGACATTCATTGAAAATGTCTTACAGAAATGCTTTGTTCAACAGCACAAAGGAAAAATGAAAACTATTCACCAAAAATAATGTTTAGCGAGTACAGTAAGTAGCTGGGAAATGGAAGTCACTTTTATCCAAGTCCATCGTTACGCTGTGGGTTTTTCATTTATATTGCTGTAACATTAAAATGACTTATTGGTAGAATAAAAGGTTTTCTGATCTGTCTGATTTTTACAAATATAATGTCCTAAGGCAGCAGAGAACAGAATTTTTAATTCTACGATCTTGTGGTTTTGGTATGTATGAAGTACAAGCAGCTTACACGTTTTTAATGGTTGTGTCCATAAATCATCACCTGGCATTTCAAGTTGTATTTGATCTTTTTCAATAGCATCAGCACATGCAAGTGAATCTTTGGAAACCTTTTTGAAGGTTTAAATCATAACTGTCAACTTAAGTGGCCTGTTTACATTTGTACTCTTTGAACCATGATGTTCTGCCAGCACCTGGAGTTCCAGGTTGTGCGAGTGGTTTTCTAGTCGCAGGAGTGCTTCCAGGTAACATGTGCTGTCTTTGGCCAGCAATACAAAATAATCTGTTAAAGATCCCTTAGGCTAATCAAAAAGAAAGTCAAAGTGAGGCCTACCCTGCAAAGAGGCTGGGGATTATTGAAATTTTATGATCCCAATGTAACTGAATCTGAGGAATGCTGTGAAAGTTGTTTTTCCTGCCTTAACATGTCAGAAGGGAATTGAATGCAAAGAAACTTTATAATGATGATGAACACTTTTTTAGTGCTTTTAAATTAAAAAAAAGTTAACAATGGCAGGGAAAAATAAAAACAGTACTAAAGCCAAATGCAGTAAGTTCTCAGTGTGGTAACATGGCTCTCTAAACAGTCCTTAGAAAAAAACTGGAAGCTCATTCGGGATGAGGGTCTTGCTGTGATGGATAAAAAAAGAAGCCTCTTCCTGCCTGAAGATGAGAATCTACGAGAAAAAGGAGACTGGAGCCAGTTTACCTTATGGCAACAAGGTAAAACATTTGGTATTTCTTCTCCTTCCCCAATTTCACTTTCTCACATTAATATAGTGTAATAAGGAGTAGCAACACAGTTTTTTCCAGAACTGTTTTTGTAATTACTGAATCTGTAGAAGAAGGGAGTTAATAAAATAGTGTGTAGGACCCCTGCGACAGTGAACAAGGGCTCTTTACTCTAAATCATGTTGTCCCCAAGCACTTCTAAGAATCCCTTGAGGGTAATACTCCTCTTCTGGCAAGGCTGCCAACATTTTGCATGGTAATGCATAGTACAGATCAGCCTGAGGGAAGACAGAAACTTGGGAGAAGACACATCCTCAATATTGTGTTGTCAGCTAGGTGAGATCTATCATTCAGAAAAGGTATGAGCACAAGAATATGAGCTTTAATAAGCCTTCTGCCCTGTCCCGGAGCTCTGCAGTGGGAGGCCCAACTATTGGAATTACCTTAAATTCTTATAAGACTCTGCATGTGAAAGAGTACTGTAAAATAAAATATTAAAAGCAACGTATATCAAAATATAATCTGGTGTTGAAATGGTGTGATGTTGGTGACATTTTTCATCTTTTTTTCTCTATGAAGCTTCATTAATGATTATTCTTTTAGAATCATGTTTTAAAAAATGGTAGAAAGCCTGCTCTTCACAAATAATTTAAAAGCCAAGATGTCACAGGCTGCTCTGATATTACAATGTGTTAATACTTCTGTTTCATAATCTGAAAAATGGGAACAATATTTACCTGTCTTTCAGTGTCAGCTCTTTGACAGCTTTGTTGCTCTTTTGCAAAGCAGAAACCAAGGAAATGTTGGTTCATTGCTCTTACCAATGATCTATCCATTATTTTCACCAGGAAGAAAAAATGAGAATGCTTGTAAAAGTGTTCCAAAGACATGTGCTTTATTGGAAAGATTCCCAGAAGCTACTGGCTGCAGAAGAGGGCAGGTACCTGGCAAATTTCTTCAGTTTTGCAAATTCCTAATGCTGGGAGCAGATGATTTTGAGGAACGTGCATAGAGGGATGCATGACCTTGGTATATTTAATGATGCCTCAAGCACACAATGAAGTTAACAGTAAAAACATGGCCAATTTTAGTCCTCAGCAAATACAAGGTGAAATATGTTAGCTGAAACCTTTCTATAGCTAACCCTGCTTTGAGCAAGAGGTTGGATTAGGTCCTTTCTAACCTGAATTTTTTTTCTGGTCTGAACCTAACTTTACAAGACTAATTCAATGAGCCAGATTCTCACTATGATAAACTTCACCCATCTACCCCAGCCTGGCTGCATTAGACAGAAGGAGAATTGCCTCATGGAAGCCAAACAACAGTACTGCCGTCACATACTTCTTTCCTAAAGGTAAAGGAAGGAAATTTTACATGCATGGGCTGTGGCCTTGGGTACCAACAAAGTTTGTTTCAAGTGCCTGGTCTACACTGACTACTCAGCTACAAATTAACCTCATTCAATCATGCAGTAGACTTAGATGGTACGGATCAGTACATACACAGCTGAATGAATGGCCCAACACAGATATCATGTGATTCTGTAGGACAGAATTTTTCATTATTCTTTTTTTTTCAAGTTACTATATTTTATTTGTAATGACTACATGAGAATGACCTTCATGTTACAAAATTAAGGATGCAAAAGTTGGAAAACACAGTGCTAACACAATCCTAATTCAGAGCCTTGAGAGTAGGTGTTCAGCTTTTTCACCAGACTCTTGCTTTTGATGTGCAGAAGTGCACTAGATGGCTATTGTTGTGGGAATGAGCAAGGCTATTGTTTCATTGATTTGTTCAAAGGCAGTATATATATTGTAGTGAATATAACTGATGAAAGAGGTCATCACGCTCAGTGTGGCTAACAGCAAGAAAACTGCTTTGTGTGGCATCCATAGCCAAAATGGATCTATCCCAGAGAGCAAATTCTCTTTGAGAGCTACTATTTTGTTCATCATTTTTTGGCACCCCACATGTTCACACCAAGGTATAGTTTGCAGAAACACTGGGTATTCACAGTTA
Organism: Theristicus caerulescens; assembly: GCA_020745775.1. Taxonomy (NCBI): domain Eukaryota; kingdom Metazoa; phylum Chordata; class Aves; order Pelecaniformes; family Threskiornithidae; genus Theristicus; species Theristicus caerulescens. Next base: position 127,947,507 of record CM036558.1, on the reverse strand, counting down.
TAGCTGTAGTCATGTGTTTTGAACATATAAAATATAAAATGATCTGAAAAATGGGCTTTAGAAGTCTGAAGTTTTACATTCAATATTAGAGGATGCCTAGGACAATTTTGGTCTTATGCTAGCCATGCCTCAGATTCTTACTGGTAAATTAAATTTAAAATATCACCTAATCTCCATTCATGTACTGAAGTACTTGGAAGCAATGGGAACAAACACAATCTGGAAATTAGGAATTCTGTGGTAGATAGACCCTTTGGATGCTTTGGGCACCTCATGTGTTGACAAAGACAAATGTAAAATAATCAACTACCTGCTCAGTGCTGCTGAGGGACTGTGTAGAACAATAGCAAGTGATCATATTATTAAAAAGTATATCATTCTTCTTAAAAATAGCAGTAAATTAAAAGTAGCACAGGTAGTTTTCATTCTGGGCATTTCTTAGCTCTTCGGAGTTTTACATTACAACCATAGTATAACTCATTGGTAGTTCAGGATTATTTGTATACAGTACTTGAGTACAGCGCATATATATAATTCACAGACATATCTAGACTGATCTGCAGGGACAGATAACATACATGACAGTAATCATTCCACAGTGCTGGTATATTAGCATTTAAAAAATTGTTTCTCTGTGATATTAGTACCTATCCTGCATAGCCAGTTATTTGCGTTGCATTGTGGTCTGACAGGGCAATCAAGTTAACACATCTTGGTGTAGCAGAGGTGGTGGGTTGGAGCATCTGTGTTGGAGCTTATCACTTGCTGTCATAAGAAACTGCTGGTAAGCTGAAACTGCAGATGGGAACAGCTAAGGCATTAGACACACACTGTCTTCTTCTGATTTTGTTACAGCTGAAGAGCAAGCAATACCTTAAACCCTAAGATTTATCAAAGTTATCCTATCCCAGCCTGATGTGCAGATATCTCAGTTGAAAAGACACTTCTCACCACTGTCATGCGTTATTCACACTTCTTGTTCGTTGTACTGCTGTAGAATCACAGAAGGGTTGAGGTTGGAAGGGACCTCTGGAGATGACCTAGTCCAACCCCTTGCTCAAAGCATGATGAACTAGAGCAGGTTGCTCAGGACTGTGTCTAATCAGGTTTTGAATGCCTCTGAGGATAGAGACCGTACAGCCTCTCTGGGCAACCTGTTCCAGTGTACAGTAAAAAAGTTTTTTCTCATGGTTAAATGGAATTTCCTGTATTTCAATCTGTGTCCGTTGCCTCTTTGCCTTTCACTGGATACTGTTAAGAAGAGCCTGCCTCCATCTTCTTCACTCCTCCCATCAGGTATTTATATACATTACCCTGAGCCTTCTCTTCTGCAGACTGAGCAGTCCCAGCTCTCTCAGCTTCCCTTTGTATGTCAGATCCCTTAATCGCCTTTATAGCCCTTCAGTAGACTTGCTCTAGTATGTCCATGTCTCTCTCATAGTAGGTAGCATGGAACTGAACCCAACACTCGAGATGTCTCACCAACTCGTAGAGTAGAGGGGAAGGGCTCTCCCTAATGCAGCCCTGGAGGCTGTTGGTCTTCTTTGCTGTAAGGGCACATGGCTGGCTCATGTTCAAGTTGTTGTCTATGAGGACCCCGCGGTCTTTTTCTGGAAAGTTGCTTTCCAGACAGTTGTCCACCAGCTTGTATTGGTACATGGGGTTATTCCTCCCCACTGCAGAACTTTGCCCTTCTCTTTGTTGAACATTGTGAGATTCCTGTTTACTCCTTTCTCCAGCCTATCACTGGTCACTATAAATGGCAGAAAAAAATATGTAGTGTGCAGCCATTCCTCTCCAATTTTCTATCATCTGCAAACTTGCTGAGGAGGATGCACTCTGTACCATCATCTGAGTTATTTGTGAAGCTCTTAAACAGTGCTGGACCCAGGATTGAGCCCTGGGGTACACCTCTGATGAGTGGCCTCCAGCTGGACTTTGTGCCTCTGACCACAACACTTTGAGCCTGACTGAACTGCCAGTTTTCAGTCCACCTCACTGTCAACTTACCTAGTTTCTACTTCATCAGTTTGTCAATGAGGATGTTCATGGCAGACAGCGTTGAAAGTCTTACTAAAGTTGAGATAAACAATATCCACTAATATCCCCTCATCTACCAAGCTAGACATCTCACCACAGAAAGCTGGTTAAATACCATTTCCCCTTCATAAATCCATGCTAACTGCTCCCAGTCACCTTCTTTTCCTTCATGTGTTTGGAAATGGTTTCCAGGATTATTTGCTCCATCACCTTCCCAGGGATCGAGGTGAGGCTGACTAGCCTATAGCCTATATATATATTTCATCCTCACATCCTCCTCCTTGCCCTTCCTGAAGATAGGAACAACATTTGCTTTCTACCAGTCGTCAGGGATTTCTGCTGGTTGCCATGACCTTTCAAAGATTATTGAGTGTGGATTCACAACATTGTCCAGCTCCCTCAGCACTCATGAGTGGATCCTATCAGGACCCATGGACCAGTTTGTTGAGTTTGTTTAAATGTTCTCTAACCTCATCCTCCTCCACTGAGGGTAAGTTTTCTTTGCTCCAGTCTTTTCCACTGGTCTCAGGTACCTGGGATTCCTGAAGGTCAGTCGTAGCAGTAAAGACTGAAGCAAAGAAGGCATGTAGTGCCTCAGCCTTTTGCATATCCTTTGTCATCAGATCTGCCACATTTAGCAGCAGGGCCACGTTTTCCCTAGACTTGCTTTTACTGCCGATGTATTTGTAGAAAGAAACCTTTCTTGTTGCCCGTCACTTCCATCTCCAGATTCAATACCAGGAGAGTTTTGACTTTCCTAACCTCATCCCTGCATGCTCAGAGAGTGTCTCTACAGTCTTCCTGGGTGACCTGACCCTGCTTCCACCTCTTATGTGCTTCCTTTTTGTGTTTCAGTTTTGTCTGGGTCTCCATGCTTCCTGCACATGGGGATGAACCATTCTTGAGCTTGGACGAGGTGATCCTTGAAAACCAACCAGCTGTCCTAGACCCCTCTTCTCCCCAGCACTGTATCTTGTGGGATTTTTTTCCCAGCAGATTCCTGAATAAGCCAAAGGCTGCTCTCCTGAAGCTGTGGGTAGTAATCCTGCTTTTTGCCTTTCTCCCTCCTCTCGTGATCCTGAGCTCCACCATCCCATGGTTGCTCCAGCCAAGGCTGACAATGACCTTCACAACCCAGTTGTCATCTGAGAGTGGCCAGTCAGTCTGGCTAACACAGGCCTTGTGTCTCCTGTGGTCCGTCCTTTTAAACCATAAGAGTGTCTGTAAGTCTTTCCATAAGAAAGAAGGTTTTCTTCTGATGGTAGATAGGAGATAATGATTTTCAGGTTGAAATATGAATACTGTTTGTTTTAAACAAAATGAAAAATATGCACTTTTACACAGGCACACACCTGGATGCACACACACCCCACAAGACATGTTTTTTGTAGTACTGAATGCCTTTAGGACGTGAGAAAGAGCAATTGTTGCCGAGACTCTAACAAAAGGTGACATTGCACTTTTGGCCCATCATCAAGGATGAGATATAATGAAGTCCTGAACTCCTAGCAGTATGGTTGTGAAGATGAATGTGTTGAAGGCCTGCCTCTCTCTCCTTGCAGATCAAATATTCTATCATGCACCCAGGGACTCATGTCTGGCCCCACACAGGGCCCACCAATTGTCGGCTGAGGATGCATTTGGGCTTGGTGATACCTAAGGAAGGCTGCAGAATTCGGTGTGCCCAAGACAACAGGTATGGTTTGTGGTTTTTTGGAGTTTTTTCCACCTTCTTCAAGGCTGAAAAGGGGGTGGGACTGCATGTGATAAAAGAAAAAAAAAAAAAAGGTGTTTTACTGATCAGGAGGTGTAATATATTTCATTAAACAGGCAATTTACACCCTGACTCTTGGTACAAACATATAAATATCATTTGTCAAACAATGCCAGAAGAATCTTGGGAGACAAAGCTGTTGATCTCTGCTATAGCATGGAAATAACAGTGAGATTAGTCCATGAAGTCTCTCTGTGTTTACTTTTATAATATCAGTCTAATGTACTTGCCAACAGAGTACCTCTATTTGTTTTGATTTTTTTTTTTGCTTAGAATTCTTTGCTTATTCAGCAAAAGCTGAGACTAAGCTATACCTCCCTTTTCACCACCGTAACAGAATACTCCTGTATTACTGCAGAAACCTCCTTCCTAGCTAGTATAATTTGTTATAATTCAGTTAAAAATATTCCAATTGAAATTAATTTGAAGATTAACACATCTATGAAGTGTTTGACCCAATCAGTTACACAGGTAGCAAATTTCTTTAAAGTGCATTTTAAGTAAGAATTCTTACCCCTTAGGGAAAAATTATGCTGATTTGAAGACCAGTTTTGTCTCTGTTTGCTTGGTGCAAAAAAACAAAATAAAATGCAAAAGTTATACATTTACAATCAGGGCATATACTCCCCTGGGAAATAAGAGCAAATGTGATAGGTTTTTGCATTATATTATTAAACACAGAAAAATATAGTATTAACTATATTGCTTTCTGCTTACAGACTTAATTTTCTAAGACTTATGTGAAATTCTAATGGTGCTTAATATCTATATGTATATTTTTTGAAGATTCTGTGTCTTGTCTGCAGCATCTGAGTGCAACAAGCATTAATTTTGAGTTCTTTTCATGGTAGTAATGTACAGATATATTTGATATTGTTAAATGAAATGCCCCTCCTGTCTGCATGACTGCAGTATGTATCAAAGATATTTTTCAGAACATTTGAAAACAACTGCAACAAGAAATGTGTAGAATTTTTGAGGATAGAAGTATCCAACAGTTAATAACAAAAAGCGTTGTCACTATAGACTCCTGCCAACATATAGTTTATTTAATAATCTGTCACAGTCAGTGTTACAATCTACACTACCTACATCTATGTAGTGATGGATGTTTGCTTCCAGCATTCCTATCCAATATCCAAAATAAGTTTAAGATAGACATTTGGATGGAGGGAGATATACTAACAGGCTTAGAGGGCTGCTATGGAGACGTGGAGTCTTTTCATTTTAGGACAGTATTGTGTATTCAGATTGGTGGTGACTGAATGGCATTACCATTAGGTGGCTCTTTAGTGGCCTGCGTGAACAAAATGGTGGTTTTGATCTGCTGCCAAAAGAGCAGGTGTCCACAGCTCACCACCTTTTATTACGGCTGGTGCCCTTCTTTGTCTTAACCTGAACAGAAGGGACAGCGGTGTGAAAAATGAACTTAACCAGCTCCTCCTTGGTAGCAACACTCCCTCAAAGTCAGGAGTGGAGAAATGCCTGTTTCTGCTGGTATGCTGCAGACCGAGCACTCCGGTGTCCTGGCTCCTGAACCTGGTTCAGTCTTATGCATTGGACTCACTCATTTGAAATGTGAAACGTTCAAGAGCTGGCTACAGCCTGTGCTGGAATGTGTTAACTTTAGTTGCTTTTGGCAAGAGCTCTACATTCAGAATCAAAGACAGGATTTTCCCTGAAAGCATTGAAAGTGTGTCTACTGACGGCAATGAAAAGGTTGGGATTTTTTGGGGTTTTTTTTTTTTTTTTTACATCTCTTCCCCCATGAAAGGGGAGGTGAGTGAACTACTGTAGAAGGGAATCATGCCAGGAAGAAATCCTGCCTTGGGCATTCTCAGTTCCTCCCCTCCTGGTGGTTCAGAGCAGCGGTAAACTAGTGGTTTCAAACAGGAGAGCTGGCTCAAATATGAAAGGCCTTTTCTGGCCTCCTGTCCCACTGCTGTGTGTGTGAGAGAGAGAACAGAAAAAATGAGAATTTTGTGCTTGGTTACCTCTGTGCCACCCAGTGTGGGTGTTTTGAGGGGCAATGTTACAATGCAACTCATCATTTAACCCAACTCAGCACTTGGACAGGCAACTCAGCTCTGTCTAGTACTGTGTTTTACTCCTTCACTTGCAGAAGAGTCTTCTTGCAGCTGCTAGCAGCTGGTACACCTCATTGTTATTCAGTACAGCTATAGCAATTTTAAGTCATCGGGCCATTTTGAAGTCCCAACTCTGTAAAGTGCCGGGTACAATGCGCAAAAATGGCAGGTAAATAATAACTAGTTATCAAAATCAAACATCTCTGTCGGACAAGGTAATCATGTTTTGAAATGAAGGTGCAGAATGACAGCTCTATGCAGAAGCCAGTCCAAGATCTCACCTGTAACAGGTGACGCTAGAGCTGTGCAGGTGATATAGAAATTACCCCAAAGTGGCTCAGCACCAGAGCAGAATAATATCATCCCTATGGTCCCACAGTGAAGTGTTTCTCACACCATGAAGGCTTCTAGAAAATATTTATTGGCATGCTAATGGTGGGGTTTGTAACCTATTCAAAAGGGGCTAATAGTTCTGTCAACTTTATGACTCTTTCTTTGTTGTGTAAAACAGCCCATCCCATTATGATGCAAATGATAGATCCTGGGTTTTAACCTCTGAAGCTACTTCATCTGGGTGCTTGGATTTTTTTATGGTCCTTAACTGAGCTGCGCTTTCAGGCTATTTAGGGCAGGATTTTTCAGGCTTGGTTTAATTTAAAAAAAAAAACAAAAACCCCCAACCAAAAAACGAACCCTACCAAACCCAACACCACCCCCCCCAAACAACAAAAAAAAAGCCAAAACAAAATACCCCCCAGACAAAAAAATTCCCCCCAAAAAAACAACAAAAAAACCCACCACACACACCCCAAAAAAAAACAAAGTCAGCTTGATTTTTTTTTTTACCACATTATAGCATTGCAAGTGGTTGACTACCATTGACTTGAATAATACCAATGTAACTTTAGTGCAGTAGCAGAGATTCAGGGTCTGTATGACATAAAACATTTTTGTTATCAGATAACTGATGTGATAGCAGAAAAAACACATGATCATAGGTGAAATCTGCAAAAGGCTCATTATCTGGGCCTTCAAGGCAGATGCATGTGAGCAAGCCAGTGTGAATTTTTTACTATGTTATGCTTTCTGGTTTATCTACTCTTGCTTAAAATATGTTTAGATGATCATTTCAGTTGAAATGATCCAATTTCAATTTCCATTTCTCTTCAGAACATTGCAGCACAACCCCATAAATTTTGATGGCTAATTTTTGCTTTTGTTGAATTAAAAATCAAAATACCGAAATGACTTGGGAGTCTAAATCTCATTTTCACCCTGTTTTTGGAAAAAAAAAAAAAAAAAAGTTTGTGAATGAACACAGTTGAATGAGCTAAGCAATGCATTTCCATCTTTGATGGCAAGATCTTTGTTTCTTTACCATCACTACTGTTCACAGTTCCTAATTCCCTTTAAGGGCATCCATCCTCATGGACTGCTTCAGCTCCTAAGGGATCCTGTTAGAAAACTTGATTATGTGGTCATTGTAGAGTGGCTTTAGGAGGTAACATTTCTTTGACCAATATTGCCTCCGCTGACTGTTATTCATCCAGTCTCACCTGAAGGGGTATAATCAGGTCCATGCTTTTGTCCTGCTGCAATGCAAAATAAATGTGCTTTGCTCATGCCACTGCCTGACTTTACAATAGGCAAATCATGTAACACATAATCAGCTGCTGTGTCTAAATGCAGTAGGTGAGATTGAGATCGGAGGGGCAGTGACAAATGACTAGCACAATGACTTTTTGACATGTTGTCACATTATTACTAATGGTCACTGATCAGCGGCTGATTTTTTGCAGTATCAGGACTGCATTTAACCAGGTGTTAAACCTCTATTCAAAATTATGAATCCAGATCTCAGCAGGCTGGAGAAGGGTGCCAGTTGAAACCTCCTGAAGTTCAACAAAGCAAATGCAAAGCCCTGCAAATGATAACAGATCAACACCTTGCAACAGTGCAGACTGGTGATGACTGGATAGAAAGCAGCTTTGAAGAAAAGGACTTAAGGGTCCTAGGGGACAAGTTGAATATGAGTCATAATGTGCTCTTGTCTTGAAGGCTAGCTGTGTACTGGACTGTGTTAGTAAGTGCATAGGAAGCCGTTTGAGGCGAGCAATTTTTTCCCTCTCTTCTGCACTCAAGACACTGCCTCTGGAGTAGTGTGTCCAGTTTGGGGCTCTTCAGTACAAAAAAGTCATTGATAAACTAGAGGGACTCCAGTGGAGGATGAAAAAGATGATTAGGAGACTGGAGCATGCAACACATGGAGAGGCTCAGAGAGCTGGTTTGGAGTCTGAAAAAGAGATGGCTAAAGGGGAGCCTAGTTAAGCCTAGTTACTGTCTTCAGCTACTAATGGGGGACTGTGCAGAAGACAGTGCCAGACTCTTTTCGGAGGTGTGCAGTTATAGAATGAGAGGTAATGGACACAAGTGACAGTGAAGGAAACTCCATCTAGATAGAAGGAAATTTGCACAATGAGGTCAGTGAAACACTGGAAGAGATGGAGGAATACCCCTGGTTGTAGACACTCAAAAATCCACTAGTTGAGAACCTGAGATACTTCATCTAACCTCACAGTTGGATCGAACTTTGCAGTAAGTCTTGTTTTGAGCAGAGGCATGGACCAGATGCCCTTCCAAGGTTTCTTCCAACCTAAATTATTTTGTGATTCTGTCTGTCATAAAATTGACAGGAACACCGATTCTTCTGACAATATCTCCCTTCTACGTTGCCTCTTGCCATTGTTTTTAAATCTGGTAATTTTGTTAATTTTTCAGACGATGGAGGTGCTCAAAACCAAGCCACTCTGAATAAATTATATGCATCCCTTTGTGAGCCTAACAAAGGTACAGACCTTGGAAAAGTACCGCTGTTAAAACTTGGCTCTTCCATGCTGTAATGAACACTTACCCAGGGTACTTAAGTCCATTCAGTGATCTGCTCTGCTTAAGCAGTACTTGGCAAGCAGAGGGACGTTAAGTTACATGGTTTCATCCTTCCAGTTCAGCTTTAATAGTATAGCTAACCCAGTGTACACTATGGCATTGCAACCTTCCTCTGAAGAAAAATCTTTAGACTCTGTGCTTTGAATGGATTTATGGGACAAGACTGTTAACATCCATGAAATTTTAAGCATGATCGGGGCCTAATTCTGTTGTTCCGATTTTTAGAAAAAGCAGATTGATTTAATGTAATTTATTTTCAAACCATATGACCATATTGCTGGTCATTCCCTCAATTTCCATTATTCATTATGTATTTATCTGATTAGAAAAGGAGATAAGTTGATTACTACACCAGCATTATACCTGTGAGCCTGATGAATGCTCCCTGCTTATGGGACTCAACTCATTAAAAGTATATAACGAATATTGCAAATGTCTGAATGTCTATGTGGGCACATGTGGACATAACTATGCAGAGTGAGAGGAAACAATCCCTCAGTAATATGAAGGTCCATTAGACTGATCTTTCTGTAACTTATTTCAATTAAAACTCTAATATTCCAATCTCTTTATATTAGGTACTGAAATCTTGACTGTGGAATATATACTGTAAAAGGCCATCTTCAGAGCTGATATATAGCTCACCTGCTCCACGGCACTTCAAATATTACACTAAAGCATGTTCTTTTTTGTGTTGCAGAACCTGGGAAGAAGGGAAAGTTCTGATTTTTGATGACTCTTTTGAACATGAAGTATGGCAGGATGCTGAAACTTACCGCCTGATATTCATTGTGGATGTGTGGCACCCTGAGCTAACAGCACAACAGAGACGCACCCTTCCTGCTATTTAAGGGGTTCCTTCTGATGTGCGGAGCAGAGGAGCTTTAATCCCTTTGGAGTATGCAGATAAGATTAATTTATCCAGCATACAAAGAATTACAAGTATTGTAAGGGTTAGAAGAGATAAGGACAACATTCTGCAATCATGGAGGACTTGATTTTTAAAAAAGGAAAAAAAGAAGGGAAAAAAAAAAAAGCCATGTTTTGTTTCATACTGATACAGCACTGATATGTGTTGTTTTTCTGGCTGGAAGTTTGAAAATACAAATGTTGTCAGCCAAAGAGCAACAGGTCTGGATTTTCAAACTGAGGAATGTGCAGATGTTTTTGCCATGCCTGTATTATGTGTACAAAACCAGTCAATACCATCTTCAGGCACAAGATTTGTGATTCCACATCTGGGAAGTACTTCCTAAGCTTTTATCTGAGAAGCAACGTGTAAGATATTTACAAACATATGCACACAACCAACTTTGAAAATCAGTATGCAGTTGTAATGTTAACTGCTTTAGGCATAGAACATGTCCCTATGTTATCAACTGTAGATAATGTGAATGGGTTATGTGTGTTTTGTATTTTTTTCTACCTGAGTAACTGTATTTTTCTAGCATAATTATGAAGAAATCTTCTTTAATCAACCACTATTTTTTAAAAAAACAGTGTGTATATATATGTGTGCATCTCTAGCTATCAGCAGAAGGAAAACACTATATATTAACAGATTTCATTTTTGCCAAGGGTGGCCTTCTCTTGCCTTCCCAGAAATGCAAACAGAAACTTGCATAATCAGCTGCTTAGTGAAGCTTTGTTCTTCTAAAACAACATAGTTTTCTTAGTTAGCAGGCAACCTTCAGTTTGATAATGTGATTTTGGAAGATGTTGAGCAAATGTGACAACTTGTAGGCTCGGATCTTAAAATGCTTGACAGTCCTTAGGATTATGTGGTGAACTGCTGTTTCTCCTATCGTTACAAAAGCTTCTGTTGTGATATCTATTTTCTACCCAGCAAGAGTCCAGGGCACCTGCTTCCAGTGACTCCTTCTAGGCTGCCCTTGGGTGGTCATTCAGCAGAAAAAAATATATGAAGAATTTCTTGTGCTTTGGGCAGAAGGACAAGGTCTAACTTGGTTTCTTGCCAGAATGCAGAGCAGACAAAGAGCTTCAGGTTATTAACTTGTATTAACTTCTGCTGCCAGCATCCTACCAAGGGCTAGAATGCTCCTTTAATGGACCTAATGGTGTTTTCCTTGTCTTGAAATGTATGACATAATGCCGAAGTAGTCTTATCCCAGTACTGTTTACAGTATGCTCTGTATTTGGCATACAGAATTTACTATATGGTATAAAGGCCTACTTTCAAGAAAGAAAACTGGTTGGATATTTAAGCAGTTCACTGGTCTTTTGGGTCTATACTGTTTAATGGGAGATGGAGGGTGCAGGACCCTCCACTGTTAACTTCTAAGAACACTAACAGGAAAGAGAGGCCTGAGGTTGCACTGGTGATGTTTATGGCTGGCTGTTACCTACTGGCCTGTAAAACCAGCTGGGTGTGGATAGGTGTGCAAGGATGCTCAGGGTTGCCAAGAGCAGTGACATCGTTACGGAGGGTTGTGAGAGACAAGCACTAAGCAAGGAGGCCCTGACGTTACTTGGTCTCCACAACTTTGGCTTTGTTGTCCAAATGACACTGAACAGTCATGTTATTTGTTTAATGTTCAGTGGTTTTGTGCTGCAGAGACCACATCATGGTACCTAAGTATCGTGACCAGAATGCCATGTTTGCTGAAGCAAAATACAGATAAGAGCTTTGCATTCCCATAAACTGAATGGTTTTCAGATTTTGTATTTTACTAGGTAATTAAATCTTGTAATGCCATGTAACACATGGTGATTGCACCATAAATTAGTGTAACCAGTTTCTGGAGGTGTGCACTTTAATTTCCTTTTTGACTATTAAACTGATAAACCTTCTTTCATCAAGAGTCAGTTTTAGACAGCTATGATAATTAAGTTTTAAGGTATTGTCCATAGCAAAATTAATACTGAGACTATACACAATATACAAGAAAGTAACACTTGTCAGTTAATCATCATGAAAACTGAAGATTTATAAATTTCATGCTTAAGAAAATATAAAAATACTTTTGGAGAGTTTTAGGAGAATCATGTGCAAAACTGGAAATAAGGTACCTGTTCTGGGGGGGAGGGGTCATAGTAAAGTTTTTTAAATCTCCTCGTAGTTGTTAAGTCAGAGGCTATATTTTGTATCTCTGTGAAGTGATCAAGCAGTACAAATTATAAACTCTTGTAATTCTGTAAAATAAAGACATAGTTTGTAAGAAGAAATCAAGTACTGTTGAAACCAAAATTTGTGGTTTAGGAATATTTTTTATTAGTGTTGCATTTTAGTTTCTATAGCTCAGAGTAAATACTAAAGGAGTGGTAAAAACTTTGGAGCTTTATTTGTAAAAATCCCTGCCATCCTTCAGATTGTTTCATTGTTCCTTTGAAGGCTCATACTTTATCTTTCCCTATTGCGACTGGCAAATAGATAAAACTGGCAAATAGATAAAAGTAATCTACCCAAGATGTGTGTGTGCCAGAGTAGCACTGTTTATTAAATTGTGTAGTGACATATTGGCCATTTAAAATCTTAAGTGCCTTGAATATGACAAGGTGTATTATAAATAGCTCCTGCAACACTGAAGTGAATCTACTCTGTGCCTATCTGTCAAGGAGCTGAAAGCATATCTTTTTGTTAGGTACAGTTGCTGGATTAGCTATATACATGGTGGGGATATATATATATATATATATAGCAAACTACAAAAATTATGCAGTGAATAAGTGGTATATTATTTTAGGTATTCCTTCTTTGCCAACCAGTATTTCATCTTGAAAAAGTTTTTCAACATTGGAAATGCCAATGGAAGAAGTGAATGGAAATGTTTTTTTAAATGGAGAACCATTGCAATTTAAATATTTTTTTTTCTTTAGATTTATTTACAGAGGGAAATGACAGAGAAGGGCGATGTAGTCTCCTGTTTGTAAGGCAGTAGGTACTCGGCACGATGTTAGGAGGTCGATTCCTTCCTGCCTGTAATTACCTTGCTTGCAAGCACAGAGTCTCTATAAGATCCTACAGTTAAATATAGGCATCATACAAGCAGAGACAAGGCAACATATGTATTTATTCATGTCACAGCTAAAGAGAATAATTCTAATCTTCTACGAGGTTTAATCCTCAAGGACTAGATTTCAGTGATATTTGCACTTCTTGGGCAGAACAAGTCCCACTTGAATGAACAATGATTGTAACAGGTCATCACAAAGATTCAATGGTAGTGGAGGTAAGTGTATTAACAGAGAAAAATTGTAAACCAAAGTATTTCTTCATTAATGCTGCAGTATAATAGCCAATGTCTGTCGTTTTTTGTCTGTTTGGTTTTTGACTTTTTGCTTTAAGCAAATTCTCTGTGACAAATGCAAATGTCTGTGAGTCTTTGTGAGCCCAGGGAAGGGATCTGTGTCCTGTTACCAGGAGCTGACATCTTAGTTTTCTGTAATAGGTGGTAATGCCAGGGGAAGGGGAATGGAAGAAATCCCAAAGATAAATGGGCTCAGTCATCTTATTTTTTTAATGTTCCTGCAAGCTTTTGCTTCTTTTTCTGACTCCTGTGTTGCCTTGCTGGGACCATCCATGCCTTAAAGACCCGCTCTCTATCATGGAGGCCAGGCTTTGTATCAATGACATGCTGCTGCAGAAGAAGGCTAGTCTGAATGAGGCTATTCTGTAGAAATACTACCGGGTAAATCCCAGGTGTGTTGATAGGATCTGGCAGGATGTCCTTTCTGCCCTGTGCAGGCATAAAATGTTGTTGTAGATAAAGGCTGTATTTTGTTACTCCATCTGTTAGGGCTGACCGTGTCCAGTTGAACTATATCATCACTTCAGTGTATCACTTAGGAATTCAGTGGATCTTCCAGAGGCACATTAAAAACTCTTGTGCCCATTATCATCTCATTTTATATATATGGTTTACACTGCTACCTTTGACATGTTGTTGCCAACCTCTTGTTCTAGTAAATTGTCAATGTATGGCAATTTGATTGAAGACTAAAAGTGTGTACAGTGGTTGTAACCATTTTAGGAAATAAAGTCACTGCACATGCAATTTGATAACGATTTTTCTTTTATTTCTTAATCCAGTTTCCATTTCAATGAAGGGATGGGACTCTCTTTGTTGCTAGAGCAAAGAGAGGAATAACAAACTGATCTTTGGCATTTCAGTTCTTCTATTCTTCCACATTTCCTTCCAGCAGAAGCTTGTACTGAATAATTAATTCTAAGTTTTCCTTTTTCATTTTAACCACGGCCCGCATCTGCAATCAGCATACCATTCTGGCTACACCTTTCACTGACTGCAGGAGGGAAGGGGGTAAATGGCTCTGCAGAGCTTTCATTTCCAGTTGTGACCTAAATGAAACAATCTGGATTGAACCATTAATCACTGGTGAATGTGTCAATGGGTCTCCCTAGCACCCTTCCTTCACACGCGCACACACGCACATACACACATCTAATAGGCTCCCGAGTTGCCTGTGGAAAAACACTTCGTTAAAATTAAATAATTGCATTTCAAATTGTGTGCGTCTGCTGCCCACACAGCACGTTCCAGCTAGCTGACAGTTTTATAAGGGCTTCAAAAGTTAAGAATAATTTTTGCTAGATACTGAAACAAGTGACCCCCTATAAGCAGCATGGATGAGGCAGTCACAAAGTGTCACATTGAATGGCATTATGCTGGCACTGATTTTTTTTTTCTTAATGCAAAATCCTTCTGTAAAACTTGAGCAATAGATGCTGCTATTTCTGCCCTCTGAGCTGGACTAAACTGCTAATTACAGTGCAAAGTTTAAATTTGAGATGCATTTTTTTAAAACACATTTAACCTTTGCTTCTATAAAACCAAGCATACCTGCTGGAGGCTTCAGGAAAACTTCTACTGACACACGCTGGTTTCTTTAAACAGAGAATGTAGTCCCGTCACTTCCAATATTTTAATGTCATAAGTCAAAAAAAAAAAAAAAAAAGAAATTCTTTGTATATGGACAGAGTCCTGTGTCAATAGAAATTTCTCAGTTTTTGTTCAGCGTTGGCCGCACGGACAGATAGCTGGTGACGGTTGTTACTTGCTCAGGAAACATGAAGGACTTATTCTCAAGCAAAACGCGCGCGCGCGTGTGTGTGTGTGAGATGTGCTCTGTGGGTTTCTGGTACGGTGGAAGTCTGTTAATGTATCTGTGTGTGTTGGGCGTGTGGGAGCTCAGTCCAGAGCCAGCAGCGGCTGGGTGTTCTCGTTTTCCCCCTGGTCTTCGTGTTTCAGCGTGCCAGCTTCCACCACAGACTGGGACCTGAAAGCAAGAAGACACGCATGCTAGCGAAGGCTGCCGCAAGAACACTCACCTTCCTGGAGTCCTTTTGCTTCATTTTATGATTTTTGCTTCTGTCCATTTTCACCTTTATGGCTTCTTATTTCTTTTCTGTGGAACGCATAAGGAATTTGAGAAGCATTCCTTTGAATACGAACAGAAATGTGACTCATGGCACGTCTCAAATGCTGTCAAAATATTTAGCACTTAGCTACTATCCATAATGCTGAATGCACACAGCAACTTAAAGGCCTGATCCTGAGATACCATGACATCTGTTGGTCCTTAATGTCTTCCTAGGCAAAACTGCTTCTGCAACTGCTTACTGGAATACTTTGCATGAGCAAAGTCGTTTGTACAACTGCTTGCAGGAGAGAGTCTCAGCGTATGCTTGTTACAAATCTTGAGAAAGACAAGTAGATAAATCACATTTTACTGATGTAGGAGTGTAAGGGGCGCAAGTTTCATGAGTTACCCAATATCAATGAAGAAGCCAGAATTAAAATGACAACGAAGGAGCTTCTGGTGTGCCCAGTCCTGCAGTTTATCTTTATCTCCTTGTCTACACCTCTGAAGGAGAACTTTATTCAGGGCTAGTCCATTTTAAATTCATTTCTGTCTTCAAGGTGGGAAGCATAGTTTATCCTTTGCTGCTAATGGATAAAAAAACCCCAACACATAAAAAAATGAGTAAACACTAGAGAAAGTGGAGCATCATGATTTCTTGCAGTGACAAAAGCTGAATGGGCTTAAACTACTGGGAATATTCAAGACTATCACATTTTCTGAGGTCTGCGTGCTCCAGCGTTTGCTCACTGAGCTATGGAAGGAGGAACTGACGAGTTTATTATTACAGAGATTTGTTATCCTCCATTTTCTCTGGTTTGGGCTAGGAGTTGTCTCCCAGCTTGGAGTGGGCAATGAGCTTTAGAGCAAAATCACTCTGTGAATTGGGAACTTTTAAAAAGGGAACTTTTTCAAAGGTGGGGGTAGAATTGTCCAGCCCAGGCATGTGCATAGTATCATTTGAAAGAGCCAGTTTTCTCATGGATAGCTTTTAGAATTAGGGGTAGCTCTCATTCCCTACAGGATGTGTTTGTAGTTCCCAGTTGTTCATTATGGTAACCTCAATTTAAGCTTTAGCTATTTCACGAGATTAGATATCACTTCTCTTTTGATAAGAATCATCAATAAATTGCATCCTTTGGTACTGCAGCACTTGATCAGGACTGAATACCATGACTGTGAATAACTTATATGATTATTTTTCCTATGCCTGGAGCTTTCATTAAAGCATAATAAAAATCTGTCATTAAAAAAAAATCTCCAAAGAGAGATAACAAAAACAGGATGCTTAATGGGAAGATTTTATGCCAAAATCTTCAAAGAAAATATGTTTGTCCAAATGTTTTCACTGTGTATTTTTTACAGTAATGTGACATGCATAATGTTTATGACTGCATTTTAATATAGAAAAGCAGCTGATTCAGGAGATTATGTAAAATGGCAATTTACATACTTCTAGTATGTGCCAGCAAAAACTAATCATGTGGTTTTGAAAGTGATACAGAATGGATTCAAATCACAACATCAACAGGTTTTTATTTTCTTTTCTGGACTACCAGATTAAATTATTATGAAATAGTACCCAATTAATACTTGTCACCAATGTATTGCTTCTGTCTGACCCACTGCCCTACAATGAATATAAAAAGTAGCAGATTCATTGCAGCATTTGCCAGCATACAGCGGAAGCTTCTGCTCTGAGTTAAATGTGAAAAATCTCACAATTTTGCCTTTTGTGATCACTGCTGATTATCTCTGCTGTCAACTCATTACACAAAAAAAAAAAATTCTTGCATCTGTAACAGCAAGATACCAATTTCTCCCCTGTACTGGTACTCAGATGCATGCCGGGTTGGGAGCAACATAATCCCAAACTCTGTATGCACGCTGCTCCTCTTCACACAGAGCCCAAATAGCTGGAGCATCAAGTAAATGCATTGCAGCCCACCTGACCTCCAAATTCAAGATGCTAAATGATTCAAATGCTATGCCTAGCCCTTCTGAATAACATGAGGAGGGATTCAGCTGAGATTTTAGTATCCGACAAGCTCTGCAGCAACAATCTCTTTTCCTTTTCTGCTAGAAGCTGCTTACCCCCCTATCCTAAAATAAGCAGTTCAGACATCTATCTGAAGGGCACAGTAGTCATTTGAACAACCATCTCTATTTTCCAAGACACCACAATAAAGGACTTGCTGTTGTGTTTGGATTTCCATTTTCC
Organism: Theristicus caerulescens; assembly: GCA_020745775.1. Classification (NCBI taxonomy): domain Eukaryota; kingdom Metazoa; phylum Chordata; class Aves; order Pelecaniformes; family Threskiornithidae; genus Theristicus; species Theristicus caerulescens. Next base: position 127,930,100 of record CM036558.1, on the reverse strand, counting down.
AAATCCATCAGTTTTTCATTCGCTGAAAAATGTTTCCAGTTTTGTTTTTAACTTAAATTTTATGTAGGAGAAAAAGAAAATTACTCAATTCTCAACAAGATCCTAAAATACCTTTTTCATGTTCTTAATTTATGGTAAATATTAAAAATGTAGATGCTCAGAAAAGCATTTTGGCAACATATATCAATGCAGCTCACAATCTAATGTAATAACTCAGTGTGAGAGATATGTTTCACTGGCCTAGAACATCCTGGAATATGTATTCTACAGCTATACTTTATTTAATGACAGAGAAAAGATGATTTGCAATAGGCCACTATTGTAGAAAGCATTTTCAACTGACCGGTAACTATATTTTGTGGCTGTAGAAATTAATATAAGACAAATACTATTTGAAAGAATGCACCCTGTATGTTGGTTTCATCTTGCTTTTGTGTATCTAACACACATATTCAGTTCAAGGAAAGCAGTCATATTCTAGGTATGTGTAAGTTTACACAATATTTAAGGGGTTTTGTATGCCAACTCCTAGGTTTTGAACCTAGGACTAAGACTAGTTTCTGTTTTAAAACTACTGTTACCTGTTTTAACTGCATTAACATTTTCTTCAGAGGACTTTACAATCACGTTTCAAGTTTTTAAGTAGAATCTGATCATGGTTCTTGAAAGGTGTTTGGGTATCTAACTCCACCTTAATCTCCTATTGAAAAATAAATTGAAACGAAAAGTACCTTTGCCCTGAGTTGTCCTTGTAATTTGCAACCATCTTTCAACTAAAAACACAAAAACACCCTCTTGCACAACAGTTTAAGCCATTTTGATGTAAAATGGTAAATGAGCAGTACAGAACTTTCCTTTGGCAAGCTCAGTTTAAGCTTTGGCCCTGTAAATGCTGTGGATGCTGTTCTGTCGGTACCCTATGGCAAGCAGAAGTTTGTGGCACCAGACAAAAGCATTTTTATTTTGTTGCCTTTGCATATCAATGTGTACAAATACCTGATGGGGTGGAGTAGAGAACATGAAGCCAGATTCTTCTAAGTGATACCCAGTGACAGGAGAAGAGGCAGCGGGCACAAATTGAAATACAGGAACTTCCATTTTAACATAAGAACAAATGTTTTTACGGGGGGAATGGACAAACACTGAAACAAGTTGCCCAGAGAGGTTGTAGAGTCTTCATGCTTAGAGATATTGAAAATCCATCTGGACACAGTCCTGGGCAACCTGCTCTGAGCAGAGGGTTGGGTAGATCTCCAGAGGTCCTTTCTTCAACCTTTTTGTAATTCTGTGTCCACAGAAATACCAGTTTCTCTGAACCATCCCAATTCATGTTTCTCCATCCTGACAGGGCAATGATTTTCTTTCCCAGCTCATAATGCCTTTGGCATGTCAACTTTGACAGTGTGGATGACATTCAGCTGCTAAACGTAGATACCGACATTCAGCTGCTAAACGTAGATACCTAAAGCCATTTAAGGCACCTTAGGGTATCCAAGACAACCTTCCATGGCTGACTGTTATGACCCAGGATTTATAGGAGACTTGTAGAGGACTCGTGTCCTTCTGGAGTAACAGATGAAGGCCAAGAGGACATCACAGTGCTTAAAATCATACAAGGTGCCTATAATTAGGCAGCAGAGCCTCACCTGTGCTGTTGTTTCTGCAGAACGAATGTAACTAGTTTGTAATGTTCAAGATATGTCCAAGTCAATTTGACCTGGGCCAGATATGAACTAATAATCTAAGCAGGAAATAGTAATTGCATTGGCCTTCTCCTCATATCACTACATTTTAGTCAGTTGTGTTGTGATTTGTCTCACCATCAGACGTCTATGGCCACTCTGTGCTATAAATGGCATTCTCAGAGTGCAATTCATCTGACCTGTTCTAAACATATGAATCATGGGTTACCTACATTCAGGTCCCTGTTCTGATGAGTTCTCATCTGTTAACACCAAGGGGAACAGGTTCCATGATTTAGGAGGCAATGTTTTCTACATATCATAGCCACGACTGCCTCACAGTATATTACCGTCAATACTCACCAGAAATATGGCACGTCCTGCGTGTGCTGCAACTTTGGAGTTATAAATGAGTATATTTGAATTCAAAGCCTTCTGGCTTTCTTCCTTTCTCAGCTAAAAATTCTCAGTAGCCAGTTTGGAAGATGCTTGGGTGTGGGGGATCTGGTTGAGTTAAATTTTAAACACAAGTAGACAATTGTTTGTATCACACAGATAAGATCACTGTGTAAGGCCCTGAGCTGGCAGACCCCATGCATGTCTTTCTTTAACATGATACATGCGGGAGACTTAGCTCCTGTAAAAGTACAACGTGATCACCATGGGCTGGGAACTAAGTCTGAAGTAATTAACAGACAAGTCAATGCCCATAGACTTTCCTAGCCTAGTTTCCAAGGCTAGATAACCGTGCTTAGGAGAGCAAAATGAAAATGGAAAGAGGAATTAATTCTCAGTCTCACTTCTGAAGCCTAGCTACCATTTGAGTGTGCTCCATTTAAAGCATCAATCAAACCCCCCATGGTTGTTTTACTGTTCAGCAAGAATATTTGGAAGTCTGGAAAATCAACACTATCCAGCTGTTTCTCCAGCAGGTCAGCCATATATTTCAAATGACAGCACTGCGTAGTATGTACATCAATATCTAAGAGAGCAGATGGCTTTATGTGTGTGTGGTCATTTTAATGCAACTATCTCAAATTCAGTCAAAAACCATGTAAGAAGACTGGATGCAGGCCTTCTAGCTGCACTGATTTCAGAAGGCTCTTGTCAGAGTACAGCTGGAGCGAATCAGCTCACAGGAACTGACGCCTGTTGGGTATCAGTTTTCTTTCCCATAAAAAATAAAATACCTAAATCCTGCACTGAGCTAACAGTAACTGCTAGCATATCATGGCATGCTTGCCTTAAAAGACATCTTTCAGTTCTCTGATCCCTCATTTTATGCTTTTCATCACAGCGATGCTGATGTGCTGCAGCCCATAGGAGCGAGGACATATTACATTTGTGCTGGGCTTCCTTTGGAGGGTTTTGTGGAGGAAGGAGGAGGGTGGCATGTTTTTTCCCCCAAGTGCAGGAGGCTTCAAGCTCTCGGAGTGACACCCTGCAGCCAATCAATCAGATCATGTCATGTGTCTCTATTCATCTACCTCTCACCTCCCATCTGCTCATTTCCCTCTAATTCCCTTCCCATTTCACCACCACCTCAGGGCTGTTCATCTCCCAATTATTCATTCCCTTTACAGAACATAATAAGCATTTTTTTAAAATCACACCTGTGACTTTTTGTATTGACAAAGTCTGAGGTGCATACATTTCTCTGCCCTCCTCCCTTCCCATTTGGCTGCAGAGGAGGGTGCAGCACCCCAGAGTGTGCTCTGCAACACACCTCAAGGGTATGTCTTCATCAGGTGGGAAAAACAAGGATTTTTTCCCTGGTATTACAGAAACTATGCAGACGTGCAGGTGCGAAGTAATTGTCGTAAAATGTACTCTTTTAGTATTTAAAGCATTTGAAAATGAAATGCATGGGCAAGGCATCTTGAAAGATGTGTATGCTCCCACAGGTGGTGCAAGCAGATGCAGGCAAGCTCTGCTCAGCGGTGCACAACTGCAGCACAGAAGCCATGAAGTGTGGCTCTCTGCCCAGGCTAATAAGCCCTGCTGAAATCTCTTGCTAATGCAACTCTACAGCTTCTGCACTTGTGCTGGCTCACAGCTCTGCATTAAGACAGCACATCGTTGTGCTGCAGAGATCTGCCCAGAGGGGCAGCTTTGATACACCAACCACAGCATTTCAAAGGGATGAAGCAGCATCCGTGTCTAGGGGCACAGTTGAGCTGGTTAAGTGATCCACTGATGTGGTGAGTCAGGGGGCAAAACAGCATGAGGACTCTGGCTTAACCTTTCTGTCAGCCCAGTGCTTAGCCCACAGGACAATGGTGACAAGCTGCTGTGTTTCCCAAGCAGGAGCTGGCTTTGTGGCCATGGTGGCAGCAGTGACCATCTTTCTGCCTGATGGTTAGCACATCCTAGGGAAAGGTCCCCGAGTAGTGCGTTGGCACATCAAAGCCAGGGATGACTGTGGCCCAAATCTGTGCTTAACTGCATGTGTGAAGAAGTCTCTGTGACTGCATCTACACCACTAAAGAGGTGACTGCCACAGAGTGACCCCCAGCACGAGACCCTTCATCCTCCCTGTGCCTGCCAGCAATCCTCATGCTCCTCCTCTCCTGGCAGCTGGCCTCAGCTACTTCTCCCCACTGCAAACCCTGGGCACAGCTCACTGCAGGGTCTGCACCAAAGGGCAGTAGGGATGACACTGTGCTGCATTTGGCTCTAACCATGGCCTGGCCGCCTCTGCACCCTGTCCCAACCCGTCCCTTAGCCCCACACCCCAGGGGATGCAGTGCATACCCCTTTGCATGTGCTGTTAAAACAGTTCTCTGGTGGGCTATGGCACAGCTCTCAGCTTACTGCAGACACTCTGAACTGCAAAAACATACAGAAATGCTTAAGTATTTGGCACAGCACATACAGTGTTACACCTTACAGCCACTGGGACCAGAGGAGAGCAAGATCCAGGTGCTATGCAGGGCAAATGCAGCCAGTCTCCTCTAGCAGAGGCTATCTCCGAGCAATACAAACAGGAGTCAGTCTGTGCCACCAGCCCTGGAATTAGGATGCACACCTTGGTCTTTTTTGATTTATCAGTGTGGATGTGCCTGATATCTCCTGCTCTTAAGTGCTTCTGACTTTCTGTGCCAAGATCTTGCCTCGGTCACATCCTAAGTCCAGGGCAGAGGAAAGGCGTGGGTGAGAGCTTGCCCTTTCAGTTTCCTTTCTCTGCTATAAACTGACTCCTCCACAGTTCCTGGAAGACCCTTAAGCCCCTGGGGTGCAATAAGTCACCCATCAAAAGGTAAGCCTAGTCATGAGGCCAAATAGAGACAACACTACAGCAGCAGTCAGCACTAATTTACAGCAGATTCAGTGAGACTGTGCAGAACATGATATCCAAACAAAAGAAATACAGGCCAAGTAATGAAGAAAATTTTCTTCTCCCACTTTATGAATATGACACAAACACACACGCGCACTCCTGTCATCAGCATTCATGCTTTTCCTGCTCACCCCCATTTCCTTGCACACCAAGCGTTCTTCCTAGCCCAACAGCTTCCAGTCCCTTTGCTCAGGCACTCCAGTGCTTTATGACTGCCTTGTCCTTCAGTCTGCCTTTTTTGGTCCCGTCCCAGTGACCCCAGTTCCCAGTATCCCAACCAGGTTTACCACTGAATCATAGTCTCTTCACTTCTGTGTGGCAATTACAGGGAAGACGCAGCCTTGAGAGCAAAGGGCATCAGTCTTCTTACTCCCCTGCCCTACATCAGAAGTTTCCTGTCCTTAGCAAGAACAGCACTGCAGCATGAAAGCAACCCTGCAGATGTACTATTTAGGCTGGAAAGTCAAACACTGCCACAGCAGGCAAAGCCAAAATGTAGGTTGTGGGAGCAGCAGTCACTTGGCTGGGAACGTGGGGGCATTGTGACCCCCGCATTGCGCCCCAGCCCCAGGAACACACATTGTTCCTTCTTGGAGGGCTCTCTCCTCCCTCAGTGCTCAGGGTAGATAGTGCCGAGCTAATAAGTGGCTATTTATCTTGCTTTCTTCTAGCGGTTCAGCATGTGGCTCTGTGACACATTTGCTGCATATTATTCCAAGCCTGCTCTGAAGATAGCCTTTGTTAATTCCCTCCTGAGCTTTTCTGTGGAGTTCATCAACACAGTACTTGTGTGCCTCTTAAATGTTAATTCATTTACTGCCATAGCACTACTGTGAGGGGTTTTTTTGTTTCCATTTTGCATGTGGAGAGCTGAAGCACAGTGAGATTAGGGTCCAAGTATTCCTGTAATATGGGGTGCCCATTTCCCAGAGCTGAGAGTCTGATTTTGTAGAGCGCTCAGCATTATATGGCAGCTTGTGTGTTCAAAGCACATGTCCCATTGATTTCTGTTGCAGGTGAGCGCTGAGTATTTCTGGAAATTAGACCCCAGAGTCTATAGCTTGGCAGGCTGAAAATAAGCAACGTGCAATCTCACCATCTGTGTGAAGTTTGGTTTAAGCGATTTGCCACGCCAACGCAGGGGCTCGGGGAGAGAGGGAAAGCAGGATCCGCTTCTCCAGGGCTGCACCCAACAGGCTTAACCAAAGGATCATTCCTGGTCTCCATCAGCCCTCTCCCTAAGCATCCCCATTTGCTTGCCCACCAAGTGGGCTTCCTAGCCCAGCTGCTTCCAGTCCTTTATGCCTGCCTCATCTTTCAGTCCGCCCTGGGGCTCCCATCTCAGTGACCCCAGTTCCCAGTATCCCAGCTGGATTCACTGCTGAATCCTCATCTCTCCAATTCTCCTGCCAACAGCAGGGAGGATGCAGCCCTGAGAGCATGGGATGTCAGTCTTCCAAATCCCGGCTCCATGTCTTGCTTTAGCCTGGCCTACTGCAGGGAAAGTTGTTGTGATCACAAGTAAAAGTTGTAGTTACAAAAGCCCTCTGCACGCCATGGCCTAGGCAGGAGATGCGTGTTGTGAACGTTGAACCATCAACTCAAGCTGAACAAGTTTATTTATGCTGGGAGTCCAAGCTAAAGCATGAGGCAATCCTTGGGGTCATTAAATGATAAAATTAAATATGTTTCTACAGAGCATGTGTGAATTACCTTTTCAAAGGCTTGTAACTCAGCCAGATGTAGGCGGATTTTTCACAGGGCAGCAAAAGACATAAGCAGTGTAAAACCATTTGTTTTATTAAGTGTCATGTCTCTAATGTAAACTACTAAACTTTTGGCAAATTTATAGCCAGCTGAAGACATAATTTACAATGCAATATTTTAGGCAGCCTGAACAGGACTGGTTCTGCCATTCCCACCTCCAGCCTGTGTTTGTGCACCCGTGCACTGGTCACTGGTAATTGAGTGCTGTAAACAGATGAAAACCATGCTGTCAATGCCCTCAGAGAGCAACCGATTTCCTGCCTTGCCCCAGGGCACCCCCAGCACCAAGCTACCCATCCCTCCTTGGGTCAGCTGTGGCTTTGCGACTCTGATCTCCTCCTTGGCTTCTCTCACTCCTGGCTCCTGAGGATATTCTGCACCGTCTTCCCTGCAGCCTCCCTGGGACCTGCTAACGTGCCAGATCCACCCGCTCCTTTCCATTTCTCTCTGATGTATTAGCAGAATTCCGGTCAAAAGCTATAAAACTGTTCAACAGCTAATAATCTACGTTGCTAGATAATGCATACATTATGTGATATGCATGTCCCTGGGACACCTGCTTTACTATCAAGACATGTCTCATTCATAATCTGCATATGGGGGAAGCATTTCCACAGAAGCATTCAGAAATTCTCTGTTGTTTGAAATAATTCATAATAAAATAGTGAATATAAGTCTTGCACCATAGGTTTCACATCTTACAGAGGTACTTTAACTGCAAGCTTACATGGAGTCTTTCCCTTTTTCCCCAGAACATGTGGAAATACACCCCAGCTACAAGCAGAGCAACCCAGGTGCCATCCATGGGCAGTGAGAAGTTTTCACACATTTTCATACTGATTTTTATTTGCTGGTATTTTACTATTTCTGCAGTAAATTGATGCTGGCTGTGAACCGGCATAAAACATGACCCATAAAAGCAGAAACATATGGCAAAGGAACGTTAAGGTCACACCAAGGATAACAACTAGAAAGGTCTGCCTTGCACAGCCCAGCTGGGCATATGGAGGAACCAGTCTGAATAAATAAAAACCTTACATATGTCATCCCCACGAATGGCCCCTTTTGGATCTAAAACTGTTCCAGTTGGCGTTAGTGTATACCAGTTGTGAGACCCTTCTTTCTGGGAGCAGGATCCCATTTCTGAGAACCAACAATTAGTTTCAGCAACAAGTTCATTTGAAGATCAGTCCTTTTGAAAATGCATGCATCAGGAGGCAATAATGGCAAACCCTAATCTGTACTTTAAAATCCTTTCATTCTAATCTAGGACATAAAAATCCACATGCTCTGACTCAACAATGTGGGGCAATGCGTTCCAACAGGTTTTTTTTCTGCATTTTCAAAATGCCTAATACGCGGACTTTTGATGAACCACTAGGCAGGTCATCGCATCTTTAGGTGCTCAAGTTTCTACTTCACAGCAGGAAAATTTAATGGTGTCTTGATGCATGAATTGTACATTTTCAAAATTAGCATGCTTGTCTCTACTTTAAAAGTTTTATTTTAAAAGTTTTACCCTAAGTCTGAATTTCCTGAGTCTCTAATGAGCTTGACTTGGTGATGGCAATGCTCTTGCAATCCATGTTATCCTGAGAATAATTTTTAACCCCAAATTTGATTAAAGTTATCCTTAATTAAACTTTGATTAAATAAATTTGATTCAAAAGCACAGGTTGTTTAGTCAGAATATATATGTAGCTGTTAGGTAAAATTTCTTTTCTCTGCAGGGCAATTTTAAATTGCACTAGGTTTTCAGACCTGTTTGCACTGGCAGCAGGTTAAAAGCGAGCGCTCTTTTGATGGCTGGGAGAGAGAAGGAACAGTCATCTCCCAGGCTGTGCTTGGTGACTGCGCAGGGAACAAGCAAAGGCAGAGAACAGTCTTTGTCACTTGGACTGAAGATCAAGTTCAGACATCAAGAAGTGACCCAGATGCAGCTGCAGAAAGGCAGATCTTGTAAAGAAAAGCGAGTCACAGGGAGGCAATGTGCTACTGCAGATTACTTGTTGCTGCTGGACCCAAGTGTAAGAGTAGGGTGACACTGGGGAAAAAGGAAACTCTTCAAAGAACTGAGCTCCTTCAAATGTTCCCCAGTCACTGAATCGATCTCTCCAATTGGGGATGCTCGCTCACTGTGGCTACGTACCCAAATAGATGCAGGCACGCTTCTCCCACTGTGGCTGGCCAAAAGACTATGCCCTACTGGCATGGTTGAGAGCAGTCTCTGATGCCTTAACTGCTAGGCTTAACCATCCACCATAACTATTCATTACACTGCACACCCAGATAAAACCTCCAGCTGTTCCCAAAAACAACAGCTCATCAACAAAAGCCAGCATGAGTGCCTCAGGCAAATGCTTAGCTTTTGTGTTAGCTCCCTGTTGACTAAAGCAACCTAAGGCCCCTTTCTGACCATCAGGGCTCACAGAAGGTTTGGCCACAGCTGAAAGGGAGGTGATTTTCTTCCCTGTGCTCCGAATTTTCACACCATTTACATTGCTCTCAAATCCCACAGCTCATAAGTGAGATGCTCCCTGCGTGGATGCAGACCCTTCAGAAGAGATGGCCCAAGACAGGGGAAGTGTCTGTTGCCATTGCTGCTCCCAGGATTACCAAACAGATACGGCCAAACTCTCGGATTGAACTGACTTTGCTATTACTGTATTAATGCTGGTTTGCATGTTTATCACCTTGCCCATTTCAAACTTCACTGAGCTGAATCTTAATAAACAGGTATATTCTGAATGGATTTTTGTTATTGATGCTTTTTTTTTTCCCCTCCCCTGGCCATTAAGACTCATTATGTGGAGTCATCAGCTGTTCTGCTTTGTTTCCCATCTGTTCATACAGTACTTGGGTTCTGGGATTTTTCCCAGGGTGTGAGATAATACTGCAGATGGGAGTGCAATTTCCACTGTTTTGATTTTGCCCCAGTGGGGCTTTGTGTGGCTACTGGTGGAAAAATGAAAATTGCAATGGTTTTGATTAAAGATTTTCCATATTATAGAAACTTGTCAAATCTCAAGATTTTCAAGATCATGTTGCTAACTAGAGTCAGTGGCAGTTTTTTTCTAAGAGGATTTTCAATCCTTTCCCCATCTACAACTTCTTCATTCTCTGAAGTTAACAAGGACTCTTTTTTTCAGAACAAATCTTGTGCAATTTCAAGTCACAGAAAAAACCACCCCTGCCTGTGGTTGGGGAGAAGATAATGTTCTGGTCCCACTGCTGTTAAGGGGAGCAGAAATTGGAACCTAATGAGACTCTGAGGGGCAAATCTAGTCTTCTCTGACCATTGGTAGCCACCTTATATCAGACCTTTCACTTGTATATCATCAGTTAGGTTGTCATATTGACAAACTGTTTCAGTAACTCACTCCTCTGATGCCTAGCAAACCTAATCCTCTAATTTGCAGCCAAGGTATACTTTGGTCAGCTTATACTCATTTGATCTCATGCCTAAGTTGTCCTTTTTCTCAAATACCTGTTCTCTCTCCCCAGTTTTTATTCCCTCATGTATTTGTAGAGAACGATCATATCCATTTCAACCTTTGCTCTGTGAGGCTGAACAAACCACTATTTTCCATAGATTCTTGCTGGAAAAATATGCTCTCTGCTCTCCTCACGCTGCTCACAACTCTCAGGTGAACTTGTTTCAATTTATGTGCATCTGCCCTGGTGACAGGAGCCAAAGCACTGCTATCAGTCCTGAAGAAAACGTACAGGCACGTACCTGCTCCAGCCTCACTCACTTCTATTGCTGCTTCGTGCCATATTTTCTCCTGGTCTGCATTTTGAGACTTATTTTAATTTCCACGTGACAACTTCAGTTTGATCTCAGGCACATCTTGAAAATGCCTTCTTTCTTCCCCTCTGCATTCATTTGCTAACACAGATTAAGTGACTACAAAAGTATTTTTGTCAGTTATTCTCTGAATCCATTTCCTGGCTTTTTTCTGCCAGATCTATAATTCCTATCTTGATTTCTCAGCATCTCTGCTACTAAAATTGCTAGACACTAGATTCGGAGTAGGTTGTGCCCTGGGTGAGCTTCTCTCTAGGTGCAAGATGGCGGTACTACATTTCACAGGGACGTTTCTCTGTGGTTACAGTGCAAGACTCCAAGCTATTCTGGCAGGTTTGAGCTCCAAAATTAAGAAAGCTTTAACACAGCACTGGTCCAGTGGCAGCTCTAGCAAGGACATGCTTGTATGGCTTTACAGCAAGTGGCTGCAGAGCCAAGAGGGGCAACCTGCAACCCTGCACCTTTGTCACACGGCAGGACGGTGCTCTGGGGTGGGGGGAACAATCACTGTCCCCCCAGCCTCTGGGGTAAATCCACCTCTAATAAGCACTACCCTCCCCTGCAGCTAATTACCGGGTGCGTAAACCTGCAGTGATATCTGGGAAGTCAGAGAGGAGAAGACCCATAATTTTTCAGCAAGGCTTTTCATCCTTAAATTACAGAAACCCAAGAGGACTCAGTCTCCATATATTTACCCCTTTCAGAGGAACATAAGTGCTAAAGAAAAGGTCAGCCACCTTTTTTTCGTTAAACCCAACATTTCAGCATATAAACACTTACAAAATTACTATGTTTACTCAAGAGTTTAAAGATTTTTACTCTGTGAATGGAGAAGGAGAGGAGAGATTTTTAATGAAACTGCAAAATTGCTTTAATAAGGGAAAAATGATAGGGCAATTGTGAAGGAATTATATTTAAGATGAAGACTAATGCTAGGAGATCACCTATGCCTAGTGTAAACCTCCCTGGAGTACCCAGGAATCTCAGCCATGGGCTGAGACTCTTGTGTTAGAGATGTATAAACCTAAAGAGGCAAGAAGGGGGGATATATAAAGACAGGTAATGCTAGCAGAATTCTGTAGACCTTTTAATAGGCCTTAGATATAAATCTGGTCTAATAAATCTAATAAAGCACACAATTATGCTTCCTACGCATAGGCTTTTACCTCAGCTTAGGCGAAACCATAATTTCAGGGGAAGAAGAATCAAAGCAAATACTCATAGGAGAAAATCTGTCGAAGCAGTGAACTTTTCACCTCTAACAGCTAGTAATGACCACGGGGTACGAGATCAGATGGTTCACTTAACCGCCGAGTAACGAAATTAGGCTAAAAGTTAGATCTAGTCTGCCCAGAGGCAACATGACAAATTAGATTCATCCACTAGCCATATTTGTATTAATGCACTTTTGTGTTAGTGAACAGATTATAAAGAAAGGCTTTGCCTCGAGGCAGGGTTTTCTGACACTGAACTCATTTTCAAGCTGAGGTTCTCCCCTGAGGGCACGATATGACCCTCCCTTCTTTGCAGCCGAGGATCTGATCCTCAGCAAAGATTTACCTGGGAACAGCTCTTAACACTTCAGAGTTTTAAAAACTGCAGATTTCTTCTATAAAGCTACATAAATTGTACACTCTTGATATATGTTTTAATAATAATAGAATATTTAGTTAGCATCTTTCTAAAATCATTCAGTGTGTTCCACTGTTAATATATTAAAAAAAATGTTGTTTTAAAATCAGCTTTTTGGGACAGGCTCTGTAAACTCATCCTAGCTCCCAATCCTGGCTGGCAGTCAGCAGCAAGAACTGCTGACTGTGCAGATGGCCACCTCTCTTCATGCCATGGCTGCAACCCTGCAAAGGGTCGTAGCCCTGCAGTCTCGTGGCCATGTGAGTTGTGGGACTCACAGCACTTAACGTTAGTTGTACGTGTGCCTGTTTCCAGCACAAGGCTTCACTTTGCAGCCGCAGCAGCGTGGCATCCCTCTGACCCGGGAGGGAGCTGTGAATCAAGAATGCATTTCTTTTTCTTCTGAAGATGAAAGACTTTTAAAATTAATTGCATGACATTATGGCTTGTCTGTGTTGTCAGCTTTGATTTTGCTGTGACAAAATGATGGCCGCTCCCTGTCACACAGAGTGACGCCGTGTCTGTGAGCACCACACTCATCAAGTGGCAGCAGCGAGTTAAAGCATCACTGCGATCTGCATTGAAAGTAGTTTTGAGGAGTGCGGTGCAGAGGGTGAGGCGAGTGCAGATGTTAACACTTCTACAGGGGAGCCAACCATGCCATCGCTCGCTGCAGCTGGTGTTGGCTCTGCCATACCACACACAAACTTGTGTCAGGTATCCAACCCTCCTCACCCCATCCCTGCAACCAGTGTAAATCACTGAGGGTGATGCTCTTGAGAGGTGTAATTTTAAGCATTCAGAGCTGAATGCACAACCACTAGATCTAAAATCAGAGATCTTAAAAGAGCAGCTCGGCTGCCTTAGCAGGGCTGAACAGAGAAAGAAGGAGCAGAAGCAGTGGGAGGCAACTAACCCATTTTCCCTTTAGAGGGCAGTGGTGTTCATCGTACAAAAGCTGCAGTTCCGAGGAGGTAAATCCCTTATCGTTAATAACTGGGGTCAGCAGCACCACAGCAGCAGCAAGTGGCAGGAACCAGCACTGAAGTGGTGCTGCTGGCTGCCCTACGCCGTACAGAAGAGCATCTCACTCTGATATACTTTCTGTAATGCTCTGTGCAGGGGCTCATTAATTTCCCCTTGTTTTCTTTCACAGTAATCAGATGAGTAATTATGCTTCCACAGAGAGGCTTCCTTTCTCCTGCCACACTGTGAACACAGTCCAGGGTGAAGCCCTCCTTATCATCAGTGTTCGCCAAATTACAGCCTCTCTCTGAGTCAGAGGAGCCCTTCCTGCTAGATTTATGCCAAACCAGTTTGGAAAGCCAAATAAGAGATTATTTCAAAGGCAGTACTAACCTTTTCATGGGTTTGGGTGAGGCCTCCCGCTCCAGGTTGGACGATGCATGCTTCACGTGCATGGCGTTGTAGGAGGTGTGGGTGTACTCATTTTCGTCGCTGTAGTCGGGACCGAGTAACGTTCGAGCCCACGTCCCCATGTCGTACGGAGGAAGAGTCCCCCCGAATTCAGAGGGCAGGCATTCAGGGTGTATTAGCTGGTGAAGGCTGTTCAGGTTGTTACCATGAAGAAAGATCTTTAACAAATAAAAAGAAAGTTCAAAGTCATCACTGATTCCTTACTTGGTTAAGTACAATAATAACAGCACTAATGAGGTGTGGAGCGTCATTAATTGACACTGCAGTTTCGGGTGGGAATTTCTGAAGCACTCAGGGCTGGTGGGAGGAGGGGGATTAGCTTTGGGGTGTGCAGCTGAAGAATTAGGCTGGCACCATAAACACTTCTGAAAATCCTGATTTTCTTACTTTTGGCATATGACACACTCACTTTCTTAAGTACCAGCTCAGGGAAAGTGCAAGTCAGGAATAATGACTGATTATTGCTACCATAAGAGGATAGAGGCTTGTACGAAGAGCGGTGAGAAGAAAAGGGAGATAGTGGAGCTTACTGAAAGAAGCTGTGAAGAGTAGGTCCTCAGCGCCTGAGAGGGCAACCCAGCCCTGCACGCCGGGACTGACGTTTCCCAGGGGTGTAGGTCTGTGTCCCCACCTTTGCATTGCTTCAGCGACATTTGTCTCCCTAATCCCTCTTTGCTTTCAGGCTGGTACTACCCTTGTCCTGCCTGGTCAGACACACCCCAGGGTGGGCTCTGGGGCCTTCTGAGAGATGATCCAGTGGTTGTTTGATAGACTGCAGAGGACAAATGGCCAAGATGACTGCAGGGCCACAGTTCAGATGGGTTTCAGTGGGGAAGACCTGCCTCTTCCGCAGTGTAGGCAAACAGCCTTCAGGCATGGGTATTTTTTGTGGAAACAAGTTACCACCATGTGAAAAAAGTCCACTTGCTGAAGGAATGAAATAGGAAATTTTACTCCCACAAAAAGAGTTGAGTCGAAGCTTCCCTCACTGCAGGTCAGTGAGGCCTGATAATCCCTCCGCATTGCCAATTCTCTCTATCCCTGAGCATGTCCCAATAAAATGTATCTACACTTTGCTGGTGATAACAGCTTTCTGGCCCCTGGCTGAGCTATTGATTCAATCCAGACCATTGCAAACTCTAAGTTTTAATAACAGAAGCAGTTCTCTAAAGCCATATGAAAAATACATAGAAAAAAAGAAGGAAGAAAAGAAAGCAGGCACCTACTCAGTTCTGACTCTGCAGCTTCCTATACCCCCCCAGCCCCATCTAATTACCCTTTTCCTTGTCTTGTCTTTGAGGAATGGTTTGATTAGCGTGTACAGGGCATGGATGTACCAGGGCTGGTTGACAAAATGGACTCCTCCAAAACGGGCAGGAAAGCTGTCCTACAGAAAGAAAGAAAAGGAAGGCAGTTAATAGATGCAGTGCTTTAGCCCAGCAGTCAATAGGATGAAAGTCAGAGGAAGAAGCCTGCCTCTTTCCATCTGCAAACGAGCACTGGGCTTGCTGGGAGGGGAACAGGAGGGAAATGGAAAAAGAAAGACTCCTGGAAACGTTTGCATCAGTTTCTTCTGTTAGCAGATGCAGTCCCTTCTTCCCTCCACACACTAACGCATCAAT
Organism: Theristicus caerulescens; assembly: GCA_020745775.1. NCBI lineage: Eukaryota > Metazoa > Chordata > Aves > Pelecaniformes > Threskiornithidae > Theristicus > Theristicus caerulescens. The sequence continues at coordinate 127,914,812 of CM036558.1, read as the reverse complement.
TGCCGATGATTTAAAGTAGACTCTCCAGACACTTCGCCTGAACATTTTTTAACTCCATCAGGGCATCTGACTTGGCTGGGATGGGAAGTGAGAGGGGGCTGATGAGCACCGCTCCCTCGAGGGGAAGCTTTCTAATTTCTCATTGTGCAGCGTAAGGCAAGCCCCCGGTTCCCACGCACATCACTGAACACAGCTCACCTTTTCACCCTTCGGCCTCCCTGCCTCCCCCCTGCTAAAATCATCATTACAATGGCTGACCTTTCAGGGTGAGCGAGCAGCATATTATGGGGAGGAGGATGGGTGGGAAATGCTGATAAGTGAAGGTGTAGGGAGAGCGCACCATGACGGCACCATGGAAACTGCCGGAGCCCAGTGCTCGCTGCCAGGCCCTGCACAAACACCCTCGGCATTAGCATGCAGGTAGCGTCCCGCCGGGGAGGTGTTTGCAATAGCATCCTACTCCGCTCAGCCAGCGTGGCACGCTTAATAAAAGAGGAGGTTGCTGGCGTGTCTTTAAAGGTTATTGTATATTGTGATGGGCATTTTGTACCTACACTCTCATCTAACAAATGTCAGTCAGGGAAGAGCCTAGGATTTTTTCGCTTGCATAAATAGTGGGATGACTGCCGTTCCTGTGTGCAAATATGCTTCCAGCGAGAGGAGAGGTGCCTCTCTCCCCCTCGTGAAGGGAGATCCTGATGAAGCCATCCTCATCCTGCCTGTACTCCTAACCCCTACAGTTCAGCATATAAAGACAGAGCATAATCAGGTCTCTTCCTTCAGGGCTTTGGCTCTGGGACTCAGGCAGGTTCATTCCCCCCACAATTAGCATGGGGTATCCTGGGGCTTTCTCTCACCTTCCTCAGGAGCATCAGAGATTGAGCACAGCTGGTGAGGATATGAGGTGAATTTGTGAGATGATATGAAAAATCCCCTTACACACCTGCTCAGTATAGCTTCTGTGCTGTTTCAAGGTCAAATTATCTCCCAGATTTAGCACTATGTAGGCATCCCACCTCCTCTTACCACCCAAGGCAGATTGGCAAAACTCTCTATGCTCTTTAGCACTGGTCATGGATCGCCCTGGCAGTCACATTAACCATACTCAGGTAATGTTTGTGAGCGGCCACAGGCATTAAGTGATACCTTTTTCTTTTGCTATACAGTAGTATAAGCTGCTTACACCTTGGACACATCAGTTTATCTGAAATCACTACAAATCTCAATATTGGATGCTCTGTGCAAGACTAGTGGGTAGTCAGGCCAGCACGCAGGAGGCCAAGCAGTGCAACATAACAGGTGATCCCATTTTAAATCCCAATAAACTATGAGCTGCGCTTTTTAAGGATGGTACATGCTCTGTTGAGGTGTTCATTCACAACTGTATTTCCATTGCTGCTGGTATATTCATTAGAGTTTAGGGATGCAGCTCTGACTGTTATAAACTACGGCAGTGCTGCAGGTTGCAGTGACTTCAAGTGGGCTGTGCTGAGAAACAGCTGCGGGGAATCTGAGCCCACCTAGAAAAAACATTGACCAACAGAAGTGTGAAGCCAAAAGTGATTTTCTACCCTGTGATAACCTAACATTGGGGTTTAGAGCAGACCAGAGCCAAAAATGCCCATCTTCTGCAAAATTTACATATTCAATTGCTTTCCTTCCACATGGGAATGAAAATTTGAAGATTTGAAACTTCCACAGAATATTCTAAAAAAAAAAAAAGTTAAGAAATATTGGAATGTTCCACATTTGCCTTTTTTTTTTTTTTTAATTCTATATTTGTCAAGGTGGCTGCCATCCCACAAGCTGTATCTCTAAGGGAGAAGTTCTGGACTCCTTTGCTCTTTGGGACTGAGCTGCCACAGCTGTCCGAGGTTGTACCATAGCAGCATAGGTCAGTATAGAAGATACAATCTGAGACTGAAGCAAAGGAAAATAAAGAAATGAGACATGCGAAACAGAGAAATAACTTTAAGACACAGAGATTTATACTGACCCAAAAAAGAAAAATTGTTTTGCCTTCTCACTGGAATGTACAGATATTAATCACAATCTTCAGTGACAAAAGTCAGTCAGACTTCATTTCCAAGGGGGAACATGTTTTTTTTAGAACTTGTTGACCAACCTTAGTGGTACTGCATTACCCAGAAAGGTCTGAATGCTGAGAATTATAGGAACCAGCCAGAAGTTTAAACTGGCAGATTGCCTCTGCAAAAGGCTGACTAAGGAGAAGGATGTACTTTCCTATATAGAAAATGAATTTTATGTCCATCCAACATAGACTGTTGAGTCCATAAACTAGATTCTGTCTGGTACATCAGTACATGAAGTGTTACAGGAAAGCCCCTCATATAACAGTTTTATTTAAAGGCAATTTTTTTCTTTTCATTGTGAAGGTACACCTGAAAATGCACAAAGACCGTTGAAAAGGCAGCATGATGGCCAGGAAAAAAACAGCCAAAGAACATTTTTTTGTGTGCAACTTTCCGCTAATTTTTTTTCCTTACCCTATTAAGCACAATAAGCTCAATTTGACCTTCATCCCTCAGTCCACCTGCATTTGTAAGGCTGTCAATTAGAACAAAGACAAAGACATAATTTTTTTTTTTTAAACCAAAGAAATTTGATATGGGAATCATCCAGACACTGTTTGGAACCGCAACATACCAATTTTGCAGAAGTCCCTAATTAGAGCAGAGCTGTCTTGGAAAGAAAAGCTCCCATCTGGAGGTCTGCCTTGCACAGTTCCAGGAAGATGTATGAGACCTTTCCCACACCCCACTTAGTGTCTCTGCTGCTTTCCCTGGGGCAAGGTGAAAGTAGCTGAAATTGATTTTCTGCTGGAGAGCTTTTGCTTTTAGTAATTCTCTTTTGATTTCTCATGTCTTGTGATTCCTTGGGAAGGTGTATTTTATAATGAGGTACATTTTTTGGAGCCTACTGTGAAAAGGACCCTGGGATCATGGAGCCTTTTCTTAACCTGATTCCTTGCTAAAAATACTCAGTCCTGAGGATATATTTACATTTTATTCCAATGGCATAAATGAAATACAGCATGCAGGAATTGATCTAATTGTTTGTGGGCACTACTGTCATTTTATCTGAAAACCAGGCTGGACATATTAGCATGTTGCTCAGAGACACAATTGCATCATGAACAAATACATCCAACCCAGTGCTAATCTAGCTAACTTGCTACTCAGCAATAGCAGGGAAGAAACAGTGAAAGGACTCCAGATACCTGCTTGAGCAGCTAGCTCAATCCAAAGTCAGATCAGGTCTTTTTCACTGGGACCTGAACTAAATCAAGGAATATATCTAACCGTGCTGCAGTGGCACCTTTTCCAAACTGTAAAGGTAAACCTAGAGAGACAAAATTGTCCAAACACAGGGTTTTAGTTGTTCCTGTTGATTGAATGAAACTAGTGCCAAAGATGGGACTTTTCTTTTGCCTGATTTGTCTTTTTTTTAACTTTATATATTTTTTTCTTTACTGTTTTCAGTTATTCCCCTCCACATCATCCCCAAAGGAGAGAAAGGAATGAATACTGGAGCTGCCACAGACACCCCAAAATCCATACAGGCCTCAATACATCTTTCAGTTCAAATTGGAGAAGTGTCTCCAAGCTTGCAGATCAGAGGAAAATGTTATGGAGATCACTGCTTCCCTTCTCCGCTCAGACCTCCTGTGCAGGGAAATTTCTGAACTGAAATGTGCCTGGGACTGAAAACCCTCGGCACATAATGTTCCACTAAATAGCTCGGAAGCCATAGCTACGAGGTGAATGAAAGACAATTTTTCACTATTTCTGCCTGTTCTTTCCTTCATGACATCTATTTCTTTTGGCATGAGTATGCATCAGAAACCTTTTACTCTGTTGTTGTTCTGAACTGCCTGAAAGCTAAAAATCAAGATGATCTCACAGCATCTCCTCACACCAAAGTGTGGCAGAAAAGCAAAGCAATCTGTGGAATACCAAAAATAGGTATAAATCCAGCCTGATGCTCAGGGCTAATCTTTTCGAACTGCAGGAATTGGCTACATAGAGCAATCACTTGAGCTCAAAAACCAACTTACAGCATAAATCTGGGTTATGGGACATCTGAATTTTGTGACACAAATGTTTTTAAAATGCTTTCATAACTTCTACCCTTTGTAATCAGAAAAGCAAACACACATCTTGCCATCCAAATGCACTTCAATCTCGACCATACTTGCCAGTTCACTGCAAATCAAAATATAATCCCCTTCAAAAGAAAATAATTTCTCATAGATTCAGGAAGCTTTTGATCATAAACACCACTGTTTAAACTGAAAGGTCATTTAAACTGAGGATAAAAACAGCATCTTCATGCCTGTGCACTTACATAATCAGTCCCCACAGTGGATTAAAGCTCCCACAGACCGTATTAATAGTTCAGGAAGATTTTATTAATAGTTCGGTGATAGTTTCTCCACAGAGAGTTTCCGTGAGTGTGTGATTTTAATGAATAAGGGAAGGAGTCTTTCCGCTCTCCAGCTCTGGATACAAAAATAGCCTCTGAAACAGTGGCTGTGGTTGAAAGTTGTTGTCCCCTGATTTTACGAATTTGTCAGATATTGGATAGGTTGTGTTTATCAAAAACACGTTCCTGAGCACATTTGAATGAACGCCGTGTAACGCCCTTGGTGCGGACAGAGCAGGCTGTCGTATAGTGCGTGCTAGAAGAGAAGGTAAAGTGTCCCCCCCATCGCTACAGCTTCAGCTTCTAATTTTAATGCAGCTCCTAACAGATGAATGCTTAGCTTGGGAAACCCCATGGGCAGGAGGCGGTGGGAGGCAGCAGCAGGGCTGAGGGCCGTGAGGACCCTGGGACCAGGCTGCTCCCGCACCTCTCCAAGTGATCCCTGAGGCTGTGAGAGCCAGGGCTACCCCCGCTCACCTGCTGCAGTGCCTGCTCTGAGCCCAGGCACGTTTCAAATCTCTGTGTGGACAAGTTGCTTGTCTTTCCGTTATCTCTTTTTGCTCCCCTGTGTTTTTGAAGAGACGGGAATGCAAAATTAACGTTGCCGGTGGCAATAATTGCAAACTCGTTTGCTTCTACCTTGGCATGCCCTCAGAGTACACAGGGCTTGGAAATAGCTTCAGAGTAGGGGAAAACCATTTAAAAAAAGACATTAGTGCTAGCAATATGGCAATGTTGACCTGCTCGAATACGACTGTAAAAAGAATTCTTGCAATCAGGAAGAACTCATTGATTTGGGGTAAACTGTGACTGTAACTGCTCACACCGAAACGCTCTCTTTTCTCTGAAGCATACAGTAGGAAAGGGCTGGAGCAAAATCACAGGAAAATATGAGTGCTTGGTTTATTTTTACACTGCATACCCACATATGTAGATGAGTACACTCTGAAGTACTGCTGTCAGGGAAATGGAACAGAAAAATGAACACTGGGATGAATTCTCCTAGACATTTTTCATTATGTTTGTTATCTCTCCCACTACACTTGATAACTTTTAAAATTCAGTCATTTGCAGTGGGTTTCTCCCAGTCATTATTGCACATTAGTGAGGTCTTACAGATCATCTGTTCATGGGTGTTGGCAGATGGCACCAATAAATCAGGTTATAGAACACAGATTTGCTCAGTAAACTTTGATTTGTCCTGATAGAATCATGCTGTCATATCATCTGGTCTAACAAAATGACTTGTAACCTTGGGGCAAAAGGGGGATTTCTTTGCTACCTTTTTACAAGAAACCCTTTGCTGAACCAGCTCAGTATAATTTAGGAAGAGAAAATTTCCCAGAAGCAGTGACTCCGCTGGATTGACACCATACCTCAGTGCTGTTTTTTTGCTTGGCCTGTGCCCCTGTTGACTTCAAAGTGTTTCACACACTTAAGGTACAGACTGAGGCTCCCTCCAGAAAAAAAAGATGAATAAATTATATTGGTAGACAAACCACAGGTTCATTCAGGGGCTTGGTCGAGGAGGTACACAGAGAAGAGAGGAATTCAAAAGGTGATTAAAAAATACTAATACAAAGGGCACTGACGCACTGATTTGGAAGGAGCCCATGCATGTGTGTGACTGGGGTGCCACAGTTCGCCCTAGATTAGGTCAGATTAGGTGAAGCCAGATCAGGGACCTTCTGGTGGAGCAGGAGGAGTGAAAGTCACACACTAAGCTAAGGAGGGGTAGGTTGGGTCACAGGAACAGGTGGCAGCATGGGAAGAGACATGAATTTGCCAGAGGCTATTTTTTGGAGTTAGTTTAGGAAATTGCTATGATCTTTGCAGCCAGCTCTAGCAAACCAGGCTAAATTGTCTCCAATGTCCTGATTTTTGGTGTAAACTCTAGCTCAGAAACACTTTCATATCCAGCTTTCTTAAGTGAGGGTGACTGCAAGCTGAGTCGCTTCTATTCCTGTATCTCACTGAACATGAACGTCTAAAATTAGTTGTGGGGGAAGGGAAAAGCATCAGGAAGATCATCAAAGCCAAAGTAGTTTAGGGCTTAATTAGAGACTGCAAAACGCACTGGGCACAGTGCAAGCCTAACCTGGAGGCTTGCTGGATGAACGGAGGTGCTGCTGGCCAAAGTATGTGAGCACAGGGCAGCTGTGATGCTTCGCTCTCCCTGGGATACCAAGCCCTTGGCTGGCTGTGACCTGCGAGCTTTGGTTGCTCACTCGAAATCACCATCAGAAGAAAGTCTCCATGCAAACATCACGTTTCTGAGAGAAGTGACGTCCCTCCAATCCTTCCCCTGACACTGGGAGTTAAAGCAATGCTGTTCATCTCTGAGCCGTTGGTGGGTTGTGTGGGTGTGAGTTGCTCTCAGTTTTCAGTGTCTGATAAAGAAGTGTTTTTTTCCTGTAGCCAGATTTTAATGCAGGACCTTCTGAAGCAAAATGGCCACCAGCAGAATGAGCATATCCAGCAATTAAAGTAAATGTCAGCATTAACACATCTTTAAGGAAAGACCACCCTAATTTCCCTGCACCTGGAAAAGTATCCACCCAGGGAGCACTGGGGTTAAAATGTTTGGCATGGAAAACTTGACCTGAAAAATGTTCTATTTTTAATACACGCTTTTTGAAAAATAATAACTTAAAGGTTTTTTTGAAAGTAATTTTTAAAAGTTAACCTCCAAACAAAATTAATTAGCACTATTAACCACTGTAGCCAAAATCTACAATTTTCCTTAGCTGACCTAATTTAAACCTCTCTCTCCCTACCTATTTCTATTTCCATAGACAGGCCTTGCATCCATCCTGAAGGGCAGTAGATCTGTGGGACGCCGTGGCTGAAAGCACAACGAGTGAAGGAGTTAGGGCAGAGAAGAAGATGACACTGAGGCAAATCCACTAGGATTTAAAAGGTCGTTGAAACAAAAGAGTAAAGTGCATGCAAAAAGCCAGTCCTGAAAAGGACAAAGTACAGCACCTTATTTCTTGTCCAGCACTATTAGGATTTTAAACAAAAAACTCTGTACAAAGTCTGCCTCTTTAGATATGCATTGTTATGCTGCGAATCTACATCATGTATGTAAAACATTTATTCTCTATTTTCTTCACATCGCCACTTGCTGTATCTGTGTATCTGCTCCCTGCCAAAATAGCCCTCTGTCTGAGCGAAGGGGCAATGAAGGCCAAACTGCCATGGTGAGGACAAATGCCTGCAGCATTAGTTGAAGTCAGCCAAAGAAAAGCAATTAAAAAAGGTCTTGTGGCACTTGCTTTTCTTCTCAGGAGACCTATTGACTTTGCAGAAAAGCTTTCCATCTTGCCTATGAAAGCACCAAGGTGTTATACAGAAATCATACAGTCATATTACACTTGTGTTGTGATTGAAAGCTGATGATGGAGAAAAGGAGATTTTGTTATTTATAGTGCTAGGCAACCTATTTGGTATTGAACAGAAGTCTGCTGTAGCTTGGCTTGAACAAAGCCTGGAATCATCTTAAAGCTTTTGCATATGCATTCATATATAGAGCGGTATGTAAAGGAGATTATAAACTATTATTGTGATGAGATCATAAACTAGAAATAAAAATGATTTTTCTAACCGAGGTCAGAAAAATATGATCAAGCAACTTTTTTATTGGCATTTGTTGACTGACTGAAACAAACCATTTGACAGAGATTATTCCTTTTCCAGTAAATTTCTCTGCACCTAGCAAGAAGTTAAGAAAATCTTTTGAGTTGACTTCTCCATACAGCTCCTTGAAGGTATCATAGACCTGAGGGCTATCTGCTAAACAGAAGCTAGATTCCCATCGTATTTCACTAAGAATTTCAGGTTTTACCCTAATTTGTTTGAGATTGGAATCTCATTTTAAAATGGAAGGTTTTCCTTCACATAGCTCTTGCACAAACCCTTTTTTAAACAATTTCTATGGTCTCTCTTATCCTCAACGAATGTACCCTGATGAGTGTCCCCCTGGTGAAGATATTTTTTCAATTCTTTTTTCTTTTTCAACAGGGGAGAGGGGGGGAGAGAGAGAGAGAGAGTGTGTGAGGGTGGGTGAGAAAACTCTGTGACCTACTTTGTTTTAAAGGGATTGAAAACGCTAAATGCCTGTGCAATGGTGGAAACCCAGCTCTGGGGGGATTCAATACGAGGCAACTCACGCAGCATTAGATAAGCACCTGACAGCAGCAGCACCTTTGCTTCATGTACAACCTCTTATTCTTCAAAACAATAGAAGCCTAGGGAAAAAAAATCTTTTATTATTTGTATGATTCAGTCTCTGTCCTTGTTCTAATATCTTAGTGAGATTGCTTAGCTTTCTTATCCTTCCATGCTGAAAGGAAACTTGTTTCATGTATTTGTGTCTCACAAAGTCCCACATAGTCACAGGCTGAATTGACAGGAGCAGACCAACGTGTTGGCTCTGCAATAAAATATAATCTCTTTGTGTCTGCCCTTTTGTGATCTCCTTCTCATTTTTATTTTTTTCTTTTAATAATGGAGCAGTGCCTTGGTAATGAGAAACCTGACCATAATTGAATGTCCTTGAAATAAGTTTTGAGAACAAAAAAACCCGTGAGTAATACTAAAGATACATGTGGAAAGACATAAAGATACATGTAAAGATACACGGTGGAAAACATTTTTAGGAAAGCTGTTTTTACAGTGGCAGACAGCATTTTAACTTTCATGACATTTTCTACACCCTGCATTTCAGAGATGAGTTATAAAGACCATTTTGCCGTGAAGAACCTTGTACTATGCAGTACAGAGAACACACTGATATTTTTCTGCTGTAGTCATAAAAGTAGGCATTGCTAATAGCATCACCAATACCTAAGATTGTCTGATGGTCCATTTGCATTTTGTTATAACTTTGCCAGAGTTTTACATTTTGGGGTCAAATGTTTCAACAGGGAGCTAGACACGTTTATTATGGGGACAGTTTTGTGGGCTGGAGGGTGAGGGTAAGGAAGTGATTTGAGTGTTTCTCAATGGGCTTGGGGGGGGGTGGGAATATTGGTTTCTGCACTTCAAAAATAGTTCTATGACTGCTGAAGAGCGGAGATTTAAGGCTCAAAGCCTTTGGGGCTTGGACCTGACCTTTCATGTAAGTTTTTCCTAGTGCACATGGTTTTGCTGCCACAGTGAGAATTTGCAGCTCCGTGTGCACATATGCCAGAACGCATTCAAGGAAGTTTGGAGATTGAGAGGTTTCATAAGCTGGACTAGTCATAGTGACACCCTCTTGTCTTAAAAGCTATGATCAGTCAAAATCCTTAGAGTTCCTTAGCTACGTTCTCCCAACAGAGTAGCTGCAGCCCTGACCTGCGGGCGGGAGGCAGAGCTGTCCCTGCAGTGGCTGCTCCTAGAGGTATCGTAAAACACAGGTGGAGTCAGGGTCCCACAAAGCTGTACTTTCATATGGGGATTTCTCCTTTTCTAAGTGCGTGACTTTGCCATTTTAACGTTCTTTTTGTGCCATGTTCACCACATAAAGAAATGTTAGGTGACAGCCAGTGCTGCTCATCACATAATCACTCAGAATCCAGGGCTTTTATCAGTGTGGCAGCATTAAATGCTGCATAAACTTTGTACTCTTTGCTAAACAAAATACATGCTTCTACCCTCTGCAACAGCTGTCTCATTTCCACAACACAACTTCCCTGCAGTTCACACTTCTTATTCCTCACTACCTGAACTCTGACTTCAAAACAACTTTAAAAGATAGTGGTAGGAAAATTAGATCTGCTGTGTGTGCAGGTGCAAGGAAAGGAGGGCGCTAATCAGTGCAGCTTCCCAGCCTTTTCATTATCATCAGCCGAGCATGGATATCAGACTGTGGGGATGATGCCAGGACACTGTTTCAGTCCTTTGACCTCTTCTATATTATCATCTGCTCCCACTACAGTCCTTGAACAAGAGGAGTCTGAGGGTTACCAGTTTAGTTTACTGCCCGAGTAGTGCTTGCACTGCCTACCCCAAAAGGTTATTCTTAATTGTGTTTTCAGGCAGCACAGTGTCAGTCTGCAAGCTAATGATTCCTCCATTCTCCTGTTCTACTCTTAGCAATTTGTTCTGATTATTTTTTCTAAGGCCAAGAGCAGAAAAAAAAGACTTCTCTGAATTTGTTAAAACTACAGCTAGCAGAAAGGTGTGACCCCATTTCTCACCCACCTCAGATTAAAAAGCCGTACAAATTTTCCTCTTCTTCTTGCTTCTTATATTGGATTAAAGTCACGCATTAAGCAATGCTACATGAAGTCTTAAATGAATTAGGCTTTTTCCACCCAGAGACTGTCTGTATGCTGTGTCATATCCCTGGAGGTCATTAAATTTGCTAGGTAAATACAGGGCAGTCAGTCTGTACCTTCTCCTTCGAAGGCTTCCAACAGAGAACTCTTTCCACCTGGAGGCATGCAGCAGCATATCATCCTTATTAAACTCCGAGCACTTTATTACTGCTCCCTGTTTGAGTAACCAGGGCATTTGCAAATCAGTGGGTACCATTTACCTTGAGTTTACCAAGGCTTTAGGTACGGTGGCCTGTATTGTCCCTCTAGCAAATTGGAGAGATTTTGTTTGGAGAGGTGGAATACAGTGTGGGTGAAAAATTGATCAGATTGCTGGGATTCAAGTGTTGAGATCAGAGGTACAAAGTCTGCCTCGTGGTCATTTACTACTCTTTTTTCTCTGCGGTTGATACTGGAGCTAGTACAGCTTATCTTTATAAATGACCTGGGTGATGGTAGGGAGTAACTAACCTTCAGAAGCTTTGCTGATGGTACCAGACTGTGGAGTACAGCTGATATGCTGGAGGTTAAGGCAGAGAGTCCCTATTCAGACAGCAACTGTGAGACCACATCTGGAGCACTGTGTCCATTTCTGGGGTCCCCACTGCAGGAGAGGCTGACATACTGGAGTGAGTCCAACAGGGGCTGCTGAGATGACCAGGGGCTGGAGCAAGCGGCATATGAGGAAAGGCTCAGAGAACAGGGTCTGTTCAGCCCACAGAAGAGGAGGTTAAGGCAGAATCTCACTGCTCCCTGCAACTAATTAATGGGTGCCTATGGAGATGACAGCCAGACTTTTGTCAGTTTGAAAAGACAAGGTAATCCACATGAGTTGCAGTTGTGGTGGAAAGCCAAACCACATATCAGGAAAAAGTTTCATGGCGGGCAGTCAAACACAGGAACGTGTTTCCTGGAGAGGCTGTGGAAACCCCATCTGTGGAGATGTTCATGTCTCAGCTGAACAAGACCCTGAGTGACCTGATCGAAACTCAAAGCTGGATCTAACTTCAAAGTTTGCCTTCCTTTAAGCCACGAATGGGATCAGATGGCTCTCAGAGATCCCTTCCAACCTTAATCATCTCATGATCCTGTGGTATTTTATATGTGCGGGTATGCATGCATCTGAAGTTGTCAGACTGTTCCTGCTCTGTAATTTACTTCGTCATGTTCCACACTTATCGCTGACTGATCTCTGGTTACTCAGGGCTTCAGGTTGCAGTCTCCATTTAAAGCTGTAGCTTTTATCATCTTTAAAATATGCCACAGAATTTATTATAGACTAATGGGCAGGAAGGTAAGGCTCATTTAAGATATGCTTTGCTGCAAAACCCATATTATGAGCACAAGTGACAGCAATAAACAAAAGAAAATAATCTCTTCAGACCAGAGAAAAATCTGTATCACTAACTCCCTGCATTGAACTGTTGTTCCAAGAATGAAGGATCTCCTTGTTATCAGGAATGTGCTGGGTGAACAAAAGTCATCAGAAAAGCTGCATTCTCTATTAACTGCTACACTATTTCACACATGCCCCAATGCATATTAATCCCACTTATGTCCATCAACTTAATTAAAACCTCTCTGTTACTGAAATCTATAACTGACACAGACAAGTATCAGAGTTTAGGAAAGAGTTCATTTCTGCTGTTCACTGGACAGCTTTCCAGTAGTGCTAGGTTGTTTCTGGTAGGAAATAAACAATTTCTGCTGGAAATCCAGCAATTTGGAAAACATTTGGAGATTGCAACCAAAGCCAACTTTTGTCTGCAAGCGTTAGTGAGAAGGTAATAGTACTGCCAAACATTTTGCAGATGCTTGACCTGGAATTCTTTTTTTTTTTCCTTTTCTTTTGGCAATGACACACTTTTATCATACATATGCAGTAGTGTGCATGTGCAGTACATCTTTGCACAAAAATTCAAGATAAGGGCCACTGACAACACACTTACAATGCAGAGGTTACACTAATATCTTGCTTCCCCACTTCTATTAGGGGTCTGTCTGGGAAAGTCAGTTCATTACTTGTTAGTACCATCCTCTCCAAAATTTTCTTCTTTCCTTCTTTTTCCCCCTAATTCTCTGCTCCAGGCATTATATTGTTTCAATTCTTAGTTTAAAACAAATCTTAGGCACATTCTGTTGTACAGTCTGGGAGAGACTACTCTGTTAAAAAGGCTCTGCTATTTGAACTGGTTGAGTTGTGAAGCGGTTCAGGTTATGAAAGCCTGCTCAGTGTGAAATCCATCACTGAAAGCAGCAAATTCTTCACTCAAGGTGATTATTGAACAACTAATTTTCACAAGAATAAACAGCAAGGAAATATCCTAAACAGAAAAATAGAGAAGTTAAATGCCTTGCCAGCACTGAAATTCTTTCACACTACAGAAGATAATTGGAGTTGTTTGCCTAGTACTTCAGTCTACATCCATAAGCCAGAAGTGCCACTGGAAAGATAGCTTAATTTCTGACAGAGAAGTTCTGAAGCACCTTGATTGTTAAAAATATTTTCCCATTAACTTAGGCAGAGGAGGCTAATTATGAAAGATTATTAGAGCTATCTGAGCACTGCTCTCAAGGTAAAGTGAAACATGTCTGTTTTGAAACAGACATTACAAAGAAGGTGGTAAAAATAAAATTGTGTTTGTGACTGATAGAAAGTTAAAAAAATTTTTTCAATTTTTGGAATCGAATTCAGTTTGTGATAAGATCACAGTTAGATTCTGGGAAAAATCATTCAAGGAAGTCTTTACTGAAATACCCAGAATCAACTTATGGCAAAGCAATTAGCATTTCTAAAGCAATGAAGGACTTGCCTGAAGTTTGAGGAGGTTAGATGTTGCTTTGATGCTGTGGACATGAAAAGAAACCCATAATGTTTCTGCAAATGAGACTGAGGCAGGAAAGCATAACTGTCAGTGTGGGAGTCTACAGAACCCAAGACTTTGAGAAACTCAGAGTGGACAAACAATCCGTGCAAGATAGTATCTCCCATTTGCAAAAAGATCCCAACACTACACAAGCATCATGAGATCTGTAGAGGAAGGAAGCAGACTTCTTTATGGCAGTCATGGAAAACAGCATAGCAGATGGTGAATGGACTGTCCACCTGAAAGCCCATGGGACACAGACTGATTTTCCATGATGTTTACGTGCACCAGGGACACCAATATCAGCAAAGGCAAGTCACTGATGGTAAGAGTCAATGAAACTCTGGTCTTATAGAGGTAAACTTTATTCCATTATAGAATTATGTCAGTAAGTGTTTGGATAAAGAAAAATATTGAAAAACATAGAAAAATTAAAATTTATAATAGTACCAGAAGGAAAAAAGATGCTTATTATTGAGATATAAAGCTGCCAACTTCTGCATCTCAGAGAGTGAATTCATTCAATGGACAGACAATTGTTGACAGCAGCTGAAGAGAAAACTAAGGATGCTTTCAGGAAATACTGGAACTCTCAGCAGAGTATGGAATAGAGATGAAAGGATCAAGATGGTCCATAGCTCATCTATCCAGGAAAGTTTCTCTTGCCATAATTCAGGCTACAATAAGAGAAGCCTATTGCTCTAGGAAGAAAAATATAACTAAGAAGAACAAGTGAAGGTAGAGCTCTTACAGATCTTGTAAAAAGCAAGCAAAAATGTTGAAATATTTCATTTGCATATGAATGGCCTAAAATGGCATCTATTGCAATGTCTCTAATGAGAAACTGAAAGGGCAGTAACACTCTGGGAGGTGACCTTATGAAACTGGGGCATCCATTTGTGCGTGATCATTATCTCTTTAGGAAACCATTTTCTCAGAATGCCATTGGGTTGCGCTTGGAGCCAGAAGTTTTTTGCTTGGAAATACAACACATTTGATAGTGCAGACAGTACTAAGTTATGCATAAATTATGTTAGATATGGGGGAAAAGCATAAAAAATCCTGTCTGGAGGCTTCAAGCAACTCAGAAAGCACAACAAATTCTGACATAAACTAAAAAAATTAAGATGTAAAGTGTACAGATATATTCCAGAGAACCCCATAGGAATGCCTTCCCCAGCAGACCCCTCAGATGGGGGATCTGTAAGGAAATTTGCACCTAACCAAGCTGCCTGCATCAGCAGTTTGACAGGGCTGCTGAGAAGATGTATGCAGGAGGGGTAGGTCACAACCAGGTCTGTATTTAACATTGTGAACTTACTGTGGCACCAGTGATGCCTTGGAGGTCACATGAACCCTGAAGACAAGATGCCTGTGCTTGTCAGCCAGCTGTCAGAGTCACTTTGGCCTTGCAGGTGTCTTGAGACAGATAGAGCAAAGCAGCAAGTCCAGCATGGTTTGTGAAATGATGCTAGCAGTGATAAAGGTGGGAAGCAGTCATGCCAATGTGCAGTGGACTCATCCCAAATGCAAGCGACACTGCTGCACTGGATGGACACAAGCAGAGGTGGAGTAGGTTTTCTCAGCTGAGGCAGCTGAGCCCCAGGAGATGCGACAGCAGGAACTGAAGGACCTGGCCATGGCGGAAATGGCAGCATGGATATTACAGCTGAGATCCAAGGGTCCACATGACAGTACGGCGCACCTCAAGAGTTAATTGAGCACTGGTAACTGATGGTCTTTAAGATTCTGAATTACATTAAAAATCAGTGATGGTGTACCTAGGAAGGGAAGTTGTAGGAAAATAAAGAACTTGCAGGAGGACCTTAAAATAGCCACTTGGTAATAAATGATTACTGATCCCTTTCCCTCTTCCATCAGTCTAGCCATGATCAGTTTATTACCCCACTGTTGCTGTGCTCACAACTTGGAGTGGAAATGTGAAGCAGCACTTTCTTTGTATCTCCTTTAAAAGTGGCAGGAACAGCCTCTTTTTCCTTTCAGGGGATAGGATAAGGTCTCCCACACTGCTTACAGAGACCAGATTGGTAGGAAGCAACAGTAAGGAAGACAAGAAGGAGGAAGAAGAAGGTAGGAAATAAATTCTCCCCAATGGCGTTCTTACAACTGCATAATTTCTCTGGCTTCAGATCCCCTGGTCGTAATAGCAAACCATCTGCTCATGGAAGGAGCACACTTCAAGAAAGGATAGCTGGCTTAGTCATCCAGTCATATGACAGCTCTGCAGGGTTTCTCTTATTTTAGTAAACAGGGTTTCATTTTTAATCCTGTTTCTCCATTCTTTAAAAACCATTTTGATGTTGTTTGTACAGTCTAACCTGTCCATTCTTCTAAAAAAAGGCATGAGACAAATAATCAAGCATCCTACAAAAGTATAAAGATAGTAGTATCAGCTATTGCAGTAACAATAAAGCACAAATGGAGTTAAAATAGTCTTGAATCAGATACTCTACAGGAGAGTTTAAAGCACTCATAGAGTCTTTACTATAAGAGTATCAGCCATGTTTAACACCAGTAACAGCCAGGGATACGCACAATCCTGGTGTTTACAGCAGGGGTGCAGGACTCAGCTCCCTGTGGCAGGTCTGACCTCTCTCCAGGACGCATCCCAGGTTATGGACCCATGTGGGCTAAGTTCATAGAGCCAGCTCCACCCTGTGTGGCTGGATCTGTCCTATGCTCTTGGATGCATACGCGTGCATGTTACACAGTCGTACAGTTTCTCTCTGACCTTCCCTCTGGCCTCTTCTGGCCTCTTCTGGCCTCTTCTCTCTCAGCTGCCAGTGTGATGTGGATGAGCTGCAGGTTAGTGGGACACTAATGTTTCATCGCTCTGCCCTCTGCTGCTTTTTCCTACTCCTCCAGGAAAATCCTTGTATAGTAGGTAAGGAATATTTGTTTCTGTTATGCTGAAAGGCTTGTCGCAAGCTTCAGATTCAGACTGCAAACCATGACCTGATGGTACTGTTCTTGAAGTGCTTTTTTTTGTGCCTTTTTTTTTCCCCCCATTATTGTCATTCATTCACCCTTCCCATCATCCATAGTCCTCTCCTGGCTCAGCTAAGTTTGTTGAAGCAAAATCCTGGACAATATATTTCAGTGTGCATTTTGTCTTTCATTCTGATTGACTTCCCATGTGTTTTTAGAGCCACAGGTCAAAAGCTTCATTGCTCCCTGCTGCTTTATAAAGTATTCTTCTAAACAAATAGTACATACCACAGAAATATCTGGTTGTCCTAGCAAAACATGAAGCTAGCAGTGCCAGTTGGAAGCTGAAGAAAACAGCACCTGCCTGCGTGCAGCAATTTCTGAGTAATTCTAAAGACATAGAGACAAAATGAAAAGTCTTGCCTTTGCTGAGACACAGGGGAAAGTTTACTGTGAAGTGAAACTCAACACATGAGAACAGGGGTGCAATTCTGAAAAAGCAAGAGACGTTATTGTCCCATCACTGCTAATAACCTCCTTGAAGCTGCTGGTTACCATCCTTCACAGTACCTGGCCTTGTAAGGCTCCCTATAATATTACAAATAAAACTTTCCAGGATGGCTTAGGTGAACCTAACGTATTTGCCCTGAAACATCAAAGAGTATTTCTGGCCCACAGCTGCAGAAAACTACAAGATGAGGGGGGGATACTACTGTGTCTCCAGCTCTGGTGGTCCTCCAAGTGTACACCCAGGAGGCTTGAGTTTCTTAAACTGATCTCCGCAGAATTGTGGTGGGTTAACAGTAGGTACACTGTCATTTTTCACCTCCCCCAAATAAAATATAGTAACTTGTAAAGTCTTATTAATTTATACCCATTCAATCATATGTTTATTCTCTAAATTGTTTAGAAAATATCTTTTCATGGGTTTAAGTTTTTTTAGAAGCCAGATAACTGAAGAAAAGCTTAAAATCTAGCACCTGTGCATTTTACATACAGAAGGTATGGGCGATGCTTTCTCTATTTAGAAGAGGACCTGAATATAACACTTGGTGCCTGAAGCAGTGAAATTTGCTGTGTGTTGTTTTTTTCTGCCTGATGAGTGTCTTGGTTTTATGGCAGATTTTAATGTCAGTAGAAACTGTAGCTCCAAAGTACAGTCCCAGCTCCAATGGCTTCAGGTTACAGAACTGTTTGTCAAAATGACAAACTTCTGAATGACTCTGGCCTCAAGGGTCTGACTCTACAGAGGAGAATTAGGATATTTTCCATCTAAATCTAATTTCCATCTGATTGTCCACACTAAGCTTTGGATCAGCCTTGTATCACGTATGTATATTTTGTAATACGTAATACAACCCAGGTGTGGTTTTGGTGAAACTGGCAGCATAACAAGAGGGAAGATTTCAGCCATGCATTTTTGCTGTGCCATTCAGCACTGCATGCCTTGACTCTAGACATGCTGACATATGTAGCAAGCAAGTGGATGGGTTTGCAATGGTGAGCCGGGGGGTGGAGAGACAACAGACATTACTTTGTATTTTAAACATATTGCACCGGCTGTGTCTGCAAGAGCTTCACACACATACCCTTGAAAAACCTGATGTTTCTTTTCATAATTTGTGGCATTGGACTTTGAGGAAACAACCACAATATCATGGCAGTGTATTTTAAAAGCTGCCTTCAACTGTCATGGATTTGGGATGATGAAATAATCTGACATTTAAATGGAAGTAATACTGAATGCTGATTGTGTGTTATCTTGAAGGACTGCATTTAGAAGCCCACAAAGGAGAGCTGGCAGTTCACCTTGATGTGAGACCACTGGGGGAATATTCATCAGACAATATGAAAGGGCATCAAACATGCTTGACAGGTGAGTCTCATGGTGGCTTGACAGCTTGGACATTTGCATGAGAATGTGCTCACCCTTTGCTTTACTTTTCATGGAATAACACTGTATATTGAAAGCTCTGCCTTGCCATCTTTGCAATCATCTCAACCGCTCTCCATTGCACTCAGTGGTCTCACGTGAAGCCATGTTTTGGAAGACTTCTCAGGGTATCTTCCTCTCTAAGGCTGCCTACCACCTTCTTGTCCCCTCATACTCCCTCCTTGGATCTTCAAAGACAGAAAATCTTCAAAGGTCATACTGCTCTGGCAACACTTTAAGGTGGGCCTCCATATTTGATCAATGACCCAGGTGCCCTCAGGTTTGGTACATGAATGTTACCTGGCATTTTTTTTAC
This sequence comes from Theristicus caerulescens, assembly GCA_020745775.1. Taxonomy (NCBI): domain Eukaryota; kingdom Metazoa; phylum Chordata; class Aves; order Pelecaniformes; family Threskiornithidae; genus Theristicus; species Theristicus caerulescens. The sequence goes on along the minus strand of CM036558.1, from coordinate 127,895,996 downwards.
CAGGGAAAGCAGGACATGCTAGAGCAGGAAATTCCCCAAGCCCTATGACTGGATCTGAACATTGCTTCCTTCTCTTCCGTCCTTTGATCTTACTTGCTTGTGTTAATGGCTGGCTTCTGACACCAGTGTGATCTCTGACTGCCTTTTCTTTGCCTCTGAGTTATTAACAACAGGACAAAATATTCAGGAACTCAACACTTCCTTGCTCAAATTCCATTTTTGAAAAATCCTTTCATAAAAGCATAGGAAGGTCCTTACTGAGCCAGATCCAGCTAGCCCAATATTCTGTATCTGGCAGTGGGCGAAGATGGACAGCCAGGAAGGAGTACAAAAACAGGACAAAATTTGTTGTGTTCCCAGAGTACCCTCAGTCTCCAGTTAACAGCTTCCTGTATTTGCTCTTTTCCTGAAAGCCTTTTTTGTCTCCAAAGACATCTTGTTCTCTAATGACAATCCAGTCATGATTCTCCATCCTCGCAATCTATACATGAAAAAAAAATGAACTAAAGTAACGGGAATTTTGAAGACTATTGATACCTTGGGAGTCCAGCTTGCCTGGCTGGGAATAGATTGCAAGGTTTAGCTTTCTCCTATCAAAACATTCCTTGGTAAAACAAGAGGGAGCCTGCCAGCTGCAATGCTGTCCCTGGAAGTCAGGGTTTGGTATGAGAAGGGGATACCATCATGATTGCTGTTTCTCTGGTTTTGCTTTTTCAGCATATTTCAGTAAAGCCACAGTCAATAGCTCATTAATTGCTTCACTGAAAGACTCTTTTGGGACTCTCTGGGTCTTGTAGGAGAATTTTCCACTGGAAAAAATAACAAAAAGCCTTTCTGTGGGAGGGGTCAAGCCTATTATTATCCTGAGAGCGTGAATCAGGATGTTGCAGTACAATGTCCTTCCGGCTGCTCCTCCTCCATGTCTCAGATCAGGTGCTGTCCTGTGTGCTCCAAGAACATTACAGTGCTAGCCAGGAAAGTTTTACATGCATACCTTGGATACTAGTGAATCCTGTGAGAGCTCTGCTCTTCCATGTAATGCTTAAGCAACAAGGCTTAAAAACTTGTAAAAAAAAAAAAGCAGGATCTTTATAATCATGTTGGTTACATTGCTTTATGTAATAGATAGATAACTTTGCAAGTCATCCTTGGAGCTGAGCTCCACTGAGCATATTTTGCAGTGTGACGCTGACCTCGGGACCCATTTGGTAGCAGATCTCCTTGGACTACCTGAGAACCTGACCTGGCTCAGCACTCTGGTGTTGAACACTTACAAGTACAAACTCGGGACTTTCCAAAACACTTGCTCATTTTTCATTAAGTTGACATTTCCTTTTTAGATTCAACTCCAAGCCTGAGGCATGTGTGCTTTCTGAGGTGAAAGAGGGTTGAATAAAAGGTGATGATTGATTGTAAGAAAACAATTTGCAAGGAAATCGAAAACAACACTTCATCCAGAAGCACTTGCCATTTGAGAGCTCAGCACTTGCCATTCTGTGACATTCTGCAGCAGTACTTCTGGATCTCCTGATATTACCAAGTGTTTAGTAGGACTCAGTGTAGAGTAAAAAGGATAAAAAGGGTATTAAAGATATCTCAGTTCACCAAAATATGACATATTTAAGAATCCCTTACAATTTGTTATACTTGACTGTCTAGTTCCTAGGAGTGAAGTTCTGACTCTGAAGAGGTCATGAGAACTACAGTATCTTCTAGAAGGTATAATACATCCCTTATTCCAGTGCTCTTTATTTTTGTAGCTGTCTTTACTCCTGGGAGTGTAATAAAGTGTATTTTCTAAAAACACAGTGTCAAACTAATAAACACTGCGTGTTTACAGCTACTCAACATATTTTCTATGCGGTACCAAAACAGGTGAAGATAGAAACAAGCAGTCATTAAAAAAAAAAATCTATTCTTGTAAAACAGAATGTCTCATCCATAAAGCCTTTTGGTTTTAGGAAAAAAAACAACAACCCATGAGATCCATAAAGTCTAATTCAGCCTCTTAGTGGAAGCAATTCACTGCAGCTATCCAGAATGCTGGAGGGTTGCAGTGCTTGTAAAAGTCCCTGGCAAAAAACCAAATGGTTAAAAGCAGCAAAGAGGTATAGTCTCCTCTGCTTGCATATGGACCTCTGCATAGCCTTCCCTTAGAATCAAGATGTGAATATCCTCACCATAGGCCAAACCCCTGCCCTGGGATTTCTCTCTCTGTTGCCTGGCCCACAGGGAGCACTTAAATACTCCTCTCTCCTGGCCCTGGGAACACCATCTGTTCTGCGAAGTAAACAAGCTCCAGACTCGGAAACCACAGGAAGCCCTTTATGAACACTTAACCATTCTTACATGATCATTTAATTGTTTAGATAGGTAAACAAGAAATGATCTTGCTAACAACATGACCAAATTGAGACCTTACAACCCTCAGCAAAGGATGTTCGCTCTTCCATCGAAGGCTATCTAGTTTTTAACATTGCAAGGTGATATAATTCAGTATCAATTTGTTTCAGATAGTAACAGCTAGGCCACAACAACAAAAATATATTTCTGTTGGAGAACAATTTCTGGCAACATCAAACATTTGCTGTCTGAGTCAGAAGTTGTTCAGGAAAGCTCCACAGCTACACTGACATGATGACATGTCCAAAATAATGTATATACTCACATCTCAACAGGGTTTCTTAGCTCAGGTGCTTGTCACCAGAGTGGCCACCCAGTTCTCAGGCTAGCACTAGCAAGTGGGGGTGACACAGCATCTGTCTGCCTCAACTGTATAGACAAGGCCCATGTGGCCAAAATTTGTTAGGAAAATGATTTATTCACTGAAGAAACAAAAGATTTACTGAAAATACTTGTATTTATCTGATGAAGAGTCTTGCCAAAAAAGAATGAGGAAAAAAAAATCAAGCAAATGCACAAACCGAAGTATTTTCAATTTTTATTTTGAACTCTGGTTTCTTTTTGATATATAGCTTCAGTGTGATATGGAAAGGAAGAAAAAAACATTCCAAAATGATGAGAAGCTTTTTTGCAAGTCATAGAATGAACCGGATGTTTTCTGTTTTGGTTTGACCCACAACAATTGCTTTTCCAACTTTAATACTGGGACAACGACTTAGAAAATCAATTTGTTCATCTCCAGTTGTTAAGTGGGTAATGAAGCATTCAGTGTGGTTCATGGCCACATTGAATAAACAACTTATTAAATGTCATTAACATTTTCAGCCTATGAACTCATGAACACCCAATAACGCTACTCATTGCGCAAGTGAGGCATTGTCAGTGTCAGAATTCAAGATAATCTTCTACTTTTACTGAGCATTCTAAATATTTCTTCATGCAAAATCTTATCAAAACAGTCTGGACAAAGTGGTATGATGATCTACATGTCTTTTTTATCAGTGGAGCATTTTTTGTTGAATTGTCCATTAAAGTAATGGGGAAAAAGCAGGTATACCAGGAGGGTGTGTGCATCATACTGTCGGTTGTGTGGTTTTGCTGCATTATGGACGTGTCTCCCATATTAAAATGTTGCAGGCATCTTATTGTCACTTAGAGTACGAATTTTAATTAGACACAGTATAGAATAATATGTTAATAATTAAACTCATGAGAATATATTTTACATGAAAAAGGTGTTATATATACTGCACAAAATTGTAATTCGATTTCCGGATCATCTTCTCCAGAATAGCACAGAGGGACTTATATTGGATCTGTGTTCCATCTAGTCTGGTATTCTGTGATAAGCTCTCTCAATTACTGTTTTTAGTCATGATACAAAAAATAGGGCTATTATTCACACCTGCATAGCTGATACATATTCGCAGTCTGGCCAGAAACCATAAACCCTTAGCGCAGTTCAGACATATGACTTGAACGCATGTCAAAGCATAAGTGCCGTTCCTGCCATGTAACACGGAGGAGCTGCGGGCTGTGAATTCCTGGTGCTAAGCTGACATGCCTAAATGAACACCTCTGAAATTGAAAGCAATCCTATTCCTCTTTGTGTTTTCAGTGTTGTAAAATAAAACTTTAAACAAGAGCTGGCCCATATGAAGTGAGTGTGAATTAAAATTGAATAGAAAACACTTCTCTAGTTTGAAAACCAATCTGGAAACAGGTGACAATGCAGCCTGGGTGTGACTGAGAGAGCAGAGCCAGGGGCCAGTGTTGGTGGCTGACCCAAATCTTGTGGCTGAGGATTGAAATAAAAAATCTTTCCAAATTATTTCCCATCCTCTCACATGACAGGACTAAAGTCCTTCAAGCCCATTTGTAAATCATTACTGGAGACAGTATTTGCTTGGCCAAATGGAGTCAGATCCTCTCACCTAAATAAAAAATACAAAACTCTCTTTATGCCATACATCCAGGCAGAGAGAGACCACAATGAAATCTGAGAAGACTGTAAGGCTGGGGAACACTCAGCTCTCTAATGTTGCACTATCATGTAGGTTCCAAATTATTGGAAGAAAAATGTATATCATGATGTGTCATGTAACCTCTATAGAGATATCAGAAGACTATAAGACCCATCCTTGTATCTGTTCTATGGCTAGAAGCACAGACATTATATGACCAAATGCCACATCCCCTTCTCATTCAGAAATGTAATAAAGGTGGCTTCATTTTTGCTCACGTGACAGGGACATATTGAGTCACACAAAGGGAGAGGGCGACATCAGGATCCAGGGAATTAGGACATCGGAGAAGAAATTGTCAGAAGATTTTTATCCTTGTTTCCCTCAGTTCTCTGAGAGAGCTACAGCATGGATTGGTCTGAAGTTGGAGTTGTTCCTGGTTGAATGGTCCTACTTCTGTTTTAATATACAGTAGTCCTGTGTGTAGAAGCAACAAAGCTTTGCTGTGTTACCTGGACAAACTAACTTTGAAATGAACTGACATTTTTAAATTGGTATAAATTTCTAAATTGTTATTTTAGAGTTGCTTGATTGGATTGACTTGAGCAATTTCATAATCCCATTGGCAAATAACCTCGATTAGAAATAAATGCAAGCATACTCTTAAAAATTCATCATTCTCTGTTGATACCAGAATCACCTGCCCAGACATATGCAGACATGGGATAAAATTTTGCTTTTGTTAACACTATTGTCATAAGACTTTGAATATTAATTCAATGAGCTGATTATTATCACTTAAAAATTGTACCATCCCCTGTTGAGTTCAATTTCTGATATAATGAACACATATCTAAACATTATCATTTTCCTTCTTGTCATGACTGTTTTGCTTTAAAAACTATTTTGCCTGGGAGACTTAATACATTCATAATAATTTTTAAGTCTGTATTTTACTTAAGGCACAAAGATCTAAAAACTGTGAGAAAAATCTAACAGAGGTACTGGTTATAATGAATTGTTTGAGCATGAGTATTTTATAACTCAGCATTCTCGAAGACAGCTCAACAAGGAAGTTTTTCCTCAAACCTCACTAGGAAAAGGATGATACATGCCCCAGGACAGTACCATATACTTGATATTTAGAAAAATAATTTGATTTGTAAAATGGAAGGAAATGAGTCAACAAGACAAGTATAGAGTTACCAAAGTCATCCCTACACCTCACCTCAGAGTGCATCCCTTGACTACATATGACCTAAATTAGTAAGTCCACTTGAAGCAGTGTGGATGTGCCACATCACAACTGAAGCAGTATTACTTCCTTCACATCTCTCTCAGTTAGCTCCCACTACTTCTTAAGTTGATTATCTTAGGCTTCTTCTGCCCCTTCTCTTGCAGTATAGATAAACTATGCCATGCACCTGCTCTGATTCAGTCTCCAGTTTTAAATGACTTGTTCGTCCCTCCCAGCAGCTGAAGTTCCTTTGGCTGTGTCCTGTGCAGACATGGGAAGACCTCTGGATGAGAGAAGTACTGAGTGCTTTCACTCTGCTTCATTATTTTCTGAATTAGTAGGCATAGTTTGCTCTGTGTCAGTTCAGTCACCTTCATGCTAGAATAATGGGGATTTTAATTACATGATGTTAAACCTCTCACTCTGATGTAGCCATGTATTGGAAGGCTCATCATCAATTCAGCAGTCGATTGAGGAAACCTTGGATAATGAGAGTTTATTAACCCAGGTTAATGAGCCTCAGGCAAAAATGAGGGATTTTGTCCAACTGAAGAGGAGCACTGAACACAAATGTGGCTACATGAGCAGAACTCAGTCCTCTCGAGATCTGACCAGGAAATGACAGAGCATTTGGTAGAAATACCAGCGACTGGATGCTGAAAGCAGAACATCTATGTTCTCAGAAGTTACATTTTTTAATCATGTCCTCCAGATCTCCGAGGAGAGGTAGATATCCCAGCAAGTGCACTGGGAAAGGCAGAAAATGGCTCAGAGAGACCAGTGAGCATGATAGGTGTCTCTCAAGAAGTCCCCTAGACAATTCCCTCAGGTGTCCTGAGGGTGGTCCTTCTGTTGCCCACCCAGGAACTGATAACACCTCTGCTCCCAGCAATGCACTCCCAGTCCTCCATGGACCTCACACCTTGTCCTAGGTGCAGAGAGCTGCCAAAAAGTTAGAATAGAATAGGATAGGACAGAATAGAGTAGAGTAGCATAGAGTAGAGTAGACTACTTCAGTTGGAAGGGGCCTACAACAATCATCTAGCTCAACTACCTGACCAATTCAGGGCTGGCCAAGTTAAAGCATGTTACTAAGGACATTATCCAAATGCCTTTTAAACACTGACAGGCTTGGGGCATCGACTACCTCTCTAGGGAGCCTGTTCCAGTGTTTAACCACCCTCTTGGTAAAGAAATGCTTCCTAATGTCCCGTCTAAACCTCCCCTGGTGCAGCTATGAATCATTCCCATGCATCCTATCACTGGATACCAGGGAGAAGAGATCAGCTAGGGAAAAGAGATGTGTGTGGTGCTGAACATAAGCAACAAGCTATCTGCCTCCCCTGGAAGACAGCCCTCTGATAAAACACTGGCCCCATCACATAAATTCACACAGGTACGTGTTCCCAGGGTTAGGGAAAAAGGGAAAATCCCATGACATCTGAAACAACTATTTACAGCAGTACAACTCCCCCTTCACTTTGGACTCTCATGCACATCTCCACCCCTGCTGTTCTACACTGCCCTGGCAAGACATCAATAGATAAGGAGGTGAGAAGCAACACAGCCTTGCAGCAGAAAGGGCATTTATTTAATTAGAGCTATGCATTCTTAATTCACAAAAAAGTTTGGCTATGGAATTGCTTTGGTTTGGTTTTGGGTTTTTTCCCGCACCTTTTTGAATAGCTGTAAATGCAGCTAAAATAGCAATAATATTATTTCAGAAGTATTTGCTTATTTGCAAGTTGCAAGTAGTTGTCATTCACAGCTAGAAAAAAAGAGAGGTATTAGCCAACAGAGGAAAAATGCATGAATTTCATGAACTTCAGTGATGCAAAATACTCTTCTTTCCTGTAATAAATGCATTACCCAATGAAATTATAAACAAGTACCTGCAGTTCAAAAACACAGTAGCAGTAGTTTTCTGGATTCCCGCTTTTGTGTCCAATCCCCTGTGATTACAAACGCTGAGAAGAGCAAATAGTTCAAAATGGCTCAGTAGGCTGAAATTCTTGGTTCTGAAGTCAGCAAAAGATTTGCCCTTGTTGTCAGTTCTGGGAATTTGTGTAAGTGGTACATTTACTTGTCAGATCTTGCTGTTGGCAAAACTCAAATGGATATAAAATCTTTAAGCTAGTGGATGGAAGAGAAAATGGCCCAAGAGAAGATGACCCTTGATTTTCTGAACTAGAAAATAGGAAGTTTCTATTTCATATTTCTGCATCTATTGCAAAATATAGCTCATGAATTAAAGTACATTACCTCCTTCCCTATAGAGTATCTTATCAATATTCAAAGAAGGAAAAAAGGACTGCCTAAAATATCAAGTGCTAAAATATCAAGTACCTGTAATTTTGAAATGAAAACAGCTAGGAAATGACTGAATGAATTGTATATGGCCTGAAGAAAGTTGGGTGCATATTATTCTTAGTTTCAATATAGGTAAAATTGTAGAGCCGTGATTCAATTAAAGTAATGGCAATTATGCCAAAAATGTATCTGAGAGAGATTTAGATAAGTGTATTGTAAAGTCGATTGTAAAATTTCCACTGTGCTTCTTCCTCAGATGCAAAATCTTGCAGTTCTTATTGAAGTAAGACCTCTACTAAACAAAACATACATAGAAATGGTCCACAGGTTTTGTCCCAAAATTAGAACCTTTTTCAGCTGGGGAAAAAAACCCTTATACGGTTGATGACAAACAGAAGCTCCGCAGGTCCACGGGTAAAACCTTGCCTGCACAGGAAATTTCTCATTGCGTAATTTTCCCATAATGTCTATGCAAATATCACTATGACAAAAACGCATCAGTGTATTTGTGAGGATGTGCCACTTTCAGACAACAGCAGACCCCAGAAGGCTTTGGGCTCCTGGTGAGCATGAACTAGGGGGGCTGATCCACACCTGCTGGCAGTCACGCAGCAATACCAGCAACACAGAGGTCTGTGTAGAGCTCTCTGGAGCTGCAGCAGGACATCAATGCTGGAAGAGACCTCCATCAAGCTACCACCACCTTACGTATGTGCATATATATGTATACATGCCTGTATTTATAAAAATATCTAAACAGACTGGTGTTTGTAGCTTAGTTACTGCTGTCAGGAAGGTGGCTTCTGCTATGGTGTCATTTCATGAGTCATCTGGGAGATTTAGACTAGATTTGCACTGTTGGGCTCCTGTTGCAGGACCTTGACTCCAAAAGGGGCCTTGCTTTTTACCCCTCCCACTATTAATCCACAAGGTGGAAAATGCGATTGCTCTCCAGTGTTGTAAGGCATGTCAAAAGCCTCACAAGCCTATGTGGTGACCATCTTTTCTGCAGTCCAGGGTATGTGTGCAAGTTGTAAAGTCATTTTCTAGCTCCCTGAGAAAGACCCCTGCAGTGAGTACTGCTGAGAAGGAGGGAGGGAGGGGGACTTCAGGGGTTTGAGTTGGAGGATATGAGGAGCAAAATAAATACAGTACTTGTTTGTAACACAAGTTATAATATCTAGGTCTGGATTAAAATAGCCACTTATGGCTTCAAATCTTCTGATGAACTTTAAGAAATGTACCTGCACCAGAGTATTGACAATTCAATTTATAAAATCCAAAGGTAGATAAAGAGCTAAGGGTATTGCTTAAACTATGAGCCAGAATACCATTTCTATTTTTTATATCTGGAGCTACAATAAACATATGTCAGATTAAAGTTTTAACCTGTTTGTTACCACCACCTGGAGAAAGTGAGGAAAACTAATAATTTAAGAATAGAGAAGCATATATGGCCAATTATTTTGGGGATTGCGACTTCAAAGGGGAAATCCTTTCAGTCTCAGTATATAGAAAACATAAAGAAATACTAGTTCCTTAGTGCCTACATTACATTAAGTGTCTTACAAAGTTGTGGGCTTTTTAACTCCAGGAGACTGACTGGCAGAGAGCAGGGTACTGCAGCAGAGGGGCATGCACACAGTTATCCTCAGAACTTACTCTGGAGCTGACACTGCTTTCAACTTCAATTAGCTAATTCAAAATCATAGCCCTGACATTTTTTTAAAAAGAACTGTCATGTATGAATACACACAAATTGTACTAAAAAAATGACGATTCAGTAAAATACAGTCCTCCAAGCTTTTGGTACTAGAAAGACACTCCCAGGAGTGACTGAGGTCAGCCGGTGCTAAGCACTATTGCCAGAAAAAGCTCTGGGGAGTGAGAAGAAAAGACCTGACTTTTCATATGGATGCTACCTACTTAAAATACTGCTGGTATTTTCCTTTGGATGTAACAATAAGATCCTTTTGGCTTCACATGCTAATTGACAGAGTGACAAAGGGAGGCTAACCTCCCCTGTTTTAAAAAATCCTGTTTTCCATATTTGGGCCTATCAAGAAGGCATAGATATAGGCCTTGTATAGTATTATGAATTATTAAAGCTGACTAAGTGCTTAATTGCACTTGCAGGCTTCTTGCAGGTCACCTGACAGGCCCTGGTGGCCCTGATGGTATGGCAAAAGGCAGGTTCCTTTGCTGAAGGATATAGGATGGTTTGGCAGACCTCTGTGTGTGCTCCCCATCCCAAACCAAGATCCCTGCAAGAATGCCTGAGTGATGCTCCATAGCTATCCCGACACAACCTCTTAAGCTTTCTCCGTCCTTTTTAATCCAACCTTGGAGTCCCTTTGTCCCTTCTCCAGCTGCACCAGAGCCCACAGCTCTCATCACTTCAAAAATCCCATTCATGGTTATTTCTAATTCCACATATCTGTCTCAGATCAGAGCTTCCCAAAACTTCCAAGCACGTGCCAGACCACCTAAAAAGCCAACCAAAGCACCACCCAACTCTGAATCTCCTCAGTTCTTCCAACCTCCTACCCCAAACCTCCTTCTGGCCAAACCCTCCAGGTTCCCTGCTCTTCTGCCCCAGGATCTCCGCTACCACCCCTCACTGCTCTGTGGTCAGGACCCCCAAACTCTGATCTCCCAGCAGTGATGGCTGCTCAGCTCTACACCTCTGGTCCCGTCACCTTTGTTTACATCATCTGCCAACATCTGCACCCACTGCAATTAGCTGCCATGACTGGCTGAGCCCACCATCCTCCACCACAGCACCTCCTCCCTCACCACCACCCCCGCCCCAGGAAAGACCCAGTTCCTGCCTTTCAAAGGGATTTCTAAAACCTAGATACAGGCTGTGGTTCCCAGAAATGTGCTTTAAAAGGATACAAAAGACAAAAAAAATAAGATCTATTTCAGGAAATACAGGTGTATTTAGACCCTTTATCTCCTTACTTTTACTCTGCAATTAGAGCTGGAACTTTGCTTTTTATAGGATTTGGAAAATAAAACTGGAGACAATGCACATGTAAATTTTTTCCTCTTTATTTTCTTTTCCCCTTACGTCTGTTTGGCAAAGAGATTAAACCCAAGGAGAGCATTTTTACCTTTATCTCCCTCTCTTTAGCCCTGTATTTGAAAGGAAGGTGGGGGAGGTGAAAGGGGACTAAAATCCAAAGAATTAGAGGTTACTTGATCTTCTTTGTAAATAATTGCAGTACCATTGACTGAGTGCCCTGAAGCCCAGCTGCCTGCTGACAGACTGCTGCCTCAGCAAATTATCTCTTGTTTTGCAGAAGTCTTTAAAATCATCGTGGGTTGAATACAGGGCAGAGTACAAAACAAGCTCACTACCAATCCTTGATGACACACAGTTGCTTTCAATCAAATTTGAACATTTTTTTTCCTTTCCACTCGCACCAGGGGTGTTACCTCCATGGTGCTTACCAGTTCTTCCTTTCTTGTGGAAGGGAGAGTGTTATTTCCTTCATTCTCACTGAACCATTTTTTTCCCATTGAGAATTCTCATTGCAATCAAAATGCAGGAGGTTATTTCACTAATCACTTTATTAGTCCTGTTTTCACCTTTTAAAAAGACACTTCATTCTCTTCCATTTATAGTGCACTAATTCCTACAAGGCACTGTGAAAATACAGCTATGGATCGACACTCTTTATCAATCCTTTTTTTTTTTTTTGATAAAATAGCTGGGTGAGGAGGCACAAGGACAAGCTAGACAACAAAACCCTGCTAGGTACCTCATTTAGACCTTTTCTTATTCAAAAACTCCTTGTTCCAGTACAGGAACATGTGTGCTTCCTTGTAAATTATACGTGTTTGCCTCCCAGCCTCACACTGTTGTCAGTGCTAAAAAAGTGAACAAAAAAACAGAGTACAAGGGAACTTACAGTAATAAAAGTATGTTGTGAGTTTGAAAAGCTACTGAATGGAACTGGACAAGTAGGAGTCCTTGTTTTTCAGCCATGCAGAGCTTTAAAGGACAGAATGAAACAAGGTGGAAACCTGGTCTGGAATATTGCTTAGCAAAAGCCACTAAATTTTCAGCAAGTGATTGCTGCAAATTGCCCCATAAATCTAGCTAGGGATAGCACACATCTTCAAGAAAGCTTTCAAGCCTTCACTAGCATAGCTCAGATGGTGGAGGATCTACTGCACTCCTAGATGAGACGCTGTAGTGGTTGATAGCACACATGACTAAGTAGAGACCTATTTTGTGGTCTGAACTGGTCTTTCAACAGCTAGATAAAGGGCTGTCTAATATCACTGGAAAAATTTTCTGAATTTATGGTCTCCAAATCAAACTGTTCCCATTTTGCAAGGAACCAGATGAGAGGTTTTTTTCCAGATAAAGCCTGGAATCAGCAATAACATCAGGCTCTTCTCTTCTCACTCATCCCCACTTCATGGCAGTTCAGGGAGTGTGCAAGTGGCAGTAAAATCATAGAATCATAAAATCATAGAATAGTTTGGGTTGGAATGGACCTTAAAGATCATGTAGTTCCAACCCCCCTGCCATGGGCAGGGACACCTTCCACTAGACCAGGTTGCTCAAAGCCCCATCTAACCTGGCCTTGAATGCTTTCAGGGATGGGGCATCCACAATTTCTCTGGGCAAACTGTTCCAGTGCCTCACCACCCTCATAGTGAAGAATTTCTTCCTTATATCTAATCTAAATCTACCCTCTTTCAGTTTAAAGCCGTTACCCACTGTCCTATCACTACATGCCCTTGTAAAAAGTCAGGCTTGCTGTCTCCTTTCTGGCTTGATTCTGCAGGGCTTGTAGGAGCAAATAGCAGCACAGCACTTCATCCTCAAAGTAAGCCTTGTTACTCTGATTTGAAGAGGAAGAATATGATTTCTTAAATATTAACCCTCCACTGAGCAAAAAAACCACCCCACATTGTCACTGTGCAAAAGTAAGCAATGAGGGTCTCTGTACAAAGTATTCTTTTGACTGCATCCAAAGGAGGAGGGAGGTGGTCTTTAATAATGAAACATTTTAGCTGAAAATAAACAGCATTTCCTTGGAAAACACTTCGATGTGGACTCAGTGAGGAGGGAAGTGTTGGAGCTGCTTACAAAACCTAGCTTAGGGCAACAGATGTTATGTGTCTTTGGCTGAGAGAGGTTGTACCTCTCCATCCATCCCTCCTCCTCCATCCAACCTAACCATCCCATTGCCATCACAACCATATCTGACGCAGCTGTCTCTTCTGTAAGGCCAGCAGCAGGAGCCAGATCACAACTGGGCCTTGCAAGGGAGTGAGGGCATATGTAAACCTCCTATTCTGTGGAGATACAGAAGCAGCACCGGCAATCAATCTTGTGATTTTCAAAGATTCCCTTAAAGCCTGAGCTGCTGTTCCTGTGATATTGCATTAAAGCTTGGCTTTCATTAATATCGGAAGAAAATGATTCCAGCCTTCATGACAGCAGACAAAATCTTGAAGACATTAAATGAATGCACTTCAGAGACTCAAAACCTAGACTGCAAATGCAAAGGAAGAGTCTTCAATTTTCTGTTTGTACTTACATCTCTATTTAAAAAAAATAAAATCATGACACTAAGGAGATAAAAGAGAGGAGTGTGGGGTTTTTGGATGTTTTCAGAGGGAGGCTGTAACAGTACTATGGAGCAGCCCTGACTCTTGCCCACCTGGAGCAGAGGACCTGCTGTGAGGTTTCTATGAGCTCCTCAAAGAGAGCCAGGTGGAGTGCTGGGGCAGCAGCAGGGCTTTGGATGAAACTCTCTCCCTTTTGAATCCTGTGGTTTGTGCAGAACTCCTGCAAAGAAGCTGAAAAGCCCTGGGAAAGACTGCGTGGTTTTCTGCCAGAGCACAGCTGGGAATTCGGGGGTCTTTTGCTCTTCCTGTGCTTCACGCACTCCATGGGACACTGGAGTAATAGTGCTACAGCCCAGCTTTCATCTCATGATCACGGTCACCACTTCAGCTGGCCCCAGGACAGGGTGTGGGGGGTTTTGCTAGAGAGGGTGAAGGAAAAGGCTCTGTGGTTTCTCCCTCTCTGCCCTTCACATCAGTGGTGCTCACTCCAGCTTTACGAGAAGAGAAGTAGACCTTTAGCTCAGCAGCTCCTGCCCCCACCCACCTTGGTTGGACCAGCAACCCACCAGGCCCTCATGCTGTCCTCTGCAAAAGAGGCCACCGGGATGGCAACAGTGCCATTTAGGAGCAGGGGATGGATCAGTGGGGATGACTGAATGCTCCGTGCTTTTGATCCACCAAACTCTGCTGTGGTCATGCTTAGATAAGCACAGGGAGAAATACAATCAGCTTTCCACTAAATTGCAGAACTTACTACATTTTTACTAGTATCTTGTTTGTTTGAATATGTTTATTTTTATCCTTCAGGCAAATATTTCTGCTTCCTGTGAACCTTTTATGTAAATCAACAGAGGCATTTGGCAAGCCATATCAAAACTGCAGCTTTACATATCACTGAAGCAGAAAATAAATGGAAATAATTACTGATGCCTCCAAGTACAGATTTGTTTCAAAATGAAACATGTAGCTCGGTGGTGGTTGGTTGTTTGCTCATTTTAACCATATTGAACAGAATCAGATCTTTACTTACTTAGTAAACCCAGAAGATGACACTTGTAAATCCCTCCCTCATGCTAGAAACTGGAAATAAACCGATGTTTGAAGGAAAAAGGTATACACTGCTGTGGCAGTAACATCACTAACAGAGCCACTGACTGAGCAAACTGTAGTTTCTATATGATGGGCTTGATCAATATTCATAGGGGTCAGTACTAATCTGTTTTCACGTATTTCAGTATAAACCAGTAATGCACGTCCTGATGCCACTGAGTTGCACTGACAAGAGGAGGACTGAGTTCCGCAGTGCCAAGGGCTGCTCCTGAGCCATCACTGCAGTCCATTGTCCTGACATTGGTTGCATCCCAGGGAAAAATTTAGGACCACTTCTGATTAGTGTCTTTGGACTCTTGGAAATAAATGTTTTATAACTGTTACCATGATTAGGCAGTACTTGAAGTAATCACTGAGGACAGATGTAAATTTTGCTGCTTCTGGAGCAGAAGGTGGCCATGCAAGCCAGATCAAAGACCCATCTGGCCCTGTATCCTCTCTCTAGACCAGCTGCCCTACACAGCTGCCAAGGGAAGAGGAGGAAGAGGTAAGTGTGTCTTCACCCAACATGCTCTCAGTCTTCAGTTATTCTCAGCTTTTAGAGTTAGAAGTGATTCCTGTCTCCTTAGTCACCCTCACTGGATTTCTCTCTCATTAACCTGTCCAGTGTCTCTTGAAGTCATGTGGCATCCACATATCCTTTGAGAGAAGGACTTCCAGGTCTACAGTGCACTGCAGGAAGAGCTCCCTCCTTTTGTTTGTTCCAAACCTGGTTCCTAGTAGCTTAATTTTCTACCTCCTGATCCTTGTACTAGTGACTAGTAACAGGTGCTACTAGTGATAGTGGCAAAGTATCAGCCCTGTGCTCCTTTAGTTTTTCAGAGCAATAGTTCCTAAACTTCAGTTATTACAGTCCCACTGTTAACATCAAGCCCACAGAGAGGGTGTTTCCGTGAATTCTGGTTCAAAGCTTTGCTTCTGCTAGATCTAGATTTTAAACACACCATCAACAACTGGACTTCTGTGAGAGTTACACCCCACTTGGCATTGCTATGGTTTCACAAGCCTCAATTTGTTTATTGATCCCCTGCCTGCAACCCCAGGGTATAAAAATATACAGACAGTTGTGTTTTAAAGGCCGATTCCAGTTTTATTAAATTTGTCCCCATTTTTATTTTATCTTTTGCTGCAGGGTGAAAACGAATGGCGTTTTTGGAACACCACTTCTATTGCATTCCTATAGCGTCTCAGCATGTGCTGATAGTACAGAAGTCCTGGACAACTGTATAGTATGAAAAAATTACCATCCCTTCTACCCCTCCACACGTTACAACTCTAATAAAGCTTTTAAAGATAGTAAAAGTATTAAATACCATCTGAGCTTTGCTTACTGTAGATAGAAAATCTCTGAAGAGACAGTACCTTGAAGTTCAGGCAGAAATCACCTGAGAAAGGGCAGAACACCAAGAACGTGGGAGATGTGGCAACAAAAAAAAAAAAAAGTGAAACAGCATGTTTTCTGATGTATTTAGCAAAGCAAACTGCTGCAAATATCCTTCCAGTACTACCTCCTGACAGGAAGCTTATCAGTGTTTGATGTGTTGCTGCTGAGCTCATTTACATAATTCTGATGCTGAACAAAAAAAAAAAAAAAAAAGAAAAAAGATATGGCACTAGCTGTTCTGCTTCATAAAACTTGCTGTCATGGCAGTGTAACAATACTTCAGCTTGTAAAGCACTGATGTGCATTAGTGATTGGATAAATGCAGGGGGAAAAGTGAGTTCATGACTGAAGGGACAGAAAGGTAGATAAAAAGAAAAAGACAAATCATTTTAAGGTTGGTGGTTTGCTGCATTTAGCATGTACAAACAGTATTTTGAAATGTTTAAAGGATGCAAGATCTGCTTCATATGCAAGAGTTGAATGGTGAAGAAATCAGAAGGATTCAAAGTCTTCACCTGTGTCACATCTTCCAAGGCTGTCCCTATTGGTGGCAGGTTTCTCAAAAGGATGCAGTGTACACAAAAATCAACAGATGTTTCATCTTCAGTGAAATGTTCCTGCTAAGAGTTATTCCACATCTTCTTTTGGTGTGCCAACCAGCCCAGATTCAAAGAGGTCTGCCTTGAAAACACAGCCTCCAGGGTCTGGGGAGAGGTGGCATGAAGTTGCTCTCTGGGCTTGGACACAACCTCCCAAATACACAAAATGAGAGAGACATTGATTTTTGCCTGTGGTTACTGCAGTCATGTTAGTAGTGCTGGTGGCATATTTGAGGATTCACTGTGCTGAAATTCTTGATCACTTGCCCCTGTTCATGCCAGTGACATGGATACTTATTGACTGGTCCAGGGTAATTTTCAGAGAGCCAGTATCTGCAATACTGCTGCTGAGGGAAAAACTGCAGCCTGACAACTAACTGCATTTAACTGTATAACTAACTGTACATTTAAGTCAGGTATTTATTTTCAATAATGTGCATGCCCAACAAAGCACTCTACTGTTAAAAGCAAATTTCTGAGAATCACATTCTGATATTATTATAGAATCTGTACTATGTGAAATTTCCAATTTGAAAAAAAAAATCATCAAAGAAAGAGGACCAATGTGCAAAATCTCCTATAAGCATGCAAGATTATTTCCTGATTTTTTTTCTTTTGGTCTAAGCCTGGAATCTTGCAGTTGTACTTTTTGCATGAACCTCAAAGAAAACGAATGCACTGCCACAAAAGGGATTTTTTTCTTTTTCTTCCTATATACACACAAAGCTGGACAATCCTTAGAGTTAGATACCAAATAAATTTATGCAAGCTAATAGCAACATTCACTTATTTTGTTAGTTTAACAAACATTCCTGAGTTAATTTGCCTAGAATATCTTTGCAGAACAACCAACCTCAAAACGGTGTAAGCAGTCAAAATAAAATACTTCAAATATTTGAATGAATTTTATCACAGATGTCAGGAATTTACTAGTAAGGTTATTTATTCGTTCTCCAGCAATACTATTTGGGCATAAGTTATCTCTGGGCCAGAGATAAATTCAAGTTATTTTCATTGTCTTTTAAGACAGTTCAAATGGAATTTATTTGCCTTCCTTATTCAGCAAACTAGATAAGAGGTCTAGCCCTTTAAATGTTGTTGTTCCAGTTTTAGAGGAGGGAGGCTATAAAACAGGGGTGCTTCATTAAAATACCATAGCTGGCACCTCTCAGAGGCACAGGAGAAGAATATTCACTGAGTAAGTAACATATTATAAATTATAATTGAGATTCAGTTCTCCCAGGGAGAAGAGAAGGTAACTTGTCATTTGAAGTGTTGTGAGTTTCTGAGAGTGGACTAGGAGTTTAGAGGGTATAATGATATCATTAAGAAATGCCCTTGCAAAGCAAGCAAAATTATACTGTGCTGTTTCTCGAAAACCACAGGAACTCTTTATTGTTCTGTCAGCAGCAGTTCAAAGAGCTATGTGACCCCATTAACATTCACTCAGGCATGTATAACAAATTGGAGGGGAGAAATTTCTTGAATAGTTAATTATATTTGGTGTGTTTGAATACCTAATGGTGTTAGCCATGTGGGCTTGGCACCACAAAATGCACGCCTTGCACACCTGGTTTACCTCACAGCTTTATTTATTTTTTCATATTTAGAGGAGAAAGCAATATCAAAAATAGAGAAAGAGCAGAGAGGTTGGGAAGTAGAAAAAGCTAGATAATGGCCAGCTGATTTGATGGCCATGGCTGAACTGATCAAGTATTTACAGTAGTTCTGCTTTGAGCAGAAATTGTTATTGGATGACCAGAAGATCCCTTGAACCCATATAATCCATGGCAGGGACTGGGTAGGAATCTGTGGGGTGATACACTATAAGCTTAAGCTAGAATCTTTCAGAGAAGCTGAGTTTCTCTCAGTTTCAACAAAAGGCAGCTCTTCACACCAACCTATTTATTTATTTCTGTGTGAAAAGTTGTGGGCTTCTTCTAGAAAATGTTGACTTTTTGTAAAAAAGCTTAATTGCAGAAATTCTGATCCAGTATCTGACCTGGACTACAGCTTGGCTGTTTTCTGCTTCCTTAGTCCTTTGCCAGTCCAGTTGTCCGAGTGGCTATTCTATATATGATGCCAAATGACTACAGACAGTCTCCATGCTGCGGTGATCGTTGACTCGGCTTAAGCAAAGAGAGTGACCAGCAACAGAACCTGAGGTTTGCCTGGTTGCTTTTGAGTGCAAATGTTCTTTTTTTGATAACAAATATTTGAAATTTGTCTGAAAACACGGAGGGTTAATTTTTTTGCATAGTAAAATTATTAACTTTTTTTTTCATAGAGAGTGAGTAGTAGATATTGTCTCCAATGTTAGCAGAAAGCCCACTCACATTGCTTAATTAAGTCCACAGCTTTATTTGTACCAATTCATTAATTTCAGTTACAGTACAGATTTGGGAATCCTTATCTCTTTAAGACTGTCCCCCTCACAGCTTTCCTCATGCTTAGCAATAAATTTGATAAATGATATCAAATGATACGATAAAGGAAAGGACCATCATAAGGAGGTTAATGCTGTCTGTGCTATACTGAGGAGATGTTATTTCCTGAGAAACTTTTAAATTCAGAGTCTCTGTGTTTGTTAATGAAGCCAAATAAAGTTAGGATTACCAGTGGGACTTTTCACAAAACTTCACACAGAAGTTAGAGGAGGACACTTTGTAACTACTGCAGATGTTCATTTATGTGAGCCTTCCCACCAACCCACCAGAAACCATCCCTGCCAGACACTGAGCACATGTGCTACTGAGCACAATTCTACTAATTCAAAGCTGCTTCTAAATTCCCTTGGAAAACAGAAGAATAAGATTTATATTACCCTATAAGCCTAGACAAGCTTCAATTCTATTTTCAGTTTATTAAAAGTTCTGCTGTTATCCTCCATAATTCTTAAACAGCGATCAAGTATTTTGCTCTTCACATATGTATTCATGCTTCTGCCTTCCTTCTGGAAAACTGGCAATTTGATGACATTCTAAATGTATCTGCTATTTGAAGAATATTTGCATTGTAATTGCATTTGTGTTAGCTATGCTTTTTCTTAGCTGCATTTTCATTGTATGTAGATTGGAGTTGATCAAAAAGCCCCCTCTGAAATGGAAATTATTTTTATTACACTTCAGCCATGCTTTAAACTGCTTCTATAACAAACAGCTTGAAATAATGGGAATGTGCTCAGAGTGAAAAGCAGAATGCACATTCAAATGGTCTAATATGTGTCTAGCAGAGAGAGATGCAAAACACATCCTGAAAGAATCATTTGAAGGAAGGTTTGAATTACAGGGCAGTACAGCTACTGAAGGAATTTCCACTGAAATGCTTTTTTCCTCAGAAAATGCCCATTTGTCAAAATCAAAGTTTAGTGGGGGGGAAAGGGGTAGAGAAGAGGGGAGAAGGAAGTTGGGAGTCTCAATGAAATTTTTCACTCGATGTTTTCATCTTTCCTTGGATTGAGATGTTTCAGGTTGACATTTTTGCATCAAGGAACCCCTGCTCTTCAGAAATGTTTGTTTCAAGTGTTAAGCTCTACACAGTTAAGAAGAGACAAAAAAGGTTGAGAACAAAACTGAGTGTTTCGAGATCACTAGACAAAAAGTTCTATTTGACATGCAAAATTTCCAAGAAGTGTTCTGATGTTGAGAGACTTTTTCTGCAAGCCTGGAAAACTCTAATGATGTGGAAAATCACTGACTGCCAAGGTGTAACAGGGGTGGAATTACAGCTTCCATCAAGGCAATGGCAAAAGTCCCATTCACATCAGTTAGAACTTCACCTCAAACTTACTGAAAATATTGCAGTCTCTTTTGACCATATTGACCATACACATATTGACCATACAAATATGTATGACCATACAAAGTATCAAGGAATTTCTAAGTTGCTTTGTTTAGAGGCAGATAGTAAGGGACAAGGCTTTAAAGAGATTTGTTATGTGTGGTAGAAAAGTTCTGTTTTTCTGCACATAACAGGAGTCAAACAACAAACAGGCGAACATTTCTCAAAATCATTGCCTTTCTGCAGAATTTTAAAATGTTACTCTCTGCAGGTCTTTGTTAAAAACTTGCACCAGAAATTATTACCTTGCCTAGAGCAGCAGAGGGTATAGTGTGAACACAAAGTCCTGGTGCGAGCCCTCCCTGCAGCCATGCGAGCCGAGCTGCTGGCTCTTGCACAGCAGTGGTCAGGGACCCATGACCAGTTTTACTGATGCAGCACATACTTGAAGGCATGTGCTAAAAAGGGGACCATGAGCCAGAGGTGTAAGGGGACAACTGATCTTACACTGCCGCAGCTGTTTTCCCAGAGGACATGGATTTCAGTCCTGCAGTTGATAGTGAGGCTCCAGCATGAGTCCTCTCCTAGAGAGAGCCAAGTCCTTACCTACCTGTGCTCAGGGGATAATCCGTGCCACATATCATGGTGTACAGACATATCCTCACTCCTCGTCTTGCTCTGACTTCCTCCATCTCCCTACCCACATGTACCTCCATCGCCACCCCACTTCTCAAACAAAATAGTACCCGTTCCACCTCTGTTGGCACGTAGCTTTCACTGAAATGTCACTACTTCTGTATCTTTCTGGCCTAGCCTTGTATATGCAATCCCTTTTATATTTTTGCATAATTGCTTTATATATTTCTCATAGCAAGGAGGTATCTGTAGTAAACATTCTCTTCAGGAAGCTTTCACTCAGTTTCCATGCTAAAAAAGAAAAGGCATTTGGGGTTGTGAAAGAAGTTTAACAGTTATTACAGATGCATCACTCCTGAAGTTCTACAAAATTAATGAGGACAGGGATAATGTAAATTAATGCAAGTACATTTGGTCACATTCACATTTTATAAGAGGAAGAAAGGTTCGAGGTACTTATGCATGTGTTGGTGGGAAGGTTCGAGCATGACTGGTGTTAGCTCTAGCTGCTGTTTTACTGGCTACCAGTAAGAAACAGCTGCTTTCTGTTCTAACCAGACTTACTGCAATAAACTTTCCCATATCCTTGGCAGGGCTGAAAGAGTATTTGCTTCCTGTCTAACTCTTATCAGCAACTCAATGAGACCTTTACTAAAATGTAATAACTGGCATTAAAAAAAGACTTTCCACTTTACATATCCAGCCTCTCAGGCTGTCCACATTGCAGCTTATCCTTTACTCACAGCCAAAAGGCCCAAAGCCTCCAACTGGCAAACATGACTGGGCTGATCAATTCTACTAAGCAGTTAATTCCAATTTTCAAGTGACAAATGTGAGTCTACAGCCTACTATGTTTTTCTTTTTCCTTGTTCCAGTCAACTCCCTAGAGATGATAGGCACACAATGAGCATAGGCCTTCTCTTGCAGAGAGCAAAGTCTGTTTATCTACCTTTATTTTATATATAATGAGTCAATCCCTTTTCTCGTCTCCTAAAATTTCACAGGCACCCTCACTGACAGCTCAGAGAGTACTCACTCTACATATCACAAAAGCTGCTGGAGACAGATAGCGTGAATATTTCTGGAATGATTCAAGCTGACCTTCTTTCAATGGATACTGAGTGCTCATCATTAGTTGTGACTTCATGTTCAGCAGTTCAACAAAGACTCTAACATGAAGCATGTTCTAATATTGAGGAAAAAAAATGACTAGAGAAAAGATTTGGGAACTTTTAAGACAGCATTTAATGGAAAAAATTGTATGCGTTTTATGTGCATATATTGGAATTGGTTTCATCCAAATATTTGTGTAAATGTGAAAACTTACATTTCATACAAATAGTAGATTTGAAATCAAGAAGTTTTTTTGCTACAGATCTTTGGGAAAGCCCATTACATGTTATAGCATCTGCTAAATTGTGATCTGTAGCCATTTTCCAGATGCTAAATGTCATTAGGTCTTGAAGCTGTCTCTTTTCAGAAACAGTTAAATAATTCTTACTAGGAGGAGTTCTTTATTGTCTTCACAGACCAGATTTGTCCCTCTCTGTAGGTAAAACCATGTTTATACAGCTAATCTTGTCTCTATGAACATAAGCTTGAGTTATGAGCAGGTCTTCTAGAGTTATTAACAGGGACTCTGGGAAGCTACAACGTGCCTTTTGGACATATCAACACACTATGATTATGGCACAGGAGCATCCTGTTTTTATACTCTGAGGAAATTGTCTGCCCTCTGGTAGCTGCTACTAAAGCAGCAGTTATCCATCCTCAAGAACCCAGCCTAAAATATCCCCTTTTCTTCAATTTCTCTCTCGTGAAAAAGATAATGACAAGGCTTTTGCACAAAATCCAAAATCTAAAGATCTCCTTAATTTTTCACAAGCCTTTAAATCATGGGCATAAGAAAAGAAAAAACAGTCTGCCTTGAAGTAGGTTTCTTTCTAACAGTGGAAGAGCAAGAAGGACTGATTCTCAGCTGCCATAAATCAGCATTACCCTGCAGATGTGCACAGAGTCCCAGCCAGTTATACTACTCCAGCAACTGGCCTCAGCTGTCTGCTGATTTTTGTCTTTGAGATTTTAAACCTGAAGGACTGAGGAACAGCAGAGCAAATGAATGAGTGACTTTTGAGGCTGCATTTAATCTCCCAGAGATAAACACTAGGTGCTAAGGTTTTTTTGCTTGTCCTTGTCCAAGCCAGTGTATACATGTGTCTATATATGGTTTTACTTGTCTAGTTTCTATTACTGAGGATTTGATCTGTTCTGCTTTCAGTAGGCAATGACAGAGAGCTCTCTGTCTTCCTATTATACTGTTATAAATACCTGATGAGACATAACAGCATCATAGGATATTTATGGCATAGACACTTATCCCTACACTACTGATTTCTACAGAAAGGCTGAGCTAGAACAAGTCTTTTCAAAGTGTTCTTCAGTGTGTTATGATGCGGATTCTCACTCACTTTGAACTTTCAAGTAACAGCAGTATTATGTTCAGAAACTCTATGGAAAGACTAGCAGTATCTTATACTCACAATGTAAGGCATCTCATAGCCTGCATCCTTCACATGACTCATAAAGAGTTCAGCTGGAAGTACTAAGTCAAAGAGATCACACCTACCTCAGGTTTCAGACTATAAATGTGTTTAAACAAGGAGAGAAGAGTCAGCTCCTTGCTCCAGTGTCCGGGCTGGTGAAGGAAAGACCAAGCTTGCAGGGCAAAGGGTTTGGCAAAGTCTCCAGATGCATGAGGTCTGCTTGGGCTCTGTTTAGATCCCCAGTTTGACCATAACAAAGATTCAGGCATACCCATTAACCCAGGTCATGCTGATCTGAAATACTGTTCCATTATCTCAGCTTGATTTCAACTCTGAAAAAGCAAGCACTAATAACAATTAAGAAAGAAATTAAGTGCTTCTTACCACTCATAATGAAATGGAATGTTAAGTATTTTGATTTTCCAGATGAAAATTTTTGAAATGAACATACTTCCAGAGTTTTCCAGAGAATTTTGGAAACATATTTGACTGTAATACTTCTATTCTGAAAAAATGGCATTGTTCCAGAAAAAAAGTATTTTTCACTGGAAAACTTTTATCATCTCTAAAAGCTCATATTTTTCACTAAGATTTGGAAAAACAAATAAACAAACAAATTACACCTTTGCCATAATATTGGACTACACTTTTTTCCTACAAGCTCTACATTCTAGTCTGCATTTTGAACATATTTTATATTTTAGCTCTTCCTTCTGAAGCACAACAGGAAAAATATTTGATTGTATAAGATAGTGTCAAGAGACAAGTAATCTGCTGCTATAATTTAACTGACATTAAGTTTTGCAATCCCACATAATTACAGTAGGAGGGAATTTCCAAAAAAAAATTTTACCTTTTAAAAATCTATTTTAACTTATTTAAATTCATTGCTCATATTAAAGATAAAAAAGCTTCACATAATTCTAAGCAGGCTGAGTTTTCCCTAATGTGGTATTTCACTGCAGATTTCAAAGTGGGAACACCTCCAATAATTTCCAAACAAACCTCTTTTAGCTTGATTATCTGACTTGATCTCAGCATTGGTGCTATTCTGGACATGTGTACCTTAAACAATTTTCTAAGAGAAGCTTATGCAAGTTTCCCTTATTTGAAGAATTTTTTCAGAATAAATTTATCAGTACCAGTATTTGATTAAGATGTTCTTAAGTCAAGCATCATTGATTTCCTTTCATTTCCCTTTCCTCCTAGAAATATCAGTTTCCAAATTCACTGGATGATGATAAACTGAAGATAATTTAAAAAAAATAAAAGAGCTTTAATAGATGTCCTAATGGACATTGTTGGTCACAACTTTTGCCAGGCTATTACCAATTAAAATCTGGGGACAAATCCCAGTTTGCTGATCTTGGTTGTTCCTTTTTGTTACTGCTATTTGATGCAATGATTATGAAATTTGAATCAAAGCCCTCTTGAACCCTAAAGATCACTCCTGCAGTGGTCCATCATTGCCACAAAGTAGGTGTAGGGCCTTTTTTTAAGAGTCACATATGTGAGTACAATTGCATGTTACAGAATTATCAGAGAAAAAAACAATATGGCCAGGATATAGCCATTCACCCTACTTCTTTCAGTACCTTGAGACAGCCTTGGGGCAAGTTAGCCTTTATGTAAGGCAGTACTAGGTACAATGGAGTGCAAACCTGATCTTCAGGTCAGTTTTGAATCCAGATTGCTGATTTGTGCCATACGCCGCTCAGCTGGGTCTTGGTAGACGGTGGCCTTCTGGCTTTGTTTTCGGCAAAGCAATGGCAGGCGACATCAGACCTTGTGCTGTTTTGGAATATTTCTGGATGCTGTTGGAGACGTTGCTGCATTTCAACTCAGAGTACTATCTGGGAGAATTTCTAAATTGATATGTGCATGCGGGTACACAAACTGTAGTACATAGCTCTGGTGTTGAATAAGGCAGAAGCAAACAGTGGTTCTCTATACTCATTGGTCAGAGCACCATAAAATCAAAAGTCCTGCCTGGGGGCAAAACAACTACATCCTCAGAGCAAAAAACAACCAGCATTAAAAAAAAAAAGTCTGGGCTTCACTGGACACTCAGGCTATGTTCACTGTAACACACTTCAGCCCTAATTCCCATGTTTATTAGACATCTTCAAATGCAGTGGTCAGTAGCAAACATTCTGCATACTAAGAAGTGACCATTTTTTACATGCTTTACCTGCTTCACAATTGAAACATGGGTTTCTTGCCTTTGCCATTTGAATCTGATGCTTCTAAACTGTTATGCAAAATGCCAAAAGATCAGTCTCTGGTTAACTTAAGCCAGAATTAAATTTTGTCTACAATCATAGGATAATTATAAGCTCAACGTGACACACAGAGAAGTATAACTTCACAGATGAAGAGAACAGAGGGGAGAAATATGCTGTGAAGGGGAAAAGCTGTTCACATTAAAAGAATAATGATCAGAAGTCAAAACTCATCAAGCTATTGGCAAAATAGATTGGTTTTATACACATCTCTTTCCCCACCTTTCCATCCACATGACAATCTTCTCTTTAATGTGTTAAAACTCAAAAGATCAGTAAGGTCTAGGAAGGAGTATGGTATGAGCTCAAAGCATACAGTAGCAATTGCCTTGTGATAAGAGCAGAGTTCATTAAACAGAGATGGTTTAGGCACTAAAACCACATTTGTCCCTGTGCTGCTGTGGTATGATGAGAATTGCCATACTGTACAAATACTTGTTTAGCATCCGAACAACTGTTGTTTAAAGTGGAGTCATAAGACTACTTTTAGGTCATTAAATAACTGAGAAACAGAGTAGCTGCCCTGTTGAGTTATAATGAACTATCTTGTGTGATGCAATATATACAGAAATCCAAACAGAACAAAGAGTAGTATGGAGTAAAATGTGCTTCAGCCATGTGGTGAAGAAACTCATACTTCATCTCCCTGAGCATTTACAGACTTTACAGTATTTGGAACTGAGCATCCTATATAATAGCAACATATTAATCGCTGCAGCTAAGTCTATTAGATTTGACTGTTGGTCTTGCAACACAGGATGAATTAACATATGCACCTGTGTAATGTTTGTTCTCTGTACTTCATGATAATGCACTACAGCAGCAATTTGAGAAAAAAAAAAAAAGGAATACAAATGCAAAAAAAATGAACTGCCAATATATTAATTGGCTTAAAGCAATTTGAAAGTAAGAAAAAAATTACCAAATGCATAAACTTAAATTATTAAATACACTACTGTTTATTTTTTAGCAGGTCTATATTTCAGAAAGTGATGGTCTGAGATACTGAATCAGATGAGAGCTTAATAAAGCTATGTGAAAATGGTTCAGCTATGGCATTAGAATTACTATTACAGATAGAGATGCTAGAAGTTCCTGGCTCAGCCGCCAATATGTGAACATATGGGTTCAACCCCACCAGAAAATGTAAGAGAGAATTATTTTCCTTCCATCCATTTCACTGGACTTACATAGGACTTAATATGAACCAAAACCTCTTCTTAGAAAGGAGGACTGGGATAGCCATGTAATCTGCCTGTCTGAGCATCTGTACATGCACAATGCTTTAGCTCTGAGAAATAACAAGGAACTAAAACAATCTCAATTTTTTTCAGACATCATCGTTTCATGAGAGTAGAACCTCACTTTTTCACTTTCAGTGACCTCCAATGCAACTCATATTGTGATTCTTCTTTTTCTGTATGTAGGTCTTGCCTGCATTTCAATTACGTTTTACATAAATTTTACATTAGGATAACAGTAGTTCTTTTAAAATAATAATAGAACAAAGTCTTAATGAAAGTACTTCAACAGCAGTGATAAGAGCCTAAAAAACCCCCCATCAACATTGATTGCTAAATATGTGCTTTATAAGCATGAATGTCTTGCTTCTAAACCTGGTAAACCAGAGTGCAGCATTCACAGCTCTTACAACTCATCAAGCCCACCAGTGGTTAGAAAAGTCTGGGACACATTATCCCAATTTGTACTTTTTAGAGAGACAGTTATATTTCTACTTATCGTGGAGAAGACGACAGTAATGTGACTTTAAATGAGAAACAAAATGCCCACCCACCAACAAGAAAGGCAGTCTCCTTAAATTGCCCAGCACAGGATGTCAGGCTAATGACACCATCATAAGACCAGTTTTGGTACTTCCAGGCTTTGGTACTTCCAGAAACATATTGTTGCTGACAACTGCAAATCAACTGGGGGCTCTCTCCAGGTAATGGGGATGTTGAAGAAGAGCCTGTGAACAGGCACAACAGGGGAAACTGGCTTTGAAAGGAATAACTTTAGTTTCCACCGCTCAAGGCTGGAGCTGCCATAAGGTGGACACGTCCCCTCATTCCCACGTAGTAGGAAGAAAACCTGGCAGTGCTGTGGCCAGAAATCAGATGGGATTAAGGTTGGACCGGTCTCTTACTGGAGAGTTGGAAGTGCAAAATGTGGACAGGCACAAGGACACCTTGCTGGAATTTCCTTATAAATGTCACTTGGCTTTCCCTTCCTTCTGACTGGAGGGGTTTTTTTGAACCATGTGATGTTATTCTGTGAAGGGCGGCAGAGGAAGTGATAGTAGCAGCAGGAGAAGATAAGGTATTGTCCTAGGGACTAATTGCGCAGCTTGACTTTCTAATTTGTTAGAATAAATGAAAATTCCCCACAAAGGGGAGCACAGGCTTAAAACTGCTGGCAGATTTTTCTACCTCATTTTTGAATAATAACATAAAGTAGAGATAATCATGATCTAATTGTGGACAATTTGTTAGTCAAAAAATTAGTTGAACAAATTGTTCTTTCTAATATATGAGTTAAAGTTAAAATACACACACACCAGGGAAGATTATTCCTGAGGTATTTATGACTACAGGATACCTGAAAAGTACTAAAAATAAAATGGAAAAACAATGACCTATAAAATCTCTTCTTTTAAATATGCTACATGGAACATGCTCCTTGAGCAACCTGATCTAAGATTAAGTCAGCCCTGCTTTGAACAGGGGGTTGGACAAGGTGATCTCCAGAGGTTCTTCTAACCTAAACAGTCCTTGGATTCTGTCAAATGCCCACAATTAATAAGGTTGTGTCAGACTACTTCAAACCTAAAAATCTATCTCAGGTCTAACAGCAGAGATGGGCTCAGACTCTAGTGGAAAGGGCTGAAGTCCTCTGAGCATCACAGCCTATCTATCTTCATCCTAGGGTTGACTCAGCAGGCCCCAGCTGCCTTGTCCTCACTTTCCACCTAACCCTGTAACAGCACACAGTTTTAGCTTGCTCCTATTTATTTGCAAGCACCAAGTGGATATAGAGCCCCTGAACAGTCTGAACCATAATGTAACAGGATCCTGTGTGACAAATTAAGGCAGTCAGAATGAGGGCACGACAGGGAGCCTGTCCTTCCTCTTCCTCATTTCCCTCTGACTCAAATGCATCTGTGTGAGCACGACGGCACACTTCCATCTGCTGAGGGAACTACTCTCTTCTCCTGCCACCCTCCCTCCGCATACAGATGTGTTTGCATGTGGATTGCACACTCCAGAAGGCAGACACTGCTGGATTTTAATCCGTCTGAATTCTCTGATGGATTAAACCTCAAATCTCTAACTGTCCTTCTTAATGCTGCAGTAACACACATACTGGTTACACTGATTTACAGCTGAAATAAAAGCAAACGTCAAAATGAAATGTCTGAAAATCAATCTATGCTGCAAGTGGATGGGACACTAAAGCGTTCTGGATTATTTTCTCCCACCACCCTTCACCGTGCCCAGTGCCTGCTGAGGCAAAGATCACTGGCTGCAGCAATAAAAGTTGAAGGTACATGTATTGCCCTCCACCTACCTGTAACCCTTCAATGGCCAGTTTGAGGATAGACGGCGTAAGCTTGGAGGCTTGCTTGAAGGAGAAGTTGCTCCAATCTATAATTAGAATGAAGCCATTTATCTGAAGCTCCTGATCTTCGATGAGCACTTCCAAGGACAGTAGGATAGCCCGAAGGATATCTATGAAGGAGTTCCTAAAGCCAAAGCAGGAAAAAAAAAAGTCAATGGTTGCAGTTATCTTCAAACCTCAAGATACTCAGCTTTGTTGTGGATGGGGCATGAGCAAGGGATGGGGATTTATTCTGGTAGAATTCTTTTGAAAAGAGAGTTGTTTCAGAGGTGTCACTAAAGCGCTTCTTCTCCGAAACTCACATTCCTTTGCTTGCTGTGGTAAGTCCTGCTCACTGGTGGATAAAATAAACCCTGAATTAAATCTTTTCAATTCTTCTGGCATTCCCTACAATAGATTTTACCTAAGCTACTTTGGGAAAATATTTCTCTGTGGTGAAATGAAATGGATTCAGGCTATCAGTTTAAATCCCTGCTCCTTTGGATATACTTTACCAGTTTTTTTGTTTGATTTTTTTTCCCCTTCTTTGTTTTCTATTATAAAGAAGAAAATCAGAAAAGGAAATAAATCGGTATGATATTAATAGAAGTGGTATGGTTACAACTAGGCTCCCTGGCTTCCTGCTTGAGTGGAGGGAATGATCCAAGGCTTTGCACAATAAAGTTTGACTGTTGCCTTATTTCTGCGAACCAAATGCAACATGGAAAATAGCTGCATCCACTCAAAATGGGAACCCTTTGTTAATTAACAGCTACCAATAGGCTGGCTGCAAGGCTTCCCTCAGCTCTGGGAGAATAATTAGAAACCTTGGAGGCCCTGAAGGAGATAGCAAGTGACAGAGAAGAAAATGTTGAAATGTTTTCTTTAATGTGAAAGTCTGTACTGAGAAGCCTAGGCCGCTCTCTACTTCCATCTCATGCATTTTGCAAAAGTGAGAGCTGGACATTTTAATGACTTATTCCATATTTACACCTGATTAAGCTGAATCAGGCCCTCTTGACATCTGTCCTTCCCGTTAAGATGATTTACAAACAACAGATTCTTTTAGAGAGCAGCAAACGAGGAAAGCTTCAGAAAGTACAGCTTAACCTTCTGTAAAATGAAATTGTAACATACTGCTATTGCAGTCTGCTTTACCTCTGCATAATTCTCAGATTTTGTTGAGGCCTGAGGTCTATTACAAGGAAGGCTCACACCATGTTCTCCCATGGAGATTTTCATTTAATCCTTTTCTGCTGTTTTCTTTAATTTAAAACAAGTCATCTAAGCCTACAAAAGCGTTGTTTCAAATTCTGCCTGGGAGAAAAAACCTATGTGTAGTCAAAATAAACTTCTTTACCATCAAGACCTTTACCTCTGAAAGGCAGCAACACCTGATAAATTTCTATTAGAAGTAAATGGTGAAGTGTTTTCTTATTCTTTCTCTTTTCTCTCAGCAGGTTTCGAGTGGAAATGTACATTCCTTCTCTAAAGACACAGTCCCTTGAAAAAGCTGTTCCTGAACTGTGCCTCTCTGCCTAAGTTAGAAGATTCTCTGAAGTATAATTGCTGAGGCAACTTGCAATGCATAGAGCTGAAAGATATTTAACTTTGTTGGTGCTGGATACCAGACTACCCCTCCCTCATTTGCAGTAACAGGACAACCTTGACCTTTTCAAATCACATGGGGAAGCTGTGCTAAACAGACAAACTGAAGGAGTACTTTCCTTAGCAATGTAAGGTAGAAGGCGTACCTATTGGATTGGCAACTGACATTTATTTTCAGTATAAATTTATTTCAAAAAACTGTGATATGAATATACTACCCACTGCCCAGCTGAAACGGGTGATTACTTTCATGCAGCAGCATTAAATTACTACACTTTCAGTGATGAAAAAAAGCAATTGCACCCCTAGACCGTATCTACTTAATTTAGCCTACATTAGTCTACCCCAGCATGCTTATTCAAGGGGGTCAGCCTTCCACAAGAACTGCTCCATGGAAGGTCTCAGAGGTGTGCAGTGTCTCCAAAAGTGTCCTCACACACATGCCAGCCTTCTCCACTCTCTTGTTGGCATCAACACAGAATGATATCATCATTCATGGATGGGCTTTCTGGCTAGACTGGGGAAGATGGACTAATCCAGAGCTTGATTTAACCCCACATTTGCAAATCTTAAAATTAACTGAAAACTTGTTATTACTGAAGGTGTGAAAATAAGGCCACATTATGATCAGAAAATGTTTCATCCTTTATTTTTGGGAAGAAGTTTTCCTAATAGAAGATGCAAACTCATATTCATGATCTGGCTACCTCTGATGCTTTCAAAGGCTGCATAATGATTTCAGGAGGGCTGTATGGAAATAGTGTATACAAGGCATCTTCTATAATTCACTTAAACTCTAAATAACAATGAAATATTTCATTTGTTTGAGCAAAATCTTCCTCTCAGACTCTATCCTTAGGAATTCCAGTCTTTGTTTAGGTGTGTACATAAATTACCAGGTTATCAAGCAATTTCTCACCTGTACTTCCCTGTACTTCCAGTAGAAATTATTTGCCTGGGAGATATGGCACCCAGTTTTCTTATGTGTAACTAATCTGACTGTCCCCTGCCCAGATCCCTCCCCCCTCTATGTATTTGCAGTTTTAAGACATGGCATAGGAAATAACTCAAAGTGAACACAAAGACGTTTTTCAGATGCATACAAAGAGACATGAAAGCGGCACACAAGTCTTCCAGGTGGGCTGTTTGCAGGCACACTGCTTTGTGAATGCAGGGTCTGGATAGAAATCAGAGTGCCACTTGAGGCTGAAGCCCTCTGCTCCCTAATCTTGAGGCTTTGAGACAAATCATTCAGCTGTGTGACTGATTTGCATCCAAATCATTTTCTATGCATGAACACAGAACCACTTTCTATTAGTCCATCTCTTTTGTTCCTTTGCTTAATGTTCCCTTCCCTCCTCCAACCCCCCTCCCCACCAGTTTAATCCTCTCACAAAAAAAAAAAAAAAGTGAAATAAATTACTATTACACAAAGAGAAATGTGTAAGGTGCTGTAACGATTCAGCATGGATCCTACTGAAGTGAGCCACTAATGAGTTACAAAAGATTTCCACAAGCCCCAGAAAGACAAAAAGGAGGAGGGAGGAAGAGTGCCTATCTGTCTTGGCTGAATGGAAAGGTACCACAAAAGCGGCTCTTCAAACATCCTTTGGAAAGTGGGAAGTTAGCCCAACAGAAGCTAGTGGTAAGGAACAATAATGTAAAACAAAAATGAAGATGATTTAGCTGAGGGATTTGTTGGAGAGATTAGCCAAAGGCATAACATGAAAATAAATAAGAAGAAATTACTTAATTATAAGAGGCGTAAGCAGGCTGTGAGAGAATCAAAAGGCTCAGTGGAGTACCGGGGTGCAATGGGAACAATTAAAGGGGATAAAGACATTGCAAGGAAATTAAATGATCTATTTGCATGTCTCTGCCACCAGTCATTTTGAAGAGATACATGGATAATAAAGCTGAGGGACTGTTGGAAAATAAGGGGTCAAATAATACACGCTGCAAGAAAGTGATACATTTTGGAGAAGATAGCATCAGTAAAGGCCTTTGACATTACTGTCTCTGAAGAGTTAAGCAAAGGCTCTGTTTTAGGCGTGCTAGTGAAATTAATTGGATTATTCAGATGGTAAAAAGTATGAACATACAGAAGTACTGGCAGCTGAAGCCATTAAGATTGTCTGGTAGTAAGCAAAAACAAACTGTCACTAAAAATCCTGACTGTCCCATAAGACAGCAGGCTAACAAAGTTTGGACCAATGTTGTTATCTTGGCAGTTTCAGACAGCTCAGATTAACATTCTTAAGAGAGTGTCTCTCCTGTAATACTTAAAAGGTGGCTTAGTTAAATGTAAATGCAGATAAAAGGGATTTCTTTACTTGTTAAAAAAAATGGCTCAGGACACCAAATCAATGAATTTATCACCTTTTAAATGTAACAAAGAAGTGAACTTGCAACACCACCATATTTAACGTAAGCTAACAAAAGACTGAGCAATATAAAACTGGTTTCATTGAGTCTGTTTGAACACCTGAGAAGACAGTATAGTACACCTCACAAAAAAGCTATGGCCAAGGCTGAATAACATTTAGCAAGCTGCAAACATGGCATAGATACAAATCAGTTAAGAGACCACATCTTGCCTTGTTCCCTCCCCACACAGTAAATCACCAACAGAGAGCAGAAATGCACGCTTAGCTTCTATCAGGGGGAGAGTTGGCACTGCCCTGCAAGGAGGATTCCTACTGGGGGTAATGTGCAGAAGAGCAAGTGGAAAGAAGAAGGACCAGAAAAACACGCTCAGGTTGTCCCAAATTATTTGAGCTAATTGAAGCTGAAGAAGCTGTGATGAAAAGCTTAGAAAGGGAGATGTGAACAACAAGCAGATTGACACTGGTGGAGGAGGGAGAACCCAGGAAGGAGCATTTTGAATTGCTCGCACAGGTAGCCAAGGTACAGTGTTCATGGAAAAGCTGTTGGAATCCAGTCAATATTGGGTTTTGAACAGGTGTTCATAAATCACACAAAGTCATTTATTTCAGCAGATTAAATTCTCCTTTCTGCTCATGAAGCATTGATAAGAAAGCCCCAGCTTCCGATAATGTGTTCTTAGAAGACATCTGGGTTTTTTTAATGCATGTATTTATTTTAGAAATTTTTAACTCACCTCTGCTGAAAAAAACACTGGAAATTACTGACATACAGTCCTTGGGGATTTATGTCTTGATTCAAACTCTTGATCATGAGTAGCTAACCTGCCTCTCTGGCATCAGAGGGAAATGACAGGCAGTCCAACCACTGCAAGACCTGATCTTCACATTTTATGACCTCTTGGTGAGGAAAGGCATATATGAACCCCGCACAACACTGGGCCGCCCTTGGCTGAAGAATAACCAGTAAGAATAACTGCAAAATGAAGAATCGTGAATAAATATGGTGACTCACTTGACTAATCCTGCAGCAGGGAAGATGAATAGTCGAACAGAAGAACTCACAGCTGACTCATGTGCTGAAAGGACCTTGTTTGTCTCATCTGTCTGCGGTCTGAATAGCGCATATGTGCACAGAAATTAGCAAGGCTTGTCTACGATTCACAGAGAAAATGGGTTGCATTCACAGCAAATGTTCACAACAAATATTTTGACCAGCCGTGGGTAACTTTCTTCGTAGAACAATTCAAAGCCATTTAAACTTGTTAGCTACAGAAATATGAATAATTCACCAGCACGCAAACTGGAGAAATTTTTACACAACAATCTGAGATTTTTTCTTATTTTGTCAGATACCAACCCTTTCTTTGCCATGCCAAAGTTAAGTAACAGATTTTTTTTATTTCTCTATAGAATCAGAATATATGCAGATAAAACTCCTACTGAGTAAAACACAGGTTGCATTAAGTTAATGTCATAGCTCCAAATTATTCTTCTCTCACATCCAGTGTAGCTATCTTAGGCTGTTCCAGTATGTCAGCTTCAGACAGGCATTGTTTCTGTTTTGTAATGAAAAGATAGCAAGTTTTTCCCCACAGCATCTGTGTGAGTCTATAAATAAAATTCCGAAGTAACTTTACATCCAGGATAACAGGCTGGACAGATACATGTACTGATTTTTTTCTTTGGAAATGGTTAGTCCAACAGTGCACTGGATACGAAGAATAAAGTAAACTAAGCTGAGACTTGAACTGTATTTAACAACATCAGAAATCCACTGCTTAGCTTATAACTGAACAGAGGCCAGTCACCCACAGATATCTGGCTGGCTTTGAATTCTTGCTTGGAGTGAGCTGGAAGCCTCTGCCATTGCCAGTGAAGGGGGACTGTACAAGCCTGCAGAAAGAAACTACATCAGTTTATTCTTTTATCATGCAAAAATTGCCTCTCAGTGGCTTTCTTAAAGATACAAAAATATTCCCCATGTTATATTTCTGCTTGAGGTTCTTCTATATACAAGTATTATGAGGTTTTTTGCTGTCACTTTCCACTTCAGTTGAACTCCATAGCAACCAATAGCCCCTGAATTACATGCTCCACATTCAAGTCAGTGTTACGAATCTCCTCCTACATACACTCATTCATATTGTGGGCACCCTCACCAAATGAATACTTTGTCCCTGATGTTAATGTGACTGTGCAAGGACCCTTTCTTATGTGTAATTTGGCTGAAAAACAGGGACCTTCACAGCCCCTGTGCTTCGGAAGGGAGGGTACAGGTGGCGGAGCTCTTTGAACCCCTGGTGGGACCAGCTTCCACCAAAGAGACCTACACAGGGGAGTAAGGAGGTGACATCTGCTCTCCCCTTTGCTTCAGCCCAGGGACTTGTTACAACATTTAGCAGGAATCAGTCCAAGATAAAGCATAAAATTGTTACACTCCTGAGAGCTCAAAAAATCCCTCCCTGAGCTCTCCAGAAACTTGATCCCAAATGGAGCAGGCAACCAATTGCAACCCAGCACAGCACAAGCTTAGCGATTGCACATAAGGAGTCCACTTGGGTGCAGCAGGGTAGTCCAGCCATCAGGCTAATGGTTTGGCTGGACTCCAGGTAGAGTGCTCAGCGCCATGCAGGGTGAAGCCTCTCAGGAGTAGTGTGCAGCTCTGCTTTGCAGCCTGCTGCTGAAAGGAAAGGCCAGAATTGAATCTCGGGTGCAATATGACTGTTCCTCTGCCTGTGGATTTGCTTTATTCCTTCAGGATGCAGTATTTCTGAGCTACACACTGGTGATTTTCTTGCCTTTTTAGTACCCAGAGCAATGTCATGCTTGTACACCGTGCAAATTTCTCTGTTGAGGAGGAATAAGTGACAATCACAGGCAGTGTGTTATGATACTGTAGAAATTATGAAAAGTCCTACGCTACAACCCTTAAATGCAATCAATAAATCAATACTACAGAGCCATTGCAGTAATTTGCCTGGATAGTCCCAAAAGCAATGTCCCCTGTGAGGAGCATGGGGAAGATGGGCAAAGAGTACATTCCAGCATGAGCACAGTAAGGGAGTCCGGGGTGGTTTTATGTTAGTGGTCTCCACTGTTAGAAATTTAGGAGATGACATGTGGGAACAGACTGATGGTCACAGCTCAGGATACTGCTTGATAGGTAGTTTTTAATCTCCTATCGTGATCTTACTGATGTTGTGATACTGCTCCCTCAAAGCACAGCTGTAGTAATAATGAACAAAATGAATGCTGGTACATGAATGGCTTATGGTTAGCAGCATTAGGATTGATGACCTCTGTTGTTTTATTTTATTCTGTGTGATTGCATAGCCTTTTCTTATTCCCTCTTGGCACTGTAATCCATCCTTGCATCACACTAAGCTGTTTGCTCAATTTCTTGCATCATTGTGTTCCACAAGTTAATTTTTCATTACAGAAAGGGAAAGGATTTTCTTTTGAACGTTATGAAGCTACTGTTTAATCACAGAAAGCAATTATGCAGCTCCTTTGTTCTGTTATTAGAAGAAGGTACAAATGCCATCACCGGTTCAGTCTCCCTGCTATCATGTTTTCTCTGTATGAATCTGCTATATCTCCTCTAGCTGTATCTCTACTGCATCTTCAACATCTTTCCATTTGAAATAGCCCTGGACTTTTTGCTCCCTTCTGATGCAATTACCTCACTTGTTCATAATGCTAATGAATTCCTTTCATTGCTCTTTTTTTTTTGGACAGTTATATTTTTTACATCCCCTTCTTTTTGAGATAATACAATGTAAAGTGAATTCAATATTCAAGGTGAGTTTGGAATATCAGCACACATAAAAGAATACGTTATCTTTTCCTATTTATTCTCCGTCTCATTCTTAATGCAGCCTAACATCTAATTAACTTTTCTGACCACCAGTGCACAATAAGTACACTTCTTAATTGTGCTGTCCATAATGACCTGATGTTTTTCTTAAAAAGTTAAAAGTAATTGAAAACCCAGAAGAAACTACATAGAGTTAAGAGAGGATAAAAGAACTGCATACAAGATGTGGCCACATATTAAAATCCAACATGTTCTTGCACTGCACATAGACTTCTTTGCATAATAAATGCTGCTTTTCTAGGTCATTCTAGAGTTTTCCACAATGTTTGCGAATCTTCACTAACCCACACGACTTTCCATTTACTTTTTGTCACATCACCACTTACCTCACCTACGTCTGTCAAAAGAATATTACTGCTGGACATTATGATAACATAATTTTGCCACTTACAAATCCTACTCTCTGCCTGAAGTATCAGGTCCACTTTTATGTGGAAGGCAAGAATTCATCTGTATATTTATTAACTTTTCTGAAAAGACTTTAATACAAACTTCTCAGGAAGATTTTTGATTAGCTAACTAAATGGTATATTTACATATTTTACCTTAGACAACTTTAACAAAATTATCTAACTGCCCCTTTGGTTGCAATCAGTCATTCTTACAGCAGACCTCAATGTTGACTAGACCAAATAGTAAAGTTAAAATCAAATAACTGCTCACCAATGCATATATTCTGAGAGTGCTGAGTTCTGAACTACAAAAGTCATATTATCGCTTGTGGATATTCAAACAGTACCTAGTTATTCACACAGCACTCATCAGTCCAGAAAGCTTTGAAAAATGTAGCAGAATGCCTGGAAGTTCACTCAGAAACTCACTTTTTTCTCTCTCTGTTGGAAAGTTTAACTGTTCAGCTAAGAAGCAGACTCCTTCTGTGTGCTTGAAATTACAGTAATGAACTTTCAGCTGGTAATCATAAGCTGATAATGAACCCAAAAGGTATGCATGAAGTCACTTCTTTCCTTCTAGTACCTAGTCTGAAATCTCTATGAAGCTCTAAGGTCAGAGGATAAATCTGGTCCAGCTGGATCTCAGATTTTTAGAGCCACAGATAGTCTAGTTGGTGTGCTTGACAGATGAGAATCAAAACTTGTCTGTGAAAGCAGCCAGTATTTTGAAAAATATTCTGCTGAAGGGTCCCTTTTTCTTGTGTATGGAATTATGGAAGGTACATTTGATTCTACAGGCTGAAAAAAGTCAGAAAAAGTCTTAGGAAAGCTGGAAAACTAAGTGAGGCCAGATGGTCAGGAGCAGATTGCATCAGGCTCAAGAAATGACAGCCTATCCAGTAGGAAGAGCAGAGCTGAGCTGATCATGGTGAAAAGCCACAGTAAACTGAGACCAAGTTATGGGTAATGCCCTGTACATGAAATTCTAGACACTGTGCATGAAGGTGGCAGTTGTGCAGTACTATGTCCCTAACAAAAGCATAACATGAAGAAGAAAAAGAAAAATACAACATCTCAGTGGACTTAATGAAGTCAGTGCAACATCCTCCTTGGCCTGTGTGAAAAGAATGTACACACAGAGACAGCCTGTTGCAGACCCCACAGTAGTGGCATGTCTAGAAAGAGTTCACATGAAGATAGTGGAAAATGGCCTGTGTATCTTCATTGGCAAGATCATCTTGTGGTAATAATGTATATCTCCACATCAAGGTTTATAAAGTAGCTTTGGTATCACCAGGTGATATAACGGATAAACAAAGAAACCATGTTTTATTCCTCCTTTCAGGAGGAATGAAAGAGAAAAGCAGAGCAGGTATGGGTAGTGAGCAGCAATGCCACCAATGAAAACAAAGAAATAATTTGCAAAGAAAGCAATCAGAAGCATCACAGTCTTACAACCTCTTTCCTGTAAAAATGGCATTTTAACAATCATAATGTAGAGGATGATATAAAAATGATGATGTTGTTAAAAAGCTTGGAGAAGCTCAGCCTGTCTGGTGGAGAGCATGTTAGGGTTTTTCTAGAACAGCAAGAACAGACTGATGAAGCCGTGTGGCATGTCATCACCAAAGGCAAATAACCAAAGCTGAATCTCTTCAGACATACTGCGTAAAAGGTTATCAAGACATGAGAAGAAGTGGCAAAAAATAGAAACCCAAGTATATCTTAGTAAATACCTAAAATGGCTATTAGATCAAGCAAATAAGCATATACCTATGCTTACGCCTGTACTTAAATCTGGGCAGTAGTTAAAAAGATGCACAGAAGTGATGTCAATCACAAAAAGGGTTATAAATTATTTTAGTTGGAGCACTTCAGGGCCAATAAAAGACAGACATTAAAATATTCAAATAATTTCTTATAAGCAAATGAAAAGTTGTGTCAAGCATTATATATCAAAGAGGTTTCCCACTGGAACAATAGGCAACTTTGATATAGCTGACAAGATGGAGGAACTTGATATTATTAATGTAGAAATGATCATTGGGGAACTCAAAACAGATGCTATAAAGATTCATAAGACAGCAGTCTAGGAAAAATTAACTGCAGATCTCTTCAGAAACAATGACCAAGAAAATTTGCTATAGTGATTCAACTGAGCAGGGGAGAAGGACCAGAAAAAAATGAACCTGTGTAGATTTATGAAATAGAGAAGATTGTTAAAAGTGTATGGAATCATGATGCTACCAGCCATGAAGAAACTGCTTTGCATGGTTACACTGAAAAGGATATGCAGTGCCACGAAGCCCAAGAAAAATGAGCAGTTTTCATCCTAGCAACTTTTGAGTGGATCATATTTTACACAACATTGCTGAAGAAAGTGAAGGAATGAATAGCAACAACCATTTCCCCTAAGAGAGCAGATTTTTTTTCCAGAAATCTACTGAAAGTGTAAATGGGAGATATTTGTAGAAGGCTCCAGACTTTACAGAATCCTTAATGAGAAAAAACACGATGCAATCCAGCCAACAATGAGGAGTCTGATTAAATGTTACCAGTGGAATTAGAAAAAGGTATGTCTTCTTACTCATGTTTTCCAGGTTTGTCTCAGACTTCATTGGGTGTCAGACCTCCCATGTGGAAAGCAGCTAACAAGAAGTTGCTTTGGGAGATCTGGATTCCACGGACACATGACTCCCCAATATGTCAATCAACAAAAGACTGATAACTGAATGGCTTTTATAGCTACCAAGCAGAAAACAAAAGTTATGGAAGGAACCATCAGTTTGAATCATACCACATTGTAGGAGAAACCTTAGGAACTAGTGTTGAATTTAATTCTATAGGCAGTATGAATGACAACTGCTTCGGTAATGATTCCAGTGAGTGAGGCGATTGCTCTTTTTGAAGGGGAATTACTGAATACAGAAATCAAGTATCATCAACTCTATACTATGTATCATTGCTAGCCTTTTACTCAGTGCATTTTTGTATGGATGACAGTAATGGAGCAAAAGAGGTCTTCCTAAAGGAAGATAACTATCTTTTTTCTGTGGATTTTACTACCACTTATATAAAATAAGTCAAGTAAGAGGAAGAAAAAGTGTTCAGATCCAGAGACAGCTACAACCACCTGATGCTTTGCAAGGGAGGAAGTGAACTTTCCTGGGATGTACGGGTTTTCTTTGACAAAATAGTCCTTTGGAAGGGTTTTTGGTGTTTTGGGGTTTTTTTGGTTTTTTTGTTTTCTTTTTTTTTTGCCTTGAAGTTGCAAAATACAATTTTCTGAGAGAATTACAAGAAAAAAGGAAAAGAGGTGAGCCTAGAAGGACTCCTTGCAACACAAAAAGGCAAGTGGAAATTTTTCCAAAACAGCAACCTGAACAAATTAATGGGACTGGCCCAGCTCATTTAGAAATACAACAGTGTTTAGACTGGCTTTCCCAAAACAGATGAAGTAATTATGGAACAACAATATTAAAATGCAGGTTGCAAATTGAAAATTAGAAACTGCCAGGGTTACAGTTGTTCTCAAAATGTCCCCTGTGCAGGATCAGTGGACAAAATAGGCTATAATCAATTTT
This sequence comes from Theristicus caerulescens, assembly GCA_020745775.1. NCBI lineage: Eukaryota > Metazoa > Chordata > Aves > Pelecaniformes > Threskiornithidae > Theristicus > Theristicus caerulescens. The sequence continues at coordinate 127,854,708 of CM036558.1, read as the reverse complement.
TAAGTATGATTTCATATACCATACTCACAAAGGGAAAAAATAAACATATTTTAAAACTCTAAGACCAGTACTTCATAATTTTTGAGTACTTCATTTTCTGTGAATTCAGTGGCTTGGTACATAATTTCCCCATTAAAAAAAAAAAAAAAAAAAGGGAAAGAATGGGCAATCTACCTGAAGCATTTAATCAACGCTTTATTTGCATTTCATTATCTGGATTTGAAACCTCAAATTTCTGAAATAAACTCTGCCTTTTAACCAAGATTACTAATTCCATGATCTAGCAGCATGAAGGCTTTTTCCTGGATGGGACGGGATGGATTTTTATGTCACATATTGACAGCAGTGATGTGTAGTAACTGTTTAAGTTGAGACCCCAAAGAAGGTAGAAATAGGACTGTGGAGCCTTGTATTGAATATCTGGTAACGGTGAAAGGAAGCTCAGCCTGCTATCCTCTATTCCCCTGAAGCCAGTACAATTTTTTGGTACATGCCAATTCCCAGTAAAGTACAGTTTAGTGTTGCAAGTGCAGTGTAGTCCTTGCCTTGGAATAGTAATGTTATGTTATTTTTTTGGCAGACTATCAGATTTTCTCAGGAATTGCCAATGAAAAACAATTTAAGTGGTTTATAAACTATTAAAATGCAAGTGAGTTGAAAACAGAAGTTCATGCGAATTGCAATGTTAGGAATTCTGAAAGAAAACTTTCATGAATTTCTTATTACACAAGTTTTCAGCAACCTCCTAAATCACTCTAACCTCTCTACAGTAGAGTATACTTATACATGTGGATGTTTAGTCTCTGCCTCCTGGCAACCACTGTTTCAGGGTTTGCTGTTTCTGGGGGAAAGGGCTGCCTTCTAGGTTTCCTAAACAACTGGAAACTGTACATTGTAATGTTTTATGCTCTTCTATTTCTGTTTGTATTGCTTTTTATTGTGAAGCTAATATAATTAATTCATTTTTTTCACACCTCTAATAAGAATTCTCACATAGTCCATACAGAGAATTATCGAAGAAATGTGGTTAACTGAAGTCACTACTCTACACTACTCACTCAATTATAAATAATTGCTCATGGAGAAACATATGTAACAATTTAGTACAGAAAATAGTAGACAGCCAAAATTTTTGTGCTTTTGAACTCAAGGCACGATGACATCCTGCCAAACTTCACATTGGTATTTGTAGGAGGCAGCTCTGGAACCAGTTAGCTGGAGCAACCAGGATCTTTACTCCAAACACAAGCAGTAGTGATTACTTCAATGAAGATACAGACAGCAGGGAGGCCGTATTTTGTCAAAAATCAGCAAAAAAGAAACAGAAAAAGGATCAGCAGACATTGCCACAGCAAGTCTAGTTACATGGCCTTGAGAAAAATGCCAAAAGGAAAACTTCAGTATTAGAGATAAATGTGGAAGGCTTGAAGAAATAAATTATCCCTTGTTCTTTACTTCCTCTTGTTTTCTGGAAAACAGTTGCATGCAGTCATTGGTACAAGCTTGTTTACAAAGAAACACCTTATTTTTTTCATCGATTCCTTCCCATAAAAAAACTTTATGAAAACAGAAAGTCACAATTAATTTTCCTTGAGATCTAATTGGTTTAATGTTAAGGAAGTAAGGGATTGGGTGTTACCACAATCGTATTATGGTTTATTGGAAAAGCAGCAGCTTGAAGTCTTTTTTAAAAGTAGCAAAGCCTACTTTTCAGGAGATGGCATTGGAGATGCTTGCACCACAAGAGGGAAGATATGGCCTTTGGAAGATTTAATACGTAAAAGCTGTAGTTTGGTATCATGGGATGGCTTGTTAAAAGCACAGGGTTTGTTAATACTACATTGTGTGTCCTTTTTTGTCTGTTATTGCCTCACAGTTTACACTGTATTGAAAGGGGAAAATTAGGCAGGGAGAGTTCATTCCCAGAGATCTAAGCACAGTCTTACAACACATTTGTTACAACAGCAGAATTCATTTGCTTAAAAGCAACTGTAGTACATACTTCCCTTTATTTTAGCCAACGCTTTTACTTCACAAAAATGTTACTAAAAAGGCCTTATGGCAGTATCAGAGAAAAACTACAAGTGATCAGTTCTTTGCAAAATGAGTTCCAATATACTGCAGTTAGTTTCACTCCACAAAAACACACAAAAAGCAGAGGGCTTCCAGCCTCTCCGTGTTGTTTTTTTTTTCCCTGATCTGCCAGAACTCTTCATGTTTCCATTCCCTTGCATTCGGTTGACTTAGCTTTGGTTAATATTTGCAGTTTTAATATTAATCAACCGTGCTTCACAGTCAAGTAAATGCACTGGTTTCATTTCTGCACAAGAAGTATATTAAGCCATAAGGTACTTAAGCAAATGTCTAATGTAAAGCGTATGAATAGTCTCATTGCTGCATTTCTTCTCCATATTTGAGTTTGTTGGGGTTGCTCATATGCATGTGAGTATACACATTGCTGAATCAGATGTTATGAAAAAAACTTTTCTTTGTACTCTTGCTCTTTGGAAATGCATGAACCCTATATGCTTTTGAAAGAAATACATAAGGATGTTCCCTGGCTTCAGCCATGCAATCTTCTAGCTCATAGTTTCATAAAAGTCAGAAAGCAGACTTCTAGTTCACCTATTCTGGACTAGTCCTGTGCACTAGTTTTATTAAGGGCCCCACAACATGACTGTAGGCATGAATTAGACCATTTTTCATTCCAGACGTAGGAATCTGCATGACACAGTACAGCACTGGCACAGCGAGACCTTGGCCAAGCAGGACATTGATGAACACCTTCCTCCCCTCTGCCTGGCCACAGCGCCTCACCCCTGCACTCTGCCACTTCCCTGGTCCCGGCCAGAGCCTCTCCTCAGGGACACAGCTAATTGAGGTGCCGAGCTATAAATCACACCTGCTTCATAATGCTGGGCACTTCTTCCAGCATAACTATTTCTACTTTTTTCCTTTGTTTCATTTTCTGTTATCCTGCCATGCTCACACTGGAGCAATTCACCACACGCGGAAATGGGTTTTGTCCACGGCTTCCGTGCCCTCCTTAACTGCTCGGCACCATCAGCCTGGCAAATGGTTGTTTTCTCAACATGCCATTAGTATAGTAACAATTCTTATCTTTCTGGGTACTTCAGGATAACAAAATAACCATTTTTTATTGAAGATGTATTTGTAGACATTTGTAGGTGGCAGCCACTATGCCTTTGGGAGACATAGAGCTTCTTCAGGGGAGAAAAAAGTAGGCCAAGGGGTTTGTCCTGCCCACCCTGCTGTAAGAGCTGGACAAGGACTGAAGTCTCTCTGTGGGTCAGGTGGGGGCCAGTTCAGGTTTTCTTCTGTATCTTTTGGGAAGCAGGATTAAAGAAGACCTTATCTTCAAGGCAGTGGTGTGACAAGTAGGAAACATTGAGTTATTTCTTCCCTGTGTCACTGATTCACTGCCTGACTGTGTTCAGTCCCTGCCAGCCCCTCCATCAGGCCCGGGGTGCACTCCTGTCCTGGGATGCAGCCAGCTGCAAGACGCCTGGCCCTGCCCTACTGCCCCAGGGAGCCACCAGCGCTCCCAGCCCCCAGGGAGCCCAATTGCCTGTAGATTACCTCCCTGCATTATATGTTAATATAACCTTTGCTATTCACTGTCTTTCCCTGACTCTAATGCAGTTGAATGAGATAGCACAGTAAACTCTTAGAAGTTCAAGCCTACTACTAAGATAGTATTTTTGGTTTGGTAGGTCCAGTAGTATTCAAGAACAGCATTTAACATCCTGGAGACTATGTACTCAGCTGTGCCAGAACCATACCCCAGTGTATTTCAGAGTTAAGATGAAGGTGGCTTTACACTAATTAAATTTCCTTGGATGTAAGGATGTGGCTGCTGATTAGCAGGGCCAGCAAGAGCTCTGAAGGCCCTCCTTGTGCTATTCTCCTCAACGGCAGCCAACAGGACAGGCCGTGCGGCTCCTGCATCAGCTGGAGCATTCCCTCCATGAACACGTAGCCAACACTGTGTCTGCACTGCGACATTTCATAAACAGCCACACTCAGTATTTCAGAAACTTCCTCCCATGCGAAAACTTAATACCTCTGAAAGTAAGACAGGCACAAGAAAGTGCCGTTCTCACTCACTGCATGTGCATACTCCTCCTGACAGAGTATTTGCTCACCAATACTTGCCTTAATTCTTAGAACTTCTTTTATTGGGGTCATGTCAGAAATCCTTTGTTGGAGGACTATTTCTAGATGGGCTACCTACCTAGAGATTCTGCAATTTTCCACATCACAGATAGTCATAACAACCTTTTCACAAAGTTAGGATACCTGCATTATTTAGTGGTTTCAAACAGGTTCTCATCCAGCAAGAAGGCTGCAATAGACCTTGGAGACAATGAGTTTTTCGACCATGATCCCCCTCAGCACACAGTTAGTGGGAGACACAGCTCCATCGTAGGAAACAATGACACTGGAACACCATAAAATATCAGAACTATCCATTTTCAAATAGAATTGAGGCAGAAAACACCCTACATGTATTCAGAATCCCAGATGGGAAAATTGCTTTTACACAGCATTTCTTAGGTACAGGATAGTCTGTTGGACTTTTAGATACCAGAGCTTACTGATATGTTTATGTTCTTAAATTGCAAGATATCTTAAAGTACCTTCTGAGTTTATCCTCCTCAGAGGCTTTTGATAAAACAAAATTAATCCTAGAAATAGGGGATAGGAAGTTACCTAACAACATCTCTTACATCTCCTGCACTGCATCACCATAAGTACTCCTAGTTTGTCTCCGACTTCAGTAAAAAATCCAGTGATGAGGAGTCCACAGAGTGCTTCACTTATCTGTTCAGGTCCTGAACCAACTTAATCATTGCAAAATGTTTTCTAATTTTTTGAAATCTAATTCTGCTTAAGGATACTTAATTTGCTTTTATTCTGTATTTCCATCCTCAAGGAAATGGGGAACTTTTCACTACCACCTTTTATTAAGGTAAACTTTTATATGTAGGAAGATTCGTATCCCATCTCTTATTGTCCTCAACTTTCATTACATTGTCATATTTTGCAGCCTTTTTGTTTTACTATTCTTTTCTTGACTTAGGTCAGATTTGTCTCTCATGCTATTGCTCAGACTATAGGTCAGTTGAGGTGAGTAAAGGTGAATAACTGCTGGTGTTCTGCAGATAACATTCCTGTAATACAGCTCAAAGACATTGCTTCCTCAATGGTATCACCTGACTGTATCGTTCCATTTGTAGTCCATCCTTTATCCCCAAATCCTTTTGTGCCCAATCAGTATTTTGTCCATTAATTAACCACAAATACCTTATTTAACAAACTAAGAGGTGCGAAAATCCCAGTAGAGACGAACGTGTCAGCCAGGACTAAACCAGTAATGGGAGGTCTCACAAGGCTCCGTGGCTTTTAACATGGAGTCTACATCTGATATGCCTCTTTTTGAAGTAAACCCCCAAATGATCCTGAATTACTTTGAAATGAGTCATATAAAATGTCCTCTGAAAGAAAGTGAATGTACATGTACCTGTGTATACATTTTAGCAGAGAATAATAATAAGATGTTGGGAAAAGGAAAGGCATTCATTGACAGCTATGGCATACCCAAATTGCCATTTTCCCCAGACTTGCAAAGCTCTTTGTTCAAACAAAATTGAAGTTTTTATCAGAGTGAAAATGAATTTAAATTGCAGTAGCCAGCTAAAAGTGGCTTACATGTAAATGAGAATCTAAGAAATGGAAATATTTCCTACTGTCTCTCCCTAGGTCAGAGTTTATTCCTCCTCCTTTTTTATCTCAGTTTTTAAATGAATATTGCAGTGCATTTGGAAGCAGGATTTTTCAGCAGTCTCTTTCTCTTTCAATATAAATCACATTTCTCCTTTTGTACTTACACAACAGACGGGTAGGATTATCCCTGGGAAAACAAGGCAATGCATTCTTATTCAGAAACCTTGCAAAGTGAGAATAGCTTAAAGGATCACAGGTCCCAGATAATAGGAGAGGATGGAGACGCCTTAGATAAAGTTATTGCACTCTGGTGTGGATTTTCCTGGTCAGAAATACCTATGCAAAAGAAATTCTGTGTGCTAACACATACCCTAGCACTCTGAAGGGGTATAGGTACCACGTATACTCTATAGATTGATCTGTGCATATTCAATGTACGTGACTGACATCTCTTGGATTTGCTGTGAAAGGAAGCCAGAAGGCAGGAAAGAGTGAAAGGTTTAGCACTGACAAGGGGATCACATGTTCCTGATCACACCATAGCAGTGGCCTTGTGCTTGTTACCACTTCTTTTCACCTTTATTACTTCATTCATATCTGAATGTACGGAATTAATTTCCTCTACTGACATGGTGTAAAACCAGAGAAGCTGGAATTATGGCTTTGTGGAAAGGAGCACAGGACTATCTATGGGAAAGAAAAAGGAAGGTGTGGGGAAGGCTTGTAACTGGAACTCAATGAAGAAAACCATATTGGTCTCAAAAGGTAAAAAAAAGTCTTGACCTTCCTGCTTTGTTAATTCAGACCATCAGCTGCATTTCTTATAAAGCACGTGAGAGTACCTGTCTTGTAAAGTACATGTGAGAGTGGTTCAGCTGGATCAGACCAAAGGTTCCTCTGGCCCCAAATCCTCCCTGTGACAGTGGCCAGCAGCAGGTCCCTAACAAGGGGTTTGATACACAGCAGGTTGGCAAGGTTAAAATAGAAAACAAACTAATCTGCCTCTGAAAAGCAAATATTTCTTCTTATCTATATGGATACATTAACTTCAAAAATATGGTAATCAATAGCTTAGAATCTTACAGTTTCAATCAAATCCTAAATTTTGGCCCTCTAAAGATGTATTATGTATTATTAATTATATAAATGTATAATTATATGTATAATAATTAAATATATAATTAAATGTATAATTATATAAATAATACATATGCATTTTTCAAATAGATTTTTATTGATCATATAGCATCATAACAATACTTGGTGCTGTGATTTATACTGCATATATGAAAGATAATTGGCACCACATGTGTTAATACATGCACAGACACGTGCCATCCACTGTGTGTATGCAATGGAAAAGTGGAAAAGTGATACCATCTTTCTATAAAGATAGAGCACCAATGAAGATAATTGCATATTGCCTTTCCCTTAAAAATTAATCTTTACTGATGCATTTGCTCAGCATGGGCAGAAAATAGGCAGTTACATAGGAAATAGTTCCAGCAGGAGGTTAACTGGCTGGCTTTGTCTTCTGTGCCCTGCTACAAATGGACCCTCCAGGAAGTTTCCAGAGCTGAGATTATCATGGTCTGGGAGCCTTGAAGGGATAGTGGCTTTTTACTGCCCTTGTGGTTGCTGCATTTATTAAAAATAAAAACTATGAGAGTGCAATCAGAATTTAAGACAAAAATTTCCTCTTCCTCAAGGAGTGATTCCACTTTCTTCTCTTCAGGAATCAAGTCTCCAGTTATGGCATATTAATTATAATGCTCCAACTATCTCATTGGCTTACCCATGTCAAAAGAGGCAAAATATCTTGTACAGAAGAACTTTAACAACTCGTTTTTTTGGCTAGTTTATTGGAAAGTCTTCACTCCTCCGTCCTTTCTCCTGGCCTCCACCTCTGTCTGGTCTTTTAAATTTTTAGGTGCCTTTCTTCTGCCACTTCCTCCCTCATGTTATCAAGACCATCCCAGAGATACATGGCCAGGGCACTCTCATCAGTGCAACCACGGGAGCTGATGTCTCCCTTGTCCTCCAGCCTCGCCAAGGTAGACAAGCCCCCTGACGCAGGGTGACCGTGGTGGCAGGGTAAAATTTACCCCAATATGCTGTTCAGCCATTTCATGGATCTCAGCACCCCCCACACCATGCACATCTTGACCGAATTCATGCTGTCTACTTTAACTCCTCTGGGATCGCCCATCCTGTTAACAACAGCAGTTCCGAAGCATCCCTCATGCTGCTTTGAGGGTGCTGGAAGTGGAAGATGCTCAGCATCTACCAGAGTGTGGTGAAAAAAGCAACTATTTTTATGTAAAATGCAATTGATATAGAGGCTTAGAGTTCAGAGGAAGAGTCTAAAATAAATCATGGCCTGGGGAAATAATATATCAAGTAATTATTAGAATTTAAAAATTTCAAATGTATTTAAAGATTCCAGCTCAATATCTCCACTCTTTTCTGATGCTTTTACTGCATGTAGCCTATTAAATAAGTAGTCAGAGAATTAAGTTTTTTTCCTCCCCTGACTCTTTGCAGTCTGTTCCTGTTGCAATGCATGAATTTGCCTTACCTTTTTTTAATTAGGTTGGCAAGTTAGAAACTGATCAGAATATCACATATTTAGAAAGCTTGATTTAGGAAAAGCTCTGACAAAAAAAATATTCTGATCTCTTCCTACGAAGTCTCACCTCCAAAAACTCCGATTTATAAGAGCACTCATTTGTGGTTACCAGCTGTTCCCGAGGGTCAAAGGGACAAAGAGCCAAGTGGGATGTCATATTGTTTGGCTTTGTACTATTCTGTTGATATAGCTCTGTTATAATGTTCTTTTGCAGAATCAAGCTGTGAGGACGACATACACAGCCCACATAGGTGCGTGGGTCATTTTCTAGGGACAAGGTACAAGTGCTATCACAACTGTATGCAGTTGCTGTTTTCTGCCACCCAGACATAAACCCTCACAACAAAATTTTGGTCTTTTGAGACAGTCTGGGAAGGAAGGGGGGGGGGCTGTGCATGTGTGTGTATGTCTTTGTTGTGTACATGTGTTTGCATGTGGTATTTTTTTTAATCAGCTGTCCTTCTCTCCAGTTTATAAAGCTTGGGCATTGGATTTGGTTTCTTTTCTCCACAGGAGGGAGGTGGCACAGAGCCACTTTTCAGTCTGCCCTTTGTTTCGCTGAGTTATCCCGCAGGCCAGCTCCAGCAATTCTGTGTCTCCCCCCCTGGCACTGTCCTTCACAGCTCTTCAGTCAGCCTGCAGCCTGACACCATCCAGTCACCTTCTCTTCCCTCTCAATATGTGTTTGATTGCCCTACCCTCCCTCCATTGATTTTTTTTTTCCCTTTGAGTCAGGCCTGTCTTGTTCTTCAACATATGCTTCATAACTTTCCCAGCTGTTGTTTTTCTTTCTCTTTTTCAGACATTTTCTCCCTCTTCTTTGATTCCCTTCTCAGCCCTATCCAGGACTGTCATTTGTGTCTGTCATCCTTCTGTCATTCATACGGACTACAGCAGCCTTCCCAAACTTGGCTTCCATAATAAATGGTACTAACTGAATTAAGCTGCCACCTCCAAGCAAATTAAAACATTTCAAGACAGAGCTCCTTTTTGTCTTCTTTGTCCAACATTTAATTTGCACATCTGTTACTCCCCGAAATGAGTATTCTGCTTATGCTACACTTCCTTCCTGTACTACCCTGAATTCTGCTACCATTTCAGACTACCTCCGTAATGCAATAATGTAATATGAATTATTTTTTAATACAGTGTGCTTCTAGGCTATTCGTTGGTCAATGCAATGCACAACCTCATTCTGCATTACTGTAAGCTCTCCCAACACAGAAGCACTATCTCTTAACCAAACCCGAAGACATGCTGTATAAAAATCATTCTGGTGTTAGAGCTGGCCGTCTTTCAACCATAATCTTTCATAATAAACAACTATGAGGCTGAGTTATTGCCACAGTTTGCCTGTGACTATAAATCAGTCTCAACAGATGTTTATTCCTTCACATTCTATTAAGCATCTGAGATTATCCTTGAAATATATTGGAATAATCAGCATTTGAGACATATTCATTTATACCAACAAGATCTGCTGATGATAATATCCTTGTAATTACACCACTATGAGCATTCTCAACAAGGACATCATTTTTTCTATCATGATCCTTTAAAATATTTATAGCTGTCAATTTACCATTATGTCAGAGTATTTCCTTGCCCTTTAGCCTATCTCAATACACTTCCTTACAGAATGGTAAGTATCTGACATTTGAGGCTCCTTGGTTAATAAAAGAGAATTTATGGCTAGCAGCTGACTTGGGAATGTATGTTGTAAACAAAGCAGCAGTTTTTTCTGTCTGACTTACAGAATTTTTGGAGCTATGTGACAGCTTCTAAGACAGAACAATTCGGACATGAAGACAGAAATTAATTACTATTTTGCTGCAAAATACAATGGACAACCTTCTGCCCCCCCTACCCCAAGACCCTCTTTGCAGAGGATCATGATTGGACATATAGCCCTCATGCTGGCTCTCTAAACAGAAATAAATTTTACTCTGGCTGAACAACCTTGAAGGAAATATCTTTACTTGGAAGATTAATGAACACCTTCTGCTGAATTACTTGTTCACCCAAACCCCCCATCTCCCCAGTGTATAAGTAGGATGTATTAGAAGGCAGTAGCAGACCTAGGAACAGCTGTGGTAGTTAGTGAAGCCTTTCCTCAATCCAACAGCTGAAAAGGCACTCTTATCTGACTTCTTTAAAAGCTTCAGATTCACTAGACGTGCATCAGAGGAGTGAGGGCTTAGGTTTGGTGAGACTGATGAAATGAAAAAGTATGAGAAAGAGTATTCATAATCCAGCACATGGCACATTTGCTTTTATGTGAAATCCTGGTTCTAGTCTCATCAAAACTGTACATTTGTATGTACACATGTATTTGTTTTACAAACTGGGATTTTTTTATCATGCAAATTATTTCATAAAAAAAAAGTTGCTGACAAGATCAGTTTGACATCCTTACCTGTCTTTATTACTCCTCAATTTCCATTTAAAAATAAGGTGCTCTGTAAGCAGTGGTATATGTGAAGTCTTTGTGGGTTTTGGGTGAGTTCACACCTTGTAGTTGGATTATTCTGCACCTCTGAGGACCGAGCTCTGATCAAAGTGAAGGATGGCCCTCCTCTGCATGGATTCTCCAGTGCACAGTAATATAGCTCAACATTTTTCCTCTCCCTCAGAATGGAACTAATATGATCTCTTTCTTTTCTATCCATCTGCTCATTTTCACGTATTCAATACCTCTGAAGTTTTCTGTTCTGTATCATATGTGATTAATATTAACTAACAGATCCAAAATATACTATGCAGGACACAGAGAAAAAGTGATGACATCACGTCTAAGATACCTGTTTAAACAATAGAGCAAAATCAAACCAATGAAGAACATGCTAAATGAATTAAAACCTGGCCCCATGATAGATCTCAGCTAGTGATTTGGAGATAAGAATTATCATTCCTTGTGTTTTTTTCCTAGTCATCAAGGAGGTTTTGGTCAAAGCAATAATCACCATCTTTTTCAAAGATGTGGAAGCAAAAATAAAATTCTTGCCAGTGAACTTTGCAGATGTCACAAAACCCATGCGATGATAATTGATGAGGACGACAGGTTTAGATCTGCAGAAGAGCATGAATCACATGCTAGACTGTGCCCACATTATGGATGAGAATGTATGACACATTTACCAGTGGTGTTTTTATTTTAGGAAACTGTGACTTGGAAGCAGATTTGCGCTGAACATGAGCTCAAAATGTGATAGATTAGCTAAGAAAACAGTGACAATAATATCTAAAAGGAGGGAACTACTGAGCAGAAGATATGGTGTTACCACATGATGGTTTATTAGTGAAAGTTTGTATTCAGTTCATCTGCCTGCACATTAGCAACAACGGTAAAATGATAGGAAAGGTCCAGAAAATACTGATGAAGAGTATTAGCAACCTGGAAAATCTTCCTAATTCTGAGAATAAAGAAGTTCAATCTATTTAAGCTTTGGCAGCATAAATATATTGCAAGACATTAAGCTAGTGCAATAATTTGCAGAACATTATCTGGCTGCCCCCAAATATATTCTTTACCTTGTGGATAACACAAGGTTGTTTTGCCCTCAAGGAAAAGAGGTCTAGCTGCTTTACATTCACCATGGTTAAAAGTGAACACAAGAACCACTGCTGTAGAGTAGCTAATGTACTATCTTGTTGCCTGACAGTAACTTACCCTACAGTGCTGCATCCTCAGTGAATTCAAAAGTAGGTTAAAAGATGACGTGGTCAGGACACAAAAGTACAAACATGGGAAGCTGTCATATTTTTGTGGTCCCTTTAAACTAACACAATCCAGCAGCTGGAAGCTGAAGCTGGAAACATTAGGACTGGAAATGAAAACCTAGTTTTCCAAAGATGTTAGATCTATCAATTACATTACTGAAGCTAAAATTACAAATGTTTCTAAAAGATCACATAGAAATTTTATCTTCCATCCAAGGAATCCCTTCAGAACATCTTGGATCTGATTTGTCCAAGCAGTCACATTACATAAATAATGACATTTCCTTTTAAAAATCAATATATTTGTAAGATCAAAAAGTTATGTGGCTGCTTCTCCCTCCTTGACATGTGATCCATACAGCCACCATATTGCCAGGAGTATAAATGGTAAGAAAGTCTGGACTGAAAATTGGTTTATGGATTATAGCCGTGCTGAATTTAAATGATCCTTTACAAATTATGATTTCTTTATAAATGACCCCTTATCATTATGATTTAATGATAAAGGAAGAGAAGACACAGCCAGTTGCAAATGAGATTAAAGTTAGGAAAGGCATGCTGAACGCTGAGCTCTTACTCTTGCGTATCAACATCACAACATCATATGAATTGATTGTATTAGCATTCAGCTGAAATGTAAGCTTATAAACCTCTTGTCATGAAGACATGCCTATAGAAAGGTTGGCCAAGGTATATGTTTGTAAGATATATGCAATGCCTGTTTGTTTGGGGTTTTTTTGTGAAATATATATGAGTATATATTTCTTCTGGTCGATAACTTGCTTCCCCTCCGGTTAACAGGACATTGCACTCATCATTTCCTGTTTCTTTAACAGCTTTTGCTCTTGTTGATTTAGACAGTAAAAAAGGAGGAGGTCATCCCTCTACTTACAGCCTAAATCCTGTCCCAAATCCCTGCAGCACTTGCAGTGCTACAAAAGCCCACACGAATGATATTTCTTGTCATTTGAATCCATAGAGGAGTTGAGCTTCAGTGGCTGAAGAGATGTAAAATTTTTAAGGAGTCTTAGGAAAGTATATCCTATCCTATTAGCCTCAGCCTTTCTTCTTTGAAGGTTAAAATTACATTTTCGGAAACAAGGTATCTTGCATGCAGGATCACTTTGGGTTTTGCACATGCATACATATACACATATAGAGGGATGCGTATTAAAAGACTTGAAGAAAATCTGAGGCAAAACCTGTCAGGAATCAATGTTCTGTCAAAATCTCAGTGCAGGAGCCTCAGACAGCAGCACTCTCAGCTTTCCCAGAGCAGGACTTGATGTACGAGGTTAATCGCAAGGATTCATTTTGTTGAGGGATCAGAAACCCAAAGCTGGCTCTATATAATACCTAAATCCCTTAGTGCAAGCAGCAGAGCCACAGTGCTTCTGTCCTCTAAAGCTGATACTTTCTATTAATTCAAGATACCTGTTCATTCATTTTTGTTTCAGGCCAATTGTTAAAGGAAGGGTTTTGTGGTTGGAAGAAAGGCAAGCTCACAGTTCAGAAAGACAGGAGATAAACTGCTGGCCCCTTTGTAGTCAATAGGACTTTTATCACTGTCTTCAGTTCTGGGTTTCACCAAACACTTTTGTATATGCAAAGTTACATTTCTGTAACTTTTTCTGTACATCTATTTACCAGATCTGTACATGCAAAGGAAAATTAGAAACCCTTCTGAACTCTGTCTTCACATGGAGATGAAAGGTTTTCCCAGAAAACAACTAACATGAAAAATTGCAGGCATATGTGTATTGTTCTCTAATAATTTCTATAACATAAATTCAGAGCTCCAATCTATTGACTCCTAAGGATGAGACACTTTCGTGGACAACTTTAGATTGTGCCAAGGCAATAGCCTACCTGGAACTCATCAGAATGTATGATACTCAAAACCTGAATCTGAATTTTGTACTTTGGTCTGATTTTTATCAAAACTCATCAGAACACATGGCAATCCTACAGCTGACTACATTTCTCCATCTCACTGTGAAGGCAGGGAAAAAGGAATGGAATGACTTCTGACGAAGAGGACAATGTGAACATGATATTCCTGGACTAGCCCCTTTTTTCTGTATCACTTCAAATAGGTAGTGAAAGCTGACTAATCACATTAACATTTAAGGACATTATTTTGTAATAATGGCTGGGAGATATCTTTGTTCATACCATTCTGCAAAGAAATGACCTGAACAGAAAATACGCTTTGCATGAATCTCCCATTTATCAGACTATCAAGCATACAGTAACCAGAGTGGGTAGAAATTACAATGCAGTTTGTGGAAATCTCATGACACAGGCTGTAATTAGTGAAATGGTTAAAAAAAAAAAAAAAGATCTGTTAAGAGGTCTAGAGACAGAATAAATATGGTCAGTTCCTTCTGCACCAGAAGAGCTATGAGAACCTCGATATGTTTTGAGACATTTGCTTTCTGTCAACCTGTTTTGCTAGTCTATGATATTGCTGAAGCAATTATGTAATAGACATTAATGTAGTTACAGCAGACAGCCACTATCTGGCTAAAACCTGGAAATATTTATGGAAAAAAACATGAGCTACTTATCTGACACACTGATATACCCTTATCTCTCAATGTTATGTCTGAAGAATGAGAGGTGATCAGATCAAATGAAAGTTTTAGTGAAATGGACTCATGGTTACAAAATATTTTACTGAAAATGGCCTTGCTGCTTCAAGTATAGTCACAAATATTCTATTACAAGTTGAGTGTGAGTGTGTGTAAAAAGATAAGGACACTATCTACATTTACCTACTCTGATCCCAGTTGGCTGCAAAAAGTAGAAGAATCTTCCTGCCACAGTGGTCACGATTTTCCAGTACTCCCGGGAACCCATCTGTAAGAGCCCGTTTGATTCCTGGATCATCAGCCTTGAAGTTTTTGAACATATCCAGATTTAATTGGCGGTACTGGAAGTACTGAGCCAGCAGTCTGAAGGCCTCAGTTTGGTGAAACTTTCTGGCTCGGAGAAATCTCAAGATGAAGGCATCATCTGTACGTAAAAACCCAATGTCAGGCCTGGTGATGATCATGTCCCTGACTTGCTGGATATCCTGATGCAAAATGTCTGGGTTTTCATTCAGTTCCAGGCGAGCTTTCTCTATAGTCTCTGGACTAAGTCCAGCTTGTAAATGGGTCATCTCTGCAAAAAACTCTTTTCCAAATCCTTAACTTCAGATATTTTAGTAGGAGAAGTGCTGATCCCATTCAATTGATGGTCTGCTGTGAACGTGAGCCATTCAGAAGGTTTTTGCTATCAAGCTGATACTTAACACATGAAAGTGAAGGGCTTTTCTTTTTCTTGCAGAAAGAGTAGCAGGCAGTTCACATGTAGTATAATCCATCCAAAGGAAAGTGGTGTTTATTCCATCACTTACTAAAAGAAAAAGCAAATATACAAAAGAAAGATTAAATATGTATATAAAGCTTACAGGAATGCATTTCTGAACTGTATATGGCAATAAAATTCCTTTGTGTACTTCATATGTAAGAGGATAACAGTCAAAGAATTTCAGAATGGGTGCATTTAAGATAAGGCAGTCACTGACATCTTGAATGTATATATTCAAGCTTTCAGAAAGGCAATCT
The DNA here is from genome assembly GCA_020745775.1 of Theristicus caerulescens. Lineage (NCBI taxonomy): Eukaryota > Metazoa > Chordata > Aves > Pelecaniformes > Threskiornithidae > Theristicus > Theristicus caerulescens. Next base: position 127,838,997 of record CM036558.1, on the reverse strand, counting down.
GATTAATTGACAATTAATACTAAGCTGTATCAACTTACTCTTAGAATATACTTTGCAAAGTTGTCTTATAGAAGTGTGGGAGTTCCAGCATCCCACAACTTCAAGCCCAGGATGACAAAAGCAAAGATAATAGTCATATTTTCCACCCCTAACAGGAGCTACATTTCAGCTTCCTAAGTATGCAGATTTACATGTATCATAGTAAGTATAACAACTGGTTGATTTGGTTTTATCACCAGTACTATCAGCTTGTAGATTTCCTTGAATTAGTCCCTGAGCTGACTGTAAAACTAATTAAAAAACCAGCAAAATTCCACCAACATCAGGGGTATTTTCTACTTGGTAAAACCTCACAGAAAATATTTCCCATTGGACTTAATACATCTTCATGGGAAACTTCCCATGAATAAAGTGTTTGATTAATCTAACCCAATAGGGTTGGTGTTTTAGTTGAAGAGATGCATTTTATTCCAAATTCATTTTTTTAGTATCTTGTAGCTCTCCTGAATACCTAGTTCTGAATTTCATTTTCATTCCTGTAGTTCACCTAGAATTTAGTTTTACAAGTGTTAGAAGAAAAGCTGCTTAAGCTGTTATGTATGAGCAAAATAGTACAGTGAATCTCTTACATTTCAGTGACATAATTAGCAAGAGGCTGTCATCTAAGTCTGTGTAGTTACACTTGTGTGAAATAAGATCAAGGTTTGTTCCAATGTGAAATGCGTGTGAAGAAAGATCAAGATCCATCCAATTTTTCAGCCATCACAAAAACAGACAAGCAAACAAAACCCCCTACTGCTTAACTGATCTCTCTCTCTTTCTAATTTCTGAAAAAGAAAAATTGTTTAAAAATTAAAAGGGAATCCCTCAGTGAAAGACATACCTTATTGTATTTGACGAAAGCTATTTGGAACGTTATGAATTATTTATAGCAAAACAACCATTTCACTCCGCTTCTCCCCTGGGTTCAGTGTTCTCATATCAAACAAAGGGGACAGCAGCAGCCAGAGCATTTCTTCGTCCAGGGGCTGCTCAAAGTTACATTGCAGGACCTGGAAGTCAATCAGCACAAGGGATGCCCGAGTTCCCTGTTTTGTGAGCTTGCACGTCATTGAGAAAAACTACATTTTAGATGCCACAGCTGCAGCCCCAGGATGAGATCCCTAAATTTGAATACAGAGAGTTTCTGCATATTTGCTTAAAGGACATTTGTGGTGGGAGATAAGCTTTTCATTCAACAGCAATATGCATTAGACTTGTCTGTGGGTGATACAGAGGAGAGTTTGTTAAGCAGCCTCTTTCTGTATTCACTGTGGAGCTGGAGTTAAGAACAGCTACCTGCAGGGCAGAGTATCTGGTGATTCATCAGCCTGGGAAAACTTGGGAAAAGGCAGAGCTGGGAGGAAAGAAGACTGGCTGCCTTGGACAAGTCACTGTGGAGTGCAAATGACTCCAAAAAAACATGCCCTGAAATTCTGAGGGGTTAATCTATGGGTCCAGGTTATTCAATTCTTAGAGAAATTAGTTGCATTAAAGGTCAATGGCACACATAAAAATAAAGTAACAGTTATTTGCTTTCCTCTTGCCTTTATTAGACCAAATTAGGATAACTCTGATGCTATCAACTGAATTCCACTGATGTAGGCTACCGGAAAATCAGGTCAATATTTTGTGCTTACGATCTCAAATTAATGGTGGCATTAGCATTTTCTTGCATAAATCATGTTTTTAGTTACAACTGCCTCCATGAGCTAGTTAGGGGAGCACGGCATGTTTAAGTGTGACACTGTCACTGGGGGAGCGTAGTGTAAGGGTCGGTTCTTTCCCTAGTTTTAACAGCAAGTTGTGCCCTAAGAAGGCTGGTCGTGCTTGAGGGTGCTTGGCAGAGGGGTGGAAGCAAGGAGTTTATTTGGGGTCTGTGCCAGCTCTGACACAGGGCTCAGTATGAATTTGAACACCTTTGGAGCTCCTGTGACTTATAATTACAGAATCATAGAATCACAGAATGGTTTGGGTTGGAAGGGAGCTTTAAAGGTCATCTAGTCCAACCCCCTTGCCATGAGCAGGAACATCTTTCACTGGATCAGGTTGCTCAAAGCCCCACTCAACCAGGCCTTGAACACTTCCAGGGATGGGGCATCCACTACTTCTCTGGGCAACGTGTTGCAGTGTCTCACCACACTCATCATAAAGAATTTGTTCTCTATATCCAATCTAAACCTACCTTCTTTCAGTTTAAAGCCATTAGCCCTTGACCTATTACTTCAGGCCCTAGTAAAAAGTCTCTCTCCACCTTTCTTATAAGCCCCTTTTAAGTACTCAAAGACCAGAACAAGGTCTCCCCGGAGCCTTCTCTTCTCCAGGCTGAACAACACCAGCTCTCTTAGCCTTTCTTCATAGGAGAGGTGTTCCAGCCCTCCAATCATTTTTGTGGCCCTCCTCTGGACCTGCTCTAACAGGTCCAAGGACATGAGACAGTTAACTGTGACCCCTCCCCAGTGTATTCAGCCATCTTCTGAGAGTTTATTGGAGTACAATGGTCCCTTCCTCTGCTCCTTTTCTGACTCCCACCTCCACCAAGATGCTTCTTTGGAAATAAGGCAAATTCTTGAAAGGTCAACTGCAGTCTACTCCAGAAGAAAATGGGGTTAGACCAAGGAGAGAAAGTCTGGCCCTTCAGATTTCCTTATAGAATCCTCAAGCATTTACTGTTGAAAATTATGCTACTTATTATCATTAAAGTTTCCTAGTGTTTTTACCCTATTTAAATGGATTAGCACCCTTGATACCCAGGATGATCCCAAGGTGAGGGAGATACGGTCCTCTCCTGTCAGACATTGTTGCCAAAAAGCAACTTACAAATATTCAGTCTAACAAAGGATACATTTTTAAATGCATTTCAGAGTTTTCTCATAGTGAGCTGAGCTATAGCCATGGGTTACAGCTTATAGGAGAGCCTCTATATATTATCCCGATTATCAGCCAGAATAGACTTTGCAATAAAATACTTTATTGGTGGAAAGTTATATATTGCAAAATAATCCAAAATATGTATGAAAAATGCTGTCACTATCTGAATCATAACACAAATCGTGGGGTCAGTAGTAATCCACTGTAGCACTGTTGACTTCAAGGAGTCTGATTTATAAGAGTGAATGATTTGGTTCTCCCACTGCTTACCTTGACAATAAATGTAATGCTCCATAGCTACCCCCTTTAATTGTCATTGTGCTTTCTCAAATGGTACTGATTTATTCTGATTCCCAAAGATATAACAGAAACACCTTCTCCATTTTCACCCCCTCCCACACATGGCAATTTCTCATTCTTCTCGTGTTGTGTACAGCTCTGATCCATCTGCCAATTTTTCAGATGTTTACATCTTTGTTCTGCCTTTTTTTTTTTTTCCCTCCCAAATGAAGATGCTGGCCTTTTTTTTCCTATCTTGAATATTGTTGCTGCATGTTGGCACACTAGACTCTTTGTTATAGTCTCAACAGCTGTTTTTCTGTGTTGTGACTCTTTGTTCCCAAAGGACTATTTGCTCTCCTAATGTCTTTTCACAGCCACTTACAATAAATCATCCCTCTGAAGGAACAAAACCCAGCTTCAAACAAGGAAAAATAATTAACAGAGGTTTGAAACACAATGTATTAATAGAGAAAAAAATAGGAAATTTCCACCAAAATTGTGGTGTCACATACCATTTCAGTTTATTCATTTTCATTCCCAATAAGAGAATGACAAGGGACAGAGAATGGTTTTAGGATGGGTAAAATACTGACAGTGGGATACGGTCTTCAGACTTCAGCTTACATTTTTGCCTGACCCTCAAAAATAAAATTTAGTTAACAATAAAATGTATAATAATAGTTAATAATTAACTAAAATGAAAATAATATCTTAAGGAAGTATGTATAGCACTTTCCATCCAAAGATCTTAATATGCTTTAATGCTCTCTCGTAACGACAGCTTCTGGATCAGCATTCAACCCCTATTTGCTCTACATCCCCTGGAAAACTGGCCAAAACCTGCTCTCAGTGATGATGACGCTTGTCTGGATCATTTTGTTCCTGCCTGCTTAGCTGTCCCTGCAACACCATTCGCCTCTTGGAGCACTTTCCTCGTGTCCATTTGGCCCTTCCCCATGCGCTTCAGTTCCAGAAAGATTTTAGTTGCCTCTGTCTACCAAGTGTTTTCCATTCAGTCAAAAGCTATATGCCATGTGAAATTTCATTACCACAGCTTTGAAACAGGGATGGTACTAGGGTTAGATCCTCACCTGGTATTAATAGGCATCACTGTTATGATTTGTTTTGTTATATAATTCCTAACTCCTAGCATTCATACAGGTATTAGCTGCTAAAATCATGCCAGAAAAGAAGGGAGTTGGCAGGGAGGGAGGGAAAATGGTAATCTAGAATGATTTAATCTCAGAGTGTGGGTGTCATCTCATTAAACTGCTTTTAAAAAAATATTTTGATGTTAACTGTGGAAAACATCTTGGGGCTATGTTCTGCTTAGCAGGGATTGCTCCATAAAGGCAGGGGAGGATGAATCCATAGCTGTACTTATAGGAATGGCTCCTAAGGCACTTTGTGGCCTTGTGGTATCTTAGCAGGAACCTGCACTGGAAACTGAGTGCTTAGACATAGAAAGGGACGTACCCTGGCTCCATGAACTCATTTCAAAAGAGTGATAAGAAAAACTGACTCTCTTGTCCTTGGCTGCTGGATCCTGGCATCCTCCACAGACAGTGGGGAGAAGTACAGCCCTGAGTGATTTTCCTGAGGTCACAGAGGACACATTTCACAGAGCTAGGAACAGACCATATGTCTCCTGAGCCACAGGCTTACACGTTAACATCTGGGAAATCTTTCCCCCCTATGCATAATTCTCTGCATCACAAGGAAAATGTGAAGCCATGTTGCACACAAGGAAATGGAGAGGTAGACTGCAATGTTCCTGGTGTCCCCAGTGTAATGCCTCGAGGCTTCAATGGCACAATCAGGACCCCAAAAGTCCAATTTCTTTATGTTTTTGCCAAGAGTAACCCCATTATGGGAGATCCAGACAGGTCTATCTCACATCCCAAGTCCATAGCCTGACTGCTGCTCAGATTATCACAGAATCACAGAATGGCTGAGATTGGAGGTCATCTGGTCCAACCCCCCTGGCTCAAGCAGGGTCACCCAGAGCAGGTTGCCCAGGACCGTGTCCAGATGGCTTTTGAATATCTCCAGGGAAGGAGACTCCACAGCCTCTCTGGGAAACCTGTGCCAGGGCTCGGTCACTCTCACGGTAAAAAAGTGTTTCTTGATGTTCAGAGTGAACCTCCTGTGTTTCAGTTTGTGCCCATTGCCTCTGGTCCTGGCACTGGGCACCACTGAGAAGAGCCTGGCTCCATCTTCTTTGCACCCTCCCTTCAGGTATTCGTACACATGGATGAGATCCCCCTGAGCCTGCTCTTCTCCAGGCTGAACAGTCCCAGCTCTCTCAGCCTTTCCTCACAGGAGAGATGCTCCAGTCCCTTAATCATCCTCGTGACCATTCATTGGGCTTTGTCCAGTATGTCCATGTCTCTCTTGTATCGGGGAGCCCAGAACTGGATGCAGTATTCCAGGTGTGGCCTCCCCAGTCCCAACTATTATGAACATCCCCTGCTTCCCTGTAGCCCTTCCCTAAGTGACTAGATTCTCCCAGTCAACCTAAACAAGTTAAATATCGCAAGCTTTTCTCCTGTAAGTCCTAGTGCTCTTGTAAATCTTCACTAGGGAATTTTTGCTTCTCTTTAATATGAAAATAGGGAACATTTATGACTGTAACAGCTGTGTGGGGAATTTGATGGTTTCTCTCACTTTCCTGGGATGCGATCTCCTTGCTCAGGTACAAAAACTAGCATTTCTTTCAGTTCAGTAAAAACAATAAATCACAGATTGCTATTCTCCTCATATTACAGTCTCCTTGTCGGCTTAAGTCAGTTACAGGTTACCCTTGGGCCACATCTATCTGTCTAGTGGTGGTAATTTAGCCATGGCACAGCACAAAACACAGCAGCAACTCGGCTGATCTTTGTAGCTCTCTGCACAGTATGTAGGGCAGGCACGTCTGCAACACTGACCTGCTGTTGTCCTGCTGTTGCTACAAGCTGACGGGCATGAGGAGAGACTGACAAGGTTGTCTAATAGATGTAAAATAAAAAAACTGTCTCATTATCTTTTGACCCGAAATGTCCAAAACTTATTGCCTACCTGAATATTAAGGAATAGGACCACTTGCTGAGGAGGAGAACTTAAACAACTTGTAAATAAAAAGGTTAAACAAAACACCCGTGAACTTAATGAGATTGCTTCAATCTTTCTCTGAATCATAGTTTTTTAAAGATTTAAATATTTACCAACCACAGATAAACTGCATATCCCTATGGGAACATGAGCCCTGACCTGTGGCATGCCAAAGAAGCAGCAGGCTCCAAGGGACTTCCATGTCACTCATGAACTACTCCAAGTGTCGCCATGCAAAAAGCATCCTGGCTGCTATTGGACAAAGAGGTCACTTTCTCCAATACTATAGAAACTTCTTGCAGACAAAATTATCAGCAGTATGCAAAACATGAATTCTGTCCCCCAAGCCTGATAATTAAGCGATGTGCAGAAATCTGATAGCAAGGGATCATAATATCAGTGCCTGAAAATCCCTAAATGCACTGTAGAAGTTGTGTTACAACATCTGCACAAAGATATACAGAAGAAGGAACGAAACATGTTATCGAGATATTTAGTCCTACATCTTTAATAACATGAAGTTTATCTAATTTTACAGTTCTTTTGCTCCACATTTTAAAAATTAAGTTCCTTTACAATATATGAAATAAAATGGTGATGTATTATTGCCCTATTAGTGGCTGACTTAGTTGTGCTTTATACATTATGTGAGAGAAAGGCATCCATCATCCTGTGGGGTGGCAGTGGGGGGAGGAAGAGAAGGAGGGAAAGGCAGGGACAGAGAGGAAGGAGGGAGGGAAGGAGGGAGGGAAGGAAGGCAGGAAGGAAGAAGGGAGGCAAGGAGGGAAGGAAGGAAGGAAAGGAGGGAAGGAAAAAGGGAGGAAGGGAAGAAAGGAAAGAGGGAGGGATTTCTGCACCCAGGAACTCATGCAATTCTCCTGTTTTTTTCTCTCACTCCTATTGAAGTCCGAGCACAAACACAAAGATCTTCACACAGATACTTCTCCCAAAATTGTAGAAATGAAGTTTATTATAATTTGATATTACCTTGTGGGTTTGTTTTCTCAGTGGAGGAACATATCAGACTTAAGGAGTTTATTTCTAGAAATCCTATTGAAGGAAAAAAAAACCCCAAACACATAAACCCAAAACTGTTTGGAAATTCTCAAGCTAAATCCTCAGAGCAGCATTAGTATCAAGAGGGAAAGGACTTATAACTCTTCTGCCAAAACCTGTGTGAACTTCTGCTCACGGGACTTCCTGCTCCATAAAAGACTTATGTTACTTCTTTTTTTTTACTAGTAGGACCCGATTGTCATATCTTGTTCCTGTATGTGCCAGACACCACAGCAACAGGCTGTGAGAGAAAATAATACTCGCTTGACAAACAATAGCACAATTGCTTCAGTAACTGCACACTTAAATTAACAATTGCATTAGTTTACAGTCTTAATTTGAAGGACATATTCTCCATCCTTTTATGAGGCTGATCATTTGTATTTTAACTGACATGGCCCTCTTTTGGAAGATGAGTAGGTTGCTGTTACATGTCTCAGTGAAACAGCCTCTGTGTTCAAAGCACATAGAGTTTAAGGAATTATGACCCAGTGCTATAGGGTGGATTCTGCAGTTCCTCCATTGCTGAACTCAATTGCACCACTTACTTACACTACTACTCAGCACCACTCAGTGCTACTCAGTATAAGAGTATCTGGTCTCTGCATGAGATGTTAAGTTATAAATGATGATATAATAAAGTAAGAAGGTTTTTGGAAAAGGTTGTAATATCTTTCATTATTTTGCATATGCCTTACAAAAGTCTAATTTTTAGAAAACACTCAATAGTTTTCAGAGCTGGATGAGTCAACAGAATTCTTAAAATAATTGGCAGCATTTTATAACAGATACATATCAGACCTCATTATGCTGACAACACAAGCTGCCCCTGTAAACTTCAAGCTGGGATACAGACTGCAATCCATGGAAAGCTCTATGAGGTTATCTGATTTATCATTATATGAAAAAGTAAACCCTTACCTTTGCTATGCAGTGCATGGCATAATACTGTTACATAATATATCATTTAGATGTTGGCATTACATTAACTTTTAGTACTGGAGAAAATCCATGTTATCATCTGATTATTCAGAAAGTACATGAAAGCAGCCTTTCTGTAATTTAATTTTTCCTTCCAAACATGATCCAGTCACTGTTTAGTGATGGACAACGAGTAGCCATCTGCTCCTTAACTTCATTATTCCTGGAGATAGTTCAGATTGAGGAATCAGCATTTTGAAAAGGGAAAGCTCCCTTTCTCCTATGACCTTCCCCACCCTCCCAGGATTAAACCATTGCAAACAGAATTAAAGTCAGACCAGCAGCACACATGGGGTTTCTCCCACTGTTATTTGCTTTGTGTTTATTTTCTGTATGAAGCCCTCTCTGAACACCCTCACTGCTTGCAGAGACCACAACTTAATTCTTGACTTTCTGCATCAAAGGATCCACAGGGTAGGCACGATTCACCTCACCTCTGCCCTGCACCCATAATTCATCACTGTTTGCCATTGGGAAAGCAGAACATTTGACTGACCCGGCACATTCCCTCCTCCCTTTAATCTCTCATCCACTTTTGGGTTGAATATACCTGGTCAAAACAGGCATCAATTTGCTGAGGAGCAAACAGGTATCTGCTGCTCTTTGGCCAGATCCTATCTGTTGGCACTTGGTTGGAGTCCTTACTTGGTCCCTCAATTCCCAGTTTTCACCCTTTCCCCTCCATCTCTCTCACCTCTCCTCTGCTTTCAAATTGGATCTGGACTTTCCCTTCCAACTTGTGCTCTTTCCCCTGCTTGCCCAGCTCCTGGGCTGCTGAGCTGATTTTTTCCAGCCCCCATGCCCTCTTTCAGAAAGCATTGAGACTGGTGATGGAGAAGGAAGACAGGAGGGGAGGAAGGGGCAGGAAGGTAAGGAATGGGGGGAAACAAGGGCAGGGTGGAAAGGAAGCAAGGGAAGGCAGAAAACAGGAAGGCAGGAGGCAGAGAAGCAGGGAAAGGAGGACTGGAGGCAGAAGAGGCAGAGTAGATAAGAAGCAGGAAACAGGGCAGGGAGGAGAGGCAGGGGAGGCAGGGGAAGCAGAGGAGGAAGGGAAGGTAAGGGAAGTAGGGCAGGCAGGGCAGGGAGGAGAAGCAGGGCAGGCAGGGGAAGTAGGATAGGCAGGGAAGGCAGGGATCTGGTCAAGGAAGAGAGGCAGGGCAGACAGGGAGCAGGGAAAGGAGGCAGGTAGGCAGAGAGCAGTGAGGCAGGACAGGCAGGACAGGCAGCCAGGGGAAGCAAGGAGCAGGATAAGGAGGCAGCGGGGGAGCAGACCAGCTAAGAGGCAGAGGAGGCAGGGAGCTGGGCAGGAAGGGAGCAGTGAGTCAGGGCAGGCAGGGGAGGCGAGCAGTGGAGGCAGGGGACACGGAGAGAGGGGAGGCAGTGAGCAGGGGAAGGAGACAGGCAGGGCAAGCAGAGCAGGCAGGAGTCAGGGAAACCGAGGCAGGACAGGCAGGGGAGGCAGGGAGCAGGAGGCAGGGCAGGCAGGGAGCTGGGCAGGCAGGAGGCAGCAGGCAGGGAGCAGGGCAGGCAGGAGGCAGCAGGCAGGCAGCAGGCAGGCAGGAGGCAGCAGGCAGGGAGCAGGGCAGGCAGGAGGCAGCAGGCAGGCAGCAGGGCAGGCAGGGCGTGCAGCGGGCAGGAGGCCGGGCAGGGAGCGGCCCCTGCCCGCAGCGCGGCGGGGCTGCGGCCGGAGCTGTCCGCCCGGTGGTGCTGAAACGCCGTAGCCGGGGCCCGGCGGCGCGGGGGGACGGGGAGCGCGGAGAGCCGCCCTGCTGCAAACCGAGAAAAGACAAATCCAAATACCTGCACAGCGCCAGGCAGCCTGCCGTGGGGCGGCGGGGGGCTGCGTGGGATGATTTTTTTTCCCCCCTGTAGGTGTCCTTGCTGTTGAGCTGGGTGGGTGAGAAAGATCTCCCGGCTCCCAGGTTCAGGCTCAGATCTCTCTAGAAAACTGTGAATGAGCGAGCGCCAGCTCCACGGGGCTAGGATTTTTTTTTTTTTTTTTTTTTTTTTTTTTTGGTAGGAGGCGTGTGCACCAAAGCCTGGGTCCTTCCACTCGGCGGCTGCCGTCCCCCTGGGTCCTAAGCCCTCCTGCCGCCCGCCCGGCTGCCTCCCGGCGATCCCGGCGCTCCCAGGCTGCGGGCTCGGCGCACCGCCACCGCCACTGCCACCGCGGAGGGAGTGGTGACAAAGGAGCTGCGGGCTGCTGACAGCCAGGAAAGCAGCAGCACAGCCGGCCACTGCGAGCTTAGCAGCGCGGGCTTTCACCTGGTGGCACGGTCTTCACCGCCTTTTTTTCTCGCATCACCCTTTTCCCAGCGAAACTCGGGGAGAGCACAACCTCCTGCGGCATTTACAGCAGCCACAGAAAGGGTAGTCTTAATGGGCTGTGTGTTATACATGGGCTGCCTTAATGAACATGGCAGCTTGGGTTTATAAGAGAAGTTCCTCTCGGTCAGGCTACAGGTACATCTTAGCTCAGGGTGCTGTCACCACCAGCAGCCACAGCACATGTCTAGTGAAGAATATAAAACCAGGACAAGCCTCACCCCTGCACTCTCCCAGCCCCTCTGCCAAGCGTTTTAAGTTTAGGGATTTCCCCAGCAATGTGGTGCCTGTGTCTTTAGGATGAATTTGTCCTCCTTGAACTTTCCCAGTGTCTTTTAGAACACCTATAAATTTCTAGAACATCCTTCCATAATGTCCTTTAACAAGGAGCTCCACAGACCATCTGACTACTTCACAAACTATCACCTCTCTTTTGTTATAGGGATCTGTAAGCTTTAGCTAGCATTGTAGAAAGGAGAGGGGAACTTCTGTCATTAAATTGGGTCCTGAAAATCACTTTCTGTGTGAGCCTTATAAGACCTCTGCTAAGCTGCACTTGAAAGACTTTGGGTGACCTAATGGCCTTGGCAACCAAATTCACGCTCAACGGCTCTTATCAACATGGTAAGCCCAACCAAATGTACCAGCAAAGTGCATTTCTTCTTCTGCTACCCCTGTACATTGTGGAGTATAATTCCTGGGAATTGATGGATTAAAGTCAGCTGACTGTCTTGGTCTCTTTGCTTTGGACATCTCTCCTGTGTCACTTACTGAAGGATCTTGTATACCAAAAAAATGGGTGATAAATGATAAAGATAGGGAACAACTTCTGCATAAGAAATGGATAAACAGAGTAGGTTTCTTCAGCACGGAAGAAAAGAGATGAGTAAGTGTAGATAAAATGGTGGTGTGTTTTTTTCACCATTTATAATATTTCATAATAATGAGAAGCATGAGGAAGATAAATTGGAACAATATCTCAATATCATTTCCAGTTTAAGGAGTAGGAGAAATGAAACCCACTAGGGGCTAACTTTGAATCAAACCAAAGGACATATACTTCTTCACAAAATATTTAGTGAAGCTGTAGAACTCATTTCCACAGGAACTCAGGCTTCAGAAAATTGTTGGACATATCCACAGAAGAAAAATCCATTAAGGGCTTTTAAGCATGAAGTCATGACCTCTGGCTCAGGAATTCCCTGTTCCACAAATTGCTGAAGGCTGGGGTAATAGCTGGGAAAGACTGACAATATCCTCACCCTGCTCTTATTCTTTTCCTTAGCCATCCACTGCTGATCGCTGCTGGAGATAGGCACTGGGCTAGATGGACCTTTGATCTGACCCAGTTCTGGCTGCTCTTATATTCTTATTGTGGTGGGTTGACCTTGGCTGGATGCCAGATGCCCACCAAAGCTGCTCTATCACTCCCCCTCCTAAGCTGGACAGGGAAGAGAAAATATAACAAAAAGCTCATGGATTGAGATAAGGGAAGGGAAATCACTCAGCAATTTTACCATCATGGGCAAAAGAGACTCGACTTAGGGAAAAAAATTAGTTTAATTTATTACCAATCAAATCAGAGTAGGATAATGAGAAAATAAAACCAAATCTTAAAAAATCTTCCCTCCACCCCTCCTTTCTTCCCAGGCTTAACTTTACTCCCCAGGCTTAACTTTACTCCCCATTTCTCTACTTCCTCCCCTCCAGTGGTGCAAGGGGATGGGGAATGGGGGTTGCGGTCAGTTCATCACACATTGTCTCTGCCACTGCTTCCTCCTCAGGGGGAGGACTCCTCACACTCTTCCCCTGCTCCAGCGTGGGGTCCCTCCCAGGAGACAGTCCTGCATGAACTGCTCCAACGTGGTCCTTGCCACAGGCTGCAGTTCTTCACGAACTGCTCCGGTGTGGGTGCAGTCTTTCAGGAACAGACTGCTCCAGTGTGGGTCCCCCGCGGGGTCACAAGTCCTGCCAGCAAACCTGCTCCAGCGTGGGCTCCTCTCTCCACAGGGCCACAGGTCCTGCCAGGAGCCTGCTCCAGTGCGGGCTTCCCGCGGGGTCACAGCCTCCTTCGGGCATCCCCCTGCTCCGGTGTGGGGTCCTCCACGAGCTGCAGGTGGATATCTGCTCCACTGTTAACCTCCATGGGCTTCAGGGGGACAGCCTGCCTCACCATGGTCTTCACCACAGGCTGCAGGGGAATCTCTGCTCCGGCGCCTGGAGCACCTCCTCCCCCTCCTTCTTCACTGACCTTGGTGTCTGCAGGGTTGTTCCTCTCACATGTTCTCACTCCTCTCTTCAGCTGAAATTGCACAGCAACTTTTTCCCCCTTCTTAAATCTGTTATCCCAGAGGCGCTACCACTGTCGCTGATGGGCTCGGCCTTGGCCAGCAGTGGGTCTGTCTTTGGAGCCGGCTGGCATCTCTATCGAACATAGTGGAAGCTTCTGGCAGCTTCTCACAGAAGCCACCCCTGTAGCCCGCCCTGCTACCAAAACTTTGCCATGCAAACCCGATATACACTTATATACAAAGCAGACTTTGAGAATATGAACATAACAGGAGGACTCTCAGCTTTGCTTTCCCTTGAAAAGGGAAGAGCCAGTGGTTTTGTTCTATTTGAAAGAGTGTACATCCAGACAGACTCACTTGCTTTTTAGAGGAAACCCCACAATATTCATGAGCAAAGGCAAAAGGAACCTGTGGGGAAGATGTCTTGTGCTTGCCTTGTGCTTTTAGAATCATTTCCATGCACAACCATTAATTTAACCCACAGCATGTTTAAAATTGGAGTACGAGGTATTTGCAGCCTGTGACCCAATCTCATTGACTTGAAGAGATGAAGCAACAGCTCAAAGGCAGACAGCTCAAAACTTTCACAAGAACATTTGTCCCAGCACTTGATGGGAGAGCATTTCTAGCCCGAGGGAAGTTAGTAAGTAGTCTCATTAGATCATTATTTTCTGCATAGAGGTCAGTTTGGAAATAAAACAATAAGCACTCTATTTTCATAATCCTGTTGCAAGCTTCTGCTCTTGCACATATGATAAAGATTAATGTACTAGCTACTGTAACTATGCAGTACTTCCCTGGGAATTGTTAATAATATTAAGTGGAATGAACATGACTCTATAAACCAACTGCCTTAGGCAGTCAAATGAGTTGCCAAATTTGACGCATGTTTAATATTTTTATTTGGTTTGTTAATTGAGGTTGTTTTTTTTTCCCCCTTAGTGTTGCTGTTAGGTGACCAGTGTCTGCTGATCCACTGGATGATTGACATGTAGCCCAATGTTATGGCAGAAGCAAGTCTCTAAACATATTACTGCAGGGCCTTATATTGATCCCACTGCAAATATTCTCAGGTTTCTTTCCCATCACCACTTCATCACTTCCTCATCACTTTCTTTCTGCAAAGTCTACTCTGTACTCTGAGACCATGCCTCAGGTCTTCTCATTCTTTGCATTGTTCCAGTCATTACACTTCAACTGAAGTTATGACCTCAGAAACAGCTATGTTGAAGGTATAAAACCTTCAGTTTCATAAAGGTATGTCTGGGACATTAGGAACTCCCTTGCCAATGTGCACTGGCTGGAGCTGCACCCTTTTCTCATTTGCAGTATTGAATACGCAGAGCTAAGGGGAGAAAAATGTGCCAGTAATCACAGTTTGTCACTGAGGGCATTAGGACCAACTGAAGACATGGAGGGAACAGATCTGTTTGGAAGGGGGAGGATATTTTATGCAACCTTTTCTAAAAGTAAAACAGAACTTTGATATTAAATTTATTCTAACCTGGCCTTCCCTGTCACCACACATATTGATTCTCTGTTTTAATGAAGAGCAATGAAATAACAAACTTGAAAAGAGAATGTATATCTTCAGCACTAGTGGAAAGGATCCATGTACATGAACTAAAAAGGAAGCCCAGGAAGGGCAGAGTGGCTCCATGATATGATAAATAGTTTCTACTGGGTCTACTCTGTTTGCAGCAAAGCATTTTGTCTTCAGTCAGTGACATTAAACACATAGCCGCTTGCTGTATTTTTGACTCCCAAAAAGTGCCAGGAAGCTAGGAGCTAGTTTGCACATTTTTGAGGCTCTGATATTACATTCTCATCCATGCAAAGCCCAAAACTATTGACATAATTTCATTCATCACAGTAAGGAAGGGATTTTTTTTAATCCTCAGAAAATGCCAAAGAACTTGAAAACTGCTCTCACTGTGCTTTCGAACTGAAACACAGATATATATCTACATTACACAAAAACATATTGATATTCAGCATCTTACAGCGTCAGTGTTTGCGAATGGTGTGCATATATAAGCAGAAGAACAGATCTTTGATATAATTCAATATATATCTTGTGTCATTCACTTTTTCAATATGATTTCTCCAATATTTAAAATGTTCTTTACAGTTTGTGAATAGGGAATTTGAGAAATAATATAATATAGGATGCCCCTGTATCTTTAAATTTTCTTTTACGAACAATTTGCTGCAAGTTTCTAAAATTAACAGTTAATTTTAATAATTAATTGGGAACTCATTCTTTTTCCCTAATCTACAATTACCATCTGGTTTTATTTCCTTTGAAAGTAACTGCATTGAAACCCCCAGTAGATTAAAAAAAAATAATAATGTTAAAACTGTTAGACCCAATAAATCATTATTCTTAAGGGAGAAGTAACTCTTAGATCACAGTTCAGAGGGATTCATGTTATAAATCCTCCCAGGTTTCCTGAACCTTTAAAATATTTAAAAATTTATACCCAAGAATTCAGAACATATGCAAATGGATTGTTCACATGATTTATTTAATGCAAATGGTCCACTTTTTGCCATTTTTACTCTTGATGAAGACAATTCACTCTTTTGCTGAGTTCACATGCAATTGCCTGTTCTGCCACTCTCAGAATAGTATATAACTGGGACATGAGCAAAGTTTTGGCCTCAGGCATGTACAGGGGTGAAGCTGAAATGTCCCTGACTCCATGGGAAGTCCGGGAGCTGGCAGGGAGGTCCAGCACAGAGCTGGAGGCCAGCAGCAGAAGTCAGGCAAAGTCGAGCTCTCAGAACTGCGATCAAGAATTTTCCCCCTCAGCTCTTGCCTAACTCTAAACCAGTCTAAATCCCATAGGTGGCTTATTTGGGGATTGTGAAGTTCCTGGTGTAGATCCAGGATGAGTAGCTTGGTACCAAAGATCAATCATCATTCAAAAAACTACAGGTGTCTCTCTGGTGGCCTAAACATTTGGGTGTTGGAACCATTGACTTTAGGCCCAGATGTTCTGTATAAGTCAGGTGCACATTTGGCCTCATGTCTTTAATCGGTTTAGCTTGGCAACACTGGCTGTGCTGACTTAAGTGAGATACCTGTGATTTAAATCACCTGGGGACCTGCTCCTGTTGAGTTCAATTACTCACCAAGTCAAGGCTACTCTGTCTAAACAATAATGGCACTGTCTTGCTAAACCATTAAGTGTCCTTTTGCAGAGGGAAATAAATTATGAGATGTCATGTTTTGCATAGCTGGTACTTAAACGATATAACCTTTAAAGAACAGCATAGCAAAACTTAGCCTTACTGCCTAAGAAGGTGAAAATCAGAGCTGATGTTCTTCCTGATCCAGGAGTAAGACAATCTAAGGTAGGCAGGCATGACAAAAAACGCTCACGGGGAGGCAAGTGGTCCAGAAAGTAGATGAGTCCAGCAAGAAGGTTTGGGATGGCTGTTACAGAATTAATTCAGAAAAATCCTCTTGGGAAAAACCTGGCTGCTTTCTGGTGCCTTACTACATTGGGATCAGCTTGCACATAAGCAACATTTCAGTCTGAATTCTAACATACTGATCTCAAATATGATTTGTTAAAAGCTTGAAATATGTATGCTGTTCACTGTTAATTCTCCAGTGTGTTAAATTAAGGGTTCCTTGCCTTCCCAAAGTCTGTTGTATGGTTTCCAATTGCCACTTGCTCTTATGCATCTGTCCAAAATAGCTTTAACTGTTGAGCTCAAAGTGCAAGAATATAACTTCTGAAGTGATAAAAAAGGATTTGAAGGTTGGTAGTTTGATTGGAATAGTTAGAGATGAGGGGAATAATAGGATACTCATCTGATTGCTTAGTTTGTTACATGATGATTTATTTCTGAAATATTTTAAAATGAATGATGCACATAAATGCATGCAGATTTGTATGGGGATAACATAAATCAGCAACAGTAACAATGACTGTGAGCTCTTCTATATGTAAACGAGCATATGTGCAATATAAATTCAATTATCTGAATGTCACTGAGGATATAGAATAATTTCACATTTGTGACTGAATAACTGCAGAGATTTTTGTTGGAAATAAAAACAGATGGAGAACACAATCTTATTCTGGATAGCTGAAGTCTGTCTGTTGCAAACTGAAGCATATGAATGTATATGCATACATATACAAAAATAGAGGCAAGCACTATGGCTGCAATCCTCAGCAGATATAAATCAACATAACTCCATTGACTCTGGTGGACGTGTGCTAATTTACACTAGGCAGCACGGGGGTAAGTGTGTGTACACAAAACAACTATTACACCTGTCAGCAGTCTGACGTTTTACGTTACCACTTCATACAGGAACGTAAAGGATGCAACAATCTGCTGAAGCCACTCCACAGTACGGTTTTATCCCTCCTGGGATGCAGCACTGGAATCAGGGTCTAAACAGCATCAACATCATCTTGCAAACACTGGGTATGCTTTAATGTCATCGGGGAGCCCCGGCACAATCCATCTAGAATATATATCAAGCAGAGGGGCATACAGCAATCATGTACTTTTTAACAGGCGGGAGGCTTTTCGCTTGTCATAGCTGGTGAGCCCCTAGGGAGGTGAGGCTGCTGCCATCCCAATTCGCAATATATGCTGATTCAGTCATTAAAATGTGCATTCATCTTCCTTCTCCCAAGACCTAGCTGTGCACAGCAGGTTTAACTAAATTGCCAATAAGAAAGCCTCTTAAATCATCTGCAGTCCTGACTGGCAGCCTCACAAGCAGATGCAGCAACCGATCCCGAGGCAAACAGAGTCTGCTCGGCAGCAGCTTTGCACTTCTGTGTGTACCAGCTAGGGTTTTTTCTAATCATTAATGAGCAAGTACATTGAAGATGGAGGGAGGAGGGGCAGAGGAAGAGTGAGAAAAACAGTTAGGAAGGGGAAGGTGAGACTATTGGAAAATTCTCATTACCTTGTCTGTGGCGATACCCTCTCTGCAGCTGTAGGATAAAAGGAACAACCCCTTCCCTTAAGTTCCCCTAGCTTCAGGGTACGGAAAACTGTTAATCAGCTTGTTCTCATGCAGCAAGGATCTGCAGGAGGGCTCGCTGGAGAAGTGCCAAGGACTGTCACTTCACACATCCTGAGAAATCTCCCCCCCTTTGGCTGAGATTTTAATGGCTTTGGGACATGTCTCTCTGTGTGTACGTATAAGAGAGAGAGAAAATGTATTCCCTTGTCACTCTTCCACGTCTCACATATACTACTGCAAATACCTACTCTTTCCTACGTGTGCATATGAAAGGTGGTTTCAATAACTGTTTGCAAAAGTGCTAGAAAGGAGACCTGATTCTGGCAGCAAGCCCTCTCTGTCAGGTATTGTTGGAGTATATCATGGCTGCCAGATCATCTCTGGAGAGGCATAAAGTCCCAGAAGCTCTTTAACCAGGTGTTCAAGCTCAGTTACTGCCTAACTGTCTGGGCACAATTAGCTTTGCTTCCCCTCAGTGAAAGGTCAAGTTTAAACTTTGGGCTGTGATTTTCTAGAGAGGACCATGTCTGGCCCTTCCCGATACAGGACTTACGATCAATACCATGAAAGTGTGCCGCGGTGTGCTCCACACTAATGCTAAGGTTAGATTATTGGTCTGTCACTCTTCCTATGATGTGGTGCACATTATGTTTGCATTGGACGAAAGTCTAGAAACTCATTAAATTGCATTGGCTCTCTCCATATATTGGATATCTCGTTGCAGAACAGAGGCTGGCCAAATCCTGCTGTTGAGCTTTAAGTGCCGCAGACCTGCAGCACCCTTCAGAAGGTGTTAAGTACGCTGTATGGGTGAATAACCAGATGATGGAGTGGCTCAACATGAACACTTGTGTGCGACAGGTTGCAGTCTCTCTCCTCTCGCCTGTATTTTTTTCCTGTGGAACTGCAGTATAATGTGAAGAGATGGCAAGTGTCTACTTGTCGTAGATGTTGCTGAAAACTGTGTGCTTCTCAGCATCTCTGAAAAGTTATAGACAAATGCAAAATCCTGAGAAAAACAGCAGGGCATGTAGGACTCAAAATATATTTTAAAAAAATCCCTCCTTGAATTCCAAACAAATCTCCATATGACTGTGAGAGCTGGAAAACATTAAAAAAAATGAAAAGAAATTAAAAGTTTTCAAAAAGAAGTGCTCAGGGACTTTAGATAGAGGGACTTTGCTAGCAAAGAGTTACAAATTGCCAGTCAGTAACTTGTCTCTGGCAGGATCAGAAGGAAGGCAAGTACTTTAGATCTCCAAAGAAATGGCTCCACTCTAAGCCACGGAGAGGGAGACAACTGGTGAAATACATGTGCCCAAAAGAGACCTCACGAAGAACATTTGTCAGTGTAATTGGTGTCCTAGTGATGAAAGCATCAACAGTTGACAACAGTTAGTGGAAAAATTATTTTGCCTCTTTTGCACCATCTTTAATGTGAAAAGACTAGTCCATTTTGGGAGAAAATATTTCTACGCACAACAGAAATTAGCACCGCATTTCTGAATGCCCAGTTCAGTCTGCTGACTTTTCTTCCTACAGACAAATGTTCACCAAATACACTGACAGATCACTGTGAAGGAAGCAGAAACTACAAAACAACTCCAGTAATTTAATTTTATTTTCTACAATGAAAGTTCTGTGCCAAGTTTTCTTTAAAAAAAACACTGACACCCAAAACTTGAATTGAATATGTATTATCTCCATGAAGAATTTATGAGATACCTTGTTAAAAATTAGCACATTCCCTAACAAGTAGTAGATTTAAACAAAGAAGTTGGTGCTTTTCTTTTACAGAACAAATCAGAGACTGAGTTTTTTCTCTGGGTCCATTTTGGGAAAGAATGTGAATAGACGATGCTAAAGAATTTGAGCTCCATCTCAAAGCAAGTTTATTTTCCTCCATAATTTCACAGTTAAATCTCTCTTTTTCTGTGGTTACAAAGCTCGCTTTATTTTCTGCCTAAGTTTATTTGATTTTCTGCCTGTTTGTTTTTTTTTTCTTTAACATTGCCCTTCTAGGGGACAGGACAGCTACAAAACCCAGTGTTTATTTATAGAGAGTGATCAAGTTTCTAGCTAATTTTACTTTTTTAGGCCAAGAAAACTAACTCTGGGAGGACACG
Source organism: Theristicus caerulescens (assembly GCA_020745775.1). NCBI lineage: Eukaryota > Metazoa > Chordata > Aves > Pelecaniformes > Threskiornithidae > Theristicus > Theristicus caerulescens. The sequence continues at coordinate 127,818,928 of CM036558.1, read as the reverse complement.
TCTCCGTTGCATGATGGGCTCACGCTGTCTGGGGCTGATGAATCCAGCAGGTAGGGCACAGCACTGTGCAGGGAACCGGTCCAGGCCCACAGGCAGGATAGGGACATTTGCATGGTTATATTGCCTTTGCATTCACACAGAAGAAAATTCCTGTCTCCAGCTGTATGAAAATCCCAGTAGCTGATTTGACATTTATTCCCATCTCAAACTGTCCTTTTCAAATATGGGAAACAGGAGATATTTCACATGATTTCTGATTAGTGTCTCACACAGTGACACAAACACATCCCTGGCTTTACTGGCTATACCAGGAAAGGTATTTTCCAGTTGTGGCACTTTCTTTTTTCATGAGCATGCTATGCTGGTGGCTCACAATCCTCCTGTAATCAGCAAGTGCCCCAGGGTCTCCCTCCTTCTCTGTCATTTTCATCTGAAACTCCCAATTTGCAGAAGTTCATGTTATAAGCTCGTTAAGTGCATGGCTTTGCACATTATGCAATTAAATTTCATCCCATTTCTAATACTCTACTCTCAAGGTCATTTAGTTTTTCCTGTATAATATTAGTCTGCCTCTCTATTGAGCTTTGTGCCATCACCAAACTTCATTAGTACATTCCAACTTCTTATCCCAGAGTCATTAATGAAGACGTTAAAAAATCAATCCCAAATGTTTAAGGATTTCCACTAATAGCAGTTCTTTCCAGACCAATTATTGTTTCTCTTCTTTTGCCTATTCTGAACTCATCTTTCTGGCTACTTTCTTCATATAACCCCTATAAACAATAATTTCCTATAAAGTGTGGTAGTTAGCTACAATACAGATAGATGAGATTTAGCTTTGGGTTTCGTGAGGGTTTTTTTGTATTTTGTAAAGATTTAGTCATTCTTTGATATCAAAAAGTATAATAATCATCTGACCAATCTAACACTACTAAATGCATATTATATTTTATCCTGGTTTTTATTTAATTTCCTGCTTTTAAATATTCACAACTTCAAAATATGAGTTAATGTCACATCCAGTTCAGATTAAATTCTTGATTCTGGATTATTTTCCTACCCCTTTCATATATACGGATAGTGTGCTTGCTGTTTTCTGGTCAGATGGTACTCCTCCATGCTTCATTAAAAATTCAGAATGTTTTTCAGATTGCAGTGTGTAAATTACCTTGTTTCTCAAAAGAGCGTATTGAGTATTCTTACATCCCAGATGTGGTCATTTCTGTCTCTGTGCGTTCACTTCCATTAGCCATTTAGCCTTTGTTTCCATCCCATCAATGTCATCTTTCTTGCTGAAAAATGAGGCAAAATATTAGTTTGGATCTGGAGCCATATCATTATTGTTTCATATTTAGCCCATCCTCACTACACAGTGGGCTCATTTCCTTATTTATTTGTATGACAAGAAATTTTCACAACTTGTTCTAATTTTATTTGCAAAGTCAAACTTCAGTTTTTTGTCAATTCATACACTTTGTGCTTTATTTTTTACAGAAAGCATGGATTACAGTCCTTTGCCAGCTCCAAACCATATACAGTGCTTCTCTGCATTGTTACTTCTAGTGCACTTTCTCCACCACTTTTTTTAATTATGGTCAGTGAGATCAATGGTCTGTGGCGCCTTGTTCACGCGGCTAGAACTACAAAGGCATATGAAAATCTGCCTGGTCTCAGAAACAGTTGTAGCTGCCTTGGCAGGACAGAGAGCAGGGAACTGCAGATTCCTCGGTTCTCCGTGTGTCATCCTGTGGCTTCCAGAGGGGGGCAGAGCGAGCAAGCATTTCTGGATAAGGATGGGATGACATTAAGTGTGATGTCATTAAAATCGGTCGAAACCTTTTCAAACGTACACTGGCATGTCTGAAGTTTGCAAAGTCTGTCCCAGAATCAACATTTTCTCTCTGCTGTTCTTGGTATTAAGATACTTAGAGCAGACATATCACCACAGGGCATGAGAACATGTTATGTACAACAACTACTACGTACCCATTTGGAAATTGCTGGGGGAACCCATTGGTGTGACACATTCGAAGCAACAAAATTAAATCCCTGGTTTATATTCAAGGCTCAGAGGGATGACTGAACATATGCCATGAACATATAAAGTTGCCACCTCTCAGCAGAGAAACCCTAGCATAAGGGATATGAATATACTCACTACTAATTTAGCTTGCTTCCTCTGACTTTGAAGCTCGATGGAAGAGCAACACTTCACAGATGAAGCACTCTGAGAACACACGAATGACTCGTTATTCCAATATCCAGCTACCTTGCCATAGCCTGAAGTGCGTGATTCCTCCATGCAGTTTCTGTTAGTTTAGTGCCTGTTGTTACTACTTCTAATAGCAAAAGGAGAATCCTGCAGTACTGACACCCAGTTCTGGGGCTGAGGAGGTCTGTATCTTATTCCTATTTATCTCACATATCTGCTAAATGACAGTGAACAAAGTCATTACTCTGATTGCCTTAAATTTGTGCTCCATAGTCTAAGGACAGTAACACTAGCCTAGAGTGGGGAGATGTTATAGGTCCTAATTCTTTAATATGGGTGATGTGATTTCTGAATCATCAAGAGACAGTGTAAAAGAAAACCAGAATATTATTATGGAAAATAAGCTACAAACCTTTGAGGATTCAATTATACTTACCTTTTTTGAAAGCCAGTGTTGTAAATGTGAAAGAACCACTTTTCTAAAGCAAATGTTGTTGTGTCTTATAATAGTCATAAGGGACACCACAAAACAAGGGTTTGAGACACAGCCAAGATCTTTTTCTAATGCTTTAAACTGGAATGAGAATTCTCAGCCTTGCAGCATGACAGCCATTCAGGAGTTTATTTTTCTGGCTTTGAAATCTGAGTTGTACTTCGCTATGGGATCTGACAACTTTCTGCTACTTTACATCATTCCTGCTCACCTGGCAGCACAGAAGAAGGTGTCTCACACTACTGCTGTCAAGCTAAACCTCCACTGAGAGGACAGTGATGAATGCTAGTTTAAGTCTATAGAACGTGTGTTGGGTGGGCAATGGATAAAGGCCAGATATACAAAGTGGCAAGAATTATAAACTGAAATGAAAGACTCCATCGCATACAGTCTAGTTCTTTATATAGTCAAGATGAGGTTGTTTCTTGACAAAACAGTGATCTTCCCTAAATCAGCTTTTCCCCACAAGCCCACATACCCATAAGGAATTTGTTTCCTTGAATTACTGGCCCTGGCAGACAGTGCCACATCTCTAGTAGGAGGAATATGGTCCTGAGAAAATAATCATAATTCTGCAAGAAAACAATCATCCTTTGACTTATATACCCCTACACCCCACTGACTAATCTCCAGCTATGCATGCAGACTCAATGTATCATTCCTTAGGTGAACAAATTTCAACCTCAACAAGATGAGCGCAGCTGACACTGTAGTTGCTCCGTGGGTGATTTTAAACACTTTTAATGCTGCCAAATCAAACTCAATTTCCTCCAGAACAAGGCTGCTCATTGATGCTCCTTGAAAGATATTTTCATGACATTTTGAAGTAAGTTGCGGATCAATACAGTTGTACTCCATGGGAATATTTTAGTTCATCACATGGTGTAATTATCCATGACCACAAATACACAAAGCCAGCAATCACTGGCCAACTGAACATGTGTTAATTGGCGGTCTGAATGCTCTAAAACAACCAACAGCACCAGTTCCTTAGATAACCACTGCTTTTGCCTTCTTGTGGATGCCTTTTTGTTGTGAATGCAGCTAGGATGCAGGGTTTTATTCCCTACTTCCACTTTTGAGGCAAAGCTCATATTCCATGTGCTACAAGGCACAGCCTTTCCTCTAGATCTCATCAGCCTCTTTCAGTAATGGGCGGTGCAACGGCTGTGTGTCATTGTGTTTCAGCTCCCTCTTGTTGTCTTTACTCACTCTGCTTGGAGACCTGCAGGATTGCACCCACATGGCTGCCAGCTGGTGGACACTGTGACACTCCCAGGTCAGGACACCCTAAAAAAAGTATAAAAAAGGAGGGGGGAGGCTGTTTCATTAAAGCAGCCTGATACCCATTTCTTCATTGTGTTATTTATGTTACTGATGTATAGAAAGCCAAGCATGTATTAAATAAAAATACATGTTTTAAATAATAATATATGATGTATTGCAAAGCCAGAGAAGCTCTCCTCTCCAGCTTTAGGCTCTGGGCTGTCGATCTCTGGGTAGGAATCCCCTGGTGTCAGAGTCCTGAGCATGCTCACCCCCCACTTGTAGGAGCCTATTTGACTGAGTTAAGGAGTCTAATTGACTGAGTCCAAAGTCAGCTCCCTCGCTAATAAGAACTATTGTGAAGAAAGCTAGAAGCAATATCCTGCCCTCCAAGCCTTCCCCTGGGAGCTGTGTGTCCAGTCTAAATACCTTCTCGGTCCTGACCCTGATCCTGACTGACTGACCGACCTGACTTCCTGGCTTGACCCTGGACCAGCCTGATCACGATGGACTTGCAGGGCTGTCACTGGACTAAGGCTGACCCTGATCACTGCCCCTGGACCTGATCCTGACCCTGGCTGTCTAAACTTCCTGACTTCTTGTTGGGGAGGTCACAGACCCTGTCTGCCTTGCCATCCCTCTCTGCTCCTAGCTCCCCTTCCCTGGCAGAGCAGCTTGCCCTTGCTGCTCCCTGACATCTGGAAAGTGTACACCCACATTCCTTTTTACAGCAAATAGGTGGCTAAAAGACAATTCATGGGTCTAAACATATCCCAAAGCACCCCAGATGTCACTGTCTAAGGCTCTGTGGCTGATTTGTGAGAACAGTAATGCAGCAGAGTATCACAGACTCACAAAAGCATTGTTTGGGAAGGACTTCTGGAGATGTCTAGTCCAGTCTCCTGTTTAAAGTGGCACCATTGCTAAGATCAGATGGAGTCAGCTGTGGCTTTGTCTGTCTCAGTTTTGAAAACCTCCAAGAATGAAGAGTCTTTGTATAACCTGTTTCAGAGGCGCACTACTCTTCTAGTGACTTTCTTCTCTTAACCTCAACCTCCCAAGCTGCAGTTTGTGGTCGTTTGCGGTTGTGGTTGGCACAATACGCAAATTTCTCAGGTTCCCCTGGACTGAACACTGCTATTTATCATGTCAGCCACCATACTTAATCTAATGTCATCCACAGATTGACTGAGAGTACACTTTATATCATCATCCAAGTCTTTGATGCAGATGATCACATAGGTGTAAGTATCAGCCCCCGGGTTACTCGTTATTTTTTGGTCTTCATCTGGACATTGAGCTTTTGACTACTACTCTTTGAGCCTGGTGATCCAGCCAATTTTTAATCTACTTAACAGTCCATCCAATAATCTCTTCCAGCCCATACTGCTTCATCTTCCAAAGAAGTATGCTGTGGGAGATGGTGCCAAAAATCGTAATAAATTGTTCTGCACTCATCTACTTAGCAAGAGGATGCCAAGTGATAAGCTACAGAGAGTGATTTTATTATCCTGGTCAGCTGTCCCACAGTTGCTCACTTACATGGCTATCTATGGTTACTCCCTTCTCCACAGTGCCCTGGCTCAATTACTGCCCCATAGGCATTTGTGTCCACAGATCTGTGCCTAGTTACCCACAGCCTCTCTAAAACACAGACACTACTTGTCTGCTTTGAGTTGCTTTTCATCATGACTCACTTTTAGTCTTTCTAATTTTGAGCTACGCAGCCTGGTTTGAGCCTCAAACCTCTTTCCATGAAACCACACTGCTGCTCCCCCTGGGTAAACAGGGAAATTCTTCCAGTCCCTCATTTCTGGGATTGCTTAAGTCCCTCTGCTACAAAAGTCTGAGTTCTCCTTTGGGCCATGTCAAGCCTCTCTTTTGTCCTGGATACTTCACTGTTGATGGGTTGGTTGGTTGGGGTTTTTTTAACTTTTAAAAAAGATTTATTATTTCTTTTTAAAGATGCTTGGAAAATGGGATACCTACAGTACATTTATACTTTTCCAGCAGACTGCTGAGAGTGTCAGCTGCATATAGCAGGCTACGATATTACAACACATTAAAAGGTCCATCATACTGGGTACCTGCTGGAGGCCTGAGCTGGGTAGAGAGACAGGCATAGCCCTGGCTATAACACCTACTGGAACTGCCTTTGATTGATCTAAACATCAAACCACTTGTAGATTTTGTTTGAGAGATACCCAGTTTTTCCTCTCCAGAAGAGAATCCAGGACAAATCCAGCCTGCATGCTGTGCTGCTGGTCGGGGAAACGGGACCCTGGGGTGAAACAATGAGTAATCCAGGCTGACGGGCTAGTGACCTGTTGACCCTTAGACAAAAAGCTCATTGTTGATGCTGTTAACACAGGGAAAAGAGTGATCCAAATCTTCTTAAGTATTTTCAGTAGATGGACGGTCTGACAGGGAGCAAGACATCTTGATTGACACCTCTTGGTGAGTAAAGAGAAAAGACTGCATTGGCCAAGTGTCACTTATATTTCTGTCATAGGACACTTAAGGCATACTTTGCCAATTTGTCGTTGCTGTATTTTGCTCAAACGCTCCATTAAGTGTTAAGTAAAAGAAATAACATAATGCTGTTTATTCTTTTGGGGCCAAATGGAGTCAGAGAACTGCAGATTTTACTTTTGATGAGGGCTTACTGCAGACTAGTATGGCTGAGTTTTCGAGCATGGGAAAAATAATAAGAGGAAAAAAAGTGGAAGTGTTCCCGTACAGTATTTCTCATGTAAAAACCCTGGGTAGAACCCTCCAGGCCACTTTCTTTCTGAAAACTTTGTGACACATTTTAATAATCCAGAGATGCTTTTTACTGAAGCTGTAGGACCTCAGCAACATAGCTGAAGAACTTGAAGAGGGACTCTCAAGTCAGCAATCAGTAGCTTACAACTGCTCTTTCAGGAGGAGACAGCATTGCTTTGGAGAATACCAGGCAAACTGCTCTGAGGGGCTAGTAGCAATCCTTCTCAAACTCTGGCTTCTGGAAGCACTGAATACCAAACCAACACTGGATACCAAACAGCAAGTGATGCAGCTGTAGAAGGGGAAGAGAAAAAGTGCTAGTGCAAAAATGCAGTGTCATATCGGGCACTTCAGACTATGACAGTCGGACTGTTGCTAGGAGTGAGAAACTGCTAAAAATCTTATATAATAGACATTTACAACTAATATTATCACTGGATTTCCCAAATGTAGGCTGTGTTCTTTTCAGTCAAGCACATTCAGTTTCTACCTTATTTCTTGCACTCAGTGAATCATAAATACTGATTCAGAGAGATGCAAAATGCTTGATAGCTGTTTCTCTTCTGCATTTGGAATAAAGCAGGAGCATGTTTCCATCCCATATGATACGCTGGATAAAGGACATGTCTGTGACAAAGGATGAGAAATCTGCTAAAGAAGCCCAGATAATGTAAATTAAAGAGGAAGTGGAAGGGATCTTCCTGAAAACACTAATGGTTAAACAACTCAAAGAATGCAGCACTACGAAAGATGAAAGGATTATTAGTCCAATCCTCACATTTAAAAGGGGTTTGGAGATTTCAGCATCTATAGCCTGGTTAGAGTAACATTACCACCATGCAAAGCAATGGAGTTCATTCAAAGAAATACACAGTAATATATAATAAACACTTTGAAAGAAAACTACGCCTTTTAAAAAAACACAGTAAAAAAAACCCTAGAAATTTCTCTTCCCCCCCCCCCGAGGAAAAAAAAGAGGTTTATTGGTTGATAAAGGTCTTGTGTTGAATATTGCAGGGCACTGATTTAATGCCATGCTACATCTTGACTAAAACTTTACACCTGAGAATGAGGCTTCCTCTTATGATGTGATGCTCTGTTACCTGTCCGTGTCTCTAGGAAACATCTCTTTGAATGGATCTGCACTTTCTGTCTGGCCTTGAGGAAAGCATAGTGAAGAGTAACAACACCTTTAACAATAACATACGCCTTCCTATTCTACACAGGAAAGGAGATGAAAAATTAGGGAAGAGCTGTGCAGGTTATTACAGAAGGCTGCTATTCAGCTCAGCTCAGCAGTGTCTCTGCACTGACAACACTCTGTTTGCACTTATGTGTACTTGAATATCCTACCTGTATTTATCAAACAAGCCTTTTGTTTATGTGTCAATAGAGCTGGAATCTTGCCTCAGGATTATTTTACTTTATTGCTATAGCACCTGCTACAGCAGCTAAGCATAACCCATAGTTATGGCCGAGTCAGCTGCTCTTGTTGGACTGCTTTTCCTACCAGCCTGACTGTTGAACTCCAGGACAAGTTTTGGTAGAACTGAGAAATCTTCAAACCAAATGGAAGGCAGCAGTTTAAGGCTGATAACACTCTTAGAAATGGCAGAAATGCAAGATTCTTATAAATGACAAATTCATGCAAACAATGTAGCTTATTTAGGAAAAGACTTCCAAAGTGGAGACCAGAAGTCAGCTGTAGATTTTACTGGCCCTTAAGAGCTGGTGATGTTTTTGAAAGATGGGTGGTCACTCTGGAGGCACTGACTTTTTTTTGGAAGTCTGAGTGGAGATAACGTGAGACTTCAGATGGGGACTGCTCAGCAATGAGCCCCCACTCACTTTAAAAACAGTGGCCAAATCCTGCATTTCTAGGGAATCATTTGATTAAGACATACCCTTTAAGGCCTCTTAAGATCCAGCGTAGAGAGGGAGAAGCAGGAATGTGCTGATATGGCCTCTGGATCTATTCCTGGAAGAACATAACTCCATATACTTTTTTTCTTAAGAGCATGGAAAAATATGTGAAGAGAAACGGGCAGTGTATTCACAAAGGGAACAGCAGGTTCTGAAATTAAACTAGGTGATAAGCTTTTAGCTCAGAAAATCAAAAATCTCCTGTGAGGTACCATTAAAAACTGGTACAGCACCAGTTAGTGCAGTGTCATCTGATCAAATGAACTGTAGGACATGAACATAGCAAAAAATTGGATCAGATAACCAGCCTGCTCAGGACTGCCTGCTCAGGACTGCTTCCCTCTGTTACAAAAATACGCGCTTTATTCCACTACTTTCCTGACATTGTTATGGCACAATGCATAAATGGATTGGACAAAGAAGAAATACTTTGTTCCCTTCCTGTCTGCCACAAAAGGCTTTGCTTTGTTAAAGACAGAAAACACCACACGTTAATGTACCATTCCCCACCTGATGCCTGTCCAACATCCTTATTCGCAGCAGTTAAAGAGCAGCTTCATCTGCCTGTATCTGCAGTGTATCTTTGTTGAAAGGTTTTCACATGACTGTGTCAGCAAATACTGGGTCAACCAAACCTAGCTGTCAGCATGAGGTAATAATTGACGTGTAATTCAGAATATTCAAGCAGATACACCTTAGCAGAAGCTGTGAAGGTAAGGTGTGCACACTAGTTACACAAATAAACAGCTTGAATGATTAGATGAAACACAATTATGAAATTCTGGATGCCTCTACCACTCTCTTAAATACAAGAAAATCGAACTTAATGAGTTCTGACAGGTTTCACAAGTTAAGTCTGACAGGAAATAGACTAGAAATTTCTATCTTGTATTAAACAAATAAGCATGATAATGCCCTACTAACTGCTCCAGGCCTATTCTTCTGTTTTCTTCGATGTTAAACATTGTCAGTAAATTTCAGCATGAACAGCTTGCTGCCACTTTGGGTTAACACCAAAGTGACCATAAGAAATAGTCACAACTATATCATGATATAGTTATAACTATTTCATAATAGTCAAATAACCAGCCAGTATGGCATGTATTATACAGAGGTGCTGCTCATTCAATATGGTGTAAACTTGCACAACCCCCAGAAGAGCACTGAGGAGGGATGTGCATAGCAGTGCATGTAAAACCATGCATCAGCTGAGACACTGAAAACTATGTACACATTTAAGCCAAGATAAATTACAATCCTCTGAATGCTGCTTGTCAGTCCTCAGTCACTATGAATGATAACCAAAGAGAAAGTGCTATCATTCTTTCAACAGCTACAATAAGAGACATTCTGGTGTGTTGTGCTAAAATATCATTGTGCCGGGATGTTTTCAACACTGTTTGTTATTACTGGGGTCCTCACGGCCAGGGACAGGTGGGAAAAGAAATGACTTATCACAGGCTGCTCCAAAGAACTGCCCAATTGCTTGTAGCAGCAAGCTACCTTTTGCTCCCCGGATTTCAGAGTGGCTGCTATGAACACTGAGTTTCACAGGACAAGGCACAAACCCTTTGGTCACAGTACCTTGTACCAAAGGTACAAGAAGAACTGGATATAGAAGTGGGGTTTAAAAGACAACTTTGCTTTGCATTCATTAATCTGTTTATGTTGAGAGAGATCAGTTTTCTTCTTATCTATGGTAAGACTGCTTACTAGATCTTGATTTCTTGCGAGCATTAAATCAATTTGATTTCATTATGCAAGCTCTTTGGGATAATGTAAAGAAGTTCAAAACAAAACAAACAAAAACAAATAAGAAAAGAGGAACCTGAATACTTCAGGTTAGTTCCTTTCTGTATTGTTCCAGTTTTACACTTGTGGTTGATTGATTTGATCACAAATCTGGAGTGAATAGTAACTCAAAGATGAGGACGTCTGTTCCATTTTGTCATACCGATTAGTTTCAGAGTCTATGTGTTAAAAGAGAAAGGGAGGCATATTACTTTATGTTACCACACCAACATTTATCTCTCATTATAGAAATTATTCAGTCATTAATTATCATGGAAAGATCACTTTTATGGTGAGGTTATTAGAAACAGTAATTGGAGCATGTTTCATTTCATAAATTTAGTACATTGTAAATGAGTAGTTATATATATTAACATTTAAAAGAATCATTACTACTTAGCAATAACAGAAGAGGTGCAGGACAGGTTCAGTGAATTGATGGAGAAGTGGGAAGAGTTGATACTTGAGGCAAAGGCCACTTATCCCACTCAGCCGCTAATCCCCAGGAAGTACCCTGTGCCAAGATTGTTAATATAATGATCATATTTTAAAAGACATGTGAATAGTTTTCACTTTTGGGTAAGTGAATCTTGCATCTTGAACATGTTGAAGAATAGATGCATGCTGTCACGTAAAGACACTGACAATTTTCCTTGTTTTCACATTTATGTACTATTCGATAGAGCTGGCTGAATATTAGCTGATGTTTAAGGCATCTGCATGCTAAGTTCAAAGATTTCCACCTTTTTTGAAAGGTGAAAAATATGTTTGCTTAAAGATTGCAAAGCATTTGAGTAAGAATCAATAACCGGTTTTGATCCAGAGATCATTTGTGATGCTCTGTAGATTAGTTCTGTGACTTCATTGCTCAACATCTGGAGAACGGGGATCAATAAATGCAGAAAGAGAAATTTAACAAATATCAGTCATTATTTAAATTAGCAAATACAGTTACAGAGGATTATGCAATCCCTAGAAAAGGAAATATAGAGTAAATAACCAGATAAGATGAAAGCAGAGAAATTCAGTTTCAATGAATACACAATTACCTATGTCAAAGCCCTGTTGAAGTCAATGGTAGTTTTTAGAACAGTATTGCATGAATAGAGCTTTAGGGCAAATATCATAATCCCCGTTGATCATTTTTGTTTCAGAAAGGACCTATCAAATGCTGAAAAGGTCTATGACAGAATAATGCAAAGGTTAAAGCTATGAGGAGGACTAGGCACATTTTAAAAGGAAAAGCTACAACTAAAAGAGGCCATATGTGATGAGTATATAAAATAACAAAAGATATGAAAAACAGATGTTTTATCCTGCTTTGGCCTTTAGACCACAAAGACAAGAACTATCCATACTGAAAAGCAACAGATACAAAATAGTAAAAGTACTCCATTTTCTACAATTTACAATTAACCTGTGCGGTTCATTGCCACAGGATACTCCTCAAGGAAGGAGCCTAGTAAATTCCTGAAAAGAGCAGCATCTGCAGCTCAGTCTGAGACGACAGTGTGATAAGAACTATGTATCCTCATGCTTCAAAGTATCAGGCCAGGGCCAGCTGGGTCTCAGGGAAAAGCTCTCCTTTTGTGGCCCAATAGAGAAGGCAGCAGAAGTGCTACTGTCGAAGGGCAGATGCTACAACAGAAGAACCGTTGCTTTGTAATGCCAGCATGGCTTTTGTCTCTGGTTTTACAAATCTGGAGGACAGGATTTGGTATTTACTGGGAAACGTTGTATTAAAATGTCAGCATGCATGTCACGCCTTCTTAGTGCTTGTGATTCATATTCCTATAAATCACTAGGAAGACAGGAATATTTTTAGCTTTTTATTTATCTCAGGCAGTTGAACAACTGAATGGCACTGAGGATTTTGCATTGAAATCAAGTTAGCTATGTATCATAAGTTGAATTGAGTTTGTATCTTTTAATCCAAAAGCAAAAAGTATTTTAAAACAGATTGTAGGTTAGTGGTTAAAAACAAGATGAGGCCTCGGTTATGCTAAATTATATTCTCAGCTCTGAGTCAGAACTCCCATGTGAATTCAGACAAGTTATTTAACTTCTATGCATCTAAACTTCCCCACACCTGCAAAATGGATCTGCCTAATGAAGATGCTGCTAAATCATTAAGTGCATTCTGTATTCCAGACATGAAAAAATGTTATGTAAATGCAAGGTGTTATTACTGAGCTTTGTTCTGAAGCTCCTACAAATGAGTCAGATTTCTCTAGATGCCACCCCACATCAAATAAATGTGATTATATAGTGACATCATAGCTAGGGACAAATATCTGTGTGAAATTCTCGTAGAGAGTTGTCACCTGGTATCCCAGATACAGCCTGGCACTTACCCGGGTTTATAGTGGGAATTATGGTGGACTGTTTCCTGAAGTTCTCCATTTGTTTGGGTTTTTTTTCTGTCTCTCTCTCTTAATCTCTCTTTCAGGTCATCTACAAACAGTTCTCAAGGATGACTGGGCCAGTCACGAAGTGCTGTTTTCACATTGCACGAAGCAGCACCATGGATGCTAGCTGAGCTCAGCCTGGAGCTGCGTTCCTATGCTGTCTTCCCTTTCCCATCAACAGCCAACACAGCTCCTTAATAGTGAGGGATATTATGTCAGTGCTGATGATTTTAGCAGTGTGCATCATGCAAAGGTGTTCTGCAATGTCTGCTCCCAATTACAAAAAAGGGAATTGAAATAATAATCTTCTGTATTACTCAGCAGATTAGATTATGCCTTGCTGCTATGCCTTTTGAATCCATGCTGGTTCTTTTTCTCCTTAGAGCAAAATCTTTGACTGCCACTTCACAGGTGTTGGATGATGCTGGAGGGTGCATTTGGGCAACCAGGACGACACTCACGAGGCTTGGGATCACAGCTGGGAGCCAACATACTTCTATCTGCCCAAGCTTGCTGCAGGGTAAAGGACAGGATGAAGGTTGCATGCAAGAGATAATTAGAATAAATGCTCCCAGCAACAGTACCAACAGGAACAGATTGTGTAGAAAGTACAAACACAGGGACACTTCAGGCGATGTGCATGGTGACTTTATGCCTGCAACTGCAGATCACTGTGCTATTCTCTGTGAGCAATGCCACCTCCTTGTGTCCTGGATCAGGCCCAGGAGAAAGACCTTTCACACAAGAGATGAAAGAAATAACAAATGCACTGAAAACCACCTGGACACAAGAACCACTTTGTGCTTGTGGTGAATGGTGTGATCCAAGGAGTAGTGTTTTCTTATTTCTAGGTTCCTCTTTTCATTTCTATAAACTAAACAACCTTCTTGAGCATCAGTGAAATCACTGGGAATTATAGGTGCCCTACTCCAATTTGTGAAAGAAATGCCAGATGTAAGTCTCAGTTCTGCGATTTTTGTTCCAGCTTCTCATGCAAGCTCTGGGGTTGATGGGCATGGAATTGCGTGTTTTCCTTCTAGCGCAACAGAGTCATAACATAGGAACCCAAGCACTACCTCCCTGTTCAACACAGTTCAACCTCAGCCTGAACAGTACTGCTACCAGGGGGAAATAGTTCAGATTCTCATAAATCATTCACTCAGATGCTGAGAGAGCTGGAAATGTTGTTGGTGTTACAAAATGGACAGCAGAATAGATTCCCTCATCTATTTCACACAGCTGACAAACAATCATGCCCTTCAGCCTCTCCCCAGCTGGCCCAGGTTCAGATGACCAGCACAGTAATGAAAGTCTCCATATCCTATTAGCAGTTCGCAGGCCATCCATAGTTCATTGAAGAAATGTCTGCTCTGAGCTGAGATGGATGGCTTCCTCTGCAATGAAAATAGAGTAAGACCGCATGAGGAAGACCTGCTTCTATTTCATCCCTATGCAGGGGGAATGATACTTGGGGGTGGGGGGTGGCAGGGAGAGTTTTGTTAAGTATCTGGTACCTTTGTTTCATGTAACAAAGGAAAGACAAATGGTAACACATTCATAATTCTAGCACCAGTTTTGACATAATAGCACAAAATGGTGCCTGAGGATTCCTGTGTATCAAGCAGATGGGCCATCCATTATTTTCGTTCGGGTCAGGGGTCATTCTAAAACGAGAGTCAGCAATCATTTTGCAGGGTATAACAAAACCATCTTTTTTTGCTTGCTTCTTAATCCCAGAAAGCGCTACTGTCCTCTACTTTTGTCCACATACATTATCATTTTTGTCTATTATCTGCGTCCCCGGAGACCTAATAGTCTTTTCTTCAGTGCGGCTTGATCTGGAGCAGCTGTAAGCTTTGCTGCAGGCAGTGTCTGACAACCGCTTGCCTCTTGGTCAGTGTCAGTTCCCTGGGGGAGGGCAAGCATTCACTTCATTATTAGAAGCGTGGAAAAAAATCCTATATTCATTTAGATCCAGAATAAATACGTAATATTTGGAACAAAGGACCCATGTTCCAGTCCAGCTGGCAGTGCTTTTACCAGTGCTTTGCCATTCTTCAAGGCCAGCTCCTGCTTAACGCATGCATTAAGGTCATTTATTTAAAAATAATGGAATGTGCTGCAAAAGCCCTTTTTTCCTCTGTCAGTCTAAATTTCACCTTCCAGCATCTCTCATTGATCCTCAAGAACTAAGAGCTTGTGTGAAACAGCACTTCTGCAAAAATAAAGATTGTTCAATTACAGTACTTGGGAGGGGAGAGCAATAGCAAAGAACAAGCCCAGTGCTTTTTCAAAAAAACAGGCCTGAGTCTTATTTTGTCATATAACATTGTGCTCTTATCCAGGTGTAAGGTGAACATGAATTTTGTCTATAAATTACCTCCTCCATTACTGGGGTAAAAATGGATGTCAATAAAAGGCTTTATTGTTAGCTTACTACAGGACATCCTAGTACTTTACATGATTGCCCAAAGCAAGAAGGTGCCCTTCAAACCTGTTCACATGCTTTTTGCTGCAGTTGTCCAGCACGGCTGTTTATGCTCCCTTCTATTTGAGACACACAAGAAATGGGCTTTGAACCAGATGGCTCCTCTTTGTTTCAAGAAGGAGCTAACCCTGCAAAGGTGCAGCATCGTACAGGTTTAGGACAAAATCCTGGCCCTGTTGATGTTAATGGACACGACCACTTACTTCAATAGGATAAGAATCTCACTGGTAATATACAACAACTATTTAGTCAGATTGTCTTTTTAGTGGCCTCCAAGGTGAGGGAGCACGTGGAGGCTCCTTTCTCCAATGATCACTTAGAAAGGCTAATGAAGATTAAAGTGAAATGCACTTCAAGAGTAAAACCAAATATCTGTGCATCCTTTGATACCAATTTCCAAAAATTTAGGTTGTCATTTGTCTGAAGCAATGGTAGCAACTAAAAGCTAAGCATGAATTCTGAGTTAGCATGTCCAGAGGGTGATTTATCCTTCCATCCTTACCTTAGATGGTAGGATTATCCTTATCCTTGTTCTTGTCCTTATCTTCATTCTCATCCTCATCCTCAGCATAATTTATGTTGGAATAAAAACACACCTGTGATTTTTTTTAGCTGACTAATGTTAAGCTGACTTTTGAATTAAGTTTCTTCAGCTTTTTAGAGAGACCTTGTGAATTAAGCTAATCCTGTTGTAGGAAGGTAGAAGTTTTGCTTATGCTACTGTTTTTTATATAATAATTTTGGTAACAGAAACACTAATTTGGGAAGAAGTCTAGTGAAAATATTTACTGGTATCTTCTTTAAAATTTGTATTTGTGCAGGTATCATGGACCTTTTGTATAAGAAATACTTTTCCCCTACTTTCAGATATGTAAGATAGCATTGTCATAAATAGGACCAACAGCAAACTTGCAGTAAAAATGTTGTAAAAGAGAGAACTTTGCTATCAATGTGCTAAGTATTCTCCATCGTGCAGGTGTCCTCTCTTTTCTAACCATTTTATCGTAAGTTGAGAAAAGGATGAGAGCGTGGAGAGGACAAGAAAGCATCCTGAAGATCCTTCCATGGAGCCTCCAGCTTCCTTCCTGTTCTTAGCTATCCTTCACACCACACGTTGGCCTTGAATAGAAATTTTTACTCAGAACAGTAGAAATTTTTCCTTGGGTTTGGAGTAATGGAATAAGCCATTTTTTAGTGCCCTGAAAAGAGAAAAAGGAAAATATTATGTTTTCTGTCATACCATGGGTCATAACTGTCATAAAGTTAGTAAAGGCTACTCAACCTTTTTATTATTTAGCTAACATTGACTAGTTCTAATGATAACAATAGAAATGTTAGTAGTGTTTTACTGGAGTCGCCTTTAGTTACTAATTGGGATCTTTCTGACAATTGCAACTACAATGGCCAAAAATGAAACATATTTTTGGATTTATCTCATATTTCCTTCTTGTCAAATTTTGTGGGCTTGGGCTGATTCTAAGTGAGAAAAAAGAAGGACATCATTATGCATTGACAATCAATAAACACCACTGAGCTATTATCAAGTCATAATCAAATTTCCTAAGTCAAAATTTCAAACATGCCCCACTTTCAAATATTTCTGAGGAAAGAAATCCCTACCACCCTTCAGAGAAATGTAACCCCTAAATGTGCACCCTGCATTTACAGAGATGATAAAGAACCTGAAATATAGCTTTGTAGTGTGACTTCTAGAAGTTCCCCAAACAATTAAGTCCCCATCCTGTTTCTGACTACTTTTGAAGTCATGCAGTCTCAGTACTTAGATCAACCATGTGATCCTACTTTGTGGATTCCAAAAATGTATTTTCTGCTATGGCTTTTAACTTTTTTTGTTTATTTATGATGACATATTCTGAAGATTCTGTTGGATCTAGTATAGCCAGTCAGTCCTAATGTCCTGCAACAGCAGATGTATCACTCATTTTAAGTTTTTCCTTCTCAAAGGCAAGTTCCAAACCCTTGTGAAGACATTTTGTAGACAGATACTTCAAGCCGCTAGGTGAAGATAACTATTTGGGAGGGATTGAGACCAGGCTTGCCATCTCTTCATCATTTACAGCTGTTTTCCCTCAATGTACATACTTCACTCTAATTACTGCTAATAGGAGCTGGTTGTGCAGTCTGAGGAAGTCTGAATTAGTTGGTGTTCATTCAGCAGAGGTGAAGATGTTTGTGACTAAATAAAACCCTGCCATTCTGTATGCCTAGCACACAGCACTAATTGGACTGCCACCTTGGCAATATTGAAACAGCGTTGCGGGGGGGACAGTTTTGTCTTTCTTTTGTACAGTCCACATGAAGGTCAAGAGGACTTGCAGCTGCTTCACTCTGGGAAACACAAGAGTGGCTTCCTTCCCTCTTTCTGCTTCTGTCCTTCCTTTCTCCTTCAGCTTCCACTTTCAACAGCAAGACAGGGAAAAAACCCCAAACCAAACAAAAAAAAAAAGGAAAGGAAAGTTGGAAAGGAAATCTTTCAATGGCCTTAACTGCTATGCATTATGCCCTTGGGGGAAATAAAGTTCATCCCAAAAAGCTGCAGCCCTGAAGACAGGTGGTCTTATACATGGGTGCTTGTTTCTGCCAACTCGGTTTCAGAGTTCAGGCATGTACCTAACTGAGTTACAGCAGCAGTGTGTGTTGGCAGAGCTATAGTGGCTGTTGAGGTGGGCTGCTGTAGCAATAGGCTGTAAGTTGGTATGTAACTGTAAGTCAATCATGTGTGTCAGTCCTAATTTAATGCACTATTTAAATCTTGTTTGGATATTTGTTTCAATCTCAGCTTAGCTGTTTTTTTGGGGGTTGTTTTTTTTTTTTTTTTCATTTTAGCTTGAATAGCTTGTATATCAACTTAGGCTATGTCTACAAAACCTCATGATAAACAGAACAAAGGGTGCTTATACAAACCATAGCTCTGGTTTAATTAAACTGATGTACAGTCTGGCCTGAAATTAAATCAGTCAGTTTGCTGAAAGAGATAAGATCTGAGACAGTATGTCTGTGTTTCCTTTGGAAACATAGGATCACTCTGTCAATGTGCAGCTATGGAGAGCACCACATCATTTCCTTTTTCAGCCTAATACGATATTGCCGTTATTACCTAGGAGTTCTCTAGAATAATACATATATAATGCATTTACCTGATTTTTTTTTTAAGATATTTGGTTTTCCTTGCCTTATTCCTTATCTGTTCCCTCAGCCTCCTTCTCTCTTAATTTCTATGGAAGAAAATAGGCTTTTCTGCCAGCAGTCCTATTTCTCTTTGATAAAAGGTTGCCTATTGTTAATGCCTTGACTAAGTTCATAATGAAAAAGTACAAAGAAATTTTGCTAACAAACCAGAAAAAAAAAAAAAACCATTATTATCAAAAAGGTAATAATGTTACCGCTAGCTCCTCTGTAAACTGCTAACTTCCCATAACATGAAATACCCTACTAATCCACATCCCTTTTTCCAAAACACCCTCTGTTAGAAATAAATAGCCACCTTCATATGAATAACAAAGCATCCTGAGCATTTTGGAGCATTATGTCATTATGTTTAACTGGCTCATTTCTTCATTCTTCATAGTTTTTGCATCATATACTCATCTTTCTGGCATAAGTATGTAGCGACCTCAAAACAAAGTCAGCCTTCCTTCAGTCAGATTTCCTCCAGCTCCACACAAAGCCTGCTGAAGAGCCACTGCATCACCGCCAGCTCTGAGGGCTGTCCTGAAGGTTACGCCTCTCACCAAGCCCCTACCAGGCACAACGCCCTGGCAGAGCTGGCTCCTGCAGGCTTTCCTTCATCCTGACTGGAAGCACCTTCTTAAATTGGCCAGGGACATATAGGTTTGTCTATACCGGGAAACGAAAAACAGCCAGGGCACAGGCTCAAGCTATGTCCATGATAACCTGTAATGTTTAACAGCATGCTCCCCGCTACATATGGCTCTGGCCCATGAGAACTGCAGTCTCCATACAACGCTGAAATGCTTTGCAAGGTGACACAGACCATGGGATAGTCCATATTTATGTACAGATGAAGATTCCCTGCAGTTTCCTTGTTTTAGTTTAGGGGTGGAAGAAGAAGGGCGAGCTACAGAGATGTGACCTGTGGACTTGCTCTCAGGGTCAGAAAATGGCTCTTGGACCTCTTTAATATGGACCTTGTCTGGGGATAGGAATGGGAAATAGAGTGAACATACCACTCTCTAGTCAACTGTGTTGACACAAGGGGGACTGAAGAGACTGTCTTTCTTCTTTCCACCTATCTTCTAGCACCCCGAAGTCACCCGCTGTTTACAGTCCTGTAACATACCCAGCGATCCCACCACCATCTGCACTTCTCTGCTGGCTCTACCAGCTCAGTGGGACCCAGGCTGTGGCCAGATCTAGGCTGTCTTCATTTGTTTCAGGAAGATACAAAACACAGTGTTTTGCTGGGAGCAACATTACTGTAGGGAGTTGTTTCGATATTTTGTCTGAAATAGAACCAACCAAAGCATCACTTTGAAATGTAGAAATTATCATAAGAAAGTCTAAATCACAACAACTATTCATTTTATTAGAAGGTTGTTTTTTTCCAAATGCCATTATATTGGATTTTTCAGTTGTATATATACCACCATTGAATTCAAATGTTCAAATAAAGGTATTTCTCACAAAAGGAAAATATGGATCTCTGTGCTGCACAATGAACAGATACAAAATAGAGTCACTGATGTGGTCACACTTATGCTAATGATGCAGGGGGAAATAGTAGGCACATGGTGTGCTTTATTATAATCAGGTAACCGGTTCTTTTTGCCTAAATCGATCTGGAATCTTATTGGTTTTATTTTGTTTCCTTTCAGAGTGATTAAACTGCACGATTTAGGCTATGGTATCTGGAAAAGAAACAAATACACAATGTGCCTGCAATTTTGACATTCATGTACCCTCCCCTGGAGCTGGCATCTGCTACAAGAAACACTGTGGAGAAAAGGGCAAAAGTAGGTGGTAAAATGTCATTATTCTGTAACCATTTTTGCAGTACCTGACCAAATTCTCGAAGTAGCCAGTGAGCTTATGGAAAAATACTGTATTTCAGAGAAGGCATTACATACTATGTTTGGTCAGCTCTGCTTACCCTTAGTGAAACGAAACACTTCCAAGGCCCAGATGATCGCGGATGTCAGGGGTCCAGCCCTACCTCTGAATCGGACCAAAGCGTATGGGAGACCCTTTCCCTCTCCTATGCCCTGGTTTTCATGTGAAGGAGTGCCCAACGCATCGTCTGGAAAGAATTGGAGGTACAAACTCTGTCCAGGACCATGATGTGGTTATTTTGAAGAGGCCAGAATCACCATGCATTCCCACCACTCCATCTAGATGCAACCTTTCAATTAATCTAGAAAGCCAGGATCCCCGTTACTGCATGATTTTAGATTTTTTCCTGTTCTAGCATATTTTAAAGTAGAAATGGTCACACATATGGTCATACCTATGGTGACATATTACTTAAGGTCATTTATGTTAAAAAGGACTTGCAAGTATTGAGTAACACTTGAAAGAAGTAGGTTCTAAAGACAAGCTGAAGAGAGATCCAATCAGCAGATAGGTCTTACCTGTCTTCTGAGTTCATACTCTGGTTTTTATCACAAAGGTAAGAAATTTCTGCCTGTTCTACTGCCACCAGCTGCCAATCCCCTGAGCTGCTGCAGGCTAATCCACCTGCTCCATGTTCCTTCTCACCAGCTAGATGTACAAAACACCGCTGGGAAAATGATGCTTTCATGCTACAGAAACCAGCAAACCAGAAGTAAAGCAAGGCACAGCTGCTGCCTTGAGAAGCCTCAGCCTGAACTCCAGGCTGAGCACTCGTCTTAGCCACAGGCTGCAGAGCAAAGCAGAAGCAACAAAAGTGAATTGCTCAAGGGAGAGCAAAAGTTTGAACATGAAGCAAATGAAGCATGAAAAACGAAGCAGTGAACCAAACAATTATTCACCACTACAAGAAAATCCATTAAAGAAAAACAAAGCCATTTACAATAGCGCAGCTGAGGGAGGTAGAGATGAAAGCATGGAAAACAATCCCCCCTGAAAAGCTATCTTGAAATTCTCGGACTGAAGAAGAAAAGTAGAAGGGGAACGGAGGGGAAAAAAAGGGATGGGGGAAGGAAGAATATCAAAATGCAAATTAGCAAGCTTCATTAGTGGCCTCATTCCAAAACATGCAAGGAAAAAAATAAACAAGAGCTATTGTCTTTCTGGGCATGATGCCACCTCATCACGTGCAAGGAGAGAATCTCAGATGACTGAGATGGGATACCTAAAGATCATGGAAATGGTAAAGTAAATGGCGAAAAAAACAGGGTTTTTTCCCTCTAATCATATTCAAGATACTGTACATTCATCACCACTGTGTAGTTCTGTGACTGGATTCACTAACAATAACTATAATTGAGGTGCATGTTTGTTGTGGTCCTCTGTTACTAAGTAAAATTTTGAACATGCTAATTCTGCCAACTGGCTTATTCTGCAAAGAAGCTGCTGCCTACTGCATGGCAGCAGCACCACCAAAGACAGCTATGGGCACATCCAGTGTCTCAGAACCGTCTCCCATTGAGCCCCATTATTGACAGATTAAGTCTTACAGACTTTTTTTTCCACATGGTACTCACATACAAGAAGATGTTTGGGGCAATCCAGTCACCATTCCATGTACCATCAATCAGGTTACAAAACCCAGGGAAGTGTGCACAGTGACACCAAAATCATGTATGTACCACATTCTGGGATGTGCAGAAAGAAAGGGCAAAGGAAACAAACTGTCTATGATGCTTGGATATATAGTATTGCCACTCTAGAAAACAAAAACCATCCAGTATCTATTGTGTATAAGCATAAGATTGTTTCAAACCCTATGAGGTCTACACTTCATGCCTATTATGTTTATGGAATCCTTCTGATTTCCAAACACATTTATTCATAATTTGAAACTTTGCTGTCTGACTAGGAGAGAGAGAATATTTTCTGTATGGCCTAAATGGTAGCTAAAGCACAACCATGTGGATCCAGGAGCTGGGGCTTTTCCTATAAGCCCAGGTACCATGACACTTGCAAAGAATGGTGAGAGTCAGCAACATATAGGCTACTGTATATGAGAGCTGGATATTTATCCCTATTGCAGAACAGTGCTGAGGGGTAAGAGCAGAGATTCCTACTGCTTGCAGCACACTATATCTATAAAAGCGAAAGGGCAGGCTTTAAATACAACATGGGAAATTTAGAGGTGAAGAGTATGATTAGGGTTCATTTTTCTGAAGAAAGATGCCATTTTCTAAAGTTTGGGAAAGACCAGTTTGCAGAAGTATCATAACGCTAGGCTGTTTGCAAGGGTTAAATACTATTAGTTGCTATGAATGCTAGCCTAAGATTAACACATGTGAAACCAAAATCTATATTCGGAGCCAGCTACCAGTTAAAAAATCATTTAAAATTTGATTTGAACATAGGACTTCTCCATCTCCCTGCTAACAGAGGCAACATAACTTATCTAAAACATATTCAAATCCAACTAAAGAAACAGATCAGAGAGATCTGGAATGCATGAAGCACTCAGACATTTTAACATCTTTTTAAAAACAGAGATTTTAACTTTTGCCATTACTAATTCAATTCTACTCAGACTCATTCTCCTTTTTTTCTTCTCTTTAGATGTTACACATGCTGCTTCTATTCAGGATGTTTCTTCTGCAGGCCCTGTCACCCTCTTTTTCTGATACACTGCCAGCAGAGCATTTATGTATTCATCTTTTTCATGTTAATATGGTCAGTGTTGCTGGCCACAGGCAAATTCTGTAGCATATCTATGCAGAATATTTTTCTTAGGATTCATTGTCACATTTGGCCTGAGATTCCTGACACAGTTTACTGAAGCATCCCTGGAGCAGACAAAAGCACAAAAACTGCCATGGTGGATGAGACACATGGTCCATGTAGCACAGCATCCTGTTTCCAACAGGAAAAAGCCCAGCTGCTTCCAAGGAAGTGTCTGTGAGGACTCTGTCTTCAGAGGAACCTGCAGGGAGCATATGACTAGCTGAATGTGTCCTCATCCTCACCCTGAAGCACACGGTTTGCTTAACTCTGATGCAAGAAACTTCAGTCCCTCATTCTTTTTGTGATGTTAATTTAAATATTTCTTAGAATCACAAAGATATTAAAAAGCTGAGAAAAAATTCAAAGCTGGTTCTGGAGGCCATCAAGCATGTGTCACCTGTCAGCATACCCTACAGGTGTCCCCACCGGGCTCTCTGATTCTCCAGCAGTCCTGTGAAGAATAAGGCTGCTTTGTCTTCTCTCTAATTACAGTAGAAGTAGAAAAAAAGTAGACTGCTGGTGTCAGGAACATGAGATTTTAGAGCTGCTACTGATGAAATCGCTTTTCTCTTAGACTGTAGAAAGTAGACAAAATTTATCAAGGTTGGAAATAGCAGGTGCTGCCAGACAGGCTTCAGCCTCTTCAGCCCAGACTGAGCAAAGCTGTTGGGTTCAAGCTGCTGCTGGTGCTCTCCTAGCAGGGATGCTCCATGCATTTAAGTTGGACTCTGCCTTAAAACTCAGTCTGTTTGTGTACATATATCCCGCTTTTTTACTAATTCTTTTCAATACTGTTTATTTTGTAGGGAAAAAGGAGTACATTCACCTTGCTTTGTTTTCAAAACTACTTGAGGATACAGGTCACGAAGGATGACAGAAAACTGCATTACATACTGCATGCTCTTCCTTTCTATATCCTCTGTACTAGGAAAATGATGTCAACACTCTGATAATTGTATCTGGCTTTCATATATCAAGATTTAGCTATGTCCTACAGCTAATAGCAATTTCTAGAATTTAGCTCACCAGGTGAACCTCATAGTTACATACAGTCAAGGTTTCAATCACTCATATTTGCACACAGGGCTTCTCTCTTTATTATATCTGTAGAGGCTCTTACTTGGAGACACTTCCTAACACTACCAGTAAATATATGTATTTACACTAGATATAATGTTTACTCAACATATTTAGATGCAAAAAGTCATTTATGTGTATGATGTTAATCATGGAATATAATTTGGTTTTCCAACTGTATTAAGAAGACACAAGTCAAACTACTTGTTATTTTTAAGATAAAAATCAATTCACTTGGCTAAAGTCCAGCATATCTGCTTTATTATTGGTTTATTGTAAGACATAGCACCATGGACTATTTAGGAACTAGGTTCAATATTTATTTCAATAGTATTTCATCAGTTGATTTTTATTGAACAGGTTGAATGGTGTTACATTCTCTCATATGTCCTGAGAGACAGTGCATTAGGAATATCACCTTAGTTTCTAAAGCTAAAAGGAGTTGCACATTACGTACCACAAAAAAAGAAGGAGCCCATGACACTAATCATTTGTATACAGCCCATTGAAATATTGATAGTTTTGAATACAGCGTGTGGCATCTGTTTTTAGAAATTATGATGTAAGAAAACCCACTGTATATTCATGAATTACAAGGTTGTACAGAATTCCCTGAGCTGAATGTCTGGCCCCGCAGAAACTTCTGCCAGAACAGGAGCTCCAGGACTTGCAGCAGAAGGAACCCAAATTGTGAGCAGTTCAAGGCTGATACAACAAAGCTTGCTCTGCCCTTCTCTGACAAGGCCAGGTAAGAGGCATTTCTCATTAGGAAACCAAGTAAGTGAGCACATTGTTCAGTTCAGACACAGCACTGACCTAGCTAGCTCAGCACGCTGCTGAGGGGTCTGCCTGTACTTGGCTGCACAGGTGTGTCCTTATGTGTGAATAGAGAGCACTGCAATTTGCTTGGCTTTCAGCTAAATCTTTGCTTGATCAAGGATGCTAGGAGACCTGTATATCCTTATTACCACCTCCTAAATCCAGAGCTGGGCACAAAGGTACCCATGCTATTGCCTGCTGTGTTGCATCAGCATCTCCAGCAAATGAAGTGTGAAGGAGGAGACTGTGGGAAGGACACAGAGTTACTTTGTGGATCAACAAAGCCGAAGTGTCGCTGGGCTGGGATGGGCTGCAGAGCCATACTAGGGATCGAAGAAGCATGAGTGAGGGGTGCTTGGGAATTTCCTTTTCTTTCCCACATAATCTTGCTCTATTTCTTTCCCGTTTCTTGAAAAGAAATGGTTGCCTTAGATTCAAAACCCTCTTATATTCAGGCCAATACAGGCACAGAGGATTTCAGCTGAAGAGTCTAGAAAGAAAAACAGGCAGCTCTCCCACACTCCGCTCATAGCATCTTGGCAATGCGACTTCCATGGCATCCTTTTCTCATTGAAAAAGTAGGTTCAACTCCAATACATACTTCCCCACAGATTGCTATGTCTTGAGAAGGAAACTGCTTCCTTGTCTCCTCCTCCCAAGCCAGGGGCCTCTTTCATTTTGATACCTGCAGAGCTCTCCCATGGAGCACTGCTGTAGCAGAGAAAATCTTTTTCCCTTTAAACAGCTCCTTCTTTATCCTGTTCTGCCAAACGACCACAAATGTAAGGGGCAAGACACATTTAACCCTTGAACATACCCTCTAGTGGCATTCAGAGCTTGTTAGTGCGTGCTTAAGGGTTGCTGTATTTTCTTAAATTGCCTGAAAACTCTAAAACAGCCTTGAAATGGGTTTTCCTGTCTTTTTCAGGTAGGTGTTCTCTTCCACAGGCTTTCCAGGAGTCTGCAAGAAAGACTCCCTTCTGTGTTCCCAACAACAATAGTTTTTATATGGCTGCCCTTTCAATACAGTATGCTGTATCAAGTCTCAGCACCTAAAATCCAATCCTGCTATCAAATGCATTAGTTCACATATTCAAGAGGGTTGAAAGAGACCCAGGTTTTTCTTCATAGTTGAGAGAAGACTGTTTATCTGTAAGGATTATCATATGTTAGAGCAAAGTCAATTAACCCAGTTAATCAAGGCATTAAAAAAAACCAAACAAATTGAAACAAATTAAAGTGGGTTTGAACCAAAATAGCAACTAGTATCTAAAAACACTTCTTTCACAATGAGGGACTAAGTAACACCCAGAAACGTCATTCAAGATAGCTTGCCACCAGAGAGCAAATCAGAAGGATTAAAAGCAGGAGCTAAGAATGGCCAGCTCATTAGTTAAGAGAATAAAAATCAAATTCTTCAATTATTAAAAAAAGAAAGATGAGTTCACAGCACTACCTGTAGCATGAAAATTGATATAAAAGGCCTAACATCAGGAAATACCAGTGAATGCATACAAACACATCCATCTCAAAAGTCTTCTGAATTTATAGAAGATGATAAAATCATAAGGTCTGATGTTTGACTTCCTGGAGCCATAGGCAAGTATGTAAAGGTGAATTTCCTTCTGTCATCTCCTTGAGAAAGGCTGGGGGGGGAGAATATAGACTGTTCTCTCTTCAGTAAATTAAGCATGTGTAGGTTTGGCTTGTTTTAGCTGATTTCAGCTTATGCTGCAGCTGATGACATTTGTTGTGCCTGAAGAGGTATTTAACATTTTATAAACAATGGCCTGATTAAAAAACCTGAGTTCATCCCCATATTAGGGGCTGATTGTTTGCCAGGGTTGGAGGGGAGCCAGCCAGTCCATTCCTTCTGCAGCAGGTGCCATGGTCAGTCACCATGAGTCTGAACTCACACTTGTCTTTCTTAAAGGACCACAGAGCTGAAAGTTATCTGCACTTGGGTCTGTCATTTGAAACAAAGCCAAAACTGAGGCAGCAGAATCTAATCTTTCAAACATGACCTTAATCTACTCCTGCAGTTCAAAGGCTTTAAAATTAAAGCTCTCCATTTAGATCACCTTTACTCTGAAGTAATTTTCAATCTTCTCTGGAGTTCAATGCTTTAATAATTCAGTCTAGCTAGCCACCCCACAAAAAACACAGTCACACCTTTAATCCCTGCTGCTGCCTTTCTTAGCAAAAACCTGCTACTAAAAATTCCAGTAAGTTCTCAAGCCTGGATTTTTAGAGATATTTCAATATTTAGCTAACTGTCATTCCAGTGCCATTCTGGTACTTAAATTATCTTTTAGGAGCTGTAACATTTCTTCAGCTGAGCCTTGTGTTTTCTGTATGGGTGTGTTGATTTGCAAAGCATAAAATTATTACCTGTAGTAACCTGTAGCACAGCAAACCTCTAGACCCATAAATCCATGAATCTATTCTAAATAGTTTTCTAATTTTTATCCTAAATATCCTGAAAGTTTCTATTTTTACCCTGAATCTGCCTATTCTAAATAAAACCTAAACAACTAATCCATTAATATTCTTTGCTTGCAGACTCCTCAGAGCTACCAGAGCACCACACCTAGGGCCTTAAAACTGAGCTGGAAAGCAGAGCTGGTAGGCAAAATTCTCAGTCCTATTATTCATCAGAATTAGCTAGTTCACCAAAATCAACTTGCATTATTTTAACCAACCTCTGATAAGATTTGAAGGGCAGGCAGGCCAAAGGGAGGGTGCTTGCCAGGTTTTTTTTCCAGATGTTTAGCTACTCGCGGCAGCCTGAGCTTAGAGCTTAGAGCTTGGGAGCCTGTGACACCAAGGGGCTGGATGCCTTCGCCAAGGATGCGCCGCTGTTTAGGTGTCTGCTTCCACAGCCATCCTCTATCCTAATCCTAGACCTGGGAGGCCCAGAGACCTGGCAGCTCCGTATTGAAACCCACTTGTCTCCTGCCTGGTTGACAGGAGACGGATGGGGGAGGTGAGGATGCCTTTTGTCTACCCATGGTGCTGCTGGTGGGACACTGAAATGGTAGGTGTCACATGGACTGTAGTCAGCAGTTTCAATGTGCCTGGCTCTATTTCACTCATACAGACAAACTGCTGAGATCCCAGGGAACACATTTTATTTTGGAAACCACAGTTTCCTGTCTGTCCAAAAGAAAATATCTTGGAATTTCTAGTCTGAGAATAGTTTTGAATTTTCAGGTGTCATTCTACTTCCAGGCAATAAAACTGCCTCCCAGTCACCTTCACTGGTGACTTTTTTGAAGTTCACCCTTCAGCTCTGCTTGATATCATAATACCATTAGTGCTAATGAGCTCTCCAGCAAGCATTGCATTGTTGCTCCCTTACCTACTTACTCTGGGAGGAATAAAGGGCTGAAGATGCTGTGGCTATTAACTCGGAGCCCTGCATTCACTTACATTCTTACTTTAACTATCTCTATTCACTGTAAATTCCCTTCACACTCTGTGGTGTCAAGAACACATTATCAGTTTTTCACTGATCTCAGTTTCTCAGGTGTCTATCACTGCATGTGTTGTAAAATCAGCATCTGTGTATACATGTGGCCAGGCTTAGCAGCTGCTTTTACAGGATAAGCTGTGATATATATTCTGTATCTGAAATCAGATGAAGCCCCAAATCCATCAAACATTTTATTTTAAAGAAAGCCTATGATGCCATTTGCAGCAAACATATTTCTTTATTAACAATTTCACAGCATGCTCCCCAGCTCCAAATTTTCTGGATCTGGGATTACAGTTCATTCATTCGCTCTAAAAGAAACACTCATTCATTTTGTATTATGCCTGCTATATATAATACTATGCTACGACACAACACTGCTACTGCCTGCAGCTCTCCAGCTGTCAGGGAAAAGGAGCCATCCTGGCAGGGCAGTCTGTCCTGGACCAGCTGCCCAGGAGTCTTGCGTTAGTGTCAGATTTTGCACAAGATTCTTCCTAACTTTCAGATCCCTGGTCAGAACTTAAGATGAACAGTCAAATGGTAATGCTTGTCCTCTGGCAAAGATCCCATGGAAGTCAGAGAGCGCCCCTCAACAAAAATGTTATCAATATTCATTGTCTCCGCTGGTGCTAGAGAGAATGGCTCCAAAGAAGAATTAGTGCCCCCAAACTCCTAACCTAAGTGGAAAGCAAAAGGCAAGCTATCCATAAAATCAGCAGATGGTAAGAGGGAGATAATAATGAGTGGTGTCACAAGCAGCGGTTGCAGCTCAGCAGCCACCGCAGCATTATTGAGTGTTTGTTGTGGAGCACTCGGTGTGACGGTGAGCCCCCCCAAAAGGAGACATCAGCTCCCTGCAGGTCAGACTCCATGTCTCCTACAGCTGAGCCCTGCCCACAGCCCCCACAAGATAGGACTTGCAATATTTTCTTCCCTCCCCCTTGACCTCCCTGGCTACTTATAGATCAGTGACTGCTGTTCCAGGATTTCTGTAACCTCTGGCAGGATTCAACAGTGCGGGCCAGTAAACCCTCATCTGGCAAGTGTGGAAGTCAAAGATGCTGGGATTTTGGGATAAGAGTGCAGTGGTAGTTTCAACCACACAGAAGAACAGAAGAGAAAATCAATACATCTAAACGGGGAAAGGAAAATGTGAAGAGGAATAATTAATTCCCCAGCCTCCATGAGGATATGACAAACACTGGAGAGCAGGATTGAAGTATAAAGCCTAAAAGAATTACTAGCTAGAATTCTGTCAAGATTGTCCCCTTAGGCTTTTCCTAGGTCTTTCTCTCTACAGCTCTTAAAATGGTGTCAACAAAGGGAAGTACAAAACACTTAAAGACATATTTTGCTATCTACAGTCTTCCTTTCTTATCTTCTCAAGCTACACAGGAAAAATGAACTGTTATATGTTAATAGGATTTAGGCTATAAGATTTCTAGTCATCTGTTCTTTCTCTAATTCCTACTGAATGGTCAGTTCCTGACAATGCTGCAAGTGGGATTTTCACAAGTCCTTAGCACTGGCCTAACTCCTCTCTTGTTCAATTCGTTGGAAAGATCTGTGCTAAAAATAAGAAGTTATGCAAACTTCTTGTATCAGGGACACCAGTATGAGGCCTGGCATGAAGGGTAGGTCACCCTATCTCTGCTTCAGTCACTTTCTTTCTCTAACAGGTCTAACACTGATATCCTGACATGGCATGCAGAGCTAAATCTGACCCTTTGGGGTATGGCTAACCCCATGCTCTGTGACAGCCATACCAGCATAGGTAACTCCATTGCATTTTCTAAATATGTTTTCAACAAGATATTTCAGAAAAAGCAGGGAATTCAGTCTAAGTGTTTCAGGAGGAGACAGGAATCCTGGAGACCAGTCACACGCAATGTAAGTTGCAGCAGGCGGCAGGACTTCCAACAGAGGTGTGATTGCAGCTGCTTGGCTAAACTCCAGTCCCACCACTGCGTGAAATTGCGGGTGTTCACTGCTGCCACAGCTGACAACCATTTGTCTGCAGCTAAAGTGGCCTGTGGGTCCCTGGGATCCAGTGGGTCCAGTCAGAAGACATCATAGACTCTGCTGGGCTTACTCACCCTGTTCTCAAACAAAAAGACCTCGTTTTTCCCTCAGGAATCAAAAGAAGGGCCCTGTTTTTTATTTTGGTCTCCTCCCAGTGTCAATTTATATCAAGATTCAGGAACTTGGAAGCTCTTATGTCACCCCTGGTTTAGAAACAATTTAGTAGCCCCAGGAGCATTGCCCTGCCTACAGATGCTATCAGAGTGTGCCGACTGAATCAAGTCACTCACAAAACATCATTGGTTCAAAGGCAGAGGGCAGCCAAAGCTGCAGGCCTGGGGCCACTGAAAGAGGTTGGAAATCCCAGAGGAGAAAGGTGGGGATAGGTCATATTGTATTACTACGGGAGAACATTGCATTTTCATTCGCATCTATTTTCTTCACTTGTGGGTAGTTGTTCAATATTCCTGAGCAGCTTTTGTTGGCATGAAAGCTTAGAGTGGTGCCAGAATTTGACAGTGTGCCCTTATTTTGACTATATTGATCTGCCCATGGGCATGGATACATACATGTACGGGCAAGCAAAAATCCTCACTTCTGTACACAGACACCAAGCTATATATGAAAAACTGCTGGTTTTGAGATTGAATTTCCTGCTCAACAAAAATCAATGTTAGGGCTGGTCTGTTTGCAGAGCTCCAGACCAGAGGCATTAACACTGTTAAGCTTGTGGTGGGATGTGAACACATCTTTTAGATCAAGACCCTCCAACCAGAGCTCTACCAGGGAGGAAATGAAGCCAAAGAGTCCAGCTCTTCCCTTCACAACTAAAGGGGAATGTGCAATATGCAACATAATTACCTGGGAAAAGAACGTTTGGTCAAAAATCTTCCAAAACCACCTGATAGGTCCAAGCTTTAACCATTTGTCTCTCTTCTGTGTTCATATGCTCTCAGTCAGGGGTGAATACTCTAAACTTAAAGCTTGGGGACCATTTACACAGACAGGCTCCACTTGTCTCCTGGTCTGTCCATCCTTTGAGAGATCCCCTGGAAGATCCAAGATCTCCTTCTGTTTATGGTATGTAGCGGGTTAATCATGTACTCACAAAGGCTGTAGGGAAGAAACCATTTATAAAAATCACTCACATGTGTGGCTAATGCCTTTTCCAGAGACCTATTTCCCTGCATAAATATGACACATCACCAATCAGATGGAAGCTAATTGAAAGAGGGAATTCTTTCATCCTCTATTTCCTGAAAAAATGTCATTGTTTTTTATGATACCTTCCTTACTGTTTAGCCTTCCAGTCCTGTCCTTTCATCATAAAGTCCCTTAAGGCCTGCTAGGAAAAAAAAAAATATCTCTTTTTAGCCAGTCTTCCTAGGGCGGTGAAACTTGTGAGTCCCTGCTCTCTGTCTGTCCTTTGCCCTCCTAAAGACTGTTGAAACCCCTGACTAGTTTCAACCCAATTTAAAAAAAGGGTAGAATTCTCAAATATATTTATGTTCTCACAAGCTTTGTGAAAGTCAGCAGGTAAGTAAAGACAAGACAGACCAATTAGTGCCATCAGTGAAGGAAAAGTTACAGTGCAAATGTGTAATACTAGCTACTAAGAGTAGATTCAAAAAAGACCTATATGAGTGGGGAAAGCTTCAGTTAGAGCTAACACCCCACCACACAGGGAATAATTTAATTGTATAAGCCCCTTGTTTATACAGGCTTAGTTTAGTATCAACTAAAATAACTTGAAGGTAATTGTGAGAAATATTCCAGCTTCTCATGGCTGGTCCTGGTGCAGGGCTCTACACTGATATTTTATGGGGGAAAGTGGAATAATTTGGCAAACCCAACTGACCCAAAGCAGGAAGGGATCTTTGGTGCTCTGTGTCCAATCAGGGGTTGAGCAAGGAAGGAAGGTGAGAAAAGGGCTCCCCACGACAGCACTGGTGTTGCCTGAGACCACCGCAAACCAGGGCTCCAGACCTCCCTCACAGACTCTCTGGGTTACCCCAGCTACAAAGCTCCCCATCACACCCAAAAGGCACCGCGATGGCCACCCTCTTCCCAGCATATTGGACAGCCACTACAGTCAGCAGTAGGATCTGTCCTCAGTGCATACTCAATGCTATCGTCCTAAAGACAGACCCATCCCACACATTTTGGGCCCAGCAGAAAACAACAGCCATCCATCATGGCCCTAACCACTGTCCTGCTGCAGTGGCACAGAAGGGTTGTGCGTATCCACCCCTCTCCGTCCTGGGTGGTTGTCTGCATTGGGCAACTGGGGAAGTCCACCAGGGGATCTGGCAAAGCCCTAGGTAGTGACATGAGGACCCACTGGCCATTCAGCAAAAGGCCTTGTTTTAGCTGCTGTAACAGATGCGATGACTTCACCTGCCCCTAATCCACCTCCCTATCTTTTCTTGAAGCATGGTGAGTCAGCAATGCCTTCCTGACCTAGCTGAGATGAAGCAGAACAAGTGACCTTGGATGTGCTGATAGCAGCAGGAAGAATAATCATCGGCATCGTAGCTCAAGGGCATCCAGATCCTAGTATGTGACTCAAATGCAGAAATCAGACAGACTTAAAACCATACCTTTCTTAAAGTGCATTTGGGAACTTTGTCCCCTTCTGTGGCTTTTGACTGTTTTTTGTCCTTTCATTGAAAGGGCTGGTTCTTGCTTATGCCATTGAATCATCCTTATGTTTTCACACTGGGCGATTCTAATATAGTTGTGTTGTATACTGCTCACACTCCAGATTGATTTTTCTCCACCTAGAAAAAGATGCTGTGATTTTATTCACACATTCTGACCTTGGGTGGATGCATCAGACATCTGTTCGAAAACATATTTTGCAGAGACCCAGATCATGACACCTTCCTCCTGCTGTGCAGTCCTTGGTTGTGTTTGAAGAGCAGACTCTAATACCACAAAGGGACATAGGCATCTAACTGTCTTTTTAAAATCTGAAATCCGAAAAATACCTCTCAGTTGCCTAGCACTTACATTTCTGCCAAAGACATTTCCTGCTGCTATACACAGAGAACTACCTAATTTAGAGGGTGATGAACAGATCCCGCAACAGACCTGAGTACTGTGGTGACTAGTGCTGCAGTGCCGAATGCTTAGGTGCTCGTCTCAGGTGCAGAACGTACAGAGCTGAGTTACTTACATGCCCAGAAATCCTGAAAAATGAGTGTGGGAGGATTCAGTGCTAACTAACTCATCTAACTCATACCCAAGCCACAGCAGTCACAAAGTGATAGTAATGCTTGCAGACCAAGATTGATAGGAATTCTCAGATCTGGTCTTATAGATGATGAAGAAAGAGACAGAGCTGATGAAAGTCCTTTTTACCCAAGTAGTTTAGTAGATAGTGGATTAGCGAGACACTGGGACATCATGGGTCAAAGGACACTTACTTTCAACTCCCTCTTTTGCCTGCAGTTATCTGATACCTCTTCTCTCCTAAGCAAATGGTCTCATCACCAGACTATATAACACATTCGTGAATGTGACTCTCTGTCTTTCAGTTGAAATCCTTCCAGTCTGAACAGCATAAATAAACAGCCTTTGTGCTGGAACTGGAGCCAGTGGAAATGCTCCACAGTCTACAGGTTAGAGCACTCAGCTGGGAAGGAGAAGTCCTAGATGTGCAGTCCTGCTCCAATGAATATTTACATATTGTACACAAATTACAGTACTGTCACCAAGAAGAAATGAGAAAGCGTTACTTTCTGGGCAGACCACATCCTGCCAATTTGTCTGACTACCTAGAGGAATAGGGGGAGGGAGTGATTTGAGATGATCAGGTTCAAGTCTCCTCAGATGTAAGTAGGATTTGAGCTTCAGGCACACTAACCTCTTCAGGCTAAGCAACAAGGCACTTACCCACTGCTGTGAGAGCTGGCTTTTACTGCTTTTATGCATTGGTTACTTACCCTGCAGCTATCTAAGGTCAGTCAGGGTGCCAAAATCTGCCTTAGGCTTTTTCTACAGTTCAGCATTGCGCAGAAACCTTTTCCACTTAGATTCTGTCAGGCTCCAAATACTGTTTCCCGAGGAATCTAATCAGTTCCCAGAACTTTTTTGTGGTGCATAAGCTATTGCCTACTGTCAGCCAATAGTTCACTAGCACTTGTAAAAATAACAGCATTAGCAGTAATAGCAATTTAACATAGTCCATTCAATTTTTCATCCAGAGAAATGAGTCACATAATCAATATCAAATCTTTACAAGTGGACATAGTAAATTTTAGAAAGATTTGTAAATTAACACACCAAGAACAATTCATTGTGACTCATTAGCAACATATATTGCTGCAATGGAAATTTCAAGAATTTCTACTCATGAGATGCAAAACATCCAGTGGATCTAAACCAGCAGAATGGATGCAGAGATCTGGCCAGATTAAAGTGATTAAAAACAGGAAAAGGAAGACTTTGCAATGACTGTTTTATTCACTTGGCAAGGTGTCCCCATGGTAAACTACTATTGTTCTTAAAATGGGCATCCTCTTCTTCCTGGGATTCCTGTAGCAAACGAGGTAGTAAGATCACCCCTGTTCTTCCTGGAAAAAACAACAGAAAAAGGTCATGTGTGTACTGAACTGAAGGCAATAAAAGAGTGTTGAGTGAAGGTAGCTTTTTAAGTGCTCTTGGTGGGCAGATGTAACCCTGTGGTCTGGGGAAAAGTTCTTTGTCACTACATATGAATTGGGGGAAGAGGCTGAATGAGCAGCCATCCTCTGCCTGGGAACATGCCCAGAGCAAATGTTATCATTTTGGTTAGAGCAAAAGTAGTACCTGCAAGAGCACAATAAAACATTGTTATTCTCATTGTATAACTGCAGTTTGACAGATCTCATTCTAATATGTCCTGACTGAGGAGTCTGCCCAGCCAGCAGCTCAGCTGCACATCTCAGGCAGCAAAGCTGAAGGAGACAGGAGATATACCAGCTTAGGGCTTATTTAGAGCTGTTGGAAGTCATTAGTTATCTAAGAGCAGAGGTGAGATCCTGCACCTAACATGTCAGTGGAGTGGGAGAGCACCTCCTCTTTGACTCGACAAGGGCACTCAACAGGGGTTTTCCTTGTCAAACAGAGTTGATCACCACACTGGGGCAGGAGCCTCATGACTGAAAAGGGTTATTCAGCAAGAAGCAGGTCTGGTTTCCTGCTGCAGTTAACTGCAATACAGTTGATAGACTCACATGAGGGATACTTTGCCTAGCACCCAGAGAGCCAATATCATGGGGGTGATGCTTTCATACTACATTGTTTGGAAGCAAAGTTTGGAAGCAAAAACATGGTGGAAAAACATACCCAGTAATGGCAAGATGTTCCTTCGCAGAAGCCCTGTAACACCTCTTTGAGGGGCTAGAGACGGGCATCTGAGAGAAACTCCCTGGGTCTTCACAAAACACGAGAAACCACATAAGCATAAAGCATGCAGGAGAACATAAAAAAGGCATCCACAGAATGGTCACCCAGTGCAGGGGACTCAGTGCTTGTGAATGGGAAAGTGTTACACATCGTGAAGTGACTTACGCTTTCCCATGTTTTGTACTTATGATAAACACCCATCTCCTGGACACAGCCCTAGTTTCTGCAGATATTCGATGCTGTACAGTTGTGTAATCCTACTCCCATACATATGGTCCTAACTCCCATTAACTTCAGTGCAAAGAGCAATAAAAAACTTCCTGTTTTGGAAAGCGCTGCACAAGGTGAGTAATGAGTATATCTGTAGCATTTTAGAAACTCAAGGGTTATCACACCAGATTGATAGGCCTCTTTCCCACTAACCTTCATAATTCATGTGAAACTTTCCACATACACCTGGATACTGCAGTTTCCCTTTTTTTGATGTTTTGTCTTAAGTATTTGTACACACTAATATGGTTTGTATTTGTAAAGGCCAAGGCTTACCCAAGTAATTACATGAGTAGCTATAAGGATTTTCAGAGGTATATATCCTGTACTGGGATTGGGTTAGATGTCCCTTCACTACCATCTTGTAAGAAGCTGTCTATTTGATAAATCAGTTATCCTGGATGCTGATCATGACCTGTTACACGAATCTCTAGGCATATCGGGTTTTTTTCTCTTTTAATTCTCAGATGCTTGCAGTCTGCCATGTTCGCTGGTGACCGATAAATGCCTTTTCTGTCTCAAATACTGAATAATCTAGAGTTACCTCTCACTTGCTATTTCTTCCTCCTTGGCTTTTGCAGTTTTGAGACTGTTATTTCAAAAGCTGTTCAGGATACAAAAATTAATTTTAGCAATTGCTTTTCTCCTTTTTCTCCTACAATGGAGAATGTTCATTCTTTTTTTAAATAGCATCAGAAGTCTAGTCTTGCCTTGTCTCATATGTGCTGTCCTGACATACACTGAGCCCTGTTAAGAAGGCATGGTTTTGGATTATTTATGTTTCAGAAGAGCTTGTTGATTTGGGGATTGCTGTTATTTCTTTTGTTGTCTTTCTTCACTCATGGGAAGCCTTGGATCTCACCTTACTGGGGCACAGTGGGTTGGCTGCTGGTGCTGTGCACCTCACAGACTGTGAGCCAGGGGACAGTTTGATAACTACCTTGTGTTTCAAGCTCATGGAGAGCTCAGACTCCCAGGGACAAGAGGTTAATTGGAACAGATGTTATTTCAGAAATTACATGATGCCCAGAGATCACATCTTCGCCTCCCTAAGCCTTTTCGGTGGTGTTGGACTGCATGCTCTCTCTTGGTTTTCTCACACTGGGCTCCTTTTCATCTTTTGAATCACTCCAAACAATGGCAATCTTTACAAATACGACAAGCCCTCCTCTTTATATCAGGCATTCTTCCCTCTAGGGATACAAGTGATCTGAGCTGAAGCAAGAAGTAATTAAGGCCATTTTTAAAAGCTGTGTGTTTCCCCCTGTATAGTCTTAGCAAAAGTTGTGTCTAATTTATACTTTGGTGGTGTGTTCGTGCTCTCTGCTGTTTTTGACCTCTTCCTTTGAAAGACACTTGTATAACTTCAAAGAGGTCTCAGATTTACTTTAAGTGTCCCCAAAAGGGATGATGTAAAAACTTTTTGACTTCAGACCATTCTGCCTCTCTCAGAGAGGGAAACAAATAGAGACTTCCTCATATCTTTGAAAATCTGCTCTTTGCTGGTTTGAAATGATGCAGCAGAAGCACCTCTGAGATTACATGCCCAATTATGTCCCAGTACTACTTCTGTTAGTGGGAATGAGCAAAAAAATGTTAAGGGCTCCCCCTCCTCCCAGTGAATCATGTCCCAGAGCTCATTATTATGAACAGCAGATAGAGAGGTAAGAGATGGAAACTAAATCTGAAATCATAAACTCATTAACAGACATCTATGACCATTTCCCACATGGCCACGAATGTGGGCCATCAGGTATTTCTGAATAACTGTTGAGGTCTGAAGTGTACCATAGGGAAAACAAACATTTCTTTACTGAATACTCCTTCTCAGCAGCTTCATAGTGAGGTTGAAGTTATACAAAGGCATAGGTGTAAGCAAAGGAAGAGTTGAGAAATATTTGTGGTCTGTCCCTCTTAGGAAATGGCTTAGGTGTTGGCCAAACCATCCATTACTGGCTGTAAGGTGTTATTACTGCAGTGCACATTCTGTGTGACCTCTTCCTTGCCTGTGGGCATCAATTGAGCTTTGGGTTTATATGTTGCTGAAAACTCGAAGCCAAGCTACAACCTGTACAAAACCAGAGGAATTTCTTCTGTCATTTGTCATAAACTTTCAGCCAATATGTGAATGCACCTTGTCACCACATCTCTTCCAGCTGTTTCACAGGTGACTGTATCACATCATGGCTTATCTCCAAGCAGCTCTGAAAGTTAGTGGGAGATCTTTACTCTCTGACTGGGAGTGGGGGAAATCTGTAAATGTTCAAGACAAACCTCTCAAATGCAACTCATCGGGATAGAGATACCAAGTGACAGTTTTTTAGTATTATTGCCTTCGTATAAAACCTGAATTACTCTACTGGCTTCAATGAGAGCAAGAATCAGAACTTCATAGAGCCTTTTCATCTTATCATCTGATCTTCATATTTTCTTGCAAACCTGCTGGACTTGGAGACATCCTCACGTTTCTTGGAAACCCTGGGACTCTTTCCAAGGATCATTTGCAGTCATCACTTGAATTGGTTTGAAGTCATGTACCTAGAAACAGAACCTATCTATTATATACATAATAATGTGTCCTTCAATTAGGAGTCAGAAGACCTAAATAAAAAGAAGAAAGATAGATAGAGACCATATAAAATCAGAAAAAAATCTTAGAAAGTCAGAATTCCTATATCACAGATAGTTTTGACATTAGGAAAAAATTAAATTTCACTTTGAAATAATGAATGTAAGTCTTACAATTTGGAAGAATATACCTGGTCAGAAAAATTACAAACCAGCTGTGCTCATAAAGCTATATCTCATTGGAACTCAACTCCATAGCTTATGTTTGAACAGGAGAAGGAAAACTGGATCCCATTCACTGTTTTATGTCAAAGGAATCCAACTTCACACACCACTGAATTTCCCAGTCAACTCCATTACTTTTTGTACTTATGTGACACTAAAATGAACGCATTCCTGAACAACAGAAAAATCACACAACATAAACACAGAAATGAATCTCTGCCACACAGATCACTTGAGCTTATGAAAACCCAGGCCCTTGCATCACTGAAAAGCACAGTGTTACTATGTGTTGCTTTGTATCAGATAAGTACATTGATGCAGTGCAGCCAAGGAGAGTTTGGAACATAAAGATTTCCCTTTGTTCACGTAACTTTGGGTTAAGAAATATGCTGTCAGAGGGACTGTTACAGAGAGCTTTTGGAGAAGACCAACTTCATTGCGATGAGTGATCACAGACTGAAATGGAAGAAAAGGGTACTCAGTATCTTGCTGTTCCTAGTAATAACAGCAGTTAGGCTGGTTTCTCTTAGGACTCTTCCTAATCT
Source organism: Theristicus caerulescens (assembly GCA_020745775.1). NCBI lineage: Eukaryota > Metazoa > Chordata > Aves > Pelecaniformes > Threskiornithidae > Theristicus > Theristicus caerulescens. The sequence continues at coordinate 127,779,320 of CM036558.1, read as the reverse complement.
GTGAGACAATGCTATTGATATGTGACCTATATGTCCTGCCAAGACTTGAGAGAGGCTAACACCATGTCTTATTGTGATGGACTACAGTTTCCAGTATACTTTATAACTCCAGGTTTCAGAAAGACTATCTGAGATCTACCAACAGACAGCACTGAGGTGAGAAAGAGTTGAAGCCTCTTCTGATGGTGTAAATCCAACCAAGAGCTATAAACCAGGATCACCAAAAAAGGCTCTTTAATCTCCTACTGTCACATATTCTCCCTCTCTTACCATTGTCCTTTTTCTTGACACTGCTCTCTCTTTGCAGTGAAAGTGATTTTCCTTGTAATGTCAATGTTCTAAGCAAATTTATGATAACAATCCTAAATTCTCCTTGTAGGAATCCTTCATGGGTTCTTAGTTACATGCAGTATTCCATATTTCTGTTCAACAAGATGTGTGAACAATTGTTGCAAAGTAATCTGTGGCACCAGGATAGAAAAAGAGAAAGAAAAAAAAATGTTTGTTGAAAATTCCTCAAATATGGAAGAATATTTGTGCATAAGCATGCATATCTTCAATATATATGTATTTATTGTATAGGTAAGGCATCGAGAACCAACCTTGATCTAAAATCCAATGGTGAAAGGCAGATGCATCCTTATCAAAATTAGTAATGTTCAACTTCTGCTGTTATTTTGCTGCTACCAATAAAAAAAATCAGTCCATAAATGGCAAAAAGTCAGTGATATTTTGGATATACAATGGAAAGAAAAGAAAAAAAGAGTTTTTATGAATTCTTGTCAACATTCATTGGAAATCTCTTGGAAGATAAATAAATTACAAATGCTATCAAAAGATCTGTTGCAGCACTGAGCTTGACAGCTGTTACTGAAAGTAGTTTGCTGTGGTGCAGGCATTAACACACCAATATTATGGCTTTTACTTCTAGGAAAGGTTTTAGAAGAGGCTTCCTGTAGTTATTTAAAGTGAAAGCCTGGAGGGATTTTAAACGCAGTCAAACAGAATACACGTACTACAAACTTTTGGAGTTAAAAGAAACTGTGTTATTAATGGTATATTTCAGGGTTGTTTTTTACAGATGTCGTCAACACTCAGACTAACAATGTTTTTAAATACTCTGCTTCTGCTTGAGAGTTGTATTTGTGCGTTTGCTAACACTGCAAAAGTGTTGCGATAGTGAACAGAAAAGAAAGCCACTTCCATGGCCTGCAGATGCTTCAGCATCTTCAGTGTTGGCAAGTGACCACACCTGTCTTGGTGTATCTTCACAAGCCTCATGCGATGGGAGACAGGTGCTACGCACAGCCCAGGACTTTATTGACATGAGAACTTAGTGGATCCCAGAGGATGATGGCTAATTGCAAGAGAAGTCTAAACGCTTGAATGGTAAATTGTTGCATGCTATCTGAAAGGAACTATTGGTGGCCATAGTGGATGGGTTGACCCCAACAGCCAAATGTCTTTAACGTACTGGAAGATTGTTATCATTAGCCCTTATGATTTTTTTCTTCCCTTAGGGTAAACAACCCCAGTCCTTTCAAACCTTCCCATAGACCACGAGTTCCTATTATTTCAAAGAAAGCTTTGGTCAACTCTGGGGACATGTATCTCTCAAAGGACTCAACAGGTAGCAGTGTCCTCATTCCACAAACCAGAGCTGAAGACTTCAATCACATGCAGCCTGGCCCATGGAAAGCCATGTGGTCATAGGGGCTTTCTAAAGAAAGAAACCTAAAGTTGTTGAATGGAAGGAAGGAAACTAGAAACAGAAAGCTGAAAAAACTGTTCCTGTGTGCTGGGCAACAAGACTTCATCCTGTGCCCTATCAGCATGGCAAGATTACATGGTAGAATTAGAAAATGCCATCATCAGCTACACCTCTGGTAGAAATAACCAGGAGCATGTAACTCAGCTAACTGTTTAGATTGAGAAAGGGTAATAATAATAAATTATTTAGCTAACATTTGTAACTAAAAAAATGACATGCTTTTTATTCCTATGCTATTCTAGCTAAGGATTTGAAATATTCATATTTCCCTCAGTCCAGGTTACTCACTCCCAGGCTGCATTCCTGTGAGTTAAGTGATGTGAAAGATTTACCTTTCCTCAATATTAAACAAAATCATGAGGTAGCATTTCTTTAGTGTAATGTGTGGTGGCATCTCCCTCTGGTAATGTGATTTATTATACTCACTCTACATTTTGCAGAGTGATGCATGTGGCCAAGTATCTTTAATGAAAAGTGATGCCTGGAGAAATGTTTCCCTAGAATAAAGAGTATAAAAAGCAACTGCTGACCTCTCCCCATCTACGGTGATGCATGAGTTTCTCCAACACCCAGTGAAGCATGGAGTTACATTTTCCTTATGTAAATTGAACTAAGATTTAGTGGGTTTTAGAGATCCAATGATACTTAATATCCATTTCTCACATATAGAATGAGAAACCTGAAGACAGAGTTCCTTGATGTCAGATTATCAATGGTGCTACCATTTAATTATATATGTTTAGGCAAGAGAGACCAAAGATCATTGCCATGACACAAACGGTTTGATGAAGCCGATTTTTATTGCTGGTCCCTGCAACGCCTTGCTTAAAGGCCTTGAAGAGGCAATATTTTTTCTCAATACAAGAGGACGGTTTTCTATACAAGAGTGGAGGTCTTCATTCCTATACTTCTGATTTTAAAAAGAATGCAATCTACCAAATCTGTACTGAACTTCAGTGCAAAATTACCGGCTGATGGAGGGATTGGACTCTCGAGAGTCCATCCCACTCCTGCACTTCACCTGCAGGTGCCACAGGCCCAGCCCACAAACTTCCTACTCTGATATATCCATCTCTGCTGAACTGCCCACTAATATATGAAATCAGCTTCCCTCAATGTAAAGTGAAATGTAGCCTGGTATCTACCTATGTAAACCACAACTGAAACAAATGTCCGGTTTGCATTCTGGTTGTCTGTGAGGGTGTAAGAGGTGAATATTGCACCCCTTAGACCAACAGACCTCATTACAACTATCTAACAAAGAAGTGAGACTCAAGGACCCAGCATCAAAACTCCCATAGAATGATAAGAAGTTCGTCCCATTTTAGAGAGATATATGATTTGACTGTATGCTGATTTTCTCTTCCAAGTGTGTGAAATCCCTCCACTGGAGTTTCTTTTATTCAACTCAGTATGTGCTCGCTAAACATGTATTTAATGAAATAGAATGAAGAATGAGAGAAAACCATTTTTTTTCCCTAATACAATATTCCTCCCATTTACAATATATTTCCTCATCTGTTTTTCTCCAGGACTATGTTGATTCATCTATTACAGGCAACCATTCGAGCTCTGAAGCCCTATTGCTGACATGAGCAAGGTCTGCCAGATGTTTGAACACCAGCTTCTACATGCTCCTGCTTTTCTCTAAGATGAGGGAAGCTGAAAGTCTCCAACATAAAATTTAAGCCTGAAATTCTTTTATGGCAGGTATTAAGCAGGAATGAGTTTTCCTGCCTCTGTTCAAAACAGGAAGGATGCAGTTAGATAAATTTATTCTCAGAGGTTTTGTGCCGAGTAAAATGAATCTTGTGGTGTTCTGTGGTGCACATGGCGAAGCATCTTGTTTCTAGGTACAATGTGAAGAAAAGGCTCTCCTTTCTAGCAGTAAGGAATTTTTTAACTCTTACAAGAGTGAGGAGAAATCCCTTGGCATACACTGAAGACAGGCTACAGAATTTTCTTGGATCTGAACTAATGTCTGTATCTGAATTCCTCTAAATTAAGTGATCCAACTTGGTACATTTTTACTGAAATGATGCAATACAACTAAGCCCAAGCTCCCTTCATGGACAGCATTGTATTAGGCAATGCTTACAGTCTAATAAGACACAATTGTCTTAAGCCTCATCCACCTTTTTGCCTTAAAAATATTTCTAAGACTATCTGACACCCAATTACAATCGCAGTAATCTGTTACTTACTATTGTTTGGGGGAACAGTAATATGCTTTATTTCCTAAGACCTTACTGATATTCTTCTTAGATTACAAAAGCAAACATTAGGTAAGTAATAGGTTAGGTCTTTTTCCTCCACAAACATAAACATGAGACAAAATTTCTTTGATGAATGAAAGCAAAGAATCTCTCTGCCGGAGGATATTTGATTTTGTTTGTCTAGAAAGGTTCCCAACCTCAATATCATTTATCACTGCATCATTATACTCAACATATGGAGACAACATCAAGGTTATTTAAAATGGATTGTATGTTTAGTGTTCGTGCAGGGTTGTTACGGTAGCTTTTTGTCTACGTAGGGCTGTCAGCTGCACTTTCCATTACATTTACTTTGCGGTGCAATAAAGTAGATTTTCCTGTCCTCCAGTGGTTTCCTGGTCTCCAAGCAGAATTCCCACACTGAGGCCAATGTAGCAGGTTTATCCTGATCATAAAGTGAATACACACAGGGTGATTTCTGCTGTACGGAGACTTTATTCATCTTATGGGAAAGATAATGCATATAATACTAATATATGAATGCAATGCAGTATCTAAAGATATATATCCCCAGGAGGCAATTTATCTGAAGGGCTGTTTTTCTGGTGTTCATTCATTTGTGGGAAGATGGTATTCCCAGACTGAAAATGAAGCAAATGAAGGGACTTCCCTGGTGCAAAGTGATGGATGATGATTTTGTTGCTACTGTCAAGAGATGCATTAGACTAGGTTTCTCATTCTGAAAACGCTAGATGAAAAGGGATTAATTTCATGACCGTTTGGGAGACTGAATTTCCATTCTTAATTATAAAATGATGCCCTATTATAATTTTCTCTGAGGTACCTTTATGATTGAAGCTGAGTTACTTGACTCAGGGACACAAAGAGGTTCCAGAAGGCCCAAAGGCAAAACTTGAGGCACATGATTCACATAGCAGGATGCAGCATACTATGAAAATCCAAGCTCCTTTCATGACAGGAACCCAAGGCAGACTGCCACCCTGGCCCTCTGCCTCCCTGCCTGTCCTGGTAAGAATGGGTTTTTTTGAAACTGCTGCATGTTGGGAATTGGAAAGCAAGTGTCATGATCCAAAAATATAATCCACCTGAGAAACTATAGAATAAAACTTCTTAAGTCTCTCCTTGATGTGTGGCCCTGTACTTTTCCAAGATTGACATATGTTTTTATATGAAATATTTTATATACAGCATCACTAATTTTCTACCCAAGACAAACAGTTTGTATCATTAATCTGTTAACCCTTTGCTCAGAAAAGGGCTGATGCCCAGGTTGAAGTTCTCTGAAGTCAGGCAAGACCTCAATGGTGGGACTTGACTGACTAAATACAGTATCATTTTAGAGACACTGAGCTATCCTATATGGCCTCCAGTTGCAGCCCCAGCAGGTTGCAGACCCATGGGCCCAGTGCCATCCCTGCCAGGACTCTGAGGATTTAAAATGTCATGAGACATGCCTGTCCGAAGGTAACTGAGTCCAGTTCTCATAAATATAGTGATGGGTTTGAGCCAGGGGTGATGTTGAAGGGTGGAAAGTTCAGCTCTTTGGCATTGTCATTCCATGTCACTGCATTGGCATCATCAGAAACATATTCAGCCTATGTGACATTCCCTGATGAGAAGCGCTGGTGAGATCTAAGGCTGTAAATTATAAATATGTCCTGACTGACAACTATCTTGTGGTTTTGAGGTTTGGGGTTTTTTTTGTTGGCATTAGTTGGTGTAACAGGATTGCCTGAGGGGTAAGTGACAGTTGTGTTGATTTTAGAAGGAGTAAATTATACTAACTTATCACACTGAGTTTCTTTCTAATGTAATATGATGCGATGCAAAGATTACCCAACAAAAACTGATGCTCAGGTCTGGATTTTCATGAAACTAATGGATATGGCTACACTTCCCTGAGAGCCAGTGATGGATGAGGTCAGGTTTCACTAATGTTCTCTGATGCTACATTTCTTTAATATAAACTAATCCATGTCAAGGAGTATCCTTGACTCCATTTGATATATGAGACTGGGTTTTTCCTTTTTGGACATAATGGGAATGCACAGACACCTTTTTTAGCTGTGCAGTCACAAGTGATGCTGTATTTCTCTGTGTTCAGAGAAACTCATTCTCATGCATCACTATATGTTAAGGAGTTGCAGGTTTTTTGTACTACAGTAAAACCCAGCTACATGCATAAATAGCTATAAGTAAAAAATGAGGTTGCTCCATCATTTATATGAGTAACACCAGCTCACAGGCAACATCTTTTGTCAGGTAGGCCAATCTCATGCAGGCCTAAATAATAGAGGGAAAAGTCACTTTATTAATCATTTTACTGCACATTAGCAGTTTTCTTGGACATCCAGAAATAACGTCATATGTTTCTTTACAGGTTAGAAGGAGAGACCCTTACCATTATACAGTAGTTATTCTCTGCAGCCCTCAGTCTTATTCATCATCTGCTACTGGTAAATCTCTGTCATTTAGGATGTTTTACATTATCAGACAAATACTGATTCTGTTTTTATCACAGAAAAAAAAGCATTGTGTATTACTGATTTCAGGCAAAAAGAAAACTAATGGCAATAAGCTGCATTATTTTTTCCTTTTCTGCTTCTCACACCACCCCACCGGCGAGTAGGCTGGGGGTGCACAAGAAGCTGGGAGGGGACACAGCTGGGACAGCTGACCCCAACTGACCAAAGGGCTATTCCATACCATATGACGTCATGCTCAGTATATAAAGCTGGGGGAAGAAGAAGGAAGGGGGGGACATTCAGAGTGATGGCGTTTTGTCTTCCCAAGCAACTGTTACACGTGATGGAGCCCTGCTTTCCTGGAGATGGCTGAACACCTGCCTGCCGATGGGAAGTAGTGAATGAATTCCTTGTTTTCCTTTGCTTGCATGCACAGCTTTTGCTTTACCTATGAAACTCTTTTTCTCAACCCACAAATTTTCTCACTTTTACCCTTCTAATTTTCTCCCCCATCCCACCGGGGGACAGTGAGTGAGCGGCTGCGTGGTGCTTAGTTGCCGGTTAGGGTTAAACCATGACAAATGGCTTCGTCAAAATGCAGTTTTCTTTGTTCAACTCCTGTCAGGGAATTGAGGCCTCAAACATCATTGAGCATCAGAGAAATCCAGCTCTGTGTGTTTCTTTTCACATAAAGGGACAAGTGACGGATTTTACACTCACAAGGGCATTGTAACTCAGTTTCAACTGTTGTGACCTCCACTCTCTGGGTCTGTCAACAATTACTTTGAATAATGGAGTTTTTATAGGAAAACTGAGGAAAAGTGAGTAAAAGTTAAATAGTCCAAAACCATTCCTGCGTCTGGGTAATACCCAGGATCTTACTGTTGTTAGGGATTATTATGGATTTAGCCTACAATAAAAGCTTTTGAATAAATTTGTTGTTACAACTCCAACCGACAACTCCCTCTGTCCCTCAAGGCCTGGGTCTCACCACCATCCGATGGTGACACCTTCATACTCTGTCTCAGCCTTTTGACTACGTAGCTGTAGAAGCCCTGCTCCCATAGGACTTCCACTCAGACCTCTCTATGCAATGAACACTGAGTACAGATTTTACACACATCTTTACATTGCTGCTGCTAGATCTCTTTCCACTGGTTGTTGACCGATATTTAAAATAATAATAGAGGGTCTTCCATTTCATGTTAATCCACAAGAATCCTCTGAGTTCAAAAATGGTGTGCAAAATAGGTGCCCGTATTCATTTTGCGGTTACCACAGCCTTATAAGAAATTATATTTCTTTGGATGCTGGTAACTTCTGTTCTCTGGGGACTCAAGTGAGGGAGATGCCCATACTGTGCAATACAGTGGCTGGCAAAGTTTTCTAAGCTAGTGCCATACAAGCTAGTTCTGGAATAGCAAGCAATTTAGTCGTGTAGATATCGCATGCTTAAATAACACTGCTGAGGGCTGGTTAACATCAAATGAGATGGAAAACACAGTTAAAATAGTTCTACTGCTTCCAGGTCCATGTTAGTACCTCTTTCCAGTGGTTCATCACGCCATGCTGGTGTGGCAGCAGGTACAAAGTTCCCCCCGGTGTCTTTGCACAGAATTCATGCTGGGTATATGTTTCTTTTCTGTCTTTGCATGAGACACATGAGACACTCATCACTGTAAAGTTACCCAACTCTGTAATTATGCCTACTGGGATGAAATACAATTTCACTTGGATGTTCTTATCAGTTCTTCAGAAAATCCCAGCCTCATATAACATATAGTATAGAAAATAACTGTGTCTCACACTTTATCTTGGAGAAACAGATCTAAGTTTCCATTTATAGTGTGAATATGGGATATTCAAGAAACCCAACCTCTTTGGATCTGGAAAAGGATCCACATGATTTTAAGCAAAGCAGTCAATCAGCTGCAGTTCTCTTCAGCCAGGAAACCACTGGCATGGTATCACTGGCATTACTTTAAGGTGTGCATCATTATGGTTATTAATTCATTTCATAAATCAATAACCTCAATCTCACACAACTCTGCTACGTACCAAGGTTCTCATATCTGCACTGTTCTACTTCAGAAAGAGATGAAGAAAGCTCTGTGTATGTTTCTACATCTCACCTCCTTACACCTCACTTTTTATTGGGCATTTTGGCATTTGTCATCATTTGATCTGGAAGGAACCCAAGTTTCAGCATTGTTCTCAGGAGAAACAGGCGTGATGTATCACCTTACATTAGGGAAATTCAGTTTCTGCAATAGCTTTAAATCAAGGAATCCAGATATAAAATGATTCATGAAGCAGAGCTTTCCTGGAACAAACAGCTCCATGAAGACGCGTTTTACTGATTAAGTCTGATGAATGATGTTCTGGCTTTTATGTCTACAATGATCTGTGAGAGCTGGTGTTGTGAAAGAAAAAGGTGCATCAGGCTGGGCTTTTTCACAGACAGTGATAAATGTGATTTCTTCCATATTATATGAATTGTAGAGAAAGTTTTATTGCTGTGAAAGAATTCAGGTAGGCTTTTTTTCCCATAAAAAGTGCTATGTCAAGCTACATTTCTTGAGTTTGAAAAGAACATATAAGGTCAGAATAAAGAAACCACCAGTATCTGCTGCTGTTTTGTTCCAGAACGTATGATAACGCGTGCCGTTACGCACTTAGCAGAACGTAACTCCAGCTCCTTCTCGGTGTGACGGAGCAGCGTGGAAAGGGCCGCGTCACTGGCCCTCGCATCCCGGCGGCAGCATCCCGACGGCGGCAGCATCCCGACGGCGGCAGCATCCCGGCAGCAGCAGCATCCCGGCGGCGGGGCACGCTGCTCCATTCGCCCGGCTGTGCTGACCTCTGCTGGTGCTTCCCCGAGGCGCGACGTTTTCCCGTTCTTGCTCATTTTCAGTCATCTCGCATCATAGTAAAGCAGCGATGCTTTTCTTTCACGAAGCCGTTCAGGATTTTCGAGAGTATTTGGTCCACGATGCGAAGAGGTGATGAACTCAGTTTCTGTTGTTGGCATGCTCTGGGGGGCAGAAGCACATCCTTAAGTTCAGCTCTTCTTCATTGCTCTGCTCCTCAATCGTGGTCCGAAAGCAAGCAAACTTCCTGCTCTCCTTTCCGCAAAAAGTCATCATCCCGCATGCCCTGTGATACCTCAAGGCAGGGAAGCAGGGCTTGGGGTCTCCTGTGAGCCAGGCCTCCTTACACTCACCTCCATTCCTATTCAAACTATGCTCTTTTACTCTATTTTTAATTTTGAGAGTTATACTTGCTGTATAATGATATGGTCATCTGTGTCGACTGCTGTATTATCACAGTCTCTAGACTTTTCCAGTTACTCCAGAATAACCCTTCCTGTTCTTAATAGAGAAGCTTTATTCAATTGAACAGGCTTGCTGTTTAATCTGGCCTTTTCATTCATGGAATAGTTCGACTGTTCAAAAGAACAAGATTCATCCCTGGCTAATGGTTCCTGACTGGCAAAATATTTCAAAGGTCTGCATAGACACATTCAGTGTGTCAGGCATTTTCCAGGGTCCTTTTTCAGTATGATTCATGTCATTTTCTCTCCAAGTACACAAAGAACTGCCTGTCAATGTCTGAATAACAACTCCTGATGCTTCACTGGGATTTCTGCACGTGTAAGGCTCAGACGAAGCCTGAGCAAGGACTGCAGGTTGAACTCCAGAAGGACTTTGACACCTCTACATGGACTTAGTTTGTGAGTGCGTGTTGTCTCACACCTCTCTTCTGAGTAAAGCGCCCTGACCATTTCAGGGGGGTATGACTCACTGTTTTGGACACAGCTCCTGTAGGTGCCTCCTGTGAAACCAAACTCAATTCCTTCCTTCATTTGGGAGACTGAAATCCTCATCTCCCTTCAGCACAAGCCAGTGAGGAGCTGGGTGCCAGGTCTCAGCACCTTTTCTGCCAAGGTTGTTCAGCAGTGCAATGAAGAATTCACGATTCACTGTGCAAAACAAAGCAGAATCTTGTAATCTAGTGGCTACCCATTAGGTAATGCCTGCATTTTTTAATGAATTTAGTGCTTCAGGATTTGACCTCTAATTAACATCATTGTCCTTTGCTGTTACCTTTGAGTGTTCTGTTTTATTTTTGGATATTCTCTTTGGGCCTTTCTTCACAAGGAAACAAGGAGCATTATTAGCATGTGTTAGTTTCTTCAAAAAAAGAAAATACCTTATTTTTTTTCATTTTGGTCATTAATGATAGGATAAAAGTAGAATTACAACCCAAACACTAATAATTATCAAATAGCATTTGTATAATGATCTGTTCCTAAATTATAACCTTGTTTGTCTTTCAACCGTACAATTGCTATTTCATTTCAGTTTCCCAGAAAGAATGATCTTTCTCCCCATCCCTTGTTTTAAGTGGTCATCCCTTCATTCATTTGTCATATGAGTAAGGAGGAGGCTGAATCAATTAATCAAAGGCTTGCAGAACAACACTGAGCAATGCAATGGTTGGTTAAACCTTGCTTTCAATGTAGAATTCAGCTTTAGAAATTCCAAAGTAGGTGTTTTCTTTTTACAAAAACAACCTTGAGGCTGAAATACAATTTTTTTCTTTTAATTTTCTTTTGGTGTCACCCTTACCTTGGATCAAACTGAAAAGCTGCAATAAAAATCATGTCTGTAACCTCACTTTTTGAGGCTTGCCTGTTAAAGCATGATACTACCACAAGCTTCTGGTTTTGCACTTGTAATTTAGTGCAAGAGTAAGGAAAGGGCAAGAAAGAAGAAAACTTCTAGAAGGGTTATGTAAATAGCAAATCCTTGTCACAGCTGTGCACTAATGGTCTATTACAATGGTTTAGTGTGTACTGTAGCAAGGTCCAGGTCTGGAAAATGATAGCAAGCCAGCTTCTTACCAGATTTCTAGTTAGAGACTTCACTAGATCTTGAGAAATTTCATCATGAATGAGTAATGTAAAGGAGGACACTGCAGTCAGAGAATGCTGAACAACTGAAGGCAGTGTTGACACTTGGAAGGATGGGAAGCAGAAACGGGCCCTCCTTGAGCCTAGAGCTAGAGGAAGGAAGTTTTGGACAAGAGATGAGATGGAAAACTTCTTCTAAAAACGGGACACTCTGATTACAACACTGAACTTCGTGACTGAGGACTAGAAATGTATACAGAAAAAGACTAGAAAGAAACTGAGAGGAATATCTTGAGCAGTATCCCCTTTCCCAGAAGGACTTCCAAGTGGATGAATCTGCAATATCTTCCTAAAGATTTCATTGGACTTAATCTCCCCTGTATTATGCACTTGACCTCAAGCAACAACAGTTTACATTCGAAACTAAAAAATTCTCAATTTCTTTACAGTCTGAATGCAGGAAATTACTTCAGCTGCCACTGAAATGCAAAGTTATGTTCTTAAAATGCATTTCGAGAGCTGCGTTAGTCTACTTAAAAAAAAAATTGTCTACTCAATTTAACAGTATCTGATTTCAATTTTCTTATGTATAGTTATCAGGAGCTAAATACTCTATGTACCTGAATCCATTGGCCCAAATCACAGAGAGGACAGAGCATACAGACTGATCACAATATCACAGTCTAAAGCTGAGTGTAAATATTATTTCTGTATTTTTAGATGGGCCATGCTTATATTTAGCCAATAATGTTCATCAACAAGTCATGATACACAGTAAAAGCAAGACTGGTCTTTACGCTCATTTGCTTTCTGGAATTAGAGAGGAAATGATTTTTCATGGCTCAGTAAAGGTAGTAATAATTAGTGACAGGTTTATAACAGTTCACAGAGAAGACATTTGCTGGTGGTTGATTGTCAAATGTAGGACCACAAGCAAATGAACTGAATCAGAATAATAATTCTTGTGTTGTTTCTAAGAAATCTGAAGACAGAGAAATTGGCAAAGTGACTGCTGTGCGAGGAACAAAGAAGTGCCATAAAATCAAATTAGTTTGGAAAGCATCTCAAGGAGTGGCTGTCTACTGTACCACCTCAAGACTGGATCAAGCACTCAGTCATTCCTGACAGACATCCATCTTACCTGTTTGTAAAAGACTTTCAGTGATGCATACTCCATAACCAAGAAACCTATTCTTGGGCTTTAGCAAGATAAGATTTTCTCTCAAATCTAACCTAAAGCTCGCTTGCTGTATTCAGGCACACTACTTCTTCTCCTTACCCACTGTTGAGATGAAGAACAGATTTTTCTTTTCTTTTTTTTGCACCAATATTTTATATTTTCAAAACTGTTATAATACCCTGTCTCTTTTTTTTTTCACCTCTCATCATCTTCTCTTCTTTAGGCTATTAGTCTCACTTTGCCTTATCTTCCATGTTTCACTGACTTTTGACCATTCTTGTTGATCTTCTCTGAGCGTTCTCCAATTAGCCCAGATTTCCCTTGGAGTGCAATACCTGAATCTGGACACAGTGCTCCAGCTGAGGTCTTAGTACAGAAAAAATCATAGTTCCTACATCTTGCAGATTTTTCTCTAGTTTGCAGTGCATATTTGCCTTTTCTGTGATAACACACCAGCGCTGAATCAGAGTCCACTCACAAATCCCCACCCTTTTCTAGAGAACTGATACTTAACCAATCAAGGCTAAAGTAGTTAATCTTATCCTATAAACATCTTTTAAAGTACTTCTATCTAAATGCAGTATTTTGCACTTTTTTCTATTGTTTTTATCCTGTTTTCACCTCTTTTCTCCAATCTATTAAGACAATTTCTCCAGTCAGTGTCTTTCTTCCCCTAGTGCTTTCCATCTTGACACTACCTGACAGCTTAAAAAACTCCATGTTATTCCTTATTGGATCATCTAAACTATTAATGAAAATATTGAATAATACTAGACCCTTGCAGAATTAAACTCTATACATCCTTAGATTTTGGCAGGGAATTGCTCAGCTAACTAAACTCTAAATAGTGTGTATTCTGGGCAGGGTTATGTTTACTCTTTACTACATACATGTAAATCTTGTTTCCTTAAAATGGCATGAGAATCAATGTCAAAAGCTTTGCTAAAGTCACTGTATATGATATCCACCATTTCCACTTACTTATAAGGCCTGGTGTCCTACAGTAAAGTAAATGAGATGAGTTTGATATGATTGGTTAATGATAAATCCATGTGGATTGTTCCTTGTCTTCTTCTTCTGCTCCAAGCACTAATAAATATTTTGTTCGAATATTTGTTCCATTATTTTTAAGCAAGTCAAAATTAGGCTAATGGATATCCTTTTCTCATTTTTTAAAGCTCTGTGTTGTGGTGTTACAGCACCATAGTCATCTTCACAAATTCTCAAGGAGTTGTAGTTGGGAGATCCCATGGGTCAGTTCTGCAGGTACCCTAGTATGCAGCTCACAGGGCCCTCTAGTTTGAAAGCACACAGATCTCTAAGTACTAACCACTCTGCTCTAGTCTTGCTGAAAGTTATGTGTATACAGCAACATGACAAAAAATGATGTATTATGTATTTTCAAAATTTCATCATGTGATCTCGGTAGGATAAAAGTTTCATGCATTATCAGTAAAATTACAGATTCTGTTTCAGCTAAGAAAACAATGAAAGATTTGGTTTTAAAAGGACTACTCTTCTGTGTGGCCATTGATTTCAATCTGTTTCTGTTATAGGTATATTACTTTACAACTGCAAAGAGAATAGCTCATTTTCCGCCTGTCTGTTTTCATTACATTAATGGAATTGTATTAAGAATATTTTAAAATTTTACATGTGAACTTCGATCTAATGTTCCAAACTTCAATAACATAATATCAATTGCAGCACATATTTTCAATCAGATTTCCCCAGCTTCCCAAAAGTTTCAGAATTACTAGAGATATTTAATTTTGTTAACTCTGAAAACAAGGAGGTGTAGATGCCTGTTCCCACAAGATGACTGCCTCCACACCCTGCAGATGAAAGAGTCACAGCATGTTTTCAAGTTACTATGAGTCACTACATATGCTAGGTGAAGATTTCCCAGATGCTGTTCTTAAAGACAATGAAGATATGGGCTATACTTTGAGAGCCTGAATGCTATATAGGAATATAAGCCTCTCACAATGTGTCAGCAGTTTTTTACAGTGTGACCATTAAAAGTGGAGCGATCTGATCATGTACATGTTGATGCTTATGACGAAAAGCTTTAATTATAGGACAAGTTGGAACAAAGAACTGACAAATTCTTTGGTTATAAACGCATTTCTTCTCCAAAAAAAGAGATACAGTTAGGATATATTAGCGATCCAGTCTTTGTCTGGAAATCAAAATTATTCACGTTTGACTAACCCTTAAATGCTAAGAGCTAAATATAGGTTTCTTATTCCCTTTGAGACCATACTGCCCTCAATAACTTTAAGAATTTAGACCTCTGCCTGATTATCCCTTAACTTTGACAGATTAAGAAAATAGTATTACCTTTAAAGTCTGTGAACAATTTGGGATACATGGAAATTAATAGCAAAAGCCTTTGATGAGGGCAGCGTTGTAATCAATGCCTAATAGTGGAGCTAAACCAATGTGAGAGAAGAGAAAGACCATTGGTTTCATTTCTCTGTCTGATGTTTTGACAACATCATGGCATTAACTTCAGCAGAGCTGGGATCTGACACTGAATCACAACACTGGTCACTTGGGTTATTTACAGTAAGCCAACAGAAACAAGTCACCCCATTAAGAAGCAGTGCTCATTGCTTCCAGTCATTTTTTCACATCACCTAAAGCTTCACATCCTAATTTTCCTTTCAGGCTTTCAGTGTTTGAAGTTTATGTCTAGAAGTGTTCATGAAGCAAGCCTGAAAATAGAAACTTTAAAAAAAAAGTGTTTAAAATTTCAGCCAAGCAGAAGAAATGTGTGTGATGTCAATGGGGGAGGGAGAAATATGAAAAGCTGCTCAAATAGTTGCTGCCATAAATGCAACTTCAGACCACATCTTCAGTGCAAAAGGCCGGTGCTGCGAGGGGCAGAGGCCAGGTTTTGGCATGGCTCCCTCCTGCACTGCTGTGGGCTCAGGGCTAGTCTGCTCCAGAGCCACCAGTGTCTGCGTGGTGTGTGATGTGCTCTGGGCCACATGAGGCCCTGAGTTGTCTCCATGACTTTGGGGAGGAGGGGTTCAGTTCAAAGTACTAAAGTATACATGTAGGGTGTTCCCATGGCCTGGGGAGACACACAGGAATGCCCTGAGGACAATTCATCTGATTGTGTCCTGGCTTCCATGTATTTTGGCTCACCCTCTGCCTGCACCCCGCAGTGAGTGAGGAGGGAAGACTGGCTTATCCCCCAACCTTATCCCTGCGGGTCTAAGCTGGGCTTGTCCCCAGAGAGCGGAGAGCTTGGTACTTGCTCATGAGGGGCTGGAAAACAGAGCATGGAGGTATCTCCCTTTTGCAAGGGCAGGGGAGCCCGGCACAAACCAGTGCCCTTCCTTTCCCACGCTGCACGGGATGAGATGTTGGTGAGTCAAAAAAACCCAGACCATTTTGCTCAATGGCCGTCTCAATTTTGGAAAGCGGTTGGCAGTGCTGTGACATGACAAAGAGTCTGCCACTGAGCTCTGCCTCCATGAAAGGTGCGTTAGTTCCTGCCCCCGAGGAAACTTGATGAAGGCGACCTTAAATGCTTTAAATACCAGCTCAGAGCTCAGGCACCATCTGGAAACAATGAGCTGGTAGAGGCTGAGGTGCTGATGCACCGAATTAACGCAGGACCCAGGTGCTGACATGTTACTTCCAGCTCTCCCTCAGCCTCAGCTTGTCCCACACGTGGATTTCGGCAGCGGGGACGCTGCAGTCTCAGGGGTTGGGGACTGCTGTGCCAGCATGTTCACTGCAGCTGGAACTGAGTGAGAAATTGTCAAGATTCAAAAGAGGACTTTGTTTTCCTCTTCTGTAATATATTTCTCCAAGATTTTTCAATTTCTGGGTCCTCTTCGGCATATCGCTTACTCTCATCAGTTTTCTTAGCTTTGTTCCTCTTAGACTACATGTTTCCTTCTCATGTTTATTCTCTCTTTTGTTTCATTCAAATGTAAGATTTTTTCATTATTTTTGCTTTCCATTTGTTCATTATATTTTATTCTATTTTCATTTTTTCCCTGTCTTTTCTCTTGTTTCATCTTGGTCTTCCCCTCCTCCTTTCTATCACCATATTTACATTTCTCTTTCAAGGCCCACTTTCTATAGCCCTCCTCACATAATCCCTGGATACTCTCCCACCCCCATATCAATCCTTTTTCTTCTTCTACTTATAACCTTTTGTCCTTTTACTGGTTTTTTCCCTTCCAATGCATATTTTCTCCCCCTTCTCACATCCAGATGTTTTTCCCTCTCTATCTCCAGCTGTGCGAATAAATGACTTTTTTGTTTGTTTCAAGGAAGTTTGGTCAATCCTGAACAAAAGTACTCATATTTTTCAGGAAACTGAAACTGCGTAAATGATCATTTTGGGTGGATGTTTCAAGTAGGACAAACTGAAAAATTGATGAGTTTGATCTTTGAGAAATTTTTAGTAAATAACAGTCGAAGTAAATTTGTAAATGCTGGAGTGACTAAAAAAATAAAGTATTTTAGATTTTGGGGGTGGAGATGAGGGCAGGGCAAGTAGATTTCCATTTCTTTTTTTGGCAAGAGTAAAGGGAGGATTTCTAACCTAAATAACTCAGGCAGCTCCTACTACACCTTCAAAGCATATTTCTGTTGATCAAAACTAATGTTTTGGGTGCAAAATCATTTTGGCTAAAAATTTATTCTGGCCCTATTTTCCATGTCCCTCTTTTTTCCTGTCCAGTGTGGTTAGGTGCAGACAGCAGGGAGGCATGGTGTGCCTTTTAGCTGATATTTGGATGTTACTTTAAAAAAAGAGTTGATCTCTTCCCAAGCAAGGGAGCATCAGCTGTATTTTCTTGGGTATCCCAGTCCTCAGCTTCCTGGATCAGCAATTAAAATATATCCCAGCTGGCTTAAAAATCTTGCATCACGTCAAAAGCATGGAAGCTTCTTACTGTCGACAGCAGTTTTTTAAAAAGGGGGCAAATGCGTTTCTTGCAAATGTTTTTCTGCACTTAAATACACAGAGGCAAAGGATTAGTCTCAGATGAAGGCTGCAAAGTGAAAAACAGCAGCTGAGGATGGCCAGGCTCTGCCCTCAGACACGCAATATGAATTTTAGTGATTCAGATGGGAGCCACATCTGGGTACCCGGGAGAAGAATCTGGCCCAGGCACGGCCCCGAATGCCGAGCTTTTTCTGTCCATTGTGCCCAGATCACAATTAGCAAAAAGATTTTGTGGGAGAGGAGGGGAAAGAAGAGGAAACTGCCAATGAGAAGATGTTCTTTGCTCATAAATCCCAACGCATTGAAACACAGATTAGACATTAGACCCCTGCTTTCTTTTTAACCAGCCCCTGCCTGGAGTTCACTCAATCCTGAAATTTGCTGAACTGTTCAGCTCATGTCTACCCTGAAGTAATGAATTGGCAGGCCTATTTCTAACGGTGATTAATGAAGCTTTTCAGAGGCAACCCATTATTTGATCCAAAGTTAAAACAGTGGTTCATCATTAATCACTACAAGACATAGGCTTACAGATTCATAATTCTCAGCAAGCCCATTTCATTAAGGGTTCCACTCTTTCTTTTGTTAACCCGGGGCTCCCCTGTCTCCCCACCCCTCACAGCCGCCTTCCTGGCGCTCCATTTCCAGGTCCATTCAAATAAAAAGTCACACGCTCTCAGGGATATTTTTCAGGCTCTGGAACTATGACAACTTCTTCTAGATTTCAAAAATTCCTTTTCCCATAGAAAAATGTCTCCAATTATCAAATATGAGCCAACATTGGCACCCAGTGGCTGAACAGATTAATCACAGATACATATTCCCTTGAGCCCACCTTTTCTATTCTTCAAAGACAGGTTTTCCTCTGGGATGTATGTGGTACTCTTACACAGCCTTCCAGCTCTAGGCCATCTAGTCATGGCTGTGAACTAGTTATGCTAAGAAAGAAGAAGGAAAAGCCATGTTGTGGCTGGTTCTTCCCTCTGCCAGGGCCCATCAAAGTCAGTCCACAGAATTCACCAGGTGGGACTAACAACACCAAGGTGCATGGGGTGAGGAGCCGTCCACTGACTCCTAGGAGGCCACAGCACCCACACAATGTAGTTCGGCACCCAGCAGACATACTGGCTCTGCCCCTGCAGGCATCGCCTGCTCGGAGAAGGGCTACACCTGAGTTTGTATGTCCTGCTGCCTCACAGAGCTGTAAGACACTCATAATGGTATGACTGGTGGCCTTAGGAAAAGTCATACTGAGCCTTTTGTCTCTGAATTATCTTCCTGAACTTGCCGATGAAGCAATGACAGAAAAGCTGGGTGGTGGCTGGCGTGTAAAGGAGGGGCAATCCCGAGCCATTACTGTTGCAGATGGTGCCAGCGAGGCACTGACTCTGCCTTATGGACATTCATTGGCAGCACTTTTTTACAGCCCCCAAAACATATAAAGAGTACCTAATTCTTGGCTCTAGCCACCTTGCAAGCAGCAGGAGCACCAGCAAAGGGGGATCCAATACTTCCAAAGGTATTTCAAAATCAGAAGGTAAAGGGCAGAAAGGAACTTTTCAACATTTTTGCAAAAGCTGCATTTAGCTCTGAGAAAGCTGAAACATTTCATTAGCAAACAGAAAAGTAGTTCACTGAATTCATGTAAAAATGTTAAGGCATGATATTAAAATGCTTTAATGCATACCGTGTATATAGCCTATATTCAGTAATTCAATAGAATAATATGGTACGGTAATTTGTACATGAGTATAACATGAAATTAAAAGGTAAAGTTCAAATAAATCTTTTTTTGTCTTATAGAAATGGATAACTGGGGTTGATCCCATGAGAGGAACAGCTGTGGGATACCTCCTTTAGTCCTTTTAGCCAGAACCAACTTCTCCATGTTTCATCAGCTTTAATGTTTCATCAGCTTTAATCATAATGTCTCTAATCAGATGTAAAAATTAAGGCACAGAGGAGTAAACGGCTTTTTGTTCAAGGCTACACAGAAAGCTGTTTGAAGAATCATGAACTGCTCTCCCTGCAGGACAGTGCCCCTTCCAGCACTTATTATGACCATGTCCATACAACTGCAGTGTTAATTAATGAGAAGCAGTATTCAGGTTTTCAAACAGTGTTTTACAGTACCCTAACCCATTTGAGAATCCATCTTTTATTTTCATTCCTGCCCTGTTCCATTTACCTGCAACCCATTAAGCAATATCACAGAGATGGAAGAGAGCAAGATGCTAGTGCCTTCCACTGGAAATGCAGACGCTGCACAGGATTGAAAACTCTACCTGAACACAGATGTTCATTGGCTTATAAAATCAAACACATCTGTATATGAAAAGGAAAAAATGCATTCCACTAATAAAATCCAAAGATAGTATTAAAAAATCCCTCACAGATATATAATTTTGAAGAACTTATCACAAATAAAATTAAAGTTCTGTATGAAGAATAGCCATCTTAATTAATTTTCCTTTCAGTCTGAGAAACCTGCTTCCCAGCGAGCACTTTCCATGCTGCAACCAAGGCTGTAAGCTACGATGTAGAACAGCATGAACAATGAAAAACATTTCCTAAACCTGCTCCATGGGCACACTGAGTAGGGCTGCTGAGATCATGATCAATTTTTAAAAGTAAACAACTAGCATAAGAAAAAACAATATCCGTTCTGCCTGCCCATGACCTTGTAGCTTGACTGGAGAGCTTTCTTGGAGCTGTGAGCTGGTAAGAGTTTGACCTCAGAGAACAGTGACCCAGTGTCCCACCAGACCAGAAGTCCTCTCGCTGGGTGAGCTCTGAGTTGGAGATTTGGGCTGGCCCTGCAGGAATCCCAGGAATGTGCTGGCTATGGCTGCACAGGGGTTGCTGCTTTCTGTGCATAACCTCCTGCCTCTCCGGGACACCCTCCCTCCAGGACAGCAATGTGCAATGCCGAACGTGTGGGTGCAAGCAATTACTTGCAATCAGACATCAGGTAATGGACTGTGGCCAGAGCTTAGGCAGGAGGCACTGTGTGTGTATAACCCTGTCTATGGGCATGCACATAAGGAAACATTACTGCTCTGCAGAAGTGCCCCAAAACATCAAAGCTTTGCCTTCGCACCACCAAAAAGGGCTGCTGTGCACACAGGCTCCCCTCGCCTCAGCCCCCTCCAGCATAGGCTGGTTTTTAGCGTGCAGCTACACATGCCTCTGCACCTCTTCAGCCTTCGCTCTCTGGCTCAGCCTTTCAGCAACACCATGTTACCAGCAGTCGTGATGTTAATGCGATATTGGCAGCTGCTTGCTGGGAAATTGGCCGGCACTCCCAAACACGGAAAGTTCCCAAACTCGCCCTTTTTTATTGCTGGGGATTTGGCACAGCGTCTGTTCAGCCGCTGCTGGCTGACATGTTAGCCACGCCTCGAGGACACGGCTCTGTGGCTCAGCATTGCTTGTATATGTGTTTGGAAGAGGTTCTTTCCTTTATGCTCCACAAGCTTACAGAAGGCAGAGGGAAGATTTCCTTCCCCTCCCCCCCATCCCTCTATTTTCACAGGGTTTGCTCACGAACTGATTGGGAATACTCAGTGGGAATATATTCTCTGTAAACAGTTTCTTCTTCAGCCTGCCTCCTCTGTGCAGCCAGGAATGTGGGATTTATGAAGCCAGCAAAGGCTATTCAAAAGAAGCCTCTCTCTTTAGCACCAGCAGTTAAGATATTCAGCTGGGCTGAAGCAGATCTCAGTCCTGTCCCCTTGGCATTTATGCAATCTACATTAGATAATGAAGTAAAATCAGACATGATCTGAAGACCACCTACTCAGCTGCCACCCACCCTCCCCATCCATTCATTAACTGATGTATTGGCCTGAGCATTCTTCCCGTTCCCAGCTGGCCGTGCCACACAGGACCCGGCAGCGGGAGCCGGACCGATGCCACAGCCCCGTGCCGCAGCCCAGGCGGTGCTTTGCTCGCAGGAGTCCCGCTCCCTGGCAGAGCCTTCCCCTGGCACACAACCTGGCTGCACCTACTTCGTGGCCCTGCTACAGGACCCTGTATGCACACAAAGAAGTCGGGAAAACTTCAGAAGTTACCCAGTGCCTGCACTCGGGCGCTCGGCCGTCGCATTACTACTCCTGCGGCGGAGAGTACGTGATGCTGATGGGAGTTGTCCTGCTTTGCCAGCGAGACAGCCCTTTGGAAGGCATCAGGGAGGCAGGCTGCGAAGAGGAAATTAAGTCTCTTTGTTTTAACAGGCTCTGACAGAGGCAAAGGGAGCAGCTTACTGCTATTTTTCCGAGGGTTTCTTTCCTTTAGGTGGCAGTATGTGTTTACAGCTCCCTGCCGCACCGCCTGCGCTCCCAGCCCTGCCGCCGAGCATCCTCTGCCTGTGCTCAGCCATCGCCGGGTTAATTTTCCAGAAAATCCTGCACAAGCAATTAAAATGTTAATGTTGTGAGGGAAATGCCTCCGTTGAAGTAAACTCATTCGAGAGTCAGTTGTGCTCGGTGGAAGGGGAACAGTCTATTGATTTTGAACAAGGTCATATCTCATCAGGCTTGCCACCTGGATTATTTTTGTTTGCGCTGATCAGCTACCGAGTCCTTGATTTCACAGCAAGTTTGAAATCACCTTAATGAAGCAGAAATTTGAAGGGGGATGGTTTCCCTCCTAAGACTTTTCTTTATTACAGAAATGTGCTCCTTCACCTGTTTATCTCTGACCACCTGCTCACCTCTGTGCTTGTTAACCTTATTTCACTAAAGCAGCAATAACTGATGCAAAACTCTCAGTCCTGGCAGCTGCCAACTAAATTCACACCTTACCTGGGATTTGTGCTGCAGCCAGCCAGCAGTGCCTTCCTTTGGGAGGGTGGGAACGCCTCGAAGTGAAATTCTGTTGAAAAGCAACAAATTCATCACTTTACAGAGTCTTCAAGCGACATCTGTGTGGGCATAGAATAGTTCTGTATTGCACTTTATTTATATAAGAAAGGACTATAATAGGAGGAAAGTTGTCCACTTTTTTTACAGCAGTTCCTGCTGATGGAGGCTGCCTTGCACGCAGAATAACTAACCCCATTAAGACAAGGTATGCTCAGTGAGAGTGCGCTGGTATTTCATTATGAGCAAGAGACACCTGGGACAGAGAAGCAGAAGCACCTAAAGCCTGATTTCATTTGCAGATTCCTTGTGGTCTCCGTCCAGAGCTTGTAGTCTTTCCTCCCTGAGCCAAAGGTCTTACAAAGCTCTCTTTTCATGAGTGTGGTCACACTGGAAAAGGTAGATGTCCTTTTTCATCATATCTAAAATAGGTTATGCTATTTCTAGTGATATAGGCTATGACTCTCTAACCCAAATGCTAGGGTATTTGCATGCTTAATTCACATGTCTAATTGCCATAATTGCACATGCTCATTAGGCAATTTTGTGTGCAAATGCTGAGTTAGGCACATAACTAGGCATAGTGTTTGCAGTGTGATTTGGTTCAACACTCGTGGAAAATTTGTGAACAAATTAGACATGCAATTGAATACACATTTTCTATGCTAAGAAGTTGGGCAGGGCCTGGCACCAGGCGTACTGCAGTCTAAATGAATGAGCAGAAAGTACTGCCCTTGTGAATCCCGGTGCAAGACTGAGTCTTTCATCCAGAGAAAAATCAAACCTAAGCTGCCCTTCACATTATCCAAAGATTCACACCCTCTTTTCAGGCTGAGCTGGAATACTGGGAAGCAAAACAAATTTAACGTTCATCTGGGGGGGAAAAAAAAAAAAGACCAACAACAACAATCATGAAGCTCTAATTTTATGATCTGATTGCTGAGGACGAGTAGATACAGAGCGTCTCTGTCAGAAGGAGACAAAGCCAGCCTGTCTCTTCCTATATTCCCATAGAAGACACAACAGTGAGTAACCCAAGTAGCTCAGTGTTAGCAATAAAGGATACTAGCACGGCTTTAAACCAGCACAGCTGATTCGAGTTAGAGCCCACCTGTGGAAGCATGACTACAAGAAACCCCAACTTTCATGATCTAATATTTGTAATTTCTCTCTCTCTCTGAAGATATATGTTCTTTTAATAAAAAGTACAGACGGAAATACCCCAAAAGTAAGAATTCAAGGCACAGAAAGACTGAGTTATGGTTTGTTTAATCCTTTAATTTTACCCTTCCTGAGCCAGTCTGCAAACTCTCTTGCTCTGAATTTATGACAAGCAGGACTAAAGGGACTGTCTATAGATTAACATTGACATTTCCTTTGTGCATTAATCCTTTGAATCTCATTTACCATACCTTTCTTCTGAATGACATAAAAATGATGATTTTTTTATTACTGAGTAGATTATGATGAGGCACGTTTTCACCACCATTCAGGAAAATACTGAATGGGAGTCAGAGCTGTCTTTTTACCTTTGCCTGTATAGTGACAATGTGGGCTCCCTGTGAGGGACTGCCTTTTGGAGGACAACAAGGTGCAGCTCCATCCTGCAAACTCCCACGAGCCAAAAGCGCAGAATGCCACGAGGTCGGGGACACTACATCGGCTGTAACACCACTGCAGCAACGAGCTCTTGAGATAGAAACACAACTGGGACATCCTCACCTTTACCAGGGCTGCACAGAGGCAGTCCTCCCTGCTCAGGACAGACGCTGCAGCTCTGGGACTATGTCACCTAACATGGCTCCTTGCCCAAAGTTTTTGGGTAGAAAGCACTCTTTTTAGCTGTAGGTACATGCCATAGCACTTACCCACCATGAGACTCCATGGCCACCAACAGCATAGCCTGACACACGCAGTTTCAGAGGAAAGAAAAGTTGTGATGGCCCTGTCTCTTGTAAACTGCACATTTGCATTAAATTTCTTTAGGTTTAAAAGTGTTAGAAAGCTTAAGTTGACATAGTATAAGAATACATACATCATAGATATAGATACAGATACAGATACAGATATAGATGATATAGATATAGATGATATAGATATAGTTGTAGATATATAGATACAGACATAGATACAGAAGTATTTCTAAGCTGTGAAGTTCTCCTTAGGGTGTAGTTTCATGATATGGAGTCTTTGGTGAAAATACCAACTTAAGGAGTTTGGCCCACAGCACTCCTGCCCACCCCACCTCATGGTCTTCCCCACAAGAAAGGGTATTTTTAACCCCGGCGAGTTCAGAGAGCAGATGTACTGGCATGAATGAGCTGTAGTGTAGAGCTGGGAACAAAAGCAGAGAGGCTGAGGGAGGCTTAAGTCCTCTTTGCCACCAAAACTACAATCTCATGAATCTAAGGAGAGGAGAGGAGAGGAGAGGAGAGGAGAGGAGAGGAGAGGAGAGGAGAGGAGAGGAGAGGAGAGGAGAGGAGAGAGAGAGAGGAGAGGAGAGGAGAGGAGAGGAGAGGAGAGGAGAGGAGAGGAGAGGAGAGGAGAGGAGAGGAGAGGAGAGGAGAGGAGAGGAGAGGAGAGGAGAGGAGAGGAGAGGAGAGGAGAGGAGAGGAGAGGAGAGGAGAGGAGAGGAGAGGAGAGGAGAGGAGAGGAGGAGGAGAGAAAACTGCAGCTGCTGTATGAGCAAATGCAATGGTGCTCTCTTCACCCAGACCCCAGCAGACCCTTCTGGTGCTGCGGTTTGTCATTTTGTTCTATAGCATCTTTAAATGTACACAGTTACTCTGATGTTATGTGGAGCTGACTGGGAACCTCCCTGTGTTCAAATGTTTAAAGACAGTGCAGAAAATTATATACAAAAAATTGTAACTGGCCGGGGGAGGAAGGAGGGAAGGAAGGAGGGAGAGAAGGAAAGAAGGGGGGGGGGGGGGGAAGGGAGAAAATATGTCTGTATAATATTGCATGTGCCTATGGTGCTAGCAAACATTGACATTAAGATTCCATGGTTTATTAATATAAAATCCTCAATTTAAAAAAAAGCCTAAACCACACAGAACATATAGAAGTTGATATCGCACAGTAAATGAATGTGAACAGGAGAAAAAAAAACTCGAGTGAAAATTCAGGGGCTAAATACCCCATCCTACTTTACAGCACACACAGCAGAGTAAGCCTAGGAAATATTCCTTAGGCTATAAAATTACACAAAGGACTAGAGTGTCCCATTTTTCTGTTTAATTTAAAGAAAATAGCCAAAGCCTCTAAAGAGAGGGAATTGACCTTTTTGGGTCTCTCACCTTCTCAGAGACATTTCTGGTCAATCAAGCTTGCACGTCATTCCTGGAAGAATGACCACAGCCTCCATGCTTCTGGCCTCTACCCTGGAAGCCATTGCTTACACTTCCATTACCCCACTGTATGTTAGACCTGCCCACAGCCTTCATCAATGGCGAAAGGTCAGAAGTCTCCCAAACTTAGATATCAGCATATATTCTCCCATAAATTAGACACAGAAATTTCAAAATCCATATTCCTGAGTGATGGGGCATGTCATTCCCCCCTTTCTGCTTCTTTTCAAGGGGTTACACGCAGTTTGGCCTGTGTGGCTTTACAATCCATCCATTTTAAAAACAATTAAAATAATATAACATTGATTTTATATTTTTTTAAGCACTGCAGCTTGCAAGAGTGCTGAGTGTGAATGGCTCCTTCCCATATAACATAGCACGTAATACCTTCCTGGCATGGGAACCATGGCCACCAAGCATCCCCGCTTTGAAGGCATGCCCTGCTTTCATGACACCGGGAATGGGAACAGACAATGCATTTCTGCTTGGGAGCAAAGAAACACTGCAAAGCCAAGCACCATGCCCAAGCCGCTCAGAGATGCGGCTCTGCCCAGCCAAGGCCAGGCTTAGTCAGGAGGCATCTCCCAGTGCCGGTTGTGCCTCAGGTTATAAATCATCTCAGTTTTCCTTTGCTAAGGTTTTTTTTCTTCTCTCTCATGGGGAAGACAAGCTCCCCTGCAAGGGTGGCACAGCCCAATAAGAAAAAAGCCTCCCTCCGAATCCGCCAGGATCCTGGGCACGCTGAGGGCTGCACTTAGCCTCGGCTCTCAGAGCAATGAGGGTGCTTCAGAGCCAAGGCTGTGCCTGGCAGGGGGGGGAGGCAATTATCTGCTGCGAAATATGGGGGGGGGCGGGGGGGAACACAACACACACACACCAGCAGTGCAGGGCCGGGTCTCCAGAAGTGCTGAACACTTGTGAGGCAGCGAGCACCTTTGGCGCTCAACGGCAGGAGTTAAGAGCATTCAGCACTTTAGGAGAGTTGCTAAGCATCCCCAGGAATCGGGGGTTTCTGCGTGTGGGTTTTTACCTGCGGTCGAAGCCTCGGATACTGCGAGATCCCTTTACACCTAATTAAGATAAATTGCGGAGAAATATACAAAGATGCATAATTTACCCGCTCTTCGACTGATTTAAGTGTATCCCCGCAGGGAACTACACCCATTTAACTAAAATCAAGTTAGAAATCAATTTAGTTACATTAGTGCATTTTCGGTGTGGAATAGCCCTTAATTTGAATGGGAATAAAGACCCACTATGGGCCGATTGATTCTGTTAGGTGCAGGAAAAGCTTTTATTCTTGATATAGCTACAAATGAAATCAGATTCCAAATGCTATGGGATATTATATATGGGAAACATTAGGATCTGTGGGTATAGGCTTATCTTTTTTCACAGAGCTCTGAACATCTTCATTCCTCCTGTGATTTCAGGCATTCCCACACAGAATTATCCCAGAAAACCCTGAAAAAGGGGGCAGTTTCCCTTCCAAGAACCACAGGGGCTCACTTTCAGTGGCAGAATATGTGGGTCTCAGAAAGGTCTTTTCAATTTAGTGTGTGAGCTCAGGAGACATGGGAGAAAGGAGAATCCTGCCCTCCAGGAGCATGCAGGGGGGAAACTGCCTACACCAGGAGGGAAAGGAGTCAGGAAAAGAAACCCCATCTCAGCTGGCTGTGTGCCTCCCTGAGCAGGGACAGG
Source organism: Theristicus caerulescens (assembly GCA_020745775.1). Classification (NCBI taxonomy): domain Eukaryota; kingdom Metazoa; phylum Chordata; class Aves; order Pelecaniformes; family Threskiornithidae; genus Theristicus; species Theristicus caerulescens. The sequence goes on along the minus strand of CM036558.1, from coordinate 127,751,861 downwards.
GACCAAGCATGGCTTTGCAGGGGGAAGGGGAGGGAGCAGACTTCCTATTTGCATGCAGTGGGACCTGGCAGGGAGGAGGTGTCAGGGGTGGAACAGCTTGAGCAGCACAACGTGTCCCCAGAAGGAGGACTGAAATGTCCCTTCAGCTTCCTTAGTTGGCTCACTTTCCCCCAAGGCACAGACCATTCAGAGGGGGCTGGTGGGTGCACTGGGGGAACCTGGGGACACCAACCAGCCTTGAGGGCTGGTTTGCAGCCACCTCTGGCTAACAGTCCTCTGGCTCCCGTCTGCTGACCTGAGCACCCAAAGGAGACTCCGCAGTGGTTGTCAATGGGCTTTCCCATTTGATCCCATTGCCTGCCCACATCTCTGTGTGTGAGGGAGACATCAGACGAGGGAGAGAGAACAGAAAACAGGGATTTTCCAGTGATGATGGTCTGCTCATCCCAGTTACTTAATTGTCACTATTGTAATTTCTTAGACCACTGAAGATCGCTTGCTAATCTTGCCTCCACTATGCAGCTCCTGACCTTCAAACATGGTCCTAGGAGCAATGTTATAAAAGATATATGAAGGAAGACTCTAGGTGGCACTTCAGGCTGCATAACTGTGACCTTGTCTATCAAGACACGCAGCATTTAAATCATAAGTTTAATCAGGTAATCCTTAGGCAATCAGGATGATCAGCAAAAATACATTAGCACTGTGTGGTCTCTGCAGCAATTCCCAGTATACCTTTCCTGTGTACCCAGACCTATAGTTCAGTTCCACATCACCAGCAGAAATCAAGAGAAATCTCACTCAAGAAAATGAAACTACTCACTGGAATAAATCAGAAAGAGGCCCAGGAAGCTCTTGCAAGACTGAAAGTTTGGCACCTAAAGAGAAGCAAGAAGCCTAAATATATGTGTGAGCCTAAAATACTAGAGATGAGTGCTATAGCAAAACCCATGGGAAATTCGGCAAAAAGCTGCACCACTCCAATACCTGCAGAAGGGATACACAGGGTTTATATTTTGGTTCTGTTGAAAGTATTGCATTGTTTGTTTTCTGTAGGTTTCATCAGTACAGAGCTAGCAATATTTACTTTTCTCCACTCTCTAAGACCCAGTTAGGCAGCGCATCACGAGTCAGTGGGTGCCTTGGACATGTGTCTGCTTGACAATTTACTGAGAATTAAGCAACAGAGCAGCAGTGAAGCACGCTCCGACACGCTTTTTGGAATCGGGGCTAAATGCAGATGCATTTCTCAGTGGACATCTGAAGGTGCTGTTCCACACCACAATTATCTAATGGCAAAGCTGCCAAAGGAGGACCCTGCCTTTTCTCACCCACAGCTATTTGTTACTCTCTCTCCTCCCTCCCATTTATCACTCCTTAGTGTGCTGATACCCTTTAAACTGAATTAGTGAAATGGCCAGTATTAGCAAAACCAGAAAAACCCCGCTGATCTGTTTTAGACCATGACACCAGAAATAGCTGCCTTAATGTAACTGGGGGAGGGGACAGCAAACTGCAGTAGGGAAAGGAGGAGGGAATGCACTGGTAAGGACAAGGACCTCTTCAAACTGCTTTCTTCCTACAGAAATGTTAACAGTGACCAGCAGCCAGCTGTTTATACTAAGTGGACCAAAACACTCGCCTGCTTCTTCCTAGCTCCTCGTCACTGGATCTGCATTAGACTAGTTCACGATTTGTCATCGGGAAGTCCCGCAGGCTGTCTGGAAAAAGGCAGGGGATTCAGTGCACACAAGAGATGTAGGTTCCCCTCTGCATGGCGTCCTCTCCTCTGCTGCAGCACATCTGCAAGCCCTCAAATGCAACGCAGCCTTTACCTCGCCGCCCTTCCCGTGCCTGATGCAAGGCCCCCAGGAGGGTTCATGTACCTGGGAGGGCAAACTCTGGCCTTTTCCACTCTGGGCTTCGCTAGCAAGCAGCAAAGCTGGGCCAGCTGCTCCAGAAGGTCTGTAACACTTTTTCCCACTGGGCCAATCCTTCCCCGTTGGCTGCTGAACAGGCAGCAGCCAGTTGGCAGCTGCAGGGGACTGAGGAGCCTTGTGAAGGGTAAAAAGTAAAAACAATAAAGAAGGTGAATCCCAACCAACTTGTTGAGGGTCAAATTTTGACAAGCATTTTTTTTCTTTCACATTGAAACTGGTGGGCCCAATTCAGAGTGGTTCCCATGACAAACTTCCCTCCATTCTCTCCTAAGGAGAAGCAGCCTAACCCACCAAAGCTGGCACTGCCATGCACAGGTTAGATATTCCCAGGTAGAGGGAGGTATGGATATACAGAGCGGAGGCAGAATGAAAGGGATGCTGTATTCATTTTTTATCAGGTTGTCTCCCTCTCTGTCTGACTCCAGCTTGCCATGGCTGCAGAATCATTCAATAGTCATGAAACTGGGCAAAGTGAGTTCACCTGTCAGCAATGGGGACATCAGTCAGTCCTGCCCATCCCACCTTAGCCTCTCTGTTGCAACAGCATCGGAACATTTCACCATTATTTTACTGCTCATTACCCTCAGTTTATTACCCTCACAGTTTAGCCTCGGTTTACCTCCAGGGATGAAGTGAAGGCGTATTTCACCCATTGAGCAAAGATATGGACAAACTTCATGGCAGCCTCAACAGGCGTTTGGGTCCCTATGAAGGCCAGGAAGGCTGGTGCTGAGTAGCACTGGTGCACAGCCTATCTGACCTGCTTGTGGTCCTACAGATTGTGTGCACAGACCTGGTACCATCTCACAGAGGAGTCCTGGCACCCTGGGGTCCCTTGGCCAGGTTTCTTCCAGAAAGCAGGAGCCCAAGGGCATGCAGTGTCACTGGTGTCACTATGCCCACCCGGGAAGCAAGGCAGCCAGGGCAACCAACACCGATGAGGGATGAAGGAAGGGGGGCAACAAGACCACAGGAGGGGCCCCAAGGACACCCTTAGCACCCTAACTACTGCACTGAGGCCACCAAGGGAGCAGCACGGTGGTGCCCAGTTGATGAGACAGCCTGGCACTGCACAGCGTGCCCGGCACTGAGAGTGGGGAGCTGTCATTCCTGGGAAAAGGGGGAGAAACATGGACTGCATGTGGCAGGTAGGAGACACGACATGTGGGACCGGATCCTGCTTCACGGCACTGGGCTAGTGCAATACCCACCTGTGAGCTCCTGAGATAGTCAGTCCCCTGCTCCTGCCTTTGGTACCTACAGAACAGCTCTTCCTTTAAATCTCTTGTTCCTACCGTCTTCTCTTTGAGCCTCAGAGATAAACTCAAATGACTTTTTTTTATGCTTGCTTTTATATATATGGAAGATGTAACTTGAAAATTGGGGTTTTGTGTCCTCTGGGCCAGCTCTGGACAGTCACGTCGTAATGAGGAACGCAATAAATGTCAGTTTGTCTTAGAAGACACTTGGCAGGGGTTTAGGTTCACCATCCGCAAACAGTATTATCTTCAGTGCTGTAGTCAGCCTGGAGGAGGAATGGGTTCCTGGGACCTTTGGCATTCCGAGTGAAGTAAAGTTATACAATTAAACTTCAGTTAGGAAATATCCATAACTTACCAACAGGGGAGAGCAGTTAAGAGCATTACCAGCTGTCAGCACCTGGGAAACTAAATTGAATGGCCAGAGCACTGAGATATGAAAACCGAAGAGAAAAATCACATGTGCCTACTTTCTTTACGGCTGCAATGTCATAGGTCGTATGTTGTGCTAACCTGTAAGAAATAATAGGAACTTGGAGATAAAATATAGCTCCAAATGTGAACCGGGGCATGGCATAGAAGAAGTTAAGCAAGGACAAACAGATTACTAGTGCTGTGAAGTATAAAATCACTGTCTCAGAGACTGCTCTCTCTAGTCCTAGCAGCTTCATAAGCTAAACCAGCTGTTGCAAATAACACTGTTGTTAGATTTTGACTTGACTGTAAATAGAAATAAAATTTCTTTAAACTAAAACTACTTTCCCATGTAAATTTTTTTTTTTAAATTGAATTAGCAATATATGTAATGACAGCCTTTCAGGGATGTGTGATGCTTGTACAGTTATTCCTGAAAAATTTGCTATCACTTATAAATTTATCACTCCCTTCCTGAATATCATAAATGATTTGGACAATGTACTGCAAAACAGAAAATAAAGAAATAACAACTAAAATGGTTTGGTGGACTTTATGTATGAGGAACTGTGGCCATGCACATAGGAGAGGAGATCTCTTAGCCTAGGCTCATTGAAATGGGGATAAGCAGGAGCAGCAGGGATGGGTTCAACCTATATCTGAGGAGGAGGATGAATGCACTGAAGCATCTCTTGACTGAGAGACTGACGAGCCATAAACACCTCCCACCCCTCCATGCAATGGAGCTACTTGCGTTCCCCCACAGCAGCAGACATGGGACATCTACTACCACGTGTGTAGGGGTGATGTATCATCACTGTGTGGCATTAACAGCTCAATTTGGAGGGTGGGTGCAGGACACAGCTGTTTGGCGTCATGCAGTGAGAGGGGCCGGGCAGAGTACAGGAGGAGGTTTTGGGAAGGAGAGCGGTAGAGGGGAAGAGGCTGGTGGGAGCTGGGGTCAAGCCTAGTGTGGTGTGAATTAAGAGCCTGGCTAAAAGCAGGAATTGTTCACACTTCTCAGAAAGCTTTATGAGCAGTGATAATGAAATAGCAACCCCTGAAGCACTTACGTTCCCATTCACTTTTCTAATGCATCCATTTGAACAGTAGCTCCTGTCACAGGCTGTTCCTGCGGAGTGATGGGCAGAGCGTGCCTGTGGCCCGAGAGGAGCACAGTGACACTCTCACAGTGGCGTACGCCAGCAGCAAGTACCAGCCTGTTTAATGAGGCCCTCCGTCACTCCCTGCCCTGCTGACTACACACTGCTAGTGGCACTGGCATGGATGCCTTCGCCAAAATGCTTGCTTCATGTCAGGGAGCTGCACCCATTTGTAACTTCCCTGGCTCTGCAGGCAGCTCCAGCCACACACCACTTTGAGGGGGAGGCAATGATGGTGGCTGCGATGGAGCCTTCAAGAGAATGCTGACTCACCCCATCCAGAGGCTGCAAGAAGCACCCAGGAGTCTCCCTCAATGATTCGCAGCAGATGGGGAAACGTAGGCGACAGGCGCAATACCTCCCCAGCCTGCCATACCTTTGAAATGCCATGGCCTCGCATAACATTGCTAAAACAAATACAGCAATTAAAAACCTCTGCATAATGAGTCTGGTTCTGCAAACACACAAACGGGTGGCAGAGCGGTGGCCATGCCTAGCGTTGCCTGGTAATCCATTTTCTCAGAGCTACGTAATGGCCACATCCATAAAGAAGCAGGGGAGGAAAGGGAGGGAAGCACAGGAAATCCATTACTGCCATAAAGGGAAGGAAACGGAACAGGAGCCTGGACCCAAATCTGGGTCCTCCTGGATTCCTGACCTCCTGCCAGAGTAAGATATTAGAAACCAATACCGGGGTGGAGTGGCGGTAACCACTGCAGTGACTCATTCCCTTGTGAAAAGCAGAGCCACCCAGACAACTGGCACAGCGCCTTGCTGCGTGCGCGGCCTTGGAGAGCTCGCCCGGTCACGTAAGCAGCTGGCACGCTTCCTGCAATTAACAAAAAATGCAGATAATTTAGGCTGGCTACCTGAGCGCTACCCCTATTATTGTCTGATAGAGATGGAAACAGAGTCATCCTGATGTGACTTTTGATCCCGAAAAAGCATGTGGTACTACGTGAGATAGCCAGGAAATGAAAGTCCAGATGGAAGGAGATTAGGAATTGCTCTTTGAGTTGGTTAAAATCACAGCTGACCTTATTATTCGGTGTTCAAGCAGAAGGAGAGAGAACTCTGAGACAGGGCAACATTCAGGCTTTCTCCTTCCCCCTGCCTATACTGCTGTCGCCTATACCCGATTCTGGTCATGTGCTGCGTTCTCACAGTTCCCACACAATCCCACCCTTGTGCTCCCAACTCGGGGATGAGGAAGCTGTTTATCACAGCATTCTGTTTGTCACATTCATTTCAGACGGTGATAATACCCAGTTGCAAGTAGCACGTTTCACATCAGCAAATATTGCAGCAGTTCTTCTTCAGATGGGGAAACGAAGGCTTAGGGGGGTAAAAAGACTGTCCTTTGGCCACCTAGCGAGTCACTGATCTCCCAAGTTCCAGTGCAAAATTAAACATCACTGCCTAGGCTTGCTTTTACATCAAGTTTACCAGTATATCCCTCTGAAGTCCATACATGAGAACTATGCCTAACAACTGCACCTAAAACTATATTTTTCTTGTGGGGAGAAGGTGGGGAAGACAGCAGTTCATGCCTTGGTATTGTAGTCAAATACTCAAAAGACTGTGTGCTTCCAGCATTTGGCTAATCAAATTTCAACAGAGTGCACATAGCATCATATGCAATCTGTCTATTTGTAAAACTTGACAAACTTTTGGTGTCAGCAATAGAGAAGCACATTCACTACCATCTTCCCCAAACCGGGAATTCGCAGCCTAATCAGTGCAGCTTGCCTTCACATGCCTCACATGTCTTGAGGAAACAGTTTTACCTGTAACTGCCTCTCCAAACACCAGTGGGGAAGGTCTTTGGTGTGATAGGCTATACCCTTCCTGCACATCTTTTCTTTCTTCTCCTTTCCTCCATCCACTACTGCTAGCCATAGGCAATGCTATAGAGATGTATCTTGACATTGAGTCTTATAGGGGCTGATATTAGAGACAGAGTTCCTTCAGAGTTCAAGGCTGGCTTGCTGCGTGTTTTGTTTGCTTCTTGAACTTTCTTAAAGCCACAGCTGGGAATTTTAATAGCTTTCCCAGCTGCCTGTCTGTGATGGGGGAAGACCCAATGTTACCGAAGGCCTGGTATGACTGTGCTCTCACTCCCAGGTAAAATTAAAAAACCTCCCCGAAAGCAAACGGGTATTTTGGATTTGAAACTACACAGCTGCCGAGATGAACTGTTGTTTAATTTTGGTGGCACCCAGTAGTTCAATGTGTCCTCCGTCTAACCCATACCAGAACAGGGCAGTTTAGGAGGGCTGCTATGGAAAGTCCCTTCCAACCTTGCTCCAGGCCCATGAGAATACAGCTAATCCTCACCCTCCCATAGCATCACTTCCTATTCCCCCAAGCCCCACAACTGCTCAGCAGCCGCGACTGGCATGTTTAGCCTGCACTTCACATCTCCTGCACTCGCACTGAATGTCGACATGCTCTATGTGTCCTGGGTCTGATGCTACAGTCTGCTGCAATATTATTATTATTGTGGATAGGACGATTATGAGTATTTAACTATGGCTTTATTTTCTTGGATCTTCATAGCAAACAAATGAGATTGTGATCTATGGCTGTTTCCATTTCAGTGTCTCTGCAGCTCTACTGCAGAATTCCATCATCCACACCTCTGATCCCTGTGAGTCCTGTTAGCGCATCTTGTTGGCAGGAGAAGTATTCTTCCACTGCAGGTTTGATCCAAAACAGCATATTCCACCATCTGCAGCTACCTGCTGGTGTCCAAGATGTAGCGAGGTGGTTGCTTGCTTTATCCAATAGCATTCGCCGATATTTATCTTTGGCACCAAGCGCTGAGGCTATTTTTGCTTCCGCCAATTCAGGTAACATGTCTTTCGTTGCAGGCACTTGGTAATGAGCAGTTTGTCGTACTTCGATGAGGTCGCTCGGGCTTATGCGAATGAAGTATTTGCCCATGTGGAGGTTGGCTCCCAGGCCATGCACCCAACCGGGGATGCGGCAACTGCAGCACTGACGCCATCTCTCTCTGTTCACTGTATTGGCTGCTGCTTCTCCTTTGCCCTTGGTGCAGTGGTTACACAGGTGCCATCCTGGCTGAATCACTGTCTCTATTTCAAGGTGAAATCTGCCTGGAAGATATCCCAGTCCTTCGAAAATATCTTGATAACCTTTCAGCAGTCCTAGCTACAGAAGCAGCACAGAGCAATGCCTGCTCTAACTCTTCATGGGCCAGCTTTTCTGCTTTGCCTGTGTGGTTCTTACCACAGCTATTGCACTTGGCCTCATGTGCAGGTTATTTTCTATTAATGATTTTTTCCTACCTAGTGTCTTCCTCTGGAGATTATTTCTTCCCTTTTTACTTGTCTTCTTGCACAAACATCAGTGCTTCTCCTTTTTTCCATCCTTCCACCACAAAACCACAAGCTGGAGTAGAACTCCATCTACTCTGTGGCTGTGAATTGGTGTGTACTTGCTTTCTACGTAGCCAGATCTCTCCCAAGACCAGGATAGGCTCTTCAAGCAGCCTCACAGAAGTTATTGCTTCTTTCGAGCATACCACAAATTCCTTTTTTTAATATAAAATCTGTTAACAAAGGAGTCAACCATTTTCCTTGGGGGCAATATTCTGATCTATGCTTGCCTTAGGTTCAGTTACACTCTTTGAGGAGATTCTTTACTTGTGCTTTATTTAGGAGAGAGGAAAAGTTGGAAACTGTTGTGATTTTTTCTAGATCTCATATGAGTCCTCTTGATGTGCCTGAAAGCCGCTGCAGTATGTCCATGACTGCTACTAGTGTGGTTGCTATTGGTTTGTTCTGTTTTATTTCTCTCCCTTTTCATTTTCCCACTATGATCCAAAACGCATCCAGTTGATAAATTCACCCCCTTTCATATCCATCTTCCCAAAGATGGGAAACTTGGATACCATTCTTGTTCTTTCTTCCTCCTTCCTATCCCTTTTCCTTGTAAATAAGCATGATCACAGAATTCAGTTCTGATTACACGGGTAGAGGAAGCAGATCACCTCTGAAATCATGCTCTCCATGGAAAGGAGATGAAAAGGCCTAACGAGAAAAAATGACCTGGAAAAAAGAAAATGGAAAAACCATGGATTGCTGCCAGCAGCTCTGCTGAGGACCCAGCCTGCTTGCCAGCAATTGAAAAGCTGCTAGCAATTGTAGGTGACTAAACCTGGGACATTGCTTCAATGTCTGCCAAAATCAACAGTAGGCCAGAAGATGGCACATAGCGACTTATTTTCCAGTTCTGCCGACAAACTCCTGGCCAGTTCCCAATCCTGTGCCTCAGTTTCCCCGGCTCCGGAATGGGAAGAGCTGCTAACTTTTTTTACAAAAAAAGGAACACACTTTATGTATGTCAGGAAATTAGCAAACACAGCAGTGGGAAGGGATCAATAGAAGAGATTGTAACGAGGAAGAGCTAAACTAAATGTCTCTTCCTTCAAATGCCTCATGCACAGAAACCAAGGGAAAAAATCCCTTTCCCATAAAAAGAACAAAGCATTCAAACCATTTGTATCTTATCAATAAGAAGTGCAATTACATGATAGGGAAACAGGTCCAGTTCCTGTACTGTAAGCCTTGCGTCTTCCCTTTCCTTACAAGAGAGTATAAAGCTCTTGTACAGGGACAGTTTACAGGGACAGCCTAGACACTGAACCCAAGAGTCTGGCCTGGACTCCATCTGGCGGGTGGGTGACTGCCTTCCCTTACTTGTCAGTCTCCATGTCCTTTATTGGATCTAGTCTCAAGTACATGTAGATGCTTATTTAGCAAGCTACTTAAGCACTTCCCAGCTGTGTTTAAGCATACTTTGCTGAATTAAAGCATAGGACATTAAAAACTGTAACTATATAGAAAAGAACATAAACCCAAGTATATTGAGCAGTCTAAACAGATTTTACTGTACAACATGAACTTTTGGCTCTGCAGAGAGGTGCTTATTTCTATCTCCATCTATTTAAAAACTAATCTTGTGTACTGCATTCAAAATTGTTCCTTTCAGCCCCATGCACGTACATGAGGAGCAGTGAGACCACGGGGCACCCTGCTGCATTCACAGATCACACAAGACCACATCCGACCTTGGCCTTAGCACACTCATGACCAGACGTGGCTCCATGTGTGGCTATGCTGGCTTCGCTGCACACAGGTATGGATCTTCGGCCAGATCCAAGGACAACAAATCAGGGACCAAAGCCATTCTCCAAGGTACTGTGTAAACATTGGAAAGAAAATGTACCTTGAGCCTAAAGAATAAATAGGAAACATAGGCCAAGAATGCTAAAGAGGATTCACTAATATTAATGTTCCTTAGACCTTCCCACATGATGTTTTATAAATCAAGACTTCTAGTCAGCCTTGAATCAAAAGAGGTATCAAATGAAGATGAACCAAAGAATGGGCAAGGGGTGGTAAGAGGAACATGTATTTCACCTTCCAGAGAGGAATTTCTTCTTCTTACCACAGAACAAGATCAAACTGGTTTAATTACAGAGTATAAACACTAGGCTAAAAAGCAGATCTAATGTGCCTAGAAAGAGGGTACTAATTTAAGTACACCCAATTACTCTATTTGTAATAATTTGCTTTATTTCAGATGATAAAAGACAGGCAGTGCCCTGAGGCACGGTTCCTCTGGAACTGAATCCATGCTCATGCTCAGGTTCAAACTTACAGGTGCAATGAGCCCCTTGCTTCTATGTAGTGAATGAAGTTTGGGCAAGAACTGGCCCTCACAGGCTGACCGCTATTGCATTTTCTTACCATTTTGAAACGTTCAATATTGGGATTTCTTTCTTTCTATTAAGTCTGTAAGACCATAGTATTTACGTCTTTCTTTCACTAGGTGTTTTGTTTCAGCTATTATATTCAGTAATTAACCTTTTCAGTAAACTTCTTTTAAAATCGGTTCCTTGCAATACTTTGGATTTATTTTCTGGAACTGGTTCCTCGAACTCTAGCAGAACCCAGCTCATGTCTGGGGTCAACACAGGCAACCAGGGCTGCTTCCAGAAGCATTTTGTGAGCAGGACAGAGCAGAAGCAGAGCAAAGATGAAGTGTGGACATTTACAATGATATACACGCTCATGGGAACCAAATTTTTGGGAATACCTGTCATAATATTTCTTCTTATGAATGTTTTAAAAATTAAAATCTTCTTAATATATTCCTTCTGTCCCACTTTCAGGAACAGTTAATATCACAGAAACTTTCTTTAAAAGGTTTATATCTGACTGCACATTTCCAGAACAAAGCCTTTGGCCCCAGTTATCCAGGCATCTGCACATGTGCATTGGTCCCAAGCTACTCAGCAGGACTACTCACATGTAGGAAGTTATATTTAGCTATTTATTTATGAAGTTTTTTCAGGTTTAAATTCTTTTACTTAGGACAGCTGAACTTAAAACTCTGATGTTCGGGTGATGGGAAACTATTTCCTCCCGAAGACAGAAATGCTACTGATGGACATTCTGCCTCCATCTTCTTGTGAGAGTAGTATCTATGCTGCTTCAAACGTAAGTATCTTTTACATAATTGAGGTTAACTTAATAGAAAAGATCATGTTCTCTTGTTAAGTGGTATAGACCATGTATAAAGAAAAGATACATATAGAAAGAGAGGAAATAGTGTGTTGCTACCATTGTCGTCTGTGGAAATTATTGCCTTTACCCCTTGTCCAGTCGTGGATTTAGTTTCTAATCCCTTTAACAGGCTTTCCCAAATCCTGAGTAGTTTAAACTATTATTTAATATCCTCTTGGCCAGGTAGTTTTTCTGTCTATGTCTGTGTCTCTCTATGTACATTATATTATGTATGCATATACACATAATATTGTTATTCCTTTAGTAGCAATTAAGCAGTATAATCCACCACAAAGATATTTACAACAATTTAAACTACCCTGAACCAAGGAGTTTAGAGGATTAGAGATGAGATTTAAGCAGTTACTGAGGGGATAAATTTTATAGTTCCTGTGCACTGCAGCACAGTTTGACTTTAAGGCCAGAGAACTGAGGGTCTGGAAGTGACTGAAGCAAAGAAGGAAATGAATCAAAAGTTGAGTCAGGTTTAAAGCCCAGAATAGTTTGTTTGTTGAAATCTTTTAACTTCCATGTTTGGAGGACAGTAGACAGCTGGCTCCTTGGACAAGCTTGTCCAACTTCCTTGCAGTCTCCCTTCCTTGGTGCTTTGAAGACAGTCAGTGAGCGTGTGTGCACTCCCGTACTGTCTCCAGCACCCTATGTGGGGTGAGCAGGCAGAATAGGTCTGGCTTAAACTGAAAGCTCTGCTATCTTCAGTAACACAGGGCATGCTCTGGGACAGGGCATAAACGGGCACTGCAAGTTCAAGCCACCCTGGATTTATCAAAGGAAAAGAGTATCCAAAGATAAAAATTTGGCTATGCTGAAGAAGCAGAGCACTGTTGTTTGCTTTTTCTGATGCCTGCGTAGCGAACCAACACACCAGCATTGCTTCATGTTTAAGGGCACACCCTGTCATGTATTTATATCAACACATTTACGCTTTTCACTCTCAAACTCCTCAGCTGAAATAGTGTTTGGCTGCAAGTGTCTTTGAAGTAAAACTCACCCAACGTATTTATCTCTTGCACAATCCCTGGGGCCCTTTCCTCTCATCTACCTTGTCAATGAAGCAAGAATAAACTCTCTCTGAAACTACCCCTCTTCTGTATGTAACACCTAGGATATTCCCCATTTTTCTCTCTCCCTGCCGGTGAGAAGCTAACACTAAAAAGTAAAATATAGAGAAAAATTTTTGTTGGCACCTGGTGAGCTAAATGTACCCCCCCAAAATTCCCCAATAAATACCTTCTATTATTCTCAGAGGGTTGGGGGATTTTTTGCAAATTTATTTATTCATGAGTAATATCTTATATACAAAAATGCACCAGTCTTCCTGTCACACCCCAGCTGTCAGCTTGTATTATCCACTCCAGAAGAGAGCAGCACAGTCAGAGTAGGAAATGGAGCTATCTGGATGGAGTGGACTTTCCAAGCCGCCAGTCTCCCAGGTGTGACTTTGCCCAGCAGCTCAAGGGCAGCCATGCCGGCAGCCCCATGGAGCAGCTCCCAGCAGCGCTGCTCCTGCTCCGTTCCCCACGCAGGGCTCTGGCAAGCTTGGGAGCAGGGAAAACACACCCTCTGCCCAGTCAATTTTGCTTTGCTAATGAGAGCATGAGGCAACTCCTTTCTGAACATACCTTTACTTCCCTTCCTGAGAAATCTTTTCTAAAATATCTGTGTCTGCTGCTTGCTAGAAAGAAGAGAGAAATAGCAAAATGCATGTGGAAGACATGAGGGTGGAGAGGCCAAGCACAAGGAAGCCCTGTAGCATGGGTGTCGCTTCCTGGAGATCCACACTCAGTCATGGACGGCACAAGCTCTCTGTGGTCTCCAAATGCTAAGAGGAAATGCTCATTACTATTTCTCCTTGTGGCTGTGGCTACTTTCCTTAATAAAGAGACTCATTAAGGGGAATTACCTATTTGCAAAGCCTGTAAAAGTCCTAATGCTGTGTGTGGTGTTTTTTTCTCTTAAAAAAAAAAATCAAAATACCTCTAAGTGCCTGCAGCAGTGCCATGGGACAGTGAACTGCCACGTTCACATGCTAGAAGGAGAAAGAATCTTTTGGATATGGCAACGGATTTCATGTTTAAATTGCTCAGAAGGTTATTGCATTTAATGGGAAGTGGGGATGGAAATTACAAAAATGATGATAAATAGCTTGCCGTAGCCCATCTATAAATTTCACCTGCTGACATGGTTTAGTGGGCAGACGCTAATACCACCCTCGGGAGGAAGAAGGAAACCAGTGCTGGGACAGGAAGGGGTTAGGCAAGATTTAAGTGAGTGTACAGGAAGCAATAAAGGTTGTGGAGATTTAGCTCGAGTCTGGTGAGTGTTTGATTGAATCCTTGGGTAGGGAACAAACTTGACAACATTATCTGTTTTTGTTGTAGGAACAACTGTTCACTTGTCTAAATCCTGCCCTCAGCACTGATATATATCAGCCTTCAATTTACTCTCACTTCCATTCGAATCACAGTATGAATCAAGCACATCCCCCCTGCTCCTATGCAGATGGCGTGCATATAAGACTATGAGCAGTTTGGTTTAAGTATTTTTTTTTTAATTGAATTAGGCCTGATTTGTTCTTCCATTTCCTGCCTAGGGTGAGTTTAGCACAGGTGGTGTCTTCCAGGGCAGGGCGGGCGATTTGGGTGAAACCTCAAAGCTGCCTGAACATGCCGTGCTCACCACTGCCAAGCTGAGCCCCTGTTTTGCAAGTCCAAGTTTGGCAGGCAGCAATACCAGCGGGGCCAGCCCCGGGAAGGGCTCTGGGAGCTCAGCCCCGGCCGCCGGCAGGGGAGCCCGGCCAGCCGCCTCTCAGCAGCCCGAGCCAGCGTCAGGTGCCAGAGCGGATCAGATCAGAGGTCCAGCTAGCCTGAAATCCTGCCTCTCCTGCTCGCCAGGAACACATGCAGAAGAACCCCCCCTGCAAAGGACAAATGCCCATCCAAAAACGTGCCCAGCAGTCAAGTTTCACTGTGAGTGGGAAGTACTCGTCACAAGCCCTGAAGCAGAGATTTGAATTATTAAAATAATATTACATTAAAATATGAGTTAATAGATTAACTTTTACCCTGGATAGTTTAACTGTAGATGTAGGCAGTATTGACTGTAATGTCTAACATTTGTTAATCCTGCTAAGCTCTTTACCTCAGTATTTTCTCAAGGCCACGGCAGAGACACTGTGTTAAAAAAGCATTTGCTGTTTTATATTTAAACCTGTTGCTTTTATTTCTGAGTGTCTTTCTGATATTTATTACAAAAGAGCATGCACAGGAGTGACCACATGACCCCTCAGTACCATCTATTATTTTATATACTGTGGTGACATCTCTTACTTGCCACCTTCCACTACTCAATCGTCCATATCTTCATCTCAAAGTGTTTCCATACCTCTTCATCACAGGTTTTGTTACTCTTCTCTGGACTTAAAAATATGTCAGTCATATAATCTTTTATGAGGTGAAACTACCCTTACCTAAAAACAGCATTCTAGCTGAGAACGTGCCATTGATCTTTCCATAAAAAGGCATTGTAATTCTCACAGCACTATCCTTTATGCCTCCCTTAATAGGAGGATAACCTGATTCTGGGAACCTATTCCCAGCACGCATCTAGCTGGAAAGAGGTTCAGGTTCTCTGAGTTTTGACCAGAACTTTTTATGACACAGCAGAGCCCAAAGCTACATCTATCAGAGGGGTCACCTTTGCCATACACGCACGTAAGGCTCTGCCCCACGATCTGCATCCTGTTCGATGCGAATTTCGGCTGCCACACATGGCCTTTGCTTGCCTGCCCAAAATAAAATACCGAGAACCGTTGTTGGCTGGCCATTGTCCCCTATACCGCAGAGGTGGCCGCGGTGAAGGGCCAAGCAATAGCAGCGGCTCCAAGGGGGCCAGGGCAAAGGTGGAGGTTATGACCTCTTGTGTATCATTAGGCAATTAGCCAGGGCCCTCTCTAACCTCTCAAAACACAGGGCCCTGGGCAAACTGTTCTCCCATAGCCAACGATGGCTGACCCTCCTCTATCCATAGCCACACTGAAAGTGTTTTGACACCCTCTCAGACATTCTTCCGTTCTGCATATGAACAACATTATTATATGTTTTTCTTTCTGCATCTTGCAAACTTGCAAGAGTTTGAGGCACTGGAAGAAGACCTTATTCCAAGAATTCCATAGACCAGGAGGGGAATCGGCACTCTCAGAACTGCCACAAAAACAGGCTGGGTATTCATAGGTTTTGCCCAAGGTACTATCCCATCTCAGAATCCTGCTATCATTATCAAAAATTGAATGTTTTTACCCAAAGGGGCTTAGAAAAGGGGGGTCAGGGCCAGAACCATGTGTGAAATGAGAAGATACAGAAGGGAAAGATTTAAGGATTTAGACATAATTGAACCTGGCCAGCTTAGCTATGCAGACCCCGTTGAGGTCATTCCTGACTCCCTTGAAAATGTGCTCAGATTTGGTCATAATAAGATGGGCAAATCTCAAATGCCTTTTTCTAATTTTTCTTCTCTTTATATTTGCACACCCAGTCTTAGAAGATATGTGGCCAGGTATGCTGGGTACATTTCTGATTGTACATTGAAAGGGTAGATGGTCTGAATATGCTGTTACTAGACAGTGGCGCTTTCTTCTAGTATAATTGACACCAATGTCCTTTTCAAGAGATAGTGAAAACAAAGGAAATGAAGGATAAAAGAAAAGATGAAGGAAGGAAAGAGGAATCAGTCTGACAGAAGAGGAGAAATCAGAGTACCAGATGTATGCTACGTATATAGCATTTTATCAGATAACTCTGTAAGCAATGGTGCAATTTTATGTATAAGACAGTACAGGCCTTTCCCTCTCAAGGCTACGGTAAGAGAGAGAAAAGATGGTCTTGTTGTTAAGGTAGTGACACAGAATTCAGGAGATCTGGCTCCCATTCCTGGCTCTGACACAAACCTTGTGTAAATCACTTAATCTCTCTGTGCCTCTGTTTCCCATCTGTGAAACAGAGATAACACATCCTTTTTCTCACCCCAGTCTGTCTTGTCTATTTAGATTATCTGCTTTTCTGGGCAGGGAAAGCTTCTTACTGTATGGGCTTGGGTTTTCAGTTTGTTTGTCCTCAGCGCTTTTTGCTGGATCTTTTAAGACCAGAGGGAACCACAGTGATCATCTGGTCATGACCCCTTATACAAGACAAGTCCTGGGAGCTCCCAGAATTAATTCCTGTTTCAGCAGCTGTGATAGACAAAAGAATAGATTTTAGGAGAAATATATATATATATAAAATGTAAAAGAGAAAAAATCTCCAAATTCAGTGTAGCTTTTGGTAACCAACTGATCAGTAACCTTCACTGGTAGAAGTCAGTGCTTTTTTCCTTGCTTGATTTTGTCTAGACTCTTTTCCCACTACTAGAATGATGCTTCCACCACTGGCTGTTATCCTTGCTGAACTCAAGAGCCCTCTCTGATCAATGTATATGTATTTATGGTGGGACTTCTTTTTCATAACTTTAACTATGCATGTAATCTAACCTAGCTGTCCAGTGACAGAAGAACCTGAATATGGGAATTCATCCCAAAGATCTTGGATACCTGTCTTGAGATAGGACAAAATGGCCTCTGAAGGGGTCTATATTGACTATGCATGGACCCTGGATAAACTTATTATCCTTATTTGCACCTGTAGGATAATTCTGGAGCACTCACATGATGTTCTCCGCTTTTCTTCTTGACATAGCTTTTCTTTACAGAATTTATACTCAAGATTCATTGCACTTCATGATGAGAGCAATTGTGATTGTAACTCGACTTTGCCCAGGATAGTTGCTCCTGTTGATGTGTATTCAGTCCCTCCTTTCTCCATCATCACCATACACTAATAATTGGTGAGATCCAGTGAGATAAGAGGATTTGAAATATTTTCAAGAGAGGAAAGAATTCAATCTTGAGTTTTTCTAACCTGGGCAAGTGAGTGCTCTAACCACTGAGAAATTGAATGAAAGACCTTTTCCTGTGGTCATGTGTTAACGGAAGGCTGCATTTGCTTTTGCATTTTGTGCACAGGCTGATCCTTCAAGTGTGCCACAGGCACACTCCTTCGACCAAGCTCTGTACGGGAAACAGGCAGACAAATGTATAGTTATGACATTGATACTGAACCACTCAACCCTGTCAGGATTGAGGTGTCTTCTGGGAGTGCACAAAAGCAGAACCTCAGTTGCCTTGGAAACTTCTCCAGCTGAAAACCAAAGAGATTAAGGCAGTTCTGGGCAGCCACTGAGCTGAGCTTTCAGGATTGCCATTTTAGATTCAGATGCCTAAACTCCTCCTAACTTCTCTCTTTAACCACTGTTTGCAGAGCTGGCCTCTATTTGAATAATCAAAATGTCAAGCCGCACAAACATCTTACAGAAGGCTAAATCTATTGCATCAAAACTGTAAATTAAATCACCCATTTGAAATCCGATTTAAAATGATAGCAAGTTAGTTTGACAAGAACCATCCTGATTGTCATTAATTCTATCACCTTCTTTTAATTCCTTATTACTCAAGCACCCTATCAGCCATTCCATTATTTTGCCTGGGATCGAAGGCAAGCTGACAGGCCTGTAATTACTCGGGTCACTGCATTTACCTTTTTTAAATATTGGCACAACATTAGCTTTCTTGTAGTCCTCTGGAACATCCCCAGTGCTCCATGGCTTGTTAAAAATCAAAATTAATGGTCTGTAGTGCTCCTTGACTATCGATCTTAAAATCTTGGATGCAAATTATCCAGACCCACTAATTTTAATGTATCTAACTTTAGTATCTGCTGTTTAACACATTCTCTTAGTTACTGCTAGAATGGAAAGCATTTCATCATCATTCTGTCCTGAATCATCTGGCTTTTCCCCAAATACCGAATAGAAGTATTGATTGAACACTTCTGCCTTTTCTGCATTATTATTGAGAATTCTACCAGCTAATAAATGGACTAATACCATATCTAGGAGGATTTATACCTGAAATCCTGTAAAATTTCCTTTTGTTCTGTTTATGCATTTCTACTCATATCATTTTGGTTCCCTACTGAATTTTCTACTATTTTTGCCTTGAACTCCTGGTGCTTGCTATATGGTCCCTTTCTGATTTTCCTGTATACACGTTTATTCCCCTGGTTTAGGGACTCATAGAAGCTCTCTGCTTTATGAAATTGACCCTTTGCAAGCCAACATATACGTGTTTGTGTCCATTAAACTGAAAATAAGATTAGGGACCTCTCTATGCCTTTCTTCATCTAAAGCCCTTTGACACAAGTCCATGGAATCCACATCTGCATTTCCCTGTATTCTTGGAATTAACGATCATTTTGTTAAGTGAATCAATCAGTATTTAGCTTGCGATCCAAAACTTCAGCTGATGAATGTTATTGAAGAATAGTTTGACATTACAGGAAGAAATGAAGTGAAACTGGGTTCTTCCTAAAACTTCAGACACGTACTGCTGATGCATGTAATAATCTTTTGGAACCGGCAGCAGCAGATCCTCTTTCTGTTTCCACCAAGGAGACTCACATCCTCCTCTTGCAAAATCTCAGGACTCTTCTACTGAGTGAGCAACGAACCTCCAACAACTTCCTACAATGCAGGACGTGCCATGCAGATGAGCAGCTTTGATCTCATGCAATAGCGAGCAGCAATGCTTATGTAGATGTGCCTTTTTTTAAGGACTTCACAGGAAAAGAAGAAATGACATTTGTTTTCCCAATCCAGTATTTGAGACAAAATGAGGATTAAAATTAGTTGTGAGCTGGGAGACAAAGGGGACTTTCTAGGGGAAGTTAACAAATTCTGTGTTGGACTTTGTGTAGATCCCTTAATTTCATTACTATGTAAGTATTTTAATAGCCTTTACCTACAGTGTATATGAACCAGACACTAAGATGGAATCAAACCACATTGCTCCCTTCAAGTCAACATTCCTGCACTCATTCACATCACTGAGATGTAGCACTAACTGTTTTCAAGAAATAAGACTTATTCTTTGCATAATCAGCTCGCCTGAATGACTGGGATTGCTCTACACTTCCGTGGAAAGCACTTTATCCTGCTAGTACCTATAGTGATGATGGAGGATGTCATTTCTTTCTCAGCATTAAAGCTACAAAAGCTGAGGTGGAATGTATGAGAGTACCTCCCACTAGCAAGGGGTGTGAGAGCTGGAGATGACAAGGTTCCAACAACTGCAAAAAGGGTGCAAAAGTGAAAATGAAATAGCACTAATTCAGAGAAGTTCAGAGTAAGAGAGAAAGCTCTACCCTTGGCCTATCCAGATGTATGCAGAAGCTACAGGGATTTCCAAACCGTGACTGATCTCACCACCCTCCACACTGCCAAAGCTAGTCCCAAAGCAAGCTGATTGTGGAGACTAAAATGGTCACTGTAAATAGCTGCAACTAATAAATTGGAAGCAAGGCAGCACCATTTAATAACTCAATAAAATATAGAAACTAACTTACACTTCTGGAATGTCATTATGCACACTAACTAAGCTGCAGAAACTCCTTGGGGGTTCAGAACTATACAAACGAAACCTTAACCCCACTGAACTCAAAGGGCGTGTTCATCTATGCACTTATACAAAGAGCAAAACAAACTTCTGCTGACAATACTTTGTTGTTTAAAATGACAAACATACACAAGGAAGAACAAGCCTGATGTTCCAGAGAGGTGTTAGGACATGCCCACTTGCATCAAGATGCAGAACTGGGGCCTTATCAGAAAACTCTTCAAGGCAGAGACATTTCTTCTTTAACTACATTTAAAGAAGCCAGCGTGTTGCAGTTGCAGTCATTTCTGAAAATGAATGAAGAATACGTTAAAGCACAAATTAAGCAAATAAAGACTAGGAATCACAGCTTCCTAATGTGTAAGAAACCTCTTTTACAAGCGAGCGCTAGAAGGAAGAGGTTGGTAGCTTGCCTGATTTCAGAGCTGAGGGGCCTACAGGTGCTAACAGTTGTACATCTGCTTTGCTTGTCTTCTGATGGAAGCAGCTCCAATCCAGGAGCTCTGCAGGCATGAGTCCAAGGTAATAATCTCAAAGTGGCCCAGCTGTGGTTCTTGATCAGTTCAAGTGTGTTTTGCACTCATGATCAGCAGCAAGACCCTACAGCCATGGGGACTTCCGAGTAATCTGAGTTCCCAGCTGTGGCAATAAGCAAATCATCAAAGGATGATAAAGTCAATATTGTTCAGTTGCCTTGGGAACCAGATGAATGCCTAGACCCGTTCCCTTTGGTAACAGAGTGGTGAGATAAGTCATCGCTACCTTCCTCCTATGAAGCATTCCCAGGGCTCCTGCTCCCCGAGGTATGTGGGATGTCTTGCAGGTTTTGGAGAGATGAACATTTCAGTGCGTGGCTTGTGTAATCACAGCTTTGGTTACAAGCCTGTAATAAACCATGCTAAGAGGCAGGATGCAGTTGTTTGGGTTTAGCACCACAAAAATGCAGCTGCTCCAGTGCTGGCCCACATGTGGCCAGCTTGGTGTGTGGGTGAAGGAGAGGTGTGATTGCCTGCACCCATCAGGGTACACAAAGCTGAATGACTCAAAAGCAGACAGCGGATTAGAACCCCATGTATCTGACTCACAGACCTATCCTTTAACCACCAGCCACTTCTGAGAAAATGTGCCTGGGTAAAATACTTAAATGGTATTCTTAGAATGGGGGGCGGGGGGGGAAGGAGAAGAGTCTATTTTAAGAGAAACCTCAGTGTTCAGCTGAAGGACCCTACCGAGGCTTAAAAAAAAAAAAAAAAAAAAAAACAGGTTAAAACAGTTCTAATCCTGTTTGACCAGCAGCATCTGAATAAAGTCAGACCAATAATCTCTTCTCCAGGTTCAAATATTACCTAGTGTAAGCGCACTGTCTTGTGCTTATTTCTCATTCTTCTGAAAGCTACTTCTATTAAACTACCCAAAACAAAAAAACATGACACATGCATAGAAAAAAAGGGTCCAAAAAATCAGTCCTACAGCTGTTGCAAGCACTTAAACATTTCAACAGTGTTTATAAATGTATGCCAAACGGGAATTATTTGTCTCATAATATTATGATTAGTATAGCAAAGAACTCGCAAGTTCATAAATAATTGTGTAGCATCACTCAGAAAGGAATATCATATGAAGATTATTTGCCCTAATGTTTTGGTCCAAAGATTTCTCAGTAATGACAGTAGAAATCCAAACATTGACATTAGTGTAATTTCTCTGATGTTATGTGACTTAGAGATATCGTAACATTCCTCTCCAATCATCATCAAGACACTTTTCAGGAATTACAGTAATGTAGCTGGCTCTTTCTTTTTTTCATCACTGACCTGATGTGTAAGATGTGTAAAATGAGAAGCAATTCTTTAAAATTCCTATTGACACCTAAAATAAGAACATCTTCATAAGACCTCCAGCAATATCTTGTGTTAATATATGCAATTAAAAAGAAAGGGGAAAAAAAAAAGTGAAAAGCAAAGGTAAAAGATTCTCTTGAGGAAAAGATATTATATATCAATAATTCCAACAGAGAAAAACAAATGCAGATTTAGCAAGACTGAGAAGAGGAACTTTGTTTATATTGATCGGGGAATATAAGGATGAGAAACAGAATACATACCTCAAGACCTCAGATACCAAAGAGTTTGCTGCCTGCTGCTGAAAAGGCAGTCTCCATCTCACAAAATACTACCCTGGGTACGTTCTGCAGGCAAGCACTTCTGACATTTAAGGAAGCATCTTCCAAATATAAAGCAGTAGGTGAAAGAAAGTACAAATTATTTGAGCCTTCATCTGAAAATCAACAAAACGCAGACCCAGAAGATCTGTTGAATTTCTAAATATTTTCTAAGCTCACTAATTCCTTGTCAGTCTCAAAGGCAAAAGATTACCAACACTTAAGCTGAACAAGAATGATCTAAGTGCTATTCAACAGGGATTCAGCATACTCTCTCCTCAAGGTTGATTTATGGCTGGTCATCTTTGCTTTAATGCCCTAGAAGTCTCTCCTACATAATATATGTTATCAAGATTGAGTAAATTACAAAAGAAGCATCATGCATAATTCTAATTCTGTTCTCACAACAGGATGTTTATTTCCTGTTTCGAGATAGTAAAAAGGATTTCCAGTTATCATATTACAGCAATTTACAAAAAATGCCTGTAGGCAGGAAGTTCATGAAGAGTGAAACTGCCTCATAACTAGGTTAGCACATGTGAATGGACTCTGAAATGTAAATTTATCTTACAAAAAAAAAAAAAAGAGCAACAGACAGATACACCCAGGTATTAAATGAACCAAAGGTCACAGTGGCAAGATTAGTGCCTAGAACAAGAAGTCCCTGGTCCGGGCTGGAACGTCCAGACACCCATTGTGAAACTAATTACAATAACGCTAAGCCAGTCTTTTAAATAAATAACTCTTTGTGTCCTAAGGAATAAAAGAGAAAAGACCTCATCTTTCAGTCTCTGACTTTTCATCAGCCCCTTTAGGCAGAACTGGATCCTCACTCTGAACTCCTGCAGATGCCCATGGACGTGCCTGAGGCTGTCTGGGGGCAGGGTTTGGCCTCTGGTGGACTTCAAGTGAAGTTATGCGTTTGCAGATAAAATTCAGACTTGCACAGGGGAATGAAACCTACAGAAGTCTTAAGCCTCAGGAGAACTGAGTGGCATGAAAACATTGTATACACTCTTCAGAAGACGCAGCCTGAAGACTTGATCTCTGAAAAGTGGGGTGGCATTCAGGGAAATGTCCTTGTGCTTAAATATCCAATCCCTTTCAGAAGGTTCAAGCTGTAAATGCAGAGATGTGGTGGGTTCTCAGAGCATGCTGTGACTGCTCTACACTTAGCAATTGACCCCAGATGGCAGCACAATAATCCTAAACTCCTTCACTGTGTGGAAACCCAGGGCCAACGCCACCATCTTTGTAGTCCCTTTCCCCCCTGCCTCCATCCTTCCTCCTCCCTTCGTCCCAGCATGTCCCCAGATGGGAGCACTGGGCCTTGCTGAAAGCAGTTTTCACAGGCTGCTGCAGTAGCAGGTAGAGGGTCCCTCGGGACTTCTCTAACGTGCATGGGTGGTGTAAGCCCTGCCTCCTCTCTTGCCAGGCTCTGCCCTGGACAAAGAGGCACTCCCTCACTGACAGCAGAGATAAAGAAAATTATCATCAGGAAATGAAATTCCTCAAGCTTCAAATGCATGTGTAAAAGAATCATTAATCAGCTGTGTGAAGGAAGGATGGATGCTCTGGTGAACTATAGGCATACATGTAATTTGAAGGTGCAGTGTAACAGCACAGATACCGTTAATTAGAAGAGCAGCCATCCTTTGAACTCTGAGCTCCTTTTTCATTTAACTTCATGAAACCCACTTGGGATGTGGCTCCCTGATCAGGGTACTTGCTGTTCTGATGATTACACCAGGCCCTCAACATTTTCATGGATGTTCTCCAGGAACACATGCCTGGGAAACTACAGGGGAGTGTTTAGCAAGTATGGACAAAGCCACAAAGATAATTCACTAGAACTGGGGAGGAATCCATCTTTCAATAGGATGAAATTAAATACAAAGACAAATGTCACTAAAACAATCTCATCCTTTTCAGAAGTTGATCCTCAGCTGGTATTGACTGGGAGAATTCCACCATTTTCCAAAGAGGTACCTCATTCCCACCTAGGTATCTGACTGAAAGACTGCAACATATTGGGTGCAAGTCAGAGAATCAGAGGTAGATTCCTCTCACTGAAAGTGGTGTAAACCTGGAGTAACACCACTGATGTCAGCTGAGTACCAGAGATTGCCACCACTGTGTTTTAAAGAACTTGATATTTGATCTCATTCTTTTTCATGAATGCACCTTATATGGCCGTCAGGCATAGTCAGTTCTTTTGTCTTTGCTATGCTGCTACTGCTGTAATTAATCTTTTTCCAACCACCCTATTGGCAATTTCCCTAATGCACACATCCTCCCTCTCCCTCCCTCCCTCTCTCTCTCTTCCAATTCCTCTCTGCTGTGCACTTCCCCCTCCCCAGCCTTTTGGGAACACATCATCTCTTCAGTTAGCCTGTGAGCCAGATTGTCTTTAAACTCTTCTTATCTAGGCACAGAAGTCTTTTACTCAGATGTATCTGTGCCCCGAATATGGGCTTGGTTACTCAAATGGTAATATAAATTAATACTAGGCTTCACATTAACATTAGCGCTAACATATCCACTTGGCAGCACGGGTATAAGTAAAATCTTGTTAGCAGACTTTACTATTTTAAATAATTTGTCGTTCTTTCTATCAAAACAAAACTTTTCAGAAGTAACTCATTTTGAGTCATGTGAATCATCTGAAGCTAAAAATCATCCCTTAATACATTTTTAGCTATCAAATGGAAGCTAATTTCAAAGCAAAATATTTTCACACAAAGAAAATTAGAGTTTTTTTCCTAGAAAATACTGAGAAGAAAATTCTGATCAGTATAACAAAATCAGTATCTGAAATGCAATTTTAGCTAACCACAACAGGCAGATCCTATGGAAAACCATCTTCCAAATAATCTCCTCAAGAGCTTGGGGGAAAATAGTCCTCTGGTTCTGGGTTGCTTTTATCACATGCTGTAGCCGAAGCGAGAACTGGAGGCTTTTGCCTGGACTGGTGGGTCAGGGAACTGCTGGGAGGGAAGCGAGCATGGCCAGGCAGCCCCAGCTCACCCTTGTCTTGTGCTCTCGCAGGTGCCGAAGTCCAGGGGATTTGGCAGCCACTGGCACTGGCCTCCCTGGCATTGTCTGGCACTTGTCCTTGCCCATTGAACCTTTTGCTTATATTAACATTTGCACTCCTTGTATCACATCGGCAGGGATGTCTGTGTTTGTACAACGCACCCGGTTACACAATCTACTGATTATGTGATTCTTCATAAAAATAAAGAGGCAGGAAGTTTAAACTAAAACTTTTAATAAATTCTCATAATAATAATAGCAAATAGACAGATTGATATGTGTGCTACAGCACTTCCCCAAATTGCTTTTTCCCTTACAAAGCAACCCCCTTGCTTTCCTGACACAGGTTCTGTGATGACAGGTGCACTCTGATTGCCTGTGTGTCCTGGTTTCAGCTGGGATAGAGTTAATTTTCTTCTTAGTAGCTAGTAGAGTGCTGTGTTTTGGATTTAGAATGAGAATAATGTTGATAACACACTGATGTTTTGGTTCTTGCTGAGTAGAATTTACACTGGTCAAGGACTTTTCAGCTTCCCCTGCTCTGCCAGGTGCATAAGAAGCTGGGAGGGAGCACAGCCAGGGGTGCTGACCCAGACTGGCCAAAGGGCTATTCCATACCATATGACATCATGCTCTGTATATAAGCTGGGGGAAGAAGAAGGAAGGGGGGACATTTGGCATGATGGCATTTGGCTTCCCAAGTAACCGTTACGCGTGATGGAGCCCTGCTTTCCTGGGGATGGCTGAACACCTGCCTGCCGATGGGAAGTAGTGAATGAATACCTTGCTTTGCTTTGCTTATGTGTGCAGCTTTTGCTTTATCTATTAAACTGTCTTTATCTCAACCCATGAGTTTTCTCACTTTTACTCTTCCCATTCTCTCCCCCATCCCACCGGGGGGGGAGTGAGCAAGCGGCTGCGTGGTGCTTAGTCGCTGACTGGGGTTAAACCACGACACCGTGTCAGACCTGTGAAACATCTAAATCCTCCTATTCCTGGTGGAAGCCCCCCCATCCCTTGTTGATCCATGTGTCATGCTGTGCATTGCACGCCCTAACAGTACAAATAACATTAGAGACACCAGAGTGGAAGTTAGGTGTGCAGGCAGCACATCTCGCCTGCAGTCAGCCAGGTGCACACTCCCTGGACACTGAGGTGAGTGCAGCCACTTTTCCCAGGTGCTCTTTCATCCAGATCTACCTTCAGAAGCCAACACAAAATATGGTCGCCTGGGTCACTTGAATAGCAGGAAGGCAGACACTCCATTGTTATTCGTGTTACTGTTCTTCACGACCAGGCAGGTTACCTCCAGAAGTCCTTCCCACCCTGCCTTCTGTAACCAATTGGTACATCCCACATTGATGTTGATGGTTGTCCAAAGACTGGATAATGGCCAAGTAGTATTTTCTTAAGTTTCAATTCACACACACAAAGGCAGACAATGAACATATTACTGCCACTGATGTTCCCAGCACAATCTGGGTGTTTTATTTCTTCAGTGGTAACCATGATTTTGGAGGGAAAAGCAGCAATAATAGACTTCATGTTCTTCTGTCACCACAGCACTGACATCTGGCTTGCCAATGATAGTCCAGCCAGCAACAGATTTGCAGCAGTGTGGCGTAAATTGCTGACAGAGGATGATGGAAATCTGCCTCAGGACTTCCTGAGGGTGTCAGGTCTGAAGTGTCCTAGCACTGAAGAAGGGAAGCAAACTCCTTGCACAGTTCCTTGGAGGTCCTGACCCTCCCAGATCCAAAGGACAGGCCTTTATGAGCCATTTTGTCCTCGTGCTCCTGCTCTGCCATCGGTGGTTGGTACATAAGGACTCTGAAACCCTCATGGCTGCAGTCAGAGGTCCCCAGGTGGTCTGTGGGATCCACTCACCGGTGTGAGATCACCCTCTGAACACCACCAGAAAGCTCTATACCATGTCCCATGCTATCTTTCCATCCCCAGCCTTGCACCAGCTTCCATCTCTCCCGTCTCATACCACCTCGGGTCTGCTGAAGGCAGAGCGATGGGATGAGGTTTCCTGCCTGCAGGGTCGGCACTGCCCGCGTTTGGTCAGCAGTTCCACGCAGAGGAACAGGCAGTCACCGTTAGGACTACAATATGAAACACTTCACAGGTCTGCCTCAGCTTTTCAGAAGTCTTAGTACTGTGACACTGTGGCCATCACTAAATGGGTTATAACTCAAGAGAAGTATAGCAGAGTGGACACATGCAAGCGAGCCAAGGTAAACCCTGTGGTAAAGGGTCAGTGGTGCTTTTCCTGCCTCCTATTTGCCTCTTCCCTGCTTTCCAAGTTTCACTCATTTACTGGCTGACTCCCTCGCTTCAAATTAATTTATGCAAAGTGTTGACCTGTTACACTGAATGGATTTTTTTTCTGAGCATTTTAGGGAGATGCAGAGACTGCCTTCATTCAGATTGTTCAACAATCTTACCCATAACTTCTTCCTAACAGGTGCTCAACACATCCCAACAGGATACTTTTATCCTGAAGCTTCCTTGCTGCTTTAAACAAAACCTCATATTCCCTCTGCCTTCCCTTTCTCCTTCCTTTGATCCATCCCTTTTTAAGCTTTGTTTGTGCTATTAATTATCGAGAGTTCAGCGCTGTCAGCACATTCAACACAGTGGAGAACAAAGGGCAGAAAACAGCCCCACCCAAAATGAGTTTACAGGCTAATGAAGGCAAACAAAACCCTACACTTGGCTGGCTGCACAGGGTGGCAGACTGAATGGTAACTTCTGGGCTGGGAGGGGGAGGCTGTCCTTTAAAAAGCACATTTTTGAGTGGACTAGAGTCTGCTTATTCACAAAAGAAAAGAGTTTAAGGGGAAAGTTCCTGAAAGTGAAAATGAAAGCCTGATGAAGCAATTTTTGGGCAAAGGGATGCCAGACAGATGGAGATAGGGAGATGGGTGGGTGCAGAATGTAAGCGAGGAGAGATATGCGGCTTAAAGAGCTAATCAGTAAGAGGGCAAAGGCACCCAGACACCCTGTGAAGACACTCTCATAAAGAACCAGGGACAGATGGAGCCAGAGCTGTGCAGAACCTTTGAAGGAGCAGATAAGCAGGTTGAATTTAATGGGGGAATGCGAGAGGTTGTAATTGAAGAGCTCAGGACACCGAGGATCATTAAGAATTTGCAAGGAGAATTGAGCACTGCGTGAGGAGCTTGGAAAATCTCCACATTTGAAGGTTTTAAGAACAACTTAGATAAACATCTGTTGGGAATGTTGTAGATGTGGCTGATCCTGCCCTGGGGCAAGCAATAGGCCTGATGACCTTTTGAGCTCCCTTCCCGTTTTCTATGTGGGTGTGGTAGGCCACGAAGATAATTTGCCAGATGGTAAACACATTTTTGCCCAGATTGAAGCTGAATAAGGAGTACTGATTCGAGGGACGAGGGGGTCCCAGGCTACACAACTATGCAAAGGTATCACATGAAAGCTGGAAAGGAGGAGAAAGAATTAGGTTACCGCACTGCCTTTTCTGCTGAGCGTCAGCCAAGTATATCGATGGAAGGGGAATAAGAGAAAGAGGAGATGAAAAATGGGTCAAAGATTGCAAGTGTAAATTCACAGTTGTGTTCGATATGATGAAATTGTTCCTGTGAAAACTATTGTGCCATTGAATGCCACTATGTATTCACTCACAAGGCCATAAGTATGTCTTTCCCAGACTAGATATAATAGAGATCTTCATGTCTCTACTCTAAACAGACAATGCCAAGGGGGTCAGCAGAAGCAAGGAGAAGCACTTTACTCCAGCTAGTCTGCAGATGAAGTGGAAAGGAAAGAAGAGCCAGCGGCAAAACAAAGGAATTGGGTATTGGAACACACACACAGAAGACACTCACTGAGATGGCAGCGAGAGAGGGTTTAAAGTAAGAGAAGGGAACAAAAAGATATGCCTTTGTCATAGGAAGACCCTCTTTATTGACAAGACCAACTGTACTAAAGTGAGCTGAATGAAACTTTTGGTTTAAAATACAATTCAGTGTTGCAGAGAAAATATTTTCTATGTTTTTAAATGTCTCTGAACGGAGCCCAAAGACTGCATCCAGAATGAGGAGGAAATTGAGGTAGTGGAAATGCATGGGGGTTTTATGGCCTTATTAACCTTACCTAGATTCACATACTTCTTGCATTATTTAGAAAAGATCAGTCAAGTTTTAGACTCTTAAGCAAACTTGGGGTGTGTGCGTGCATATGCTGAGGGCTTTTTTACCTGCATCTATCATGTGCCCTTGAAGAAACAAAATGTAAACCAGATGAAGACTGATATTCCTTCAGTGGGATACAAGGAGACATAACAACTGCTGAGAAGAATTAGGCAGAGAAGGTACCAGTTCCAGAGCTAGACTATTAGACTGAGGAATCCCTCCTGGTGCCAGGCATGAGGTTTGCTCTTGAAATGCAAGGTAGGTGCTTAAAGCCAGGAAGAGGGTTTAGCCTGTTCTCAGTCCCAGTAAGATAAGGACTTACAGCCTCCAGATTCTGGACATTATCATGACCATCTGATGAGAGTCCAGTCATGTCAATTTGTCAAGGAGCCTGGGGAATTCATACTGGTAATGGAGAAGGAAGGAAAACAAAAGATAAAAATAGAACCCAGTTGATATAAAGCTGAGTTTGAGTTGATAAGAACATCATAGCAATGTCAGAGCCATGGAAGAAGACTAGAGGCAGAATGGCCAGGCAACGGGTCAAGGACAAGGTGATGGCCATGTGAGCTATCAACATGGACAGGGGAATGGGCTGTCAAGGGTTTACCAGGTGAGGAAAACGAGAACAGGCTAAAGACAGAGCTGAAATAACAAAGAATCACTGAAGGACTGGTCATAAAGGGAAGGCTGAGAAGGGGGGAAGCACGGTCAAAGATCTCTAAGGAGAGAATAATCAATGAGAAATTGATTATTTGAGTTATCATTGGTAACTTGGTAGTCACAGACTGACTGGGGAAGATGAAAATAGCAAGAAGCCTTGGCAGCAGCCAGAAAAGGTCATGTTGGCCTTGACAAACACCTTGTTAGTGGATGAAGGTACCTTATTTCAGCCCCATAGCAGACTCAAGAATGGGAGATTCAATGGAAGTCAAGTGGTGGCAGTAGGGGGCACTTTCACAAAGTTTGAAGTCAAAGGTAGATAGAAGTTGCTGAGAAAGGAAAAGTCTAGATTAGATTTTAAAAGA
Organism: Theristicus caerulescens; assembly: GCA_020745775.1. NCBI lineage: Eukaryota > Metazoa > Chordata > Aves > Pelecaniformes > Threskiornithidae > Theristicus > Theristicus caerulescens. The sequence goes on along the minus strand of CM036558.1, from coordinate 127,721,526 downwards.
CTGAGGAGGTGAGGGGTGGGTCAGATGACAGAGGGCAAAGAAATTTAAATGGTGGGAAAGTAAGGTATCTGTAACCTGGAGGATAGGGATGAGCCCAACACTTTCAGGTCTTTGTTCATGCCTATGTGCACTATCTATTACCATTTCTAAAACTGAAAACCTCCTTGCTCTAAGCGCTGATAACCTGTAGAGGCTGATGAACAGATGACAGGAGAACTCAGGGCTATCGTTACTGAAAGCAGGCTCCTGGCACAGCCAACCAATCACAGCAGACCTCTGCTGCTAGAGCACAAGTACCATTTAGGTGCCCAGCTTCCACATCCCATCTGCATAGCTTCAAAAAAGTATCCAAAGTCCATCCAGACTGACTCCAAACTTGCATGAAAATTATGTCCCTGCTTCTATGCCAGTATCTTTTCTCACCACCCCTGACCGATGCCCAGCCAGTTCCCGAGCAGTGGTCACTGCCCGCCAGCCAACTCCCCCAGTTTATATACTGGGCATGATGTCATATGGTATGCAATAGCCCTTTGGCCAGTCTGGGTCAGCCCCCCTGGCTGTGCCCCCTCCCAGCTTCTTGTGCACCTGGCAGAGCATGGGAAGCTGAAAAGTCCTTGACTAGTGTAAGCACTACTTAGCAACAACCAAAACATCAGTGTGTTATCAACATTATTCTCCAACTAAATCCAAAACACAGCACTATACCAGCTACTAGGAAGAAAATTAACTCTATCCCTGCCAAAACCAGGACATATAGGAAGGAACGATCACAGTTCTATGACAGTGATTCACCACACATACCTGGATGTTATTCCAGCTAGTTTCTCTGCCTCCGTTTTGCCCAGCAGTAGGCATAATACAGTGCTAAGCTCACTGAAAACCAGTAGGAACTCTGTCATGCAGAGCTAAAAATCACAGATCTCACTCTTCCATGTGGCAGCAGCAAATTTGCCATCCTCTGTGAGTGTGTGTGTGTGTGTGTATATATATGTGTATATATATATGCATGAATCATAAATGATCTATCATTATTAATTCATTAGATATTCATTGTAATTACCCTGCTTGTGATGAATTCATTTGGTATTAATTTAGATGTCATATGTACAGTACTTTTGTAAGGATTGCCATATGATTCAGCCTTAATTAATCTATCTCTAAAGCAAAATGCTAACAATCAATTCACATTACTGGGATGCTTAGGCTGTCGGCAGGAGCACGTTTATTATGATTATTATTATTTATGAACACAAGGAAGAAGACATTACAATATTTGCAATCATGTATGTGTTCCATACAGTAGGATATTTTAGTCCCAATATAGCTATATATCTGCATCGCCTTGCTTAACTGATTTGTCTAATCGATTTGTGAATGTCCTTATCTTTAAAGATGTCACCTTGTATTTACCATCATTGGCAGGTCATTATCCATAAAGATATCTCAACTCATTTTTTTTCTTCAGCAATGAATCCTATTACTTATCCGCTGTACACCAAAAATCTCTTTTCACTCTCTTATGCTCCTTTTTGGGGTGGAGGAATTTATAAGGAGGTATCAAAGGTTTAAAAACAATCCATGAGACATTTGTATTCCAGAATGGGACTTACGTAAATAATGAAGTGACACTCAATTTAGAGAAGGCTTTATTACTAAAGAAGGAAATCTTATTTTAATCACATCTTGATTCAGTTGAACTCCAGTTCTCTCAGTGCCGTAGTAAGAACACCAAGTGCAAACATTGATCATGATGAGATATACAGAAGCATCAAATAAGAACAAGCACTATTTCTGTTTAAACGCACCTCGTCCTTCGCCATAAGAAAACACTAAAGCTATCAAAATGGAAGCACTTTTAGAACAGGCAAGAACTATGAACTCTATTTAAATTAAATGTAAATAACTAAAATCAAAGTAAAGCTGCAATACATAAGGAATGTACTGCAGGAAACAATGAGATATGGAATTTCTGTTATGTATAGACTTCCATATTGTTCTTACAATGATTTTGGATACGTGATTATTCCTTGTAGCCCTCTTGGTACTTTCAATTTCCAAATCCTGGGAACAGGATACTTATGCCTGCTGAGATCTTTTTTCCTAAGTTTTGTTTTCATTTTCCTCTGATGCAATGTTGCATTTTGTGTAGAGGCAGTGAATAGCTTATTGTAAAATAGAGGATTAATATTAATGCACATTCTTAGCAGCTTTTATCAGGAATACAGTGTGAGCCTCCTTGAAAGATTTTTTTTGTCCTTTTCTTGGGGTATGACAGTATGATGTATATGATCTATCATGCTCATTTCCTTCACGCATTCTTAGCCCTACTGGAGCGGCCTTAGAGTGATGGTAATCTTATGAAAACTCAGAATGATTTGTTTATTACTGAAGGTTTATTTAAGGCTGTCACCATGACCTATATCCATTAGTAACCTCAAGAATTCTTAAAGGGACACCGGTCCCATTACCTGCTATTTTCAGCCATACTCCACGACAGTAGAAAGCTAAGGCTGTTGCTTCTAAGAGCTTTTTATAAATTATATTGCTCTCCTTCCCTCCCCATCAACCTTCTTTGTTCTATAGATCTCTTGCCTGGAAAAATGTTTAATCCCTCCCATGTCACTCAAGCAGCACATATAAGGGCACTGAAAGAAGGGAAATGAGGTAGCTGCATCCGTGTATTCCAGTGTATTGACTTGCAGCAATTTGACTCTACTGGCAAATTGTTTTGAATAAAAAAGAGCGTGAGCCCAGATTCACTCAGAGGATACAATGACCTAACGCAGCACGGAAGTCCACTACCTACATGGTCTTCACCTTCACAAGTTTCCACCCTAATTCACTTAGAGACAAGTCACCTAAGGTACCCTGCCTTCTTCCAAGAGAGCTGCACAGCCACAGGAAAAGCTCATGTCCCAGCTCTCTAAGAAGGTCTGCAAGGCCCAGAGTATGATCACAAGAGGGCTTTGTGGGGCAAAGGTAGAAGAGAAAATGGCACAGTTCCTTGCCATCTCTAGGCTTCACATTTAGTACCCTAATCGTCATTCAGAAAAGTATAAATATTTTTTCACCCTGTTCTGAAGAATTACATTCTTGCCTCCCATTTCCCCAGACAAAGCCCTAAGATATGATCCCTCGCCACTGCAACCAGTCCCATCAAAGACATTACGCTTTGCATTTCACTTACGTTCAGATGGGAGCCAGAGCTACATCCTGACTAGCTGCTACATAATCCTTCTGGCATACCTTTAGGCTGAATGACTGCTCCCATCATGACATCCAAGGTGCAAGTGAGGTAGCAGTTTCAATTTTTGCAAGAAAAGGGCAGGCACTAACCCAAGAGAGGACCTGTGGCCATGAGTTCTGGGTAGCGAGAGGTGGCTGCTCCCCATGTGAGCACAGTCAGTAGCTATTTAGGATCTCCTCTCACAATGTACAAGGATGGGCCTATCTTACAACATGTTACAGCTATATTATATGTAATTACATTTCAACAAAGCGACAAGGCTGGCATCTGTCCTTTGCTGAGTATTTACACCACTCAGGGAGTAATAGACTTGAGTTTAGGCTCTTTTCAGGCTGAGAGGCACTAAACCCACGTCTCAAGAAAAAGCCCTAACCACCAGGCTGTTACAAGACAGAGAAGAGTCCATCTCAAGCCTACAGCATAGGAATGGCAGGATTTTTCTCCTTGCATCCAGACAGGTGTTATTTTTCCAGAAAGAAACCCCAGTTGTATATTCACAGGACCAGAGGTTAAGTCAGGTTGAAAGGGACCTCAGGAATTCTCTGGTTCAAGCTCAGCTCAGCTATAAGATCAGAATAGGTTGGCCAGGGCCTTGTCCAGTCTGGTTTTGAGAACCTCCAAAGATGGAGATTGCACAGCCTCTGGGTGACCTGTTCCACTGCTTGACTGTCCTCATGGGGGAAAAGGTTTTTCTTATACCCATCTGAACCTCTCTTACCTCAACATCTGCCCATCATCTCTCACCCTCCTGACATGCCCCTCTGTGAAGAGCCTGGCTGTGTCTTCTCAATAATGTCCTCATAGGTACGGGTGTGCTGCTAGGAAAGATGGGGTTTTGCTCTTTACATCCAGACTTGGTGCACGGTAGTCAGGTTCCTCTGAAGCAACTCCAGATCCCTCAGTCCCTCACTCCATTTCATTGATGTCTTTCTTGTACCGGGGGGCCTGAAACTGGATGTGGTATTCTAGGTGCCATCTAAGGAGTGCTGAACAAAGAGGGATAATCACTCACCTCCCTATACTGGCCATGCTGCTGTTAATGCCACCCAGGATGCTGTTGGCATTCTTTTCTGCTGGAGCATGCTGCAGGCTCGTGTTCAGCTTGCTGTCCGCCATGGCCCCCAGGTCCTTCTCAGCAGAGCTGCTCCCCAGCTGGAGTGTCCCCAGCCTGTATCACTGCAAGGTGATCCCAGGTGCAGGACTTGGCATTTGTCCTTGTTGCATTTCATAAAGCTCCTGTTGGCCCGTTTCTCCAGCCTGTCTAGGTCCCTCTGGATGGTGGCTCTGCCCTCAAGCATATCAGTGGGTCCCCATTCCCTCCCCTGCCCCCCATTTTGGTGTCATCTGCAAATGTGACAAGTGCACTTTGTCATCTCCTCCAGGTCATTGATAAAGATGTTAAACAAGACAAGTCCCAGTACAGTCTCCTGTAGTTCTTCACTTATTACCAGCCTCCAGGTAACATATGATCCATTAGCCTCCACCTTCTGAGCCTGACCATCCAACCCAGCTGAGTGCTATAACCGCTTTGTGGTTTGTGTTCTCACCAGTGTTGCATACACAGCTGCGCAGTGACTCAACTTTGAAAGAAAAAAAAACAGAAAACTGGAAAGTGCTGTCCCATCAGGTACCCCATGATCTGGTGTTTATTATGCCCTTCTAAGCCTGAGTTCAGTCCTCATAAAGCTGATGAGAACTTTCTTTGCCATGCCCTCATGGTAGGAAATTGCGTAAAAGATGGGCACCACCAGAGCTAGTCATAGTCTTAGGCACACCTAGCTTTTCAGGATTCTTCAAAGACTCCTAAACGGAGCCCACAGACCCATGTGCCCTAAATCTGGACCAGGCTGAAGCTTCATGCTGTAGAAGGGTGATCACCTCCACAGAACAAACACTTCTGAGCACATGGGGACATCAGAAAACTTCCATGTTAAGGATAGGCAAGGTCTACTGGCGTTTTCCATAGATTCACCTCTACAGCTTCCTGTTCAGCATGCTGCCTTCTGTATTTCCTATTCTCAGGCATCTAATTCTTCCACATTAGATAAGGGACTCTGTCATCTAATCTGGGTTATGAATTCCCCAAGACATAAAAGAGTAAAGGTTTACTGTATGAGTTCACCTTGTGAATGTAGTTCAAAATGACAGGCTTTACCTCCATAATCCAGACTATCTCAATTAGCACATATGCTTTTCCTGTCTGGCTAAATCAACATATTTCCCTCAGTAACCTCCCCTCCTGCCACAATGTGTTTTCCATCTGAGATCTCCCAGTTTATTTTACCTTACCCATGGACCTGACTATGTTGAGCTCTGCATAAAATCTGCTGAGGAATGAAAGAGGTGCTATTAAGATATACTTAATGTTCTAACCTGGGAGAAAACAGAAACCTGCTTCTCTTGTCTTGTTTCTTGTAGAGGGACAGAAAAACTTGTTGCCCTCAGAACCTGACATCACACAATGTGACTCTTTACACTTAAGTCCTCGTCTAAGGGTTCATATCACAGGCTTGGGTCATCCCTTTGCTTGGTCTGTGAACTTGTACGTCTCGTACAAGACAGATGTGAACAGGCTGTGGCACAAAGTCAAACCTCAGAGTCAAGAGGCTGCATCAGTTCAAGTCTGTAGGCCATAAAACCAGGCATAACAAAAGACCTGTGGCACCTAAAAAAGTGGTGAATAAAATCTCTTCTCAGCCCCAGCTGAGGACTGAAAGCTAGAGATGGGATTCAGGGTCCTGTACATCTAGGCAGGGTTCAAATTTCTATCTTCCATACCAAAAGAAAGAGCCCTGAACACCCAGCCATAGGGGCATTAGAGGGGAAGAAAGAAGATCCCTATTACAATCTCTTTTACCAGGAATTTGAAACCTGTTTTACATAAAACAGGAATAGAATAAACTCAGCACAAGACTTTATGTGCTGTACAAGGAGCCTTAACAGTCCTGAATGTCACCCATGCATCAAGCTCAAAACATTGCTGTGCATCCAAGTGACAGACCTCATCTGGCCTAAGCGTTCCCTAGGAAGATGCCCATACCCCAGAATCTGCTTTAATTGGTCAGCTAGTGAAAAAATACAAAACCAGTACCATGAAGGATCAAGCTGCCTGACTCTCATTTCCCTAAGATTTTTGAATGCCCAGAATGTGAATTAAAACAAAATATTTTAGACAGCATTTTTATTCGAATCCTTTTTTGTATTAAGACGAAACTTTTGGCCTATGTAATGCCTGTGCCCCTAAGGTGCATCGATAGGGTACACAATTGAAACTAGTCCCTACAAATGTTTAAATGTGCCAATGATATCAATGAATAATGAGAAGAGAGGTTACTTTCAAATAAGTTATTATTTCAGTCATCCCAAGTTCAGGATCCTAAGGTACAGAGACAAAAATGAGGACTTTTCTATGCTGTATTTTCAAAATCACCATTCTCTCTGATTATAAGGGTATGATAGTCCATATGGTGAGAGATTATTTTTAAAGTTTGCAGATTTCACCCTTCAACTGTTGGGAAACGTTTTCTTTTGTAGCAAGGCAAATCGAGGCACCATTTCAAATTCTTCCTGGGAAAGGAAACTTAGGCTCACTTTTAGCTATAAGAAAGCGGCCCTTCTTTGGGACACTACAATTCCAATCACAGCAAATGGCCCGCAAGGACCATCTGTTGCTCTGTTGAAATGCTTGAATAAGAGGGTGAAAGAAGAGGAGATAGTTGATAAATTAGAGCTCTCCTGAAACATCTATGTGCATCTATGTTACATCTAAAATAGCTTAGTGCTGTCAAGGGGGGATAAGGAACTCTTCTGATACGGGCGGGGGGAGCATGGATGGAAATTTCTAATTGAGTGCCATGTCGAAGAAAATTTGAAGTCCGGATAGGTAGTTCGGAGTGCTACACAGGGCTATGTGCATTTTGAGTATCTTTCTATAAGCTACGACTTAGCTCAGCTGCAAATTACTTGCATAGATGAAGAAATCACAGTGTGAAATCGTATGCCCGGTGCTATGCAGGAGGTCAAGCCAGATGAGCATAATGGGCCCTTCTGGCCTAAGAACCTATGGAGTCCGCCAAATCTTGCAGAAGGCAATGTGTATGCAGACAAGAAACATGAAAATCAAGTACATAGTTACAGTAACACTATATTTTAAATGGGGATCTAAAACTAAACACTGTAATTTAGTCAGAGGTTATTTTTAATTTACTGAAGCATATGGCGGATGTAAATTAAACTCATCTGTAGATTCAACCAGTCTCCAGATTTGTCCAAACTATAGAGATTATTCTATCGGAATCCTATATATTTATATATTTTGGAAGAAAACTCAAAATAAAGAGCAGCGTTAGTGGGTACTGTCACAGAGAGACCTTTTGAAATCACCAGCATCTGCCTCTAAACACTAACAGGCTTGCTCGCTACTGAACTGCGCACAAGAAAGATTGGCATCTAGTAATGAAAGTATTGCTTCCTGGCTATGTTGGGTAAACATCATTTTGATTAAATCATTTGGGGTTTAATAAAGACGAATGGGTGCTGCAGAAACACAACAAAAGTGGCTGAATCCCTGTCAGGCGCAAGATACATAAATACACACATATATATATGGGTATATATGTATATATATGCTCTCTTGTGAATGTTTTTGGCTGCCATGTGCTCGGCGGAGCCCGCGGGGGCCGGGGGGCAGCGCCGGGGCCGGGCCGGGGGAGGCGCTCAGCGCCCGCGGAGCGGCGGGGGTGGCGGGGGCGGCGGCCCCGGGGCCAGCGGCACCCGGAGCGGGGGAAAAAAGGGGGTTTTCTCCCCTCGGTCCCCGAGCCCCAGACCCATCTGGTTCGGCAGAAAGCGAGGCGGCAGCACGGCGGTAGCTGCGCGGGGCCGGTAGCCGGTAGATGGAGCACAAGGCTAGAAACTGGGCTGGGGGAAAGAGCTCGCTGGGCTGCAAAATTGCCGAGTCTTTTGATTCATAAAATGCATAAATCCTCCAAGATGAATAATAACAGGAAAACGCAGTGACTGTGCGCTTCCTACGAGGTGAAAATTCTCAAAGTCCCAGCACCCTGTGCTGTGACCTCCTGTATTCATCCTTTAATTCAGATTTGGACGGCAGTTCTGTAGGTAGTTTCCCGAGATTTGTGCACCTTCTGCGTGTTTCCGTCTCAGTTTCACTCACCGTCGTGGTCCCAGGAAAAGTGTGCTTCCATCACCATCCTGCACCTTAACAGTACAGCATGCAATAACTGCTGCTTGGTATTGTAAGACCTAGCACGCATTGTAAAGGTAGCAGCTTATAAAGTCTGAGAAGCAGAATAGTTCGGTTTTTAAGAAGTGTGTTTAAAAACAAACAAAAAAAAAGCATTTTCAGGAGCCCTTAAAAAAAAAAACTTTTTAGATAAATGGCCCACGAGCAGAGATAAAGCTCTGAATTTCAAAGTCCTATAACTCTTGCAGAAGCTTCATCATCATTGTCACAGCTTACGTACAACATTGATTTTTGTGTTATTATCCAGACCAGCCGGGACATAATGTGTGAACATCTACCATCTATTTTTCCACTGGCTTTTATTTCTAATGTGCCTCAGACTCTGAGCAAAGGCGAATCCGAGCCCCTTAGTTCAGTCGAATTTATTATCCTTAAGGGAGGGGGGACCGAAATCACAATTGTAAGTGCTCCCTCCGCTCACACACGCATGCACGCACACACACACTAGATGTGCTGTCTGTGCACCACTCCCCTATTGTTTTCACTGTAACTGATTTTGGCACCAGCTCTTTAGCACTTTGGAAGGGCCTTCATTAGCACTGGGACACTGTCCAAAAGGAATCCAGAAAAATCAACACATGGCTGCTCTTGTTCTCATGATAAATGACAGCTTTGGCTGAAAAACAACAACAGTAAGGAAGCAAAACAAAACCCAAAAAGCAACAAGGGTAGCCATAATGTGAATAGGAGAAGTCAGACATGACTAACTCAGCCTGGATGGGGGAATGGGCTTGGCTGGGAGGGGGCAGGGGGATTCCTCCCTCGGTACTGTATTAAAAAAGTGGTTTGGCCTTTACACTGACATGGGGGGATCACTCTCAGAGGGGAGAGACACAGGGGCACAGGGAAAGACTAGGACCAGACAACACCGCTTGGGTGACAGGAATGAAAGGGCACCAGCACAGTGGCTTATGGAAAATAAAATGTCTGCCATCCTCACCAGGAGGAAGAGGGATCCACGTCCCTTACATAAAGCAGAGCTTACAAAGGCAGAGAATGTATTAGGCTGCTGTATTAACCCATTTATTCCCCAATGGCTGTGTTTACACTCAAATCCTGAAGTGCTTACTCAGGCAAAACTCCCAGTTGACCTAGTCCTGAAGGCTTTAATCAGGAAGTATGCCCAGTGACTTCAATGGGAGCTTTGTCTCAATAACTATTCAGGATATGGCCCATAGGGATCTTGAAACTAGAACTAATTGAATTTTTTGCACGACATGCCTTTTCACTTGAAAAGAACCCTTTTTATCCCAAAACAATTCTTCACAAAATGCATCAGTCATTTTTCTTTATTATTGGACATTTTCTATCATATTTTACCAGAATGCTCACGGACCTTTTACTTTGTACAGTAAAAAAAAAAAAAAAAAACAAAAAACCAACAACAAAGAGAAAAAACAAACAAAAAACCCTCTGAAAAAAAAAACAAATCCTTATGGAGATTTTTACTCTTTTGCTAAGAAAAAAAATCGACAAGCAAATAGTTTTGAAACCATGCTGGTGAAAACTATGGAAAATATCTAGAGAATGTCAAAAGAAAAAGTAATGTCCTTTTTTTAAAGCAAGGAAAATGGGCTTATAAAGATTTTGTTGTTGCTAATGTTATAAACTCATTCCTTGCATTTTGATTTCTTCCATTAAAAACTATGATATACTGTCAGTGAATGCACAAGTTTGCATATACAGTTATCTTAAATCACTACAGCCAATTTTTAAACTCATTTTGGAGCATCTAAAAAGCAAACAAATGTCAGCCCTGACCTGTGAAGTCTTCCATACACTTAAGCATATGAGCTATGGGGAGTCCTTCAAGTCGCACAAAATTCAACAAATGTTTTAGAACAGGCTGACATTCAATACAGAAGACAGATGTGGAAAGAAACACCATAAAGAAATTTTTGAGGCAAACATCCACAAATCTGTGAGAAGATGTACAAACCCGTCACAACTGTGACAAAATTCTCCTGGAACTGCTTAGAAAGTGGGGTTTGTGCCTTTATTTTCAAGTCTGAAAATAGACTGCTTTTCCAAAAATGTATTTCAGGGTCTGGAGTTCAATCCAAGAGAGTTTTAAAATACATTTTGAGCCTATGTTTTCAAATGAGAACATCTATTGAATTTCATGGGGGAAAAACCCATTTTGCAAGGTGCAAATCTGCTGTAAATAAACCAAAGCAACGTTTTCCAGAAATCCTTCATGAGCTTTGCATGCCACGTGTCTCATCCAAACTTGGCACATATCAGATGGCTGGTCAACAGTGACCCATGAGAATACACACAAGACCCTCACACATCAGCTGCATTACAACTTGTTCATTACCACGCACAGCATCCCACATTGATCATGAATATATATCATTAGAAGACAGGCTGTACACTGATGAGAAGGAGTTTGGAAATTGTCCTGCTTGCAATTCACACGAGGAGTGCATTTCTGATAGATTTTTAGACTGTTGACTTAATGCGGTTAAAAGATAAACAAGTATTTTATTGGAACTTGCACCTACATCTCTATCCATGCAAAAATATTTAGAGAAAAGCCCTACATACTGATTTTGATTTTTCTACAAAGCCAAAGGCTTGATGAGGTTTGCTGAGTGATCCCCTTCGGTTTGATTTGAATCGAGGTTTTAAACAAGCTTGAGTCAGGCATTTGTTCTGAAACGACATGAACTAGCACCTCTCAGTGTTTTCAGATGAGCTTCATGTAAAGCTGGATCTTTGCAGGGCTACAATTCAAACAAAAATTCAGAGACACTAGTAGATTAGAGCTGATCCTTTCCCATATCTCCCTTGCGTAGCTAAATCACTGGGAACAATCAGTTGAGCAGCTTCTAAATTCCCCTTCACACCCACCCAATTAAACTTTTATCATATGGGTTGATCCCGTGATATAAAACACAAGTGTGTCTTAATGCAATTTGAAGTCGCAGGCAGCCTTCTGGGAGAAGGGCAGATGCCTGATGTACCTTAAGCTGATGTACTGGATGCTGTTTTTCCCTGCTTTATGCCATTAGTACACTTGTTCACCATCTCCCCTACCACATTGCCATCAGGGAGATCTAAGCTTGGCAGCAGGCTGGGATCCCTGCCTCTAAGCTGAAAGAGGTTGAGCTATTTGCAGAAATAATGCTTTCCAGACGTACTAAACAGCACTCATCTTTCCAGATGGAGGGGCATTAGTGTTGCTTCCAGCCATCTCTTCACCTTCTGGTGTACTTGCCACTCCTCCCGTATGCACCATGAGCCTTATGCTTCAGATACCTCTCCTGCATGCTGAGAAACTCTGCGATCTGCCTGCACCTTGCAGCCCTGGGAGCCAGCTGGAGGAGCTCATCCCATTTTAGCAGGGGGACTCCTATCAGATGGGAAACAGGGGGCTCCAAAAGGAGCCAAACATTCACAGACCCTGTTTCCCTCCCACGGTCTGTATTTCTACTTAAAGGATTCAAGAAGGAGAGGAGCTGGCAGGTAGAGGGTCTGCTGAAGATAAGTGCTGATGGCAGCCAAGATAAAGGAGAGAGAGAGGGGGGGAAAGTCAGTGATGAAGAGGTAACGGCCCCCTTGCTAAACTGAAGCTTTTAATGGTCCCACAAGACCTGCAGACTGTCTGGTCCAATGACTAAGGGCTAAGAGCCAAGCCTTGAACATGCAGATCTTGGATCTGTGGCACACCAGGCTACATCAACCCTGACGAGGTCATCTGGATCACATGAATGCTTCAAGTCAAACAACTGAAAAAAAATTATTTTTTCTTTCTTTTTTTTTCCTTTTTTTGTTCTTCATGTGAATCCCCAGTGGAAGAAATCCACCGAACAAGCATGTTGATTTTGGCAAAGGCACACACAGCCACTCTGTTCTAAAGATGAGCTGACACGTGCAGATTCACAGATTAGCCATTTCTAAAGGTTAATTAAATATTGCCATTGTTTTCCAAGCTATTAATGTATGTTATTCTATTTTTCTCTGTTAAAGAACATCTGGGTTTTGGAGTTAAAAAATATGCAACCCTCTGTCCCCCTTCGAAAAAGGTCTTAAAAAACACACACAGAGTGTCTCCTTTAAAAATATGGCATGACCATCTTCAGAGTCACATTACAAAGTTGAGGAAAAAAATCTTTGAAAAAATATTAGGAAAAATGTTCTTCCATAGATCAAAACATTTGATGTTCATTCTCATCTGCCAAGCGTGTCTCGGAACTAGCTCACACACGGTAAATGAACTGTAGGAGAGGCTCCTGGTATTAGTCAGCCCTTCGTTATTTGCTGAAGTTACTGAAAGTGATTACATTCAGATATGTTCCTGCTCCATCCTTTGGTGCCAGGATGTATGACAGCCAGTTTTGTTTACAGTGCTGGCACTGCCGGGTAGATGAAGTGGATCTGCACAGCTTTCCTTATCCCTGTCCTGTGTCCCTCCTTGGCAGCTGAGACTCAGCTTATGAACAGATTTGAGGTGAAAGAAAGAATGAGTAGGATTAAGAGAACGGAGGTGTAGAAACCCTGACTTGGTAGAGGTTTCTTGGCAGGGATGGAAATGACTACAAAAGATTCAAGGCAGTCCTAGCCCTAGCGGTCAGGCTTGACAGCAGGAGCAAAGGAAAGCTAGGCTTTGCTTGCAGCTTTACTCCACTGTTCCTGTGATACCTGAGACAAACCAGCTTCATTCCTTGCACCAGACCTCCTTCATTACATCTCCAAGCTCAGGCGTTAGGCAGTCTGAAAACCCAAAGTGATAACATTTGTCTCCTCTTGGCATAGATAATAACAACTGCTTAAGATGCACAGAAAAAAAGGAATCTAATCCAGTATCTCCTATGCCTCCACTTACCTCTCTGTCAAGCAGTGACAGTCACATCCAGGTAACTCTCAGGTGTGTCAGAAATTTTAAGTTATTAATGCCAAAAAAGTGCTTGGAAATTCTTAGCTGTAAGGAACACAGGAACATAAAATATTGTTCTAAGAATGAGAATGTGATTTTGTGTATTCGATGGCTATTCCTCATCAGCTGGACTTTGAGCTTCAACTTCATGCCATCTGTGCTAATCAAAGTCCCGTGCAAATCCCAAAGAAGATATTCACCATCCCTGATGCTGATTCTGGCCCCAGCCGTGGTGTTAGGTCCCAGTCATCAGCTAGTGTACAGTTTTGCCAACTTAGTGGCAATGAATGAACTAAACCTGCTGATGATACAAGGCACAGACCAGTGGTGGTCTAACTCATGTCCTTCTGCATGACCTTATCATCTCTGCAGCCAAGCTGTAGTAGTAACTGATCCCTTTCTCACCTTGTTTCTAGGATGGCAAGCTGTGGTGGATCGCTTCCCCTATTTACCTGGTCATACTAGCAGAGGTGAAGGGAGCCCTGTGTTGCCTCCTGTATCCCTCTATAAGGCATCAGGGGCCAGAAAAGCAAGGGTGTAGCACTGATGGTAGTAGGTGAGTCTGGCTTGGAGCAAGACCAACCAGTTTCTCCAGTGTGCCTACCATACCCTATGCTGCCATGAGCTCAGCTATCTGTACTCTCTACCACCGTGTGCAGTTGGTTTCCCCAACTTACTGCCCAGTGCTATTGTACTCAGCCCTTCCTGATTCTGCTGGGATCACAACAGTCAGATGAAATGAGGATGACTCTTTTATTTATTTCTGTCATGTTCTGCTTGGAAGGTTTGATGATTCCTCCTAACAGGCATTTTACTAGTTGACAAAAAGTTATCCATATTGCAGTGCTTGTTCTGACCTGCAAGTTAGCAAACAATAAATCTTAATTACACTTAAATGCCAGATATCTGCAAAGAATGAGGCAGCATTAGTCAGCTGTGAATTGGTCCTGACTCCTGCCTCTGCTTTGGCTGGAGATCAGCTGCAGGAATACATAAATTAGTTTTTGATTTGTTTGTGCCAGTACAATCAGTTGTAGCTGTTCCTTAAGAGCGTTTCCAGTATTAGTGGGCTTACTGGCATTCATCCTATTAGCATCTCAGATGCAGGTGGCATCTGGAAAGTTTTATTTTAAAAGACTTTTAGTATTGTACTTAAGTTAATAAGAAAGCATTATTTTTAAATATCTCGGCAGTTTTACAGAGTGCAGCTCAGTCTCATGACATCTGCTCAGTGGATACTTGTTACCTTTGGGTTTATTGAAAGAAACCCTCTGAATAACCTTTTTGTTAGCAATCTGCTTTATAGGCCCTGCAACGGAATAGCGTTGGAGTGCAAATGGAGTCGCTAGCAGAGGGGATTTTCTATGCTGTAACAAGCTCTTTGGTATTCTGGCGCTTACATGTCATAACGTTCAATAAAATTGCCCGGGCCTCCTCCTCATTTCCCTCTTTGTGAGATCCTGCCATCTTTATTCAAGAACTGGAGCTCAGTTGACAGCCCAGCTCAGCTCAGCGAATGCGGTCCCGTTCCCACTTCAGAAACAGGGGTCTGGGGAAGATTTCACTGCTGCAGTATAGGCAGCTCTATCATGCACTGTTTTAAACACTGCAATGAGGTCAATCTTAAGCGACTGCTCCTGCTGTTCAGGAGTGTTGACAAATTACACCGGCTGAGTAATGGCTCATTCGCAATAAATGAAAGGAATCACCGATTCCATTTCCAAATTTCACCCATTCCAATATCTAGCATTCAATGGGAAAATGATTCAATGGAAATCCTGTTGGTGAACAAAAGGATTTCATTTATACTGAGCAAAGTAAGTCCCGTTGCCAGAAAGAAAAACATACCCTTCATGAAATTCACCTTTATTAACAGCTGACAGAGCATAGCTGGTAAACCAAACTAGCTATTCAGCAACTGCCATAAATTAAACCAAAGCAGAAACTGTTTTTACAAAAGGATCAGCTGGAGCTCAGGCTCCTGTTTGGTGACATCATTCTCAATGCACTAAGCCAAATTTTGCAGACTAAAGAGCAAGAAAGCTGCAAACATAAACCAAAGTGAAGGAACTGAAATGGTCTTTTCCTGTGAAACAACAGCGTAAGAACTGAGTATCACTCTGAAGACTTAGTCAGGGCCAAAACGTGCGTTGATTCTGGTGTGGCTCCACGGAAATCAAAACAGCAAAAGTGCAAACAGAGGCTGAGCTGATTCACAATCCCTAAGTGTTTTACAACTTAGTGTAGTTTCTATTCCAGCATAAGGCCTAGATCTCTTTAAATATAGCTGAGTAAAAAGAAAGAAATAACATTCTCAGAAGCTGTTGCAGGTCTTCTGTAAGTACTAGGAAAAGGCAATCATTCTGGTTGACGGCTAAGCTGGAAACTGCAGATTTGTGAGCGTATTCCTTGCAAACAAACTGCAGGAGTCAGATACAATCTTAGGAGGCTCCTAAAGGTGCACTGCCTTTACCAAAATACCAGAATAACAGGAGTCACTGAAATGTCAGACAGAGCACCAAAATAACTAGATTCTGCTTCAGGTTCAGTCAAAGAACATGGACTGAAGTCATAAATGTTTGGGAGTGGTAATCAGTAGTTTTCTGGCCAAACCTCAGATTTAGGTTCATTTCTAAAGTGGACAAAGAAAGCTGAGTTAGTCTTGGAAGAAAGTAAGTCACCAGTCAGCTGACACCAGTGAGATGCTGTTGTTTATTTACAGGGGTCTTTTCTTCTGGTATCAAATCTGGCTTTAGGAATACTTTGCATGATAGATTTTAGAGAAAAAAATTAGGAGAGTTGAGAACAGCCTTGCGGTTTAGATGATAGCTGCTAGAAAGATGGACTTCAAAATGAGGTAATATACAAGTGACATAAGAAATATTCCAAGAGATATTTTAGGAGTCTTGGGAACATTAATTCCAGATATGAAGCCAAAGTTTTGTCTCTGGCTGCTGGGCAAGAGCTCTTAGAAAAGACCGAGAATAATTAAATAAGCAGGTGGCATGTGCAAATCAGTTCAAACCAAGATGAACAAAGGCAGCTTGTTTTAAATACAGATAAATGCAAGGTCAGATCAGTCAATTTTGGACTGCCTATAAAGAAAACTTTCTCCACTTGGACAATATATTTCCTCCTATGTTTTCCTACACTGTTAGGATCCCTACAGATGTAGGGATCTGTGTCTCTCAGTGCTACTCAGCCAAGCAACAGCAGTGTCGTCAGGTGCAGTGACTCTGGGTCTGGACAGAGTATCTGGCTGCAGGGCTGTGCGATCAGGTCCAGGCAGTCCAGGAGCTGGATCAGAGGCTGATGACCATCTGTACTAAGTCTGTCAGCCAAAACTGTCTTGGCCAGTACAGAGCTGGAGAATGATCATGTCTTTGTCTCTTTTTGATCTTTCAGATTACCCTGGGAATCAGGGGAGCTACTGGAAAGGCATAATACAGGGCTCAGCAGGAGAAAAACAATCCAATAACAATCCTGGACCTGAGCCTCCTTGGAGCACAAGCTCTTATGCTTGGAGGTGAGCAAATCTGTGGTGGAGTCTTCCCACTATTGCCTCCATATACAAAGTCTGTATTTACTACTTATGGACTGCCTCCTCAGGAAGATGCTGCATTTTTTCAGGCTCCTGGAGGTGAAGGACCATTTGGATTCCCCAGCTGGATGTCATCCAGGTCTGAATGTGAAGCCTTCATGGAGATGGTCTTTCTTAATATACATCTGTCATGACTCTCTGAAGAGTCATCCTGCTGAGGTTTGAGATCAGAATGCTGTTCAGGCCACTTCTGTATCTCCCACCTTCAAGAAATTTGTATGTGATTTCATAACATAGTTCCTGGCCCAAAGTTCTCTGACTACAAAGGTAGTAAAAAAATTAGTGGTAAGATGTTAGTGATGCAGCTGTGATTAAGGTCCTTATCAAGGAGAAGCTTTCCCATGTATTCTGATGTTCAAGCCACCAAGCCAGTTCTGCAACAAGATGTGGCACCAAGAGTTTCCTGTCTATCCAATGTCTTATCTGAGAACAGACTGACTTGACTCAGAGCTAATGAGGTTGCAGACTAAATCCATAAGGCAAATTCACATATATTAGGCTGACACGAGATCTAATTATGGGGTGTTAGAATCATTTTGATACCCACAGGAATAGAAGCACTTGTAATAAAGGAAATCTGCCAACAGGGAACTAAGATTTTACTGATCAGGAGTTAGTCATTAGCCCCATAGGCTGAGAAAGAATTAGCAACAACTAATGGGATGCATAGAGATGTGCATATTTATACGATCTGAATGCCATGCATTCTTAGATGGGTAACTGCCACTGCTGGGCATTTTATAAAGATATTCTCGTTTATGAGGGGGCCAAATGGCAGGATTTTGTGCATAAAATTGTTTGATCCAACAGAGTGCTTCCATTCTACTCTGCTTTTTCTGTCTTTTTCTTGCCTCTTGGTCAAGAATTGACAAATCTGAAGCTCAGTACAAACAGCAGATGGGACAATATCTAGTTTTTGTTTTCATGCCACCAATAGCCATTGAGGGTGAGGAAACTAAGCAAGAGCCACAAACACACCTACCCTTTTTTCATCCTTGAGCAGCTATGCAGAGAAGCAGACAGCCCAGAGCTGCTGCTGTTTTAAAAAATCCACACTTGGGTATAGGCACCTTAAGTGAGATCCACTCTCATACAGACCTGAAAAGAAACAGCATGCTTACAACTGCTCCTCAGGTCTCCTGGGGGAGGAGAGGTGAGATGAGAGGTGAGAGCAACAAGTTCTAACCTGCTCCAGGAACAGGGGCTGGAGGCAGTTCACAAGGAGACTGACAAGGCAAGGTAGAAAGGGGGAAAGGAAAAAATAGGTGCATTTCCAAATGCAGAGCAGCTTCTGCCAAAAGCAAATCCGTCAGCAAGATCTTCTGAAGGAAATGTGTAGGTACGAACCATTAACCACTCCTGGGAGATAAAGAGTTGACATCACATTTTGACTCTACATAAAAATGTGTTACTATATGCATGACTTTGTAGAGCATGCCCAGGACTCCAGCTTTCTTATTATCTCCCAAGATTATTCCCTCCTTTCTTATGCTCACCCAGTTGTGGGGAAAAAAAAAAACAAAACACTCTATTAATGGAAAACCTCTTCACTCCAGTGGAACCAAGAAACATGCACTGTCCCTGAATTCAGCTACAAGGGACTGAAGAATTCAGGTAATTCACAGCTGTCTCACACCCGTCTAAGCTTCTCTTAGTCTAGGTGTCACAGTGGTTACACCACTCTGACTATCACTCTGGCACCACTTCTGAGCTGTTCTCTGTGAATTAACAAGTGGTATTTGATACAGGATCAAATGCTAACAGCCTCACTTGAAGTGTGCCAGCACCATCTAACTCTACCAGAAGTATGCTCAAAGTTAAGGGCTCTGACCGCAGATCCTGGTGATCTTACCAAGTGATTTTGAGTCCCCACCATATCTTCAGACTACAACTCTGCAGGCACATCTCTGGGCATGGCTGGAGTGTACCCTCCAAAGGATGCTGAGATTCAAATATCAGGTAGGCACTTGGTCTTAGCAGACTGTCCACAAGACAGCTATGGAGATAGAAGGTGGATAGGGTACAGCACGGGCCAATTTTATGGCATCCCATATATCTGTTTTCCACAGTCCTCTGAAACTGCCTGGTCCAAAGGAAGACCATCAGCATTCATCTCAAAGTGTTTAGGTAGCACGTCTCCGTTTATTTTAGCTCTTCATCTGCAAATCTGCTACAGCACACCACTTAAAACACCTTTTCCCTTTGCATTTTTTTTCCTAGGCTGACCTCGAGATGTGTAGATAGGGGAAACGGTGGCAGAGGAACAACGCTGTACTTATCCGCTTCCTGCTGCTGACAGGCCTGGCTGGGTTTACCTAAGGCTTGACCCCTATCTCTCCTGCACAGCTGCCCCAGCAGATGCTGTGCCCATCGTGGAGATGTGCTACTCATCAAGATAAAAGGAATAAGAATCTATCTCAAAGCACTTAGGTATTATTAAATGAAGGAGGCCATTTCCTGTGCTGCTAATCTGGTGCCTTTCAAAATCACTAACTTCACTTTTTTTTTAAAGTTACCGTCTTTTAATTCTCATGGGTCTCCGCTATAGTTCTCCTCCTCCTTCCTGGGAAGGGGTGATCCACTTCATGATATGACAGTAACTCACAGGGTTGATTAAACTGAACTCTGTGCAACACAAACAGCAATTTTTCATGTACAAAATGAAAGAACTGAACTGCTCTCTCTTTTGAGTTTTGTCTGGGTCAGGATACCCAATTAACCTGCAGTCTCCTGTACTGGCAGTTACCTGCTCTTCACTTTGAAATCAAGTCAGTCTTCTGTTTTGGGAGCTCTACTGCTCTGAAAGTCTTCCTGTCCTTTAACATGGCAGAACAAAGCAGAAGCAGCTACTGTGAAAAAAATGAAAAAACAGACTCATTCAATATGGCCTCTTACTATACGTTTGAGTATTACGATCTAAAGTTCAATAACATCTTAACTGCTTGGCCATTGAGAGACAAGATATTTTAGGACTCTAATATTTTATGAGTATGTATGAAGTCAAGTAAGTCTCTAGGTTGTACCTTCCCACTCACAGGAATTCCAGGGTTTAAGCTTTGCAGCCTCTGCACTTTTTTTTTTTTTTGGTGCCATTCTTATTCCCAGAAACAAAATCAGGTTACATACCTTGCTGGGCTTTCCGCATTAGGTACCAGATGCTACATACAGGTTCCCATGGAAAGCTCTAATATTTGGTAGTCCTCCCTTTCATTTTTTTTTTTGCTTCCAGGATTTGTGCTGAAGTAGGAAAAAATGCAGAATTTGTATATTTATCAACAGAAGTTGAAGCACGTGAGAGTGAAGCAGTGAGTGTGGCTAAGCTGACTCTTACCCGCAGTAACCATACCAAATGGCCATTGAGTGTGTGAGGAAGGACCGTGCGTTGGCGGCGAAGCCCAGTCTGTTCTCGGCGTAATACAACCCCAAAGCTGCAACCGTGGTGCTTGACACTTGAAGTGCAACAGACATCTGACCGCAGTGAACGCATCATGTGCCTTTACTTTGGACTGCTGATCTGTGGATGTGTCTGTTGAGCAAAGCCATAGGCAAAAAAGGGTTGGATGTACCTGACGAAGTGTCAGGTCCAGGGGGCATGTGCTGCGCAGAGCACAACCCCTATCTCTGTCTCAGTTAGCCTGTATGGGAATGTGACTGCCATAACTTGTCAGAGCTGCACTCTACCTAGGATCATCAAAATCTACAGAAAGCCATACGCAACTGATATTTTTCTGCTGTAAAGTATAGCATAGAACAAAGTTATTTACATGCTGAGCCTGACTTTCCCTTATCTTATGCTGCAAACAGTCTTCACATTTGTGCAAAAGGACGACAAACCACCACCAAGTCGGTATGGTAATACAAGGTGTGAGGAAATGGAGAATGAAGTTTCTGGCACACTATGTTTTTCTATATGGTTTTATTTTCTATAAATATAAACTTTAGTAAAAGCTAATGTATGATTTAAGCTGGACATTTTGGAAATTATGGAAATCAGTAAAACCAGTGTTCTTTACTCTTCCTCAGTCAGACTTTACTCAGTGCGATTTCAAAATACGTGCACTGCTTTGGAGCTGACATTTTTCCTCCAACTTTAATTTCACACATGTGCCACAGATTGTAAGGCTATGCCATGCCATAAAATGCAATTGTATGTGTGGGAATGTCCTGCACTAGCTGCATGGAGGCTGATTGCTGAATCTCCCAGAAACCTTAGCTTTTCTGCGTCCCAGGACTCTTTCAGAGCTTCTCATCATTAGAATTCCCCAGGTCTCCACCTCCTTCCTCAGCAGCCATCTGGCCTGTCCACACTCCAGCTGCAGTCAGACATCCCTCACCACTTACACCTGATCTTTTGACTCTGTGCACCTGAAAATATTCTCCCTCAATCTATCAAGCAATATAAAATTAGACAATCGGGAAACCTCTTCCGAAAGCTATGAACAAATTGCCCAGCTTAAAACTGCCACTCCCTTTCCGTGATATCCCAGGCGGTATTAAAATGGAGGAGAAGATTTATTTGAGGAAGAAAATTCAAGTGCATTTCCATACCGCAGTGTATCCTGACGGAATAGTGTTTGTAAAGGTTTGTACTTCTTTGGCAGTTGTTCGTTTGATGCTTGCTGTTGGGATGTTTTGATGGACAACTCCATCGTCACCTCCTGCTAGTTAGCGGATCAAAGTTTAACATGCAAAAGAAGGTTTTTTTCTGCCTTTCTACTCGGAAGGGCATTGCAGAAAGGGAGAGTAGCACGAAGAGTGCTCACATGGCAGGCACTGAGTGTTTGCAGACTGTCACTGAATAGCAGTGGGACGTGGGACCAGGAGGAAGAAGCTGCTATGCTTTGAGCCTACCTTGTCACCTTTTTTTTCCCACTCCTATTTTCTCCTTCTTTATTTTCCATATTGAAAGGCAATGCTGGATTACTTTCGGTATTTTGTCTGCAAAACATTTGAGAAAAAACCCCGCAAACCTCTTTTTTTTACACAGGCCTTTTCAAAGTCTTCCAGACAGCAGTCTTTGTTAATTTTTAGCTTAGTTAGGTTAGAACGAGCTGTTCTATATCAACAAGAAATCTGTTACAGGACAGATGCCAGCATGATTACAAGAGATGGGTAAACCTCAAAAGGCCTAAGATCTGGTTTGGTTTCCATGAAGCCGAACCTCTGGGGAACATTGCTTCCTGTTGGGGGGGTCTGGTTTTGGAAAAAACAAGAACAGGGAGTATTGTTTTTAATGTTATTTTCTGCTCCTGGTTTTAGGCCAAATTTGAGAATGCAGAGGTGCTCAATTACTTTAATGAACAAATACAAGAGTTTCACAGCCTGGAAATAGATTTGCTTGTGGTTTGTTTCCCATACTCAATTTTTATTTTATCCTTGAATACGGTGGCCTACCTCTAGACTTCTGTTGCATGGTAGACCTAGCAGAGCTGGCCAAATCAAGAAAATCTGACTCCTTATACTACTTTTGTCACTGCCCCAGCAACCACAGAAGCACACTTTCTGTTAATATTTTTTTATTTCTCATTAAATGCCAGAGTCTGTTCTTAATACCTGTGAGACTGCCATTGACTTCCATGGAGCAATTCCAGATTTACATTGATCATCATTAGGAGTTGTTTTATCACCAGGCTCATTGCAATAACTTCATTAAAATTAGTTTTGCTGATGTTACTCCTAATTTTTTTCCAGTCAAATAAAACAAATCTTAAAGGAGATTTCTTCACTGGTCAGCCTGGAGAGCCTGCAAGCTGCCTCTCAGATCTTTCCCCTCTCCTCCTTCCTGTGCCCAGTCTCCCCTCACTGGTCCCCTCACACACACTATTTTATAGTAACGGGGTCAGTAGAAAACATAGAGTTCAGCACTATAGAAGTGGAAACAGAAAGCAGCCATGGGCAATTAACCAGGGCTGTGACTGCTTATGTTTGGTTCCTGCTTCCATTTCTGTTTCCATGGAAATGGACATCAGATCATTGGAAATAAAGTAAATTTTCTACTTCTCCACACCTTCCTATCAGCCGGGCTATACAATCCAAATAAATCTAAACTTATCTAATTAAATGTGAATTTAGAAATCTTTTCATTTCATTGAAATAAATTGACAAAGGCAACATTGCTTTTGAAGTACTCAGATGCTATTGGCTGTCCTTTGGGAAAGGAGTAGGTAAGTTTGCCCACCCCTTTTTGCTTTGTAAGGTATGGAAACGTGCAAACATCCATCCTACCCCTTGCTCTGTGCTCCTGCCTGCCCATTAATATTGTTGTGCTGAACAGTACTCATCACTTGCCCATTAGGGGTCATTTAAGCATAAATGACCCCCCCTTACAGAGCCTGTGTGGGTTAAAGACCTCTTCTTTGTCTGGCTGCTAAAGCTTTGAGGTTCATTTGTATTGCAGAGCAGCTGCATAAAAAAAGGTTCAAGCCCACCTTTAAAGGTCATATGGTCTCAGAGGAGGAGCTTTGACCTAGAAGGGTTTCCCAGGTGAAAAGCTCAGGGTTTGGGAACAAAGGAAAAAAAAGTGGTTTTTAAGCTTTCACATTCCTGTGAGAGACTGAGAAAGATAAGACTTGTGTCTCTTTTCTAAACAAACATATTAGAGACTGAACACTTGATTTCTCCTCTAGACGTGAAGCCGATTTGCAAAACTGCCAGACCTCTAGAGGGGTAACAAAAATTTTCAGTTTGGCTTATGACACAACCAATCAGACAGACAAAATCTCAAGGACCAGCTTTAACAAAAATGTCCCATGTCAGGAGTCAATATTCTTCCAGTTGTAGCAATTGCCTTAACTGGTCAGCGGATGAAGGCACAACTTGAAACAACCTGCTAGTCTACCAATGTGTATTACCCACAGGATGATGCTTCATACTTTTTTCTCAAAGCAGCCCTTTAATTCTGTTAAACCAAATGAACTAAGAAAAACTTGCCAGCAAAATAGCACCAAATAGTATCTCTGCTTGAATTGGCATCGCACTTTGCAATTTGCAGTGATTGAAAGCATAAATATCATTACTGTATTAATGCAAACTCAATGCCAATAAATGGCTTGTTTTCTGACGGGGTCCATTTTAGAGCAGAAATTATGGAAAGCACAACCTGGCTTTTCCAGTGTCTACCAAAGTGTTAATTTCTGGAGTCCACTAACAAAAACAGTCAGAAAGAAAGCAATCAAAGGGGATCTATATAGGATGGTAGATTTAAACCGTTTAATTACTGTAGCTGTAGCTGGTTATTGCTAATGCATGGATCACAAAAGCTTCACTCCTGTAGAAATCAGTCATGCGTGGGAGATCAGGAATTACAGATACTTCACCAATGTGAGGGATTTGCTCTGGTCCTTTAAAGAGATTTCCTCCAGTGACAAAAGCCTCGTGCCTGATACTAATGCACAGTATGTAACAAATTTACTTTAAAGAAAAGTAGCCTATAACCTAATCATAGTCAGTCTTAAAATATACTTCTTTAAATGACTCATATCAAATCGTTCAGTCATGACGTAGATCTCTTTTTTTTAATTTAAACCCCTCTCTGTTGAAGATGCTAGCATGTCTTGAGGAAGTGGAGAAAGCTAGATGGTGGGTAACTACATGCTATCAATGGTAAAAGGTCTGATTTTCCCTCTCTAACCAAAAGGCAAGCTTCAAACTCCTTTTTTTCTGCTATAATCCCAATCATTATGGTCACTATTACAAGCACGAAGAGAATCTCCAAGACAAATCTATCTGTATGAGTTTTCTTCCCTGAAAGGCAATTGCACACGCATTTAAAACTTAGAACAAACACATAGGCCATTAAAACTGGTGTGATCATCCACAAATGAATGTGGATCGGGATCTAACTTCACAGCACTGGAGCCAGTCACAAAGTACTGGGAAATGAGAGCATTACAGAGTGAATGAAGGAGAAGCCTATTAAGTATTATTGGGGTTTGCACAGAAATACATGCAAAGGGCAGGGAGCAAGGTGCAAAATATTTAAGGTGCACAGCAAAAGAAATAAAATAGCTGGAATTGTGGGTTGAGGTCTAGTCTACAGTAGTAGGGTTGCACTGACAAGACTTCCTAGGGGTGATGTAATATATGTTGATAAATAAGTAGGTACAGGCTGTATTTATTCAACAATTCTAATAAAGCTCTGTAAGACAAACCATACTTTTCTGAGAAAACTGCATCTATACTTTTGCTTTTATTTCAATATTTTAAAGAAAGAGTCATACCCTTAATCGCTGTTATGATCAAGCCCCTAGTTTAGATCTTCTCTAATTGTCATTTTGTTGAATATATCCCCAGAGACCCTTCTGCTGTGTATATTGGTTTTGTTCATATCTTAGGAGACTTTTTTCAAGTAATAAGAAAGATTTAAAGTGGATGTCTCTTAAAGGATAATAAATACCTGGAGAAGAATGAGGAAATACATTAAAGCTGAATCACTGCTGTGTCACACCAATTTTCCCCTTTTACTCTCGAGATTCCACTGAAATCAATGAAGTTACAGTTACTTAAAGCTGTAGGACTATACGAGCGAACCAGGTACATTGCGCTGCAATAAATGACTAGAACTTGCAGGCAGACTTGTTCAGAATCAAATATGTCCCCTTAAATTTCACACTATTTTTGCAACCTTGTAGCAGCAAAGCAAAACAAGAAGTTCACTGTGCAGTCAGAACAAAATCTTTTTTCTCTGGTCTAAGTATTTAGCCAATACAGTATCACAGAAACATTGATTTCTGTTCCCAGCCTAAGAATCCTCCTGAGAGTTTCATCCAGAACCAAAGACCCAACACAATCTCTTCTTTTATGGCTAAGAAAATGCTAGGAGAATCGTTATCCCTGGGAAAGATTTCTCTGATAGACGAGGAAGGACTGTTCATTAGTGTCATGAATGATGCTGCCTCTTTTTTATGCAACTTGCATTCACTGATGCTGGCACTGTCAGAGTCTCCAACTGTGTGCACAATTCAGTTCATCGAACAAGACGGCATCCTTTCCAGATACACTCAACGTGCGGTATTATGGTTGGGAAATTCATTCCACAGAAGAGAAACATGAATTATTTCAATTCTCAAAATAAAAAAAAAAAAAAAAGGCACAGTCTGTGCCTTCTTTTTCCATGCTATTAGAGAGATTATTGGGAAAAAATAAACACAGCAGTTGTTCAAGGTCCCACACAAACAAAACAAGGACTGCAGGCCACTCCATACACAGCGCTGAGCCATTGCTGTGTTTACTTGTAAGATGTAAAAATAACACATTTTTCAATTCTTTTTTTTTAATAATTATTCAGTGCTGACAGAGCAATTTTGCAAAATTTTAAACAGGAAAAAAGCCCCAAATGTTCACAGTTTTAAGTAAGCTCTGTTCTCAGCTCCTCCATCTCAGCCATTTCCTTTCGGTTTATTTAGCATGGCGGCGACACGTCAATTTGTCTGCAGGGAATGGCTGCCTCTTACCTGCAGAGCTCAAGGTGCATGAACAAATTACATGTGGTCCCTAAGCAGCAAGGACCAGATCCAAAAATCTGAGCTATAACACGTGTCTATGTATGTGCCTTGGTGCTTGCCATACGAGAGAGCCTGGAGCTAACAGCAGGGGAGCAGATACATCTACTACAAGAAGCAGAGAGCCCTGCAGAGATAATAGCTCATGTCCCAGGAGCTGGGTAGGTGCTTTACATCAGTAAAGCTGACACAGGACAAAAAGCCCAGTTTTCTCCCTAGGGCTGAGCTGGTACCACCCCAGCACAGTGCTGGGGGCACCCTGGCTCCAGCTGGGCAGGGATCAGCTGAGCGGGCGCAGCTGCGCAGGACAGGCAGAGTTTGGGAATGCACTGATTCCTGCACTCCCTTCACCCTCCCCTCATCCAGCAGACAGGGGAAATGCACAGCTGGGGTACAGGATTTTTAAGATCACAGCATTTGGCCCTGATCCGCATAGCTCCGAACCTGTGCTTTAAAAGCAGCAGAGTAAGCAAGGAGCCATCACAGCCTACCTCCAGGAAAACCCTGAGGATGGGTGATAGGAGTGCCATTAAAATCCCTCTTCTCTCCAGAGCTTAGTTATTTTCCAGTGTGCATTTTCCTGCTTTGGGTGCCTCTTTCAGAAATATTCCTCTTTCCTGCAGAACTGAGCAGGGTCACATAGGCTGGTCAGAAAAAGAACCCCTATTACTGAAATCCTCCATCTTTTGTAACAGTTGAATAGTCCCACCCAAAGTGCTCTGTCCCCTTTTCTGCCAGAAGAGATTTGCTTCTCTGTGCAGAGAACTCTCAGTCACCCTGTTGATAAGGCATTTGAAGTGGAAAGACCACCCTTCCCTTCTTTTTACAAAGCAATCATGCTTTATAGGAAATATATATATATTTGTTGGATAAGAAAGACGAAACATGATAAGAAAGAAGAAACATTTGGCCTCATGGTCAAAGAAGGACCAGGTCTGGCAGAGCGCAGCAGGTGGATTTGAAGTGTCCTTGTGAGACTGAGCCCTGCAACAAGATAAGTGGATGAACGCACTGTTTGTGGTTTCTAATATAAATGTCAGATAAGTACCCCGCTGCACAGCCTGGTCAAGGCAGAAGCACGGGTTAGGCATGCTCCAAAACAGCTTTAGATGCCTCGGGAACTTTAATAGCAAAGACTGAAGGACCTGCACAATCTAAGTGCCTGTAAGACCAGACGGGAGCTGAACATGGGTTTCAGATCCCTAATTTCCTTCCAGTACATTTAACATGCCTAATTTCCCTCTTTCATCTGCAGCTACGTTTGGGACGCAGAGCTCGCAAGGAGCCACCATCCCAGCCTTTTCTCACAGGGAGTCCTACAGAAAGGAGGCAGAATGTCTGATAAACCACTAGTGAATCACCCAATAAGGACTTCTTTGGGCCCTTTGAGATAACTGACAGCTTTAAAAAACAAACAAACAATACAATGAAGATGCAAATAATCCATGCTGCAAAAGGAGTAGACTGGAATGCGGAGCATTCATTTTTCCATTATCAGCCATCAAGGTAAAGGGAAGGAAGTGAATAAATTATGTGCCCGAAGTATTTGTATGGAAACCTTTTCAAGCCAGATATAAAAAGCAATTATTTATTACTTCAGGAAATACTCTAGCATCAAGCAATGACCCCAGGTTGGTGTCAATGCTTACCCAACAGGATTACCATTCAGAAAGCTTTATGGTTACCACATAATGTTTAATCAGTGCATTAAAAATAAATTAAAGATTTGCTAATTGTAATGTAATTAGCTTAATTTAATTACCTTGCTCAGTGACTGAGAATTTTATTGTTATTGTGAGATCTTTTCTCATTTGGGGCCTGAAGTTAAGTGGCACAGTATTGACAACCGTTTCCTCCCTTAATATTCAGCTTCAGGAATGGGCTGAAATTTTTACCTGAATCTTGCAATTTATCACAATCAGTATCATCACAAATTACAGAAAGCATCCAGTAACATGATAACTTCTAAATGAAGTGTCTGTAACCAGGGCAGTAGCAGCCTCGGCTGTTAATTTGTCATATTTCATAGCCAGCCTGACACCCTGTCCAATTTGCTTGTAAGCTTTATCACAAAGACAGCTATGTGAGCTGCCTCTGACTATCAGCAGGATGGAGGAGACGGACAGAAATTCAGCAGGGGCAGCTTGGCTCTTCAGGTTCCCTGGCTTTGCATACAATCTAGCTGCAAAATAAATGGCCCCATGTCTTGGTGATGTTTGTTTTCTCCATTAAAATCCCTCCCTTCTCTCCTCTCCCCACTTCCTCATTAAGACAACCAAATTTTTTTCTTTAAGACTCCCTGCTGACCATAATCTGATGGTCAACATAATTTATTAGCAGTTACGGGAGTTAAAAGAAATAAGAGGGATAACAGTACTCAGGGAGCATCTTCACCTATCTTACACAGGCGCTCAATTTCAATCCAAAGTATGTTATCCTCTCAAATGACCTGCAAGTTTTTCCTTTTGAGCAGAAGTTATGGAGCACTGTAAAAATGGCCCTGAATATCCCTTCAGGAAATTGGTCTCTCTTCTCCTGTTATCTTCCAGATGCTGTGAGGCCCTCAATCAATTTGCATTGATTTAAGCAACATCATTCAATACATATTATCAATCTGATCTGAGGGGAATTGTGTGAAGAGCAGGTCTTCCCTTCTGCTCCCGACATGCCAAGCACAACAGCACAAGATGCTACAAAACCCATAAAATGGTTTCTAAAAGACCAACAGGTGTTAAAAGATGCCTGGACTTACAAAATGCAGGAAACTGCCATTTTATTCTGTCTAACACATTAAAATCAGGTTGGCCAACTTGGAGTGTAGACAGAGCAAATGTCTGCTCGGATGGATTTTGTTGATAGTACGGGAACATTTTTTAAATGCCCACTCTGTGTGCATGCAGCACCAACAACTTCCTACAATATCGAGGTACAACCAACTAATACCAGCCGGACACCCTTCGGTTTTTCTGGAAAATTAAAATAAGCCTCTCCATGAGGCAGGAGGTGTTGCACTTCCTTCTGTTACCTGCTCCAGCAGGTGAGCCTGAACACCTGCCCTTCTCCTCCTGTTGATGGCTGCCCAGCCGCAGCTGTTGGGCTGCGGGCTCCGACAGAAGACCTAGCAGCCAGGCTCTGCAGCGCTCAGCTCTGCAGCCTCTAAATGGTTTTGCAGATCTGTCCCTTATTAGACCAGCAACCAAGAGAGCAACCAGAGGGGCATTAGCAGAGAGCATTCCAGTCTTTAAAGCCGAGCCTCCAGAGGGGCTGTAAAACCTCAGATGCTGTTGGGGAATCAAGAGAAAACAGAGAGCTTGTGGTGCCTGCTGTTAATAAGAGGAATTTGAGAATGCGGACTGTCCAAGCACACTGACACTAAAGGAGAAGGAAGAATGAGAGGACAGAGAAGAAGGAAATAAGATAGGAACCAGTCAAGAAAAGCCACAACGGTAGAAATGGCAGAAAGAAAGAAGACAAAAATTTAGACAAATTTTCAAGTTTGAAGAAGCTTATTCGAGCCAAGTGACCATATGTCAGTCTCCTGAGGTTGTGCCTATCATGTTGAACTCCAGGCCCACTGATTCAGTAGGATGCAGTCTTCAACACACGGCTACCACTGTGAGTGAGTCATTTGGTACAGTTCCTGTGGCAAGAATCCCAAATGTGTCAGGCCTGGACTAAAAAGCAAGATGGAGAATGAATACACCTGAAGGCACATTTGGCGCTTTAATTCTGAGCAGATATCACTTCTAATTATAGCCAGCCTTATGCCAGCTTACTACCGTTCAAGCGCTTGTGGGTTTGTGCACTGAGTGCCAGATTTAATCCATTCAAGGTAAAGCGCAAGAGAACCAATTGCATTTTGCATGCCTTCTACCTGAATGATTTGCTTTGTTGTTCCCAATTTGCAGTTTGACTGGAAGATTTGCACCCCTCTGGTTAGTTCTGGTTGGCTTCTCTGCAGCCACAGGGGCATATTTTTCAGCTGAATGAAGCCCAGCTGGCAGGCTCAATTTGCCCCACCAACGAGTCATATCTTTCTCTCTCTAATTTCACCTGCATGAGAGAATTGCAGGTTCCTCTCATAATTCCTCGAGTTCACAATCGTGCCTGCAAAAAGAAGGCTTATGCCCACCTGAGCACGTGGAGCCATAACCCTGCTTGCCTGGAAGACAGCGACAAAACACAAGAGAAAGCCACCAGTGAACATTACTTAAATAGTAAGTTTAGTTAAGAGAAGCCTTTCCCAGTCTGATCCTGTATCAGATTTTGATCTTATATGGTGCCTAGTGCTCCACAAGGACCAGTGCTCAGCATCCCAAAAGGACATATTGTTTTCCAGGCTGATGTAGGGCTTGGAGCAGAGGGAAGGTTTAATACAATCACGCATCAATTTTCTGTCCGAGCAGCATTGTGAAACACAGAACAGAAGGAGGATTGCCTCTTCACCCCATAAATCCACTTAAGCTTGGATTATGAGCCATATTCACCCAATTTTTGCTGGGAGCTTAAGGTAGCACCATGTTGCCATTGGGCTGCGGGATACTGGGAAGCTGAGGCAGGATTTGAGAGGCTGCAAACTTCCATGAGTGAAATGGCCGCCTTCTTCAATGTGCGGGGCTGGAACAGCGTAGGTCTGTGTTCAGCCACACTCTAGGTCTATGTATGGAAACAGATGAAGTGTACACAGCACAGGCAGAAAGGGTTTGCTTTAATAACTAGTCTCATGCTAGTAGCTTTCAGAGCATGTGTTTTTCAACAGCTCTGCCACATTGAGTTGACAAAGAAATAAAAGGGAACACTTCCCCCCACACAAATCTCTATTGATCCGAATATGGATCTTGTTTCAAGATAGAGAACAACTAGCACTGATGCTGTCAAACAGAGCCTTCTGGAATTATTTCAGAAGCTCCATTTTCCACCCTTATGCCTCTTTCCCTTCCTGCTACTACAGAGAGAGGGAGGGAGGGAGGAGAGAAAAAGAAAAGAAAGGGAGAAGAGAAGAGAAGAGAAGAGAAGAGAAGAGAAGAGAAAGAGAAGAGAAGAGAAGAGAAGAGAAGAGAAGAAGAGGAAAAGGAAAAGGAAAAGGAAAAGGAAAAGAAGAAAAAGAAGACAAAAGAGAGAGAAAGAGGAAGAGAAAGAAGAGAAAGAGAAAGAGAAAGAGAAAGAGAAAGAGAAAGAGAAAGAGAAAGAGAAAGAGGAAGAGGAAGAGGAAGAGGAAGAGAAAGAGAAAGAAAGAGAGGAAAAGAGAAAGGAAAAGAGAAAGAAAAGAGAAAGAAAAATAAAAAGAAAGAGAAAGAAAAAGAAAGAAAAAGAAAAGGAAAAAAAAAGAAAAGGAAAAAGAAAAAGAAAAAGAAAAAGAAAAAGAAAAAGAAAAAGAAAAAGAAAAAGAAAAAGAAGAAAAAAAGAAAGAAGAGAGCCAGCATGGCCGCTGGCAGGCTGCGTGAAACCTTTGCACGTCACCTGCTCCCAGCACTGTCCTTCCCATACCCATCCCTGATGAGCTGGCTCAGTTGTGCAAGGTAGCTCCTAATTACCTCTCTCCTGGTTTCTCTCTTCCCCCCCTGAGGACGGCCTTTCCAAGAACTAACACATACGCACACACCTGGCACTGTGAGATAGGGAGCCTCACCATGGATACCAGCCCCCCATTCCCATTCTGACCCGTGCTCCTGGGATTCGAGCAACTATCTCCAGGATGCTGTGAACTCCAGATGTGCCTTACCTAGTGCCTGGAGACACCGCGTGCGAACACCGCTTACAACTGTTATTCTGCACTCACACACACACGCACACACACAGGTTCTGGCTGTGCATATCAAGCTTTGAGAAATGAAATAAAGCAAAATGGGAATCTTAATCTTCCCTTTAATATGCTACCCCATGCCAGATAAGAGCAGCTGTGCTTGCACAATGTGTGTCCAACTGGACATGATAAATAGCCTGGGAGAAAAGAAAAAATACATACATAGACACACAAATATATACATACATACATATGTGCTCTAAGGAATTTAAAACATGTTTGTTTTCAGAAGTGGTGGCCTCCAGTTCACAGCTTCCTTGGTTAATAAAAGGGTTGATTAGAAATAAATATGGCTGGCCAGGGTTGGGATTGTTCATAAAATCCTAGAGGAAATATCTGCAAGGGTAGCCTGAAGGGTTAACCTTACCAATGCACAAATACTGGCTCTCCTCCTGTTACAGTTTAAATGCTGATTGGAAGGAAGAGATCATTCTAGGTCAGTATGTCCTTTACATTGTGAATAGCTTGACAGGGGCTAATAAACTCCCCTGCCTATGGAACCGATGATTTATTATATATTCCCAGGCATCACATGCAATTTTTTATTTATACATGTATTGTTTGTTGGTTTGTTTTTAAAGAGGGGAAGCAGGGCAATCTGGGTCAAGAAATATGCTTAAACCCGAGGACACAGAGAGCTCTGCTCTCCTAGCCTTAGCCTATAGTGGAGAATAACAGCCTGGTTGCTGCTCCCCATGCTGCTGCAGGGATTTTGCCTGGCAGCTGGGCATTGCAAGGAGCAGGACTGCAGGCCAGCACAGCCGACTTCTTGCACAGGGATCCGACGGGTGCACACACAAACACACCCGCGCGGCCCTCTCACGCTGCGAAGCAAACCCAGCCGATTTACGAGGGACCTCTTGAATTGAGATAATTGCAAAACTAACAGATTTCAAGTTTATTTCCTGAGCCGTGCCCCCGAGAGCAGCCTGCCTCGCTCCTGCCTTGCACTCGCTGCATTTCACATCGATGAGGTAATTCGACTGCAGATGAGGTAACCCTGCGAGTTGCCCACGAGCTGGAAGAGGTTACCATATGATCGCTCATGTAAACATGCAGCCTGGTCCCCCCGGACGGCGGCTGACAGCTGCGCTCTGCCGACGCGCCACGACACCGGGCTGGTGGGCGGCAGCGGCCCCGGGGAGCTCCCGGCCTGCAGGAGCTTCCCGGCTCTCTGAAAGCAGCTGGGCGCCCGCCACACATGTACCACACACCGTGCACAAACGTGCCGGGCAAGGCTCGGCTTTCAACCTGTCTGACGGGGGACGCTGTTTTTCTGGCACCCCTGCAGCCAGGTTCACTGTTCGGTCGGCTCTTCCTCTCCCCATACCGGGGTTTCTAAATGCATGTGCCCTCTCACGCCTGGGCGAGGTGGTTCATCTCTTCCACAAGCACTGGGGAACAACTTCCTCCTGCGGTTGCAGGCGTTAGACCTGGGGGAAATCCCTCCTTCCCCTGCCCAAGGGGTGCAGGGGAGAGGAGGGGTGTGGGGGCCGTGGGGCGGCAGTGTGAGGAGCTGCCCGGGCAATCCCCACCAGTTCGGTTTGTAATTGGTGATGTTTTGTGTATGTGCACTTTGCACAGGTGCTGTTCCTAGAAAGTCCCCTAATTTGCAAGCAGTGAGAAAAGTGACTTTTGCGGTTAGGTAGCGCTGATGACTGTGCCCCTCTCCTGTCTATAACCATATGCATCAGAGGATCTGCAAGTTTCTGCTTGCCCAGCAGGCAAAAAGCTCAAACCAAAGACCCAAAACCCAAACACCTTGTCTTCGGGATCTCATATCGTTGTCATTTACAGGAGCTTAGGAGCTCTACTAGCTCTGCTGTGCTAAGTGATCCCAGTGCTGATCCCTACCCAGGTGCTGGGCAAAGCAGATGAGTGTGATGAACATGTGAGCAGGAGGAGGAATTCACAGCAAAAAGAAAGAGCAGGACACAGGCTTGTCAACTCCCTGAGCCCAGGCCTTGTCTGCTCAGTGCCAGGATTTCTCAAAGCCTCCTTGTGACTAACAGGGTGGCCATGATCAAATCATACCACAACTCCCAGTAATTAACTACCTATGCCTCCACGGGTTCTACTTAACCTCACAAAGTGTGTTTGAGAAGTTCGTTTTAACAAACTTCATCTCAGCAGTGGCGGCCACTGATCTGGAAATCTGTTCTGGGCAGACTTCAACCTGAACTACATGTGACAAGTGACCCAGGAGGACCCCAAGGGCCAATGTGTTGTTAGGTGTGGGAAAGGAGCTAGGCTGAAAGTCTTCTGCTCCATTCCCAGGTTACAAAGCTCAGCTCCTCTGGCTTGGCCAGTCTGGAGGAGGTCTAACGAAGCACCGGTGGTAAGGCATGCCTGTGTCAAGTACCCAAAGGAAGATGTTCCCCTTGGCCCTGGGGATACAAGGATCAAAGCACTCCTGGAAAGAGGGAAAGGCTTTCCATCACTCTCTGGTGAGTTTATTTGGCAAAAAATGGGAACTACTATGAGCAAGCCCTGGAGGAAGTCATGTCTCTCCTTCCCCTGCCTCCTGGAGCAGCTGCTTATACAAGGAACAGGCCAAAATGAATGACTGTTACAATTGGAGTATATGAAGGGACACAAATCCATTACTGCTGGAGTTGAGCTCACCTCGCCACGCAAGGGCTGAGGCCAGGACTCTTCCCCCTACCATGAGCTCACAAGACTGCCAGAGGGACAGACAGATCTCCTCCAGTCTGTCCAGAGGGGACTCAAAGAAGCAAGGGCAGAAAGGGGGGCCACATTGCACTCCCCTCCCTCCCTACCAGCCTGGAGAGCTGGCAGGCTCCACACCAGAAACCCCACGGCAGGGCCCTGGGGAGCTGTGCAGCAGGACGTGTGTCGGACTCCAGACATCGCAGCTAGATTTTTTAAAAGATGTGGCTAATTTTATAAGCTCTAGTGGTTGCTGTCATGTGTAATGAGGTACAGTTAATCATATCCCTGCCTCATGCTGTAGCTGGATCATCTGTGCAGCCTCTCTTGCAGGGAAAAGCAAGGTGCAGCGGGTTTTACACTCCCCTCTCTCAGACCGGGTGGTGGCCACTGTTTGGTGGGACACCAAAAGCCTGGCAGAGCAACGACCTCCCTCCACCTCGAAGGGGTCTGCAAACAGCACCTGGCAGAGGCCTGGGGCACGCCTGCTGCGGCAGACCCCAACCTGTTCAGACATATTCTGGGCAGAGGGCAACATGGCTATGCCGATGCAGTTCGGGTGGCCCGAGTCCTCCCAGAGCAGTGCCTGAGCAGCTTGGGTGGGATTCACCCCTCCAGCCCCTGCCTGCGATGTAAACGTTGCCATCTGAGCTCATCACACCCCTTCGTGGTTCGGGGGGACAAGCAGGCCTCCTGTGGGCACAGCCACCTCTGTTTGAGACAGTTACAGCCCAGGATGAATCGCCCTCCGAAGGTGCCATTTCCTCCCCAGTGGCCATAAAAGGTCTCTGAGGTCATTATCTCGGACACCTCCTCTGAAGAAGCGTGTGTTCGGTCACACGCTGTGGCCAGTCCCACCTTCTGAACCCGCTCAGCAGCCGGGCTGGCACCCACAGCACTGCCTGGGTGGCGCAGGTCCTCGGCCCCGGGGTGCAGACCCCAAACCTCTGCTGCCCTGCCTCAAGACACAGCTTGCCCTCTGACGGCTCGAATACAGGTGCCATAATGAAGGCCGGGCATTAATTACAGCAGGAGCCGATGGAGAACCAGCAGGAAAAGAGTTAAGAGAGCCAGGGCTTGTTGCTATCCAGGAACCCAGGCTACCTCACCTCCCAGGATAACCATCAGCCAGCCCTTTCTCAAGCGCTTTTTTGGCAGGCTGCATTGTCAGAAAACCACCTGTTACTTGGGAGAGATTCAAATGCATAATGAATTAAAAAAGCATATTGTGTGTTACTATCTAACCCCCAGACAGATGTGTTATTTAAGTGTGGTTATGATCTGTGCTGTTAATTTTAAACAACATATGATCAAAGATCATGTCTGGCTTTGTGCTTTGCTTCCTTTCAGGTTCTGGCTTGTGTGTCCATGCCAGACAGTTGTGGTTTCTGTCATATGGCAGGAAAAGCTTATTTTATGTGCTGCCTAAATTTATATTTTATAGCACATTAAAACAGCCCATCAGAATTAAGTTATCGCATTGTTTATAATGGTAAGTGAATCGCAGCTGTGGAAAAGAGGGCACCACACGAAGGGATTTTTAGGCACACCTACTCCCTACGCTAAGGACTTTCAGCCATTTTAAAGACAGCAGCAGGCTGAAGCGCAGGCTGAAATACATAAACCACATCACCGCTCCTGTGGGAAGGCTGGAAAACTGTTGGAAATGGCAGTCCTGCCAACCAATCAGTCCAAAAGCACCAGCCGGGTCCTCGGCAGACAGGGAGACACGCTTAACAGATCATGAGATTTTTTTGAAATAATACAGTTGGGGTTCTTTTTATTTGCTTCCTGGCCTGAGCCTTCAAGCTTTGCTGCCCAGCTAGAATAGCTAGACATCTGCCCTGAACGAATAGGTAAGTAAATAAACAGACCAAAAAAAGGAAGAGCAGCCCCTTGTGATCACTCAGCTCTGAGAGGTGAGGCTTTAACTCAATGTGTATTTGAAGACATCGGGTGAAGTTGCACAAGCTCTGGCACACTCAGAATGGTAGAGGGGGAAATCTTCACTTGATGTATGCCTAACAATGCTGCTTTCCAAAAAACACACAATTTAGGGCAGATGTAAAGCATGGCCAAAAAGTCACTCTTGCTGATTCAGTGTGCAGAATACGTGTTTCACCCCTGTAGCATTTGAGAATACAGAGACAATCTCAGTTCAGACTTTCCAGCTAAATCTATGAAGCCCGTGTGGACGTGGGATTAGTCGTAAGAGAACTGAAAGGGAGAGAACTAGTTTAACATTTGCAGACACGGAGCTAGACCCAGCCCTCATCTGCATCGAGGTAAATGCAGCACCGCTACCGTGGCAAGCGCAGGGGCGTGAGCAGAGAGCCGCCGCTGCCGGTTGCCCACCTCTGAGACATGTTGGGGCTTCAGCTTTTGCTAACAGCCTGCTGCCAGGCTGCAGGCAGCTGCCAGGCTTTGACCACCCTCCTGGCGAGGTAATAATCCTCTGACTAAACAAACAAGTTACTCAGCCCCTTTACAGGAATCAGTCATCTCTTCCGCCCAGGTGTGCGGGAGGGCTGCTCTGACTCAGGGCCAAGGGCGCTCTGCCCCTGCTCTACCCAGCCTAGTGATTTCGACCCAGGTTCCCTTCCCAGCCTTTTCAGCCGCTGAGAAACCATTCTGTGCTTGTTGCAGGGTTTCAGCTCTGCCCACTCCAGGCCCGGAGGAGGTTTCCTGCTCCCCCGACACCGATGTGCTCCCAACCCCGCACGGAGCAGATCCATGAGCCAGGCTGGCCCCTGGCTGCCACTGTCCCTGTGAGAGGCAAGCCAGCCCCGGATCGCAGCCGTCAGAGGAATAAATAAAGGGAAAAGACACGAACTCTCCCCCTCCGAGGCTGTATTGAGACACGCCACGGTGGCTCTAGCCCAGCCAGCCTCCAGCTGTGGAGCTGCTACTCTCCAGCCATTTGGCAGAGGTACCACCCCTCCTCCCTGCTGGGGAAAAAACATTGCCCTAAAACCTCTCCATGGAGGGGACCCAGACAGGAGATATCTGTGGTATAGCTGTGAAGGCTATCCCCACCTCTGGGAGCCAGGCTGAAATGCTGTGTGAAGGCTCGGAGGTGAAGCAGTGAGCACAGGTTAAAGGGATCGCACTGTGCTGCTTTAACGTAAAACACATCCTGCTCCGGGGCTGCTACTGTTAGAAGACCTGAAAACGCTCTCACCCATACATTCAGTACTGAACGGGAGAGCATGAGGGGTAAGAGGGGATTGTCTGAGAGAAAGACTAGAGCTGAGGAGAGGATTTTAAAGAGCACAAACTCATTTCATATGGCTGAGTGCCGGCAACACTAGGAGAAATTCAATGGATTATGTTGCACCAGAGGTCAGAATATAATTGTCCCTTCTGGCCTTTAAAACCTGTGAATGTATAGAGGAACCTTGAAATGACCAGATTCCTCAGGAATTTGATTCCTGGGGTTTATTTATTTATTTTCTTACCAGCTGCCAGACACAGCATGCTCCTAGACAAATAAGGAGGTGGTAGCAATGGTGGCGAGTATATCAGCAGCGCTAATCTCTTGCAGGGCTTCCTGGTAGAATTTCTGTCTCCCTCAGAGGAGACAAGGTTAAGGGATATAAGACAGTTTTCTCTTCAAAAACTAAGAAACGCAGGGCTGTTTTAGAAGTGAATAGACGCTAAGGAGAACAAGGGAGAACTAAGCAACTTAGTGCACGAGTATTCTCCTAGCAGATTTTTTTTTAAACAGCACTTTCCCAACCCCCATATTAAATAGCTCTCTGTTGTCCTTGCAAAGGGCCAAAGAGCTAAAGATAGCTCCACTAATTGCTGCTTCCCTTTGTCCCTTAGCTCCAGAGATTCCCATCTTCTGTATTATTACTTCATCATTTTAACTGTGCAAGAAGCTTTTATGCATCTCAGTATTAATTAGAATAAAATAATAATAATGCAAAATATAAAAAGAAACAGTTATTAGTATCTAGGTAGCATCATTTTTAGAGCAGGTGCTTTGCAAAAGAGTATTAGCCAACACTTCTGTCTGCGCGTGCTCGTGAGGGGCAGCCCCGTTCTGCAAAGCGGGGAGCCATCCTGTGACCTGCACTCACACCAAGGGGCTGCACCCAGCAAGCGCGTTGCTGTCTCCTGAGACATGCACTAAAGAAAGTAGACAAAAGTAAGTAACAGGGGGCTGTTCCAGCCCTGAAACAGCCTAGAAAGAGAAAGACTAGAAAGTTAAAGGTGACATACAGCCACTGTCACCTTCTCCACGCCCCTGGAGGTACAGGACACAGTCTACTCTATAACTGATATCCATATGGAGAAGCAACTTGGAAACATCTGACCCTCCAATACTAGGCACAGACATTGAAGCAGACCAAATTACCAGTGTCATTCATTTGCATCTTTCAACTTAATGATACCTTACAGGGAAGGAAAATTCAAATTAAAAATTGAAGCTATTAATACATCTTTGAAAATGGTAAGGGAACAAGATTAAGACCAATAGGAGGCCACTAATCTTGGCATACTTCTGACTTGTACCCTTTAAATCATTGTAATACCTTGTTCAAATTCAAACATAAATAGGATTTTTTATGAGGGCGTTAGTGCTCCTGCTGCATCAAAAGCCATATTACATTTTACGATTCCTAGAGCTGAGAATACTCATTCCCAAAATAGAAGGCCTCCTCGCCAGATGATCATAACGCAGATGACAAAATAACGTTACATTGAAAAATACATCTGTAGAAAGTGAAATACAAAGGCAGAAGAAGAACTTTTCTCCTACACCTTTTGGTAGGGCTCAAGGGGCTCACAAGGTAAGTAGGATGCTTTTTGCAACTTTCTGGCGGAGATACAGTATATTGCAGAGTAACCACATCCTCTCCCTTCCGCTGCTTCTCCCTTCCTGGCGACTAGTTGCAACACACATGTATGTGACAAGCGATAGCCAAGGACAGGCAGCAGGAGGGAACTGTTCCCAACCAACTAACTGCATCTTTAAATTTCTTTCTTCCCCCCCTCCATTCTGCCTGTCTGTCCCTGTGAATACCTGTTTCCTTGGAAGGGAGGGGAGGACTCAAACAAATCCTGAAGCAATCCCAAATTTCCTTGGTAGGGGAAGAAAAAACCTATTCTCCAGAGATCAAGCCTTCGGTGAATCATTTTCCACTGCTCTGACATGTCAAATACTCCAGTGATTCACCAGTCATGGAGCTCTGATTCACCTGCAGTAAACAGGGCTGATTGC
Source organism: Theristicus caerulescens (assembly GCA_020745775.1). Lineage (NCBI taxonomy): Eukaryota > Metazoa > Chordata > Aves > Pelecaniformes > Threskiornithidae > Theristicus > Theristicus caerulescens. The sequence continues at coordinate 127,681,330 of CM036558.1, read as the reverse complement.
TTCCCAGAAGCACTGTGGTTTGCATCGCGGTTTGCATCACTCTTTAAAGGCTCCACTTCCACCTCGCAGCCCTGCGCTTCTCACCTCTCTGCCACACACCGCTGCCACTGCCCCCCTGCCACAGCAGCAGCCAGGGCAGCAACAAGGAGCAGAAAGGCCAGGCTATCGGTTTCAGTCCGAGGGGCCAAGAGGGAAGACAGTCTCAGGTAAATGAACAGCGAGAGAAGTTAGGAGGGCTCATGAATCTTCCCTCGTTCCTGTTAAGCATGAAAAAGGGAAGGACAGAGAAGAAGGGACAGGAGGGGTTTGGTATTTATTTGTGACTCTCATTGGGTTCATCTTCCTGCCAGCTCAGGACGCGGTTTCTCCAAGAGGGAGCACCAGAAATAGAACTGACATTACATCTAATGAGCTTTTTGGTGGCATATTCATTAAGCTTGTAGAAAGGGTAAAGAAATGCAGGAAGCTTAGTCTTGGAAAGCCTCCAACTGGACCCCTTTGACTCATTAAAGGAGGGAGTAAAATGAACTGTGCCCCAGGGCAATCGTAAAAGGATAAGCAGGAAAGCAGGAAAGGGTCAATTCATTAAGGACTGGGGGACCCCGGTGGTCCTGGTCCTGGCTGGGCAGTATGGGGCTGGGGCCGTGGGATGGCCAGGGCGTGCTGGAGCCCAGCAGCGGGGATGTCCGCTCGCCCTTGGCATGCTGGTGGATCCACCAGTGATTTGTTCTGGCCGAGCCCCAAAAGGCAGCAGGCATCTCCCTGGCTGCAAGAGGGGACCTCGGAAAACCCTCGCTTTATCCCGGGAGGTGCTGCCTGACCCCCGCAATTGCCGTGAGTTCCCCATCCACCACCACCACCACCAGCGTTCCCATCTCCATCTCCGGCTCAAACTGGCCTTCCTCCCCGCCAAGGGGAGGGGGAAGGGGGGAAAAGTCAGGCAGACCCTCCTGAGCCTTGCATGGGCAGGGGGAGGGGAGAGGGAGGCAAACTCATTTGAGCAGCTTTGCGGGGGGCCCCAGATTTGCTCAAACCAGTCACGACAGCTGCAGCCCAGCCATGATGAGAAAGGAGGAGAGACAGTGCGGCAAGGGCTTCCACGACCCCGAGGGAGGAGGAGGAGGAGGCCCAGGCTGCTAAACTGACACCAGGCAAAAGTTGGCCACATTTTCTCCCAGCCACGGAGGAATAGCACAGGCAAGTCAGATGTGACCATGCTACAGGAGCCAGGAGAAAATAAAAACAAGTGACAGCTGACTCTTGAGGACTTTTGCAGGGGGTGGAGGGGGGAAGAGAGGGCGAGGAGGGAGGGAGAGACTTACAAATACTGGGGGAAGGGCAGAGCGCAGCCCAGGAGCCTTCTGCAGTGGCAGATGGAGAGGGAAGCTACCGCTGATTCCTGCAGAGTCAGGGAAGGAGAGAGACAGCATCGCACCGAGGTGATCACATGAATAGGGAATGAAGGCACAGAACAAAGAAGGGGTTTGGGGGAGAGAGAGCGGGAGCCCCCAGGTGGGACCCCCAGAGCCGGGGCATCCCAGCATGGTGCCCCGGGGTGCTGCAGCAGTGGGCAAGGCTGCACGGGAGCTCAGGCACAGCCAGCTGAGGCTGCTGGAGGACAGGGTCAGCACAAGGAGAGGAGGGACAGAGGAGACATTTGTGCAGTTACTAAGGGGTGAAGCTCAGTAAGACCCCACGGAAGAGGTAATTCCTCAGACCAGGACCTGAGCACATGGTAGGAAGGAAAATCTCAATTCCCTTGCTCTGGGCTCGGGGGCTTCCTCTGACCTGCTGTGGGATGAAGCCGCGGAGGCTGTGAATAGTACTGCCTGCCTTTCTGCTGGTCCTGAGGTCCCTGATGCTGGCAATGATTGTTATGACAGTCATTCTTGCTGTGATTGGCACCTCCCGGTTAGATCAAGGTCACTGTTAGAACACAACTTTTCATTAAAATGGCCGAGAGCCTGTCAATGACCACGGGCCACGACTAATTAAGGGAGGACCCAATGCCCCCACGCGGGTGGGTATCAGGGCTGATGCCGAGCCACCCACCCCAAGGGGAGCTGGCGAAGCAATCCCGTCCCCAGCACCCTCGTGCACGGGGAGGGCATAGCCGCTCCCGGCACACCGGGCCACCCACCACCCTTGCTGCTGTCACACCAGAGCAACAGCGTCACCTCCTCTCACACAGCTCATGAGAGGCACAATAGCACCCCGGGGCACCTGGGGACAGCCCTTGTGTCCAGCTACGTCATGGGCCCTCGAAAGGGGAAGGACAGATGACAACAGGCTCCTTGCAACACAGTCAGGTGCAGATTTGAGGGACAATGACCCATAAGTGTGCTTTAGATTGGAAGAAAATCCTTTTACAGAAATGTCTAAATACAACCATGGTGTTATCATAACTAATTCCTGGGACAGTATGGGGTTTGCGCTGTGCAGGACTTAGCAAACATGCCGAGGTCTTCTTAGGAAAGGACACCATGGGAACAGGTCCACACTACTTGTATAAATTAGCAGCTCAAACCTCAACACAGGTGTGATGCAATTACATCGACCAAAGAATTTTTTGGTGTCAAACACTGAGGTGAAGCAGTACACTGCCAGGCACCCCTATAAATATTATTGTCTCCTATTTTACACACCTTGGATACTACCTGCCCAAGGTCTTGGTTTGGCTGAATATGAATACAAGTCAGTTTCTTCCTCAAATAAAAACAGAAATAAACCTTTCTTGAAAATCAAGGAAAACAGTGCTATCCAAAAGGCTACTCCTGTCTCTCAGTCCTGTGTTACAGCACTGTTGTCCAGATCCTTTCCTAGGGCTCACTTCTCTAATTTCCCACCGCTGGATGACAGAGCATGAGTTTCTCATCATGGAAAATGGGCCTCTGGACTGCCTCCAGACCATCATAATTATCTTCCATTTACTTTTCCCATCCAGCTACCATCTCCTCGTCACACTACCTTGTGTTCTCATGTGGCCACGCTCTTCCCAGTTCAACGCCATTTGCACCTTACGGAGGGGTTGTGCTAATCTTAAGAGTGCTACACGAGCCTCCTGCAACGTCATTCAGCTCACTCGCTGATGAGCTCTCCCCTGTTTTGGCAAAACATTTCCACTGTGTTCCAGCTCAGAATGACAAGGCATTTGGAAATCTTGACTTCTCTTGCAGCGTCCAGGTGTGCCTCCCTTTTTTTGTCTCCTTGTAGGCCCAGCCCAGCTTTGCATCTAGAAGAGAGAACCTGTTATGGGCATTTGGTAACACAAATGCACAGGATAGCACTCATTTCTGTCCCAGTGAATACAAGAAAGAAATTTGACTCCCTAAAATGTCTTCTGATACACCAGACACCTTCAATGTCTTCCCAGCAGAGGAGGAGAGGGAAGCTTGATCCCCCCCCCCCCCCCCCCCGGTTTGTTCTCAGGCTAAACAAATGCTTTTCTGCCTATCCATCGATTTCTCCCAGTTACTGTGGTTTATAGCTTACATGTCAGTCTCTACGCCTGAAAATAGTTTTGTAGAATATCCAGTGCAACTGGAGCCTGGCCTTAGCAGATGTTGCTTGGCACAAGGTAATTAAACAATGACAATAATGACGTCTAATTTTGTCTGCGATTGTGGGCAAATAGCAAAAGACATAGCAGGGACTTACTGCCTTGCACACAAGCCGTGCTTTCCATTGCAACTTTTTTAAAGTGTGCTTTAAAGAATTTTTTTTTCAAAATCTCTGTGAAAAAACGTAAGCCATATGTAATGTAGTCGACATTTCACTCTGATCTGTAACTGCCTAATCCAGGCCAGGACTTCGAAAAATCCGTTAGAGTGACACTAGGCACCCACTGTGAGAGTCAGTCTGGGAGCTAGACAGCTAGGAAAAACCACAGCTTTGGTCTGTGTCCAGCAGCCTAAATAAAAAGTTTCCTTTGCATGCTTTGCATTCATCACAAAAGAGCGCTAGCTATCTCTTTTACATAGTAAATATGCACCGTCACAGAAACGTATCACATTAAAGTCACACTGGTAAAAGCTCGAGCACAGGACCTTAAAAATGAGGTATTGTAATTATGTTATCTCAGATGAATTCCTCCTTTTTATGACTCACAGTGTTCACACAGAAATGTCAATCCCGAGCATACAAAGAGCGTGTGTTGCTTTATCCCCACTCCAGTAAAACATCATATAGTTGGCTTTAAAAATAATGATTTAGGTATAAATATATACATTTATGTATATAGGTGTATGTATGGAATTGTGATTGTTTCTTTTATTTTACGTTTTCCATTTGCACTTTGATGATGCTCAACATGCCTTTCACAAATGTGAGGGTGCTAAAACTGAGATTTTTCTGTTATTCACAGGACTCCAGAGGCTCGAGCTTAAGTAAAGTAACAAATGTTATGAGTTCACGATGAACTGCGAGAACTTCCAACACTATTAACATCTTACAAGATAAATGACACATACTAAGCCAGAAAAAATGCAACTTGAAAACACAACTCACCTGAAATACCTCTGTGTTAATATGGCTAGGAATTTAACAGCTGCATCTCCTGACTTCAGTATTAACTGTGCTTTTCTAATAGCTTCCTATGCGCTCAGTCTTCACGGTGCTGTTTAAAAAGGAGAGAGAGAAAGAGAGAAAATTGAGCACTGAAGTTCAGCACTCTCAGAGGGGAATACGGTGGGGAGCAGCGAATCTCGAGCAGTGCTAATTCCCATGCTGCTAATTGGACAGAGGCCATTTCCTGCATGCTAAAGTCAAACAGGACAGGAGCATATGGGCTGTCAGAGAGAGAGTTGGGCCTTCACGATGGAAAAGAAAACACACATTAAAAAAAAAGTACCCGAGAATCCCCACAGAATATTGGTGATTGCAGAGAAATTACAGACAAATTGCAAACTTAAAAGCTATATGCACAGATGCTGCTCCTATCGTTTCTGGGAGAACTGCACCTTTGAAAAGATGGTGCTTGTTCCTTGGGGATATGCCATTTTCAGTGCCCAATATTCTCCCTTGGCCCTACTGTTAAAATAGGATAGGGATTTATTTGTTTTCTTTATTAATTTTTAATTATTTTTCACTTTATCTGTAAAATCATTTTTCACCTTATCTATTTTTCACTTCATCTATATAAGTTTCAATGGCAGGATAAGATCCTCCTTTGGTAAGCTTTTCTGAGAGCAGCCGGTGTAGCTCTCAGGCCTGAAGGAGCGTTGCGTGCTCCGTAATGTCACAGAGGGGACAGACCTCAGACAAGGCTGAAAGTCTTAGCAGACCACATCAGCCAGCCACAGAGTCTTTTTTTCAGCTGCTTCATATTCAACCAAGCAAAACATTTATCGTCTACGGGAACCATATCAGGACAAGTTTCAAACATCACCTGCTCTTCTTTAAACATGTTAAATTCAAGCACAAAAGACTCACGTGTATTGCAAAATAAGTTTGGGGCAGGCATAGGGAGGTCATGCTTCAGGGATGTGACAAAGCTGGGATGCTAGGGGTGAGAAGGATGCTCTTGGAGGAGATGCTGATTAGCCCACTTCCCTGTATCTTCCTGCGAAGAAACTGGTGTAGGGCAGGGTCAAAACCAGGGCACTGACAGAGCATCATTCTGATCCAATGTGGCAAGGACGATGATGGTCCAAAAGAGTCAATTTTCTTCTATTAGCTGCTAATCAAAGGTGTCTCTTTTACTTTGTTTGCCAGTTTATTCTCCCTACAGCAACCTCTCCTACACAACCCCCTGCCAAAAACAGATACGCGGAAGGGGCTGCGCAGAGACTGAGCATGGAAAATTCCCGCTGTCGGAGCAGGTGGTTCATAAAGTCAACAGCCACATAAAGTCAGAGGGCCACGATGGCTCTCGTGAGGGAGCCAGTCATGATGGGCAGCACAAGCAGCATCCTCCTCCTTAGAGGAGGCGACCTGCTGCATCCAGCATCCCCAACTGCCGACTGACCGCCTGGTTTTGCTGCTGCTGGGGCTGCCTTGGTGGCTGTCACACCTGCTCTGCCCACCCCTCGGAAAGCTGCCAGAGGAGAGAGCAGACAAAGGAAGAGCGGCACAGCTGGAGCCGCTGGAAGCTGCGCGCTACGCGGGGTTGTTTTTGCGCTGGCCGAACGCCTGTCTTCCGTAGGAAGCGCCTTTCCTGTCGCCCTCTGAGTTCGGCTCGTCAAGCTCCCTTGTGTTTATCGCTTGCCATCATTTTTAAGGCATTACTGCAGAATTTCTTTGGTTTTTTAGTATTATTATCGCTGTTTCTGGCTGGTTTAGCTGCCGCAGACCGTACCTCTTCATTGCTGGCTATGCCCACAAAAGGCAAATGCTTAGGTGGCCTGCCTTGATGCCCCCACTTGTTTGAATGTCCCAGGACAGAAGAGCCATCCCAGAGCACACGGACACCAGAGCAGCAGAGAAGGGGTTAATAAAGGGTTTAATACCAAGAGGCCACACAGCAAAGCCCAAGTTAGGGCCAGCTGCACCCCTCCCCCTGGCCTCCATCCTGCTGCAGGAGCCCTGGCAGTGCTGCATCACTCAAGTGCTCCTTTCCCCACTGAGCTCCTGCCCCACTTGTGTGATGTAAAGCAATCCTTTTGTTTCCTCTTTAAGACATTAGCCTCAGGGGCCATTACAGGGAAGAAAGGTAGCTGGGGCTCTTTTATCTGAAGGATTCCATTAGGAGGGGGGGTCCTTTCCTTCCTCCCTGCCCAGGGAGCAGCTCCTGCCTTTGCAGTGCTCCAGGGACATCTCGCTGCTCCAGGGCCACCTCCTTGCTGCTCCAGGGCCACCACCTCACTGCTCCAGGGCCACCACCTCACTGCTGCATGGCCACCTCCTTGCTGCTCATGGCCGTTTCCTCACCCCACTCCAAAAATGGGGCAAATGCAGCATCACCATGCAGAAGCCATGAGTCCTCAGTCCCGCTAAGTGAAGTGCAAAGGAGGACATGCATTTTTAAATCCACCTCAGTGTAACAGAGTAGCTTTCTCTTTGCTGACATTTTGGGTGACTGAGGGGTGTTCAGTGCTCTGGCATGTCTTTGTGGCTACAGAAAGCAGAAACTCATTCTTGCTTTGTTTATTCTTGCACCAAAAGCAGCAGTTCCTGTGTATTCGCTTTAAATAATAACCCCAGATATTATAAGACTCTTAATAAACTTGAAAACACTGAAATAATAATAAAGAAATGAAAAAAAATATGACAGGGAAACTAATTGGGTAGTAGGGGGGGGTGTCTCTTTTTGAGCATACCCTTTGCACTTTCCCAAATGATGAATCACAGAACAAACGTTTGCTCTGTACAGTGCATGCCACTGAGACCAACGAGGACCTATCTTAGGCTGATATAAATTGCCCGAGTTCCAGTAAGACATTAACAGCAGATATGAGTCTGCCCTGCTTATGCTCCAACCTCACCGGAGACCAAGCAGCCGTGGTCAGCCCAGAGCCAAACCAAGCAAGCCAGCCCAGCTCAAGGGCAGGGTGTATTTACCCAGGCTTGGTGTTAACTGCTAACGCCATTATGTGGCTTTACCGCAGATAGGAGCTGGCTTGCACATCAGTGATTCAGAAGACAAGCAGGGTGAGGACACCAAAATAATCCTAGCTAAATACAGTGTTCAGCACAAAAGATGCAGCTCAGGGTAGAAAAGGTGCCAGCATGCCTCGCTCCTGTTTGAGTTGTGAAGGATACGATGCTTTTGAAAGCCCTACTCAGCACCTGCAGGCTTCCACGCGTGGGGAAGCACCTCTGAAAGCCTCCCCCACAGACACAGCCATGATGGGCACCACTGAGCAGCCTAAAATAGAGATAATAAATGAGAGCAGCTGCTGGGGCCATGGTGGGAGCGTGCGTGTGAGAGGAAATACATGTGAGCACGCAGGCAGGGCTGGTGCAAGTGGGAGCATTACCATGTCCCCTTGTCAAAACCATCAGGGAGAGAGAGTGGGGGATCGCCTCCCCCAGCCCTGCCCTGCCTTGCCCTGCCCTGCCTTGCCCTGCCCTGCCTTGCCTTGCCTTGTGTGGTGAGGAGGAGGACGGTGAGGAGGAGGACGGTGAGGGAAGGAAGGAGACGCAGCCTCCCCTCTCCAATGCAGTTGCTTGTGAAACGTGGGGTCTCGAGGAAAGGCGTGGGGACATACACACTCCTCTCTTCAAAATGCAGCAGTCGTGCACACCTTGAAGCCATGTGCTCAAACACCAAAATATTTCAAGTTCACATGATCTGGCAGGAGGAGAGAAAAAATAAATGGAGGACTGCTGCCGCCAGGGAGCACGCATGGGAAGGCCAGCATCCCTGCCACCTGCTCTGCCGGGTCGTCCTCTGCTCTCGTGTAAACGTCCTCTCCACTCGCCATATGTCACACACACCCTCCCTGAACCCAGCGACATAATTACGCCAGGCCTCAGCACAGCCAGGGGACAACATTACTTTCCCGGCAGTCCTGCACCGTTGTCAGTGCCTGGGGAGATAACTGGCCCTCAGCTACTTCAGTCACAGCCAACAGAGCAGGGACAAGTCCAGCTGCTAGAGGCAGGGATGGACGGACAGACGGACGCACAAAGGTAGCGGGAACGGCACTGGCGTGAAAATGTGTATGATACTGCAGAAGCTATCCCCTTTGCTGCGATGATCCTCCTTCAGCACAGGCTAGTGCCATAAAAATGGGTGAAGAAGTTTGGTGCCTCTGGTAGGATAGCACGCAAGCACTAACCTAAGCAGCCCCTCAGGTAGCGCTCAGGCACCAAGATCCACATCTAGGGTCTAGTGTCCCACAGTATAAACTCATCAGCAAAGTGTCTATGCCAATCTAGGTGAATTTACACCAGGAGAGGGTCCTACAGTGGGTGTACGCTTTGTATTAGGGTCTTGCGATGAGGGAGAAGGTGCAGGGAGGGGGAGATGGGCTGCTCACGCACACCCTACCTGCAGCAACAGCCTCAGGGGAAGCGGGGGGCCAGCGAGTGTGCAAACCACGAGGCAGACCCTGAGCGTGTCCGGTGATGCCTGCAAAGACATGTGAAAAGCAGCTTGGCTTCCAAGCCCGGGCATATCCCTGTGGATTTCCTGCAAGGAAGGAAAGCAACTAGCAAGCCCAGCTGCCCATTAGCGAGACCTCAGGGCTACACGCTTCTCACAGCTGTGCCACCTGCCCCTCAGCGCTTCGGGGGACCGTGGCTGAGCTTGACACCACCTTCGCAGTGCCATTAAGTGGGTGTCTGACGGCACGGTGTAGACGTGCCAGCTGGCTCCCAGGGAGATACATCTGGTGCTGGATGTAGCGTAGGTGTCTTGCTCATCCCAGGCTGATGTTCCCAGCAGGGCTGGTGAGCAAGCAGGGGTTTATTGCCTCCAGTCAGCGAGGACGGCTGCTCAGGCCTGCCAGGGTAGCTCTGCACAGCATCGTCCTCAGCCACGTCGGTATGTGCTCCTGGATCCGTGCAAGTCAGGCTGATAAGAGCCAAGGAGAATTGCAGGGGCTTACATTTTGCATCCAGTTAATACAAATAAAACAGGTCATCTTTAGGCGTAGTGCAAACAAGGCTCATCTTTCTCTGCCTGGAGAGTTACTGCAAACACGGAGAAGCTGTCCTAACAGAGAGCTCCTATGAGACGGTGGAGGGACGTGATAGAAACCCCACCATTTGAGATGTGATTGACTGGACAAAACATTGAAAATATGATGGCTCCAAAGCTGCCAGAAAAATACATCAGAGCTGATCTCATCTATGACAAGTGTATTATGTACTTATGGATGGATCTATACAAAACCCCACATCTGACCCAGGGTCACAGGCATAAAACAGTGGGAGTCACTGTAAACACACTTATAATTATTTGGGAATTTCTTCCCTTTCTTCCATTCATTAAAGAAAATTATTTTGTTCCTCTTTCCACTTCTTTACTCACAAAGAACTTGAACTGCAGCCTATCAAGGTTTGCAAGACTTTGTTGGATCAAGATTTGCACCACTTACTGGCAGGAACCAGCTTTGCCAAGATGTGGAGAAAATGTAATCCTTATCCTTGGGAATTGCTTCTATACCTCATGGGTGTGCAAACAATAAACAACACTAACTGTGATGTTTCTGACAGTCCTTGTAGCCCCACGGGCAGGACTTACGCTGGGTGCCTGTTACACATTGCCGTCCCAGTCCTGTTGCTTCATGTGCAATTATAAACGCTCGGTCTTCAGAAGATGCACCAGGCATTTTTGTTGAGCGCTGCTCTGTGCAGAGGCGGTACAACTTCAAGAGGACGCTGTGCGAAGGGCCAGCGGAGTTTTTTTACTGCTCCCTGTCCTAGTTACAAGCAGTTCCCAGGGCAGGGGCCAGACATGCTGGGAAAAAGGGCTCACACAGCCCAGTTAGCCTCGCTGGTGGACTGGCACACATTGGCAACTAGAAAATAAGTAACGCTCAGAATTTGCTTAACCCAGCATGTTTTAACCTGCTTGGGTGTCAGTTCTGGGGTCTGGCCATGGATGCTCCCAGCCCTCGTGAGAACATCACTCTCTTTCTGCAGGAAAAGTGGTGCCCTCAGGAGCAAGTGCCCTGGGCCGAGGGGACTTGCAAGAGGCTGGTGGGCTCCCCCCAGCCCTCCCTTGGCCCCTTCACCCTCGTGCTCATGGAAGCAGGAAGGTTGTTGCTCACCCCAATCTCTGGGCACCATGGCGGCTGGGGCTGGACCGCCTTCACCTAGACTTTATGTCATTCATTTCTCCTCCACTGGGAGATGGCTCTCCAAAGCCCTGGACATCTGCTGCTGCTTACCCGGGCTGCAATGCTGCTATCGGAGCTGGCACTGGTTCAAGAAGGGACTACAATATTTTATTGTGCCAGTGCCGTTTTGCTGAAGTTTGCCCCAGAGGCCAGGAGGATGGGCAGATAGGGAAAATGGAGGTGGACCTGGTCTTCCACATCTCTGTGGTGCAGGGGGGCTCCCACCCCAGCGGGCATTGCAGACGAAGCGCCGGTCTCCAACGAGAAGGGCACTTGACAAGTGGCTGCGTGAGGGAAACACATTGCTATGGAGGGGGGAGAGGAAGTTTTCCTTGGCTTGGCTGGGGAGGACTGGAGGCAGGAGTGGGAAAAAACCCTCCCTACAGGCAGGAATGTAGGCAGGGGAGGGAGAAGATAGGAAAAGCAGGAAAGTTCAAGCAGGAAGGCAACATCAGCAGGCAAGCAACATAATGGAGGGCACCTGTTGGAAGAGCTCCAGGAAAGTTCCCAGTTACTCAGGGAGTCAAGAGTGCGTTGAGTCAAAGTGTATTAGGAAATAAATCTGGTGGGCAGAGAGGGGGGTGCCCACATCTGTCTTGCCCTCAGAAATACTTTGGATAGCATCTCATAGCGATTGCCCTGAAAGGCTAAGAAACTCACTGCAAATTGCTGTATGAGCCCCAGGACAGCAGTGCCCTCATCCAGGAGTGATTTATCATCATGCGGACAGTGAATGGCCCTACCGGGAGCCACAGACTCCCCCTAATTCAAGAGGGGAGATTTTTCCCATCAGGGTCTTGACGGGCCCCCCAAGCTGCCCCACAGCATGCCACTGAGGCCAGGTCGATCTGCAGCCTCCCATCCCTCACTTGCTCTCCTCCAGGAGTGAGTCCTCAGCTTCTGTGGGTGTTTCTTCAGCCCTGACAAGATAAAACCCATGGTGCACGTGAGATGGGGCTGTGAAACCAATTGTTGGGAGCAAAGAGGCTGCATCCACAAGAAGCAGGACGGCTGGGGCTGTGACAGCTCACCCCACGAACAGCATGGTAAACACCACACTGAAGGATCGGGGTCTCCATTAAATGGTTTCCCAAGGATTTACAGCTCAGCCATAAAACTGTGTGCTGGGGCGAAAGTCGGCAGGATGGGAGCAAAGTTGTGGCATTATTGTTCATCTGCAGATTTGCCTCAGCCATTTCTCAGCCCTCACCCTCCTAAAGAAGACTATGTGTGCTCTCAGCTGGGGTGATTACTTTTGAGCACTGCATGGCCAAAAACCCCATGCATGCAAGGAGAGGTGGAGAAGGATCCGGTACAGGATCAGCATTACTGAGCCTTCATGTGCCCCGGGGATTGCTCCACACTGGAAGGAAACAATAAATAACAGTGACTGATGGCGGTAGCAGCGTGCCCTGCTGCAGAGGGCTTTTCTGGAGGATGCCAGCGGGATTCGCAGGGCGCAGGCTCCTGCAGGCAGGATGGTGGTTTGGGGTGCCTGGGTGGTGCCCAGCTCCATGCTCTGCGGGCAGGCACTACCGCCCGCCACGGCGGCAAATTAATGCCTCCTTCGCCTCCCTCCCTGCTTCCCACCCGCCCCTCGCACCACCTCGGCGGCCGCCAGGGAGGGGGCCCGGGGGGCTCACCCGGTGGTGCGGGGACGCAGGTGCCTGTCACCTGCTCCCGGCGCCAGCTGGGCAAGAGGAGGATGGGGCGAGCGGCCTCATCCCCCTCATCCCCTTCCCCTGCCTGCCTGTGGGAGGGCCCGGGCCCGGCAAAAGGGGAAATGCGTCTCTAAAAACCACAGCCATTTGCAAGGCGAATCAGGTGGAGTCCTTGAAATTGCTTGAAATCTTTTTTTTTTTTTTTTTAAATAATAAAAGGAAACTGAGCTGCGCAGCGGTCCAAGTGGGAAGCAGCAGCAGAGCAGCCTCAGGGTCAGTAAACCACAGTGGCAGGCGATGGACCAACCTGCTGGGGCCGTGCGGTGGGCACCACCACAGCAGTTCATACCCTCTGCCACCCCCTGCAGCTGCAGGGCCCCCACCTCCCCAAAAGCTGCCTCACTTCAGCCGATGCACGTCCGAAGGCAGCGGTACGGGGGCAAGCAAGGCTTCCCCTCACTGAGCCGTGGCAGGTTTTGAAAACCTCATCGGTGCTCCCCCAGCCCCCCCACTTCTCCCTTTCCGACTTCAGGCTCTTTTTTCTTTCGGATAGAAACCCGTACTGAAATCGAGTTAAGGGAGGCCTGGGCTTGTCCTTTTAAACAGATGAAGTGGGGGGTGTTGCAGGGAGGGGGTTGCTATAATTGGATCGCTTACTGTGTGACTAATCACAGCCGCCGGTAACCACAGTGACTGTGGTTTTAACCTTACTTGGTCATTTGCAAACCACCGGGATGACCCAGCCATCTGCAGCAGGGTGGGCGGCCGCGGTGCAGGGCCTGGGGCATGCAGCCCCACGCCCCTCACTGACCAGCCCGCGGATGGGGTGGCGGGTGACGGGACCTTGGAGCGGGTCCTTTCCCTGCCTCTGTGCGGGTGGCCTCCCAAACGGGTGTGGGGAGGTTGGGAGCGTGGCCACAGAGCAGGCAGGACCAGTGGCTCGCGGCGGGGATGGGCTTCAGCCAAAAATCCAGCTCCAGATCCGAAATCAAGGGGTTCCTCAGATGCATGGTTCAGGCTTGGCCCATCGGACAAACTCATGTAGCTCCGCACCTCCGTGTCTGGATGTGACTGACAGCACCCACACTCCTGAGAGCCCAGATCTTGCCCTGGTGCATCTATTTCTGGCAAGGGAGCGACGGCTAGATTACAGACGATAGAGCAGATTAAGTTGTGATTCTTATTTATTTGAGTAAGAACAATCCTTAAAAGTCATTATTAACCTCCTTACCTTTAATCAGCCAATTACTGGGAGTCCTAGTAGCCCTGCTTTTACCAGGTGACCCGGGGAATCTGAATGTGGTCCAGGGCAGCAGCACGTGGGCTGCTGCCGCCACCCATCAGGGAGCTGAGATACAGGGAAGTGTGTGTTACGGCATTTTCCTTTCCCTGTAATAAATTTGGGGCGGCAAGGTGAGGCTGGGGAACCCCCACCTGCCCCGTGCAAACACAGCCACCCAGGAGAGCCGGGCGGCTGCTGCCGCTCCTGCTTGTTTTGAGCCTGGCGTTCAATTTCTCGAAATGAGGACAGAAGGAAGCAACAAATGGGAAGGAAACGGGCCTGCTTGTGAAATCCAAAACCGGATCGGTAAGAAAAACACCATAAATTATGGATCCCCTGGAGCCGCCGGCAGCCTGTCACAGTGCATGATCTGTCTCCATTGTACTTTTCAGTGCTGGTGAAACTGTTGTAAACTAACACAGGGCAAGCTTTTTCTACCGAGGATCACTGCCCGCTGCTGGAAGAGCCCTCTGCCTTCCAGCACAAACAGCCCATTGCGAACCAAATGTTTCGTGTAACCGATAGCGGCCCCAGTGGATAGGCAAGCCCTTGAAGAGGGTGAAGGGGAACGAGGGTTTCAGCTGATCCTGCTCACTGGAGCTTAGCACCGGTGGACGCGCCAGCTGCAAGGACGGGGACGGGCAGCCTTGGCCAGCACAAGGCCGCCCATTGTTCCCCAGTACGCTGCTGGAAAAGACAACCGGATTAGGGTGGTTGAGCGGCAGCGCTGCGGCTGCGGGACACCGGTGCTGGGGAGCCGAGGGGGCTGCTCCCGGCCCTCAGCCCCCAGGTCCCGGGGGGCTGTGCTGGGGGCGGACGGGGAGCACCCACCGTACGCCCTGCCCAGAGGAGCGGGGGTTAAGGGGCGTGGGGAGGGGGATTTTCGGCCCCCCAGCTGCACCAGCCTGCCTCGGATGCCAGATGCAGGCAGGCAGGGGGAGGAGGGGAGCAGGAGCAGGAGCAGGAGCAGGGAACGAACTCAAGGTCAAACAGCGAGGGGAGGGGGGAGGAAGAGGAGGTGGCGGGGAGGGGAGGAAGGGTGTCCCCCATGCAGGCGGAGAATCGCTCTTTATCCACCCTCCTTCCCCCCTTCCCACACGCCAACCACAGAGGCAGCCTCTCATCAGGATATTTATGAACACACGCACAAATGGGAGGCTGAGGGGAGGCAAAAAAAAAAAAAAACCATCACCAACCACCCAACCCTATTTTGCTCATTCTCTTTCTTCAAAGAGCAGATGTGCTGTGGCCTGCAAACCGAGAAGGACACTCCCTTGCTGTTAGCTAATTTAGGCTGACATGCTAGGTTTTTGTGGTTCCAAACAAGAAGTTTAGTAATCAGCCGCTAGCATTAACCAACACACCTCTCGCACAACCGCCTGTGTCGGGCTCGGGCATCCTTCGACGTTACGGGCAAAAAAAAAAAAGATTTTTTTTTTTTTCCCTTGCAGAAAAAAAAAAAAAAGGCAAAAGGCTCGGCAGCACCGAGGAGCCGGATAGTGCTGTGGTGCCCGGCCGCGGCAGCGCCAGCAAGCCCCGGCCGCAGGAGCCAAAAGAGAGCAGCCTGCTTTCACAGGGGCCCAAAAAGTAAACGAACAGCAGCAGCGGCAAGGAAAAGGCTGTCGCATCGCCCCGGTGCTCGCCAAACGCACGCCGCCCCCATGGATTCAAAGAAATAAGTCTTTCTAGCAGGTTTATATAATTTTAAGGGATCTTGTTTCTCCTTTTAAGCCACTTTCCTGCTTATTTTCTCTGTTTCTGGCCACGGTTCAGCAGCTCATCAGAAGGTGGACTAGTCCCTCATTGCAGATTCAAACGCGTTTCTGTGCCAAATTGACCTGCTGTTATCCCCCCTTTCAGCTACTGTAACCAACACCGCACAAACAATGAATTATGAGATTAGAGTTACAGAAAAATGGCCTCATTCTGCAGATGTTGTGTCTGGAACCGGCTGCTGCGTGGCCTCGTGTTTGTTGTGTCATCTTCCTCGCTCCCCCTCCTCCTCCTCCTCCCAGCCCCACCTTCGCCGGGTGGCCATGCCTGCCAGGGACCCTGTTAGGCGAAGGGTTAATTAGCAGCTTCCAACCCTGCCTTCCCCCCCCCCGCCAAAAAAAAAGGGGAGGAAAAAGAGGGGAAATGGGTGAGAGAGAAAAACAGCATTGATAAGAGAATAGCCATTGTATAGACAGAAAAGCAAATAATTGATCTGGAACGAAAAAAGCCATAGCAGAATTATTTTAAGATAGATTGGAGTTTCATGTGGGAGCTGCGTGGTGGGGACGGTGCGATGCTGCGGAGGCCGGCGAGGGCACGGGGTTTCTTTGTTGTGTGTGTGCTGGGAGAGGCAGGGGGGTGTGCGTGCACGTGTGTGTGCGCGCGAGTGTGCACACGCGTGTGCATGTGCTGGGGCCGGCACAGTGCCGTCAGCTGCGCGGCACCGCAGCAGCTGGTACCTGTGGACTGAAAGCCCCTGCGTGCACCGCGGCAGCGTCAGGATGCAGCACCGCAGCCTCCAAAATACAGTTGCTAACTGAGGAGCATCAGGGTGTTGTGGGTTTTTTTTTCCAGAGTGGATCCAAATTTTCAGGTTAAAAAAAGGTGCTTTAAAGCAGATTTGGGGACGAGAAAATACAATAAAACAAACCCCTGAAACTCTTGATGCTGCTGAGAGTTTTGCTGTTGACTTCAGCTGGGTAAGGAACTTGCCCAGGAAGCCGGTGACTGATGTGGATCGAGCCTGGCGGATACACCTCATCATTCTTCTCTTTCCCGCTATGCACGGTTTACACAGCTCAATAATTATATCTCATGTGCAATTTTTAATGCACATTAGGGAGCAAGGAATGGAAATAAAGGCTTTCTGCATGCTGAAGGGCCAAGGCTGTGCTCTTGGTTAGTGGTGGGACAAGATTTTTTTCAAGGGAATAATTCATTTGGAAAAAAAATGCAGCTGTAGGTCAGTTGAAATTATTTGCCAAGTTCATCGTGGTTTTGGTGAATAGTTTTGACAATTAAAAAAAACAACTCCAGTGTTTGATTTGGGATTTTCAAATGAAAGTATCTACAATTTTCGAAATGAAAATATCTACAATTTTCGAAATGAAAATACTCAATTCTGTATTTTGAAATGTTGTTTCACTTTGGACATTATTTATGTTTAAGGACTTGAAAAGGTAAAATGAAATGAAATGGTCATCTTTGGAGTGAAATTAATTTTTAATTATTTATTTCCTGTGTTGCTGAGCAATTTTTTCCAGTTCACTGAAACCTTTTTGTTGTTGTTGTTGTTCTTGTTGAATTTATGTAAGAGGGAGAGCTGGGTGTCCCCGGCCTGCCTGGCTCTCTCCCCTGGCATGGAAGGAGGTGTAATTGCTGGGGAAGGTGATTGCCCACGCGGTGACAATAACTCTCTGTTCATCAGGATGTGGCCAGGGATCCCTGTGAAACCACGGGCTGGGCGCCGTGGAAGTGGGACGAGTGCAGTGCTGACTGGGAGAGGGAGGAGGGCCACCAAACCTCTGCCTCCTCCTCCGCTCGGTACCCAGCCTGAGGGGCCCAGCCCACATGGGACCCCCCGCTCTGCCTCTCCAGGAAGAGCCTGGAGCTCGTCTTGCACCAGAAAGCCGGGAGTTTCTGCACCCAAGAGCAGATGGCTCCTTGCCCCAAACTGGGGCAGTCCGGTGTCCTCCAAGGAAGACACAAGCGTCTCTCTGAATTGCCTCGGGTTGCATTCATCCTCCTGCTGCCCCCCGCGGGCACCCGCTCCAGCGCGCTGCGGTGCTGCCGTGTGCCTTTTTAGTAACTGGGACTGCCGTGACACTCCAGAGGACGAGAAAGCACAAAGCAGGAACAGGAAGGCGGCTGCGAGAAGAAGCCCCATGGAGATGCTGCATCTGCTCCATCTTTTGCTTTTTTTGCTAGTATTTTAATCTCTCAGCTAAAATGAACAGCAAGTTGCAGAATTTGGCTTGATCTTTTGTGTTTTCTGCAAATTCTCAACCTACCATCACATCCTGTTGTGCTTCAGGCAGTGTGTACTTTTTCTAGGCTTTGCTTGACATCAGGCTGCGCAGGCAGGGGCTATAGGTAGGCTCCAATACATTAAAAATACTTGGTGTTCCTTGAGGAGAAACACACTTTTCTGAGATGCTACAGTCTTGTTAGGCAGCAGGTTCAAGCTCCGTTTCTCCCTGTGTCTCTGGTCTCTACTTCTCAACAGCATCAGTTCCCTTTCCACCCGATGTTTTTCCTCATTGTTTTTACTTCCATTTTTTAAGGTAATCTCATATTGACATTCTTATCCCAGTCCTGTGCTGGTAAGGCAGGTTATAAATATCAGTATCCCTATCAGCAAATTCAACTAATAATATGACAAAGCAATATTTGATTAAACACCAGTTATTAAGACCCAACAGTGACAGAAAAGGACCTAAGACTCCAGCAGCCTGTGCTCCTTATCCTCTGTTCAGTCTCCTTGGCTGTATTCACAGCAAGCGTCTTCTGCCATGCTGTTGAGAGGTTTGACATCCTCCAGCCCACTTGCCCTGGACATTTCAATGGCATTTACGCTTATGTGTTTCGGTGGAGTTCATCATGCTCAGAGACACTCCAGGAGAAAAAAATGGGGAAAAAAAAATTAGAAAGGTGCTGAGGAGCTGAAAATGTACATAGCTGTATGCTAGCTACTCCCCAGCCTGTTAATCCAGTCTTACCATGTCTACACAGAAAGAATTACTTCAGTTTCCTTTGAATTTGGATTGTTCCACAGAGATGTGTGAAGTTGTGCTGTGGCTGAACAAAATCTGCTTGGTTTTGTTTGGAATATTCAGGTCAAATGGTTGCATTTGGTTAAATCCCTGCATAAGAATCAAAAAGGAGACTGGATTTCTGGTTGCATTTCTGCCTTTTTCCCTCCCCACCGCTTCAAACAACAATGAGAAGTCACTCATGAGGAAACCTTGAGCAAGGAAACCTAGAATTAATTTGAGAAAGTTACAGGGAACGAGAAGAAGGTCTAGTAATGGAAATTGCATTAACTTGAGTGCTCAAATCCACATTATCGCAATCCCGGTGTTAAGAAGCCACCATTTGGTGCTATGATGCTCCCAGCAATACCCACTGATGGGTCGGGGGGGGGTCGCTCCCAGCAAGGGGACAGTTGTGGTAGCGAGTGTTTCGGCTGGATGGTGCCAGGTCTGCCGTGCCATCACCCCAACCCAGCTTTGCGCTGTAGCTGTCTCAGGAGGGTATGTGTTTTCCTTCATGCTGGTGATATACAAGCATCTAGGTACCTGACAGCATCCATCGCTTGATTTTAAACTCTTTTTTTTTCTCTCTGCATTTGAGTTAAGGCTTTAACCTTTGCAGCAGCATCTTTTTTAACCCTTTTCAGAATCACCCCATAGCTCACACATGACATCTCTGCTGTTTGGTATTCTCTCTTGTTGTTGCTAGCCATACGCATTTTAATCTCTCACTGCTCATATTGTCCTTATATAGATGCCGTACCGAACTCCTCCCCATCAACTACAGCAGTGAACACCTGTTCTCACATCATTAACTTTATGTGCTTAAATTCTTCACGAATATCACTCCTAGCCTATAGCACTGCTGCGTGTTGAACCCTGATGGATAATCTATGAAATCTGCAAAATAGCTTCAAGGGTGTAATACAGAGGATTCTCCACCCGGATTTACTTGCTGGTTCCCAACTGTCCCATCTGAATTTGTAATATATATGCTTGTCTGTTTGGGAATAGGTTTATTAAGCACCTGGGGTTAAAAAAAGCCCAGTTTATCCATCCATTATTCTTCCAGCTCAACTGGTGGTAAATCAACAGCCTTAATAAAGTGTTGCATTTTCCAAATGAACAAAAACCACTTCAGGACTCCTGGAGGACAGCACGAGTATCTTTCTACAGCTCTGTACTGCCAGCATCAACTTCATCACCTTCAACCCTTCCAGTTTTTGGGTTTTTTTTAACTCGGATGGCAATTT
Source organism: Theristicus caerulescens (assembly GCA_020745775.1). Taxonomy (NCBI): domain Eukaryota; kingdom Metazoa; phylum Chordata; class Aves; order Pelecaniformes; family Threskiornithidae; genus Theristicus; species Theristicus caerulescens. The sequence goes on along the minus strand of CM036558.1, from coordinate 127,661,662 downwards.
GCGCTGGAGCACCTTGATGCGTAGCCTGGCACTCGCTGTCCCCTGTATCTGCTTGCCGTCCGTAGCGGTATCGCAGCAGCTCCTGGGGCCAGCCCCCCTCCCCCTTTCTGAGCCATCCCCAGGAGGTGCCGCGTGGGCTCTCCCCACGTGACGGGGAGCAGCTGCGCTCCCGCTCTGCCCTCCCTCGCTCCCCCCGTCTTGCAGCTGCAGCCCATCCTGGCTACAAAGGACGAGGAGCTAACTTTTTGTGGCATATGCTGTTACAGTCGGCTTTGCTGCATCTTTTGTCTGGATTTGTTGTCTTCGAAATAGCTGAAGCGCCTTTGCTTTCTCAGCATTCACTGAGCCTGAGCATTCACCCAGCCAACGCGTTAGTATTTTGTCTTCATAAGCACTCACGGCTGCTATGAATGTGGTCAAGAATCCTTAAGCCCGGGACATCACGGCACCCTCTTCCCTTCTCTCACAGCACGGACAAACTGATGCTTCATGCTCAGAGAGCTGCCCTCGGCCACTTGCCTGTGGGGGCATCCCATCCCATCCCATCCCATTCCCAGCTCATCACCTGGGGCTCGCACCTTCGCTGCACCAGGGTCCCTGTTCAGCCCTCCAGAACCACACGATAATTGGTGACCTGAGATCCTTCCCTTCCCTCAGCTTTGCCTTCGCGGTGTCGCAAAGACGCCCAGGTGAGCAACAGCAAACCCTGTTCCTCTCTTTCTTCTGTCTGCGCTGCTCCCTGAAAGGTTTAGGAAGACTTATTCAAGAATCATTTCGGAATGGCAGACACACCTTCTTCACAGCCCGGTGTGCAAGAAGGTTTCCCCATGACATAAAGGTCACCTTTACAAACAGGGGTTATGCTGGCAGCCCTCCGGCGCATTCAGCGACGTTTGTGCTTACGGTGGTTTTGGGCATTTGGGTGTCATGGCCCTCACAAGGTGCCCTGACAGCGGCACGCTGCCCAGACTGGGCACGTGTGGGGTTTTGGAAAGCTTCCACAGCCGTAAAACTCACTGTGACATCTGGTGAGAGTATCTGAAAATATGATCCCAAACCTTTCTATGCTCTCAAGTATCTTTTAGAGTACATAGAGAAAAATATTCTCTTCTTCTAAACTTATGCAGTGTTCAAAATGCAACTATTGCGTTTCTCAAATCTGTCTTTAAAGCCCAAGCAGGTGGGAGGGCTTCCTTACATCCACAGACAAATGTGGCTCATGTGTAGGAAAAGAGAGACTTTGCAAAATAACACCAAAACACCTCATGTGGTGTTGTCACATATGAGAATACAAACACAGCTTTGGTGCAAAACTATTTTATGCCAGGGAGTCTGGAAGTAGCTGGTGGAGATAAATGAGTTTCAGAGGCAGTTAAGTATGTGCATATTAGGTGAGAAGTCTTATGCTCAGGAGAGCCTTACGGCGCTGCGTTACACGCGTTAGCAGCTGCAAAAATCATGAATGTGCATTTAAAAACAGGAACTGGAGGAAACGATGTTCTTTTCTTCAGCATGTGTAGAGAAAATTAAATGTTTTTCACGCAAACTTTTCACACTGCTGCTTTTATTCCGCATAGTCTGTGCATGATACCGGTCTTATTAACCTCTGCCTCCTGCACTCACCCATCAAGTACAATAAAATGGCTCCTCTGATGTCCTTGGTCTGCAGGGAGTTTCCAGAAATGGCATCTGTGCTGACATTGAAATAATCTGCAGTCCGAGGCAAGTATGCAAGTTATTGACGAGACTGCCTGGCAGCGGCGGCTGGCTCTGTGAACTGCTCCATTCTTGTTTACTTAAAATCCTTTTCCTTCCTCTCTTTATTTGAGAACACAGTATGCCATGCCACAGTGCTATCTAATAGCGGTCCCACACACACAAGGGCTGGCCGGGGACCGCAGCCCGATATTTGCAGCAGCATGGAGGAGCTGGCGCTCTCCGCTCTGCTGGCAGAAGCTGTGGGCTTGTGCCGCCTCTGAAAATCAGGTTTCTGCTCTTGGCCTCCTGGCATCAGTCCCACGGCAGGGTCACAGTGAGAACAGATTATACCCACCGCATGACAGGAGTCAATTCCTACTGACTCCAGGTAGCCGCCGCTGCCACCGTTTCAATCAGTGCGCTGGTAATTAAAAATTGGTCAAGGTCCAGCCGCTTCCACCTGATACATTGGGCAAAAGCGTCTGGATGAGAGGGACGGAGAGGTCCCGAGGCACAGCCAGCGGCTCGCAGACCCCGCACGGCCAGAGCCCCGTGGAGGCTGTGCACAGCTCAGGCCTACCGGAGCCTGTCTCTTCCAGCAGCCTGCAGAGCAGGAATGAACCCCAAAAAAATGCACGTTGGGGTCCGCCCCACAGCGGTACACAGCGGTGAGCGGAGCGGGGCACAGGTGGGCTATGTGCAAGGCAGCAGCAAAAAGCCTTAGGGATGATTTCAGCTGTCCTTAGGTTGATACAGCCCCCGGGAAGGACAGCTCTATCTTTCAGTAACTCCCTGTACTTTTCAGTACAACAACCAATATATATTTATACAAAGACATTGGCATGGGAGACCTTTCTCTGCTAGCCCTTGTAGCCTGCTACGGCTGAGAAATAGAGAATATCACATTTAAGCCCTGCAAACATCATTAACAAACCCTAGTACCTGGCTTCTCAACACACCGCTGGCTGCTGCCCAGTCACCCCTTACGGAAAGGGGTGCAAAGCCAGGACAGGGAGCAACTCTTGCCCAGATCTCCTACAGCCACTTCCAGGATCTCAAAAACCACAGCTCGGACACAACATACAGAGATAAACCTGGTGTTCCAGCTTTGAGCCTTTGATCTTTACTGGTTTGCGAAGAGAGAAAGAAGAAAAAGGTTAATCACGACCAGCTGATGTAGAAGTTGCTGGTCTGATATAAAAATGGCAGATGCCCCTGTAACCACCTACCTCCCGGAGCAGGAGCTTTCACCAGAAAGCAGCTGCCTCCCCGTTGCAGGAACTGGCTGCACAACAGGTATCTCCAGAGAGAAGAGCAGATTAAAGTAGTTTTCTATCTAATCTGGGCATGGACTTGTTGGGGATACCAAGGAAGGGGCCACAAAATGAGCTCGCAGGTCTAGCAGGTGTTTATAATACACGCTGCATGATTTTTCCAGCTAAGCTACAGTTTGAGTTTCTACCCTAAGTGTTACACCCTGAGAAGTTAAATGGGATGCTGAAAAGTTTATAAATACAGAATATATGCTTGTCTCCCCTTTCTGTGTGGGCACATATATCTCTGAGTAGCCTGCCCCTTGCCTGTTGTCTCCACCTGCTCTTGGCACGGCTCGGCTCAGCCGGCCCGGCCGAATCTGTCCCGCGCAGCACGCCAGTGCTGTCTGCTTCAGCTTGAAACCTTTCACCAGCACACACTGTTCTCCATGCTGGTGCAACGGCCTCTTCTCCATTATACCTTCCTGGAAAAAGGGTGGCCATTGGGGCTCGGCGGCCCCTGCAAGGAAAGTGAGGGTTGCCCCCAGCCCCGACATGGCCCTGGCTGCTGCTGCTCCGCTGCCCCCAAAACTCTGGGCTCGTCACACAGGACTTTTGCTAAGCAGGTTTTGGTACCAAACTGTTTCCAGCCTAACTGGCAGATGTTTGAAAGGTGATATATCCTTTCAGTTTCTTGTGAAAAACAGAAAAGGGGGGATAATGACTAGGATCAGCACCGCAGGAGTAGAAAGGGGGACTGTGGGCAGCTCTTGCCAGGTCCCTCTGGCAGCACCAGGGGCTGAGGATATCACGGAGGAGAGAGGGCAAAGCTGGGCTCTGCTCAGTCGGGCGCTCACTAAAAATCCTGCTAATGAGGAGAAGAGCTGGACTTTGCACCGGGCTCAGGCCTTTCCCAGCTCCATCTCCATTTGCCACCGAGATAGGCAGCACCGGCTGAAACAAAGAGGGAGCAAGAGCAGCTGCGGGAAGCTTTTCCAGAGGATAAATATTTCTATTCTTTCCCAGCCTGACTGGAAGCATTCATGGGCTGCGAGGAGATGGTTACTCCCTCAACTGCTTTACTTATCTCAGCCGCTCTAGGTGGTGGTTGTAGCAAATGGCACGCTTGCAAGATAACAGGGGCTTTAAAGGGCTGCTGTCTCACAGAGAAAGGGAGATGCTGACTCAGCTGCTGGAAAAAATCAAGCAAAACATGGAAAAAGCACAAAAGTTTGTTCACAGCCTGAAGAGGAGAAAATAAGGGAGGGATTCTGAGAATAGGAAGACGCTGAATTCAGGGCGCATCCGCTGGCGAGGCAAGGGGGGAGGCCGGGCGGGCCAACAATGGAGCAAAACAAAACAACACAAAGGCAGGAAATGCAGAAGTTCAGGTTCACACAGAAGTTCAGGTTCACACAGCGCGGCCGGGGCAGCTGCCCCGCGCACGGCGCAGGTACGGGACCCCGCACGGCCACGGGACCCGCGGCACGGCTGCACCCGACCAGCATTTTCGCAGCTCTACACCCCCGCCCCTAGCTGTTTGCCTCGTGTTTTTTCTTTAAATAAGCATGTAACACCTAGTAACGGGGCTGTGGAGCTGAGCTGGTAGTGCCAATGGCATAGCATACAAAGCATCTACACAAAGATGGTTTTATAGTATGCTGGAGAAGCAGAGTATTTTTTTCAAAGCCAAAAATGATTAAAAATTAAAATAGCAGACGTCCTTGTGTCTTCTGCTTGCTGAGGATTTGTTAACTCACCAGACAAGTTTTACAGTCCAGCTACTTTAGCTTTGACAAGATAACCAGACCATTGTAAAATGTGAAATCTACATTACCATGCCTCCTCAGTGCTGATATTTCGGTAAGCATTTAGGCAGGTAATATTAAGCACCAAGGCAGGAGCATATCAGCAGTTAATTTTCGCTCACTACTAATTGTGGGGTTTTTTTTACTATAATGTTCATAGTGAACAATATTTACAGAGGGCTTTTAATATTCATTAACCAGAGGGTCATCACAGGTTTATTTCCATTGCAGAAACCAGCATCACTAGATGCTGAGCAAGACGGCGGAGGAACAGCTGCGGGCATAAAGGACAAAACCACATGAAACTCAGCTTGGTTAGCAGGCGTTTTTAGACTGAAAGATAAAATGGTTCACATAGACTTCAAAACAAAACATAGATGGGAACCGAATTCATCTGCACGACTCGGGGCCGAGTTTCGAACGACGGCCCTCGGTCCTTCGCCACGGTGGTGGTGGTTCTCAGGGCCATGGGTTCGTGAAGCCTCTCTGGTCGGCAGAGCGGAAAGGACGTTGGATGCCCTCAGCCTGCCAGGAACCGCGCTTGCAGAGCGGCATCGCCCTTGCCGCCGTGCAGGTGGGGCACAGCTCTCGGAGGCTGAGCGAGGAAGGGCTGGTTTCCACCACGGGGCTTCTCCCTGCCCTTTCGGAGATGCCATTCCCGGTATTCTGGGGGTTGGACACAGCCCACAGCTGAGCCCCCCGCCCGGCTTTGCTGCTGCCAGAACAGCTGAGCTCATTAGCTTGTAAAGGAAATGAAACTGCAGCTCCCGGGCTGCTTTGGGTGCAAAGCGGGAGACCATAAAGCCATGCAGAAGACACACAGATCCCCGTGAGTCTCAGACCCTCGCAGAGAAGCAGAAGGCTGCAACAATTTGATGGGGCAGCACCGTTTGCCGAGGATACCTTGGCAAGAGGGAGATGCTCCCGTTTGGCTTCTGCGCCGCTGCTGGCAGAGGGAGGGCAGAGCCTGCGGAGGAGACCCTCTCTCACCAGAGCCAAGCAGCAGCGTGCAAACTCTTCTGAGCAGCCAGGGGGTCTTATCTAGTGCCTGTAAATCTCCATGTAAATTTATAGCACTTTATAAAGTTTAAAAAGAAGGAAGAGGCTGCCGCTCTGTAAGGAAAGGAAGTGGTGGGGAAAGGAGTAGGAACAGGCTTAATTTGTGCAGTAGCCTGGAAAGAGTCCATAGGGAGTTTAAAAAGCAATTGTATTTTGGATCCTGAAATTAAGCAGCGAGCCGCTCGCTGTTTGGCTGAGGGTGAAGCGGTCAAATGTCATGACACGTGAGGGAAAACAGCAGCTTTCCGTCCCCTGTGGGAGCCCCGGAGCGAGGGGTTTACATGGGGAGGGAGGGTTAACGCACCAGAGGAATACAAAAAACAAACCAAACCAAAAAAAAAAAAAAAAAAAAACAGGACAGGAAAGCATGGACGGAAATTTCAGCAGAAGGCCCAAGACTGCCACAGCAGCAGCAGACAGAGGCTCTAGTGTGGCTGGAGAAAGGAAGAGGATGCACGGGGGTAGGGGGGGGCGAGGGGGAAGGAGGGCTGGGGATTATAAACCACTGTCAGCTTAATTTCATTTCCCAGGAAAATAAAAAAACTATTTGTAGGCACACAGATGAGAACAAGGAGATGAGATTCAGCCAAGACGGGTTTGTCAAGAACATATTGCATCAAATCAAATTAATTTCTTTGTGTGGTAAAGTAATAGGCTTCGTGGATATACTTGAAGTTAGCAAGGCTTTTGACACAGTCTTCCAAACATCCTCCTAAGTAAATTGGGGAAGCACGCTCCAGCTCGAACTCCTGCAACACAGCTGAGAATCAAATTGGAAACTGTATGAAAGGATTTAGCTTATGGTTAAGAGGAGATTCTGTGAGGCCTCCCAGGACCCGATGCAAACAGTATTTAGTAGGGAACAGAGATCAGCTTTCATGGAGAGTCTTGAAATATTTTGAACGGCAACATTCATGCTTAAAAAGGTCTTGATTTGAAATGATGAAGTGGAGAAACACTCACACAGTCCAATGAGAAGCAGCACAGTACTACAATTATGCAGAAATAGCGCACGGAGGGAAGACCAGCGACGGGGTGACCAAAGGGACCTCCGGGGGAACAGAGGATCACAAGTTGAGCACAAACCAATGTCGCACCACGACAAAAGATGGAAGCTGGGTACCAGGAGGCGTGAAGGGGAAGAGCCGAAGCCCTGGGTGAAGCAAGCCAGCCTCATGGACTGTCCCAGCCCAAACAGGGGTGGCCAGGGCCAGGACCTGCTTTAAGACTGACCAAAGGGAGTGGTCTGGAAGGTCCAACCTGCAGGGAAAGACTGACAAACCGTGAGTCAGTCTGAAGACAAAAAGACTGAGGAGGATCCCATAACTGATTTTCAGTGTAGAAAACGCTGCAGCAAAGGAAGAGGGATCCTTTGGTTCTCCATGTTCACGGAGAACAGGAGTAACAGGAATAGGCAAAACTATGGCAAGGGGAGTAAGCTAAAATGCAAGCAAAGCACAGCATGGTTTGTGGGATCTCCATCTCTCAAGGTCTTTAAGAGCAGGTTAAGCAAATATGACCAGAAGAGCCTGAAGGGTGGTTAGCCCTCTTTCAGGGCAATGGATTTGTTAGACCTCCAAAGGCCCCTGCCAGGCCAACGAGAGGCAGATATACATTGACATAGTAGTAAAATAAAATGCTTGAGCACTAGCTCTTCAGTACTAACTCAGGGTATACAGTCTAATAACTTAATAGGACAATTTAGGTTATTTTGTTTAGGACCTGGATGCCGTAAGACGAGAATCCAGAATCAGGATGACTTTTACTACTACCTTCAGTATGGCCAAATTTTTACCCTGGGACTCCAGCTCCTTCCACCTTCAACCACAACTCTCAATAATAATGTTTATATCACCCTTTTTATTGGCTATTTCTCCACTGCCCAATCAGTCGCTCTGTGAAGTGCCTAAGACAGCCTGGCCTTTTAAAATTACACACAAACATGTAAGGGCTCCAACAGCTTTTCCCATACCCTTAGGCACCACTGCCTGCACCCAGGTCAACATGTCCTATTATCTTCATGTTTTGCTTTGCTGACATTTATGAATGCCACTGCTCAGTTAAAGAAAATTTTATTGGGCTAAGAAAGCAGGATATGGTGATGTTCATTACTGGTATAACTTCTCCTTTCATTCATCATAGCCATAATTAATTTTCTAGTATGGGTATAGGCTGAGATTTAAAGCCATCCTCATGAAATGAATTAGCCTTTTTCTCATCTTATTTGGAGTTCCCTATTGCGAATATACTCAAAGTGTAATAGAGAGGCAATTTATGAGAAAGAAATCTCATCTGTGTCCTATTCCTTGCCCTCTCTCTGGTGATTTTATTATGCCAGGGTGCCTCTTCCCATTTGTTTAGAGGGCAGGCTGCATTCGTTATTGTAAGTTCAACAGGTTGTTTAGCATACATCAATGCACAGCGGGAAGTGGAGACAGGCCTTGAATGCATGACATCCAGCAGCCACAGCCTGCAGTTGGGGTCTGTGGGTGAGGGATGTTGCTGCACGTAGCATCTCAACACCAAGGAAATCCTTCACTAGGGCTCGTGGTGGTCCAAGACTCAAACCTCACTAAGCCACAGATCATTCCGGGGGGAGAAGCTGGACGTAACAACTTCTGCGCACGAAGCCTGACCTGACCCAGAGCTTACACCCTGGCACCAGCACACCTCCCATCACTCCCAGTCTGGTGGGCAACGCAGCTGAAAACGCAAAGACGGGATGGATCAACCGTTTTCATCCAAAGAGAAGTCTGTTATTGCTGATTCTGCTGAGATTTAAAGCCATCCTTCTGAAATGAATTAGCCCCTTTCCTCATCTTATTTGGAGTTCCCTGTTGTGAATATAATCACAGCAATGTGTGGAGAAAGCTGCTGACTTCTGGGAATGAGCATTCAGCTTCAAGGGAGCTCAGGAAAGCTGAACGGAAGAAGCAAAGGATTTTTCAAAGCAATGCAATGCGATGACAATGCTCCGAGGCCCTGCTCAGGGACTCTGGTGTTTGCAAGCAGCTAAAGCTCCCCAGGCCTTAGTAGAAAAGTTTGTAGCTTTTGGTTGTGTCAGAAAACTCCAGTGCTGGAAATTTCTCTGTTGAGATGGAGGCAAAGGTTTTTCCATGTTGCTGAGCCCTAGGCTTGTCGGTTTGCAGGCAGTTCCCTAGTTAAACCAAGGGGTAACTATTCAGAAACTTAAAAAAGGCCCATGGCATCAGTTGTTGACTCCAAGCCTTTCTCTTTTGTTGTTTAAAGTAAACATCTTGTACAGAAGAGCAGGTCCTGGCAATCACACCGTTATAATGGTCCTCTTGCAGGAGGACATGTGGATGTAGCTGCAACCAGGGAGGAAACAACCATGGTGACCAGCGATGCCCCTACCAGTGGCTGGGGAGACTGCATGGGCCGATGCACCATGACCACCATCTCCACTGCTGCTTCAAGACTGGTACGCTGACGGACCATAATGCCTTATCTTAATGGGTTGAACTGCAAAGTACGGCAGCTCACAAAGCATGGAGTGCAACTGCATTTGCAGTTCAAACCATCCTGCTCTCTGTCCTGGGAAAATTTCCATCCACCTTAGCGCTGAATTTTTATTATTAATTGATCACTTAGGCAGTTTGCATGTAGATTTCAGACAAGACGAAAAGGATATTTTGCTGGTTTAATTTCAACGGAGTTGAAAATAAAAATTAGCACCGGTAACTTTTCACAGATTTTACCTTTGGAAAGCGGTTGCATTTGATTTTCCAGAAAGCTGGGATGTAGCTAATTAAAACCACACATACCGTCCTAACATCATATCCTCACTACTGAACTTCTAACCTGACATAAATACATTGCATACTGTAACCTGTTTCTCCTGATTATTAACCTTGAACATGGCAACCTATAAATCATCAGTGAAACAGCTGGTGCTCAGCATTGCCCCAAAGGTGTATGATTACGATCATTTTATATATATCTTGGTATGCAGACATGAAAAATTCATTGAAGAGCTTGGTATTGTAAGACTTATTGTAATGAATTTTCTTAAAAACATAGATCATGCTTAAAATAGGTGTCTGCTCATTATAATGTAGCCATTTATATCTTCTTGAATTACTTGTGCATAGCTTGGCTGATTTCTTAGAGTCAAATGTGATTCCTAAACAGATTCAGAGTGGTCAGTTTGCCTGTACTTCATGGTGAGATTTTTAGCTTTATACCTTTATTTCTATGGGGGCCAGGATTCAAACTTGCAAAAATATCAAAAGGATGATGGATTTTTCCCAGTTGGAGATTCCTCTGCAACACTTGGTGTTACCTCCATCGCTACTGGGATTTCAGTAGCTGCCGTTAGCATTTTAGCTGTGGGGATGATAGCTATAGATTCACATGAGGTTCGGTGCCAGCAAACACAAGAATTATGCAACTGTAAACCAGAAATAAAACAAAAGGGAATAAACATACCATAAAACAGGACACAAAACCGGAACTTGAAAATGAGCTTGTAAAAACTACTAAATCTGCTGGCCAGGACTTCAAGGAACATGGAGAGTTAGTCCAGGGGGAGTAGGTCACCTGCTGGCATTTCAGTCTTCAGGATGGTGTCCTCACCTTTTCCATCCTCCCAACAGCCAAATACATATGTACAGCCTGCACCATCTAAAAACAAGCTCCGTGATTTAAAGCTACCCAGCACCAATCTAGTGAGCACCGAGAAGCCTGTGCCACATCTTCCCATCCTGAACACGTTTTGCAGGGAGGCTCGAACTGCTTGTGTCCAAGGTTGAGTGGTTGTTGGCAGGTGAAGGGAATCATGAGGGAAGGGCCCTGCACTTTGCTACTGATTCATACCAGCAATTTATCATCTTGCAGATGAAACCGTTCTTTTCCGATAGGTTACAAGAGGTTTTTGTCACCTCTGGCTCCCCTCCCTCCTGAGGCTCCTCTGTCAGAAACCCTGCCTAGGACAGGATGGGGGGAGAGCCTTCTTGTGCCAGCCCTGTCCATGCATTTTCCCCAGGATAACAGAGTCGATGAGGGAAGCTCTCCCTGCCCTTGCTGTAGTCTCCATTAACAAAGCGCACCAATACAAGGAGGACTCCGTCAAGGACTTCTTTACTGCATCGGCCACATACCCCTTCCATCTTCACCTTGCGCTGGAGAGGCATCACTGCCACCTTGAACCAGGAAGCGAAATCACAGTATTCCCACAGAAATCTCTGCGTTCCTCCCATAACTCCTGGTTCTGATTTTCCCCGTGGCAATTTTTGTTTGCTGCAAGCAGCAGACATGCAGACATTTGCGTGCAACCCTATTGCACATTGGTCATCAGAGACATCAGTGAAGATTTAATTTGCTTTTGCCCGCTCACAACATATTCTCCCTGACCTATCAGAAAGAGCGAAGACAAACATAAAAACCAGCTCCACAATCGCTTGCAGATTATTTCTATATTGCAAAAAGTAAAGGCTCAGAAAGAAAACCTGATACCACTGCACGCAAACGTTGCTTGGGTCACCACAGGCATGAGGATCTAAAAAGCTACCTTTCCATCAGGAATAAATGAAGTACATGGCAGAGAAGCGTAATTTGTTCCAATTTAGTTAAGATCCTCTTGGCACGCCAACTTGCAACTGCTTTAGGAAGACTTGATTAAATAGTGTGCAAGAAAGCCCACTCGTCCTTTAGCTTGTATACAATGAAAACTACCGATGAAAACAGTTTCGCAAATTCAGGTTAAAAACATCCAACTCCGAAATGGCTGCAGTCAAACGCTACACGTATTCAAGCGCTGTTACCGCATAGCGTGATCCCTGCTAGCCATCAGCAGAGAAGCTGATCCAAATTCATTAGAGGCTGTTACATACAAAGGGTGCCAAGAAGAGCTGACAAACATGAGGTATTTAGCAGCATGTACTGAAAACACACTGAAAGATCTTTTGGAGCTTGCCTCTCGTGGCTTCTAGAAAATTGCTTTTTTCCTTTGGATTATATATAAATATACAGTAGGTAAGAAATGATGGCAGCTCTTCATGTGGCAAGGGAAACTAATAGGGCAATGAAAAAGCTTGCTCAAGTGAAACACTGAGTGCTTAAAGCCAGCAGATGCCTTTTTCTTTTCCTGAATGTTCCTTTTTAGTGCAGTTGTACAGCACCAATGACAGAAGGTGCTCCTTGGTAGGAACTGGTACTTGGAAAGCTGGACTTAAGGCCTTTTTAAAACTACCAATTTCTGCTAAAAGACCAATGGACACTGGAAACATCAGCTAACCACTTCGTACTATCTGACAGAAAGCAGACAAGGCTGGAAAAAAACAGGATTATCTTCTCTCTGCCCGTCCCCAATGTATCCACGAGCTCCCTTATTGAGGCAGATCTAAATAAAGCCAAGGAAGAAATAGAGGAGGGCTTTTCACTCCTGCATGATCAGGGAGAAAGAGAAGCTGTTAGCTTGGAGTATACTAAAGCTTCAGCAATCTACCATCTTAATTTCAGATCTGCCCCATCAGCAGAGCAATGTGTACAGCAGAAGCCTTTTCACGAGAAAATGAAGCTGTAATGACACAAATCCTGCCACTTAAATGCAGCATCTGAACACGCAGCTTTGGTAACCGTGTTAGGTGAAGCGGCTCCACCATCAGATCCAGGTATGGCCAAAGGAGTATTAAAGAAACATGAATGACAACCAACCCCCCTCCTGAAGAAGTCTGTGTACCGATTTATGTTCACATCGTTATGATGTACTACACAGTCAAAACAGCAAGCGGTCCCAAGGTCGAGTGGTAGCAAGTCGCACAGCAGAAGCAGTAGCCGTAGTCCTGCCCCGAAAGCGGGACTCAACAGGACAACGAGACGCGAGACCCAAAGCTTGGCACGCGGTTTTACGTGGAAGCAGGAAACAGCAGAGAGAAGCTGACAGATTTGGTATCTCACAGTGGGGTAGCAGGTTTACCATCGTACAGTGGCAGCAATTGATTGAGGGGGGGCTGTATTCCGACAGCCTGAGATGTAATGAAGATTGTCATGTTCAAGGATGAGCTGAAGTCTCTTACCCAGGCAGTCCTAATCAGGGTGGTTTGAGTACCACATGATTGTTGCTAACATTAGCCTCACAACATCTCTGTGAAGAAGGCAAGTGTCATTCTCCATTCTGAAGATTGGAAACCGCAATTAAAGCAACCGCCTCGGGGAAGCAGACAGAATTAGAAATTGAATCTGGAGTCCTGGTCTGCTGATTCGCCCACGGGCTCACCCTTCAAACTTGTGAGTAGGCAACTTCAAATAGTCAAAGGGCACCTTTTACCTGCAGCCCAGGAGACACGCTCCCCCAGACTCCAGCGATAGCTCCAGCCTCCTCAAATGGGCACAAAAGAGCAAACGCTGCTTGCAAAACAAAGCGCGTACCCCACTGGTCACTAGAGTGCTACAAGCTGGAATCAATGCGATGCTTGTGACAGCTGAGAACAAATTCAGCTATGTTTGACAACTTCCAGAAAATATTGGCAGAGGACAGGGAGTCTGCACTGCCCAGCAGCACCTTTGTGAATTGATTAGCCATATAGCAGATGGCAAGCCTGCTGCAGACTGAGACAGCAGAAGATGGCCAGTCTGGTTGAGAAGAACTTGAAGACGACTGGGAAGAAAAAGCATGTCCTTACAGTGACAGTCCAAAATGATATTTTGGAAATGTCAGATGCATGGCAGATGAGGAACAGGACTGATTTTTAACATTTTCTTCAACTACATATTACGAGCACCTGTCCAGCTCACAAAACAAAATTATATAGCTCAGTTTAAACCTTTTACTTTCACCTCTTTCCTTACAAAAATCCTTAAAGAAAATATCAAAAAAACATTTATTCTTTTAAAATATTCTTCTAAACAGGACTTGCAGAAGTCATTCAGGAATCAACTGATATGTTTGAGAGAACTTACATGCTTTCTCTGAAAGCGGGTACGCCTTGAAAGTTTGATTTTAGGAAGACGTATTCTGGACAAAGAGCAAAGGCTTTGCTTCCCTCTTCCTGCCACATATTTTTGGGAGGGGTTTGGCACATGTTTGGGGAAAATTCATATTTTTAATGGTTTTAGGAAATGCCTTAGGCTATTCAGAGTCTGCACAGCTGCTCATCAGTAGCCAGCCATGGCTGAAGGAGCAGAAACTATGGATCGGAGAAATATGCCATCTTTGTCTGGTGCAGAACAATGCCGCTGCAGTGAAATACAATGGCCGTCTCTTATTTTCCACTAGCCCTTAGAAAAAAAAAAAAAAAAAAAAAGAGGGTATAAAAAAAAAAAAGGGAAGGATCATGGAGTTTCCTTGGAGGGCCTCTGAGCAGAGGGAGCGAACATTAGCTCAGCGCTCACAGATATGCAAATCCTTCCCGGGCCCAACAATAGCAGAAGCCCTGTGGGAGGAGACCGATAGCACAGACCAGGCGGCGGCTGCTGCTCCCAACTCCTATGCCTGCAAGGCCCACAGGTTCCCGGGACTTCCCGAAAGCTGGAAGGTCAAAGCATCGTCCAAGGAGAGCTGCAAAAGCTCTGGTATCAGAGCTGACGGCTCATCGCCCGCAGAGGACACCGTTACTAGACATTTTAAAGCTTACAGTTTGCCTGCCGTTTGGTTTACGGATGCAACTGCCCGAAAGATTGATGAATCCATGGTTGTTCAACGTCTCTATGTTGCCCCTTAGGTTAATAAGGGTCACATATATAAAGTTGGAAGAAAAAAGGAGCTTCTGCAGTGAGACCCCAATTACCAATGCTTGCATCTACATACTCCGAGCAAACTTTCTAAATGGGTGGGTTGCATTTGTGTTTTTAATGTAACTACAATTACTAGGATTTAATGAAATCTCTGACTCGCAGCTATCACCGATATCTAAATTTTTTAAGCTAAGACTGAGGGAGTACAAGTAACAGATTGGAAACTACCACCATTGAGCTACTGCAACATAAATAGCTCAAACGATTAAGATTTGATGGCTTTACCAGTGCTGACAGCAATCTATAAAAGCTGGAAAACCATTCAGTGACGCAGATTTATCCCCCTTTAGAAAATGTATTTTTGCACTACAGCCCATGTTATCCTAAATATTTGCTATTTTGCATCAAATCTATTACCTAAAGCTGCACACAGACTGAGCTGGCACATTCACCTTACATTCGGAAGGAGGTTGTCGATTGCTTCCAAAACTCCCATCAAACTTTGATCACAGCAACTGTCAATCCTCAAAATTTCATTTCCTTCACACATTTTCCTCAGAACAGCTGACTTGAGCTAGGGATTAGAATGGATGCCTGAAACATCATCTCTCTGTGGAAGAAGTCAACTTCACATCTCTCCAAGGCGTCATCTCTTGAAGTCGCAGAGGGGTGCAAAGAGGTTATTTATACAGCACGTGCAGCAAAACCTGCAGCCAGCGCTTTCCCATGGAGCAGAGTCAGAAAACATCCATGGGCTGGCACCTTTCAGGCGCCCAGAAGAGTTTGGAGGCAGCAGGAGCGAGAGCCCTCAGGTGCCCCGATGTTACTGGACCCCCAGCCTGACATCAAGGATTCAGAGGTAGCTGAAACGCGTGGTGCAGAGCAATAGGAGCCCTAAACATCCCAAGCAGGTTTGTATGCAATACGACATTCAGTGGGAAGCTTAATACTAGAAATACAATTGATTATCTCCTCCCCACCAAATCTTAAGCCTCCCTCAAATGAAAAAGCACTTATTTTGCTTCACTAAATGGCAAAAGTCCTCAATCGAACAAGCGTGCGTTATTCCAATAAGCCGTACACTTTGACATTTGACATTGGTATGGAATAAGAGACCGAGGCTGACAGAAGAGACTTGGGACTAGTTTAGGGGTCTGTCTGCTATTTCATCGGTGACAGTCTTCAACACTCGTATTTGAACCAGTTCTCCTTTACAGTCCACGTTTGCAAAATAAGTCCATAAGACTTCTTTTGCAAGCTCTTAAAAAATATGTCTTTAATCGCCTGAGCGGATTTGTTGTTGTTTTGTTGTTTCCCTTGGCAGGACTGCATACCACGCACGCAGAAAAGGCTGTTAGCATGCAGACCGCTGCTGTACTTTGACACACATACTTTCTTCTTGAAAGCAACAACAACAACAAAAAGTCACTTGTACTCGATACCCCCCATTAACATTTCTGCACCCATTAGGAGGTCCAGCAAAAAATGGTGGCAAAAGGCTTCTCATCAAGACAGACAAAAAGGGTGCTCCAGGTGCGAATCAAGTGCAGAATAGTATCTGATCTAAGCATCTTACTCACGTAAGCTTTTATTCATTTAGACACACTTTAAAACTCTGTAAGAATCTTTGCAATAATTAACATGTAAAAACTCTGTGTCAAATCAAAGAAAAACCTTCATATTTTCATGTAATACATTTCTTGGACATTAGATGGCAATCCCCCCACTTCATTTTTCATACCAGGGGCCCACATCCCTTCCAAAAAATCAAATGTCACCTTCTTTTCAACAGGTGAGTGGTCTGTTTGGCCTGTAGGAAGCACGGCTGTCTGGAAAGCACATTCAGCGTACAGAGGCTCCCCCATCACCATGGCATTCGTTCTGCTGCAAGTTCTCCAGTTTCGGTTTTTCTTTGATTAGGAAAGGCAGATGAGTAATACTGTTAAGGAGGAACGCTTATAATGTAGGGGTAAGAGTCATCTATTTGTCCCTTGGACACCCTACGCCATGACTTCCGTGCCAAAAACCTATAGGCGGAAATAGGCGGTTACCAGAATTTCCCCCTCATTTCAACAGACGAAGAGGGTTAGAAGAAAGGGGGTTAGTGTGGCATTTAACAATATAATTTCTAGCCTTGCCAATTAAAAAGGGCCCTCCCAAGGGATATCATTAGTCTGTGTAAATCTTTGCTGGGAATTAAAAAAAAAAAAAAAAAAAGGTTATTTGGTACCAGTATGTGGAATACACACAACAGGAAGCGCCTACCAACTTTTACAGTGGGAATTCTATAGGTAGAAGAAAAAATAAGACACAAGGCATTTAAACAACTTAAGTAAGAGCTCAAATGAATTAAATAGAGGATGTACCACACCTGATCAAGTTAATGTACCTTGGCTTTCAACCTCTCGCTTCTACATGTGATGTTTTAGAGAGAGGCAGGAATAACACACCTCGTCAACCGTTCAGTGATGTACATGGCAGGGGGAATCCTTCCTGACCTTCATTAACTCCGTATGATCTATTTAAGTGGCACTACAAGACATCCTGACACCTATTCATTTCAACAGTGCATGCCTGTGATTCATTCACAGAAAATTCACTTCCTAAGCCTTCATTTCTCGTCTCCTTTCATCGTTCATGAAATGTTCTTTTCAGGCCAAGTTCACCCCTTTTCATACGTCCCCCTCAGGGCCGAATTTTGGCCTTGCAATACTTGTCCATTTGAGCTCTCATGCAAATTGACAGTGGCCATGAGAGCGAGGTTTGCAGCTCTTCAGTATTCCAAAAGCACAGACAGTATTAGTCCTAAGATGAGGGTCCACCCACAGCTGGCTACTCACATAGCTAATTTTTCATGTACTCCACTGAAAATCTAACCTTTTATCCTCACTCTTGAGATGGTTGTGTATGTGTGTGTCAAGGTGACAACACTGGGGAAACAGAAGTTCTCAAATGGTACATTATCTCGAATATCAAAAGGTCACAAAAGGGTACAAATCGGTAGCTCTCCAGAAGAGACACTGGTTTTTATGAAAAGTGGGTCAGTTTTAGTTTCATGTAGGTTGTTTGACACAGTGGTTTCTGGCATCACAAGCTCTGGTCTACAGGATACCACAGAGCCTTTGTATCCCTTGCTGTCACTACAGCATTGTGTTTTTCTACCCATTAACCAAGGATAAATGACCTAGATATTGTGCCTATTAAAGCCTCATTTTTCTTTTGCCCTTTTGTTCTTTAGTGTACCACATTATCACATGCTGAACACATTTTAAAGTATTCTCAGTCTCTCATGCCCCTTTGAAGGAGTAAAGTAGGGGTTTTAGTGTGCATTTCTGTAGAGTTACTTAGAGTGGAAAATATGAAGGTAATTCAAGGTTTCTCTTCCTGCCTAGTCCCTTGAAGACAATCAGTTCAGCATTTACAGCCACTAATCTATAAAGAATATAGCAGAAAAATGCTATTAAAAAGCCACAATGCAAATACAGAAAGCGAACACCAGTTGTGATGTCCCTAAACACTACATTCTATAATTACATCTCTGCATATCATGGGTCACTTTTATTAAAAGCATCATTACTACAGTTGGCAGCAATTTACATCTTATCTTACATGATAGCAGTTTCCAAAGAAAAAAAATAAAAAGACATCACAACAAAGAAAAACAATACATTTACAAAGTCATGTCTGTAAACTTCAAGGCTAGTTTAGAGTTGAGGTAATGCTGTTTAGCTTTGTGGCTAAAGTAACAAAGTCCTTTAATTTAAAAAAGGTACCTGATTTTTTTCTTTTTGTTTATACCAGTGCATTACAAGATCACGAGACGATTAAACTGTAGCTTTATCCTGTAAGAACCTTCTCCGCGGGTTAATTTCCAAAAGGTACTCTTCACATTCAACAGCTGCCTTATTATTGCTGTGTCTCAAGACAGAGACATTCACACTATCATGAAGATTGTCAGAGAGAGAGTGTGTGTGTGGGTGTGTGCGCGCATGTGAGCGGGTGAACTCCCATACAGTCAAAATGAAGCGCGAGTACGATATGTATGGTAAATTTCATCTTGACCTTCACAGCAAAAAAAAAATAAAAATAAAAAAATTAAATATATAACTTCATCCTTCCTTTAAGCAGCACTTCCTTCTATTAGTGCCACTTGATTACAAATTGCTGCTTAATTCATAATACCAATGGTACCAAAAGAAAAAAAAAAGCAGAGCATTATGTCAATTTCCTTAAAAAGACATGATCACCTCTCAAATTTCATCTCTCCTAGGGATAATAAATAATGCACTGCACAATACTTAATGACCAAGATACCTTTTGACACATCTGTATAACATGACTTGAACTTTTTTTTTTTGCTACACTATGTTACAGAACAGCTTATAAAAACTAAGTATGGACATTAACTGTGAGTGTAAACAGTAGGACTACCACTTGTCAAAAGTTTAAAACACTTTAACTGTAACTGGTACTGGTTATTCATCGTTTTCATTGTTTTCTATTTCTTCCCCCCCATCAAGTGAGTCTAATTCTTCACCCTGTGCTATTTCATCTTCTAAAACGGAGGAATCTGCAGTTTTATCAAGGCTCTCCTCTGCATCACTGCCTTCAAGATTTTCTTCATCTTTAAAGGCAGTTCCTTCAGTTTTGTCAGTAGCCTTCTCTTCGTTGGAGCCCACTGCGTTCTGAAGTCCTGCTAGTGCTGGGAAACCGGGCAGAGTCAATCCTCCCAGTCCTGGAGGTAGAAACATAGATGGATAGAAGAGGCCAGGAGCCATGGTAGACAGCAGGAAAGGATTGAAGGCCAGAGGGTTTGTGGGCAATCCAGTGTTGGTGGTGGTGGTAGTGGTGGCAGTGGCGGTCGTCGCCGCAGTAGCAGCACTGACAGATCCATTCGCAGAGTCAGTAGCAGAAACAGTGTCTGTGCTTTTCTCAGAGTCTTTGTTCTCCTCTTCATTCTCATTTTTCTTCTCTTCAGCTTTTGAAGCGCCATCCTCAGTCTCTCCTTGACCGGAAGCAGTAGTGGCATTTCCAGTAGTAGCTGTTATCGGGTTATTCAACAATCCACTTAGTCCAAACATATTGGGCAATCCTGCCATCCCTGGCAACATCAGAGGCAACATGGCAGCCGGATTTTTAGCATCCCCCCCAGCAGCAGCAGCTGTTGCTAGCCCTGGCGGGAAGCCCATGAGGCCTGCAAGCTGAAGAGACTGCAGGTTCTGTAGGTTCTGGAGGCTTGTGAGGTCCATTCCAGCAAACAGACTGTTCATTAGTAGTGGGTTGATTCCCGAAGTTGATGCTACAGCAGCAGCTGCTGCAGCTGCTTTGGCAATTTCACTTTTTGGCCTTCTTCCTCTTCTGCTTGCTCCTTCCTCCCTCACAACAGGTCCAGTGAGAAGACGGTCAAACATGGACTCCGGAACAAAACCCTGAAAAGGCGATGTGAAAAAACAAGCTTTATTCTCACTTAGCTTTTATAGCTTTCAGCAGTTAACTGATGACGACGGAAGAAACAGAAGGGATTTCAGCATACTCCAAAAGTGGTTTGTTTTTCAACCCTAGCAAATCATGACTAGCTAGCTACTAAAGTGAATGGCAGTAGAACATGTAAGAAAAACTGAAGAAAGCAAAGTCACAGATTTTTCTACATTTAAACACAACAGTAAAACAACACGTGCTGAAACTCTGCAGCTTCATTTAAAAAAGCCCACCCTGATATACTGCAGTTTTGAGTTTATACCTTTATACTTCATAATGAACTTCAGTATAGTGATATTTTATTAAAATGAGTCTTTGCAGAATTGTACCTTTTCACACTGTTGTAAAATAGAAGGCAGAAACCTAATCCTTTGATGCTGCCTGTTACCAAGATGACGAATTCCATTTCTGTTACGAATATGACAAATATTTTCTTAATAGTTCCTAATGTATGAATACCTGTGTTTATTAAGGATTGTTGCTTATAAGAAAAAAATAACACAAAACCAATGCTGAAGGCTGCCTTACTGTAGCTGATTTTCGAGTGTACTTCAACCCCACTCTGCAGCAGCCTCCTATCACCATCCTCCCCGAGCTGGGTAACTCCCACCCAGACACTACGATTTCCTCAGCTCAAAACCAGCTATGAGATAAAGACTTAATAATCAATTTACACAGCCTTTTTTATATTTTTTATATTTTTTTGCTTTATTATAGCACTTTTCTGTGCTATAATCTACAGTGAAACATGGAATGAGAGTTTCACTTACAGACTGTTTAACAATGTCAGTCCAGTCTGGAGCAACAGCAAATTCAGGATTTTCTTCCAGCCATCTTGGCAAGTCCTTCATTGGAGGGGCCATAGCTCCACCCATCTAATGCAAAACACAAGGTTAATACTATAAACCCCCCCCCCCCAAAACAAACAACTATTCATATGGACATTTTCTATCTATGCACTTTCATATCCGAAGACTGGCAGTAAAGACTTTCAGTTCAGACTGTGGAAAGCTACATGGAAACCAGCTAATGATACTAGAATTGAGAATATCATGTTTTATAAAAAATACAGTAAAATGCTGCAGCTTAGGTAGGGCTAGTAGTGAAATTCATATCTGAGATAAGGAAAAAGATGTGCTATATAGTTTCAAAAAGTAAGAGTTATTTACTCAAGTGATTAATATGAACATATCAGAAGAGCAAAGAAGGAATTAAAGGAACTGGGGAGTACGTTCTAGTAAGAATACCTGCCAGTGCCAAATTATTAAACTTTTAGAAAGAAAGCTTGGAGTAGAAAACCTGCTTTCCACATGCAAAGACATTATTAAAGACCTTCATTGAACTAACTTAATTTTTACCTTCTTTCCGTTTCGCTTATTTACAACAGGTACCCTTTCTTCTCCTGTCAAGGTGTTTATATCCAGTTTATTAGGGTTTCGACATCTGTGTCGTTTTTGTTTCGGCTTCTGAAATGGGGAAAACAGCACATCTGCACTCTTCTGGAAAGAAGAGAAATGTATTGCTTTTTAGTTTTTAATTTTCTTGACAAAAATCATCAATCATGGAACCCCTTCTCACAACAATTTTAAGAAGGGACCAATTATTTTGCCTTCAGATTATCTCAGAAAAATCTTTTTTCTTATCAGATGAAGAAATTCTGCAGAACTTGACACCAACACTGTTTTAACACATTGTTCTATACAAATATTAAGAAAGGAAAAGCAACCCATACACCCCAGTGCCACTTGGGTGTTTAGATACTATATTAAGCATAGCTAAAGAGAAAACCTCTACTGAAAACCAACAGCTACAAGATCCAATGACTACAGTCAATGTGAGGAAATTAATTTTGATGTCTGTCAAACTAACTTCTGTATTAATATAATACAACGCTTTTAGAATCACATACTTACTGGTACATAACTTGGCATATCTACAGTGTAAGTAGGATGCAATTTAAGCCATTCAACTAAATCCTTGTTTTTAGGAGCATCCTCTCCCACCAGCCTGGTCCCATCCTCTAGATTGATTACAGGGATGCGAGTGTCTGGGTCCAGTTGACCAGGAGATGGAATGTTCCTTGCTGGTAGGGCTTCCATATCTTCTTCAAAAGCTTTGGTCACTTCTGCATCCTCCTGAAAACATTAACATCTATATTAATTCTCACTTCAAGGGAACAGTTACCTGGGAGAAATAATCTCAGGGACTGAAACTAAATGCTCAAGGAGATTGTGCATATGCAGGAGTTAATGGGGTTTACATATTCATACTATGTAAAGCAATACTGTTACATTAGGGAATTCTGTAAATTTAGCATCCTTGAATGTTAAAGAACATACAGCTAAAGACAGAGCAGTTTTTGGGTGTTTCCAGTTAATGGCCCCCAAGACCTCCCCTTTTCTACACAGTAAGAAAGACATACACTTAAGCCTCAAAATATATGTTGCTATAAATATATTATGTTTTGTAAAAAAAAAAAAGTCTTTTTGAAAGTACAAGCTACTTAAAACTCAGCCACAATTTGCTAGAGTGAAAACTTGATATGAACACCATTTGGTTTGGTTCAAAAAGAAATAACAGCTCTAAACACAAAGAAAAAGCTGGTTGGGTAAAAACTGTACATTACTATTAGGGAGAGTATAACAACACTTTAAACTCACATTCAGAAAGTACTAGACACAGAGGAACAAATACGAGACAAAAAGGTTGCTGTCTTACTACAGTCAATGATGTCCGTTTGTTGCTCATAAATAACAGATCAAGCCCTTCTACATTTTTCCTCCTTCCTCTCCTCCTCTTCATGGGTGGTTCTCCATCTATTAAAGAGCCATTTAGTAGATGCCTTGTGGGTGTGCGTGAAAGACCTGCTTGCAGCAGCTCCATTTGAGTTTTAAAGGCATCAGACACGGGTGTGGAGACATTAGGCAAGATAAACTTTGAAGTAACAGATGAAAAATTTGAGGTAGAACTTGTTGCCTCTCGTGAGGCCTTTGATAAATCTACAACCTTTTCTTGTCCATTTTCTGAGACCACCTGAGACTCACGTAACTGGGCAACCATTTCCATAAGATTTCTCCTCTTGGCAGCTCTCTCAGCCTCAATTTCAATCTTTCTTCGTCTCCTCCTCCTCTGACGTGGAACCGATAAATTGAGTGCATCTTCCTAATGAAAAATGAGCATTTCCAAACATTAACAAAGCTCTGTTTGCTATGCTGAATTTGAAATAAAAGTCCAAACATGTAACTCTGAAAATAACGCCTTCATTTTATTCAAAGAAACATTTTTTTATTTTTCCTATTGTAAGAAATTACATTTTTTGGTTTTTTTTTCTATTATGCAAAAGAAGTGCATGCAAGATAAAACATTTTATGTAAGAAAGAGAAAGATGCAAGCCTTGCCTTTGATAACTGCGGAGAAGCAGTGATATCTTCACTGCCACTGACACTGGCTTGACCAACCATGGAGAGCTCTGCAAAGCTCCTTTTTTGTAGGGGGCTGTCCACAGCTGTTGGAGTATACCCAGGTATGAGCCCCTGGAAATCAAACATCTGGCGCCTATTTACTGGCCACTTCCCTTTCAGCACTGCTTCACAGATGTTGTCTAATCGGTTGATCATTACTCGGTCCTGCATAAAGGAAAAGTACGTAATGAACTTTCAGTGTGAAAGATGCCTTTTAAACTCCAGTGTAATGACACAGTCCAGCTTCCAAAGCTTAAGAAATACATTCAAAAACAACTATTCTTGCAGGTCAGGATAAACTGGTCGCCTTACAAGAAGCTAAAACACAGACAATTTTGCAGAATAAAACAATCACTAGAATTTAAAAGCTGCACTTATACTAGGGGGAAGGAGGAAGACAGACCAAGTTTTCTGTATGACAATGTACTAACTGCCAAATTTAACAGAAACTCACTATTGTTTTACATTGCAAAACTTCAGAAGTTAGCAAAATGAACAGTTAGGAAGGGAAAACCAAAACATCTGCAATCAGCACCTTACAAGCTGCGGTTCTCGAGATCCAAGAGGCTGGATCTGCAATTCTGTCCTAGGAAGTGGATCCTCATTAGCGTCACTATTAATAAAGTTCAACATTATGAAATGGGCACCAACCTAGGGACATCTAATGAATGTCAATTTTCATTCCACGCCCATTATCACTTCAAATTTCACTGAAGCGTGTACACTAAAAATCTCTAATTATGTTTATTAGTCTACTTATGTTGAACCTATACAGAGGAAGGTTTTTTTTTTTTTTTACACTATGACTGGAATAAAATTTTAGTCCATGTTTCCAAAATACATGCTGTAAGCAAAGATGATGAGTACCATTTGATTTTTTCCATTTCAGTATTCAAGCACATTCTCTGCTAGCCTGCCTGAAGTAGTAGAAACTTCAGAACTATGAGAAATACTGCTGGTTAGGGAATATGAGCATCAGTTAGCTTCCTGAACAGCAAAACAGTACAAAAACCACTAGCAAATCTCAGCAGCTGCAACAGACTGCTTGCTTTCCCCAGGAATAAGCCTATTAAGAGCAAGGTTTCCCCGCCCTGCCCCCCCGTCCCAAACCAGATGGCCCTGTTATGGTGATTAGTAAGCTTAAGACTATTACTACTTTATTTCTCTCTCTACCCTTACTGCAAAGGAGAGTACTAAATTATGTATGGATTTATTACGAGGTTACGGTTTCATATTTTTAAAAACATTTTATATTGGATAATTTTCTACATTGTTACCAAAATAAGATACAGCTTTATCCTATCTGAAACTGCTGCTTATGTTTGCAGGATACCTTAATACAATTACATCTGTCAACATTACGTAATGGCTTAGATCATGTAGGTCACCAATACTCTTCTCTACCATCTCCTCACCTCAAAATAAAAAGGTGATCTTAGGAAATCTCTGCTCTTAACACTGCAGATTGCTCTGCAGACAAAATCTATGATTCAAAATCATAAGTTTGCTTCCAACAGTAGAGGTGCAAGAGGTGTGATTCTGTTGACAGTTATGGAACCTGTAAGAACTCATGTCTGTCAGTAGTTTGTTGTTTTACTAAATTACACTATTTACAGTAAAGCAATTCCTTTCATTTCCTCTGCTAATTGGTATGAAATTGAAGAATAAAATGCTATTCCACAAATCATTCATAGAAAAAAGTTCATTGCCCACTGGAAGTGCAGAACTGTACAAAGCTCGCCGTTATTTTGCAAACACACTTCCTATATTTTATCTGTATTGAAAAAGACACATGCCATTCTACCCCTAACCAACCTTAGGCCAGAATGAGAAGGCAAACGTTCTCTCATGAAGCAGCTGAACCACAGAGGGATCCCCATCTTCCATGTAGAATCCATCGCGTGTTTCATCCCTTGCGGTACTCATAGAGGCATTGCTTTCTTCATCAAAATTCTTACCCTGAGAAACTGCTCCTGCTGAATAACAACCATGACCAGGCATTAACTACAAAAGTTCCCAACCACCCGATGTCAACCCAACTAGATAGGTTAAGACAACCAGGCTTGACGCAACATTTCTAACTCGAGCTTTTGTTCAGTAATTACTACAGCAGAGCCTTAGTCTTCTGCATTTGGCACAGAGACCATGCTTCTTGGCTCAGTAAGCTATCTTGGAAACCATCCCTTGTGGGGGAATACCCCGCTGATGCTGGAAGGTTTTTATGAAAGCTTATCTAGCCACCTGATACGCGGAAGGGCAGAGGAACTGCTACCACGTAGCCCATCCCGAGCTCCATAATGGCTCTGTGTGTGCCACTTACCAGCTGGCACAAGTTACAACAGCTGTGGGGCTCATGCTAAGCATGCAGAATTGATCTGACCAGTGCGTTACCTTCAGGTTGGGAGGATTCTTCTGATTTATCATCATCATCCAGTTTCTCCTCTTCATCTTCTTCTGAACCTTTCTCAGAAATAGATTTTGGGTCTACGTCTGTACTCATTTCTATGTCTTTCAATTCACATTTAACAGAGCCAGGCTCAGCCTCAGCATCACAGTCTGGTTTAGTGTCCTTATCTGCAATATCTGTCTCCTCTTTCATATCGGACTTTTCTTTGGCTGCTGGATTTTCAGACCCTTCAACTTTAGACTCCATTTGTTCTGTAGTCTTTTCTTCTTGTACTGGTGTGGATGGGACAATAGGTGGTGTTTGACTGCAGCCAGCACCCAGAGGGTTTACAGAAGAGACAGTATTTGCATTCCCTGTTGCTCTGTTTTGAGCAAAGTTTTTGTGAGCCTCAAGAAAAGAGAGTTCAGGATCATTCAGAATGTGATAATCTGTCCTACTGACTCCATGTTTAGCAGCACCAACCAGTAAGTCTTTGTCATGTTTACCACACTCCCACCACTCTGGCAGGTCCAAGCTTGGTTGACAAAGTTTTAGCCTCTCCCCCAACTGCGGGTGATGGAGAACCTGTTCACGGATTTTCCGCAACAGTTCTATGCGATATAAAGTTCTAGAAGCACGCTCTTCTGTGATCGGCTCAATCATAGTGGAAAGATCAGGTGGTTCTGCAATGACAACGTTTTGTATCGTTTAACATCAATTAAATGTACACCTATTTTGAAATCATTACACCTGGGCATGAAGTTTCAATAGTCCCACTGTCTCAGAACAGTCATGTTGATTCCTACAGTCAGGTAAAACTTACCATCATCCGGTTTGACCGGCATTCGGCACACTCGTCTACACATATTCACAAAGCCATTAAAATATTTTTCCAAGCTTTCGTCGGACTTTTTATCAAGCCTGGCAAATGCTCTGAATTGATTCCAGTCAAATTGATGTTTTACAGGATCAAAAATAATTCCAAAAGTAGAAACCACACGGTAAAAGTCAGCTTCTTCTCTTCTTGTCCATCTAGCCAAGGAAGAAGCAAGAGAAGTGAGGCCACTGAATAAATGAGAGTCCAAACATATTTGGATGCCCCAAACCCCCTTAGTTTATTCTTTCAAAACAGAAGGGCAGTACTGGTGACACACTAGCTGAAATGAGATTTAAAGAAAGACATCACTAAGAAACTCACTTTTGTCGTTTTTCAGTTATTATAGCTTCCCTTTCTGCTTCTAGTGCCCTCACTTCTTCCCGAGGCCGACGTCTCCTGCGGTCAGTCTTCATTAGTGCCTCTTGCCTCATTTGTTGCCTTTTATAGCTGCGCTGATAGGCAGTAATGAGGCGACGCAGACGGGTAGTCAGGGTTGAAGTGTTGGGCCAGTAGAGTTGGCCTAACTCAGCATTGCTTTCACTGTGCTTGTCTAGAGAATAGAGAAGTATTTGTGCACTGCAAAACCACCACTAAACATTTCAAAGTTTCTATGGCTAGAACCGGATTCCTGTTTTATCTGGTAAGAACATATGCCTCATTAATATTGGTGCATAACAAATTAGAAACAGGATAACTACATTGGTAGGAAATAAAAAAATAGAATCAAACCATGCAACTCTAAGAACTCAGAAATGCTTGTGAAGCATTTAGAGATAACCATCAAGCATTATTATTCAATGTTATGAATGCAAACATATTATGAATACTGTAAGCATTTAAATTAATGCAATGCATCTTTAAATATATTACTAAGAAGATCATTCTGCCTCTGAGGAAACACCTATGCTTATGATTTCCCACTTTATTCCACCGTATTAGTCTCACTTAAACTAGGCAATTGTCCTCCATACTGAGGAAACAACGTATCTCTAACTTCCAAGATTATCTCGGCAAAAACATCAACGGCTGCATTATGAAACATCCGGTCTTTATCATCACAATTTCCACTATGTAATTAGAAACCCAGAAAGCCATCATGTGGATTAATTCAAAGACAGCAAATAATTATTTTGAAAGCTGTGAAGCATTTAGAGAATCAGCAGTAAAAAGTTTACTGTGGTGCTTTCCCAAAACACAACCTATCCCCTCATGTAGTAATATAAAAACAGTCCAACTTTCACTAAATGGTTCACTTTTGCCTTTTTAATTTCTTTGCTATAGTCTTACTTGGGTGTATTTCTATGGACTCCTCTTTGTCTTCTGGAGGTGAGTTTGCAAATTCCTTGGGGAGAAGACAGATGTTATTTTAGTTTTCAGTTTTGACCATATGTTATCATTTCAGGAGAAAAATATGTCATCTCTCAAACACAGCAGCAAACAATCTTTGTAAGGTGTGTTTATCTGGTAGCTCTCAAACTTAAGAACTGCACATTAAGATAAACATGGAGAATCAGTTATAATTATGTATATTTGTAATTACAGAAAGTTGAAGTTCTTACATCAATTTCATCCTTGAAAGGAGTTCTGGTTGGCTTATATTCTGGATCTTCATCCTCTCTGTCAAATTCACCACTATAAAATATTTAAAAGAAATATTTTCAAGAAATACATTGTTTTTGAGAGGGGGCTGATTTTCTGGACAAAAGCAAAAAAGCTACAAAAGCCGTCAGTACGGTGTACCAAGTTACACATTTATATTTTATGCTCAACTGTGTAAACAATTCTATGTACTATTTACATCATATGATCACTTCAGATCCTCAGGCGAGATGTAAGCAGAATATGACATATGAACTCATGCCAACATATACAATGCTGATAAAGTTTATTAATTTTTTCATGTCCTCCTTACCCATCACCGCCATCTGCTAACATGTCTGTCCCTCTCTGCTCAGCAGCTATGGCCTTCGCATCAGGCATGCCAACCCGTTCCAGAAAGCACAGTGCTGGATCAGCTCTCATAGAATTGTACTTCTCATAACCTGCATGCAGAGCAGGAGACAAATTTTTTTTAAAAGCTACGACAAGCTGTGAATAGAATAGGTTTAGGCAGTAGAAGTACAATTTTCTGGATTCATGTATTTATTTTTAAATAAAACAAAGGAGCTGCCACCGTGCTGGAAACAACCATTTCATTCATGTGATGAAATTTTTCATATTGGTAAATTCCATCAGCACAGAAACATTTTCACATCAACAACATTAACAAATAGTAGATACTGAAGAAAGCATTTAATTTAATGTCTTTATAAGGTAAAGTAAAAATCTTTCACAAGAGAAAAACTTCTTTAAGTTTCCTATATGACTTTCACAGTGGTTCTCCACATTCAACACTCCCTACTGGAAACATGCAGATGAGAATGGAAAAACACACACACACACACATGCATTTTCTATAGCTCCAGCCCTGCTGGAACCCTCAACGTAGGCTGCAAAAATGCTGTATACATGGGTTATACGTAAGGCCAACGAACCTGTCTTATTAGGTTTAGGATGATGCATGTCAGTAAGATGACACTGTTCCCTCTATGGTTTTCAAACTGCTGTTTGCTTTTTTACTGCCCAAGTTGACTAGATGGAAAATGGCAGATCCCAACAGTGCACTGCAGGAAAATGATTTTTAGACTAGACTTGCCTCAGCTGAGCCCACAAAACAGAGCTGCTGTACATAGGCAGAACAGCACAATTCAATTAGGATTTGTACTACAACACACTGCTCCTAACTGCTGTAGAGCCTCAAGCCAAACTGTAATCATGAAAGGTTTTATAAGCCATCATTCTCCCCTTTAGTCAGGCTGGGCTGCTGAGAATACCTCTGCGACCTCCAGAGAATTGGGATTATAATCAGGAATCGCTCACTGTATATATCATGCCAGCTCTGCATCCCCAGCCTTTCAAAGTTAACAAGGCTGCATCCCACTCAAGGGAGCCGGGAGTTCTCAACACTGACATTTGTGAAATATTGCTTGGAACAAAGCCCAGGAGGCACTTGTACAGATTAATAGCAGAGGTTAAGCCCACCGTCCACTTTGACACTGGTTGGCAGAGTTAGCAAGTGAAGCAGTGCTGGAAGCAAAGTTTATGGAGATCTATCTTACTATTTGGCTATTATTTAAACAAATATGGTTTTGTTTTATTTACAGCCAAGAAAGTAATGTTTTCTTCTCAAATGTTCTGCAAACATTTAAAAACAGCATCTGATATTTACAGCTCATATTAGGTTTTTAATGCAGGCAAGAAAAAAAGGGAGATACAAGCCAACAGTTCTTTGGAACAATACTTGTTAATATTATGACTGAACAGTCCTACACACAGAAAGCTTTACAACTGAGTTTTGTTCAGAGTGAGACATCACTTACCGTGTTTGAATACTCCAATTAAAAGGGATTTATCTGCCTCCTTATCCCACCAGTCTGCAGGAACTTCAGCATGGAATGGCTCAGGTATCCATACATCTACTTCACTGTAAAGACAGCATTATTTACATTCTCAAAGGTATTACTAGACAAAGATACTAAAAAAAAAAAGTGGCTCACGCTATTTTGTAAATGGGGGAGGGGGGGGACGGGACACAAGGGACAGACGCGGACACCAAAACCCAAACACAGAAACTGAAATACCTGGAAAAATAATTAGGATGGTAACAAAAAAAAACCCAACACAACAAAAAAACCCCAACACTAGGCTATTTTGGGAGTGGAATGACAATGGCTATCCAAATATGATTCATTTAAGGTCTTAGTATTTTTTTTTTAATTTTTTAAATTGAGATAGAATAATCCTTGAATATTAGCAGAAATGAAAATCCACTTCTGTCATTTCCCACATCATTCCCTCCACCAGGAAAATTACCCACAGCGCTTGATAAAATAATAAGGCTGCTTGAGAACAGACATTTAAGAGATAAAGTGTGACAACCTTTAAACACTGCATTATTATAGTACGTGTACTTTACAAAAGCCAGCATCATAAAGCAAAAAATAAACCTGCACTTGCACTAACCTTGAGTCAGCACCCTCTAAGATCTTGTCTGCTTGGTCCCCTATAACTTCTTGTCGTAGATAGTAGAGCATGCGGACACGCAGCAGGACCCTGGAGAGGAAGGCAGAGGGGGGAAAAAGTTCTTAACTTCAGGACTGTTTGCCAACAGTGGCTTTTGGCAGCTGCTGCTGTTCATCCATCATCCTGCCAAGGCTGATTAGCCATGCTGTATGGTAGGCTTGAAGCGTGACAGATGGTGGCACATAATCACCTCTGTGTGGTGCTTTCTGCTGGCTTCCAACAGGCCTGCCTGGCAACCGCTTACACTGCACAGAGAGGGACCCAGCTCAGCCCGGCCCCGGCACATTTCATTTAGTTCTACCTAGTGCAGCTTGTGAAGTTTAGACACGTACTCTACCACTGCCTCTGAAGTATTGAAGCAAGTTTGTAAACAACTGAGCAGATGGCTTTCAGTAACTGTTCTGCTTCATTATCTCATAAAATTTCCTCAGCTGCTGCCTTAATACCATTTTTGGAAGCACATCAGAAGTTGTAGGAATAAACGAGATATAAAATCTGGTTTTACTACCTTACAATAAACCCTCAATATGGAATGTCAGGTTTTTCAGATTATACAACTTTTTGCTTCCGAGAATAGGGGGAAAAAAATAATCCCCCATTTCCCTTGGGAGATATTAACTATTTTTACTCTTTATAGTTCAAACTGCTATTTAATTTTACCTGTGCACAACCTAACTGCTACAAGGATGTGAAAAATCTTCATTGCCTGTGTTCATTTTTCCCCATCCCTGCAATACTACAGTCAATTTTGGAAGCGCTGTCAGGTGTTGTGGTCACACTTGAAGCTGGCAGGAGAGAGAATGGCAGACTCTGGCTTTTCAAGGAGACTAGAAAAGAGGTCATCTCTGTAGAAAAAGTATCTACCTGAAAATAATCCTGCTCTCCTATGTTTACCCAATTCAGGGCACCCCCTGCTGCCTAGTTCATGAAGTAAAATCAGTACCAGCTAAAATGGAGATTACTCAGCCTGCCCTCTCACTGTACCCAAATCCATCACGGCAACTGTTGAATTGCTGCTGCTCCTGGAACAGCAAGGGTGACCAGGGAGGCAGTAATCTGATCACCCACTTGCATGAAAAATTTAGACCACCACCAGTTTTGAGAGCTCCTCATTAGAGATCTGATGCAACCGGAGCAACACCCGGTTTTACATGTGTTATTCAAGCAAACCTCGGAAGAGCAGGGATTTGAATGAAGGTCATGTCTACAATTCAAAACATGTCAGACATGCTTCTTTTTGTATGCATGATAACTGGGACCAGTAAGGTGTCCCTGCTCCCTGTGTGGCTATGTAAATAAGCTGTTGAGGGTCTCTATCATCTTAGTATTAAGCAATAACAGCTGTTACATCACACCAGAGAAGAGGAGCAGGAAAAAAACCCCAACATCAACCAAAAACCAGAGGCTCTTTGCACCTTTCAGCAGTCCTGTGCATTAAAGCAGCATACATGTTACATAAGGACAGGACACCAGTTCTTATAAAGCCAATTGCTACTGCTACCTTTTGAAGGAAATGACTCAGATTATTAATTGGCTTCCACCTCTGTTTGATTTTACCTGGGCTAAACATGTTGCTTCTACAATTCACTTAGTCCTGGTGGATCTGGGAAGTGAAGGAAAAAGATAGCAACTGAAAACAAATTCTTGCACATTTATCAGTCTTCCTGATCCTTTTAATTGTTCTACTGTATTAATACAGAAGCAATATTTAAAAAATGAATTTAAGTCTGATCTGCAAACTGATATAACAAGTAACGAGGACATGTTACCTGGGAGATTAAAATAATGTTACAGGAAAGAATTTAATTACTTTGAGAGCAAGTGAAATGTAATAACAGATCTGAGTAACAGTTTAGAAAAAATCAGAAAGCAGTTTATTTGGATGTGCACTTGCTAACGTAATTCTATAAGTATCTGTTTTCATCAGCTGAGAATTAAGTGTGGTTAGCATCTGGAAATGAGCTAATAAACCCCTTAAATGCCCTTCCTCCTTCACATCACACCCCCTATTGACAGGCCACAGGTACTTTTCAAATCAATAATTTCTTTCCAATAAACAGTATTAGTAAGACACAATATATATTAAAAACACAAAAGTATTTATGACCTTTCAGTAACACTGCATTGCATCTCTATGGTATATATACAATGAAGGGTATAAATTTAAAAACAGAACAAACCCCTCCAAACCTAAAAAGCAAACAACCTCCCCCCCAACCCCAAAACAAGACATTTTTGGGACAATGGTTAGCTTCAGTGTCTATAATGGAGAATATAGTAAGCAAAACTGAGGTGGAGAACCAGGACACTGTCAAAGGAAGCTGACACAAAAATAACTAAGACATTACAAAACAAAAGCTAAAAGAATTTAAGAGAGGTTCTTAAGAGACATTCATGCAACATTAAAACAATGTAATATCCAAATCAAAACACAATGCTCTCTATCCCACAGGCTTTCAGTTTAGTAACATGTTTAGAATTTCAAAAATCAAATCAGGGCACTGATTCAGGTAAGAGAGCTCGGTGAGAAAATTTATCTCAAACAAAGGAGAAAAGAAGAAATATTCTGTATAATGTGGAGAGCAAGAGAGGAAGGGAGAAAAAAGAACAAAGAGATGAGATACACCCACACATAGGTGAACTACTACATGAAACTCTGGAAACTAAGACCTGGATATTTAACATCTAAGAAACAGAACTTTAAGGACATCAGCCTGAGAGACCCCACAAGAAGGGTAAGAAACAAACAGCTTTTGTTTAAAGATAGCCAATTGTCAAGAGAAATAGACTTAGTGTAGGGATACAGTCTTTCCTTTATATGGTAAAAAGAATAACCTCATCTGATTCCATTCTTATTTAGTAAGTAGAAAACAATTTTCTTCAGAACTGTGTTTTAGGCGCTGATCAGTCATAAAGAGCTTACAGAAGTAGCCAGATATCTGTTAAGATGATTATCCCCAAATAAAAAGGTAATAATGGCCTTTACATCCTATTAAATGTCCCTGTGTTCTATTAAAAAGATCCAAAAGAAGTTGTGGACTTTTCAAAAGCATGTAGTAAAGCCCTCTAAATGAAATATTTATTAATACTTACTTATTACAGTGATGTTTGAGATGTTTCCTATAGCTGTCTTCTTGAAATAATACATCTGGATTACACGTTGTGAGCCAATCGGCGTCTTGCAGCATTGGCTGTGAACTCTGGGATTTTACTTTCTTGCCTTTCCTCCCTCTGGGCACTGGTGCAGACAGACCTACATAAAACCCCAATATTTCTTAGACCATCTGAATAGAAAAGCTCTCACCTCAAACCGCATTACAAACATGCATTTAAAGCTAAGTATCACTGCTATGTTAATTCCTTTGTGGGCAACACAACCACCAAAAACTGAACAGCAACATAATTCAGTCCAGAAAATTGCAAATAACAAAATCAACCAAAACTATCATGCAAATTTAGGTGTGAAGATTTCAAAAATTCAGAGTGCTAGCCAGAAAATGGTGTTATATAAATATTTCTTGTAAAAACTCTCATGAATCTGAATGGCCATAAGGAAACAAGCTTTCTGATTTATGGCAATTTGAAAAAGATTAACTCCAGCCGTAGGTGCCACTTAAAAATTACACTAGAATATTTGTTCAAAACTGATTTAAGGGAAAGAGCACTGCATCCTACAAAGTGTCTGAGGGAGACTTCCCCTTTAAGTATGGACCAAGTCAAAGCCCACCTTACTCATAAAATCTGACAAGATCCTACGACATGTCAGAATGGCTATAGTTTAAACTAAATACATAGCATGACTGAAGCAATTCTTTCCTATTTACTAGCATCATTATTTGATTGTGGTAGACATACCGGAATGATTAACCAAAGCTCGAGTTTGCCCATCTGCAGTTGGAGTGATCAGATCCCAGATGAAACTTTTGATATTTTCATCCCCTTTGTAATGATTAAGACAATATACCAGGATAGTCCTGCAGATGGTTTCCACATCTTGTTCTGTTAGCTGACGTTTATAGCGCCCATGTGAGAGGATGTCAGTCCACCGACCCCAGCTATAAGAAAAATATGTTCAATACAACAGCCAGGGCACTGGTATTTTAATTTGTGACTTTCAATTCAACTCCTGGTACCAAGCAAGTTGGGACTGCCTGTGTTAGAACTAATGCATTTTGCATTTGCACGTTACATCAGGGAATCCAACCTCCAGCACCAAAGAGTTAAGAATGTTTATTTTACAGAACAGGCAATAAGTTCACTGCTCGTAAAGCTGCACTTGAACTACACTCAAAATAATAAAGTACATATGTTTAACTCTAATGGTCCCAGTAAGCTATGAATAGGAAATTCAATCAATTCCTACAATCATGGGATTTGGGGAATCATTCTTATTTTGATCCTGAAATCCATTATTAGCAATTGCTTTACGCAACTTCCTAAAATAAAGGCAGTCATTCTGAAGCCCACCGTGTTAGCAGTCAAATACAGCTACTTGCTTGCAAAGAGATAAAATTCAAATTGGTAAATCCAATGGGGAAAAACATAAAGTATCAAATAGCTGAATTTAAGTGGTGCCAAAATACCAGAATCTATGTTGAAAACCTCTCGACTGACTTGGTTTCACAACCGCATTTGTCTTTACAAATACACTTTGTTATTCTCCACAACACTTAGAAAAGAGAGATTAAACCTCGATAACTCAGGAATTCTTTACACTATGAGAAACCAGAAGCAAATATTCCATCATCACAAAACTACATATCTTACCAGTGAGCTCGTAGCCATCTGCGAGACACTCAAGACACTTTAAGCTAAATAACACGTATATAAGCAACTTATATGTATAGCAACTTAAAATCTCACTGGCATGTACAGAGAGTAATGAGGTAAAGGTTACACAGTAAGAGATTATGTGAACATGTCCAAGAGAAGGATGAGTTATTTACTATGTATCGTTTCCATATGTTCCGTTCTTTAGCCACAATCAGTGTATTTAATCTGTATATCCTTACCCATAAACCAACAAGTTCTTCTCCACCCTGAAACATTCACTTCTTGCATAACCCTGCGATTTGTCCTGAGGCCTACGGGGCTTTGTGCTAGGCTTTTCTTCAGAATCGCTTTCCAAGTCTGAAAACTCCATCAGTTCATCCTCTTTGACTGCACTGTAGAGTCTAGTTTGCTTTCTTACTCTTGGTGTATCAATAACTAAGTTATTCTAAAATGAAAGTGAAAACGTAGAAATTTAGCAGGAGGGACAAATTTTCAATTTAATTGTACTAGGAACTATCATAAAGCTCTTACCCTTCCATTTAAAGCATCAATATCCAGCTCAGCTTTCTTTGCCCACTTCTGCCAAAAATTAGGGTCATCCAAGGAAATGTCTGTCCTGTTCCCAGATGCAACAAAACTAGCCTAGTAAATGTGAAAACACATGCATTGGTTTCTTAACTGCATGCTACAAAAAATATCTGTTTTAACTGGTAAATGAAATACTTAAGACTTATAAAGTGGTAGTTTCAAGAAAGAAAAAAGCTAAGCCTGTAAACTATCATGACTGGAAATACAGATATCCCAACATTTGTGAGGAAAATGTCTGAGACAAGTACATTGAAAAACTAAATTGACACAGAAGGCAATTTAATACTACTTTCATCTATCCTGGTCACATTTTATTAATTTTCCTTTGAATGTCAATGCACACCTTTGCAAATGTTGAGCCTTTTCCTTCAGATTCTATAGTAATTGTGTGTGTTCGCCTCAAGAGAATCTGATCGATATCCTCTTCACAAAACTTAGACCCTTCATCTTCCTCATCCATCAGAGCACCATACGCCCCCTTTCGAAGAAGATCTTCTATTTCTTTCTTAGAAAGCTGTTGCACCTGTAATATGTAAGAGAGGGTTTTTGGTTTGTTTTTTTTTTTTTTTTTTTTTTTTTTTTGACACCAGCCAATGTGTACATCTGACGGCATAATCAGACTGACTGTCCTCTTATTTAGTGTTTTAAGAACCAAAACTCTAAGACAATGTGGTGTCAGTCATTTAAACATTCATGCTGAAGTCACCTTTAAAAGAAGAATACGAACGACAAAATTCTTAGGGTGAAGTTATATGAGTGGTTTAAACGATTTAATAATTCATTCATTGTCACTGAATCCCTTTACTTTAGCTCTGATGACTGCTAAACTCCTCCTGGGAGCAGATTTAACTTACTAATCTGACAAAAAGCTAAAGCAAAAAAAGTCCAAAGCAAAAAAGCTACACCAGAAAAAGCTGTCTGGAAGAACTCCAAAAAGTGCCAGGATCAACATAATGTAAAGGGTGGAATGATGACAAGGCAAGGATTGAGGGAACATGACTCCACCTGCCCCCTTTTGGCAATAAGTGAGCCATAAGATAGGCCGAGCCAGTTCATGTAGCCTTGCCCTTAATTAACCCTACTTTAAAATACATGCTGTACTCCACCTGAAAACCACCATTCTCCAGCTAAAATGCAAACAAGCAAGAAAAGTGTTACACATTCATAGCATTTGTTGATCATGCACCTTAATATATTAATTCTCACCCCATTTGTAGCGTTCTCTCTTCCGCTCATAGATTGTAGCACAGCCTTATCAAGGCCAAGCTTCAAGCTAGCTTTGTCAAACATTTCCCTTTCGTAAGAATTCCTTGTTATCAACCTGTAAATTTTCACTGATTTGCTCTGTCCTATTCTGTGACATCGTGCTTGAGCCTGATGAAACAAAACCAGATATTCAGTTAGAGGTGACAAAAGGAAGAAAAAAATTTAAAGTAATCAATGCAGAGAACTTATTTTACAAGGTATTGCTTTCAATATAAATAATAATCTTTATGCTTTCAAGAGAGGGACAACGAATAGTTTCTCTTGTAGGTGAAGAAAATTTCACTGCAAAAAGGCAAAGAAAAATTTTCAATAAAATCAACTCTTGTAATATTACCTGGAGGTCATTTTGGGGGTTCCAGTCTGAATCAAAAATGATGCAGGTATCAGCAGCAGTAAGATTAATGCCCAAACCTCCTGCCCTTGTACACAGCAGGAAAACAAACCTATCAGAATCAGGTCTTGAAAACCTGTCAATAGCTGCCTGACGCAAGTTGCCTCTTACTCGGCCATCAATTCGTTCATATGGGTACCTGAAATAAAGATGAATTATAAGAAGTTTACTGCACTGGCATTGTTTCTTTGTAAGAATATACAATTTAAAAAAAAAAAAAAAAAAAGGAAAATATGTTACTAATAGGGTCAAAAGAACTACAACAGAGTGACTGTTCCTTTATCCACGAACTTCATCAGTGGAAGACATACTACTTTGTCTCCTGCTTTGCGTCGTTTGGTAAAGAACAGACTTTCACTCCAAGGAATGAAATAAACATTCAGGCTCAAGCTAAAAAACTCTACAGCCACCAAAACATTTAATTGAGTAGTAAACTAAGAGGTTTAAAGCTCTCCATATGAGGTCATTTTGTATTCACTGGAAAGAAAAATCTCAGTACTTGCAACTTACAGGTAATTCTTTTCCCTTTAGTCAGATCACAACAGAAAATACTGTAAAGTGTTTGAATTTCATCCCTTTTCAATATGGATTACTTACAGGTTAAATACTGTGTCCACTGAGGAAAGCACAGTTTATTTAGAATTGTATTATATTGTTGCTCTCACCGTCTTTGAATGAGGTAGTCTTCCAGTATGTCCAAGCAGCGCACCATCTGGGAAAAGATAAGCACCCTGTGGCCACCAGCCTTCAGTTTTGGCAGCAGCTTGTCAATCAGTACTAGCTTGCCAGCAGCCTGGATCATTGCCTGGAGCTGAAAATCTGGAGAGTCGGCATTGTGTGTTTCTTTAAACTCTTCCAAAATTTTCTCTTCAGCACCTGCAAAGATTGGACAGCAATACATGAACACTGCAAAGGGTTTTATTAATAAACAATGAGCTTGCCTTCAATACCCTACAGAAACTGCAGGAATGTTTTAAGCATTATGTGAATAAACATTTATAAAAAATATTAAGCTTAAATTTAAAGCAAACATATACACAATTACAGCATAAATGAAAAGTAACTTTGAGCATTCATTCTTTTTTTTCTCTTTTAAACAGGAGTAAACCCGTTCCTAGACAAATTCATACAACTATTCGGCGCACACAATGTAATGAAAACTTAAGAAAAAAGATGAAAAAGTAAACCATATTCCAACTGATCAAATTTTCTGTCTTTTTTTAAATGCAACATGAAAGAAAGAAAAAAAAAATCTCGTTTCCACAGGAAGATACAAGGAATACAAATCGCGTTTGATGTCTGTGCCTCCAAAACAAAAATCAGGCTTAAACACGCGTAAGACCTGGACCTGCTCCTTCCATTATTAATTATAGAATCAAAATCCAAACAATGAAAAAACTAATGGGGGGGGAATAAGCAGCTGTGAAATTATTATTTTACCTTCTATTTAGCTTTTGTTTCTCACTGAATGCATTTTTTTGTTCAGTTTGATGAAGCTATCCAATGTATATATTCTTTTCAGAATTAATCAAAAGCTTTTTCTTGCCACTCTCTTTGCCTATGAATGATATGCACAGCAGCAAATGTTTCCTTGTACTGCTCATTACTTGAAGACTACAGACCAAGTTCAAGTTTTGTCTTCAGCCTCTTCTATGCTTTTATTCCATTTTTTATGTCACTTCTACAAACAAGTGGACTATTCCAAGATTTCTACAAACAGCGGACTATTCCTACACTAACTTCTACAAACAGTGGACTATTCCAAGAATTATCACGTTACTATTCTTGGCTATGTAAAAGGTTAGGGATCTTCGTTCTAAGCTTATTTCACATCCAAATAAACCCTTTTTTGGAGCTGTCTTTCAGCCCCTCTGTGGTTGGTTGTTTGAGGTTTTTTGGGGGGTTTTTTTGGGTTGTTTTTGTTTGGTTGGTTTTTTGTTTTTAACAAAATGTAGTTTATAAAGTATTCTGGTTTGTATATTATTCACCCTGAATACTGCTTTTGAATAACACAAGGAAAGGTGGGAGGGTTGGGGGAGGGGGGAAGAATAGCTTACTGCCAAGGCTTCTGCTGAGCATCTCTCATATCCCAGTTCTGAGTAGATGCCTGTAAACAAACAAGCAAATGCACCCTCCCTGTGTGATCGCTGGTTCAGTGCCTACTGTAATGTGGCGTCTTAACTAGATACCACCCTAAGCAGGCTGTCTGACAGCTTTGTATTACTCAGTACACTTGCACTACTAGCTTTTACAGAACTTAACGGACTCAAGATGTGAACACACTTGAAGGTAGTTTTACATCCCTAATTTTCCTTATCTGGATTCCCTACTCCAAGCATTACTGATCCTAATGGTTTGCACATAAGAAAAATAACCCCATGTGAAAATAGTACAATCAGACACTCCTTCAGGTTCCCTTCAATCATATCGCTTCCCATCTTGTAAAACGGGCAGAATTTTGGGCAGTAAATCTCAAATTCTCTACTGAGCTGAGGCAATTTCAGGATACAGTAGGCTGTCAAGTAGTTCAGATACAGTAAATTCAGTGACCTTTCTTGGTTACATCACTTATTTCTTACTTAACTGTGATATCCAAATTTAAGTTTCACTACTATGAAGTAACCCAATATGCAAACACAGAATCTGCAAAAGCAAACCACCTAAGCCAAGCACACCACAACAAACCCACAAACAGGTCTAATGAATGGTGAATTTTCAGTATCAGAGTGCAGTCTCAGCAAGACCAACTTCCATAACAGACCATGACCTCCAAAAATCTGCTCTTTCAATAACCCTATCCTAGCTAAACCCTGTAAGGGCCTGCCCTGTCTTTTTCATTTCTACTCCTATTGCAATTAAGTGACATACACTTAACAGTAGCCTGTTACCCAAAAGTTACTTGATGTAGTACCTGTAGGTCTGTAACACTAGTTCCTATCCTAGCTGATTTTTAGTAGGGGATGAAGGGAAGGTATTTGAATGTGTGCGTGGTCCATCAAGGAAACCCCCACTTCCCCTCCTAATTAGGAAAGGCTTCCAGGGCTCAGGAGGGCATAATGAACACAGTAAGAAACCTTTCCAATGTTCAACACTGTAGGATGTGTAAGTACAGAGGCACTCCCCACTGCTGGCTCTTGGAGGCAGAGAAAGAGGAATGATGTATAAATACTTGAGAGTGGTTGCTATAGAGAAAACAAGGAGTCCAGCTCTAAGAAAAATGACAGACAATGCTTTGCCCAAGTTGGTTGGAGAATACACAAAATGCAGTAACTCCCTCTAGAAGTCTACTCAAAGACAGTCTCAGGAGACCACCACTCTCCCCTCCACAGAACAGATCTACCAATCAAGAAACAAACAAAAAAACCACTCCACATTCAACTCCTACCATAGCACTTCCATCACAGAACCTTCTATGGCTCTTAACTGAAGATTATCTAAAAGACTTGCTTGCAACTTTTACACAAAACAAAACATACAGTGTCCTACTTGAATATTCAAATACACATGCAGTACTGCTTGCTCACAAAACCTGTAAAGTTGGAAGAATGTGAATCCTCCTCATTGACACCTTTATAAAGCAGTTAACTCTCAAGAACCTGCTACTGCAACAAATCATTCATCAGGAGAACACTATGCAACATTGTGTACCAGCACTGCAAGACCTCTTGGTAGAGCTACAATAAACTTGTGCCATTACTCTACATACAAAAATGTTAATTATCGATCAACAAAATAAAACCTCAGGCTCAGACAACTACAAGATGTAAGAGTATTTTCTGTCCCAGAACTACAAAGGACATATTTGTTTAGTTCCATCTCCATACTACACTAATAATAGTCAGTATTTATTTATTTTTCCCTCAAATCTGAAGGCTTGACCCACCTGCCATGTTGCTGCATGACACCAAGCAAGTCCAAATGTTCAAAACTCACAAAAATGTTACAAAGGCAAAAGCATTCAAGGGACAAACCCACCTCCCTTTATTAGGGTTAAGATACAGTCATCAAAAAATACCTGAAATTTTCTGTACAGCCACCTGGACTTCAGCAGTCTCTAACAGACAGTAAATGATACAAGACTTGTGAGGAAAAAAATCACTGCTGTAGTCAACACTGCAAGCGCTACTCATGAAGTCTATTTGACGAAACAAAGTAGCAGCAAAATATTCAGTTTATTTCTTTTAGCAAACATGAAATAAGGAAAAATAATGGCAAGGGTAAAACTAGCTGAAAACCAAGAAATATGAAAAGCATCAAGTTCAGAACCTCATAACCTGAACATCCTAAACTATTTACTAGTAAACTCACTTATATAATGGGTTAACTTAAAACAAAGAACCAACAAACAAAAAAACCCTGCACCAGAACCACAAAGCTAGTTTACTGTATGTTCATCTGAGTTTAGAAACTGAGCAGCCCACCAGCATGGCTGGGTTGAAGTACTTTGGAGTAACCCTATATCATGTCTTTGGAATAATTACTTGCGCATGGAATATAAGTAGATGTCATTTCGTGAATCAGTTTAAGCTCCCCCCCCCCATTTAAACAAAAAATGTCAAGAAAAAAACCTGTAAGCACTGCAATATGGAAGTCATACAATAAAAAAAACTGAAATCACATATGGCTCTTGAACAAAACAGTCTTTCATCATGAAGCTTATAACCAGCATGAAACCAACCATAGCATAAATCATATACAGTAAGGAAGAGGAGCTGGGAAACAAGAAACTAGCAGAATGCAACCCTGTACAGAGACTTGTGTTACATCCTCAAAGGCAAGATCTGATTTCACCAACACATACAAGTTTAGCATACTTCAGACAGCTATAGCTAGCTGGTTCATCACATGGTCGGTCACTGGAACAGGGTCCCCAGTAAGTGGCCATGGCACCATGACCGTCAGAGTTGAAGGAGCGTCTGGATGATGCTCTTAGTCATATGATTTAGTTTTAGGTAGGCCTGCGAGGAGCAGGGAGTTGGACTCAATGATCCTTATGGGTTCCTTCCAACTTGAGGTATTCTAGGATTCTATAGTACTTGCCATAGATAATCCCGGTCTAAAACCAGTAGCACCACACTTAAAAAACAGTATTTGTCATTCAAGTCTAAGATGACATTCATACAAATCTTCTTCTGACTAGTTAAATTAGGAAAATGAACTGACAACACATGGCCATAAAAGCAGGCCTGATCATCACTTCTTACCCCACAACTTTTATTCAGAAATTTTAAGTTACTAGCTCAGAATGTTCTATGGCAAGACAATAAGTAGCAGCTAACTATAACTCTGAAGAAAAAATCACCGTATTTATGCCAGCATCCAACAACTGCATAATAACTGAAGTCTTGTTTGTCAGAAACACCAGAAAGGAACACTTGATAATACCAACACTAACTCTGTCAGGGCTAGGAAGCCTTGGAAAAAAGCAGCACAGATGTCTTCAAAAGCAATGCTGTCCTGGCTAGCAGATATCCATACCTACATGAACCTAAAAGGTTATCTCACTTTTCTACTTAAAATAAATGAATAAATAAAAAGACACACTAGAATAGAATTTCTAACTTACTAAGTTCCCTACAATCATTTTTTGAATGAGGAGAAAAACAGGAGGCCTACCATTAATAAGGTATGGATGATTGCAGCATTTTCTTAGTTCCATCATAGTGTTTAAAAGATTAGGTACATTTGCCTGACCTCCACCCTTGGAAAGAAATGTGAAATTCTTTTCAAGAATAGCACGATAGTATTTCTTCTGAATATTTGTCAGCTCAACTTCAATGATGGTTTCCTCTTTGGGGGCCAGGTTCTTTTCGACATCCTCCTTGAGACGTCTCAGCATCATCGGCTTCAAAATAGCTTGGAGTTTTTGCACCTAGGAAATGTATGTTTAATAAATAGCTGAATTAAAACTGCAAGGCTTCAAATATTTTTCAGTTTCCTTAATTCTAAACCCCTTTTTTCCTACCTCAGATCCCAAGTAGAGAGCATTTGTGTAAAAAAAAAAAAAACAAAAACCAAAAAACAAACTTTCCTCAATGAT
This sequence comes from Theristicus caerulescens, assembly GCA_020745775.1. Taxonomy (NCBI): domain Eukaryota; kingdom Metazoa; phylum Chordata; class Aves; order Pelecaniformes; family Threskiornithidae; genus Theristicus; species Theristicus caerulescens. The sequence goes on along the minus strand of CM036558.1, from coordinate 127,617,768 downwards.
CTAGAGACCAAGTTCTCCTTTGTTAACTCAGTGACATATATATTTCTAAAGTCCAATTTTAGTGTGCAACCCTTCTGTTTAGAACAGACCTGACTTAGAAGTACCCTTCTAGACAAGGAGAGTACTGCACACCAGTCATGCAGAGCTAAGCCTAAGTAAGCACAGGTCTATAAGCAAATCTGACTCTAAGTTAACTTCTAACCCCTAAACACAGTGTTTAATGATATTTTTTCCCTTTATATACTGCTTCTAATTCTTTTCTTATTTCTCTAGTTCTGATATCTAATGAAGTAGAAAACTATTTAGGCCTGGTCTCAAAATGAAAACATTTTATTTCTCTAAATTTCACTGATGATTTTTAGTGTCTCCATGTTTTGCAGCATATACTTTTAAGAGACATCCTAAATGGGGGAGGGGAGAAGAAATGTCCATTTTCCTCAAAAAGATTAGCTAAGTTTTGTGAAGTATTTGTAAAGTCCCTTACATAAAAAGCTCAAACATATTCCATATAGGAAAAGACTGGCATTTAGGTTGTTTTAGGTTGTCTCTCAAAGTACAAACCACCTCAGTGTTGAAGAGCTGATAATTCACCCTGAAATTGGTCATCATCTCCTGATGCAGAGCTGCACAGCAGGAACATGAACAAAAGACACTTTCTCCTGAATTCACATCATACCCTCAGTAATAAAGCAACTTTAGGAGAAAAAAGATAAATGAGTATGGAGGGATGAACAATTAAAAAAAATACATGGAATAGGACTGCAAGGAATGGAAGAAAAAACCCGAGTCATTAACACATAATCTCTCCCATCACTTGAAAGATAAATGAAATTCCAAAACATCTAATGGTGTGTCAGCAGAGAAGGCACTTCTTCCAAAGCTTGTTGGCCCAAGCAATCCAGGCTCCAATTCTGCTCATGGCTGATGGCATTATTTTAGTAATATTTCCATACATGTCTTCAAAAATCTCCAGTTCTGCTCTGCTGACATTTTGAGCTGGCCAAAGAAAAGCTATGTTGAGAGTTAGGATATATTAACTCCAGCTCAAACACTATATTAACAGGACTACATGGCTTCTGGGTCAGAGCTGGCTCACTTCCAATCAGGTCAGAGTCCATTCTGACTGGCATGCAACTGCCTGCACAATCTGTGGAAACATAGCCTATGATTCCCTCGGGACATGCTATGATTTTTCCAGGAGGTAAGGGGCTGGGGGCAGAGCTGTTCTGTAATTTAGACTATTACCTATGAAAGCGTTGCTCTCAAAGAAAGTTAACAAATTCAAGTAGTCAAAAGTTGGAAATACCAGAAATTGAATTTTTAGACAAAACCAACATGAAGTTGCACACAAAAATGCATGCAATCATGAAGTTAGATTATGATAGGGTGCAAAGGGCCAAATTAAGGTGCCTAAATTAAGATGCCATGCTTCAGTTAACTCCTGATGTTAAGGTGATTTGACTGTTACCTATTGACTTTTTAAAACATTTTCATACATACAAGAAGAAATTTAAGTTTTACGTATGATCATCAGAAACTTTTACATTTTAGATCTAGAACATGCTGCACTGAGCATCTGCACTGATTTATGCATTTCTTTTATTGGACAGCTTGAGAAATCTGTTTCCGATTCAGTCAAAAAAAAATCTCCCTCCATTTGGTTACCTCTTGCTAAACTAGGTTTCAAATATGTTCCTGTTTGCACAGAGGTCATTGATAAAACTCTCAGATGTTAACTCCACAGAAGTTACAGAGGACAGTCCCCTCACTCTGATACTGATGCTTAAGAAAGAATGTCAACTGACAAGTTAATTCTCTTAAAGTGAACAAGCAATTCTATAAGTATTTTCATCCAGCAACCACCATCCAACATCCACCCCCATTTCTGAACACCACATTTTAAGGAGGGCAAACTTTCCCTGCTTCTGCATGACCAATGGATAAAGGATTAAAAAAAAAAAAAACAAACAAAAAAAACCCAACAAAACAAGAAAAAACCAAAACCAAACAAAAAAACCCCAACAACAGTGATAAGGCAAAATGACTTTTGGTCAAAAGCAAAATAACTTAACCAAATGAAAACAAACAAAAAACAAGGGATAAAACTACTGTGGTCTTCCAAAAAGTAAATAGATATTACTTGTAAAGACAAGTAATGAAGTTCAGATATAATAAAATGGACGAATTCACAATATCTAAATAGAACAGTAAGTGTGCAGGAGAAGTTTACCTGTTCTTCAGTTTTCAGATCACCAAATTCTTGCATGAATGTGGTTTCTGATGGGAAGCGACCTGGTTCCAAGAAGTGAAGCAAGCTAAATAGTTCTTCTACTGTATTTTGCAAAGGGGTTCCAGTAAGCAGCACTTTATGTTCCTGAAAGGTTAAGAAACAGTTGCCTAGGAATCCATCTAAATTCGTTTTCAATGAAGAAAGGCACAAAATTTTCTCTTTTTTTCCCTATATGTATCTCTCATCTTTGCTTCCTCTCCTCTCCCCTCCCCTAACTACTTACATGTAGCTCTTTTCAAGACACTTCTAACTAGTATTCTGGCTTTACTTCAGCGATAGCCCAGAAAAATACTTCACTACTTAAGCACCTTCAAAACTCCTCCAGATACAAGGAAAGATTTTACTGATTCACAACGTCCCAGCCCTTTCACAAATACAGTGAACTTTAAATGGCAAAATAACAGCTGAACTTATGCCATCACTTCCAGTCTAAATCCATTGATTTACCACACCTCCAGTAGATCTCAGTGCATGAATCTCTTTAGGGCAGGTGTAAGTTTCTAACATAAGAAACCTGAAGCAGAGTCCTACTTTCCATCTACACACAGCAGAGCATGAGACTGGCAGAGACAAGAGGAAAAGTTGCATATTGCTTTAGAGGAGGAGACCAGAAAGGTTAAGCAACTAGCCCAAGGTCAAACATGAATTTAACAGTAGAACAAGAACTGAAGTGAGAAGTCCCATATCTCCATCTATAGCCATCTCTACAAGCTCAGCTTTCCTCTAAGAGCAACCACAATAAGGAAAAATAAATTGTATACAGCTTTTTTACAAACTTCCATTCTTTAAGCCTCAAGACTCCTTCAAGAAAAGTACTGTTTAACAAACAGGGAAAAAGAAACTAAAAGTGACCTATAGGTCACCAGTGCTTGTGTAAGGTAATGCTTAGGCCTCTTTATTCTTATCAGAAATAAGATGTTTTGAGTTCCAGGTGTTAACTTAGCATGACTACATTCCTCTCAGATTTTTAAAGAATCTCTGACAAAAAAAAAAAAAAAAAAGAAAAAAAAGAAAAAAAGAATTATTTTGCCTTTCAAATGGTAAATAACTTTAAAAACCATCGCCTTATTTTTCTCTGTGTGCTTAATACACGTATTTTGTGCATGTAACATAACGCATATTTATGTAAGCATCAGAAACCAACTCACTTTTCCTTTCCTTAGTCAGTCTGAAAGAACATCCTTATGGCCACACAACATAAAAGCTGACATTAATGCAGAGCAGTTTAACTCTCACACCCGTAGTTGGCCACCTGACCACATTACACCTTTAAATAAATGTCTATGTGAAGAAGTGATTATGGAGTAAGTCACATGAGAAAAGAGAAAGGGCAGAACAAATTTATCTTCATTCTCTTAACAGAATCCACATAATTCTAGGTGTAAATCAATGAAAAGACGTATGAAACATTAGCACTCCAAAACTGAAGGTATGCATACGGCTCCAGGTATTTTAAAGACTTTCTCAGCTGCATTCCCTCATTCTTCTTAGCACTTGATGATTTTACTTGACAAGAAAACCTTTTCTTTTACTTTTTGATGAAACCATAGATCAGGAGTAATAAAAATACAGAAGATGCAAATGTATAAGAGATGTACACACTAACCAGGTCCATCATCTTGAGTCCTTCCAAAAGCTTACAGTTCCTGTTTTTCAGCCTGTGGGCCTCATCGATGACCACGCAACGCCATGGAATGTTACGCAGCTCCGGGCAGTCAGTCAAGATCATTTCAAATGTTGTGATAATGGCATGGAACTTGTAGGACCCCTTTATCACACGACCCTAAAAAGAACAGCAAAAGTTAAAGTAAAGTAAACTCCCTGTCAAAGAAAGGAAGTACATTTGTTTCATCTTCAAAATTCATTCTTTAAAAATACAGAACAGTACAATGGACAAGATATTTTAAGTAAATGAAGTCATTATTGGTGACTCAATGAGGGAATACAAATGTGTAAATTTACTACTGGCTTCATGCTAGCTATGTTTTTAATCCTGTAAAAAGGCCCACAGAATCTCTGCATATTCATTACAAAGATGTTACAGAAGTATTTGTCGTAATTCATATGGATTATACTAAGGCCTTGAAGCATTAATGTATTGCTGCAATATTCAAATAAGATTTTCAGACTTTGTCAAGAGAATTTTCTTTTTTCTTTTAAATCAAAGGTATGTGACGGTCCTCCCAAACAATCCAAATAAGACAGAAGTACATTAAGGCTTCATTTTTGTGACTATTAGAGTATTTTGCTCCCAAGAAACAGTATTTTTTTTCCGGGTGGACACTGAGTATCCAAAACACCTACAATTCTAGTAAACAGCTTTGAAAAGAAGCAAATCTCTGAACTCTTCAATAGAGAATGTATATCTCTGCATACATTTCCTTGGTATTTTTGTAAATTTGTGTTAAGGAAAGTTCAACAGGATGATTTACTTGACATCTAGCACCATATTCACTATTTATTTGTTTAGTTGAGGGTCTTATTTTCAGGGCTGATACTAAGACTCTGTTTAAAAAAAAAAACCCTGAATAAACTTTACTCAAGATCATTAAATGAACATCTTTCTGACATTATGCTGTTTTTTTTTTCCCAATGTTGTTCAGAGAAAAATGTAACTTGGTACCTCCACTGTCACTGGGTCTGCACAGAAACACTGTCTCTCTAGGAATGGGTCTCACACAGAAGTTCAAAGCCATTCTACATTTTCAAAGCAGGACTATGTTGTGGGTTGTATATTGAATACATTTCAAAAGAAACAGATACTTTACAGTAAGGTGACCATTTCTTCCTTCAAACATGTGGAAGTCTGAATCCTTTTATAAGTGACCTGCATATAATCTTCTCCAAACCGTGGGGATCAGAACTGGCTACTGACTCAATAAAATGATTGGAAACCTGATATCCTGAACTCAGCATTAAATCTGCCTATGCACATGAAGAATATTTCAGAGGAAGCAATGACCTGCTCAACAGTGCTTTCTCATGGCATAGTCCAGAAACATTTACCTTCTTGGGGAGAAAAAGAGTTGTTACCTAATGAAGAGCAGATGAAGATACACTAAGCAGGCAAACTTAGAAGGCCAGCAAATTGAAATGCTGTAACCTTTTCATGAGCCAGATATAACTGTGAAAATACGACAGTGCAGACCAGCAGATTCTTTCCTAGTAGTGGAAAACACTTCCATGAGCAACCTCACAACTGTATGGCAAGCAGTGCTCTTCAAAAATGATCACTACATAAAGCAGCACAACCAGGTGAAGCAAAAATCGTAAGAGGGACCCTTGATAATATATTTAGAGCTGCCTAAATCTCACATTAAAATATGCATAGTGGTCTTGCCACAAGAGTTCACATTATTTGACAGACAGTCAAATGCTGTACTGAAGAACACAAGAGTAAATCAAGCAGAAAGTTCCAAGAGCTCTCCCAGAGCTTTAGAGGGTGAATGATGTTGTTCTTCAACAGTTTCAGGCCTCCAACACTTGGGGAAGTATGGGAAAGAATCCTAAGTAATCCCCGTAATGTCACATTTGAGAAATTCAAATGTAGAAACTATCAGGAAAGCGACCTATAGCATTGTCAAGGTGAATCCTGAGGCAACTAGGATAATCATTTATCCTGTTTCAGTGTGGCACCCAAATGAAGTTCTCTGATGTTGGAACCACAGGAATTTCATATCTGTTTACTCAGACTAGTTCTTCCATTTGAGGAAATCAATCTTCCTAATAGGTAGCAGCTTCCTGTTCTGTTAGGGAAATTCTTCTGGAAGTAACTCAAGCAGAGGTAGCCACAAGGTACAACAATTAGATATGAATATAAAAGTTGGGTTATGTTTTAGGGTGTTACCTCTTAGCAGATACAAACTGAGAAGATCAATTGGATGTGTATAAGAAGTGGACTTCTAAAAAGATGCACATTCCACCAGTGGGAACTGTGAAAGATTATTATGGTCTTTTCCCACCAACCTCAGACTCCACTTTGAGGAACAAGAGAACAGATGCAAGAAATGTGCATGTTAACCAATTATAGCTGGAAGGCATCTGGAAAACTAAGACGCAGCCACTTCGTAAAATGCAAGTCGACGTCATCTTCGGTGAAAGACAGAGTCCCTACTGGTGAAATACTGCCTTAATTAAACTGCTGCATGCTAACCATTCTTTGCAGAAATCTGAGGTAATCCTATGCTGATGACATGTTCATAGCTCAGTAGCTTCTCAGCAAGGAAGAAAACCATGCAGGCAAGAAAATGCTCTCTTAAGCCAACACCCACTGAGCCCAAAAGGAATGAACCAGGTAAGCCAGAAAAAGTCCTGAACATCAATAGCATTATTTTGAGTTAACATCAACCAAGGACAAAGTACTCCATTTCTACATGTGAGCCAGGTGGTTTCTCTTTTTAGTCCTCATTACACCACGAAGTAAATTTCTCTCACAAACAAGTCAATTCTTTTGCAGGGCTCTGTCATTAATTTTATTTGGCGTATATTGTTTTCCTGATCTGACAACAGAACTCTTTCTCAGAGGTAAAATACTAAAGAAAAGCAACTGGTTTACTTGATATTCCAGCCAGGGAGTGCCTCCAGAAGGACCTTTCAGTTATATTGCTCAAGAACACCAGAACAGGCTTCCCTACATAACCCTCACAAGCAGTAAGGCAGAAAGGGATTTTAGGGGAATGTCTCTGGTAGCACGGTGTCCTTCGTGTTGAAGTCACACCACTGCAGAAATGCATTTTGTTATCGACTACTCTCTAGCCTTTCACAACAACTTGACTCTGGTTACCAGTGTTGACTCTGAAAAATCACGCTACTGCAGACGGGGTAGGTGCTTCTTACGCATGCTGTCTCTTATTATTGCCCTTCAAAGCCACTTAGACTTTCTCAATGTTCAATTGTCTTTTGAGAAACAGCTCAGCTTGAGAGGCCCCTTTTCATGTTAAGACCTAAAAAGCCAAAGATGCCGATGTCTGGGTTGACGCGTTTGGCAAGGGGACTAGAAACGATACTGCCAAAGCCTGCCTTCTTTCTCTCCCTTCTCATCCCCCATTGTACACCCACTGATGGTACTTTAGAGGATGCCAGACTGAACACTACATGGGGATTCTTTTTGTCAGAACATGAAGAGATTTCTTCCCTGTAATTCAGTTTCTACCATGCATTTCACAGCTGACACAGTCTTACAAAGAATGGAACACAGAAGGTGATTTCATGACACATCTAAGCTAGCTGCCACCAAAAGGACGAGTTCACTCCATTTCTCCTTTATCCCCAACCATGGCAATTGTCTGATTTTCTCCCCTTAAGCCAGTTCAGGGAGCAAAGCTAGCAGAAAATGATTCATTTTTCTGTGCCATGAGTGCTTTGTCATTACTCGCTATGGGGTCAAATGACTGCCACGGTCATTGCAAGAGATGAGTTAAGAACATGCAACAGGGGGAACAAAACTTTCTGCAGCATCTTGCTTCAGATTCTTTCAGTTGCCTTTGGATCAATGATATTGCCAAAATAACACTAAGAATCTGCACAGTAAGTGGGATTTTTCTGATGACGTTCCTTCAGGTTTCATGCTACGTAATTGCTGCATACTAAGGGGAAGAAGACGCTGAGAACAAGCACCACTTAAATAACAAACAGTCATCACCTTCAAAACAGTTTTTACTCAGTTCTTTCCCTGTAAAAGCATATTTTCTATCTCACAACCACCCTCATAGCTTTGTTGTAAGGACTCTGGTTTTTCAACACTCTTTTTGAGGATAGGAAGTGAGAACTAGGCAGAACTGGACTACCCACCACATTACTGACAAAGAGAAGAATGCTGTAACTTTTCTACTCTTTAATAAAGATTTCTTTCCTCCTACACACTTGCACTACACTAGCCCTTTTAACCACAGTCTCACAGTATGAACTCATGTTTAACTGGTCGTGTGTCATGACACAAAAGGAGCTGCATTTGTCTTACAGCCTTCCCAGAACCGAGCTCTCCCTACTGTAAGAATCATCTCCATTCCTTGTCCACAGATAGCCCTATATTTAGCTATTCTGAGTATTGTTAGCTTGGATCCAATTTATTAAGTAATACAGCTTACTCTGTATCCATGATCTGTCTTAATTATTTATCACTCTCCCCATCTTTGTGTCATTTGAAAACTTCCTCAGTAATGATTTTATGTTCTCTTTCAGGTCATTGATAAAAGTGTTATACAGCTCATGGACACGAACCAATCCCTGAAGAACTACACTGGAAATGCAAATCATTTCTCATTTACAATTACATCAAGAAATATCAGTTAGCCAGTTTTAAATCCACTTAATGTGTGCCATATTGATTTTATATCATTCTAGTTTATTAATCAAAATATCCAGTGGCATAAAATCAAATGCTTTACAGAAAATCTAAATATATGAATTCACCACTATCACTTATTTTAAGCTCAGCTGGAAATAATACTCCACAATATATCAAATCAGGCTGAACTTCCACTCTTTTTTTTCCTCTCAAGTGAGGAGGATTATGTGGTTTTGCAATAACATTCAATGTATGCACATTATTTTTCCCCAATCCTGTTTACTTACTCTGAGTAAAGTCATGCATTTAAGTGCAGAGATCTGTTGCACTTTATAGCTTCAGTTTTCCAAATAATTTTCTGTTTCTACCCCCAATCTGTTCTGTACCTCCTTTCCTTCTCTCATAAGAACTATTCAACCTGACCGCAGTAACACAGATTCAAAATATATCTGACTTATAAAATTTGATAAAGAAGCATCGACAAGTTTAATTTCTGCAAGCTGGTCTTTTCCTGGAATGGTAAGGCAAAGATTGATTTTCAAGCTTAGTTCCAATTAAAGTAGTTTCTCCATTAAGAATCTTTTCTGCCAGCCCTCCTCAGGAATGCAAAATAATGAAAACCTTGCATAAAACAATGAAACCCTGAACAAGACTTGTACCATCTCAGTAACTCTTGGTCCCCCTCTATTTCCAGTTGATTTCTTGGCTACTATTAAAAACCACTCTCTTTCTTAATACATATACCTTCATTACTAGATAAAACCTACTATATCAGTACTAAAAACCTAATCGATACTTAGATTAATAAACAGTAAAGCATACAAAAAAAAAAAAAGAGAAAAAGAAAAATCATGAGAGCTTTTACCTGTGGATCTTTGAAATACATTTCATACAACTGAATGGTCCGCCGGCTTGCTTGACTCCCATGATACACAACCACATTCAACTCTGTCCAGGTGCGGAACTCCCTTTCCCAGTTGGGAATTGTGGACAATGGTGCAATAACCAAGAAAGGACCATGGATTCCTTTCAAATATATCTCATAGAGAAACGTAATGGACTGGATAGTCTTTCCCAACCCCATTTCATCTGCTAAAATGCAGTTTCGTCTGAAAACAATAATAAAAACAGTCTGAATGATTTATTCCTAACTTTAAAAATAGAAAATCAGTAAGAAGCTAAACTGAATAAAACAGAAATTTCTTGAATGGCAAGTTTACACTACAAAGACATCATAATCTTTTTGCGTTTTAAATAAATGTTATGACTTGTGATGCAATAAGCGTGGCTATATCCATTTTATGTACCTCTCAAGTTCACACGGGGGAGGAAGGGGCAGCAGGGGCGTGCATGAACACATATATACACAAAAGCATTTGCCACAAGAATCTATCTGAAATATTCATGTTTTATGTAACATTATGTTACCCACCCAAAATTAGTTTGTATATGACTCCCACAGCAAAAAACGAGACATGTAAATAATTCTAAGACCTCGCTTTAGAAGATTACTTTAAAAGGTTATTGTTTCAAATAAGCTATAAAAGCTTTTCCAAATCAGGATTCAGCAGTAAGCAATATTTTACGTACGTGTTGTACCAATTGAAAAGAAGCCAGTTTACTCCCTCCAACTGGTATTCCCTGAGTTTGTTATTGTTTTTATACTCCCTGGAACTCTCTGATTTCTTCCAGTCATCAGCAGGAGGTCGCTCCTGTTTCAAATACAGCAAATCCCATTAGTGGTTTCTGAAAGACCACATTACTTTACTATTTTCAAATAAAACCCTCTATACGGAGCCAATTCTTACCACACGCTCTATTTCTGGCTCCCTAGACATCAGTTTCTCAAATTCTTCGATCTTAGCTTGGTCGATGTCTTGCTTGAGCTCCCAAGTGCTGTCTTCATAAGGAAGCGAACACCATTTCACCAGATAATGCGTTACAGGCTTTGTTAAGACAAAAATAAGATTACATCATGATTTAGAAAGAATAAAAGTGTAACCATTTTTACAGGCGATCTGCAGGCTAGATACAATTCAAAAAGCTTTACCAGACCTGAATGTCTGAATCAGCCAAAAGGATAAGCAAACAGCAGTCTGACAGCTTGACAACCTAACGAAGTAAGATTAGAACGCGGGGAATGCAGGCTTATCACCAAAACGAGCACAACACTACATTTGAAATCACTAAGGTTAGACTAAAATTTAGAAGTAAAACAATATTTGTTTTCCAACTGTTACCATTTCTATGCTTTACCACGTATTTAAACGGTCAATTGTTTTTTTGTATCAATGTCATCAGAAACTTCCCAGTAGGCAAGCCAACCACCACCATTCTCTGATAGAGCAATATGGAAACACTGACACTATCAGTGAAGCTTTCTACTCCCCCAGGACCAAAAAGGAGTCTCCTGGAAGACAAAGCGATCTTCTTCTGCAGAACAAGTCATTAAAAAGTAATAAACAGTGAATTCAGGACCTATTCTGCAACAGATAGTCTAAACGATGTCTAAGCAATTATAGCATTTAGCTAAGATTCTTGCAATTTTCATTTGAATTCTGTATTACCTGCATGGACATCATATTTCTACAGTATTAAGTACCACCTTAGATCTACATATCAGAGGGTTTTTTTGGTGTTGTTTTTTTTTGTTTTGTATTTTTTTAAATATAGATAACTTACAAGAAGTTTGGAATTCTCACTTAAACCCCTTTATTTTAGGGAAACTGCTATATTAGCCAATGTTTTCTCAAATGCGTTCCTATTTTCTACACACATATACCCTGGTAGCTTCTGAATTGTTTAATATATATGCATTCTTAAACGATAAATTCTAAACGTAATGCCTATATGACTGCAGATGCACTAGAAGTTTTGTTTACCTCTCCATTATCATCTGTGCTACGTGAAAAATCCATGATTCGATCAACTTCCACATAATCTGGATTAAAAAGCTCATCATCAATCTGTTCAAGGAAAGAGGCAAAAATATAAAAGATATCTCTATTAGCCCTTCCTGAGAGGAAAAATTATTATATATTTCACCAGGCAATAATATTTTGGGTCACGGTGACACAGAATTTATATTTGGCAAACTTCAACACGTTAATTGAAATGCTACAATTCAGCAAGATCATTCCCCGTGAGGGAATCAGACTTCTCAGACTTTGTTAACTGGGCCTCTTAATTACTGTGTGAAACCTTTTACTGTGAGAGAATGTTTAAGAATATTTTAAATGAAGTGTGAAATTACAATTCACTAATGAGCAATCGAAAAGGCTTATGGCATGCAATGCATTTAGCATTCTTGAAAACTACAGCTTGCAATAAAGAAATTAGAGCGTTGTACACTAAGTGCCTTTGGATTATTTTAACTACAGGAATTGTCTAACTGCTTTATAAGCAAGATTCAAAGATTATTATTTCAAAAACAGAGAGAAGACACTGCATGCATACACAGTTTTGCCAAAAATCACTATTTGTTATTTTCTTTATTGAAGGGACAACTTCAACAACTTACGGGATTCTCTTGCATTCTGAAGTGTTGTGTTTCATTTTATACTTTTAAAATCCCCTCCAATAGAAAAGGTAGGCAAAAGGACTAGAGACTATGTACATTTTGATAGCTTTTTCTAAAACAAGAATAAATTCCAAGTATTTACAGTAACTTGTGACCCACTTGGAAACATTAAAAAAAAGGCAGCAATTCCAGGCATCTTCACTTAGAACAGATGGAAGTTTTCAATTTGCAATAGGTTTTGTTCAGCTTAAACTGTATAGTGTAGCACACGAACCTGTTTTTTTTCTCAAAAGACAGCATTTTACTAAAAGGTAAGCTTTCAGAGACACAAATCAGCAGATCTGGTCTTTTATTGACAGGACCCCTGCCACACTACTGCTTATGGCTCTAAGTGAAATTAAATTGATGATAAAAAGCTTAGAATCCCTAGTGAGCAGCAGTCCATAACACAGAAAAATGTGATGCATTTTTCTGCCATAATCAGCTCCTGAGAAAAGAGACTCGGTACTGATTCAGTAAGAGTCATGCTTACAATGCAAACAACTAACCACTCACTTTAAGGAAAAAAACTATAGTAAAAAGTATACAGTCAGGACAGACCACTTGAGTTTCATAAACTTGCAAGACCTGGATCAAAAATGGTTATACTTTATACCAGAATAAATGCTACTGATATACCACACAGTTGTTCAAAATCTTCTGCTTGTATACAGAACAAGAATTCATACAAATATTCCTTAAATACCTAAAAGAAACAAACAAACAAACAAATCGTACTTCTGAAAGGAATTTGTTCTGGCCCTGTTTTGCCTTAAACCGCTTAATCTTCTGCTGAATTCTCTTGTCTTTGTCCAGCTCTTCCACAGATGCCCACTGACAATGAAGGTAAGAACTGGAAGATGAAAGAGAAAATCTTACTTAAAACTATGTTCCCATTGCATACTCCTATGTATCCCACTAGTACAGCTAGATCTTTCCAGAACGCTGTAGTGCCACGCTTGGAAAACTGGACACTATCTTCTTCATCAGACAGGTTATTAACAAATCATCTTTACTGGAAGTAATTGTACTTACTAATGGAGAAACTTGTCAGTAAATAAAAACAACTCCCACTCAAAATTTACATACCCCATTCGTTTAGTGTTTGGCACAAAGCTAAGATGATTTTTGTTGGGCATACTTAAAACATAATTACTATACAAGACATTTATCATAAATGCCACTATTTAACATCATATTCTAGCAAAGAGTAGGGGTTCTAAAAGTTAATAAAAATACGCAAACATTTTAAATACTAACATGTTATACACTTTTTTGTGAGAACAGCATTGTAATTAGAAGTCGGATATGAGTCACTTGAAGTTTTAACACCGATAGAAAGAAAAGAAAAACCCTTGTAAATGCAGTTACATGGTAATAATTAATCTTTAAGAAACCACAAAGTAAGGAACAGTATCTCTGCCAAAATGACTAGTCCCAGTTTATAAATTTAGAATCTGTCAAAAGTTATATTGCTAAGAAGACATGAACAGTTAATGCAAAAATTACATGCCAATGTAATAAAACTAAACAAAGCATAATTAAGCTATTAAACATCATGCAATAATCAACATAGTGCAAAAGGTACAAAGATGGCAGCATACTTAAAGTGAAGTCAACTATCTGCAGTTAGCTGCAAGAGACTCAGTTTAAGGATATTTCTGTCTCTCAGATGGAAAATTTGCCAAAATTAAACAAGATATGCCGTTTTTCTCAACGAAAAATGAGCTTATCCTGCTGTGAAGTATCTTATTTTAAATACTAATTGCATTGCAGTTTCAGAGCCCAGAAGTGAAACAACACGCTGCTCTCATCACTATTACATCCCTCTTACGGAGGGGCAGCTATCTGCTGGAATATTGGAAGCCATCTCGTTTGTTATTGTAGACATTTTGTTGAACACAAATCTTGGTTTTGAAACAACATTAAGGGTTATTTTTGAGTAGATGGCAGGCACGTTACTCTACAGTTGCAGCTAGATCTACACAGCTACGTAGGTATGTGCTCATAAATCTGAATGCATAATGAGGCTTAGACTGAAGTTTTTAATAGCAGAGAAATTTTACCTATGGATTTCATTTTGGAGAGAACACAAATTGAGACGACACTATCAAACCCAGTACCACTAATGCAAGGTATTTTCCTGTTTATTTGCCACCGTTTTGGATTAAACATTAGAAATGTTTAAAGTTGGATAGTAACAGTTACATCATTTACAAAACCAGTTTTTAAAAACTATTTGGAAGTTACGTGAACTTAAAGATAGTAATCAAACCTATAACTTTACTTACAAGTTTTTGTACTTTACATAGAATTCCTCTATTTCTACCTCCTCTCCATTCTCCATCTATAAGAAAAGAAATATTGAAATGTGAATTAAACCACTAAACAGCCCAACTTAGTTAATGATTAAAACTAACCGAAATACAGAATACGGTCCCCACACAGAGAGATAAGTGGAGATGTAGGAAAGCGTTTGTAGGGGGAGGACATGGGTGAAGAGTTTCCTCCAGCAGCTTACCCAAGTACATACTGCACTGCTTACTACAACTTCCAAGAGATGAATCATTTGAACTCCTCCCTAACCACATGCAGCTTCATTCACAACCTCACCCCAAATCTGGCTTTCTGCCAAACCCACAGTGTTAAGTAGAAGCCAAGTGTACCATTTTCTCAGGCAGCAGCCAATTAGCAACTGCACTCCTGAATGCCATATGTATTATTTTTGGCTGGCTCATGGCAACTTTACATTGTGGGTTTTGTAATGTTTTAAAAAAGAGTTTTAAAGGGGGTTTATTCCTCCATATAGTTAATAACTCCAAACAAGAAGCCATATAAAACTAAACCTTATACCTTGGCTAGCATTTTAGTGCATCAGTGTTCATGGCTTTAGTTTTACTCAATGGTGCAATTAAATTCACTCAGGCAAGATGTCTCACATACAGAGCAGCCAAATTAAATTAACACCCAAAAACTACATTTAAAGCAAGGTTAAAGTTGTGATATAAACCAGCAAAACCAAGGGCATTCAGTGCTAAGGGTTGAGACTACCCTTAACTCATCCCTAGTGCCAAAGTATTGCATAACATATGGCATGTAATACTTTGTTGAATTACTCCTGAACCCAGCCATAGGACAAACTAAGGACAGTGCACCAGGCACGCATTCAGAATCCCATTTATGTCACAACATTAACGGTTTGTGTTTACTAATGAACTTTGGAACAATTTTAAATAGAAGAGGATTTTCTGTTTTACATGCTTCATGAGGGACAACATCATCTGTAATAAATATTGTATGTAGCGCTAAACAGACAAAACTGTTGACCCTGTGTAAGTCAACATCCTCCATCTTTTTCATATATATAAATATATGAAAATATATATAAGAGAGAGAGAAATATATATATATATATATATATATATATATATATATATATTTTATATATATATATATATAAAAGAGAGACACTCTGAAGCTAGAGGATGAATTGTCACCTTCCAAATTCTCTCTCAAAAGAAAAGTTGCTGGCTAGACATTACTTCCGTAGCAGTGCAATTAAGGAACAACAGTAGCAGCTGCATTAAACTCTATTCTAGCACAGTGAAGAAAAAGTTAATGCATTCCTAATCCCTGACTTACATAGTATTCCTTCTCTTTCAGACTGATTCCAAAATGATTTTATCATTTTAGCGTTTATATCACTCCAGTACAGTCTGTTTGTGTTCCTTTCTAGAGAGAGGAACAACACCAGCTTCCACCTAGTTCTCTCTGAAGAAATGGAAGAAGATAAGGTATTCCTGGTGCTACTTCTTGATCATCTTGAATCCTCTACTGAAGATAAACTATCCCCTAACCCTAAACACAGGGAAGAAGCTTCTCTGTCACTTACAAAGATACTGTCAAAGGAAGGAATTTGAAGACCATGAAGATTTTTTTTAAACAAAAAATTTAAAAGGGAGTATTTCTCAAGAAGATATTCATATTTAGAGGTCAAAACTGTATTACAAAAAAAGTATTAAAAAAGGAGATCCCATTATCTGAATCTATTCACTACCCTGAGGCAAAATTAGTCTTTAAGAAGTCATCCCTAATTTTAAGACATTAGCTTTTTTTTATTTTCCAGAATGTATTATGGCCAAGTCTCTTTGATTAGTTTTAAATCAGAATCCTTTGAGATACATCCATCTTACAATGACAACATGGTTAAACACCTTTATATAAAGGTTCCATATTAGCCAATTTAACTCCCCTCAACAGCATTTCAGTCAAGTGCATTTTCTGTCAACTGCAGAATTATTAACAATAATTTACAATATAAATCTTGATAAAACCTGTAACTCTCATGAGTAAAACGTACTTTTGTATTGTCTAATAGGTAATAGCTGGTCTACATTATTACATGTTCAATGAATGTGCATCAAAGATTCACCTAAATAAAAAGTATTTCGGGAAAAAAAATCTTTTAAAAATCTTACTCTGGCATTCATGCTTACGGTCAAAAGAAAAAAATTCTAATCAGGTTACAATCACCAGCACTCAAGTTGGGTTTAACAATACATCACTTTAGAATATATGAGACAGAAGCTTATGCCTTTGACATCCCTGACCAACCCCCATGACACGTACGTTTACATTAACCAGGTAAAAAGGTGAGATAAAACATTCATGCAAAACTCTCCCAAAACTGATTACGTAGACATCCTAAAATAGCACATGGCAGACTTGGGCAACGCAAGGCGCTTCAAATTATCATTGCCCAGGTGCGACCATAACTGACAATCTGATCCACAGTCTCTGCAGATAATTAAAGAAATAAATGATCCCGTCCTTCAAGCAAATACTTAAGAGCACACAATGTTGCTCTGTCATTGCCACAGAAGTGACACAGTAATACCTGCTAATGTAAAAGTTATTTGAGCACGCCACTCGGGTGTGGACACAAGTAAGAGCTTAAAAAAAAAACCACCAAACAAACCAAACAAATATCAACTGCTAGAAAAATAGCAGACAACACATCAGTAACAGATGCGAAGCAACACGTAAAAACCAATCACCTCAATTGATACACCGCCCTAGGTTGTAAACTAATCAGTTTGTGGAAGAGATGTAGGCATTTGTACACAGTTCAATTAGATCTAATCCTCACCATGTATTGGTAGGCAAAAAGAGAAATTCAGATGTGTAACATGTAGGTATGATGTTCTACAAACTCCACATCTTTTCATAATATGTGCTATTTGTGCTGAATAGCACGCTTAGTTCTAGTCATTCATTTTAAGTTAAGGAGCAGAAATTCAAAGGGGGCAGAAGCTGGCCAAGAAAATAATTAGAAAAATGAAACATTTCCACATACAAACTGAAGACGTCAGGACTGTGATGATTTGGAAAGAGAATGATACACGTACTTAACACTTTCTGCAAGAAGCAAGAGTATTCAACAGAATTCAAAATTCCATATTAAGAACAACATGGAAAAACATTGTCTTTTATACTTCAAACATGAACTAACATAATTTCTAACCTTTTATTCTGTACATTTAAAAAATGATTGCAAGTACAGTATTGCATCATATCTGGTAACTCCAAAACCAGACTAAGGCTATTTTTGAGAAAATCAGCATAATTTTATGATAAGAATACTGCTCCAAAAGTGTATTATCTAGTGTCCTTTACTTGAACACAACATCTTTGTTACAAACTAATCCACTGAAAGGTTTCCTAGTGAAGCCTTTCCTCATGTTTATTTTATGCACTGGTCCTGATCGCAGCAATTTTACTTTGATTAGTAATCTAACAACCAGGGTTTTGATGACGTTAGTAAGAGTGTAAAAGACCTTTAATAAAAGCACAGTTGGATACTTCAGATGTTAAATATTAACATCCTGAAATCCATTTTTTTTTTTTGAATTTTGGAGAGGAGGGTTGGGGAGAAGAGCAGGGAAAGAAGAGACACCCCTCAAACCTGCAAATACAAGCCATAAAAAACATTAAAGAAAGAGCTCAAAATAGAGCTTGCCTCCAGCAGAGCTTGCAATCAAAGACATGTAGGCAGCAGACCAACCACTTCCCACAAACTGCAGCAAAATACACACTCCCCATGAGTAATCACACCTTTGTTTGCAGGGGAGAGGAAGAAGAGAAGAATAATTGGTGAAAAACAGCTTCCAATGTAAAGACATTTATGAAAAGATCACATTCTCCTCTCCTGCCTAGTAGATCATCAGGACAACTAATTACTGAGTTTATATTACATGAAGTTTCTCTGAAAAATAAGCCTATGGTTTGAAACACAAAATATAGCTCTGGACTTCAAAAAAAGCCCTAGAGGTTTTATGCTGTGAAAGCTGCAGAAACAGGTCAAATTCAATCACAGCCAGTCATGACATTGCATGAAGTCAGGTTTACAAAGCTGTTAATGATGTTATGACAGTAGTAATAAAATTGAAAAACAAAAAATCCCCCCCCCCCCAAAACACCACAACATAAAAAAAAAAAAAAATCCGTTAATAAAGTCAACTACTTTAAGGAAAAAAATTTCTGGTTAACTAAGATCCACATGAGTACCATATCTATATTAACAAGACAGTTTTCTGCCCAACTGCAGTACAAGTCAGAGAATTAGCTACACTAGAGAGTCTATAAAATGTAATAATGCCCTTTTTGGAACAAGTTATTTTCTACTTCCTACTCAGAATGTAATAGTTTGGAAGTGCAGAGGCCAATCAAGTTGTGAAGCAGATCAGAAGAATCTGTAAGCAAAGTAAGAACATAACTAGCAACCAGGGCAGAATTAAAGGAGCACCACAATTAACTAAAGAGAGTGTTTCTTTCACCATCTTAGCATAGTGACAAGGAAGATATTAACCATCTGTATACATAATGTTCCTGATCACATATAAAGTTGTTTTAGCTGCTTAGCACAACCACTACCGAAAGATGCAAAAATTGTCGGCAAGGATTTTCTTTACTAGAAAAGGCAGAAACTTAGGATGCAGGAGAGTTCTCTCACTCCGCAAACTCCCATGAAACATCACTCTGAAGTGAAGAGCACCACAGATTTTGTCCAAGTATATTATTTGCAAAAATCAAAATTCTCATCTGAAGAAATGCAAGAAAAGAGTGGAAGACTAAGCAAGTAATCTGTTTTGTGTATGTCTATCCAAAACCATGTTAAATACCATATAAAGACACTTTCAGGGAACCTCCTCTGTTCAATAAAACAGTTTTTCAATTTGAAATATCCAAGGTATTTTAAGAACTTAACAGACATTTCAGCAGAAATATGCTTAGCCTGTTTAAAAACATGGGGGGAAGGGGTTTGGTTTTACCTTTTTCTTGACTGAACGGCTACTCATGATTTTCTCCACAACAGGACCTTCAGCATCAGCAGATTCCTACATCATAAATACCATACAAGAGTTATGGGAGTGCATCTTTGTTACCTGAAGACTTACTTCATTAGAAAAACTTGAAATAATCTTTTTGCAACAGGAGTTTAATACACAGGAAGACTTTCTCCCCCTAGCATGAGAACTGAGAGAATTCAAATAGATTTAATACCATAATAAAGGATTGAAGGATACTTGCTTAAGCCCATTTTTAAGAGCCAATGCAACTCCAGCTCTCTCACTAAGGCTAACATGCACAGATACAGAGATATAACCACAGTTCACCTCTCCTAAAATAACACATGCTTTCAGCATCATACAGCCCAAATATTAGATGATGTTCAAAAACTCTAGCTATCAAAATTGCCTGTGATTCTCTATCACACTATTACATTAATTCACTATTACAACTGCAGGCAAACCTACCAAATTCTCCTTCTGATAAGACACAAGTAACAATGGAGATCACATACAGTATTTCACAGGGCTTAACAAATTGCCAAATGAAATACCAAAGAACATGTATGTAGTCTCCAATAGGTCATCAGTTAGTTAAGTGAAGTAGTTCTTAGAAAAAGCAGTACAAAACAATGAGATTGTTACAACAGTCATTCCTATATTATTACCCCTCATCTTATTCAAACTATTTTATCCATCATTTACATTGCACAGAGAATAAAGTGTACCCTGCTGGGTACTACAAGGCAGTAATTTCATAAAGGGGTTCTTATGGTGCCTAGCAGCAGGGGACAAGCTTGAGTGGTTTATTAAAGTCACAGAAGCCAGACCACTGAATTCACAGAAATAAATTCAAGTCTCCCAGCAGTCCAGTTTAGGTTTCCTTTAGGTAGAGACCATTAATTTCAAAGAACTGTGTCAAATTGCATATCATCAGCTTGTAAATAAAGTCATGAATTAATATATTCTTTAAGAAGGTAAAAAGCTAATGCCTTCTGGCACACTGTGCCAACCATGGATGAAAACCATTCCAGAGAAGGGCCCATATTTGAACTCTGAATGCTGCAGTTACAGCCATCTTTCCAGTCCGTTTGCATCTGACCTGTTGCTCTGACTGAGAAGTATTTGAAGGAGAGTCTCTTCCAGCAGCATCAGCATCATCAGCCTCCTCATCTGAAATCTTGAACTCCAGGTCTTCTGTATAACGCTTCCTCTTCACCTGCCTGCTGGAGCGCCGCTTCTAAATAGAAAGCATTGGTATTTTTCATGAGAAACAAAACTGGTAAGACTGCAGAATAACTGAGAAACTTCTTCATATTTTTCAAATACGCTACTGTGTAGCAAACACTATTACTTTTACAGCACCCTGATAGGAACAGTGGAATCAGGATACTACTGTTCTGAGTGCCTGCCTGTTAGATGCTTTTAATGTCTGTTAAAACAAACAAACATACCAACCAACCCACTTCATGCTTGTTCTGAGTTGGAAAGTGGTAATTTTTTTTTTTTAGCATTACTAAAACCACATTAGAAAATTAAAAAGCGTTATCTCAGAAAGCAATTAGAATACAAGAAGTTGCACCTCTCAATTCACGTCTATGACAAACTTTGACAGATGGCCAATGCAGGAACCAAACACCACCTTTCCGCAGCATGGCCCACGGTGTTGCTAAGCAGTGACAACACACTTTCTTGCTCTCCCCATCCGCCCAGTTGTACCCAGATTATCTTGTAGGGGAAATACAATGAAATACGATTTCCTCACTCCACTGACCCAGCACTGTTCAGAAAGACATCCTGCAGCACAGCATGGGAAAAGACCCCAAACTAATAGAGGAAAATGAAAAACTTGAGCCACCCTAAATTGAAGACATGGTTCCTGTGTCCCCATACCCTCATCTCCAGGATGAGAGAAAGATTCAGAGAAACTGCAGAAAACAATCTGTAAAATACACAAGCATGCATTTGACAGAATTTGCAACTTGACACTCGGTGCCAGACACCATTTTGTGCAACAGTAAAATTCAAATTCCCGGATAGTCTGCATCAGGTTATATATTTTGAAAAGCTGAGAGCATATGCCGTTGAAGGAAACTGTCAACTGAGCATCAAATATCTCAGTGGACTGATGTATATATTAAAAAAAAAAAAAAGTTGAATATCAACTGTTAAAAAAAAAATCTCTTTATGAATTGATATACTACTAATTTTTTATGTCTTTCTCAGCTTAACACACATCTTCACTGGTACATGCAAATACTTATGTAGCTTGTTTAACAGATCTATGCACCCAGGTCTCTCAATGTACATAGACAAAGTCAAATATTTACTTTTAGATAGTTAATCATACTTTTTAAAGCACAAATATCTGATGCACTTCACACAATTAGAAATTCTTTCTTTAACAGAAAATGAAATTTTTGAGCAAAGGTTAAATTTACATCACCCTTTTAAACAATGGTGATGTGGCTTCTACCTTTAACATAGTTAACTTATGGGGGGCTCCCACAAAACTTTAACAATATTTTTACACTTGAAAATAGATACCACTTGGCAAATTTGCACCCTCATTTCCATAATCACTAATGGGAAAATATCAATTTTCTTTCGGCTCAATAGGTAAGTCTTACCATTATTTTTGGTGCCAAAAATCTCTTCTTCCACTTCCCTAATAGAAAGGATGCCTAAAACATTATGGTAATCCTCTATTTGATTTTCATTGACTTGGTTAGCTTCCTGTTTCCTCTAACATCCACATGAGGCTTTGCAATTGTTATGCACTGCTGTCAGAAACTGTGCATACATTTACGTGCATCAGATTATGTTTTACTCATTAACTGATCTACAGATAGAAAGGTGAGCAACAGGCTTGAAAATGGCTTCTAAAAAGTCTGTGTGGTAACATGCAAAAGTATTTTTCCTCTCTAAAGATAACAATGCGTCACTTTGTGCATTACTACATAGTATCGTTACAGAACACTCAGTATTTAACACTAAGAACGCAGCGGTGTTTAGACAACTGCATAATATCAATCTCAGTTGGGAAAGGCATAACAGGTTTATTAATTCTAGCTGTCCTAGCGTATATGGTTGTAACCCTTCCCTAAGTTTACACAAAGAAGTGTGGGTGCAGTATAACACGCACAGTGTGAGAAAGTATTAAGAAACAAAAATTTTACCTGAAATACTTTATTACATTTTAATCAAAAAGTGATACAAATGCCCTAACACTTGTATTTACAAAAAGAAAAAAAATATTTCAAATGTAAAGTTTATCACCCAATTGAGTTTCACAAAGAGAAAGTTTTGTCCCACTAAACCGAAAACAAGCAAAACGTGCATATGTATTGAACTGTAGACAGTATATAATCACCTGCAAGTTAACCCAAAAAACCATCAGCTCCAGAAGTTTCTTCTACATCTTTTGTCAGTGCCATTAATCAGGCTGAGAGAGATTTGTGGCACAGGACAAAAAACTTATTCTTCAAACATTTTAATGTTTGCATGGTGTATCTCGACTTTTCTAATCCAGAATACATGGTTTGCATGAATCAGAAATAACACTCTCTTCTGTTGCTGCTTTTGTTTTTAACTCAAATACGCTAGATTGCTCACATTTCATTGTACTCTACATCCTTCTGTAAAACAGTAAGAGGGAAGGCATAAACCATGTTTGTGTTAGGACACCACTGTTTGCCAACCTCTTCACCAGGCCGCTTTGACCACTGTCAAGTGAACATCAGTCTCTAGAAGCAACACATCCACAACCTGATGTGCAACGGACAAATGCAATGGATTTCAGTAATACCAGCATGACTATTTAGGAGTCTCATACTTTCCCCATCACAATATGCCTCTACCCCTTCGTGAGGGAATTCTTATTTTTAATGCCCACTCTGACCACTGCCAGCAGAAGCAAGCCAAGAGCCAACCACTTCTTAGCACGGCTAATGACAGAGCACACAAAAGTTGTCATATATGCTATTTCTATTTCCAGATTTTCTTTACATGAAATGAAGTTTGGACAGAAAGTGATAGGTGTGCAGTGGTCAAGAGAAATTATCAATGTTAGCAGATGACTGGCAGTCCTGCAAAAAGGCCCTTCATCCATGAAAGCAGTGTAGTTACAAGTCCCTGACGTGCACGTTTCTGACATCCTACTTTGTCATGTCTTATTCTTGATTTCAGAAGGTTTGCAAAGCCAATGCAAGAAGAAACATGAGGCTTATAAGCAAGAGCTCATAATGGTACAGTAAGTCTACAAAGCAGAAAATTCAGCACCGTAATTGCAACAGCGATGGAAGAGAACATGTGAAAACTCAGCAGCACCGAACACGTATCTGCAGGTAACAAGACTGTAAAGCAAAATTATGATGAGAAATAGTTGTTTTAGTAAAATATTCACTATGGTTATTTCCAGTTCTCACCTTCTTGGTATATCATTCTAAACAACACAGAAAATACCCAAATACCTGTATCTCTGTAAGACTGTAAGACGTGTATCTCTGTCAGACTGTGAGAACTACCGTTCATGCCTCTAAATTGTCAAAGGCTACATTGACCTTCAAAGATAGCATTACCTGAACCCCTGGGTCATCTTCATCTTCAGGATGAGGTGATGGTGGCGGAGTTTTTTCCAAATCTGAGTTTTCAGAACCTTCCTTTCCCTTGTTAACCTTTTTCTTTGCAGCACTAGTTTCTGAATCTGGTTTCTTGTTACTGAAACAGAGGTATTTTTAATCAGTATTTATACAAAAATGTAAGCAAAAAGTGCTTAACCAAATAGTTAATCTGCGAGATGTTTATTTTCAGTCACTTATTTTCAACTGCCTTCCTTATTTAAGTATTTAAACAGAACTGTAAAATCAATGATGCATGGGCCATCATTATACATTTCCCATTCCTTAACAACGGACGCCTCACTTCTTCCCTTCAAGGTCTTAGACAGTGACACTGAATATGTCTTCAACAAGAAACTAAAAATGAGACTGGAAAGAAAGAGCTGCTCTCTTCAAAACCTGCACTTTCTGAAAGCAGTGTTTGGGCAACCTGACACATGTGAAGAGAAACAGGGTTATGTGTGCACTTGTCTTGATATTAACTGTGCGGACCAGGTGAGCAGAACCAGAGGAAGCGTTATCAAAACAAAGGACCAAATGAGAAAATCCTTCATTTTCTTCTACCATCCCTGCTATTTCCAAGCAGAAAAGGCGCTTTTGTGTCAGGTCTGAGGGCACCCCTACAGCCTCAATGTGTGCAAATGCAGTGTGTACGGGGGGAAAAAAAAACCACCCAGCTGGTATCTCAGCATCCACATGATGCTGGAAAGCTATATCCACCGACAGTAGAGAAAGGTTTGGGGGACTGTTTCTCCCCCTCCTCCCCCATGAAAACATTTGCCACCTGAGGAGCTGGGACCCCATCTCTCCAACTGCACTCAGAGGCCTGGAAATGAGTGAGGACACACATATCAAAATTCAGCTTTTAATAACGTCGTCACCAAATCACACGCCGAGATGATCTTCAGCATCGTGGGGGTGACATTTTTAAATGGCAACGAAGAAGCATTGATGGTAAAAGTTCGTAATTTTAAGCATATTTAGCCTTTGAGTCTCGCGTGGGTTTTCGCTAGTCTTTTTTCCCCTCTGTGGTCAACCCCTCCAGGCCCATTACCGATTTGACAGGCTGGTTGTGGAAATAATGCCGAGACGTTTAAGAGCAGCGCAGAGTTACGCGCTGGCACCCGACAAGCAGCGAGCACGGGTCGCCAAACAGCGTGACAGGCACTTTTATACGGCTTCTGCACCCTTAAAAGTTTTAATTTCGTACCCCAGACGCTGCCTGGGGTTTGTTTTTCCTTCGTAATCCCCAGCCTTGTAACTTCTCAAACAAACATCAGCTTTAAGCTTGTTCATTTTAGCCCGCTGAAGGTGTATTTGGAGCTGTAATTTAAAATTTTTGAATGCGGTTAGGCGTCGCTTCGGGACCGGGAGAAACTCGGTCGTCACGTCGTTCTCTTTTTGCCGCCTGTGTTTAAACCGATGTTGACTTAAAAATAAAATTTGCAAGTGAAAGGACTGGGAGTTTTGGAAACGGGTTTGCATTATCGTGAAATTACAGGGCTTTCCTCTCAAAAAGACACCTCAAACTGTGAGAATTTAAGGAGGAAAAAAAAGGCGGGGGGGGGTGTTGACGCGGCGGGAGGAGCGCGGCCCTGAGCCGAGACCCTCCGGCGGGCGGTGGAGCGGCGCGCGGGGCGCGCGCGGGCGGCGGCTCCCCTCGCGGCGTTTGTTTCCGCTCTGGCTGCCACCAATGGCACAAAGCCCCAGCTGAAGCGGGGGCCCCCTCGCCTTTCATCCGCGCGCCGAGAGCGCTGGCGTCGCCCCGGCAACCCGCGGCCACGTGACCAGCACCTGCTCCGCTGGCGGGCGGCCACCGACTGCAGCCATCTGCTTCCCTCAATCAGCGCCCGGCCGCTCCCGGCACCTGCGCGGCCGCGTCCTCTGCCCCCCCGCTCCCGCACACACCACCCCCCCGCCTTTTATCAAACCACCGCCAAACCGCTTCCAAAAAAAAAAACAACCACAAAACACACCAACCCACACCAAACCAAACCCCACTTCACGTGTTTCTCGAATTCGCTGAAATCAAAGGTAAGCCCGTCGGGGGAGCGGGACGGCCGCCAGGTGAAGCGAGCTGACAGGCCGGCGCCCTCCGCCCCTGACCCCCCGTAAATCAGAGCGAGGCGCGCAATTAAGTTTAGTAGTTGTTACCGTGCCCCGGGAGCACCACCGCCTATGAATAACAGGCTTAAAGTCGGGAAGAATAGCGTGGACCAGGTTTGATAAAATATCAATTTGCTGAAAGGCCGGGAAGCGCTAACGAGGGCCTGCCTGCCCCGGGCAACCGGCCGCCACCGCGCTGCCGGCGAGGCCCAGACAAAGACCCTGCCAGCCACTCCAGCACTGGCGGCAGGTCCGCCCCGACAAAGGTTTCTTTCCAGCCTGCCTTAGACCTTTCCCCCCCTCGCAGCGGCGGGGACTCCGGGCTGAGAGTATCTCATGACCTATATATATACCGCCCAACCGTGCCTCCGTCGCTCTCGGTAAGGGAGACGCAGGCGAAGCAATTGGGACACAATTTCAAACCTCTCCCCTTGCCAGGCCGGTTAAAAACAGACATGTGAAAGAGCCACCAACTTGGGGAGAACAAAGCCCGCGTGTGCAGCTTCACCTGGAATTTTAAGTTCTAAATTCAGCAAAGAATTGCTCTTTTTAAATGCACAGCTACAGTTTCAAGAAAAGGAAGGAAGGTGAAGAACAAGCCATAGAAGAACAGCCCCGTCCCCTCCAGCAAGGCGAGGCTTTGCTTCCCAGGGCATCACACACCCAGGAGCTTTACCTGGCCAGTGGCACCATCGGCTTCCTCGAATTGCCAGCAACTGCTGCTCCTCTCCCTCCTCCCACAGAGCCAGCGTGATTTGATCCTAACAATTCAATGCACCCACTTTTGACTCAGCCTTTCCACCTTCCAAGCAGATCATACTCGTGCCATTCAGGAATGGTGTTAGCCTGGACCAGAATTACCTTCCCACGTGTAAGTACGGGCAGGTAAAAACCTGTTCTTACACACTTTGCCATTACCATTAGGGTCTGCATGTCAATGCTTAACTCTGAATGCACATCTGATAGTACTTTCCAAATTGGGCAATAAGGAAAGGCAAACCGTAGTATACACATTTAGACAACTCTCTCATTTGGTTTTACACAAAATTTAAATTTTTTACTACAAAATTTAGCCAAGTCCCACTAGAGACAAGATAGTGTCCAGTCCCAAAACGAGAACTAGAAATCTGGAAGAAACTGAAGTAGTATTTGCCACACACAAAATGCTAAAATATTTTAAAGCTGTCAGTTAAAACTAGTCCTTCTATTCAAGTGATGCAACACAGACATTTCCAATCAGATGTCTTAAAATCTAGCTGTTCAATACCACTTTCTGGTTTCATCCTCTTATCCCCGAGGACTGCACAGCATACTGACCAAAGGGGATCGGTAAGAAGACAACTTGCAGAAGGTCAGGCGAACGAGCAACATGAAGGAAAACAGGGGCTGAAGAGAAAAAGAGTAAATAGGATATCTGAAGAGAAAGCTTGAATTACAATTTAAGAACAAGTATCCAAACTTTGACAAAGTGTTTTGTGTCAGTTCGTCAAGCAGCCACCTACAGAGCTAGGTCAAACTCCAGGAACTTACCAGGGCCAAACTATCTGACTCAAAAATGCCCCAAAAAGCATGGCATGCTTTGCAGGATTAAGAGGGGAAGTAATTAGCCCGTATGTTTACATTGTGCAACTACTTCACCTGATCTGGGTAACTGACAGATCTGTTTATTACTGTAATTTATGATGGCTATCAGGATTTGGATGATGCTTTTTTCTGTAATTTAAACATTTAAAATAAGTCAGACAGACTACTAATCCTTATTTTACCATTTAGGAACACTGCCCTGTGACAAATTCATGACTGGAACCTGACTTAAAAAAAAAAAGTTACACATCCACTGTTCTGCACCAAAACCATAAAAAAAAAAAAATCCTACTCTCTCAAAATGTTAGAGCTGTCAGACTTTGTGTACTGCCTTGCCTGAGGAAAACAATTATTTTGTAAAGCTCCTAGTGTAATCAAAACCTTTTTTTTTTTAAATCAATTTTTATATGTCACAAAAGTAGGAAAAACAATAGGACAACTAGGTTTTTTCCAGCCTGAAAACTCAGCCAAATTGCTAAAAAGTACGCTTCAGTAACAGCAAAGCCCACAAGGCCTGCCGGCAGCAAAGGCAAAGGTAAATATCTGGCAGCTGGGCTGGTTCAGAAGGGAGACAAGGACAGGTGTGAACAGGAACAGCCTGAGTGGACGCATGCATGGAAATCTCGCACGATTTCCTGTTCTCTCCCACAGGCACCCCCTTCCTGCCTCGCTCAGGATGATCCCAGCTTGGGAGTGGAAACTACCACCACCGCCTCGGGACCTCTCTTCCTGTCCTCCAGCTCCCCAGGGCGCTGCGTCCTGCTGCCTGCACCGCTCCCCTGCGCAGCAGCCGCTTCCCGCTTCCGCGGCCGGGAGCCATCCCCTTTCCAATACAACAAACAGCGAATCTGTGCGCCAAAAAAGTCCGTCTCCACCTCCCTCTAGAAGAGGTAATTATGCTCACGCTCAGCACTCCCCTTGCGAGCAGCAACCCACTTGCCCTACCCTGCATCCCAGGCCGCTGCTGTACGCGTGGGAAGGACGAGGAGTTTCCCCTGCCACAGGGAGGGGAGGAAGCAGATAACAGCAGCCCTGCGAAGCACAGCACACTGCTTT
Source organism: Theristicus caerulescens (assembly GCA_020745775.1). NCBI lineage: Eukaryota > Metazoa > Chordata > Aves > Pelecaniformes > Threskiornithidae > Theristicus > Theristicus caerulescens. The sequence continues at coordinate 127,588,919 of CM036558.1, read as the reverse complement.
GAGGAGGATGGGAGGAGGGACGAGCTCCTGCAAAGAGCTGCCATTTGGCCCTTGCAAATAGTTACTGCTTCTCTCACCATAATCGGTGGCCACTCTCTAGGGTTTCATAGGAAGCAGCGGGAGAGATATCAGCTGTGCTGCAGCGTGATCTTCTCAAACAGGTGGTCCTCATCTCCTCCAGGGACAGGAACAGACATCTGAGCCATGACTTTGCAATTCAGTAGGACTACTTGCCTTTCCCTGTCCATCTACTTTTGGAAAAATCTGCCTGCTTTGCATGTGCCTGAAGCTGGCTCCGTAACATTAAGAGCCCACATAATACTCTGCACCCACACAATGTGATGAAAACCCTTCATTTACAATCCTAGGTATACCTACACTTTGCTTTCAAACCCAACTAGTTTGGTCCACAATAATTTGTTTTGCAAATGTTTTTTTCCAGCCACCATTGTATTTGTCTTTCTGTATTGGCAGGGTTGGGCTAGTATCCATTACAAGTTTAATAATACAATATTAATGTGTGATCTTTCTTTCAAAATCACCAAGTATGCAGTATAACATACTAGCAGCCCATTGGGGTGTTTTCTTTCTTTCTAAGATGCCATGGGACATGCAATTCAAACAAGCATGAAATTAATCAGCTTCTTCCATTCTCCAATCTGACTGCTGTCCCTCACATGAAAGTGCATTTCAGTGAGGCCGGCTGCTCATTTTGTCACAACTTACACCAAAGATAGAGATGTGAAGGATAAAGTTTCTGTTTTTTTGTTGTTTTTTGTTTAATAAAAGGATTATATTGTTAGTCAAAATTGGAACTGAAATAACAGGGTTAAATTATGAGCTATATTAAAGTACAAAATGGTTAAGATACTTAAATACCAGATTTTTTTTATCTACGTGTATACTCTAATACAGCCTGTGTCAAAATTAACTATCAAGGACTTGTTACGCTCTATCCAAAAAACTGTTGCTCTTCAATAAATACATTTCCTATGTCTGACTTTATTTACCTGAATCTTATGTGAGTGCCAAACTCTTGTATTAAAACTGATCAGCTCATTCAGGGATGAAAACCTGAGAGTTTTGCACAGCATTTAGAAATCTAAAAATCACACTACTCCTTTCAATGCTTAGAAGCAAAATACTGAGCAATATAAGCAGTGGTAGTAAACAAACACATAGATACTAACTTTATCAAAATATTTTACTGCTACATAATCATCCCTAATCTATATTAACTTGCATTAATATCACTCATCTCAGCTACTCTAATATTTCCTTTCCAGAGTTAGTGCTGCTGAAATACTGTGGCTCAGATGATTTAACGTTTGGACTGTTGATTTATTCAAAAACTCGATTCAATGATCTGTCACTGGACAGGCTCCCCAGTCTGTGCTATTGCCAAAGAAAGCAAATTTCTTTCACCAATTTAAAATTCTTTGGCAGCACAGCATCTCGACACAGTCTCAGAGTTCTTCAAAGAAGTTTGATATTGAAGCTGACAAGACCACAAAATGAGAACAACCTTGTTTTCAAGAGAACATTTGGTAACAGAGACACAAGCCCATTGTGGGAAAAGTAGGACCTTCTCCACACCCCTGAGTAAGCATAAGGAACAGCAAATGCTCTTAATGCTGCTCCAAACACGTTTCTCTCACAGGTAAAACAACAGGGCTTAGTACTTACTAGAACACTAAGTCGCCTAGTGACCCAGGGACAAGAGCTGTGCATGGGAAAGAAGATAAAGACTCTCCTACAAATGCAACTACGAAAGCAGTGATTTGTTCCTTCAAAGGAAACACACTACTCCTTTAATCTGCATGGCATGTCCCAAGATTTAGAGAAGACGGGCAGAGAGATATTAGGATTGAGTGGACGGGACAGACCAGCTCTGAGGTCTGATGTCCAGCGCAGCCACAGGAACCCGTGCATGTGTTTGAGGCAGACTCCTGCTAACCGTTGCTAATTAAACAAAGCTTCATTGCAGTCAAGACCTTGTAAAACCACACTAATTGAGAAGCCCTTCAGTAAAAGCTTTTTTACTTATTGGTGACAAAAATTGCTGGGAGATGCTCAATACCATGCAATATGGCCTGGTCAGCCTTTAAACTTGTGAGTATAGGGAAATGGAACAAACAGGTTATTTTAGCTGATACAGTATTTTGGTTTCAAAAACACATACTGGGAGATACATAACTTGAAAGAGTTCTTCTAAGCTGTGAATTGCTATGTATGTAAGCCCCATCCTTAGCACAGCCTGGAACACAGACAAAGTAACTTCTGCAACATGGATAGGCTGATCAACTGTAATTTACTGAACAGTTAATATAACCTGTTCAGGACAACATTTGATTTTACAAGCCAGTGTTTGTAAACTCTTCAAGAAACATCCTCTCTGCCAATACAGAAACTTCTCTCTCTTGCTAGAAGAACAAGTAACATCTTCCTGTCCATGCCTCATTTAGCCATACAGCTGTATCAAACCTAACCAATAGTCAGTCTTGTAAAATATATGCAAAGCTGATACATTAACAACAATTTTAAACCCTAATACAAATGGATTTTGCAAACTGATTTGGATTAACCAAGTCTGGCTGTGCTTCCATCTGGAAGTTATATTTTATAACGCTAGCCACATCTTGAAAAACAGATTCAGATGTTTGGAACAAATTCAGAACAGTTGTAAGAAATTCTAGGTACAAATGAAAAAAAAATTGAGCTTTAATGTCTTTTTTCCTCTCAGTTTTCTTTCAAGTGGGCATTTATAATCATGGTGTTTAGGGAGTTGAGGGGTAAGGAAAGAATCTGTGTTATTATCTATGACGTATTTACTCATGTGTAACAGCAGTTTGTTCCTTCTCATACTGCTCTGTAGCATTTTAAGCCTATCCTGATGAAGGGACGCGATGCTGAGTGAAAACAGTGAAGAAACAGGGTTGAAGCATCTGGTCTATCCATGAAGATTTTCTGCTAGGAAAATTGTCTTTACATGAAACAGCAAAATGAATATAATCCCTACAGTGAGGATGCATCAATATCCATATAAAAATGCCTTTTTAACAGCAGAGCTTATAGCCCATGGGTTGTGTCAGTATAAAATAGTGTCTGTAAGGGTTGTACAACTTGTAACAACACTAAGTACCAAACTTCTTTATTTAGAGAAAAACATCATCAAACCTTCCTACTCTAAGCCTTCATCTGTGGATTTGGTCAAACCTACATTAATGTTGAAGCAATTTAATTTCTTAATACACAAACCACGCACAAGGACAGATGAGCATCAGAAGAGAAAGAGTTAGTTTTGAAATCTAACACATCCAGAAATTTTTATGCCTTGAAAAATTAACCTTCTGCCCTTCCAGCTTGTTTAAAATAACTGTGAAGCCATAAACAGGAAAGCCAAACAAGAGAAATGTGCCCAAGTTCCTCAAAAACATGATGTTGTGGATGGTAGAAGGCAAACGACAAAACAAGATTTCCTCTCCACCCACACCATTTAGCACAGATGATCTAAAAATCCCACAAACACACTGTTTTTCTCTGAACGCATATAGAAGTTTCCTGACTTACCTAGCCTTTTTGCTGGTCTTGGGTTTTGGCGTAGTATTTTTTGCTTTCTTTTCCTTTGGCTCTTTAGGGGTCTTAGGGACTTTGGGGGTCTTGGGTTCCTTCTTTTCCTTGGGTTCTTTAGGATCCTTCGGTTCTTTTTTTGCCTTGGGCTTTTTCTTTTTCTTCTTCTCTTCTTGGGAGCAATCCACTGAATTTCTGCTTAGATTCTGGCTGTCAAGTCCTCCAGGAAAGTCTTCCTTACCAAAACCTTTACTGGGACCTTCTGCAGCAATGTGATTGTTTTTCTTTTTCTTTTTCTTTTGCTGTGGCTGCGGCTCAATTGATGGCAGATAATCATCGCTTTTCACTAGCTGGGTATTCGGTCCACTAACCTGAGTCATATCCGGCACTGGTTTCTCTAAAAAGGGTTCCGACGGAGAATGCTGAGAGAGACAAATAGAAATAACATTGTAGATTTGCAACTTTGATTTCTAAAACTTTGCTCTTTCGGAGCAAGAAGTTACAGAGGGAGAAAATACCAAGCAGAAGATTAACCTAGTAGCATATCTGAAACATTGTACAGTAAAACAGTAAAACCCAAAGCTTTCTGCAGTTAAAACAGTAGCAAAATGACCTGGCATCCTTGATATAGCAAGGGTAAAATTACTCTAAAGCTCGTATAAAGTGGAAGTATAGGAAATATTTACAGTATTCAACATTTAGATGCAAAAGGAAAGCAACTGTTATTTCAGATATTTCAAAACAGTTGTTAGTAGAATGAATAACTTGTTACAAATTATTCAGTTGCATTGGAATTTTGTCCTCTGGGAAAAAAATTGTTAAAGTTTGCTTCTAGACATGGAAAAGAAAATAAAGTATATTCACAGGCTGTATTTATAAAAAAAAATATCAAGGCAATTTACATTGGTTCAGGTGTGACAGCAGGTATTTTGATCAGCATGTGAAAGATTAAGCCACTTTAAAATGTAATATAATGTTACATTTTATGTCAAAGATCCACAGCTACAGATTGGACAGAGAACGACCTTAAGTGTTGGTGAACCTGCAAAAACATCCTATTTCAAAGTCTGTGTAGTGTATCAGGTTTACACCAGACTTATAAAGTACATGAAAACCTACGTATAATTACACAAATGTCAAGTGCCTGGTCTAAACATATTGGATATATTTGCAACTTTTTTCCTCTTAATGGTTCTGTTCTACACAAAGATCCATGAGTCTGCAATAAAAAAAAACGTCTAAGGTCTACCATGACTTTGCAGCGTATCAAAGCTCTAACCTGCTTCTCCTCACTGCCTGCCCGTGGTTTTAATGCAGTACAAGTGCTTTTCAAAGAGAAAAGTAATAGCATGACACCTTTCTTGCAACTGCTTATACAGTCAGACCATTTTCCCACCCTCCTTCTCTCTCTGTTTCTCCTCCTTTTCCTTAAAAATTAAGTTGCCATGATTCTATGTGGAAGCGTTCTCCACTAGCAGTGGTCATGAAATCTAGCCATTTGTGATGTTAGATCCATTGAACTGGGGAGAAGAAAGGTTTATAGCAAATCAGAATTTTACTTCCAGGAACAGCAGTGCCTGTGTAACTGTAATGTTATTCGTGTTTCCTTTTCTCTGCTTTTTAATCAAACTGCACTTACTTAGGAGTGGCAAGCGTGCAAACGAATGACTACAAACCCAGTCCCTGAGTATAAGGAGAACTGATGGGCATACACAGACATATACTTTAGCCACCTGGATCTAAAAAAACAATGCACTCTAAGATTTAGGAAATAAAATTCTTAATATCATTACATAAGAAAGTGAATGCATGTGCATTTTTCCAAATATATTAATATAGTTCTCTGAACATAAATAAACTGAATCAGTGCACCTATTTTCAGCATTTCTTCACAGTAGCAAAGAAATGCTGTACCCTGAATACACTCATACTCAGAAGCTACCCAAGAAGCAGCAGGAGCAAGGCTGTCAAGAAGTGAAGACAACTCTTTATTGCTGTTTGGGAGAGGTTTGAACAGTACGAGCTAGACACTACAGTTCTTTATGGAAGAGACCCCAGGACAAGAGGGAAGGCCTGAGTGCTGGACTGAAGATCTGGGTCTACTTGGCTTAAGCAAGAACTTCCAGGAGGACTTCTGCATGTTTCTGTCCTCCACCTGTTTATTAAGATGCTTTTTAGTGCAACAGGGTCTTAGTTGCAGCGGAAACTCAGCTCTAATGCAAACCTGATGCACCCATTGCATTAGCACCGCATCAATCAGCCCCACCTCAAGGCAATCTCATGTTAGGCATCCTGAAGTAGGAACCAACACCTCTTCTAGAAATCTGCAGTCACCGTAACACTTACAGATCTTCATGCTGGAAAGTTCACAAAGACTAGATATCTGTCACTGATCCCAGGAAGTCATTGGTGGCAATGAGTTCTGCAGTCCGAGTATACATTACATGAAATAAGAGATATTTTAAAATCTTCTGATTGGTTTTGAATTTGGTTGACTGAACTGAATTGACTGTCTCCTCAGATTTGTTCTGTGACACGTTTGTAACAGACCATTATGTACTTGTACTGTCTAACACTTATTTTTAGGTAGAAAAAGACAGGAATATTACACAGGTCACCTGTTAGTACTTCTTAACCATAGGTTTTCAGAGCAGTACTTTTAACCTACATTCTCCCAAGGTAGTCAACACATTTCTATATTATCTGCCATTTCATATCTCATGCATCCTTTGTTTTTCAGACCTCGAGTGCAAGATTCATCAACGTCTTCGCTGAGCTGTCCACCGCAATACTGTCCTCTTTTTAAATACTGTTCACTTGCTGTGTCTAACATATAAGAAATCCAAGGGGTTTTTTCCATTATTTGTAAAATTTGTATTGAGCAAGTACCTTGCGTTTGGCACTACAGTATTTGTTTGCCATATTCAGAAAGACTTTTACAACTATCTAAAAGCTTATGTGTAAGGCACAACTTTCTACAACAAATCGGAATTGGTAGTTTAATTTATTTTTCTTCCTCTTAAGCATGTGAAACAGCCAAGCCAACAAATATTAAAATGCACAAGAAATCCAGTAATGCCATGTAAATTTAGTTCTATAAAATTTTCAAGGTTGCACCTTCATTAGTGATATGACCGTGTCACTGAAATCAATATGAAGTTTTATACACGCTTGAGTATTCTCATTACCTTTTCAATCTAATTAAAAAAATTAATCCTTGTCTCCTTTCTAAGACCTGTGGGTTGTTTTTTTGTTTGTTTGCTTGTCTCTTTTAGAAGTCTGACCAACAACTTTCAGCACAGTCATAAGCAAATCTGAACACAGGCCAGACAGCTTTCTAAGTCTCCACAACAGCAATGTCAGCCCTTCATGATTTGACATTTGTAGTTTTAGTGTAAGGTCTGGCCAGAAGGTAAAGCATTGAGAATGGCAGCGATTGCTTCCACACTGCAGTACTCAGTAACTCATTCTGGGAGATGGCATCCTGTGAAAATTCAGATTCTTACTACCTCAAAAAGCTTATCCACAAGAGTCATTCTCAGGCTCTAAAACAACTTAGACTATACATTAGACTTAAGTGTTACACATGAAACAGATATTAAAAAACAAACAAACAAACCGAACTTACTGCCTTTTCTTTACAGTACCAAGTTATGTGCATTGCCAAGCATACAAATGAAAATATTATGGGTTTGTTTCTCATCATTCACAATCCCCAAAACATTAAGCTACAAAAAGCCAACTCTGCCCTAATTAGGCTTTGGTTATATTTCCTATTACTTGAAAATACATTACTTTTGCCACATGCCGCTCCCTTTGCAGCTTGGCCTGTTTTGTAATTCACTTATACGTGACATTTTAAATTGTAGCACTCTCTCAAAGAAATGGGTGTGATTAACTTTATTTTTCTAGGAAGTCTGTGCCTACACTTCTGCAATATGCTAAAACGGTTTATCCCTAACTGACAACCCTACATTGCTCCCTAGTGTGAAGCTGTGTAGGAGCAGCACAAATCTAGTGAGAAGAGGAGATCGGAAGCAGATTGAAAGATGCATTTTCTTACCCCAAACCAGTGGTCTGCTCTTTCTTAAGAAGGGAGAAAAGGAAGAAGAACAGGCTTTCACTAGTAAATATTAGTTTAAGCCTACCACAGGGAATTATTTCAAATAGTTCTACTTCTTTAAACCTACAAAGGATTAACTCTAGTTACAGGGTCACAATTTCTAATGAAAGAACCCCATTTTCCATTTACAAAATTAAAAAAAAAATGTATATTACAAGTTTTTACCAAAAGATTGAAAAATTTATCTGCATACTTCAGAGAAATTACTTCTCCTGATGCTTTTATTAATAACAAAGCCATAATTTAGTATGTTGGTATAGAATTTAATCTTCCACAGGAAGGAAACCAGTGAAGATTAAACACAAATAGGTATTAATCCTATTTGATATTCCAGCAGAATTATTTTTGGTATTATTTGAAATAAGGTGAAAAAGGTGCTCAAAAATATTGGTGTGTTTACTAGACCCACATCTCTTTAAATCTTTTAGAGAAAAGCTGTTTTTGTAAACATTTAACAAAGAACAGATGGCCTGTTTTAATCATGCGAAAAAACCTGGAGCTCACATTAATACTCCTACCAGCGACTACTGGGGCTAGTCACCTCCCTAACCAGCAGCATGGTACAGTCTTCAGTAATACCGTTTAATTTTACAATGGACATTTTCTCATCAATTCCCACTACTTGACAGTTAATCAATGCTATTAACATGCAATATCACAATGCAGGACAGCGCTAAAGATCGCAGCTTATTAGAGCAAAACAGAGATTCTTCAGGAACTCTGAGGAGTTAAGATAATTTGCAGCTCAACAGGTTTCCCAGGACAGTAATATGCTTTTGCATTATCAGTAAAAGCCAACACCATCCAAGCAAATAATAATGAAAACGCTATTTGAGACATTGTTTCTGGAGTACAAAAATCTCACTTTTCTGGAATTCAAACTTATTTTTAAACTTCCAAACGCGTATCGCCAAGATTTGGAAAATTAAAAATGAAGCTGCCTGCATTTCACGGCTGCTTACATGTTTAGAGCTAAGCTCATTCTCCGCAGCCCAAAGCACAGATAGATGTCTCAAACCAGGCCTCTTACGTAAAGTAGCAAGATGGACAGGAGGTAGGATTAATCCAGTGAGGGTCAGTGGCAGGGAGGGAGGTTAAGGAGGAAAATCTTTTTCTGTTGCTTGAACAAGGATTGAACCACAATCAACTGTACTTAAGCACTGAAAGTAGCTGAGTGTCAGTTCCCTAGCAGAGCAGCAACTTGAGCCAATATTGAGCTTTAAGAAGTATGAAGCAAGAGCAGCGAAGTATGCAACATGACTCAGCTAAGAAATTTAAACATCAGCACCAACCAAAAAAAACAAGGCTCCTTTTTACTGGGACTACTTTCATTTCCCTCACTGGTCTTTTCCATATTTTGAAAAAGATCTACTGCAACCACATTTTATTTAAATTTCTTGAACTTTGGTTTATTAACTAAGTTGTGTAACAGTAGAGCAAGTGCTCAGCCAGTTTCCTCTAGCTCCAAAACACAAAAGTCCCCAATATGATATCTATACAATGGATAATTTCACATTAGGTAAATCATTACTGAATATTCTCATTTGCAGCAATTGCAGTCCTGTTAAATTATCACCTTCACTTTGGAAAAGTTAAAACAGCAGCCTGTGACCAAAGAAGTTCTTCTAAAACAGAAGACGGACTACAGCATTGCTTCTGGAAACAGCTCTGCCTAGTGCCACAGAGATCACTCATTTTGAATTTGCATCCTCCCTGATAGCATGGTTCCCAGGGTATTAAAAACCATCACATGTAGAAATTGCTCCACGATTCTTCCTTTCAAAGGTTAATGAAAGGAGTCATCATCCCTCTGGACTATTTAGAACACGCTATTTATCTTGAGTATCCTCCAAACAAATCATTTGGAAAGTTTCCGTGTCATGTCTCCATACGTTGCTTTGTCCCTGCAATTCTCAACTTGTCTCGTCAACACTTTCAGCATTAGGCCTGTCTTGGTGCTCCCTCCACCTGAAGCATGCTGAGGCTTTTCTAGACCAACGTAAACACTTCTTAGACCGTTGTCCGTCTGCAAAGCTCACGTATCAGTAAAAACTCCAGAGTAAACAGGAATCAACACCACCTCTGAAATCGCAACCAAGCACCAGTACCAACATTCAACAACAGTACAGCTGTACAGTTTTTCTCGTATAGTAGCTAAAGTCCAGAAAGATCCTCAAGACTAGGGTCACACCCATAATTCTTTCCAAAATCTGTTTTACCAATCAGTTTCTCCTCCTTTATTGTGAATGATGGTACCTTCCCTTTTCTGTGAAACTGCTGCCTTGAATTGAAGATGGATATGTGTTTTTTACTTTACTATATGAAAATACTTAGTATTATGTTAAAATATTTTGGGCAATATGATGCTGTTCAGAAACAACTGGTATCTCAGTACTTCAGGAACTCCTCTAAAAACACTGTAGATTCCAAAGTGCCAACTTGCATTTATAAACTGACAAGCGTTGTCACTGACCTTTTCTGCAATAAAGGGAAAGGCATCACACCAGATGAGAGTGAAAGAAGTCTATTTTACAAAGAAACTCCACAGGAATCTTGTAGTTTACTAAATCTCTTGCCATACTTCTACAAAACACAGATGAAAACATATGGAAAACAAAAGTTCTGTTAATACCTTCTTAGCAAGACATAACTTGACAATTAAAAATCGCTCTGCATGAAAAAAGTTCCTGTTTTAGTGAAGTGCTGCTGTAATACCATTTTATTTCTTAAGCACGTCTTCCTGCTCTGTTACTACTAATGGAGACTATTTTTGAAAAACAGGTGCAACTACTAAAAAGTTAAAACTTGCTGATCCAAAGTTTTCAGAAATGTTCTGAATCAAAACAACTTATTTTGATGCCAGCAGCATCCTAACAGTGGAGTGGAAGTGATTAAAACCAATCTTAGTGCCCTCCGCCACCACTGCAAAAGTACACTCATTGCTGATTTGGGGGAGCTGAAAATATCACCCAATTACTGTGTGTGGAAGAATAAAAACATGCTATACAAAACAGAGTTCCTTAATTGAGTCTCAGCACAGCTACAGTATTAGAATTATTTATTTTCTGGTCATGCACTCCATGGAGTAAAACAGATAACAAGAGATAAATGACACTAATGTGGCCATCCAAAAAGCAAACATCCCATTATATTTTGTAGCAATCATACGTGGCAACACTGTTTCATGGTCACATAAAGTGAGAGGTATTACTAAACCTATGGAATATCAGCCAGTGCAATGAGCGCCGACGGTTTGTTCACAGCTCAAAACCAACTAATTTTTCCCATAGAAGAGCTCTTCTGGTTGCTGACCATCCATCAGAATCGACACCAGTGTTGATCAGACAATATCAGACAACTGCCACCCCTACGACAATGAAGCGTGTGTGCTCCAGATTAGCTTTCCATGTAAGAAACTGCAAAAGCTACCGCACTGACTACATATAACTGCTAATGCAATGGTCCACAAGACAAACATTTTATTAATACTTTTTTGCTACAGATTACTTTGTAATATATACTGCAGTATATAGACAGCGGTGTAAAATTGCTCCTTATGTGAGTGGGGTAGGTCCTAAATATTACACAGCAGTAGCTAGCACAAGCCTGACTCTTTGCTCTCCATCACCACCACCGTGTAGACTGGTCAAAGACTCATGATTTTTGCAAGTTTTTACTAACCCTAGCTCTAGGGACACATAGAAAGGGCGGGACAACTAGGAACTGAATTCTACTGGCAAAAGCTGTATTGCCCTTGTTGACAGCTTGTGCTCTACCTCAAGCCTGCTCTCCCTGCACAGCTACAGTTGAAGGAAACCTCACATCCGTGTACGCTCCATTATCAAGCAGTAGAGATGCCAGAAACATACCAACATGAGTTTTACCACAGGAGTTTTGCAGAGTTTATGCTATGCAGTCTGTACCACAGGTGGGAAAATGACAGGCAGACCAGCAAGAGTCCTACAGCAAAACAGCCCACAAGCATCTTTTTCTTAACACTTTACTTCCATCAAGTAGGACCTGTATTTAAAAACATGGATATTTTCTTTGTGAAGTTACAACTGTGAAGTTATGCTCAAGCACAGCTATCAAGATACATAGTGCTTACTACAGAATTCCTTGGATTAGAAAATATCCAGCAGGTTTACCACCAGTCTTTTCCAACCCCTCTAAAACAAGGTGGTGGCTGCACATCTCCAGGCAAGACAGGGAAGTCACGCAGTGAAGTAAGAATACATCAGGATGAAACAGCTTCCAGAGGACCTAGTACAATACTTCAACTTCTCCAGGAAAGGGGGAATAGGGGAGGAAACACCTTCACATATTCAACCAAAACAGTAATACTGAAACTGCTATTGTTAAATACATAAGCCTTATAAAAGTAACCTAACATTTTAGCATGTGTAACAGGCTGACTTGTTGCTCTTGGGCTTGCCTCCGTGTTCCCCACAGCCCTTCAACTCCACTGTGAAAGCGAAGCAGTTCCTCCGAAATAAAATGCGAACACCCTCCCTCTCCTGGGCACGTTTCACAGCCACGCTTTGAAATCCCAGATCCTGAGGGAAGAGGGGAAGCGTACTGCCCTGCACACGCAGCCTCCTCTCTCCGTCAGCAGAACTCCCTCCACTCAGTTACTAAACGTCAAAAAGGTAGAGATCTATCCTCTCTGAAGGGTAACCGGTTCCTGCATCACACTGTATTGCCATCACCACAGGTTATGACGCTCTGGTACCAGCCACGATTTCCACTTAACACCCTGTCCCCTACCCAGAAAAAGAAAACCCAAGAAAACAGTCCTGACTGGCTGGGTGTATTAAGCACTTACAGCCCACCTATAATTACTGAAGCTATAAATATCTCCTAAAATTTTGTTTTTATACAAAGTCACTCAGTTCTTAAGAAGAACATCTTCTTAAGAGGAACCTTAATTAGCTCCTATCTACTTCCATCAATACGTTTCTCTACTGTTATCAAATCTAAATCACAGTAACACAGAGCAAACGGCATCAGGTTTATGACTAAGGAGAAAATCAAAGACGAGCATACTTGGTGCAAACGTTGCTGCTTCTGACCACAGACAACCAAAAGAGTTCTGCCTGTGCTTTCACTGCTGCAAGCAGCCGTAACAGCAAAAGCATTACATGCCCCAACAGCAAAAGTGTTCCTATTCTGGCACTTTTTTCCCCCCACCCTTTCTAACCCCCAAGAGTTAACAGGAAAACTTGTTTAACAGGCTATATCTGTAAATATATAATGTGTGAGGTAATAAGACATATATGTATCTTATATGTTTACATAACAGATATTTTTATGTTTTTTAACAGTAAGTTGTATATGCAAATTCAGAAGTGACACCTCTTTTTTGATTTGTGAAATCTCTAATAAAGTATGCTTTATCTGAATTCAGATAAAGTACACTTTATCTTTTTATACTTTACATCAAATAAAGTGCAGTTTAATCTAAGGAAGGGAGAACAACAATAAAAAGAAAAGCAGCATGGTTTTTTTGTTTTACTAGATGAAGGCGAAGACTAGCAGGCCAAGAAATTTTTATTTCTTCTGCCTGATCTGCAGCACCGAAGGATCAAGTAAATACAAGCTTCAGAAATACCACCTGTTTGATGGACATCCTGTGAGCCCTAGTCCATTGCTTGTAAGGACAGTACAAAATGCTTTACAACTTTAACAATGAACTAAAAGGACCAAACTGCAATAAAGACTGTAAGGAAGTACACAGGAGCAGAGATGAGCACAGACGGGAGCAGCATGGATGTAAGCGTGTATTGCCCCAATCTATTTACCTGACACCACTGCGTGTGTATATATTTTTTTTTTTACATCATGCCTGCACCAGAAAGTCCTCAAACTCAGCTTTATACACTTCAGGCCCATGACTATGTGCCACACTTGTGTACATGCACCATCACGTCTTTTCTTCTGCACTTGGATAGCTTTCAGTCGCTCCCTACCAGCCCTCAGGAAGCCTTAGAAAGACGCTAGTCATAGCCAGTTCTCTTTTGGCCTTCTCGTGGTCAGCCACGCTCTGCTTTGCCATGTACACCTGTCCAGGGGCAGCCTCTCGCCCCTCTTCTGAGGGCACTCCAACGCAAGGGTCTGGAATGGGTCTATCCCACCGCTGGGGAAAGCCGGCTCTCAGGAGGCAGGCTGGGGACCTCAGCTGCCCGCCAAGCCCTCTCATAGAAAAGAATGAGGGCAGCAACTGAAGGGCTTTACTTCATACATTCATAAAAATGTAAAATATGGCAACCACCAGCAAAATGGTTTCAAATGTATTTTTAGACAATTATAATTTGTTAGTATACAGTGTTTGTTCCAATACATTAGTAAGACTTTAAGTAAGATATAACTTCTCTATCACTTTCCTAACCCCTTCCTTATATACCTAGGAAAACAAAGGCTCAGCATTTTTATTTTAAAAGTTCTCCCCCATCAGATTCTAGATTTGCTAAACATGCATGTTTAAGAATCCTGCACATATCAAACGTATCAATCAACAGTTTAATGACAAACATGCATCAGATTATGAGGCTGATGAAAAGAAGATGCAATTCATAGAGCGCCTTTACTAAGAACTTTATAATTTCTTCTATCTGCAAGCCCCCATGAAAAAAGAGCAAGTTTTCCCCAAAGGTATAAATATATATCATGTTCTAATAGCTCAAGAAAAGGGCAATGGCCTTAGAAGTTTAAGATTTCAACAGATGTGACAGAGGACTCGAACCCCTGAGTTTTTACTCCTATACCTAGAAAGGAGGTCCTACTGAAGTCCCAAGATACTTCCACAACACCATCCATAAGTATTTTTATTAAATAATAAAATGTTCTGAATTCTTCCACGGTTTGCAGCGAGATTTTTTCAATTTCAGCAAGATATCTTGCAGATAGAGCATACCAGCATAAGAAAAAAAATGAGCTGAAAGCATTAGAAGAAACACTACCAGCACAGATACTACACTTTGGCTTCAGTTTGGAGCTGACAAACTTTTAGTTCATCAGTATTTCATTTGGATTACTTGCAACAGACCCCACTAGACACATAACACAATACTCTCTCTCTTACCTTGCCATCTCCCCACTCTGCAAGGTGAAGTTGCACTGTAGCAACAATCAAAAGATGAAATCTTTTTGATTTGTTACTTGAGGTAGCGCCTTTTTTTAGCTACAACTTATACGCAGGACTTTCTGCTACAAACTTTTAAAAACACACAGAATTCTCCAATCCCATGGACTTCTAACACTGTAAAATACATAAGGCACCACCAAGGCAAAGAGAGTTAAACCTAGTCTAAAACTACTTTTTTATTATTTTTATTACTTTTAAGCTTTAAGTTTGCTGACTTATTCTGATGAAAAGGGTCTCATTTCAGAACTTCCCAAAAAAAGCCATATTTGGTAAATGTTTTCTGATATCATAAGATGATATTCACAGTAGCTCAAGCATCCTGTCTCTACTGTTTACGTCTACTCCAAATCTCAAAGTGTTTTACTTGTTGCTGTTTCAATCTCACAGCCCAGGTGAGCATGCTTAGTACTAGGAGAGTCACAATTTAACACCATCTAAAAGTTAACATTTTGTTTTGACATTCTAAATGCCATTTCGTTAGTTACAAAGAAGTTTCACATCAGAAGACAAAAAGAAACTCCAAAGCCCCACTACCACTTTTATTTATATTAGCTGTCCCTAGTAAGTTGGAGTGACTTTTCTAACCCATTTTATCCCATGTTAAACTGTTCTTGTCCAGCAGAAATTCAAAAGCTTTCTCCAGACATTGACCAAATGAGTCACCCTGCAAGTGAAACAGTAAACAAGCACTGTTTTCTTGGGAAAAGAGTATTTAAAGTTCACTGTAACCCTAAGAAAAACTATTGTAAGTTATAAACATATTTTTCTTTTTGTTTTAAACAGCAGTCTAATTTATTAAATATTTCAAATACTTGAAAACAAAGAACAAATGTCACTTCTGAAACAAATTCTACTTCCTAGTACTTAACAGTTTTACATCAGTATCTCTAACATACAGGCTGACCCCTCCCTAGTTACCTCCAGAACTGATGCCTCATTCACCATACAGGATGGATAAGACTCCTAGATTAAATCAGATCTGAATGACTAAAGATATTATCCTGAAGAGAAGACTCATGTTACCTTGAAACCTTAAGTACAGAAAAGGGAAAGACTGCAAGGAGATGGTCTGTGATGAAAGCAATGAACATCAGGCAAGATAATTTACTGTCTTTTTTCCACCAGCCTCAACTCACTGTGATACTTTTTTTTTCCCCAGAAGGGTTGAGGGTTTTGTTTTGTTTTTCTTCTTTTACACTACATGCTCATTTCTTTCTAACATGGATCTCCAGCAAAGGACTTGCCATGGACCCTCCTTCTTGAGAAGTGCCCAACCATGACTGCAAGAGAGTAGCTACTTGGATAACTACTGGCTTCAGCATTAGGGCAGTACAGCCCAGCATAATGCACGCTAAGAAGCCCTAAAGCCCATGTCTATCACTCTGGCCTCAGGCAACTCCCTGTCCCTCTGTCTTGGTTTCCTTGTATGTAAAATGGAGAATACACATTGCAGCAGAGTTTAGAAGATGAATGAATCAGTGGTTATTGAGGTTTTTCTGTGTTATGATTAAAACTACCATTAAAAAAAGCTCATTTAGCTATTAATTCTTTACCAAGATATGAAGAGAGACAGCATTTGTAGGAAGAGTCAGCCTGTTTCATGAGATTCAGTGATATTCAAGATTGGGTTTACTGGATAATATACAGTAAATAAATTATCAGGCCATACCTCAAATAATAAAAACAAACAAATTAAACAGCTACTTATATCACAGAAGATCTTCTGCAGGTAGAAAAAAGGGAACAAAGAAAACATGGTTGCATACACAGATTACATCCTATTTCAGAGGCACAAGGAATGTGTAGCGACAGTCTGACTTTGGATCTTTCTTAACTTCCAGCTTTGTAGATTGCTATCATTCTGTAAACACAATCCCTTAAAATATGCATAAATTACATAGTTTAACATTTTCTATAACTTACTTTGTTGTTTCTTGATACTTACTTTCAACAAAGTACATAGAAACATAACAACCAAAGACTTCTTGCCAACTGTATATCCAACCAAAGCAGACTCTGCAGATGGTAACGAACAACTACAGTTTTCTGAATTTCCTCATCACACCCCTCTTTCAGAGGCATTGATGCTTACAGCAATATAAATACTTAAAAGCTCTAAGGTGTCACATACTAAGTATGCAGGGAGACAACAAAAGAAGAGTTAAAAGCTGCTTTTTTTTCTTACATACATATATATATATATACACACACAAATATATACATATGTATTCAAACTTTTAACTTCCACAGTGTTCTTTGAATTTCCTCTACTGATATCTGACCCCCTTCCCAAACTACAGCTGCTTCCATGTTCACTTTCCAATATATAAAAAAACAAACAAACAAACAAACTAAACCACAAAACAAAACCCTGTAACAGAAAAAAATAATCAGCTAAATCATGCGGGTTCTTCTGTTACATACTCAAAAATTAACATTTTCCACGCTGTCACGTAGAAGATACCCAGTTCTCAGGTTAAATAAGTTCTATGAAGATAAAACAAAACATGATGGAAAGACAGGTTTTTCTTTTCCCCTCTCCTGTCTCTAAATAGAAAAGGAAAATAACCTGAAAACATAACTACTTGTGAGACAGCTTTCTTACATTTTTTTTCAGATATGCTCATAAATAGTTAAGGAAAAGCGGTAATTCTAGAAAAGTTCCTCCGATTAACCAGCCTTTAAACACCCATAGTTGATCAACTCGTGGAAATCAGAGGGCAAAAGGTACAATATATCTTCAGCAGTGATGCATTTTACACCAATGATACCTATTTTATGAGAGAAAAACTACTAAAGATTTAATGGTGCCAATTAAAGAAGCCAAGAGTTTGCACGGCTCAATGGCTGAGTCATAGACCTTTTGCCTATAATAGGTTCCATTATAGCCCTCAGCTCAAGCTGTGGGAAGAGGATTGCAGATGAGTAAGAAGAATTAGTATTTTTAAATGTTATTGCAAAAGAAGGTGTCCTTTAAGCATTACACAGCTGCGACTCTAGCAGAAGTAGAGCAGCTTGCACTTACTCAGAATCCTAGTTTTAAATGAGATGCTTGGAAATTTGTAGACATCTCACAACTTCAAAATGCTATCAAAGAAACTAAACCCATCAGTGTAAAGCCCTCACAAATTTAACTAGCATTTCATATGCATTTCCAAACTTGAAATACTTCAGTACTTGTAATTTTTGTTCTATGTTATTACCCCTGATTTTTGGTATTCATTTATGTTTACGTAAAATAAGGTAAGACCACATAGCTGAAGACTAAAGTAGTTTGTACTTAACCATAGGATGTCTATAAACAACTGGTGTGATGTACCAGTTAGAATGTTAAAGTGCCTCTCAAGATGGCTCCCAGTAAACCCAGGGAAGTATTTGTGCCATAGTACAATACTGTACACAATTCTGATCATCCACATCACCAACAATTAGACCTCAAGTCACAGGTACGGATTATCTTGAAGGAGAAGGCTAAAAGGAATTTAACTTACTTTAGATAGATTGCTATTTATGAAAACATCGCCAGATCCTAATACAGGAAATAAAAAGAATTAAGATGGGTAAAATTGGCACAAGAGCAAATTGGGTATAAAACCAGTGACCAATAAATTTAGGATAGAAAGTCAGATGCCTGTTCCAACATTTAGAGTAATCTGCTTTGGGTCAGGATTTCAAAAAGGAGTACTGGGAGCAAAAGCCAAGTGCTCTTTAAATTGAAGTTTGATGAAGTTATGAAAAGTAGTTCATAAGATGGTACATGTGACAGCTGGAGGCTCAACTCAATGGCCCAGGCAATGTTCACAGTACTTTGCTCCTAATCACTGGTTTAGATTAAAAAATAAATGTATTTTAACAAATGTAGTTTGGAATATGACAAACACTGAACATATTATTTCAGAAATGAGTTAAATATGCTTAGAACAACCATTTATGTTTAATTTTCTAGGGGAAAATTAAACTATTAAGCAGACCAATAGGGCTGGTAAGACAAGATTCTGGTCACAGTAGTTTTATCTTCAAACCTGAAAAAATGGGTTGGTTACCGAAAAGGCTTTCATAATTAGACTGGCCAATATAGTCAGGAAAAAAACCCTTAAGTATTACCTCTTTTATAAGCCTTACTTCACTCATATCCTCAAATCATTACAGCTATAAACATGACTCCTCAGATACCCCAAGGAAAACCTCTGTGATTTCAAATGTTTGTATTTATAACATCTTCCTTTGACTGGAAATTGTCTTCGTTCACACCATGACTGCCATACAAAATGCTGTCTAAAACAGAAAGGGTTACTTTTTAAATACAGATGCAACACTCCCAGTGTCCTTTTGCAACAGCTTTTATATTCCTTGGTTTGGATGATTTTCCCAAAACAATGCAGCAGTCATTTTTAGGTACTCTAGATTACAGACATTTGAGAAAAGCAGAAGTAAGCAATTTATGAAATTACTGGTCATCAGTTGTTCATTTACACAGTTATGTTATTTATTAGTGATATACTTGTAATGAGTAAGTTAGTGCAGGAGATACTGATATCCACTTGCTATGCAAGTGTCTTAACTTGCAACAGGAATATTGCAACTAGAAAGGCTCCTGAGAGCACTTCACTTGTTTCTAGTGTTGTGCTGGAAAACTTGTTCTTCCTCAAGAGCTTCCTACACACAACATCCCTAACACAAGAGATCTGCATCAATGATAAATGAAGGTAGAACAAATTCTTCCCTCAAAAAAAAGAATTGTTTTCCACAGAAATTACCCCAGAGCTCCCAGACCAGAAGTCCCTGACCTGCTCTGACGGCTCTCCAGACCAGTTAATTAACATTGTAAACCCCTTCTCCCATCCCCATCCATTAAGGCAATTAGGTGGTCCACAGGAATGCTTTGTTTTGGGTTAAGTTTGTACAAGTTGGTGTAGAGACACTCAGAAGAGATGGATAGGAGCAAGAGGTTTTATCTTTTACATCTACTAGTAAGTGTATCAGACTTAAGTAGTTAATCACTGAATCATAGAATCATTTAGGTTGGCAAAGCCCTTTAAGATCATTAAGTCCAATGGTTAACCTAGAACTGCCAAGTCCACCACTAAACCACATCCCTAAGCACTACATCTACCTGTCTTTTAAATACCTCCAGGGATGGGGACTCAACCACTTCCCTGGGCAGCCTGTTCCAGTGCCTGACTACTCTTTCAGTAAAGAAGTTTTTCCTAATATTCAACCTAAACCTCCCCTGGTGCAACTTGAGGCCATTTCCTCTTGTCCTATCACTTGTTACTGGGGTGAAGAGACCGACCCCCACCTCGCTATGACCTCCTTTCAGGCAGTTGTAGAGAGCAATAAGGTCTCCCCTCAGCCTCCTCTTCTCCAAACTAAACAACCCCAGCTCCCTCAGCCGCTCCTCATAAGACTTGTTCTCTAGACCCTTCACCAGCTTCATTGCCCTTCTCTGGACACGCTCCAGCACCTCGATGTCCTTCTTGTAGTGAGGGGCCCAAACTGAACACAGTATTCGAGGTGCGGCCTCACCAGTGCCAAGTACAGGGGGATGATCACTTCCCTAGTCCTGCTGGCCACACTATTTCTGATACAAGCCAGGATGCTATTGGCCCTCTTGGCCACCTGGGCACATTGCTGGCTCATATTCAGCCGGCTGTCGACCAGCATCCCCAGGTCCTTTTCCACCAGGTAGCTCTCCAGCCACTCCTCCCCAGGCCTGTAGTGTTGCATGGGGTTGCTGTGACCCAAGTGCAGGACCCGGCACTGAGCCTTGTTGAACCTCATACAGTTGGCCCCGGCCCATCGATCCAGCCTGTCCAGGTCCCTCTGCAGGGCCTCCCTACCCTCCAGCAGATCAACACTCCTGCCCAACTTGGTGTTGTGGGCAAACTTGCTGAGGGTGCACTCGATCCCCTTGTCCTGATCATCAATAAAGATATTAAACAGAACTGGCTCCAATACCGAGCCCTGGGGAACACCACTTGTGACCGGCTGCCAACTGGATTTAACTCCATTCACCACAACTCTCTGGGCCCAGTCATCCAGCCAGTTTTTTACCCAGCAAAGAGTGCTGAAAGAGCAAGGCAACGTGCAGATCATACTTCAACTACTTGCAGCCCAGGTTTTCTTGTATATGTTTTCCCCTCCACAATGTTTTCTTTGCTTTACTTACAAATACAGGCATCTACCTCTTCAGCATCTACAACTCACAGAATATGTTTCTGAGTTAAAAGGAAAATATGCTGATTGAGATTTCAGTAATTCTGTGTTTGTGGCTTGCAAGAAATAAATTGGTGGTTTTCTAGGATTGAAGTAAGGTAAGTATTTTCATGTGCACTACTAATATTCCTTTTATGTATTAGTCCCCACAGTTCCGCATGAGAATTTTTGTTTCTCCAATTAAACATAGTTAGTAAAAGCCCTTTAAATGCTGAAAGTTACTTTCTGAAGCTGCAGTGGTTATATTTTGTATATACTAAAAGACAAAGCAGAACAGAAGACTACACCCAAAGGCTTTTTGCCTTTTTGAGGACAGACAAATGCACAGAAGTAGTCAACCTGGCATCCGAGAAAGCCTGCAGGAGTTGAGGAACAAGCTGTGTTAACTTTTCTCAAGGGAAGCCTTCTGGCACAGGCGCCCCTCAGGCAGGAGCCCGCCTGGGGCGGCGGGGGCGGAAGAGTGAGGAGGTTTGTGGCCGCCTACGTAGCCCCAGGCGCGTTGCCTGGCTGCACATTTCCACCCTGTGAAATGGAAACAGTGATTGGGTTTGCCTGCCCCGCCAGCATATTCCCACTGACTCAAACTGCTCAAAGGTTCTCTGATGGAAGAAGTTAACAGACATGGAGGGTACGTACCACAGGCTAAAGCCATCTTTTTCTAGCTGGCTTACTAATACTAACCTGTCAAACAACTCAGGTAACTGTGGTTTCATGCTGTCACTTTCCACTACAAGATCTGCAGCTCCACAGAAAGGCTCAGTTATGCCCAGTTCCCTTCGAATCCAAAGGCAAATATAACATTTTTAGTATACGTTCTCTTCAGTCTTTCAATGTCCTTTCCAAAAAAGGTGGCACTGTACATACAATCCATTACTTCCAGGTGAGGTGAGGATATACCGTCTTGATCAACCAACACAGAACTCGCTGTTGGGATTTCCCCATGAAGAGATCATAGAATCATAGAATGGCTTGGGTCAGAAGGGACCTTTAAAGGTCATCTAGCCCAACCCAGGGACATCTTCAACTAGATCAGGTTGCTCAGAGCCCCATCCAACCTGTCCTTGAATGTTTCCAAGGATGGGGCATCTACCACCTCTCTGGGCACCGTGTTCCAGTGTTTCACTACCTGCATTGTAAAAAATTTCTTCTTTATATCCCGTTTAAAACCATTACCCCTTGTCCTATCGCAACAGGCCCTACTAAAAAGTCTGTCCCCATCTTTCTTATAAGCCCCCTTTAAGTATTGAAAGGCTGCAATAAGGTCGCCCCAGAGCCTTCTCTTCTCCAGGCTGAACAACCCCAACTGTCTCAGCCTTTCCTCATAGCAGAGGTGTGTTCCATCCCTCTGATCATTTTTGTGGCCCTCCTCTGGACCTGCTCCAACAGGTCCACGTCCTTCCTGTACTGAGGACCCCAGAGCTGGATGCAGTACTCCAGGTGGGGTCTCACCAGAGCTGAGCAGAGGGGCAGAATCACCTCCCTGAACCTGCTGGCCACGCTTCATTTGATGCGGCCCAGGATACAGTTGGCTTTCTGGACTGCGAGGGTGCATTGCCGGCTTGTGTCCAGCTTTTCATCCACCAGCACTCCCAAGTCCTTCTCCACAGGGCTGCTCTCAATCCCTTCATCCCCCAGCCTGTATTGATACTGGGGGTTGCCCCGACCCACATGCAGAACCTTGCACTTGGCCTCGTTGAACCTCATGAGGTTCACACGGGCCCACTTCTCGAGCTTGTCCAGGACCCTCTGGATGGCTTCCTGTCCCTCAGGCGTGTCAACTGCACTGCTCAGCTTGCTGTCATCTGCAAACTTGCTGAGGGTGCACTCGATCCCGCTATGTCACTGATGAAGATACTAAACAGTACTGGTCCCAATACGCTTTGCTGGGACAGGGGGTCCCTACACTTTGCTTTACTCTGAGGTGTAAGTGCTGTCATTTCAGACACCAGCTCGAGCAAATCCCATCTGAACTGAGATTTAAGTTACAATACAGAACTCTGTTCTGTCATTTTTTTTTTCCTTTATCTGTAAGCCTCTAGTAGTGGAGATGTAATTCTCTTTAAAAAGTTCCCATACACATATTGTTGCTTAGCATATAAACCTGCTCTCCTTAATCACCTTTCCCAGGCCACTTAAAAGCAGTCCACAGGGGACTTCAGAAGTATACAGACCACAGGTTGAAACCACCAGCTCAAAGAAATCTTAATGGATACACGTGAGATACAAAATCAAGAAATCATCAGTAATCAACTGTATTTTTCTCTTGGGGTAGGAAGACAGCAGTTCTCCAAATGGCCTTTCCATTGCAGTATTTTATTAACTTCAGCATGACAAAGTGGGCTTGAAATCACAGACTTGTTAAAAATCCTTTGATGTTATGTATGCTGCCCAAGATCCATTTATGTCAAAGAGCTCAAGATACTTCTCAAGCTCTAGTTCTTTAGTCACAGCAACAAATGAAAAAAGCCTTTGAATATGTTATCTAATACGTATTTATGACATGAAAGGTAGTCCTTTCCCAGTTCCTCTAGTAATTGAGCTAAACTAACAATTAAATCAGAAAGTGTCATTAGAACTAGAAGGGAGGGGGAAAAAAAAAAAAGAAAGAAAAAACCCAACCAAAAACCCCACACTTCCTTTTCTGTGGACAAACACCTCATTTAGCAGTACCAATTGAGATAACTCTTAATTATAATGTCTAAATCATACTTCAGTTCTCCAACCAGTCTGATTAACATTGTTCTATGAAACATTAAATACCTTATCTTTAGTGCAGATACCTTTAGTATCCTAGCTCCAGCCATTCTTTACACAACCTATAGTAAAATGTAAAAATCCCTATACACAAGCCTTAAACCAGACGTGCCTACAGCAATATCAGGTCTAAATTTTGTTTTATATTGTAATATTATATTATAACCGGAGAGCTGTGTCTGAAGCGACCCTTTGTAACTTACCCTTCATTACCAGTAACAGTTTCTGAGTTACATTTCTAGGTGTTGCTGTACAGCGCAGCAGGGAACTGCAGGAACTGCTCTGCCGTCCCCTGCTTGTCACTGCTGTGGAGCACCCGACCGCAATACTGGCAATACAAACATGAAACAAATGGTTAACAAGCAACCTACGTCAGACAAAGATTCCCTGAATCCCAGTCTAATACCTTAGTTACACAATTATCTGGTTTTCAACAAGTTTTCCTGAAATATTTCAAAGGAGGCTAGCAGAAAGAAAGGCTTAGGAACTAAGTAGCCTCCCAGTACTGTAGGCATTTATCCCTACGTCAGCAATCGATGATGCTTGCCCCAGTAAACATTTGCAATATCCTGTTAGCAAACTGAGTGAGATATGAATATCAACTATAAAGTTCAAAATTTTAGAGTAGTTTCAATGACTATATATTGCCTATACAGTTGTACAAGTAAACTGTGAGGTCAACTTTTTATGGTAAGGTGTCACTTTAAATTCAAACGTGCACTGTATATTATAAGCTTGCCACTATATTTAGCAACAATTGGATGGTACAGAAAGATTTCTTCCAAAAATAAAATAAAGCACTTCATATCATTCAGTGCTCACATGTAAGGAAAATTACAGTATTATCACAGTTATCAGAGTCTTGCAGGGCCAAAAAAGATAGGAAGTACCAGAATACAAGTGGATGGAGGGCCATCTGGAAAGAAAGGAGATGTAAAAGGAGAGTGGAAAAAACAGAGTTCATATTGACTACTAGATATTAGAAGTTTGTTATGAAGCTTGTTATGAGTCCTCTCTCTCTTTTCGTACGTGAACACTAAATCCAAAAATCTATATAAGTATTAACTTCTCCGTTACTGTGGTCATTATGTTCTTTTGGTTGTGGGACTTACAGAGACATAATAAAACACAATTTAATTAGCACAATTAAAACTGACTAATGTTTTTCTGATTAAACTGATTAAATTATTCAGTCTGTTTTAAGAAAGAAGTCTATTGTAGGTGGGTATACATTCCTTTTGGAAACTCTTGTATTACATATGAAAATTTCCTCCCTGATTGAAATAACAAGAGTTTATATTTAACAAAATATAAAAAAGTGAAAGATGAAACTTGAATAAGTGTCTGGCCCTCCCTACAACATGTTGGATCAATATAGCAAAGACACATTTGGTGCTGTGTACTGAAGAATAAGTGTTGCACTCTTGAAGACAAATACTTGCAATTTTCCAAAATTAAAAGATTAATAATATTCCATAGAAACCTGCCAAGCTCCAGAAGTTAAGATTTCTTGACGTTTAATTTCTACAGCAGCAACCCATGCAATATGAACCCACTTCCAGAAGTTCTTAATTTTTGTGCTTGTTCAGTGTTAAGACATGAGTTGCTGTCTCTTAAGCTTGACTAACACAATAAAATGGCTGAGGAGGAGTACAGGGAACAGTTGCATCCAGACCCTCGGTACCAATTCAGGGATGAACAGGTGATGGAACGACAGAAGCAGAGATCCACTTGTTTTATTCCACATCTTGTGTAACTGCACTGCTCTTGAGTCAACCTCTACAATTACCATTCCCACACAAGAAGTGGGATTTCCTGCTTTGAATTGTTCAGACTCATCGTCTCCGTCTTCTTGAACTGCACTCTTAAGCAAGAGCAATACTGGAAAGAGTGACAAGGAGAGCCAGGAGATGGCATGTTTTAGAGTAACAGATATATGAGTAAGAGTTGGAATCATGAGTTTTATGAATTTGGGTTTTGAATAAATAACAATCTTTATGCCCATCATCTATATGTTCCTCTTCATAAACAGGGGCAACACTATTACCAACCTTGCCCAGTAACTGAGAAAATTCTAACTAAATAGGTGACATATCAAGGTCATTAAAATCAGAAAGAATGCTGATTCCAGAGTTTATAAATCAAATCCCCACTCAGATCACTAAGCCATCCTATCTCTCAGTTCTGTTTTCTCATAAAGAAGACTAAGAAATTAATCTGAGTTTTATTTCTAACTTCTCATGCTTTTAAATGATTCTCGATGTTGAAGAAAAAAAAAATCCCATTTGGTCCTCAAGGAAAACAATTAATTGACAGATATTGGAGGCATCTTCCCTCATTTCAATGCACATGACGCACATCTAATGAAACCGTGCCAAGCTCTCTTTGCTAGAAAGGGGATGTTCTTTCATCTCTTCAATAACAAAATAGCTGCAAAGACTTCAGCTGGAAGAGCAAAAAAGTCCTTCTTTTCTAAAAAAGAAAACACACCTCTCAAATCAAATCAGTCATTTATATTTGTGTAAAAAAAAGGAACAAAAGGTGAGAGTTAAAAAAAATTTGGAAGAAGTTGGAATGCGACCTGTTTGTCACTAATTCAATAAAATGAGACAAAGCCTTAACCTCTAATGGAAATTTTAATTTATCAAAATTTGAGGGAGGACTGAAGGGCTGGTTACTGAGGGCAAGTGCTACAGAAACTTGAGCTGTGTAAGGGTATAAAGGGCCTGAAAGCTCACTGCCAGAGGAAGAGGCAGTCCCCACCTTCCCTCACCAAGCATTCCCAGTCCCACATCACCCGTTTGGGTGACCATGTGGTCACACAGCAAAGAGATGCCGGGAACGTGACCTGGCCAGAAGTGAGCTGGCCAGATAAGCCAGTTCACCAATGATCAGGCATGCTGATGCAAGGAAGGAGCTAAGGTTCTGTATCTCAGCCACCTTTATTTGCATGGATTATTTTTTTTAAGCAGATTAGATATTGAGAGTTATTGAGTTCACACAGCTACGCTGAGAAGCTGTCAGTGGACTGTCTGCCCACAGCTCAGTGACACAAAGGTGCACCCTGAAGCAGCATGCAGAGAAGTAACAGGCACTGCTGTGCCAAATGGCTGCCTCTGGCAAGGGCTTAAGAGGCAGGTGACCAAGGCAGCTGGTGCAGGAGAGGTGGGGTGACTCCCCGAGCTCCTCTGTCCCCATTTTAACACATTGGCCGTTTCCTCTCTGTTCCTACTGCTCAGCGCGGCTCCATCAGCTCAGCTCAGCCTTTCGCTGCCCCCTCCCCGATCACCACTTCATGCCCACGCTTCCTACTCTGCTCCCACCGAGAAGCTGCTTCACCATCTTTGAACCACACCTGCAAACTTGGGAATTTTTCAAAAGAGAGATCTGTACAAACAGATGCTTTAATCACTGTGAAAAATTCAAGGGTGTCAATCTTGCTCCTTAGCTACCAAACTTTACAACTCTGTTGACAAAAGAAGGTATCAAATATTTATAGATGACATCTCTGAAGAAAAAAAACCAAGCCATTTGTTCCCAAAATCCAGACCACATTACCACCTGCATAATATATATTTATCTCCATACAATTAAAAGAACACTGATACTTAGAAAGGAAAGCTCTCAAAGAGAATAAAGAAAGGACCAGGAGGGGTACATGCATCCATTCTGATACGTTGTTCAGGTGAGACCATCCCTTTTTAAAAATACCATTCCGGTATTTTAGCTTCATAATTGTTTGGTTATCAGTTCTTTCATTATAACTCAAATCTGAAAATTCAAAAGTGAAAAGCACTGGCTCACTGAACTGAGAGAGAAAACAACCTCTGCAGATAGAAGTTAAAAATCGAACTTCAAAGTAATGGTGTCCCACCACAGTGGGAACTGAGACATTTACTCTCCCCAGAGGAAAAAAGAGAGGACAGTTACGTGACACTTGCATTCAAGATACAAGCAAAGGCAGATTAGTTTAAAACAAATGGAAGCCTCAAATTCCACATGAAAGAGCAGGATGGAAGACCAGGAGGAGGATCCATAAGAAAAAGGCAGGAAATTATTACTTTGCCTGCAACTTGTTCCTTATTAAGGCTGCGACTGTATTTAAAGAAATTTAAAAAAATGTAAAAAAAAAAAAAAAATCAAGCATTTCTCTTTTCATTTGCCCCAATTTTCCATCCCTGTAAGTCATATAGACTCATGATGATACAGACATGAGGGTTTGTATTAGACTATCAGTTTTCAGTCATGAAAAAAAAAGCTTCTCTGAAACAACAGATTTAAATTTGTTCAAATAAATATAAAATAGGAGAATGTGTTCAGCCATGGGAAAATAAGACGATTGCCAAATCCCACTAGAAGTGACCATCAGCAGATAAAAATACTGAAGTACTGAACAGCAGCATAAATTTAAAAATATTTCTAGTTAGGTGATTCCTCAGATAATGCTAATGATTTCAAGAAAAAACACATTCAGGTCACCAACATATCATAGAAACTTTCAACATATTCACGCTGAAGAACAAGTCTGGTAACTCTTAAGCCTACAATATCAGCATGCTGATGCAGACTTGTGTTTTTATGCTAATGCTGCACACTGGCTTCATCCAAAACTTGAGAACAGGTAATTTAATGGCAGAAATTATTTTCAGTCAAATCATGGCACCTGAGGGAAGAAGCATTCCTGAAGTTGCCTGTACCTCCTCAACAGTAAAAAAAGACCAAAAAAATCCATAGCAAAACCACAAATCTTTGGCCCAAAGGCCTATTCACTGCACAAATTACTGCCACACTTTATTTACAAAAGTACACATAGCCTTCTCAAGGGCAAGGAGGAAATAAGCCTTTGGGTACGTTAATATTAACTGTTAGAGTGGAATATATTCAAGGAGTTTTAGAACATGAACTTTTGTTGGACAAAGTATTTCATATTAATTATCAAATCCTTTGAGAGACCTGCATGTGGAGTAGCTCATGGATAGATCAGGTTATCAGCATAACAGATTATTCTTCTCCACAGAGGTGAAATAACTTCAATACTTTGGTAGCTCTAACAGTCTACTTTTATTTAGAAAATTATAGTTAATTACATTGAGTACATTGCTCAAATACAGGAGTTCTTCAGAGCCTCAACAAAATACAGCAGAAGCCTGTAAATTTTTAAGAAAAATGTACTATTATCAGCCTTTACTTTTAGATGAATACTGTGGATTTTCTTCTCAGCTTTTCCTTCGTCATTCTCCACAACTTCTGATATGGCCTAGGTTTTTTTATGTATATTGCACATAAATACACACACACATGCACATATCTATGTATAAAAATAATACACAATTGTAATCAAAGTTAGTGGTTTTTTAAATTCCACTTAGTCTAGCACCTTCAACAGTCTTGCCAACACACACTCATTTGCTGGTCTATGAACACTTGAAAAGGCAAACTAGAATTTCCAGGGGCAGCCATGAGATTTTGCTGAACGTGCAGCACATACAGTACCCCAAAAGACCAGCTAGCAGTCACATGTAATAGCCTCTCTGTCAAAACAATAAGTACTCAATAGTGTTTATAAGTTTTAAAAAAATTTGGAGTTGTTCTACTTATTGACAGGAAAAGAGTCAAAAGGTAAACACTCAAGGGATGAAAAAGATAACAGTTCTCTCTGGAGCTGTGGGACATTACTTAGAAATATTAATTTATGGGAAAAATCCCAACCATCTGAAATGATACCATTTCTTAATAAAATTATAGGACACACACTGTAAGATAACTGGTTATGTGACAACAGTAAGGAGATAAGTAAGAAGTCAGTCTCTTCTTGCAACTCTTAGGCATTAGAACAACTAAATTCCCAGAGAAAGTCAACTTAATTTTAGTGTGCCAGCAGTAACTGACTTAACATGCAGTCTCTGCTGGGTTAGGATATTGCATCAAACTACCCCAGCTGACAGCAGTTTTCATTAATATCCCCCTCCATTAAGGTATATGCAAGCGTAAGTTAAGCTGAGGCAGCAACACAGGGTTTGAAAATGCAGGAAGGGCCTGTGACAGGGGTGACCCAGCTGGTGACTCAGCAGGACTTTCCCTGCCTCTTCCCCCGCAAGGGAGGGCAGGAAATTTCAAAAGAATGTGTTCATACCAAACACAGCTATGAGTTATGATTTAAAACAAAGTCACATGCCCGCAGATAGTAAGGCCAGCAGAGTAAACCTGGCAGTGAACCGGTAACACACACAAAATGAATTCCTTCTCCACAAGAAGCTGGACACCGCAACCCAGCATCCTTCAACACTGCTGGTGCCCACTGTTGAGCTCTACCATTTAGTCAAGCATGGAGGCTATACCATAACTGTTTGTCATTTAAGTATTCCTATGTTTGACTATAAATAACGTAGATCACATTTGTGGAACATGATTAACGAACAGGACTCGAAACTTCAGCCCACACGGTAGCTGTGGGTAAATAAGAAGTTCTGTGTAACAACACACCCAGGATAGCCTATTCTTAGCAGAGGAAACTCCTACACTTGCTCTATCACTAATAAAACTCTCCAAAAATAATGACAGGTAAGAGCAACGGCATAGCATTAGACCCCCGGAGGCCTGTCTAACCTGATATCCCCTCTTTGAAAAAGTCTGTGGAAAAGTACAAGAACCAGACACGCACGCAGTAGATGCACCCCAGTAACAAACCCTCAGCCACTCATTTACGGCACAGATCTGCTGAGCCAAATGTGGTGCCCTCATGCTTATTAAATGATGATGCATTTTTCTGCACAGCATCTCAGAGATCAGCATCTTAATACGCAGTTCTGAGCTCACCACATGACAGTTTGCTGAATACCTTAAAAGAATTCAAGGAGACAAAAATAGGTGACAAACAACCCTTGTTTCACATTCACCTTCTTCATGCACCCATACTACTCACAATTTTAGAGTCTTTCACCATCTCTCTTCTTCCCTTCCCCCCCAAATCACCCCCACCGTGCTTTTTCAAGTGCTACTGTATTTTCTGAGGCCTGAGGAAGGGACCCAGAGCTGCACAGCACTGGCCACGTCGGCATACCATGCATACATGTAGCACCATGATAACAATCTTTGTTTTGCTCTCTACTACTTCCATAACAATTCCTACTGTTTTATTTCTTTGACTGTCATAGCACATTTTCAGATACCAAGACCCTGTTTCCTAAGGAGAGGTTTTTGCCTGCCATTTCACTGCCCAGGCACCACAGAATCATAGAATCATTTAGGTTGAAAAAGACCTTTAAGATCATCAAGTCCACCCATAAACCTAGCACTGCCAAGTTCACCACTAAACCATGTCCCTAAGCACCACATCTACCCATCTTTTAAATACCTCCAGGGATGGGGACTCAACCACTTCCCTGGGCAGCCTGTTCCAGTGCCTGAGTACCCTTTCGGTGAAGAAGTTTTTCCTAATATCCAACCTAAACCTGCCCTGGCCATGCCTTGACTCACACAGCTTATGGCCAAGCAATTGACATTCCTGTTGTATTTCAAATTATTTAGTTACATTATTGTCAGGCTCTTCACCATGTCTGCACTTGGCACTCGGCTTCAAGTATGTTAACAGCAGCAGCAAACTTTGCCATCTGACTTTTCACTCTTTCCCAGATCATTTATGAGTATTTTGGAGAGCACAAGCTCACAAGCCCAATGCAGATGCCTCCACTGCGATAACAAGCAAGCTACTCCTACCCTCTACTTTGCACCTTGGCCGATGACCTGGCCGCAGCAGAACCTGCCTCCCCATGCCAGGGCCACCGAGCTCTTCCAAAAGCCTTTGGTAAAGAATGTTTCAGAAGAGGGCTTGAAAAACCAAGCACACTGATTGAATGTCCCAACGCTACAGTGGTTCTTATGAATCTATGAAACTCCACCGAAGCCAGCAACCCACTGCTAACAAGGTCCTAATAACCATGTCTAGTTTTCAGCTATTAATCTAAACCAGCTGAATTGTCAATCACCAGCTCTATCTCCCAGCCAAAATAATTTGCAGTTTTGCACACAAAAAAGAAATAACGAGCCCTAGAATTGACACGGCAATTTCTTTCAAGTTAAAAGCAAAAGAACTTCACTTTCCTTCCAACATATCTAAAAACAAAACAGTAATTTGGTTAACCACAAGTATTACAGCCTTCCCATGATAAGGCTAGCTTCAAATCACTGAAAAATAATTACTAAGATGGCTTCTGTTGATTTAAAAGTATATAGTGATTTCCATTTCACTGACTATATTCATTTTGTTGATTCATTTTATACAAATAAAAACAAACCAGTCATTTAAATAACTATTCTTCAGTTAACAGTTTTCTGCCAACTGACATGAAGGGAAAACCACGACACAGACAGGAGAGCTACAAATTCTGTATTCAGTCTCAAAAGCGGGGGTTTCACACATCTGCATTTTTCCCCAGGGGGTGGGGAGGAGCTGGGTTTTTATTGACTTGAACAATATTTATTTCATCCAAACAGTTTTCAAGGGGGAAATGCCTGCCTGTCAAGAGTTTCATTACTACAGACAGGTCTCAAACTAATTACTTAATGGGAAGGTATGTTAACAATAACTTTTACCAAATAAAAACTTAACAGAAGTAGGCTAACAGAGAAGTTACTTGGCTAGCTACAACTGTTTGAATTACTGATTTTAATCAAATAACTTGAGTTATCATGTGGTTTTCCTCTAATTATTTAGTTTCAGCACTTACCTTTGTTCAAGCTATTCATCTGCAGTTCAGAACTTTGTAATAGGTTGCACAGCTCATTTAAGGGTTGAACTGCCTGCGTTTTACCTCTTCACTGATTAAAGGGAAATGAATGTCCCAAGAACGTTTAACAAGCCTGTCCATTTCACAAGTAAACCTTCTCCCCCCCCAAACCACCTCTTGCTGCCAAAAAAAGTTTTACTGGATGGTCAGATGAAAACAAGGAATTAATGGCAGTGAAGAAGAACACAGCTTTAGGGCACAGCCAATCTCAAGTCTTCCCTTCCCATACCCCCACCATCACTAGTTGTGAAAGATCCCAGTAGCGCTGCTTTTTGTTCCTTTACTGTCTTAGAAGTCTTATGTTACCATTTCTACAATTTTCTTTCAAGTTTTTTCTGCTAGATGTGTCAGTCCTCAACTTCAGGGTAAAAACCACATCATCTACTTCTTTTTCTGATCCCCAGTCTTAATCTACTGATTTCTCCACGCTATTATTACCCCCTTTCCAAATATCTGCTCATTCTCTTGGTTTTTTTTGTATAGTCTTGAGTTCTTTCCTTTTTCAACCTGCTTACCCGCACAGTCGGTAACACAAGGCGTATTGTCAAGAGCTGCTTTCTCAAGAAGGAACACACAATTCCACATGCGTGCAAGAACTGTAATTTAGGTTCTCCAAACAAAGCCTGTGCGTGGAGGTGGGGGGAGAGGAAGGGCCAACACAGGTATAAAATTTCACACCAATTTTGAGGGGGGCAGGGGAGAGAAAGATACTGCAGATATTTTTTGCCCCTTCAAGAGGAGAGCTTCCTCCTCCCTCCCAGAAAGACAGTGTCCTTCCCCTTGCCCAGCTCAGTCCCCCATCTCCCTCCCAGGGCTTCCCCACCCTACGGCACCTCCAGCGCTACCCCCTCCTCTCTTCCACAGGGAATGTGGAAGCCTCTCCCAGCTGCTGAGCTGCTCCATCTACCACTCCTTGTCAGCTGCCTCTCTGCAGCACATACATCTGATTCCCAGACCCACCTCACGCTGTGCGGAGCGGCTAACAGAAGCAGCCGGCAGGCAGCAGCGGAGGGGACTGCTGAGCAGCTGCTTTCCGCACAGGCCTGGGACACTGGCTAGGACAGCTGTTTTTATGATTTATTAAGCTTATTGTAGCATCGTATCATTGTGACTGCATTCCAACAATTGTCTCCAAATATTTATGGGCAGAGCTACTTGGCATTAATTACTGACTGGTTTAAAAAAGAAAAAACAACCTAAACCTCTAATATCTCGACCACCTATTCATTCAGTACCACAACCTCTTGAATGATGACTCATAGAGACAGAGGCAAGCAATGGAAAAT
This sequence comes from Theristicus caerulescens, assembly GCA_020745775.1. NCBI lineage: Eukaryota > Metazoa > Chordata > Aves > Pelecaniformes > Threskiornithidae > Theristicus > Theristicus caerulescens. The sequence continues at coordinate 127,555,040 of CM036558.1, read as the reverse complement.
GCGAAGATCCGAAAAGGTACTTTTTCAGCTCAAACTTAACATACTAACACGTAGTCAAGCCTGCTAAGCTACAGAGGATCAAGATGTTTCGCTGTTTTTAGCTTTTAATTGAAAAATGATGTGGAAGCAATACATTTTCATTGAAACTCAGCAGATCAGAGACTCAGTAAAACAAAACTTCTATCCTATTCGAGATTTCATTTAAGCCTCAGAAGATTTGGTTTCAGACTACAATTCACATCCGCTGTCTTCCCCTTCCATGAACTGTTGCCCCATCACTTCTCAGTTGCATTACTTAGTGCTGAAGAAGTTCACCCTGGAAATTTTTTCACATGTAGAAATTTCAGCTTTAACTCAAAACCACGAAACATTCCCTTAGGATTTAAAGAAAACCCTCAGTTTGGCCAAAACAAACCCATTATTAACACACACCTCTTTCTCCAAGTTGCAAACACAAAAATTAATAGTTGAAATGACAATTCTCACACATGCTTTCCATTTTTCCCCTCAAAGGAACCAACATGAAAAAAAGCAGGTATTCAGCTTGTCCTGTTGCTGTATCATATTTTGGTCTACCCATAACGTTATCCTGTAAAAATTACTGTAAGGACATTAGCAAGCTACCTGAGCCTCATTTTACCTTCAGCTTCTGTGCACCAAGAAAGCCACATAACCAGTAACAAACAGGGGAGTCAAACAGAAGCAACTATTCTGAAACCATAGATCTTGTGTATCCTGGAACGCATTTACAGTAATTTAAAACATTTTCTACTCATTGGAAGTAGCTTACCTGAAGGACAGGCACTTTTTGTGGTGTGTTTTGTGGTGACTGGTGAAGCTGTGCCCAAGGCTGATGATGAGGATGTGGGGGTGGTGAAGACTGATGATGTATCCCTGGATGAGGCTGCATGGGAGGACAGGTTGGCATTTGCTGTTGAAAAGACTGCTGTTGACTAGGAAGCTGCTGGCCAGATATTAGTCGCTCTTGTATTGCTTGTGGATCTGCAAGGCCAACACCTGGACAACCATTTGGTCTCATGTGCCCACCCATCTCCCGTGGTGTTGAAGACATACCCATAAACGGACGATTCTGTTGCATGTTTCGGGGGCCCATATTCCTTTGTCCAATTCCCATGGCACCAGGGGGCTGGTGTGACGGCTGAGGATGGGGTATATTTGGATAACTGCCAACTTCCATTGGTATTCCAGCACTACCAGGTCTAACCTGTGGAGGAGGTGTACCTGCTGGATTACTCATTGCTTTCATAGGTGACATGGGAGGTGGAGAGGCATAAGTTCCCTGAGGCTGTGAAGGGTGCATAGTTTGCGTGTTCATTTGGTTAAGTGAGCCACTAGGGTGGATGGGTTGCTGGTGCATTAGTCCTTGACCACTGTTTGATGGAAATCCGACAGCATTTGGGTATCTTGGTACAGATTGATTCATTGGAGTGTTATTTGTAAGGCCTAAATTCTGATTCATCCCTGTATTATTAACTAATCCCTGATTAAGGTTACTGTAAGGATATCGAGAGTACTGCCCTGAGTTGTTTATAGTAGGTGAGGGTACCGTCTGGCTCCGAGAACTAAAATTAAGTGTTTGCGGCCTAACAGCACCCTGCTGGGGAGGATTAGGGGAGAATCTGGGACTGTGGGCTACTGATTCTCCATGGAGAGCAGTGGGGGGATGGTGGTGAAATTGCTGGACTGAGTGTCGCAAAGAAGGTGCCATACTGGGATTCTGCTGGGGCACATGAGACAAGTGGCCAGGTCCTGAGGTGGCAATGAAAGGGTTTCCCTGATTGAGGCCTTCTTGGCCTTGTGAGAACTGGTTCATCCTCTGCTGTTGTGGCTGACCGTGCTGCTGCATTGAAAAATCACCACGAGCCATGTAGTTTCCCATCTGCTGCATGTGCTGAGGATGGCCCTGCCCAGGGGGCCCGGAGGGCGCCTGTGGCGGCTGCGTCGGTTGCGGTTGCTGCTGCTGTTGCTGCTGGTATGGTGCTCTTATCTGGTCTGGCACTTGAACTGCCCGTGGTCCCCACATGGAGCCACTGTCTACGAAGGGTTGCCCATGTCTTTCGTTCTGCATGCCGGGATAGACTCCCATCTGACCACCAGCACCACTGCCATGAGGAACCTGAGGAACCGGAGGGTTGTGATATTGTGAATGCGGAGACGCTATACCATTCCCAGGGGCATTGCTTATCATCCTGTTCGGCTGATCCATCAGGTGCATTTTCTGCTGTTCGTATTGATTATAGTGATCAAAATGGGTCAACTTGGCTTGATTTTGATTTGCAGGGGGATGATGAAGAGATGACTGTAAAGAGGGAAATCCTTGATCCATGGGCATTTGCTGCCCCATTGGATTTACTGTATTTTCAGGATATCCACATTCTCCAAGACCTTCCAACCCTTCACTGAAAATATTCCCATCTTCTCCAAACAGACTCATCATTCCTGGATCTGCCATCTTTTTTCAGCACACAGCTCCTCAGAGCTACAACTAGAATGCTAGTCTGTGCTTCACCTCAGTGAGGTGTTTTGTCCTCAAAGCCTTTAATCCTCAACTAATCTCCTTCATGTCATTCCATATTTCCTTAATTCTTTTGGACCACGCAGTGTCAGGCAAAGTCTGGTTACTGCTCCTAGAAAAAGCGGGGGAAGGGGGAGAAAGAGAGGAAGATATTGAAATAAATAAAGTCAGGCAATATAAAGAAAACACACTTGACTGTTGTTTAGACAACGCTAGCTAGTTTCAGCCCCTGAAATACATCTTAAAAATCTATTTCACTTTACGAAGGATTCATTAGCTTTATCAGAAGCTTTATTATGATAGAGAGTTAGGAAGCAAGCAAAACACTAGCCTTAACCTTAGATTAATCCATTCACTACACTTCCTAGTGCTCCTTTCTTGGGTGGAACAGAACAAAAGAACACAACATGCAGCAGCAGCAGCTGCCACAGCAGGTAGGCAGATGTATGAATATAGCCAAGCAGCCCATCTGCCGAACTAAAGCCCTGAAAATGCTCTAGTTACCAACAGCATGTCCTTAACCTTATTCCCTTGAGCTGCGTAATCAGATGAGCAAGCAGAAGCACCAAGTCCTACGGCAGACTAAAGTTAGTTATACGGACAACGGATTTTTCAAACGCACACAGAGGTGACCCTCTAAAACATACTGAACACCAAGACTTAACATTTAGGAAGCCAAAAAAAAAAATATTTTTTTTAAACACATAATTTCTCTTCATTTAATGAAGTTGCAAACTGAAAGACATGACGCTTCTTCCCATTCAAGCAAAATTATATGCTCAATTTGTGTAAGAAAACTAAATTCAAAAGCTTCATTCTATGATCAGGTAGATTTCTCAATCCATATCCTAATTTGTCTCATGATGATAACAGGGAACACTGTCATTGGAGTTCATTATTCATCTTCAGGCAATCATGCTACTAACTGCAACTACAGCACTTCAGAAGACCACACTGAAGTTTTGTTCTCTCCAGAATTACAATCTTGGAAACTCATTCAGAAGAATTAGTAATGGCAAAAGAATTTAAATAATAAAATGCTAACCTAACAAGGTACGCACTTGGACTTGGGGAAAAAAGAAAAAAGCAACACACACTAGCAGAGTAGATTCAGAAAAGTTCCCGGTTAGGTTTTTCACGTTGAAGACTGGCATGTTTTGAAATGTGTCCCCCGTCCTCTCCCCGCAACAACTTGAAAGACTTTGTTTGCATCTGTTTATTATGAACAAAACTAGTCTAATGCTATCTTTCCTTCTTAAGATCAGAATTTAAAATGCTATATCTTATATCTCAAAATAAACTTTAAGATGATAGTCAAGGAAGCCCAACCACATAGCAAATAAACACAACTATTTCTGCATCTTTGTCGTAATTTAGTAGCGACTGTACTTGCAGATACCAACTTGCCCTTAATCAGTGACCAAAGAAAAGATTTACAAGTTTGTACTTTCACATCTTGCATTTTGTTGCAGAGGAGGGATGCTTTCAGTCACTTTGGATGCAAAATGCCAGGCCAGACTATTTTAACTGAAGGCAATTTGTCCCAGACAAGTTTTAGGGAGAAAAAAATCAGCACATTTATTACACTTCTTGTAGCCATTGTCAAGAGGACCTTCTACAGCATGAAGTAGAGGGCAAGAGGAAAAGCACAAGCATTTATCACTCCTCTTAAAATAGCATTTGAATGTCACCTTTAAAACCACACTCTTAAATCTCTTTAGTGCTTGGCTGGGATATTAACACTTGTATTTCTAAATCACTTGGGGGTAAATTCCTATGAGCCATCTTCATATCGCTAATATCTATTTCTTTTGATTTGATTTTCTTTATTAAGCAGAAGCTATCTGTAATATCTACCACCTCAATCAGTTTATTAAAGCACAACATAAAGAAGTTCCAACAACAAGGCGAGAAGGAGCCTCCTTCACCAAAACAAGCTTTTGTTATTAGACTGCTCCAGAGCAGACCACTCTGCCATGGTGAAGATCTCTCCAGTGATTTAAGATTGCTCAAGGGCTTCTCACACTGCTACCTCTGCTGATGCACACTGCCATCAGGAGCTGGCAAAGCTGGACATCAGTGTGTACCGAGGGTCTCCATTTAATGGAACAGTCTCTTTGCTTGGAAATGCTAAAAAGCATAGGGCACAGACACTGTTACCTCCCAACCACTGATGTAATCTGGGCATTGTCAAACTTGAGCCAAGTAGAGGATCTCACCCATCAGCTAGCCTATTTACAGAATTATGAACAGGTAAGAATTTTCACTCATTTTATTATGTAAAAAATGCCTACTAAAAGAACCATTTTTGAAGATAAGCATGCTCTACTCTTCTGAAGCACTAATGAAACTTTGCAACAAAACTGAAATCTACATAGAAGAATTCTCTTTGCTATCTGTTACAGACAAGCTAACAGAGCATCTCCAGAAACAAGGCTACAAGCACCAAGCACACATTTGAGTCGCACTGCTTCCCTTACTGTTCATCAGCTGACAGGCTTCCAGCGAAATTCAAGTGAGAGTCAGCCACCAGTAACAGTCAACAGTGGCTAACAGTAGTTAGGACCTGCTACCACACACAGAAAACTAAGGTAGGAAAAGGTTAGGGTGTTGTTTAATTAAACACACTTTAATTCTGCCCAGCTGACTCCATCCCAATTTGCAGGTTTGGGCTAGGGACTGTCCCTTACAACAAAGGGGATGTGCTATGGAACCTAGCACTCGTCTGGCTTCCTGAGCACATGCTGTTTAAAAAGAAAAGTAACCTCTAAGTTTATGATGCAGTTTGTATGCAAACAAATCCATCATCTAAATTAAGAACGAAAACACTGTTTGCCACTATTTATTTTAGCTCTGCATTTTTAGCTGAAGTGTGAATCGATTTCATGTTTGAGCTGTTGATGCTAAAGCTATTAGTTTGAAACACAGCATGAGAATATGAGAAGATGTCTTGAAACTGTAGTTTAAGTTTAGCCTTAAATTTAATGACCACAGCCCTTTACAATCAGAAGTTGTGCTCTCACAAACCTTATTCTACTTCCCCAAATAAAAGGCACACATCTGATGTGATCTATGGCTAACAGCACATGTTGAAGAATGAAAGACAGAAGCAGCTAAAGCCCGATCAAAACTAATTAACCAACTTTTTGTTAAGAAAACAGTCAATATTGGAATTACCTAGTAAGCTCTCAACCTCCTATGCTAACAGGATAGATGTCTTCTATATAGTTAAGCAAGTCGTGAGAGTCACAGCCTTATTGTAAGTTGCAATCTTTTCTTTGCTTCTTTCACTACAAGTAATGCAATTTCTCTGCTTAAATCCTCCAGGCTCATCCAAAAAAAACCCCAAACCCTACACAAACAAAGGCAGGACCTGCATCAAGCAGTAATTCTAGCTAACATGAATTTACTAAGCGCCACTGTTCAGTTCCCCATGAAAGCAGACAACTAACAGCAAGACTGACCATGTTAAGCTCCATTTAAAGTCTTTTTTGGATTAAGTAGTTTAAAAATACATATTCGTGCATCTTCTCTACTATCCCATAAGTTAAAACCAACAGGCATTCACAAAGCAATGACTATTTTCCAGGCCTTAGAAAGGCAGATCGCTGAATAAAAGTGTGAATGTATGAAGAGACAGTGAAGTTGTGTGGGGGTTTTTTTGGGTTTGTTTTTTTTTTTTTTTTAAAGAATAATCTTAATCAAACTATACATATTCTGCTACAAAATCCTATAGCTTTTCTGTTCCTGAACATGAAAGATTGCATCAACAGGACTGAACTCAAAGAGTCAACATGTTTCCTTAAGACTGCCTAGACAACCTACTTCTGTTCAAAGCAATGGTATGATCCCAGCTACCAGGACACAGTCAATTGCTTAATAACCCTGTTGTCTCAACAGACAAAGCTTACATTTACTCCAGTCTGCAACATTCCAGTCCTAAACAGCTAGACCTCAAATTTAAGTAGTAGTTAACCATTGCTCAACTTAATATTTCAGAGCTACATGGACTCAGTAGCCTTGGGCAGCTTCCCACTTTTATGAGTGGAACAAAACTGGCTGCTGCATGTGTATAACCCGATCTAGGGCTGCAAAAACTAAAACCTGAACTTCATTAGTCTTGCTCCCAAAGCAGCAGATCCCAGCACTCACGACCAGCACACAGATGCACATGCCCTGCACAATGCCATCCTCACATTCTGCCATTCAGAAGAACATTTTGTAAATCAACCGGTCCTTCGATTCAACTATCCATCCTTCCACACAAGAAATTTAGCAGCATTTCTTGAGGGCCTTGCAGCAAGTGAACAGAATAAACAGAATGTGTGAAAGCAGCTAATACTGACTGCTCGAAGCTTTGAAGTGAGATGTGTCATGCAGAGTTGATATTTTTACAGCTATCAGTTGATATCTCAGACAAAACTCTTAAGTACTTGACAGACACAAACAAAACAGTTACTTATGTAATAGAACTATGCACCTCCAACACAATACAATAAACACTGCAAATACCGTCCTATTTTGAAGAACTAGGCTAAAAAGGCCTCATGCTAAAAACCAAAGCCATGCTAAAGGTCATTTTGAGACTGGAGCCTCAAAATGTAGGATTAAACATTAGGCTACTAAATCTGCATTTAAACATTGTGTATTTAAACTGCTTTATCAAAACTGCTAAGCTCCTGCTGGCTGTTAGGGGTAGTAATTTAAGCATTTGCCGCATGGAAGTAGATGACACAAATGACAGCAATTAAAGTCACATTCTTATTTTATGAACAAAGTTGGAGGAAAACATTCACCAAAATCTTCATAAACACATGTAACACCCTGACAACATCGGAAAAGTCATGCCAAGACATTCAAAGTGGGGAAGACGACTGATGAGACGTCTACCTTTCAGCTCATTTACCTACCAAGCGAATAGCGCTGCTGATGCCAGGACAGTTATGCAAGTGCCTAACCGCGTCTGTGGGAAGCACGCCTAGTCTCATACAGACTAGCCTACACAGAAGAGCAGATCTGTAAAGTGATCGCAACATGATTTCTGACTCTAACTTCCACAGAAACTTGATTATCTGACTGCCTAAAGACACTTTTTTTTTTCTTTACACAGAATGCTTTCCTAGTGTACACTTCACACAGTACAGCTGTGTTAAAAATTAAGTCTGTATAGTTCGTATCAGATCAAAGGACGCCAGGAATCTCGTTCCCCCCCCCGCCCTGGGAAAGGCAGACAGGACTTGCAAGGATGAAAACAATGACCTCACACACTTCAGGAATATTCTGCCCTCAGTGGGAAGAGTCAGCAAATACAGTATAAGCATTTGTGAAAAGTTTAATTTCACGTCTATCTGAGTAAAATTCAGTCAGTTCTTCATGGAAACACATCCTTACAGAAATTTGCCGTGACAAAGTTTAACAAAATGTTAAACTAAGAATTAGGGGGTGGGGAGTGAAAACCTCAGGTGCCTGTCCTCAAAAGTAACAGTTTTTGCGTATGTGCAGTCAGCTAAACGCAGTGAATGCTATCCAGTAACACCTTCAACATCGGGCAAGAAATCCATGAAATTATAAGTTTCCCATACAATTTTTAAGTAGAAATCAGCCTGCTTTTTATTTCCTTAATGCATCACACACTTTGGCAAAGAACAGGCTTTTACAGAGGCAACTGAGGGCACAACAGCCTTCGAATATTTGGCAGCTTGTTGCTGTCAAGCAGCTGATGCAGGAATGACCAGTTAGAGTTCAGCCTGTGCCACACATTTGGAAACAATATCCTACGTCATTCAAGTTCACAGGAGCTCCGATACGAGACCACAACAGCATCACGTAGGAGTACTCTGACGCAAACCCACCGAGCCTCGTTGTTACATCATATGCTCCGGTTGTGAATGACCTCTGCATTTGCCGTACCAGTTGGGCCGCAAACTCGTTTCCTAACATGAGGCACTGCTAATTATAAGCCAGCACCTATAACATTCAATAAGAAGCCTCAGCCTGTCTTTTCTTTCCAGTCCAGAAGAAAAAGGGGGAAGTTTATAGCCATTTATTATAAGTATATACTTGGAGGGTTTTAATGAGGTAACCAGAGGAATAGAAAAAACGGTTTTTACATTTAAGTACATTACAAATATGAGGTGGGAGGGGAGAGGACAAGCCTAAGCCAGAAACACTTCAGTTTTGCCATTATGTAGCCTGGAATTTTAAGAGGCCTTTTTTGGTCATACGACCACCCTCTCTCCCAACGTAAGTTTAAAATACAGATGTGAGGAGGAGAAGGTTTATCTAAAAATAGTCCCAGATAACTACAAGAAACAACTGCAATCACAAAAACATTTCAGGAATACTTTTAAAAATATTTAATGGTGGCGTTATCTTGCCAATGACTCTATAAAGGGGAACCGTAGCATGGTCAACGTAACCCTAAATGAGGTTTGAATGTTACAAGTGCAGGCCATACAGCCCATATAATTTTCGGTGTCGGTGGGCAGCTCATACAAGCTATATAATTTTTGGTGTCGGTGGGCAGCTCATACAGCCTATGTAATTTTTGGTGTCGCTGGGCACGTTGCCCGCTGCCGCTCGGTGCCAGCTGCCGACCCGATGGGCGGCTGTGCCATGGCCGGGCGAACAAAAAGCCGAGGCAAGGCTGGGGTGTGGGGGGAGGTGGTGTCAGGGAGAAGACTTATATTGTTGCCATCAGTCACCAAGAAATCTCCCAGCAATTACATTCTCTTATAAGGCTGACACTAAACCGGCCCGGGGATTCAAGAGGTGGGGCCAGCGGCGACCCGCTGAGGCGCTGAAAAAACACCCCGCGCAACTGATTACTCTTGTTAAGGGCCGTGCTTTTTGTGCACCTACTGCAGTTGTCACTGATTAACCAACTGATCTGGCAATTTCCTACATTCTTTTGCATTTAAAAAGGATCTGAGAGGCCGAGAGTCATCCCCTTTCATATTCCAGGGGGAGCGGGAGGCTGCGCCCCGTCCGGCTGGCTGTGGTGCGGAGGGGCCCCGCTGCAGCAGGCCCCGCTCCCGGCTCCGCCGCCCTCCTCCCCCAGCCCAGGCCTGCAGCTGAAAATAATTTATCTGTTCGCTCCGCCGGGCTCCCGGCATATGCGATTGGGAGGGAAACGTATCCATCATGAATAAACTCGAGCACAAAGACGGGCTGAGTGTCACAGGATACAAAAGGGCAGAGGTCGCGGCAGCGAGCGGGAGGCTTTGCGCAGGGCCGGGCCGGGCGCGCATGGCCGCCTCACGCAACCTCCCCGCGGCAGCGCCAGGCCCGAGCCCTTCCAGTTTGTCACCTCCCCTGAAGTAAACAAAGCCCCGCACGGTCCCGATCACAAAAAAACGTTGTAAACCACAAAATAAATCGGAGAGGTGACGAAGCTCAAAGTAAAACGGAGCCCTTTTCTCTTCCTTTCACTGAAAGTAGCTCGCAGTGTTTACACCCAGAAAGCTGGGAACTGTAAAAATTCATGAGGTGGATACTCAAATGTTTCCCAGGGTTTCTGAACATGTGATTTTCACTGAAATGTATTTTTTTAATCACAGGCAGGTTTTAAGACTTAATCATATCCCAAAAGGCTATTTCCAGCTATAGAATTATGAGCACTTTAAAGCAGCCAGACCCTATATTTTACTTTACCTGTTATAAGGCCAATACAATCATGTTTCATTCATAGTTTATGAAGTCTGAAAAACCACTTGATGAAATTACAGTCTACCGATACCACACATGGTATATTTGTCCACGCATATTCTATAATCATTTCAATTTATGACTTGTACTTAAGAGTCATTTTCCTGTACATGTGTTCTTCATAAATACTGGTAGATCACAGTCTGCGCTTGTACAGGAACCACATATCCACACTCATTTCTGTGAAGATAAATACACCTTATACATCCAAAGTGAAAAGCCAGAGTTTTCACAGAACTAAAGAGAACATATTTCAGGACTGTGGAACAAAATGGTAGTTCTTCCTTAAGCTCTTTACATGTGGCAAGATGAATCATCCCACAGCTGAACTTAAGCCCTTACTCAACTTCCAGTATTGATGATAATTTTTGCCCAATACACTTAAACATACTGCCTTGAACCTTTCAGCAAAGGAAAAAAAATTACATATTAAATTGGGAAAGGATTACAAATTATCTTGTTCAGAAAAAAATAACAACCTTTTAAAAAGTATTTTAAATGAAATCACACATGCTCTACTGGATTTTACAAATCTTAACTTTCTGTTAGAAAAAAGTCCTGTAGTACCAGATTAATTACATATTTTATCATATGAAATAGACTATTTAAAGGAAGTGTTATATTATTTCACTACCTTAAAGTCCACCATAAAGAAAAAGGGTTGGGGAGGGAGGGTGTAGAGAAAGGCAGCACGCTACAGGACACAACACAGTAGATGCAGTAAATATATTTCAGGAACCTTCATTTACTGCCTGGACCATTAAGTAGGTCCAATAATGTCCCATAGGATATGGGGGACAGCTGAGATACAGGACAGATACCAAAAAGATCTTCCACAACTACAGTTTATTGGACTACTTATTTGAGTTTTTTCTTTGTTTGTTTTAACAAAATTAAGATATGCATCTTGATCATCCTATTGCTTTTTTGGAGAAGGATATGCCAAAAAAGGTTTTTTATTCTTGGCCTGCAGAATGGAAGCAGGCTCTTGCATGTACCAATGAAGTCTGATTTTTTTTTTGCTTTGTTTTGAACATAATGCCTGACTTACAGTGATCATCAGTGCTTATTCAGACCACAACATAAATGACTATACCAAGCTGTTCTCTGCAATGGAGAATGCCAAAAGGGAAAGAGTCTGGAGCTCTCAAGAGCTCCCAGTCTATAAGACTAAGGTATTTAAAAGTAAACAAACTGCTGCATTCAAGTTCACTTAAGACATGGAAAAAGGGTGCCTACACAGTATAAGCAATGGTGCCAGATGTTATAAATCGGAATGGGGACTGCCAGATGAGTGCAACCTTCATCAGCCGTCATGTGCAGTGTGGCTTCTCTTTCCAGGCAGGAGTGAGCTAGAATGCTTTTCCTCTATAAAAGCAGGAGGGATTCAAAAAAGAAGAGAACCAAATTTTCCTGTGCAAAACTTTAATGGATCTCCAGTTTCTTCTTTGGAAAGAAGAAAACTAACTGGGGCATTTTTAAGTATGTTGCTTAATTGATATGCATTTCTAAAATTACTCCAACATAGTTATTTTCAAGCAAACAAACAAAAAAGCCTTCCAGGGAAAAAACTGTCATCTAAAGTTTTAGAACTATGCAATCTCACTCCCATTCTCATCAAGATTTTGAAGAACTTGGAAGTTGTTTGTAAGTCAAAGATAATTACTGACCCAGTACATAAAGCCATAGTCATTCAAGCTATTGCAAGCAGTAGGAGCAGCTGACATTCATCTACCACAAAGTCTTTTACACCCAACAGGAAAGTTCTTGAGCTACCTTCAATTCTCCACAAACTTTTCAGAGGCTGATGATGAACATACAAGAGCAGTGCTGCATTCATGGATAAGATGTGAAAGGAAATTTTTACTCATCTGAAAACAAACTTGGAAACTGGTTCCATTCACAGTAGGTAACTCCACCTTCTCTCAAAAAGCAGAGAAAATTAAAGCAAAATCTCTTAATTTTGTAACAGAAAGCACTATCTTCACTGTTCTTAATGATTCCCATTCTATTTAAATGTACCTTTCAAGCTTATCATCTGCTGCACCATCTACAGAGTACTAGGCGTTTCCAAGTCCTTTTAAAAAAACAAACAAAAAAACCCCAAAACAGAAAGATACGTTCCCACACTGCCAGCCCCTGAACAAAACCAAAAATTTATGTCTACTCAATAGAAACCTTCAGTGAGGTTAAAATTTAGTGGGGTTTTTTTTTTTGTACTTTGTTTTTTGTTTGTTTGGGTTTTTTTTTAAGTAGGAAAACCAAGGAAATTAAAGGAGGGGGCAGGCTAAAAGATTGGAATAGTTTTACAACTGTGAGAAACAGGAAGATTTATTTTGATAACTTCGGAAGAATTTAGATTGCAAACTTTGTTGGACTAGCAATTTCTTTATGTCGTGCTTGTAAATACCTGGAAAAGTAAAAGTCTGACCGATAAAATGGCTCATAAAAAAATAACAAGCAAAAACACTTAAGTAGCAAAGATCCCAGAACAACAGAATTCAGGGCTCTTCATCAAGTACTATATAAAGACTGCTACCATACAGATTTGTGTAACCAGCTAAGTTTAGAGCTGTTTCACTTACTATTCACAGTCTGGTTGTCAGAACAAGACCTACAACAGCCAGTGTATTATCTGTGCTACAGGGCATCGCAGAAACGCTACTAGGAAAAGCTTCATTCTGTCAAGGGTCAAAAACCTGTTACTCAAAGGTGAAAACACTCGAACAGCTAAAAACGTATTCTTTTGCTTACGAACTATGTAGAGAAAGAAATTAGAACAGGTACAAAGAACTTTGAAGTTCCAGTGCTAAACAACATTTCCAAATTTATCTCTAAAAAATTGCATTCAGAATACAACAGCCACCAAAAGACTAAAAGCATTGAACCCCTATGCTATGTTTTACTTAAGCAAACGGCATTATTATAGCATCCTTAGACATCAAGAACTATCCTGATGGCCTGTCTTTCTAAATTAGCATGCAAAGACTTGCATCACCTGAACCAAATAATACAGTGCACAGCTGAGAAAAAAAAGCATGGATGAGGCTCTGCTAGCATCCAATTGATTTAAGAGTCACAGGAATTAGAGGCAAATGAAATGCTTATGCTGTATATGCAAATATTATTTGGACCTACAGCTGAGACTCAGGTAACTGTTTAATTAATGATGCTTACAAAGCAATAAAAACTAGCTCCTTGCCCCCCCCAATTATATATACTACATAAACTAGTTATGAAAGTAAAAGTACTTAGAAGTCCTTGAAAGGGATGATGACCTGCCTGCTGCCACTGATAAAACCTCCACAATGAGCTTCCCTGACCAACTTTTTACAGCACCTTACTGTATCTGATCACAAAGCATCATCTAAAAATCTGAAACACATAAAATCGTGATTCTTCCTTTCCTATCTGGCTTGGCACCTGAAATCCATGTACCTCTGTTTTCAGAAAACAGTGATCCCTGAACTTTGTCTTGAAATAAATGGAAGAAAGAAGATCACCTCAAAAAAGTACATGTTATGTCCTCAACTCAGAGTGCAGCTTCAAAGCAAAGCAAGCAATGAAACACCTCACCTCAGTAACAGCCAGTCATCAGAGTCAGGTCCCCTTAGATACTGTATACCCATGTGCCAAGCTTGGACACGAAAGAGTCGAGGGAAAAAATTCTATTTGAGAAACTTCAGTGTCTTACCACTTTAAAATACATGAAGACTTAACTTGATAGACTGAACTTCTACACCTGGTCTTTATAAAAACTCTGAAGGAGGCTTGGATTTTCCTCAAACCCAGGTCTCACTTCTCAGTGTAATGGATGCTAACAGAAGGACCTAACACCAACTGCACCTCTCGTATCTCCATAGCACCCAACACATTCTGCACAGCTCTGCAAATTACTCAAAAAACCAAGAGAGAAGAATTAAGCAAGAGATACCGGGACCAGCTTAGTCAAGAGATGTCTGATGTCTGCAAGGCAGCAGCAATAGCAACAGCTGTCAACCGGATTTGTTCACTGGGATTGTCAGGAGTTCCAGCCTGCTTCTGAGCATCCAGGTAAGTCAGCTGCCACCTTCCCTTTCAAAGGCACTCCTCACTAGTCAGCCGTGCCTCTCACAGCAAGCTTGGGTTACAGCACAGGCTGCACTCTCAACTTATTCAAAAGCTGTTGCTACCAAAAGCTAGAAATATTTATTTAAGATTTTTTTTTTTTGCATGTGTCTTTTTTCCTCTGGGGAAGACTGCATTTGTGTTGGATTTATGACTACTTATAAAGTAACTTTCTAGGGGCAGGCTAAAGTGAATGTTTTATTGAACAAATTCTAAGCCTCATACTTGACAATATGGATAGTCTCTTATCAAAAAAAAGAGAATATCTATACTTATCCAAAACCATAAATGGCATCAGACTTATTTTTCTGGTTATTCAATACCTACATTTTTAGGCACCTACATTTATAGAAGCAGCAGTTAGGTGTCAGTAACAGTAAATGCTAAATGGTGTACATACTCTAGTAACTCTTCCTGACACTTCTGCATAAAATGGATTTTCTTTAGAAGGGATGGAAGATGCCATGAAACAAGAATTTCTATGTATCTATCATCTTTTTAGTAAATAGTAATTGAAACATTAGGTAAAAAAAAACAAACCAAACAAAAACACACCAAGAAAACCCAACAAAACCACTTCTTCAACATCTGTCTGCTTAAAAGGAAAAATTCCCCTATTCTGTAGGGATCTCAAGATTGTAAGCAGGAGGGCTTATTTAATTTTTTCACAATATCAAGATGCTCTACTAAGCAACAGGCTAAATCACTTTTTCTGTCTACAATAAACACGTAATTCAATTTAGTTCATTTAAACCGGGAGAGTCAGCTCCATGCTATCAGCCTGGTCCGCAAATAGCCCTTGTTGATAATCTGTGAATTTGAGATTATTGATACGGCCATGACATATTACTTTACCTGAGGATGAACAGTTAGTTTTTCATGTCTCGCACCCATTCCCTATGTCTTCTTCACAACAAGGACAAAACTGATATTCCTCTCACACCTTCTAAAACACTGAATGAAGTAACAGCATTAGAGCTGGAGTGAATTTACAGGTAAGGTCCACAGCAGTACTATGAAAGCCTTTTCTTCCAGAGCTAAAGCCAACTAAAGCAAGTTTAAAGGCAGAGTTTCATTTGAGAAGCAAGGAGGAAGTATACATCAACAAAGCAGTGATGCAAGGAACATCTGCAAGATAGAAATCTATGTAGTGCCTCTATTTCAAACCTATGACGGCAATATAGTCCAATCATTTATACTTTGTTAGAAAAGCAGTGTCCGTCTGTTATTTCACAAAAGACATACCACCTTTTATGGTAACTGATACAAATGAAACAGGGCTACAGAACACACTCTGAAATCTTTTTACAGTTTTGAGAACTGCACCAAAGATTTCAGTGTTTACCACAAACTTCACATTTCACCGCAGCCCGGAGACTGTCCAGCCAGTTTCCCCTAC
Source organism: Theristicus caerulescens (assembly GCA_020745775.1). Classification (NCBI taxonomy): domain Eukaryota; kingdom Metazoa; phylum Chordata; class Aves; order Pelecaniformes; family Threskiornithidae; genus Theristicus; species Theristicus caerulescens. Next base: position 127,539,291 of record CM036558.1, on the reverse strand, counting down.
TTCTTTTTGACGTAGGCATCTGCTGCTTTGACTGAAATCAAATCCAGATAACTACTAATTCAGTCATTTAAATTAATTACCCATTTCCTCTGCACCATACAGTAGCTACTTAATCCGAGAGCCTTGTAGCTAGACAGACTAGCATACTAAATAACCTAACTCCTTAAACCATCTGTAGACACTGACTTCACTGTTGTTTGTCCCTGAACTTCAGAAGTCACAAGTTGGCTTCCCCTTGATCCTGATTTTGTATCTTCCCTAGAAATGCTCCAAGTGCAGAAGACGGGGTGGGGAAGCTTCTTGCCAAAATGTTGCAGAGCCCCTTACCTGACATCTCCATACCCATTCTCATTGCCCAGCTAAACTGCTAAAATATTTACAGCATGGTAGTTGCTCATGACTGAGCACCCAACTGAGATGCTGAGTCACACAACTGTTGTCCATCAATAAAAACATTCCTGTTTCACTGAGTCCTCACCTTCTTGGTCACTGTTTCAATTCACTCCATGTTTTTCAAGAAGGCAACACATCTCATGGGCACGGAGCTTCTCACTCTGCACAGAACGATGTGTGGCAGCTGCACTGACATTCATACATTTGCATAGAAAACCATACAGAAGTATATTACATCTCTGATAATGCAATACATCTATCCTCCCAAAAGGCAAACAATTGCTCCTATCAGAAACTCTATAATATTTTTTTTCTCCATTATCAATTTCTGCCAACATCAAGCTAATAAATGCATGATCCCCAGGTAGAAATCAGCGGTTAAGTTACATATACCATATTAGCTGCGATCTGGGGGCAGAGGGGGGCTAATTTGAGAAATACATAGAAACCTTGCTTTCAGGAGAACAAGCATTAGCACTTTTAATGTGCTCTGGGATTTCAAGTTGAATGTATGAACCACTTAAAAAAAAAATCACTTTACAGTAATTTTCAACTGGTTGCCTAACACCCATCTCCTAAGTGACTATCATCAAAACACAACCGTAACACTAGTGATGAATTAATATTAAAACCCTTCAGTGAGATCACAGAAGTCCTCAAAAAACAGCCCAAGTTGTCAGAGCACGCTTCTCCCACACGCTGAGTAGCAGTCAGGTTCTGGAAATAAAAGCTTTGTTCAATTACAAAAGTGGGTGCTAGGTACGTTTCTCATTACACATATAATTTTGAAATCCAAACCAATTTGACGGTGTCTAAACAGATTTTAAAAGCCAAGAACAAATACTTCCAAAAGGAAGAAGACGCAATAGTCGGAAAAAGGGAAGCTACTCACTTACTAGGACAACTTGACTAGCAAGGGACCGCACTGACAATTTTACATACTTCGGCAGGGATAGTTAATGAAGTTTTGCAGGGCTTCTGTGTACCGGCAAGTCAGAAGTGGTTACAATTCTGCACGCATAAAATAGGTGTTTTGTTGTTCACCTACGTTGCTTTACAGGAATACTTCTCAGTTGCACGCCTGCATTGCCACCATCTCTGCTGCCGTCGGTAACTTACCAGTATCGCTCAAGAGAGAGCAACAGCCCAGCAATCTGTGAAAGGGATAATCTAAGAGACTGCAGGATGGAAGTGCTAAAGACAAGAGCAGCCTAAAATAGCAGTCTGAAGATGGGCAGCAGGCATCTGCCCGCCAAAAGAGAAGACACCTCGCAAGGTGAAGTTCCCCAGCTCCCGGGCCAAGAGAGCAATGGCCGCTCCAAGGTTTCTTAACGCCTCCCTTGGCTCCCTGTTACTTCTTACTAGTTGCATATTTTTGTCTTCACAAATAAGGCTTCAGCTATTTCTCCCACTGTCTGCTGCAAGTTAACATTTAGCTTTGCTGTACATTTCTGAGCCCATCACAGACGGAAGCACAGGGCTCCTCCCAGGGCGGGGGGCAGCTGCTGTGTAGGATAGGCCTACAACCTCACATACACAACTAAGATGAGTAAACGTGTTTGCTACGAAGAAATGAAAATGCACCTAACGAAGTTTTTCAAGATATTAGACATGCATGTGTTGCATGCCAAGTTTCTGAGAGGAAAGGAAAATAAGCATGCAAGCCATTTTCTCCAAAACCACAACCCTCTAATTCCCCGGGTCAGCGCAGTGTCTGGTCCTTCAACGTTTTACTCGGCTCAGCAGATGAGGAAACAGTCGAACCAGAAGGCCCTGTAACAGATGGAAACCAGAGCAGCTGGAGAGCAGGGAAATGTCTGTGCGGGCGTGGGGCGAGGGGGTGGGGTGGGGGCAGAAAGCCCATCCCCGCTCCCGAGCTTTAAAGCTGCATGCAGCCATCACGCCGTACTGCAAACGCAGGCTGCGGATCTGCTGGGGAGAAAGTTGAAGGAAGCGGTCCGCAGCCAGATGATTTAGTGCTTCCCAGACTTCCCATTGGGAGAGCGACACTGAGAGCCATGCAACACGGACCTGCAAGCACTGGGTGCGAGCTCCTCGGGGGAACGGGGGGTAGCAGAAAAGAGCAAGCTGGGCATTTGCCTTCTTCATGAAAAGCACAGCAGATGATGAACTGCTGGCTCGAGAAAGCCTAGAACTGGAAGGGTGAGGAAGGAGACAAAAACTACACACGCACACTGGAGAAATGAGTAAGGAAACAGTGGATGAATTAAGATCAAAACTGATCAAGGTTTGAGGGATGCCTTCCCCCCCCCCCTTCTTTTTTTACATAAGAGGTATTACAGAACCAAAGTGGCACAGAAATACATTTTTGAAGAGGAAAAAACAAACATGGTAAATGAGGAAGAATAAAAATTGAAGGAAAAACCCTGACATATGGTACAATTATTCCACTACAGTTTAGATTCACAGCTTTACAACACCTGCGCAGTTAATAACCATATTAAGTCATACATGATGTCACCAGTATTTCCTTTCTCAACTTTGTTAACTATTAGGGAAATACATCTAACAGGGGTTTCTACACTTTTGGAAAGACAAATGACTGTCCGTGATTAAGATGCCCATCTGCTGGCACAGTTTGGATGGCAGTCTACCCCCAGTTCCCAGATGAGGGAAACGGACTGAGCCCTATGGGGGAAACCGAGCCACTAAGCAGAGATAGTTTTATAAACAAGAAGAACTGGGTGGGGTTTCTTTCTTGTTTGTTTCTTGTAATTCTGGTTGGAACTACCTTCTGCAATCCTTTTGCCTCCTCAAGTCAGGAGACAAGAAACTAAAGTGATCAATGTGTAAGACAGAAGTCCTCATATGAGAGCAGCAGATTACAGTGTTAACCCAGATAATGCAAACAAGGTCATTCAATGCTTGTAAAAGGCACACAGAAATACACCACTATACATATATATATAGAACTGTTCTTTACCTGGCCTGCCATGTAGCATTAGACTTTGAACATTGATTTGCAGCAGCTGTGAGCAAGTGCAAAATTGACAGGGCAGCGGAAAGTTTTCATGACAATATTTCCTCCTTAGTTATTCCTGTTCCTAACCACAAACACGATGTTTTTGTTCTACTGTTTACCCCAAACATCTCAAGAAAATGTTCGGGTGCAGCCTGACACTAGAGGCAAGCTGATCTAACCATTAGCTGCCACCAGAAGATCATCACCACGGGGGCAGCTGAACAGCAATGACAGCACAAGGGAAGAAGCAAGAGTGGTACGGCTGATCTCAAGCCGCACAACCCATTGGATCAGCTCATTACTATACCGCTCATTCAAACTGCCTTCAGGCCACGGCCAGGTGGGTTCAACAACTTAACCTGAAAAGCACAGCATTAAAACAAGCCAGGCCTTTGCTGTATAGAAAGAAAATGAGAAAACAGTGTCTGCTGGTATGACTTCCAGATGGGGGGGGGGAATTCTAATTTCACCAAATACATGAAAAAATATTTTGCATCTAACTGATCAAACACACAATCAAATCAACACCGAACACTAAACAAAGCATGGAAAACTTGCAGTTACTGCTAGCTACTCCAGCTGGCTGGAAAGGAAGATTGGTGACTTGGAGTTATTTCATACCAATGTCCAACTCCAGTGAAGGATGTGCAAATATTCTGGGATCTGGCATTAGAATTTCTTTTAGACAAGAAATGTAATATCTCAGTGTGATTTAGGAAAATAAAGGCCATTTGTGAATACTAAGGATATTTGTCAAGAGAGTCAAAGAACAGGTTTTAGTTAAGACATTCCAAAAGCAATTAATCCATGGTGCTCGGAGGACTGCCTCCAGCAGTTCAAGCCAAGCACACGCACAGTCCCTCAATGAACGGCTGTGATGGATAAACACACTACTTAAAGGCAGAATATTTCATCTACGTCCATTGAACACCTAGGAAGCCTTCTGGACAGAGAGGTAAAACTTCCTTAGATTTCTCATAACACTTCCCCTGCTCACATTGTACTTGTCTGCAGTCTTCCCTAAATCCCCATACTAAAAGTCCATTAGCATAAAAATGGGTTTTACATATTATTTTTTTTAAAACATATTCACCACCAGAATTTTTAAATATATCCCACTATTTGAAACACTTTTGTTCCAAGAGCTGACCATTACAGACTATTTTCTAGATATGGCAGGACAAATTCCTTCCTGTCTGAGAGTTTCCATGGTAATAAAAGTCCCCTTTAAACACATTCACGGTGGTTTGGGCAGGCCAAACAGGCAGCCTTTGTACTGAAAAGCTCCCTCTTTGTACTCCTCTGTGCTGATCCTGCACAAACTACCCTAAAAGTGTATTTTAGTGGAGGCAGAGCAAAACTAAGGCTCACATCAGTTTCACACGACAACTGTTTATTCCACAGCACAGATACAATCCTCTGGAAGATTCCCTTCCCAAAGAATTTCAAGCGGTTGGAGAAAGCAAGCTACAGGACAGTCTACGGCACATTTCAAGCAGACCTAACCCGGGCGACTTTGCCACTATTAAAAAAGATGAACTGAAATGACCATCCTCCTTTTCCCTTCCCCCCGCCCCCCCCCCCATGTAGTCTCACTGCTATTTGGAGATGGCGTATTTACACCACTGCATGCATCTCTAGTTAAATAAGGGTAGTCTTAATTGCTAGCTCCGTATCAATACCTAGACCTGCCATGGAAAGGGACTGGGAGAACGACCGAATGTGTGGTTCAAATTGCTGTTCGGAAGAATATACAGAAACAAAAAAATGTTTGTAGGATGTTCAACAAAACACCTCCCTTTACATTTTTATCTATTCACATTTGTACTCTGACACCTTTGAGTACTCGCACAAATTCTGGCACATTTAGGTCTTGCTACAAGTGGAGCATTTTTGTATTAGGAGTTTACATTTCAGTAAATCTCACAGTGTTTCAAATTTAGAAAGGTTTTTTTCCTGCTACCACTATGGTGGACCTTCTACAGAAGCTGGACCAACTCTACAGGCAATGGATTCTCTTAAGGAGCTAAATCATTAAGCATAAACATGCGCTAAGAAAGACTTCAGCCATCCTTTAGATTTTTCTTTTGTTAGCTTTTGAAAATTTGTATGCAGATTTCATTTTAGATAACAAGTCTCTATTTCCTGATCAAGTTTGTTCACTAGAGTTTTCAAACCCTGTAGCTTCAGACATCTCTGTAACACTCTTAAGTGCAGCTCAGTTCCCAAGCCAGTATTTCTTTGCTTACAATAAAATAAGGGAGAGAAAATTTAAGCCTCTAACTTGCACAGTGAGCTTTTCCCTAGTGCTACCGTTAAAATTTGGGCTTTTTTTTTTTTCCACCTCATCTAGTGGAAATTTCAGCATAGCACAGACTCTCTCATCCAAGCTTTTGAGAAAATATATGAAGAAAGAAGCAAGAATAGCAGGAATAGCTCTCAGAAATCAACATAATGCTTCACATCTCTCATCTCAACAGTTTTAAAACACCCCTCACACACACACGCACATCCCCTTTCTCAACTCCCGCCCCTCCATCTAACTCATTTCTCATTTTTCGATCTTGACTGCGGACTCTCTTTGCTTCCCAAGAACTGAAGCAGTTTGTATGAAAAGCATTATCCAGATGAGTGAAAAAAATCGGTCCTGTGATCACTTTCACAAGCGTAAGAATTGAAAATACTTGATCTTTGTCAGATCGAATTTAGAGGCATTTAAGTTTCCTTTTTGGCAATAGAGGAAACAGCCTTAAAATTACAGCAAGTTTAAAATTGTGCGAGGCAGTCCGGTAACATTTAAGACCAGCAGATTGAATAGAAAGGAGAGGTCTGAGAAAGGCATGTTATGCAGAACTATTTGGACCCATAAAACCACGCTATAGCTGTAACTTTCTGGAGAAGCTTTTCAGTAGGCAGATTTTAAGAACAGGATCAGAGCAGATACAGAAAAGCCAGAAGACAGCAAAGTATTCATGAAATGTCTCTCAAAATAACAGGTCTAGTAGCTCACTGACTACTTGCAACTGAAAAATTATGGGTTTAGCTGAAGCAAAAGCTAACAGCATTTATTTTTTTCCAATAGAAAATTTCAACTCGGCAAAAGAACAGAATTTGTTTTGGTTGCCAGCAAAACCTGGTCTATCGCTTTCGTTGAAACTAGTCCAATTTAAACAAACATCTATGTAACATCCCACATTTCTCATGCTAGCAAATCTTATTAAGAATATTTTCCACAAACACATGGTATTGCTCAGTTATTAACAACAACAACAAAAAATTCTTATGCAGTCCTTAAGGATCATTTGTAGTAAACCCATCTACTTCAGCAATCTAGCTATGCATCTCTCTCCTTAAACAGATGCAACGTTAGATGATTTTCACTGTAGGTTGTAATATTTCTGAGTATGTTTAAATTGCCCTCAAATTATACTTTATCAAGCTATCATGCTGATTGTAGGATAACTGAATACAATCAGAAAAGGTAAACTGTAGCTTCTGTTTCTTATGCACCCACTTCTTAAAATCAGAGTCATCGGACGACAAAGATTTCATTACCACCCTGTTCTGACAGAAACCAATATTAATTATTATTTGAATTAACCTTTGAGCCATAGTTTTCATCAGTACTCAGTAAAGACACGGACAATTTCTAATTACATTCTACTCTCATTATAAGTCACTAGGCTGTAAAGCTGTATCTGACAAGACTGCTATACTTGGCCTTGAAATGCTTTGGACTTCACTATAAATCTTTCAGAAACATCCAAGAACTCATTGAATACAAGAGCTATCACACAGGATGCTTCTCCAACAATTTAGAAGTGTTTTTAAAGGGATACCAACTGCGATTTTACAGAATTGCAATACTGTTGCTGAAGAAAAATAAATTATCGGTGGCTTTATCATTCGGCATCATTACATAGGTGATCTTTTACCTAAAGTTACATACAGTGGATCCACTCAGTCTATCAAGTGCAATTATGCTGTGCTCATCAACTGAATCATAATTATACTCAACAAATAGTACAAGAAGAAAATGAAAATTTCTAGACTGACAAAAATCTGATTCTAAAGCTTACAGCAAATATCTGCATCACAGGCTATATTTATTACAGACCAGAGAAAGAGATTTTATCCGCTAAAGAGTTAGTAGTTCTCTAGTAGGAAATGTGGATTTTGAGGGTCATAAATGAAGAATAACCTGTAATTAATATACGAAAATTAGTGTAAGAGGACAATTTTTCTTTTGTAATTTTTCTGCTTTACCTCACATAATCACTTTTCTGCGGTCAGTTAGCTAGCCAACAAAAAATGAAATATATACGTGGATATAGGGGAAGTGAATGCCATTCTGGAGAACAGGTTTCTACCCTTGACTATGCCAAATCTCTTGAACGAACAAATTAAACTTCTAAAAAGAGTGATTTCTGGCTCTATAACCCGAGCCTCATTTCACAACTTCACAAAGCTCACATCTATGACTAACTCCAAATGTTCAATCTCCGAGCAAAAGACAGTTTTATTTGAAGGAATACCAGAGGCTGGGATCTATCAGGTTTCAAAACCAGAACTTGACTTAGCTGCTGACTCAAGACATATTTCAAGATAACAGGAACATATTTCAAGCTACCATTTTTAACCTTCCACTGTTGAAAATACCTGTATCTTAAAACAGAAGCCTCAGTATGAAATCAGTTTAATTCCAGTGAATGACATTTTATGTTACAGAAACCTTTACTTGGACTAAGATGCACAACAGATATGACTTTAGATTTTGTTCATCTCCAAAAAAACCAATGGTCTTTCCTTCACAGATCACTTTTATGGATGCTGTTAATTACACAGAAGATCCAAGTTACTAATTTCACAAAGATTTTAAGGAGAAATTACAAGACATAAGGAAATTCAATATAAAGTTTGGAGTTGTTAACACAGAAAATGCCAGTTGTGCATGTATTTAAACGCATTACGGATTCCATCAGTTAATGCACAACAGCTTTGTAATCACATAGCGTCAATGATTGTCCATGACCAGAAGAAAGCTAGATACAATCAGGCTTATCACAAGACAGAGTATGCTAACAGAATTCAGATCTCTTGATTTTTGGGAAAGGCTAGAGATGATGGATGGGGACTTCGGTCTACAAAACTGCAAAGTGTTTGTAACATTGGTGTCAACAGTGTTACCAATTCTAAATATGCATCCATTTAAACATGGAAGTTGTATTTTTCCTTCCAAGCCAGGTGACTAAGAGTACTGTCTTGAATTGCATCCCCATATTCTGAAAACTATCCAGACCCTTCACCTTAAGGCCCCAACTTGCTTGCCCACTCAAAAAAAGCAAGAATTGGCCATACTGGTTTGTTGCCTTTTTTTCCTTGCAGTTGCATGCTTTTCAGAATTTACTTCAAATGTACATCTTCTTTGTATTACAGTAGTATCTACCTGAATATTCAGATAAGCATCTTCCTTTGATACCTGATACATTAAATGCCTGGATTATTCTTCCACTCCTCCAGCTAAAAACATGTAACTGGTAGTTTGACTGTTTCTTTTGTAGACATAGAAGGGTAAAAGGGGAAGAGAGGAAAGAAAAAGCATCATTCTTAACGATGCAAAAACTGTGCTTAAACAGAAACAAATAATTTATTTCCTTCCACTTATTCTTATTTATCTCATTAATAAGAAAATGAGGCTGAGTGATGGGCAAATGTAAATCAACTCATGCTCCAATCACATATGTCTGTCTGATTCAGATCGATAATCCTACAGGGAAAAAGGAGGCATCAGAACCACAGTAGGATGGTCCATCTTTATGAACATTTTTAAATACTTTCCACATAAAATTTCAAAGAGCTTGCTGTTGTAGTTAACTCAGGATGAGCCCTACCACCCTGTTAAACTTCAGGGTAGACCAGAGGGAACAAGTATGTATCCAAGCGTTTGAAAGGCAAGGAAAACTGACTACTTATTGTCAAAGAGTCAGTTTTGATTTTATCCTACAACAAACCCTACGTTGGGAGTCTATTCTGCTTATGCATAACTGCTCCATAATTCCTCTAAACAGGGACATGGAACCCAAAGCACATGATTTCATTTCATACCACTCATCAACACACATGCCTTTTTGATTAAAAATAATACTAACCAGGCCATTAAATCATCAACACCAAACTTATCTGAAAGACTTATTTGGCCTGCAGAAAGGCTGTCCTGCCTTTTACCTTGATACCTTTTGCATATTTCAGACTTAAAACACTGAGCTTCTGACATAGTTTAAAATAAAGAAACCTAATATACAGTTGTCTCAATTTTCAGCAATTGAAAGTTAAAATTTAAGGAGCAATTGTCATTTGTAGTGCAGTACGCGGCTACTTAGAGGTTTTTGTTAATAATGTACTTGATAGAGCACAGCCTTTTAAAAGCCTGCTGCCAGCCCCAGAAGATACTGCCTTATTGCTGGGGGATGGGGGGAACAAAAGTGATATATGCCTTTGACAAGGATCACAGAAACAGGAGCAGATACCTATAATCCATAGCTTTCTTCATGCTACTAGATTAAGACCTACTCCCTCCTCCCAATGCCACTTTCAAAATCCCACGTGAGTGGGGGGGATGGGGGACAAGGAGGTTAAGGGAGGAAACGACAGCATTACAGCACCTCGTTTTGTTTATCAGCTATTCATAGACCATGATGAAATCTTCTCCAACTGTCTTCATGCCATTTTTTCATATCAAATTTGCTAGTGACACTTTTAAACAAGCCAATAAGCAATGTATTCTAATAAATCAGCCTATAAAAGCCCCTATTCCATTGAAACCTGGGTACTGAGACTGACAGCTTGTGATCTCCCAATAGCAGAGAGAGGTCATACTAATGCACAACAACTACGCAGCTTTTAAACAAATTCCAGATTTCCCCTCTATTCTTCATAAGTTACTTAGGAGAAGTTCAAAATGAATTAGTTCAGGAAGAGATATAAAGAATGGCAAGAGCACCCCTCATTAAACACCACCTAAGAGAATTTACCATCTCGCAACACACTGCTTTTGATTGTGTCTAAGCTGGATTAGTTTCAACCCTTGTTACTTCAAATTTTGTTACCAACCTTTACTTTGCAGAGAGAAAACCACCCCTCCACTTTCTTCTAGGTGCTTTGCTAGTATTATTTGAACTAAGAAACAACCCCATCCTAAAATTCCTTTAAGTTCTTTGTTAAACCAAAACCCTATACTTCCACGTAGTTTCTTTCCCTGTTACCCTCAACAAATTTACGTGTAAGCACATTGATTGCGATTTAACTTATTTTAAGAAGAAAACAAAACAACTGATGAGCTTATCTTGTACATATGGCATGCTGTCTAGAAGCTGAAGTAGGTTTCATGAGAAAGTTTAAAAATTAACTTACCAAAGTACAACCATGACTCCTCAACAACTGGAATGGGCACAAACCTTTCATGACACCTGCATTCTTGGTAGGAAGATTTTTGTAAGATCTCTCTTAAAATTCTGTTTATGTCTAAGTGTTATGAACTCATACTTGCCACCTTTCAGAGCATCCATTTTGAAAATGCAACTGCTCCTTCTTTATAAAATCAGTTTGTCTACTTTCATGACTATGGGGTCTCAAATATTTCACCATCTTTATACAGAGAACATTTTTTCTACTACTGAAGTGTAAAACTCCCCAAAATTCATTTGCTTATGCTGAAATACTGCATGAATGCATATTACAGACTACTCTGAAAGTCTAAGTAACTTTCAGGATAGCCTCTTCTCTAACAGAAATTATCAAATGAAACACAGAAGTAACAGTTAATGCCTATGACTTCAGATTTACAGACTTACTACTTTCCAAGTACGTCTCAGCTAAGTAAAGCAACATAATTCTCAAAAAAAAAAAAAGTACGAAGTGGTTATTATTTGTGCAAACGTTTTTCTAAATATGGTATTCGCATATCTATACATGAAGGCATGAATAAACTCTTACTGTTCCACCACTGCTTCACGCACCAAAGCTTTTTATACAGAGTGGTACTGTAGCATGTCACATACTATGATAAAACAGAGAGACCTCAGTACTAAACAATTAAATAATATACTACAGTACGGTTTTTCACATAGGAAGCCAAGAAAAAGAAAAGTCAAAGTTATGGTTCCCATGATAACTACAGCTTGATTGTAATACTGTTTTATTCTGTATATTTGAACAAATGCTTCAATTTTCAATTGATGGGGGATTATAACTGAAGGACACAGTCACACACTTTGTCTCACTCTTAAATAAGGCAGTGGCATTCAAAACAAATTTCCATGCCACTTGTGCAACTTGGTAAGGTGGCTGGTTTGCTGGCAAGAAGAAACCAGGCTATGAAAGCATATAAACCATATTTATGAAACAACTTCTCCGAAGTTACGGTGAAGCACACAGGGCAACACTGCTGCATTTTAACTAGATTACGGGCTATTTCAACATCCAGCAAATTATATTACATTCAGATTTCTCCATGTCATATTCAACTTGACTATACCATGACTCACGGCTACTGCTAATGAAATCCATTAAATATATTTAAGCTTAGCATTCCTAAAAAAGCAACAGCAACAAAAATGCATTATTGGAGTGCTTACTTTCAAAGAGAAAACTGCATGAAAATAAGGAAGCTTAAGGTAAGAGAAACAAAATGAGACACTCGGACAAAACATTTGCAGACAACGGACAAAAAATACTATACTGAAAATGCAGAGACCCGAGGAAAAAAGTCATCACAGTTAAATCACAAGCTGGGGAGGCTATCAGTAAGAACATTTTTCATCAAGAGGGGAATAAATCCAAAAAAAGAACTAGCAAGTGAAATCGCAAACAAAAGATATGTTCATAAACGGGCAAAGTAATAAAAGGTCCTTTCACAAACACCAGGTACACGAAGCCTGCTAGAGAATCCACTGGGCTAACATATAACCAAGATATGAAAGAAACACTCCAAGAAAATAAAGAAAAATTAAAGTTTTTTGCATCTACAGTCATTGGAGAGGCTAAGGGAGGCTTTCATCTTTTTCATCGCATAAAGCCTCAGAGGTAGTTTTGGTCTAACCAAAGCAAATGGTAGCAAGTCACCAAAGCGAAATGGTATTCACCCAAGAGTTCTGAAAAGCTGAAGGAAAATACAGCCTATCTATCCGCTATACCACATACTACTTTGGTGTCACACGCTGCTTTTGTGTCAATGGTGCATCAGTTTTGAAAGGTGGTCACACCTTTAGACTGTCAAGAACTACAGACCAGCAAGTCCAATGTCTCAGCAGGGCAAATAAGTAGAAGATACAGGAAACAATGTTCATGGGCACCTAGCTAAGTACGGACTACAAAAGTGACATGGATGCTTTCCCATAGAAAAGTCCTGTCTTACTAATACATCAGAATTCTTTGACACAAGTGGTAAGTGGTCGAAGTCTGAGCTAACTTGGATGACCAAAGCACATGCCAGCTGCTGAACAAAGGTCCTCCACCAATGGTTCCTCAAGAAACTAAGCTACAACAGCAAAAGAGGGAAGGGCTTCACATGGATAAATAACTGGTTCAGAACAGGAAAGAAATGTTAGGAAACATCACCTGACTCTTTTCCAGACCTGTGTTGTTTAGCATGCACATAAAAGATCTAGAAACAGGTGGTGAGCCTTGAAGTGAGTTTACCGATAATATTAACAAGTTCCTTTTGCTAAAAATGAAAATCAACTACGCAGGAAGCAGCAGACCTTCATCGTACCCAGTGAAGGTGTAATAAAATGCAGATGAGATTCAGTGTAGGTAAATAGAAGGCAATGCACCTGAGAAAATACAATCCGGCTGTTTTACATACATTTTACTGAGCTCTGACCCGATTACCTCATTGTCAGGAAAGAGATTCAGGAGCTAGAATAAATAGATCTAGGAAGACAAGACTTGTCAGAAGAGTAGACAGAATGCTAAGCATATTTAAGAAAAAAAAGAAAAAACCAACCAAACACAGAATTGTACGAGAGATGAGATGCACAAGTCTGTGAGGTCCCCATATCTTGCTGCAGTGCCAGTGTTTGCTCTGCCCACCTCCACTTCAAGAGTGAAATTACTTAAGGACCAAAGGAGGGTGACAGGCATTTGAACACCCTTCAGAATCTCCAGCCTTGAGAAGGAGCAACCAGGGAGAGAATAAGAGGGTCTACAAAATCAGGAGCGGCATGGAGCAGGTAAGTAGTGAACCATTGTTCCCTTTTTCTTTTAACAAGGAAACTAGAGAACATCAAACAAAACTAGCAGGTGGTAGGTTCAAAATAAAACAAATAAAAGGAAGCAGTTCTTCATACAATGTGTACTTAAGCTGCAGAACTCATTGCCACGGTCCCAATGGAAGCCAAGAGTTTACACAGCCCAAGAAAAAACTAGCTGAATTCATGCAAGAAAAATTCATTAAGTGTTACCTATCACTTTTTCCAAGGTAATGCTGAGCTGCAGAGCTGCGGAGGCTAAGGGGCTTGCCCTGCTTCTGGATAGCCTCCACCACGGGCACTGTGAAATAGGATTCTGGATGAGGCAGACCTCTGGTCTCAACTGGCAGAGCTATTCTCTGGTACTAAAAAGGCAGGATCGTATTCGTAACATGGTTTTAATAGCTCTTGACAAATATGCTACTTCGGTAATACACAATTTCCAGTATATCATTTCACCTTCCTTTCATGAAGAAACCGTATTTCAGTCCATGTTATCAGTACTTCAAGAATACAAGTGAGATTACAATGTTTGAGAGGACCACAGCATCAATGAGACAAGGACACCCAAAATAGTGAGTATCAGACTCTGCTGAAATTCTGCCATTCCTGTATAAAAGATTATCCTATTCCAACAACAAAACATTCAAAGAGAGTTTATGATCTGGTTTTAACCCCTTGAGGGAGTAAGAAAAAGGGGTAGGTAAGGGTAGTAACAGAAACGCTAACAATACTAAATACTGCAGCACAAGCAGTACTTCTCTGGATGCTACTCAATACCTGCAGTGGTTTTTAAGTTCGGTTTGGGAATAACCCAAAACAAAGTTGTGTTATACACTGCAATTTTAGGAGTACTGAACTTGTATTAAAAACATTTTTTCATGTTTGAAGGAGAAAGAATTAAAAACAACACTAAGTGGTGAAAAAATTAAAATATTCATACTTTTTCTGATTTAAACAGCAGTTATAAGAGATAATATCAGCTCAAAGCACTGGCCTGAAGCTTTACTACTGTTATAAAAAGGTACTTAAAATAACTACAACATATTTAGGTTAAGCACTTAAAGGAATTACTGGAAGACTGAATTCAGTCCTCGGCTCCAATCCACAAGTCATTGTGCAACGTCTTAGCTGCTGAAAACAAACCCTCTGTGTTACCTGTAAAGTGAGGACCATGCCTGTCTCCTAAATTAGGGGTACGAATTTTTACCTCGACAAATACAGAAGACAAGGCGATTTCTGTTGTAAGCAATAAAAGAACTCTGCCTCTTTTGTACCTTCCAGCCTACTCCTGCTTCCTCCAGCACAAGAAAGGTGCTGCTGCCACTCCACGCTGAGCACAGCCCGAGCTTGAAGACAACAGCGTACGCCCAGGGCAGAACAGGCCTTCTGCTAAACCTCCGTCAAGACACAAGGCAGCGCAAGCCAATGGTTTATTTTCAAGGACTTGTAACGATCAAAGTTTTCACGGTACAGTAAAACTCACCATAACCCCCAGATCACACCCAACAAATTACATACCCATGCTTGGAACCACGCAGTTCTTCAAAGAGATGGTTCAGTTGCAGTTTAGTTTAGTCAAGTTAAATACTTGACTTGAGACGGAAGAAAAACCTCACAGAAAATGAGAGTCAAAATGGCTAATAACATAGCACAGAATAGAAAGTATACTATCCAAACTCCTTCTACTCCTAAACCTAAGCTCTACATATAATAATCACAGACTATTTGGCAGAGCTTATTCAGGAAACTGTGTAGAGGGAAGCTTATAGTCCCCAAACTCAATACACAAAATATAATTATTTAGAATTTACTCCTGAGAAAAATATTTAAAGGAAGAAGACAAATTCTGAAAAATAGCAGGCTATTCAGACACAGAATCGAAACACTTAAAACGGATTTTTTTTAAGTACTAAATATCAGACCAACTCTGCTTTTAAGGATAGTATTTACCTACTTCATGAGAGCAGTAGCAAGGCAAAATTAACACTTGGTAAAGAATCGAGATCATCTGATGAGAGCTCCTAGGTAAACAGCAACTACTACAAATCCCAACATGGCAGACCTCAAAATACATCATTATGAACCTGGTATACCAGTCTGGAGCAGCACCCAGGTTCCTGGCTTCCGACGAGCTGCTCAGGCCACCAACCTTGAAAAGAAGAAAAACCATCCAAACCCTCAAAGATGCACGCACTAAACAGATATTTTGCATTCTATCACTTCCATGCGTGAGACAAAGAGCATCAAATTCACTCCCTGGAAATGAACGTACTTTTTCTTGTGGTACAGCAGAACTACATGCTCAAAACTCCTCCTGACCTTTCAGCAAGCCTTGTGCTATTGCACAGACCATACATCAGCAACAGCCAGCATCAGCGAGTGGGGAAAATACCCCCACTGCTCCTATTCCCCCCCCTGCCTTTTTTTTTTTTTTTTTTTTTTTGAGACACCACCATTTCTCAGTTCCTGTTAAGCCCTTCCTGCAGCAATGCCCACCAGTCCAGACACCTCCAAATTTAATCCACTGGAATAAGCAGCCTTTAAATTAAGGTGTTATAAGGTCATACACCAAGCAAGATGGTCGGATTAAAGAGGAAGTGGAGTTAATACTGAGTCACTATTTTAAGTTCTGCGTTCAAGACAACAGCATGATAGCCTTTCAAGTGTAAACCAGTCTTCAAGCAGGAAGGCTAAGAACTTTTCTATTTAAAAAAAAAAAAGTTTTATTTCTTTTTTAAATGTGAACATGAAATGCAGGACAAAAATTCATCAGGCAGACAAGATCTGGTCCCAGAGACAGATGTTTTACAGCTGTGCTTTGGGCTTCCTAAAGCCCATTAGAGCTAGCACATACAATTCCTAATGTAAACAAGCTGCTTTTAGTGACTACAGTATTCACTCTGAACACACACAATGCTAGTCAGGGCCACCACTCCTCACAGTTTTCACCAAAAGCAGTTTGCAATATCCTCGGGGCCTTGAGATAGAATTTGTAAGTCCCCTCTCCTGCTCCTCCCATCACCCTCTGTAGCTCCTGAAAGGGAATTTTTTAGATGTAGAATCTGCAGAGAGAAATCTAGATGCTGCACTTTTTCTTTTTTAATAACTATGGCAAGTGTTTACCCTCCATTAAGGCATATACAATTGCCCAAATGTTGAGAAAAACAAGAAGGAAAGCATGAAATTCCGGTCTTCCACCTGCCAAGAAGCCCCTCTCTGTCACACTGTAGGCAGTTTAGCACAAATAACTTCACAAAATAACCAGGGCTCTTCAGAAAGCGGGCAGTTTCTCATGCCACGGTCCTGCTACGCTGAAGGAGTCACCTCAGGCTGGCAGTGGCTTCAGCAGGAGCCACAGTCAGAACCCCTGATTTTTTGTAAGGTGTTCGTTCCTCTGCTTAGCCACACAGTGTAAACTGCCCATTTCTCTCTCTGGAGAACAGTGAGAGTACAGTGTTACAGGAGTAACTAAGCAGCACGTTATTTTATTTGCAATGTCATTTTTTCACCAATTTTATACAAATAAGAGTGTGTTCATTTCACTATGAGAAAGGTTTAGACTATGATAGGAAGTAACAGTCTTAGCCATCTACTATGACCAAGAGCTCTCATACCATCTCAAACTAACAGAATAACGTAGATACTTGGGATAAAACTCTGAATAACTGAACCCACTGAATTAAATATTGATTTGATAAAATTTGAGACATACAAATTGACTCAGAAGGTTGATGAACCTAATGGAGAACTTCAAGCTTGCCGAAAAAAAGAATCACACACGCCCCCAGAGCAATGTACTTTCTTGTGAATAAATTGTTTTAAAGATTAAATACTTTACATTTGAAATATCAGACAAGCCATTTATACATGAGTAAATCTTTTGTTCTCCTACCTCAAGAGGAAAACTGACTTCTGGGCAGTGCATTATTAACTCTAACAAACTGTTTATAGCATGCAATCCATACCATCACTAGAAAAAACAAATTTTAATATCAATTTGAACTCAGGCCAGCACGTTTTTCTTTTGGTGTCCTTTACTTCACAGATGATTACTCTATTTCTATTTCTCCCATGAAGGTTCCCAGGCAACTGATCCAATCCACTTGCTCACTGGCACCAAAATGAAAAGATGAAAAGGGCTTGCTGCTCTCCAAGCCGCCGGCCCCCCTTGTCCTTAGTACCAGCTCTGGCGTTCATCAGATCCTTTTATGAGCCAGTTTGATTCATTACAACAGCAAAATGCTCTCCATTTTACAGAGTTATTTTTCTGCCATTTTAGTGAACTAAAGTGGTTCACGGAAGGACCTGACAAGCCCTGCTGCTATAGAAAAGTAGCAGAGCCATGCGGTTGGGAGGAAGGGTGCAGGGGGACAAAGGCAGAGGGGAAACTTCTCTCAGAACAATGTCCGGTTAAATTAGCTCACTGCGTTTCCCAAACCATACCCTGACGTATAAACGATTAGATGGACCACAAGAAGACATTCAATAGCTTTCAACTATCTTCGGAGCTACAAAATATTTTTTGTACAAAAAAATATAATAATATGTATTCTTATCCAGATTTAAGTATAATACTCCACCAGGAAAAAAAATAAAAAAGTTCTTACAAACATAATAGCAAGATAAGGATAACTCAATTAGAAGAGAAGGGTAAAGAAAGCCTTAGCAGATTTCATCCTAGCTTGTTTTTTTTTTTTTTTAATTAAAAAAAGCCCTGGGAAAGTGACCACCAATCTCAATAAGCATTATGATGCAGAAAAGCTACAAGTATTTCTGATAAGAAGAAAACAGCAAGAACTTTGCCTTTTGTCCTGAAATTGTCACCGGTATCCAAGTAAACCTATTAGGGGAAGGCTGACGTGCCTAAGAGAAAGAATCGGGAGAGACGCAGTCAAGCCAACAGGTTGCAAGGTGTTGTACCACAGGCAAGTGACAATGTGCTCTAGATACCTAGGCCCCAGGTTTTCTGCCCAGCGATTTCTCTCTGCGGATCGATCTGCCTTGTTCTGGGACTGCCTACTGTGGATGTGCCATTTCACTTGAGAAGCAAGAAGCGAACATGTGCGAACAATGCATCACTCCCACAGCCAAACTGAATCGATGACAGCAGCCAACGGGACAGCTCAGCTGCTCAAGTCCTTATCTTGCTATTCAAAGTTCATTGCCTACCTGGAGGCACCTCAAAACAGAAACAACTCATTTCAGTACACACCGAAGAGAAAAAGCACCCTGCCCCAAAACACCACCATTACACCTCATGAAATTAGACAAGGGTTTTTCAGCCTTCCTGACTCTACCAGCTGCCTACCAAAAAACTTAGTATTGGGCAGCCACAGAGCACATCACGAATCTCTGAGTGCCATAGAGAGAGAGCCACAAAGGAAGACAGCAGCAGATCCCAGAAGCCCCACCGGGGAAAAAGATCGGGCATGCAGCCTGCATCCCAGCTGGCTCTGTAATATCCGCTTCCGAGAGCCCTTGCTAGTCCAGTTCCTCCCACAGGAAAAAAAAAAAAAAAAAAAAAAAAATCACATTGCCCAATCATCCCCATACTGCACAGTCCAGTTGTGCCGCCAGTCATGCGACAATCTCAGCAAAGGAATCGCACGAGAACCGCTGACAAGCCAGAGGTTGACCATCCTTCGTCTAGAGAGGCAGGCAGAAAGGCAGGTGTTCTGGCTGCCTTTCTTTTTGGGGAGGGAGCAGGGAAAGCAGACTGGTAGTGGAAGGAGAGAAATAGATCAAGGAAATTAATCTTTTAAATAACTGCAATGAAAGCAATTCCTTTCACCTGCCATCTTTTTTGTAGCCAAGGTTTTCTTTTTTAACACCCCAAAATTAAGTGGCAGGGAGGAGCAGGGGTGCAAGGCCTTAGCTTATTTCCTTGAGAACTAGCCATTCAAGAACTCAAGTCACCTTAACCATAGCATTTCTCTAAATCTAACCACGAGAAGTGAAAAGCCACACAAAAACACACACCCTTCCATTTTTTTTTCTTTAAAGTTTCAGTGCAACATCTAACACGCTCTACTTCTAAGACGACCTGCTACAACAATTACCGGGCCTAAGTTGGAAAGCCTGTTTCTGTTCTAGCGCTGCCTTTAACAAGCTGACTCTTCTAACAGCCACGCCATTTCTACAAAACAACTCCTTCTGCATGGCTGCCACAAAGTTCAAATCCTGTTTAAAATACAAAAGTACGTTCACTAAGAGTCACTTCTGTGAGGGAAGGCGGCATGGGCTCGGGATTACTGCAGAACTGTAGTGAAGGAAAAATACAGGTGGAACTGATGCAATTTTTTCAGTCACCTCTGATAAGGTTACAGTGGAATTAAAGAATCACGTAACTGCCTTCACTTAGTTCTATACAGGGGGAAAAAAAAAAAAAAAAAAATGACAATGTACCTTTGCAGAGATCAAGAGAGAAAGAGGGGGGAAGTGAAGCTGAAGCTTGCTTATTCACTTCCCCCCCCCCCCACCCCGTGAAAGAATGATGATTAAACTAAGGATGAATAACGCCGTACCCCATTCACAGAGCCAAGTGAATGCAAAGCACAGCAGACGGTGCTCATAACGGTACTGATAAATAAACTGAATTACTTAGCAGGTCTCTCCCAGACTTACCTCCTGAGGCAGTCCAGAAACCCCTATTTAACTCACTTTCTGAATGATTCCTTCCTAAATCAAGAGAGATATTAAATTGCTCGCTATAAACTCTCACTTTAATTCTTCATGGTTAGAACAACTTGAGGCAAGAATTCTACTCTTAGCGAGAGTCCCCTCATCAGAGTTTAAAGGAGTCTCTGAACTCACATAAGCAATGGCTACAATGACACAGGGCCTTTGTTTAAGCCATCCCGACATGACCATACTACCCCGTGAAGTCTGCAAGGTCTTCCCAGGAACTAGCAACATAGTCCAAGTACCTCTCAAACCGAGAACCGGAGTTGATGACCTGCCTGCTTTTTTGCCTTGCAATAAACCACCAAATCCAACAAGCAGCTACTCCAGTCCAATAGCAGTGCAAACCAGAGCACATCCTCAAGAAGCCATAGGGCTTGCCTAGATAATGCCAGACAGTTGAGACCAAAAAAAAAAAATCACATTCTTAGATCTTATTTCAAGCTAATAACCGCAGTTATGGTTGTTTAGGTATTTCTGATCCCACGTAAACAAACAGTCCACATTCAAATATAGAACTAAAAGCAGCAAGTTACCTGGGATGCCAGATTTCTGGACTTCAGATGTGCTCTCCTACCCAGGAATAGGTAAGATTTTGAAAACATTTGTTGTACCCTAAACAACTAATTAAGATGCATCCTTGAAATTTACCAGTCTCTCACCTACGTACAATTTTATCTCAGCCTTATCAGAGCAATTTTTGAACATCTGTTAGCCTCATCATTACCTTCCTTTCTTTAATCCTTCTATCGAGCATTAAAAACAAAGTCAGTCACATCTCCTTTCTGGTTGTCTTCTTTTCAACTCGAAGAAATACTAAACTGTTCTTCTCTACACTCCAGATTGACACACGCTTTCCTGTAAGACATTTTACTGAGTAACGCTTCAGCTTTGGATTTCAATCTCAACAACTACATCAATGAATCCTCTCTGAAGCAAGAAATATTTTCTTATAATAAGTTATCATCAACTCAGACTTCCCACTTACCAGCTCACCCAAGCTGTTAACACTGAAGACTTTAACTGAATTTCTCTGTTCCTCTCACGCAAGGGCTTGTTTCACATTTCTCCCGGAACAGCACTACCCCAATGCTTTCTCTGATGAAGACTTTTTCTCCTTGTTTTGTCCTATCGCTGATCTCTAAACTTCTAAAATTCCAGCTTTCAGTTCAGTTTTAGTTAGTTTTCCCCTGAATCCTCTCTCAAAGAATGACAGGTATTCCTTCACACCCAGAGACTACCCATTTAACAAATCCTGTTTACCCTGTAAACAAATCCACAGGCTTCCTATTTTAAGATCCAGGACAGAAGTGCCTTTATTGAAGTCTTCCTTGGACTTGCTCCAGGTTCTGATCTGCTTTACCACCGGTCACACAGTTCTTGGTCTCCAGACCTTCCCTGCTCCTTTCAAAACCATCACAATCCCCCAGAGGAGCTCCTCTCCAAACTCCCTGTTTGGAAAGGGATATCCCACAACAGCTATCCCCATTTCACCTGAGGTGTGATGGGACTAGAGTCTCCCCGCTCACACCTACTCCATGCATAGAGCAAGACAAACTGTTACAGCTGTATTTTTTAGCTATTAAACGATGGGGGAACATCATTTTCACGAGAACAAAACTTGACAGGACAAGAGGCCTCTCCTATTCAAAGGGTCACGAAGAGCCCCCGCTCTGGCTCTCCGCTGCCAACGTCCCCCTTGCCAGGCAGCGCCCAGGGTCTAACACGAGATTTCACCGGGCTTCAGTGCGGCCAGCGAACTCTTCCCACACCGACAAAAGCGTCCCCTGCACTTTGGGTAGAAAGCAGTATTATTAGGAGTTGAAATGCATGTTTATTTTGCAACATATCCTAATTATCAGAGGCTGGCAAGAAAATGCAACTCTGCTAAGCAAACAAAGAGCAATATAAATTGGAAAGAAAATTAAAAACCCGATAGGAAAGAAAGGCGCAGTCTGAAGAGGAAGAAAACTCCATGGGAAGGCTGGGGGGAGGGGGCAGGAAAGAGAAACAGAAAGAAAGAACACCTTTAGATTTCAGAGCAGGACTGGGTTTGCTGCATACAAGAAATGATACTTTGTACATCTGATGTACACCTCCATAAGCTGCTTGAAGAAGTGATGCTTACTTTGTAGACAGAAGTCAAAATAAACTGTGGGGTAGGCCAATTTCTTTCAAAAATCACTTGAGAAGGAATTTTAAAGCCAGCTACCTGTTGAAGTTCTAGCAGTAAACAGAAAGCCCAACTGAATGCCTTAAAAAGTGGCTCAAGGACATAAAAATTAAAGTGCTTCCAAAACTATTCAGCCTTGGATTCTCCACACACCAGCTACTTCCAGGCAGGTAAGGTGCTGCACTGCTCGTTACGATTACCAGCCCATATTTAAATGAAGCCTGAACAGAATAAGCTCTAGGATCAGGACCGTATATGTGAAATTTAATTTTCCTCTCAGAACCATTAGGAAGGCAGCAGACATTTTGGCTGCAATGACTTTTTCCAGACAATTGATTCTCGAAGTTATTTATTCCCCACCATTCCCCTCAAGGCCCTCTCGTCACAGCAATTGTCTATGTCAGAGGAAGGTTGGATGCGGCTCCCATGAAAGCCAAGCAAAACCACACCCAAAATAGCTATATAGGTCACTACAAAGCAAAACCAGGCCCACATCATGCCAGCAAGGGCTTCTGGTTAGTGCCTATATGCCAATAAGCTTTCAAAGTCATGTGTTACGGATGCTCTAATAATACAGTAGCTTATTTGATAATTAGCAGCCTTTTACTGAATTTCAACTTCTAAATGAACATAGTTAAATTAAGTAGTATCTCTTTTTTTTTTTTTTTTTTTAAAGGAGAATGCATTTAGTGTAACGGCAGCAAAATAATCAGGACGTTTAGAAACCGCTACTGAGTGGCATTCATGAAATGAGAGAACCCAACAGCACGAAGATCCTTGGGTTTGACTTGGCTTCTTCTAGGTGCATGTTTACATCTTTGAAAAGTCACAATGTTGGAAGCTAAGAGCTAATCAGCTTTTGTATACTTAAGAATATCCTTAAGAGCTTTGTTGTCATATTCAGGCTCTTGGAATGTGTCCTTTAGGTCACAGCCTCCTTTTTTTTTTTTTTTTTTGTATCATGCCTTTCAACCTCATTTTCCAAATAAGAATTGTAGTGTGCAACTACAACGTGGTATTTCCACGACTGCTGATCTTGGGTAAGATACGAATCACTAAAAATTACAGTTAGATTCTGCAGGCGGAAAGAAATCAAGAGGAAAACTCTTCCATCGGGTTTCAGTATCTTGTCAGAATCCTAATAAAAACATGGGATGTTTCTGCATATTGCACCTCACTCCCTCCTCTGAAAGAGTTCTAAAAATAAATTATACTTGGAGCTTCCCTTTGCCTTTTTATCACTGCCAAAACACAGACAACATTTGAGACTCTCTTCCATAAAAATCCAGTGGTTTGTGTTTGTGCAAACAAGCTACTCACAGAAATATAAATGATGAGAAGCGATGAAGTTGTCTGTCTGTCTTAATGATGAAGCTAAATAGATGCAGTAAATTAATACAGTAACTTTTCTGTTGGAAAAGTGAAATCTAAAGCCTTACCTACACACAAAAGACTCATTTGTAAAAAAGACAGTTTAATTATTTACTAAAATTTGCAGTTTCCTCATGTATACAGGGAACAGAAAAGTATCACCCGTGTTACTCACGGGCATCAGTTAACCAGCTCATAAATCTGAGCAGTTAGTGACCTGTTCATAGCAGACAAATACAAAAGGGTTGGGAAGTCGGGATTCGAGGGAATGGGGAGAAGGAGGGTGTCCAGACACACACGACTTGTCACGCAGTTGCCTGTACCCTTGCTAGCCACACAAATTATTTGAAGAACGCTAGATTCACGGGAGTAAATACCAACCGGCAGATTCTAAAAGCCTTCCCTTTTCAAGTTAACGTAAAAATAAGATGAATGGAAAATAAGGGATAGAGTTAAGGCACGGGATTTAAGGCAACACGTGTTTATTTCCACCCTCTTCCTTTCTGGCTACTTTTTTCCTCCTCCTCCCACCTTAATAACCCTTACGTATCATGCCATACGCTAAAAACACAACAAAAAAACAAACAGCCAGCCACTACAGGACACCATCGATA
Organism: Theristicus caerulescens; assembly: GCA_020745775.1. Taxonomy (NCBI): domain Eukaryota; kingdom Metazoa; phylum Chordata; class Aves; order Pelecaniformes; family Threskiornithidae; genus Theristicus; species Theristicus caerulescens. The sequence continues at coordinate 127,514,826 of CM036558.1, read as the reverse complement.
CGGCAAACCACAGAGTCTCGCTGCAAGATTTCAGCAGCTCTTTGAAAACCTGCGAAGTTCCTATTACTCAGGCCTTCCACCTTTACAGAAGAACACGTCTGGGTTGGTTTTGCCTGTTAATGGTTTTCAAGCGGTGTCGCGCTCTTTCTTACACTGCAGGTTCTCCTCCGGCGAAGGGCCTAGGCCGCGGCTGCGGCCTGCAGCAGGCCGCGGGGCCCGGACCTCGCACACGGCCGCCCTCCGCGCCAGAGCAGGACGGGCCCGCCGACACCGAGAGGCCACCCGCGCCAAGCCCGGGCCCGGCAGCGCATTGCCTTCCTTGGTATGCTTTTTACAGCTTCGCCGCCAGCTTGTTTCGCCTTCGCTCGCCAACAACTTGTTTTACGTCTTATAAAGTCCTAATATTATTTGAGCGTTAACGGGAAATACCTCGGATGGTCGTCAAAAGCTTTTCAGTGCAAAGCGGCAAATAACTCGCCTGAGAAAAGCTACGCTCTGGTTAACCAACCCCACTACGTGGACTGGGAAGTCTTTACGGTGCTCCTTTGACCCAACTCTTCAGGTTTCCGTGTTAACGAAGTGCAAAAGAAAATGGTGATGACTCCAATCTCCCACCGCGGTACAGAGTTTTGATTGCCACAGAGAGGATTCCACTATACCTCATTTTGCCCAATATTTTTCCAACACTACGTCCTCAGAATTTGTTATTTTCCTAAAAGGACTGCGTGATCTTTACCTACAATCAAAACTTTCCTTAATTACTGAAGAGGCGATAAAAATCATTTTGGGTTTTGAATCCGAGCCAGTTTTTCCCACTCTTTCAATAACCTAACCAGGATTTACAAGGAATAACAGAAATATCATCACACCGTTAAATATTTAGTAAGATATTTGGTCAAATACGACTATCCAATCAGTATCAGTGAATCACTAATTCAGTTAAACTTGCAATCACAAGCATTTAATGCTCTTCTAAGAGCGTGTTCTACAGCTTTCAAAAAAACCTTTATATATTTCTTATTTTAAAAAAAAGCTCAAAAAAGACTGAAAATAAGCAGTTTAGGTTAACAGAAAAGCAGGACAGGGGACGTGTGAATCTGTGGCGTTTTCCAGCGCTACAGTAGGGGAACTTTTGTTTTGTAAAACTGTTTCAAACTTCAAATGATGTCTCACCCCAAAAAATAATTACTTTTTCCAAGCAGTTGTGGTTTTATCCTAGAAGAAAACAGCACGCTATCGCAAGGATCTCTGCGAAACCCTGAGCACGCTTACACCACCAAACAAGAGGAAACAAGCAACGTTCCCGCTTTTAGTAGCCGGAGATAGGAAAATGTAAAGAATGTAATTGTTCTAATCACCTGTTACAAACCTCAGAAACAAATGGTTAATTTTCCCCCGGACTGCATCTTATTTTAAAAGGCATTACTAGAATTTTTTCACTGCTGTTAAAAAGGCAGACCTCTCGGAAGAAGCCCTCTCTATCTCCTCACCATTAAGTTTGTCAGCAATCCTGCCGTCTAGAATGTGTTTTATGCAGAGTAACTGATTTTTTTTTTTTAAAATGAGGGGAAAAAAAAAAAAAAACAAACAACTAAACCCGCGTTGGAAACTTTCAGGATAGAAACTAGAGAGCTTCGAAGTTCCTCTCTTAGCAGCGCCTAGCAATGGAAAGGAGAAGAGTTCTGCAAACGTGCCCCAAGCATCCAGCTACATTTAGCTTTCAGCCTTTTTATTATCATTGTCAATGAATGGGCCCCAGTCAAATTAAAGCTGCCATTTTAGGTTAAAGACTAGAGAGCCTCTGTTGTGCAACAGCGAGACAAAAACACTCCAAGCGACAGATGCAGCACGCTCACTGGAAAACGGTGGATTTCAACTTTTATAAAAAAAAAAAATATTATAATAATTACCGATCATGCTTTTTAGTATGAATTATATATTGATACTCACACGTTACCGCAAACTAACGGGATTTATAACTGGGATAAATCAGCTACCCATGCTGCTAAGGTCATAGTCATTAAGATTTTTTTGCCGTCGTTAGAATGGGCGATCTGTGAGGAAACGAACAGAAACATTTTTTGTTCAACTTGCTTGTTTCTATCTCCACTAGTCCCATCTACCACGAGAAAAGAAAAAAAAAAAAGGGAAGAGGGAAAAAAAAAAAAGGCAAACACATTCTCCTGAAAGCCATCTTCTAGGATAAACACAGCTCGCAATCTGCTCTGATGAAAGTAAAATCGAGACGCACATCGACACAAACTTATCGCATCGAGGTTATTCTGATATTCCCCGAGCCGAAAACCCACGGAAGACCAAGTGACCGGGGGGGGGGGGGGGGTGGGAAAAAGCTCCTCGCAAACGAAAAGAATCGCCCTTTTCTGTAGTTGAAGGCACGCTCAGCCCCTTCCCAAACGAAAACAAAGGCAGAAAGTGGGTAAGTGCGGGAGAGTTGCGCGGCGCGGCGAGCGGCCCCGGCAGGGAAGGGAAGGGAACTCCCGGGCATCGCTACTTTCCTTTTGTCCATTGTCTGTTTAAAAAACAACTACTTTAAACCCGGGCGTGAGCGGGGCGTAGGAGGCAGCCGAGGAACCCGGCTCCATTTGCAGCCCCTGCCCCACCGCCGCCCCCTTCCCGGGCACCCTCACCCTCCCCCCCCGGCACCCACCCGCCACGGCCGGTCCGGCGGCGCGGGGCCCGCCCGCGGGGGCTCCGCCGGCGTGGGAGCGCGTCCCCTGATGTAACGCTACCGGGATAAACGAGCGCAATGTAATGATGGCTGCTCATTGCCTGCAGCGCCTTCTCCCTGAGACTCACTAACAACCCTGCCCCCCCTCCCCCCGCCACCGCACACACGGGCGGGCACACGCACACGCACACACGCACACCCGGGCGCACACGCACCCGCGCTGCCCGCTCCCCGCCGGCAGCGCCCGCCGCCGGCCCCGCTCCGCTCCGCTCCCCGCCGGCCCCCGCGGCCGCCCCAGCCCGCCCGGCGCCCTGACCGCTTGGCCTCAAACCACCTTTTTCCGCTCACCCTCAAAATGGCCCGGAACGGGGCGGGGGGACGGCGGGAGCGCCCCGACCCCATGTGCGCGGCAGCGGCGGCGGGGCCGCCCCGGCTCGGCGGAGCGCGGTGCCCGGCGGGGTGAAGCCCCTATTATGCGGCGTCCGCCGGCACCGCTCCGGCCGGCGGAGGCAGCGTCCTCCCTGCCCGTCCCCTCCCTCCCTCCCTCCCCCGCTCCCCTTTCTTCTCCGGCCGCCGGAGAGCGCCGGCCGCCCCCTGCCCCCTCCCGGTACCGCCGCCGCCGGGGCAGGACGGTCCCCCGCCGCACGCACCGGCGGCCGCAGCGGCACCTCGTGCTCCCTCCTCCTCCCTCCGCGCCCGCCTTCCTGCCGCCCGCCGCCACCCACCGCCCGGCCTCCGCTGGGGGTGCCCCCGCCGCGGCCCGGCCCCGGCCCCGCCGACCCATGTGCCGGGAGCGCGGCGGCGGCGGGCGGGGCGGTGCCGGGCCGGGCCGGGCCGTGCGCGGCGGGGAAGCGCCCTCACTTTGTTAGCGCTTGTTGTGCCGCCGCGGCCGCCGGGAGCCGTCAGCGTGGTCAGCGGGGGAAGCGCTCCCGCGGCCATCCCGGCCGGCGCTGGGCCCCCCCGCCCGCCCCCGCCGCCGCGCAGTTTCGCTCAACTTTTCCCGGATTTTTAGTCACCCTCCAAACTTGCGGAGAGGAGCGGGGGGGGCGGGGAGGGGAGGAAGGGAAGGGGAAGGGGCGCCGCCGCTCCGGCTCCCCGGTGCCCTCCCCTCCCCCGAGGCGAGGCAGGCGGCCGGCCGGCCGCAGCACAACAAAAAGCCATTTACACCCGGGGAAGTGCCCCGCTGAGACGCCCTCCCCCCCCCCCCGGAGCCGCGGCGGGGCGCAGCATCGCCCCCCCCCCCCGGGCCGCCGCTGGCAGCCAGCACCCCCGCGCCGCGCCGCGCCGCTCCGCCGGGGACGGAGACCTGCCGCGGCTCCCCGGCTCCATGGCCGGCGCCCGCCCTCCCTCCTTCCCTCCTTCCCTCCCTCCGCGCTCCGCGAGGTGCGCGGTCACTCACCGGGCCGGTGCGTGGCCGTCGGGGGCCGTCGGGGACCGGTGTCCCCCGCTCGCTCCCTCGCTGCCCTCCGCCGAGGGGCCGGGGAGGAGGAGGGGACACGCTCCGGAGTTGGTGCCGCCGGCCGGGGGGGGGCGAGGCGGGGTGCGGGTTTCGCGCACACACACACACACGCACGCACGGAGTTGCTCGCTCGCACCGGGGCCGGGCTAAGAGGGGAGGAGGGGGATCCCTGGCCGGGGCGGGCGGGCGAAGGAGGGGTGGGAGGGAGGGGAGGGAGAGGAAGGGTCAGCGCGGGTCTCGGGTAGTTTCGGGGTCTCCGCCGGGTCCCGGCTCCGCTTCGCTCCTTTGTGTAATTTCACTCGATTCAAGTTTAATCCGATAGTTCCCGAGCGAGCGAGCGCGCCCGCCGGAGCCGAGCCGAGCGCGACACCAGCCCGCCCGCCCGGCGGCTGCCGCCCCCTGCGCCCGCCCGCCCCCGCCGCCGCCTCCCTCCGCCGCCGCCGCCGCCGCCACAAGGCGCGCCCCCGACACCGCCCCCTCCCCGGGGGCGAGCGCCGCCGCGCGCCCCGCCCCGCCGCGACGTCACCGCCCCGCCCGGCATAATTTATGCAACGGGGGGGAGAAAAAAAGAAAAAAAAAAAAGGGGAAAAAAAAACCCAGGCAGCAGCGGGCGGGGGAGGGGCGGGGGTCACTGACCTCCCCGCCGCCCGGCCCGCCAGCGCCCCGCCGGGGCTTCGCCGCCGCTGAGGAAGCGCTGCGGCGGGCGGGGGACGAGGCGCGGGGCACGGCGGGGCACGGCGGCTTCCTCCCTCCCTCCCTCCCGTGCGCCTCCCCCGCCGCTCCGCCCCGTCTGCCGGTGACCGGGGCGGGCAGCCCCGCACCGCGGGGTCAGCGCCGGGCCCGGCCGCCGCGTCCCGTCCCGTCCCGTCCCGTCCCGTCCCGTCCCGGGAAACTCCGGGTGAAGCCCGGGGGGGTGTGGGGGTGTCGCCGTGTCACTGTGTCACTCCCGCGCTTCAAACTTCCCAAACGCGGCGGCGAAGCGAAACCGAGAGGTGCCCCGGGAGGCTGCCCGGCCCCCCGCGGCCTGCCCCGGCCCCACCGCTCTCCTCCCTCCATCCCTGCCGCCGGGGCGCGGCGGGGCGGGGGCAGCGGGTAGGACCGCTCGAGTCCGCGATTTCGGGTGGACTTTGTCCCGAGCGGGTCGGGTTTTCAAAGGGAAGCGGCCATTAAGCGCTGCCCGCCCGCGGCTCTCCCCCCGCCGGGACCGGGGCCGGGACCAGGACCGGGACCGGGACCGGGACCGGGAGGGCTGCCGAGCCCTGCTGGTGGCCTGTTTGTAAGCTATGCATTCAAATTCGTGATACAAACTGAAACAAACTCATTCCGTAAGTAAATTAGACAAATCCCACCAAAAAGTGATTACCAGTAGCGCGCTTAACGGTCTTCCCTGCATCGCTCTGGAAACTAAATAAGCGTCTTAAAAGTATAAAGAGATTAAAATGTAGACCCAGCGTAAAGACACTCTGCATTACAGGAATTTTTGGCGAGTCATTTGACGAGATAACTTTTTACCATCGCTTTTTTTGCAGCAGGTCGGAGAAGGAAAAACGAAGTCAGGCGCAGCTGAGCCGGGGCACCCCCCCTCCCACCGCCCCTTTTGGGGGGCTGCTCGCCGCACCCACCCTCATACCTCTTCCGTGGGAAAGAGAGACGGCGCCTTCGCAGGATCTCGCGCAGCTTTCCCCCCACGCTCTCCTAGCGTGCGGTTAGCACGCTGTGAGCCGGACCCAGGCAACGCGGATGTCGAAAAGCTCCTCTTGCTTCTTGGGTCGTTGGCTCCGTCGATCCAGGCGTCCGTCTGCGTCGGTGCTGTGAGGACGGCTACAGCCACAAAAATATTTCGGGCTTCTCCGGAGGAAGCCCGAAACCGTTCCACATCGTGTCGCTCACGTCTGGCCTACTCGAGCTCTCTTGGGTTTAGGGGGAAAGCACCTTTTCGGGAGAAGGGAGGGTTTGCGGATGGCGAGGCGTCACCACCTCCCGTGCAGCCGGGCCCGCGCAGTCAGGCAGAGAGGGGCCAGCAGCCGGGGAGGTGACGCCGTCCCATGCTTTCAACTGAAAAACGTGTTGAAAAGCTGATAGCACGTGACGGTGCGGTATAATACATTCCCTGTTCTTCACCGTGGTCTTCCATAAAGCTAAAAATAGCAAGTGGAAATAGTGTTTAAAAAAAACTTCGAAGCGACACATGCCTCGAGTATACCTTCACCAAATTTGCTCGGTTTACGATCATTCTATTTTTAACGTGCATTTCTCTACTTTGTGAAAAAAAAAAAAAAAAGAAACCAAACCAACAACTACACAGAGGTATCCTCCCAAGTTACTAAATGTAATCAGTTTCAGTTTTCTCTTGCAGTATGTTGACAGACCAGAGTGTAAACAGCCTAGAAACACCTACCCGCAAGTCTGGTTTTCTGCATGTATCATTGAACTGCGCCCCTCATCTGGCAGCCGAGCGCCCTGGTGGAGCGTAAACTCACCTGGAACTCCCCTTGCTTTCAAAGATCTAAGTTCTCCAAGATTTAGGGGCAGGAGAAACTCATTCTGAGACCAACTGCCAGCAGCCTCACTGCTCCCCCTAGAAACTTGTTTCAGTTTCTTCTTGAGCAGAAATCAGATTGCAAAGCTTCCGAGCATGAAAAGAGTTTAAAGAATATCGTGGCGACAGTGTGAGGCAATCAAAGAAATGCAGCATTTCTTTCAAAAAGAAGTATATTAGCATGGCACCAGCAACCAGGGGGGACGTGGGTAGGTACTGAGTTAAATGTTTGTTCCAAGGCAAAAAAAAAAAGCCCCGCTCTCTGGTGCATGCCTCTTGCCGAAGGCACAGAACCAGCTCCCCGGGTCCCGTAAATCATCCTCAGGCCATGGCCTGTGAAATCAGCTGGCTTACTACTCGGGTAATAAAAATGTGAAGGGAGTCTCCCAACGTTTTCCAACATTAGAAGAAACGGAACCCGCAAACGGCACTGTCACCAAACGGGGAGAATTACGGCCGCTCTCCAACTCCTCAGCAACACCGGGAAATGGAGAGGAAGGCAAAGCGCCGCAGGGGTTTCCCCCCTCCGAGGTGGGACGCCGTCCTGGCGTGGCACGTGTTGCATACTCGATGGTGGTGCCAGCCGTGGGTGAAATACATCATTGCCTAGCTGCTAGGGAGGAAAAAGTTTTGAAACCTTAACTCGTGCTTCAGCCGGTCCCCAAAGAGAGAGTCATAACTCCCCAAGTTATCAACAAGCACTTTGCGGCTCCGTAGGAGAGTGAGGCAACAGCAACGTGGCAGTCTGCATGATTAAGCGTATTGGTAACAGCTTATTAAAATATCCAAGAGATGACAGGGATGAAAATTCACTTGTAGCCACCCAACCCTTTGTATGCTGTTGGGACGAAGTAATCCATCTAATGCAGGCAGCCATTTGGCTCGCAGATTAGAAAGAATTTGCATTAATGGCCAAGAATTTCAACAGCAGTTGCAGAGCAAGGGTATGTGTACCAACAAAACCCCAATGAATTGCTACACTTTACCTAGCTAGGTAAACTTTCAAGGTGGGGATAGTTTGTACAAAGCTGAGCAAGTCACTGTGTATGACAGGCGTAATTACGCAGAGATAAGTTAATGTACTCCCTAAGAAGTACAGCACAGAGGTCACCCAGCGGCATTTACATCTGTTTTAAAACATCAGTATTACAAAATGCAAATGATTTAGTACCACATGGAAATGCACAGGAAGGTTATTTATTCAGACGACTTTGAGGAACCAGCATCTGTTTTAAAAGGCGGGTATAGCCAAATGTGATCTTAAGGTCTAGACGCTGTCACTTCCGAAGGCGGCAGGTGACACCTGAGGAGGCCGAGTCCCCACACGGGCCATGCGCAGGGAGGCCTTCGGGCCACACGGCCCCAGCGGGCTGTGCCCAGTTTCTGGCAGCCCAGCCCAGGCGCGTGGCTTGTCTGAGAGCTGCTGATGCTGAGGACGGCGCACGGCGAGCTCGGAGCAACCCACCCCGCTTGAGAAAAGCTCTGTTAAGTACATCTGCTCCCTCACCTGCTCAGCACTGCCACGGTCCAAACCACGCTTCAGCTCCAACAGAAAGTGCTTGTGCTTCTGCCATACCCTCCGGCTGGCTTCTTCCAAAAGGCTTTTCTGCTTTGATGGAGGAACTCGCAGCTCCCAAGGAAATTCTGTACAGATGTACCCAAACCTCAACAGCTTCTCATCTCACAGCCTTTCTTTTACTTCTGTTCGCACAAGGAGGAATGTGAAACTGCACCAGGAGCCCGAGCCCGTGCTTGGCGTAGCTGCCCTTCAGGCACTTCAGGCTTGGTATTTGGGATGCCAGTCCGTGGCCTCCAACAAGCTAAGGCATCGTGTTTTGTCCCAAGATGGGCAGGAAGAGGCTCCGAAATGGCACGACCCCAACACACGCTCACATTTTATTCATCTCTGAACATAGTTTCAGCCAAATGAAGCGAAAAAGACAAATGGTTTCTTTTTCTTTCACAAGGGAAAGTTTTACTCAAAGTTTCTTAAAAATCGGGCAGCAATGGAAGCACACCCACCTGGGAGGGTGAAGTGGCCAAAAGGGCACAGACGATAACGACGTGCCATATGCTGAACAATATTCCTTTTTTAGAAGAAATTGTTCACCGGTGTACAGCACGCTGAAATACTGAGAGCACGTGGATTTTGGTTAGTACCAGGAAGCAGTAGACTCGTATCAGAAAGAACAACCTTAACGATTTCAGCTGAAACGCTAAAAGCGTTAGAAATCCAAGCGCTACAAGGAGCCACCCTGTGGCACCAGCAAGCTAAGGGAGCGGAGGGCAAGCCAGGGTAGGCAGTCGTGTGGGTTGGTTTTTTTTTTTTCCCTTTTTGAAACTCAAGCCAGCCAGAGTGACAAAAGCTGGACCTGGCCCAAGCAGCCACTTCTGTGGCAGGCAACTCCTTAAGTGAGGAACTGAACCAGAAAAGCAGAGGGGCAGCAAGCTCCGGCAGCTCGTGTCCACATGCCGCTCACCTGCCAGGCCTCACGGGGCAAAGCCCTCTGAGGGGCGTCAGCGTTCCCCGCCGCCTCACCCTCGGGAATCCAACAACAACAACAAGAATTAATACTACTCCTAAAATTCATTCTTTTCTGTGGAAGTTTACTGATACAGCAGTCTCCCTCCAAACAAGGATAACAACGTATAGCGCTCTCAAGGCTAACTTAAGGACGTAACCAAAGACCTTAAAGGGGAAATAGGTGGAAACGCCATTTGAGACAGCACGCCGTGACTCATCGCTGCGGGCGGCGTGGGTACGCATGCAGCCGTGGGCAGCTGCCCCGAACCTGCCTGCGCTCTTCTCCCCCCCAGGTCTCTCAGAAAGGCTGCCTGGGTACTGCCGCTTACCCGTGACGATCCGGACAGCTGGCAGGCAGCACCCACCCGGGTGCCAGCGGCACGGAGGTGATAAACAACTCGCTCTCCTTCCCAAACAGCCTCACCGCTCAGTGCACCCAAGTAAGAGGCAGGATCGCTTAGCTTTCCATCTCAATTCTGCTTTAAGAGGCCAGTGCCCGACTGCTCACCTCAGCCCCCCAGTTCCCGTTACTACTGGAGACACGACACTCGGTTAGACAGGCCACCTCTTTAATTGGGAACAGCAGCGAGTTCTTATAAAAATGGAGCAACAGCAGGGAACTGACCTACTCCATGGCATCCCTGGGCCGTGACATGAACTGACAGTTTCACGGTCAGCTTTGTTTTCACTGTGCAGAAGGAGCATTAAGGACTCCCGTTTCCATCTTTGATGGCTCAGTAGAACATGCCTCGTCTTATATAGAGAGACACAGCTATCGCAGTGCTGACGATTTCTGACCTTTGTCCTTAATAAATGGAAGGCATCCTATCTAAGAATGAAGTCACACACCCGACGGAACTATCAGCTGACATAAAAACACGGCAACTCATCTGCTTAGCAACACAAGCTGCCACCAACATCACTTCCTTCTTACAAAGTTCAGTTCGCGGGCTCCGCCCTGACTCAGAGCCGCCTGTAAAATTGGATCTGACTCGCCGAGAGGTCACGTCTCCTCGCCGTGAGCAGGACTTTCCACAGCAGCTATATTTCGCTGGAACTTCCCAACGCGCAGCCCGGGGGAGGCCGGGAGGGAGGGAGGGAAGGAGGGAGGGAGGGAAACGCTGCTGCCGTCACAGAGTTCACCTGCCGAGGAGGCGAGGCGCTGGCTCTCACGTTTCCATTCAGCTTTCCTTCACGACAGATTTTTCAGAGCAGGTACTGAATAACTTGTTCCTTCTGTGGACTGAGGAGCAAGAGTGAGATCTGTCACAGTTATTGCCTGGTTTGCACGTGCAAGGAGCACCCAGGTGCGACATTCTCGGGTATGGTCAGAAATACCTGCGCATGTAGTCGTTACTTGTTTTAAAATGGGAGGCTGTTTAAAACCCACGGCCAAACACACATTTGCAATATCCTTGAAAGATACTTAGAAACTTGTTATTTTTGCTACTTACGTTCATCGAGAAAAAGATGCGTTTAAAATTGTTTCTTTAAACTGTTACACTACGAATGCAGTAAGGAACACCCTAAATCTGTTAAGTTTTATGACTTTTCCATGTATTTTTTGGTAAATGCTTCATAAAATTGCAAGTCAACAACAATTAACACCACCATCCCCCCCATTTACTTATATCGTTAAGTTAGATGTGGTTTCTCTCCGATTCTTTTTCTATTCTGAAAGAGGATCAACTAATAGGATGACACCGTTTTCTCATTAAACTGAGGTCCACTCCCCTCCCTGCTTGGTAGAGTGCTAGGAAGAGGACTGAGAGGGATCTGAAGAGACCATCTGGTCTCCCCCGGCTGCACAAAGAAGGATAAAGTAGCCCCAGACAATCCCCAGCAGATGTTTGTCTAACCTGTTCTTAGAAACCCTCCGTGAAGCAGATACCCGAACTTCCTAAGTAGCTTGTTCTGGTATTTCGCTGTAACGATTTAAAAGTTGTTGTTGCATCTCCCCCACTCTCCTAATCGCCAATTTAAATCATCCTCCCACCCTCCTCATATCCAGTCCGAGGCATCTTCCCTCTGTCCAGATCTGACTTATCTCATCTTTCCCCCAGCATTCAAAAACAGTCGATCGAACCTCTTCTAACCTTTTACACATTGGAAAATGTATCCAGTTCCCTCTAAAAATTATTTTTCAGGCTCAACATCTTCCCTTCCTTCACCGTTTCCTTTTATATTCTACATCTCTTATTTTTTCTTGCCCTGCCCTGTACTTTATTTTTCAGCACAGAACACGAAACCAAAGGCAATACTGCAGTTCAGCCGTTACCGGCACTTAGTGGAGTCATCTTTACGTCTTTCTCTATGACTTACATGTGCCACCTATTGATAAATCCTAAGAGAGCATTGCATTTTGCAAAAGCATTGCATTGTCCCTTGCTATTTTGTTAGTGATTCTCCACACCCCCCCATAACCATCTGCCTTGATTTCTGCAAGAAATTGGCAATTGTTTTAATTGAATTTCACTTTTGCATTTCTTAAGTTCATTTTGGTTTCCGAGCTGCTCATCCATAGTGGTCCCCATCCTCCCCGCTTGGTGTAATTGAGACATTTCATAAACGTGCTCTGCATTACATCAATCCATATTGTTCTCTGTGTTTTCTTACACCGTGTTTACCACAGAAGTATCTTGGTGCCTTACAGCAGAGTAATTTGCGACATCTGTTCTGCCTCTCTCCCTCTCTGTCTTGTCCTTCCTCTCTCCAGAAGGGCACGCATGGAAAATGTAGTTTCAGAAGGATATAGGGACATACATAAAACCCCTGTACCTGTATATAGAGGAGAAAAAGTAAAATAAATTGTTCCTTTCACTATTTCAGACCCATCCCTGAGAAAACGGTCTCATATATAGTTGAGTTTACAGCTTATCAGAGTTCTGCCGTGACAGAGTAGCGAAGTTGTCAGCTGCGGTCTTCATTTCATTGGCACAAAACACGTGAAGAGAAGGGCGAAAACTGAGCATGAATCAATACTCTATGGAAACAGCAGAATATGGAGGAAAAGGACAACGCACTCACACTGTGGCCCGCGTTAATTACTGTGGGTACTGGGACGTTCAAAAAGCGTGAGATACATTCAGCAAACATGTAAGGACTTAAACTTACTTGTACGATCTTCACAGTTTCTCACAATCCAGCCAAACGTGTATCCCTTGCGCAGAACTTCACTGCAAGAAAAAAAACCAACTACCTGGCTAAGTAGAGTTTGATCGTCAAAGTATTTAAAACAACGCCCCGTTAATTGAACCTTCCAAATATTAAATACAAACTGAATTTAAGAAAACGTACTCTGATAATACCAACTTACAGATAAAGGAACACCTCACTTCATCCATACATTTCATAGGAGAATCGTTAGATCCAGTTCCACGAGCTGCTGCGTACTTGTCATTCATGCTGACACGATTTGAAAGTAGAGGTGTTCAATACCGCTGCGTGCCAGTCGCGAACAAATAAATCTAGAGCCACGGGTCAGTGCTAAAAGCACCACCACCAGCAGACGCCTCGTTTTGTATCCCTCCATTCTGCACCTTTTCTGTTTCCGTCTTGCATAAATATCTAAAATTTGCCTTATCCTGAAGGAGTTACGCCTCAGCTCTGCAGCGCTGAGGGAACTCCCCTGGAAACCTGCCAGAAACTCACCTTTCCTATGCACAAGTTTGTTTATACTTTGGGTATCACAAGCAACTTACCCAATCATTATATTTACTTGTAGATTCTTGGCAGATGAGCAGAACTTGCTTATTTCAGTTAAGGCAGAAAGACCTCGTGTCTCCATCCTGCGGTGGCAGAGGAGGGAGGGGACGCGCGCTGCATCTGCAATGCCACGGGTCGCACTTCGTAGGCCCCACGCTAAGTGTCGCAGCGCTGAATGGCACAACTTTTAAGCAACGGACCAATTGTTTTTCTTAAAAAAAATGCAAGCCAGAACATGCTGGTTTTTTCGCACTGAGAGCACAGATTATGTCACTGCTTCTAAAGTGGCAGGATTTTACTGGAAGCTCTTCTACAACTTCACAGAAAAGAAGTAGTAAAAGGGTCACTAGAAGATAAAGACAACAGATACAGTAGCACTAATATTTATTGTTTAATCTTTGGTGTAGTAGGCTACCAACATGACTTTTGGGTCAGAACACTGTGGGTGCTGTCAGTTTTTTGTATTTAATAAATAATCTACCACACACCATGTCCACCTTGCATTTGTAGGGAAATAAGAAACGTCAACATGGGAGCTAAAAAGCCCAAACAAGATGGCAGCCTTATTCATGCCAACTTCTTAGAAACCAAGTTTACTGACATATAAAAGCTGCTCGTTTTCTTTAGAGATAGGCTTAATTTTTTAAGTTACAGTTGCTGTTGTATGACCACCGTAAGTTGATGGGCTACATTATATACAAAGAAACTCCCCCAAACATTTACATGTCAATGAATCAACATAAGTAAAGGCAGATATCCTAATATCTTGGTCAAGTGACCACAACTCTCTTACAATTGTAGCTCAGTCTGCAAGGCAGGCCGTTCTCAGGGCCTGGGTGAAAGGGAATTGCAGCAGGACGGAGGGAGGAGCAGGAAAAGGCCCACTTCCACCTGGAGTTGCTTTTTATAAAGCCTCCTCACTCCCAAACAGGCAATCCCAGTGCTTACAAGGATTGCCCCATGGGAGCCTTGCTGACAAAGACACAAATATATAGTTTATTCCGGATCCTGAAAAAAAACCAAAAGGAAAGCCTTCAGAGAAATAACGAGAGGGATCATCTGTTCAGTTCGACACGCTGGAAAGACGTTTTTCGGTCACAACTCTTCACAGAGATTTAAGGCTAGGAAGCTGCAGATTCCCAAATACAGGAGCAGCAGCAGCAGTTATTGCAATAAAAGAATCAGTGTACCTGGGCCTTGGATTTTTGTCAAGCAGAAAATATAATTATGCTCAGAAGTTCTCCAGCGCCAAAGATAGCGGCACATCTAACACTTTATGCTGTCCTAGGTCTTTTCTACACACTTATACAAAGGCACAATGGTATTGTAAGGGTTATCATCAAAGCTACTAAGTCCTTAAACTTTCCTACCAATCCCTAGAAACAACCTTCTGAAAAACAAAGATCACACACACACACACACACACACAAGTACTGAAAAAAATTACAGGCGACACACATTTTTAAGCCCTCACTGTTCTTTCCCCTCGTCTAAATGCCATAAAATCCCAGTAGCTTAAACTGCTGTACGAATTTAAAACCTATCATTCACCTCAAATCATAAGTTTTACTACACATTTTTCACCTCCTTTAAAAACGAAAACCCAGATTCAGCTTTTAGCAGAAGTGAGACTATTGCTTCACCAGGATTAGATACAAGCAAAGGAAAACAAACAAACGAACTTGGGGCCTAATGTTGTCGAGGTTTGTTCCATACAGAGTGCTTTACTCGCTACTCCTCAGCACTAGCACACATGGTAGTTTTTGCAAGATCATGGCCTTGTTTTAGTATAACACAATCAAGATAATTTTTACAAGGTCAGAAAGTTGGAATAAGAGGAAACAAAATCCAGGCCAGTTGTGTCTGGAATCAATTAGGCTTATGCGCTTTTCAGATGCTGCTTGTCTTTCTGTTAAATAGTATTTCAATGTATACATACTATTAGTGTGTACCTGAAAGTATGCATTGCATACAATACGCGTCTCCATTTATTTAAACCCACCTAAACTAGGGACATTAGGAAGTCGAAAAAGGAGAAGAGGTGTTCATCTGCGAGCGTTGAAACGGTTTCACTTTGAGGTTACAGTTCACTTATCTGCCTCCTCTGTGACAAACTGCTCAGAAGGGCCAAATGTCCAGGCACGCCCGTGGTGCACTCTGCCTGTCCAAAAAGCAAATTAAAACTGAAGGAGTTGTCCAGGCAAACACCAACTATGCCCACTGTCAACTTTTAAGCACGTCCCTGGGTTTTAAGATTTAGAGCAATAAGAAAAGGCTATTTTATCTTTGTGAGATGAAACTTTACTGTCTAAACATCATATTTAGTACAAAATCATCCACAGAAGACTTTAATTAATGAAAAATTGACTTTATGGAGAATTTCCATTTTCTCTACATTGTTTTTTTTTCTCTAGATCTTTAGGCTAGTGTAGTTTATACTAAAATTAAAGCCAGTATCCGTACAGAAGCCATGTGCAGGCATATAAAATCCAGATAGATTCTTGCTGCATTCACAAGTAAAACAGGTGACAGTAAAAATGTTTACTTGTTGTTAATGTTGTGAAAAAATGTAGACATAAAAGTTCAATCGTCTGACCACTGAAAGATCAAAATATTTGCCTTCACTGCTTCTTTTCCCACCTTCATTTTGCCAAGTACAAAAATAAAGTGAAAGAAAGTGTTTTTCCACTGCTGCAGTAAGTTTTTAATATAAAAAGTTGAAATTATTCTGGCAATAGCATTATAAATAATAAAATGCAGTGAAAGAAGTTAAAAACCTCAAATTTCCTATTATTTTTCTAAGCAGAATAGCTATATTGTGCCTTTACTGTAAAAGGCCAGTCACGGCGTTGGTTAGGTACCAGGACACACAGGTCAGCAACACTTCAGCTGGAGCTGGGTCAGAGGAGGGACGCTGGGACGGGCTCCAGGCGGATTCTGCAGGGGCAGGGGGAAGCGACAGGCTGGGCTGCCCTCGCAGCGACCACAAGAAACCCAGCCCCAGGTTGCAGGGAATAATTTTCCTGCTGAAGTCACCCCTCAGCCAGCCCTCCCACATCTCCTTGCACTCACACAATAGCGTAGCAAGGGGGGAACGCTCGCTGCCAGCCAGGCTGCCTGCAAAAAGCGCGTGTTGAAGAGGCAAACACAACATTAAGGCAAGTCCCCCCCGGATGGCCTGAAGAAGCGGCCTGGCTTACATATGCCAACAGCTGCCGTGGCGACTGTGATGCCAGGGAATCGGATCCCGCGCAGAAAGCGCCCCTTCCTCTCCATTTGGGGCGGCCTCCTCACACTTGGCAGCGCTCTTGCCGCCGGAGGAAACCTCACCTTTTGAGGTTCAACCACCTTCGCTGGACGGGGCAGCGAGGCGCCCGCGACGCCTCGTGAGCCTCTCGCTGGGCTCGGTGCGCGAGGCCTGAAACCTCGGGCCGGTGCCCCCAGGCCACCGTCACCCATCCCCACAGAAACCCCCGGGAATCCCGGCCGGCTCGGGGCCGCACACCGCGCACCACACGCCGAGGGAGCGGCTCCCGAGGATCTGGGCTGAGATGGGGGAAGCGGCCCGCAGCGCTCGGCTCCCCTCGGCCTCCCCCAGGGCCGAGGGCCGCCGCCGGCCGGCCGCCTCGGGTCAGACCCTCACGGGGCGGCGGTCGCCCCGGGCGGCCCGCGCTGCGGGGAGAGGCCCCCGGGGGCCGCGGGGCAGAGCGAGCAGCCGGTGACCGGCGCCTCCCAGGGCGGTGGCGGCGGCCCCGGGGTGAGGGGGTGGGGGGCCGGACGCCGCCCGCCGCTACCTGCGCCCCTCCCCCCGCGGGACGCAGGTTGCCGTGGCGACGGCCGCGCTCAGGCGGCGGGCCGCGGCCCCGGGCCGATCCCCCGCAGGGCGGCGACGGAGCCACCGGCACGGCACGGACGGGACGGGACGGGACGGCCCCACCGAGCGCCCCCGGGGGAACCCCCGCCCCCTCCCGCGGCGACGGGCGCGACCGCGGCCGCCCCTCCCCCTGCTCCGCCCGACGTCACCCCGGCCGGGCTTTCCTTCCCTGACGGCGACTGCCCGGCCGCCGCTGATTGGGCGCGGCCGCCGGCCAATGGGAAGCGCCGCCCCCTCACTCGCTCCCGCCCCCCCGCTGCCACCGCGGAGCGGAGCGGGGTTCGCCCGGTGCCGTCCCTCCGCTCCCTGCGGGCACAGCGCCCCGGCCCGACCGGCACCGGGGCCCCGTGGGTCACGCTGCGGGCGGCCGGGCCCCGGCGGCCCCGTGCGGAGAGCCGGCGGCGCTCGGCTCCGTCGGGGCCGCCGCGTGCGGGGCCCGCCGCCGTTCTGGCTCCCCCGCGCAGGCCAAAGCTGCACCCGTTTAACTTAAGCCCCCGTAGACGTCTTTATTTGGGTTTAATAGGTGTTTATGGTATGTTAGGCCGGACCTGTTCCTAATCAATCCGTGCTAGATCAAAATAACGCATATTGGTATTGGCCCCACAGCGGCCGCGGGGGCCTGGGTGCCAACCGGGCAGGTTTTCACCTCACACCTGCGGCTGAACCGGCGGTGGCCGGGGAGCGGAGAGGCCCTGCTGCCCCGGCAGGCCCGAGGCCGCTTCGCTGGCGGGAGGACGATGGCTCTGCTTGGGCTGCGGGGTTTTGGCCTCCCGCCCTCCCGTGCCGACTGACTGCTGTCACAACGGCAAGAGCGAAACCCTGCGAAGCCCACCAGCCTTCCCCGGCAGGATGGAGAAAGAGGAAGTTACGGCACATGGATATATCGCGGTAGGCTTTTTTTGTTTTCTGGCCTGGCTTATGGCAGTCAGGAGCACATGGTCGTCGTAACAAGCCACAGCGCTGGGAGGAAGAATTACCTCATGGAATTGCAAGCACTTTCCAAGCAAAGGTGGAGTCCGGAGCAAACAGCAGATCCAGCTGATAGTGGCTGATAAGCCCGGGGAGGGAGTATCGCGTTGCCGCTTTGCATACCTCAAAGAGACGCCTCAGTCCTTGTGGAGCAGGAAGAGGAGACAGCTCTTAAGAGACCGGCTCCCAGCACTCAGATAATGAGAGACGTCTCCTCCTTCCCGCAGCAAGCAAGCTTACTCCTTGGCTCACGACGCAATAGTTTCAGCTTTTCCTCCGCTGCAACCCTGAATGGATCCTCTTCACATTTGGTGAGCAACAGTAACTCAACAACTTTAGAACTTCAGAGTTCATCAGACATTGAAGGAAAACTGCTTTTCGCCTTGCGTAGCAATTGCATTAAACTGGAAAGCCAGTAGGGTAAAATGAAGTTATGTACACCTTCAAAATAAAGCCCAAAACAAACAAAAAAACCTCCACCACTCAGGTGGTGCTTGGCAAAAAAAAGAATTGCTAATAGGCAACTGCGTTTTTCTTCTGTGTTGGTACTGAAGCTTTCTACTGCTAGTGGCTGACGGAGGAGAGAGGATTTGTGGCCTCTGTGCAGGCCTGTCAGTAAGGCAGACCTTCCGCCTTGCAAACCACCTGGTGCCCTGTGCCCAGGGTTCATCCCACCGGCTCTGGTTGTCCAGCCTTTCGCAGCGTGTCTACACCGGGCACCGCTCACCCAGCTTCCTTGCCTGTCCCGTACCTCTCCCGGGTCCTCAACAGAGTCAGATAGGTGGGTCTACGACCAGCTACGTATGTTAAGTTTATATAGCAGCATTGTTATAAGCAAACATCACTTCATCCAAAGTAGACAAACTGAAGGTTTTTTTTACCGCTGACAGTTAATAAAAATCTTCCAGAAGAACAGGGAACTGTAAATATGCTGCTCCTCTTCTTGAGTTATTCCCCCTAAACAGATGCACACCCCCAAACTCCAACTAGGAAAAAGTGGGAGAAGTAACAAAACGGAAGAGAAGATGTGAAGAAACATACAAGAAACAAGACATGGAGCTTTGGAAACTGGAAATAAAATAGACTCAGACTTGCACAGGAATCCAGAGAAAATGCCAAAGTATTCATTCATGATGCACAGCGGTCAGTCCTGCAGACTGGTGCTGTGACATAACTGTACAAGCTAGATTTTCTTCAGTGGTAACGATGCCCTTTTCTCTGAAGTTACGTGGCTTCATAGAAAGACATCTTAGACAGGATTACAATATTGCACATATCTTACTTCACAAACTTCATTTCTGCTTCATAGCAACAGCTATGGGAGACACTGCAAGCTGAGCTGAACACCACGAGGTGAGGAGAATCAGCACAGCCTGTCCGCTGGGTTTTTGTACCCCGCTGACAGAGCTTCGTTGGTGACCAGTTAGTTTAGGTCAGTCAGTCACGCTTTGCTTAGAAGTGGCTGGATTGACTCTCAAGGACACCACAAAAATTCTTTTTTGTTATCATATTCTCCATCTTGAGTAGTTTTGACAAGAATCTCACCAGCAACCCATGTGTAAGGTCCGGTCATCCTCACAAATTGTGACAGAAGAAACAGAAAAAACAAAATCTGCTTCCAACTACATTCATGACAAGGCTTTGCTGCATTTGTATACAACCATCCCAGACAGGTTGTGTATGTGGATTCAGGTCTTTTTTGAGCCAGCACTTGACAAGTTAGTTTCCCCCATGCCCTCTGCTGCTGTTTCTGTTCCCATCTCTTCCCCCTTAAACCACACATACCTGTCTTCAGATTCTGGAAGCTGCCTCAGCTCCGGCCTTAGCGTTGCTGGTGTGCGCCTGGCAATAGGCTGTCCAAAGCTGAAAGTTCCTCCGTGGCAGCCAGCCCAGCGCTCGGGCTCCCAAGCGGCAACAGCACCCTCCCAGCCGCTGGGTAACGCTTGCTAACGCACAGCCTCTCCCCACACCTGCTTCGCAAGCAACCCCATGGGTTTTTGTCTTCCCGAGTCCCCTTGTTATTTAACTGTCTTATAAGTCACGTTATTTCAAATGTCCTGCATGTTTTCCCGAGCCATACATCAGACAAGGTACCATTTAGTTGACCATTTAGTTGAGTCCTCTCACTTAGGGATTTTCTTGCCTCTCAGTATTTTATGTCTACATCTAGAAAAAGTAAACAATCAGTTTCCAGTTAGTCTGATACATGGTACTGGGCTTCGCTTAAGTAAGAAAGGCTAATCAGATCCTGCTATAAATTTACACCAAATGTACCGTACTCTCAACCATCAAGATTCTGCCCAATATAAACATTTATACCTCTGACTCTAAAGAAGGAATTTTAAAAATCGTAACTATGCTGTGGGGGGAAAAACCCACAGAACATGTTGATGCATTGATTCATCTCCATTCATGCTGCCATGGACAATTTTACAGGAACCGTACTTCAGGACAGGAATTCAAATGGATGTACAGACAGTGTAGTAGACTGGCCTCTACATAAACTTCCAGTAGATTTTCCCTACGCCTTATTTCACCTCTGTGTCACACAGAGCCATGGGATGTAGCAGTCTAATCCTGTGTCTGAGCATCAGATACATGCACCAGTTTCTTTGTCAAAATTAAGTTTTCAGAAATACTCATCACCACAACAGGGAGATTTGCAGTATTGAAAACACGTTTTTTTAGAATTTATTTGTAAGTGAAGAGTAGACCTGATAGCATGGGATAGCGATTTCTTTGATCAGCGCTCCTGTGACAACAGCGTGCTTCTTTAGACTGGGGTAAAACTGACTGCGGAGCACGCTGGTTTTGCCTTCTCCAGCTTGGACTGCCCGCGCTCAGATCGCTACAGCAACAATCTCTTTCCTCAAGCCAATCCTAAAGCAGGAACGATTTCTCCCCCCCCCCTCCCCCCCCCCCAGCTGCTAAGCAAAGAATAAACTTCTAGCTTCGCCCCTCCTTTATTGGAAGGGGAATAGGGTAATATGCCGTAATTGGTTTTCCATGTTTGCCAAGAGTCTGTTTCCTCTTATCATCCACAATATTTAACGTAAGTCTTGTAATAGTTCCAAAAATAATAAAATCTGTCCCAAGAATAAAAATGCTAGATCCACAACATGCTGCTTTTTTGTCATGGTCTTGGTTTCGTAACATTCTGTTAGTAGTTTTTATTGCCTAATGTTGTGGTTTCTTTCATACGCAGCAGACCCAGTAAAGACATTTCATCAGCTACTTACACAGCAGCAGCCTGGATTATTTACAAATGGAGATTTCAGTACCGTATTAAAATAAATCACCACCGCATACTGTTAAAGTTACTTTGCAGAAGAAAAGTTAGGGCAGAAGAAAACCCAGAGATTCTAGGGGAAGGAATATTAAGGATGTACAAATCCTAAGTATGATATCAGCAAACAAATTTCTTAAGATATCCAAATAAAACCTGCTAGTCTTCCTCCTTCTCCCCTACCTCCTCCCATGCAACAGTGGAAGAGGAATAGGCAAATTATATCCCTGCACACATGCAAAGCAGGACACGCTGTATGCGTAACAAGTAACAGAACCCGTGCGATACTTCCCTCATGATTTTATATCATGCTGCAAGATAGTGTATCCCTCTCTCCCTCTGCCCCACCCTTCCATCCCCAAAGCAAATGCCCCATATTGGGCAAACTCCCTTAAGTGTAGGTGTAATGGATGCAGAGCGGTAAAGACGGAGAGCAGCACTTTGCTCACTGGATTCACTTTGAATGAAAGACCAGAACAGACAAGACAACAAGGAGATCATACACAAGAGAAACTTGACTGGGGGGAGGAACACCAAAACACAAACCCAAATAAACCTAAGAAGAAAGCTGTAGGACAATCAGCAGTGTCAAAAAAAATAGTCCATCAACAGGAATCGCCACCTCAGGCTTCAGCGTTTACAAAAGCAACACCCCACTGGTAACAACTTTGAGAAAAATGCAGGCACATTGGGCTGCCCTCATTTAGAATGATTACTTTAAATTAAAGAAAATCCTTTAATGCCAAAAATTGTCTTATGATATTTCTAAGGTTTTTTAATACACCCTTTTCCACTCAGATTCAGTTTAACTGTAACTTAGAGCCTGATAAGAGGTTTTCCTTTCTTCCCAAGAACAGAATTGGTGCTCTAACAGTCACAGGTAAACTCTTAGGGCAGAAATAACTTTCCCAACTTAAATGGATGCCATTTAGCCTAAAACTAATCTAACCCCACCGATATATAAATATTGCGGTGGAAGGCTCTTCAACTAGTCGGCAACGCAATGAACCCAGTGTCACGCAAAGCATAACGCAGCAGAAAGGAGACCTCTCTGGGGCAGGGAAGGGAGGGCTCACCGCCTGCTAGGGGCCTCGAAGCCTCTCGTTGGTTTAGCTTATCCCTAAGTGTTCTGGCAGTCATTTACCTTAAGTCACTGCTGAGTCTGATCTTGCACAGGAATAAATCAGAATGATTGAAGTCAACAGAAACACACAGGTATAAGATTTGAGGGGGAGTGTTGATCTTTCTTAAATGACTGCCAAAATTCCTGGAGCTTCTCGTTTTAAGTAGAAATTAGAAAGACAAGTCTTAAAATCATGCTCAGAGGATTTGCCACTCCAAATTTACTCTTTTGTAAGCCAACTATGGTTTTTACCGTATGCTAAACTGGGAGTACAGGGAAACTGCACCGTGGGTATGATTTTTCAGTATCGATGGTAGTTTTACATTACATATAATAGCTGTACAAGTTGCTGGGGAATAATGAAATGTTTTAATTCTTTGGCTACAAAAATGCAACCAATAAAAGCAACTGGAATTCAACATGAAAGCTAGGCAAGTTATCAGTCACTCATGTACAAGTAAAACTGAACCCTGTGAAAGAATAGCCTTGTAAACCACATGCTCTAGAAGCAAACCCTGCTGCTACATTCTGTGCTACATAATTTTCAAATTCTAATAGGGTAAAATAGGATCAGTGGCTTCTCAAAAAACCACTAAAATACACAGATTTCTAACTGGCAACAAAAGGATTATGTATGCACAAAGCTTGTGACAAAAAGCCAAGCAGAATGCAAGGAAACGTCAGCTTTGCTCTAGCTCCTTTTTCAAAGTACCAGATTTTTATATAATGCACAGTGTAAGACTGGCATGTAAGCCAGGACCAACCAGCAGGATCAAAAATAGGGTACAAATTCCCCTCCTCTGCTCCCTTAACAGGGGTAATTTTTACAGCTAAGAGAAATTTACTGCCATTTGTAATGTAGCTGAGGCTGCTACAGAAGAGCATGCTTTTCTCCCACCTCATCTCAAGCAATGGAGTGCTGCAATGTTGCCAGTTCCAAAAAAAAAAATCTTCAAGCAGTTAATTCAAGCAAGTACTCTCGTTCGTTCACTCCCTTCTTGTAAGCATCTAGTTACTACAAGCCAGCTTCCTCTCAGCATCAATGCAATTCAGTCCTATAGTTTTACTGTCAAGCAACACAATTTTCAAACTTCAACTGAAACAGTGTTTCTGTTTTATAAATGCAAACATCATATAATAAACAGTTAATAGTTGAAAGTATGTAAATGGAGTACCCTCTTAAGAATTTAAATAGTTGAAACAATTATATTGCATTGCTTATAATGCTCCTGAATGTGTAAGAAAGATTTGAAGTTGGCAACTAATGCAAACCCTTACCGGTTGTCCCTTCCCCCAGATACAAACAAAAGGTTCCACACGTTTTTTAAACTTTATTTAATCTCAGAACCACTGCTACGTTACACCTGTCAGGCTGACGTTTATTCACTTCCGATGGTAAAGTTCTGACAATAAGAATGAATGGATGACATGAGGGTCCGTGTCCCCCAGCGGTGCGTTGCAGTCAGTATTGGTCCAGTAAGACAGAAGTTTTGCAGTCATCCCTCCCCACTTGTTTTTTTTTTCTTTTAAATACATGAAGCATGGGCTAGCATTAGTGTCACCCTTTTATCTGTAATTTATATAAATAGGATGAGGTGGAAACTCAGTTGTTTCCTCATTTGTAGGAAAAGTGACATGAATATTCTGTACTTTAACAAATACACTTAAACACAGGAATTTTTTTTTGTACTGTTGCAACCCTTTCATCTGAGGCAAAAAACCTCCCCCGCCCGACCACCGCCATAATAAGTACCAAAGCATTTCTAGTCTTGATTTTCATCAAGATTTCCAAACTGGCAGATTTTATTTTCACACCCTCTTCACAATAGACAAGATGCTTACCATATATTTAGGATTACAAGTTGTCACTAAAAGAAAACTTTACACAACCACTGTACATTTAGGTTGAAAAACTGTCCTTGCATGAAAAATATACCTAGAAATCAAGTGGTAAACAAGAAAAAAAATTAAGATTAATGTTTTTATAATGTGCCATTTTAAATTTATCAACTCCTCCTCTACTTTTCATCCATACTCTGTTTTTACCTATTGTATTCATTAAGGCAAACAGCTAATCCATTTCTGAAGAGGTGCTGTGGAAATTGTGGACAAACAGCAAACATTTGGCATTAAAATAGATAGCACGTATGTAGGCTCTAGTAATATACATTAAGCATTTCTCTTGGACTTCAGGATAATGACAGGGGAGGATGAACATGCTAACAATGTCAAAAAGGCTTAAAATTTAGCGTCCAAGCAATTTCTATTAATGCTTCTGTAGTTTTCAAGCTCTTAGTAGTATAGAATTTATGCAAATGCATTAAAGAATTCTAGCTTGGCAAGTACACCCAAGCAGGTTATTAAACTATATATACAGAAAGTGATAAATACAGAATTAAAAGAGTCCTTCCGCTTCTCTTTATAGCCTTGAAAATTGACAAAAAACTTGAGGACAGCTCTACAATATTAAACATTAGGTAACCGCAGGAGCTGGGAAACCTAACTACACAAACTGATTAAAATACTCAGATGACTTTGTAGTGTTCGATACAATTCAGTTTGTAGTCAAGGGCACAAGACAACATTTAACAAAAATAATCACATCAACTGACCTAGAAATCAAATGTAAATAGATATGAATACAATCTCCAAAATCTGTCTTTAAGTGAACATTAACCATTTATTCAAAGTTATACAAGAATTTGAAGGATAAAGTCTTCTTCTGCAACAGGAAACCAACTTACAAGTTTCATGTCTCAGTTGAATTGAAGTGGAGGCGAGCGGGGCGGAGGGGAAGGGAAGGGTGAACAAACAAGTTAGTAGGCCCCATCCAGGCAGCTAGAAAGTAAAAACAGGCTCAACAGCAGCCTCCTCCAGCTTGTTGTCCTCCCTGATTGCCTGCGAGTGTTGCATTAGTAGCAGCATGTTGAGGGCCAATTTTTATGCCGTTTGCCTGAAATGAAGTTTAATACACAGTGTCATTATTTTAGAACACTAATATACTTGAAAAGTTTTGGGTTTTTTTTTTTTTTTTAGAAGATCATATAGCAAGTTCTCCTAATGTATGCAATAAATTTTTTTTTTAGCAACATGTCCTTGGCGATGAAATATAATTTAAAGGAAGATGCTTTCCTTCTCGTTTAAATTTCCTCTCTATGTTAAACTCTGTACCTTAAACTCCTAACACAAAAACACAGAGCAAGAATTGTATTTGAATACTACTTGGCATAAGGCTTTAAAAATACATAGCATTTGCTAGGAACATATAACCTCTCCCCTCTCACCAAAATCTCCATTAGTTTAATAGTTTAATATAAAACTTTTCCTCTCTAGACAGCATTTCTTTCTGTGTTGAATCAGCTGTAGAGGCTAAGGGCATACGAGTGTTCTGTGTCATCAATAATTTCTATGATCCCGAAAGGCATGGCCACTTGCCAAGAACCCACACACAGCGTAGCTCTTTCATTCATCAAAATCACACTTATATCTTAACCCTCACTCCCTCAAGTGGATTTTACCTAAAAATACAGCACTTTGAGAAAAGTAATACAGTAGCTTCAGAAATTAAGCTCTTAAGGAAACTTTGCGTCACAGTAAATCTCAGATTTATAGTGCTTGGCAGTTGTTCTGCAACAGTAGTAGCCTTGGGGTTTCTGGCACTAGCTCAGTATTGACAGCAGCTGATGTGGTTTCTTTTCGCTCTTTGACTCCTCTTTAATAAAAAGCATGCCCTATGGCTCATTGGTTTTGCCCCCTCTGGGCTGATAGCAACTTCTTGAGGAATCAAGGAGCCAGACTTGGCGTAAAGCCAAATAAATAGCACGGACTGTTGGCTCTTGACAGCATATTGCAATCAAAGCTCCATAAGGCACAGTAAAGCAGTCAGCTACTATATGAAACTCGACAGATACAATGAGCATGCTTTTTCAGACACTCTGATTACTGTCCAATTTATAGTGTCCTGAGTGCATTTTCTTTAGGAAAAATGTTAAAGAGAATCTTAAGTTTTTAATCACTAAACTGAATTTAAAGTGTTTCACCAAAACACCATCTATAAACGCACACAAATTTTCCAGTCGGAATTAGTGTCTTTGAAGGATTACTATTCAAGTCTTGTTTAGCTACAAGTTTCCTAGTGCAAATACTTTGCATACTACTGAAGTTTCTCATTATTTCTTCTCTAAAGTCATAAGCGAAATATTTTTAATAGTCTAAATTTTCTCATGTTGAAATACATTAAGCAGAAAGAGGTGAAGCTATTTGAGTCCTGCCAATTCCCTCACTACTCTTTGAACAATTCTGCAAGGACTATCACGCTTAAGAGAAGTGTCAGACTGACAGTCCCAGGCAGAGAATGCACCTATTCACAGAACAGAGCGCGGTGGTGCAGATTTTCACATGGGGTTTTACTAAGCACCTCAACAATGATATTTAGGGACATGCAGGATTAAAAAAAAAAAAAAAACAAAACAAACAAACCTTGAGCATCAGAAAGGACTGACCATGCTGTCAAATTTAAACTTTATGTGATGTGACTTTTTATGTGAATGTTAACAGAGAGCTTACACGATCCTAACATTTCTATATGATCCTAGTATTTCTATTTACTACCGCTGAATTTGAATCTGCTTTTTCTACAGCCGTGAACCTCTCTCCTAACTGCTCAAGATTTTCAACAGCACAATCGTTTCAAAATTCAAGAGAGACATTATAGGTCTTTCTAGGCTCGTGCATTACAAAAGTGCTCCCTGCTCCACCTCCCCACCCCCACCCCAAACAAGCAAAGAGGCAGGCCCCGATAATCTGTAATTTCAGTAATGTGCATAGGCAAAATGGCTAATCTTTTATTCCCTACAGAATCCAGCCACCTAAACCAGGAACATTTCAAAAGTCTTTTATGTAACTCTCAAAGCAATCCCTCCCCTACACTGGACAGCTCATGGAGTGCATCTGGCATATCAACATGGTCCCCCATTTACATAGTGGAAAATTATCTTTGAAAACAGATGACACCATATGGAGAAGTGGATGAAAGTGGATTTTCTTCTCTTTTGGGGATTTATATTATTTTGTGATGCTTCATGGATGGATAGGGTCACTTATTTTAATCCATTTTTATCACAATGGCAGACAATTCTATATCCAAATGGAACAGACAAATTTTTTACTGTCCAGCCTTCTAGGGAAGGTGAATTTTGTACATTTAAAAACCAACCAACCAACCAAAAGTATTCAGGGTACTAAAAGTTACCTCATTATTAATGTCAAAAACTCCTTCCTGGATTTTCTCGTAGATCTCCTTTGCAGTGTTAATAAATGCCTAAAATAGAGGCGAAAAAAAAACCACAAACACAATCAATGCGATATCCTTTGCTGTGAGATGCACTAACTGGAATCCAGTCTCATGTGCAGTTGTTTCAGCGAGACTTTTCCTCCTGACCTCAGAAGGAACAGGTATGACAACAGCACCCTGTAACCTACCCTGAAGTAGCAATGGATTGCACGCTGTTTACAAAAACAGTGGCATTTTCATAACATCTGTATTCTACAATCTGTTGTCCAGTAATTACAGGGAAAAAGTGGTTTAAGATATATAAATTACTTCTAAATTATTTATTTCTGACCCTTATGGATAGATTGTGTGGCAGATGGTTTCCCCTACCCTTAATATCTTTGTAATAGGCCACTCTAGATTAGAGTGCTTAGCAACATAAAACCACAGGGTACTTACAATGATGATGTAAGGATGCTGTCTGCTGGATGAAACCTTATGCTATCATTTAATATTCACCTAATTTTAAGAACGTATTCTCTTTAATTAATCTTGCACACGATAGGTAATAGACATCTTAATAGTAGAAAGGAGAGGCCCTAGGTTTTATTATGATTTCTGAAAATCTATTGTTTTAATTCAGAGAAAAGACTTTGACATTCAGGTCTAAAAAAGTGAATGATATAAACATTTTTGGTTAAAGTTTACAATCGATGATTCCATTCTTCATCTCTCATTTAACTTTATAGGTCAAGTAATGCCTAAAATAATGTATAATTTAAGAGGTGATTAACAGCAGCTAATAATACAATCAATATCAAACATATAGTTCTTTTTGTTTTAAAATACCAACACCATGCAATCATACAAGATATGCTATCTTCTGCACAAGACTATTACAGCAAATACAGATCTAATTCAAATATAAAAAAGTAAACAGGGTTCATGGAGAGGAACAAATCATACCTTTCCTCATTTCTACACTGGAAGTATTTGACTGCTGAACTTGCCACCAGAGCTTTGTTTCCTAATTAACAGGACTGATATGTTTTCACCTTTAAAGGCCTTACAGCTCCCCAGAGTAATCAATCTACTGCAGCTCAATTACTGCACCAAGCACACACCACAGCCAGTGAAGGAGACTTGAACGACTGCAGCAGGAGCGGAAAGATATGAATATGCATAAACTCTAAGTGGGTGATCGAATCATCACAGAGGGTCATGAGAATTTGCAGCAAAATAATGAGAAGAATTAATCATTGCAGATTCACAAGGCACTTAGGAAGTGAATTCGTTTTTCAAACACGCGTTAGAGTTGAGGAGAAAAATTGGCTTTTGGCCAGCTACGAATTGATTCAAATTCCTCAGAAATTGAAGTTTTCAATGTAAGAAAAAAAAATTCAAAAACTTATCTAGGTTTCTGATAACACACTAATTATTGTAATGGCCTCATACATGGGCCTACTGAAAGGTGCAAGTCAAAAACTTTGGAAATTCACACAGCTGGAATCTGTGAGGATAACTTGCTTGCTTCTATTTCAGTGGGACATTAAACAGAACTTGAAGTCTTAAAAATGTGTTATGATAACTTCATGTAAACAAGCACTTAACAATTGGCACTTGTAACAATTCTAGATGATGTTGGCTAAGTATGCCTAGGCTCTTATAATTAATTTCATGAGAATTACATTAGATCTATAAAAATTACTTTAGACCAACAAAACTAGAATTTTAACAGACTACAAACTCCAAACTAACACAACTGAGTATAAAGTACCTTCTGGATGCTATACTCAAGAACAGATCACCGTGTGAATGCATCTATCCTCACAAAAAATAGAATGCACTGGAAAAGACAGTATGATTTAACAACACTCAATCCCCGCTCCCCCCTCTCAATGTAGTTATTACACATGCGCTGTACAAAGCAAAAAAGCGTACTGAGTTTAGTACAGTCTATTTTAATATTAAACATATTGCCTAAGAAACTGTTGATCAGAAAAATCCAAATATTCCATTCACCTCAGTTCTATCATTTCAATTGTCTTGAGAAGACATAATCTAACTACCACACTCCCATCAGTGATTCTGGTGCACCACATATTTGTGTTAAAACAGCACGTATTCTGCATGGCAAAATCCCAGGCTGCGCTGGCTCACATATAAATAACTCCTATTTGAAAACAATGGTTTGACAAGAATATAGCACATAAATCTACCTCATGTGTTCTTCAGTTGGTATGGGTTCTGAAAAATTACTACTAATCAGCCATGAAAAGAGACCTGCATCCCTTGAGACTTCCATTTGTTTCTTGCATCCATGTATTTTAAGTTAGCTTGCGCTTCAAAGTGTAAAACTCAAAAGTAACACCCGAGAACTTTACTGAAAACAGCAGTCTACTTGCTTTAAGAATATCATATCAGATTTTGGCATTGCATGCTAGTGCCCCAATTAGCAAGGACAAGAAGGTGAACTCGGTATAATTGACTTCTAAAAATCTCTTTTAATACTGCATGTTCGAACTCTTATCTGGAACATGCAGTATACTATAAACTCTCAATTATTTATGGGCAGTTTATCCTATTTGCAGATTAACTGAGCCACGGATGCAGAAAGACAGAGCGGTTTCCCCTCAAATCCAGTTTGGATTTATTAGACCATGTGCAGGGGACTGCAAGAACACAGCTGTAGCGCTTCACACGCCAACTTGGATCCAGGTGCAGTTTAGCCACTTCCACACAACACAAGACCTCAACCAGTAAGCCCACATGGACTCAGCTGGCTGCCTACCAAGCCTACTGCAGTTGCACTGTACATTCCCGTAATGCTGCTGTTACTGAAACGCTATACAAAGATACTCGAGCACTTCCACCCCAAATCAGCTCAGGTCAGGGTTTACTTTCACCACCCCAGGAGAGGCGGTACCAGATTCAACCTGGACTTATACTCCGTCACCTGAAAGATGGCAAGGCCCTAGTACGCAGTACCTCCGTTACTCATAAAAGGAAGAGAGAGACTTTTGCAGAAACAGTATTTTAGACTTCCAAATATAAAAATTCTAGACTACATTTCAGGAGAATTAAAGAAAACAATGTAACTTCAGGAAAATGTCTACGTTTAATGTGTAACTCTTCATTTTAATCTTTCTAAATCACAAATTACTGATGATTTTATGCATGAGACTACTGAATGTATCTGTACCACAGCCTTAAAAAAAAGGTTGTTTTACAAGTTATTCAGTGATTTGTTTTAATGTAACATGTTTTTCAATTGTGTTCACATTATAACTAGGTTCTCAAATAATAGTAATATCCTGAGAAGGAAAATTACATTACTGTACAAGTGGGAAAGTGAGTCTTGTCAGATGTGATCTGCCTGTTGTGTCACGCCTGCACCTACTGCAAAGCTAACAAAGGAGGTTTTTGAGTCCCAATATACCAGTATAATATCACTTCACATGATTTGTATAAGGAGTTTCATAGATCATATTGCTACATGGGAATCATGAAGCCAAGCCTCACAATGCTCACCTCAAAAAAAAAAAAAAAAACCAAACACCCAAAAAACAAACAACCCAAACCACAAAAACCCAACTACTAAACAGTAGAGATACTGCATTTAAGATAAATTAATCCTAAAACCACTGAACATAAAATTACATCAACTTTGACATCCATTTTATGACACAAAGTAAACAAGTAATGTAGGTTTACCACCCTTGAGACAAAAACAGGAAGAATGAATTCTGTAACTGGTAAAACCAACACAGGACGTAAGGGAATAAGTTCCTGATACCTCTGTCTTATGGAAGTTATATGCAGGAGTAATAATAAGCTAAGGGCACCAGAATGCAAGTTACAGAACAGCTACTTTTAGTTTTCACTTGGCAGATGTCAATAACGTCACTTCTCTTTCTCAGAAAGCTAATACCATGCCGAGTATTTCAGGACATAGCTACAAGCTGAACATAACAGGAAAAAACTTGTAAATGAATCTTTGATACTTTTCAAAACTCAGATTTTACAAGTTCGTCTTTGCTTAAAGTCAGAATATACCAGGTTCTGCACTGCCAGCTCATGTAACATACTGCCCTCTGGTGGCAATATTAAAGTTAAATTTAGTGCTTTGAAATATAAATTGGGTGGTTATTATTTCTGAAGGCTTTCTTACAATTAAATGAGGAATGCTTAAAGGTTAAATATCTCAAATTCTAAAGCTTGACTCTCACCTCTGTGGTCAGCCAACACCTAGAATTTCCTCCTTCTTCCTAATTTCCTGTCTTATCCTTAAGCAGTAAGATACAATATAGTTAGATTACTCTAGTATTAAAGAATGCATTTGGAAACAGTAGCAACATGGACCACAAATAGATTTACCCCTAGACCATTCACTATCCCAGTACATAAGTAGTGCTGGATGGTCACTTAATAGAGTGAGATGCCAAAACTCTGAGCAGCTGTTTTAGGCACAGTAAGACCATACTTTTTACAACTAAATGATCCTTCAGAAAGAAGTCTAGGACACTAAAGGGGCTACAGGCTAATTATCAAGCAGTAAGAAGGTGCTATATAATGAACCTACACCCCAAAAAGCACCCCGACACATTTGTAGCCCTTATTTTTGAAGTAAAGGTGCACAGGCACAAAACAGAACTTGACAGCAATTTGTTGATATGTACCCATTGAAGTGCAATCTTTCTGACAAAGTTACTGGGAAGATGCACATTACTAGAGCTTGAAGTGTCTCGAAAAGTCCTGCAGCTGCTGTTGAACAGTTACAAAGGACAAAGCACCTGAGGAAAAAAGAAGATAAAAAACCCCAGAACTAAGGATCCATCTCCCCAGCAGAATCCACAGCTCAGGCAAGCAAGCCACGTACTACTTTTCATGCTCTTCTATAAAGCCTGAAACCCTCAACTAACTAAGACTTTTTATTCTGATTACACCTTGGGATGCCCAGAAGCCCCAAGAACCGTGGCAGAGCCAGTGTTCCTTACTGCGCAGTTGGGGCACAGTCCCAGCATTTGCCACAAGGAGGTAAAAGCTGTGAATCTTCACTGGAGCCAGGTGTCCTGCCCCTTCTCTCTCCCACAGCTGAATGACATGAGCTTCACCTCTCTATTTTCTCATGGGAGAAACTGGCTGAAGTGCCAGCTTCACACAGCTGAAAGGTCACAGAACTTTGATTTCAAGGAACTTGAAGGAATACTGGTTTTGATACAAGTTAAGATAAACCTAATTGTTGGGTTTTTTTTTTTTAAAGACTCTCATGAACTAGAAATCCTGTTCTTTTGCAAGTTCTAGTCAGATTATGTCGTGTGTCACTTTACACAGCTATTAACATCCTAGGATTTTCAAGTGTTATTAACTAAATCCTTGCTAACTATATCACCAGGTCAAACTACTGTTTGTTTACCAGCAATTAGTTGTGCTTAGGGAGGGTGAGGAGGGGAAATAAAAAACGCTTCTAAAAATCAGTTCAAATTTGGAAGCTGCTAAGATTTTCATTTTCACCCTTCAGAATATTACAAAGGCCATATTCCTTCCCTTATCTGTGACCAAGTAGTACCACTGTTGAAGCTACAGGCATTTTTAATATTCATTATCCATTTAAGCAAGAGTATGAAAGAGAAAATTAAGTTACAGCTGAAACAAAACCATTGAATGAACATGTAGTAGAAGTACTCCACTGCTCAGTCAAAACCATTAGTCTATTCAGATTTAATCCTAAATAACGAATCCATTATTGCATTCTATTTATGTGCAGACAACTTGGAATAACAAAGACAATACACTTAAGATGAAAGCTTGGCATAGGGCTGTATAATCCCCTCCATATGGGGAATAACTTACGAAATCCAACTCCCACACCAGGAGTCAGTGATACACTAATACAACTCACATGAGATCAGCTTCTCAACAGTGATGGTGTCTAGTATTGGTTTGACCAGTATCCAGAAAACTCTTTTGCTTAAGGTTGATCACATTGATTATTATTAAAAGTAGCTGTCTGGAGTCCAAGAACGCACAAAGTTATTCCAGCTTCCCAAATACAGCTAGGTATTTTTACTTCTTGAGAATCAGTGCATGTAAATGGATTCAAAGAAATGATATTCCAGGGACACAAAGATAAGGATTGTGTGCTGCAGGAGACTGCACAGTCACCCTGAGTTCATGCAGAGGATTCCATTCTGCCTCTACAAGTGTTAGACACTACCCAAGCAGAAACCACTCAGCAAGCTCTGAACTGCATGTTTCAGATAAGACTGCAATTAACAGTCACACACTGTCGTTGAACTACCAATGGAAAAAACCAAATGTGATAAAATTGTTAATGTCTCTCGCAAATGAGAGAAAAAAAATTCTTACGTATTACATGTAGTTTGAATGCAAGGTAGGAAAGTAACTGATGTTATGATTAAAACAAGTGCAAACATGCCCGAGTCTAGACCTCAGACTTAAGCGCAAACAAGTGAAAAGCTTAGTGATAGGCATCACAGTGTTTTCTTCGAAAAAAAAATACATAAGTGACATTGAATTCTGCAAACAGTACTTCAGAGCGCACACCTTTCCATCCACACTTCAAAACTGTAGAACAGATATGATAAGCAAGATTCTAAAAGTTAACACTAGATTTGTTTCAGCATGAATTAGAAACAAGTTCAATGTTTCAGGTCAAATTTAACTATGCATTCTACTGGGAGAAATCTGACAGCCATGCTCAGAGTGTACGTTACTGAACATCTCCAAAACATAGTCAAGATTTTTTTTTTTTTTTAAACAGAATTGTAGAGAAAGAAATGCACTGGTGATACAGCTTAGAAATCACTGAAGAAAAAAGCACAAAAATTCAGTTATGTTTTGATAGCTGGCTATCTTGATAGCTTCAGACAGAGGCAAAAAGGAACTCAACAACAACAAAAAAATCCTGTTTAAATAAATATGATACCGCTGAAGAGACTAGGATAACAGGCCTTGCACAGCAGTCAAATTATAACCCTGTGCTTAACTGCCCCCAGCCCCCCCAATAATTATTCTATCCTCCCAATGATTCAGAAACTCTTCTCACCCAATCCCACTCATATTAAACATGATGATTTCACCCTGTGGCCACACTGAGTTCTTAGAAGCCTCCACAGAAACTACAAAGGAAGAGCCTGCATCTACTTCCCGCTCCAACTATCAATTACCTATTGTGCAAACAGGGTATAAACATCCCCTAACAGCCTTGCACAAGACAAACAGCTAACAGGATATTCTCCACTGCTAAATGTTTCTATCCAAGATGTAGGGTACGAGACATAATCCCAAAGAACACAATGAACATTTTTAAACTGTCTTGAGATCCAAGCACTGAACAGGTCAATGTACTGCTGCGGTTAGAGACTAAGGCATTATACAGTGGTGGAAATCAGGTTTAAACAAAGGGAAACAGCTTAAAATAACTAACGACAGAAGCTGATTTGTTCATATAAAGAAACTACTAAGACTCCACCATTAGCTTGCAAACATCTACCACAGACATTTATGACGCAAGGTAAGATAAAGTTGGGTCAGAAACAATGTCAAACTGATCAAAACAAAGTCTAGAGGCCTGTCTTGTCACTTTTGACAGAGAAACATGTATTTTCAACGAGAGATGAAAAAATCCAGTAGGAAAAAAGTCTCCTCTGGTCATTTAACTGCTTCTGGTAAAACACAGGAGCCATACACAGCCATGTGCTGCTGTTTCGGTATTACATCCGCATGAAATGCAAGTAGTCTGTACACTGAACAGCACTGACTAGGACCGCAAGACTTTTATGGCTATCTGCTTGTGCTTTACAATGGAGATCTGTCTGTTAACTTATGTAGCACGACCAGTTTGTACTGCCACATTGCCCCTCCTGAATTCCCCAGTGACAAGAACTTGATGTTCAGCGTACAAGAGCCACACAGTTACTAGCCCTGTTGCTGCAGGGCCAGGTATTAGTCTGGAAGTTGACTAGAGACAAAAAAGTTAAGAACTGCATGCCAGATCTACAGATGCTGTAGAAATGCCCCTACCAAAGTAGCTGTTCAGAATATGTAGAATATGGTTAGATACCCACTAACTGTATGGGACTGAGAACAATACAGTAACCTGTATAGCTAACCGTGTCTCAAGAATAATTAAAATGGATAAAAAGCACTCGCTATAGAGTTTCTTTACACCTGTAGGATGCAAGCTGTGCAGTGGTGAGACTTACTGATGTCAACCAAAAGATACAATATGCAAGAATTAATCCATCTTCTATAAACTAAAGAGACTTGAAAATGCAGTGTGAGCAATTCAGAAAAAAATTAGACTGCTATAACCTTGCTTTTTTACAAAGCAGAGTCATATGATTCAGAACACTTCCGAAATTAAAATCATTTCCATGAAGAATTACCTCAGAAGTTTTTTAGAACTGCCTGAGAAGTTTCCCTTACTACTTCAGAAATTACTGATACACACAGCCACGCTAAAGAACTAAAGAAGATGAGTTTATACCATTTTCTACTCTAGAAACATGCATTAAAGCATTTTTGTTAAAATAAATAAATAAATAAAATTCTGGTGACTAGTATTTTGAGCAGCCATGTATGTTTATAATGAAATAGACTGCTTCCACATACTAAGGTAGGCTACGGAGGACTACAAGATTCAAGTGATTTGAGGAAGGGCTTCTGTGAACAATCCAAGATGATTATTTCTAAACCCTTAACAGTCTTGATTCTTTTGCCATGAGTACTTTTGGCTCAGATTCAGAAAGCAAAGTTTGAGAACCAGCTGTGTAATGAGAAAAAAAAAACATTTAATCCACAAAACAAGTTTGATCAGGAAAAAATGGATATTCTTCCTAATTCTACTTTGGACAGATACCTCAAAGCTGGATCTAACTATTTCTCTTAAATGGGTGGAAGAATAGTTAAGCCCTGTTACTGGATACTGTGTAGCTTCTTTGTTGTCACTTTTCCTGGCAATCACACTTACATTACTTCCTTCAATACCCAGAAATACACTTCTATAACTACTTTGTTTTGTATAGCAACCACTAAGCAACGCAACACAGGCGCAAATGCAGCAGGCCAAGGCTTTATTAGTCAACTACATGATCTCTGTATGGTAAAATCCCTCTTTTGGTAAAGGAAAGAGAAAACAAGACACCATTTGTTATCTGGGAATATTCTAGCCCGCTATATCTATGTGTTTCCGTATGTATACATGAATGTGCCTCACAGTAAAGTGTCCTTCTCCAAAGCACCCTTTTTGAGGAATATTTCCTACTGATGGGTAAGAAGGACAGAAGGTTGATAACTGAATTAAAAATAAATCTTAAACATCAGTTTTATCATTCTATAAGACTTTATTAAATACAGAGTTGAGAAAAGAACAGAGGTCTAATAGATGCAAATAATCCTTAAATATTTCTGAAGCTGTATTCATGTAAACTTTTGTTTGCATAAGTCTTTGCTGTTATCTAGTTCAAATCTACATCTATCATTTCGCTCTGGAGCTATATCTTTATCTCAAGTGAAATCACCTGCTCTTTCAACACTGCTGATGCTATATCTTATGCAGACATGTTTGACTTCAAGGATTTCTACAGGTATCCTGGCATTGTAATGGTTAACTACATAACCCATCCATGATACACTATAGTCACCAGTCATTTATCAGCATGGATTAAAAACGCTGTTTAGTAATTAAGGGGATATACCTTCTCCCCAAAATCCCATAGCTTTTTTTTCCCCTCATTGCCCAATAACCTCCATACAACTAGAGAGAGCCCCTTTGACCCCAGTAGTTCTATCTAAAAATTCTGGTACTTTTGGAAAAGATGAACATTCTGAGACTCAAATTAAATGCATTAAAACTATGTTGACAATTTATCTGAAACCTAAGGAAAGAGAAGAAAGTGTCTCCTTCAACACTTAAATGCATTTGAAAACATCTGATATAATAATACAGATGCAAATTCAGAGACTTGCAATGTCCAGCTTTTTAGATCCAGTCTATTTCCATCAATCCAAAAATTCAATGGGATAAATACATACTCTTTCTAGTAAAAAAGCATTACTTTCTTAGCCCTTAATCTCCCAAAGAAGCCAGTAAAAATGTTCTCCATTGCCACCACGTAAGATAACATGAGTAGACACAGGGCCACAGATTTCTTCTGCTTAAAATTTCATCTAATTTTAGCTTAATTAACTCAAACGTTGTTCTTCCTGTTCAGTTTCTACATCCTCAGGCAGTCACAAAACTATCATTTCTTTCCAGTCCTGAAGTCATGTACTGAAGGCTCGATAGATTTGCCTCCATTTTGCATACTTCTTGTTCTTTCCTCAAGTGTTGCCCATTCCACACAATTTCCTCATTCCCTTCTATTTTTTTGATACTGAACAGTCCAGAATCAGCATTAAAATGAAAATGGTCTCTTCTTTTGTCCACAAAGTGGTATCTTTCACATAGCATGCCTACTATTTCTCCTTACTTATTTTTACTGGCTCAAAGATTAAGATTTTGCTCCTTCAGCTGTAACTATTCTAGATCACGCCACCTCTTTTAGTGTTGACTGAGAATACCATCTAAGGAATGCATTTGATTGTCACTAAAAAGGATTATATCCTAAAGCTTTTCCATCAGAACTAGAAAGTTAGTACGTGCAAGCAATCATTCACTCATATCATCAGGAGGAGAGAATTCTATTTGAACTTTTTCAACAAAGAACTTTTATGCTCATTTTTCTCCTGATAATCAGAGATGCATTAGGTACCGGACAACTCATTCACCAGCATGTATTTTTTGACATGTAGAGAGGTGCTGATGTTAGAATAAGGTAGTAACAAACCAGAATGAAGTACAGTGAAAACTGTTCGTTACTCTAACTTTTCAAAAAATACTAAGTATTTCAAAACTAGAAGGCTCTAGTACTAAAAGAATACCTCATCGGTTGTCCATCATTTTGCATTTAGAACAATTCTGGAAAAGAGTAAGGGCAGATTACGTAGCATGAGAAGCTAACTATGTCATGCTATCGTAAAAAAAGGTTAGTAGGTGGCGATGTATGAACTGAGTATGGGCCTGAAAGACATGTGAAGCAACCTTTCTGCTTTACATAGCACTAACATCTCAGCTGGAGCTCTTTCTCCACCGCTGCACTGTGTCTGGCTAGGATGGAGTTAAGTTTTCCTTACAGCAGCCCCTATGGTGCTGTGTTTTGGATTTGTGACTAAAACAGTGTTGATAACACACCAATGTCTTAGATACTGGTGAGCAGTGCTTACACAGTGTCAAGGTTTTCTGTTTCTTACTCTGCCTCCCGCAGTGATTAGGCTTGGGGTAAGCAAGATCTCGGGGAGGGACACACAGCCGCGACAGCTGACCAGAATTGGCCTAAGGGATATTTTATATTATATGACATCACACGCAACAATAAAAAACAAAGGGTAGTCTTTCCAAAGCAGCTGTTGCTCAGAGACTGGCTGGGAATCAATCCGTTTGTGAGAAGTTTTGAATGACTGCCTTTCCATCACTCTTCGCCCTACCTCTTTCCTTCATTTATTAAACTCTTTATCTCAGCCCCTGAGTTTTTCCTCACTTTGGCTCTTCTGGTTCTTTTCCCCATCCTGCTGGACAGGGGGAATGAGCGAGCAAGCAACTGGATGGGCACTTTGTTGCTGACTGAGGTCAACCCACCACAACCACCCTTCAAGAAAGGCATGCAGTAAATCAAGGTGATATACGTAAGAACTCACATATGTCCAGAACTATGAACTATAAGCAAAACTTCAAAAGACTTTAAGTTCTTTACTCTGAAGTAGCAAAGACTGAAAAAGTTATTCAAAGACATAGCAGACTACAGCAACCAAGATGATAACCTCTTCAGCAGCTCTGTAGAGGACAGAAAAAGGAATTGCGTGTGTGAACTGCAGCAAAGAAGATTCCTGCTGGGTAGTGGAGGGGAAATATGGCAACAATATACAAACATGAAAGCATTGCAATAGGTTGCTCTGAAGAGCTTGTGAAATACTAGAGGTCTTTAGAACAGGTTAGATTGACATCTGCCAAGGATACCAATAGCTTGGCTTGCTTTGGACTAGCAATCTATTCTAGTCTTACTTTTTAGATTTCAGGACAGACAGAAGTACCCATTTCTCTGATCAAATATTTTTAAAAAGAACAAGTATATTAATTACTAGAGTCTCACCAATATAATTAGTGCCATGCAATCAAATACAACGTAGACATTGTCTTCCTCATAATATAAATTAAAGAGTAGTTAATTCAAGTTAAGGAACCCAAAACCTAGAAGAATAGTATCTGTACAAATAACAAAGTGCAATTCAAAATGACTGTTTTACTAAAATACTAGTGTTAAGCAAAGTTACCTCCTCTACGTTGGAAGCAGTTTTGGCAGATGTCTCCATAAAGATAAGTCCATGCTCCCGTGCAAATGCTTCACCTTCCTCTTTCTTGACTTCTCGTCTAGATTCTAAATCACTAAGATGGAAAAAAATAAGTTATTTGCAAGGTCTAACCTGTCCATGTAAATATTATTCTTCAGATACATGCTTATAAGCCAAGAAACCTCATTAGAACTTATGTACATATGGTATCTACTCAAGCCCTTACATAAGCCAGAATTACTCTAAGTCTTGCACTTAAAGTATATGGAGTAGCTGCCGACAGCACACTTGCTTGAGCTATCAATCCTAGCTGACATAGATCTTATCAAAGACTTTATGAAATGGCTTTCAACAGGATGTGTGTACACTTATCTAGCTATTCCTTGAATGCTAACTTCAGACATTGTCATTTTAGGTAAATATCACTCTTTTCTAGTATAATGTTATCTACCAATCCACACTGTAAAGCTGAACTGATAAGGAAGTTTTATAGAAGATTTCTTAGTGATATTAAAAATAATTTAAAAAATAGAGTTCATTTTTTCTATTCAGTAGCAAAACTTTATACAGCCAATTTCTGTTCTGATAAAAAGACTTAAAAGCAAAAATAAGTTATTTTGAACTACATTAGCTGTTCTCTCCCAACAAGCTAGCATTTAGGTTTTGAAACTCCAGGCCTGGCCCTCTAACAGCAGAAGAACTTGAAGTGACTATTACACAATCTCGTTTGTTACTTTCCAGGCAGTTTAGATGAAAGTTAAATATTACACAAAAGAACAGGAAAAAAAAAAACAACCCTCTTCGACTAGACAACTAAAGACAAATCTGCTTCTCTAATCATATAGACACATATTTCACTCTCACTTTTTAAAGCTTCTTGAGAACCAAGGAGTACAC
This sequence comes from Theristicus caerulescens, assembly GCA_020745775.1. NCBI lineage: Eukaryota > Metazoa > Chordata > Aves > Pelecaniformes > Threskiornithidae > Theristicus > Theristicus caerulescens. The sequence continues at coordinate 127,474,078 of CM036558.1, read as the reverse complement.
AGTTTCTGTCCTTCTTTGTAAGTATATTACATCTTGAGCAATAACAATGCTACATTTATACATAAATAATAAATATACATATTTAAAGTTTTATTTAAATTGTGCATGTAAAAATATCTTCTCAGATACACATTTTTAAACTGAACAGCATGCAAATAGTGAGGTTTAATTTGCAGCCAGAATACCAGTAAAAAGTATCATACTGGGCTTCAGTGCTGCCATCCTTGTAATTACACATATATTAAAAATAAACGATACTCACAGTGGCATCTATTTTGCAGCAAAGCAGGTTTTTGTTATGTTTACAACTACATGCTAGCTCAGATGAGTTACAGAGTCAAGACAATTCAGCACATCATTTAAACATAGAGCATTTGAAGATAAGGATACAAGAAATGTCTTCTCAAAACATTGTTAAAGTTGATGTTCATTATATGTAAGCATTCCCAGTATCTCAGCTTCAGGCTTAAGATATCTTAACAAGGTGTTCATTCTCACGTCCCTGAAGTAGCTATCTGACATTGTATTTTTGAACTTGAGCAATGTCTTTATTTGCTATTGCCATGCTACCCTCAAAAATATCTTATTTAAACCCTTGATTCACTACAGTGTTACCTCCATGATGGAACAGAAATAAACAACTCTTTTGACTTGAAATAGTGCAGCTGCATCGAAAACTGCAGTGATAACCCAGTCAAAACTCACTACTGATACCTAAACATATTCTTAAAGAGCTTTAACTACTTCTACTAACCACAGTTGTCTTCCTCGCTCCATTCCAATAATTCGAGGCATTTGGTCTTACTAGATCAATATAGCTATGTTTTGTTCTGGAAAGAAGATTAAGTACAGTATTTGTCATGTTTTAACACTAGCATTTGTAATGTTTTCAAAAACCAGCTATTATATTTCAGATTAAATTCCCAACACTCTTCAAATCCAGCAATAAGTCAGTACTACAAATGTATACCAAGTGCACTTTTGGGACTCATAAGAACAAAATTCATTCCCTCAAAAATATTATGCCTGTATACACGCTCTTCCTTCCATCCATGCCCTGCTATAAGAATTCCTGTAACACACTTTTAGGATAATGCAATATAATTGAAGGAGTTTCTCTCCCGTCCTCCTCTTTGAGGCTTGAAAATAATCCCCTTTAAAAAGCTTCTTAAAGAACTTTTACTTCATGTAGCACCTTAACCTGTAACTTAAAATAAATAATTTAAGTATCTGTATTGTTTGAATAAAACCTAGTTGTAACTGGGAATTACTGAGCTAGCTGCAAGTAGCATATTATAACACACAACCATGTGGTACAGTCTGCATCAGCAGAATGCAAGACATAAAAATTTAGTTTAACAGCTAAGAATAATCAGGAATAGTTACAGATGTCAACTAAGTATGCAAACTTATGTGGTACTTATCATCTCAAGTAAACAGTACACTTCACTTTCTCTCAGTGCCGTATTTTTACTCACATAAGCACAAGAACAGTTGGTCAGGGACATCACGGGCTTATCAAAGCTTCATTTAATAAGAGCGATTACTTTTTATATTAATTTGTGAAGACTGTGCTTATCACATTCCTCAATTAAAAAGAACACCGTTAGTCATTTTCCAGATTAGTATAAAAACATGGACAAGCTTCACAATTACTTAATGCTTAACATGTTTTTCAGGGGGAGGTAGAAGGTGGGGGCGCAGAAGGAAGAAAATAGAAGGGAGAAGAAGGGGCAAGAAGAAGAAAATAAGAGGTGAACAGGCCAGAGTAGCAAAATCAGACTCTCTTTACCACAAGGCTGTTTCTTAGTAGTATCTAAGAAATTATCTGTCCATTAAATTTTACGGGACAAGCATACACACCATTATTTCAACTGGCATCTTTACCTTCAAGATTTGCTGAGGCATGGAGACAAGTTAAGGTCAATTAGGTAAAGGTCCATAACTACTGGGTTATTAAATTCTGAGATGATGTTTTTGATATTTGGAAAAACCCTACATCCAGCAAAAAAATCTAAACATGATGCTACAGTTCACTGGATTAAGAACGAGAAAAATTACAGATACAAATGTATTCACTGGTGTGTTTTTATAAAGACCTTCAATACAGATCAAAGTCTCAACATCAACAGGGAACCATTTTAGAACTTTGGACAGTCTAGCTGATAAGATGACCAAGTAAATAATTCTTTGCAAACTGGGTAACACACTTTGTGCTGGTTTTGGCTGGGATAGAGTTAATTTTTTTTCACAGTAGCTAGTATGGAACTATGTTTTGGATTTGTGCTGAAATGAGCATTGATAATACAGGGATGTTTTTGTTATTGCTGAGCAGCACTTACACAGAGTCAAGGCCTTTTCTGCTTCTCACCCCACCCCACCAGCGAGCAGGCTGGGGGTGCACAAGAAGCTGGGAGGGGACACAGCTGGGACAGCTGACCCCAACTGACCAAAGGGATATTCCATACCCTATGATGTCATGCTCAGCATATAAAGCTGGGGGAAGAAGAAGAAGAAAGGGGGGGACACATTCAGAGTGATGGCATTTGTCTTCCCAAGTAACCATTACACATGATGGAGCCCTGCTTTCCTGGAGATGGCTGAACACCTGCCTGCCCATGGGAAGGAGTGAATGAATTCCTTATTTTGTTTTGCTTGCATGCACGGTTTTTGCTTTACCTATTAAACTGTCTCTATCTCAGCCCACAAGTTTTCTCACTTTTACTCTTCCAGTTCTCTTCCCCATCCCACTGGGGGGTGAGTGAGCAAGTGCCTGTGTGGTGCTTAGTTGCCCGCTGGGGTTAAACCATGACGCACTTCAAAAATTTGTAGTTGTATTTTCATCACCCAGTGTCTAAGAGCAGCCTGAATTCACCAGGGAATGGTCAAAAAACATCCTCTGCCCCCAAACCCAGCTAAAACATACAGAATATGAAAGAGGCTTAGAATCCAGAAACATCTCATATAATCATTGAGGTATGCACTTTTTATATTTGAGAAAAGTTCTTGAAGTGAATCCTGGAATATGGGCTTCTTTTTTTTTTTAGTGACATTTTCTCTGCTGTGATTCTTAACCAAAAACTAAAGCACTTTAGAACACCTAAAATTAGGAGTCATATTCTCTTTATAAGGGAGCGATCTAGGTGCTTCTAAATGGTGATTCCAGATGTAATAAAATGTAATGAGAAAAATAATTCATATAATCCATTACTTCATGCATTCAGTCAATCCTTTTAAAATAAAATTACTTCTAAAAAAGGTAATTGGAACATAAGGTAGTTGATACATGTGCTGCACATTGTCTTAAGTCTAATTAGAAAAGGAAAGGTTTTAGATTCACCATAGAACTATGCCCAGTGACTGAAAGTAATTTAAAGTTAACATACTGCCTACAAATATGAAAACACAAAAGCTGAAATCCAGAGAAGTCATAAATCTTTAACACTTACAAAATCATAACTGCTTAAATTTTACCTTTTATTTCCAATAAGCATTATAACCATGTTGGAATTGGAATGCTGGCGAGCATCTTCTAACCAAGTTGTCAAGTGGTTGAAAGTGTCCCTCCTAAGTATGGAACAGAATGAAAATTAAAAGCAGTATTCCAAGAAATCTCTCTCTTCTGTTAGCTTCTCTACTTGCGTAACCAACTCGTTTATTAGTACACATGCTCCAGGGATAAAAGCTAGTAATCCCTTTGTGAGAGGGAGAATAGGCAGACAAAAATTTAGTAAACAAGGAACATTAATGAACTCTGCCTAAAAAGTAATTGAAAACATTTGCTACAAAGAGTAAAGAGGATTCGTATAGCTGTAAGAATCTGTAATTTTATATACATATAAAATCTGCTGAACGGAATTTTAAAAGTCCCTAATGGCCTCAACTAATTCAAACAACAGTACAAATAACCACATGCTTATACAGTAATATTTGTTCTACTGAAGGCAGAAAATGGTTGAAAAATTTCTGAGAGTTTACAAACTGTGGATAATTAATTTAGCAGCAAATGCTTTTAAAGTAAGGTACATGAATATGGCATGTTACAGATTTTACAGAATGTGTACACTAAATATTAAATCACATGCTTGTAAAGTGTGTTTAAGATTTCACAAGAGTAAAATCACCTATTTATGAATCAGATTAATTTACTGGAAATCAAATGGAAACAATACGGTGCTTCCTGATATTTAAAAATAAACAGGGAACAAAAGGAAAAACGTCTAGGAAATCTCTAGTAAAAGTTGTTGCTTAATTCAGCAATGAGACCCAAGATCCACAAAGGGAGCCACACACACTAATAGCATTTTGGAGCCTGAACATTTTCATAAACCAGCCATAGTACCCACAGTTTTGCAGATAAAAAGTTGTATAGAGACTTTATTCAATACAGCAGGAAAACCCTTAGTCACTTCTGAACAGCTGCTACCAAAAAAAAAAAAAAAAAAAAAAAAAAATCACACTAAGACCTGTATTTTCCCAACCTCATAAACACAGCAACAGTAGAAGTTTCCTGGTATTTTTATGTAACCAAACTTTGATGTTTTACTATTTCACTCCTTTGCAGAATGGCACTTCAGTAAAAAAAAATCTGCTATAATTAAAGAAAAATTATAGCTTATGGTAATAAAACCACTAGAAAGGAATTAATGAAATATTTTAAGGCCTTTCTCAATAAGGCTGATCCAGAGGTTCATCGTCAAATAGTTTATAAAAATATTTTGTTTCATTCTTCCTGCGACTTTACGTGTACTTTTTCTCAACCACTATACAGAGAAAATTGGAAGTATATAGTTTACGTAGGCTATATCTTGATTTTGAGCACTTAAGGAAAGTTGGTAAAACATTAGATTACAAGTATCTATACAAAAAACCAAACTAAATTACGCATTTTAACACTGCTATATACCATAGCACAAAGACATATAATTTTAATCCAGTTACACCTCCTCGGTATTCTCACCTTGTAATGTCATACACTAGTAAAGCCCCTGCTGCCCCTCTGTAGTATGACCTTGTAATGGAACGGAAGGACTCCTGCCCTGCCTGTAGAAGACAAAGTTTCATTATTTCATATCTCAAATTTATTTTTTTAGTGCTGAAAACCAGAAACTTAGCATCACATAATCATAGAATACTACTTTTGAGGGGACAGGGACAAGAAGGAGCATGGAAGGGAAATCAGTGAGGGGATAACTAGGGATAAAGTCTCTAACGCTAGCAAAGAAGGCACATAAGGAGAAGACACCAACTACAGCACAGTGCTGTTTTAAAAAAAAAAAAAATCGGAACAAGACCTCTAAACCTTTTTTGGCAATCCCTGACAACCCAATTTACTGAACGGCTTCACAATACATGAATCATTATTAGAGCACAGAATGGACTCCTAGCAACTAAGCTCTGAAGACAAATTTGAAAGGAAGCAAATAACCCAGAGCTTCACATTTGAATTCAATAACCCGCTCCCTGGGGCAGCTGTTGACACTAGAATAAATAAAGCCCATTGTAAATAAATGATGAATGACATCTTTACGCCCACCATCTGCTGGTGTAAAGGTTGTTGGAAGGCCAAGGATGCAGATTTTATCCGTTATATCATAAACTGCAGCCAGCTTTCAACAGTCTTCAGATGGAATTCTTTCAGTAATCATTTTATTATGAAAAAACAGAAAATGGTTCTGAATTTAATTTTACACAATTCTGCTCCACAGTTAATCAATTTCCTCTGTACTTGATAAATAATACTTGTCAAACAGCTACAGGATGCAAGAGTCATCTTCATATGTACTGGTGAAAAACTTCAGAGATCCTACATAAATTAGATAGTTCTCACAGGAAAGTATTCTGTAAAAATCTCAGCACTTAAAAGAACATACTTAAAAGAACACAGTCCTGAAAAATAAATATTTATAGTTGCAGACCTCAAGCTCCCCATGCTCATGTTTCTCAGAAGTGCTATCTAGCACCTGACAGTTCTTAGAAGAAACATTTACTTCTAATATTTAGTAATAACAGAAGCTTTAGCATAGTTCAAAGATAACACAGAACACAATTAAGAAATATTAATATTAATGCTGGGAAAAAAAAACATATATGCAGTAAGATAGTTATCTGCAGAACTATAGGAAATTACCCTGATTTAAAACCATGAAAATCAAGAATGAAATACTTATCGAATACAAGCTACCCTTCAGCCCTACCTACAAAATTAGTGTCCAGAGAACTTTCTCTTCTCACAGTTACTGTACTTCTCTTAATACAAGGTCTTCTTGAATTCAAGGAGAACTTGCTCTAGATACTGTCATTGAACAAGAACAGTAGCACAACAAGTTTCGACATGTTCAGTCTTCAAAAAGCATCCTTATCTTCCAGAATCAGTTACTTCAGTTAAGAAAACACTTTATCTTAGCCATTCCAGTGGAAAAAGTTACAGAAGACAGACAATATATTTAACAGTTTCAACATGATTAGAGTGTATTAGCATATGCACTTGGCCAAGAGTCCAAGTGCATCTTTGTGTAAACTAAGATAATAAAATACAGACAATCTGCTAGAATGCACCAAGGAATAGTAAAAAAACCAAGTTTTTAGTGAAATACTTGTTTCTCTACCCAGAAGCGTCACTAAGCTCTACAACTTCTTCTTGGTGTGGTGACTAGCTCAAGTGCATGGTAGATGCATAAAACATTTTCCTCCTAGCTAGACAACAGACAAGTTGTTGTTACCAGTGTATTCCACATGTATTGCCTAAAATCATACTTGAAGTGGACTTAGCCTACCACATTAAGACTGTCTGTTTCACCTTCACAAATTCCACCCTGACACATGAAATTGTCTCCCTGAACAAATTAATCGTGGTCAACCAAGACCGTCAGAGGTTCTAGCACATCTTACAAGAATGTAAGAATTGTGAGTTCTTACAAGAATCGTTTACTTACAAAAGTTTGGTATCTAAATCCTGAAAATACCATAACATTTTTAATCGTGTCTCACTTGCCTATGATGAAATTTAAATATCATTGCTTCCTGAAGGAGAGACTGGGGAAAGGGTGGAAAATGTTACCCCTTCTTCATCAAAGAAGATACAATCTTCCATAGAGCAGTAATGAATTTGTGCTTACATATATCAATAGACAACACAAAGTGAAATCCCTTTCATTCTAAATAGAAGAAAATTGAGTTTCTTTACAGGAAGAAAAATTGAGTTTCTGTAAAGAAACTCCATGATAATTATGTTTATATAATATATATATTTTACATTATATATAAAATAATAAGAGACACCTTATATATATAATTTACTGTCTATTTTAACAGCATCATTCTGAATAAGAAATCTAGAAGGTCAATATAGCCGGGTTAGGCATGTAGAATATACTCCACAGCTTTTTTTTTTCCAGTATCATTATTACTTTAAGCATTTTACATCTGACAGTTTGCTCTCTGCGGCCCCCCCTCCTTTTTTTTTTCCCCCCCAAGGGGGACAAGCTATTTCAAAGAAGATAAAAACAAAAAAAGTGTAGGCTATTAGCCAAAACCGACTTCTTAAAAAAAAAAAATACAAGTACGTTATAATTGTACTTTATCAGTCTTGCAAAGTAGGACCAACCCAAGTTTAGCTACTTGCTACAAGGAGCAACAGATAGAAGTAGCAGTATGGAAGCTCAGTATAAATTAAAAACAGCTTTGATACCAGAGAAAAGCCCTTTATCTTAAGTGGAATTAACATTGTTCTTACCACCCCTTCCATGTTCCCCCAAAATCCAGCACTTTTTTCCTCCTCCCTATTAAAAAGCTTTTTTCATAGAATCACAAAATGGTTGAGGTGGGAAGGGACCTCTGGAAGTCACCTGGTCCAACCCCCCTGGCTCAAGCAGGGCCACTCAGAGCAGGTTGCCCAGGTCCGTGTCCAGATGGCTTTTGAAGATCTCCAAGGACGGAGACTCCACAGCCTCTCTGGGCAACCTGTGCCAGTGCTCAGCATGTGTGTGTGTGTGTGTGTGGGGAGGAGGTAGGGGGATGGTGGTGTGTAGGGAACAGTAGTGGCAGTAGCCACTAAATGAATGTTAAAGAGGTTATTTCCCAAGGCCATATTACATCTAGTACAGGCAACACAAGCCTTTGCTCCAAGGCAACCCCTGGTTATACCCACTTTCAGAGTTACACTGCAGTGGAAGTGTGAAGATTGAAGGTCTTTTTGGTAACAGATAGACCATGACAGCTATTTCATATGTAGAAACTCTAGCTGAGACAAGGTTGCCTACAGGAAGCAACAAATGCATACAGTACAGGCCTGAACACGCATCCTCTCTCTTCACAGAAAAAGGTGCTAGCTCTGACGTGAGTAGTTCACTAATCATGAAAAAATGTGGGCCTCTGATAAACAAGTGATGTTTTAAGTGCTAAGTAACATACTTTTTGGCTGTTTTCTAGACTGTAAGCTTTTACAGCTCATATCACGTTGGTTAACAAAAACAAACTTTCTGATATGAGAGACTTTATATAATCACAGTTCCAGGAGTTACAAGTCTTCAACATAGTACAAAAATCTTTATCTCTGCTTGAACTTATAACTGCATGGACATATACCCCATTTGTTTCTCTAAATATACCTCTGTATAGAGACCAAAACACAATTTCGAAATAATGATGTAAGCAGAACACGAAGCATTATCAATCACCTTAGGTCACTAAGATACACAGAGATTTAGGGCCTGCACTAAAGTTTTCAGGAACATTTAAGCTGTGTAACTGTGCTACCATTGACACAGTATCTGTGGCACATTTGAGAAAAGACTCCTAAGTGTTACTATTCCCATAGGAAATCTCGCTGTCATTTCCAAGTGTGTGGTGTAGTCACGTAGGTGTCAGTTGCAAAATGTGCAGGCAAGTCTTTGCTATCGAAAAGAGTTCCTTGCAAATTCCTTAACTGCATATTTTTGCATCTATAAACTAAGGGAAAAAAAAAAGGCCGTGAGGTAGTACAAGAAAGTAGTTAGATTATGAAATAGGATCCACAACAGCAGATCTCCCTGGAAAACAGTCCATTAATTTTATGGAATTCTCTACTCTCGATGCTGAAGAATTTGGAAAGTTTCTTCAAGGACAAAGTTATGTGAGTACATCCCAGCAGGCCTTCAACATCCAAGCTGACCAATAGTTTTTATTGGGAAGAATATTTATAGTATACATCCATATGAAAAATGAGAAACTACAATGCATCATAGCTAGTAGCTCTGGACTCCTTCACTTTTAGAAGGGGCATACATGTGTGGTATGTTCAAATCCGGTGACAGAACACCTCATTCACACTGGGAATTATTACTCATTTAAACTCGGTTACACTTTTGTGAGCTGTACAGAAAACTAAAAACACAGCTAAGAAACAACCAGCTCACACAAGTGTCACACTACCTATGACAACTGCCAGTTGGGAACTAATCCACAAAGTTGGTCCCTGGAACAAAATGTTCCAGAAAGAGAGAGGAGCAATACATAGCTTTGAATATAGTTTTGAAAGTTATAAATAAATTTAACAGCCTTTTAGTCACATGGAAACTTGTTTATACAAATGGACTAATCTTTCTTGCAATCATGTCTCTACTCCAGAATAAAAATAATTTTAAGGTGATATACTAGCATGTAGTACAAAGAATAGGCACAAAAGTAGTACAAAAATAATAAAAAAACCCAAACAAAACACTGCTGCTGCTTTCCAGCAAAGATGTTTCCAAACAAGAACAGAACTAAAGACACTTAAGAAGAGGAATCTGTAACAACTTAAGAATGTCAGAATTTATGTGGATTCAGCCAAGTTATATGTTGCTTCAGAATAACCCTGTCAGCATCCTAATAATAACTGAAATTTCAAGAAGACTAAAGATCCCCAAGGGTGAAACTGTACATATGTCTAAATACAGATCATTTGTACATACACCTTTTCTCTGATGATGTTGAATGCATGCCATTTAGACATCCAAAGCAATTCCCAACACATCAGAGAAACAAAAAGGTTTAGCCCTCCATTATTAGAAGTACCCTTATGATTTATTTCATGTTATAAACATATTTGAAACCTTTAGGTTTTAAGTAGCTACTCTCACTAAAATGGGAGTTCCACTACGGACAAAAGGAAGCGGTTCGTCCTCCTTCCATCTAAGGCCTCATCCTAAGCAAGAGCTTGCTCTATTATTGTACAAAGCTACAGATAAACAGACAAGAAATCTATAACCAGTCAGAAAATAAAATACCAATAATATAGTATTTCGATAACCAAATACATTTAAACACATGACAGACAAAGGTTTGTGAACACAAAGCTAGAAGGTGTTATCAAGTTACCTTAGCTTCCTAAAGTGCCATCAGGGATGTGAACAATAACTTAGCTACTGGCACTGAAGTTCAGATGATGGTCCTATTACACAAACTGCAATAGGAATAACTATTAAATGGACAAATTCCCCCCCATTCCATGAATCCAGAAATAAGTTAATGTTCCCACATAGCAGCAAACGCAGTCTATGAACTGATGATCAAATTAGTTTCAGGAACCAAAACAGATCCTCTGCAAGTTCTTGATGTTACTTCACGGCAGTAAAACAGAGGGCCACAAGCACTGAGTCATCATAACTTCAGCTGTAAGATGTAGCCACATTTTTGCAGGTACAATGGTTAAAGAGCTAAATTAGTAAAAATTCAGTAGAAGAATTCACTAACTGCCCATGAAGATAAAAATATGTTCTGACTACCAAAGCAAGTAGAAAATATCATGAAGTAGACAATTAGTAAAGAACTCTCAGGCATGAGCGCTACATCCTAGAAATTAACGATATCGCTAAGATGAAATGAATATTCATTTAATGAATTAAAGGAACTTTATTTGGTTCTACTAGATCCAGATTGTTTGCACATGTATGAAAAATAACTGAATTTCCAAGAAGGATCAGTATATTCAGAATATCTGAAAGTGGATGGACAAATCACACCGTGGTTTTAGGGAAAAGAGACACGCCTTCAACAATTATGCTTTCCGTCTTGCACAAACGCGCTTTTTTGTGCAAGCTCTCAACGTCTAGAAAACACTGTCAATTTAATTAGAAAGCTCACCTGTAAGGAAACCAAGAAGTTACTTGAAATTAGCTCATAAAAAGAAAAGATGATTTCAGATATTTAGTCTTAGTCTGAGCAAGACTAGTCTTAGTCTAAGCAGGACTAAGGTGTTATAGAAACATAATAATGAATAAAAATAAATATTTTTTATAACAGATTTCCACAAAATGAAGCAAAAATAGATATTAAAAATTATTGTATATAAATATACAGAATTCTCATTGATATCAATTTAATTCAGAGAACATAAGTAGTATTACTTAGTATCATCACTGATCTCTCCCCCTGCAGCATCTGAGAGAACTTAAATTCCCTCTTTCAACTACTGCTTATCTTTGCTCATCAACAATGACTTGTTAGTAACAGTCAATACAATACAGAACACCCCCCTCAACAGCAAAATGAAGGCTACTGACTCAGCCTGGTAACAAGCCCAGTATCTCTCTACAACAATGAAGTTCTTCTGAGGAGAAGCAATATTAATATTTTGGTGTTACACTGCCACAAGACAAACAACCTCATTTACACAGCTTGTTTAAACTCACAAAGCTTAATAGCTCCCTGAACAGTCATTTTTATCCTTACCAGCTTCTGTTGTCCACTTCTGGTTCCCTAAAAGTTATTTTTGTAACTGACACTAGCTCAAATACCATGCTTCCACAAAAGAGAAGCTTAACTCCTCATAGTAGGCAATTACTAACTAACTGGTTTTGACAAAAATATTTCTCAGTCTATCCAACTATTGAAAACCATTACTAAGATTAAAGACACAGGAAAGGAAATAATCCAGAGACTAAAGATAGACAACACAAATGAACAATTTGGTCCAATACCTGCACTCCCCTTGACTGACCTAAATGCACCAGAAAGGAAAACTGAAACCCAAGGACTCACAGACCTAAAAACCTGGGCATGCCACAGCACACATAGCAGCAAGCTTGCAGAGCCCAGCAGTGGGGAGACCAGGAGCAGCCTGCAGCTGGGAGAGAACAACAGGACACACTGTTTGCTGGTGTAGACATACCATCCGCAGTAGAGCTGAAACTGCAATACCTAACACTAAGTATGCAAGGGCCACACTGCATATCTTTCATGGAATGTAGGGTTTGGGGTTTTTGTTGGTGGTGGTTTGTTTTTTTTTTGTTTTTTTTTTTGTTTTTTTTTCTGGTTCCATTTTTTGTTGTTGCTGTTGTTTTCTGTTTAGTGGGGTTTTTTTGTTTGGTTGTTTTGGGTTTTTTTTTGTTTCATCAGACTAGTTTTACTAGACTACCAGCTCAGAGAACCAAATACTGGACTACGATTTCTAACAAGCACCCATGCATTCCTTGAGCATATCTTCCAGTTCAGCCTCCTCTGAAAGGAATTCAGTTTGCATGCTCCCACATGAAAACCAGACTGCACTAAGCAGAGCTAACTTCTGTAACACACTCCTGATCCAAACTAAGATGCTAATGAAAAAGTGAAATATTCTTGAGTTATGATACAAGAGGAGCACACAAATGGATCTCACAGACGTGCAACTGTGTTAGCTTCAACTGCCCCTGCAAGTTATGACATACTGCTGCAGTAAGGTATACTGCAGGTTCCACACATTCCCATTATTAAGACACATCTTTCCTTGGAGCTGCAGTGATCTGTTGCACAGTGATCTGTCAGCAAACTGACCACTGTTGCACAGAAATATCTGGCCAGAAAAATCTGAATTAAAGTGTTTGATTCTCTTAAGAAAGCTAGTCCTTATTCATTGTTAACCAGTCAAATCGAATTTTATCCAGTTCACCACTCTGCTCAAGATGCTTCCTGTTCAGTGATGGATTAAAGTCAGGTACGTAAGGCTAGCACTAAATCAGAGAAGTGCTGGGGCTGTGACACAGTAAGCATCAACTGAAAACGTAAATGCTTGATGCGTTTCCTTAACCATAGGTGTAAAACGAACTTTCTCTTATCAAACAGAAATTGTTACAGCTTAATAAAAATGGAGATAGCACCAGTAACAGCTAGCAGTTTTTGCTAACAGAAATTCAGGAAATGCTCAACCCAGATACACAATACAGACATGGTGGCCTTGGTCATTATGGACACTTTTGCATACCTTAACACTCGTAAGTAAAACATCTCTTGACAATTACCTCATCATATTTCTTACCTTGCTATTCCTTCATCACCTTTGCACCCAAGATTAAAACTGAGACAGTGGAATTTAGATATGCTTACAAGCCAAGATTGGATTAGAATAGAAATACCCCATGTTCTAAGAAATCAGATTGTATACAGTTAAAAATTTAACTACAGCCAATGTACTGTCATTCATTGCTTACAACTTATAAATTATTAACTATAACACAAGTGTACAATGTGCGCAGTGTATGAATGCTTTTAATGAGTATTTTTAATTCATGTGTGATATAGTTAAGAAGCTAGCCAGATAAAATCCCTGCCCAAAAACAGTTTGTAAGTTATAATCAAAAGCAATTCCATTGAAATTTTGGTTATCAGGCACTTAGCAAGCATTCAAGAAACCAAACATTGCAAAGAGCTACTGAGTTGGAGGCACAAAGAAAAAACCAATCTACTCAAAAATAGTTGAAGTTTATTTGTATCCAAGGAGCAGATAATAGCACATTAATAAAATCAGTTCAAAATCCAGTGAAAGACAGTGGCTGCACTAGTAGTAAAATTAGTAATTCTGTCTACAGCTGCCTTCGCTAATATATGTTCCTAACCTGAACCCCCTCAAAAATCAAAGTCTGGTTTTTGGTAGGCTTTTCAAAACTTTAAGCTTTTACCAGTCCCTTCTTGACTGTCTGAAGTATTTACTATCTTCATGATTACAGTGAACTTGAGTTCTTAAGTTGTCTTCTATGAAAACAGTGAGCTGTTATCTTTTCTTCTACATTGGAAATGCAAACATTTCCTCTAGAGAATTCTTGATTAAAGCTAGTAGACACATCACAATTTCCCAACAGAACGTTACATTAACCAGACCTTGCACGAATGCACAGAGAAGGACTATTTAGAGAAATATAAGTTCTTAATAATATAGAAAACTTTCACAAAAAAGTGAGGCAGCATGAATTCCAGTCTTCGAAATCTGACAAAGTGTTACTTGAAGAAGTTACAGTGCAAACAGCAGATTTGCACTGTTTTAAGAATACATCACACCAAAAAAGGAAATTTTAGCAAGTTTTTAATCTTTATAGAAACCAATGAAAGCTGCAAGACAAAGTACATAGTCTCACATGGGTGCTGATGACAGAGAGCTTAATCAGAAAAAAGGGAAAGCTAGCAGAGCCATACGTTTAAATACTTTCTATGATTTATTACTTACCGTATCCCATATCTGAAGCTTTATCTGTTTTCCATCAATAGTTATCATTCGAGCCCCAAATTCTACACCTGAATAGATTTTACAAAAGATTACATTATTAGCATATATCAGAAAGAAGAATGGTCAAGTACTATGAAAGTGAGAACGTAAGTTTAAGTTAACTCAACATTGTATTTGTAGGAAATGATCTCTTTCACAATATGCTTTTAGTTAATTTTCCAGCTGCTTGAAAGAGATGGAAAGTTTTCCAGAAGGAAGAAAACTGTTACTTTCCAAGTGCTTTAAAAATGCATTAATTAGAGCAAGTCTTAAGGAGGTATTTCCTACAAAGTTTTCCAAACGATTTAGTAGCTCTAGATCAGAGGGAGAAAAACACGTCCATTTGAATGCAAACAGGAAATTGAAGTCACAGTTATTTTAACACTCTACCAATGACAGATAGCTGAAGCCAGTTTAGAAGAAATTAAACCTACAATTCTTTTATCAATAAAAAATTCTATTAAGTGAGCAAATGTCACCTTCAACATGATAAATTTTATTACTGTATTAATTAACACTCATCTGCCTTTATGAAAAAAAAATGCTTCCAAAATTCTAGCTAGTTAAAGATCAAATTTAATAACTGAGGACAAAGTGAATGTGTTTCAAATAAACAAAAGGAATTTCTTCAGTGGAAAAATTTAGCCTTTTTTACCGTCCGTTAAAGCAATTTCAAGATCATTAACAGTAAATTAAGCATAAATTGAGGCTATTATTACAGTAGTTAAAATCTGACAAATGCCTAGAGATAGTGGACATACTTAAAGGCCATCAAGTTTCCATTAATCTACGCTTCATATATCCATTATTTCAGAAAAAAAAGACCTGGTAGCTTAAGTTTTGTCTAAAAGTGGTCACCGTCTAGATTTGGACTGAAGTCTTCCAATTAAGCAGCCCTGATTTGAAGTATTCCAAACACCTCTTCAAAAGCTCGTGTAGAATATTTGGGGGGACAGCGTTGCTTTCTGCAGAATAAGTTTTGGGGAAGGGGACCGGGAGGAACAACTCTCCCCCACACAGGATACCTGAGCCAAATAAAAGCCATGGGCCAAAGAACATTGTGCTCTCTTTAGCATCCAAATAACTTGCAGTAACTGCATGCAAACTAGTTCAAAGAATGGAGGGTGAGGGGCAGAATGGAGGATGCAGGTGAATGACAATGCTTTCTCTGAAGCTGGTTGCAAAGCCAGGGGAAGGTCCTTGGACGACTACAAGTGTCAACACTGCAGGTATTACTTGGTCTCAAAATGCAGTTTGAGAGCTGCTGATTTAAATCCAGCAATCATCCTAAATGTTCAGTTTCTACACGCAACTCCATAGAAAAATTAAAAGAATAGTTATCCTGTTCCATCAAAATATCTGCTGAGAGAAAATTCTAAATTTGAAACAAAATACACAGTTTGATGGTAAGTTTGTTCTCTTAAAGAAGGAATAGAAGCTGTTCAGGTTTACAGTAAGGGCATGTCCTAAGGGCAATGGGCAAACCAAACAGAAGGTTTACAGTGATTTTTGTCACCCATATCTATCTACAAATGTTGTGGGATTCTTTTCAGTTGGGTTTTTGTGTGTGTGTTTGTTTTTTGTTGTTGGGCTTGTTTTTTTGGGGGGTTCTGGCGTTTGGTTTTTTGGGGGTTGTTTTGTTCCCCCTCCCCCCCCAACTGCATCAATGCAGCTTCTCCCTCCCTCCTTCATTTCTTTTAATAACAGATACTTCATTTTCCAAATGAAAAATAAATTGAGATAGTTGTTGCACTGTAAACTCTTTTAGAATACACTAGTACACTTATGCACAATTCTGAATGTAGCTCAAAGACAGAAAAATACCCGCTTCTATGTATCCTATCTATCTCCACCCCCTGCCTTGTTTTCATTAGAGACGAAGTTTCTCTCTGATTTTCTTAAATCTTAGTATAGCTAGCCTAAACCGTTATCTCTAAGATTGGGGGCTGAATTTTGCACAACTCTAGATGAAATGTCTTTTTTCCACATGTTCAATTTCAGTTTCCCTTCTCCTCTCCTGAGTTGCTCACAGCAGGAATCGAATCTGCACTCCCATAGGCTAAAATTATTGTATTATATTGAAAAAGGTTAGGCTATGTAACACAAGCCTTTCTATTCCATCTACAGGTTCTCAGGAGTTTCAACATCATCAGTTGGAAGTGCATCAGGTAACATCAACCCATCCCATTTCCCTGCCTGGGCATTCCTATGACTTTGAACCCATGTTCTTTATTTATCTCTGTCTTTCTAAATCTGTTTGGGTACTTGGGAAAAGCATTCTCCTAGCCAAAACACACACACATGCCCCATCAATTAAGTGAAAGGAGGCTGCTTCCAGCCTACACCCCTTCTTCCCCTTTCCAAGCAGCTTCCCATGCTCCATTCCTACTTCCCCTCATTGTGTTGCTATCTAGGTTTACCTTCTCATCCCGCTAGCTTCAGTTTCTGCTCCCAGATTTCAGCTAGCTATATGCCAGGCAAAAAACTGGCACTACAACCACCCTGCTGAGGTGAAGCTGTTTCCCACAGCCTATCAGCTTGCTGATGTGACAGGGCTGACAAAGGCATAAGTGACATATAAGGTGTCATATATTTGGCAGGCCTAAAGAAGAAAAGATTACAATAACTCATGCCTCCCTAAAGAACTTGGGCTCTTTACTCAGCCAGCCTATCTGCTGCCAAGACCTCAGAAATATCTGAAAACTGATGTTAGCCTAAGAATTTGAATTATATTAGACACACAAGGTGTGGGAGGACTGTAAAGAGAGAAAGGGAAGCCATAACCAAACCACCTGACCCATTTTGTTACATGAAGAATATTTGTTTATATTTCAAGCATCTATTTCAGTACTCCCAAACACAGGAAGCCTACCTATTCCAGGGCACAAACTAAAAATAGAGACTAGGGATACATTCTGTGCAAGGCTCATCACGATTAGAGCTGATACGTTCCTTGAAATAACACCAAGAAGAAGTTCAAAGGTTCTGCAACCTTATCAGAGGCTAGCATCTGTTATGCTTAACACTGAAACTGATCTGAAGACTAAGCTTGCCTACAGAAGAATTTACTCCCACACTATTCCTCATATTTTGTGTGGAAAGATGAAGAAAAGTTTGTATCATTTACTGCAGTCAGATCAGAGGCAATGCATTCTGTCAACATGTATTCATTTCCCCTAGTATCAATATCAAATAATACCTAACACAAATGGTCCACATCCAATTGAGGAGTCAGGAAGAAAAACCCCTGTCCCTTCTAAACAGTGAATAGCTTCACACTTCAATCCTTCTCTATCCAGAAGTTAGTCTTCCCAAATAGTAAATTTATTTATTCATCTTTAAGGTTAACTTTGCTTTAGTTTATCTGTAACTTGTCTCAAGGTTCTGTGGCTAGGCAAATATTCTATTCCCTAGTGAAAAATCTGCCATTTGCATCACCGTCAATGCAGTTCAAGATTGGCCAATTCTACTTCCATGCCCAGTTTTTAGCTTTTCTGAAGAGATAGTTGAGATACTACAGCTATGAATTTTTTTAATTGTTTCCGATTCTACCTTCCCAATAACAAAAAAGGCCTCCACTTGGCTTTATTATCCAAGAAATATTCATCAGCTAAAGATTCACTGCTACCTTAATACAGCACAAATCCTACATTACCACAGCACAACAAACTCATAAATGCATGCTGAGGTACCCTAGCTGTTTAATCATTAGCATTGTGGGGGTCAAAAGAGACCTACCAATAGTGAGATCGTGGACTGGTTGAAACCGCTTGTCTGTAAACTGTAACAATAAACATGATTTCCCAACACCTAAAAAAAAGAAAAGAAAGAAGTTTTAAGCAAATTTAAAAAAATCTGTTAAGAACCAATAGAAATTAATGTAAGTGAATGGTATATATAGTTTAAAACTCATTACTAGAACTTGAGATACTAGATTTCACCTACTTGGAAGTGTATGCAACTTTTTCATAATGTAACAGCTTTTAAAGTTCCAGAAACATTAAAGTCAAAGCAGTTATTTTCAAAAATTGAACAAAAATTAATTCCTCTTTTGAGAAAGTAGTTCTGCTTTTAAAATTAAGCAGAAAAAAGTTTCCTAACAGACCTTCAAAGTATTATTTCACATCCTCTCTCCACAGTAACTACAGGTCTTGTTGCTCCACACAACCCTACACCTGCTTCCCCCTCAGTACTTTCTGCTTTCTTCCAAGCTAACTAGATCCTCAATAGCACCTCACTCCCACCTTCCTCCTTAATTTATCAGCTGAGGTAACAGCAGTACATGTATGGCTACTTACAACCAGTATGTGTTCCTACCCGCTGGCTCCCAACAAGCCAAAAAATAGCCCAAGCAGAATGGGCAATAGCTGAGTTCACATTACAGCCAGCCAGACAACACAACCGTCGCCCCCCTCAGACATCCCGATTTCAGACCCAAATGGGTTAACTACTTCACATTACATGGACACTCGTCAGCAAAAGGGCAATTTCTTCTCTTCCGGAGAGCACAGAAAAGCAAAAGTTAATGCGTCAATAGGATTACTCAAACTACCTAGGTTTATAAACATAATACTTTTTACAGTTAATTTTTCCTTGTTCTTTTACTTGGAGGGGTCATTCTTCCCATCCTGCTCAGTCAAATTTCAGATTTTCAGCCTTTTAAAACTTGACAGTCGTACATTAGTTTACATACATTTAAACTCTGAACTATATCACATAACATACAATACTGCAGCATCTAAGTTCCTGCTGTACTTTGCTTTATCTGTCCAGAAAGATAAGGCTATTTTAGCCACATACTAGAGGTCAGCAACAGCTGATGAAGAGTGACATATCTGGTAATAAAAGACAGCAAAGGAATATGGAAAAGAACCATACTGCAAGACACAAGATTATGCATACCAGAGGTTTGCATATAGTGATATTGATCTTTCTACTACTAAATTCATCATTTTTAAAGTTTTTTAGTATGGTTTCATGAGGATACAATTGTAATCACTGCCCACCTGTCACTTTGGTCTTAAAAGCTAAGTGGCCAGTTTCAATCAATCAATCACATCTAACAGAAATAGGAGACTTGCATTTAATTTTGGCACAAAATGAGTTGTGACAAATTGATGACACTCTGAGATTAATATCCCAAGCGATGCAGCAATTCCAGCAGCCTAAGCCAGTTGTTGGTGCTGCTATCTCTACTCTCTTCCCTACAGCATGTTCGTGCCCCTTTCTCTATATTGCTTCAGAACTCATCTGAGCCATTTCAGTTGTCTGCTGGGTTAGCACACTAACCTAACAAGAAGAGTGACAAAGCAAACAGAAAGGGCTTCATGGAGGGTCAGACAAGCATGAGAGTTAGTTCAAATGAGGGAAGAGAAATGCAGCAGCCAGCAGATCAACAGCTTAGAGTGGCATGGAACTACAGCCCAAGGCAAAGTTTGCAGCACTGGCCTTAACAGATCTCTTTTCTGTAGCTCTCTGGCTTATGATAGCAAGCTGTCAGAACACAAGCAGCTTGGAAGCAGGTATAGAGTTTGTTCAACAACATCACTGGACATAAGAGAAATGGTTGAGGAATGGGGGAGAGCGCTGGAGGTAAGAAAGAAACAGGGAGAAGGACAGGCAGAATACTGGAGCTGTAGGGACAGAGAACACAAATTTCTGAGGAACCTTAAAATGTTAAAAATTCTTCTACTCACAGAACACTGTTTAAATATACCGATAATTTTTATACCACCAATGAAATACAGCTGCCCCATTGCAGAACATAATCACCATCCCACTTACAAAAAACAACCTATAAATCACACCAGAAATGGAATGTAGAATAGCTTTTGCCATTAACTTTACAAAGTGATTTCAGTATCATTGGATAAACCAGAACCTCAAAACTATCCAATATTCCTGCACATATCTTATAAACATTAGAAAAACATTTCAAAAATCTAATCAACAAAGTGACACTCGATTAGGTGTCCCAGCACTAGTTCTCAAGTGGCAATCTGATATTTCTTCTTCTTGTAAGGCTGGTGACCAGCTTACTGGTTCAGGAGAACTGACTAGCGTCAGCACAGAGAAGATGACAGACAAGCACAGCCCCTTTGATGCAAGCCCTGTCTCAAACTGGCACAAGATGACTGCACTTTCAGTTATTCTATGTACCAGGCCTGTTAGGAGCAGACGGATGGGTTCACACACAGAAACAGAAGAAATAACTAGTTTCTGTTTAGTGCCGTTCCTGTTACTTCAGAACCTTCCAGCAAAAAACATCCGGAAGTCCGTAAGTTTTGTACTGTTGACTGAAAAGAGGTTCAAAAAGTTGCAAACGAAGCTGTAGTGCCCGTTAAGTTTAGGTTATAATCTGTTTTAGATAGTACTTACAAATATTTTATTGCCTATATTTAATCGTAACATTTTGTTTTAACTTTATAGTTTTAAGACATTGCAAGTTTGTAACAGGAAAGTTCTGGTGAATAGCTTGTGGCCCATTCACTTCCAGAGCCCAAGCAGACTGTGCTGTCATAGACACAGCCAGGAACCTGTATCAGGAACAGGAGCTGTATATGAATTCCCAAGCAGTTTACCATCTTGTGACATAAATAGATGCTGTAAAGATCAATTAACAGTGCATGGCAGCTAATTCCACGGCATACAAATCGTTTAAAGTAACTACACTGGTTAACTCCAAGAGCAAAGTGGCTGGGTATCTCATTCACTTAGCACCGTAAATCTTACACCTGAAATAAGGCAGACAGTCTGGGAAAAGTAGTTGAGCATGTCTTATGATAGTCAACTGTAGAACACAAAAGCGACAAATTCAGTTATTTATTAACTCATTCTCCATTTTACTGCCACAATTACTTTAATATACCTTCAGATAAACCACCCCCAGAGAAAAAAAAAAAAATCTTAGTATCTTAAAACAAGAAATGAGCAGAGCTTGGATACACTTCACCAACAAACACAGTACACAAAAGCTCTTGCTTAGGAACAAATTAAACCAATGCATTATGTGCTCAGAGAGGAGCAGCGTGCTTCTATGCAAGTGCTTGTTCTAGGATCCCTTCATCACTTCTTAGCACCCAAACAGTGACGGGAAGTGGAACTTGTGCTACACTAGTTTTACCCTCCGGCTCCAAATTCCAAACTATCAGCCCGAGCCGATTCTCCAAATTCCTCTGCCTCCCTTAACAGCTTCCTCTTTATCTGGGTGCTACTCTGCAGTCAATTTCCCTAGGCAAAGAATTGCCAGAGCTTTACTATTGTCCACCTTGGCGCAGCCATGCTCCAACACCTCCCTTTGTTATATCAACACTAGCATTTGTTTCACTGCTTGGCAAGCCAGAACAGCTAAGTGGTAAAGCTAACCTCTCCCTTCTCACTCATAAGGTTATGCAATGAGCTAAACCGAGAAACAGATCCAGCATAAAACTACAGTCACCCAAAACACTAGTATGTGCATGAGACTAGAGCTACAAAACACACAGCAAAGGGAAGGGTTGTTCTTTTCAGTAGCAGGCTGCACTCATGGCAATTAAAAAAGCAGCTCTGGAACCATAGCACAGGTGATGATACAGCTGAGCCAGTTAAATGGCTTTTGCTAAGGAAGCTGACTTGCATCCTTCTCCCCTTTCAGCTCCTGTGACTCCCTGTGAATGGGGCAAGGCAAGTTCTGTTGCCAGCTGCAAAGTCAGAGGTGCACTACTGTCAACATGAGGAAAACTTCCTGGCTTTTCTTACCACTAGACGAACCTCATCAGTGCTCCTTCCACTGATGTTTGAGTGTCTTAGAAAGCGATCTGGCTCAAAACCAAAAATGCCTCAAAAAGGGGGGAGAGGGGGCTAAGATCATTTCCTTTCTTGTTCACATAGGCACCACTATAGCCCAAGAAAGATGACAGAAGAAAAGAACTGCAGTAGTAGTCATCCCAACCTGGGTATCAAAACTGAATCCTGAAGACAAATCTCTTCAGTTAATCTGCTAGCTGTCTCTGATGGGTAGACTCACTCCTTCCCACACAGTTCCACCTCCTTACTCAAAATGGCTCTTACGCTTTTCTGATCATGCTTGCTATTTGTTTGATTTTGTTTTTTAAATCATCTTTGTGAGCTGAACTGGCTCTCTGAAGGATCAGACAAGCACTGATGCTGACAGCTAAGAAGGAGAAGTTCATAGCCGAGACAAGGAGAGGTGACCAGGTCCACCCATTTCGGCAGCAGATAAACATTGGCTTAACTCAGTCATCTCACAGAGCTACATTTTTCTTGTTGTTGCTTCACAAGACAGGATGATCAATCAGCCCACCACTCACAGAAATCAAGACCTACTCCCCCTTTGATATCTTGCTCTCACCTGTCCTCCTAGGTCCAGTTTCCTCCCTTGAAAGTACTCCAGATCTTGGTAAGCACTTCCCCAGGCCAACTCAGCTGATTCAGCCACCAAGCAAAAAGTTAACCCAAAAAGTAGGTAGTTTTCTACTACGTTAGCAGGTTGATTCAGCTCATGGTAGACTATCAAAGTCATCACAAGGTAAGGGGAGCAAGACCTCCTCCCTTCACATGTAATCAACTATGTCAGCTTGGAACCCCCAATACCAACTGAGCTGAAATGGGCTTCCAGCTTCTCTTACCTCCCTTTAGAAAACAAACAAAAATGAATCTTTAAAAAGGCTAAGGACTCTCTCAAACAACAGACAAGTCTCAACACAGATTTTAAAATCAACTCAGATTTAAAACAGGTAATTAAATAGTACAAATATCACAAGATACATACCTCTAACCTGGCTTATAAGCTACTTCTAGTTATTTCTAGTAGTCTGCACAGCTTCCAGATGTTTCATAAGCCCTTTTCTTATCACAGGCTGCAGCTCATTCTCTCCTTCCTTTCCAACCACAGCATCTTTATGCAACTCAGCAAAGTGCAATATTACCAAAAGCAAGGATTTTTCTTAACCTCTTTGCAGCCAGTTATCTGTTAGTCACACCTCTGTCATCAAATGGGAAAATTTTATTTAAATTAGTAGGAAGGACAAACTACAAAATTCCAAACTGCCAGTTATAGAGCAAAAGGACTTCACATACCAATTATAGCATGGACAAGAAGGGAAAAAAAATAACCTCTAAAATCCTTCACGATGGCTACATAAGTTTGGGGAAAGTAATGTCATAAAAATGGCTTTTTAACTTTTTTAAAGATGATTCAGCTTCAATACTTAAATAAATAAAAATTGTTGTAAATTATTTACAACAGCATATATGAAGCCAATGACCTAAGTTTTCCTTTCTACATAAAAATTAGTGCACACTTATGAACTGAAAGGAGCTGTTCAGCTTTATCACATTTCATTTAGTATGGCACTACCCAACTGCCAACTCTGCAGGCTTTAAAAATAAATAAATAAAAATTCTTTCCAACAAAATTCAACTACATGAGTCTGTAAAAAACCTCTTTGTGTCCTGGATCATCACAAAAGACTTAGAAAACTGCCAGCCATTCATAATAAAATGGTTTTAGTCAAGGTTGGGGGGGTGGTGGTGGTGGTTGGTTTTTTCCTTGTTGGTTTTTTTTTTTTTTTTTTGGGGGGTGGGTGGGTGGAATTAAAGGTTAGGACTAGTACAAGGATGCACAGTAACAGTCTCATGAAACCATTTGTATGGGCAACTACTTGCAATTTGTTATTTCTAGTTCACTTCTTCTAAGAGGCTAAGATGTACTTACACAACACCTAATACCTACTCTTTTAGGGATCAAAGTATCATTGAAAGGGTCTCAAAGCAAGATGTAAGTAGTACAGATCAGTACTCTGGTTTTCAGTATGAACAAGTTCTCAAACTATCATGGGGTGTTAACACCAGCTCTAGTGGCATGAAAACCTGTTTAGTTAAGAAGTATTGTTACATACTCCTAGAAAATAAAGGCAAGAGGCTCTGGTCTTGCACACTGCCAGCTAGTAACAGCTGCTGTTTCAGAACAAAGTGCACTGACATTAGAAACATTTCACAAGGAGGTCTGAAAAATAAAGCCAATTCAATTCCTTAATTTCAACATTTGAGAATCTCCTAGACAAGTCAAATGGTTGACTAGACAGCTTACTTTAAGGAATAAGGAGAATTAGATCACCAAGCAATTATATTTTCTTTCATCATCTCCCCCTAATAAGAATAACTTTGAGATATTGTTGGTTTATAACCATCAACTATCTGCAGAAATTGAAAGGCAAGTGAAAGTTCATTACACAAGAAGCTCTGAGGCTTGCTGAACTAGCATATTCAAGAAAAGTGGAAGACAGACCTGCTTATGGAAGATGCAGCAACACTAATCATTACGAGACATTTAGATGGGATACAACTGACAAGTTATGTTGGTGGCAAGAAATCTGATCCTTGCAAAACTGGTATTTCAGGCATACTACAGTTCAGTAGCATTCTCTGGTGGAATCTAGTAAATATACTCCAATGTAAGAAAATCCTGTTTAATGCATATTAAATATTCTGGGAAAAAATCCAACTCTAGTCTTCACAGAAATCTCACATATTTATTCCCATGTGGTACACTGCTGGTAACAAAAACATTCAAGCAGAAAAGAAGATTTCACCATCATACAGAAAAACTTTTAAGTAAAAAAAATGACAGACTTTCAGTCACCAACTGCAAAAACAGGCAATACTTGTGTGCTAAGTGTTCACCCTGGCTCAGATCCAAGTCCTCCTCAACTGGTGGCCAAAAGCAGATGTGTAGGGAAGAGTGGATGAACACACCAACTCCTACCAGCAATCCAAATGAAACAGACACTATCAACCACCACGGCAAAGGTCTCAGAGTCCCAGGCAGAATGCACCACACACGCCTCTAAATGCATTTGCAAACTCCTATGATGTTTTGGAAACACCCAGATCAAAATTTTTCCTGGTTAACTCTCACAGCAGTCAGTATTCCATAATACTTGTATTTTTCTCTTAAAGATACAAACTCCATGAAATTCCACAGGTACTGTCCCACTGATACAATGCAAAAACCATGCAGATTTATGACAATGTTGTTTGAGTACCTGAAACACAGCCATGCCATTTCAAGTCTCTCCCACAACAGAAAACTAACTAGATCTTAAAACAGTTCCAACTACATAGAAGACATGTATTTTTTTTATATATACGTATATAATATGTAACAACCATAATAGAATCAATCCCATGTTCATAAAGTTACCATGCCTGAAGTACCAGCAAAAGAAAAAGTCACTGAACGTCAATGACCAACGAAGCAAGCAATGCAAGGGGACAAGAGCTGTTGAGCAAAAAGCAGTCTTGCACAGTCAGTTTCTGTGGCTGTCATTTTAAGAGACTGAGATCATACTGAATTCCTGTGTTTAAGTAGATGAAAGTATGTGGAATCACAATTCAGAGAAGACACATGCAAGTGTCTTGTATAACTGCAGGGGTTTTTCGTTGGTTTGTTCATGGCTCGCATAACCCACTTTGTTTTGTAGTGCTGAAAAGGAAGATGAGCTAAATGTTAACATCTGTCTTTAGCTGATGCTGTCTTACTTTTCTCCTACAGTTTGTTTACAACTAATTGCTGAGTCACCAGGCAGCTGATCCATTTCCAAAGACTCTAAATCAAATCCCAGAGATAAATTTCTTGATCACTATGAAAAACTACATGGCCTACAAGGCCACTGGCATATCCTCACTGGTTGGAATGCTGTGGCAGACCACCACTGGAACTGAAGAGGACAGTCCCAATACACTCTTAATTTTCATCTGCAGAGCTGTTAGTTCAACTGCCTTGGTCTGAGGAACAGTAGTAACACTTAAACCATGACAGTCATTTTGACAACAAACAACTGTGCACAACATAAATTGGCTCTTCAGTACTAGCTATATTAGAATACTTAAAAGGCTCATAGGAGATCTAAATAAAAGCAAAACCAACTTACCACTATTGGCATATTTAATTCACTTCAAGAATGATCGTTGCAGCAGTTTTAATTAGCTTCCTGTAGCAACTCTGAATAAAAGCCACAGGAATTTAAAAAAAAAAACAAAAACAAAAAACCAAACTTGTGAGCTCTTCTCCTCTCTGTGTTTCCCTTCTCTATTTCACTTTTCACATATTTGGCTCTTAAGCAGCTGAAACAACTTCATAAGCGACACACATCCATTCTGTATTTCACATTTCAAGCAACTGAAATGCAAAAGTGCAGCACAGACCATTACACTGAGCATATTTCATTGTAAAAATTTAATCAGTATATGATCAATGTACCAAACCAATTGTTTGCCACGGTCTCTACCACTTTAACGATTATAGTTTTTAGAGATGCACCAGAACTGGCCACTATCATTCTGAATTCTGCACTACCATTTTGCATCACCCTGGGCAGACAAACCTCTTCTTACTTCCCCTGAATCTGCTCAGGTAATCTCCTATCGTCTGGCTTAATGAACTGTCACTCATCTAAATACTCAAGAAAAATCAGAATTTTTGCTTGTCATCTACCATCTAATGCTTCCAACACGGTCATTATAGCTGTGATATATTTCTTAAGATTTGTTTGTACTACATCTGCTACTGCAGTAGTCTAAAAAAGCATCCAGAGTTTAAGTGTAGGTTTAAAAAAAAAAAAGATAAAATCACATAGTAGTTGCATCCAGTGTATTCAACAACCTCACGTGTAATGCAACTGTAGTGTATAATTATACTCTAGCAACAGATGATTTGGTTCATAGGTATGAAGTACAATTATGCAGGTATCCTTAGAAAAGCATGTAAAATGACAGCTGTATCATCGAACTTATTAAAGAAGGCATTTACTCAGGTATGAGGAAAACAACAAGAAAGATGCACAATACACAGGCACAATAGTTAACTATGTTAGTTACCTTGTCCTGACAACAGTTCGATGAAAGTATGCTACTTATGCCCACACTATGCTGTGGAAGCATAGAATATATTGGCAAAGGGGCTTCAAACAGCAATTCCTATCAGCATGCCTGCAGCATTCGTAAGCATTATTATTTGTTACAGAGCAGCCAATGACACTTAGAATGGAGCAAGTTTTTAGAAAGTGGCAAGCAAATGGGTGAGGAAGGCAAGAGACCACAGAAGCAACCTGAAGCATCTGGGAAAGCAATAGTCAAAAAAAAAAAAAATAGTCCCTGTAAATAAGAAGATAAGAGCCACGGCTTTTAATTTTCCTTTGACAGCACGTCTCGACACTTTAATAGTTTGCTACAGCACCTCCAGCCGGGGCTGGAAAGGGCATCCTTGTGGCCTGAGCTGAAGGTACCTCACAGCAGCAGTCTCGGCCTCACCACAAAACTGCGGGGTGGCATGTGGCACCTCTCAGGCCTCATTGCTGCGGGGTTGCAAATACAGGGCACTACCCAGGTGCAAGTTTTGCAGTGACAGCGCCTTCTCCCCCCCCTCCCCCGCTCCGATGCCGCAGCCAGGGGCGTGACACAGCCCGACCTGCCCCGCGGCCTGTCAGCTAGGCCCGGAGGCGGCTGCCAGGCTTCCAGGCCTGCCGCGGGGCCCAAGGCCGCCGGGCGCGGAGCCGCCGAGAGGCAGGCCGAGGCCCCGGGCGGGGCCCAGCGCAGAGGCGGGGGAGCCGCCTCTTCGCGCAGAGCCACCACGTCGACGACGCCAGCACTGCGGAAATGGGAGCGGGGGAGCCGGGCCCTGCTCTCCGCTCCGCCCGCCCCCCGCTGCCGGGGCGGCCTCGCCTCGCCTCCCCGCCCCCGCCGCTTACCTGTGTCCCCGATGATGATATACTTGAAGAGATAGGCGTAGGCCATGGCCGCCCGCTCCCCGGCTCGCCGGCTCTCCCTCGCTCCTTCCGGGCGCGCGCGCTCTCCCCCCGCCCCCGCTGTCAGGGCTCGCGCTGCGGAGAGGTGCAAACGGTTAACAGCCACCGGGCGGCGGCCCGCTCCCGCCGGGCGCCTCCGCGGGCACCGCTCGCTCGCTCCCTCCTACCTCCGCCCCTGCGCCGGCGGGCTCGGTCGCTGCTGCTGCTGCTGCTGCTGCTGCTGCCCTCCCGCCGCTCCCCGAGGCGCCGGGGAAGGCAGACGCAGCGGCGGGAAGAGCGGGCGGCGAGAACAATAACAGGCGCCGAGCGGCCCCGGACCCCTCCGGCAACGTCACGCACCCACCTCCCCGCTGCGCCCCGCCCCCGACCCGGAAGTGCTGAGGTAGCCGCTGGCCCGGCGCGCGGGGCCGCCTCCCGCCTCCCGCCGGCGTGGGGGCGGGGCTCCGCCGCCCGCCCCGCCCCGGTGCCCGGCGGGGCTGAGAGAAGGCGGCGGAGCAGGGCTTTCGCTGCGGGGGTTGCTCGGCCGGCTTCCCCCCGCTCTAACGGGCGGCGGGGCCTGGGGCCGCGATTTTTCCTTCGCCTTGGTGGGAGGAATGAGTGAGAGGGCGCCGCGGGCCCGGGAGGCCGGGGGTCTCCTCAGAGAGGGGCGTCGCGGCGGCGTCTCCCCCGCGGCGGGGAGGAGGTTGCCTTGCGGGGAGAGGCTGGGAAAAGGAGGATGGCGGCAGCCGGGGCTTGGTTAGGCGCTGCCGGGCTCCTGGTTTGCAGCAGGGTCGGGGGTGCTGAAGTAGGAGGGCGGGCGGCAGTTTGTGGGCAAAACCCCAACGCTGTCATTGGAAGCGTTTGTGGTGTTTCTGGCTGAGAGGATCCAGGGAAAAAAGCTTGATCTAAGGCTACGGAGCCAGCTCTGAGCTAGAGAAGCCTTAAAGCAGAAACACTTTATTTATAAACAGTTTATTTTCATCATCAAACTTGAGTTCTGCCTTGGAAAAGGTTTTTTTTTCCCTTTCTGTTTCTGTCTTTCCTCATCAAACTGGAAGCGATGAGCCAGGAAGGTAGCCCAAGTTCACAGCTGCTGTTTAGAGTTCACACGGGACTGGTGAGTTGGAAGAAACATCAAGGTCTTCCTTAGCCGCTTCACGAAGTGTCCCGTGTACCCAGACCTTTGGCCCTGGAGCAGTCAAAGGTAGCTTGGCTCACAGGTTGGTTCCACGCTGAGGCTACGTCAGATGTCTGGCAATGGTAATGTGGTAGGACTCCCCAGTCAGGTGCTAAGGCTGATGATGATGATGATTGGGGTGCCCTTCAGCTCAGCTGTTTGTTGACTATGAATTGGTGGAATTGTTGAAGAGCCATTGGCATTTTCTTCATATGAACTCACAGGTGTACCTTTCTGGCTGTACCAGTCTGGTAGCTTTTAACTTTTATAAAGATGGTGGTGTGTCAGGTCAACAACTTGGACAACATTGACTTACACCTCTTCTAACAGGTGTGTGTCTAACTTACTCATAAAATCCTTCAATAAAGGTGATTGTGCCAAATCCTGTTTCCATATTTCATTACCTGAAACCCAAAATTAAGTTTGGTTTTTTTATTGTCCTCTTCACTGTGCACATGCAAAAAATATGATTGCTATAAAGAGAAAGGAGCTCCTTTATATATTATGAACATTATATCTACCTTTTCCACATGAAAAATTCACGTTTTCCATGTTCCCTTGTCAGTCATTTTTCTCCTCTTTCTTTTTTTTTCTCCTCCGTACTTCTCCCAGTTTCTCAACATTATTTGTAAAGTGTAGAGTCCAAAACAGCAGTTCTCGTGTGTCTGTAACACCAGCCTCATCACCTCAAGATAAAGCCATAGGAGTATCTCCGGTCGTGCTCCTCTCTGAATGTGATTTGGTTTTTTTTTTCCCCAACAGCATCTAAATTTTATTATTCATCCTAGATTCCTATTTTAGATGGTTACTACCCAAATGTATCTATATGTTTGGTATCTCCTTATTAAGCACTGTTTTTCCCTTTGCTAAATTTCAGTAATTTTGATCAGGACCACTCAGTTTGTCACATGTATTTGATTTTTTTCTTTTTAGTTCATCTCAGCCATTTTGTTACCCAGATTGTTCATGAAAATATTGAATAGGTCTTGCCTAGACAGGACAGAGCATTGGAAAGCGGCATGTGAAATTTTCTCCTAGTTTAAAAACCTTTTACACATGGAAGAAAGCCACTTCCCCATTATTTTATGTACAAGAAGAAGTTTCGGTAGAAATTTTATGTCAATTAACAATTCCTATCCAAAATGCATTTTCACAGAAAAACGGAGGGTTTTGCCTTGTTTCCTATGAAAGTTGGGCTTCTGCTTTCACATATCCGTGTGTGTCGGGCTCTGCATCTATGTTCCCTGTCCTGACTGTGATCATGAAAACTGGCATCTGGATGGAGTAGAGTACCTTGGGTGAAAGAGAAGCTGCAGTGGGGGTCAGCTGTTAAACGCAATCAAGAATTCACACTAAAAGAAGTCGCCTTAAGTGCTCCCTGGACAGGTAAGACCTTCAGCTGGCGTTCACGCTGTTCACACAGGTTTGTGTGACCTCAGCCACAGGAAACCAGGCCGTAAGCAGATAAGATTTCATCCAGTACAAGTGAAGGTTGCTGCTGATAGAGATGGGGCAGCTGTGCCCCCACTGACCTGCTCTTGGACCCTCCCTTGTTCTGGCACTGTCAGAGTCATCTGCTGAATTGGGGAACTGGAGTGGCTAAGCTTTAATTTTTCCATATTAGCTTTCAGGCAAATCCATTCTTGTCCCACAGCCACATGAACGATGCTTTTGTGTGCTTTGACATGCTTTTGTGTGCTTTT
Organism: Theristicus caerulescens; assembly: GCA_020745775.1. Classification (NCBI taxonomy): domain Eukaryota; kingdom Metazoa; phylum Chordata; class Aves; order Pelecaniformes; family Threskiornithidae; genus Theristicus; species Theristicus caerulescens. The sequence continues at coordinate 127,442,941 of CM036558.1, read as the reverse complement.
GACAGCTTTGTCAGATGGATCCCACCTCTGCCCAGCAGTCCTCACTTCTCAAAGAGGGTCCTGTGGTTGTGAAGGCTAAAGCCCATTCTGTTACACCAGGCACGCAGACTCAGTCTGCTCTCCTACAGGACCCTCTCCCTTGCCTGTATTGGGAAATATGAAGGAGAACTGTGTGGGCTTCTGTGTCCTTCACCTTCTCCAGAGCCCTGCCGTCACTCCAAGTCTCTGCTGGTACTATCAGGGATTCCTACATGGTTGAGCCACAAAGGGTATTACTCTGAGGGCTGGTCGAGCCTCAGCAATCTCTCCTCAACATCCCAGGGTAATAAGTTTCAAGTGTATTTGATGGGGACAGACTTTTTAATAGGGCCTGTAGCAATAGGACAAGGCATAATGTTTTTAAACTAAAAGAAGGTAGATTCAGACTAGATATAAGGAAATGTTTTATGATGAGGGTGGTGAAACACTGGAACGGGTTTCCCAGAGAGGTGGTAGATGCCCCATCCTTGGAAACATTCGAGGCCAGGCTGGATGGGGCTCTGAGCAACCTGATCCAGTTGAAGATGTCCCTGCCCATTGCAGGGGGTTTGGACTAGATGACCTCTAAAGGTCCCTTCCATCCCAAAGCATTCTATGATTCTAAGATGTCCCTGCTCATTGCAGCGGGGTTGGACTAGGTGACCTTTAAAGGTCGCTTCTGACCCAAGCCATTCTGTGATGCTATGATTCTATGATTCTGTTTACCTCACTGATGGGATTTGGTCTCTTAGTTTGCAAATTATGTGATCTTCTAGACTTCAGGTTTGACACAAGGAAAATTGGCCTGACGTGATTCAATTAAATCTGATCAGAAAAGGAAATTTCCATTTTGTAAAAGTGCAGATTGCCGATGGGGAGAAAATACAGACACTGCAGAATTTCTAGTGAAATCGGTGGGTATCTTTAACACCACCGCTTAGCCATCTAACAGCCTGCTGGTGTGACTGACAGTTCAGAGAGAAGGCAGCCCTGCCTGTTTCTGCTCTGGTGGCCTGGTAAGACGGAGAGGTAACCAACTTGCAGGCGACCCACGCAGCAGGGCTATGCCCCGCTGACTGGCTCGGTGGCTGCTCAGCTTGGGTCAGCAGCTGCATGGTGAAGAGAGAGCCAGGCCTCTTCTGGTTTGCCAGGCAGCCGGCAGGGCTTGAGAAGTTTTACATGCGCACAACTGTGGAGTATTTCAGTTGCTTGTGATGCTGCTGTTGGGATATTTATGGAATCAGTGTTTCGTAGAGGCTTGCAAGGATAACATCCAAGAATTTGTTGCTTACGCTATCCCATGGTAAATACAAGCTAATTTGCTGCTGGATAAGAGACCATATGCCTGAGTTATTGAGTGTTATCAGCCATTCTGCAAATCTCAGATGCCTCCAACTAGAGATTAGTGCAAAATTGATTTTCCTCCAAGTTATGCTTAACGTACACTTGTTAAATGCTATTAAGAAGCATGTAAATAAATAATTATTGGGGTTTTTTTAATTTTTACCTCTCACCTGTCTAAATTTCTGTTTTCCAGACAAATGAATGTCTTCTTCTGTTAAGCATTAATACTTTGATAGAAGGCTACCACGGGCTCAGTTTCACTTATTAAAAAAATTATTAGCCAGGAGATATAAAAGAGGCAGTAGTTATTTGATATTGAATCATAATGCTTGCAGAGGGTTGCTTTGCTTTTGTTTTTCTTGTTAATGTTCTCTTGAATAATACATGTTATCTGTTAGTGATTTTATATAACATGCTCTTTAGAAATATGATGAAATATTTCACTAAGATGACAGTATCGGGATTACATTCTGGCAAATTTGATACACTCGAGAAAACTAGAGTTTGTTTTTTTTTCTGTGTCACTCAGCTTTTCCCTAAATTTCTGTCATTTATCACTGTGCAAACTCACTTGGGGTTTATGGCAAAGCCTTAGGGTTTGCAGGATCCTTACCACTAATAGTACTATTTAGGAAAGAGCCATGGAGGCATCCAAAGCTCTAGATACTCTGCAGAGCAAAGCATTAGGCAAATTTTTTTTTATGGAAACTAAAACACAAAAACAGAACCCTAGCACAACATTTGAATACAACCACACTTTAATTATAATTTGCACTGTACTATCATTTAACTGTTAGAAGTCAATCTCTACCCGCTCTTCAGTTTAGCTTACAATTTTTAAATCATTCCTTTGTGCTGTTAAATTATTTATACAGATGCTGAATAGAAAATGTTATTTTCTGGCATTTGATCTGGCTGTATGTACTTTTTCTGAACATTAATTATATGCTACCATTTATCTTATTTGTGAATTTTATTTAATAATTTTTATATTAGATTTGTATTTTATGTAAGTAACAAGGCAATATATAGCATATTTTATTTATTATAAATGTTGAGAATGGGACACCACCTCATGGAAATATGCAGAGCAGATCCTGCAGGAAGACAGTCAAATGTATATAAATTTCAATGAAGACCTACCTTTGGAAAGAGAATTTATAGATACCTGTTAAGCATAAAAAGTGAACAGCCCCTTGTTAGCCATCCTAGTTTTTCCTTTATTTATAGAAGATCTAGGATATTTTGAGGTCTTATAAATTCCATGATAGAATCCCTTTTAGATGTTATTAAGATTAGGGACTATAGGGACAATCTGGCCTACTGATAAATCCTCTGAAATTATCATAAAATGATCATTATGTTAATGGCATAGAGAAAGATTTGTCAACTGATCAGTGTAGTTCCTCCTCCTTCCACTCCAGGATTTTAAGAGTCTAGTACTTTGCTTTTAGGTTCATAACACTTTTACTTGTCCCAGACTTGTAAACTGAAGTAATGGTAGAAGCACATGTAACGTCTTTGATGTGCAGCATCAAGCAGTGGTATTTACTGACTTTTTGTGTTGTCTGTGGTGAAATTATGGATATTTTACTTTCGTAGTGGATTATCACAACCACCACCCACACTGGATTTTTAAACTTTTTTTTTGTTAATTTGTCTTTAACATGAGTTAGATGGCATACTATTTTTTTTAATCCTTCTTTTGCAAAATTGGTGCATCATTTGTTAGGTCTGTTAATGCAAGCATCTTGTATGCTCAGGTATGTCCTTGAGATGTGGGAACAGTTCTCACTTGTAGCCAGAAAGCTGCTGAAGTTGCTTGTTGTATCTTTTTGTCCTTAATGCTGAAATTTGCTGGTGCAACCTTTCTGAAAGAAATTCTGAAATTCCCTTTTGGTTTCTGACCCACTCATTGACGATTGGGTCTTACATGAAGTGCTCCAACCCACACCCTGGACTTTATAGCTGAGTCCATTGATGAAATTCCATTTTTCCCTCCAGTTGCAGGGCTTGGGATACTAGATTTTGGCAGTGTAAGGTTCTCATTTATTGTTTGTGTTCGGTTTCATTTTGTGACAGGGCTTTTGGAAGCATCAGGAAGGGCTCAGATGCATTTGGTCTCTTTACCTCCTGCGGATAGAAATCTGTGTTCCCTTCTTCAGGTCAATCTGACAGATTGTTGTCTATCATCTTGAATGGGTGACTTACTGCACATTTCTTGTTTGCACAGAAAGAATGAAGCAAATAATTAGTCTTTTAATCCCTCGGGCTTCATAATAGGATTCTCACTTACGGAGCTGGAATATAGGCTTGTCTTTCATTGCTTTTTTAATCTTTGCCTTCAAGAAAGTGAGTATGGCTCAACATTTGAATGATGTAAACCTTGACGCTCTGACTGATTTGCTAGGTGTGTAATTCATGACATACCAATCATATTGGAATCTCTTATTATTTTTTACGTCATTTAGGCCCAGAGTGTGGGAAGCAGCAGAGGCTGTATACGCAGAGAACAACGGGAAGAGGAGAGGCAGAGCAGCACGTATCTGCTGGACTCTGAGACGGGTGGTCTGGAGCAAAGAAATGAAAATGCTTAGATGTTCCTACTCGGGTATGAGGAAAGTGAATGCAGGGAATAGAAAGAGTAAGGGTCTCTGGGCTGGGAGAAGTTGGGGATCAGAATGAGAGGATTTGGGGCAATATGAGAAGAAATACTTCCAGTGAAAAGTCGGCTAAGAGGACTGGAAGACCGGGGGTTTAGGGGCAAAGAGTTGAGAAATTCAAATTTTGGAGTGGAGAAGCAGGAAACTGGAGACTGGGCTTCTGAGCAGAGTACCTAGAAATACGTGCCTATGAGGGATAGGTGACTTGGGCTCTGAGGGTCCAGTCCAGGCAGCTTTGGCTAGGATTTCAGCTAACAGCTGGAACATATGTGCAGAGACTCCTTCCCCACAATTTCTGTAGCCTTTGTTTTGCTTTCAGAAATACATCAATTTTACTAAAGGCCAATTAATGTATTTTAAAAGACCTATGCTAAGTTTAATTGTTGCTTTTGATCTGGTGAAAAAAGTTTGGAAATGGGTTTCTTTTTTAAAACCTTTGTTTAGAATAGTGTAGTATTTAACTAACAGCCTTAGTTAAATGCTATTAGCTAAACACTAAAAATAAAAGTAATGCATTCTGAAAGACACCATATTTCTCCAATCACTATAGTTATTTAATGTTTTATTCCAGATCAACTACATCATTGACAAATAATTTTTGGGGAATGAAAAAGTCAGTTTTAATAGCATTTTTGTTTTCAAAGTACAGTCTTGAGACTACATTTTCAAGCCAGTGCAACAAAAAGTAAAAGTACAGTTCTTCAGTTTCCCAGCTGTATTCATATTTTAGGTTTTTGCACCATGGAAATATTTACATGACCTCTGCTTTATCCTTGCATGTTTACTAATGGCCTTTGCCACTGTTATCATTGCACCCTGTCTTTCCTTGCAAATAACCTTGTTTTTCACTGGCCTAATATAACAATAAACAGTTTGATAAAACAGCATGTGATAAATTTTAATACATTTTTCCCATTAAATCTGGAAAAACAAAAGGATCCTTGAAATAACCTTGAAAAGGCTAACAAACCAACTGAAAAGATATGTTAATTTTTTTTTTATTCTCAGAAGCATTAGAAAATGTGTGCTCATGTCACAAGACTCACAAGAGCATGGAGTATTAGTGCTACACAGACAATGTGAGAGATCAATACAGAAGTCTACTTAAACTGGCATCAAGGCAAATTTTCAATATTTCTTTTTTACTTTAGAGGCAGAATTTTTCTTAATTTTCTTTAGATCTCAAAAATTGTTTTGACAATGGTTTAATAAAGAGAAAGTGGAAGGTAAATAAAGAGTTACTGCAAAGGCTCACAGGAAGTGAAAATCATGAAAACTTCCTGTTTACTCTTAGCAAGAAGTGAGACAACTTTAAGGGAATTGGTTTGCTTAAAAGACAATAGGACTAGGCAAGCCTGGTCACATTTTTTTCAAATTGAAAATATTTTGGTCTGAAAGGGTTAAAAAGAAGCTTTTTTAAATTTTTTTTTCTTTTTCTATCCCAATAGTAATGATTTTTTTTCTTTTTTGGACACCTCCACTGATGTCTTCTGGTGGCTGTAGAAAGTAAGGAACTGTCTAAGATTCTGGAAGTCAGCAGAGTTGCTAAAGGATTTGAGTTGAGAAAATCTTAGGGTCAGTGTCGCAGAAATGATCTTTTTCCACCAAGATATTAGCAGATAACCTGCCCTGCATTTTTGTCTGAAAGGTATAATAGCAATGTCTGGTAATTCTAACTAAAACGCTTGTAGCTAAACCACAGCTAAAATGATGTAAAAAGGCTTTAAGTTTCTATTGAAATTATTTAAGTGTTAACAAACCAAAATAGCACGAAACTAGAGGTTTATTTCTCTTTTAAGTACTTGTTCATTGTGCATTCCACTGAATAGGCTTCATCTTAAGTATTTTAAATTAGAAGATGTTTTACTTTAACAAACATATATGTAGGCTCCTTTGTATTCAGCCATTGTTGATGTAGAGGGCAGCACGTGCTTCTGCATGTATTTTCCTTCATTTGATTGAGCCTGTTTCAGAACTCCAGCCTTTTTAAGGTTATTTCAGCACAGTTTCCCTGACTTGTCTTCAGGCTGTGAAGATCACACCAAAGCTGTTATTGCCCACACGAGCTGTGCCATTGTAGCCTTACATTGTAAGCTAGGGAGTCTTTAATTCCACAGATCAGAAGGTGGGCAAGTGTTAATTATTTTGTCTTCGTTAAGGTTCCTGTATCATCTGTTGGCAATTCATACACTGGCTGAGAAAGGTAAACAGTACATCCTAGAAAAGCAAAACCCCCAAGAGAATTAGTTGTAATGGGGCAACACCCCCCCACCCCATCAACTCGAATTCATTTCAGATGGCAAATTATTAGGTATTCAATTTCTACATGTTTATTGAGAATATCTTGTTGCTCTGATCATGAGATGTCAAGTAGTATAAAATTTTGGATGTCAAGGATTCTGTCTTATGTTTCATAGCAATAACTGAAGGAGGAAAGTAATTCTCCTGGCTCCAAGGTCCAGTTTATTTTTCATCAGATTTCTCTTTGATGGGGAGTCTCTTCCTTTATAGTTCTATAGTTTACTTCTATACCTCTTAAAAAAGGGGTTTTTCAATTCTTTATTTCTAGTCCACAAATAGAAAGAAGGGTTGTATCGCATCTTGTCTTAAGGAAGTTCTTGTCTGCTAAGACTTAAATTCAGATGATATCACTAGCCACTGTAATCCCATCCTTTTTAACAGTGAAGCTTGTTTAGTTGTCACAACCTTCATGTCATCATAATTACTTAGCATAGAAAATGCTTGCAGTTTATGGCAGTGCCAAGCCCTCATCACCATAAGGCTTACCCTGTGGTATGTTGACAGTCCTCTTCTCCAAGGCCTATTCCTATTCAGCATTTTTTTTCCTGCTGTGTTTCTCAATCCTATTTGTATTTTCTTCAGAATGACCTTCATTTATTTTATGTGGTCAAAAAATAAATTAACATTGACAAAATGGCCTTCTAGGTAACAATTTCAGTCATGGTATTTTCTTCCCATGTTTTCAAAACGTAAGATGACCAGTCTCTTTGCAGAACTCCGTGGTGCTGTAGGAAAAAAATGCATCGTATATAGTACTTCCTAGTATGAGCATAGAGTGGTCCACAAACTATGAAAAGTAATTTAGTGTTGCAGAAATAATTACCAAACTTGCTCCTTTTAGGAAATCATCAGCCACATAACAACTGGCCAAGGCCATATAACAGCAGAGTCAGCATGCTAACTTATGCCCTGTAGGGACTGGCAGCCTACTCATAGTCCTACTATTAGTATTCTTTGACAGAGACTATGGAGGGGCATACAGGGAAGAGCCTGAATAAATTTTTCCATGAGCAATCAGTAATGTGGAAATTTTCCGTAGTTCTTCTTGCCATGCACATGAACCTAGCCACATGATGGGGAAAAGCAGAGCTGTCCCTGACAAAAAGAATGACCAAGAGCATGCTGGACAGGCTGGATTGTTGGGCCGGGGCCAACTGCATGAGGTTCAACAAGGCCAAGTGCCGGGTCCTGCACTTGGGTCACAACAACCCCAGGCAACGCTGCAGGCTTGGGGAGGAGTGGCTGGAAAGCAGCCTGGCTGAAAAGGACCTGGGGGTGTTGGTTGACAGCCGGCTGAACATGAGCCAGCAGTGTGCCCAGGTGGCCAAGAGGGCCAATGGCATCCTGGCTTGTATCAGGAATAGTGTGGCCAGCAGGACCAGGGAGGTGATAGTGCCCCTGTATTCGGCACTGGTGAGGCCGCACCTCGAATACTGTGTTCAGTTTTGGGCCCCTCAATTCAAGAAGGACATCGAGGTGCTGGAGCATGTCCAGAGAAGGGCAACGAGGTTGGTGAAGGGTCTAGAGAACAAGTCTTATGAGGAGCGGCTGAGGGAGCTGGGGTTGTTTAGTTTGGAGAAGAGGAGGCTGAGGGGAGACCTTGTTGCTCTCTACAACTACCTGAAAGGAGGTCATAGCGAGGTGGGGGTCGGTCTCTTCTCCCAAGTAACAAGTGATAGGATGAGAGGAAATGGCCTCAAGCTGCGCCAGGGTAAGTTTAGGTTAGATATTAGGAAAAACTTCTTCACTGAAAGAGTAGTCAGGCACTGGAACAGGCTGCCCAGGGAAGTGGTTGAGTCCCCATCCCTGGAGGTATTTAAAAGACGAGTAGATGTGGTGCTTGAGGACATGGTTTAGTGGTGGACTTGGCAGTGGTAGGTTAACGGTTGGACCTGATGATCCTAAGGGTCTTTTCCAATTCTATGATTCTATGATTCTATGCTAGATGAATTCTTTTTGCATTAGCAGTCAGGCCATAGCCATCCTCTCGTCCTCTCCATTGTGTATTCTCTGTGTAACATACACAATCAGTCTTTACCTACTCAATAAATGGAGTGCTCCCATGGTGCATCAGACTTACTATGCTGAAGGTATGCAATAAAGTTCTGCCATGTGTTGGGAATGCAACTTGCCTTGGCACAGAAAGAAACGAAACAGCCAACCTTCCCAGAAAGGTATGGCAGCACTAATCTAATTCATGTGAGTTAGACTAAGTAGAGATCAAAATATTTGTATCCTGATGACTCAAAGCAAGGTACTAAAACAGTTCCCTCAAGTGAAAGCAATGAAAATGTGTAGTTCCTCTAGTATAATGTCAGTTGAATCAAAGTGAAAACACAGAGAAAAGCTTATGATAATTACAATATTTATGTCCAATGAAAATGTAGGAAATAATACAATATTCAGCTTTAGTAGTACAATGTCATGTATAAAATAAAAACAACTGTTTTGGAAAAAATATGTTGATTACAGTAGACATTGAAAGGAAGAGAAGAGAAAGAAAAGGAAGAGATAAGTACAGAACAATTATACAAATCGACTGGTTTCCAAAACAAAGGGGTCATACAGAGATTCATAGGCTTGTTAACATTTCCCAGTAAATTCATCCCTAATTTGTCTGAATTAAGCCTGCTTCTCTTTCCACATTTACTGGAAAGAAAAATTGTAATTGGGACTTTTTGGGGCATGAACTGGATGGGTTTGCTGAACATTCCATTACCCTGTGGCTCATTCTTTCAGGTTCATCTTAATAAGTTGCATTTTCTGCCAGCAATTTGCATTTAAATTATGAAAAAAATACCGAAGATTTCATTGTACTTTCTTACATGAAAATTTTGCTGTGCTGAAAACAGGCATATTTATTTTGTTTTACATAAGTCAATTTGGAACATGGAATTGTCCCATTGTTTGGAATAGTTCAGAAGTTCAGCTTTACAAACGCTAAGTTTACGAGGGTTTCTTAAAACATGCAAACATTTTATCCTACACCTCAGATAAAGATCAAATAGGCTTAAATACCATACTTGCAGTAAGCAGATGTTTGACCTTATGTTCTGAGGTGAGTAAATTCCATGCATTTTTGTATATATAAGTTGGGGTCTGCCTTTTCCACCAAAGAGAATTACAGAGGTCTAACTGATGCTTAGTAATGCATGTGATCTAGCTGAGTTTTAGAGAAAAGTAGACTGGTACTGAGAAACTAACCAGTAAGAAATAGTACTTTGCTGAGCCTTATTTTAAAGTAATTACCTTGATCAGAATTGAAGTTCTGTTAATCCTGTCTATTGAATGGAAAAAAAAGAAATTACAAATTTAACTCTCATGAGTGCAGTTCTGTGAGGGGAAAAATACATTACTTACTATATGTTTATTTATAACAAATTAATATGATTAGTATCATATTTGGAAAAAAAAAACCAAAACAAACCCTATATAAGTCCAAAGAAAGCTGTGACACAGTGTATATGCTGGTTTATATTTAGGGTAAATGTGAAACAAAATTATGTACTAGAGAGGATTCAAAGCACTTTTGACTAAAGTACTGCCACAGATTGGAAGACATAGAAGGTGTGTCTCTGTGGCATTAAAACACTTTGGAAATGTACGTGTTGTTTGTTGGGAATAGATGGGAATAATAACATTGTTTCAGAAGTTTAGTATCTTTAAAATTGACACAAAGAGAGATATTCTCATTGTTCCCCAAACCTACTTCAAATTATATGCATGAAGCACTAAGTGTTATTGTTAAAACAGCAACCATGCTTTCCAAGAAATAAATACAGCTGTCTCCAGTAAAGGATCCCTGACATAATTTTTTCACGTGTATTATCTTCATTATTTATGAGAAAATCTTTTCTTCTGTCAGAAAAAATATACATTCCTTATCCTGCTCTTTTGAAAATACTCAATTAACTCTATCTGATATTTCTTTGTATCCTGTCTCTGATTTTCAATACTATTTAAGAAAAAGCATTTTCAGCATTACACTAATACTTCTTACAAACTATTGCCTCTTCATGGAGGAAATAGTAGGTGATGCAATAAAGATAAACTTAACATCATGGAGAATGCATTGCAGAAAACAAGCAGCATATTGTCAATGAAAAGCCTTAAAAGTAACCAAGGAGCATCAGCCTGAGGACTTCAGATTTCAATTACAGCTGATGAACTCAGCTCAGAGTGTATTTAGCATGTCTTGAACTTAGACTACTGACTAAGAATCTGAATCTATTAAAGTAAATCAGGTAAGCCCCTGGCAAATTTCCCCAGATACTGAAACAAGACCAGATTTTAGACTTAAGTTGAACAGTTTAAATTCTGTGTCAAACAATAATGGTCTTTGCATCTGACAGTGACTAGGGAACCATTGCTGAAAGGAAGGCAGTACAAGGGCAAACATAATCCCTCATCAGAGAAGGCTACTTTGTGGAAGCATTGGAGAGAAGGGGAAATGAGCACTCCAGAGCCCTCTTCCAATGGTGGAACAAGGTCAGCAAGAGTTTCTCAGTCCTTGTTCCTCAAGACAGAGTTGTGGAAGGGCAATGGAAGTTTGGTAAAGTATCTTTGTTATGGTTGAAAAGTGCAGAATAAGAAAGGAAGGAGACCTTAAGAACCATTTAAGTTCATAAGAAATTGCAAACCTAAGAAGCCGCCTTTTTCTAGGAAGTTGCTAGTAACCACAGGGAAGAGGAGCTACCGGAATCAGGGTGCGATGGTCCATTCTAGTAGAATCTTCCACTAAGTAGCAGGCTTTAGCCAAGATTTGAAGGGTGGAACCGATGCTTCACGGAATAATTTAGCTCCTTTAACTGCATAGATTGCGGTGGCATGCAAACATTTCCTAGAGCTGCAGTTACTCCAGGAAGGTTAAGAATAGGCTGTGGAGTAGTTTACATGATAGCAGCCTCCATTGAGAAACAACGGAAAGAAACCACATAAAATTTACTAATAGCTTCTTTTTTTAACTGGACTGAATTTACCCTCAAAACCTCACAGATCACGAGGGTTTAAACATCATCTGTAATCTAGTGACAGAACCATAGATTCTAAATGTTGGAACAGTCCACTGTTCAGAGCAGCATAACACCTCCCCAGAGATGCATTTTGGCTCATGTACTTTTCCTGGTGTGTTAAGTGACACTGGATCTTTAAAAGAGGAATTATTGAGAGTTTAAGTAGCAAGAAACCTATCTGTGAACATCAAGGGAAAAGAAACCAGCCTTGGCTTTGCATATACTAAACAGTGATGTCTGTCTTTTACAACTAACAGCCTGTTCTAGGTATTGGTTTTTTCAATTTGCAATATCTTCTATTTTCAGTTAAATAGAAGCACACATATACTCTCACAGTTATACTGACAGGAATTTGAATTAAAAGAGATGAGAAATAGAGGGTTTAGATTTATATAACTAACTCAGGGCTAAGCAGTGCAATTCCAACTCCCTTGAGGAAGCCTAAATGTTTGAGATGATCATATGTATGAATAATAGCTACATAAAATCTTTCCAGGCTTTGCTTCTGTAAATAGCAGCTATCGTAACCCTTGTAGTTTAGTCTTCAGTGGAGCCTATTCCTGCTTTACTGTAATTATTTTATTACCAGTGAAAGTGATCTGAATAACATGATTGCCTTTTAAAATCTAAATGCACTGCAGTTGTTTCCTACAGGCTACCATTTCAGTCTTCGGATGCTCTTACTAACTGCAGAAAGAAATTCTGAGATAACCATTAAAAACCTCCACAACACTACTACAGTTAAATAACTATGGTGATTTGATACTTCAGAACATAGAGCTTCTTTCCTCAAACCATGATTTACGGTTAACCATTGTATCCAACGTTGTCAATACCTCAGATATTAAATCTTAAAACTGAAACTACTGATGTTTCATTTAACACAATATTGGCTTTTCATTGTTTCCATGGGCCAACACTGACTGCTGACCACTGATTTTAAGGGGCCATATGTTTGTGTTCTCCTCCCCAAACCCACAGAAATTATCAAGGTTACCTTGGCACAGTTCCCTCAATAAATACAAAGGTTGATATGCATTTCAGAACAATAGCATTTAATCTTCGGTTCAGGTTAATTTAATTTAGTCATACATGTTGACAGTTATTCTGAAGTACACTGTTTTGACATTGTGTTTCTTCTAGGTATTTGGAGAGTTTGCTTTGACTTATTTGGAAGAAACCTTGAGGAAGGTCAGCAGTCATGGCTGCAACATCACTTTCTTGAGTGACTGTCAAAATAAACAATTTAGGCTAGCATAGGTTATTGAAGTCAGTGTTTCTTTTGCAATATTCTATGTTAATTGAGAGTCCTACGTTACAAAATTTACTTCTATTATACACAAAGAAGTTTCAAGGTCACTTTTACCATCGCCCCAGTCACATTTTCCTGGTTAAATAATGTAGAAACAGCAAAGCAGCTTATTACTGCCAGCTTCTCTCGCTGCAAAACTTCACTTAAAAGTGGAAGTAGGGTATTTTTAGGATGGAGAATTTAAATTTACTTAGACCATATCATGGAAAGTTGGCTTAAGAACTGGGACATCAGCTAGTGACTTGAATTTACTGCTCTACCATAGATGTGCTGTTGTCTTGGTAAAAATTCTGATTAGCACTTTCTTGCATTACGCAAGTATTATCAGGATCAAGAAAGACTGAAGAGCTCAGATATCACAGTAATGGGGTCAACGCAAGCATATTAGAAATGTAGTCAATTGAAACTAGATAACTCAGTAGAAAGTGTGTACTTCTGTAACCAATTGTGTGTGCAGAAGGATAAAGCCATCATCATCTACTGTGATTCACTAGCTGGAATGACCAAGTCTCTGTTTTATTTTGGGCCAGATTTGCGATGATGTTTTGACCATGGTTAGATTAATCAACATCATTTAGTTCTTCAGTAAGACATCTTCCCGTACTGTTGTAGAATATTATCCCAGAGATAGATGGATGTTATGTTGTTTATATAAACAGCCTCAGAGTTTGGGATTGTCTATAGAAATATTCTCTGTATATGGGATACAGCTATATTAGCAACTCTTTTCTGAATTTACTATGAAATGTAACCAGAAATTTTGTAACAGAACTGAATTCAGTCTTTCACTTAAAACAGTGATTAAGCTTATCCTCTCTAAAAGTTTATCACTTTTGTAATAAGTAATGAATTCCTAACAACTTAGAAGTAATTACTAAATATTTTGAGTTATTAAATGTACTTTCACCAAGAAATTTAGTGCACTGTGCCAGCCTTTTATCTAGAAAAAACACCCGTGCAAAGTAATTCTTGAGCTGACCAATTGCAGAGGGTAATTTTAAAAGCAGTTTTGATAGTATATGTCCTTTCCCTCTCTTCCTTCCTTTAGTGTTTTTGTACGTATCGGTACTTGAAAAAAATTCAAATATACTTCTGAAAGCAGATGAGGAAGTTTAACAACTTGCATCATTACTATGCCAATGAACCTTAAATCCCTTACAGGAGGATGAATTTCAGCCCATTTTAAACAAGCAAAGAGGTTTTTTTGAAGGCTCACCAACTTCCAGATGCATTCGCTGTTCTTATGATAGCTGCAACATTTTTCTTACACTCACGACATAGTCTTCAGTAGTGATATGACAACAGTAAGGCTATTCCACATTTGGAATACATATCTCACCTTGAAGTTATGCATGATATTTTTTATCCACTGTTACAGGCTTCATGTATATTTGATAATCCTATCATGTAGGATTTTTGTGCCTACGGAAGACTACACTTTGTTCAACTGTTAACCCTTAACGGTAGGCTTTTTCTTGCTCTAAGAGTGAGTAGCAAGATTTACCTGCTGAAAGGCCTAGACTTGACAGATCTGTTGTATACTAGTAAGTTTTTCTCCAGTTTCTCAGAGCCTGAGTTTGGTATACTTTATCATTCTTTTTTTGTTTTCCTTGATCATTTGGTATATTAGGTAAGACATTAATACGTCTTCTCTACAGGTTACTGGTCATATTTCTTAATATATAGATGCAGACTAGGGATCCATTCTAAACCTTCAAAAATGTTTGAATACTCTTCTTTGAGTATTTTGTATGCTATTTTCCTGTACATGTCCGACAAGTGGCTTACTGCTGATTCAAAGCAGCTATTCTCTGTGTTGGCTAATCCAAGACACAAATTCTTTCTTTTCCCAGATAGATTCCACCTATACATGCTGAGGGTCCACTGCAATTTCATATCTGTAAACTTACCAGCAGTCTTGTCTTTAAAATAACGCCAGTATAATTCTTCAATATACTTATGTTAGTATGTTTTATTTTCTCTTCTTGAGTCACTGAGCAGTAGCATTGCTCCAAAATACTGCTGTTAAATTTTCAGTAACCAGGTCCAGTAGTCCAACATGCCACATTAGGGACTTTCTCTGGGGAGACAATTAATTCTCTTTCCTTTTCAGTCTGCCTAAATTACAGGAATGTAATGATATCCACAAGTGCCAACCTGATGAAGAACATATTCCACACTCTTAGTGAGGTCAGTTTTGATACCACACTAGTGAACTGCAGCCATATTACTTACTATACTGGACTGCACTGTGTTTATAATTTCAGGAATATTGCAGCTATTGATCAACTGCCCAGTCCAGTTGGGGACAATTAATGACTAACTCAGTAGTCTTTGTGCTTAATTAAAATAAGATTTCCCTCTATACTTTCTAACACATTTATGTCCCCTGACAGTCAGGCACACTGTTTCCTTACTCTCCAAACCTTCTAGGGCATATCCATGGAAAATCATCTGCCCATGGGGTTCAATATCCCACAAAACCTCATCTTTTACTCTTCTCTTTCCAACTAAATCAGTAATTCTAATTTATTCACAGTATTTTAGGTGCCAGTGTTTTCTGCTTTGTGTCTGTTCACTTGTTATTCTTCTGCATGGCATTTTGGATGATACTCCTCTGTAATCCTGTATCTCAGCCACCGGTCCCAAATACTACCTTTCACAGAATTAACATTCCCTTTTTTCAATTAACCAGGATACCCTGGTCAATTCCCACTTTCATTATGATAAACCAAACCAGTTAAAGCTGACTTATCTGTCCGTTTACAGGGAGCTATGATTTTAAACTGTTCTATTTTAATTGTTCTGGTTTTGGTTGCTGATTGTTAACAGATTTTCCACTGGCACATAGTTTTCTTTATGCTTTCTTGGAACAGTATGTCAATTTTAGCTTTTCATTATAGTGTTTCTGAATTCTCCCTTTTTTTTTTTCCTTGTTGAAGTTCATTTCCATTTTGCTAGCTCTTCTTCTGTAAGTAATTTAATATTTTATTCTGTGAAAATGGTTTTTTGCTGTAATTCTATGCCATTTCCCCCCAAATAATGCTTAAAGACTTCTCTGAAATATTATTTCTTTAGCTGATGTAAGAGTCCTCCTGTCCCAGTGCAAAAATCTTTCAGTTATTCATTAGATTATACTTGTGAGTAACTAAATTTTCCACAGTAACTTCTCCTAGAGCATTCTGCATCAGGTAAGTGTGACTCTTACCAGTTCAGCTTCTCCTGCCAGGCCAGTTAAGTGTTACAAGAGACAATTTTAAAACTAGAGATCCATTAACTTGAGGCATGTAAAAACCCTCATACCATAGCTTGCATGGGTACCTGTCTTACCTGTCGATTTCCTGAAAAACAAAGAGAACATGACTGCTACAATCCTGTGATTACTCCCTTTTACCTGAAAGAAGTAGAACGTTTATAAGTATGATTTCGCTTCCCCTTAGAAGTCCTGTGGCTATCCCACTAACCGCTTACAACGTAGAACTTCTAAAATATAATTGAATATTGGTCTTTCAAAAACCTTGTTCTGCACCAGTCAGCTCTTCACACTGAGCATGTTCCAAAGCCAGAGATCTAGAGGGACTTAAGCCCAAAGGGCCAAATTAAGGACCAATAGCTTGCTGAAACTGTAGTTCAGACATTGAAAATACAAATTAATTAGAAATTGCTCTCCAAATGGCATCCTCCTTTTCCTGCCTGCTATAATTCCATGTACTATAAAGAGCACGTTTTAAAGGGAAGGACTGAATTAGGCTTTGTGCTAGTTTCTGGAAAGATACCCAAGATTGCCTGAGTTATGTGGGGCAAACTGACAGCAACAGTGACATCTGCAGAGCTAGCACTGTCACTATCAGCAGCACAAATGTGTTCTTGCATCTTTTATGAGTTTAATTCAGCAGAGAATAGAATAGGTCTTTTGACAAATTCTGTGCTACAATTACAAGTCTGTTGCTCAAAGAAAAGACTGTTTCTCAACTGAGAAATCAGAGACTTTGGTCATCTGTAAGCTGAACTGCTACAGTAATTTAACACAGAAGCAAGGAACATATAATCCAATTATGGGGAGTAATATCTAAATCGCTCCTATTCCTTTTTTAATGGTTTGCTTTGGAATCCATTAGGACAAAAGGATCTTTATGTATGTAAAATATTAATAAAGTGAAAAATTGAAGTGATCATACTTAGTTGTAAGTAAGTGAACAAAGTGCATTCATTTATGTTCCCTGTAAGTCCTGTCATTCTTGTCCAGGATATGTTGTCGTGGTATCCAATATGGCCATCTCAAAAAAGTAGTAATAACAAAGGATGGTGGTTAGGGATATGTAGCAGATTACTTTTCCGGTTTGGTACTTAATGTGGGGTTGAATAGGCAAAGACAAGGGTCTGTTTCAGATGCAGAGGTAACAATAGTCTGAGACTAAACTCTGGAAAAGTGGGACCTAACGACACGGAAAATACATGAAGTAGAATAAATGTCAGAGGGGATTTGGAGTATTCTTTTTGAGAAATGAATAGGCCTTAACTTATTATTAAAAAAAGCTTGGATCTCAGCTCCTATAAACCAGGTTAACATCTTCAAATTAATAACAGTTATGTAGCCAGATTATACAAGTCAAGATTTTGAGCCCTTCTCGATTAGGAAGGCCTTCAGATAAGACCTTGGTTGTGCTTGAGGTCGAAAAAAACCTTTGCAGCCTGTGGCCAGAAACAGGCTGCTGTCCCAAGTTTGCCAACATGCAAACGTATACTGATTTAATTTCAAATGTTACGTTAAACTGGGTTCACTAAGACTGTGATAAAGGAAATGTTTATCAGAGTCTCCCAGTCTTTTCCTGGCCTGAGACTCAAGACCAAATATTCTGGCCAATATTAAGGGTGTAGAATTGCTTTCATATGAATGACATGAATGGAGAGATTAGTTGTCTCGAAAGAATTATTTTTCTGTCTCAGACCTTTAGAAATGTTTTCTAGGGTGCTGGGAAATCAGTGGCTAGTCCAAAATCAAGACAAAGGAACAGTTATAAATATCCCTCTCCTTCCAAATCCTGCAGAAAAGATGGCAAGATTAACATATATGTGGCTGCATAATTTTTTTCTGCTGTCAGTCACCCTTAATCTCTTCCTATCTTAGGGAGGCAGGAAAACACAAGGATTTGAAGGGCCAATTCAAAGGGCAGGATGGCAATCCATTTTGCTTAACTGTAAGACTGCAACTGTGAATTGAAAGAACATTCAAAAAATCTGCATATCACAATCTTAATGTCATGACAATAGCAACCACCCCCTTGCCCAACTAAGCCTTCCATTGCTGTTCTCATAGGAAAGATGATCTCAGCCTTGCAAATAGAAATGTTTAGCTGTTGTTGCCCCAATAACAAACTCAGAGCTTAACATAGTTACTTCCTCGAGGCTATCCTCTTTTACATCAAAATCTTCCCCAAAACATCTAACTTTTCCTGGTTAGGTTTAGCCATCAACCCTTCTAAGTTTCCTCTCTAGTCAATGGAGAAAGACAGCCATCTTCAGAAAGCAATTCAGAGAGCTCCTTCAGATAATAGTTTGGCCTGTCTGGCCCTGTGAACTATATACAGAGCCACAATTTTTACTGTGGGCAGTATGAAGACAACTTCTTTGTGTTCTGGGCTTTATTTTAGCAGGTAACAAGCAAGTGATGAATCTGTGGTACTATCCAATAAAAGCCGAAAATTTCAGTTTTCTAAAACTTCTCTTGTAAATCTTCAGTTAGGGATTCTGGTACAGATGAGAGGAAAAAAACAAGTCACATACACATAAATAGACTACATGTCTCCCACGATACCCACAATCATAACTCTGAGTATAATCCTTGCCAACAAACAACGCCCGCCTGTGAAAAGCATTTTAGAATTTCTGAAGTACTCAGTAAATGGCCAATTCATAAAAGAACAATGTGACAGATTTTGTCCATGTACCCCAGATAAAAAAGGAACAACAGCTACCTAAAATGTTTTGCATTTATCATCTTTAGGAAAAAAAAAGAATTTGGAATCACTGTCCAATCCCAAGGGATACTTATTCTGTGTCCAGTATGACCCTGATTATAATGATAATATAATAAAGAAATGTTCCCTGTCTTCCTGTAGCTGCACAGTGGCAATCTGCAGAAAATTGCCTTCAGCTGTAGGTACATGAATATATGTTTTCTAATAGTGAACTGTGTTCTTGTAATAGCACAAGTTTTTTTAAGGGATCCTTTAATGAACTGCGATTAAGAAAGAAGAATCTGCCGTGCTATTAAGAAAGTACCAAGTAGCCCAAAGTCAAAACCAGATGCCAGCTTAATTTAATATAACTTAAAAAAAAAGCCAAACCCAAAAGGGCACCAGCATTGATAATAGTGTGAATTATAGATAGTTGTGACCTTATTCCGAAGTAAACATAGCACGCTTGCATACTATGGTGCATTAGTTGCAAGTCTGACTAACAATGTTAGTGAATATTTCCATGTGTTCATCGCTTCTAGAAACTTTCATTTGCCTCAGTTACGTTTTCTGATTCATAGGGGTTTTTTGCATAAATTTCACATAAGAATTCAGCCTTTTTTTTTGATCGTGACAAGTAAAAAATATTTCTTTCCATAATAATTATTTTAAAATTTGTTACAATCCTAGCACCAGAGCAGTAGGTGGTAAGCAAGGTGAAATTTGGCAGGGTAGGAGCTCTGAATTGTGCCCCCAAACTTCATTTTGATTCCTTCAGTTTGCATTGCTGGCATACTGAAAACGTCATGCAATTCCATGAGGGAATTTAAAAAATCCTCAGAGCTATGCACCTGCATTAGTTCTTACTCTTGAAGCAGTGCCTTGTAGCTACATCCTTATAAATTACTAGCTTCTCAGTATCAAGAGATTTCTCGGCAACCCTTGTGTGAACACGTATAAAAATCAAGGCGTACTCCTTGATTAAAGGGTATTTTTTCAAATGTCTGAGGATATCTTTTCCCCCTTCTGGTTATTTGCATTTTAGCAAGGACCATAAGGTCAGTTTTCATTCAGATAACAAACTAATTTCACTTAGACTACAAAAATTTGGGACTTATTTGAATATATACATGCAGCACGTGAACTCCCTCCTTTGTGGAGAGCAGGATGGAAGAATATTGCAGAGGTTTTCTATCTCATTACCAGAAACCCTGTTGTTGCAATCTCAGTGGAAGGAACCTGGCAAGCAGGGAACGTCATTACCCAGTCTATCTTCCTGCCTCTGAAGGGCAGTAATATTTATTGATTCTCAGGAAGAAATAAAGGGAACTTATAAGCAGGAGTAGCAGATGAAATCAGTAGAGTACTGACGCTGAAGAAGAAAAACTGAAAAGCAGTATGTTGGCAAAAGGCCAGGGTAGCTACAACTGAAGAGCAGAAGACATGTTTCCAGGCAGGAGAAGAGTGAAGAGGGGTGATGAATTTTGCCCTCCTGCTTCAACCAGATTGCTTGTATGGTCTGACTTAGTTCCTAAGTCTGATCTTTCCTTGTCATTGTGCTTTGGGTATTTGCATCCTACTATTTGGCACCCCTTGTTAAGCAATATTCTTTGATTTCAACCATGCAAATGACAAATGGAACACGCCACGGGCCAGAAGGTAGGCTTAGGGCACACACACACTGGCTAACTCAGCCTGCAATCAGGCAGCCCCAGCTCCCTAAGCAGCCCTCTGCAATGAGGGGGGTCACAAAATTTACCCCGTGTGCACTGAAAACAAAGTGAAATGTTTACAGCGAAAACTGCTGAGGAGGTGAGGACCTTTCTTAGCACAGTCATTTGGGGCCTCTTAGCTCCACCCCTAACCTTTGCTGTACACTTGTATTCCTTACAGGCTCCAGCCGGGGAGGTGATGGTGGTGGGTTCTGCAGTTTAGCCCTTTTGTTTCCATGCAAGAGCTGCTGGGCTTTTAAAGCCTGCACTCTGATCTCCCAAAATGAGAAAGAGGGATTTGCTCTTGGTGATGGATCATGAACTAGAATCACAGTAAAAGGTGTACTGAAGTTGCTTCTGGGTGGCCAAAATTTGGCGGGAGCTCAGGGTGATCAATAACTTTAAAAAAAAAAAAAAAGCTGTACAAGTCCACAAGCTACAGAACTCCATATTTTAGTTTTTCTTTAAGAAAGAGTAAATACAACAAAATTCATGTGCTGAGGTTTGTGCCACAGTTGAAACTCGGGCCCTGTAGAAGACAGTATTACATGTGTATGTCCCGTGATCACAAGGAAACTCTCCTGTCTTTTCTTGCTTCGTGTCATACCCTACAGGATACTGTGTTTATGTTGCCTAATCTAGCATTAAGAAATCTTTTGTGCTGGATTAAGTACTGTCTTCCTGCTTGGAAGGATAATGCACTGTTTTGAAGGCTATGTGTTATTAGCATACAGGGAAAGATTTCAGTGAAGTCTCTTTCCTCCACTGCTGCTTGTTTGCGATCTGTTCAGATAAGTTTTAGCCTCCTGCTGTCTCAGTTTCCCCTTTTGTGCAGCAGGGACATCTGCCTGCTGCTGCTGTGCCAGCAGCGTAGTGTGCACGTGGGACGGTGTGCTGGCTGAGAGCTAGGTTACCCAAATAAGTCTACCTGCATCTGCAAGACTTGGTGCCGTGGCGGAGCCAGCCTATACAGTAAGAAAGATTAAACTGGAACTTCATCAGCTCAAGGGAATATGATCTCCAATACTGGCAAATTGAGTTCTGGTAAGTGCACTGAACGAGTCAAGGCACCTTTGTGATGCTCATGTTATATGAGATCAAGTTTATAATGTTGATCTGTATCGAGTCAGGACGTGTGACCTCTTTTGTCTGATGTGGGCTCTCTACTATAATCTATACCTTCATTATCTCAAGTGCAGGATAACTGTAACCCACTCTTGCTGTCAAGTCACAACTAAAAACTACTGTGAACTGAAGGTGACTTGAAATGCAGCCCTGCAATTATTAAGTAATGTGTCATGCAAGGAGCACAGTGCATTACACCAATTGCTTTGGGAGTGCACTCATCGCCAGCAAGAAAGGAGGTGAAATTCATATCCTCTGTTTTGACCTTTGTCTCCCTAAGTGGCCGAGGACCAACCTACCTGAAGGGACATTTATTTCTCTGTGCTGTGTGCTACAGTTGTGATTACAGGTACTGGAGCTGGGAGCCAGCTTAGGTTTTAATAGGGCTGGGATGTGTATTTTGTATGAGCAATTCTTACCTTTATTTTTTTTTTTCCCAAGAGACTGTTCTTCGTAATCACAGGGAGGAATGTTATCATGATTCATATGTTTAAGCAGGGTGGATGATTATATTAATCTGGTTTGACTTGCTACATGCCAATGCTCCTTTTACTTTCCCCCAGGATTCCTGCATGATGTACGTACATACATACGTACGTGGTCAGACCAGTATACATATTTTACAGTCCCACCCAGCCTCAAAGTAAGAACTTCAAGTGATTTGGAATTTACTGTGTCCCATGATAAGTTGTTCAAATTGCTTTTTACTCTGGCACCTGGATGGGTTTGTTTTGTCGATGCTATATGAGCAGGTATGTTGCCTGCTCTAAAATTTTCTTTAAAATATGATTGTTGTTAGTACTTGTGAAGCACATAGGATTTTCTAAAAATAGAACATCGCTCAACTACCAAAACCTAGATGAACAAAATATCTGAGGTTGTTTTGTTCAAATAGTTTTGTGGATACAGTTTGATTGTTGTGACTAGGTTTTCTTTCATAGTTCTCTTGGCCTTTACATTTTCCGAAGCTATTATAAATATTTCAGTCGCTGTGTGAAATGAATTTTAATTTTGGAAAACCTTATTGTATAGCTTAAACATTTATAAAATGTTATGTAAGGAAACTGTTGCTATTACTCCTTAAGAGAATCAGAAAAATGATGACATGCAAGGAATGGTGATCCTTTGGAGCATTAAAAATTACTCCACTAGGTGGAGAACTTGCATCAAGTATGTAACTAAAAATGTTAGCACTAGCTGAAATCATAGCTGCTGCTGCAAAAATTAAACTTCTAGTAACTGAATAGTTTTTGTATCATACTTTCCTTTTATCATTTCTGGTGAAGAGCACTTTTAAATTTGTAGCATAGAAATTCTGTGAGGTTGTAGAGCATTATATTAATTTACGTTTAAAAATTAATAAAAGGATTAACATATATTTCTTGATATATTAGCTGAAGAAGTTGATTACAGTAGTTATCAACTTTTCAGTGAAATGTATTCATTTAAAACATTTTTCTGTACCATTCCGCTCATTCTAATGAGCTGCTGACAATGCAGACTGTCTAGGGGAAGAAACGGTGAAAAATCTTTGCCAAAAAGATATATTTATTTTTAAAAAATCCTATTTAACTGGACCTCAGTTGATCATAAACTAAGAAAATTTCATATTTTATTATTTTCCCTGGTTCTATCAACATGGACAATATTAAGTTATCAAGTCCCTCAGAACTAGGAAGAGGGCAAACGCTGACAAAAGGGAATATTTTAATGTGTCTTTTTATGTTGGATATAGGTCCCAGCCATTAAGTAGAATCAGAACTGGGGTTAACTTTGGAGTTTCTGAAGATTCAGGAGCCAAGTGCATTGCAGTATTGTGTAGGTCCCATAAAGGTGGGAGCAGAATAAAGACTAATGGGGCCAGTTTTTCTTAATCTGCTGGGACAAATCTGCCAGGAATTTGCAATCTGCATATTTGTCTGTTGGAAATAATTAAAAAGTGGTATATGGGTTGTGTAAGAGTCAGAGTGTAAAGCTCTAGGACCGACATGTCCAGAAGGAGGCAATTTAGAAAGGGCCATTGCTTGTTTGGGTGTGCTAGCTAACATTAAGCTTCAAGGTACGTTTTGAGTTGAGGTTTGGGAGTATAAGAGAGAATTGGAGTTTTCTGGTTTTCTCATGGGAGTGAAGAATCAGGAAGATGGCAGAAAGGGGTAAATGCTCTATGTCCTTCTTTACAGTTTACATATGTTTAATTAGTGCAAGTGTTAGAGCTGGGGTTTGGGAATTCAAGCCTTCAAGATATTTGTCCATGTCTTTATTCTGGTGGTCTGACAGAGTTAGGAAGAGGGCAGGTGATGACAGGGTAGAAGGCTGGATGTTTTCTGTTGTTACGCACTTAACTCTGCAAATAATTAAGGTCAGACATAGGATTTGGAACTGGATTTTCAAGACTCCAGTTTATAATCTATTCTCTGTGGCTTGCAGAGTTCAGAAGACAAGATAATAGGTGCTGGTAAAGGCAAATGCTCTGTATTTTGTTGTTTGGATGCACACCGGGTTATAGCTAAGATTAGGACTGGTGGTGGGCTATGTGTTAGGTTACAGCTCTAACTTGCTTTAAATTTAGGACTGAGGTTAGGTTTCGGGTTAAGAGGTATTCTCTCCAATTGACACATTCCTTCCTAAGGGCCCAGATCATTGCCGCATCTTATTACTAAAGAATTGGAAGTGGGCAGGTTTTGGAAAAGATCAATGCTCTACGTTGTCTTGTAGAAACTAGATTTATACAGCTGTACTGACTATGGTTAGTGTTAGGAATCGGGAATCTAGAGTTTACTGTTCCCAGTTTATGGATGGATTCTCCAGGGACTAGGGAAACACAAAGATGACGTGTTTCTCTATGGGAATATGCTTTTCTTTCGCTTTCATCGCTGTGCTCACTGCTGGTGTTGAGGTTAATATTAAGTTTGGAGTTAGGGTTAAAGTTTTGGGCCTAATGCTTAAAGGAATCTCTTTAATTTCTGCATTCTAGGGGGTCTAGATAACTACAAATAGAGAAAACAGTTGGATGGGCCAATGCTTTATGTTTTCATTTACTTCTGTCTTCCTTCAATTCATTCATATAATTAAATTTTGCATTAGTATTTGCACTTTGTATGATTTACAAAGACAGAAAGAATTAATATTTATTGATATTTATAGTAATAATTACTATAAAATATTAGCTTTAAAATGTTTATATAATGTAGGGAAGAACACTAGAAAGGACTCCTGCTAATAATTAAGTTTAGGTTCAGGGTTGGAAGTAAATTTAGAGCTTAGAAATCTAAAGCTGCAAAACTACAGCATATTCTCCTGTTATGTAAGGTCTACCCACATGTGGAAAGGGCAATTTCTTAAAGATATTACTGGAATTAGAGGCCATATCTAATTAAACATAATTAACATTGAATTTACGAGTTATCATTTGGAAAACCAATATTTGAAGAGTCGAGTTTGTTATGGCATTTCGTAGGGCCCTCCAGGGTAGAAAGGAGAATGGATCATTAGGGGGCAATGCATTATTTTCTTTTCACTGATGAAAGGGAACCCCTGCCAGGAATTAAAGTCAGAGTCAGGGTTAGGGTTTGATAGCATTAAAACCCTGGGTTATTGCTGATCTTTATATTGCCCAGAGCATTAGAAGCGTTGAAGCTCTGTTGCTGTTAATGTAAGTGGCAGTCTCATTCGTATAATTATGATTAGAGGTGGGGGTATGGCTAGGGTTAGAGTCTGGGAATTGAAACCCTCGAGAGCTCAAGTTACGGCTGATTTTCTCTAATGCTTTGGGTTTAGGAAGGGCATCAGTGTCAGCAGTGGCTGATTGTGTTTTTCATTACCTGAATTTGTCAGCTGCCCAGCATTAAAGGCAGGACTTGGTTTTGGGTTGGGGTGTGGGCATCAAAGCTTGCCAGTCTCTGCTGATTGCTGAGGGTGGCAGGGCTGCCCTGTTGTCAAAGAGGTGCTGGTGAATACCACCAGTTGTCTTTATTCATAGTGCTTGTCTTCACTTTTACAGTAAGTATTTACTCCCTGACCACAGCCAAAGGTAGGGTTGAGGTTGAAGTAAGGGTTATATGAAGCTAAAGCTTACATTTGGAGTCTCCTTTCTCTCCCTGCCTGAAGGCAGTGCCAGCCCTGCCTGTCCCTGCCCACCCTGCCCATGGCACAGGACCCCCTGTCAGCCCCCTGGGGCCATCAGCCCCTGCCCCAGCGATGCTGCAGCAGGGCCGCTCTCCAGCTCCCCGTCCCCAGGGAGGTGCCCAGTGCTTGGGGCTGAGGCTGCCCCACTGCCCCCCGGCTGCCCCTGGATGGGGTGAGATGGGATGGGACACTCTGCCAGGCTCTGCCCCGCCGCCTCGGGGGTGCCCTGGGATTTTAACAGCCTGTGTGTGCCAGTACAGGTAACGCTACAGGAGGCTGACATGCTCTCAAATATTATGTGATGGACAGAGAACAGAAAATAATGTCTCTCGGTTGTGCTTCAAAGTAACAGAAGTGAGAGCCAGACTGAGAAAAAAACTTCTGTTTTCAGATCTCTGTATGGAAACATTCCAGAGAGCTGGGTAGTCCGAGTAATTGTTTTCCATTTAATTAAGGTTGAAACAAGAGATCAAGAGCCAAGATGTCCACAGTCAGAGATAAAATCGTGGGACACAAAGTTCAGGTGTAATGATGGAGATTTTTGTTTTAAAGTGTGACATTTGTAGAGCAAGTGAAAACTCACAAGGAGGAAGGTTGTAAACTCCTTCCTCTTGCCACAAAGCAGCTGTGTAAAGTGACCTCAGCAATACCAATGCACAGCACAATGAAATGTATAAGAAAAATCACTATCTGCTGGAAAGTGAAAGCCTCATTTTGTGTTCAAAAGACAGCAAATGCAAGCATCTATTACCTTAGCCTGTCAGTTCAAACATGTTTTCAAGCTGACATTTTTTGCTTATTTTGTAACTGGTTAAGAGAGTCTGCATGGCTTATTCTGTGTAAGGGAAATACTGATTTTCAGTCCAAAAGTACTTCATCAACTCCATGTTTTCACGAATACAAGAACATTTATGCAAGTCCCAGAAGTATTACTTCCCCAGGAAAATATTTTAACAGTCCAATTTCACACTGGCGTTATTACATTCCATTTGATCAGTAAGATTAGTAATTTAGAACTAAAGAGGAAGAAAATTCTGTTTTCTTTTATTCTCTATGCCTGTGTCCTCTGTCAGTTAAAGAATATTCAGGGATCATCTTTTCAATGTGGAGAAACCAACAATTAAGCAATCCTAATATATATATATATATATTTTTATATATATATATATTTGGAGAGTTAGGTATGCAAGGGTGGGGTCTATAGGAGCCACTTGTTGGCATGCAGTGATGACAAGAAATCCCAAGTGAGCATAAGCCTCACTCCATAAAAAGCTAAGGCTCTCCATCTTCAGTAACTCTCTCTGGAAGTTAGGTGTCCTTTTTCAGAAATCCTTAAAACAGATGAGAGGCAGATCCAATGCAATTTATTCAGTGCTGTGGAACACTCACTGCCATGTTCAGGCTTGTTCTTCCATCTTTGGATGTGGCAGCGAGGGGAGAGTTGGGTGTGGGTTTTACAGTTTCTTCTGATGAAACTTTTGGGTACTGTATGAAATAGTTGAATGGACTTAGACTGTTCAGATCTCGCCAGTCTTTGAACTCCTCTCAAATTGCTATATGCAAAGTGGAGACAGTTTAAGAGGACTAATTGAGAGAATTTTTGGGAAACGGTGATAATATATCCCCCTGGGAGGTGGGTGATGTAGTTCAAGTCATCCTCTAAATTTTTAATAAATGATGAGGACATTAAAAGGTGAGGACAAAAGGTACATTATTTTTTCCTAATTTTGTAGAGGAAACAGCTTTTTTTGTCTAAGAACATGAATCGCATATGGCCTCACAAGGGAGAAAGGCAATGGCACTTCTATAATTTGGGAATTCCCTTTGAGGACATAAGCAGTTCTGGGTGTGCCCCAGACATTTTATTGGCAAAATTTAGGTATCTGGAAACTTTAGGCCTTTCTCAAGCAAAGAGCTGCTGAGGGCGGGCTTCAGGTAGGTGATTTTTAGATTCAGTGTGTAAATCCTTGACCCTGATCTCTTTATGGATCTAGCTTTATATTCCCATCCTTGCTCTCGTGCTTCTGATTGCTAAATGAGAAAAGCCCTAAAGAGTGAGAACACCCCCTTTCTATAATTGCAGGGTGAAGTCCTGCACAAATGGCAAGGCACCCATTGACATCAGTCATGCCAGGAATTCACATGTGGTTAAAAGATAACTGGTTTTGTTTTTATTGTACGTCTTCCCCTTTGTTCATGAGCATTGGCAGTGAACCTAACATAATGAGACTTACAGAGCTTCCCTGGACAATATTATTAAAAAAAGAAAAAGGAAGCTGTCTAATGTATCTAATAATAACTGAATGATAGCAAACTATTCACATGGTTGTCTTGGTCAGCAGGGAATGTATTTAGTGACTAAAGGTGTGTGTGGGGGCTTCCAATCTTATATTCCTAAGAAATATGCAAAGCACTGAGCAATGAAGGGTGGCAGAAAATATGCATATCCATGTCAAACAATGTAAGTAATCTTTCATCAGAAAAATTCTGAAGTAGTTAACTACAATTCCAAGTTAATACGTGATAAGTAATTAATGAGTTAGCATACAGACTTCTTTTCCAGCCATTACCAATCGGTCTGTATTTATACACAAATAGCATTTTATGACAAAAAATGTAAATCAGATGTTTTTATGACCTAAAAATATTGTTTAATCCAACTCAGTCTAAACATTTTTCCATCCTTTTATCTGCAAAAAGATTTATGTTGCTCAATCAGAAAAAAATGTTTATGCCAATATTCAGTTTTGTTCTCACTCCCTCAAATATTTCAAAATTAAGTGTTGTGACTACTATGACTAATACTTTATGTTTTCTATTTGTTCTTTTTCAGACTCTAGTGCCAGGATTTGTTGTTCTTACTTGTCATTATGTCTTTTACATTGCCTCCTTGTTTTGTTACTAATTAAAATGTAATTGTTATGACCAAATCGTTCCTGCCAGTTAGAACACAGAGCATACAACAAAAATTCTAGCACTGACATGTCTCATGAGATATTTTAAACTATCGTTTTTCTTCAAATTAACTGATTAAAAATTGACTCAATATAGTTATTAGTTTTGTGAAATTGTTCTACATATGGCCTGCATGTTTGTTTGGCTACAGGCATTTTTCTATTAAACCCAAATTGGTTGTTGTTTCAGGCAAATGTTTGTGTAATGTCCAAAGTGTTCTTCATAACAGTGTTAACAAGTAAGTAATTGATTTACAAATTACCCTAAAATCTGTCTACTTTGGATAGTTCTAAGAGTTTATATTGCAGAATAGCACAAATGTGGTCCTTTATTAGAGAATGCCTCAGCTATTGAGCTGGACTCTGTGTTGTATTCTTTTTCTCCTGCTTCCTTATTCCCTCATTTAGTAATACGCTTTACAGGAGATACTTCTGAAGAAGGCATTTGAGCCTCTGCCATCACAATGATCAAGATTTTGATGCTGGATTTGGTTAGATGCACTGGTTTATTCCAATTCCCATCCTTATGAAAAAGCGACACTTGCTTAGAAAATTTGATTAAAAATATTCTTGCTCTCTGTTATTTGTTTTTTTTATTTTTTCACTGAACACGGCATCTGCTGACATCTTCAGCAACACTAATAAATATCTTTCTGCTTGCATCCCTCCACTGTTTTTAGTTGAATGTTCAGCCAGCTCTAGTTTTGCTTTGTAATATTTTTTTATCATTGAATCACACTTACTTGCATACTACTTAAATATAACATTTCCTTTTTCGCTGTAATTTCATATGGTTTCATTTGATGTGTTAAAATCCCCATCCATTGCAAAGCACCCCGTTTTATCTACATGCCAGTATCTCTTGCAGGCACTACTTTTGGGATCCCATGCGTTGTCCTTCACCAATGTCATTTCTCTCCCTTCAGCAACGAGCAAGGCTTTCCTGAGGTCAGGAGAGGAAAAGGGTGTGCCTTTAAAGACCCTTTCTGCCTTCCTGCAAAGGTCACCTCCTGTAAGGTGATAAGAGCTTCTGGCTGTTGCTATTGTTATACAGGACAGCTCTGCTTCTGAGCAGAAAAGTGCCTAGGCAAGATATAGGATGCAATGGCCTTTGTGCTGTTTCCCCCCTAGGCACTGTGCACCAAAGTCTGTTCTCAGCACAGACTGGGATCTTTTGCACGGATCCAATTACATGTAAATGTGTGGGACGTGGTTTCATAAATGGGATTCCAAACTGCTGCTAAAACCTCACATGCTGAAATGTTAATATTTCATAATTAAGAATATTACACAGAAATTATGTTGTTATGTTATGTGTAATTTTTCTCATTCATCAAATTTTAGATTTTATTTTGCATTATTGTTTGGACACATTTAAGTGTTTTTCATCCAACTTTGTTGAATAATTACTTATCTGTCATCTGTTAACGTCTGCTTGATAGCTAAACAGCCAAGTCCTGGCATCATAGCTAGGGATATTTGCTAGTTTACTGCTGTTGCTTTCATATTCATTGTTTGTTCTGTAATGGCCCTTAAACATTTCCCATGCATATTTGGGCTAGAATGATTCTTTACATAATGCCTTAGAGAAAAACAAGGTTATTCTAATAGCAATTAAAATTAGCAATGATATTAGGCTAAGAATTTAAAATCACATCTCACTCCTGTGCAAATTCCCTTTTATCATTTAAAAAAAAAATCAATTTTCAACAATGTTGTATACCTCATGCATAATACACAGCTTCAGTGATTTACTTCTTGTTTTGGCACAGGCACAGTTGAATGATATAAGAGCTAATTTTGTTTTTCTGCTTTAATAGCTTGTATTGTCTGCATAATGAAGCCTGTCTGAGCTTCATCAGGAGAGTTACACTGTTCATACACTTTTGTTAGTAAAAAATTTCCTGTTCTGAGAAGTTTATCTTATCTGCAGTCTGAAAGAAGACAGTCATTCACACAAGTATCAGGAAGAGACAAATCTATAGTGTTGGGTTTTCTTGTTAAGGTGGTTGTTACCAAGTGGATGCAGGAAATAGAAGTGTGGAACAAAGTTGTGGGATTGCTAATGGTTGGTATTGAAAAAAGTTCTCAGCCACGCTACACATTTTGATAAATGCCACTGTGATGTTTCCATTGGATCAGATGAGGAATGGTGCTGTACTTGGAAAGATGCTCAAAGAAGAGGCTTTTTGTAGCCAGGAGTAGCATAATTCTTTTTTTGTAGAGAAGAATGGCAAAGAAATAACAGTGAGGACTACCAGATAAGAATTTGAGATATGTGAACTTTTGGGATGTTTGACCATTTAGAAGTAGTCCAGAAACTGAGCTCCTTTCAATTTCCTCTATAAAGAAACAGTTCAAATTAAGAACTGAAAGGGGAAGTTGGGAGAAGCATGTGTAACCTCCACTCTCAATGTTCATCATAAGGTAAATAAGGCAAACGAGGGTAAAGCAAGAGTTATGAATATAGCTAAAAGGCCAAAGATCCTAGAAGAAAAAACAAACACAGTTAAGAGTAGGTTACAGCTGAAAGGCAATAAAGCCACTGGAAGGCAGCAGAGGTAGGGAAAAGATCCTGTTGAGGAAGAGGCACCAGGCAGTGAGGAATGATGGAAGTGCTCCTATATTAATGCAGGCCAACATACGTTGCTGATTTATTTTTATGTTTCTGAGAGGGCGGCTAGTATGTTTTTGTTTGCCAGTTATTTTAAGCTATGTAAGATTTATCATAAATGTTTATGATAAATCCTTATATGTTAAATGGATGAAATTTAGCTTAAAAATAAATATCTTTTACATAGAAAGTCTTTGTAAGATTAATAAGTGGATCAAGGTGTAAGAAAATTATTTTTGTAGTAATAAAAAATGTATAAGTGCATGCCTCTGTCCGCCTGGATTCAAACCGAGTGTTTAGTACCTAAATTTAAGTGAAACATAGTCACAGAAAGTAAACAAAGTCAACGCTGAACACACATACTTTGCTTCATGCATTTGTGTTTTCATAAAACACAGAGGTCTGTCAGCTGGGTTATGCAGGTAGAAAAACAAGTTAAAACTCTCAGTGTAGTCATTTCACTCTTATAGATGGGATTCCTAGAAGATAAATTGCAGTGAATACCAGCTGGAAATCAGAGGATGAAAGAAGAGAAAGTGCTCTCTGGGGGCTCATGTATGACACAGACACTCAAACAGGGCTTGCAAAAGCTGAAGGCCATCTCTCGTGCTGAGGTAAAGCTAAGCTTCTACCCTTTTTGAAAAATGTTGAGAGAATTGATGTAGATTAAGTGATGCCATAGTGTTTAGACATTTTCTGTAAATCCCTAACAACTGTATCTAACTAAGCAGATTCCAGCTATGAGATCTGGGACAACAAAACAATGTAAAGAGAAAGGAAAATTGGTTGATGATATTCTTCTTGTTCACGCGCTTCTGGTTAGAGTCATTCATGTGTCTCCATCCCAAGCACTCTATGAGAATAAACACCAATCAGATGCACTTTGGAGAATTTTTGTAGTCACTGAGAGTGATGATACTGCTTTCTGCAGAGACATCTTGATGAGGCCTCTGTCAGAGAGCAGATGAAATACACTGGGGCTAAGTTCCAGCGTGACAAATCCAATACTCTAAGCTTGCATCCTTTTTACTATCAGTAGGTAGTTTTTTCTGCTTACAATAGCACTGTTTGTCATATAGGTTCTGAGGGTATGTAGCAAAGACAGAGCAGTTCAAGTTAAGAGGAGAAAGACTTGTTCCTTTACTTTTATTCAGGCAAAACCTGAAGGAGCTAAAGGGATTTTGCTTGCATGGATACTATCTGAAAAGTACCTTTTTGCATTAAGCTGAAGTTATAAAAACAACAAACAGCAATAGGGTACAAATAAATAATGCAAGTAAGTAATATTAAGGTTTTAATATCTCTTCCTTTACAGTTTGCATATTTCTTAGCCTAGTGAGGAACAGAAGTATCAGAGAACTCCAATTGTTCAGATGTCCTGGACAATCTAAACAAACACCACTTCTAAAGAAACATTTGTCCTGAAGAAATAAGTGGGTTTTGCTTACTCCGCACTCAGAGCACTGTACCTCAGCGCCCATCTGTGGAAGAACTGAAATTGCAGCTATACCTATCTGAATTCTGGGACTGGAGGAAAATGGTTTTTCGTGTGCCCTCCTCAACTTTAGAAATTGCTCCTGACCTTAATCCTGGATTATTTCCTCCCTCAGGGCATGCTGGAAAGCCTCTCTTCTCCTTTACTCCTTTTCAGGAGTTGAAGAAAGGGCTAGGAAGCATAAATGAAGTATGGGTTGGTCTTTGTGTGATGATTACTGGGCATGAGATGAAGGGAATGTTAAGGAATATGTTGCTTTGGATATCTAAAGTGATAGACTGGGCTCATATTAATTTCTATAAATAAGAACAAAAGATATACACTGAAATAAATATTTGGAAGGAAATTACACTACTTTGAGGATATTTCCTTCACTAATGTGTCAGTGAAGTTATGGCCAATGCTACTGCCTCACCCTGAATTGCAGTATGGAAACATTTCCAATGTAGAAACTCAACAGCAAAAAGAATCTCTTGTCCCAGATCTTTCCAACATTACACAGAAACCATGTAGTTTTCTCTGCTTTAGCAAAATAAAGCTTGTTTGTCATATTGTGTGAACCTTTGATATGCATTAGCTAGAGAAAGTACAGCAACTGAAACATGAGTCATGGCAGCCTGTGGTAATAAAGTCATGTTATCTCTGGGTGATGTGGAAGAGAAGTGGTGCGATTGGCACTCAAGGGCTTCAGTTTACTATTTACTATGCCTTAGTTGGCATGCAAAGGCGGTAGGTCATAAAGCAAGCTGCCACTCTTTGATAGAAAGAGAATTAAGTTCTAATATTATAAATAGAATTACTTGTCTGTCCAGGCTTGCAAAACCCAAGCATTCTGTAGTATTTGGTGAATATATATTTTGGATATGTTCTATTCCTCTTCATAACAGCGTCACCGTCATGCCTCTCAGTATGACTTAAGAAATAAGTGTGCTCGTGATGTACAATTCCCCAGTATGATGGTTTATTAAACAGTCTCAGAAAACATTCCTGTAAATATTCCTATTCATTTAGTGAAGACATAAATGAACCATATAAACAGCCAAAAAACCCCCCATATACCAAGTATTGTGTTAGATATTATATATACTTTTGAAAGTTCAGTGTAAGGAATGGCAATAAATCTAGAACGACCTTCAAACAGCTTAACCTCCAGTTAAATCTTTGAGCAGTATTGCTCTCTATTGAGAAGGCGCCTCTGAAGGCCGAGGGCTGGCCAATAGGAGACAACAGGCCCAGGGATTTAGGTAAAATTTAGGTCAAATGAATATAACTATAAAGCACATTTCAGAAAATGGTCTAAAAAGTAAATCCAATTGTAGTGCAAGCTACAGCTCAGCAGATTACACACCCTATGCTTCACTATGAGAAAGTCATCTGAAGAGCAAACATTTTTATTCAGAGGAGAAACTAAATTAATGGGAAAAAATTTTATATTCTGAGGCTTTTGGGAAGCCCATTTTGGAGCCTTCCAAACTTGTTTTTTTTTTTTTAAGATCAAAATGCTCTTTTAAGATTTTGGGCTAAGACTTTTTGATTAACTTATTAAAATAAAAAAATAGTAATTAAAAGTGGTGGTTAAAAACATGATGTCAAATGTTTTGTTTAAAAGCTCTCATAACAATATATTCAATGCTTTCAAAATAAGGAATTTCTTCAAAAAGAAAAATATGTAACTAAAATATTGTGACCTTTTTATTCTCCCCAGTCAGTCCCTGTTTCTGGCTGAATTTATTAGCTGCTTTTATCTAAAGTTCCCTAGTCCCAGTCCCCCCAGAGTTCATTTACTTTACACAAAAGCTTATTTGCCCAGCTCTGATGCCAGCCTTAAATCTCACCTCTTTTGTAACTACTCCTTGGAAACGGACCAAATTTCTAAAGCTTGCAAGATTCAGGGAAGGTAGTTTGGTAAAAGACTGTATTCTCAAGACCTGTATTTTTTTTTTCCAAGAAAAAATGTTACTGCTGTGATGCCTAGTCAGTGGTGTACAGATGGTGATAGTCAGTGGGTACAGTTAATATCTTGTAATAATGTAATATGTGATATCTTGACCTTTGAAAATTGATGTCATATATATCCTGCACATAGCAAATGTAACTGTTTCACAAAGGTTGGAGGAGTTCCTGAAACATTTTGTTCAATATCAATGTGTGTTTTGCACCAGAAAAATGAAGAGAGAGATCTTATGGAAGAGGATGAGGTTTTCCAGAGAGAATAATTATTTTTTTGGCTTTGGTGGTCAAGATATAACTTATGAAAGGGGCCTACTTTTTTTTTTCCATTTCAGAAAGTGAGAAGCATGTCTCTTCAAAGCGTTTTCAACTAGAGACTCAAAAAACCAAGCCAGATTTTACAACAAGATTTTACAGACCATAATAAGCCTAGATGTATTTTTCCTACAATGTTACAAAATTTTGCTTTGATTTAATTGAATGCGCAACATTTCTGATTATTATAATGAGCATCCCTTTACCTGTATGGCATCAAACATGCACATTGTGCTTTACATATGCAGCAATGCTACCTATAACCCTATGTTACCTGTAACCCTATGTTACCCATAACCCAGCCTGGAGCGGTTCAGTATAGAAAGCAGAGTCTGCTCCCATGTTAAAGAGGTCTTGGCTCAGTTTCCCTGTCCATACCTGGACATTTCCACGCAGCTGATACATGCAAGTGAAAGCAGGTGATCTTACTGCCATTCTTCTTTCATCAGGATTCCCCAAAAGAGAGAGGAGGCAAAACAAAGCAGTGCTACAGAAATAGGTTTCCAGGGATATGTTCAATCAGTGCAACCCTAAAATGCCTTTGAGTCCCCCCCTCCTTTCTGCTTTCAACCAATGTAGCTGGATTATGCAAGCTATTTAGGCTGTGCAGAACTACATAATGTATTATATTTGATTATTAAAAAAATGTCTTCTACCATCTTTTTCAGACTGATAAAAATAATATTTGATTCTAAACTAACTGAAAGTGAGTTAGTGGCAGAGGTACTACAATGAAATGTCACTGCAGCAATCCTCACAGAAGAGAAGTAATAATTAAATGCCTTTCAAACACCAGGATCCAAATCCCTGAGCTACATCATTTAAAAGCTGTACCTCCTGAAGCCCACTATGAAGTACTTATAACATAGAGACTGAATGGTAGTTGGACTAAGCACTGACAGTCTAAAGTAAATGAAAATAATTGAAGGGAGCAGTATAGCATACAGTAGAATTTATAGAAAGTCAGGATGAAAATAGGTGAGGATTCAATGTATACACTAAATTATATACATTGGTGACTATTTAACATCTTGTGTCGGTCATGTATTTTATTTACTGTGAAAGCTAGAAAGGAAAATGATCATAAAATATTTAAGAGTCAGTGTAAATGGAAAAAATGTTTTCCCAAGATAATGGACTCCTCCAGCTATTAGGTAATGAAGCAAAGAAGAAACATTTATTTTCCAGGCAGAAAGCATTGCTTCTGAGATAAATTTCTATGATAATGAACATAAAGCAGGCACACAATATAGTTAATCCAAAGGTATCTGCTTTTATGCAGTGGGCGTTGAATGAGCAGCGATGGTTGTTCCTTGTGGCCTGATGCTCCACAGCCTGGCTGTCGTGCTCAGGCCCTGTTTCTCCGGCAGGGCCTGCCGGGGCTTGCTGTGCTCCACAGAGGTAGCCATCTCCAGCAGCATTTTGACTCCCAGAGAATGATGCTGGCTGAAAATGTACATTTCCTTTCTAACAGAAATGATGTTTGTTGCGTGGGGGTAAGGGGCGGGCTTTGACAGGCTGCTTTGTACTGCACAAATGTCCTTTCTTTGTTTCCTACAAATGAAAGCCTTTGCAATGGAAGAAACTTCTAACCCTCTTTTCCAATGATTTTTATAGGTGACATTGCTTTTCTCCACAGTTACTTTTTACGCAACAGCTGCCCACCTGCCCGTATGCCTCAGAACGATGCTTCCCCCAAACCTCCCAAACACAACCGCAGGCAGCATTTTAAATCCCCTCCTCGTGCACCTCTTGTGCTTTACTGTGGGCACAATTAGCACTTTACTTTCCTGCTGAATTCTCACAGCTTGGGGCTCAACAACTTGTAGTCTGGGATCTAATGTATCTTTGATGATGCAGACCACTTGATAACCTCCCTGACTTCCCTACCCTTCTCAGTGATTCCTCTTTCTTTAGTATTTGTTCAAAATTTTTAATGTTGTTCCTTTTACAAAATATCACATTTAAATGTCATCTCTGGATAGTAATTTTTTTAAACCTCTTAACACATATTTCTTTATCAATTTCAGAAATATTTACTTTTGCCTTGGTAGCAATTCCCTTCCATTCTTTCAGGAAAACAGTCACTAACCTGCAAAGGTAACTTGGTAAACGAATTTTTAATTACTGTGTAAAACACTTCATTATGATATTATCACCAGAAAATATTTGAAATCAAATAAATAAGTAAATACAACCTGGTGATACTTGTAAAACTATGCAGGATTAACTTCAGGAACTCAGAATTAAATAAAAGTCTCTGTCACCCCAGGCATCAGCTCCTTTGCTCGGGCAGGTCAGGCTGAACTTCTCACAACTTCCCCTTATGATCTGAAGTACATGTACTTGATGCTTGGACTATTTGATCTTAAAATGTCACCAAGGCTATTTGTGCCGGGTCATATCACTTCAAACAGACTATTTTAATCTCTTCTCCCTCCTTTCTTCTTATCTGATAGGTGGATAGCTCTGCTATTGCTTACTGTAAAACCAGCAAACATCACTTTTTTCTTAAATCATTGCTTTCCTAGATTGTTACTATTGTCTACTTTGAAAAACGGATATTGTGGATATGTATATAATAATAATAGTTATAAACACTGATAGACTGCCCCAAAGTGTCTTTAATACTTAACATTTTCATTACCATTGCTCTGTCTTACGGCCACAGTTAGTAAATACGGAAATAGCTGGCGACTCTCACTACACCTCTGTTCCACTTCCATATTTCATAGCTATCATTCACGTTACATTAAAACATTTCATGACAAAAATAAGACTCTGGCATTAGGTTACGCAACATTAGAAGGAGTCAATCTTTCAGTATTTTGTGGCCAGATTTGTTTATCTATCATCTGATTCATTCTTATTGGCAATGTGAAGATTCATATGGCAGATGCAGGTACCCGACCTGGCTTTTCTTGCCCCAGGGCCAGAGCTGGAGGTATTGGGTAGCAATGCTGTAGAAAGAACTGGAGTAGCTGCATGCAAGCCAGGTCAAGACTTATAGAAGTGTATGGTAATTCTTGTGAGGCTGGTCTATACCTTTTACAAGCACTGGATGAGAAATCTGTACAACACAGCTATTCATAGCATGGGTTTACCACCTTACATCTCAGTGAAGCTGGGGAGACAGGGCTGTTGGTGAATTGTATTTGGCTCAGGCATTGAAACATTCAGGGGCACAAAACCAAGACAAAAATATCCCCATCTAGCTGAAGGCAATAAAAACAGTTTGGGAAAAGACAAACATTCTGGGAAACTAATGGAGTCTGATATAAAGCATGTTGCAATGGTAAAGTGCATGCTATGCTTTCCTTAAAAATCAGGTATTTATATGCAATTGTCCAATTCGGACATTTTATTTCAATTTGAACCTGTGTTTTGAGTACTTTCCTCTCCCATCATGTAGACTCATCCCTTTTAAACACAGTAATGTGTCTCAGCCCTAGGTGAAACCAACTTTCTCAAGTTTGGCTGAAAATCAGAGGTGTAAGAAAACAAATATTTGGTTAGATTATGATTACTATCTGTACAACTGAGGACTCAGTGAATTGAAGATCATGACATAAGTAGGGGGAAAGAAAAGGTCTCCATATGCATTTTATCTTCATTTAAGAAAATTAAATCTAAACTACACTTGAGGCCACTGGAGGTGAACCTCGGAAATCTGAATTAATTTAAAGGAAGCTCAAGAAAACAAATGTGGACTGTTGTAGTCACCCTTACCTCTTGTTTCAAATTTTCCACCCATTTAGACAGAAAAAAAAAGAAAAATTCACATCAATTCAGCTCTTGCAGACATATTATTTTAATGGCACTCACTGACTATATTTCAAAAGCTGTGCAGGCTGGTAATATCTACACAAGGGAGAACAAAAGTTTAAAACAGCCTGAGGGGCACATAGGATGGCCAGCAAAGGCCCCCCCGGAAAACTGAGGAAACACTGCTCTGCAGTTCCTCATGATTACGTCTTTTGTTTTGTATTATTGTGGTTATGATTATTATTTCCACGGTGCCCAGGAGGCCTAAGCAAGGATGAAAATCCTATTCTGTACCTCCAAAGAGATACTTGGAAACACAACTCCGGTTCCAGAGAACTTGTTGAAAAGAGACTGTATTTGAAAGATGAGCAAGGTTGTTTTCAATACTGGTGGGTGAGCGTACTCAAATATGCCCTCACAAATACACTATTATTCAACTCAAACGGGCGTTTTCCAGGCAAATAAAGAAACATGTATATTCACATCAATATAGGGAGCCATGGTCTATCTCCTGCTTCTGAAAATTTGGCTCTATGTAGATGGAAGTAGAAAACAACAGCTGTGAAGGAGGGAATTTGGAGCACAAATGAACACCAGACCCAGCTGCAGATTTGCATTCTTTGACATCTGGTGCTGAGTAGACACTGGGGAATTCTGTGACAACATGAGATTTTATGCATCTGTCAGCTAAATCTAATATTTCTCTTTGGGACATTTGCATGGATGAGGTTGATCTCAGTGAGCTTTTTTAAGCCAGAACAAATAAAGGAAGAGGATTGTATCTGATTTGGACTCTCAATTTGTATGCAGAGCTGGCAGGTTGCGTGGAGCTTGCCTTGAATTGGGATCGCACATCTGTTCTGCAAGAGTTTGCAAGATAGCTTCCACAAAACACCAACAGGTTTGATTTCAGAAGTGCTGTGGCTTGGGCCTCCACTAAAGCGTTTTAGTGCATAATACCAAAGGTTAAGGGTGTGTATGCATGTGTGTGTGGGGGGAATTCAATTAAAGGAGAGAGACCAATACAATTTAAAAAAGGGATTTTCAACACTTCTCTGAAGATTATTGGAATATCACAATAAATCCAGATACTCAAGGAAAAGAAGGGTTGTAACCATATGACACAGTCCCTTGAACTAAAGTAATTCTACCCTTACCCTTGTAATTTTACCTCATTCCAGTACAGCTGGTTTTTTTTGAGATGAGAAAAAGTCTTGTGCCTTACGCTGAGCCAGTTTGTATCACCATGGTTTACATGCAAACAAAGGAACAAGTTTGATCAGCAATGACATTACACATCATTATACATTGTAAATCCTCATGGGCTCTCTTCAGGATTATCACTATATATTGTTGGACACCACACATTGTAAAACACCATCGCAAAATGAAATCAGATCACTAATTCATGGAATTTTATTTTAATCTGTACTGCACAGTAACAATGTCGTTCTTAAGAAGGGAGCTACTTAATTTGGTTTTAAGTGGATTCTTCTTTATATGCCACCAGGATAAACACAGACTTCACATGAAAGCATTTAATCTCTCTTCCTCATAACCCTGGATAACCAAGGGTGGGTGTAGACTGAAGCCGGATAGAGATGCTGTGAAGTCTGTGGCTGTGACCTTTCCGCCTCACATCTGAGAGCACACATTGTGCAGCAGACAGTGCTAATGAAGACTGCCCTTTCCTGATTTACTCATGCCTCACAGTCCCTGCTACGGTATATTGCATAATCTGGGATGACGTAAAAATGATTGGCAGTGCAGAAAGTGAAATAAACCTTCCTCCTTCCTTCCTCATCTTCCTCTCAGATAGGCTGCTTGAATTGCTTTTGTTTTGGGATGACCCTTGGTCCAAGTGATTCCTGCACCAAAAGGAATGCAAAGAGCTTTTTACAGCTGCTGGTCGTAGACCATGTGCATGGACTCCTCAAATATCCACCAACAGGACCATTTTTATGATGTTGCCTAGTCCCCATTATCTCCACACACTAACCAAGTTTGAGCCTTTTTCAGCTAGAGTGATTTAACAAGGTCTTGTGTTAGAATTTTTTTTTGATGAAAAGTGCTATCATGCCTTTGCCATTTATATGTGAAGAAATATCCTGAACCGCTTTGGCTGCCAGTTGTCTCTTTGTGAAGTAATCTTTGTGCTACACATGTGATGGAAAATGTTTCTGTAACACAATCCCTGACTCCTTTAATTATGGCTTATTGCCCCATGAAGGATAAAAAGCAACTAAAGCTCTTGAATAAACTCTATTAATGACAGCTATAAATGTACATATTACTTTAGCAGTGCTGTTGTGGAGTCTGGTATGCCGAATAAAGGTCCACAATTTTTTAAAAATACACTTCTGTAACTTTGAAAGAGACACAGGTGGAAGTTTACCAGGAGAAAACAGGCTTGGTTGATAACTTGTGGCTGACCAATGGTAAAACCCAATTTCTGAGAAATTCTCTGTTGCTTATAAATCAGGCATGACAGAAACCTTGTTCCCTTGAGATGATTGCCAAGTTTTTGCCCTGGATATAGATGCAGCTTCTTAAAGATAGAATGTATTTACAGCCTGTAAGATACCTGCTATTTTTAATAATGCCTCTCCACAAGCAAATAATAGAAATTTTTGTTTATATTAGAAAACATTGGTATGTCTGTGGGGGGTGTGTGTGTGTGTCCATGCACATGAATGTAGCCCTTGCACAATCTGTGTGTGTGGCCATGATAGGTGGTATTCTAGTCATGTAATTAATTAAGTCCAGCTCACCCTAACATGGAAGCCCCAGGGTGTGCACCCATCAACCTTTCTAAAACTGGAGCACTAGATTACAACACTGACACACCTAAGCAAGACACTGACATTAACCTCGTGCTAGATTTAAATCATTCCAGGCAGTCTGTTTTGAATTTCCAAATGTGCCATACTGTTCTAATGAGTTAATTCCTTTGGTATCCATTTCCTCCTGTCAGCTGCTTTTGGGAAATAAATTGTGCATTGTTATCTTAGCCTTGCCCATCCTATTAATGGTTTAGGAAATGCAGCTGAAGATTATCTGGAGTTTTCTATGGCAGAGGTTGACCTGTGGCAACGGGACAACAATCAATCACATCTTGAAGGAGTCACAAACTGCAAAATGCTTATTCATTTTATTTTCTGTCTGCAGCATAGTATTTTAAAAATGTTTTCCACCATTCATGCAGAGGAGTAAAAGCAAAAGTGTAATCTCAAGAATTTTATTAAAAAAATCCATTTCAGTGCACAAATGTCATCCACCCGGCGAAGGTGGATATACTAATATACTACTGTCGTGATTTAACCCCAGTCGGCAACTAAGCACCACGCAGCTGCTCGCTCACTCCCCCCCCGGTGGGATGGGGGAGAGAATCGGAGGAGTAAAAGTAAGAAAACTCATGGGTTGAGATAAAGACAGTTTAATAGGGAAAGCAAAACCCGCACGCACAAGCAAAGCAAAGCAAGAAATTCATTCACTACTTCCCATCGGCAGGCGGGTGTTCAGCCATCCCCAGGAAAGCAGGGCTCCATCATGCGTAACGGTTACTTGGGAAGCCAAATGCCATCGTGCCGAATGTCCCCCCCTTCCTTCTTCTTCCCTCAGTTTATATACTGAGCATGATGTCATATGGTATGGAATAGCCCGTTGGCCAGTCTGGGTCAGCTGTCCTGGCTGTGCCCCCTCCCAGCTTCTCATGCACCTGGCAGAGCATGGGAAGCTGAAAGTCCTTGACCAGTGTAAACTCTACTCAGCAAGAACCAAAACATCAGTGTGTTATCAACATTAGTCTCATCCTAAATCCAAAACACAGCACTCTACCAGCTACAAGAAGAAACTTAACTCTATCCCAGCTGAAACCAGGACAACTACAAATTCCACATTTACCAGCAGCACATTGGAAGTCTTCTCTATTCCCTTCTTGCTTGGTTGTAGTGATTAAATTGACAATACCATGACAATTTGCATGTGCTTTCATAGTGCTGGCGTTAGGCTGGGTGTGGTGTGGGGATGGATGTAGTGCTCCCACCCCACAGCGTCTGCCAGCACCTGACTCACAAAAGAGCGTTGTCCAGAAGGACCCTTGGGTTGCCCCAAAAACTGCTTTCGCTCGGCTCCACGGCGCAGCCTTCGCCTGTGATTTGTCAGGACCTGTCCCCTGCTTCCCAATACGATGTTAAAGATGGCAGTACCTGCATCCTCTAATCCACTCCGGTGAGAGGCACTACTGTTAACTGGTTCTGCCTGAGTTTAGAAAACAAAGCTAGCTGGAGTGCCTCTGATTCCTCCTTAAGAGCTGAAAAAACCTCCATGAGAGACAACTCCTGTCTATTAATCTATTAATTGGCAGCAGTAGCCTTCCCTGCTCTTTCCAATACCTCCACCACTTCCAGAAACTCACAGTTTTGCTTTGCACATCTTCCTCAGTGTCCCAGCAAGCATTTCAAACCTGGTATCCTATGATTATTCCAGCAACTAATTTTTAGAAATGCCTAGGCATCTTTGATCCCTGGTGTTCTGGCTGTGTTGCCCGTGTCAGCTTTTTGTGCTGTGCTGTGTGCTAATCCCACTGCGGCACACAGTATAGCATTACTCGTGCCCATACTCTCCCTTCTCTCCAACCACAATTAGTTCATCTCAAAATATCTCTACTGCTCAGAGGCTCTAGATCTGACGTGAGGGTTCATAGATTAATTTAGCACAACTAGTTTACCTTGGGATTTAAACAAGCTACTAATTTAACAGCCCTGAATCTTTCTGGCTGTCCCTGTGCTGAAGTCCTATGCTTCCCATAGGATCTGTGGGAATAAAGAGTATATAAAAAGAAAAAGAAGCATGAAATTCTTAGCCTTTCAGCCCTTCATTTCCCTGTGACTTTCAGACAGTTCTGACTCACACGCCGGAGAGACTCAGAGGTATTTTTTTATGAGAAACAGATTGAATGCGCCGGTTTTCATTGATCTCGGTGCAAGTGAAGT
Source organism: Theristicus caerulescens (assembly GCA_020745775.1). Taxonomy (NCBI): domain Eukaryota; kingdom Metazoa; phylum Chordata; class Aves; order Pelecaniformes; family Threskiornithidae; genus Theristicus; species Theristicus caerulescens. Next base: position 127,399,285 of record CM036558.1, on the reverse strand, counting down.
TCACCTCTCTGAAGAAATCCCCAAAGGGTCTAACGCACGGTGCCTGGCGTAGTCAGGACCTTGTACTCGAGTCTGTTTTCTCCTGTGCTTCCATTCTCCTCAGCAGGTGGTGGAAAGACCTCTTTATTTTCCTTATTATGTTTTTAAGGGTTGCAAATGATTTTGACCATTCTAGCCCTACTTTAACTTAAGCCACTGAAGCGGAGCCCTGAGATGCCCTTTAATCCTGAACTGAGAGCTGGGTGGGAGCAGAAGCTGCTTACATGGTAGTGGGGAAATCTGTTCTCTGAGAAGGAATTCTCTACAGCCGTACGTGCCATTGCCTGAACACAATCCTCACCAGCACTGCAGTAATGCACAAATCTGAGCTGGGCCGAACCACTTGCACCCTGTGCACACCTGAATTTCCGTTTGCCCAGAGTGTTTCTCAGTGCATGTTAAAAACCCCTCCCTCGGAGGTGCTGGCGACTCTTCGATGGCCCCGCAGGCCTTGGGTGGGCTGCATGTGCCTGGTTTTCTGCTGGTGTTCATGGGTAGCTCATATTTTCCTTGGTGTTGAAGAGCTGCAGCTGCACATCTGCAAGATACTCCAGGGAGAAATAGACCACAGTTTGATTTTTGTAAATAGCCTCTCAAATCCAAGATTTGTGAAAGAAAATGCTGTCAATGCTTTTACATAAATTCTATCCTTATTTTTATAACTTAGTTCAATTTAAAAAAAAAAAAAGTGTGCTTGTATTCTCTGTAACATAAATTAGTGCAGTCCCACTGAAGTCTGTGGAATTGCATCAAAAATTCCAGGAGAGAATTTGGCCCATGAAGGGAAAATAAGCCTCAATAATACTATGCTCTCAACACGAGCATTCATTTTCCTTATTGCCTGCACCAAGAGATCATTTTCTCTAGTCAGAACTCCAAGTGCAATTTTTACTATCAAGAATATTGCTTTTAAATAGAAAAATAAAAAGTAAACTATGATAATTTTCAATAACTATACTACTATAGCCTTAATTTTCAAGGAAAAACATTATCAAACTCAATTTCAGATAACGTTCTATTACGTGCAAACCACTGTTGATATAATAACTTCTATTTTAGGTTGCTAGTAAAGAGAAGAACAATGTGACCCATTTAAAAACTGGCTCACAGAAAAATATTAGCAAGCCATTTATCATTTGTATTTAATTTTGTTGATAAGAATCATTTGATAGAAACATTTTTCGTTACAAAACTAACAGCAGCATAGGGCGTATTTGACCATAACACGCGCACTTTGCAATGGTACTGAGAAATGGTCTTTCTGTTTGTTGCCAATTGTTTGGAAAAGAAATAGAAAAAGGAAAATGCTCACCTTTGAATTCTTCAGTAGATGGAGCCTACATTTTTAGAAATCTCTGATTAATGGGCAAATCCCACTCACACAACTGGAATGCTGCAATGGCTGGATACAGGCTCTTTGGGAAGGATGGCATGGGATGGTGAGGAGGGACAGTTGCCCTGTATTTGAGAGAGAAGCAGGGATGCATGGAGCTCTGCCAGGAGCCATCTGAGAGCTTATGGGTCTGGGCTGGCCGGCAGACCGATGTGGATGACATTGGTGGGGGTGTCTGCTACAGACTGCCTGACCAAGTAGAATAAGCAGATCAAGCCTCCTTCAGACAACCAGAAGAAATTTCATGTTCACTGGCCCAGGTCCTCACACGAGTCTTTAACAACCCTGGTATCTTTTGGAGGCGTAACACAGCAGGGCAAAAGCAATCCAGGAAGTTTCTGGAGTGCCCTGATGACAATTTCCTGACACAGGTGGTTGAGGAGATGAAGAGGGGAGATGCTCTGCAGGACCTGATTTTTACAAACAAAGAAGAACTGGTTGGAAATGTGAAGGTCAGGAGCAGCCCTGGCCACCTTGACCAGGGGATGGTGGAGATCAGGATCCTGAGAGAAGGCAAATAACAGGTTAAGAACCCTGGATATCAGGAAAGCAAACATTGGCCTGTTCAGAGACCTGCTTGGAAGAATCCCATGTGAGACCATCTTAAAGAAGAGAGGAGGAGACCAGGAAAGCTGGCTGATTTTCAAGAATCACCTCCAGACTCAAGAGTGGTCCATTCCCACATGCCAGAAGTCAAGCAAAGGTGGCAGGAGGCTTGCATGGATGAACAAGAAGCTCTTGACAAAACTGAAAGATAGAAAAAGAAATATTCAAGAGGTGGAAGTAAGGTTCAGTGATATAGGAGAAATACAAAGACACTGCCCAAGGATGCAGGGATCCAGTTAGGAAAGTCAAAGCCTGCCTGGAGTTTAATCTGGTGAGGGATGTGAAGGGCAACAAGAGAGGTTTCCATGGGTACATCGGCAGCAAAAGGGAGACTAGGGACAATGTGTGCCCACTGCTGAATGAGTCAGGGGACCTGGTGACAGAGGACCCAGGAAAGGCCAATGTACTCAATGCCTTTTTCTTATTGATCTTTACTGGTAAGACTGAAATTCAGGAATCCCAGGCCCCTGCAACCCACAGGAACATCTGGAACAAGGAAGAATTACCATTGTTGGAGGAGGACCAGGTTAGGGAACACTTAAACAACCTGGATACACACAAGTCCATGGGACCTGATGGGATGCAATGACAAGTGCTGAGGGAGCTGTCCGATGTCACTGCAAGGCCACTCTCGATAATCTTTGAAAGGTCATCGCAATCGGGGAAGTTTCCTGAGGACTGGAAGGCAAATGCTGTTCCTTTCTTCAAGAAGGGACTACAGGCCAGTCAGTCTCACCTCAGTCCTTGGGAGGAGATGGAGCAAATAATCCTGGATGCCACTTGCAAACACATGAAGTACAAGAGGTGATTAGGAGTAGTCAGCATGGGTCTAAGAATGGAAAATCATTCTTGACCAACCTGGTAGCCTTCTATGACAAAATGACTAGTCTCGTGCATGAGGAGAGAGCAGTGGATGTTGTTTATCTTGAGTTTAGCAAGGTTTTTGACACTGTCTGCCGTAACATCTTCACTGGCAAACTGACAAAGTACAGACTAGGTAAGAGGACAGTGAGCTGTACTGAAAATTGGCTGAACTGCTGGGCTGAAAGGATTGTGATCAGCCACACAAAGTCCATTTGGAGGCCAATCACCAGAGGTATACACTGGGTGTTGGTATGGGGGCCAACACTTTAACATCTTCATAAGTTACCTAGATGGTGGGACAGAGTGCACCCTCAGTAGTTTTGCAGATGATACAAAACCGTGAGGAGTGGCTGCTTCACCAGATGTTTGTGCTGCCATCCAGAGGGACCTTGACAGGCTGGAGAAATGGGCTGACAGGAACCTCATGTTCAACAAAGGGAAATGCCAAGTCCTGCCCCTGGAGAGGAACAACCCCAGGTACCAGCTGGTGGGGTTAGCCAGCTGGAGAGCATCTTTAACAAAAAGGACCTGGGGGTCCTGGTGGACACCAGGTTGTACATGAGCCAGAAGTGCACCCATGCGATGAAGAAGGTCAACAGCCTTCTGGGCTGCATTAGGCGGAGTGTTGCCAGCAGGTTGAGGGAGATGATCCTGTCCCTCTGCTTAGCACTAGTGAGGCCACACCTGGAGTACTATGTCCCATTCTGGGCTCCCCAGTACAAGAGAGACATAGACATACTGGAGAGAGTCCAGCATAGGGACATGAAGATGATTAAGAGACTAGAGCATCCCTCCTGTGAAGAAAGGCTGACAGCTGGGACTGTTCAGCCAGAAGAGAAGGCTCAGAAGGATCTCATCAGTGTGAATAAATACTAGATGGAAGCAAGTAGAGAGGATGGAGCCAGGCTCTTTTTAGTGATGCCCTGTGACAGGACAAGAGGCAATAGGGCAACTGAAATACAGGAAATTCTACTTAAACATTAGAAAAGAACCTTTTTTACTCTGGAAGTGGTTAAACACTGGCACAGGTTGCCCAGAGAGGTGGTGGGGTCTCCATCCTTGGAGATACTCAAAACCCAACGGGACATGGCCTTGAGCAATCTTGAACAAGGTCAGCTAAAGACCCTGCTTTGACCAGGGCATTTGGACTAGATGATCTCTAGAGGTGCTTTCCAACCTCAGCCATTCTGCGAAATCATTGCTTATATAATTTTAAAAAATATATAAATAAAAGCTTCCCTCTCTGTAGGAAGCTCCATGTTATAGGCATGGATACAATCATGCTTTGCTGCTCTTAAGAAGTTCTAGTAGAAAGAATTCCCATATAAACCTGTGGGATGTAGGTGCATGCAGGATCCTGACATCCAAACAGACAGACAGCAGGGACCTTTTGGCACCGGATTCTGGAGAAGATGGTGGATGCTTTGCTGCTTCTCACCAGCTGCAGTCCTTAGGGGGTGGGCTGTCCCATCCCCAGGTAAGGAGCACAGTGAGCATCATGACCGGTGTGCTGGAGAGGAGAAGCGAGCTGCTGGTGGGGGACAGCTGGCTGTGCTGGCACTGCGGCAGCTGGGGAGCCCTTCTCTCAAGGAGAACCCGCAGCTGATTTTTCCAGCCTACTTTCTAGACCTTTTGTGCTGATCCCACAAAGCACAAAGGGAATAGAGCAGGGCTGGGAATATGTGTGAAAAAATATCTCCCCCAGCCTTTTAGGTACTGAACAGAAGGAGTATGTAACAGTGTGACTTTTGCACCAATTCCACAGAAATAAAACCCCTTCTGACAGCAGTTTTGGGTTGTTCAGGAAAACTCATTTTCTTCCCAGGTTTGAATTAGACAAGGTCATTTTATTTTTTCTTCAGCTTCCTGTTATTGTTATGATTATTATCATCAATGAATTATTTTGAACATCAAGCATATGGAGCAAACTATACTTTTTTTTACCTCATCCTTTTAAGAGCAAGTTTTGGCCTGCATTTGTAATAAATGAGGAACCACCACTTACTCTGTTTAGGATTAATGCATTCATGAATCTTATTTTCAGTGGCTATGAGGGAAAGACAACATTTTAAAGCAAATCGAGGTAGTTGATATTTTCCCTAATGCATTTTTAATGTATGAGACCAGAAAAGCATTCTGTGCTCTGCAATGCAATTTGACATTAAAAAAAAATTAAAAAACAGAGAAAGATAAAAGCAAGCTAACAGAACGTATGGAAGAGGGAAAGATTCAGCCATGCTATTAGTCTCCAGTTAGATAATTTCATTGGGATTTCCAGCATACGATGAATGAACATGATAACTGGTGGGGGGATGAGGATGTTGTGATATTAATAAGAATGTAATTCCATACGAAATTGTCCTGTGATTTATAGCTAATAATATTACTAAAACGAGGATAATGAAGGCAATCAATCCTATATAATCTTTTTTTGTAAATCTGATTCTCAAAGCATTTCTGATAGAAAAAGGACACATTTGTCTTCTCCTCCCAGCAATCCCTGCTGACATGAGAAGTCCCACTGAAATGAATTGACAAGCAGTCTGGGGAGTAAATAAAACTCTGTGGATGCAGTTCTGTTCTGCCTTGCCTCTGTAGTTCCTCTCTCATGACACTGTCCTTAAAGCCACATTGTCTTTGAATAAGAAAACTGCTACAGTGCATCTGGAGCACAGTTATAGATCTTACTGGTGTACTAATAAACTCTAGCCGCTATGAAAGTTACCTTTGGTCTTGCTGACTTGGGTACTGATCACAAAGGCTTTTGCTGTGCTATACCAGTCTCCCCAGACCTTTGGGTATTTATGCAATTAGCTGGTCTGCACTGCACCCCACACTGCTTGTTTCACTGGTATTAGTGCTGGAGTAAACTAAAGGCAAGCTTCATTGCATTTACCCATGCTGTAGGAACACCACAGACTGCAGTGTTTCTCCACTTTTTACTGTCATCTTTTCCCACTCCAGCCTGTCTTCATCTAAGTAACCAAAACCCATCTTCAGTGAGATTTGGCAGGGCCCTGAAAACTTATAGAGATGGGCATTTTTCCTCCTTTTTGTTCTCCTTCCCTGTTTCCAGTATAGTTTCATTTCCCATTTTCCTGGGAAGGAAGGATGTGATTTAGAATACGTATCTTTATAGCATTTGGAAGAACACCTATTTCTTCAGAGATATGTCATGGATATATTTAAGAACACAGACATTTAAGAAATACTGTAAGTACTTTTACTTTGCTTTGCTTCGCTTCAAGTACAGAACTCATAGTTGTCGTTATGAGGGAGTGTCTACAATGAAATTACTAATGCTGTGAATAATTTTGTGGATACTAATGTGTGACCACCATTCTTGGCAGAATGTGAAGAGAAGCTCCCACACAGATTTATCTCCTGAAGCCCAACACCTTCCTCTCTAGGATTCTGGAAATGGGCAGTCTAGCAGAGGTTGCTGTCTCTGTCACCATGTTCATTTAAGTCAATGGTAGTAACTTTTTTGATGTCAGTGAGGCAGGATAAGATCTTGTGTAAACAGCCAGTGCTCACATCTTTCCTCATCTCAAGAACCTTGCTGATATCTGATTTAACACCTTCTATGTCCACCTCACCCAAACATATGCGTAGGCGCAGATATGTGACAGCAAGGAGGTAAGATGGTGAAGAAGAGGATGTGAATGTGAAGTTGGATTAAAGGTATGGTGTTACGGACAAGATCATACCACCTATTTTTCTGTGCAAGGCTTTTTTCTGGATCTCAGTTCCAAGCAGCTGCTGAGGTTAGTGGTATGAAGCACAGGAGATTACTGGCAAAAATGGATTTGAAATATCAGATGCTTGGAATAGCTGAAGTCTCATCTGAGCTTGGTGAGAACAGTCTGAGATATGACACGGACCGGAGAAACACCAGCGACATAGCAAACAAGGGCATGGCTACTGGTTTCAAAAGAAAAATAGTTGATTATGTTTTGTCAGAAAACAAAAGATTTTAGTTAGAGTCCTGAGTGGTTATTTGTGTTTGAGGTTACTTATGAAAACCACTTAGCACAGAGCAGATTAGATCCTAGCACTGTTGTGCTGTCATCACTGTAAATTCATTAATGCTTCACTGAACTGTTCTAATGCCATTAGACTGCCCCATGTCACATGTGTGGTGTCTATGAATGCTCTCTTTGTCTCCCTGCTTAGCATGGAAGGTGAAAGGGACTGGAATTGAACTGATTTTTCAAGCCAAGAATCTTTGCAATCATAAATAAAATAAGTCCCTTCAGCTTAACATTCATTGCCTCCTTTCTCATGTAGCAGCAGATGTCAGCACAAGGAGAAAGCAGGTGCAGAGTGCCTCTTTCAGCTGCTTTTGGAGAAAAGCAGGAGGTGAATAAGTCTTAGGGAGATGTGTTGTACATATCTTTAGAAAGGCACTCACAACTTCTAAATACATTTCTGCTAATGAGGGTGTGAGACGCCAGCTCTTTGGAAGCTACAGCATGCACTGTTGCACTCTCATCAACTCTGATGGATGCAGTTTGTATGGGAATATAATTTAAACACGAGGATATAAGGAATGATTTATAAAATTACCAGAGAAAGTACTTATGAAAAAAGGCCTAATACTAGAAAAAATGTCTGCTTTAACTGAATGCTATTAAAGCCATAAAATTTCTTATAAGCTAGAATCTCCCAAATGGATTCTCTCCATACATTGCAGCACTGTTTGAATCTGCATATAAATATCCTGAAGTAGTAGGTCTAAAATATTATCATTCGCGACAGTTTCTTAACTCTTGAACATAAGGAAGGCCATGATCTTATTGTTGCCAATCATATTATTGCCGTTAAGGTGAACAGCAATGTAATCTGAGAGTATGTTATGTTTGGGTGTGTGGTGAGAATTTGAATACTGCAATTTTTCCCCTAGGCAATCCAACTCTCACATAAAACATTGTCATTTTTCAATAAGGGCAAGATTAGACCCAATATGATCCATAGTCTCTACCAGATGCCAGACCGAGGTGAGTAGGAAGGAATAAGCAATGCCATAGCTTCTCTTCCCTCTCTTTCCCCATCTATCAAGCGGAGCTGGTTTGATGTGGGTGGAAACACGCTATTCTTTGTAAAGAGCTGGCACAATCTGCCCTCATTAGCAGAGCATGCCCACTTTTATTTGCCACTCTTGCAGTACCTTGTTTTAAATACCACGCCGCAGGGATTTTGTAGAGCCTCTGGGATTTTAACTATGAAAGGAGAAGTTTTTCTTGTAAATTCCTGCAGCTTCCTGGGCTTGATGCACTGCATTGCCTGGCATGGATTGCACTTTCCCCGTGACACTGAAAAAGCACTAGCCCTCCTGTCACAGAACAACTTGCTTCAATGCCCTACGGTAGCAAAGAAGCTCTGTGATAAACAAGCTTTTAATTTTGTATTTCCACACTTTTAGGTCGCAATTTGCAGCTTGACAAAGCTGTGTGTCAATGACTGTGCCAAAAGCTCAGCCCTGAACAGAGACGCTAAAAGAAGCGTGAGGGTAGGGGAGAAAGTGCTCACTGGAAGCTCACAGAAGAATCGTACTTTTAGAAGCTTTGTAGATGCTTTGATTTAGTGCCATCAGTCTTACTGCTGCAGGCCTTCTACTTCTTGCTAATGCAGACAGTCCAGGAAAAGTCCCAAGAAACTATAAATGATGTCTTTCAACCTGAAAAGTATCTTCTGCCTCCCTGAATTCCAAGGAGGAATCTGCCAAAGGCAAAAACGCGCGGGGACTCACAAGGAGCCTGCCCTTTCATATGATAAGGTCTCTCTGGAACAAACTGTTGTTTAATCAAAGTATATAGGTAGTCAAATCTCATGGAATGTCAGATTTTCAGCAAAAAGCCCTGCTGGCCCCTTCAATATGACGCCAGCCCAAGTGTGTCAGGTAAAGCTGCTGGAGATGGGCCACCTTCTGCATGAGGGGAATACCCGGCACTCGAATGTATGTTAACGTACCCAAGACAGAACTTTTCAGTGCCAAAATGAGATTTTAAGTGCTAAGCAGGAATAATAATAATAGAATTTAGGAGAATTTCAGTTTGCTATGAGAAATACCGACCCAAAGCTGGGAGCCAAAAATAAGCTATTTCAGAGAAAGTGCCTACACACAGTTGAACAGTTTGGGAAGCAGCACAGGAACATAAATAGCAGAGGACCTTTTCTGCTTACCTGACAGTTGTCTTATTCCCTGAAACCTTCACAATAATCCTTAAGTACTGCACTGTCTCCTGGCGCTCTTCCTCTGCCCCTTTTCCAGATGAAGAGAGGCTGAGCTTATCTGCTTTGCTGATGCAGATACAACAAAGCATGCTATGCTACGAACTAACTCCCTTCCTGTGGAACAAACATTAGGAAGCAGCTGAAGAGATATTTAAGACTCCCGTGTTTCAGTGTAAACCAGAAAATGTCTGTTTTGCAGATTCTTAAACAGGAGGGTGGAGACCGTGAAATACAAAATCTTATAGGAAAAAAAAAAAGGCTTATATCAAACTCTTCTTTTTAGTGAAGAAGTCTTCTCTGATGCCTTTTTTTCCCCTTTTTTATATAAAACTGCTGTATATGGATGTATTGCAGGACATATTGACAAAATATTAGAGCCACTGGATAAATTACTGCATGGAAATCTGGGGTGTTTTGGGCAAGGATTTCATATTCAGTGTGTGAAAGGATTTTTATTTTTAATGGCAGCTGTTTGAAGTTGTTCAGTGGCTTGGAAAGTTAGCAGTTCTGAAAGTTGCACTTTTGAATATGAACATTTATGTGTCCATGTAAGACCTCAGATTTTGAGATTGGGGATACAAAGATAAATCCCTCTAGTGATTCTTTTTACAACACATTAATCTAAGGCAGGTATTACTACATTATTTTTTACAATATTATCACCCTGGGAGAATACTAATTCAAGAAATCAGTGTTCAGTGTTCCTACTCCAAACATTTAAATTAGCACAAAATCAGTTGCTTCTTCCTAGTTATCTACATTGAAACATGATTAATGAACGGTAAAATCTAAGTCTGAATGGAAACATCTCCTTTCCTTAGGTTCCAGTTGAACCGTTTTGAATTGCAGAACTGAGGATGTCAGCTAAGAGTCTTTCTAGCAGCATTACAGTGCACCTCACACTGTCCTCTATCATTCACTGCCTGGTCTCCCTTTAAATACTTGCTCCTTCATAATTATTATCTGCAGTTGACCACTGGACTTTGAAACTGCAGACTGCTTTCCATACCTTTTGCTTCCTGCTGTATATACTTTGAAATCATACAGTTTGTTTTCTGTCGCTGAGATTACAGGTGACGTGACTTGAGAGGAAAAAAGTAGAAAAAATTGAATGAAAATAGGGAGCTCTTTAACTGCCATAAAATGTGACAAAGTGCAACAACTCTGCAACTGAAAAAAAAAAAAAAAGAGCAGCTGTACTTAGAATCTGGTGCTGATTCAGTGGTGAATAGAAAAAATAATTAGAAATAAAAACTGTAATAAGTGGAAAAAGGAGTAAACAAATATTGATATGAAGTAGAAATTGCGGACTAAAAAAATATTGATGAACACTTCAGGGAAAAATCCATAACTAGGTTTCACACAAATAAGTAACAATTTTCTAACTACATTAGTAAGAAAAGAAACTCAAAGTCAGTTACTGGCTGAGACTGTGCATTTGTTAAATAAAATATTCATAAATATTCATAAATATTTTGGGGGTTCCATGTTTGGAGAGGAGTCTGATCTGCTTATATCATGTGTGGGTAAAGAATTTTGTAGTTTATTAATAGCTAAGTGGTGTTACACAATATAATAAAACCGAATTTTAAAATCTGATTTAGATCTATGTACTTACACCCTAGAGTTCTACAAGAATTGGCTGAACAGATCTTCAGTCTTTTCTGTAAATTTTTAACAAATCCAGGAAAATGTTACAAGACTTAAAGAATTTTAACATTGTGTAAATATTAAAGAAAAAAGAGAGAAATGAGATAATCTAGGTAATTACTATCTCGTTAGCCTGACAACCATTCCAGGAAAAACACAAAAAACATTGATATAGGATTACCGTCATAAAAGCTTGATGGAGAGGAATATAATTAATGCTAGTGACAATAGTTTTACTGAAAGTATGTCTTGTCAAACAAATATATAATGAGATTACAGATTTTTATGAGGCATATGATTTACTAGTGTACAAGATTCTGATTAAAAATGAACACTAGGACTCATTCAAATGAATGGCATTTAGGTCAACTAAATGTAAAATGATAATGCAGGCTGTGTCCACATTCTGTAGACTGGCTCCTGGATACCCTGACTCAGAAAGAGGATTTAATGTTTGTACTAAACAGCAGCAGAACAAGAGCTCCAATGTCTGATTCAATGACCAAAAAAGACTAATGTGAATCATCAATGTGCAGATAAAAAAAGAAATGAATGAGAACACAGAGGTGAAAACAAGAGCTACGCAGGAGAATTCTGGTGTCTGTATTTTTAATGTGGAAAATGGGAAAATGTGCAGAAAAAAGCTAAAAACAAGATATCCTGGTCTTAACCCTCTAGTAAGTGTTAATGAGCTCCTCTTCTTTAGACCACACAGAGGCGACGAGACTAAAGTGGGTGAGTACATTAGAGAGAAAACACAAAGCAATAAAGGCTCTTCTGTCAAGACAAACAAGCATGATGTGAAGCAGTGGCTGGAAGTTAGAGCCAGATAAATTCAAATTAGAATTGGGTACCCATTAATTAACACTGAAGGGGATTAACCACCGGAACAAACTGTCAAAAAGTAATGAATTCTTCATTTCTTGATGTCTTCAGGTCATGCATTTCTGGAAAATGTATTGTGGCAAAATGCAAGTTATTATTTATTGATAGCCAAATAATTAACTTAATACATGAGTAACTGCGTGAAATGTAATAGCTCGTGATATAGGAAGGCAGATCGCACTCTGAATGTATGATTTCATAGCTTTACCAGAATGGGTCACGTGAGCATTTTGTCATCTGTGGATGTTTACACATTGATAAGCAAAACTTCCTTGAATGAATGAAGAACTGACTCTCCTTTCGCCATCATTTTACAGACTTAAATATGTTGTTATTCCCTTGCCACTTGATCCTGATCATTGCTTCCCCTTTCTCACGAGCTTCCCAGATGAAAAGCCAACACCTGTAAGCCAACACCTGCTTGTGCTCTTCTAGTGAAAAACTGCTCAGGCTCATTATTTAGCTCATTCTCTCCTTTTATTTTAAACAGTAGAAGACATTATGTCTTTCTCTGATTCAGTGCTTCTTTTTTAAACATTTAATTTGCAAGTAGCGGATTTAACATCTATCAGTTCCGCTGACAAAGAGCCACTTCATTTCAATAGGTATTAGATGAAACTCATAATCCTTCAGGAATCTCATCAAATGTTAAAGATCTGAAATTATTACAGTTATGTAAATAAATATTTATCATCTCCTTATTGCAGATTTTTCCTCTGAGCTTCCTATTTTCTTCCTTGAATTTGGGTCTGGGTGTATCTTTAGTTCTGCTTCCTTCCTAAAGAAATAAAGAACTATTTACATAGGAGTTTTGCCATGTCAGGGCCCTTGATTATAATTTGCATTCTGTGTTTCAGAGACATCCTATTTCATCCCTTATCTCTCTTTTCCTTTTAGCCTACTAGGGGAAAAAAAAATCTCACTTCCCTTCTACTCTTCTATTGTCTGCAGGATTTCACTTTGCTTTTGTACTTATTTTACTTCATCAGCAATTCCTGTTGTCTCTGCCACTTTTTACAATTCTCTACAGATTTTTTCCAGGGCTAGACCCTGTTAGGGAAAAGAAAAGCTCCAGGACACTACACTAGGTTATTCTCTAATTTTTTTAGTGTGCCTTTAATCACAGTGTATTTTTTATTATTTCTTCGTTTCCCTTTTGACTGTGGTGTTTTTAGTGCTTAGAAATGGCTTCCTATTCCTTGAGTTTTCTTTAAAGAACTTGAAACTATCCTGTTGTGTCCTTTAGCTGTATGTGTGAATTCTCATGGGCAGCCATAATAGTCCTGTTTTACATATTTGAACACTGGGAGAATACGTCAACTATGCCCATTGATTTAGAAATGTTAACCTGTTCCCTTTTTCCGTACATCTCTTGTGCACTCTTAGAGATGCAATTTTGCACATAGGAGTTTTATACTTGTACTGTAGAAAAACTTGTGTGCACACTTTCAGATCAATGTGTTGATCTTTTAATTCCCCCCAAAACCATGTATATTGTAAAGTGGAATGTGCGAAGTGTGCGCAGGACCAGCCTGCTACCCTATGAGCTGGCAAAGCCAAGATGCACGAATTTAGAGACATACAGACCATAAAACACACAAGGCCACTGAAACCACTCTTTGGTGTGGATGTAAGGGGAAATTGGGATCCAGATGACATATTTTGCAATGTTTGCAGGACAGCATTTGCCAATGTAAACCTGACTTGCAAACATACGGAGTCTTTCACTGTAAATGGTTTCTCTTTGCTATAAATGGTCCCTTTATTGAAAATGGTCTCTCTTTACCTTTTCATGTTGGACTATTTATACTACCCGACCACCCTTTTCCTTTTTGTAACGCATTACTTCAGCTGCAGAAAAAAATGATAGGCAATTAATATTATTTCAGGAATACTGGAATATTATTCCTTGTAATGAACTAGTTCCTTTTAAAATGTGCAGAGAGATTTTCAATTTTGTTATATATAAGCTTGTGCTTTAATGGTCAAATGCAGAAACATTCTGCTTACACTTCTAAATTTGGAAAAGAATCAAACTTATTTGAGAGGGTAACCTGGCAAGAAATAAAGATCGAAACAAGACCTCATGAGAGATGATTGCTGGCGAACCTTGCAGTCCAACACAGGAAGCAAAATAGGAAGCCCTATTCAGTGAAAAAGCTAGATGCTCCTGATCCCTTCAGGTGCCTATGGTGCTGTACGGACATTGCCTTTTCTTTCAGGACACCTTGGCAAGAACTGAGATCTGGTTTAGAGAAGCACAAATGGACTCTAAATTGCCCCAAATGGAATACTGTAATATCACACAGAACATTTCTCTCCTTATCATAATATTAAGTCCTGTGTGCCCTCAACTACTCTATGCTGGCAGCAAGGTAATAAAGAAAAAAGTGAATAATAAAGGAAATATGATCATCTCACAGTCTGAATTTCTCATCCCTCAAATCAGAGAAATAACTGTCAGTTCTGTGGCCTGCAAAGAATCCTGCAGGTAGGAATGTGTAGTTTAAAACAACTTGTATGTAATTCTGCTTTTCTTTTTCCTACCGATTTTGTAGTAACCTGTACAGTTCTCTGCATCGGACTATCCCTTTGGGAGTGGTGAAAGCAATAAGTACAGTTGTTGAAATTTAACCTCTTAAAAAAAAATGTTGCTCGTCATTAATGACAATTTACACATACACATTTCACAGTGTTTGGTTGCAGACTTTTGGTTCAGGCCTGGTTTTCCCAGTATATACATAAAGAAAAAAAAGGTAAAGAAAAAAAGGTGTTTAGGGAAGGTATATCGTCTTTTGAAAAAAATCAGTAACTGTATAACAAACAATAATAAGTACATCTAGATATAGGACATACGAGTATAGTTGTTTGCAATCTTACTAGGATTAAGTATTGCACCAAATATGTTTCAAAATGTCGTTTCTCATTTGACAAAAGGGAATACCTGAGACTCCGCTGCTTCTGAACTACTGTCCTCTGAGTTCAAAGAGGAACAGTTAAGTCCTTCATCTGTGCCTGAGCTTTTTTTCCCTGGTATCATCAAAGGGTGTGATCATTAATCCCCGTTAAACAAGAAGTCAGCATGTTCCACAGAATCAAAGGCTGAATCGGGATTCAGAAGAGAGGTGCCCTGCTCCTGCTTCTGTTGGTGAGGTGCCGGGTCACTTACGGTCACGTTGGCCGGGCTTCTACTTTTCGCCCATCAATTTGGTACTAGCTTGAGGGCCATATCTATGCCTCCCTACAGATTTTTCAGTATGCTGAGCCAATGTAGCAAACACCACAAGCAATGCATTTTTACAGAATAAAGACTGGGTTTATGTGTATTATAGTTATATATTTAACATCTTTTCATAGTAAAGTCAACTGTTGGGAGCTTCTACACAAACTTAAACTTTAGATGTCTAGTAATAATAAAGCTTCTGAAGATTGATATAAGGTCAGTTTAAGAGAGAGATGGAACACAGATGGCTGGCATAAACCATATGATCCCCACAAAGAGCACACTTAATTAAAGAGGAAAGAACTCTAAAGTGGAAGTGGATGCCTTGGGACAACTGTATCAGGTAACATAACGCTCCAACAGTGAGTTTTTCTAGATGATTGCATAGTAGATCGATACATGGCAAAGGGCAGTGCATAGGGCACTGTCAGTATACTATACATAGGAACAAAAATGGACTGACAGAGCACAACACTTTCAAGAGTGCCTACATCATTAAAGGAGACCAAATCCCACTGATCTTGAACAAGGCTTAGATCATGCCACTGTCTCCATCTGATTGTCTCAATCCTTTCACTTGAAGCTGTGTCCATAAATGAATGAGTTGGTTTGTGCAGACATTGGGCAGGTCAATATCCACATTTGTGGTTGGAGTTAAAAGTGAGGGCTCGGTCCCATGCTCCACTTCACTGTGGAGACACACCCTTGAACTCCTTTGTTACTTACACACTTCACCATTAAAGAAGTCGTAGGAATCTTCAGTGGAATCTAATCTGCTGATTAGATCATGCTATGCCTGGCAGATACTATGGAAGAAATAGGATATTTCTGCAGAAAACAACCCAGCAGACATATGGGAATAAAGAAATGCCAACTATTCAGTAAGGCTTCACCTGCTATGCCTAATTTTGCAGAAAGACATGGAAAGAATGGAAAGGTTAAAAGGAAGGGCAACAAACATAAGTAGCTTAGTTCTTAAGTTCAGTTATGAATGGAAGCCATGAAAACTATGGAAAGCCATGAAAAGTATTTATTGCAAAACAGGAACTCACAGATCTGATAATGTTGCCCCTCATAAGTGTGAAATTCTAGAACAGACATCCCACAGGAAAGTTACTGCAGGAAAGGACTTAATAGAGGGCATGAATGAAGTACTGTGTTTCAAGGAGCAAGGGAATGAACCCAGCCTCCTAGGACTTTTTTTTTTCAAAATGTGAGACTCTGTTTGAAGAGCAAAATGAATTTCCAGTCAGATGGAGCAGAATCAGTGATGATTCAGGGGAATGTTTGTTTTTTCCCCATGTGGCTGAGCAATGATTCAAAGGGACTGACATTAACAGAAACAACTAGTGTGTGTTTAAGAAGTGATTAGGGTATAAAACTTAACAACCAATAAAGCCAGTTTGGTAGGGGAGTTGGGTGTGCATATAGAACATGGTATCTCATGTGACTGAAATTCATGTTAAAAAATCCGAGTTTTCTGGTTGTACTGATGTCAGGTGCTCATTATATGAGGAAAAATACCTATTTGCTTTTTTGCCTCAATAAGGCAAAAAGTTTGTTTGGGTAGGATATATTCCTTTCAACCATCAATAGTGAAGATAGTAACTAATGATCCTGCAGAAGAAAACTTGTGTTTCTGTTCTGATCTTGAAAAAACCCTAATCCAGTACATTCTACTTCTTTTGTCCTATTTTCTTTTCACCTTGCATGCAGCTCATGAACCAGTACTGTCTCGTTTCATTAATGAAGTTCCAGCTCAGTCCTTCTCCTTCCATCTCACTTTCACACTGCTGATAATTTCTGCTCCCATATCAGCCCTGCACAGGAATCACAGGTACTGCTGCTGAGTTGGGGAACACTGAAGCACAATGAGGTCCACACCTAGGTCAAACCTTGTGGATCAACAGCACAGGATCAGGATGTTATCCTCTTGGGATATCAGAATGCAGGGAGGTCAGGCCACGGGCTTTAAATGGCCAAGGATGGTAAGCAAAGGGCACTTCCACTTACAATTACAGCAACTCTATTTGACTGCCTCTGTTACCTTCCCTGGTTGCTGTCAGGGATTGCAGGCTGTCAGCGCTCAGTCCCAAACCCCCTTGCTGTCACTGATGCAAGTGTTTGGGCCAGTGCCCAGGGGAAATCTCTATAACAGAGATCCCCTCTGTCCTTTTTCCCCTTGACAGAATGAATGTTCTCTAGGTCCATACATGGCTGTTGGCAAAGGAGAAGGAAGAGTCCTTTCGTATCCTTGTATTGAGGCATCCTTGTGTTGGGGAGAGGCTTTCCTCAAATGCTACATGCTGTATATTCTGCAGGAGGAGTTGAAGCCATACTCCTGGGTGTGGCCTAAATGAAGGGGTCACTGTAAAGAGTATGGAGGCCTCAGCCCTCCTCAGAACAGAAGGGACAGAGCTGGGCTCCCTTGCTTATTCAGTGGCTCCCTTATCCTCACTGAGGGCCTCCATCCCTCCACTGGAGGGGCACAGTGCTGTGGGGTGAGGAGGAGCCACAGAATCACGGCATGGCTGAGATTGGAAGGGACTTCTGGAGATGAACAAGCAGGGCCACCCAGAGCAAGTTCCCCAGGACTGTGTTCAGATGAATATTTCCAGAGATGGAGACTCCACACCCTCCCTGGGCAACCTGTGCCAGGGCCTAGTCACTCTTAGAGTAAAAAGTGTTTCCTGATGCTCAGTGGGAACCCCCCGTGTTTCAGTTTGTGCCCATTGCCTCTGGTCCTGGCACTGGGCATCACCGAAAAGAGCCTGGCTCTGTCCTCTCTGCACCCTCCCTTCAGGTATTTGTACATATCGACTGCCTGCTCTTCTCCAGGCTGAACAGTCCCAGCTCTCTCAGCCTTTCCTCACAGGAGAGATGCTCCAGTCCCTTAACCATCTTCATGACCCTTCGCTGGACTCTCTCCAGTATGTCCATGTCTCTCCTGTACTGGGGAGCCCAGACCTGGACCCAGCACCCCAGGTGTGGCCTCGCCAGTGCTGAGCAGAGGGGCAGGACCCCCTCCCTCCACCTGCTGCCATTGCTTTGCCTAATGCAGCCCAGGGTACCATTCACCTTCTTTGAGGCAAGGGCACATCGCTGGCTCATGTCCAAGCCGGTGCCCACCAGCACGCACAGGTCCTTTTCTGTCAAGGCGCTTTCCAGCCTGGTGGCCGCCGGCTTGTACCAGTGCCTGGGTTATTCCTCCCCAGGGGCAGGGCTTTGCCCTTCCCCTCGAAGTTGCTCTCCCCGGGTGTCCCCGGGCGCACAGACCGCCTGTGCCCAGCCCGGGGGCAGCGGGAGCTGCGGGGACACCCCCCGCCCCCACCCTGCAGCCTGCAGGGGAAGGCAAGGAAGACGCAGGGAGGACAGGGGAGCCGCGGCCCACGGGAGACGCCAGCCCGGGCGGTGGTCCCCTCTCCCCGCTCCGCCGGCTGCCACCTCACCCCTCGCTCCGCGCCCCCGGCCCCTGCCCCGCCACACGACGACAGCCGCCGGCGGGGGCGGGAGGGCGGAGGGAGGGCCGAGGCGCGGTGCGGAGCGTCGCCAGCCCGCCTCGCCTCTTCACACACACTCTCACACTCACACACACTCTCACACTCACACACACTCTCACTCACACCCCGCCTGGCCGACGGGAGCCGGGGCCGCTCGCAGGGCGCCCGCCCATGGCTGACAGGAGCCTGAACGAGGGCGCCGAGCCCTTCCCGCGCCGGGAGGAGGCTCCGGAGTGGGGCTACGAGGAAGGTGAGGAGCGGGCGGCGGCTCCGGCGGGGAGAAACTTTCGCCGCGGCCGGGGGAGGAGGAGGAGGCGGCGGTGGGAGGATTTCAGCGGCGGAGCGGAGGGAAGATCGCCCGCCGGCCGTCCCGAGCCGCGGGGAGCGGGGAAGCGGCGGCCCGCAGCGGGCGGCAGGTCGGTCGCCAGGTCGGTCGCCGCCGGCGGGTGAGCAGCGCGGGGGGGGCGGCGGCGGCCTCGGAGCCGCCCGGCAGCGGTGGCCGGGGCCGGCGGGCCGAGGTTCGGCGGAGGAGCCCCCCCCTCCGCCCCGGTGGGCGGCAGCGAGGCGGCGGGTGAGGGCGGGGAGGGTCTGGCTGGCCCGGGAAGCCGCTGTGCGGCGCAGGGTGCCGGGTCTCCCCGTAACGGCTCTCCCTTGTGTCTCAGGAGTGGAGTGGGGGCTGATTTTTCCTGATGCTAACGGGGAGTACCAGTCGCCTATTAACTTGAACTCGAGAGAAGCTAAGTATGACCCCTCGCTCCTGGAAGTGCGTTTGTCGCCAAACTACGTAGTGTGTCGTGACTGTGAAGTGATCAACGACGGGCATTCAATTCAGATTGCCCTGAAGTCAAAATCAGGTATGCTGAAACACGGCCTTTGCTTTCCCCGCTAAAGCTTGCGTTGCCTTCAGACTCGCTGTATGTGTATCCCCGAGCATAGGACGAGCAACTGCTCCCAGCAGCGAGCGGTTGCACCCGTTCGGCACGGACTGCGGCCGGTAAGAGCATTGCTGTTGACTTCAGTAGGAAAAGGAGCAAGCTTTGCAATGGGAGCTGCGAGTTTCAGCGCCAAACTGGGTGGTCAGTCACATTGCTTCAGAGCATGTCCAGAATTTCCTCTTGCGGGGGTATCAGCTAATTCACTGGCCTTAAATGGCTGCCTGCACTCAGAAGCAGTCCAGACTGTCACTAAGACAGTGTGATGCCAAACTGTTTTGTACAGCTGGCAAAATTTGTCCTTGGTCGGAAGACCACGTAAGTTAAAAGAGCTTTTTCCATTAGTTTGAGTGGGTTCTGAATACTAACTACAGAACTGGGCAGCTTAAGATGGCAGTATCTACTCCAGTTATACATGTATACAATACAATATTGATGAAGAGCAGGTAGCAAAGCAGTCCTCATTTCTTAAAGGGTTTTTTGCTGTCGTTCATCAAATAAGAATTAGAAGCACATAATAAAAGAAACGATTCCAACTTAAGTGAAATTGCAGTATCTCATTCAGACCTTTCATCTGGGTAAACTATCCTGTATGAAGGAGACAACTGTCAAGAAAGTAGGGAGAAAGAAGTCCATTGTGCTTTCCAGCACTGTGGTAGTTCTTACCATGTGTTTGGAAGAGCATCCAAGTCATTCTAACCAATCTTAGCTAGTAACAGCCTTTTGGGGGCATTTAAGCAGCTGAACATTGTCAAACCATGAGACATTCCAACTTTTGTTTCCTTCTGAGATCCCAGTAGTCCTGGGAGCTACAGCTGTGCTGAGAGTGATAGAATCAGTTCAGTTCTACAATGAATTTTATAAAAAAGAAGGGTTTGTTTTTTTAGTAATGATACTTTCCTTTATAATTTCCTTTCCATGATAAACTCCATGTATTATTGCAACACAGAACATTTCTTTCCACGGAATTTTGTAGATTTGCGATGGAATAGAAATTTTGTACTTCCAGTCAGTTTTACTGCCTTCATCAGAAGCAGAGCTCTTTTCCCAAGGAGTAAGGTTCTCTCTGCAGGATCAGGAAGGTTCCTGAATTCTCCTGTGGAGGAAGTGAGAGTGATGGTAAATGACGTCATCACTTGCATGCCAAACCCCATCTCCTTCAACTCTACCTTTCCCAAGGGCAGTTTGTACCTTAGTAGCAATAATTAATAAGGTGGGACCAGCACACCTAAATGCATGTGCAAAACCATTGGAGACTTAGGAGAAGGAAAGACTTCTTTTTAAACTTGAATGCAGTGTGATGCCAGACTGATGAGTTCTGAAATATAAGAAAATGTGAAATAAAATAAAAGTTTATGACTGAGGTATGGAATTATGATCCAGGAAATCCCGTTTTAGTTTCACCTTTTCCTTAGATTTCATGTTACATAATTTCCCATTCTCCATTTGTAAGCTGGGGATAATTTTTCCATTTTTTGGAGGGGGAAGACAACGTTTGTTATCCCTGCCAAGAGGAGAAAAGAGTTAATGCTGTCTTTGACCTAGTATTCTGGCCAATTTTCAGGGATTGCGGAAACTCCTGCAGCTTCTTTTCCTCACAGGGGATCTCTGATGACAAATCCATTTAGCCAGATTATTTTAATGGGAACTGTTGAGCACTAAATGCTTTTGAAACTGTCCAATTAATGTGCAAGAGATCCTCATCTGCTGTAATGTTAACAGTCAAAGAAAAACTTCTTTGTGGAAAAAAGTAAACTGATTAAGATACGTATTAAAAATCAATTTGTCATTACTGGTGATTGATTTTATCCTTTAATTCAGGACATGCAGTGCATCTGGAATTCCAAAATCCTTCTCATTATTTAATTGCAAACGTTTTCACAGGCTGCTTCCAGTTTGATCATCGTACATGTGTTACGCATTAGGTGGAAGAAGCATGACCAACTGTGTAATGGAATTGTATATTGAAAAATGCTTTAGAGGTTATCCTACTAACAGAGAGACTTGTCTTAAGCCAGCAGTGGATTGCACAGTGAATCATGTTTTCAGAATCATTTTCTAATGAGGATCAAAAATTGCTGAAAGGCAAAGCAAAGTTAAACATGTTTCATGCATTGACAAGGATCAAGATTTGATGAAAGGCAAAGATAAACATGCTTCATTCATTGAAGTACTTTTATCATGGGATCAATGTTATAACTTAAGCCTCAGAAATAAACTCTTTGAAGCTCCTGGAGATCCAGAACTACATCATATAGAGAACATTTGTTCTAGTTACACTTTCTCTAGAAGCAGTATTTTAAAACAGAGAAAATGCTCCATTTTCCTGAGAAATTGAGTATCGTGTTTCTTTCTATTTGTCCAGATTTCCCTAAATACTTCAATGTTCACCAGATTTGTAGATTTTTCCCTATAGGTTATAGGTATAGATAGAATATAGATAAAGCAAGTTTAAGAAGCAAATCTGAATCTATAACTACATTTAGGACATTTCATTTTAGAAACCCTGATGGCTGTTAGATTAGCTATGAGGAATTATTAAAGGAGGATTAATTGGAATATTTTACTTTTTTCTCCAATGTAATTGCTTATGAAAACCATAACCGCTCAGTTTTCTTTCAGGTTTTTTATAGTTCTGTACTTTTGTTTTTGTGTTTGTACAGTTGCAATATGATTCAATTGCTAAATTATGTTTTAGTATTACACTATGTCTTGTGCTCCAAACTAAGGCCGTTTAGTTTATGTGTCAAAATAACTTTATATTATGGAACTTTGATTCCCTAAAGCTGTAGGTTATGCAATTGAATAACCCTTATCAATTATCAGAGATTGTAAAAGATTCATTCAAAGTCTGAAATGTAAGCTAGAATTTAATGGATTCTGGGGAAGACTGTGAATGCCCTTAAGTAAAATCCAGCCCTGCCTAGAAGCCAATATTCAGTGATTTCAGTGGGAAGTTACCTACAGCTTGTGGAGTAATATTTGATTTGAAGCAGATTCAGAAATCATTGGGCAAGATGTTTTCATTGATTAATTCCAAAGTAGATTGGGCCTCACAAGGTACAATTGCTTGCTTTTACAACTTAGGGTGGAAGTGTCTATTAATGCAAAAGTATTGAGCTAGTATATAATTTTTTTTGTGTGTATGTTGCAATTGTACACAGATGCTTTTAAGAAATTCTGGATGTTTAAAAAACAGAAGTAAAAAAAAACCATGGCTGCCTATAACCTGTTTTTAAGTAAGTGAGGTATGTCGGTGCTCCTCTGTGCAGGTTTGATTATATTTGGATATGGAGGCATTCTGTACCTCAGAAGCCTGACAGGTGGTATATGACTGAACACCTTTACCTAGCAAAATATTGGCAATCAAAAGTTTTCTATCAGTTTCTGTGACTCATAGCAAATATAGGTGATGGAGATTAAGCATTCGGACAAGTTGGAGGCAGTTACCCGTTCAATTCAGAACCCCCACCATCTGTTTAGAGTATACATATACTGTCTTGATAAGAGCAATAAACATACTCACTCTTCTGACTGATAAAGGTACAATGTTTTTATTTTGTGTTATGACCAGCTGTTCTGCCTTATAAAACGAAGAGTGCAGCCTGACAGCAATTTCACTGTTGTTCGTAACTGCCTGAACTCGTGTTCTGTACTTGCACGGTACTTCAAAAGTAAAGATGTCAAGTCTGTCAACTTTACTCTTCTCCTCTCTAGTACCACTGATAATAAAAAGAAGCTTGCAACAATCTCCCCATTGTATTTGGAGAATATATTCAGTGGCTTGTCTGCTTCAAAAGCCAAGTTCCTTACCATTTGTCTTCTTTCCCAGCGTTAATAGGGGGGCCACTACCTCGAGGACATGAGTTTGAACTACACGATGTTCGATTTCACTGGGGGAGAGAAAACCAGCGTGGTTCTGAACACACGGTTAATTTTAAGGCCTTTCCCATGGAGGTAAGAGTGACACTGCATTGCATAACGTCTGCTAAATGCAAAAGATTTTATTTCATAGCCTGAATTCCTGGTAGTTCAAAAGAGAGTTTCTTTTAGCTCAGCATTTTATTGCTTTATATTTCAAGCGCAAAGGTATCTTGCTGAGGTGTGCTTTAGTGCAGGTAAATTAGGATATGCATTTGGAATAGAATGCCTCCAGCACTCATCACATTGTATGATTAATTGGTCATAAAGTTAACCTGCAGAATTATTAACTTCTGTCTTAATAATATTAGTGTTGTAACAAGATCTACCGTTTCAACACTTCCTATGTCACCTTGACTAATAGCTATAGATGGGGAGAACTAGCCACTGGAAATATTTCCATGGTGAATAATAGCAACTTAGGTAAATTTGGAGTAAGTGTAGAGCAATTTGTTCATGAAATAGCTTTACATACCTGAAAATTGAAGATTATGTGATATTCTTGGGTATGTTCTGTAATATCTCAACAAATTACAAAATTCTGAAACACAAGCAAAGTGATAATGCAGTCTGAAAAACTGCAGCTGTTCACGGGGTGTCAGTTTGGACTCCTAGGAAACCCAAATGCTGGAACCTATTTCTCCTGCCCTCCAGCAGCCTTTCATATTACTTCACTGTCCCATTGCTTACACTTGTCAAGGAGCATCCTTTAGACCCTGGGCTGCAAGACTAGTTTTAACAGATACCAACCCTAATGTTTGGGGACTTCAACTTTGAATCTTTTATTTCATTTGTTGTCCACTATTGGTTTTAAAGAAACTCAAATTTTTTTCAGAGCTCTTTGAGTTATTTTTGCCTTATTAATCTATCATCATCCCTCACGAGCCTGAAACTCTATGTTTCCTTTTTCTCTGTCTTCTTCAGTGCTAGGAAATTTGTTATTGTAGCATTATATTCATGAGTGCCAGATTACTGGAATAGAACCCCTTTATGGAAAAAGATGTAAAAAATATTAGAGCAACTACTGCAGAGCTAAGTGTAAAAAACTTGTGGACTTACACCATCAATCTTATTCTTAGGGTTGTTCAGGTACTTTCTTTTGTGGGTCAGATTTTGGTCTCTGCTGTTTGCTATTTTGCACTGGTCCATCGAAAAAACCCATATATAAAGTTACTCATAGGAGCTTTGCAGGTTATGTTGAGGAAGATCATAGAATCATAGAATCATTTAGGTTGGAAAAGACCTTTAAGAACATTGAGTCCAACCGTAAACCTAGCACTGCCAAGTCCACCACTAAACCATGTCCCTAAGTGCCACATCTACACATAGATCCTCTTTGCAGGTTGAGTTCAGGCAGATCCTGGCAATGCAGGAGAATTACTTGAATGGGGAAGGCTCATCAACCAGAGGAAAAGCAGAGGAATCACCTCTGCATCCTGGTTACCTGGCATAATATATACAACATGATTTATACGGGCAGTAAGACCTTCAGGATACTGCAGTGTTTCCCTGAGGTGGGAAGCAGCTTGTTCATTATGAAACAAACAGCTCTGCTTAATGCTCTTCCTCAAGGCTCATTCAGCATGTGGTGATCAAGAAATATTGACCTGAACTATGTCGAGAACTGTACTTGGGAGTGTATCAGGGTCTCCCGTCTCCTTGTTTATATATTAAGGGTCACTTCGCAAATAATCTTGGTGTGTGGGAACAGTCTATTGATAATCTGCAGAAACCCCAGAATTCTCTACTCCAAATCAGTCCAGAGAAAAATATACTTGACCCAGAGATGCAAAACAACAAACTTAATCAGTCATGAAGGGATTTCATTCTTCACCTACTTTAAAAGCAGCACAGCAGCTGCACAAACAGAATTCTGGCACAGTTGAAGAACATCACCTGGACGTGAGCAATCCGGTGTTAACCTGTCTCTTGCATCTAAGCAGCTTTCAGCTAGACTCTAATCTCCAAGAAATAATTACTGATGCAAAAATTCTGTAGCAGAAAAAAATTGACACATAATACACTTTAAATACAGTGTGGATGTTTAATTTTGCAAACAGATCCTTACACAGATTAATTCTGGCAGAAAATGACAGCATAGCTTGTCGTATCCAAGGTCAGTTGCACACAGGTGCATTGGCTGAGCCAGTTCATCATCTTCAGCCCCATGTTGCAAGAAAGCGCAGGGCAGTTTGTCTGATAGATGAGCTGCATTTCCCTCTGCTATATGCACAAAGAGCTGCTATATTAAATCTCAAATTGTCCAAATCAAATATTATACTTGAGCAATAATAAAACAGGTGCTTGTGACCACTATAAATGTTTAGGAAGTAGTGCACCTGGGACTCCAGAATGGAAGATTTTCTCTTTCCATTCCAGGGATTGCCCCATCTAATTTTTTTTTGTGGAGAACAATCAAGGGACCAGGAAATCTTATTTTTGTAACTTTTAACATTAGCATTGGTTAATACAGTTGTTGGAAGTCACCATATTCTGAACAGATATTGGGCTTGATTTTCACTGGGTTTGTTAGTTACTGAACACAAACAGCGATGGGTGCCTATTTTGGCTATATACAAGCAGTCTGGTGTAGTTTATGCTTTCGTCCTGTACTAAATACAAAACAAGTTGGCAGTTGTTTGTGCAGAAATGCATGCCTAGAAATATGTTGAGCACCAAGTGCACAAGTTTGGATCTTCTGCTAGTGGAGCAAATCTAGTAGGATGTTTTCCTAAGAAACTAGAAACGATTTACAAAGCAAATGATAAGGATTTTAAATTCTCCTCTCTTTGTGGGAGGAAGTCAAGTCAAGGGGATAAGCAGTAGTATGAAAACATAAGTGCTTGGTTTAAGTGGGTACATTAACAACACAACAAACTAGGCCCAGATCATGTACTCCATTACACTATTATAAAACCCGAGCAGTTCTACAGAAACCAACTCTGAGTCTGAAGAGATCTATCTGAGATGACTAGCTGAGACTATTTATTGACTGGAGCAGCAATCCGTTTTTTTAGGACTGAAGACTGTAAAGCTTTATTTTATTACATTGGACCAAATAGTTGCGGAACAGCTTCAGATTATCGGTGTAATGATCTTTGTAAAGGATGACTTTAAAAAAGAGTGTTATTTTTCAAAGTTTGGAAGAGCGCTCTTCAGTTACTTCCTTAGTCTCTTCACCTTTGATACCATAACTGCTTTTATAGAAATTAGGCAATATCCTGTATTAGTTGCGTAATACCCTGGGTCTCTTAGTACAAAAATCTATTATTTCGTACTAGACAGCTGGGGCCTTTGCACATGGTTAGGATATATAGGTTCATGGTGAAATGGGTTAGACTACTAAGCTTATGTAACCTTTGGAACAGCTTCTTGAAATAATTCACACTGTCGAAAAACGTTGTTCATGTGGCTTGGAGGCTGAGTTCATTGTTATTTTTATTATTGTATGAAGTTCAGCAAAGATGTGTTTTCTGCCTTCCTTGACTGAAGAAACCAGAATGTTGACAGTAATACGCCAGTGTTACCATTTTCACTGAAACATCTGTGTTTGCAATCAGTCAGGAAAGCAAGATAAAACAATAAATAGTTGTCAAAGGTAAATACTGTAACACTTCTTTCTAAACAAAGGAAAAGCAGAGGGCTGTCCATATCAGCACAATACTCCTCTCTCTGTTCCATGAAAACAAGAGCATGAAGGCCATTCTTGCCTTTTGGCCAGAAATTGGAAGGAGGCATTTGTGCAACTTTCTCCAGAAATCTTTCTCACCAAGTATTTCTACTGCACGTAAACAGTGTTGCTTTGCCTTTTGGCCAAATTTACTTTGGCCACCGCTTGAGCTAAATATTTAGTAATTGTCTTGACATTGAGAGACTGTTTCTTGCCAGCAAATGGAACAAGGTACCAAAGATTAGATTATGCTTTACAGTACACGTTTCCACAGAGCAGCAAAATCCACACTTATACCCACATGTGAGTTACCTGAACATGTTTTAGGTGTAAGAAAGAGAGGAACTATTTGACATCTTTATTCCTCTCCTTCATGCCAAGAGTATGGATTGGAGAAGTAGGAAGAACAAATGAACTAATGAAGCTCTGACTCTCTCCCTTACCTTTGGTGTATGAGGAAGATAGAGGGGGACAGGAATAGCAAATTACTTCTATTTATTTTTGTTATTAAGAAAGTTAAAATAGGGGCAGTTAAAAATGGAGTCCCACTGTACCCAATCTCTGTATAAACACAGCATACTATAGTGTCAGGCCAAATCAACTTACAGTCAAAAAAGACAGGAAAGACAGCAGGAGAAAGTGAACTGTTTGATGGCATCAATGCTTCTTTATGGGGGGAAAAAAAAAGTTTTTACTGCTTCTGAAGTGAAGCGAAACAGGGAAAATTATGCCTTAAAGGTGTCGCTTCCTCTTCGTTACTCAAGTGGTGGTGTGACCAAAGGCACAATCTGACCATAAGGGAACAGTTGTTTCCAGGCTGCTGCTCTGAAATAAAACTGTATCTGAGAAAATAAAAAGGTTCCTTTCACCACTTGTAATATGACCAGGAGGATAATTCTCTGTAATCCATCCTCTTTAAAATGTAGGATTATATTAGCTGTGAACCATGTGAAAGGTCTCAGTAGAAGCAGAGTGGCAGAAAATAATTTAAAAATTGTTTCCGAGATGTGCAGGAAGATTAAAAACTGTATTATTGTCTGTCGTACAGTTTTTGAGTAAACAGAAGAAAATCCAGTTGCCTGAAGGACCAGGATCAGTTCTGTACAGGACAGAAAGATGTTCCTTTCTGTTGTGTAATGAAGGGCAGACTAATTCATTCTGTAGACTCTTTCAGACTTACTGAAATACCTGCTGTAATGAAGTTAAATATAATGCAAAAAACATATCCTACCCTTGATCTGATTTAAACCATTAAGTTTTCCTTTGTTCATGTGAAATGGTGCCTGCCTAAGGATCTCATCAAACAGAGTTACAGCTTTAGGGCTGTAGGTTAGGCTGTTAACATTACACTTATCTACTCAAGTCTTTACAGTCTTTGGTGTGGGGATTTCTCCGTGCCTGGCTCTGAAATCAGATACCTGCACACTATGCATCCCCTTTCTTGAGAGGAGATGTCATACTTTCAACACAGAAGTTTATTCTTTGCCAACTTTTAATATTCTTTGCCAACATTATTTAATCTTGCCGTCTGTTTTAATCAGTTTCTTATTAGCTCATTAGCAAATTATTTGCATTAAAAAAATAAACCAGAGTATTTGTAATTGTAATAGAAGGCCTGGGAGATAGTGTGCATGCAAGCATGTCTCTCCCTCTTTACTCAGAGACTTACAAACTGCAATGGGACTGGGTAGGTGTGAATGGCAAGCAGGATTTAATCTGTAATGATGATAGTTTCTAATATGTGAGCTCGGTTCTGATATCTGTGGATTTTTGCCAGTAGCTTTAATGGGACTATGATCCCAGTCATAAACCCTAAAAGAAAAGGTTTTAAACCAAGGAGTAAATCCTGTTGCAGGTTTCAGTAATCAGTGCTGATGGCACTGATTACCTGCTTGTGAAAAAAAATTAATTCATTCCGCTCACTTTGGCAGCACAAGACCTATGAATGAAGAATATCTTGCTTAGACAGTCATGAATTTAACAGGAGGCAAAACGAACAGATTCCAGAAGGGTTTATGTAGCTTCATGCTGAGGTCTGGAACTCTGCTCAGAAATTGTCCAAGTTTTCTGGTGGAAAATTAACTTGTTACTCAAAGGTTTGGACGATTTTCTAAATTTTGGAATCATTGCAGGTGACTACTGTGAGCTGTGGTTAAAACACTGTGTCTTATAAGAAAATGATGACGTTCATGTAATAGCTATATCCTTGACAGGTTATGAATAACAGATTAATAATAGTTTAAAGCTGATATGCCCATTGGACATTATCTAATTTTTGAGGACAGAATTATGGAAAAACACAGGAAAATCAGGCCAATATCTAGGCAGATGTTTTCAGTTTTGTTTTCCAAATCTGCAGTGATTTATACAGAAACAATCTTTTACACATTATGTAGATACCATTTACAAACATAACAACAATACTTAGCTTTACACAGCACTCCATGGGCAAAATTGGTCCTGGCACCAATTCTCGGGCTGTCAGTGAATTGTATTATGTGGGATACAAGCCCCATATGTGCAGGTGTTTTAAGTATTTTTCTGCATTTTTCTATGTACCGTACACTCTGCAGTCCCCTAATTGATGTGACTTCTGTTTGGGTTTTTTTGTAGTGATACAAATCTGGGAGATCTCTGTCCCCTCCCAGTATACTGGGAAACAGAAGACCAACAACAAGATAAAAATAAAATTGCCATCATTGTAAATGCACACATGAGCAGCTTATGACTCTTGAGATTGCTAGTTGCTAAGCTCTTTTAGTATTATACTTTTATTGTGGTTGAGGGTTAATTTGACTTAAATAGGCACATGCAGTCTCTGAAGTATACTTTGTTTCTAGGTAATTTGTCAATATGAGCTTGGATTGGCCCTTGTTTTGCTCAGTCACATATAGTTTGAATTTTTCAGGGAATACATCTATGTGCTTTGTATTGCGGATTCATGAAAAAAGCAAGTGCAAAAATGGGCTGATGTGCTAGCACAAACGTGCTTTTAGCTTAGCTAGTGCCTGAGAAATGATCAGTTAAGCTCTGTGGAAGAACTGTACACAGCTTCAGAGGTAGCAAATGTGATTTCCCTTCTGTGCAAAATCTGCAATTTATTTATTGGATCGTGGAAGACATACAAACTGCCAGACACCAGGTCAAAGAGAGTGGCTTTAGCAGTCTATACTGAAGCTTCTTTATCCTTTTGTCTCTCTTTTAAGAGTTGTCTTATTTACAGCCAGTCATGTGTGGAGAAGCTTCATGGCTCATATGCACCTAAAACTCTTTTGAGGTGGCAGTTGCGATAGTGTGTGATTTAGAACTTCTACCAGGATGGAGAATTTCAGTATTCTTTTAAGAAATAAATGGTCCAAACTACAAATGACTGAGCAGAATAGAAAAAACTCTTCTAAGCAGAAATGTCACAAGTGGAGGGAAGCTGGGTGAAGGAAAGGAGAATGAGAAGCAAATGAGGCCTGACTCAAGAGGGGAGCCCTTCTTTGGGCTCCCTGTTCCATGTTACCTCAGCTTATTGGTTCAGTTCTGCCAGGAGTTGAGGACAGTCTTTGCGTTTCGCCTGTAATAGACATTTTGCACCAAATTTTCTTGCAGTTGTGCTGGGCTAAGACGCAACCTTCAGTCGCAGCCTGTACTAACAGGTTTGGTGGCACTGCATCCTCGTGGAGGCAGGCAAGTAACCTTGAATAAAATAGCTCTTAGCAATCTCTGCCTGCGGTGGAAACAATATAGCCTCTGATACTTTTTTAAAAGATGTGAATCTTTTCCACTCCTTGAGCAGAATTATAGCTTTGCTTTCTCCTTACTCTTTCTCACAGAAGTGTCTTGGTGACAGTGCTTGCACTCATGGATATAGACGCTACTATTGTGACATTCCTTATTGCAAATCCCATTTCCAACTCTAACAAGATGGATATTTATGTTTTCATTCTGCTGTGGTAGAAGAGCTTGTGTAGTCGCTTAGAAGATGGGACTTCTGAAGAGGATTTAAGCCCAAGTTTGAGCACAACAAGATGGCTGCTCAAGACTCTTCCTTGAGGTTTTTCTTGGTTGTGTGCCCTTGGTGCGATTTGCTTCAGCTGTACATCGCTTTCTAATTTCTGCCATGATCGTTGCTAGCACTCTGCTTGCATCTTGCCTCAGTTTGCTGGTACCTTGGTTTTCCTGTTTGGTTTTCCTTGGCACTTTGCCTTAACCACTAGGCCTAACTGTTTTTCTATCTTCGATCTGTCATTTGTGGAATAAGCTGGGAACAGAGATTCCTTATTTCCTCCCTTTCCACATTGTATGCTTGTTTCAGGACCAGTTCCTAGGTTGGCCCCAGTGCATGAGTGAATACTCTAAGAGGGAGATAATAGCTTTCTGATGCTGAACCCCAAATTCTGTGTTCTTTGTGCTAATGGTGCAGACATGGCTCTGTCCATTTTAAAGGATAAAACTTACAGATCACCTAAGAGCCGAAAACCTTTGAAGGTTTCCACAAGTATTTGCTGTCATGCCTGAGTGCTTCACAAGCACAAATAATGTAATCCTTAAAACATCAGTGTGAGGGAGACAGGTTCTGCTATTGTCAATGAACTGTTAGAAAACAAGTTCAAAGGGATTAAATTATTTAGCTATGGTCATACATGATGCCTTTTTCAGAACTGACAGAGAACTGACTCAGGATTCCTAGATGCTTGAATTCTAGTAAGACTTGCAGACACCATAGTACCAAAATATCTAATTAAGGTTGTAAATACTAGTTCAGCAATTTAACCACAGGGCTATCTTATGCCCTAGTCCATAGACCACACTGTTGCCAATGGGGTAGTCTCACTGGTCATTCCTGCCTTCTCACTGTGCCAGCATTAAGCCGCATAATGAACTGGACTGGGTAACAAAATTTGGGTAGTTTATGGAACTACAGGAGAGCAGAAAAGTATAACACCATTATGCAACCTGCAAGCTTGCGATTCAAGAGAAAACAGTTGGAGATGCATAACAAAGTTTATTATTTCAATGGAAGCTTAGCCAACATTACAGAAAAAAAACCCCTGACTTGAGTTTCCTAGAGGAGTGTAGTATGGAACGGCAACTGCTCACTGGAGAACAGTCAAGATTATTACTTAAGAAGATAACACGCAGCTGCAGATTCTCATCTCTTTAGAGAGACCCTTAGCTTTGAAACACAGAGAACTGTGGAATTCAAATCAGTTACTACTAAAACTTAATAAATTAGGAGGGAAGGAGTGTTTTTTATTCTACCTTCATTAGAGAATCTATTGTTGAAAGGTAAATCAGTGATTTAAATCCTTCTACATATGAGCAGTCTGGTTTTAAAGCCAGGGCAACAGATTGCAGCCAACACTTTGTGGAATTGGACATGGTTATATTAAATGCTTAGTCATATGAGTAACACTTCCAGAATTAAATACTTAACCCATAGCACTTTGTGTTTTCTGTCTTCTTGATGGCATTGCTAGCCGGTAATATCATTAACTATTCATCGAGGGCCAGTCCTTTTTCCAGGCTTCGCTCTTTCTAACTGTGGAGCTATAAAAGCACATGCAGACACACACATACACCCACTCAGATTGGCAAGAATCCAGAGTAAAAGCAGGATGGAGGGTCCTGCACTAAAATCCTTGCTTTTTCCCTTCTGGCCTTCATAGTTCAAGGGAAGGAAAAACAAAGGCTTGAATGTATATTTGTTCCTGTTGGCACAGGTAAGGACAGACCCAGGGCACCTCAGCCTACGTTTTTGCTGGGGCCAGACATTGTATCGGGGAGCAATAACCTGCTCTGTGGTGCTCCTTGCTTCACACACTGAGCAGAAACTTGGCACAGTGAAGAGCCTGACCTATGAATCTGACAGTAATAGCTGTGTAGCTTTTCATTTCCTTACTGATAGGGTTGATACTGAAAGTCAGCAATCTGGAATCAAGGGTGTTTTGTCTTTTTCATTCTTTTTCTTGAACTGTATAATTTTACTACAGTTGGACAAATGTTCATTTTTGATTAATTCCTGTTTTCTTTTCATCTCCTGTGTGTGCCAGTAGAAATAAGCAGTGCTTGTGCTTTCAAATTGGAAGAAAAAATAAATACACACAAATTACAAATTACAGCATCCTCAGTTTCCCTTTTCTTTCCTTCCCTTCGATGTTTTGCCAATGGTTTTCCTAAGAAACGGGTAAGCTAATGTCACATGTCAGCAGCCTCTGTAAGCAAATGAGATATTTTGATCTTCTGTTCAAGGCCTGGGCAAAAGAGGTCTAGGTAGGGTTTGCAAAGCTTTCTGTGGATTGGTGTCCTTCACAAAAACTAAGATGGGTAAAGACATTGGCGTTGCGGTTGCATTAACCGTGAAGATAGTTTATGCCTGTCTTACCTCCCTGGGAGTGCTGAGAGAACTGCAGTGGTGTTTGGCTTTGTGTCAGCCTCCTTGCGTCCCCTTCCTGTTTCCTAACCTTGTATACAGTGGAAACGAAGCCCTTCTCTGAAGAGTTAGTCCATCTCTGGTTAGAAGAGGGACACAAGACCCATTTTTCCCTTTGTTATTAAGTTAAAATTAATTTTCTTTTTTTAGCCTTTTAGCTTCTTTTGCCGGAACAGAAAGAAGAACACTCGGTTCGTTATTTTACAGTTCCCATTACTTTTCTTTTTAGCCTGCTGTTCATAGCTGTAGTCTTTTGAATCTCTCCATATACGTCAGTACTTCCTGCCGTTAATTTCATTTCTTCAGTGGACCAACAGTTCTTTGTCTTATTGTCGTGGTTTAACCCCAGCCAGCAACTAAGCACCACGCAGCTGCTCGCTCACTCCCCCACCGGTGGGATGGGGGAGAGGATTGGAAGTGTAAAAGGGAGAGAACTCATGGGTTGAGATAAGAACAGTTTAATAATTGAAGTAAAATAAAATAGAACAGTTAAATAGGTAAAGCAAAAGCTGCACACGCAAACAAAGCAAAACAAGGAATTAATTCGCTACTTCCCATCGGCAGGCGGGTGTTCGGCCATCCCCAGGAAAGCAGGGCTCCATCACGCGTAACGGTTACTTGGGAAGACAAACGCCATTGCGCTGAATGTCCCCCCTGTTCCTTCTTCTTCCCCCAGCTTATATACTGAGCATGATGTCATATGGTATGGAATAACTCTTTGGCCAGTCTGGGTCAGCGCCCCTGGCTGTGCTCCCTCCCAGCCCCCCGTGCACCAAGCAGAGCATGGGAAGCTGAAAAGTCCTTGACCAGTGTAAGCGCTACTTAGCGACTATTTAGCAATACTTAGCACTACTTAGCAAGAACCAAAACATCAGTGTATCATCGACATTGTTCTCATCCTAAATCCAAAACACAGCCCCATACCGGCTACCAAGAAGAAAATTAACTCTATCCCAGCTGAAACCAGGACACTTATATGGAATGAGGCTACTGCATGTGATCAGACTGTGCAAAGGGAACAGGGATCCCTGGTTAATATTAGATGTTGCAATGTTTTTATTATTATTTTTCAGTATGGCTTACCAATGCAGATACTTCTTTAGCACAAGCGATTTGCCACAGCAACTGCGCGAGTGTTTCCTGAGATACTGCAACTAATTCAGTAGTCCCACTATTCCTTACCTGTTCAGTGGCACACCTGAAGATATGCCACACAGTTGCCTAGACTACTTTTGCTGTTGCTTGGCTGTCTTTTTGGAAAGAGAATAGATTTTTGGAAGGTGTCTTTGCAACCCTTCCTTTTATGATCCAACTAAAATAATTTTAATTACAGCCATGTTCCAGTTCAGCCCTCTTTAAAAGATGTTCACGGAGAGCAGAACAGCAGTCAGCAAGGGTTCTGGACTACCCTAATATCCCAGTAAAGCATTTGTTCTGCATGCTTTGGCTGTGAATTTAGCTTTTGACCTGAGACATATAGTATCTCACACTGTGACTGCAAAGTTGTGTAAACAGTATCTCCAGGATGCCTTGTACTCTGCTCCAACTTCTTTTGTTTGCACCTAATTTCTCTGATTTTAGATTACAGACTTCTTTGTTCAGGGAGTGTCATATTGTTCTGTACGTACGTGGAGCCTGATGGTTAACGCACAGACTAGACCTGCTAGATCTTTAACATTTTCAATAAATTGTAACAAGCAGAAGTTCAGCAGAAGCTGTGCTTTCCATTCTCCCACATTATATTAATCAGGAGGTTTTTAACACTAACAGTGTTGTCATCTGCATTTCTTGGAGCTGCTTTCAGCTTGTCTCTCTTAGTGCTGAAATTAGCATTGCTTTCAAAGATAGGCAAAGATAGGCCCTTTATGACATTTTTTAATGACAATGATCTATGTATGAAATTTTAAAGAAGATTTAATTTCTACTGAAATTCAGTGGCATTTTGGCACCTATCCACAATAGAAGCATTGAAAAATTCAAGTCTACAAGCATAAACCAAGTACACTGATTAATAACCTAACTCCCTTGGCTACTTCCTCATCCTCTTCTTCTTTTTGATTTTGCCCAGAGTTCATGATCTAGTAATTTGCTTCTGTTTGCATTTGCATTTTCAAAGGAAGCATATTTACCTTGACCAAACTGTAATGTTCAACCATGCAGGCTTTGTTACTTTATGGGTTTTTGTTTCTTTTTTTTGTGGCATGGAGTATGTACACGTACTCCTGCTTCTCCTAAGACATTTTCAAACAGCCTCTGTATCAATTCCATTAACTTTAATTTCCTAAACCTCTCCTTCAGGCTGTTAATAACTAACTTTCTATTTTTTTAATCACTTTTCTTGAAGCTGTGTGCCCTGGTCATATCCTTGGTTTGGTCCCCTTGTGAGGATTTGGAACTTAATTACTGTATGTTATGGTCACTGCCAGCAGCTTAGTCAATTGCTTCCTGAAACAATTCAGTGCCAAGTCAAGTATCAACTCATAAATTCTTGTGCACATGTATAATAGCAAGACACAATTTTTCCACATTTTTTCCTCCTGTGATGTTGTTTACGCAATATTTGCGTTATTGAAATTACACATCATTATTGTATGACTGGGCTGTGTTGCCTTCCATTATTATTAGCTGAAATCCTCAGCTTCATTTCATCCCTCTCAAACCAGGAAAAAGACTTTATGCTGGCCCTAGTTAGGTAGCCAGAGTTTCCCATTTGTACTGTTCCCTCCTCAACTTTTATGGCATGTTGTGAATGAAACTGGAATATACTGATCTCTAACAAACTTGGGTGAGTCCAGGAGAACAGTTCTTAGCTCTACAATCTTTAGCAGAGCAGCTCTAAAGCTGCTTTAATTTACCTTAGGGATATAGATTCATCCCTGAGATGGCATTTTTGTGGAATCAAAACAGAGTTTCAGCTTTACTCTCTTTCTCAGCAGTGACAGAAATATGACAAAAAGCAATATGCTCAAAATATCCAGACTGACATGTTTTGGATACAACTCTGGTTAAGATGGGGTGATGCAGTATTCACCTAACTATTAGTCTTTTGAGGTACAGCCTATATGAATTGAAATAAGATTTGGGAAGATATGAGAGCAATAACATATCTCTCATCCTTAGATACCCTCTTGTCCTGTAATATTACTAGACTAAGCAGACTTTTCTGGAGCTTGTAATTGCTAGTTGCACAGCTAACATGAAATAGCTGTATAACCTAGTTCTGACCAAGGAACAAAGCTTTCCAGAAGATTAATTTACACATGATGCAGCATGCATTGAAGAAAGACGCTTTTATAATAATTAGCTCCTTAGTAAAGAGTAAGAGTGTAGAGAGTGGAAAAAGTACAGTGGGCGATTGCAACAGCAGCATGGATTCAAGCAAGCCTAGTGACGATAGTGTCACAATCTGATGTTCTAATAGTTTAATGTGCAGATCTGAAGAAGAATTGTTTAAAAATGATGGTCTTCTACTGAGCACAGACAGGAGCCTGTTGAACAGAAGGATCCCCCATGTCACAACCTTTTGCAATGTGGGCTATGGTTGCCAATTAGGTTGAGGCAGGACCTGCACACAGGCTGGGCAGGTGTTTCATGTTGCTTCCTGCTGCCTCAGCTGCTGGTGGTTTTATCAGGCGTAAGTCCCCTGTAGGGCCTGGTTCTGGTGCCAGGGAGGTCAGGAGTAGTTTTGCTGTTGGCATGTTCCCTGTTGACTCCAATGGGGTGAGGGCTTGGAGCTTTGTTCCAAACTGCCTGGCTTAGCCAGTGGAAACACTGCACATTGAACAGTGTTTTATAGGGATCCCAACAACAAATTAGGGTTTCAGTAGTTTAGCAATAAGTATTCCTAAAGAAAGCAGTGATAGTATATGGGGTCCTTTTTATGGTAACAAGTCATTTCAGATTGTGCAGGTTTATAGGAAATTTGTCACATTAAGATCATGTAAGAGTGCAGAAACGTTGGAGCAGAGTCCTTCTCCTCTTACCATTAATCAGATATGTCATAACAAAAGATGAGCTGTGACTTATTTCAGAGTGTATTTTCTTGTAAGGAGCGAGCCTGTCTCGTATTTGGTCTGGCGCTTGGGTGACAGATGCATACCAGCATGTCGAGGTAAGGGACAGAGCTAGTAGCAACTTTCCTGACATTGCAAGAGTCGGGTAAGCTTAGGTGAAAGTAAGCTTTGGTGAAACGTGGTCATTCACATGGACGGATGACTGCGAGGGTCTAAGAAAGAGGTGACATTCAAGAGGCATCACTCTGGCGGTCATGCGCAATTCATGCCTGGGCTCCTGAACAGAGACTCCTGGGGAGTGTGAAAGGGTGAGAGGCAAGGGACAAAGGTTGGAACAAGAGAGATTCTGATTAGGAACAAAGAGAAAACATTCTTCACTATGGGGGAGGTCAAAGACAGAACAGGTTACAGACAGAGAGGTTGTGGGGTCTCCATCGTTGGAGATTTGCAAAACTTAGTCGGACAAGGCCCTGAGCAACCTGATCTGATTTTGAATTAGTAGCTAGCTTTGAAGTTGATGCTGCTATGAATGGGAGAAGGAGGTGGTTGAACTTCAGAGGCCATTTCCAACATAAATTATCCCATCATTATATGTTTTTATGTGTGAGCTGGGAATAAAGTAAGGTCAGCAACAGAGCTTAAAAGATCATTTTTGTTCTCAGTGAGCTTAGGAACCTGCAGATTTCCACAGAGCAGCCAGTGCCCCAGACAGGGGGAAAATTTATGTGTTTTTTGTAACTCTGTTTTTTATTGAGAGAAACTGGCTTCCAGAACTGATAAATATACTATTTCACATCCAGTGACTCTGATTCCTGCCAGAATCTGCCATCCCAGGGCCTCTGATTCTGTGTAAAAATCTACCATCCTAGGCCTTTTCTTTTCATATTGACATAAAAGATATTTCTGTGGTACAGAAAGGAATGGATTTAAGTGTTGGGTTTTCATTTGTTTATTGATTTTAAAGCCAGAATCTCAAGTCCTTACTCAGTTTTGAGAAAGTCTTGATTTGAGACAGGCCCCTTGTTAATGTCAGTGTCAGCTTTTCCTAAGCAAGGACATTAGGACTGGGATCCATAGTATTTGGTTGAGTAGAGACTGGATGAAAATTGAGAAGATTCTCAGAATTTGTTCCATACAGAAGAATCCTTCTGCAGATTTGCTCTGCTACCTGAAATAATTTCATAATCTTTCCTGTGAAGGAGAGTCTCTCCAGCTGTTCACAGGACAAATCAACTTTATCAGCACTTTATTATCATTTGCCTTTGTTATCATTTGTCTTCATGAGTTTTCGGTTTATCTGATTTTAAGGAAGTCACTGCTACAATTCTTTGATTTACAGCTGGAATGTTAAAAGGCTCCAAATTATGTTTCTATCCAAGAGAAAAATGTATTTTTTGAGCGCTAAGGAGTTTCTCACAGCTTTCTGATTATTTTGTGAAAAAACACTGGCACGCTGAGCCAGCCACCAATAATCCGTACCAGCATAGCTGACTCATTTTGATTGTATAGAAACATCGTTAACTACCGAATATCAACACATTAGCTAACAAGTTGAGCAGAGCCTCTCCTGCCATACTGACATGTGCAGCTTGTTTGTACTCTGAATGAAAACCACACAATGGTAAGCTGCCAATACACTGCAGCTGATTATTTAAAAAAACCCACATGGTTATGTTCATATCAGAGACTGGCAACCCTTGTGAGTAGGCACTTTTTATATAGCTGTCTCAAATCAACGTAAAACTGAAGGTTACCAAAATACGGAGCGTTAATCTAACGAGCCTCTCTGGCTATTGCTACTTGTAAGGTACAGATGCATGGGTATGAAGTTGCCAGTGTGCATGGGCATTATATTATATTGACAGTTTCAAGATTTGTAAAAGCACTGGGGTCTTTCCTCTGTGCACATCTGATTCCCATAAATATTAACAAGAGTTACAGGCCATGTTTGTTAACTGCACTCTCTAGAGTTCAAATTTTGTAATGTTTGTAGACTTTTTGCCATCTTTTTTTTTAACTGTTATCTGATGTTTTCATCTGATGTCATATTACAAATAAAAAAAGCAAACAAAAGGCAGAACAGCTCCAGAGAACCACAGGAACAAACAGGATAAACCATGATTTGAAAGCAATGCTTTGCTATGAACACTCAGGCCTTTCTGCTTTCTTGCTAATATTTCCCTTTCTGAATCACTTTTTCATTTACTTACCCAGCTCCCATCTGAGCTGCGTTTTTCCTGCTTTGTAGAAGAATTCATTTGATTTGACTTCCATTTTTTTAAGTGCATGTTGGCATCTGTTTATTTATTTAAATGTGCATGCATGGGCTTATCAGAGTTAGAGCAAACAATGTGAGGCCTGTTGTTAGGAAATATTACAGTATTAATTGTTATTTTCCATTAGATTGCTTGTCTAATTTCAGTTTGTAAATCCCTAATGACAGAACCTTTTCTGTGAATAGCTATTCCAGATACCACCTTGATTCAGAACATGGGAACATAATAAATATGCTGCTGGATCAGGCCAGTGGCCCATCCAGTACTGTGTCTCTAGCAGTGTCAGTAAGGGAGGCTGCATAGGGAGAGCACATGAGCCTGACCGCTTTTTGTTGTACTCCCCAGTCATCTACTGTCATAGGACTAGGAGTGCTAGAGGCAGCATCTCTGCCTGTTCTCTTTAGTGTCTGTTTTTGGACTTGTCCATAATTTGTCTAATTGTGTAAATGTCTGAGCCATTTATGAACCTGCTGACAGTATTTGGCACCACAGTGTTTATGACAACAAGTTTACAACCTGCTATGTAAGAAATAGATTACAAATCCCCTGTAATTATCACCACCTCTAAGAAAGTAACACAATAGCGTCTTAGACACAGACCAGAAGTCTGTTCTACCTTGGGCTTTAGCAACCCAGTACAAAATGATGATTCTTGTTCCAAGGAGCCTACTGTGTATTTTAGGCATCCTTGAGCAGAACCTCAAAGTTACAGAAACCTTTGGACCAGAAAGTGCTGATGGCCTATTTCGGTACCTTTAGTAATGTTGATTACTAAACCTGAACCTAGTGTAGGGGTGTCTACATTAGCCTGAAGTATATCCCTTTTTTGTCTTTGTGTGATGTTTTTGGTTTTTTTTTAGTAGACCATCCTGACCTCTGTTGAGCTGGTGGACAGGAAGGAGGCCTGGAGGGGATGCAGAGACCTAATGATACTCTTAAAATGCGTAGCTAATACTTAACTTGCTCTCCCCATGTCCCCTGGAGATGTGGGAAGATGTGCTGGCCAATAGGTATGTTCCTTGGAAAGCAGTTCCAGCTGCAGGGCTTTTCGCACTGTGGTCCCCCTTTCATGCAGCAGCTAAGTGTTATTTTGCAGCACGTCTTCCTGTCAGGCTCTTTATGCTGCTGCACAGACTAATTCTGGACCTCTTAATGTTTTATAGTATTACACAGAGGTTTTGGTGTCATTTTTCTAGCTGATATATAGCCTTATTGTAGGAAAGTCTCTGCCCTAATGAGCCTGCTGCCTAAGACAGGACAACAATCTGTTTCTGGATAAACTGCGGTCATTGCTGGTACAGTCTGAAGTGCTTGCTCATTTTTCTCTTGCTGGGGCTCAGCATTTTCCTTTCAAATCTTCAGAAAAAAACCCACTGTTGTCAGAATGCAGACAAATGTCAGATTAGACTTCACCTCCAAAGGAGCGTAACACGCTGAATGCCACGGCAGCTTTAGCCAAGACCCGCCTGTTGACATAGTCAAAGTCATGGTCTCTTTACATTTGGCGATCGCCCTCAGCGCTATTGTTCCAGCCACCAAAGGACAAGCTTGCTTTGACATTTCCACCCAACCGAGTCGCGGTGCCATGCAGCGCTGTTCTCGCCGCACCAAGGACGTTGCCATCCCGACTGCAGTCACCCCAGCCTCATTCTTTCGCTTTTCCTTCTGAACGTCAGGATTTTGGTGAGGATCGTGGGACTCCGTGAGCCCCCTCTCGTGGATAGCTGATGCAAACTCCTGGCTCGTCTCAGAATAATGCAATGCTTTATCTTCTTGGGTGGTGCTCGTTCTGTGTCTGCTAAAGTGAGCGCTGGAGACTGAAATCTCATTATTTGATCCTGTGGTTTTGTTACTTTAAAAGCCAAAGGCAAATCAAATGTGTAACAAGGCTTTTTATAGATGATAAAATACAAGGCAGCAAGTAAATCTATCGGTGATAGCGAGATAGCTTAGTTCTAACAGGGAGCATTGTCTAGAAGTTTTGTAGCCATGGGCAAGTACATTTGTATTCGTGTTCTCATGTGTAAATGAATTATTATATTTTTTAAGAAAATGGTCTAATGTTTTTACTGCAGCAGATGCCTTTGATCAGCATGAATAGAATTATTTGCATGATAATTTGGAATTTAATTCAATTTACAATATGTTCATTTAAAATTTTGTGTTGACTTTTGAAATGACAGTCATCAAGAGAAGTGCCCAAAATTCTCATCCGAGATTAAATAAGGGGAGAGTGATTGCTTGAGGAACTGGTCTTCTGAAATGCTGAGATGCCCGAGTGAACTCCTGCTGTGTAAGGGGCAATAAGCATTTCACAGAGGCCGTTACTGGGCAGAAATGAAAGACAAAATAGGAAGACACACTATCTGTTTTAAAAGCTAATTTTGCTGAAGGTAGAAACAATGTTAGATGACAGGGTGACATTTTAACTTCTTAGACACATGACTGAGCAAAACATTGATCACGATTTTACAACAGGAATTAAATCTAAGAGTTTGTATTTTTTTAGCTGTTTTATCTATGTGGAATGTGCATAGTTGTTGGCAGATAAACTTCAAAGCAGCTGTGCTTAGGATGTTGAAGCTCTGCAATGTTATCAGATCCAGCCACAGATAATACATTTTAGCATTAGTGCTGGAAAACCTTGTGTTTGAAATGAATATTACCTCTCAGTAAGATAGTGCTGTCCCTTCCTTCCTTCCTTCCTTCCTCCCTCCCTCCTGCCTTTCTGCCCTTCCTTCCACCCTTCCTTTCTTCTGCCCTTCCTTCCCTCTCTCCTCCCACCCATTCTCTCTCTTTCTTTCTCTCTTTCCAACTGTCAGTCTGTTTTCCAGCATGTTTCTCCTTCCCTTCTTCCCCCCATCTCCCTTCCCACCCTCCTCCTTCCCCTCCCTCCCTTCCCTTCCTTCCTCCTTTCCAACCGCCTGCCAGTCTGTCTTCCAGCACTTTTCTCAAACACCACTTCCCAAGTCACGCTGTGACATCTCACCAAAACAGACTTCGTGTTTGCCACCGGTGCCTGCTGCCTGACATGTATTCATGGATTAACTCCTACAGGCCCTGTTACCTTGCAGAAGAAGGCAGTTGAGGGCTCTCGTTTTACTCCTTAGCATCCCTTTCACTGCTGTCCCTAAGGTGGTCCGCCAGCCATTTTTCTCTGCTTGACTTTCTCTATGTTTAACCTTTCCTGAAATCACTTCTACTCTTACTACTGACATTTGAGTGACTCATCTTGGGAGGTGATATGTGAGACAAGTGACATTAAGATAGTACAGTCAGCTGGT
Organism: Theristicus caerulescens; assembly: GCA_020745775.1. Classification (NCBI taxonomy): domain Eukaryota; kingdom Metazoa; phylum Chordata; class Aves; order Pelecaniformes; family Threskiornithidae; genus Theristicus; species Theristicus caerulescens. The sequence goes on along the minus strand of CM036558.1, from coordinate 127,356,371 downwards.
CAAATGTGTGTTTGGACAGCCTGTGCCCATAACCATACTCCTCCCTTGGAAGAGAGCTGGCTGGCTGAGAGGCAACACTGGTGGATTTCATTAGCTGACATTATTTCAGTATTCAAAGTAAGGGAGTTGGTAAATCGTCATTAGCATCATTAGCATAGTTATTCACACCTTTGTTGTAGATATTTGATAACTGGCTATGCATCACTTTCTCTGCAGCTGACCTTTTTTTTTCTTTGGGATTCTTGATGTTTATAATAGGAATCCACTTATATATACATGCACAGCCATAGGCATGCACATATGCATATTCACGCATGCACACACATGTGCTGAGGCTTTGTTAATTGACGTTAACTGCTGGTGTTTTTTTATTACAAAACATATTTCTCTATTGGTCTATTTGCACTGCTTTGTTTTAGCTTCATCTAATGCACTGGAACTCCACACTGTACAGCAGCATTGATGAGGCAGTAGGGAAGAAGCACGGCATAGCTATTATTGCTTTGTTTGTGCAGGTAAGTTTCTTGTGTTGCACTTGTTATCATGCACTATCATTTGTCTGAGGAAAATAAGTTCCTTTCCATTTCTTTCATTTTTAATGATTTCATAAAATTAAACAATGTATGACTGCTGGTATTCCATTCAAAAGATATTTTTTAGTCATATCTTCTGTGTATGTGCTAAATAAGTAATTCTCATTTAAACAGGATATTGAAAGTATGTTAGTTAAGGAAGGGATAATACATAGTTGGCCATCTCTCTCTGTGACTCTGGCTATAAGCAGACATCCACTCTCCATTCCTCTGAGGGCAGAATGAGGGCTGTCAGGAGGTACAGGTGCTTCACTACCTCTGTAATGTGTTTTTCTCCATTCCTGGCCAGGCCTGCTGTTCAGGGATTGAGGAAATATACAGAGGAGAGGAGGAAAGAGTTAAAAAAACCCCTACTAACCCATTGGCACAGCTGAAAACTGGTAGTAGGATTGTGTTTTCTGAACACAGTGACAAGTGTGTTTCTTCACACAGGACAAATATGAGGTGGAGTCATATTATTTCTTCAGAGATGCCAGACTGACAGTGTAAAGAGTCTTGCCACAGACCCTCAGAAAAGCCTGCAGCAAGGAGGCTTAAAGCTTGCTGGGGAGAAGGTGTAATGCAAGCTGGGAAGTTAGCCCCATAATCGAATTGCTGTTGAAAGTTTTTCAAGGGCTGCGCTCTGTAAAGAAGATTTTCAGTTTTAGTCCTCAAGCACCAGATTCTCATCCTCCTCATGAGAAATGGCAAACTTTTATTTAAATGGGCTTGGAGGAAGAGGTTTAGATTTCGTGCTTAGATCAAATGGATTTTCTTTCACAGGGATATTATTAATTTGTCGTATTCTATAACGAGTTTATGAATGCCTTTGAGCTTTACCTCTGTTTGAATTTAAAGGTACATTGGTTACAGCTCCAACACTTAGATAGAACTGCTAAAAATGGAAGTTAGAAAGTCTTCAGTTTTGTATCCTAGAGGGCTGTGTGATAATTGCTTATGTAAGTCACCTTCTAATTCCAGCAGAGGTAACCTTCGAGTTAGAAAGTTATATATAAGTTCTTAAATAAATCTGAAACTTCAATGATACATTTTCTGTTTCTGGTCTCTCACCTTCATTAGAGTTTTTAAGCATTCCAAAGGGCTTTTTCATTAGCCAAGAAAGGCATCATGTAATTACAACTGACCAAGGAAAAATAGTATTTATGCTGTTTATTAAAGGAACAGGGAGAGGAAATTTGGTGACCATTTTTCCTGTTAAAGGCATGGAAATATAAAAGTTTTGCACCACAGTTCTTGAACACATAGTTTTAAGGTCAATGAAAATATTTTCACTGATTTTAAGTGACAGCCCTTGGTGATTATTAGTTTAGAAACAACATCTTTGAAGTGATTTCAATATCTTTTACCTACTTTGAAGGTTTTGAATGGAAATCCCATTCTGAAGCAAAAGAAAATCCTCTTAAACTCCTAGAAATGACAAACTACCTATTGTTGACATTCAGTTGTTTCCTTCCAGTGACTACTGTGGCATTCTATTCCAAGAGAAACAAAAAGCGAACAAATTTTCCAGGGTCCAGCTGTCCCGTTCTCACTCATGCCTGCTTCATTCCTCACCTCATATATGCACACGTTGGCAAAGAAATCAAGTGGAAGGCTGTTCTGAGTCTTCCTCTTTCGCCAATGTTGTTCTGAAGGTAAAAGCTAGGGTCCTAGGATGGGTGACTTAGATCAGAAGCCGCTGAAATCAGCATACAGGATGAACAATGTTCATGCAAAATAAGAATATCTTATTTCAAGAACGGGTGTCTTTTGAAAGCCCCAACTTCTGTGCCTTAAAGATGTTAGGTAAAGGCAGTGCTGCAGGCTGCCGGGAGCAGGATCCCAGAGATGCCATGAGGGAGGGGATCTGCTGTTCTGCGCTCTGCAGGCAGGAAAAAACTCCCCCAAGCTTCACAGATACGTTGGGCCAGATTTGCAGTGCTGCGTGAACAAATTAAAAAAGTCTCTGTCGTGTTTGTTCACTCTGTTCCTTTCTGTGTACTTTTCTGACAAAAACTGGTAAGGACAAACTGTATCCTTAGCATTTATATGCCATAATGCTGCATGATTTTGACTCCACGTGCAGTATATGCTGCAAAATGGAGTTAGTCAAAACTTACCAGACTTAACTGTGACTCTTTCTAATGTTCTGTGTGTTTCTGTCTCTGCTTTAAAGTTATTTACACCTTGTTTACTTTTGGCTGGTGACTTTATTGTGATTTAATTGGAGTTGCCACGTATCAGTGTATTTGGTTAACACAAGGTTGCGTAGCTTAACCGAAAACAACTACAGAACTTACTGTTCTGGTTGACCTCTGTCTGGCCTCACAGTTTCAGAAATAACAAAATACTGAAACTCATCTTTGCTTCCTGTATTTCAGATAGGAAAAGAGCATGTAGGCCTAAAAGCTGTAACTGAAATTCTCCAGGACATCCAGTACAAGGTAAGGCATTGTCTGAAGAGATGCTTCCTTTGCTGACCAGAGAGTGAGAGAGTGAAGGGTATATATGAAACACTGAAGCCAAGTGAAGGGTTTCAGATGCATCTGTAGTAAAAGCATGTGTGAAAGCCATACTTTGGTGGCCTGCATCAGAAGCTCAGCATTTTACAGTACTTTCAGATATTTGCTTGCAGATATTTCAGATATACAGTCCTTACAGTTACTTCCTTTTCTGATGGCCAGAAGGTTTGATCTTCTATACCAGTAACTGATTGCAAGTACTACCTTTTTCGTGATTATCATGAAGTCAATGTGAATGCAAGCACTGCAACATGCTTAGTGAACACTCGCAGCAGCATCTCCAAACTTACCTGGTTTTAATTTGTAGAGGAAAAGAATAGATGAACTGAGCACCTGTATTAACTTGCAGTGGGAAATGAGCAAAACCACAATGCCATCTTGTCAGGTGGATTATGTGTGGGGATCCTGAAGGACAGCTAATAAGCCTAGCAGGACTGAGGAGACATGAGTGCTCTCCAGAATGTTGATGCTATCTTAAATGACCTTGGGCAAGTTACTTCCATCTCTCTGATTCATGGTCTCTGTCTGTAGCATAGAAATAATCATACTTACCTTTGATTTTAAAGGATTTTGAAATGTGTTAATGAGACGTTCTGTATTGGTCTGGAGAGATTAGCCATTCACTTCAGTGGATGCCGAAGTGTAGAAAAATTAGAAGCTGTTATTAGAAGGGAATTGAAAATCTTATTTTAGTCAAATAATATATGGTAAACTTCAGTCATGGTGTTTAATATTACAAACTCATTGTTTATGAGGGTGTCAGAGAAAACAATAGTATATGGAATTCTGTAGTTTCATTACTGAAAGGACAGCCAAGTAGAGGAAGGTCATGAAAGGCCTTGTCATTGTGGGCGTATTATACTAATGACTTTCAGAGGGTCAGCATCAAACATACTTTTGGCATGCATAAAATTTTCTTGCATTAAACGTGTGGAACCAGCTTTATTTTATTAAGCATTATCCATGTCGGTCAAGGAAAAGCTCACTTTGGCCCTTGTTTTTTAAATTCATATTGTATTGAACCCCTGAATTTCATGTAGAGAATTTCAAGGCTAGGACCTGGAAGGAGCCCAGGTACTAAAGGCAGAAAGTTAACAAATTGCTGAGATAACCTTAGAAGTAAAATCTAAAATAGAAAAAAAACCATGTTTGTGTAGCTGCAAGGACAAATGCAATGATGATTAAATGGGGGCTATTAATGAGGTTGCTTTGCACAGGAATTCAAGGCTTAATGTTATAAGAACACACAGTGTGTTTTACCTCTCCATTCATCATCATTTTAATAAGAAACTAGAGATGAGATTGATTTGTATTCATTTTTCCAGGGAAAGTCCAAAACAATACCCTGTTTTAATCCCAACTCTTTATTGCCAGGTAGGTGCCTTTGCTTACTTTTGTGTGGATGGATTACTAGCTAATTGCAGAGGCTGAGACAATCTTGATCTAAAGCCTAACTGTAAGCCTGAGAGTGTGTCCCGTAAGGTGGTAATGCGTTTTCCACCTAGTGGTGCTAACAGGGATAGGGATGAATTCCCTTTGGAACTTACGATAAATCCGCACCTTCGTCGTGTGAGTGGGATGTGATACTGTGGTCCATGCACTGCTGACAATGCTGTGGCTAGCTTTCGTGATGATTTATCATCCCGCCTAGAGGGGGAGTTGTGTGTACTCCTTTCTCTACTTCAGCATAAAATGGGAAGCGTAAGGTTATCCACTTACCAAGGTAGCTTTTTGTCAGCGTCAAAAGACAATGCCATAATGCAATGACAGTTGTATAGCATACGAGGAGTAGTGACAATGGGAGGCAAATTCAAATTCATATCGCTAAAAGTTAAAGAGTAATAGTAAGAAATAACCACTTCCTCTACCTTGTCTTGAAAAAAAATGTGGCATTTTAAAAAACACATTTCTACAAGACGAATGTTTCTGCAAGGAATCCTTCTGAGCTAAATTCCATGTCATAGTGGCAAGATCTTTAATTTTCCAAAGTAACTCAGGTCTACATTAAACTATATTAATTATATCAAACAAATGTTGTTTAGGTTGCAAAGTCAAGTGCTCAGCAATTAGGAATTGCAGGAATTAAGGCTGCCTGTGCCCCTTCATGCATATGCATTATAAAACATCTTTTAATTGTGTGACCATAAGTTATTTTTTACAGGACCCCTGCCTCACAGTTCCTGTTTGATGCTGATCAAGTCACATAACCCAAAATTTTCATAAGTCATCTCTAACTATGTGTTCCTCATTTTCTAGGTGCCCGACTTGAGATCATGGGGTCTGATTTGCAGAAGTGCTGAGTGCTTACACCTCCAACTGAAGTCAATGGGAGCAGTGCTCTGACTGCATTAAGTCCTATAGAAAGTTAACTACTCTGAGAAATCAGGTTCTAAGCATCTCATATTGAACACCTCAAATGAATAGATGCATTTGATCATTTGATCTTAACTTCTCTGTGCCTCAGTTCCCCAGCTTTAAAGCGTGGGAGTAATCTGTCCTTCCTTACCACACTGGGGTGTTGGAAGGATAAATTAATTCATGTTTGCGAAGCACTCAGTCACTGAAGAAATGAGTGCATTAGAAATATGAAAAATAAGAAAATGTGGTCCTTCTAACAAGCAGGATTTGAATAGCATAGGAAAAAGAACACCAAGGACCACATATTGTACGGAAAAATCCAAATGTTATTAGATGCTTTTCAAAAGAAAATCATCCATCTTTGCAAGTAAATGATGAAAGGTTCTCTAGAAAAGACATACATGATCATGTAACAAGACGGTGTCACAATGCATGCACAGGATGGGCTGAATTAATTCTTGCAGTTCTTAACTTTTGAGTGTTTGACAATGCAACTTGCTTCCAATGGATTTGCTATGTAATTCCCTAACTGAGAAAGAAAATTACACCAACAAAACAAAATCCATTCACTGACAATCACGGGCTTCATTAGCAAGATTTAATTCTACTTACATTCCTCTGAGCTAGTAGTGAAATGGCAGTAACAAGTTAGATCAACCAAGCAAGTTCATTCCAGTTTCCAACATCCCATCCTGTCCTTGTCAAGCTAGTCACAACCTTCCCCATAACTCTCCATGCCATGATTGACCAGCCTTTGTCTCCAGTTCCTCTCAAGGTTTGTTTCTTGTTCCCTCTTTTAACAGCGAGACAGTTTCCTATACGTACTTCTTAAGCTGTGTCAGGGAGTCATTTGTGAGTATGGCCTACAGCGGCAAAGGGCAGCCCTGTGTAGTCTCACTTATGAAGTGCAGTGTGACTGGAATCTCTGGGAAATTAAAAGTAAAATAATTAAGATCAAGCATGTATGTAGAGTTAAAACTCTGCACAAACCATTGTACGTTTTCTTGAGAGACAACTGTTTATTCTAACAGTTATTTATAAACCTATTAATAAGTTTATAAACTTATTAAAATAAGTTTATTCTTAAATAAACCTTGACTTTTTTTCCCTGTGAAATTCAACTCACTTTTCCAAAGCTAGGAGACACCAATGCATCTCAAAAAAAAGTCAACAGAATTGTGAACTGAAAAGTTTGGCTTGAGCTGTTTTCACTGAATTTTTCTAAAAAATGAAATAAATTAATCCTTGAGACATATCCTAAATGTAGACGTCAGTTAAAAATTGATCACCACAGCCCCTCAGCCTTTGAAATGGGATGTCTCTTGTAGCTTTTGACACTAACAGGAGTTATTTCCCACCATATTATTTAATTGCTGTGTTAGTTTCAGGAGTTGTGCACATGTTATTTTTCACATCTATAAGGTGGCATTTTCTTCTTTAAAATACTCATCTGCAAGGGGAACTTACTGTAATATAATGACCAGAAGCTCATGTACGTTCACATGAGAAAGTAGTGGACAGTGCTTGGCAGGATATAAATTCACATCTTAACTTACTGCATACTAACTTCATTATGTGAGCAAGCCCATGGCTCTCATAAGCTGTCATAATTGGAAAGGCACGATTATCTTCCTTAATGTCATTAAAATTCCACATTTCTTTTAATTTCAGATCCTCTACTGCGTGACTACTGGGTGTATGAGGGCTCTCTAACCATTCCACCCTGCAGTGAAGGTGTCACCTGGATATTATTTCGCTATCCTTTGACTGTGTCCCAAGTGCAGGTAACAGCTGTGCTTAAAGTGACCTTGGAATATGGTTATGAGCTAAAGGTTATAGCGTGCAAATATATATATCAGGGCATTATATCTGTTCTTCTTGAAGATCCCATTAGATCAGTACATGGCTTTTCAAGTAAAGGTTAGCCTTTTGAGTCACTGAAAGCATTGCAAAGGTCAGAGATGAAAAACCTTGTTATCATTTGTCATCTGCATTTAAAATAATTCTTTATTTAAGTGAAAGAAAAAGAAAGAAAGAAGTCAATGGGCAAAAGAAATTCAATTCTTCGTAATTGTAAGCTTTCAAATATCACTGGTTTTTGATGTTAAAAGAACAAAAAGGCAGAGGGAAACACTGTGTCCTGGAGAATGAAAAATGTTAACATAGTACAGGCTAGCTATATTGCGTTGAACTATATTTAACTTACCTTGCTCTTTTTTAATTCTGTTTTGTAATAAATGTCAAATGGAAACTACCTATTTGAATTTGATTTCACATGTATGTATTTTAAAGTTGTCTTTTTTTTAAATTATATCTAACAGTCATGTGAACCTTTCTATAGAAAACATTTCAAATCTGTCTACAAATAATCCCAGTAAAAACAATGAAAACTCCTGATGAATATTCTCCCATGGTCTGTGAATCCCAACTGGAGGAATGTGGGTTTAGTTTAAGTGAAACTGTCTAGAATCCCTGAAGCTGAATGCATTAATTTTCATTGCCTTCTCTGAAGCATGTGCAAACAGAAGAGAAAAAAGTATAAAAGGTGATAAATTCACATTTAAATTATTTCAGCTTTAATAATCTAAAATTTTGCTAGGAATCCCAGTACAATATTTTAACAATTTTTAACAATTCGAAATTGGCAGTGTTTCTTTTCATATGAAAACTGAATTCTAGTTCTAATCATAGGATAAAAGCAATAGCTCCCAGTAAGCTTATTTGTATGATAGCTGCAACTGAAATGTATCCCATCATGAATCTGGTATTTATTTGCTTATGAAAGGATAAGTCTTATGGCTGCTTACTACTGAGTAAATGGAAACAGAACTCTGTTGGCATTATTAGATTCAGAATAACTTTTAAAGACAGAGTGCATTTTGTACCTTGGCAGCTAATTGTCCAGATAAGATATGGATAAATAAGAGGACTTAATAAGAAGTATAAAGACCATAGCTATTACACTGAGACATTGTACGATATTTTATTTCGTGCTAGTTGCAGATTTTGTAGTCTCTATTCCCTTTTAATTGAATCAATGCACAGTTCAAGCCATCCACATGTGATGGGAGACAGCGAGGGGGTGAATGAAAGAGGAATTAAGCAGAGAAATGCAACTTTAGTTAATATTATTATGTGCTCATTTACCACAACGAAACAAGATGTTGGAACGTGGTGTGAAGTCTCCAGAAAAGAATATTGTGCCTGAGGGAAAGAGTGCCCCACAGTGCTTGAGGAAAAGAGTGGGATTTATAACCATGGCCTTCTTTAGGTGAGGGGCAGCTGGTTTGTGTTGCTGCATTACTTTGATTGGTATAAACCCAATCCGACAAGAATATTGCAGTGATGAAGGGTGTACAAGGCATGGAGGGACTTTTTCCCTTCCGCTGACACAGTATGCAAGTGAGATGTGGCACTGGAGCAGAATGAGAGACTGGAGCGGACTTATGCCAAGATGATCCACAATACTTTGTACTCGTTGTAGATCAACATCAGTTAGAAAAAAAATCGTCACTGCTAGTTATGAATGCTGCAGCATTAAAGTCAAGGTTGTGCAGAAAAGGCTTATTAACAACATGAAGGACTTTTGCCAAGGTGGGATAAAAATTTTACTTGCATCAGATACTGCTTTCAGATGTCAGTTGAAAATAAATATGGGGACAAGTAAGGGTTTCTAAAGTCAAAAGGGACCGAGAGTTCTCTGGGATGCCCAAAATAAGATTTTGGGGGTGCCAGAATATTTTTCCTATTGTCTAGATATCCAAGATTTTAACCTGTAATTAGCATTTTGGCTGCAATTAAGTATCTGGCCTCTTTTGTGATTGTGGGCATGAGTGCCTATGAGAGATTCTGTTTAAGGAGAGATTAAACATGCAAGGGCATAGTAGTATAGCATATACCATTTTGAATCATCCGTGGAAGGCTGGTAAAGGCATTTAATTTTATTAAGCCTGCTTGTAGTATTAAAGCATAGATATCAGTGAAAATGCATTTCTAATGGATTTAAATACATTATTTTTACATGTGCCATTAACTTGTAGAACTTTCTTCTGTGGGATACTAATGAACACAGCTTATGAAACTTCAAGCAATTTATATAAATACTAGTAGCATCTGTGGTTATAGCCAGTAAGAGACAAATTCAAGGCTCTGTATTTCCATTTTTCAGGCCATAAAATAATCAACTTCTGAGTATCAATAACAAGTAACAATAAAGAATGACACAGTCTGATATGGAATAGCTTTTATTGCCTTCCTCTGATGAAGCTAGTTAATATATTGGAAACAAGATACTCATTCACATTCTTGTTTTCTGTAATTAACATAGCAATATTGATTAGCTTAACAAACTGTGGGTCATAAGGGGAAAAAATGAATAAAATTGCAATTCTAGTTCATGGTCACATCTATATATTTTCACATTTCCTTATTTTGAAACAATGAAGAAGTAACTATTTTGGCATAGGCATAATAGGCTGACCATTGCAAAGTAAAGAACCTTTTTATGTTTCTCCTGAAGACATTTACAGATAGTAAAGTTCAACTGATGAGTTGACTTGCTACTGATCTAAGTCAATATTAAGTGAAAGGAGATGCATCTCCATACGCACCTCACTTCAGCAGCTGGGATCTGAGCGTGTTGGTTATATGAATAGCAAAAGAGCAAGCCAGGACTGCAATGTCAGGGTGTGCTTCCCTGGAGTCCAATGCTGTTTCCTCACTGGAAGTAATTTTCTTTGACGTGAGGCTTCACTTCATCGGAGAGCCGTTTCCTTCACGGGTGGTTCTGTGGGGTCTGGATAAAGTGTGCAGGCAACTCTTTTCTCCTGGGCTTTGCAAATCTGGTTGTTGGGAGTTTTATTACTGACCTCAGTGGAAAGGAGCTTGTCTTGAAAGCTGCACCCTGCAGTGCTCTTTTTGCATATTCCTGCCCTCCTTTTGTGGTTTTTATCATCCTCACTTGTCTTATGTTGAAATACACAGCCCAGAAAGAACTGTGTTGACTGCTTTTGTGAGGCACCTCGCCCATGCATGTACACTGCTGAAATGCAATGGGAGAAAATACAAAACTCCCTCCTATTAGGCCAGTAAAGAGCAGGAAATAATTGAAAAAGACTTGCTTGTGCTTCTCTCCACTATATTTTTTAAAAATTGGACATTTGTGAACAATGTGCTTTGTGGTTCACTGAAGCCCAGAATAAGTACATTGTCTAAGCCACTCAGAGTAGGGATTTTAAACAATGATGCAGCAAGGAGCCATCATTCTTCTGTACTCATTGTCAGAGTTAACTGGTTTTGTATTGAATGGTGAGGTCTCTGGTCCTTTTGTCTACCTCATTCAAAATCAAGACCTCCTAAAGGACAGAAATAATAACGAGCATATGGAGCTGGAGTGGGAATTGTGCAAAATTTATGTAGTTCGTGAAATAAAGCACTTTGAGAGGTTCACAGTATTCTGTTCACTGGGAAACATGTCTGTGTTCTTGGAAGGTGTCATGGAGGCATGTGAAATTTTCAAACAGAAGGATAATGCTTCTATTCCTCATATAGAAAAAATGTTTGTAGAGAAAACATGCGAATTCTTTGTTTTGTGTGTTCTAGTCTTCAGCAAATTTTTAAGTGAAACAGAAGAAAGCAGTATTCAGGATCTGAATACAGGGAAGTGGTAAAAACATTCTTGCAAAACGCTACAAAATACAAACTAACTTTGTTTTTACGCAGTAAACATACTAACATTATGTATTTACCCTTTGACTCATTAGAATTGGATCCTGAATTGTGGTGTGAACAGTCCTGGATCATCCTTAGTGTCTTCTGGGCATGAGAAAAACGTTAATAAATGGCTATTCCTGCTGAAAGTGTGTGAATATCCAAGGGTGCTTAGCCGTATGCCTCTAAAATACCTATTTCCTCGGCAGTCCTGCAGGGTGTACTTCACAGCAATGACTTGTGAGGGGTTGGGAGGAGATAGTAAATGGTTCCATATCAGAGGAAGCAGAATAAGTGGGGCACACTTATTATTGCCTTATCACATGGAAATTTAATACAAAAAGTAACGTCAGCACAGCTAGTGTCCTTTTCTGACAATGACTTCTCAAGAGTGAGGCAGACCACCATGTATATAGAGGGTCTCTGTCATGGGGGTCTGAACCATGATACGAAAAACTGAACAAGGAGGCTGGTGGGCTCAGAAGCAATTCCTCCTCAGAGCAGGGCTGCAATTCTTGACTTCCCTGAAGACTCAAGAGCAGGCACAGGGATCAGGTCAGTCCTGCTCTCCTGACTGAAGAAACTGGAAGCTGCTTTGTGAGGAGTACCTCCTGGAGAAAAATTTCATTGTGGGGATTGGGGCAGAGCATTTGTAGTTACTGTAGGAGACAGCTCACAAATGCCAGCTTTGCAGAGAGTCTGCTCTTCCCTCTCCTTCATCTGTGTTTGTTTGAAGTCTCTCATTCTCAAAAGATCAAACAAAAGCCACTTTCTTGTAAAATGCTCCTTCCTAAACGACAATTATTTCAGACTTTCTGGAGTTGATTCAGATAGTGAAAGAGGGTACCTTTACAAAACCCATTCAGCGATTTACCAGCACTTGACTCCTGAAGACTTTCTCAGTTTCAAGCCTGTAGTGGGTTTGTTTTCAGTTTGCTTTAAATAAGCAAACAAAAAAAAAAAATCTTCCAAAAACAGAGTTCTGCTCTAAAAGCACCTTCAAGGAGATTTACAGTTTGTTCTGCTTTTCATCTTTTCAGTCTAAGCTGTTGCCTTATATCTCAGCTGCAAGAAGCTGAGTGTTGATTTCTAAGCATGCTGTTTTTTGAAGAAAATACAGCAGAGCAGAGTTAGCCTCTAAATCAAGTAAATAAGTCTGTATCAATTCTGCTGTAGAGTGGAAAACAACAATGAAGGCAGTTGTCTTCAAGGTTGCAGTAAGAAAGCATTCTCTGCAGGCAATATAAGAATAAAAATGCCATTACCTGCTGTTTACTACCTCATTTCTTTTAATTCTGGAATCACACTTGCATTCTCCCTGTAATCCCCCATAGGGTGTTTTTCGTGGAGAAATTCACTCTCTATAATTTCTTAGATGATAAAATGATTAAGTACTTCAGGCTCCGTTTTGCTTTCTGTGTAGCTTCAGTTTCAAGTTACAGCTGAGCTGGATAGTGAGGCATCACAGGGTCAGTACAAGTACAGAGGCTCAGACTAGGGGAGTCAGCCTTCAAGTAGGTTTGCTGTGTCCAGCTAAGATAGCTTGTCAATATGGCAAAGCAAGAACTAACACAATTTTTTTTAGTAGTTGTAACTACTTATTTTAAATACCAGACTCTTAAAAACAGCACTGTTCAACAATAAGGTATAAGGTTGTTGAGATATGCACTGGTTTTCTTAGTTTTTTATCACACAGAGCTTGATGCTGATACCAGGGATGGAGATAGAAGCTGCTCACGTTCTTTCCTACACCAGATTAGATTTGGAAAAATCTAAAAAGTGTCCATAAACCAGAAACATTTGTTTTGGACCAATTGAAATGTTTTATATTGATTTTTGACTGTATTTGATTTTCTAAGTATGCTTAGCACCTAAATCTACAGAAATTTTGAAGTGGTATTTTGTTTAGATGTGAAAACCATATTTTTCCATATAAAAAGTCAACAGACTTCCTCTAAAGCTGAGAGTCTGTTCAGGATTTTTGTGGTTTAGAGAACAGTTTTTATTTAAATGAAGCAACAATTTCAGGCAATAAGTAAATCACTGGAAAAAATTCAAAACAATTTATAGTCAAACAAGTTACTTCTGAAATGCACTTCTTTGAAGAAGACCAGAATGATTACTCTCATGTCACAACTGTGAGGTTGATTCATAGAATGTAATCTACAATGGCTAAGAAGGTTTTAGATCCCAAAAGAAGTTACAAAAAGCTAAGGATAAGTTTGCCAAACCATGTGCATAAAAGTTCTTATTTTTCTCTATATGTCAAATGTTCTGACAGCTATTTTTAAATGTTATTAATGATGTATATTGACCTTAGTATATGGTACCTGAGCACTCCAAGTTTCAAAGCTGCAGAAGTGGCTGGGCAAGGCTGATTGTGATCATTAGTCCCACAGTGAAGAATGTATCTATCTCAGCTTCTTCATGTCTGTTTTTCTGCCTTTCAGATAGAGGAATTTCGTAGACTGAGGACACATGTTAAAGGTGCAGAACTTCTAGAAGGCTGTGATGGAATCCTAGGAGATAACTTCAGACCAACTCAGCCACTTAGCGATAGAGTCATAAGGGCTGCATTTCAGTAGCAGAAGAGGAAGAACAACAAGAATAAATCTTTATTCAGGTAAGTAAAAGCTTAGCAGAAAAATCAAAACATGGAAATAATTTTCATAGGGGAGATTGAGCTAAAGGAGAAAACCCACTGAGTTCATTTCAGCTAATGTTATGATATATTGTCACAATTGTAAATTTTGACACTGTACTGTTTTATTTTATCCTGTGATGTAATAGTTTGGTTCCTATTGGTTCTTTAGTGGCTGGAATAGTTTGGTTACTATTAAGTTCTTTAGTGGCTGGAATCTAATACATGATTTAGTGAACTGAAATATTTGTAGTGACTTCAGTAGGCAGTGGATCACGCACAGTTAGATCACAGTTACTTCTTGTGGCTTTAAATTTCTCCTACTGCAGTGAGCAACAGCACAGTATGCCTAGGTTATGTGGTAGATTTCCCCACTTACTGATGTTCACTGGTTGATTTCTTACTGTATTTTTAGACCAGTCATTGGTGAATCTTTCTAGTGTTATCTGTTAAAAAGCAGGGTAGTAATTCTGGAAGGAGGCCTTTAATTCTCAAAGGAGGCCTTTTTTTTTTGGATCACATCTCCCTGCTTTACAATGCTGTTCTTTCCCAACAAGACTGAATCTTGTGCAAAACCAGTGCAGATAGAAGAGGAAACTAATTAACTTCTGTCATGGCTAATTTTTCATATTTCATTCATCAAAGTAGTTGCTTCTTCTTGTCCTCAGTGATGTTTTCAGCCTTCATTGGCTCACAGAGCAAGAATTTAAGGATGACGTTGGATTCAATGCATAAGAGCTAATACACATGTGAACCTGCATTGTCTCCGCTTCAGTTGTTAAAACCTCCCATGTCATGTTCCTCTAGCCTCTATCAGTTACATGATAAATTCCCTCAATGCTCGACAGTTACTCCTAAATGTCTTTATACTTAGTTAATCAATGTTTTACTGTAATGAAAAACCGGGTAATGAGATTCTTAGAGAGTTAAAGAAAATTTGCTATCAAGACAACTGGTTGCCTTGAAAGTAGTGAGTCAAGACACCAACATTTATGGCTGATTTTGTAATGAAGTGGCCCCACCTTGATACAAATAGTAAGACAGCTAATCTGGGAAGTCTTCAAGAAAAGAATGAATCTATTCTCTTGCTTTCTTTAATAAGTCCTACTACTTTTTAACATAGTAAAATTCTTCATCTACTATCCTACAGTAAACTTTATTTAAATAATAAAAACATTGGGTACTGCCCATTACCCTATTTTACTGGTAGAATCCATTATATAAAAGCACCAGTTTTTCCATCTGGACAGTTCTTCAAAGCCATATGCTCACAAGAGAACCAATTAATCCATAGTTTCACCTGGAAGTGTGCTGCTGAAAGGTTTTTGATATACACTTTTGGGTAAGGACATTTATTTGTACATCAAATTCTTGCCCTATCTAGGTCAATGATGGAATTCCTTAGTTCACTTCAGGCTCTGTTATGGAGTTAAGCCTCTTCAGAGCATGCTCTGGGTCCAGCCCCCAACTTCATATGAAGTTAACAAATGATCAGGCAGCAGATAACCCCTAAAAGAGATTACTAATTCAGTGCTTCCAAAAACGGATCCATTAAAACTGAGTGGGAAGATTATCTTTCCTCCTGCATGTGACAGAAATTATTAAACGGGCTGGGACAGTGGCCAACAATTTCATGATCTTTCCATGTAGCATAAACATTCAATATAGTGTATGCATCTAACCATTTTTGAAGTAATGGTTTATTTGTATTTTATAACCCTATTTAATATCCGCATCCCAGAAGTTAAGCAAAGAAAGCAAAACACTGGTCCTTTTATTAATATTGTTTTCCAAGCCCAATTCTCAATTGCACGGTTCTCTGCAGTCACCAAATGTTGTCACTTTAATCTTGAAATGGATGTTTCAAATTCATCCCGGCTTCTGCATAAAAATTACTTGGGAAAATTGTAGCAATGTTAAAGTACAATTTTTCTCAGAGAGTGAATAATGCCCTCAGGCCAGTGCAGGTAATTCAAGTCTGTAACAGTGAAATTACTTGACATGCTGAGTTTGAATTTTAAGCATGAAAGAGTTTCTTTGCTGGAACTGAAATGTAAAAATTTCCCTTTTGCTTTCATGTTTGAAATTTTATTGCATTTGTCAATACTTATAAAGATTTGTTTTAAATAATAAGATTTATCTTGGCCATGCTTCACAAAATAATCTGTAGTTTTAATTCCCAAATGATGGATTTTTAATGTAAAATGATAGTCCTTACTGTAGGGCTATGCTAATTATGGACTCTCAAGCACTGAGAAAGAACTGTGACTCCTGGCATTGTGTAGCCCACACAAGAAATGGCACTTGGCTCTCTACACCTAATTGAATTATTTATCAGAAATTCATTTGGCCAGGTCTTCTTTTTAGTTTTGGATGCATAGGTCCAAACAGCACTGAACCAATCAAGGGTTCACAATATATTCTTGCTCTGGAGTTTGTCTCTGGGGAGCTGGAAACTAGATATATGAAGTATAAAAAGAAATTGTGTGGCTTTGATCACCTTTCTTCTATGCAAAGAGGGAGAAAGGGAAGAAAACAATCCTACCTACTTTGTAGTGATCTCACACAGTTCTGTCCAGGAGGAAGGTGTTGAGGAACAGTAGCTCCTCACACAGACCTCAGACATCCTCAGATAAGACACCTTCCCTCATTCATAGGAATGGGTAATGGTCCTTAAGCTGGGACTGCTGTCATCGGCTGAATATTGCTATGAAGACTCAGTAGCAGATGGGGAGGTAATAGTTTGCAGGGTGGCATCTACATAGTGATGCAAGAGGGAGCATTTCTTCCTTTCAAAGAGGAGATTACCTTTTATTTGAAAGCTCTGGCATGTCTTGAATATTACAATTACAAACACACTGGTGGACTTCATTTCTGACACGATGCCCCTCTGTCAAGGCTGCTGGAACTCCTGTCAGTGAAGTTTTCAATATTTTCTTTTATTCCAAGCCAGTGTGGTGCAGCCACTTGACGAACCTTGAGGAACATTAGTTTTCCATGACCTCATCACTCTGTCAGGGAAAGGAGGAGACAAATGTTTCCATAAGTGTTGTATACACAGGTGTAGAAAGAAGTTGGTTGACAGGTCTAATTAGTTTTGACTGAATCAGAATGCAGGCTGTATGCATGCTACAGATCTTCAGGATGTCTGCTCTTCAGCCTTGATTGAAACCTTAACAGAACTGAACCCTTTGTGGCTTATGATCAAATGTCATATGCTGGTCTTTGATGCAATTTGTGGTAGTTTGTTGAATTGAAGGCAGAGGTGACACAAACATGATATATCATGGTGTGTAATCTCAGGTAAAGAACTGATTTTTTTTTTTTAAATGTTCCTCTATTATGGGAAAGACCAGATCTCAAAATATCCCCTCCAGTTCTAGAACAAAGTTTGTGTAGGCTCTAAAGGGAGCCTCCAGGAGGACAAACCAGGTAGAACTTCGTAGCTTCACTGCTCTCTTTAACCCATTTGGCTTTAGAATAAGTTTGTTGCTATCTAGTTGGCCTCTTCTGACTCTGCTTTTCTGCTAAAAATGCATCTCTCTTCTATAGCCTGGGCTTAATGAGTCTTTGGACTCTGTTATGTGGGTGTTTTTTAAATATATCCCTTAGAGAACAGCCTTTACATCCTATCTCTCCTGCAGTTGCCAAAGTTTTCACATATGTTTCCTTTGAAAAAACCATTTTTTTTCTTATTTCTAACCTCTTTAAGTCATATCCAGTAGCGATAGAACTGGTCAGGTGTTAAGGAATTTGAAGGGAAAGCTCAGTACAGATTTGGTTTCAGACATGGAAGGTGAAAAAGTTGAGTTCAGTTTTAGGCAGCGAAGAACAATAGAATCACAGAATAGTTGCAGCTGGAAGGCACCTCTGGAGATCTGCTACTCCAGTCCTCTGCTCAAAGCAGTGTTAACTACAACGGGTTGCTCAGGGCCATGTCCAGCTGGGTTTTGAATATCGTAAGGATGAAGACTCCACAACCTCTTTGAGCAACCTGTACCTGTGTTTGACCACCCTTTCAGGGAAAGAGTTTTTTCTTAATTGTAAATGAAATTTCCTGTGTTTCAATTTATATCCATTGCCTCTTTTCCTTTCACTGGATTCCACTGAAGAGCCGTACCATCTTCTATACTTCTCATAAAGTATTTATACACATTGATAAGATCCCTCTTGAAACCTCTCTTGTTGAGGCTAAACAGTCCCACCTCTCTCAGCCTGTCCTTCTATGACAGGTGCTCCAATGCCTTAATCATCTTTGTGGCCTGTTGCTGGACTCAGTCCAGTATGCCCGTGTTTCTTTTGAATTGGGGAACCCAGAACTGGACCCAGTACTCCAGATGTTTCATCAGTGCTGCGTAGAAGTGAAGGATCATCTCCCTCCACCTGCTGGCAATGCTCTTCCTAGTGCAGCCCAGGAAGCTGTTGGCCGCCTTTGTTGCATGGGTGCATTACTGGCTCATGTTCAACTTGTTGTTTACCAGGATACCCAGATCCTTTTCTGAAAGAAAAGAGAGAAAGGATAACATTGTGACTTCCTCAGTGTTATCACTATTTTTTTTGATACTTCATACTTGACTCAGAGCCCTTGCTATGAGCACCAGGGTATTTCTCAATAATCTCAGGTTATCTTGGTAAAAGATTTGTAATTCTTATTGTTATACAGCAAAGCTTAACAATGGGGACATCAAATGCTACCACTCCTAGAAATCAAATAAGAAAAACCTTAAATCTTCCATTCTATTAAAGGCTAGTTTTTTGGCAATTTGAGTCCTGACTCACTATTTTTAAACATGTGAATTGTGAGTATACCAGCAGGCTGTTTTATTTTGGGGCTTGCCACCTTGCCTAACGGATAATTACTTTTTCAGTAGTGTATTCTTCACTGAAGACAGGATCATTTGCGGTTTCCAACGGATTTATTACCCTCTCTTTAATCCTTGTTGCTTTACATGTAACTGATGTGATAGACATGCCTTTCTCCTCTGTTACATCAGTGGAACAGCTTTCATCTGTGAATGAGAAAGATGTCTGATTTCAAACACTTGAACATCAACTTGAATTGATAATAATACTAAATTCAGTATGGCATGCCTACATGTCTTCATTCCTTTATAAATCAGGGTGTATAAGCATGATTCCATGCATAGGATAGTTAAATGGCATTGCTCCCGTTTACTAAGAGGAGGTCAAATAAGTGCCTAGTATAGAAGTCATTGACATCAATGAGATTCTTTCAATAGAAGACAGTAAGACCTTGTTCTAAAAAATAACTTGTTAAAGTTATATTGAAAGAATATTTTCTCTTGAAAGTGATAAGCTTTAATTTGCTTTCCACTGAGCATAACGAATAAACTAAAGAATTTGGTCTTCAGTGTGTTGTCTCAAAAGTGCACATCCCAGACACAATTTATTTTGTATCTGTAACTGTCTTCCAAGTGTGATGATGGTTTATACCTACTCCATCTACCTATCTACATTACTCCAGTTCTCCTGAACATTTTTGTTTTGTGACTGATTCAGAAACTCCTGAAAAAACATCTATTTTTATATACACAAATGCATGTACACATTCATACACACACATACATCTTTGGTAGACCTCAGATTGTCAGTAGCTGCAAGTTTATCCAATGTCCTGTCAATTATGATAGCAGAAATTAATTTGGATTAAAAACCATTCTTAATATAATTACCATTTTCCTAGTTGTACATTCAAGATTAGAGGAAAAAAAATAAATTACATCATTAAAATACCAAAGTTGTGCTAGGCCTGAGGAACAGGAAGGAGTAATTTAGGGTGGGAGGAACAGAGGCTGCATGCCTGATACTGTAGAGACTGCATGATATTGAGAGGTCTGAGCAGACAAGCAGAAATTGGCACAGCATTAGTTTCAGAGCAAGGAGAGAGGGCAATGTGGTGACTGTATCTGGTGCGTTTAGTGAGGAGATAGTGCAAATTACTTTCTTTTGAAGCTGCTGAGCTGCTCTTGTGGCAGTAAAACTATGCTGCCCTTTCCATAGGACATTGAACAGGGGATCAGCGTTGTCAGTGGGAATTCATTAGTATTAAACAGGTAGTGGTGCACTCCCTTCTTTGTGACATTCCACATTGTATGGTAACAGTAGGTTATAGAATATGAAGGGACATTCAAATACAGAGTGAGCTCTGGAGCTGTGCCTTGCCTGTGAGAAATGGAGGTAAGAGTGGCACGATACTATGGTTTGTATTTCTTTGCCTAAGCAAATCTCAGTGAACTTTGCATTTGAATGGAGGTTTACATTACCAATCAATATGTGTCTTTACTCTCAGTTTACTAGTAGCCTTTGTAGTTCCTGAAGTTCACAAACAAGTTTCTCTGCGGAAGTTCCAACACTTGGGGATTTTATGCTTTCCTGTTGTGTAGGTCCAAAGCTGGAGTGAGCTTTCAGCAGCCAAGTTTCAGACTTTGAAAGAAACTCAACTTCATGTTATCAACAAAACTGACTATTGTTCTCCTGTTTTTAAGAGCTTATGTATAGTGCCCAACACTCTGCTGCCACTTCAGAGTACTTGAGAATGTGCTTACATTTGAGTGTGTGACTATAGGACAGAGGGACAAACACCTTTGGCTTGTGAGCCACGCACCATAATTGGAGACCTACCAGGAACATACCAAAACTTCTGGAGCATTCAGGGGACCAAGAGCTTCAGAAATGGCTGAAAGATGGTGCCTTTTCAGGTTCCTTCCCACTACTTCGTTGTAATAGCAGGGAATGGGGTATGCACTGAGATTGTAAGGGAATCCGGTAATGTCAGCCTAACTTATTTTCCCACTGCTGAAGATTCATATTAGCGAGTAGCAAAACACTTTTGTTGCTTGTGTGGCATACCTCTCACACAGGAGCCACAATTTAAGGATTTGGTAGCCACAGGCAGCCCGAGAGTCATAGAGTGGTCATTGCTGTAGTAGGAATTTATGCTGTGTCCAGGCCAGAGCATCAGTATAGGGAGTGATCAAGCCCTAAATGAGGAATAAAACCATTTTGAGTTGTATCTGTTTCCAGAATAAGTACCATATTGGAGTTGTCCTTGTTCAATCCTTTACTAAGCTCTTCTTAGAAATACACAAATATTGGTGGAGGAAAGGAAAACAGTCGAAATCCCTTAGCACGTAAAGAAGAAGCAAAGAAGAAACAAAATACTGTGCTTCCTTTTCAGAGCTAAAAAAACTATAAGGTAGCCTAGGAATCAGACCCTTGCTTATGCTTCAAATAAGATACCTCATGCTGACAAGGGCTCCCAAATTTCTTGACCTGTGACTCTCTATCAGCATCACACATTCTTTGCTATCCACAATGCACTGTTTTCATCAGCTTTTTTATGAAAAGCATTTTGAGAGTGTAATTTCCAGCTGCATACCATAACCCATGTATGGTTTGTACACTGCTAATTCGGAAGTGATAATGTAGCCAGGAGTGCCTGTCATAAAAAACACCCTCACAGCATGTTTATTGGCAATTTCAACACAAAAGCTAGAGTCTGAACACATGCTGAAACTCTGGCATGTTATTTTCACTTATGGCAAAAATGCTGCAAATTAGTGGTGAGGGAAAATGTTAGGAAGCTTAAATCATCTTTGATAAAACTACACCCGCTTTTTAAAATATAGAGACTCTAGATTAGTACGTGTGAAATATAGTAATGTACCAGCTCTCAAATGTCAAGGATATTATAAGGACATACAGGTATATGTGTCTGACCACAGACAGAGAAGAAAGCCTACGGTATGCATTCCTCCTTCAGCCATGTTGTACATGTTAGGCAGTGGGAGTGCACTCTGTTTAACCTAGATGAAATCATGCAGGGAGTTTTAAGCAGAACATTATTACTCCATTGAAACTGAAGATCCAGGTAGTCACAGGTCCTTACTCTTATTGGAATTTGTAATTCTAATTATTTCATATGGATGAAAACAATGCAATGGAAGTATGCAAAGAAACTCTTGCTAAGCAGACAGCAATGTTTTGAAAATAAATAGCAAACAAAACTGGCCAAGTTACTTGGGTAAATGTTTTTGCAACTGATAATTGTCACTGAAGGAAGAGAATACCAGTGGTGACTGTTGTTAGCAACGTTTTAGGATTAACACCACAGTTTATGACAGAGCAGTGCTACAAAGCAAAACTTAGTGTAATTTTTAAAAGATTTTTATGCATCCCCAGAGCACAAGAGAAACAAAGGTACACTTTAGTTAGCTAGATGTTGTTAAATCCCCACAGAACTAGGTGTAGACTCAATAAATTGTGACCCTCTCGTGGAAGGAATGCAAACTGTTTCAGGAAAGATAAGGATTCACAAGGTAGTCAGTTCTCTTTTCTGAGACACTCTGAATCCATGCCTGACCATACTTTCAGGTGCTTTTTTTAGGAAGGTATAGGATAATGGTAATGTGTAGTCAGTGTTAAAGTGGGTTTTGCCTTTGTTTTTTTTAAACTCTTAAACTTTTTGGTTTAACCTAGTGTTATGGAGAAGGCAAGATGCTTCTATAAGGAAAAAAACAGAGACAATAATGGTAAGGAATATAGTAAGACAAAAGAGGTGGAAAAGCTCTCCAGAAAGATTGACTACTTTTAAGTAGCAGAAGAAAGTTTTTGATCTTGTGTAGTGATCCTGACCTAAGGCTGCTGCAGTGGGGCATCTTATTTCCTCCCTATCAGGTAAAAAGGCATGTTATCTTGGCCATCCTATTTCATTTCTCCATAGTCCGTTTATTTGCACTTTCTCAACGTTTTTGGAAGACTTTGAAAAATAATCCTTTTCACTGAAATTTTCTTATATCTTCTCTTTTAAATATGTTCTGTCTATTACTATGGGAACATTGGGACCTTTGGTTCTTAAAAAGATACCAGCTTGGCCCTATCTTTGCTCCTGCCACTGCTCCTTATTTCTGAGATAAAGTTAGTCTTGCATTCATCCCAGCTTTGTACAAGAAAATTTATTCTCCATGAAGAATCTAAGTACATAAAGTTATTATATGAAAGAATTAGAAATAAATGTTGTTGGAAACATAATGATTTTTTACATTATGAGGATGATTTCTGAATTTTGATTGACCTTGTTAATATTTCTTTTTTTTTAAACCGTGGGTATTGTGATAATAGCTTCCAGATTTCCCAGGTATTACACACTTCATATATATATACACTTTATGGCACTGATCCTGAAAGCTTTTCTTTGGGAATGGTGGCCTGATCTGTAGAGGACTCGACCAGAAGCAGTTGGAGTCTCTCTCTATATAGGACTCAACCCAAGCAAAGGAAATTTCAGAGGCAGAAATATAATCTATAAACAAGCAATTTTCTGATTATAATACACATGCCCATTTGTACAATTTTAGCTCAAATATTACATTTCCAAAAACATTTCAGAAGAGTAAGAGAAGCAGGTATCTTTATATCTACATAAACGTTTAGCCTGAATAGTGTGTTACTTGACCACATATATTATGGAACAGTGCTATTAATTTAGCATGGTAGAAAAATTACTCTTAAACAAGAATGAAGGGTAAACATTAATAGCAACACTACCAATATATACAATCAGTCTTTTGTCAGATAATATGTTAAGTATTTCTATAACAAACACAACTGAAATCTTCAGTCTGGCTTGTAATTAGGCTCCTTTCCAAAAGTAATCCATTAATACAATAGCTGCCAAATCCCAGTTCAACTTAATTTCACTGACTTTGATTTTTGGACCAAAAACATTAAGCTTGAACTAGTGAAAAATGTACAAAATGTGCATTCAATTAAGGAGTAATTAGATACTCAATCACCCTTACATCACACTAGGGATTATCCAAGAAAGAAGAGAGACACTACTCGCTGCAGTGTATAAAACAGTTTTGTTAATTAGTTTAGCACTAATTGAGATTGAGAAAGTGTCACTGTGTCACAGCCTTAATTTGCCTACACGGAACCTTAAGAACACAAAGTTTTGGGTTTCTTTTGAGTTTACTTCCTCAGATTTTTCAGTCTAATTCCCTGATCCAGTATCTTCTGTCCATGTAAGAGGAACTTTTCTGTTCACTTCAGGGAGAGGGTTGGTCCCTGAATCCTTATATCCATAGCCCACTGAAAAACATGCCAAGAGTTTTTCCAGACACGGAGAATAACGTGTTATTATTACGTGGCTTTTTATGTTACACCTTTATACCAAACCCCAGGAAGAACTGGGAATCCTCTGTGCTATTACATAAAGTGTAACTGTGGCTGAAACCAGCTGCTCCGTGACTAAAACCGACTGCTCTGTGAAAAGCTTACAGCCTCCCTTAGAAGACAGCTGGTAGAAAGTTCTTCAAGTTGACCATCAAATAGTGCTGCTGCCAGACACCATGACTTTTGGGGGTATTGGATGATAACCAGGGAGCACATGGAAATCATGGTACAGATTGTCTTGTGGGTAGACACTGACTTCTTAACGGCACTGCTGGTGACTGATGGCCCCTACACTCCCTTTTTAAGAAAAAGAGTGGGAACTCTCTCGAGATGTGTTGACCCTGCAAGCAATTGTAGCCCCGGGTGACCCATTTGCACCCAAGCACTTACAGATTTTTTGTGTGTACGTACTGAGCTATAGTTGGCACTAAAATAACCTCAGGAAAAAATGAGATTATTAGTACAACAGGATTAAATGATTTGGCACTGTCATACCTACCACTTCTGAACTGAGAGCACTGGGGCAACCTGGGCAGCTGATTTCCTAAGGTTATGCTGAAGCACATGAGTATGTGTTTGCATGAAACCAAGTATTGGTTTCTCTCTGCTGCTAATGAAAATTACTGCTATTAGGAGGGACAAATTGGGTGATTGCTTTCTATCTCCTGAGCCCACCTGACTCCCATGAGAGCTGGGTACTCAGCACTTCACTTGGTAGGGCCCCTAAAATGGTAAACGGTAAAAAATTCTCTGTGACTAGTATATTTTCCTTTCTAGTTTACTGCCATGCTCTTCACATTAGAATCAATTACCTGATTGATTCAGAAAGCCAATTGTAAAGCTTTGTTTCAAGTTAATAATTTTACCACTGCATTTAACTTTGCATTTTTATTGCCATTTCCTCCATTGCTAGTAAATCTTCCAGCTTTGGCTTTGCCCTAAAAGAGAAGAATCAGGACCATTATGTCACTGAAGTATACACCCTGAAACTGCCCCCACCTGCTCTCATGCAATCCCTGCTTTTAGTTTTCCCTGTCTCCCTGGCTGGACATAAACAGTCTTTCAGACCCACTGCGGAGGAATTTCAGTAATATAATTGTTCCATTCTGTTTTCAGAGAGGGGGAAGACAATGCTCCCACAGTGCCCTCGGATGAGAAATGGAAACTTTTGAAGCTGCTGCTTCAGTTGAACCACAAAGCCTGTATTGTTTGTCTTCATCTAATTCAGCCTTGATAGACAGCTTTGACAGTTGGTCTGTCCGCATGGTCCAGTGAAATTCTGGGAATGGGGCTGTACATTAAAAGAAGAAAACACATTAAATCTGCCAGTTCACACTGTTAACTATTTTTAAATGGTAATTACTATTGCTTAGATAATTTCTTTGCCATAGCATTCAATAGTGGTCTGTGATCCAAATAGTACTAATTTTAAGCTTGGTATGAATGTTAATATGTAGAAATACTCATTATTGTTTTGAATGTTAGATTTAATTTTATTCTGTATCATCTCTTGTGCTGTCAGTAACCATCTTTTCTGTAGAGGGGAGGTACATTCTATAAAGCTAAGAAAAACATTGTTCACAGAGAGTATTACACAGATTCAGAATTAATTTTGGGGCAGAAAGGAATGCTTCTCTGCTAAACCTTACCATGGTTAATCTGAATAAAGCTGAATGACTTTTGCATTACTAGGAACCTTACTGAAATAAAGGACAATTTTGAAATAAGAAAAATTAACCAATGTAACAATAAACAGAATCGTCTGGATTATTTTCTACTTGGTCAGTCACGGAACTTTGCAAAGAACGGTTCAATTCAGGCAGAAAATGATCGGCCTTTGTTCTCCTGTGAATTATGACAGTTCTGTTTGTTTCTGTACATTGCTGAGGATGGTGGTCTGGGGGTCTGCTCTGCATGTCCTGAGCTCACTGCACAGCATGGGGATTGCCACGCTGGGCCACACATGACACATCTGACAGAACAGATAAGGGCACGGTAGTCTAAGCCAGCTAGTCATAGCGTCCGATCCCTGCAAAACACCAAGATCTGAAGGACAGAGTCAATAATGTGGTGGGCAGTAGCTTTGATCACCGTAGCTATCAGTGAGGTCCACTTTACTAGCATGAGGAGGGCAGGTTTTTGCAGAGACCTGTGTGAGTGGAAGAACGCCGGAGGCGCAGATGGCAGGCTCCAGGCAGGGGCACAATGGAGATGCAAACTGAGGGTTCACAAAGGGGAGGTTACTCCCTTGGAGCAGATCAGTGAATCATCAATCACAAAGTCATCGCCAGGCAATGGTAAATGCAGTGTCAGAAGGCGTGCTTCACCTTTTCAAGGGCTACGAGGAGAGCTGCTGCTGAATAATGAGTTACAAATACTCCGAGTCATTTATGTGTATATTAGGGACAGCAGAAACAATAGGACAAACCCACACACCACGTGTGAGCTGGGTGGGGGGAGTGGATGGTGCTGACTACTTACGTGTTCATAACTGTGTGTACTGCTGAAACATGTGCTTCCTTTCGGGAGACACACAGCTGCCCTTGACAGCATGCATTGCAGTGAATGTGTAGGAACTGTACAGCAAGCGGCCCACCATGAAGGCATCTGTTTATTTTGGGCTTAGCAGAGTAGCAATTGGCAAATTGCTCCTTGGCCCTATAGAAACTTGTATTTCTTAGGGTTATGTTTAAGGAAGTCCCTCTCCACCTCCTGCCCATATTTAATGAAGTATAACCCCATTATCTAATCAAGGGGTTCAAGATTTCAGTGCTGGCCAAAACCACGCATTCCATCTGCAATGTCCCCAGCACTTCCATAATGTCCGTGTAGCAGCTTCACTGGCTGCTGCCCCTCTACCTTCAGCAACGACTCCCCAAGCAGCTGCAGCCAGAGCGCAAGCCCAACACCCTGGTCACCAGAGCCTGGCCTCCCACTGCTCCACATCTTGCCGTGGGGCGGGGAGGAGTCTCTACAAGGTCTGCTGCAATGGCCTGCAATGGCTAGGCTGGACTGTCAGCAGTTTTTGACAGGAGCCTGATAATTTGTCCTAGTTGTCAGGTTTGGTACTAAAATCTTGAAAAAAAACCCCAAAACAAAGCCCTGCGAGGTGGAAGTCAACTGGTTTCTGGCAGTTGAAGACCTATTCCTATCTCCTTGCACCCAGCAATGAAGGAACCCTTCAAAAGCAGAGTGAACCATGTTCCGAACCTGGCAGTTCTCAGGTTATATGCACAGCTCATTGGGAAGATCTTTTCCCTTTGCACACAACATATTAACTACTGAGTATTAACTAAGAGGAACTGTAGTATTAATATGGCAAATACTGACATTATGATGAAATCTGAACCAGATTTATTCTCTAAATAAACGTGTTCCTTATCTTGGAGCTGGCTGATATTATTCTGGCTGTGAAATACAGATACATTGCAAAGCAGATGATGTAATGTCTCCACCAAAAAACTGAAGTCCATTACTTCCCTTTCCTGTGCTCCCTTCCTGTGTTTGCTGTTCTTTCCTGCATTGCCTTGTGCAGTGAACTTCTGGTCGTACAAATACGACTACTGAGGAATTGAAGTTAGAAAATTTGTCTCAACGTTTGTCAGACTTTTTTTTTCCAGGCTTGGCTTTGAAAGAGAACAACACCCCACTGGTAAAAATACTTATAACTGTATTTTGTCTTTAGAACCAGATGTAATTATAACAACAAATTCATTCACAAAACACACCCATTCTAATTACAGATTGGTCAACCCACATTCACGGTGTGTTGGGAAAAGTTAAATTAGTCTTTCTGGTTTCGGTAGGAATCCGCAGGGAGGAATTTGCAGGAAGGGCTCTCTCTGTATTACTTCAGTTATGCTGCGCCCATGAGAGGTTTTATTGAGTGTGGCGAGGCTCTGCTACTCTCCAGTTAGTTTCACATGCCTGCCTTTGTATTAACATTTTTAAGAAATCATAAAAAGTGATGAAGGTGTTCTGTGGGTACTGTAAGGCCTAAATTAATAATTTCCTCTTCTGGCCTACAGCTGCTAAAATTCCTCTGAATCAGGTTGCTATCTATCTGCACTAGAAGTATTTTTAAAGGTATGTATTAATGTGTGTGATGCTCCACATAATTTTAAAGGTTTATTAGAAATGTGAATTGTAAGTTTCCAAGAGGTGTTGTGCAGTTACACACTTGTTGATCAAGAAATTAATGACATAATACTGAAAAGCAGCTACGTGCCTCATGAGGCAAAAGCTGGCTTTGCAGCCCTCTGGTAAACTTTAGGAATGTATTGGGAATGAGAAGAAATCCAGCTCTTGGGAGAAGGCAGGTGAGTTGGGGCAGGACGTCTGCTGTCGATGACCTTCCCTCTGCAGGTGACATGTTCTTTGTGTTCCTCTGTAGTTTTCTGGGGCTCCCAGGAAAACTTAGAGGCTTTAAGCTCTTAGCTTGACTTCAGACTATGGTGCGATGCACTTTGCACCCTGGGCTGTGATCCTGGGCTCCTGCCTGTTCAGATCAGAGGAGCCTCTTAGACAGCACCATACCTCCCTACGGCTGCCTTCTGCCCTGGCTCCCACATTTCCTTTGCTTGAAAATCAACACACGGGTGGAGCAATAATGAATACTAGGTCTGTTGCCAAAATACACCTGTGAGGTGACCAGGCATAAATTGGTGTGGGTTAAAGGATAGGCCTGATCCCAGACATTACAGTGGCAAGCATGGTATGGTGGCTGTGTATAGAAACAGGCACGAATGTGGACACTGAGTCTAAGAGGAAGTAAGGGTGGTCCCTGGCCAGCATCCCTGCCTGTCTCCTAAAGGCTGATTCATTCGTGTTCCTGAATCCCAGAGGGTAACTGAAGGCTACCATTGCTGAAGAGTTAAAAGTGCTTAACAACAGGGCAAGATAAAGTAAAAAAGCTACTGAGAAATTTCATCTGAATTTTGCTGAGACTGCAGAAGCAATGAGGAGGGGGAGATCCATGCACAGGCAGCTTCACAAGAAGTCATACACATCAATGTTCTCCAGAACCTGCCAGGGTGCAGCTGCTTTACTCTCAGACTTGCCTTCATTGAGTTTGACTGGTAGGCACAGCACTGGTACAGTAATGGCCTTGTGCAAATTAATCCTTTCATGGTTGTCACATCAACTCCAGTGAGAATGAAGAGAAGCTTCCTTCCCTATAGAAATGGGGGAATCCCGTGGTGAATGATGGCTGCAGAGGAAAAGGGGAAAACCCTCTCTGAGGGTTGAGGGCTCTGGAAAGAGGACAAATTTTGGCTTGCCTTTTCCTCCTTGGCTGGGTTTCATGGTGGCATCATCAGCCATGGAGTCAAACTTTGAGATGTGTTCTTCCTTTATATACCAGTGCTGCCTACTGAAATGTCAGGCAGCTGGAGAACCATCCACTACATCTCCTGAGGCTGGACCATGCAGGACGTGTTTGGAAGTGTTTATGTGCACATTTATTTATGGAACTGTAACTCTCATTGTAAGCACACAACTGTGTGTCTATACGTATCTTTAGAATGCTATACATAGAAAAACTATTTTTAAAACAAGGGCAATTTAAAATGAATTTTAGAACTTCCAATTAATGCTAAGAAATTCCAGTATGAGGACTGTGCCTAGCATCAGTTCACCAGCACTGTACATATACTGTTGGTTTTTGTATGATTGGATATTTTTCCCTTTGCCTAGTGAACATGTGTTAAAGTCCTATTTATTCCCTTCTCTTTTCCCCCATTATTCATTGTTCAGTCTCAGGTCCTTTATACTGAATGCTGTTCAAGACTTGCTCTGAAGACATAATCATCCATTTTCTCATGGGACTTTTTCTCTTACAGTATTTGTTTGAATGCTTCAGATGTATGAATGAACTTATCTTTACACTCACTTTGCAAATGCCTTCTCCCCTGTATCACCTGAGGGTTATTTCTCTCTGATCATAGACTGACTATCCATGTGATGCCAGGAATAAGAAAAGACTCAGCAGTCAGCCATTTTAGAGAGAGACTCTTCATATTGCCCTTCAACACATGTAGTCCTTGCCCAGGAGAACTTGTTATGACCTTATCTGCAAAGTTAAAAACCCAGCATTGATTCAGTAGACAGGCCACCTCTTCAGTCTTCTCCCTCATAAAATTGCTGAGATGATGACTTCTATTGCAAGGTTTGTTTTTCATTACTGGGTCATTTTTTGAGACCCTTCTATCCAGTATCTTCACATCCTTGTCACCAGTGTTCTTACCACGCTGTGTACAGAGGCAGTGGCAGCTCTTCATTTCTGCTTGGTCTTCCCCAGAGCCTGACCTCATGTTGATCCAAAGAGGCCCTCCTCCTCCCCAGATATCAGGCAAACAACTGAAGATGGGGCCAGAGAATATTAGATAAACTTCAAAATAACTTGCCCTATAAAGTACACAATGATCTATTAAAGCCTTGAATAACAAAGAAAAAAGAAAGCATAAAGATAGCATGAAGCAAAAACAGCATAAAGAAACTTCCTCAAGTGTCTTTTTCTCTAGCAGGGATGTGGTTGGAAATATTCCTTCTCTATTTCCATTTCAACTTGATTGTGTTGGAAGTGATCCATTCTGGGTTGGGTAAAACCAGCTGACGAACTCACAGTCAGCTCCCAAATCAGTGATTAGAAACCATGTCTAGCCAGCCTTGTTCCTGAGTCTGCTGCTCTCCTGCCCCTCTCCCCCCAGCGCCAGGGAACTGGCTGCTCGTCCTCGGGCAGCACACATCAACCCTTATTCCAAACCCTGACTGTTCACTACATTCCCTGTGTTGGGTTATCCTCCCACCCCTAGAAGACAATAAAGAAATAGGGTCATAACATGAACTCCATTCTTTTTAAAAGTGAAGCACTGGAGAAGGCTGGAGCTTCAAGTGCATACGCAACTCTTATGCTTATTATTTAAGGTGATGTTTGTGTCTGAGATGGAGACAAAACCATCTAGATCTTACATAGACAAATATACACTACAAACACTGCTTTCTGAAGTGCCTCCCATGTAAACATCTGGCAGTGGTGAGCATGAAGCAGATGAAAGCTATGATAAGTCAGTGAAACACGTACAACTGCATATGATACACTACATCAGCAGTATTTTAAGTAGCAGGTATAAAGCAATTCTGGAAAATGTGTGTTTAACCTCATGTTGTGAAAAGACCAGATTTTTTTATGCACTATAGGTCAGTTGGAAATTAATTTATTATCTTGAATCATAATTAGGAAAAAACTTGGTCTCTTTAGGTGGGTAATCGTATGTGTGGCTGAGCAAGAAGAAAAACATGTAAACCAAAGGTAGCGGAAAGATTTATTCATGGCTTAGAAACATGTAGTAATTCACATAGATAAGGAGATGTTTACTCAAGAGACAAATCAAGAACAAACGCAAAAAACCCTGAGAGCTGTGTGCTCTTGGCAGGGAAGCCAGTAATGATTATCAAGTGCATGAGTCTCAGTGTGAAATTATAGGCTGTGATTTAGCAGATGTGCTGCAGCATTTTGAACCTTCCTGATTTCTTGGCATTTTCTGTTTTGCCCACCCCAGTAAATCCTAGAAACACACGAGGCCAGAGTATCTCAAAATACCCGTGACTAGGGCCATAATGAATGAAAAAAGGACTTGCAAAGCCAAAGAATCTCTTTTCAACAGGACTCAAGGTATGTGGCCTTCGGATGGTGATGTGACTGTGCAAAATTTTTACAGGTGTCCTGTTAAGATGTTTAATTGCACTATATTATCCAGCCACTAGATGTCTGCATACTATAGAGCTTCAGGCAGGGTTTGTTCCCCAGCATAAAAGGCAAACAAAGAAAATTCATATCTGTGTATGTCTCTGTCTGCATCATAATTTGGCATCTGTTTTTTCTGACCTATGCCACTTGTTCAAGGAGGGATCTGTGGGCAAAGAGATACTCTGCAAGAAAAAGTACATGTATGAAAATTGAGGCTGGTTTCTATTAAAAATGGAAAGAAAACTATAGATTAAGCCATCTGTCGGGATCACATCTACTCAGATAAAATTCACAAATAAATGCTGGAAGTCAAATCCAAATTTCCACTATGTAAGTCGTCACGAATTCCAATTAAGCGGGTCATGTGGCACCATGAAGCAGCAGGAACCCACAACAAAGCCAGTGGCAAGTCAGGCTGTGGCAGCTGTGTCCCAGGGAGTACGAGTGGCTACGAAGTCAGTCCTCCAGCCCCAGTGGGTGCTCGGTGCACCCGTGGCTCAGGGCACCGCTCTCCCAGCATCACTGCAGTTGCACTGGAGATCTTTGTGGTGTTGGGGCTGGTGGCAGCAAAACCACCAGTAGCTTTGAGGAGCACCATGAGTCCTGGTGCTGGTTTGCCTCCAGCTCTTCAGGGAGTCCCATTAGTTTTTGCTGCTTCTTACTTGCAAAATGGAGCTCATCTCTTTGATTGTAATGCAGTCGGCACTGTTAGGAAATGCAAAGCTGAGAGCTGTGAGCACTGTGAGCCCAGGTATAGTCCCCAAGGGCTTCCTTCATAATAATAAAATAAGGCAATAATTTATTACATTAAAGCAAAGCAAATCTTTCCTGAACAATAGGACAACCCACCCTAAGTGTGCACTGCATGGGCAGATGCTTACATACCTGCTCAGCATAAACACTTTTCTCATAGGATTTCCCCAAGGCACAATGATGGGCATCCCTTCTTAGGTGATCGTTGTGCTGATATGCCAAGAACAGGATGGGGGAAAAAAATCCTCTGCTTTCAAGGCCTTTGGCACCACCTGGAAAGTGAATATTGCTTGAGTTCAGACACCCAGTTTCAAAGGTCCCTGTTATCTGTGTTCACAGTCTGGGAACAAGTGAAGTTTGTGAAGATTTGTGAAAATTACTGCTTTATGCAGAGGCAGGACCTGCAGTACCTCAAATGAGCATCACTATAGAGGCAGATTAATGGATTGTTTACTGTGTCCTATAACCCTTAAATTTGTACTCTGCCTCCTTCCTCCAAGGCCTCTTGACACCTGTATCATGTTGCTTTTGTTTGCTTGCTCCAAGATACAACCTCCTCTTGCTTCTCCTGATCAGACAACTTCCCTTGCCGGTGTGGGTTCTTTCCCAAACGCATTTAGTAGTGGGTGGCTGCAGAGCACAGCTGCTTGTTGTGTGCTACTTGATATTATAGTATTTACCCTTTCCCAAAAGGATTTGAGTGGTGTATTATGTTCAAGCTTTCCCTGCTTCTTTATGTCTCTTGGTTAGTTAATCAAGTAACAGTTCTTAAATCCAGTTTCTCATTAACAAAAATTGAATCTAATATTAAAGATTCATTCTCATTTTAGAGTTGATTACCATAATTGTGGTTAGTGTTCCATCACAATTAACTTTGTTTTTAATCTCTAAAAGGCTAGCAAGCTCATTTCACACCCTTTTCGTTTGGTAAATGCAGAGAAGGAAGATATGATTCGTGTCTTGCAGTTATGAGCTGCAGAAACTTTCTTTCCCTGTCCATAACAGTGAGTGTCAAATTCGTGAAGCTGAAGGACAGAGTTACAAGGACATTTTTCCATTTTTAAGAAGTGGAGGTTGCCATTGCCACTTCTTTTTGAATTAGTGTGGAATCCCATGTCTATTTATGTGAGTGCTGAACTGTGTCGTTCATTGCATTTCTGCACAGTAACACCTTTTTTTTAATTCACAAAAACCCTGAAATTATTTTGGGTGGATGATTTGTCTTGAGAGAAGAACCTACAATGTGCATAATCTTGGGATCTCAGAAGTAAGGAGCCAGCGAAGCTCTTGGAAGATGGGTCTTTATTTCACCTGCAAGGAAAGAAAGTGCCCTTTTTGACATTTCTAGTATTTTTCTGAACCAGAATGAAATTTTAATTACATCAGAATACCCTAAATTATTGAGATTTCAAATTTTAACCAGTTTTAGTCATGCTCTGTAGGACTTTTGTTATATCAGCTAAATTTCTCTTTTCATTTATCCTCCAGCTCCTTTCTCGACCAACCTGCATTCTACCTTTGTTTTGTTAAGTAATTGTTTTTGTTTCTCAAAGAGAGAGAGAAAAAAAAGGAATGCTCTTTGGGAAAGTATCTGGTACTTGTCCTGTAAATGAAGAGAGTGATAATCTGTGGTTACGTTACTGTGTCTAAACAGGAGAGGCTTTTTGATCTCAAATACATACCTCCTCTTGCTGATTAGTCAGTTAGAAAGAGCAACCTGGTATTACTTTGGTGATCTTTTCATATAGAAAGACATCTAGCGACATATAGATGAGATTGCTTTTACAGTTTTTTAATAATGCTGCTTTCCCACCAATTTCTAAGAAGGAAGAACCCAAATATCTTCAATTTTGACAAGCTCATTAGGCAACAAGAGACCAGGTGATGAGATACCCCTGTTCCCCTCACTTTCCTTATGACTGTCTCTTTCCCTAGCAATCATGAGAAGGATAGAAAAAAACGATAACATGGTCTCCTTCCCAGCAATGAATTCCAGCTGGCATTTTAGCTGTGATGGATGTCTACATGCAGGGGTAGAGCTGTTGTTGCCCAAAACAAAGCAGTTGCACCTGTAAGAGGAGGACATTTGGCTAGAGGGAGGAAAGGAGTTAGAAATCTGTCAAGCCTAAATCTGCTCTCAAGAGTTTTTCAATTACTAATTTAGTGAGATCATGTGGTATTTTTTATCTCCTTAGTCTCTTAAATTGTCTTTCGCTAGATTTTGATGAAATCTTCTTCATCTCCTCCAGATAGAATCCTCCCATTTTATCGGTCCATTCTTCCTGTTTGTTTCCAGCTCTACAGTGTTACATTCAGAGCTGTAGTAAAAATATACTCAAGTCCGTATGTGCAATCCAGACTGCTTTGCCAAAGTGACTTACAATTACGTATGATCAACGACCATTAAAGCAGAAAGGTTCACTCTATTTGGCCTGGTCTTCATAAAACAGACCACAGATTTTCACCCAATAATTCCTTCATCAAGTCAAGAAGCTTGCATTGACCTTCTGCCTAGTCTTGAATTACCTTTAATCCGTATTCTCAGTGCTTTACATTTGGTACTGTGTGTAACCGTATTTAAATTACATGCAGTCTTGTGAATGGTTTTCACATCTTTTGTTTCACATGCTTTTTTTTTTCTTTTTTTCTTTTTAAGTCAGATCTCATCCTTCTTTGCTCATCAACTTTCCTCCAGCTTTTATATTTTTTACTTTCTTCCTAGACTGTTTCTGTCACATACCATTTCTGTCAACAGGGCGCACGCGGGCTGTGCTTCCACAGCATAAGATCTGTGTGCTCCTGGATCATTCCGTGGTACAAATGTGATCTGAATGAGGCATGGGCATATTTCTGATGAATTAGCCAGAGTGCAGGGTATGGATATATGCCAGGCTTTATCCCAACTATGGGTAAACAGATGATGTGTATTCGGCATAAAATTAGAGTGGGCAGGATGAGCTAAAAACTGATCTGTCAAGACAGATTGAAGTTGTACTAAGAATTCAAAATATTTGGAACAAATTTGAACTGACAGACTGAAGTTGTTTTAGTGTTTTGTGTCATATGGCCACAGGGTTTTTGATCTTGTAATAAGCATCTTGAAACAGGTTTACCATCTTGTCTAACTACAGTCTCAGTAACACCAATGTCAACAAAGTAATAAACTTCCTGATATTAAGACCAGAAAGAATCCTTTGGGTAATTTCACCTGATCCCTGAATGACCCAGACAGTAGAATTTCCTTCATTAATCCACATTGTGTTCAATAACCTCCTGTCATTCTTTAATATCAAGGCCACATGATAGAAAATACGTGAAGCATCCAGTAATACAATGTTGTTTGGCCAATACGGTCAACACATCATTTAGGCAGCGTGTATCTGGGATTTGTATCTCAAGTCACTCTTTCATTCTGCACTTTGGCAAACCTCCTAGCTTAGAAACAGCCATCCTCAACCTGAGTCTTGGCACTCCCTGAGCCCCCTCCTTTCAGAGGATATTTAGCCCAACACATTGATCCATACTGTGCTACAGGGAGAGGCTGGTGAGACACACTTGCCCTAGGATGTTGCTCCCAGCTGCCTTTCTGTTGCTACTTGCAACTCACCCCTGGAGCATGG
This sequence comes from Theristicus caerulescens, assembly GCA_020745775.1. NCBI lineage: Eukaryota > Metazoa > Chordata > Aves > Pelecaniformes > Threskiornithidae > Theristicus > Theristicus caerulescens. The sequence continues at coordinate 127,320,252 of CM036558.1, read as the reverse complement.
TACGAGAGGGCTCTGCTGCTCTTTCCCTTCTGGGAAACTGCTTTCTAGGAGACAGGAGTGCAGGCACTCTGCTATGAACTGAGGAGGAGAAGTCATTCATTTGGACCTTGCCAGGAGACAGTACTGCCTGTTCCCTTCTGCCAGCAGACATAGGGCAGAGAGTGCATGTGCTGCTTGGCTCAGCTCAGCAGCCCTCCGCTCCCCTGATGCTGGCAGCCAAATAGCCACCAGCAGAATAGAAAGAGGAGCTTAGGCAAGCACTGGTCTTATCAGGAAGAAGCAGGCATCAGCAGCTGCCCATGCTCAACCCGTCTGTGAGAGCACTCCTCTGCCATTTCTGTGCTACAGGCCGAGTGGTGTGGCTGCCATCATCGGCCTGGCTGGAAGATGGGGGCTGCCAGTGCTGCCTCCCACATCTGGCCAGTGTCTGTATCTTAGGCTAAGGCACCAACCGTGGAGAGACAGCTGTGGCTGACGGTTGCCACACAGGGTAACTCCATTACCTGCTGCTTGCCAGCTGAGATCTGCATTTGGCCATTGGAGGCAGACCACTCTTGCAAAGGGTTAGCAGGCTTGGCACATCCAGGGCTCATGCCTCAGCCAGACACAAGGTGGAGACGCAGTCTAAGAGAGCACCACTGTCCCTGGAGACTGCAAAAGAGAGCAACCTAAGGAATAGCTCCTCTACCCCTGCCAGGGGAAAGCCAGAACTGACGCTGAACTCTCAACTTCATGAGATAGAAGTTATCCCTGCTCATTTGTATACCTGCAGATTAGGTATACAATTAAGGGGGCAGTTGAGTGAGAAGATGAGAAGGAAAACAGACAGGACACAAATCAGTCAAAAGAAATCCAGAATCTTTCATTTCACTGCAATCAGGTGATGGGTCCTAAGTGGAGAGACAAAAAAGGGTGCTGACCACTTCCGACAAGGACACAGGAATCTATTTGTGAATGCACTGAGAGTACTTTTAGAAGTTTTTAATAAAATTATAAAACGGGGGATTAATGACATATAAAAGAGATATTATGCACTTCTTGGGAAAAATGTTTATCCCTTTCTGCCCACTTCAGTGTGTAAGACCCCTTGATCTGATGGTATAAGGAATGGATTTGGCCAAAATGTAACACGTTCCTCTGAAAGTGACTGAGTCACCTTTGTAATCTAGTAAATAATCTACCTCTGTGCACGTTCAGGCATCACCTGACAGAAATAAGTTTCCACTCTTTCTCATTCCTGTTAGTCCTTCAGCTCCGGCTGCAGGACAAATGGGTCTGTTCTCTGACTCACAGATCTCCAGGATATGTGTTTTTAAACAAGAAATATCTCTTTATTTCCTGTTTTCTCCTGTGCTGGAGAATCAGTAGGGATGGTCCAATCGCTTCACTTTTTCAAAGCTCTGTTCAGGACCTGTCTTTTACATCGTACCTCAGGCAAATTATCTCTGAGCAGTAGTAGACAGCCTGGAAGCTATTTATTGTCTGCTTATCATGTTTGTTATAGACTTGCACAAGTCTTCTCTTTGCAAGATCTATAGTAAGACATTCACTAGAACCCAGAGTGTCTAATAGATTGCCCTTCTAATAATGCAGTATGAATAAATATTTGTTCAAATACTTAAATACTCAAACAAATAATTAAATATTAGGGTTGCAGGCACTACTTATTGATTGCTCACAGCAAGTTACTACAAAATGGCATTGGTTCTGCCTAGCCATGTAGTCAGTCTTTTGAAAAAGGGATTGCTGGTATGGCTGGAAATGGATGGGCTCAATGGTACCTGCAGTCAGATCACCTCTGCTTTGGGAGAGAAGGGCAGAGCCACCCCAGTGGCCCTGGTGGGCCTTTTGTAGGTCTGAAGTTTCACTGCTGGAAGGGCTTAATGAAAGTGCTTGATCCTTCCTGGATCACTGAAGGAAGGTTGTAAAGGGGTAGTCAAAATAATGATTCACCCTCCCTCCTATGGGCCCTACTTGGGTGAAGTCCAAAGGGGCACCTTCAAGCAGGCTTGGACAGGCGCATTTGCTCCCAGAGGAGGTCTCCCCTTGCCATACATGAGCCTGTTGCTGCTGTAAAAACACAGGGATGTTGAACCGCACTGTCTAGTTCTATCCCAGCACTGAGGCAAGGGTAGCTGATGGGTATTTGTCTAACCTGCTTTAGAGAGCTTCCCATGTGAGCCTTCCCTGTCTCCTTAGAAAGCTTTTCCTCTGGGCTAACCACACTCAGCTTCAGTGACCATGTCCCCCTACCTTGCCCCCATCCCTCTTGGGTCCTTCAGGGTATGGACATGGTAGTGCAGCAGGGCACCAGAAGGACTGGGGGCTCCCCGGGGTGGCAGGGCAGGACCTGGCAGCCCTTCCTGTCCCACCACCTCAGCCAGGAGCAGCCAGGGGCACCAGGGCATCCCCTGTCCCAGCATCAGGCACCTCCCTGGGGACAGGGACAGGCCTGGCAGCACCCTCAGGCAGAGACCCAGAAATTTGTCCCGTTCCTAACAGCCTGTTACCCACCTCAAGGCTATGATCTCATCTGCCAACAGTCCTCTCTGAAGAAAGCCTGGTGCCCACCTCTGCTGTTTTCTGCACTGGGCACTTCATTTTGTTTAGTCTGTAATCTCTGTAGTACAGAGAAGCCACCATCCCACCTGAAGACTGCGGTGCAAGTGACAACCAGATGCTATGGATCCCACCTGGCACCACCTTGTGATGGTTCCTGATGACCCTCTTTCTGGTTGTCTCTGCCTCCCTCCCAGGGCTTACCCCCGAGGACAGAAATTCACCCTCAGCACAATCTACTCTCTGAGACTGAGAAATCTGCACGGCTTAAGTTCATGGGCCTTGTCAATGTGTCTTGGGAAGAAGGTAGCTGATTAAGTAGTAACTAATACCCCTTCACTGTTAGAGTGAAAAGTAGTACAGTAAAACATTTTGTATGTTGCCCATCTCCTGAAGTTAAATGGGTAGAAAAGAAGAAAAGCAAATAACTATGTTTTGGGTAAAACAGAAAACCTCTTGATCAGAAAAGGAGCTATTTACTCATGCTTCTCAAATGATCATGTGCTAGCCAATTTTAAATTAATATCATTTCACACCTATTTCATATCTCTTTCTTCGTTCCTTGTGCACATTATTAGTCCATAAGTGACACCGTCCTGCTTGCTGGCTTCCAGTGGTGAGGAGGAGCAGTGTCGGGGCTACCTGGGAAGAAGAAGCAGGGAGAGGTGAGAGGACCTCACGGTGCTGCTTCCTAATGGCCAGGCAGTCACCTTCTGCTCAGTCAGGCTCGTCCATCCTAGTGGAAAACTGCTTCAATAATCCTTACTTTGTCCTGTTTGCATTAAATACAGAGAATATACAGGGAGTATGTTCTCAGCTATATTACCTCCCTCCCTGGTGTGGGGTTTTGCCACCTGTGCCTGCCCTGAGTGCCAGTGCTTCAGAAAGGGCTGCTGCGATTTCCTCAGGCATGCAGGGCACTCTGGGGAAAGTGAACCACAACCAAGACTTACACAACTTCGCATCTGTTCCATAAAGTTTTAATAGTTTGAGGTGGCAGGATGGCATGGACGCGTGCAAACGGAGAGCTGTGGTGTGATCGTGCCATCAGCCCTCTGAACTTGTGCAGTGGACAACCCTGTGGCTGGCAGCCCATCCCAGGGCAGCTCAGCCTGGGATGGAGGTGGTCTTCTGCTCCTCAATGGCTCCTTCTGGATGCTTTTGCCCACCAGGTCTCCTCTGCCTAAGCAGGTAAAAGGTGGCTCTAATACATGAAGACAGAAACTGGAGAGTCAGTTCTTTGCACACACAACTGATGTTTCCAAGTGTTGCCACCAGAGGATGTACCAAGCACATTTTTGCTGGATCAACACATAAACAGATTAAAATAGCTAGATTTACCAGCAGAGGTGGCATAACTTCTGTATAGAGACAGGAAATTTCAGTGTAAACAACAGTTCATGAAAAAGAGAATACATAGAGAGAGGCAAGGAAGTCACGCGCTGTATTTTCTGATGCATTTATACCAACAGCTCTTGAATCTTTAACATATTAAATGGTAAATGCATTTCTGATTTCTTTAATACATTGCTAATACTGGGAATATCTAAGCTAGGCCACCTCTAGTCTTTAATGCAGTTTCTTGTAAAGACAGCAGCCATTTTGATGGGTGAATATTTTTCATTGCAGTAATTCATCTTCTAGATCTGGGATAGTCAGCAATTTAGGCACTGGGCAGAATAAAGAGTGTTCAAAGAGACAATGGCTACTAGACTGAGGCACTGACTCAAAAGCTGCTTGAAAAATGGTTGCTATAAAAAGGAATGGTAAGAGCATCAACTGTAGATAACGAGACAGCATTTAAAATTGGTGTTTTAGAGAAAGATCTGTAATCTTCTCAAAGGAAAATGTCAAAGATTAGTTAGCGGTTACATCCTGTATCAACAAGAAAGTATACATTTTTAACTGAAAAAACTAATCAATTTCCTCCCAGCATTTTTCCCTCTTATTACAGGCACTGAATATTTCTAGGAAGTCACAGGTATACTTTAAAATGTACATTCTGAAAGTGTATAATATAGAAAAATATTCAGGAATACACATTCTGCATTAATTGTTTTCAGACTTCATTAATGGTCTGACTCTGATGATTCAGTGTCTGGTTCAGTGGCAAACCACCCTATCCAGTGGAAGAGAATCAAGCTTTTAAAAATATATTTTGAAATAAATTATTTGTCATTGCACCCTGAAATGAAAATGACTTTTTACAGGAGTTTTATCTTCCATGGATAAACTGAGTTATGCGGTTGTGATTCCTTCCTAGAACTGACTATGACTAGTTAACTCATTTATGTCTCTGTGTTTAGGCACAAAGTCTCATCTAATAACTCAGGAGTTATTAACTTTCTAAAATGACCTGTTTATTCAGTACATGTCCTCTCTGTATTATGATAAACAAACATGAAATCAGATGGATTAAGGACAGACTCACTGGTCTATGCCAAAGTCTGCAGAGAAGAGTTATTCTGGATATATGGTAAATTGCAGTTATCGTTTATTTGAATGGGCTTGTCAGTATAAAAATTAGCAGAATAATTTTCCTTCAGTTACAGTGCTCACAACATCTGCAACTGCTGTAGTAGAAAGCAGCGGATGAACAGATTCATCTTCCATATTGCAAATACAATCAGGTTCTTTCAGCTGGCAGTGTACTAGGGTTCATTTTTTAACCAATCAAACACTTTTTCAGTTATTGGTACTATCACTAGCCACTTAATCCTGTCAATTTGAACTCAGCATGCAAGTGGTAGGAAGCTTGTATGTTGCAGGAAATTTGTTTGTTGAGGAGCCAGTTATAAAATGAGCATTTTTGTTACTTCTTCCTAATGGCAAACAAGCAAATCCTGAGTAATTTTTCATACCCTTGTGTTCTCATGGCCAGTGTTAAGTATCTGTCCATGACTGCTGGAGCTCCTGGCAGACCTGTAACACATCAGGTGCCGTGATCACTTCCTCTGAAAGTGGGAAGTGACTCTTCACCCTCTGTCTCTGCAAGAGCAGATAGAGAGGGAAAGTGGAGCCCTTGGCAGCACAAGTCCCTGCTCACACTTTGGCCCATGCAGTTCACAAGCTGTCATCGGAAGATTCTCATTGTACATTCTTGGAAATCCCTTAGCTCTGAGAAGTTAGGATATAACATCCCTACTCTTGACTGCCTTTGAATCTTCTCTGTTTCCTTTATTTGAATAATACAAAAGGAAATCAAACACATCATAGGAGTCATACATATGTATACACAACTGAGCAAGAAAAACTCAATCAACATCTAAGGCATAGATGAAGAGCACAGTTCAAATATTAGTATTTTTGTGTTCTTAGAGCCTGGCCATATCTGTCCTCATTCACGCACAGATCCCAACATGCTGGCATAGCGGGGAAGGTATCCTCTGGACTCTGCCCAGCTATACCCCAAGCAAGTCCATTACAGCCAGAAACACTGGGTAAGCAGACACCAGAGGCTCCACAGGGCAGCTTGGTGAAGAGACTGCTGCTGACATCCCTGTTTATGAAGACACAGGAGAGCCAGGCACATCTGGTCTTGTCCAGCCATTCCTTGCGATGAAGTCATTGCTGTTTGCTGCCACCATGGACCCAGCTCACAGTCCCACACCTCTTGAGTCTCCACCTGAGCCTCAAAGCGGCACAACCTCCAGAGGAGTCTTCAAGCAGGGCTTGGGAAGCCTGCAGCCCCCTCCTCTCTCCTGCTGAACTGTATCTACACCCAAAACATGATCCAATTCACTGTCCTCAGGAGCACCCGGCGCATGTCTCTTTTGCCTTTTCATTAGCACAGTGTCCACAGTGAGGTGTTGTCACTTGCACAGCTGAAGAGTAGGCAACACCCCACAGGATACAATAGGTAGGACAATGCCTAAGAAACTCCATCACTCAGGTAAACGGTGCCAGACAGAGCTGGTTAGAGCAACCGTTCATCCTGGCAACATTTTTAGCTCTGGGGTTTACATACATGCCCCTAAAACTAAATTTCTCTCACACCTGTGATGTCAGAAACCTCCAAAGTGTTTTTGGTGAGCTGCTTGTGGGAAATTTCAGTTGTACTTCACATGGTCTTCTCCTCTGTAGTGGACATATCTGGAGCCAATTTCTGGTGCGTAGCTTCATCCAAAACCTCACTGTAATCACTAACACTTCTGAGGCTTCTCAGATGGGTGGCTGACAGGAAGCTGCCTTGTTACATGAGTTTTAACACATCTTTCAGCTAACTCCGAGACCCGAATGCAAAATATGCTAGAACATACAAGTACATCATGTGGATTTATGATATTTGCTTGAGGACTCCGCAGCCATAAACCAGTGACTGGATTACAATGAGATAAATACAGTATTTTCTTCTGCCAAATGCAATTCTGTCCTGATACTTTTCATTGCATTATTTAATTGAAAGCAGCTCCCATTTTGCTCAACCCAGCAAGTTGAAAGTTTAAAAGATAAGCAACATTTCTTTGTTTGAATATGCTGTCAAATGCATTTGAAAATAAAATGCTCAGTCATGATAATGTTAAGTCTGCTCCTTATGTTTGTGGGTTTCAAATGTTAAACCTAATAATACTCCTTCTTTGAAACTGGGCCAATCCTGCTTCACTTGAAGTTAATGGGAATTTTGCCAATGACTTAAATTAAAGCAAGGTTGGGGCCTATATATTAACTTCAGGCTTTAGGACTCCACAGGAGGCTAGAACTTCCACTTTCTGGAAATTAAATATTTCCAACTGCAGTGAGCTGTCTGATTGCAAATTGCTGCCACATCTCCAAAAAAGCATTGAAACGAACACTGACAAAGAATGAAATATTTTTTTCATATTGCTGCCAGATTCTGAAGTTTTAAAACAACAGTGATAAACTGGAAATATACCTTTCCTGCAACAGTTGCATTTCTCAAAGACATGAGACACAGTCCCAGTCCTGCAGGCAAATACACACAAGGAAAATTGCAAAGCACAGGCACTGTCTGCTTGTCTTCAACAAGCCTGTGCACAGCCTGGGAGTCCACCTACACAAAGTAATTGGGTAGCAGTAGGTGCTATAGCTGCTTCAAAGATTTTTTGAAAAACACTATCTTTTAATAGATTATTAAAACATTATGGGTACATTTTTGTAGTACTGATCTTTTTTATTTTGACAGAATGGTTCAAAAGGAAGGGTAAGAAAGTTTTAAACACTTTTGTTGCCAATTCTAATCAAATTAATTTAATAAACTCTTTTTCAGTTATTATGAAATCCTAATAAACTCAGTAGGCAGATGAAAGATGGACCAGATAAGTTTAACCTGATGTAGGGAATGAATAGTCATTTCAGCACTCAGTTCTTTTGAATGAACAGTCAACATAGCTCATGGAAAATAGTTTCTCCATTTGGACCAGCACTCTATGAAACCCCAAGTTATTTCAACCAATGCTTTAATTATGGCCTGAGAATGCAAGAAAACATGAAGGAAAGCAAGAGAGAGACAGGACCAAACAAACTACCTTACTTATTCATCAACTTTAAGATGTCAGTCTCCCCAGGCACCAAATTAATCTCCTGGTTTTGGAGAGGTTTCCTACCTCTCTTCATTCAGTGATCAGAGAGCTCAGAGACGAGCACTGCAGCTCAGGCACAAATCAGGTGCCTCAGTGACATAGTGTCACTATCCACGTGTGCCTGGTGTCCTAGAACCAGCACACCTACAAGGCTCAAGCTGAGGGTTTATCTGCAAAGGAGTTCAGAAAAATTGTGAAGATACTTCAGGAATCATAGAATCACAGAATGGTTTGGGTTGGAAGGGACCTTTAAAGGCCATCTAGTCCAACCTCAGCCCTTCCTGCCGTGGATTGGTACGTCATAAAAATATTACATTTTACCCAAGATTTTTTTTTTTTTTAACATTATTTCAGCACAGAGGAACACTAAAAGTCATGTTCTGATTGCTGTGACATACCACAAGTCTTGGTCTGTCTCCCCGCGCCCTGCAATCTTGAGGAACTAGTCTATCCACCACTTGAAAAAAGCCCCAACATTTTATGAATAACTGAATAGCTCTGCAAGCTTTGCAGGGAAACTCAGAGAATTCATCCTCTCCTTTCCTTTACTGATATCACAGTAAGTGGGCCTGATTTAGAGACTCAGAATATCTACAGATCCAACAGACTTTGAGTACTTTTGAACAGTAATACCTCCTGAAAAACAGCATAAAATGTCTGTGTGGAGTTCTTTCCACAGCAGGATGTGCATTTGCAAGTTCAACTTAAAGCATATTAAAAGTGCTATATGTCTTTCTATGAATTATATGTGTCTGATAATAATTCCGCCTTACTTTGGATGAATAATGATGGATTTGGTTTATTTACCTGGGAAAGATGGAGTTTGGGGTGCAATGTAATAGTTAAATAATTGCCAAGTCACCATAAAGACATTACTCTGTTTAATGTGCACAATCGTACATTCAGTCAACTGATGATAGAAGCCAAGCAGAACTAATCAAAACATTGAAGGTGGGTGCTTGCTGCCAGCATCTCTCCCGCATTTACCAGACGAGCTATGTACAAACCTAGAATGTGAGCTACTTAACTGTGAGTGAATTGAGTTTTAAAAATAAAATGTAGCTAAAATTAAATAAAAATGTTCACTAAGAAGAGTTATAGTTACAGGCTGTCTACAGATTGGATTTTCAGTAGGCATATCATTCACTAGTGATAATATCTTCACTTTTAGGCTGTTCGCTGCTCTTCTACAGCCCAAATATCCATTGTTAGTGATAAATGGATGTTATCACTATATTTCCCAAAATCCTAGAAAATATGGCTAAAAATAACCTCCAGAATTCATCTGCCCACCTCCTCAGCAGGATCAGCTATACCTAAACCTTTCCTAAGGGATGTTTACCTAGCCTGCTATCATTTGTCTCATGCTGTAGCCTGAGACCCTGTGAGCTGATGCAGATCTCTTCAGCTGATTCCTCCAAGCTGGCACTGGAGGTGATCTTTTTAGGTGATCTCATTAGCTTGAGTGTACAAACATAAGTGTGTTTTTTGTGTGTGATACCATCCGGAAAAAAAGGTAAAGGAAATCTGTTAGTGAAACTCACCAAATTAGAAGGAAGATTATCAGGGTTAGTTAGATCTATCGACCTGTTTTCCTTTTAGTGACAATCTGTTGCCCTTTCATTTTGGGTAGCAATCTACTGATCCCTGGGTTTGTGGCTCTCTGAGGAGCTGGCACATGTTTCCGTACAGTGATGGGACATGCGGAGCTGATGGCACTGCTTGTTACCCTTGGCAGATAGAGCACCTGCAAGTGTTCCCTGCAGGAGATGAGCCCAGGGCACCCAACACACCTTAGCGTTGCTGTGCAGGCTGGGTTTAATATTTTGCTCTCTGTCAAGTGAGAAAAAAAGCCAAAAAGCAGAAATTGGGAATAACAGCCTGGTATTTTTGGCCTGATTCATTGCAATAACTGAAAGCCTCATAGTTACTTATGCATTTGCCCTCATAGTAGTGAGATGCAAGGATGAGTATCATTGTCTGCATTTGGTATCTGTGGAGCTTGTGTGCCAGGGGATCGAGTGACTTCTGTGAGATGACAAATAACCAAGACTTCTCATAACTTTGGGTTACTGAAACATGTGGATGCCTCCTTGCACACATGTGTGATAGGAGAGTTCTGCTTCTTCATTAGAGGAAATAGTTTCCCTTGGGCTCTGAAAGCAGTAGATATTTATTGACCTCCTCAGAAGGAAGAACAGATCCAATCTGAATGTAGGAGGTAGTTTTTTTACTTACTGAAGCTTATTTGTGTCATTTGCAGAACCTTTACAGAGGATTTCAGATTTGTTACTTCCACCAAGATCATTTCTAGACAATGTGTCATCCTTTCAGAGTTGCCTATTTGTGCTCAGGTGTATAACCTGACCAGTTCTTTACCTATTTATTACCTTCTTATATATGTGACAGCTAGTGTGAAAAAGAAAATAAACAGAGACTTCTGGGTTTTCTTGGTTTTTTTTGTTGGCAGAAAAGTTTCTTGCAAAAAGTAAATAAAAATGTTTGATTAAAATTTCTTCCCAACAAATTAAAGCAAACCATTCCTAAGCACAAACTAATTTAATTCCCTTTAAGTGAATGGATTCCAAATTATATTTCCAATTTTGTCTTAATTACATTAACAGTACCTAACTGGTGTCACAACAGATAATTTTTTTATTCATCAGACCTCTAAGTTTATACAATAAGTTTATACATTCTTCTTATGTGTTCCCTTTTCACTTAAATAGTAGTCTCCTAGTTTGGTTTATTGAGCAATCACAAACAGCTCATCAAGTTTTATTTCATAGTAACATTTAGTGGGATACGTACTTCACTAACGCCACCTCACCTTTTCCTCTGAAGACTCCTGTCATTCTGCTCATGCATAGAAGCTGAGCTATTTTTTTTAGAATCTCTTTACTCTCAATTCATATCAATATTTCTCTAGAGTATCACAAAAATGGGTTCTCAGAGTGAGAGCTAACTAATATTCTGCATATACTTGTGGGCTGACCTTGGCTGGCTGCCAGGTACCAACCCAGCTTCTCAATAACTTCCCCCTCCTCAGCAGGGCAGGGGGAGAAAATACAATGAAAAAGCCCATGGCTGAGATAAGGACAGGGAGATCACTCCCCATTTACTCTCTTGGGCAAAACATACTTGACTTGGGGAAAGAATTTGATTTATTGCCAATTAATAACAGAGTAGGATAGTGAGAAATAAAAAAAAACCCTAAACCTACCTTCTGCCTGTGCCCCCCTTCCTCCCCCACCATCTTCCCAGGCTCAACTTTACTCCCAACTCTACTACCTCTTCTCCCCCGAGCAGCACAGGAGGATGGAGATTGGGGGTTGCAGTCAGTTCATAACTCTTCTTCTCTGCTGCTCCTTCCTCCTCACGTTCTTTCCCTGCTCCAGCGTGGGGTCCCTCCCATGGGATACAGTCCTTCACCAATGGGATACAGTTCTTCACCAGCTGCTCCAATGTGGGTCCATCCTGCAGGCTGCTGTCATTCAAGAACTGTTTCAGCATGAGTCCTTTCCACAGGGTACAGTCTTTCAGGAATGGACCGTTCCAGTGTGCGTCCCCCACGGAGTAACAGGTCCTGCCAGAAAACTTGCTCCTGTGTGGGCTCCTTTTCACAGGCCACAGCTTCTGCCAGGAACCTGCTCTGGCATGGGCTCTCCATGGGCTGCAGCTTCCTTTAGGGCACATCCACGTGCTCTAGTGTGGGGTTCTCCATGTGGGTCACCATGGTCTTCACCACAGGCTGCAGGGGTGGATATTTGCTCCACTGTGGTCCTCCATGGGCTGCAGGGGGACAACCTGCGTCACCATGGTCTTCACCAAGGGCTTCATGGGAATGTCTGTTCTGGTACCTGGAGTACCTCCTCCCTCTCCTTCTTCACTAACCTTGGTGCCTGCAGAGTTGTTTCTCTCACATTTTCTCACTCCTGTCTCACAGTTGCCGTACAGTGCTTTTTACCCTTTCTTAAATATGTTATTGCAGAAGCACCACCAGCATCTCTGATGGGCTCAGCTTTGAGCAGTGGTGGGTCCATCTTGGGGCTGGCTGCTACTAACTCTGTCTGACATGGGGGTGGCTGTACATTGAATCAAGAAGTTAAATATCAATTAGCATTATGTTCTTTTAATTTTCTCTTTAATTTTTGTTTTCACCCACTCATGTTTTCAGCATTCTTTCTGCATTGAATTAGATTGAAATCTTTCACTTTCCATTCTCTGTGCAGTTTAACACAGGCATTGGTTTAGCTTTCTGCATAAACAGTAATCACTAGTCAGTGGGACTGTCCTTGTTTAGCTATAGGCTCTTCCAGAAATGCTCACTACTTCGTCCAGAGCTACTCAGTGATGTTCTGCTACTGCTTTGAAGCCCTGTTGGAGTGAGTACGTATGCCATAGCTGAGGTACTAGAGCAGCAGTCCCTTCATGAATCCCTCATCCAGAACAACTACACCAGTACTTCTTTGTAACAAATACTGTATAGAGTTGAAACAAGGATAGCTGTGACTTTTTGGAATATGCTATATTACTAAATTCTGAGTCTTTACCATAAGCAAAACTTAAACATGCATGCAGTTTACCTGTATTAACTCTGTAGTTGTTTATACTCTTTTCTGCACAGGTATGGAGACACCAACCTTTTCTTAAGAAACTTTAGCAACTATTAGATCATTTGTTAGTCTCTTCAGTAATAGGTTTCCAAAGAACTTATAAAGAAAAACCTGCCCGGTAGAGCATATTACATTTTTTATGTTAAGTAAAAATCTTGGCCACACTAAAATAATTTTGCATGGTTTTGCACCATGTTCTTTATACCATTATAGTACTTAAAGCTGCACGTCACAAAAATCAGGGATGAATAAAGTAGTGCAAGATATAACATGCTTACTAAAGGACCTTGATTCTGAAATATCCATGAAAATATCAAAGTTGTAATATTTATAAAATATAGTTGTTCTTTATAACAAACTCTTTCAGAATCTTAAAATTTGGTTGGATCGCAGAACAGATATTTTGCTTATAATGTATGTGTACATCATGCACATTAAACCCAATGTTTTAAAATTGAATATTTTGTACTTAAGTGGTTAATTGTAATTAATGGATTTAGGACCACTACCGAAGTAGTAGCCTTCATGTCAGGATTTTCTAATTTCTGAGGGCTTAAATATGGAATTTAGTATTCTGTTGTCTTATTTTTATCCAGCAATATCTCTCTCTAGTTACAGCCAATGTTTAAGTATGCCTTCGGTGCTAAGAGTTAGAAAAAGGGTTTTGTCTATCTGAAAAAAAAGTCAAGGAAATAGATGGTGGGATGGAAATACAGCAATATTCCAATGTCACCACATATGTAGGCTTCATAGAGCTGCTAACAATTTATGTATAAATCTTAACATCTGGTTTCATTATTTGTTTGTTGTTTATTTATATTCCTCAGCAGGCTTATGGATGCTCTCTAGTGTATATTTTAATCAGCTATCTTTCTTCTTAACCTGTAAAAGCTCATTTTGATTCTCCTAGACAAAGCATCTTCATCTGATATCAGCCTCCTCATATCAGTAATTCTATCAGTAATTCTATTTCCTTCTGTGAAAGGTCTGATGATCTGGCTGCCTGGTAGCTACCACGATTGTCTGACACACGCTATATCTATACTACTTCTTCACTGCTTTACACCATTAAATTGGAGGGGAAAGTGATGTCAGGAGACAAGAGGATGAGAGAATTATTTTGCATTAATAAAGCCCACAGTCATGACTGAGTGATAAGGACCTAAGTGGTAATCGCGGAAGTACAGTTTCACTCCCTGGATGGATGGAAGAGTGAAGGTATGTCTAAAAGTCACCACAGCAACTGCAATTGGTCTTAATAAGGCATATTAGTACGTGATAAGTGGGTGGCTTAGTGAAATGCTGAGTGATGATTCAAAATGGCCAACATATGCCTTGTGCATTTCATTGCTCGGTTACGTGCAATTGAGAAAGAGTGGCATTGAAGACCCTGTCCATCTCTTCAGTTAGGATGCCTATCTCCTTAACCAGAGACTAAGCTGAAAATAATAAGCAAAACTCTTTTTTTTAACAGAAATGAATAAGCCAAACATTGGTAACATGAGAGAATGAAGCGTGGGATTCCACAGGTTTCTGATAGGCACGAGAAGACTTCTTGGCTAACTGCTGCAAGGAGGGCCTTTTTGCTTCACATCAGCTATAACAAGATTAACTTTACATGAGAACAGAAAGATGCCTGATGATAAAATAATAGTGGTTTGGGTTTTTTTTCCATACTACAACCAGAAAGGGGCTCCCTAAAATAGGATTTTTGACTACAGTGGCTAAGTCTTGTGATCATGAATAGGGGTTTGACATTCACGTGGTTTGTGCCTAATCTGGGGAAACCAGAGCTGTTTGCAGGCTCATGGAGAAGTGTGTGAACCTAGGCTGTGTCCTAAATTCAGCTGAGTCAGCAAAGATGGAGACAAGGGCACATGGGCTGTCAACAACCCATGCTCTGGTTAGGTCCCCAAGCTAGAAGGCTGAGACCCACTTGCATGTGTGCCCTTCTGACTTCTGCCAGATACAGTCACTGGTACAAAACCATCAATACTTATGATTTTATTCAGATTTAAAAGCTAAGTAATTTTGGCTGTATGAGTGAGCCAAAATTTTCTTATGGTAGTATCTCAGCTTTCTGCCACTTTAATTTGTAACAAGAGTTTAAGGCAATACCTACCATACTTTCTGATCTATTCCTCTGCAGACTTATGTTTATATTTACCACCTACTCAATTAATTTCTGTTTCTTTAGAGCTAGCAATAAATATTGCATTACTTATAGGATGACCTATAATGAATATTGAACTGGTGATTTGGGCAATCTCTGCTGAGAGTTTGGTGAAAGCAGACAAATTCTTGCCAGGAAAGGACATAAAGTCACGAATATGTATTTACCTAAGAATAATATCTAGCATGTAGAAGTTTTTAGGTGAGAAAAGCAAAGAAGGAATCCAAAATATGTTGTCACAATAAATCTATTCTTCTCATCTGCTCCTGGTTTAGCATTTTCACTTGACAGATTAACAGAGATGTGTAGCATATGGATTGCTCTGCTATGAATTATTGCATGTGGTATTCAGGCCTAAAGTACATAACTCTTTTAAAATGATCTACAATGGAAAATTGTTAATAAATTTCTCCTGCTCAGATCAATGCTAGTATTAGTGACAGGAAAATCAATTTAAGATTCAGCTAAACCCAAAGTTTCTTGAAATTCATAAGTATACGGCTAATTTTACTCATTTAATTCTTCTGATTTCTCATTTCCAGTGATCCTGGTTACAGCTCACATCAAAACCAAAAAAAGTACCAAAAGCTGCAGAACCCATCCCCCAGTCCTCCAAGAAAGGCTTTTCACATGCTGTTTATGGCTAAAACTGCAATGAAATGTATTTTCAATTAGACACACATGCACACTGACAACACTATGATGACAGTTCAATTACCATACTTTCAACACAGTGCACTTGTGAATTCGTGACATGTTTTTTTTTAAATGACCCTACTGAGAGGTTCCATAATTTTAAACAATATTTACCCCAGGTCCTGAATAGCTTTTACTAGTGGTTCTAGACACAGTGAGTGAAATTCAGGCCTTTTGAAGTAAATGCAACTTTTACTCTATAGGCAGTGGGGCCAATATCTACATAATCTGACTCTCTCTCCCCAGTAGACTATAGAGAGAGATGCTAAGAGCTTATGGGACAATCAAGGAATGTTCCTGGCACAATCCAGAGAGTCCTTTGCACACTTGATAATGGTATTTTAGCTCTTCGTCTCAACAATCTGATTACCAGGGCTGTGGTCTTGTGTCCCATATCATACTATCTTTAATGACTGCAAAAAAATGATTAGGTTAGCTCTTTATTTGAACTCTCAGGGGCGTCTTGTCTTTCAGAATTATCCTTTCATTTTACTAATTTCTGAATTTCATTTTACTGTATTTATTTTAAGCTCAAAACTAATAAAAACTATTGAGTGGGTGGTCAGAGCTGTGTTACAAGAATTTTCCAAGCAAAGCCTATATTTAAAATGAAGTATCTATAATTCAGTTGAAGAGAATGAATTTCACAGCTTTGAAAAAAATCCCTTTTTGATATGACTCATGGCCACGATGGCAATTACAGTCATCAGATGTACTTGCAACAGATGTGGGTATATACCTAAAATCACTGCCAATTTAGTTTGCTGCATAAAATAAATTTATAATAATAATTAATAGCTGTGAAAAATACCAGCCTTCCCATGTACATCTGTAGGTTTTTAATGTTTTTAACCCTGTCATGGTTTAACCCTAGCCGGTAACTAAGCACTACACAACGACTCTCTCACTCCCCCTGGTGGGACGGAGGAGAGAACTGGAAGAGTAAAAGTGAGAAAACTCGTGGGCTGAGACAAAGACAGTTTAACAGGTAAAGCAAAAGCCACGCACGCCAGCAAAGCAAAACAAGGAATTCATTCACTACTTCCCATCGGCAGGCAGGTGTTCAGCCATCTCCAGGAAAGCAGGGCTCCATCATGTGTAACAGTTGCTTGGGAAGACAAATGCGATCACTCTGAATGTCCCCCCCTTCCTTCTTCTTCCCCCAGCTTTTTATTGCTGAGCATGACATCATATGGTGTGGAATATCGCTTTCATCAGTTGGGGTCAGCTGTCCCGGCTGTGTCCCCTCCCAGCTTCTTGTGCACCCCCAGCCTCCTCGCTGTTTGGGGTGGGGTGAGAAGCAGAAAAGGCCTTGACTCTGTGTAAGCACTGCTCAGCAACAACGAAAACATCCCTGTATTATCAACACTGTTTTCAGCACAAATCCAAAACACAGCACCATGCTAGCTACTATGAAGGAAATTAACTCTATCCCAGCTAAAACCAACACAAACCCAAACACATGAAAATGCTATTTATGTTGATATAGACTATGTTTTAAAACATGTTTAAATAGCAAGGCAGATCTGAGGGTCTATGTTGCTGGACTGCATAATCTTTGACCTGATTATTCTACATTGGCCTATTTTCAGACACAGAATCTGTAATAACTCATGCATGTAAGGCATCTGACTATTGAGAAGAATATGGTCTCAGTGAAAAAGTAAAGTACATAACAGCTACTTCTGAGTGTCCAGTCCAGATGAAAGAGAACACAAGGATGCATGCATAGATTTGTGGTTGAATACAAGTTGAAAATGCACGTAGAATACTTTTGCAAAGCGTTAGATACATTAATACCTCTACCCAAGTTAAGGTGAGTCTGTTATATGAATGAGAATTGTTTAAATAGTAAAAAATTTGTATGGTTAATTTCACATGCTAACAATTCTGGTATTTTATTCATTTGGTACTTTCTCATATACATTTAAGTTTAACATCTGTCTCTTAAGCATAATATCTTTCTGAAAAAATGCATTTTGGAGTATACAACATCAACAAAGAATTTAGCTCAAGTCAACACTAGTTATTTGAAGCGCTGCTTGAAGTGGAATATGACATGCCAATATTGTGTTCATCTATTGCATCTGAAGTGTGTTACAAACTTTGGAAATCACATTGCCTCAGTCGTACAAAGCATTTACTTTTCTTTCCCCCAAAATATATAACTCAGCTCAAGTGCCTTCTTTTAGCCATGTATTTCTTCCGTAAGGAAGGGAAATTTGGTATTTTCTTACCAGTGCTGATAGTTGCCATCTATGAAAACAATTTTGCCTGGCTTTTTACAAATTCTTTTCACAGGCCTCATTGCTCTTCTATGGATAGACATATTGCCCATTTCTGACATCAACAGATGCAGTGCTTTCAGACTCTACAGAAAGTAATGGTGCCTGACATTTCTAGGGTGAAAGCCTCTCTTTGGTTTTAGTGCTAATGGAAACAGACTTTTCGTCTTCTTGAAAATCCAAAGCCAGCATGTAAATGGCTATGCAGTAAACAGAACAGATTCTTTTTTAATCCCAAAAAATAAAGGAAAAAAGTAAAAAAAAAAAAAACCTCTTATTGTAAAGTTATAGCAGAGCTTTGAAAAACCCCCATTTTCTCTCCAGAGCTTGCTTTCTTTAACATCTATCAGATATCCATTCATACTGAACAACTGTCAATATTTATACTTTATACATAAGGGAATTTGACAACGGCATGCATTACATCAGTGACAAAGTATTTACAAATGAGAACAAACCTCAGACAGATTGGCTATAGTGATTCACAGAACCATTTTATGCTAGAATGGTGTGTTCAGATGGCTTATACTAAATGAAAATCTCAGTTACTTTGAATTAGTCCTACAGCAGTTCTGAAGACTAGATTCTCTACTTAGTGAGGGACCTGAAATAATGTTTTATTTCTGTTCACAGGAGCTAAGGATCCAGTGCAAAGAATTCTCTATGGTCCAAAACAGGAAAAGAAAAGTATGAGGTATTGTAGAGGATAGTTTGAAGGGCAGGGAGGTTTTGTAACGGAAGGTTTCCTAACAATGGTAAATGCCTGTGCAGGCTTAGCATCTGGAAAGTGATATTTCTTGAAAAATAAGTACTGAACAATGATCCTTGGATATCATCTAATTCCTGTAATAACATATTTCCAGTGTATAGCATAGCTTCTTTTGAATTTTTGCTTCAGGCCTGAAAATCTATGATATTCTCAGTGTTTGATTGCCATCATATTTATGTTAGACTGAAAGAGGTTGCTAAAAGAGTGCTATTACTCAAGGCGCTAAAGCCTTAACATCCAAACATACATATCCATTCAGCTGCATCTGTGTAATGCGTATGCAACAATGTAATGGGATGCATCCACACTTGATGTTAACTGCATATGCTTCAGTCTTTGTCAGACAGTGGCCTAAGTCGATAAAAGTCATGGATGGTCAAAATTTCAAGTTGACCAGAAAGTCTCAACTTTTGTAGAGGTACTACTAGATTTTACATGATGCACTCAGCATTATGTCACTGAGATATTGCCCATCTTTGTCAGCTTTGTTATACTGTCTTATGAAAAAAATAGTTTTGCGGAGGCCAGTCCTTAGGAACAAGAGAATTCCAATGTTCCAAAGAAATCTGGACAACTTTAAGAAGTTTTTCAAATGAAATATTTTAAGTTCCTCAGTTTAATTAAATATTTCAATCTGGGCAAAGCAATCTGAAACAATTCTCAATGGAAATGGAAGACATAAAATCTAATTGAAATATCCCCATGGAACATATTAATTTAGAAAAACTGCATGTTCCTTCAAAAAATTGTTCTGATGGAAGCAAATTGTGCATGTTTGTTTGAACTTTACTTCAGGTAATATGCAAGATATTTCCTTCCAGGTTTTGACCTCCTAAGAAACCTTGTTTTGACACCTTATATCAAAATGCCACTGATGTCAGGGGAATAGTTTGGTACTATCAGCAACTGTTCAGAGATATGATTTTATAGACATAAAAGAAGCAGGCTCTGAACAACTAATTTCTTGTTGGTTGTACTCTCCTGGAAGTTCCAAAACCACACGAGATCATTAGGTATTCTTCTTTTGAAAGCTAGGAGTCAAACACCTTATTTTAATTTTTTCACTTAGTTTTTCCCTCTTCTTGTTTCCTTCAGCCTGTTTCCTCCTGGCCTCCATGGTGCAAAGAGTCTCTTAGGACAAATTTAAAACACTGAGTCTATGATCATCTAAGTCTCCTTGGTCTGTGTAATGACTCTTTTAAATTCGGGATCTCTCAGATGTTAATGCCATGCCTGATACTATTTGGAGGCATTTTTAGAAGACCATAATCCAGCTGTCTAGATATTGCAAGAATTGCCCTAACTATTAGACCAACTGCTTAGCCTCTCTCCTGCCTTTACCTTCCCCATTCACTTGGCTGTAGGAACCAATTTTTCTGGTAACCTTGATTGTGTCAACAAAGCAAGGAGATAAGCTCAGCTAAATAACTTCTTATATGGATGTGCACAGACACAAAATATGCAGTAGAACAAGAACAGGAAAGTTACACACATCATAGAAAGCCATCAAACTCCTGAGCTCAGTCATTAATGCAGAATTTTGTCACCCACAAAAGTCTTGGTTTTGATCTGGGTTATATTGGCCATTTCAGCTCTCAGTCTTTTTAGCCTGATCAGCTTGCATGTGGTAGTTTACTGGTTTCCACTGACTTGGAAAGTTTGCTTTTGAGAATTTTGCATTGGACTTTTGTTTGGCCTTTTTTTTTTTTTTTTTTTAATGCTCTGATGAAATCCCACCAAGGTATTTCATACTTCAGTTTTCTGTTGTCATCTGAATACAGACTTCTTCAAAGTCAACAATGATCAGCTGGGCACAGCCACTTCAGAGCTCACCAGGAATGGTGACTCCAGAAGGTGTCATGTTCTTGCTATAAAATGAAGACTCAAAGCCAGAATGAAAGGTTACAACTAGAAAAAAATGCACAATGTAAAAATGGGATATATACACTTATATACATGTATTCCTCAAAATTACCCCAGGTCACACCACCTTTGTGCAACCTGGCTCAATGGAAGGTGTAACATCAATACAAACTTCTGTTTTATGTGAAAAGAGCATCTTCTCCAACACTTGACAAGATTTTCTTTTGTATGAAATGACATTCAGTGGTCCCAGTGTGATGTGAGCACTAAACAGACATTTCAATACTTTCAGGGGAACAGAAAGACAATCAGGGTCTTCACTCTGGCAAAGCACTGCAAAATATAATGGCTAGGAGTTAAAAGAGTTAAAGTGAAATTAGAAAAAAAGGCAATCATTTTTAACAGTGAGATAATTAATTTCTGGTACAGACTACCAAGAGAAATATGAAGATTTTGAAGGGAGATTTTGTTCCCTTCCAATCAAGATTTAGTATCTACCTCTGGAAACACCTTCACTCAAACACAGGAATGTGGAAAGCATCCCGTGCTTGATTCAGGAGCCAAAACAAGGGTATCTAATGCCATCTAAGATGCTGTAGATGTCATCTGGTCTCCAGGTGCTGTGCAAGTACAGCTCTCTTCACAGCTGCTTGTCCTGGGTATGTGTCTCATACCCCAGGGCATCTAAAATGGCACTAGATGCTTATGTCTGAGCACCTTGTACAATAGGAAATGAAGCTGATCTGTTAATAGTTGGTCTTCCTGTATTAATTCTGACCATTTTCAGAAGGAAATGAAAAACAGATTGCCATTTCATTTTCTGTTCTGTAATATCGAACTGGCAAATCCATGGAGAAAAGCCAGTAATCTTATTCTTGGAAATCTGCAGGAAAGCATAAGAGTTTGTTTGCTTTCTCTGAAACATTTTTAATGGGTTTATTCTGTGCTGCCTCATAACAAAGGTAGGTTCATGTCAACAGCAAGCAATCACTTAAAGCTTTGCAAATCGATACTCTCATAAATTTAAAATGGACATGCATATGAAACTGTTTGAATCCAGACTTCATTTTTGTCTTCCAGGCCAGATCAAAAAATCGTTAACTAACTAGCTATCTAACAAAATAACTAACTGGCTAGAGATCAAGCAATGGACACATTATTTTCCTGTTGCAATTCTTATCTGGATTTTTTTATTCATTTCTGAGTAATGCATCCAGGAGAGCTCTATGAAAATGTAAGTGTAAGCGCTACTTATTGTGAGCCAGGAACAAAGAGAGAAGCAGCAGATTCAAGGCTTTTTGACTATAATGTGCTGCTTTCTAGATAATGGGCTCTCTTGGTGTTACACTGAAAAGCAAACATATCATTAAGAAAGAGCTCCATAAAAACAGCCTGTCATATATCTCAAGCTTCATTAGTTTAGATTAATGACTTACTTGATATACATGACAATAGGTGAAGCAAATCTTTGTTTATTTATTGACAATTCAATGTAACTGTGACATCCATAAACAGGCTTCCTTCTGATTAGTTCCATGTTTTAAAGTAACTTTGTGTTATAAAACTTGTTAACTACAGTATCATTTTATTGAACTCTGCTCTGTGAATGATGTGATCTACATTGAAAGGCGTCAATATTGCAGCCATTCCTGGCAGGCATTGGAGCATTATGCACACAGATTGGAGTAGATATCTCATTGTACAAATCCACAGACCCAGAAAATGTCCAGTTATTGAGACTGCACAGAGAGGACAATGTTCTATTCATAGGATCTGCAGTGCAAGGTCAGAGAATGAAACTTGAACTAAGTGTAAGGTTCAGATTAGTTTCACGGTTTTGCAGAGGACCTCCCTGAAAGTTAGGACTCCGAAAGCACCAATCCTTTCCCAAAGATCCCTGGCAAGGGTTCATAGCATGCAGCATAGAATTCATATGAATAACTAGTTGGGGAGTGATTTCCAGTGTGAAGCTCCTGTAAAGCTCAGTGAGAGGGAGAGAGTGGTAGAAAGGAAGTTAAATGAGCCTTTTTCGGAAAATGCTTGTGGAGTGATAGTGCAAAGATGTTGAATTTTGATATGTTTTTTGCTTGGATGAAATAATTTGTATTTAGAATCAGTTACAATTTGGAAGCTATAATCTCATAGCACCATTGACATCCTGTGGTCCCCCCCTATTAATGCTCCTGAAAGTGCGTAGCTAGAAATGGGTTTCTTTAACAGCAGCAATTTTAAGCAGAACTGGTAGTATTGTCTCTTACTATGCCAGTTTCATGCTTTCCATTATAAAGATCTGTTTTCAGTGACTTCTAAATTTGCCAGCTTGTCTGGGATGATATTTTACATCTTGAATGTTGACTTCAGGTTGCAATTCTTGAAAAAAGCCAACTGAACCAGGTCAAATGAGCTGACATAAGGATCAAAGGTCAAGGTCAAAGAAGAGGTCAAAAAAGGGAGGAATGGGAAAAAGATTCTTTGCCCAATATGCACACTGCTGGATGAACACAAGTGTCCTGAGTCTCACTATTGTTCTGCTGCTAGTAAAAATGACAATACAATGGCAAACTGTTATCTCAGTGCTCCATAGCTGACCTGCAAGAACTACATTGCTGCTATCTGCTTTCTGCTAAAACCTCCAAAGTTCTTCTCCAGCTCTGTCATTTTTTGCCACAGGACAAAATTTCCCTCAGTTTCTTCTTTTGAAAAAACCCAAGAGGTCACACATAAAATCTCACAGGAGGAAATCCAATAAGATAACAAAATTAAAACATTTTTTCTCCGAAAATGGGAACAAAAAGCCTTCAAGAAAATATGTGGATGCAATAGTCGATCAAGTTGTAAAAGGAGCGTTCACTAAGGTGATGCTATTGGATAAAAAAAATTCTCAAAATTAATTCTTTGTGTCAACATTTATTCCAGAAGAGGTCAGAGAGATTCTTACCCCATAACTATTCTTTTCCAGAGTATAAGCCCACAGGATTTGTTTTGCTCAGGAATTCTTAAGCACTTGAAATAAGCAACTGCTGAACTATTAACTGTGAATAATAATCTGTCATTTAAACAAGTTGTGCTACCTGAGGAATGGAAAGTGGCAAACATGACACCAATATTTTATAAGATTTTCTAGATTAACTCAGACAATTACAAACTGATAAACTATATTTGTATAAGAGCAAATTTGTAGGAAGATTCCATTCTCTAAGAACAGACTGAGTAATAAAATAGCAAAATCTGATATACTAGAGAAAAGCCAACATAACCTTTGCATAGAGAAGTCACGACTCACGTATCAATTAGACATCTTCAGAGGAGCCACTGACTGTATGTTTCAGGCGATATAACATACAGGCATTTTCAAAAAACTTCTGAGAACTTCTCATTGCAAACTCACTGAAAGACACTAGGCTGTCATGGGATAAAAGAAAATGTCCCATGGTAGATTAAGAATTGGTTAAAACATAAGAAACCGATGGTAGGAGTGGGTAGTTGGTTTTCAGAAAGAAGGGACCTCAAACATATTCTACGTATGAAAAATGTGCCATTCAACAAATTCATAAACAGATACCACTTGAATGATAACGAGGCAAAATCTGAAAATTATACAGAATTATTTGGGATAATCTAAAGCTGATTGTGAGAAGTTGTCAAGGAACTCAAACTTATAAATAGATTATAAAAAGGTAGATGAAATTAAATGTTAGAAAGTGGAATATAAAGCTTAGGAAAAAGAATAGCCTACATCTTTTAATATATGATGGCCTTCACATTAGTTACCATCATTCAGGAAAGACATCTTGAAGTTGCTGCAAACTATTCTTCAGAACAACAGCTCAGAGTTTAGCAGTGTCTATAAATGTAACTAGAATTTGAAGAATAATTAGGAAAATAATTAAGAGCCTAACAGAATGCATAATCATGTCTCAGTGTATATTAATGGTCTATTAATATTTCAGGATTTCATTATTCTAAATTTAAGAAATGGAGCTTGTGGTCCTGGGCATGCCATAGCAAAAGAAAAAGGTATAATAGAATTACCAAGGATCCAGACAAAGACAACAAAAATAAACAGAGATGTGCAGTGTCTTTCATACAGCTACAAAGCAAATAAAAAAATAATCTGAATTTGGAACAAAAAGATGACAAAGAATATGAGAGAGATTTGTAGAATAGAGAAGATCAATAGCAAACAACTCTTCTCGCACTACAGGTAACGCCACCAAATGAAATTGTCAAAGCAGACTCTGAAAGACACGAAAGGTATACTTTTCATGCACAAAAGGTATACTTTTTAAAATTAGTTTAGAAGGGGATCAGAGAAATTCATGCAGGCTAGATCCACTGTTGGCTAATACACATGAAGATCTGTAACCTCTAGAATAAGAAGTAAGTCAGCTATTGATGGGGGCTGGCTTACCCTCTACACACACTCCCCAATGGAGGCATGGGGCTAGGCTCATCTTTGGTGTTGCCTCTTCTGGCAACATTTACATTCATCATTTACATTCAACATTCAGAAGTGAGGAAACTGGAAAATTAAGGTTCGCTGTGCAACTTTAATTAAAAATTCCTTTTTGAATCAGTATTGTGACATCTGTTACATGCTGTTTTGCCCTTTTCATCTCCTCCAGTGCCCTCCGATTCTCACTACAAGTCCGGAAAGAGTTTGGGAATGGAGCAATGCTGTGTACAAAGGCAGCTCTGGCAGAACTTATTTTTGCCGGTTGCAGTTGTTTGGTGACCGACAATGGGAACTGCAAGAAAATACTGAAACAAATAAGGCCAAAGTCCCTTGAATACAGCCTGGAGGACACTTTCCTACAGTTCCTTGGCTTGTGTGTTCATTCTTCAGGCAGGCTGCTATCTACAAACCTCCTCTTGCCTTTGAACTGCATAGCATCAGCAGCGTAATTGCAGCCAACGTACGGTTGTTAGACAGCAGCACAGGTTCCATACTCTGCTCCCTGTTCGTGGGCTCTTCTCTTAAAGAGAAGAGGATCACATCAAATTGGAGTTTTCACAGCTCATCACTAGTTGTTACTGCAGTACCAGGGAATCTGATTTAGAAAAGTACTAGGAACTCGCAACTTCAGCTAAAGTCAATAGGATTATGTAAGCTGCTACATGACGTTAAGTGCTTTGAGGGGTCTGATCTTCCTGTGTCTCAAATTCTGTCTGCTATTCAGTGGAAATATTTGTTTTCACATATGTGTTCAGGCACTCTGGCTATAAAATAATATTCACACCACTCTTCAGCTCGTAAAGATGTTGTGAAAATAAATTAATTAATATTTATGTGTCACTCAGTTGTGGAAGTGATGAGTGTCACAAAAAAGAAAAATTCATTTTTCCATCTCTAAACCTACATTTTAGCAACAAATATGGCCTGGGGTTGCAGATTGAACAATAGGGAAAAAACAGAATATTGATTAGGTTATTCTTAACACCATTTTGCATGCTGAATGAGGTAGGTGGTGAGTGAGAAATTATTTTGTAATTGTATAATTAAAGACAGTAATAGAAAAATGTGCACACAACCTTACAATGGCAGCCTTAATTCTGACATTTCCTAACTACTGTGGGCTTGCTTTGAAAGCCTGTTTTTTTAAATGTATGATTTGTGTCTGTAATATAAACCATGAGGTTTCTATCTGCATTGATTTTTAGAAATTTTATATATATCCACCCCACACTTTTACTGTAACATTTTTATATAAATTGAAAATAAACGTATTCTAAGGCAATTTTAGAAACATTCACATTTTATGGTTTAGCCAGTCCAGAGTACTGCTAGATTTCTGCATAATAAAATCATCACATTCAAAGGAAACAGAGAGTTCAATGGTGGATGGGCTATTGCAGATCAGTGAAAACAGAAAGATTGGTTTTCCCCTTCATATAAGGTCTATATTTAGTAGAGTGTGACCATGCCATCACACCATACAGAAAAAATGATAACAGCAAGGCTCTACATCCAGGCCACTTATCTTAAAAATAATTTACTTTCTATTATACCAAAGTGGTGAGAATAATGTTGTCTGGGGATTTTTAATATTTGTAGACTATACTTCCAGTCTCTTGGGCAGCAAAAGCACATACTCTGTTTCAACAGGTAGAGTCTGAATAATATTATTTGTAATTTTTTAAAAAATAACAGGTACTCAAACAATCACAATAGCCCAGACCAGAAACCACAAAATCTGCTTATAATTCACCATTCTCCACAAGAAATTGGCTTCCTTCTGTGACATCCTAGAAGACTCTGGCCCAAAGTTTCAAGAAGAGGAGATTAGGACAGAAAGATTAAAAAAACATTCTTCAGCTCCAATGAGAAACGTGGTCATCTGCTGCTTTTACTGCTTTCATGTCATGTTGATCTGAAGAAACTGGAGATCTTAACACTTCTAAACTTTCTCAGGCAGCATAGAAAAAGAAATCCTTATTCTTCTGTCCTTCAGACGACAGTCCTGGAGGAAATTGGCTTATCCCTGTAGGAGATTGTTAATGAACTTGATGGAGGAGCAGTGAACATGAATTTTTATGTATTTTGTGTAGGGTTTTTTTCTTAAATTAATAACTGCAATCTATCCTTTCTTTCTCTAGCCACCTTTTACGTGGTTGCTAGCTCTTTTGTATCACAAGCATCTGGAAGATAAATGTTCAGAGTATGAAATATTACCTTCATTCGTTATCCATGCTGCAGATCATACATCCAGGTTAATGTTAACAAAATAATCTGTAGGTAGACTCAGGGAAGCAATCAGAAGGAACTACTTTCAGGTCAGGAACTGATGTGTGCAATTTTCCTTGAAATTTTTGTATGGTGAAGTGCTTCAGCTGTGCAGAATGGGCACAGAGGTTTGGTCCCAGGATTCTTGACTCTTCTGAGTCACGCTACTGCCAAAATCTGATGTGATGTGCTCTTTGCCATATAGCTGTCCTATTTTGAGGTAAAATTTGAACCAAGTCCCTTCACCGAGCTGCTGGTATTGTCTTCAGCAGACACCAAAACCAGCAGGAAGGCACAGAGCTCCCCACATGGCAGCAGCACAGTGTCCCTGTCCAGAGGAAAACAGTTCTTTCTAGCTCCAGCAGCTACAAATTTGCTGATCTCAGAAGCAGTAAGGTTTATATCCCTCTCTAACTTAAAACAAATCCTGTTTAACTGAATTTAAAGCACACTTACTGCCAGTATAAATGCATGATCCTTTTCAAATCCTACTAAATCATTGGTCTCAGTGATTTCCCTGGCACGGGGAGAGCCAAGGGAAGCTCAGTGCAGATTAGGATATGGATCCCTGACTCTGAAAGAATGATCTCGGGGACCAGGCAACTGAGACAGGAGTGTGTTAAAAGGTCCAGCTCCTCTCCCTATGTGGTTTGGGAATGTACCTGTTCTGGGGTGGCACAGGGGAAGAGATTTAGATATAGCTACATATCTAAGACTTGGCTGTTGAGATGTCTATAGGCAAATATTTTGCCCTACATGGCCCAATTCCAGACAAGTAAACCAAATTTCCTTCAACTCAATAGCCCCATATGACAGGACATTCCTTTACTCTAAAAAGAAAGTGAAGGTTGGAAAACTCAGCCCCATGGAGGTGTAGGTGCACGGTGAAACTTTGTAAGGCCAGCTCTTCACTGGTTTAAAACAGCATAGCATCAATCTCTTCAAGAAAACAACGTCAATTTACATTAGCTGAGGACTCAATATCTAGTGATATATTGAGATGAAGGGAGGTTTTTTTTCCCATCACTCAGGTGCCTAAATCAGCTACCAAACTGGGAGAAAGGAAAATGTTCCTCTTAAAGTGTGACTCTGAATCTGAACCTGACCTTGCTGTGCCAAACTGCTGCCTGAAGGAGCCTGTTCCAGTCCCTTCGTCAGATCTGAGGGAATCCGGTCAACTGTGTGGGATACAGTAGGTACCTAAAGCTGAGGGGGTTGATTTATCCCATAAGAAAGGTTTTTTAACTGGAAATTATGTTAGAGCATCGCCTTGGTTAGAGAGGACAAAAATATACATCAGCCAAAGAGAGACCCAATCTTGTAGCCCCTAATCACATGAATAATCATGTTGAAACCTAGAGAGTCCTGCAGAATGGCTTACTGGATAAAGACCATCATGTTTAATAAATTTGATATACATTTTTTTTCCCATTGAGAAAGAACAATAGAACACATCTAATTCATTTCAGTTTGGAAATGAAAGAATGACTCAGAAGCCACAAACTGATTAACAAACAGGAAATGGAGAAAGACCTCTGAGTTGTAATTTTGAGGCAATATTCTACAGTTAATCTCTTTGAAAAATAATGGAACCAGACTTTAATATTAACCTGTCATTGCACTGCAAAAGGATCTAGAGAGAACCGTAAGCAGTATCAATGAAATTAATCTAATGGCATTTTATTGTTGCCACAGACTAGAAATCCAGAGATTCAGCAGACAAAAGGAAAATATTCTAGATTTTCTTACTAAATCATGCAGTTGCAACCCTTTTATAGATTGTAGTGTGCGGTAAAAATTGTGTCATTTCAAATTTAGAAGCCCAGTTTTCATAAAAGCCCTGTTTAGCTTGGTTGTGTGATCCTTCCTTGCTGCCAGAATAGTTTTCAGGAGTGCTCTTGTCAAAGCAGGGTGCTCAATACTTTTCACTATGCTGTTAAAACTCCCTGCCACTAGAACACAGACATGTAAGAAGTGTGAGACCCTCAGATCTTAATCCAAAGTTTTTTAAACCCTCCTTATATTAGTCTGAGCTTGTCTTTATTAAAAATATAACATTTCTTTTATAAAACAACAATTAGTGGTCTAATATAATTTAAATTACTGCTTCCAAATAGGATGCTAAAAGAAAAATACATCATTCCATTGAGATGGTGAATAAAAGCAAATCTCAAAATAAGAACAAATGGAGGTATTATCCCATGAGAAGGAGTCTTCTGAATCGATCTATTATTTCGCAGCTTGAAATGTGCCACTATTGTACTTCCACTTGATTATGAGTCTTGTTATCACTTCCTCCAGTTGATCCAAATTGAGTGCTTCTGACATTTGCAAAGTTACTCACATATTCTGCTGCGCAGCAGGGAAAACCCTGTTAATGAAGAAATAACAAGCAGAAGAATTGAATAAATATTTAGTTGATTGTAAAGAGGTACAGTTGCTGGTATTTAAATGCTGAAAATAAAAAAAAAACCAAGCCATAGTAACACACTTGCTGATGTCCTCTAAAAAGGGGTGCTAGTGGTGTGCCACAGGGCACTTTCATTTCCTGATTCTATTATATACTAAGTGGCCACCTGAACCTGCCAATGAACTTGTTCTATTGTGTTTTTCTATTTTTAATCTGAAAGGAGTAAACACATTTCTCATCAGATGTGTCACACACTGCTCTACATTGGTGAGATTTATGAAGGTGTCACCGAGTTATTACAGAGCCATTCATTTGTAAATAGGTGTCCATTCTTCAGGAAATCATAAATGATAGGAGTATTTCCACCATTTCACAAAATCTGTATTGTAAGAAGGATGCCCATTTGTGTTTCTTTTTGCCTGCACTACACTGGTGTAATTTGTTTTTTGTCCCTTCCCCTCACCCATTCAAGGCTTTGTCTCTACTTTATGATTATATTCAGCCAGATTCATGCATTGGATGGCTAACAGGTGTACAGCAAGGGACAAAACAACTATCTAAATTCCCACTTACAGACAAAAAAAAAAAAATTACCAAAAAATCTTCTCTTTAACTAGCCAGGCTTGCAAACTCTGAGTCAGCTGTACTGTTCTATATTTTTTTTCATGGTCTTTAGAAGTTGATGTAGGGGTGCTCTTAGTAGATATTCTTCATTAAACACCTACCAAGTCTGCCGAGGAGTGGATGTGAATGCAGCTGTAGCCTTTTGACAATGACATCTCCTATGATCTCCAGTCGTATGTCTTACTTGGGAAGAATCTTTCTCTAATATATCATTAGTAGCACTTTAAAGTAACTTGAGAAAAAACCTTTTCTTGTCAATCATGAGGAAAACTAGTCTGATAGGAGGACTGCTCCAGAGACATGAGAAGCAAAGGCAAATTGTAGAGAACAACATACATGTTTTAAAGAGTACAGGAAAAGCAAAAAAGCAGAAAAACAAAGTATCAGCATCCCCTAGATTTACAGTTCTTCTAAATGTCATATGGGATACTATGGCAATGTAATTAGGTTGCATTAAAAAAGACTGGAGTGCTATTTCCTGGTTTATTAATCTTTCTTTAACGTTCATTTGGCACATTACACATCACATTTTTCACTATTCAAATATTATTTTGACAATCACCAGCACCACAACCCAGAAGAAAAATGTTTGTTTAGCATGTTGGATGTCACCAGGTCTTGGGTATGTCACCTAACCATCTAAGCAAAAATGAAGAGTCATTTTCCACACTGTGTGGTGGGGGGTTTTTTTGGTTGGTTTTTTTTTGGGGGGGGAAGGTTGTTGTATTCCTTTTTTTTTTGTGTGCTTCATTTTCAGTGAAAGTGTCAGGGAAAAACCCAGAAAAAAACCCACTTACCCTTGCGGATGTCATCTAATTTCCGTTTAAAAATAGCTTAATAGCATGGTAATTCTCCAAATTTGAATTTTATTTAATATAGGGGAGTAACAATGGTACCTTTTAGCAACTGATGTCTGTCATCCTCAGCTATGTCCCCAGCAAAGTTAAGATTTTGTTCTGACAACAGGAGCTTTGTTCCACTTTTGAAGTCCTCTGTCACGCATATAGAAGATTGTGTTAGAAAAACAAATGCCTTCACACTGGCACCAACTTTAACAGCCAAGAAATAACACGAAAATCCATGTACAGACTCCAAACAGCAAATGGGATTGATTGACGTATGTTTAAAATAGATCCCTTTCTGCACTGTAACTGATTTCTATGCCCAATCTTTGAAGGCTAAAAAGCACGCACGAGTGTAAAATCTGTCTTGGCTCCTAAAGGAGGATTGTGCCTGCATGTGTGGTGCGTTAGATGAGAACTTCCTACTCACCTTTGCAATGCACTGCCCTTAGATACAGAAGGATCCTTGCTCCTTATGCTGAGGTGCCTTTACAAACCACTGCAAAAATTTGTGTTGGCAAATAGCTTCCAAAACCATAAAAAACCTCTGTGGATCTTCTGTAAACATATGGTGTGACAGAGGTCCCGCAGACTATCTGATAGCACAACTAAAGGCACAGAATTCTTACTTAGCTAAATAGATTTAACAAAAGGAAAGAAGGGAATTTTTTTCTGATGCATCCATCTTCCATTACGAAGCCACTCTCCTCTTCAAGTCTTCCCACTGGCTCCCATTCATTGCAGAAAGTGTAGCGCTCTTCCAGTGCTGCACTGCTGTGTCCCTGTGCCTCCAGTTTCTCTGCTTGTCTCAGTCTCCATCTTCACATTTAGCTCTATATACGCATTTCTCTTCTCTCTTTTGTGCATTTTTTTTTTCTTGCTGACCACTAATGAAGGAGTTCCTTCTCAGCCTTATGCATGAAAATATTACCTTTTCTCTGCTCATGTCCCTCTTAAAACACTCATCTCCTGCACTATCTAGCAGAATTGTCATTCATCCATTAAAAAAAATCAGCCAGTTCCAACGGAAAATTACACTGGCACAACTCCCTCTCAGCTTCAGCTGTTGGTCAGCATCTGTCCTGGTTTCAGCTGGGATAGAGTTAATTTTCTTCTTAGTAGCTAGTAGAGAGTGTTTTGGATTTAGGATGAGAGTAATGTTGATAACACACTGATGTTTTGGTTCTTGCTGAGTAGAGTTTACACTGGTCAAGGACTTTTCAGCTTCCCATGCTCTGCCAGGTGCATGAGAAGCTGGGAGGGGGCACAGCCAGGACAGCTGACCCAGACTGGCCAAAGGGCTATTCTATACCATATGACATCATGCTCAGTATATAAGCTGGGGGAAGAAGGAGGAAGTGGGGGACATTCGGCATGATGGCATTTGGCTTCCCAAGTAACCGTTATGTGTGATGGAGCCCTGCTTTCCTGGGGATGGCTGAACACCTGCCTGCCAATGGGAAGTAGTGAATGAATACCTTGCTTTGCTTTGCTTGTGCGCGCGGCTTTGCTTTCCCTATTAAACTGTCTTTATCTCAACCCATGAGTTTTCTCACTTTTACTCCTCCAATTCTCTCCCCCATCCCACCAGGGGGGAGTGAGCGAGCGGCTGCGTGGTGCTTAGTTGCCGACTGGGGTTAAACCACGACAGCATCCAAGAGTGAAACCCCACTGCACTTGCCTCTCTTTTTCTGTGTCTGTCTTATTCTACTTTGAAGACAAGAAGGTAAAGCTCCAATAAGTATACCAGGAAAAAACCCACAAAGGCTCCTGAGCGTCGCTGTGTTAAAGGAGTAAGCCAGCAGTACCTTTAGCCTGAATCCAGCTCTTCTTAATTGTTTCATGTTGTAGCAGGGAACAGGTTTTAATAACATCTAGATCTACTACTTGCTTTTCCAGTGGAACATATACCAAGCTCTTTGGGACAAAGACAAGTTTCTTGTTCTGTATGGATCTGCTCAATAAGTAAATAATAAATGGTACGACCCAGGGGCATTAATGGCAATCAATGCTACCCTACTTCTAATGTGATGATATCAGCTATGTTGTGATACTGAGTTAGATAAGGGCAAATGTCAGAGTCTTTTATTAGTAATATCTGATAGATTAGACTTTGCTCAAAACATATCTGTGAAAAAGATGACCCAATTTTTTGTGTAAAGGGTATAGCATATCTGAATCTTGGTCTGTCCTGTAGTTCAGTAACTGGCACCTGATGTACCAATCCCCTCAAACGGGGTTACTTTCATTCATTATTTCTTCTCTCACCTGTACCTAGCAGTAGTTTGCATCTAGTGATGAGCTGGAGATAAGAGGTTTTTCATTTGAATTTTCCCTCCTGACCTTTGAACTTCTTAGAAAAACAAATTGCTTCCCTTTATTTTATGGAATAACACCTTTCTAACTGACACAAACTCTGTGGGGGGAGCAGGAGGAGCTGATAGCAACCCAGGTCAGTTTTCATCATATGGTGCTAAGCCCTGAATAGAATATCTTTAGTTGTTATAGCAGTATACAAAATCAATGACCTGAGTGCAATAGCTGTGACCCATAGACTGCAGTGGCAAGGAATTTTTCCAGGATACAGTGAGAACTGAGTAACTAGCATTGTCATATTTGCTGTGCCTGTGGGCACACATAAAACCTTGTGGGTGTGACTTAACAGAACTAGTCCATAGCTTGGAGAATTAATCCAGATAATTAAAGAGCACGGTGCTTTCTGCCATGTCACATTCCTCTGTGCAGAGGGAAAAATGATATTTTAATGGATTACCTGTGAGAACAGGATTCATGTGCCAAAGTATTGCAGATAATTTAGGTAATGCCTAGCCATCTTTGCAGCTTATGTCCACCAGGTTTAGGAAGCATATGATGCATGATGTGTTGGCGATGATGGTCTTGTCATTTTTTGATCATTGTCTGAAGAAGACACAGACCTACAAAAAAGAAGCATCAACGTCAGTATTGGTGATACCATGCTATGGTCCAGTATCGCTGGTGGCAGATGATCTTCTTATATCTGCATAGTGATGGTGTTGCAGGAATCACATAAGGAGGATTGCAGGCCATCGGACTGCTTGTCTTTTTACTTTGCTTTTGCAGTCTTAGACATTTCCATTAAAACTGACATTCAAGTGAATGAACAGAGGACCTTAAATCTGATGTGCATTTGTCACATATAGAAAGAACCTTGGTGTTATTTCTGCTTACGAACTTTTGCAACTGTACTGAAGCAGAGGCAGAAAGGGAGGGTTTACAAACTAACTGCAGGTTGTGGCCACGTGTCTAACAGTGGAGAGCACATACTTTGTGTTGCAACGTGGTCCCAGAGGATACTGCATCATCCCAGAAAGTGTGTGTGACTCACCCAGTGTTTATGGACATCTAAACTATGTACATTTTAATTTATTGAGGAAGTTAACCATACAGACTACTGGAAAAGAAAAAAGTCCATTATAAGAAACTTGGACTTGAAGAGCATTGGGACTGAGTCTGAGCAGACAGCTGGCAAGATAATCAAGTGTTTGGTTCCTTAGGTCATCCACAATTCAGGTGTACAGGGGTCTATAAAAAGTTATGTTCTGCAGAAGTAATATATACTGTAAATAAATCAAGCTAGAATAAATTATTTAGTCTCTTTCTGATATTTAGCAGCACATTGCCCATCAGATTTAGTGGAAGCAGCAATTGATCAGTCTTGGAAAAAACCTGACTCTTCTCTAGCTCAGCTGTCAGACTAACTGTATCTGAATTTATATAACACCACAAACACACAGCTCTTTTTTTTTTCATTCCCCAAAGAAATAGCCTTCACCATGTGTAAGAAGCATTTTCAGTGGAAAGTCCTGAGTTTAGGAATTGCAGGCTAGGCCATACGGCATCTTTTTAAAGACCTTTTTTGCCTTAGGAGGACAGAAGGACATGCCAGGATGCTCTTTCCGAGCCCAGTGCTAGCAAGCCACAGGGGCAGCCTGAACCACTGCTCAGTGGCACCAGCCATGGGCCACTTGAACCCTTTTTTTTTGCTCTGTGATTTAAGGGGTCCGTGGGGAAAGGGGTTGATGATATAATACTGCCATCTGGTGACCACTGCCAGAACATTTAATCTCGAGGAGAAAACCAAAAACCTAACAAATGTAGGATTTAACGTGTCAGTGGGTGAGGAAGGGGCGAAGAAGCAGGGGCAGGCAGCTGCTGGGGCAGGGGCAGCATTGGTAACCATCTCTCCCTCCCAGCCCTGTGCCTGGGCTGCCTCTCCTTGCCACGCAGGTCCTTAGAGAGAGGTGCTGCACAGGGCTGGCTTTAAATTTAATTATCAGGAGAGCTCATTCATTCAGGCACTAAGAGAACCTGAATATGCAGAACATAGGGTTTCTTTTTTTTTTTTTTTTTTTCTTCTTTTAAGAGAGTGGCTTAAATACAGTTTCCATGGCAGTTAATCCAACTTTGACCCAAATTAAATTTCAATGTCTAAAAATTCATTCAGCCAGGGAAGGACAATGTTTAGCCCTCTTTGAACCAGGCACAGAGCTGTGTGAGAATATTCCTCCTCTCCTGTTTTGCTCTTTGCAGCAGGAACCTATATAATCATGAAGCCGGTTGGTGCTGCTGAAACACTTGCCTGGGTGCAGGAGGAAGCCCAGTGACCTCGCTTAGGGATCCTGCTCCTAAACATGGCCCACTCAGGGTCTAAGGATTTGGTGGCATATCACAGCCCCATGAGGCAAGGGTAGGAAAAGCAACCATTCAAAAATACCTTATTGCTGTAAGAGAATTCTGTGTTCAAAATGAAGATGAATCCATTTTGTGTCCTTCTGAGAAAATAATATTCTCATTGATGTTCACTATCATAAAACATTCTCTATTTTATGACACTATCACTACAAAACAAGTAATTTAGACATTATAACAGTATTTTAGATGATGCCTAGTATTGAAGGCTCTCTCACCATAATGGTGGTGAAGCACAATAGAGGTTTTATAATATAAAAAGAACTTTCCCTACCTGTTATCACGCTGATGGGGACATAGTCCCTGTTTCAGTCCTGCCCGTAGTGGTAAATTACTTTTAACATACTATATATTTCAATGATATCTAGTTAAGATTTCATTATGACATCTCAGTATAAAATATAATGTACAATTTCTACCATGTTTTCCTAAAACATTACTGTGGGTGAGATTTTTCACATTAACCACAATTGCAGAAATGACTGATGTTTAAATCTGAAGACAATTTTAGTCATTATTAAACTTCATTATAAAATAAAGTACGTGGGTGGAATTGTGGTTTGATGCTTTTGTAATTTGCTCTACCTTTTCAATGTACTTTTCAGTTACATTAACTGAATCATTTCATCTTATAGATGCAAAGATGAAGGAGAAGAACAAAAACATGCCCATTAACTGAAGCAGTGCAAATGTGCATAGTTAATGGAAACCATTTTGACATTTTGTATTTGATTCCATGGTGTGTCTACTCAAACAATTTCAATGGCATATTAGAACAAAATGCTACATTGTACTCTTCACTAAGAATGCAAGTAATAGACTTCAAAAATTACCTTTTGACTGAAAGTATTATCTGTTGGAAATGAAGAAATGTTTTACATTATGAAAGGCTAATAGCAGTAAGGGGGAGCAATGGGCTGTAATGAGAATTCAGGCAGAGAGGGTTTTTTGACCCTGTGTTTCCCAAATGCATGTGTTTTTACAAGTTATGGCAGAATTGCTTAGACAGTGACAACTCCTGTGTTTAAGGGCAATTATTTCACTGTGGTACAATTAAAGGCTTCTTAATGCAAGATCATGTTAAATATTGTGGCAATATTTTTTTTCTGTCACGGAACAGATAACTGATTGCTTTTCCAAAACCAGTTTGTTTTTTTTTTTTTTTTCCATGATTGAATCAATTCAAGGACCAGATGCAGTCCAAAATATATTTCCACTCCATACTAAAGCAAGGTTTACCTATTAAACAAATTCTGTGTTTCACCACAGGATAATTTATCTGTTTATAAGCATATCATAAATAATTTTTACATGCATTTAAGCCTGATTGATGAAAGTATTTCCATTTCTTGTCATTTTCAGGCCAGCTAAAAATTGCTGTATCTTACATTTCATATTTGAAAATTCATAGAGGTAGCATTCTTCTGATTGCCTCAAAAATATTACCTTATAACCACTTCTCTGTGGCAATACACCCAGTATACTTAAGAACAGCTGGACTGCAACTCTGGAATGCAACTAGAAAAACAAAAACCTCTGCATATACATTTCAGCTAAGTGCTGGTTTTGGCATTTCAGTGAAATGTTTGGCTACAGAATTTTGCCTCATTCAGATGCACGATTGAGTGTTTGGCTGATGGATAGACTGCAAACCTCTACAAGCCAATTCAGGTTAACAAGAGCTTAGGCTATGCTTGCCTTCCTTCTGTCCTCCTGCCTGCTTTTCTGTGTCAGGTTTTCTTTCCAGGTGATGTCTGGAAATTCCACAACTGGCATCAAAAACTTGTTATAATTTCTAGTTGTTATCCTTGATTCAATCCAGTGAAGAAGGTTGTCACTTTTTGGCTTCACTTGATTGCTCTACCATATACGTACCATTTCTGGTGACTATTGCAATCTTTCACAAGAACGAGATATCAGAATTTCAGCACTCCTTATGCATTTCAGAAGAGGACTAAACCTCATTCCCTTTAGCTTCTTAGTCTTCTCTAGTTCACTGTTACTCAGTCTTTGCTCTGTAAGTCACTTGTGCCTGACAGACACTCAAAAAGTGAAAATATTTCAAATTAAACCAAAAAAAAATCCCACTTCTATACACATTTACTTCCATGCAATAAATAAAATAAGCAAGTTGAATGAAGGAAAACAGAAGCAAGAGACAAACCTTTAACATTTAGGCTAGCTCTTACCATATCTGTGCCAGCTGAAAGGTATAGGTAGGAGCCAGCCACTGATTCCTATCAGCGCCTTCCTGCAGGCAGAGATGCCTTCCTTACTAATTAATTTATTATTATAGCGTACATTTAATACTCCTATGCTTGCACAATGATCAGTATTTTTACTATAAAATATTTGTAAATGAAAGAGTGGAATTAATATCTTGAAAGAACGGGGAACGTTACTGCTTCTTACAGAGCTATGCATGTTATCTACCCTCTTCTGCCCCATCACTATCAGGATTGGGGTGAAAGATAGTCTATTGATTTTTTCCCTAAAAACTTAAGCTATTCTTCAGCTAAAAAAGGAGGACAAATATCTGCTTTGCATCTTACAGATAATTCCCATTAACTGAACATCTAGTTCTCTGTTTTTACTGGCTGCTTACTTCTTTTATATGGTTTAAATCCCTGTGGAAAACATAACCACAAAGCAAAACATCACATATTCAAAAGGTTAAGGCTTCAGTGCTATCAGTGCTGTGTAGCTTTTTTTCTCTCTATTTGTGTGTATGCATGTGTGTGTATAAGCTATTGGAAATATTACAAATCTTGTGTCTTACAGTCTTAGCCATCCTGATTATGAAAAGATTTGAAAATAGAAGAGCTCCTAGTTAATGTAGCTGCACACAGGGGGTACAGTCTCAGAGACTGATTATGGTGTTATTCATGTTGTACACTACTGAAATTCTATTGGCATAAAACTGGACTAACAAACAGGAAAATTAGGTCCTCAAACTCTTTTTATAGAAGCTGAGCTGTTTTGTTGTGTTATCCTCCTATCCAAAGCATAAAATATGTATGAATAAGGCAGTTTCTGTTGAGTCATCGTGTTGAAAACATTCTGTTAACTCCAGCCAGCATAAAGATTTGCAATGTTTCCTGGACAAAGGTGGAACTCAGGGTCAAGACATAGGTGGGCCTGTGGGAAAAAGACTATAAGACAATGTTTGTAGGAGAGAGAGGAAATCTTGCATTTTTATTGTTATTGAAGTGAACAGCAAAGCCAAATTCAAGTAAAATTATCAGAAAAATAATCATAATACAGCAAACAATTTTACGTTAAACTGCTAGGGATAACTCTTACCCAGGCCTCAGATGCAAAATTGCAAAGAAGTCCCAGGACACCTGAAGATATGGAGTTCAGTGCTAGGCAAATACATCTTTGGTGCAGAGTCCTTCTTTCACCATCTAATTCTCAGTATGAAGCAGCTTTAATACAAAGATGCCTGGCATATGGACTTGATTTGTCAATCAACCTCTGTGCCTATAATTTCTAAATTTTAGCCTATTTATTTTTACTTTAACCCTAGCCTAAAATTATGATCAAACTAGCAGAGGTGAAATGTTCTTTGCAGCTTCTGCTCTTGCCAATGACTAAATGTTTTTATTATCTTTCCTCAAAATTTAAAAGCTTTAAAATCTTTATTTTTAAAATATTCTAACACTATGAACTAAAACTTCTCCAAAGGTATGTTAGATTTTTCATCTGGTTTTCTTCTTAGCTTTTCTTTGTCACTTTTTGGTTTAGGATCAGCCTTTGTTTTTGGATCTGTTTTTGACTTGTTTTTTTTTTTTTAAAGTCAGATAGGATAAGGTGACCTGGATATATGACTTGGTCTTGTTGATGCTAAAGGCAAAGTAGGGCAGGAGGCATAACCATCAGAGCTATAATGCCATGTGAGGTTATGACCAAGTTCCTGGTCGACAATGAGCACAACTGAGCATAGCCCATTTTTCTAGCCATCCATTCCATTATTGAACTAGGTGGTAAATCATCATTTGGAAAGCAGTGAAGTGCTTACAGACCTGTGACACGTTAGTTTAATATTGGCAAGTCCACCTCTGCTGTAGTCATCTCAGAGATCTGTAATTTTATATTTTGGCTAGTCAGCCTTTGCATTCTTCTTGGGTGCTGTTCTCTTCAGTGGAATAGATGGGGTCTTGATAGATTAACTATCTTCTTTCTCCTCTTAAAGCAGTGCTACCATCTTTTATAGCATTAGTGCTACAATTCCTAGATATTAAATCCGTACTATCATCTTCTTCATGCCCATAGCCAACATATGACAGGCCTTATGGGAATATTATTTTGGCAAGACAATGAAGTTACCCTAGTTTTAGGTCACCCTGTACTGGTTTCATATTTAAGCCTTTCATATTAACAGCAGTTTCATTTCAATAAGCTAACAGCAGCACTAAAAATCCTACATATCAGCAGAAAGATTTCTCACAGTTGCAGCTATCAGGAAAAACAAGTACTTAAGAGTTTATACTGTGCAATAATAAGTGACGAGGAAGTCCATTCTCAATAACCCAAGACTTTTTTCATGTGTAGTCCCATTTTAGCTCAAGCAGCACTATGGCATGGCTTTGGGTGCATTATGGCAATGTTTTTAGCTGGAGTATCATTCAAGGTGTCTGAATGCTCTGGACCTCTAATTGCAGGGGAACCCTGTTCTTGAGGAAGATGAACCTGCAGCATGTTACCTTACAAATTTGCTGTAATTTGAGCAGGGCTTGTCCTGTCCTCTCAGAGAAAATGCTCTCTTCCATGTCTTGCAGCATGCACCTACACACTGAAACAAGTGTCTTTCCATAACTGGGATATCTGTTGGAATATTGGCCCATGGAATGAGGGCACAATTTCGCCCTGAGCAGACCGGTGGGGTAGACATTTATGTACTTAGAGTGTGCGCCAAGGGGAGAATTCAGACCTAAGTCATGCTAAACAATGCTGAAAGACAGGCTGAAAGTTAGGTGGGTCATGTGCTATGGAAAGCACTGAAAGCGTAACTGATCAGGAAATCATGTTTTGGGCTTATCTGTCCTTCTCTGAAAATACCTCCTGGGTAAAGACTTTCAGAAGACTTATAGAAAACCCCAGTTTCTAAAACAAGAGTATGCTAGATGCAGAGCTATTCAGCATAAGACAGGTCTGATGGCACAGTTCCTGAGGGAATTTAAATGAAAGAGAAAGATTAGGCATCTCTGGTATCAGGTAGTAGCTTACTGAGGCTTTTAAGATCATAATTTTGAGATGAGGCACTCTTTACTGGATACAGACCTACATCAGTAGTCTTCTACATAAACTTAACAGGTTCTGCAGCTAATTCTTTAGTCTCCTTTAGGACTTACAGTACATAAGATTTCTCAAAAAGTGATGGATATATGTATATATATAAATATTAAAAAATCCACACAAAGATTATCATATGCTATTAAGCTCCACTGGACTAGCCAGAGGACTGTAAGTAATAGTGTTTTATAGATACAAAGAAGAAGACATAAAAATAAGGAAAAAAATCTGAAACAAAACTCTTTGCCATTGTATATACAAAGCCTGGGCTATTGGTATTTTGTCCTTATACTTTTGCCTGATGATATGTGTACGTTCCAGAGAAATCACTTAGGTAAATGTGGTCAGACATAAATTTGCGCCTCCTAAGTTTAAGAGTTCATTTGTAAAATGAACAGAGACCAAAGATTTTAAGTCATTAGTTCATCTTTCTGTGTTTATGGGATAGAGTGCTTCAGCTTCTTTTCTGGGAACCACTTTTTCTGGTTTTATTCCAAAACAGAATACTTATAAACCGAACAAAATCAAAAAAGAAATTCAAGATTGTACACTCAGATTGTTACCAGCTTGATCATTAATCAATACAATTTACTTGTTTAATACTATGCTGCAGTTAGTTTTTCAAGAAAAAAGTAAAATGTTAAGGGTTTTTGAAAACTACTAAGCTAAATATTTGCTTCTAAATTGCTTATAAAGACAAATATAAATGATTTTAAAAAGAACTAACATTTTGGGAATCCTCAAGTTTTGGTTTTCCACTTTCATATATGTAAGAAGGCTTCATTTTCATGGTCACATCATTAGGCAATTTCTAACAAAGCAGTTCCATTAGGATGATCCAAACTGACATTTGAAAATGGCTGGAGTGAGCTTGCCCACAATACAAAATATGCAAGGACTACCCAAAATTTATCACACCACCACTCCAGAGAAGAGATTAACTGTAAGAAGATCCAGTTTTTAGGGGTTTCTGTGTAGATGTGACACTCCTGTGCAGTGCTTTATTAGAACAGTTTTGCTAGTGAGTCAGAGCTTCTATCAGTAAAAAAGGAGAGCAGACACGTTTCTTTCACTCTGCCTTTCAAGCTCTCTGTTTGTTGCTTTGCCTGTTAAAGACTCACTTAGTTTCAAGCTCCAACAGAGATTTCTCATTAGGCAGCGCATCAGAACACCACAATGGTATAACTTCCATATCATTAAATCTTTGATGCATCTGTCAAGACTACCGACACCACCTGTCATAACTGTGAAGAAGATATTCGTCCATGGGAAATTTGAATAGCACTGTGAATTTCTATCATGCAGGTCCTTTTACAACCATTACTTTTGGCTGCCATCAAAGATAGGTCAAATGGAGTGCTGGATGTGAAATCTCTTGGCCTGTTACATTTACTGGAAACTCAAATCCAGGTTAAACTATAGCCCTGAACATCAAAATACCCAAGTCCATTCATGCTCACTGCACATCTGAGGGAAATGTCTCCTAATTTAAACTACAGAACTAGCAGTTGGGTCAGTTGGGATTTATTCCATGTCCTGATGTAGGTCTTCAACAGCAAGTTACTTGATTCCTTTCTATGTAACAGTTTCACCATGGGTTTTGAGGTGCATAAACTAGATTAACTAGTTAATCAATATGTTTTGCATATTTGTAACACCTACATTAGGAGTAAACTTGCCTACCCTTTTTTTCACTGTTGAGTTTCCAAACTCATAGAAAAGCAGTATTTTGTTTCTAGTATGAAGCTGTGTGTGTTGATTTGATATTGATTCTGAGATAGCCTCAGAGGCAGCGTAATAGAAGTGCAAGTTATTAATTTCTTTAGCACTAGACTATCAGACTATTTTCAGAATATGAAAAACTAGAGAACATAGGAAAGAACTGTATTATAACTAAAATTTACAGGATGTCTACCTTCGCCTAGTACTTACCAGGGAAAATTCTGTGGTTGAAAAGATCCTGTAAATTTCATACTGGACAATGGAACTAGAGCTGGGGAAACACATATTCCTAAAATAAAGGGAAAATCCACTAATTTAATCATTTGCAAAAACACTGTTGGCCTTACTCTGACACGCACTGTAGAAGAACATCAACCAAACCAAGATGTAACAACCTTTGAGAAAAGCAAGATGGTGCAAGAAAGGTGGTGCTGGGAAGAATTAGTATCTGCCTCAGAGTTCGAGCCCATGTCCTGATAGAGGCCACCCAGGGTACAGTCCCAGGAACTCTACTGGACATGGAAGCAGCTTCCACTTTACAGGTGCATGATATTAATAAATTAGGGCCACGTATTTACATGTACTGTATTCCATATTTAGTGTGGAGTTGGATTTTGAAGGCACTTAAACACCCCTATGATTCTTTCAGTACCTGGCTTGTTCTTTTCCCAGTGACTTATGTGCCCAGCTTTTTTCTAACCCACCAAATAAACAGCTGCCATTTAAAACAATAAAACTACAGGGATGAAAAAATGTTTCTTCATATTACAAAAGGACATCTCCCACATCCTTCCCCTGGGGGTGCATCTGCCTACAGTGGTGCAGAATTGATTCTGATTCACAGAAAATTGATTCTGAACCAGTTGTACCTTTTCCATATGCCCCAAATTTCACATCTTCAAGGTTCAATCTGCTGTAGATTTAGGATCTCTTTGGACAGCTTACTAGAGTTACTAGACTAACACTACTGTGTGTAGACTCATATCTGGAAGAGATACAGGAGTGCCACATTAAGGGTGTTGTTCTGCTTCTGGTTCCTAATCCTCCTTGGAGTTCATTTGAATATCCTTGTGTGACACTGCATTGTGCCAGGCAAACATTATCTCCATGATTAAGGGCTAAATCCATCAAGGTGCTTAGACACCTAACTACCAGTAAGTCTAAACTTAGATCCTCAGAAGCCTTGAGGAGCTGCCTCAAGTCCATAGGCACCAATATTCTTGGCTATAAAATCCACTACATTTCTGTCACTCAGAGCTATGCTCATCATGTTGATGACAGGAAAGGTGTCTTTACCTTTGAAGAACACACAGAAGCAGGAAATGTCCAATATATATCCCTCAAATATCTCCTTTCACTGGTTTGCTACTGGGAATTGAATAAAGTTCCTATGAATGTATGTTTACAACTAGATTTTTATAAGATGGCTCTTTCTTTCCTCTCCCTAATGAAGCAGCATGACTTTGTATATAATAAATATTCATCATCAAAGCATTACAATTAAAATTAATATCATAGACAATTAAAAAGTCAGAAACTATCAACGTTATAATGTTGAACACTCAGTTGCCTGTTGGAAACAATGCACACATGATAAAGTGAAAATTACAATAAGTGACATGAAGTCTGTGGCAGTTCTTCCATTGATTTATACACATTTTGGATTGGACCTTT
Source organism: Theristicus caerulescens (assembly GCA_020745775.1). Taxonomy (NCBI): domain Eukaryota; kingdom Metazoa; phylum Chordata; class Aves; order Pelecaniformes; family Threskiornithidae; genus Theristicus; species Theristicus caerulescens. The sequence goes on along the minus strand of CM036558.1, from coordinate 127,275,729 downwards.
AGGAATCATACTGATAGGCAAAGTAGATACAGATTTAAATGAATCTACATACAAATCCTACCTATGGCATAAATTATCAATAGTACATGAATAATCTCCCTGCTCACCTTGTCCTGCTCTTCACATGTCCCTTTAGTTAAAATCCATTAGTTTTTCCTTTCCCAATACCATTCAGCAGGAGGATGCTTTCACTCATCCATTTTGTGTGCCACTCCAGCTGCCATGACAGATGCTCTGACTAATTACAGGCCCCAGCTATTTTTTTTCATACCTTTCGGATAATTTAACAGTGAAGGAAATCAATGAATTCTTTGATAAATCTCAACATTTGTTATAAATTTGCCCTTGTAAGTTTCTAGTTCTTTTCTAATAGTAAATAAATTATGACAGTGGGTTATTTGGGCAATGTAACGATGGCCACAATTTAAAAATTATCATCCTGCATCATGGTCCACTACCTCTAGCAGCCTGTTCCTATGAAAGATCACAGCAAGTCACATGAGATCACATAGCTACAAGTGAAATCTCTCCATGTGCTTCTCTGGAGTTTTAAAGGAATTGTAGCTGAAAGTGTATGAGGCTTGTACGGAGCTAAGTGGATTTATAGTGATATTCTCTACAGGGTGGAGGTGGGACTGGAAGAAAGAGCTCATCTCTGAAAGGTTATGAAGGGCTATAGAGGTTGTGTGGGCAGGCTAAGCTGTTCTCAGACTGTTGAGGAAAATTTTCATCTCTTTCCCACCTCTCCCCTTTGGCAGCTGATAAAGAGCATAAAATTCAAGTTTTGTGGCAGGTTTTAATAGTGGTTTTTTTTCACTTAACTCTTAGTTTTTAGTATAAAAATCATTGGCACTGTGGAATTGGTCCATTTCATTTTTCCACTTATCTTGAATGTCTCCACTGCATATAAGCTGCTCTGGAGGAGGTTGGAAAACCCTTTGCAACTGACATCTAAACATCAGTTTTCCCAGAGAGGTTTGCCTGTAAGTGTAGCAAGTTCTTTTCTTTTGGCCTGAATAATTGGGTGGCTGCCCAGAAAGAAAAAGAATGAACTCTCCAGCTCTTACTGGATCTTCCTGAAATTGTTAGTTTCTGTACCAGACTGAAAGCAAAGGCTTTCTTTATAAAACTATTAATATATCTAAAATGTTACTACCGATATGGACTGCATATCTGCACATCAAAGTCATACTTTTTCCCACCCAAAAGGTCATACCACACTGATCGCACATTTGTGCTTTCTCAAGAAATCAGGATTGTTTGATCTGTTAGTTTTAGAGAAACTGTGGGAGATGTTGGATGTAGATTCTGTATCATGTGAATGAGCAGTAAATACATAGTCGAAAAGGATCCATAGGAACAGTTACAAACGATTTTTCAACCACCCTATGACAACTTTAAGACTGAAACTTAAAACCTAAAGCTGGAACTATTACTGTGCCTCAGGAAAAATGCATAAGAGAATAAGGGCTACATTCCCCCACAAGGACAGTTTTCTTCAGTAAAATTTCCCCAAGGATCCTAGGAGCACCCCATGGTCACTTCCATCTGAATCTGGGGGAAAATTGCCTCCTCTTCTTAAAGCTGGCAACTGATTTAGCCATGGGTGGGTGAGAATGTTGCTCCAGTGAGCATTTGCAAAGCTTGACTAGATAGGTTTACAAGTACCCTCCATCCTGTATTCTGTCTCTGTCAGGGACCCACTCCCAGTGACGCTGAGGAGGGTATAAACCCCACCAATGGAGTCGATTATACAACAAAAGGAGAAAAAAAAAGCTTCCCCCCCACCTGCCCCGGGCCATGTATAAAACTGTAATTCCTGGACTAATAAAAAAGTATATACACAAATGATGACTAAGTCTCCTTTTAATCCATATTAAAGGTTGATAAGGACCTACCATCCTCCATATACACCAGGTGCTATGGCTTTACCCACGCTACAGACTGCAACTTTAATAAAAAGGTCTCTCTAAACAAGGGAGGTGAAGTGCCAGCACAGATCTCAAGTGAATCTATTTAACCCTAATACATGTTTCTCTTTTGCATTTTTCAACCCTCCGAAAAATCTTATGCTTTCCTTTTCACACAACAAGCTAGTAAGCTTTCTTATTTATTTATTTTTCAAAAATTGGTCTACTTTTCCTGGTCAGTCCCTTGAACTATCCCCCATTTTTGCTGAGAGCAAGGGAGAAATTCTCTCTTTTTCCACAATGCCAGTGAAATGAAAGCTGGGGCAGAAGATCCTCTGGATATTCTGCAGGATTTCCTCTTTACGTTGTGTGTGTCTCCCATACAATGGATGAGTGCATCTTGGGGATGGTTCATGGTGACAGTGCCTCCTCAAATAGAGTGAGAGGGATGGGCATGTTCTCCACAACCAAGACCCAAGAGAGAGGGAAGCCGTAGGCAGGGATTACACGCTGAGCCAGGCTAGCAGCCAGCAGCTCCATGACTGCTGCTGCTGTGTGGTCTTCCCAGAGGCAATGGGTGGAGATGACTGGTACAAAGGGAGAAACATCTCTGCCTACAGAGCTACAGAGCAGCCACAAATCTTGGCTTGATACTAAGTGACAGTGTTAAGGACAGGAACATTATGGGCCATATGGCAAGCTTTTTCTACTGTTAATAGATATTTATATGTTTCATGCTGCATCTCTGGAGATATGCCTAGAAAGATGAGATGACAGGTCCCAAAGGAATAGTAGTTTGGATTTCTGCCTCATCATTCAGCCCACCTCTTTATTAAAAAATGTGATCACATTCAACGCTAGTATACAAAATACTCAAGATGCAATGAATATTTGGCTAAGCCAATGAAGTTACATTAATGAATACGAGCATGGGTTTAGATCACTATTTTGAGGACAGAAAAACTGTGTTTTCAAAAGATTTTCTTCCTTGAGCATTCAGATGATGTGATATTTGATCCCATCTGGGTTTTTTGTTTTTATTTAGAATGCCTTCCCTTGTCCTATTTTATATGTTTACCTTTGTCCTAATATCTAATATTAGTGAAGCAGGTGATGTATAATTTATGTAAAGAAAGATCTTCATTTAGCACTTAGAGAAGTGAGAACATTCAATGCAATCACCACCTTTGCTTTTTGATAGGTATGCAACCAGCATCTATGCATTAAACAGGCTACTGTAGGTGTGTTGCTTCCAAAGCAAAGGAAATGACTAAAAAGACAACCCCACCAACCTTTGTCTCTGGGTTATCTTTTGTAGCCAGTTCTCTCCCATCATATAGTGTTTCAGTATGATTGTCTGAAACTGGATGGATCTGAGCTGCCAAAACCACCAGCAAGGTTACATGAAGAACGGATAGTTGCACTGTCTTCCTCAGCCTACACTCTGACTCATTAACATGTTTTTTGAAGTCCTGGGAGCTCTATCAAGAAGCCTGTAAAGGAATCTTCAAAAAGGAAACTACTGGAGATAACCACTGAGAAAATGTGCAAAGCAAGTACATATTTGGCAAACTGTCAGAAACTATAGAACAGTTTCTTCCTAATTGCTCAGATAACATAATGCAATTCAAGAAACAATATTGGACTAGAATGCTATAAAATAAAAAGCATGCTTTCCAACTGGAAAATAATTTCTGCAAAAAAAAAAAGTTAATTTTGGCAGCCATAAAAGTTGAATAAACAGAAGAACATCTACCGTGCTAAAACAAGACAGAAAGAGCAAAGACCAAGCTTTGAAACATACAGAAAACAGATGAGATTTCTGTATTGTACTTACAATGTTTTGTTGTACTGATTTTAATGGAATAAATAGGCTTCAAAGATGTTAATAGGACCAACACTAAACCAAATAATGTTCAAATTTTAATTACAGAGGACTTGACACACAATTACCATTACAAGTATTTAAGGCAAAGTTAAATATTCTATGAAAGAAGGAACCAGAGACAAAGCATTTGTAATACAGCATAGTAATTTAGTCTTTTATTTTAATAACATTCCTTATTCTCATTCCGTTCAACAACAGAGAATTTTTGAAGGAAAATCCTTTGATTGACAGGATTTCAGAGGGTTTATGGAAAAAAGAAATACATTCAAGGTTTGTCTACTTTATTGATGTTAGAGTCCTGAAGGCAAAGTGAGAACAACAAATGCAAAATGTGTAGAAAATAATAACCAATAATGTAAAGAAAACATCTGCTTCTGGTTCACAGTTTAACTTTTCAAATTTACCTCCTGAAAATATAATTGCAATAGCATAGGTTCTTGCTAACTGCTCTTAGACCTGGCAAAATCTGTACCAACGTGAGGCTATTTAAAGACCTCATTATTACCATGTCTTTTTATTCATAGGCTTATGCATGCTGCCAACATGTAACAGCTGGCTAAGTCAGACTTATGCTAAATAGTAGCTAAAAGAAAAAACTGAGTACCCAGTCCCAAGTTGTAGAGGTTCTTCAGGACTGAAGATACCAAGAGAGGTGTTGATGCTCTCTGAATTGTTCTCTGTAGCTCAGTATGGACAGACTTACTGTGTAAAACAGTATGATGGAGGCCTGAAGATGTCATAGTGGAGTTTAGCATGTATGAGAAGGACACTAGACTTCACTTCTTACTTCATCTGTTCCTTAGGCATTATTGACAAATCAAGGACTCCCCAAAAAGACAATGAATAGAATATGCTACTCTCTCTTTATTTTGCCCACCAAATATGCTTAATTTCTGATATAAAAATTTGGGCCATAAGTTTCCAACCTTAGGCTCTTGTTTACCATATATCATTTCAGTACAGTCCTTGGACTGCATCAGGAACATTTCTGCTTGCTTTGTTTAACTCCATGTTTCCATCTTTAACTTCTGATGATTTTTGTAAACATTTTTATGTAACGCAGTGTTTTGTGCTTTTGTTGTTTTGGATAGCAAAAGTATGTGTTAGATTCTATGTGCTAGCCATCTATCCTTTTGGATCAGCATGATTTTCCTTGAAGTTGTTGATTATATGTGTCCATACAACTTGTTTTGAACAAAGATGGGATGCATGCAATTTACATAATCAGCTCTGTGTACTAATTAGAAGAGCCACTATTTTCGATATCCTAGAAAAATGATGCCAGGCTAACACAAGGATGTTGAAAGCATCTGCTTCTCTAATTGGTAGACAAGGGGCTTATCTTCCATTTTTATTCATAGTGTTAATGTGTCAAAGTATTTTGCTACACCAAAGAGTAGTGACATTTTGATCTAGGAAGGTCAAAAATAAGATGCCTCAACTAGTATTGCATAGAAGCTGCCCTTTATGCTTTCCAAAGTAAACAAGACACCATACTTATTTCCCCCCCTCAGAGAATAATATCATATACAGACCATATGAAGCTGCAGAATATAGTGTTAAAGACATAATCCATATATGAATGTTTTCAGTTAAGTTATTTACAGAAATAGTTCAAAAATAGCATTCGCAGAGTTCTGCAATAATAAGTAGATGATATAAAAAATGGAGAAGCTACCATTTCTCCTGTTCCAGGCATCTATATATAGCACATTTTGACAAAATTTCCAATATGAATTTCTTTGTCAGGAAACTTTAGCCATTAGTTCTTGCTAATCCTTTCTCTCTGTATTAAGAAGTTCACACTCCCTGTTTCCTTCCCCAGAAAACCCATAACATACCATAATTAGGCCACTGCAAGATTATTACTATTTTTTTAAATCAGACTTTTTAAAACATTGACTACAAGACAATTTATCTAGGCAGCAAATAATTTTTGTAGTTATTTTCTGCTTCCTCACCAAGTTTTTCAGTATTCTTTAAAACTTATGGACAACACAGCTCTACTCAGGATTCCAGTATAAGTTTCACCAAAGTCATGTGTAGAGGTAGCATCTCCATAGTCCTAGGCATGAGTACCCAAATTATGCACTGAGAAACACATAACTTGTTCTTTCCTTCATGTTTTGCATGTAATTCAGATAATGAATATAATTCAGCTGATAAACAGAGACCTTGCGTAGTGCTGTTACTGGTTGTACCACACTCCAGTCAGCACAATTTACCAAGCAATGCAATTTATTATGCCTGTTTGCCTTTATTAATATTTAATATTCTGGTCAATCTCTGAATCCAGAAGAAAATTTATTATTTACTTCTGGATAACTTAAGGAACTATGAATAGGACTGAGTCAGTCTAGAGACAAAGAGGATATATATTCTTCATAGGTGTCCTCAGACTGTAGTCAACACTACAGAAAATAATGGATCAAGGTGTCACTTCATGGTAATCTTTAAACCGTAAGAAAAAAGGATTTCTATAGTCATCTAAGTGTCTTTCTTAATGGACTTCCTTCCCCTGACAAATAGAAATAGTGTTTTTACCGTATTAGCTCAGATAAAATGCTTGATATGGGGCAGACCTAGACACTGCTAATGGGATACAATGCTTTTCATCTTGAAGTCACCAGCCCAAGTTTTGACTTTTTTCCAAGGACAGAAGGAGTTTCCCTCTGGGGTGAGTTTGTGTTTCACTTCTAGGCCAGCTAAAGTGTAGTTTTCTGCATGCAACAAAGTGTTCACACCTCTTTTTCAGCTGACGCCATGGGGCCAGGAGCCGAGCCTGCTTGGGAGCCTCCAATCCTCACTGCATGGAGGGACAAAGCAGCACCATGAACTGAGTAGTGCAGCTTAGTTATGGGGGGTAGGCACCAACGAAGCTACAGCCTTCTGTCTGCAGTGGTACCTCTTGCAATTTGCCCTCTTTGGGTAGAGTGCAATATGAAGATATTTTTGATTTTTCTTCAACCCCTCCTCTGCCTCCTCCCTGAGTCTTATCTGGACTGGAAAGAGGTAAAGGAGGTAAATGCTCTCTGTCTGCTGGAACAGCTTTGCACTACTCCCCTTTTACTGGGCTGCACTTTTTTATGACTGTGATACAAAGACGGGAGACAGACATTTTTTCTCTGCAAGGCTTTCTGTTTAATTAAAGGCTTATTGTGCCTGAGCTAACTCTCTGGTTTTTAAGGAGGGCTCTGTTTAAAATCAGGGTAATGGGTTATTACAATTCTAGAGAAGAACATTTGCAGAGAAATATTTTGTCCTGGTTAAAATTTTTGTGGAATACCACAAAATACAAAATAGATCCCTTAATCTCAATGGCTATCTTGAAAACTTATTACTAAAATATATATAAATGTGTAAGTACTATTCATTTTTTGAATGTTGGCGTGTTGTAAAATTCTGTTTTCTTTTCATTTCATGCTGTTGTAAATAAACTGAATCTGTACAGTAGGTTTTTGTCAGACTCCCAGAAAGACAATTTTATTTTATAGCACATCCTAGACTGACAGCCAGAAACTGTTCTGCACCACCTCAGTACAAACAAAATTAGCTTCTCACAATATTTTTGCAGATGTTAAAGGTCATTAATAGAATGAAACCAGATGACTAAAGCAATACATTTGGAATGATTGGGTTTTATTTTTCTCCCCAGCTTAAAGACACAGAGTTCTCTTTTCTTGACTACTTGGCTGCATTTCAAATGTTCTTTTTTTCTTTTTTTGCTATTTAATGGTTTCCAAAATCATAAAAGTGAAAGTAGTGGGATATGTATTTCTTGGCTTATGCAACCTCACTTGTGTGAAAGATTTGGGATTTTTTACAGAGATGAATATAATATTAACTGTTCAAACTACACATTCCTGGAACAATTGCCCAATCTCCACATTTTGATCAAGGTCACACTTTTGCAATGATCAAAAGAAAGATGGCTAGCAGATGCAAGAAAAATCATCTTCAAAATGCAACTATATCCAGGAATAAAAAGAAAGCTCCCCTTAGAAATAAAGGTAGTTCTATAGATTTTGAAGTGCATTGTTTAAGTGAAAGCTGATATTGATAACAACTAAAAATTAACCTTTTTCTTTCCTATAGAACAGCTATGTCATAGTGTGATTACTGTTTTGTGGCTTATCTAGATGATAATGAAGAGCCTTATTTGTCTTCTAATTTTAAAATATTACTACTACGTATGCAATACTATACCCATCAGTTTGAACTATATTATGCTATTTATATGCTTCCAAAATGAAAGATAAATAATAATTAATTGCTTGTCAAGCAATAGTAATGCCTTAAATCCTCGCTCCCTGGAGCGAGGATAAGAAACATTACTAGGGAGCTCCCTGAGCTGGTCAAATCATCTGATTATTATCTGTTACTGGTTGTACAGGTTGGCAGTGACGAGGTAGACGATAGAGGTGTGAAGACAATCAAAAGGGATTTTAGAGAACTGGGGCAGTTACTTGAAGGATCAGGAGCGCAGGTGGTGTTCTCCTCCATCCCGTCAGTAGCTGGGAAACATATGGAAAGGAACAGGAAGACCCACCTCATCAACACATGGCTAAGAGGCTGGTGCCAGAGGTGGAACTTTGGGTTTTTCAACCATGGGGAAGTTTATGTGGCACCAGGCCTGCTGGAGGCAGATGGGGTTCACCTGTTGCCAAAGGGGAAAAGAATTATGGCTCAGGAGTTAGCAGGCCTCATTGAGAGAGCTTTAAACTAGACTCGAAGGGGGAAGGGGATAAAACCAGTCCTGCTAGGGACGAGCCCAGGGGTGGCACGCCTGTGTCGGAGAAGAGATCAATAGCCCAACTCAAGTGCATTTACACCAATGCACGCAGCTTGGGCAATAAGCAGGAGGAGCTGGAAGCCATTGCGCGGCAGGGAAACTATGACGTGGTTGCCATTACGGAAACATGGTGGGACGACTCGCACAACTGGAGTGCTGCAATGGATGGCTACAAGCTCTTTAGAAGGGACAGGCAAGGAAGGCGAGGTGGCGGGGTAGCCTTGTACGTCAGAGAGTGTTTTGACTGTCTTGAGCTTAACAAAGGTAACGACAAGGTTGAGTGCTTACGGGTTAAGATCAGGGGAAAGGCCAACAAGGGAGATATCCTGGTGGGAATCTGTTATAGACCACCCAACCAGGATGAGGAAGCAGATGAAGTTTTTTACAAGCGGCTAGCTGAAGTCTCAGAGTCTCTAACCCTTGTTCTTGTGGGAGACTTCAACTTACCAGATATCTGCTGGAAATACAACACAGCAGAGAGAAAGCAGTCTAGGAAGTTCCTGGAGTGCGTGGAGGATAACTTCCTGATGCAGCTGGTAAGCGAGCCAACCAGGGGAGGTGCCCCGCTGGACCTGCTGTTCACGAACAGAGAAGGCCTGGTGGGTGATGTGGTGGTCGGAGGCTGTCTTGGGCACAGTGATCATGAAATGGTAGAGTTTTCGATTCGTGGAGAAGTAAGGAGGGGGGCCAGCAAAACCACAACCCTAAACTTCAGAAGGGCAGACTTTGGCCTGTTTAGCAGTTTGGTTAACAGAGTCCCTTGGGAGGCAGTCCTGAAGGGCAAAGGAGTCCAGGAAGGCTGGATGTTATTCAAGAGGGAAGTCTTAAAGGCACAGGAGCAGGCCTTCCCCATGTGCCGCAAGTCGAGCAGGCAGGGGAGAAGACTGGCCTGGCTGAACAGAGAGCTCTGTCTGGAACTCAGGCAGAAAAGGAGAACCTACCACCTTTGGAAGAAGGGGCAGGTGACTCAGGGGGACTATAAGGATGTGGTGAGGTTATGCAGGGAAAAGATTAGAAAGGCGAAGGCCCAGCTAGAACTTAAACTGGCCACCGCTGTCAAAGATAACAAAAAATGCTTCTACAAGTATATCAGTGACAAAAGGAGGGCTAAAGAGAATCTTCCTCCTTTGTTGGATGCAGAGGGAAACCTGGCCACGAAGGATGAGGAGAAGGCTGAGGTACTTAATGCCTTCTTTGCCTCAGTCTTTAATAGTCGGACTGATCATCCTCAAGGTTTTCATGCCCCTGAGCTGGGAGATGGAGATAGGACACAGAATGTAGTCCCAGCTGTCGAAGAGGTGGCAGTCACTGACCTGCTCCTCCACCTGGATGCCCACAAGTCAATGGGGCCAGACGGGATCCACCCGAGGATACCGAGGGAGCTGGCGGAGGAGCTTGCCAAGCCACTCTCCATCATTTACCAGCAGTCCTGGTCAACCGGGGAGGTCCCAGATGACTGGAAGCTAGCTAATGTGACACCCATCTACAAGAAGGGTCGGAAGGAGGATCCGGGGAACTACAGGCCTGTCAGCCTGACCTCGGTGCCGGGGAAGGTCATGGAACAGATCATCCTGAGTGCCATTATGCGGTATGTGCGGGACAACCGGGGGATCAGGCTCAGCCAGCATGGGTTTATGAAAGGCAGGTCCTGCTTCACTAACCTGCTCTCCTTCTATGACAAGGTGACCCGCTTAGTGGATGAGGGAAAGGCTGTGGATGTTGTCTACTTGGACTTCAGTAAGGCCTTTGACACCGTCTCCCACAACATTCTCCTGCAGAAGCTGGCTGCTCACGGCTTGGACAAGTGCACTCTGCACTGGGTTAAAAACTGGCTGGACGGCCGAGCCCAGAGAGTGGTGGTGAATGGAGCCAAATCCAGTTGGCGACCGGTCATGAGTGGTGTTCGCCAGGGCTCAGTGTTGGGGCCAGTCCTGTTCAATATCTTTATCAATGATCTGGACGAGGGGATTGAGTGCACCCTCAGTAAGTTTGCAGATGACACCAAGTTGGGTGGGAGTGTCGATCTGCTGGAGGGTAGGAAGGCCCTGCAGAGGGACCTGGACAGGCTGGATTGTTGGGCCAGGGCCAACTGCATGAGATTCAACAAGGCCAAGTGCCGGGTCCTGCACTTGGGTCACAACAACCCCAGGCAACACTACAGGCTTGGGGAGGAGTGGCTGGAAAGCAGCCTGGCTGAAAAGGACCTGGGGGTGATGGTTGACAGCTGCCTAAACATGAGCCAGCAGTGTGCCCAGGTGGCCAAGAGGGCCAATGGCATCCTGGCTTGTATCAGGAATAGTGTGGCCAGCAGGACCAGGGAGGTGATAGTGCCCCTGTATTCGGCACTGGTGAGGCCACACCTCGAATACTGTGTTCAGTTTTGGGCCCCTCAATTCAAGAAGGACATCGAGGTGCTGGAGCGTGTCCAGAGAAGGGCAACAAAGTTGGTGAAGGGTCTAGAGAACAAGTCTTATGAGGAGCGGCTGAGGGAGCTGGGGTTGTTTAGTTTGGAGAAGAGGAGGCTGAGGGGAGACCTTATTGCTCTCTACAACTACCTGAAAGGAGGTTGTAGTGAGGTGGGGGTCGGTCTCTTCACCCCAGTAACAAGTGATAGGACGAGAGGAAATGGCCTCAAGCTGCGCCAGGGTAAGTTTAGGTTGGATATTAGGAAAAACTTCTTCACTGAAAGAGTAGTCAGGCACTGGAACAGGCTGCCCAGGGAAGTGGTTGAGTCCCCATCCCTGGAGGTATTTAAAAGACGGGTAGATGTGGTGCTTGAGGACATGGTTTAGTGGTGGACTTGGCGGTAGTAGGTAAACGGTTGGACCTGATGATCTTAAGGGTCTTTTCCAACCTTAACAATTCTATGATTCTATGATTCTATGATTCTATGAATTTATAAATGCTTTTAAAAACATACACTATGTCAACTCTTTCCAAAAACTTTCAATATAAATTGAAAAGCGCAAATCAGGCCCATCCTGAAAGCTGAGATACGAATGCGTGTGTCCCTATTTAGGAACACTCTTAAAACAAGTGTGAAAATAGAGAAGTAAGGCTACTAAACCTGTGCAAGAATGGATGTTACCAGGACGTGATGAAAATGAAAAGGCAAGAAATCCATGTGAAGGAGTGATGGAGTGGGTTTCACTGGGCAAATGAAAAGGAGAAAAGTTGATGAGACAGAGGGGCCATTGCAGGGCTCAGATATCTGGTAGAGGGACGTGGGAGAAGCTGTCCTGTGGTAAGGATGCCTTAAGAAGCCTTTCCTTACCTTAAGAAAGGTAAGAAAAACCTTTCTTATGCAGAATGTAGAGCACAGGCCAGAGAAAAAGAGATCAGTGGTTTCTTATCCTGATCAATGCAAATTCTGGACAAAGACTCCAACTCTACATCAAGGCAAAGAGAGAGAAAGAGAGATTTTTGAGATACTGGACAGAAGAACAAGTGAGGCTTGAAACTAAGCATGAAGAAGTATCAAGCATAAAACTATGAAGTGGGATGAGCAGCAAAGCTCATAAACGTATTTGCAATAGGAGAAAAGGGAAAGGGCAAGCTAGGTTTTGGTGAAGCAAGGCAAGGAATTTCATTTTAATATGGTCTGTTTCAGAAAATATTGGGATATTCAGGTTGAAATCCTGGGGAGATAGCCAAAGAGGTTCAAGTGAATGACTAGAGACATGATTTGGCATAGAGAAATAAAGCTGTAATTCATCAGCAGAGGACTACAGAACTGGTAGTCAAGTGCTGTTACTGGTTAGGTTAGAAAGGGGCACTACAGAGGAGAGAAGGTCAAGAATAAAAAGCTTTGAAGATGTTTTGAAAACTTTATATTCTCTAAATTAAGACAGTTGAATGTAAGAGAGGGAAATGCATAAGTTAATAAGCATAAAAACTAAAAAGTAGCTGGTGAATTAGCAAAAGAAACAAATTAAAATAAACCTGTGGAAATTATTCATTCCCTTTCTCAAGAATAAATAGAACAATGTGCTATTCACCTGTCTAAAAATAAATAAATAAATATTTTTGCCCATGCCTTACAGCTGGAAATTTGGCAAATAGGGAGTAGATGGTTCTGGTACCTTGAAATATCACGGTATGGTAAATTTCCTATGCTATTTATTACAATACAATGGCTATGAGTTTTCTGGCACATACCAGCACCATCCTGTTGCTGAATAGTTTTGTTAGGAAATAATCCAAAAAGATGTTTTTCTTTCCCTTTTGAATTGCTTTATTTTCCTTAGAATCTATTAGGAGGATTGTGCAATGCTTTTGTCTGACTAGATCTGACAAACAGCTGGGCTGCATGGCAAATGCAACAAGGATGAATAACTGAGGTGGGTAGGGGGAAATCTTTAAAGGTTAATGCAAAATATATGCAGAAGTTTTATGAGCTAGACCTTTTAAATACCATTGTTCTTTAAACAGTTATGGCATAGGAATACTTCCTACAGCAAGCATATAATGAAAAAAAATTCACATATTAAACCAGTGGGTAACATTCCTCAGCATGTTAGAGATATGTGTGGCAGGACACAATAGCTTGTCTTGCTCTCCTCAAAACATATGTGGAGTGCTGGTTGAGCTGTAAATACAATCATATCACCACTGTTTTACAAGAAAAAAAATTATGTGGTCAGTTTCTATTCTAGCTAAACAAATTTAGATGAATGAAAACCTCAACCAAGAGCAGTTAGCTTACATCAGAGTATACAAATTACAGAGGAACTACCTCTAGATCACTGATATTGTTAACAACTAAGCAATCTCTGAGGGCAGGATTAGAGGAAAGCCCCCTCAGAAAGCACTATTTTTCACAAAGGCAAATTGTTAAATAGTAACAGAGTGAATTTTCTTTTCTTTTCTTTTTGTTGAATTTCATAGAAAACTGTTTTACTTAGGTAAGAATGCTATCACATTCCCCCTGATCTGCTGGAGTATTTGTATATGCAGATGTCCAGGAGCCATGCTTTGCTGGTAACAGTCTTAATCCTTTGCATTTACAGAACACACTTCAACTACAGATCTTAGAGCACTTCCTTATGCAAAGATCAACCAATAAATTTCTCAAGCATCTCAGTTAATATTTTCATGCCTATTCTGCAGATCAGTTCAGTGCTGCGTTCTGGTGTTCTGGTTTTCTTTAGAAAGTCCAATTTCCATTAAATATGAATATTTTCACAGTGGCTTTCCACTCAGTTCTGAATGGGAGGCATCTGTGGTAACTGTGTTAACCTTTGGCACATGTTGACTTCTTAAGTATCTTCAGCTGCCAAACAATAATTTATGTTATGATATGAAAGTAATTTAATTCTGTTGAAAAGCAAGCAATTTAAATATTATTCTTTGTATGTGTGAACAGGATTCCTATAATCAATTATGTAATAAAGTAAATATATTTAGAAACTATTAAAGGTAGACAGGCTTCATTTAACTCATTTTAAAGAATGCACAAAATATATTGTATACAATTTTCCTGTATATTTAGATATATGTTCATACACTCTATGTACACACCAATTTTCTTTTAACATTTAGGCTTATTTAGCTAACAAATTAATTCAACACAATGAGCTCATGCTGCAAAATGCCATGGAAATGGAGTATTTACATATGCTAATGACTTCCAATTAAGAAACATGCAAATAATTGGGAGAAAGCAAAATTAAAACACTGTGCTAATAACCTGACAATTACAAGGAAAACTGTATTATGCAAGACTGCAAACATAATTGCACACACAAGGTCTATTTGACTACAAGGGTAGCTAATACAAAATATGCACCAAATTGTCATTTATTACAGTCCTTGACAGACTTCTTGCTGTAGGACTACAGCCCTTTTAAGTGCAAGGTGAAGTGCTGGGGTATCACGTGGGGGTCAGTGACAGAGGCAGGATAAGTATCAGGTCAGGAAATTCATCATTATGAGGATCTTTCACAGCTCACTCTTTGGTGTAAGAGAGAAATGGGACTGCAGATGGTTTTTTGAGCTGTTGAACTAAAATAAGCTAAGCAGAGCAACAGAAGCTGCTTGATGGCTTGTGGTGATTAAGGATTTTCCATTTCACAGAAAAAAAAGAATTTCCTTTCACCAGAAGATCATCGTTTCAGGACTTGGTTTTAATTCAAATTGTGATGGACTGCGGAAATTTAAAACATCTCAGTAGAAAGTCATTCTGAAAATAGAAATTTTGTTTTGAAAAGTCAAAATGTTTCCTTTAACAAGGTAGAAATTTGTTTTGATATTGCCACAACATTATAATACTTGGTGGGCCCACAGTATATTACTACCACTCTAGAGTAACATCATGTGGTTACTTAGCTATAAAATCTATGTTATATCAAGTAAGTCATTCTTACTTTTCCCAAGGGAATATTTTCAGTGCTTTTGCAACAAAAAAGCAAACCCTTTAAAAGTAAAAAAAAAAAAAAAAAGGTAAACCCTGGTGCCTTTTCTTATCTTTCCCAACAAGAATTTGTTTGTTGGCTGTATGTAATACATCTTTTTCAGCACACACATTCCAAAGAATGATTGCATTGACTCTCTTCCCTGTACTTTTCCTGTCTCACAGACCCAATAATCTTTGTGAGCTCAAGCTTTGCCCCACAAACACTGAGGTAAGGACACCTCTGCAGGAATAGAGGTACAGATTCTTGTATAATACTAACTATGAAGGTTATAGCATGCTGATTCAAAGATGTACTCCTCACCTTTGCCACCAGACATCATTGGCTGTGTATTTCTTGTGCTCCAGAAATTAAGGCAACTTTGCTGCTAATGGTAGGGGTGAACCAACACAGGAAGAAAAAACCTGTTTTTTCATACCACTTCTGTAATTTTGATCTAGTTTTTATAGTTTGTGTTCACAACGCTATTAAGTCTGTCAGTCTTTGTGGATATTTAGGACTTGATTGCTTTGACAGATGAGGCTCATCTTTGTATTTGTATTGCCAGATTCTAACCCTGCATCATATTTTATCTACAGTAAATGTATGTCATTTCCCCAGCAGGTCATTTCAAAATAGATACCAGAGTTAGGGTTCTTCCCTACCAAACTGTCCTCAAGACCTCTGTGGAGATTTCTATACAAGACGTACAAAAGGCCAGAGGAATAGAGGTAACACTGTAAGACTCTGCTGCACTATAATCATACTACTACAAGATGTGCCTTTAATATGAATGCTTACAACCATATCCCTGGCACCTCCTCTGACAGGTGGAAAAAATAAAAGTCAATACTAGTTTATATTACTGCCTTTGCCTGGGCGAACAGCTGTTGGCATTGCTTGAAGTCGTGGTCATTGAAAAACAAATCTGTCCTGAATTAGTGACGGGCAGTCTTCAAAAAGTTCAGTTCTGGCTTGATTCAGATAAGCTTATCCAAAGCTTATCCAATCCTCAAGTCTGCAAACTGAGCTGGAAATAATACAAAAGCATGCTTTCTGATGAGATTTAAGGTACTTCTGTTTCCAGCTGAAATTACTGCAAACACAACCTCTTGCACTGAATTTCTACACTTTTATTCTCTTTAGAACAAAGGAAATATTTCAGAACACTGCATGAGTGACTAATTTTAACTATCCAAACAGCTACTATGAACCCATCAGGAAACAAACCATATGTCCTGCAAATCTGATCAAAATTAATCAGCAGATCCAGAGTAATAAAACTCATGGCTGATGGAAAACAATGTAGAGACCAAGAAATACTCATAAAAAACCTTTGATAGGTATTTTATGTTTACTAATAAATGTGAGAAAACTTCATATTCTTTTATTTACCCAACTGTGAACAGTAAATGTGACTACAGAAAGTCCTAAAACCCTCATCCACTCAGGGAAGACTGTTCTGGTGTTTAGAGCAGCAGTCTGAGAGTCAGGAAACTCCATCCTTAATCATCTTTCTGCCTGGCATACCCCTGGTTTCCAGGTCCTCTGAGGCTTTGCCTTGATCAGGGCGATGACTGCAGCTTTTGACCAGGGCTGAGGTAACTCTAAACTAGCCTGAGTACAGACATCATGTCACTGGAGATGCATTCATGTCATCGCTGGCCCAGACCATGGGGCTCTGAGCAAGTACTCAGTGTGTTGATGTTGATGGTCCTGCGGCTACAGCAGCAACCTCTAGACAAATGTCTCCCACACTACCTCGTGACATTAAATGAGTCTTAATCCATGTAAATAAGCTGTTTGTGGTCATATGGCAAGTAGGGCTGGCGTGTGTACACTTGACCATTTGACAGAGTTTGCATAAGAAAGGCACTTGGTCTTTTTGGAAATTTTGGAAGGTCTTGATTCAAAGCCCTCTGAAGTCAGTGGAAGCCTTTCTACAGAGTCGCAGTATTGCTGCTGGAAGAGCTCTGTGTAAACGACCAGTTTTGTCAGCAGCTCAGGCTGCTGCTTGAGGCAGGTTTCTGTGTGGTGCAGGTTCACTGATTTTTTTTTTCAATTTTAATCATAACCCAGGGGTGATTAAATTTCTAAAGGGAAAACATTGACAGATATTTTTTTTTTTATTTAGCTAAAAGGATGTTTCTATTATATATTAGGTATGGGTCACCCACCGAAAGGCTTAGCTGATCTGAGTGCAGGTAGTATCATTATGTTTCTTCCTGGTAGAAGTTTTCTTTTTTCCTTTCTTTGCTCTTTTCCTCCCTAGAGCACCCAAATTTTATTTTATCCCATTCCCAATTATTTCTGTGCCATTTTTCCTTTTCTCTCATTTTGACTTTCTGATTTTTTCTTCAGTCTTAAGCAGATTGTGAACTCTACAAAGCATGAGGTTGTTTCAAACTCACCATGTTCAACCACATTTGGACTTGGGCAATCTTGCTCAGCCCATCTGTTGGTTTGGCAGTCTCCTGCTGTTGGTCAGCCAGTGAAAGAGGTCTCTGAAGACTGAGTAAAATTGCACAACTGAACAACCCCCCAACACATACCATTTGACCACCTGACAAGTTGAAAAAACAGGCAATGCAAGCAACCGAAACCAGAATGCTTAAGCACAGTGTTGTAAAAATTGTTGTCCTCAGACTATATCTCTTTAAGAAAAAAATGAAGTGTTATTTCCAAGTCTGCACCACTGATACACATCTGAGTAGAAAATATGGAATCAAAAGGAAGGTATTGTAATCCAGTGTTTAGCCTTTTCTTTCCATGTAGTGGCTTACTGATGTGGGAAAGTAGATGTGCATGGTGTTTGACAGGCAGACAGGGGAGAAGCTACATGAACCAAAGGTTTTGCAATCTGCAGACCACTTGTGTGATTAGAGCTGTTTGAAGAAATCTCTATAGCCATGCAGAGTCTCCTGGTGCCAGCTGTGCTCCCTATAGAGCACAGACATTTGATTTCACCATATGAGACAGAGAAGACAAATTGTAAATGGAAGATGTAGTGGATGGATGTCACTAAATGTAGCAATTTCGTAAGATGGTGAGTCTAAGTAAATGTATAACCAGGTATCAGACATATGCAAGGACCACACTCATTTGTTCTGTTTTCATTTCTTTGATTATTTCCTTAATTGCTTTTTTAATATTCTCATAACTCTTTTTCTCTCTCCACTTAAAAGGAAGCTGAATGAAAGGATGGTGACGTGTGGGAGGAGTGTGGGCGCTGGCAGATTGTGTTCAGCATCTTCCACGTTCCCTTATTAGTTTAGTCAGACACATTAGTTCACATTATGAGAAACAGATGAGAAACTGCTAAAACATACATTATGAGAAACATTAGGAGAAGCTGCTAAGTATACATCTAAATAATGTTAAACCAACAGCGACTCCAGCTGAGGGCCAGCTGACTCACCAAGCTCTGTAAATCTAAGCTTCACAGCACTCACACAGTATGCATATTCCCGCTAACCATCAGACAGGTTGAGTTGTAATGCTGAGTAATCATTGCATAAACCCTGTGTGGAAGAGATGAAGGAGTGCAAAAAATAGAGGCAGCAGCACTTCAGTGAAAGGAATTGATGACAACATCCATCTTGTCTATGTTATACCTGTTCTTCAGCACAATATACAACTTTCAGCTACTCCAGATGCTTTGTTGGGTGAATTACACCACGTTTCCACATGCTTTTCTTTTTCTTGAGTTTTCTTCTTGTGTTGTAGAAAGGTCAATTTATGTTCTGTGCAAGACAATCAGCTAGAATGTGTCAAGTGTAATGAAGTTCTAAGGAAATAAAAAAGAGTATTTCATAGAATCGTCCACGGAAAATCATCTGTGGCTTGGCTGAACCTTTAGAATAAATGCTTGTGGTTGCATGACTCACCTTTGCTTTGAGCTGACCTGTGGAAGGCATCAGCAGGACTGGTATGACAATCAGCTCTGCTAATATTTTGACTATTTCCGTTAGCTTGGCTTGATGATCAGTTCTCAGCAGAATGGAAAATGCAGTGTCCGTGTGAGATGAGGTCACTCCATGTCACCCAGAATGATTTTTCCATAAAAGTCTTTTCTTACACTGGGATTCAGCACCTCAAGCATCTCCAACCCTTTGAGTATCTTTAGGTAATAAATTTTGCAAACCTTTCAAGTAGGATGGCTCAGATCTCTGTGCAATACTGCAAAAAACAAGGCAAGTTGCTTCTTTTCACACAGGCATATTCATGCCAACAGCTTGATTTCTAGGAAAATTCTCTCTTGTAAGACAGATTTACACACATTTTGTTTTCAGTATTCCACAGAAATTCACCTATGATATTTTAAATGTGGTGGGTTTGTTTTTTTGTTTTTTTTTTTGTTTTTATGGGTTTTTTTGTTTGTTTGTTTTTAAGCATGACACAAGTAAAATCTTTGATTTGACTTGTCCTTTTTAGATACTTGGAAATGTCAATAATTGTGTGATAACCATTGCCAATAAAGACTAAAATGCTATGTAAGATATTACATTTTCCGTGTAAAGCATGAATAAATATAAATATGACAAATGTATAGCCTCTGGTGGCAAATGTTGGGTCTTTAATAATTACTAAAGAGAGACAAATCATTCCTAATAAATAATGTACACTATGCAGTAGACAAGTCCCCTAACAGGATGGCAATAATTTTGAGTGTACATGTTGTGTGCGAAATCGAATATCTTCTTCTTCCAAAGCAACCAGAATTAGAAAGCAATGCAGGGCCACCATTCTCCTGGTTTTGGCCCTCTCCTCGTTCAAGCCCTTCTGTCTGTGTTCGTGCATGTGGTACCTCTCCAGCTCATCTGCCTGCCAGTGCTTACCTTTATAAGGCCCAGTGGCATTCTGCCATCTGTCTTACAAACTTTTCCATTGTTGTCATGTTGTGCCTTGATTTCACATGCCTTTTAATTTCTCTTAAGATCTTCCTGGTTTCTGCTTGCCACTGGTGGAAGAACTTTCTCTCTTACGGTCTCCAGCCATGGCTTCCAGCCTGTAGTCCGATTCTGTTAGCATACTAGTTTCACAGGTTTGAAATACATACAACACATTGCGCTCCAAAACAGAAAAAGTTTCTTAAGGCTGAGTTCTCGTACTGTAAATGGAGTCTGTTTGTACCATGTTCTTTAGGCAAGGAGTCCTCTCCCATGAGTGTTTCCCATCATGCTCAGATTTCTTAACTTCCTTGGTATACCTCCATGGAAGGATGAAGTTCATTATTTTTGCTTTCTCCATTAATGCTCATGAACATGGTATGGACTGGAATTTGCTGCTGTTTGTCTAAAATATATTGTGCATCAAATTACAGGTTCTTGCTGACTGTTTTGCTCTTATATTTTTTAAAAATTCAGCCAGGTTAATATAGACGGTGGAAGTAGACTGCTAGCTTTGCTTCACAAGTTTTCCTTCACATTTTGAACGGGATTTGCTCCAGCCATGCTTGAACCTCTTCTGCATTGATTTTCCATTAGCTGTCCTGCTAATGAGAAAACACTGACACAAATGTAATTAAAAAACAAATTTGAAATTTCCACATGCAAATATTTGCACCAAATATGGTTGTGTGTAATAGGGAAACAGACAATGACATGTGATTTATTTAATAAGTGATGACTAGCTAACATTGACCAAATAGAGGTTATTAAACAGAGAATAATTGCAGAAGACTTTCTGTGTTTGATCTACAGTTAAACAAAATGTAGCCAAAAATGTCGTTGGTTAATTTTGAGCAACAAATGTAGCTGATTGAGAAAAAAACCATTTGCTTGCTTACAGATACTGCACAAACAGAATTTGAGGTTAAGCAGGTTAGGTAAATAATTCGTAGTGAATTATTTGCTCAGCAATAATACAGCTTCACTTTTTCCTGTTGTTGTTACCTTTAACATTGCATCCTTTTTTCCCTTCTCAATTCTTCTGCAGAGAGACAAAATTGATAGCTACGCAGGAGGAGTAGCTGACAGCTTAGTGAACAATTATTAGGGTCTGAGGCATATTTTCCAACAGTGGTTCATGAAGAGATGGGTGGTGTAATCCACTGCAGTGTTTAAGTGGAGCCTCTTGTCAGCACCTGCTATTAGAGAGTGTAACACTCAGTGGGACTACAGTGTTTGCATCTCTTTTTAGGGAATTTGCAGTTGTAGGTGGCTGGAAGCAGGCTGCAGCACAAGGGGACCTCGCTTTCTGTCTCAACAGATACAGACAAGCCATGGACTGTTTGGAGAAACTAAGCACTGGCCGTTTTTTGGATGGATTTTTTTAAGTTAAATACCATCTCAGCAAATTATTTCTCTACTCATTTAAAAG
Source organism: Theristicus caerulescens (assembly GCA_020745775.1). Taxonomy (NCBI): domain Eukaryota; kingdom Metazoa; phylum Chordata; class Aves; order Pelecaniformes; family Threskiornithidae; genus Theristicus; species Theristicus caerulescens. The sequence goes on along the minus strand of CM036558.1, from coordinate 127,254,426 downwards.
CAATAGAAAATGATGATGGTGGAATCGTGCAAGGTTTACAAAATAGCTAATAGCAAATATTGAGAGAGTCTCAGAGTTCATCTTAGTAATTCAAACCTGTTCTCTACCAGTCAATGGTCAGAGCATCAGAGGAAGATTTTTCTCATTTACTGAGCCACAGTTGGTAAGGGTTTGGTGTTAAGAGCTGGGAAGTATAGCTGCATTTTTTCAGTCAGCCCAGGTAGTTAAAGAGAGCTTCATGATTAATTGTGAATGTTCTTACCCAAATTGTAAGCTAAAAGGGCAGAGACTGCTTTTTCTTATATAGTCCCATCTATTTATCCTATTGAGTAGCCTGACTTCCAAGATTGTCCTGGTTTGGGTGGCACTAATGGAAGTTGAGTGCTGTCAGGATTTCAGCCTGTTAGCCTACAAAATTACTATGGAGACTCATTTATCTTGGTCAAGCTAATTTTGTGATTGCTACTAAGACCCTCAAGACAACATAAAATCAATATCCTATGTAGCTATGTGTAAGGTCCATGTGAAACTTTTATAACAAACTCTTCATTTAAGGCAAAGGTAATTTCTCTGGAAAGCTAAAATCTATGGTTTTTTGCCTTACTTTAGAGTCCTCTATTAATACTCAGAGGGTACTCAACAGAAGGACTCAAGGAGATGATCTGCATTGATTTTGGCAAGGTAGACTGCAATAGTCATGCTGTGGAGTTTTTAATGTATCTACAATCAAGGGCAATCAGACCTCCAAGTATGATTGTCAGAATTAACAGCATAGGAAAATCTGGTACAAGTACCAGCTAAGAAACCTATTCAACTGCAGCAAAGAAAATAGCATCAATATTGAGCTGCATGATCACCTTACCTCTAGTGAGCTTTAGCTAAAGGAACCAGTGTTGTCTATAATGATAGTTAGCAGTAAATTTTACTTTGTTTGCATTTAAATAATGCTATTATACTAATTATTGTAATAATTATTTTTTTAAAAGGCAAATTCTAGCCATTTTATCAATTATCTTCCTAAGCCCAATGCTTATGCTTTGGGGTAATGAGCAATTTTAGTGTATTGTTTCTTAAATAGCATCTTTAGGAAGAATACTTCCAATAAAATGCCTTATTTATTCCTCTGGTAAGAGAGCAGCACTGCACTTTTCTTGGATTAGGAATAAAATAAAAATAAATACAATGTATGGATGTTATAAGAAATGTCATCTTGCCAAAACATAAGTTAATATTGCAGCATCACAGTGATCAAGTTGTCAGTTTGTATGAAACAGTGCTTCATATAAAAGGCACTGTTTGGAAATAACACTGTACCAATTATAAAAGACAGAAATGGAGTCCTATCATTTCATGATTTGAAATATTAATGCCTTAACTCAAATACATGAAGAAATGCTAGCTAGTGCAGCAACAATTAAAACTCAAAATACAGATAGCACTTAAGAAATAAAATGTTAAGGTGTACCATGTTTTGTCAAGATTGATATATGCAAAGTAATTGACAACAGTGAGTGGGAAGAGATTAAATGGATAGGATTGTCATTTGTACAGCCAAATAGAGTACCAGGATATTTTTATTGACATGGTATGCCTTCTTGTTTTTGTTCCCCAAAACAAAGGCTTCTTTACCTAATTCTGTTCTTTCTAACCTCATCTGAACTGGAACTGAAGCATTTATAATAATTTTAGTTTTGTGACAGCAGCAGAGAAATGTGAGGTGTGGCTTAACTAGGTATTATAAGTATTTTGTGGTCACAGGGGAAAAGCTAAAAATACCACTGGAGAATTTATAATCCTAATTCATGGTGCAGTCTCTGTCTCAACTTTCTGATGTTATTTACTTTAATTCCAATAATATATTCCATATTCAGCAAAACAGCATTAGATAAGTACAGAAGGGAAGTTTTACCTTCATTTTCTCTTGTGTCAGTGTTTCATTTTAACCATTTTAACTGATATTAATACTACTTAGCTTTTTCATGTGTGGAGTGACAATTCTTGCAAGCCTCTTGAGAGATGATAGAAAATCACTGTTAATCTCATTTTACATCAAAATCCTGATTCATAGAGATGCTGAGATACTTGCCTGAGGTTACATACCAAGGACCAAATCTAGCAAAATATGTAAAAAAGTGTGCACAAATACAATAACACTGAAGTCAGAGACAGATCCAAATCTTAAGGACTGATCATCAGGAAAACATGATTTCCCTTTAGGTGCTTCAGGAATGGATGGTTGTGGCTGGTTACCATATTGCCATGCAAAATTTTGACATGGGAGTTTAAAAAAAGAATATTCTTGAGCAAAGACAGTTTCAATTGAATGGGTTAGAAATGCAAGCATAAAGGTGGTCCAGATGTAAATCAAGTATATCTTACTTAATAATTTTGCTTACTGGGTTATAAAAGTGTTGTCTTGTAATTTTGTCTTCAAACTGGGATGCAGAGCTGCTGATATGATTATGACAGGACAAGGTTTAACAGGGGAAAATCGGGCCAGGAAGGCAGCACTGTGAAGGTCCACAAGAACCAGCTGTGGCCTTCACGGACCAGAACATCTTCAATGCATCTTCCTGAATATTTTGTTTTCAATAGTTTCAGCTTTGCAAAGGTCAAAGCTTTGATCTGGACTTCACTGCACTACATATAAATACCCAAACTCACACTGTAGGCAGTGTATTTTCTTTCTTTTTTGAATAATTTTGTGTATCTCTACACTCTCCTTGAAATCTATGGCATGTCTTCAGTAATCCTTTTATAGGGTCCTTCAGGATCACAAGGCACAACTTCGCATTTATGTCTAAAAGGCAGTGGATTGATCTATGTTTAGTTTATTTACAAAGTGATCTTAATTTTTTACTGGTGAAAAGAGGTTTGGGGATCTGAAGAGATGTCTCAGACCTACAGCAAACATCCAGAAGTCACACCAAGAAGGCCAGGAAAGAAGACAGTATTTGATAAGAGCAAATAATACAAGTGTAATAAGTGTCAGCTGATGAAACTGATTTGAATTCTTTTTTTCTCAGTACAATCTGACAATCTTCCTGCAGATATTTGTTATTTTAGACTTTTCATCCAAGGGCAAACAGTGAACTAAATTTAATAATTTAATTACTTATCTCTACCAGCACTCCATTAAGAATGTAGTCTTGCTCTACAGATGCAACTTTCATTTTGCTGATATCAAGCAGTTACGGGGTTTTAGTAAACTGTTATTATTTTTCTGTAGGTCATGAACAATTGTATAATAGTTGCATTTAATTGAAGAGCTTCTTATAAATGGACAAAAATATGTATGGGAATACTTACATTTTATTTTTAACTTATTTTAATTTTTTGTAAGCTTTACATGGTCCTGATGATTTCATATATCATCGCTTGTATGGTTTTTACTTTACTTGAAAACATTTCTTAATTGTGTTTAAGAATTTTTCAGGAGCTGTGTGATCTACCAAAATTATTGGATTATTTGGCATTACAGCTGATCATTCTTAGATAAATGCTAAAGGTCATTGTGGATATTAATTATGAATTTTGAGCTCAGTATCTTATGTGAATGCTCTCTCATCATGTGCCTGCAGTTGCATAGCCTTCACATTAGAGATGACAGTCAAGGTGAAAATGTGAAATATCTTCAGGAGACATCCCTTATCCTCTTCTGTCTCACTACTGAGGTAGTAGCTTCTGGCTTCAGAATTACCCAGGAGTTCCTGTGTGATTTTGACTATTTGGCAAAGGCAGCAGTGGTGGAAAGAGATGCTCATGAACAATCTAAGTTCAGATGCTTGCTAAAGCTAAATGTCAGAAGTACACTCTCTCTCACCTTGGAAATCTCATCCCTGGAAATCTCATCAGAAAATTATTGGGCCAAATCTCCACTTTCCTTTTCCTTGTTTTCCTGTTTTGAAATCAGAAACTAAGCCTTAAAGGTACTTCATGCAGATGGTAAAACATTACAAGGTGAGATTTACTAAGGTATTCTTGCTCCTTTTATATATTGCCATGGATCAGACTAAACGTTGATGGCTGGCTGCATTACCCAGAGAAATTGCCATTTGATCATTGACAGGCACTGCTGAAACCTTATCATAATTATAAAATGATTCCATGACAATATTATTAGGAAGAAGTAGAAATCATTGATTTATTTAGTACTTTACTGAATTTTATCCAAGTTAGAATCAGATGTGCAATAACTCACTATAACCCCACTGGAGACTTACACAAGACCTACTTTTGTCCAATTGTTCTGCCAAGAAATAGAATTCCTAGTTAAAATGGATTGAAATAAAATGTAAAAGTAGGTTAAAAAAAATGGCTGATATCTTTCTCTTCTTGTCAGATTTCCTGAACTTTTTCAAAGTCTTTTGAATCCTTCTCACTCCCTCCTGATCTGTTCACTCATTGTTCATCCTTTTTCTCAGCCCTGGCCCTGCCATAAGTAATAATTTGACTCAGTCTCTGCAAAAGTGTGTGGGACCAACTGCATGTAACTCCATGCAAACTTATCACAGGAACAGGCACAGAAGTCAGCTGGAAATTCTGCAAGTTAATATGTAAATTGAGCTCACATGGCTTTGTCCTAGATATTGATGCCGCTACAGAGATGGTCAATTCAGAGGGCAATACTTCTTTAAGCCAGTAAGTGAGATCTGCTTTTGCTGATCTTCATAATGGAAATAACATGTCTTCTAAAAGAGAAGACATGGGGCAGGCTGGCAAAGCTAGACTACTGAAGGGGGACGCAGCAAGCAAGGGCATAGGTTATCAAAACAGGTTATCTGGGCTCTTCATGCCTGGAATGGAGGAAATCCTCAGACTGGTTTCTGATTGACATTTCCAGTTGGGCCTGATCTTTTACAGGCTCAGGGATCAGTCCCTTATGGCTACAGTCATGCTCTGAATGTGAAGAGGTGAGGTAAGGCAAAACATTTGCCTACTCCTAAAAAGACCACAGCCTTTGAAACGGTGCTCTTTTATTCCTCACACTTTGCCTGCAAGGGCAAAGATTAATATTGCTGCACAAGCTCAGGTGAAAATTCAGCCCTGTTGGGGGGCAACACTTAACAGGGCTATCATGGAGAGTGGTCACCCCATGGGCCAGGGATGGCACCCAATATGGTGAGTCAAGGGGAGTAGCTCTCTGGAGCACCTTACTGATTGAGGGAGTCACAGCCTAGGGGTATGGGACATACTAGGAGATGCAGGGAAAGAACGCTTTGGGATTGCACAAGCCATACTATGGGTTGTTTAAGGGAAGAACTAAAGGCAGGAAAAGGGAGGGATCTAGGTGGTTTGGGGAGAAACAAGCATGGGAAACTAGAGGCGTAAGGGGATAAAAGGGGCCTGGTTGGGTGTGAGCAGGTTCCTGGTCAGTAGGCTTGCCTGGTCATGCCCTGCGCTTGATCAGCACTGTCTGCCCTGTCATGAAACTCTATTTCTAAGTTATTTTCCTGGGTGAGGGACTCCCTACTCAGTGTGTGTGTGTGTATGGGGGTGTGAGTGCCAGCAAACGGAGTCAGATCATGGGTTGGGGGGAACGTGTGTCCGTGGCGCCAGAGACTCGGGGGGGGTGAGCATTTGTAGGTCAGGGCATGATCGGTAGTGAGATATATATACGTATGTGTGTGTGTATATACACACATATTGCCACTAGTGGACCTCTATCCTACTCAGCCAGAGAGGGATGCAGGATGAGGCCGCTGGTGCTGTGTTCGTGTGAGTACTCTGTGGGTCTGTCGGTGTTGATCTGTGCAGCCAGTCATGTATATATGGATGCATGTGGTATATATGTGTGATATGTGTGCCTGTGCCTACTGGGAACACATGCGCAGCATCGCTGCTCATTAGACCTGGGGGCATGGAGCTGCGGTAGCCTCACGTCTGTTGGGCTGCCAAATTTGGCCGTCCCTAACAAGTAGTAGATAAGTAATGTGTAGGCTTTCTTGCAGCTCTCAGTGGGAAAGTGAACTTTGCTGTTACTGCATTGAGACAAGGTACCATACTTTGAAAGAATTGATCAAGAAATATTTAATACTAATAGAGAATAAACATAATCATAAAGTGCAATTTAGCATCTAAATAATAATGAAATTAAAAAAGAAATCAGTGGCAGTACAAGAAAAAAAATGATGCCTCCATACTTTGAGTAACCAGATTTATGGAAGATCTGTTAATCTTCATGCCAAATTTCCAATATTTCAGTAGCAAAAAAAATGTAATCATGCCATTAGTAGTGGGGGAAGGCCTACATATCATTTAAGTACTGCCTACTTTCTCATTGGAGTGTGTAAGTAGCTATTAAAGTTGCTGCCTTCCACTGAGGTGAAATTTCACTTATACTTGTAAGACAATGATCAACTCAGTCTTTACAAATTTAATTTCAAAAGTAAAAAAAACCCACAACTTTTTTTTTTTTATTACGTTCTTTATCCTTCTGTGTAGATCATGCTTTCTATGATTGGAAAATAGAAAACACATTCTGTACTTAGAAGTGAAAGGAAAATGACCTGGCTCACCATGTATTTCTCAGCTCAGCATTTACTTTATTCCAGCGGTGGAAATAACATTTTGAAGAAGAGACTCATTTAAGACCATGGTAATAAGTAGAGATGAGTTTATAATGAAATACAAATTTACCAAAGATATATTTTGTCAAACTAAATTGGCACCTTTCCCTTTTTTAAATAGCAGATATTTCCAACAGAAGGATCTCAGTGGTATCAATGCAGTAATGTATTTGATGTGGTACAATATGGAAAATTATTAGTTACATTGGAGCAGGCAGAGCGGAAAGATCATAAGATGGCTAAGGAGCTAGCTACAGGAAGGATGACAACAGCCTGCTGGTGAAAAGAAAACATTGGCCAGAGGGAACTTAGTAATGGAAGCCCCACCAGGTCAGTGCTGGGAGCAATGTTATATAAAATTTCACCAATGACTTTGGCACAAAGAATAGGAGGTGGCTGACGAAATCTGCTGGCAAAGGTAAGAGGTATTAAAAAGAATCGGAGGATCCCCGGTATGTGAATAATAGAATCATAGAATCATAGAATTGTTAAGGTTGGAAAAGACCCTTAAGATCATCAGGTCCAACCGTTTACCTATTACCGCCAAGTCCACCACTAAACCATGTCCTCAAGCACCACATCTACCCGTCTTTTAAATACCTCCAGAGATGGAGACTCAACCACTTCCCTGGGCAGCCTGTTCCAGTGCCTGACTACTCTTTCAGTGAAGAAGTTTTTCCTAATATCTAACCTAAACTTTCCCTGGCGCAGCTTGAGGCCATTTCCTCTCGTCCTATCACTTGTTACTGGGGTGAAGAGACCGACCCCCACCTCACTACAACCTCCTTTCAGGTAGTTGTAGAGGGCAATAAGGTCTCCCCTCAGCCTCCTCTTCTCCAAACTAAACAACCCCAGCTCCCTTGGCCACTCCTCGTAAGACTTATTCTCTAGACCCTATAGCAATGGGATACAACTCATTAATATGAAGGGAAGTTTGTGGACTTACAGACTTCAAGCACTAACATCTGGGAGTCAGCATGTGGAAATGGCTGAGGGAAGGACTGGATGAATTACTTTACCATAGTATGTTTCTCAGTTGCCAAAATCATGTAACATAAACCAACAAATCAAATAAATAGAACAGATGCATTTGTAACATGTAGTACTGGAGGTATTTCCAGTAGAAACAAACATCTGTCAGTGATGCTGTTCAAGGCACTGGTGGCAACAGATCTAGCATATAATTTTGATTTTCCATTTCCTAGAAAAGGTGGTAAAAGCTAGAAGAGGTGCAGAGGACAGCTACCAGGGCAATGAGAGGAACAGACTTTTTTTTTTTTCAGAATTGAACTATATAGGTTTTTTCTAGGAGGTTGTGATGCTTTAAAAATTATATGAAGAAAGAATCTGGAATTTTAAGCAAGATGAAAAAATAATTAAAGTATTGTGAAAGTGGGGCAATTTAGCACATTCTTTTCATCTTCTTCAGATTGAATTCACTCAGATGCAGACTGTAAAGCAACTACAGGAAGACTGCACAGGGATGAATTTCCTTCAAAATATGCAGCCTCTCTTATGCAGAAGAATTTGAATGAATTCTGGCATTTTTCAGAGATTTCTCCTGACTTTAAAAAAAAGTCATTAATTTATAACTGCCCCTATGTACCCATCTTCGGCTGTTTGGAAGTGCCCAGTACTCTAATATTTAGGCATGATGTTTTCATTTAAAGATAAAGGTGAAAGAAAGCATGTGGGAGAAAAAAAAAATCCCCAAAGGACTGAATTTTGAAAGGTTAATTCCAAGTGCTGAGGGTGTAGTGTCCAAAATCATAGAATCTTTTTGACTGTATCTGATATTATCCTTCTTTATAGCTGACAAATGTTAACATTAAAAAAATGAAAATGCCCTCTAGTTCTCTTCCCTTAATCTTAACACTGGATGACTGCTCCACTACATTAATACTTGCTATGACTGTTCTTTTGACTCCCTTGGTGATTAGATCCATAAATCGCTCCTCTCTGGAGCCCAACAAAAATTACATATTTATTTTTCTACCAGGAGTTTGTGTTCCTGAATTTTCAATGTGTTTTCCTGCTATAGTGATACAATGGTTCTGTTTTACTTAGTGTCTTATTTCTTGCATGCAAAACTTCTACAGTGGTGGGTCATCATCTCATATGGGGAAAATAGTGACATTTTCAAAATGTATATTGAAAACAGTTGAACATCCAATTTACAGATTTGCTATGGTTCTGAGACACATTTGTTTCAAATATGCTCTATTGACAGGTCTTCTATAAACACACACAAATGACATCTTTTCAAATCACTGTGCTTTTTTTTTCAGTAAACAAAAAAGAAGTACAAGGTTATGGGTCTGTAATCTGGTATTAAATCAAACTAGTGCATCAACCCACACAGCGTAAGAGAGCACCACTGGGAGATGTCTACCACTGATCTCCCTGCCTTGGAAGGCTTAAGATTACATAAACGCATTCTCTTTCATTTAACCTACTCAAAGCCTGTCTCTTTGAATCAAAACTCATGTTGGCCACTCCAAATTATCAAGACACAACTTATCTACAATAGACTGCTCCAAAAGATTACTGACAAATTATAAGCAATTTCAGCTGCCTGTAAATGTTTCCTGTGGATCATTTTGACTGACCTTGAGATCAACCTTAAGCAATTCGGGTATTTATCTTTCAGATATTTCCCTAGTGGATATGAATATCAGTTGTATAAAAAATGATGGATGGTGGCAATTTCCTATTAATTGCTACAGAAAAAAAAAATCCTAGCACTTCTGATGGGTACCACTGACCACAGAGAAAGGGGAACTGTATTTCAGGTGAATATTTTCTCTGGCAATTTTTGTGTAAACAAGTCTTGAATGATGCCTTTGAATAGTTGTGAAAATGTGTCATTGGCAATTGTCCTAGAATTACAAACAGAGTAAGGGAAAGATGAAGTCACCTATTCAACAGAAGTAACTGCCAGAAACAAGGAAGAAAATATGGTATTTCTTTTTCCTTTTACAGTTTATCTTTATCTACTACAGGGAAGCTGAGTCAGTGATCTAAGACTATCAAGCTCAGTGAGTATTCCAGTTTCTGAATATTGACAGATATACCATCATCTTAAGTATAACTATTTATCATGTTTCAATGACCACATTTTTACTATCTAATTGCATTTTCAAGCAATTCTAGAAACTTTAAAAGTGAAAGTTTAGGAACAAAGAAAAATGTAGTATTTCCACCGAACAGCAAGTAAGCTCCAGTGATACTCAGTTTCCAACAATGTTATTTGAGTGGTCTTTATTGAAAGACTTTATTTAAACAGTTGTTGCATGATATATACAGATTTATTGACACACAAGAAATGTTCTTATGTTCTTACTAAAAGGAAATTGATATTATCATACAGAAGAGCAAGAAGTTATTACTCTCATACTAAATTCTTTAACCTGTGCATTACTTACTATTTTCTGGAGTGAAATCATTATTTTAGGGATTTCTAACAGCTAATCTTCACAATCTGTCACAAATCAAAATAAGTATTTACAAAGTATTTGGCCATTAGTAGCGGTTGTGGGCTAAAGCATAAGATAACATATTTTTTAACACTCTCATTTCAGCCATAGCTTGAAAGTCCAATTCACACCAAGGGGTTTTGTGGCCTGAGGATGGGAAATGAAGACAACCCGAAGGAATGTGCTTCATGGTGATAGTCTCAGGGACAGCATTTTAAAGTGTTTTGATGCTCAAAGATGCAGATAGGCACTTAATAGTATTTAAAAAAATGACTGGGCTCCTGCTAGCTGAGATGCTTAAGTGTCTTTTTTTAAACTCAGCTGGGCATCTGTCTGCACTCTATCTCTAGCTCTTCACTACTTTCAAGTAAATTCTGATCAGTGAAAACACATTTTCTTCTTCTAAGTATCTGTTTTCCCCTTTCAAATTCAGCTGCATGTCTGAGAATGAGTTTGGATTCTTCTTTTCCTTCCATTACTAGTGGTATAGGTTTTACAAGCCCAGAAATGCCCTTAGGCCTAGTTTTGGAACAGAGTGAACACTTTTTACAATGCTGCTCAAGAAATAAGAGAATCCTAATCATGTTTTCTCTGCGTTGTTCACCCAGATGAAACCAGAAAAGTACACAGGAGCACAAATCTATTCCAGATAGCAACATGCTTACTTAGTAACTATTACTCTGAAACATACTTTAATAGAGAAAAGTAAGGATGCCTGCTTAAAGCAATAAAATTCTTTTTTATATGACATATTTCCTCTCTGTTAATTACTTTCAGAGAGACCTTTAAGAGCCATCTGTGCTGCTAGATTTTGGGGTACCACATTTCCACACAAGCATTGAAATTATGCTGGAAATGCTTTCCTCATTCACAATAAAGTCAGCACTGAACTTATATTGTCAGGTTTTTTTAAGATTTCTCTCCATCAGTCCTCTAGCTCTTCCATTCTTCTGAACAGAGATTCACAGGGATTGTTCTCTGCCACGGAGTGTGGATATCTCTGGATTTCACATGGATCCCAGAATCCTTTTCAGCACACTTATTTCAGCAGTCCCTTTTACAGTCCTTTCACAAACTGTAAATCAGAAGCAGGAATGAAAGGTCCAGGTGAGTGAGCAGAAATAAATGCTTTACAAGAGGAAAAGATGCAGCTGGAATACTGGGTTGATAGCTGAGACAGTTTGGTGTGGGAAAAACATTTGGTTATGAGTAGAGAGACATGGGTCGAGTCCAGATTTTGCTCAGGACACTTAGTATGTGTAGAGTTGGCCTTGCTTAGCTGACCTTAATTGCATTATTTTTTTCTGTGCAATCTAAATAAGGCTTTTAATAGTTTAGTTTCAAGTAATAAAGTGCCATTCATGTGTGTAATTTATTACTAAGTACATTAATATTTATAGACAGAGCTGAAATTCTTTAGCCAACATTAGAGAATTTTCTCAGTCAAGAAAATCATCTTTGGTCCAATTTATTTAGCAAGTGAGGAACTGTCTAATAGAAACCCTTTGCATGGTTGCTGTAGGTCGAGCTAAGCTGATAGAATAATAAAATGAAGTTGAGTTTTACTGCATTCCCATCTCTTTTATAAACCTTTTGGCTCTGATGTCTGGCATAATGTTTCAAAACAAATCCAAGTCAGAATGTAATTCTTGGAATCATAAAATACTATGTAACTTAGAATTATCTTAACACTCTGATTTTAAAATTCAGTGGGGCAAATTCATTTGAGCTATCTCTCCACTGTGGCTGGGATCAATTTAGCTGAATATTATTCATTTGCTTTGTAAAGAGTGCAGCTGTGATTTTCCTATATGACTAAGAATGTGATGGTATGGAAATTTTCTTGCACTCTCTGTATGGGTTATAGGGAGCAGAATGGCTCCTATGCATATATCATTTCTTCTGTTGAAGTAGGTCAGCATTGACTAAGCAAAGACACAGCATGAAAGGACATTTGTTTCTATGCCTTTAATGTACTGGACAGCATAGTGGAGCATGTGAAGGGTTTATCAATTTAAGGAGTACAAGTGACCATTAAGTGCACACATAAAAGATTTGTGTACATTAATTAGATACCTGCAATTAAGTTTGGAGAAAAACATCAACTCTTTGTAAAATCTGAGAAACATTAGAGAAAGACAGCATGTGTCTGTGAATTAAAATGCCATTAAAATGATTATGACTTCAAAAACATTAAAAAAATTATATATGATTCTGGAAGATGCTGAAGTTTGTTCTGTACAAGACCAGAATGAACAAAGTTCCAATGTTTGACATTATCAAAGTAACATCTCATATTTCCCATTCAATTGCATTCTGCAATGTTCTTTTTCCAGCTTCACTTTGAGTCATTTCTGTGGCTATGAATTTAACAATGCTTATCATCAAAGATGTACTCTAAATCCCTGAGTCATAAGTGCGGCAAAATGATAAGAGTTTAAAAGTTATAATCGAACATCCAAATAGCTCATAGTTAATGTGGATGAACAGATCACTGCTGATTGGCATAGAAAGGAATCTTTCCTGTATGAACACTCATGGTTTCCAAATAACTGCTGAAAGTGTGTGTAACTTTAGGGAATGACAGAGGCTTTGAAATAGCAAATGTGAAGCTCTTGCACCATCAGGCTTCTTAAGCTTCCTTTATGTGTACATGCCTTAGTCGTCTGTGTCTTTTTCTAAACATCTGGAATAAAGAGAGCTGACTCCACCCTACAGACAGACCATGTGGCTGCAGAATAGAGAAGGCAAGAGGGAAAATAAACCATATAGCCAAGTAAAATAAACCTGAGCTGGTTGAACATTGAAAAAAGCACTCCCCAACATGTTATTCCAAATGTTGCAAAATTCATATCTGATTTCAAATAAACACACATTATTTATCCAATTTATAAGCCAGCTGAAAGACTATGAGCTTGCATCCTCCCTGAAGGGGTCTTCAGAGTTACACTGTTAAGTCCATTATACCTAAAACACACCTTCTCCATGCTCTAGCCCTGTACTAGAACATGAGACCTCCTTCCATCCCATTGTCCTCTTGTCCTCATTCTTTTACCCTCAGAAATCATCTGATTAAGCCCAGCCCTCAGCGGCTTAGTGTATTAAGGCAAGAGGCCTGGGGTCTAGAATTCATATCTCTTTGCTCATTCAAATTATCCAGCAAATCATTTGGGATTAATTCAAGCCATGACATTTAGGAAGGCCAGACTAACACTGTTCACTTGGCGGAGGATGAAGGGTAGTATTTCCTCTGAGCTGCCTCCTGGCACACAGGAAAGCCTTCCCTGTAGAGAGTACAGTCTGTGGGAGTGCAGGTAATCTGGGAACAAGGGGATGGCTGTCTGGGGGGGAACAACTATGTCATGTGGGGTGCTTGTGAATGAAGATATAGTGTGGCAGGGTAATTGGTATTTATGCATATAAAATAGTATCCCATCAACTATGGGTGTGTGATAAACTATTTAGTATTCAAGAGGTACCCAGTCAACAGAGCTGTGTGGAAATTTGCAGAAATGTACCAGTAAAATCTTACAATAAAGAATGAGATCTTTTAATATAAAAAAAAGTCTGTACAGTTCCCAGACTCAGATGCAATTCTTTAGTAAATTATCTAGGAGTTTCCTAGGAAGGAGAATGAACAGACATGACGAGCAATGCGATGAAGGGAACAGTAGCTGTGTTTGCATGTTGCCCAGAAAATGAAGACCATGTGCTATGGAGATGGCAGAGCTGGAAAACACCAGGTCTGTGCTCACATGCAGATCTGCAAAGGAGAATATGGAAGGACAGCCAACAGGAGGAGAGCCAGGAATGTGGGGATTTTTGTGTGCAGGGCACTGAACAGAGAGAGAGTCAGAAGGTGGAGATAGCTGGTGAACTTCGGAAAGATGGATCTATTTTATTCTTCACGAGAATAAATCTGAAGGGAAATATCAAGAAGCAGGATGGAAAAATGTATGATCAGGTATGCTATTAGCAGAAAGGAAAAGGACTGTAGGAAATATAAAGAGAAAAAAGATTCAACAGAAAGGTCATGTACAGTAGCAAGCTTTATATAAATATTTCTTAGAAGACACTTGATCTCAGTATGTTAAGCTAAATAAGAAATTTGAAGGTAAAAAAAGAAAAGAAAAAGAAATGTGAGGAGAAAGACCAGTGGGCTTAGGGGACAAGGGCCATGTCCTGCAGTTTGCCCAGGGCAGTGCAGTGCCCAAGGCTGGCCCCAGGTACGAAGTAACATTTGCATTAGGTGGTGAGTTGTGAGCAAACCCATCCATTCTAATCATTATTTTAGCCTTTGGCTCTTGTATTCAAGAACTGTCATATGTTTTGAAATGTGTTTACAGCTTCTGACACATATCCTGTCATTGTTGTAAGGCTTACAGTAATAGGGGTAATTCTGATCCAGGCCTTTGTTGCTAACGATAATGAAAGCCAATACACGGGCATCTTATCCAATCATCTTAATAACGGTCTGTACTGGGTAGTGATTTATAATGACTTTGTGTAACATGAGTTTGTTCCGTGACACTATTACAGTTTTTTAATTATTATTATTTTTTGAGTGAACTGTACTGATTCAGACATCAAGAAAACCTTTGATTTCTATACTGTTCACTTAGGCTCCATGCTATATTCCATTTTCCTTGACTTCCCAACATTATTTATCATTTCAATAAATGTCACTGATCCAAAAGCCATTGATCAGAACTTTCAGGTAAATCGATTGAGAGGGAGAAAAAAGCATAAAGCAAAACAAATCCACAGACTTCTTATAAATAAACACATCAAACTCTTCCATTTTAAATGAGCTTCTATGCTGCTTCTTTTCATTTTAACAAGTTTTTATATGTTGGAATGACAAAGTCATTTATCAAGTTATCAAATAATATTTAAGAAAGCCTTAATGCTACTTATTTAAGCTAGGATCATTTTTTTCACAGGTATCTCTGTCTTGCTTTCTCAAATTCTTGCAATCTTTCTCAGAATGAGTGCTTATTGGTTACAATAATGGACACAAAAGTACTATAAGCTTTTCCACTTGGTATAATATAGCCTGACAAAGAAGATGCCTAGGCTTCTCTTCTAGGAAAGTGTCTTCCTGTAATGTTCATACACCTGCCTGTAACATCACAGGCCAACGGGTTGTATGATCCTTTAGAATTACAAGCTGAACTGCAGCACTTAAACTTTATTTGAAAAGCACTGAAATTGTTTTAAGTGAATACATAAAAGTAGGGGGAGGGCAACTAATCAGTATATTGTTATTTTGACACATTTGGTTGCCTTTTAGAAAATGCATTCATAATTTTCTGTTTGACGTGATCTCAGCATCCAGTAAAAAGCTGAGAATTTTTCATCCCACTGACAGGACTCCATTAATAAAACAACAATCTTTTGTGTATAGTAATCTTTAATCTTATTTTGTCACACACTTCTCAGTAGCATTTCCACTCGTTTTACAGTATAATTTATGGCACTGAAACAACTCTCTGCCCTGAAAAAGGTCAGTCTGTCAAGGTTTACTTGTCTTTGAAGAAAAGTAATAGAGCATTATTTATGAAGCACAGAATACGCTTCAATACTTTAATCAATCAGAAAGATACTTGCATTATTGTATCTTTTGCCAAAAAATACCATGAGCAAAGGATACATCAACCTTGCATTCTCTTTTATGTCGCAAAAAGCCTTTTACCTTTTATGTCTCCTTCTCCTTTTGTGTTTACTGCAGTATGAAAATAACAAGGCTGATGATGTCTGATATCTGGGAACAATTTGTAAATTATGAGAATAGGGATTGATCTTATCTGAAGAGTAGAGAGTGTCCGGACAGATTAACTAGAGCTATCCACGGTGCTTATCACAATAAATTAATCTGATAAAATGTTGGGGTTTTGGGTCATGTGATGTAAACTAACATCTCTAGAGAGAAAACTGCAAAGGTTTAAGGGACCTTTAGGGTACCTCAAAGATGATAGGCATAAGGCATAACCACATTTGGTATCCATATGTTTTTAGACATCATCATAAGCACAAGTTAGAACATGCAATGTGGAGAAACAAATCGTTAGTTCATTAGAGAAAACAGTCACACTTTAAATTAAGTCTCTCAAATAAGAATTTAATTTAGGTTTAGTAAGACAGCTTTATGTGAATGAAATGCCAATATATTATTTAAACTGCTCTGTTGATGTTAAACAAGTGTGTAATAAGATACATATTATCTATTAGATGTTAGATGCTAGGAACTATTTTTTGCTAATTAGCCCCTATCTGACATGAAACATCTATTACAACTGGGATGAGTTACTTCTTGCTTAAATTTCTAGCCAATGAAATCTGTTTCCTTCCCAGGAACAGCTAACTCACTCATCACCTATCTCCATAAGGTATTTGGTTACTAGTTGAAGTCCTCTGCATTTTATTCTTGCTGTACCACCAGCTTTACTCACAGAGTTCCTGTTCTGAAGAGATGGACATTATCTCTTTCCTAAATCTCTGCTGCAGCCCAGACAAGGTTGACAGAAACCTGAACTCTGCCTGAATCCTCATGATAAGTCAAACCAAATTAGATGTCTGTACTACACATAAGTTCCGCTGGTGATCATGGAGTCTTTTACATGTTTGTGTGCCTGAGCACTCATAAGGGAAGCAACTGTCCTAAACCCTAAGACCAGATCTAAAGTAAGTAGATGGAAAATATCTGCAACACCATCATCAAGATTTCTCAATACTTCTGTATCTTAAGAAGATGATTAGAAGATAAAAGCCCATGCAGATATGTGGGCTAATAACTCTACCAAAACACTTTCTGTTGGATCAATATCCAGAAAGGAAGCACTGGCAAAGGTGCAGACAATGTTAATATTTCCTACTGATTTCTTGTACTCTTGGTGGATATGTAGATTCTCAAGGTGAGCAGATGGTTCTTTCACAGTTAGCGGAGAATTCCATCTCAGTTAAGTCTAACAAACTAAATTTTGTGCGGCATACTACCTACTCATATGAGACATTTAAGTATGGTGGATCTAGCTGTCTTTCTCTGGTTGTTAAAAAAAGATTTGCCTGTTTTACTTCTGATAAAATAATTTTTAAGATTTAGCATACCTGATAAGGCATATTATGTCTTTGCAGGACATCTGATTGCAGACCTATTTGCAATAAGCAAGTCTATTGTTCTGCAAAGATGAATGTATGCCATGAACTTTGCTTTCTGCTAATGATGCTATTTTAAATTAGCGAATGCTGTCCAACAGAAGAAAGACGGGAATGGTAATACTGATGCCAAATAAACATGGGACTGTACAGAGTGCATTAAATTAAATAGTGGCATAAATGCTTGCTTGGTTGTGACCAAGTAATAGTTATGAAATATGAAATAAGAATCATATTAAGTGCACTTTCAGTGCCCCAAATACCCGTGTACCTGAACTGAAGCTGTACTAACAGTTACAGAACTCCAAAGCAAGAGAATTTTATTTTGAAGTACAGGTTCTAAAGTCAGAGCTGATATGAATGATGGTGAATATTAGTAGCCAAATAAAAATGAGTCAATAGGGTGTTAAAAGTGTGACATACCTGAGCACTCTCAGGGACAGATAGATCACAACAATAGTGACCAGATCCCACAAGGGAGGTTGATATGAACAGGTATGTGAATGATTTTAAAACATCAGTTGTGACTGAACAGGACCTTGCAGATAAAGGTAAGCATGTGTTAAATTGGTTTGGTGCAATGAGGGCCAAATTGTTCTATGCTTTACAAGAGCAATCTCTAAAGCACAGTGCTAATGCGCGGTGTTGCACTTCAAGTGCTAGTGGCATAGAGCTGAAGTGTCATAGTTAACTCATGATCCAGTGGTCTGCTGTTCTTTTGTCACAGTTCTGTATAATTCCCCTGTAAGCTTTTCATTCATTGAAAGCTTCCAGAACTCAAATGGGCATTGGAACAAATCCCTGGAATATGACACCTGTTTTTCACATTCAAATTAAAATTTAAAAAAAAAAGAGAAAAGCAATTACACAGTTAAAAAATCTATTACAAAACAATTTTGTAAAGACTTTCTTAGGTTTGCCTTCATATTTGTACCTATCTTCCAGCATACCAGTTAAATCTTGCAGAACATGTCTTTGTGAAGGGTTACCAGACTTTAATTTTCATTGGCTATTTCCATTTCTTTCCAATTCCAGGCTCCTTTTGCATTTTAAGATCTGGTCTGTAGATGTAGTTTAGATCAGGACTGTGTGTTAAACCATTTTCATTACAACTTTTATCCTTCCTGCCCACCTCTTTTCTATTATGTACTGGGCAGAATTTTTCTAAGTAAAACCAGACATTTCAAGAGGGAAAATTATTACCCTTTGCAAAGATGTGTTAGGTTTTTTCTTCAATTGTGCTTTCTGTTTAAGAAAAATATACCAGGAGAATATGAAAAGGAAATAAAAGTGTGAATGACAGAAGCAAGGGCTGCATCCTGTGTGATAAAGATAGTAACAAGAAAGGGTCTGTTGGTTTATACTGTTTCCCATTCTTGATACAATCATTGTCTCAAGAACAGATTCATATTCTGCATCATTTTCTGTTACCTTTATAGTCTTTCTTACGAGAATGAGGAATGAAAATTTTAATGCCTCATATATTCTGTGAATTACTGTAGGCGAGTATGCTGTACTACTTTGATCTTTCCTATATTCCGCAGTTTGATTGGGTCGTGATGTGAATGGAAAGCAGCACAAAACAAATCACTTTCTGAGAGAACAATTGCAATGAGAATAGGTGCAGAAAGAAAAAGGTACCAGTTCAGCCCATTCCATTATGCAGTAGATTGGGTAGAAACAGAGTTCAAATATCTGCTTTTAGAGGTACTAAAGATTATCTCAATTTTTGGGTTAACCAACCTATCAATTCCTAGCAAAAATTTTGACTGGGTGTTCATAATCTGAATATAACTGTATAGACTTAGATCCAGCATTGCTTTCAAAGTTCAGCAGTGCTATAGCGCAGAAGTAGTGGGGAGATGAAGACAGACATAAAGGAAATTAAAAGATTAAAAAAAAACCCAAAACAGTTGGAGAATTAAACATGTCTTAACTGCCTTAAAAATTCTGCATCACATGCGTAGTCATAACTGGGAGAAAAACAAGCAGGAGGAAATGCAGGGGGAGAGACTGAGGCAAAGGGGAGGCTGGGTTGCCCCACAGCAGAACTACCCCTATACATTTCCAGTTACCTGTAGCATAGAGGGTTTTCCCACACTGGGTAGTGACGCCATCCCTGCCTGCTCCATGCCCTGTGGTCCCTCGGCCGCTGGAGCACCGGAGTTAGAAATCTCGAAGGCTGACAGCTTGTGCCTGTGATGGGTAACAGCATCTCCAGCAAACATCACGGGCACCCGACTTCTCCTTTCCTCTTTTACTGAACCCTTTCTCCAGTCAGCTCTGATTTTTATACATGTGGTATGTGTTTTTGTTACAAGCAAATGTGCCAGGGTACACTATATTTGGGAAACTATATAGACAGTTTTTAACACTGGGGAAGACCTACCATGAAACATATTTTTTCAGGCTTGCTTGGAGCAATGAACATAATGAAAGAGGAGGAAGAAGACAGAAAATTATGAACAACTTGCTGCTACTAACCATACCCATGATTAGAGTCAGCCATTTTTGAATAGGGCAGAAATATAGATTGCATTGTACTAGAGATACGAAGCAAGCTTGTCCTTGGGTCTGAAACCAGCAGATGGTTGTGGCAGGTTTTTAGATGTGGCACGTACAACATTCGTACATCCATCCTCTGCCACATCCCTGTGCTTATATTCCATATCTCTGTGTACTCATTTCCCTGTTCAGTGGGATTTGCATAAGTACATTTTAAAGACAAAAATTTTGCATCTATATTATATCTAAATCTATGACATACAAAAGCTAGAGCTCTGAAAAGATTTTAAAGTTCTTTAAATGTTCACTTCACTACTTAGATTTTAATATATAACAACAGATCAAAACTGTGACATAATTCAGAATATAACTCTGGTAGACTTGATATACAATTATTTTACATGGTTATCTTGTAAGTATTCTCACACAATCTGTGTGAAGAGAGTACAATAAATTCTGTCTACCTCTCCACAAGCAAAGACAAAGCTACCACACCTCCGGTGAAAACACAGTGCCATATTTGACTCCTCTCTTGTCACATGTGCACATCTACTTTAATAGTGAAGGGAAGAGTGCTGTATCAGACACAATAGAGATTTTTTTCTTCAGGATGCTGAATGCATATAACAAACATTAGTGGTTCTCTATTTCCAGACTGAAAAGCAAATGTATGTATTAACATGATGGATTGCAGACAGCATAACAAAGCCATGGTTGTTTGTATAACATTTCTAATAACTTTACTTTACCATGACTGTTGCTAAAATCTTTGAATACTGGAAGCTTCTCCATTCTGTCTTGCCTATGACACTGTTGTATTTCAGGCTGTATAACCACCTGTGTATATTACGAGTCATACAGAAAAATCTTTTCTTAGCTGCTCTTGACTGAGGAATCACATATAAGCAGTGCACTACATGACATACCCACATCGTGTCCAGGTCATTATGTCCAAATGACACAAGCAGGGGCTTTTACTCTAGATGTAGGGCTGCTTCCATGCTGAATCTGGTCACTGCAACAGCTCTTTCAATACAAACCAAAGGATATCTGCCTGACACTGTGTTATCTACATACCCTGAAATATCCACATTTCCTCCAGTTTCCTTTCAAAGATTCCTCTCTTGTTCCTTCATCCTATCTTTGACTTTTTGCTTTCTCATGTCTTATTTTGCAGTCTGTTTCCTAATTGCCATTAAAGTAGCCTTTTCAATTTGTGTTTGCAAAAACCTACAGAAATTTATCTGAAAAAAGATAAACTTGGCAAAACTTTGGCTAAAAAGTTTTTGGCATGATTAAAAATAGACACATTTTCACTTCTCTATTTTGCTACGGATCTATGAGCCCAGAGAGATTTGGGTTTTGGTTTCACTTTTCCCATCTTGTTTCAGTGTTTCCATTTCAATTTCTGACTTCAGTGTTTTATTCTGAGGTGGTTTTTTTTTTCTTTCTCTTTGTTTCATTCCAGCATTGTACCTTCAGTTTCCAATTTTATTTTGACTTAGTGCTGGGATATTTCCTCTACTGTCTCATGCTGCCCTATTTTTATTTACTTTTTATTCAGATGAGTATGCATCATTTAAAATTGCTTCAGTGTAGCCACTTGAAGTCACACTTGAAGTCGGTCTGTCCTCATGAGAAAAAGCTTATTAATTTGTTTGTTTGAAGATGTGCCTGGCTGCAGCCCCGAATCAGAGCAAAGAGCTCTGTTTGGTGAAAGCGGTATAGGAAGTGAAAGCACTTAAAGAGATTCTCAGCATAGCAGACAGGTATTGTTTTTCTGTTACCCCCACTGCAGTGCTGGACTGATATTTTGTACTTTTTGCAAGACAGTAGTTATGCATTTCATTCACTTTCCCACTCCAAAACTTGCCCTTTCTCTTCTGCACAGAAAAGGTGTAGTAAAGCAGCAAAGTAGCAGTACCCCTAAAGGCATTTTTTTATCCTGATGCCAGTTCCAGCAACAATGTCAATACCTTGCTTTTCCAGCCACAGCCTGGGTTGCAACAGTGATCCTGAAAACCGGCAGCATGAGCATGGGCAGAAGCAGCCTTGTTTTGTGGACTGGTCCACAGGTTAGCTCTCGTGGAAACTGGCTAGGTAGAAATATTCTGGTAGGACGTTTTCAGGGCAAAATCTGGGAAAGGAAGGTATGGTAGATCCAGAAAATTAAGAGGAAAGGTATGTGTGGTACAGCTGGCTGGGTGCAGCAGATAATTGCGAAGAGGGAGAAAAGAAGTAAAAAAGAATTAAGTCATCCTCAGACAGTCAGAAATTTGCCTCTTTAAACCATCACAGCAGCAAGCTGTGGTCTAGGCTATCCAACCATTGAACTGTACTTGGGTATGCTTATTTTCGGAAAGGACACTTCTGTTAGTCTGAGAGCTCATACTGGAAGAAATGTCATGATCTTTATCTCTACAAAACATGTTTTTTAATAGGAAATCTACTGAGGAACCAGGTAGTGCTCCCATAGTGTATTTGACTTTGCCACCACCACTGCAGTTTTTCATTGCTGAGGATGCTGGGAACAAATGTGTATCATACATGAATTCTCTAAATGAAGTCAGTGAGGGTTTGTGATCTGTTGTCTGGAGATAATAGATATGCTAAAACACATGAAAGGTAATGCCAGGGCAAACACTGTAAAAAATTAGCTCAGGAGAAAAGACAAAGATGCACTGAGTTTGTTCAAGGGCCAGAAGGGACTGCACCAATTCTCTCCAGGATCCAAGCTAAGTCAAAATAACTTAGTGGAACCTTTTCAGAACAAGCAAAAATATTGTTGCAAACATCCTACAGACAGCTGGGAGCAAAGGCCACTAAAGCCAAAGTGATTCTGGCTCCAAGCCTAACGCTTCTGCTTTAGATGTTCTGTCACTGTGGTCTGAGGTGATGAAGCCTGGACTCCCCCATTTTTCTAGAGAGAGGGGATCAGATCTCCGTCATACCATGGGAAGCACAGTATAACATGGCCTGAATAGCTGCAGAAGTAAAAGGGTACTGCTGAACCACAGTATGGATGTAAGGTGCCACAGCATCACAGTGAAGTGCTTAGTCCCTCCTATTAACGATGCCATTTAGCCTAACCTTCCTGCCGCAGTGATGCTGCTATACTGTTTCCAGTATTGGAGGTAGCTCATTCAGTACTAGATTTTGGATCCTGCCACTGTGCTGGATTGCAGTGTATGATCTCAGTGTACTAGAAAGAACATTAGATGATTGAAAACTAATGAGAGGTGGAGCAGGAAGCAAAGGCAGCTCAAAAACATTATCAGCTCTCTCCAACACGAGCTGTGTTTTGTTACACGAGACCAAGGGCCACTAGTCCTATTCATCTTTGCCCTTAGATACGCAGCAGTCAATGAAACAACAGGATGTTGCTTCTATGTCTGGGTGCCCTGTGAACCACTGCAAAAGGCTTGTGCACAGCAGAATGCTGCCTGATGGGCAAGAGGGGGGCTCCTTCCCTCTCCACATTCAACCACCTCCTTCCCTGCTATTCTGTGCCTCTTCATCTCACCTCTAAGGGATATTACTCTATATTGTTGTGTGAAAGAAACAAATTTCTGTACCCTTGTCACTCTCACCTGTATTGGGTTTGCATGGCAAGGTTTTGGGTAGCAGGGGGGCTACAGGGGTGGCTTCTGTGAGAAGCTGCTAGAAGCTTCCCCCTGTGTCCAATAGAGCCAATGTCAGCTGGCTCCAAGACAGACCCACCACTGGCCTAGGCCATCAGCGATGGTGGTAGAGCCTCTGGGATAACAGATTTAAGAAGGGGAAAAAAACAACTGCAATTGCAGCCGAAGAGAGGAGTGAGAATATGTGAGAGAAACAACCCTGCAGACACCAAGGTCAGTGAAGAAGGAGGGGGAGGAGGTGCTCCAAGCACCGGAGCAGAGATTCCCCTGCAGCCCATGGTGAAGACCATGTGAGGCAGGCTGTCCCCCTGCAGCCCATGGAGGTCCATGGTGGAGCAGATATCCACCTGCAGCCCGTGAAGGACCCCACACCAGAGCAGGCAGATGCCCAAAGGAGGCTGTGACCCCATGGGAAGCCCATGCTGGAGCAGGCTCCTGGCAGGACCTGTGGACTCATTGACAGAGGAACGCACGCTGGAACAGATTTGCTGGCAGGACTTGTGTCGGAGTGGGAGAGTCCGGACCCGGAGTAAGGATGTAACCTCGATGCGAGTATGATCGTTCTCCTTTATTTCAGATAATTACAAGGCTTATATAGACAATCAGCAGAGCACGCAGTAGCAATATCTATGTGATTGGTTCATTACATGTGTTCACGGCGCTTAAGACAGTTATATGATTGGTACAAGGTTGCTGTTCATCGTGAAGAGGTTCGTTAGCACATTCCGGACTTAGTTGTTGTCTCTTATGTTGTTTGCCAAGTAGTCCGTTGCTGTTCAAGGTCAGTTTATAGTATCCTCTGTGCTTCTTGATACACTAAAAGCAGGATTGCTCACACTGAAAAGATCATGTCCCTTCTCACTTAGCCATTCTCCCACAATTCCCCCTTTTTGTTTTTGAGCAATCCAGGCGTGATTTACCACTTTTAACAAAGCTCGTTTAACACAGCTAAATGCTACACAAAAGCATAATCCTAAAATAGAAAGAGTGATTAAAATTCGAATTCCTTCGGTAAGCAAACTTATCAAGTAACATTCAGGCCATTAAAAAGCGTGGCACTATAATTACTAACAGAAATAGACAAACTACAATTTTGCGTGACAAAACTATGAAATTCCCCTACGTTGAAGCCAGGTATCCCTATTAAACATGTTCAAAAAAGGCTCTGTCGCAGAAGCAAGCGATAGACAAAAAGCTTGTTGTCCTGTCTTGTTTGCCCATGTAACCCACATATTTTCTCTGGGCTCAATCTTGTGGAGAGTCATTACCATTGGGAATAGCATCTCTAGAATCAGGAGCTTGACCATTTTGCTCGTGGGGTGAGTCATGATGAGCTAAAACAGGCTTTACGCTCTTGCTCGGCACCCACACTGGACCACGATCTGTGGAAACACACATATATCCTCGACCGTTAAATATAACCGGGACAGGTCCTAACCACATTCCTGAGATAGGATCTCTATATTTTACTTTAAACTGTGGAAGTGTTGTTGTAGCATTAAACTTAAGGTGTTGATGGTGAATTACAATAGGTGGCTCTTCTCTATCGCCCATAAGGCAAAGAAAATTTAGTGTGAAAAGTACGCGATGCAACCTTCGTTGTGCATCAGTTTCAACACCTTTTTGTTTAGCTAGATAATCTCTTAGAATTTGATGAGTGCGTTCCACTAATCCTTGTCCAGTAGGTGAATGTGGAATCCCTGTCACATGATCGACCCCCCATCGTGATAAAAATGCTCTCACCTTTTGACTAACATAGGCAGGACCATTATCAGTCTTAATGCGCTCTGGTACACCCTAATACAGTGGAAGCAAGCAAGCAAATGTTTACATACATGATGTGCTTTTTCTCCAGGCAATGCAGTTGCTCATATCATTTTCGAAAAGGTGTCAATTGTTACATGTACATACTTTAACCTACCAAATTCTGGAACATGGGTAACATCCATTTGCCATAATTCTAATGCTTTTAGTCCTCTTGGATTTACTCCTACTCCTATACCTGGCCCATGATTTCCGCATTTTGGGCAGGCCTCAATGATGCTTCGGGCTTCATTTTCTGTTAAATTAAATTGCCTTTTAAACCTTTTGCGTTTTGGTGAAAATTTTTGTGACTTTGTCTGGCCTGTTGAAATTTATCCATAGGAGGCACATGGCATGCAGGACTAACTAGGCTGTCAGCTAGTTGATTACCATGGCCAAGTCCAAGATCTAAGTGATGACTGCGAATATGGATAATACAACAGGTTGCTGTTCGTTGACTTAATACGGATCGTAACTTGATAAATAGACTTCCTAATCTAGGGTTGGTCGTTTCCCTTAGTAAGGCATCCTCTAACCGTGGCATTATTCCAGCCACATACATTGAATCTGTTACTACATTTAAAGGAGTGTTTTAGCCAATTAGTCAAGGCCCAAACTACTGCAGTTAATTCTAAGTTTGAAGGGAATCTTGAGGTTGTCCCTCTATAATATGTTGTTTCTATTGATCACCTTCTTTCCAGACGCAAGCTGCGCGCCGTAGGCGCTTGCCTGCATCAGTGTAGATGGTTACCCCATCTGGTAATGGTTTTTCACTTACTTTGGATTTTTCTATCCATTGATTCCGTTTTAATACTTGCCATAATTTTCCCTGAGGCTGCTGCGAGTGTATTCTGCCATTATAGCCTAATAAGGCGTTCTGTATGGCAACAGCATTACGGAGCCACCATTCTATATCTATGGCGTTAACAGGTATACTGATAATCTCTGCTCCTGACCAGTGATTTCTATAATTCGCGACCTTCCTTTACGTATTAATTCTCCTATTGCCTCAGTTCGCGTTTGAATACTCGTTTTTGGCTGCACCGCTTAAAAAACACCCATTCTAGTACATTAAACATATCTTCTGGACTTTTGTTCTTGACAGTGGATTTGGCAGTGGCATCCAATGAGAGAGGAGAGGTAGACTCCCCTTTCTTGTTTTGCCACTGACAAATGACAGCATATGGTGAGTCTTTCCCGTTACATATGATTAAGGAGATTGGTAATTGCAAAATTCGGCGGAAAGACCATGATGAAAATTTTGCAATCGTGAGGTTCCCATTTTCCTTGATTGTTCTCTTGTATGACCGGGTATGCCAATGTTGCAGGACTCCCCGTTTTGTTTTGTTTTTTCTTTTTCTTTTTTTTTTTCTTTTCTTTTTCTTTTTTTTTTTTTTTTTCCTTTTTTCTTTTTTCTTTTTTTTTCTTTTTTCTTTCTTTTTTTCTTTTTTCTTTTTTCTTTTTTTTTTCTTTTTTCTTCTTTTTTTCTTTTTTCTTTGTTTTCTTTTTTTTTTTTTTTTTCTCAACGGGTTTCCATTGTCCTTCTAAAATTGCATCCCTAATAATACCACTCCAGCGCGTGATTCTAGGATGTGTCTACCACTCCAGCGCGTGATTCTAGGATGTGCTGATGGTTTCATTAAACATGAAGGTACGCTTTCTTCTTTCGTAGTTGTTTGTGTTTCCAATTTCTCAAGTCGGTTTAGAACCGTTTGTAACATTTCTGTAGTAACATCTGGGGGTTGCTGCAATTCTTTCTTGGAAGTTGTAGTTGTAGTTCCCGGTGATTCCCCAAAAGAAGGCAGCGGTGGGTACAGTGGAGATGAAGGCGCTGAGGGTGCTGACGGCACCTCCCTTCTTCCCGTTGCCAGGGAAGGTTGGCAGGGTACTCCGCCTAAGTCAATGAGGTCAGCAACTGATGTTGCTCCCGCCCCTTTTGGAGTTTCTGGTGGAGACACTTCTGCCTCTGCCTCAGATCCTATTCCGGCTCTGCTAAGAGAAACTTCCGCTCCCCCGGGTGCCTGCACCGGGGTCGGCGGCACACCTTTTATTTCGCCCGGTGAGTTAAGACTTTCCTTTTCCCGCAGTTCACTTACGTTTTTACAAATAGTCCCAGACATTCCTCTTACGGCAGGCAGTCCGAAAAAGCGTGTGATAGGTCCTGGTTTACTTTGGGGTTTTTCAATAACTTTTCCTGGACCCAGCATTTGAGCAGCAGCGCATGCCACTTCTCTTTCTGCTTTCATCACTTTTAAAGTCTCTAACACGATGTTCCAAAGTGTACAAACTGCCTTTATCTCCTTTTCATCTTTTTCATCTCCCTCAATCGTTTTTTGCCACATCGTCCCTCCAAAGTCCCGCCATTCCGATACGGAAAATAACAGATGGGTGTCAGAGAAATGACCCCAACGCTGTCCAAGTGTAATAAATTTACACAATTGCTTCGCTGGTGCCTCTATCCCTCTCTTAGAGAGTATTCCAGCTAGCAGTGTGGCCGCAGCCCCCGTTTCCATTGCTGCGCCTAGTGAGGAACGACCTCACACCAGCGTCTGCTCTGCCCTTTTGACCCGAACAGCGCCCGTTATCCTGAGAGGTGAGGAGCGACCTCACGCCGACGTCTACTCTGCCTTCTTGACCCGAGCAGCGCTTCTCTCAGCCGAAACTTCCCACTCCCCTCCTCTAGCTGCTTACCGCAGTCACGGAGATCGCGAGCGACGTTACCCTCCTCTGCTGCTCACCGCAGTCTCGGAAATCGCAGGCGAAGTAACCATCCTCTGCTACCAGATGTCGGAGTGGGAGAGTCCGGACCCGGAGTAACGATGTAACCTCGATGCGAGTATGATCGTTCTCCTTTATTTCAGATAATTACAAGGCTTATATAGACAATCAGCAGAGCACGCAGTAGCAATATCTATGTGATTGGTTCATTACATGTGTTCACGCGCTTAAGACAGTTATATGATTGGTACAAGGTTGCTGTTCACGTGAAGAGGTTCGTTAGCACATTCCGGACTTAGTTGTTGTCTCTTATGTTGTTTGCCAAGTAGTCCGTTGCTGTTCAAGGTCAGTTTATAGTATCCTCTGTGCTTCTTGATACACTAAAAGCAGGATTGCTCACACTGAAAAGATCATGTCCCTTCTCACTTAGCCATTCTCCCACAGACTTGTGACCCCGTGGGGGACCCACGCTGGAGCAGTCTTTTCCTGAAGGACTGCACCCCATGGAAGGGACCCACACCAGAGCAGTTCATGAGGAACTGCAGCCCATAGGAAGGATTCACAATGGAGAAATTCATGGAGGGACTGTCTCCTGTGGAGGGGACCCCATGCTGGAGCAGGGGAAGACTGTGAGGAGTCCTCCTCCTGAGGAGGAAGGAGCGGCAGAGACAACATGTGATGAACTGGACCACAACCCCCATTCCCTGTCCCCCCTGCACCGCTCAGGGGGAGGAGGTAGAGAATTTGGGAGTAAAGCTAAGCCTGGGAAGAAGGGACAGGTCGGGGGAAGGTGTTTTAAGATTTGGTTTTATTTCTTATTATCCTACTCTGATTTGGATGGTAATAAATTAAACTAATTTCCCCAAGTTGAGTCTGTTTTGCCCGTGACGGTAATTAGTGAATGATCTCTCCCTGTCCTTATCTTGACCCATGAGCCTTTCGTTATATTTTCTCTCCCCTGTCCTGCTGAGGAGGGGAGTGATGGAGCAGCTTTGGTGGGCACCTGGCGTCCAGCCAGGGTCAAACCACCACATCACCCCTGTACTTCACTGAAATTGTAAGGCAAAATGGCTACCTGTGAGCTTCTACGTTCTGAACTCAAAATAAACCCAAAGAAATTTTAATTCTTAATTTTCCACTAGAAGTGTCTTAACTATATTTTAATGGTGATAATTCAAGACGTTTGAATTAATCAATCATTTCAATATATGAAAAGCAGTTAGGAGGGACAAATTTTGGTTTCATCAAGAAATACAAAATTCTGATTCTTCACATTTTCATATTATAGCAAGATCACCTGTGTGAGATGAATATTTAATTTTCATTCTTTGTAGCATATTTTTTCCAAGCATTCCGGAATCATTCATTTATCAAATGTAATACAGTTATTGCATGTCACATTTTAAGATCATCACTTTAAGAACTTAATTTGCAAGCACTTTTGCACTTTACAATTCAGTCATATAAGTAGTATACTTGAAATCAACAATACTAACCTTGTAAGTGTTGGTTGAGATGAATCACAATATCAGGCCTGACGATTTTATCTTAAACATGTATACCATTTATGTTGGAGCTGTATAAGACAGTTTGAATTAGCCTACAAGCTCCTCAGGGCAAGACACATGTCTTTGTCTACATTTGCAGAGTGTGAACAGACAGTTGGCTCCTGATAAATAATACAATACAATTACCTAACTATAGGATGCAGAAATTTGCAAGGAAATGAAATTTCACTTTGACTGTAGAGAAATGCTCAGAAAAAACACTTCAAGAAATGAAAGGTGGAGGACAAGAGAAACAATTGTTTTACTTTACAAAATCCTGGGGTGGAGGTTCAAGGATGGGCATTGTTAAATTAATTCCATTTAGTTAGCATGGCATTAAAATGTACTGTGAAG
This sequence comes from Theristicus caerulescens, assembly GCA_020745775.1. NCBI lineage: Eukaryota > Metazoa > Chordata > Aves > Pelecaniformes > Threskiornithidae > Theristicus > Theristicus caerulescens. Next base: position 127,224,658 of record CM036558.1, on the reverse strand, counting down.
ATTTCTAGGGATTAATAGTAAAGAAATGGAAATCTTCCTCTTTTTTTCTAATAAAAAGAGATAAAAACTTTTCAGGTTTGTACCATTCCTCTTTGCTAGAGATAAGAATTCTGCTTTACTGGCTGTCTGTAACCAAGATGATGTGACCTTTACTGGATTAATATCTCCCTCTTTTCCTAACTAATCTTCTCTAATAGCAAAGGAAGATATTTTGGGGTATAAAAAAAACACTCTGGAAGATTGGAACTGGTCATAAGAAAAAGTAAAATCGTTATGGCAGGATATATAAAGGTGTTAAAATCTTACACACAAATTCATAATTATGGCATATGAAAGGCTTTTTTTCCAGTGATATGGTTTTCACTTTATTATGTCTTTGCTAAGCAAACTGCAATACACTGTTGTAAAATTTACACAGCAACATACAAAAAAACCCACTACACCAAAGCCAGCTCATAGATATATAAACAATAACTCTCCAAATCCTCTGCTGCCCCTCATGTCCAGGAAAGGATTCCTCCTGAGAGCAAATAGCATATTTTAGGTGCTACGGTCTTTCAGCATTTCCACTGAGGACAACAACCAAATTCCTATTGGAAATGAAAAGATGGCATCCTGGTAAAAGTACAGAGCAGTCTATTTACCCCAGTAGTGCTGCTTTCTCACCCAGCTTCACTCATGTTTTGACTTTATAGAGGTCTCTGGTTAAAACTTGTCACTATTTTTATCTTTGCAACCATATTCGCTAGAAATCTTCTGCTCAGGAAGTTCTATTTTTCTGCTATAAACACCTATGTAGGAAGTCATGGGTCTGGAATTAAGTTAGATTTCTGTTTTATTTTATCTTGTCCATTTTTCTACTTATAAAGATTCGCTATTTTTCCTATCTCAGAATCCTCGGACATATTAAGGGCTTGGCCCGGGCGGGTTTCATCCATCTGACTATCATCTGTGTTACTCTTCAGATGTTAAAATCAACACAGTTTCTTCTGATGTCAGAATTAGACAGCTTCTACACATCTGCTATGCTACCAGCTTTCGAAGAGGGATAGAGACCAAAAATTGGCCTACAGAACTGGGGCAAAAGGAAGATATGTAATCCCAAGCATCATGTAAGAAGGGGAAATGGCTATCGTAATAAATGCTATAACCAAAATCTGTTAAAACCATTCCAGCTATCAAGACAGGTATTCAACATAACTAGCCAGTGTGAAGTCAATGCAAGATGGCAAGCTAACTCATACTATGCATCACCACATCCATGACTTCCCACTCAGCTTTGACCAGTGCAGAAATTTACCCTCAAAGCACTGGAGAACCTGCCTTTTCTTAGAGACAAGGATAAAATGGATTTCTGCAAGGAAGTGGGTGAGTCAGCTCAGCATTTTCATAGATTTATTCATAGATTCATAGTGTGTGAGGCCAGAAGGGACTATTAGATAGTCTAGTCTGACCTCTTGTAAATCATAGGTCATTAAGTTTCATTCAGCTTCCTCTGCATCAAGTCCAACAGTTTTGTGTTTTGCTAAAATACCTTTCTCGCTCAAGTATGAGGTATTTATTTGAAGACATGCAGAGACTGAAAAGCCACCATTCCTCTTAAGGTTTGGTTCTAATGATTTATGACATTCTTTAAGAAGCATGTGTGCTTTATTTTTAATTGGAATTTGGTTGCCTTATGCTTTGAGCCATTTTGTTCCAGTTATGCCTTTCTCTGTTAGCTTAAATTACCCATCAGTATCTACTATTTTCTGCCCAGTGCTTAGGGTCTGTGATCAAGATCTTTGAACTCTCTCTTTATTAAAGTGAATAAACCAGACTCTTTAAATGTCTCACTGTGAGGTATCTTCTCAGGACCTATAATATTTTTGCATTCCAGTTTTCCCTCTCCAATTTCTGTCAATTTCTGAAGTGTGGAATTAAGAATTATTTTCCTATTAGCCTCACCAGAACTATATACCAAGCTCTCACCTGACTACTTTTAATTACTTTTCCCATTATTTATTCCCGAATCATAAGCAGCCCTTTCTTCCATCATACTACCTACAAACTCATATGCAACCACATATCCACTATATTTTCAGAGCTTTACAATATATCTCCCTCTCTCTCTCTGTCCTCTGGTTCTCCCTCCAGTCTTCATATAAACATACCATACTTCCTTGTCTCTGGATGTATAACTTTGCACTTAGCTGTATTTAAACCACATTTTTTTTTGGAAAAGGTGTCCCTCATCAAGTATGTTTGTAAGCCCAAGCTCCATCTACACAACAGGTTCTAAGAGTAAAAGCAAAATGATGATGATTATAAATAAAGGTACAGAAGATCACGTCAACTGCTGCCTGTAATAAATATTATCAGTATAGTGACAAAAGAAAATGTATTAAAGAATTAATAAATTCTATTCTTACAGAAACACAGACAGCCGCATATCAGAACAATTAGAAAAGCAGCATCTAAATGGATCTGCAAATACACACAGATTACTGGGGGCTTGGTTGAAGTTCATCCAGTCCATGTAGCGTTGGTTTCCTCCTTGTGAAAGTCAAGCCTCAAAAGAAAGGCGGCCATATGTCACACCATGATATGCAACTGAGATGTGCCTGGGATGCACGGTGAATGCAGGAGTTTGAAAAGATGATCAGATCCTCATTCTGGACATTTATAATGCTGTCCAAAGACCCAGAATTGGTACGCTAGCCATGCCATGCCTTTCTATATCTGTGATTGCCCCTTCCATAAACTACTTTTTAAACTAGCATTTCACAGTCATTCACCAAAGTTTAAATCCATATGATATGGATAGACTGATTTCTTGCCCAACTTTATTTCTAGCTCTGCTCATTGGTTTGAGAAACTCAGATTCAGAAACCAACTCAGATCATATTTATATCATCTTTGAATCAACAATCCCTCTGGTATGCACAAGGCAGCAAATTTTACATACTGAGTCCTTTTAAGATTATTGTCCTGCTCTTAGATAATGCTAAAAGAAAGAAAGATAGAAAGATAGAAAAGATAGAAAGAAGGATAGAAAAGAAAGTCAGTCCTGAGACACCTAGGCAGTCAGCTTAAAAAAAGGGGAGACTTTCAGGAACACAATGAATAGCTCTTAATTTAGTTAAATTTTAGATGCAGTATTTTAAACTTCTATTCATCTGTCCCACATGAGGGCCAGAATTCTCCACCTTCCACTTGACATGTCACTAAGGTGTCACTTTCTGGATTTTCTTATTCTTTTATTCAACTCTTGACAATATTGTATATCTCATGCTTTCTTCCTCATGAGAGTCTCTGTTGTCATCTGCTCTGTTTTTTCCTCTAAAGATGTCCCTCTTCATTCATTTTCTCCTATTTTCCTCTTGCAATTAACCACCTTACTCTCCTACTTCTGAAATTCTGCACTTGTTTGTTTGTTTTTATGGTCATACTTACAAATGCCTGAGGATAAAGAATGATAACCTATCTCCATTGCAGGGAAATGATAATTCTTGCAAGACTGTAAGCAGATTCTACATCATATCTAATTTTCACCACCTTTTTAGTTTTAAAAATTTGTATTTTTAGTATTGCATTTTTTAGTTTTACATTTTCAGCATTCTTTCATTTCTGTTTTATGTCAATTCAGAAATCGAGAAAGTTGAGTGAATTTATGGATATAAGAAGCTTTTAAAATCTCCCTTGAACTTTTTATTGCGTGAAATTATCCAGTGTTTCTTTGTGTCCTGAGCAGTCAAAACAAATCAGTTGGCTGAACTCTCGAAATCTGAAACAAAAGATATGAACATTGTCTTGTAAGTGTGCCTTGAAGCCTGGGACCTCAGCTGTTTTTGAGGGTGCTAAAACAAAGAATTATGTTCCAAAGACAGTGATGATTTAGGAAGGTAGCATGTCTGTAAAACTAATGATGTCAACCAGGAGGTCTGTCAAAAGATAACTGAGGCAAAGAACAAGAGTGACCACAGCTACCCCACCTTTCACTGTGCAAGGTTTTCCTCTGGTCTGGATCATCTTCCCTTCCAGCTGCTTGATAGCATGGCTTGAGTCAGTACCGATTTTGGCACTGACCTCAGCTGGAATGACTGCTGACTGGAGACCACCTCTGCTAACTGTGGCATTTGTGCTCCTGCTCTCACTTCACATGGGCTTCTGAAAAATGGAGTGGTTGTGCTGCGCTCTCCTCAGCAGTGGGCTTTACTAAGAGCTCAGTCATTGGAGGTCATGACAGCCACTGTCTTGGAGATAAGCCAGGTAGCTTGTCAGATACAGGAAGATGTTAGTTGTTTGTGTGAATTTTCAGATGTATCGATGCCATAGTAATGACATTGTTCTAAATGTGTTTAGAGCTTGGGATAAGGCCTTGAAATGAGACTGAAATCAACTATCTCATACCTATGTCGGGGGGACCTAAACATGCAGCAAGATACAGGCACAAAATGAGCTTTAAATAATGCAAAAGCCACTAGAATTCAGTGTTGTGTTGAGTGAAATGGAAGAAAAGGTGTTAAATCTTGTCTTGGTACCTTTATTCCCAGCTTGTCTACTGCTGAAGTTTACCCAGTGAGATGACTTTCTTAGAGCCCTTTGTATATTGTAATAAACTGTTTCTGCCTTTATCTGACTGGAGGAGCTCAGATAGGAATATGACTGCCCAATAAATGCATTAGACTTTGAATGTGCTGTCAACCTTCACTCCATTCTGCAGAGAAATTTCATGGGTTTTTTTGTTTGTTTCATTATAGCTATTGCATGTGGGATCAACCAGGTTTTGTATTTTCCCCAGCAATCACTCTAGGACTATTGGATTGTTTTGCTTTCCTGTTGTTAGAAACGGCAGCCATAATGTCTATCTTTGTGTTACTATTTTGGTATAATCATTTTTTCTATATCTTTAAATGTACCACCCATCTAACCCAATTACCTTTTAATTCAGGAAATTCTACTGCAGCTCAAAGAAGAGAAAAATTATCATCACACAGTCAGAAGAGCATGCCTTTTTATTAAAAGAAAAACAAACAAACAACTGGCCTATATCAAATGTAATCAACTATACTACTAAAAATCAAAATAACTACTTTGGAATTTTAAAGGACCTTATAATTCTGCATAAAAATGATTTAAAGTAATTTTAATAAATATTTTGCCAATGTGGGTAGGTATAACTCTGCTTGTCAGCACATCTGTATTTTTCTCTCATCTAATAAAACTAGCTAGGACAGTGCAGCAAAGGAACATTATAATATTAACCAATGTTGCTGGAAAGCTCTGTGCTTTAGAATGAATTAACTTTCACTGCACTGCAGAACATACAAAGTGAAATTGGCTCAGTTCAGAATAGCAAGTTTAACCCCTTAGGAGCTGCTAAGCTCTACTTATGTCTTGACAATGGTTTTTGAGCAGCCCTGGCATGGGAATCACAGAGGTAGCTGATATATTTGGCAAATTTGGAAAAGAAACTGCCTAGGAAAAATCTGAGAGAACATTTTTATTTTATGCAACAAAAAAAACCATTTCAACTTTACATTCCAGGGAATGTGTCAAGAGATAGCAGTCAAGTTCCAGAAATACTAAGGGGTTAATGTCGTGGGAGAAGAACTGAGACATGTATCTTTTTAATGTGAATATTCATTCACAATGCCAGAAAGAACAATCGTTTCTGTGGCTGCACCCAGGTTTTGATTTTCCTTCTCTTAAAAATTTATCAGATTAATGACTGAAGAATGATTCAGTGAAAATCTGAGAGCTGCTCAGGACTTGGACCCTTCTTAATTGGTCCACATAGAAAGGTTTGTTGGAGAAGCTTTCATCATCTCACTGACTTTCATGGGATCTTCTTAGATGCTTTTTCTCCTAGGGGTGAGAATACTGTGTGGGGCAGCTCCTTTTGTGATATGGTCAGGAAAGCATAAATTGGGACCACCTAGTGCCTTTTGCACAGGTCATAAACCAGATGATAATCTTTTATTACTACCATACCGGACTACAGTGAGTCTAGAGATCTAAAAGAGAAACATTCTGGATACCAGATTTAAAAAAAACCAAACCAAACAAACAAAAAACCAAAACAAACTAAAATAAATAATCATGACCATCTTTTCACTGAAACAAAATAAAAAGTATTGAAAATATTATTTTTCTGTTCGTATCATAGAAGGAATTTGCTGAGAGTCTGGGGGGTTGAGAAGGCTGAGGGGTTGTCATTTTACATGATATCTGTTTTACGCATTTCCCGGTCAAAAACTGCCAAATCCCCAGACTGAGATGCCTCACATGGGTTAATTTTCTTCTTTATACTTTGCACTACTAATTTTCTCCACTTCTAAACAATCCCTATTCATTTCAAATGCCATGGGAAATCTGGAGAGGGTGATATGTGTAATGCTGCTGAGTTGCTGCTCATCCTTAAGGTTTGCTATACTGTGTTTTTGTGGTTTTCTAATCCATGGCTTTGGTATTTTCAAATACTCATAGCAGAGTAAATATATTCTAATGAGATGCTTTTTACTTGGTCTATTCACTCAAGAAAATTAAAGCAGCCAAATGTATATATGAGAAGAAAAAATAGAAACTCACTTGGTAAAGTGAGTTGCAAAGAAACTCTAGTGCGTTAAGTACTAAAGAGTGAAAAGAGGCAAGTGAAGTCCAACCTTAATCCATTCTTGCTAATAAACCTCCAGGTGGACAATTTCCTACTGCATTTTTCTTAGCCTGTCTTACTATACCTACGAAAATTCAAAACTTTTAATGCTCCATTGGTTTTACATCTCCAGAATTTCTCACATATCCAAACAAAAAAAACTCTCTGCTCTTATTTCCTACCGTAGGCCCAATTAAAGGACTACAAATCCTGCTATGCCTTTCAATTAAAAGCTCTTGGTTCCCTCTTTGCTGACTATTTCTATCTCATCTTTTCATGTTAAACACCTACTTTGCTGAAATGATTCCTTGGAGAACTTACCTGATTAATTTGATTACTAGTTTTGAGATCTACTCTCCATTACTTACAGAGATCCACTTGCAACTCTACTTTATTCCTTGTCATACACAAATGGCTCACTCCGAAGCCAGTAAAGCTGTTTGCTGGATCAGCTTTACTATTGGTAGATATGTTCTGCTTTTAACAGCTTGTGAGATGTGTCTATCATATACATGTACAAGTATATGTGCATGTACATATACATACACAAGCAAGCAACAGAATGTGCAAGAGAGACCTAATATATAAAAATATTATGTATATAAGAATTATTGAAAATTACTAGATTCCATATCTCACCCAACAATCTCATTGGATCCATAAAAGTCTATTCTACTTGGTTTTAATTGGAAAATAGAAATCATTGTTCCCTTCCTCATACTTTTTTATTCTCTTCTCTATTAACTTCATTTGCTTTTCCTGTCTTTCTTTATGTCAGGTGAAAAAAAAATGGATTTCTCTGACAGTAGTACAAATTCTCCCTTTATGCCTTTATCAATGTGCCCTCAAGAAAAGTCCCTTACTTATTTCAGTCATGTATAACAAAATATTGGTAATTTATGCTACACTCAGAGTGTGTTAGGTGCTGTAGATGTCTTCCCAGAAGAGCTTAAACACAAGTGAACTTCTGAAGAAAATACTGAGAAGCTGTATTTTCTTGGGGAAATGCTGAGATGGAAGAACCGATCTGTCTTTATATCTTCTGGAATAGTCTTAAACAGAACAGTTGCTAATGTAATAACTGAAAACTGATGCAAGGATTATTTCAACACTGTATCGTATCTTTATTGTAACATTACCACAGAAAGACCCTAATATAGTCAAATTTTAAAAGGGTGGTTGAAAATACTTATGAGTGTCTCCAGTAACTATCTATTATCACTATGGTTGCAGCAACAAATGTACACTGTTGGAATGAAGTTCATAAGAATAAAAGAATTAAGAGGAATGGAAAAGCTTACCTGCTTGCATTAGGATAGGAGCTGAACATTTAAGGAATAATGAAGCAGACAGCATCAGCTCTGATCTTCCTGAGGGGTGGCTGTATGATCCAGGTCCTGATTCTGTGAGGGTGTGTACATAGACTTCAATGTACCTTCTTATGATGCAGCAATACATTTTACAGGATTAAGTTTGGTTTTGAGGCATGATCTCAGTAACTCAGAAGGAGCTACAGATGATTTATGTAAGTGTACGTGCAATTGGAACTCAGCTCATTACTACATTTTTGCTAATGAGACCCTGGAGACCATGTTGTCCTCTAGTCCATGTACAAATAACATGATTATACACAATGATATAATGGTTAATAATAATTGATCTAATTTTTTTATCTCATCACCTCAGTAGCCTCTGTTTCATAGTATTTGCTTATCTGTTTTTTTTTCTGAAACCCTCTCATTACTTTATCATGCAAAATTATGAATAAGAAAAGAAAGCCTGCTTTATTTTATAAGCAAATTCTTGCTCTTAATAATGAATTAATTACTAAAATAATTGTAGATTTTTACGTCTCTGGTGTTTTCGTTTTTCTTCCCATCTCCTTTTCTTATCCCATTCTCTGCTTCTCAACTTAACCCTTTTTAACTTCAGCTCTAGGAAACTCAAAGGTGCCAGTGCACAATAGATTTGAATCAGTCATGGGGTCAGTATTGCATTTGCCAAAGATTGCAACAGCTGCTCTAAACATGTAGTACCCTCAAAACCTAACCCTCATCAGTGAAGACTTAATACACGAGAATGTAGTCAATTAGATGACAGATGAGAGGATTATCTTGGGTTTCTATCAGATACCTGTCAGTAACTGCTATCTCTGATCCTCAGTGACTTTCTGATTTATATGTTCCATCTCAGAAATGGTTCTTATGCTGACGTTCCAATGAATCTTCTTATGCTTTTGGTGTTTACACATTGTTGGTGATGACTGGGCATGCAATTATCAGTCACTAGCATTTATGTGTCTTCAAGACTCAAAAATCGCTCCCTTTTTAGGACTGACTTTTGAGGGGAGTAGAAGATATTTCCCTTGTGGAAGTAGAAAAATACTAATAGAAGTGAATCTTTCTTCATTCCAGCTGATCTATTTCAGCCTCAGACAAAGAGCTATTGGGAAATCCGTGTGGGTTGAGATGGACTTTTATATTGTAGTTCCTGTATACATTACAGATTTCATATTCTTATCTTCTTTGGCATCATTCACATCTGGTCAGGGTAGACCTTGTCAGAAAATTATTTTGTTTAGTGTTCAGATGGGCTCTGTGGATCATGCTGTTCCTTAACAGTAGCTACCAATTGTATAATATACACAGATGATTTTTATATGCTATAATTGCATTTAAATATTCCTATATTTTTAACTCTTGAAGCTGCCTACTTTTGTTTTGCTTTATTTGTGGGTTTTCTTTAACCATCTGTCCTAAAAGTATTTTTCATTTTATCGTATTTAATATTTGGTCATTTCAAATTCTTTAAAAAATAACAGTCAGGATACAAAACCAAATACAAATAAAATTCCAACCTCAAGAAAATATGTCATTTGTGAGGAAAGGTATCAGAAATAGATAGTTTAACTGGTCACCTACCTAAATCTATATCCAGAATCAAGGCTTCTAAAAAAGAATCTGCATATTAATGTTGATTTTGCTGTATGTCATCTTTCTTTTCTTGAATGTGTGCAAAAGTTCAGGGAGGAGAAATACTGGGAAAAATGTCAAAGGGATATGACCATTTGAAAGAACAATAAACTTTTTAGTTTGACTTCTTGCCCTAAGGATGCACTGGCATCTGAGGACTCCTTCCTTGTAGGTTTGATTGCAATCTGCATTTTCATGAACTGTCAGACATGATTGCCAAAGGTGATGATATTATGGCAATGAGATTATGATAAAAAGATGACAAAAAGATTAGATTCTGTGTTAGAAACTTTCATATGCATTGTCAGAAAATGTGAAGAATTTGAACTATAGGCAATGAGAACAGACATAAAATTCTAACCTAAAAATTGCAACTGTGTGACATTACCTATTTATGTTGCATCACCATATAAAGTCTCAGAAAAATAAACTGGAATGAGTCGACAGGATGTTATCAGAAAAGAGTTTTGAATTGTAAGACTTTTCTTTAGCTCAGAGAGCCACTCTGTAAATATTGCCTTTTAAAATGGCTACCTGAGATTCTTGGAGCTTAGAACATCTCCTCCCAGTTATGTCTATCAAAGCAAATAATAAGCAGAGCTCTTGCTGTGCCACTTTTCCATTATGCTTGTCAATGAAGAAGCAGAATAAAATTCTCAAGATGTGAGAAAAATGGAACATATTTAGTTAGAAGGATCTTGGATTCACTTATAAAGTATATATTTTCTTTGAAAATGTTAAATTGTTTGAGAGACAGGAACTGAGAATAGCAGCTTTTATTTTCTAAACACCAATTACATATGAGTGAAAAATATGTATCTGTGTAACTCAAAAAATAGGCTTAATTTTTTGAAGGATCACACAGATAAGCACTTTAAGGAAAGGTACAGATGGTTGCATGTACATCCTGCAAACTCATGGATGTTATAACCAAGGCCAATCCTTTGACAGAAGTATCTGCCTATTCCTGTGCATATACATCTATCTTTACGTTGGTTTAGATTTCTGCAGGCATAAAGAACTCAGTTGCATAAGGGCAGAAATAGGGGCATTCATTAAAAGGCATTGCAGCATTTGTATAGTAAAACACAAACTGTGTTTCTTAAATAGAATAAAATCTTCTAAAACACCCATAAATATTCCTGTTATATTTTGAGAAAATATTTTTAATATGGGTCTGATCTTCAGCAACATATACTGGCTGGTGTGGCTGTGTTTTGTTATGGTTTCTTAGTTCCCCAATTCTTCTGGCAGAAAACCTGTGCCTGATTTCTGAACTTAGATACACTGGCAGATATTCCTGCCTAGCTTGTTAAAATCAGCTTCTGAATAACAGCTGATTTCACGTTTTAAGCATCAATATGTAACCATGTAGCTGAAATCAGAATCAAGGGTCTTCAATCAAAAATGTGAAAAATAAGACAAGCAGACATTCCCCCACCCTCCAGCCTTCTGGCTGCCTGCCATTTTTGTAAAGATATTTCAGTCTCTGCAGCTCAGGCCTTTTTTTATTCTAATGCCTCCTTGTGCAAATGCTTCTTCTCATGTGTCTTTCTCTTTGCTGCGGGCATAGTGCACCTGTTTGAAAGGAGCACATTACTTTTTTTTTTTTTTTTTTTTTATTTCCCAACTGCTAGCCCTTTTGGCAGGAGTCTGTCTCCAACAGCTGAGAAAGCAGAAAAGCTAAAGCCCTTTTGCTACTTAGAGAGCTACCTTCAACTTTGTGAAGAGCCATGTGACGCTACTGGAACTTGCTTCCCTTGGATTCTCGCTCTGAGGCTGAAATTTCCGTGGTAGTGGAGCTTCCCAATTGTGTAATGAGAGGGATATGTTTCTGAGGGCATGGGTAACCTTTTTCTGGCCTGCTGCTTAGCTCTTCAGCTTGTCAGCACTCCTTATAAAAATATGGATCTGTTCCATATTGCAGAATTTGATATACCCATTTCTCTTTTACAGAGCTCAAACCCATATGGCATTTGCTTCCTGCTGATACCTCCACACTAGGAATCTCTTCAGTAAAGTAACCAAAACTTGAGGAGAAATACAGAACATGTTCTTTGCTCCTTGTGCTCACATACCTATGCCCTGTTTTCTAAATCAGAGGGCCCAGACTCCTTTGGTGAAGATCAGGAAATCCTACCTCCAATTCAACCTGGATGTTGAAGAATTTCCTATTCTGGTAGTCACAGGAATGGATAACACCTCCATGATAGATGCCTAATAGCAGTACTGCTTCCTAAATTTATCCAGATCCCCTTGGAGTACAAATGCCAAGCCACAGTGCTTCTGCCTTCTGTGCACCAGCAATAAAGCTGATGAAGTCAGGGTGTAGTTAACAATTCTGCAGATGATACACGAGGCAGATCAGAGTCCTGCTCACGGTCCCACAGCTCTTCCAGTTCTGAAGGGCTGTCGGGTGGAAAAAAGTAGTAAAAACTTATTCCAGTCAATAAAGAAGATGTGGTTTTGAATACACACAGGAAATGGTTTTTTTGAGTAAGAAGGTATCATTTCATCTGGTCACTCTCAGCATACGCTTGCACACTGAACAAAGACAAGCTAGATAACAATTATACTGTTCTGGCAATGAGTTCATGAGAAAAAGGAAAAACAAGGATACACTCATGTTTGACTAAAATGACACAACTTGCTTTGCCTTCTCTCCCGTTTAATGTCTGTCCTTTTGTTCTTGTCCCTGTCTATGCTTTTATATTATGTTCCTACATTAGCCATATGTTTTTCAGTGCATCTTACTGTACTTTAGCCCAGGCAAAATGAATTTTAGGATGGTGCCCCCAGAAAAGATTTATGAAGCTGCCTCTGTGGAGAGATGGCTGCTTCCAGATGTGAGTATAATGCTAGTGCAGCCACCTCTGTGTTTTTAAATTTTTATAAACATGTGGTTTCCATTTTGGTAAATTCTACATGTCAGTCAGTTCAAAAGACATGATACATTTTATATTACTGTTCTTCAATAAAAGACATTGTCCTGGCATATCTCCAGCCCAAGGGCAAGCAACCCCAGACTATGTTGGGATTTGTTCAGCTCTTCTTAAATCTACAACACACCAATGAGCTATATACACTTGGTAAAATCAAGGTTAGTCACAGCGTGATCTTTAGGTGGTGAACATCCTGAAAACAAAACAAAACAAAACACCCATCAAAAAAAAAAAAAAAAGAAGAAGAAAAAGAGGTGCCAAGACAAGAATCTTCAATACTTATGGAAAAAAGAAGAATATTGCTTTTCTAGCCCATGGTAAAGAGGTCATTGCATCAAAAAGTATTCAAATTAGGCATTGCCAAAGGTAATGATGCATTGGAATTAATTGCAATTAGTGAGCATCCATCACTGGAGGCTTTTTAGGACAAAGATAAAAAAAATTAGATAGAGCTGATGCGGTTTTGGAAGAGGAGGGTGGAGCAGATATTGTCTCAAATTCTGTTTGGTCATAGATGGCAGAGAAAAAGGGGTTATCCTTTGGATGTTGCCTCAAGGCCTAGTTAGAAACCTCTTGTTTGCCAAGTACCTCTGCAATGGATAGAAAGTGTGGGGAAGCAGAAAGGTCCATTTGGCATAAACATTCCTTACAAATTCTCATATGTATTCTTAATGTACTATGTTTGGTCTCTATAGAAACAGATCATATTACTATACACTTACATTTTTATGATGGTGTAAGGTGAAGAAAGATAATTCTTGAAAATACTTTTTACATGTGCACAAATGCCATCTCAAACAGAAGAGCCACTCAACTTGGCAATGTATTTCCTTCTCAGAAAATTAGATGGGAGATGGAGATAGACACCCTGGGAATGCTCTCAGTTTGAAAGGTGACCATTCCTCACTAAATCGAAAACATTCACACTAGAAAGAAGACGGGTGTAGTTATGATGAGCCCACGACCAAGAAACACAGTTATGGGGAAGAGACAACAGTCAAGGCAGGATTTTGTCATATATGGGCACCAACTGTCTCTAGTGACTGGTGGGTGTTTTGGATTGTATATGTGAGAGTGACTCACCTTTGCAGTCCAGAATTTGACCTGTTAGGAGGATATAGGCTTTTCATTTATTGAAAACATTAACTTGTCTATACTTGTCAATATGTCCATGCGTTGCTTATGGACATGAGCTGTTCCAAATACAGGCACATGGGTAGAGACTCTGGAGGAACTGCACCCTGAGACACATTAAAATGTTTTCTTATAAGCATCAGGAGTCAATGTTAGGTGCTGGGCATTTGTCCCCTCTGGCATGTCAATCCAGAAATCTTTTGCAAGCAAAAGGTAGCAGAGACACACTGCCTTAGGCAAACATATGAACCTTCCCAAACATGCTGTGCAAGCAGTACCTGTATACAACACGTTACATCGTATTATCCACAGTAGCTCTCTTACCCATTCATTCATCTGACATTCACAGAATTAAAAAATGTGGGGTGACAGGAACATAAAGACATATGATACAAAGAAACCTATTAATGAGTGGGTGAGCATATTTGGACTTAAAGGTAAGAAAAACATTCTTCTAAAGACTAACTTTACCTTTTGAACTGTAAAATGGGGATGTATCCATGATAGTCAGCTGGCCAAATGTAAAATTAAGTCAGCAACTGGATTCCTACAAGGACATTTGTTACGGGCACTGAGGTGAGTAGAAAAGTGAATGCAAAAAGTTAATTTTGACAGAGCTAGAACAATCCAATGAGGTAATGTTTTGTCATTTATATTTAGCCATGGTATTGCTGACATTGTTCCAAACTTTCTTTTTTCATATTTCCATCACTTAAGACAGCAAGTTAATTATTTTTAGTTTTACTTGATGAACATTTTTTATTTCTAATTAAAAAAAAATCCTCCTTTTTTTTCCTTTCTTCTATTTTCTTGTTTGTACTCTTATGTCTTATTGTGCTATTTGTTTGTATTATTATAAAATCACCTGGGATATGTTCTTAAAATTTAACAGTGTAAGACTACTTACCTCAGATGACAACCACAGATAAAACTAGGATGGTAACTGCAGAAGCTTGACTTTGTGTTTTGACTCTTCATCAAAAAACCAAAACAAAATTAGAGTCCTTGCTTCATTTTTATGCTATAAAAGAGGAGAGTTATGAATTTCTGTTTTCAGACAAAGGAAGTTACATTTTAAATGAAGGCAGACACTTTCCAAGGAAAAAAAGAATCTGTTTAATCAAAAATGTATCTTTCTGTCAAAGAAAATGTGCAGTAGGAAAATTTTCAGCCAACTCACTTCTGTTTCCTATACATTCTCATGGGATTAAACTTCTTATTTCAAATAGAAGAGAGAGACCTAAAATCCCCCAAATCATACATTTCAACTTCATATCATATGTCAGTCAATTTTTCCTTCAGTTTTCTTTTACTGCAGTTGGCTTGTATGTTTCTACTTAGACAATCAAGAATAAGAAATAGCCAGAAATTCATCATCAATCTTTATTCCGGTGGAAAAATAATTTTGAACAGTCTGTAATTCCTCACAGAGACCTCTGTTTTTATCAGCACTTCAGGATATCCTAAAAAGCAACCCCCCAATAAGATACCTTCTGATTTTAATGTTTATTTTTTCAGTAAAAAGCCCAAACATCCCAAAAAAGTAAAACGCAATATCTTTCCAACAGGGGGAAAATATTTTCATATTCTTTCTCCCAGCAATATTCTTTTATATAACTTTTTCTTAAACTCAATAGAAATGATGAAAAGGCAATCATATTGATTATATATTCTTCAGACAACTGTCACCACAGAACACCATATTTGACTCTAGCTTTTGAATTACTGTCTTTGTTTTTGTATGTTGTTCTGCTGTGGTTTAATAACTAATGGGAATAGTGGTCATGCACAAACAGATCTTTTATTTTTCCAGTTCACTTCGTATTTCATCTGATCCTCTTCCTGTCTTTACTCTGTTTTTAATATGTGCAATTTCATTTTGTCAACATTATAAAAATGTTTATACTTAAAGAAATTGCCTATTTCTTTCTCATGGCTGTATGTACCAATTTTTTCTCATAGACCAGAATACTGTGGAGTAAAACTCCTTGTCTATTGTGGTTGCAGCATAGAGATATCTGTATTTTATTAATTCAGAAGTTCAATACTTAATGAGTTTTCATGATACTGCAACACCATGAAAAGTTTGTTAGTGAAATGGATACAGCTGAGGATTTAACTCTTTGCTACCATTGATAAAGATGTAGTCTGTAACACCATGCACTCACAATCTCCCTTTAAAGATATCAGCCACGTCAGAAAACAATTTTCTCTAACCAGGTGTCTCCTGGACTGGCCATTATTTTGCAGCCCACTGAAAATGATTCTGACTGAATCATTAACAGTAATTGCTGTATGTGGGACTTTGAATTTAATTTGAGGAGTCTCTATCACCCAAAGAAAGACCCCGCACTACAACCAACATAACCCCAGGATCATGAAGCCCTGTGGTAAGGTCTCTAGTGGCTGATGGATGTACAACAAGAAAACACCCCAAAGTAGTTATCTGACACAAGAGCATGAGGACAGAGTAACCTTACAGCTCTGCAATTTTAAAACAAATATTTCTATGAAGCTGTATTCCCCTTAGAGTCATGTTGTACTGGGTTGCTAACATCTAAAAAGCATCAAGTTCACACCATAACCTTCCCCTCCACGGGGGGATGTTCTCCTCCCTCTAGCTGACTATTTTCACAGAATGAGTAGGAAATTACTGTGTGTCAGCTGAGCTCTGCCAGCTGAAGTCTGTTCAGCTGAGACTGGCCAGCAGGTTCAAAAGTTAGTCCGGTGAGCTCACTAAAAATTCAGCAGGGACAGGTGCAAAGCATTACATTTAGGAAAGAATAATCAGCTGTCCACAGACAAGCTGAAGAACAGTTAACTAGGTAGCAAAAGAAGAGCTATAGATTATCATTGATCACAATTTATAAACATTGCTTCATTATTAAGAAAAACAAATAGTACATTAGAGTGAAATAAACAGGAATACTGCCTGTAAGACAGCCTGAAATACTTTCTCCACCCTAAGATAATCATGGAACATTTGGAGAAAATCCAGATGAGAGGAAAAAGAAGGATCAGAGTCTTTACAACACAGACTCCAAGGAAAGACTCAACAGGCAGCGATATCTGAATATAGAAGGCAGCCCTGAATATGGATATGATGTCTGATGTCAAAAGGGTACATAGCAAAGAGGAACAGAAAAATTTCATGTCAGATGTTAGTTGGGCAGGACAGAAAGTAATAGGCTGAAACTGCAGCAAGGAAGGTTCAGATTAGGTAGTATGAAATCTTTTTAATATTACAGAAAAAGGAGCACTGCAATAGATTGCTTGGAAAAATTACCATCACAGAAAGTCTTAGACAGAGCTAGACTCAGGTTGATAAGAAACGTTTAAGGGAGAGCTGATCATGCTTCGTAAAAGGAGAATGGTCTACATTAGCTCTTTGGCTCTCTTGCCACTCACATTTTCTATTGGCTTGTTAATCTGTTGCTGATGCACAGACTTGCAAACAGTACAGCTGTTGAGTCTCATCTTGTTAGAGAGCTGGGCTAGAAATAAAAGCTGAAGATTTGAAGAGTGTGTCATCTTCCCTTTCTACTGCTCAGATCTGCTCCTCCTTTACAGTCTGATGTTAGGCAAATGATTAAAATCAGATTGTTGGGGAGTTTGGTATTTGAACTATGGATGGCTTTTATCCAGAAACATGAATGAAACAATAAATACAGCTGGTAAACAGTATAAAAAGTGATTCTGAATATCTTTGTGCTTTAATGTAAAGAATCCTGTTTCGTACTTATTAAGGGAATTGTTATTTGCTGCTAAAGGTTAAAAATTCTTAGTCATGTTGTTCCCAGAACATATACTAGTTCAAATACAAATAATTTCTAATCTGTATTTTTTGGGGGGGATGAAATTGCATTGTTAGTGTCTAATTATATTCATTTTCTTGCCAGACATCCAGTTAGGAAGCAGGAATCATACAATGTAATTTCATATGACTTTGCCACATGCCATGAACGATAGCTAGTGAACAGCAAACAGCTGAAGCAATCGTTTGCATGAATCGTCTAGACTAAAATATGTACGTATGTTTGAAAATAATTAAGACAACTACAAATGGGAATAAGTTTACAAGTCATTCACAAACACAAAAACTATATGCCTTTTAAGCTAATTTAAGTTTAATTAATCAGTGAACCAGTCCTTATCATGACCAAATTAGTCAAAAAATCTTTTGCTGAGGCAGCATGTGAACCCTTAAGTCTGCTTTTTGCATGTTCTATCAGCTCAGTGGAACAAGAGGGAGCACAGGCAGCATTAAAGGCATAGAGGAGGAAGGAAGATAATGTCTTCACCTATCCTGATTTGAATGTGACTGCTGCTTTGGTTTTCATCCTCCAATTATCAGAAGTGATCACACAGAAACTAAGAGCTGATGGAACATCTTTAAGCCAGGTGCTGCCACTTATCACCTCTAGTATCTACTTTTTGCTCCCACACTAATGAAAAATGATTTCAAAAGAAATGAAGATCCTGTTTCAATAAGATTGGGGAAAAGATGTAACCTAAAAGCTGTCTACAGACTCAGGAATAAGTGAAATGTTTTGACAGGGAAAAATATGTGTTGGCAACATTGCTCGACTCAGATTTCAAAAGTAAAATTGAAACCATACTTCTACAGGGTGCAGACGCTGACAACTGGAAGCCTGTTCTGCAATATATAGTAGTTCAGAATATGCCAGCCAGCTCCTCCTCTCCCCACTTTCTTTCATGTACAGGACAAATACATTTCAGGGAAAAGAACAGTCTGACTTGGTAAATTCTTGAAAACAAACAAACAAAATCCAAATCTGACTCTCATCTGACTGCAAAGGTTTCAGAGACTACACAGAGCATCTTCATCTAACTATATAAAACTGCAAGGAAGAAAATATTCTTCAGACTTCTGTGGTCAATCCAGGCTAAACCTGGGCTTAGCCCATGTCTGTGTGGTGTCAGCCTACATGAGGTGCAAAACTGGACCCATGAAAGAGTCACATCTGAAGAATCCAGACTTCAGTTTTAAGAAGGGTGGTTTTAAGTAAGGTTGTGAAGATAGGTTTTGTCAATTCATTAGAATAGTTTGAGCAACGGCTGTGGAATGTGAAGTTCCCAAATTCATATGGCCAGGGAAGTATCAACACTTAAGACTAATAAGGAAGCCCAGAAAACAAGCATTTCAAATGGTGTGTGTTGTGTTCTTAATTTCTTGGTCGTGGTCACTGCAAGATAGCCATGCACCATTTGTCTTTGTGCAATCAGTAAAATAGTTTTGGACCAGAAACTGTGAAGGACAAAGACAGTCAAGTACTTCACTGTATCTTTCAAAAATAAAATCTAAAAGAAAGGTAAATAATTCTCTCTCTGTCTCCTTCTGTTGTGTTCATATGAGATCTAGAGATAAAGTGAAGATTCCCTTTCTTGAAACCTATTTCAAGCAAAAACATTAAATAAATCTAGAATATTGATTTTTCTCTTTCCTTTTGGACAGATATTAGTTTTTTCACTGTCTTTCCCTTGATTTTTTTCATTTTCCTCCTGCAACATTATACAAGCTCATATAAGGTCAAACTCCTTAAGGAATTTGTTCTACAACCTTCCGCTAAGGTTTCCCAACTCTATATATTAACTTTCTGCTGACATCTGAAGCTTTGTTTCTCAGGGCACTTAGCAGAGGAGGAAGCATATGTCTGAATCTTTTTTCAAAGAATCCATTCTGCAGATTCTGTTCCCAAAGAAGCGTATTTATAAGAGATACTTCAGCACTTCTTGATTTGGTTCGCAACACAGATACTGTTATACTATATCTCCTGTCTACATTTTTTGGTGCTGCAGCACAGAGGGAGTTTGTATGTATATATGGTTCTTCCCAAAGTATGAACTTGACGTGGGAATTGAAATGATGTGGGTCCATGTGCTGGTCTGGTTACAGACAGACTCCCTCAGTAACCCTTGGGTGATGCTCCTCTTTATGTCACATGAAGACAGGGCAGTGCAGAGCACCCTCCTGTCTGCTTCAGTCATGTCCAGACAGGCTTTGTCCTAGAGGAGCAGGCACACAGCAGCTCTGGCTTTGCCTCCAGCAAAGGGGACAAAAAGGGCTTCCTGGGAGGTAGGAATTATCCACAGCACCTTCCTCTTCATGTGAGCCATCACAAGGTCAAGAAAACCCTTTAGTGTGACCCCACAGACAAAGTGGTGTCATATAGCAGCACCCTGAAATGCTGCGAGATCAGTTTGTGGGTGTGGTGGTGGATGTGCTTAAGAAATACACTCGTGAACTACAGCCAGCCTAGGGGCTAACTGTGCTGACGTATTTCCCACACTCTTTCTCTTGCTTTAATTTCTCCCATGGCTTTGTGGAGTTGAGATAGGTACAGAGCATCTCACCTTCATTCTTAGACTCTGCATTCAAATTAGGTTAATAAAGTAGCTTTCAGTTGCATTATAAACTGTACATTCATTAACCACCAAAAAATGAAAATGAAAAGTGTAGGGGAACTGGCAGAAGAGAAGAGAAGGGTGTAAAAGTAAGGAGAAGAAAATGAGAAAACACAGAGTAAATGGAAAGCAGGGAAGACTCAGAAATGAATGAGAATTTTGTTCTTCTCATTTTAAAGGTCATTTCCTCCCTCTGGCTGGCTTCTGTAACAATAGTAATATATACCACCAACACTAACACTTCAGGGGTTATTTTTTTAAGCTATTGAAAGGATGGGAACATTTTTTGGCTGAAAATATTAAAACATTTCAGGTAAAAAAAACCCACTGAAAATCATCTATCATTGTGCTTGTTGCAACAGTCTCTCTCACTTTCTTACACTTAACATTCAAGACTTCTGTGGCTGAATAGGTCCCTGGATAATAAGTAGGGATGTGTGAAGGATGGTTAAGAAAACTAAAAGTAGGGATAGAGGGAAAAAAAAGTATGAAGGAAGGCAAGGAAGAGGGATGGAAAGGACTGAAAGAGAGAAAGTGAATAGAGATAAAAAAGAATAAGAGATAAATGGGAAAGAACTTGGCTTTCACTTGCACTGACTCCTTTGTACAAATCTGACAGTGAAAAGTTGCTCTTATTCTTTTTTACTTCTATTCCAATAAATCTAAATTGCAGATAGACCTTTCTGATTCAGACCTACAAGGAAAGAGAAGGAAGAAAAAATAATGTTAGAAAAAAAGAAGCAAAAGAAAAAGATAACTAGGGCTAAAATAAGGAAAAAAAATCTGGAAAAGTTCTTACGAACTTCAGACTTTTCCTTTTCAGTTGTTACTTACAGCTTTTAATAGTTTTCTAAATTTCCAAGTGATTCAATGAACATTTTGAAAATTTTCCCCAAAACTGAGCTATTGAAAAAGTTCATTGATGTTGCTAGCTTGCAGTCATTTCTACCTTAAATATAAAAATGAAAATATAATTGAAAGGGAGGGAGTATGATTTAAATAAGTATCAAGTTTTAGAAAACAGAAGAGGAAGGAGAATAGTGAAAAGGAGATGACATTGTTACATTGGAAAGACCCGAAGTAATAGTAATAATAACAATACTAATACTACTACTACCAATGACAACCAATCACTGAATTCAACATTTTAAAAAGAAGATGGCAGCTTATGACAAAATCAAAAGCTTCCAGTTCACTATGGGAAAAGTCATATGAGTGCTTTTTATAGAAAATATGAGAAATGGGGCAGAAATGAAATAAAAAAATCATGTTACAGTGAAAGCTATGAAAATAACTGCATATTTTTCAGTTCTCTGGCTGAAATGAAGACAATATTTTGGATCCAAACAAACATTTTGTTTGAATCCAAATGAAATATTTTCTTTCACTTTGATGTCCCTTGTTTACTTGCAAAATAGTTCTAATGTAAATTTAGATCAATTTTTAAGCAGAATAACATTTTTTAAAGTTTTTTAAATGTCAAAATAAGCCACTTAGATTGTTTTGCAACCCTTTTCCAGGGTTATTTTTTCCTCATGTTGAATCACTCCATAAATTTGACACTATTTACAAATAGTTACAGACACTCTCATTTTGCATTTCCTGGCTTGTAAAACAGACGACCTTTTCTGACAGGCGCTGTGTACAAAGTCAGGGATTTCTTTTAGATTTCATTTTGTATCCTTTTATTTCTCTTATTTTTCATCATCTGTATTCATCAATATACTGGAAGCATCTGAAAGCCCAAAAGCTTTCCAGATTTGACCTTTTGGTTCAAGAGGCCTCCCAAACCCCAGCGCTTTCTCCTCTGAGCAGCCCAATGTAGACTGGGTGCAGGGGCACATCCTGATCTCTGAGGAGATCAGCACCCTCTGCTCCAAGGATGTCTGCACGGTTTTCTGCCCTGACTGGACATTAGCTGCATCTGAAATGGCTCTGAATAAGGTTTATTTGATCTGGCTGAGGGCAGCACTAATCTTCATTTCTCAGATTCACTTTTGGAAGTGGCCAGACCACATCTGCTCTGTGCAGTGCCAAAGATAGCTTGCAGCTGCCTGCAGAGGATCAGGTGAACATACTTTCTTAACCCCTCCTCTGGTGAATCAGGGTGAGGGAGCAGGTACCATTAGTAAATCACATTTTATTCCACTTCTTAGACAGAGAAAAACATCCTCTGAACAGGCATAAGCAGCAGATGTGGTGATCATGAGTGCCTTGGGATCCAGAGGGATATTCTGCCTTACTAGAAGCCTGTGCTTCTCTGGGAGCTGGCTCTGCTCCACTGGTTGTATCCTTGTCCAACTGATATAACTGATAAACTGTATTGATATAATTGCCTCTGCTCTTTGTCAGTAGATATCAAAGCTGTTAACAGTATCAGTATCCTTGTTTTAAGTTCATGGTGATAGAGCCTCCAAGAGGGAAAGTGACTTCCCGATACTATTTTGGTAGAACTGGAAACTGAACTTGTGAGTCCCATTATGGTGCCCTAAGCACCAGTTAGCCTTTTTAGCTCTGCCACGGACTATTGCGGTGTTGTTATTGCCACAGTCAGTTTTGGTCTTATAAAGAATATTTTGTGACCTAACGAATGGTTTGAATGTGTCTATCAGTTTTCAGGTTTCAGCTGCTTTAAAATCAAGAACATATTTCAGGTTTTTAAGCAGGATAGGCTCAAGTTTGATTTCCTACCAGCTTTATGCCAACTTGAATTGACTTTTGTAAAGTAACTCATGATTTACTATGGAGAGAATGGGAACAGGATCAAACCTACTGGGTGAATGTTTTTTAAATCGCTTGTTTTCCCTTCCTTGTCTTTCAGTTCCTATTTTGTTAACCTCATGTTTTAAAGTAACTGTAGTTATATTTTCTGAAATCCACTACGGGATATATTCTACTCCGAATGTATACACATAGCTTTTCCTGATACTAGTGGAAGTCATGAACATGTACTGAATAATACAATGCAGTGTGCATAAATCCTATGGGGAATCCAAGTCCTGACTACAAGAAAAAGAAATCACAGTATTTCAAAATGCCAATTGTAACATTGCAATGAGTTCCAGGCACATGTTTGCCAATAATGAATGGAGGGGTGCAGATACAATATTGGAACTGTCTCCTGCAGAGTGGTATCATATATAATCATACATACTGTCAGCTTGCTTGATTATGTTCAGGATTGCAACCAGCTCACTCAAAAACAGAAGAGAATTTCTTATGTCCCCCAAACTTAATTTTCATGAGAGATGTATGGGGGAATTTAACTGGTGATTACAGCAAGGGAACAAAAGCTACTGTATCTATATTTGCATAATAAACACACCTTTGTGAATTCCTGTTAGAAAGATAATAGCACATTCAGATATATTAACTTCCTTAACTTAGAAAAACATTAACAGTGTTAAATCTTTATTCTATCATTTTAATTCATTGCCACAGTGTTTCATTTAATGTACAGAAGCAGCCCACATTACTAATTATCTTAATTTTGTAAAATCCACGATCACAATTCAATCATTAATCAATATATCAGAACCTCACTCCATTAGCTGTTGTTTGTAACAGGGCATCTCAATTGATTAGAATGTAGATTTTTTATGGGCCTTGTTTTATAAATTGAACCTAGTCAAGTAAACATAACACTTGGTAATAGTCTTCATAGCAACTGTCAAAATGACTTACTGTTTTTCCAGTCCTGCATTCCTTCAGAATTAATAATACCTTTGTGCCCTTTATAACACTTATTATTAAAGCTATAGAAGTTCTCTATGTTTAATGAGTGGATGTTTCATTATATGTATGGTTTGCTTGACAGACTG
Organism: Theristicus caerulescens; assembly: GCA_020745775.1. NCBI lineage: Eukaryota > Metazoa > Chordata > Aves > Pelecaniformes > Threskiornithidae > Theristicus > Theristicus caerulescens. Next base: position 127,200,726 of record CM036558.1, on the reverse strand, counting down.
AAAATTTTTCTAATCTGTTTCTCTTTTCCTCTTGATTGAAGGATTGTAAATATGCAATTAGCAGCTGGAGTAGAAGTAAAAGCAGAAAATGTCAACTGTCAAGTAGCTCTATTGAAAGACACATGATGCTTCAAGCTAAGACAGAAAGACAAAAGCATCTACCCACAAGGATGAAGGCTGCAAAATCTCTGTTTAAACATTCCATTAATCTCTTCCATGAAATAAATATAGTCAATACATCCAGGAATGAGGAATCCACTATCAAAACTGCAGTTTACTTTTGTAATAAAGTTCTGTGTGGTAATGCTATACTCCCTTGCCAGTAGACATTCTGGATCCCATCTCTGTTATAATTCATAACATATAGCCCTTCATGTAACATATGGCTGGCCATATCACAGTAACATTATCGATTTCCCAAGAATATACATGCAAAAAGAGTGCAATGCATCATTGTACTCTAGAGTATATTTCTCTTCTAGACCTAAACTTTTAGTTCTGCTTCCAAACAGTAGATTTAAGTCCTCTGTACAAAAACCTGGATATGCCTTGGCTCTCATATGCAATGACTGACTGTACTTTAGTCCAGTACTGTGGGAGAGGAATGCTGAAAGGAAGCAAGAGGGACATATACAGATATTTGTTTTCATTGACAAGCCAAGAAAAACTGTTTATATTTTAAAGCCCTATAAAAGCTCTAAATAATTACAGGAGACTGAATTCTCTAGATGCTCCTGGTTATCCATATCAGTAGGAGAGGTTCATTGTGTCACACAATGAACAGCATAAGACTGGTTTTAACCTACAAAATTAAAGACTTTGCCAAGCCAGGCTATGCAGAGGTATGAACTCTTGCCTGGACAGCTGCCCTGTTAGACTGTCATATTAGCCCAGGATTATCTTTCATGTGTTTTCTCAGAAGCAGCTACCATAGAGGTCCTCAAGGTTTAATGCTGTGAAACAAATGGTTGTTAAATGTGTGGCTAAATAATAAAGGGTTGTGGGAATAATCTGCCTACCAACAATTACAAAAGCTTTTGGTGACTTTCTGGCCAGAGGCTAGTGACTCAATCCCTTTCCCCATCTTCTTAATTTATTTTCTTATAACTTTTAAAAAAAGTAAATAAGTGCTTCTATTATCTCACATAGCAGATTTCCACATTTTCCTGGTCATACATATTCAAGTTTATTCCAAGTTTTTACAGTTCTTAACATTTTAGTTTTGCCTGTCATATACTAGCTAACATGTCTATTATGCTTTAGGTATATAGTCTAAAAATGGCATGTATATTGTCATCTGATAGGATGACACCTAAAGAAATATCTCAAAAAGCATCTGTACAACGTTAGACAGCTCTGGTATTGATCAAAACAGAAACAGGTCCACTGATGGTGTCCCCATTATGTTAAAAATAAAATTTATTCCTGGAAATCCCACTGATGATTCGTTGGTGATTCAGCTGTTTTGCATGGGTAGGACAGATGAAACTGCTGAGCAGTCACTTGTGCCACAGTATCCCATGGGATGGGGCTCCAGTCTCCCCTGAGGTGTGTCTGCATGAAGGAGAATCATGCTGCTGCAGATCTGTGCACCAGCTCTGCTCCCAGGGTGCTTCATTAACTTGATCACAACTTCTGACAGAGCTCCACGGTAATAGATGTGTTGGCTTATAGTCTACTTCTTTTGGAGCATGTGATAGCTGACACAACAGAGAATGGACTTTGCAAAAGGATTTTTAAAAAAAAAACAACCCAGAGAGATTAAAAGTTTCTTGATCTATGTAAAATTCAAAATACCTGTCAGAAAATGTCTTGCTTTTCTCAGTACTTATTTCCCTCATATTACTCAAAGTCTCAGTCGTAGGAATCTGGTTTGATGTACTAGTTACCACTATTCAAAACACAGTCTTATGGTTAATTATATGACACGCTCTTGTATTGAGTCTGGCTGAGATGGAGTTAATTTTCCCCATAGCAGCCCTCATAGTGCTGTGCTTTGTATTGGTACCTAGAAAGGTGTTGATAACACACCAGTGTTTTGGCTACTGCTGAGCAATCATTGCACAGCATCAAGGCTGTCTCTCCAACATTCCCCCCTCACCAGTAGGCTGGGGGTGGGCAACATCTTGGGAGGGGACACAGCCAGGACAGCTGACCCAAACTGATCAAAGGGATCTTCCATACCATGTGATGTCTGTTGAGCAATAAAAGCTAAGGGAAAGGAAGAGGAAGCGGGGGCATTCATTATTTATGACGTTTATCTTCCAGAGCATCCTCTACGCGTACTGAAGCCCTGCTTGCCAGGAAGTGGCTGGACGTCACCTGCTGATGGGAAGTAGAGAATAAATCTTTTGTTTTCCTTGTGCTTCCGCATGCAGACTTTGCTTTTGCTTTTATTAAAGTGCCTTTATCTTGACCCACAAGTTGTTTTTTTTTCCCCCATCTCATTTTCTACCCTCCATCCTGCTGAGGAAGGGAGTGATAGAGTGTCTTGGTGTCACCTGGCATCCAGCCAAGGTCAACCCACCACAGTGCTTTTTGGCGACGGAAAGGTGGAGCATGAGACAATGGCAGCTTTGTATTATGTGTGCTATAGCTATAGTCGTTATTTAGTGGCAAGCTCCTGTGCAGGTCACAGAGTTTGTTGGCTGCACTGGTTATCTCTTTATTTTGCTCAGCTTAGGAACATGCTAATACAAATAATGGCTATGTGCTTTGCCCTGGCATTAATGACCTTGCTGTCCTGGGTGAGCTATCTTGTGGAGAAGATGAGAGAATACATCTCCCTCTTCCTACCCAGGACTGATGTGGATGGTTTTATTATGCAGGCTCCCAAGGTCCTTGTTGACCTTTATGTGAGCTGTTCAATACTACTAATTAATACTGTTGGCATATTATGGGTTTTGTTGAATCCGGTCTCATCTTGGTGTAAGAGAAGACAACTTTTGGGTGAGACAATACTGAAAAGTGTCCTGAGGCGGCTGGTCCCTGGGTGGCAGGGTGTGTGGAAGGATTTGGGCAGACTCCTGGGACGGTTATCACCTCCCATAACCTGGGACTTTACACCTGAACAAGCAAGCAACCCTGGCAAACTGACTGCCACCTGATAGAAGGGTGCGTCGCCTACCTCAGTGGAAACCAACAGCTTCTAGCAGTGTACTGGGGCCTGGCCTGTGCCTGTAGAGCCACAGTTCAGTACTCTCAGAGGACTGTGGTTGAGGCAGGGACCTAAACTGCATCTGAGGACACCACGGTTGAGATAGGGACCCAGACAACAACAACTACAGTAATTGCCCCACTAGTGAAAAAGAAACAGTGGACAAGGAGAACAACAGGTCCATATCATCGATTAGTAAGGGAGGAGGAAGAAGAGGAAAGGTTTGATCAAGAAGCTGGTCCTTTGACAAAGAAATTGGAGGAAGGAGTGAGAGAATTCAAACAGGAAGCAGAAACTACCCTGACCTCATCAGAACTTTGAGACATGCGGAAAGATTACAGCTGCCAGCCAGGTGAGCGGATTGCTGCCTGGCTGCTCTGATGCTGGGATAATGGGGCCAACAATCAGCAACTGGAAGGTAAGGAAGCCTAACAGCTGGGATCCCTTGCTAGAAACCAAGGAACTGAGAGAGGAATTGGAAAAAAGGTAGCAATTTGCAGTCTCTGGAGACAGCTCTTCTCAAGTGTGAGGGCAAGATATCCATTTGAGGAAGATCTTGTGAACGCCCCGGGAAAGTGGACTCCTGCAGATCGAGGCATCCAGTACCTGAGAGAATTAGCAGTGCTGAAAGTCATCTACAGTGATCTAGATGATGATGAGGTCTCCAAAGATCTAGAGGATGTCCTGTGCACACGGGCCACGTGGAGGAAGGTGATCCAAAGTGACCCAGCGTCATATTCTAACAGCTTGGCAGCGATGTATTGCCTGGATATGGATATACCAACTGTGGAGAGAGTGTCTTCTTGGATCCAAAACTTTGATCTCTGTACCTCCTCATCCCTATGGGCCAGTGCCCTGGCTGTCAGGAGCGCCCCAAGAAATCAGTCCTTTCCTGCCCCAGTCAGAGGGAAAGGGAGCCCCAGGTGCATGCTGTGTGGTGCACTCTGGTTCTTCCTGCATGACCAGGTGGAGGACATGAGGAAGTGGGATGGTGAACCCACCTTTAAGCTGAAAGCCCATGTACACAAACTGAGAGGGATGACAGCTGTTAAGAAGGGACCACCCAAGAAGGCTGTCAGCTTAGTTGCTGTAGAGACACAAGAAGGCAATCAGCGATCTCGCAGACATAGATGAACTGAAATCACCTCCCTTGATCCTGGTGAGGGGACTTCTGGTCTGGCACTGCAAAGGTCAGACAGTGAATACTCTGATGAGAAATGGGAATAGAGGGTCCCTGTTTTCGTCCAGGAGGGGGAATGGGATGACCAGGTATACTGGATTGTGTGGATTCGATGGCACATCAGACCCACAGAAGTATAAGGCTTTGGTACACACTGGTGCACAGTGTACGCTGGTGTCATCAGGATATAGGGACACAGAACCCATCTGGTTCTATGGAGTGACAGGGGGATGCCAAGAATTGTCTGTATTGGAGGCTGAGGTGAGCTTAACAGGGGACAAGTGGGAAAAGCACCCCATTGTGACTGGCCCAGAGGCCCCCATGTATCCTTGGCATAGACTACCTCAGGAGAGGGTACTTCAAGGACCCTAAGGAGTACTGATGGGCTTTTGGTGTAGCCATTGTGAACACAGAGAAGATCAAACAGTTATCTACCCTGCTTGGCCTCTCAGAAGATCCCTTTGTTTTGGGATTGCTGTGAGTTGAAGAACAGCGGGTGCCAACTGCTACCAGGACAGTGCGCCAGACGCAATATTGCACAAACCAAGACTCCCTGGCTCCCATCCATGAGCTGATTCATCAACTGGAGATCCAAGGAGTCATCAGCAAGACTCACTCACCTTTTAATAGTCCCATATGGCCAGTGCAAAAGTCTGAGAGAGGGTGGAGGTTAACAGTAGACTATTGCGGTCTGAACGAAGTGATACCACCACTGAGTGCTGCTGTACCAGACATGTTAGAGCGCCAATATGAACTGGAGTCGAAGGCAGCCAAGTGGTATCCTACAATTAACATCGCCAATGTGTTTTTCTCAATTTCTTTGGCAGCAGAGTGCAGGCCACAGTTTGCTTTCACATGGAGGGGTGTCCGATACACCTGGAATCGACTGCCCCAGGGGTGGAAACACAGCCCCTGCGTTTGTCATGGACTAATCCAAACTGCACTGGAAAAGGGTGATGCCCCTGAATGTCTACAATACATTGGTGACATCATTGTATGGGGAAACAAGGCAGAAGAAGTGTTTGAGAAGGGAAAAAGAGTATTTCAGATTCTTCTGAAAGTTGGTTTCACCATAAAGAAAAGCAAGGTCATGGGACCTGCACAGGAGATTCAGTTTTTGGGAATAAAATAGCAGGATGGGTGCTGCCATGTGCCTATGGATGTGGTCAACAAGATGGCAACTATGTCTCCACCAGCTAACAGGAAGGAAACACAAGCTTTCCAAGGCCTTGTGGGGTTTTGGAGAATGCATATTCCAGGTTGTAGTTAGCTTGTGAGCCCTCTCTATTGAGTAACCCAAAAGAAGAACTATTTTGAGTGGCGTCTTGAGCAACAACAAGCCTTTGAGCATATCAAATGGGAAATAGCTCATGTGGTAGCTCTTGGGCCTATCCGGACAGGACCGCTGTGCAAAATGTACTCTACACTGGAGCTGGGGAGCATGGTCTCACCTGGAGCCTCTGGCAGAAAACATCAGGAGAAACCCATACAACTGACAACATTTAAGAAGCATTTGGACAATGCCCTCAGACATATGGTGTGAATTTTGGGGTTGTCCTATGCAGGGATAGGAGTTGGACTCGATGATCCTTGTGGGTCCCTTCCAATTCAGGACATTCTATGATTCTATGATTCTGTGAACTATAAAGAAATAAAATAGGACAGAGTTGTAATCTGGTTAGGTCCAAATTATCCAGGGAAAACCATTAGAAGAGAATCAAGTAGGAGCATGTTGTCAGGGGCCAGCGAGGGCCGGCCAGGAGCAGGAGTCGGGAGCTGGCAGCTGAGCGCCATGACAAGGCTGGCCGAGGCAGTGGCCTCACCAACAGGGACACTATTCCACTGCCCTGAGCAGGGCAGGTATGGGGATGGCAGCCAGGGTCCCCTCAGTAGAGACTGGAGGTCACAGCTAGGGCCAGGGTAATCCTGCTTCCTTCACCAGATGGTCATTGAACCAGAAAGAGGAAAGACCACTGGCTCCACACCTTGCGTGAGCTAACCAGAAGTTGACCTAGTTTATATTAAACAGAAGAATTAGCAAAGTCAGACCTATAAAGACAGTTCTAGGTTTCAGCAGGAAAAAACTTGCAAATTAGTTAACGAAGTCTGCTGGACTTAGGAGTCCAGGAGTTTGTATGCAGAGAGGGAGAAGTATTTCTTTATGACAAGGTGCTAAATTATCAGGGTTTGTACCCAAATGATGGGCGAAATGGGAGGGATTACACAGCTATTTTGGTAAATGATCACCTGGGAAAGTTATTAGTAATAAGGAGAAATCATGCAAGAAATGAAAAAGGCCTGAAGCAAAGGTCAAAACAGAGGTCAAAAAATATAGGCCTTTAGCGAGAAATTCCACAAGTCAAGCTGACTTACTTTCCAAACAAATAACAAAAAACTCTGTATAGCTAAAATTCCCAAAGAAAAAAGACAAAGGACCACTACTTTGCAAAGCGGGCTAGAGATTAAAGATCTAACTATACCCTGAAAAATAACTGAATAGCTCAAACAGGTCCTCAGTAAGAGTGATATCATTTACTGTAAGGATACACTTACGGATAATAAGTATCTCCTGAGCAGTCACAACTTCAACAATCTGGAAGTGACACTAATTTCTGTGCTTCAAGGTGTAAGTCTATTGTTAGTTATTAAAGATTAGGAAGAAATGCATTGCTGATAGGTAGATTACTCCCCATTTGCTTCTTGTTTTTGCTGCTTGTTATGAAGCGTCAGACACTGGCCCTTCTTCAAGACAAAACTAGATATACTTCAAATCAGTTCAGCAAATCCCACTTATCACTTAATTACTTTGTTTAGCATTACTTAAACAGACCTGTTAAGCATACAAGTAAAACACTATCCTGTCTGAGAGGCAACAGCAAATTTGACATACTCTATACACAGATGGCGGTTTATTTGTGTGCAGAATTATTATCTTTGTGGTCCAGGGCTTTTATTTTTAAAGAAAGATTTCTGTTCCTGAACAGAAGACTGGATTGGAAAGTTGCTCCACTTTCCACAGTTCATATTGCCTGTTTCCTTAAAGAAAAGAGAAAAGTCTGCAGAGGAATCCAAGTCCCACCAAATTCTCTGAAGACTATATTCTCCATCAGTCAGTCTCTTGCACATAACATGTGACTTTGACAAGCTATTTTGGGATTGTTTCTAGGATCTTGTTTTAAAACACCAAGTGAACAAATAGGAAAGTGGGCCAAAAAGAATGAGAAATAGTCTAAAATTATACTAGAGAGGATAATATTTTGTCTTTCAATGTGGTTTTTCTTCTCAGGATCCCAGGGAGGGGGCATCGCCAGCTGAGCATCTGAGTGGATGTCAGAGTCCCAGCTCTGCTCGTGACCGCCATGTCAGCAGTGTCGGCCTGTGTCGGCAGGCTGGGCAGTGGATCCCTCCCTTCTCCAGAGCACTGTCACCTCCAACTCTGGTCCCCCTGTGCTAGTCAGACATTTGCACCTTGTGCCTCCTTCTCTCCTTCTGTCAGAATACAGACAAGTAGGGAAGAACTGGTAAGGAAAGGGGTTCAGAAGAAAAATACTTTTCATGCCACAGAGAATTTGTTCAAGAATTGAAGTATTTCAAGGTCAGATTTCAAAATTCTGGAGTCATTCTCCAGAAGAAGAGATATTGGATTTGGCCAAAAGATTTTTTTTTTTTCCCTAAAAGAACACCCAGTTTTTCAATCTACTGAATTTGTGGATTGCACCACTTTATCAGTACAATGTAGGGACAGGAGGTAATCCTTGTCTCCACCTCGATAAAACATTTGTGCAAAAATTCCTTGTAGACAGATTTCCTCTCCATTTTTTTTTCCTTTTCTTCTCTATTCCTTTCCTATTTCTTTCCCCCCAAAGATTGAGACAGTTTTGCCAACCTAATCAATCATATTTGAATGAGTAATTTTAAGGGCATTTAATTTAAAACTCTGTTAGATAATCTTGCTTAAACCAGGGGAAACAAATGTACAGGACTGGAAGAAGGACCTAATTGAAACTAGAAAAGGAAAACATGGTGATTATAGGATTCCAAAATGCCTGACTACCAAAGATATGAACGTGAAACAAAATGCCCTTTGTTTGACTCTCTATCGTGTGTTACTGCCAACATTGCCAGAACCACCATTATTATTCATAAACACAATTCTCCAGAATACCATATAACTGTCATACAAGCAATATGGATTGTATTGTGTCACAAGTAATTTTCTTTTTCTATAACAGCTTGGCACAACCTTTCTTTGTCCCTGGCACTGATGCCCATTTTCCTACAAATATATGTGCAGAAAAAACAAAGCCAACACCTGTAGCCACTCATATGCTGAGCTTTCACAGCTGCAACACCCACGTGCCAACCTCCAGAAAAGGTCTGTCCCAGGAGTGGCTGTGAGTTTAGGCCTGACTGGTTCCCAACTGCCTCCTTTGTTGTTGGTTAATCCAGTGCTCATGAGTCACCACCATCAAAGGCAAACACTACTCATGTATTGATAACCTTAGTACTTGACTATCCAAATTCATCAAGCTGTGTACTTTGTAAGGGGAAGAGAGGAAAGTCATTATTTAACTATTTAAAAATGACTTAAATCAATTCCTGCCCACCTTTCTGAAAAGACTTCAAAAGCTTTAGGAAATGGATGACAGTCAGTGACAAGACCAAAACCATATGAATTTTCTGTCTGACACTTACTGAAGTGTTGACAGCCCAAGCTAGATGAAGTTGTATTATATTTAATGCAGATGTGTCTTTCACTTTAAAAGAAACAGCTGCTTTTAATTTAAATTTAATTTACAATGGAGTCAGAGATTATCAAATGCCATTCCCCATTCATATCCAACCCCCATAGGAAGCAGCATTAGATAAAACCCATGTGAGGTGGTATTCTCTGCTAATGCTGGCTACCTATGAGAGAATGTAAGGAAAAGTGAGAACGGTAGACAAGGAATCAGGACACAGTGAGAACAGGCTATATTTGAAGTTAAACTTTCATAGGATGATAATCAAAGACTATGCAAGCTCATAGAGCATAAGATCAAAGGTCTATCTAGCCTAGTATTATATCTCTCGTAGATGGCCAGATACTATGAAATGACTGTGAAAATCAGAGTTTGTGGGGAGGGATCATTCCCCTTCCCAGTTTGAAAGACATGATTTATGGTCTTCTTGAGCTAAAGAACCATCCAGGCCATCGTGTTTAATCCTGTCATTAACTGATGGTAGAAATACTATAGGATTTGTTATATGAGTTGATCTATGATAAAGCACTCAGATCTACGGTCTACAATTTTAAGCTTTCTTTAAATCTCGAAGTTTTTCCCTGTGACCTGCAACTCTAGGCCTTTCCACAAAGAGCTGTTAAAAATAAGGCAATAAGAACAACAGCTACAGGCCATTACCCTGTATATTACCCTAGAAAAGTAGCTGATTTCTACTCTGTCATATTGTTGTCTTCTTTTTGCTGAGTATTGTTTACTTAGATTACAAATGCTTAGCACCAAAGACATTTTATTTTTTATTATATCCCTAGCCCACTTCTATTAACACAAATAAAATAATAACTGAAAAGAACAAGGAGCCCAAATTCCACTCCAGTTCTTTGTTCAAAGATTAAAAAGAGATCAGTTAAAAACCATGACTGATCTCTCTGATACACCAAAGCAGAGATATCTGGATCCAGGGTTTTAATTCTAAATCATTTCATCTGCTTTCTTTTTTCCGTGTTTCAGCATGCAGTCTCATTCTGGTTTATATTTATGCATTGGAAAATAATATAATTAAATACTTGTTGAAGTAACACTTGATATTTACAGAGCATGTTTTATCAAGGCAGTCTTGAAAATATGCACAAACTTTTTTGGTTGATGATGTATGCTAAATAAATGAAACTTTGCTCATCTGAGTAAATAAAAGAGAAATGTAGATTTTTTTTAAATAGTAGGTGTTGTGAGTGGAAATATATATAGTCCATCAAAAAGGAAAACAAAACCATTTGGGTTTGCCATTAATGGAATGAAGATATTGTAATAAAATGAGTGAAATGGAATAAATTCACTCACTGCTTCTTACTAATGAACATTGAACAAAAATGAACATAAAGTTACACAAATAGTCTAATCATAAACACTTTGCTTTATGACAAAATTCCATGAATCTAGGAAAAATATTTTGGTTTTAATCTTTGTTGTTCCTGTGTTCACCTTACGTGGTAAAACTGATGATAAAAGGAGCAGCACTACTGAGAGTATGGAAAAATATTTTCAGTTCACTGCCAGCAAGAGTGATGAAAGTAGAATGGTCAATAAAGACTAGAAGCTTTAAGCTTAAAAGTTTCAGAGAAGCCTAATAGTCTTTGGCCTATGCAGCTAATTTCTGTTGAATTTCAGTGGAAGCTGTGCACTGTTTAAAGACACTCACTGTTTTGCATTGGCAAAATATTTTATTTTTTGCTGATAGAAGCTTGTTCTACTGTTAAAATGATGATGCTTCTGAATGCAAATCTTTGAGTAGAGAAGTTAACTTTTATATTTGCCTCAAAACCTGTGTTTTCTCAGAGAAATTATTACATTTTACCTTGGAACAAACCTGGAAAATATGGGCCAAAAACATTAGAAACTGTATATAAATATTTGCTGAATAAAAAGAAGTTATTGTCAGAGTAACTTGGGCCCCAAATTTGCAGACCTACTTATACTGATATAACCCAGAGACACTCCATTCTCTGCCAGCTAATCCATGACACTGGTGAAATGCAAAATCAGAATTTAGCCCAGGGACCTCAAATTCATTTTTAATCCTGCATCAACCTTTAAAAATCTCATGCAGAGGAGAAGTATAGCTCCAGAAGTTATATTTTACATTTCATGCAAACTTGCTTTAAACAAATCAGAACAAGTAATGTGTCTGTTGAATAAGTTATTTTAAATTTTGGTACATCTTAAGACTGACTATCATGCAGGGGAGAGGTTTTGGCACTTTGGTGAAAGCTTATTCATTATATAAGATGAGCAGCATTCAAGTGCAGAATACTCTATTCATCTATTGTACTCCCAAACCGAGGAAGTAGTTGCTGATAATGATTTTAGATGAGGCTTTATCAGCCTCATTTTATAACAGTTCTTCATTCATAAACAACGGCCACAGATTGAACAACAGTGAAAGCTGGAAGAAAATAAAATGTTGCTGAATCCTCAAATTCTCTAATAGTTGGAAGGGGAAAAAATTGAAAAAGTGGTTCTGCCTTGACAGCACTAGAATAATTTCTTTTGAAAAGAGCAAAACCCTTCAGAAATAATAAAAACAAACCCACAAACAAAGCACAGGTTCTTTGTGACCTGATTATGAAACAGCCCTGTACTTACCTGCACTCCAGCTTTCACAGAGATAAGAGTTTCAGCCTTCATGGACTGACAGAGACTGATGGTCCAGAAAGGAGCCTGAACAAGTTGTACACGGAATCTGGAATGCAGCGAGTTTAACATTAATAAAATGAAATCCTTTTCACTGAATATACAATTGGCCCTTTGAACTCATTGTTGCATATTTTTTAGCAAGGCTTGCTAGTACCCACATAAGGCTGAGTGTGTAACAACCTTATAGGAGTACTCAGCTACCAAAGCCAAGATTTAAAAAGACAAAGTTATCCAAACCCTCAATCATTCATTGAGGATTAATTGAGAAACTCTCCTTGCTACCTAATTATTTCCCAACAATTTAGTTCAGGATTTCATGTGTTTATCTATGAATCAGCTGAAGGATCTGATATGGTTACTGCTGGAAATAGGAAATTGGATAGATGGACTAGTGATAAGTTTCTGTGTGGCAGTCCCTGTATTTCTGGGTTCTTGTTTCGTATCTGAGAAGCATTCACGAGGCAGTCAATACAGACTTTTCACTTGGGTGCTTTGAATGTCCATCTGGAGCCTCTGTAGACTCAAATCAAATGTCTAGAGGTGGGCATTGCACTACACACTTATGTTAAAACTTTCTGTATTTTATGCTGCAAAAGGGAAATGGGCATACATATTCCCCCCCCCCCAAGCATTTCATTTCTGAAATGAAAATAAAGAAGGCAAAACTGACTAGTTTCCTGCCTTGCTTTCTGGTGAGAAAATTTTGGATCAAGCTGAAAGTGAGACATGAAGTTTAAATTAGACTCAGAGACAGCAGAGCTAGAAAAATCCAGTAACTACAGTCATGATTTGACTTGATAGAATGTGTTTTCAAGTTTACAGCCATGGGATTTCCACTTCAAAATAATAGGAAAGGAAGTGGATGCAAAGAAATTTGACTGTAGAAAGCTGCCAGAAGAGCTACAATTTGATGGTGTTTTCCCCAGAGAGAGTGCTTGTATCATAGTGAAAATACAGAGCAGCAGTCCTGTAAATGTCAGCAAGGCCAGATACCATTAGAGATTTATACTGAGAGACAAAGCCGTTTTCCATTTAATTTGGAATTGAATTCAAAAGCAGCCAATTTAGATCTTTGATTTGAAGAGTTCTTTCAATGTCAAATCCCATTAGAAAATTAGGACCTGATTCTCATTTGTATGAGAATATAAATGAGAATGTATGACATTTGCAAAGGAGAAACTATATCTATGACAACATTAAGGTTTGGGATTTCTTTTTTTTTTTACTGTTCTGGAGCAATCTGAATTGGACTTCACAGAGATGAGAATCATACCCCTGAAAAGCCCGAAACCTTCTGGAGCAGGAGCACAGATATATATTATGGAGCTAAAGCAAGCTGAGCTGAGAGGTAGACTTAGGCTGTTACCTCAAGCTGTCCTAGAAACAAGTACTAGGTATAAACATGCATCCACGTCTCACACTTTCTTTTAAGGAAACTCCTCTCAGATGAGTAAGATCTCCAGTAGCAACCATAAAGGAGATCATTTTGTGAAGAACCTCAGCTATATTCCTACAAAATCTATAGGTATGAAGTTGGATTGGAGATGGGGTCAAAACCAGACAGGAAAAAAAAGTAAGTATTCTTTTTTAGTTCAGCAATAAAATGTGGACAGCTGTGATTTGGCCTAATATAATGGCATCCAGGCTTGAAGAAACCTTTTGAAGCTAGTACAAAAAATAATATGCTTTCTCCATACTAAATGTGACTAACATACCAGTAAAGTTTCTCAGTGGTACAACCAACCAGAATCATCAAACTTAACAGGCCACATGCAAACTGACTAAGGGGATGACCCCTGTTTGAAAGGATTTTCCCATTTTACTAAGAAGAAGGTGGGGGTGGGGGTGAGGGGTGGGATTTAAAAGAGCAGAGCAGAAACACTGCAGAAGAATGCAAAGCAACCAGCAGGAAGCCTCACAGACACTTGCAGCAGAAACCTGAGGAACAACTACGAGTGAAAGAGCTTCTGGGCAGAGACTTGTTCAAGAAGAGGCTTGGAATGAGGAAGGAATAAATTGGCTCCCCTTGCTTCATCCCTGCTGTCTGCAGAGAACTTGAACCTGAATAAACAGATGGCACCACAGAAATGCAAGTCCTAATCTGAAGTGGAAGCAAATTGCAAACCTCTTACTTTCCTTCCCAGCCCCAGTGGCTACCTGTGGGTCAAAAGGGATACTAATGATGAAAACAGATGAAGAGAAATCTAACTGTATTAAAAATTTCTGCTCTGCTAGTGCTGTATTAATTGTTTTGGGTGGCATTCCTCCCTTATTGAAATTTTCTGTATCTTTTGGCAGTTAGATAACATTTCAGCGGAAGTTTAATCTCCCACTCAAATTATGTCGCACATACGTGTGAAGTACAGCAGTAGGGAAATGCAAAAAGTATACTGTCTCTGGTAGCTGGTACTGTGTGTATAATTATTTACAATGAGTAAGCAATTTCCTTCAGGTCAGACATGCAGAATGCTTCTTACATTTGTGAAGATAAAGGCAGTGATCTTTGTTACTAGTATGAGTAGTAGCTTCTTTTACCTAAAGTGAAAAATAACACCAGCAGTGGAGAACTAAACAGAATTAGATAAAGGAATACATTCTGTATTAATATTTTTCTAGGGTTTTTAGAGGTAAGAAATACAACCTTTTTTTAATGTGTGGTTTCTTTTGTCTCTGCTTATGCATTCGGTGAATACAGAGTTTCAGAACTCATCTTTTTATAGGAAGCATCATTTGGTGATTAGGCTAAAACTACTTTGTCAAGACCAGGAGATCCATGATGGTGTACCTCTGCAGAACTGGGCTTTGTGATTTGCTTCTTGTCTATTGCAGGCCAAACTGTAATCATGAATCTGAAACCTCCCAAACACCCAGAAAACTGTTCCAAGGATTGAAATCACTATCAGAGAAAGCTCTCTGTAACTAACAGCCAAATTTGTCCCTGTTGTAACTTGGTTGGAGTCACTCAGTCACAGCTGATTGTTTATATGAAGCAGATAGTGTAGCTGAATGAGATTTAAGGGGATAGAGAACAGTTGGAGAAGCTGAATGTGAGAAGCTCTTTTTTTTCTGGATGTTAGTTTCTCCTCAAGAAAAAAACCCAAAGGTATTATTATTTTACTACATACCCAAGTTAATACTGTCTAGTATTTTACTTCATTTCAACACAAAATTAAATTTATTGGCTAAAAGGAAAGTATTACAAAGCAAACTGTATTCTGTGTGTCTGAAGCTGCCCCTAGCCTTCTTGCTTGTCATGCCTCCATCTATCTTTTTAGAGCCGTTTGAGTCTATAGTCATCAAAAGAACATGATGAAAGGTGGTAGATGAACTGTTTTGCAGGGTTATAACAAAACTGGCTTATTAGGAGCTATTATTTTCTATACTGAGAACAAACCCTGATGTTTTTTAGTCCTCAGAGGATCTAATTGACCTCTTCACAAATTGTGTTGCAAACACAGTAAGTTGCAGGGGGAAATTCTGACCTCATTGAGGCCTAGGGGAAACTGAAGAATTTGATGGGGTTGTGATTTCATCTGTCGTGGCTATCCTAAGGCTCTCTGCACTATACAAAGCTAGGCCATTAGTGTAAGGCTGCCTCAGACTTTGTAACTTCTTGTGCCTCACTTTACCAACGGATCCACATAGAAACAGAAACATCTTGTGTGTTTGCTGTAGAAGGATGGTGTTTGCTTATTCACTGATGTCTGTGAGTGTGAACAGGACCTGAAATCAGATGATGAGTGTGTGAAGTCAGCCAACGTAGAAAGAAGCTCATAATATACATCTGTTATCAGAGTAGTAGCAAATGTTTTATGGTTATAGCTTTTTTTTAAGTGTGCCAAGCAAACTCCTTTGTAGCAATGCAGTACTATATGGCTGCAACTCCTCAACAGTGTTCTGCTTTGAAGGATCTGTTCTTTGAATAAGGACAGATCTCAAGAAAAGGTGAAATTGCAGGCAAAGGAAAATAATTTACACTGGTATGAAGCAAGATTCAATTTTGCCACAGCAAATACTATGCACTTCATGCTAACAGGAAGTATGTTAAGAGAAAGATGAACAATAAAAATGCTTCTAATGCATTTATTATTGTAAACATACATGCATTATATTCAAACACTCAGTATAACTTACTTACTGCCACAGGCCAATTAGATCATCCACAATCACATGTGGAAAGAGCTCAAGCTAATCTAATTTGCCCAAGAATGCTCCATTTATTTCTGGGTTTCTGATGTTTTTATACTATTACAAAATGATCACTAAACATGCCCTCCAGTATGAAGCCTCTGTGCACTCAGAAATGCAAGTTCAGAGGACCATCCTTCTAGCAAAACAGTGATAACTGACTGTACTTCTAAATTATGTTGCTTAATGGTCAATAGACATCTGATGTTAAATAGGGACTGCTTGGCTATACACCTGCAAAGACTGCTACTAACATTCAATTGCAAGTAAAGTCAACTGCTTACTGTTTATCAGAGGAAGAAAAAAAAACCACAACAACCCTAATTTTCTTAGTTCTGTGGCTTTTGACCTGTGGCCATGTTGATCTTCTCTGTAGTGGATTGGGTGACTCAGGAATTTTAGTTCTCACAATCTTTTAGTTCTAAGTTATTTGCTATGCATTTAAACTCCAAACTGTATGACAAATAATCTGAGGCTAGAGTGTTGTAAGACTTTGTGCAAAAAAAGGGAAAACCAGAAAACAGTGCATGAAGAAAAGTCTGCAGCGATATTAGGTGTCTTTGCTTCTTTTGTTACAAGAAGGGTTGGCTCCATAGTGAAAATGGCATGGAGAAGACATTGATACCATTTTACTGTACTATCCCTAAATACATGGATATTTTATAGTTGAAAATTTTGTTGTATTTTATGAAAAATCTAGAGAGTGCTCAGAATTTGACAGACACATCTAATTCATAGGCAAGGAGTACACATGACTGTGTAACAAGTTGAAGGTTTGGCTCTTATGACAGGAAACATTTTGTTTCTCCATGTTTCAGATGGGTTACATTATCTCATTATTTCTATCTAGTGGCATCAGAGTTTATCATATGGATCAAGTTAGCCCTAACAGTCTGTTTTTCTTCGTTGTCATCTTCACTAGAAGCATTCAATCAGTATACTCAGATAGTCTGGACCACTAAGTTAAAGTTGGGTTCTGTTTTTTCTTTCCATCATATTTCTCTTAACTCAATGCATGTAATACATTGTATTTCACTGTCTTTGGGGAGTGTCATAAACATCTAGAAGACTCCTATGCAAGTTTGTTTAAATATTTTTTTGGTAAAACCAAGACTGGGACTGTATCCATCAAAACCCAGCAATATTCACTGCCATGTGAGCCTCATTCAGGCAATGTTCTGCAGCTGTAGTTGTAACTGCATTAAATGTCTTCAATAAAACTGTAGTGATTGAAGTAAAACATAATATTTTAGTTATATACTGTATCTCACATGAAATGTAATGATCTGAACTTACAGTATGTTAAAACCCTTCGTCACAGCACAAATTGAACAGTAGGCAAGGTCTAGTGTATGTTACAGGACATTAAAATGAGCATTCAACCAAAAAAAAATCATAAGCTGACTCCGCCATAAATCTTGTGCACCCCTGGTGGCTATTAAAATTCCACCAAAAATTCACATGCTAATGATGTGATTCCAATCAATCCAATTTATCAACCTTGCATGCTGATTAAAGCTATCACACCATTATGATTAACTCATTGCTGCTGGAAGTAGGATTTTGCAAAGTGCAACACAAAGAGGAAGCTTTGTCTTGCTTAACACTGAGAAGTTAATAGGAAACTAAACTTTAAAAAAACATAAGGCCAGTTCATAAAAATCTCTGTGTTCAGTAAGGACTGATCCCTCTTCCTCTACATTTTCCAGCATTCGTCTGCTCAAGCAGCCAAATAATTTATACTGTAACCATTTTCAAATGCCATTCATATATATTTTTTAAAGCTAGGAGTTTCTTATCCATCCCACTCCCACTTCTTCTGCTTTGGACTTCAGTCTCCTCTTTAAAAAGCAGGGAGGTGTCCATTTACAGACAGGGGAAACAGCTCCATTAATCACAGAAAAGGATTCTTTATGTAGAAAAAATCATGCTCCACACTTTTTCCACATAAAGACGTGATATTCATGTGGAAATGGCCTGAATTAGTTTTTATGAATAGGGCCCTTGGTGACTAATTCTTTTCTGAGGAGTGTAATAGGCAAATGTTATCCAGATGCATTCCTCTGGAATTATTCCCAGTTTCTAAAAGTGAAAACTACTGTACCTGTAGTACAATACAGGGCAGTCAGTGAAACTTGGTATCAGCATAAATAGTGCAACAGTGTTCCCTTCACTTCTCGCCATTGCTATAAAAATCTGACCTGTTGTAAACATCTACCAAATGACCTTCCAGTAATTCAGTAATACCTGTACCTATTCATACACAGATCTGTGTATGGGAGGGGAAAGTAAGTCTAGGAGATTGCAATCCACCTCAACAACTGAGTCAAACAAAGCTCTTCCAGCTTTGAAAACTTTCTAACTCTGGCCAACAAAGGGAAAGATGAGAAAACAAATGTTTACTTATTGTATTTAAAGTGATTTTTAGGATGGAATTGCCATACCCATCCTGCTTAGATAAGTGTAAGAGCGCAGTAATTTAGGAGCCCAACGCTACAAATAATCACAATGATACTAACAAAAATGCTCCTGCAACATCCTTTTTACAGCTTATTCACGCATACTACCTTTCAGACATAAAGGTCAAAATACTTTAAAGAAACGTTAACCAGTGTTATGCTCAAGGCATGGACATGGGGCAAGAGGATGTGAAGTGACTTGCACAAGCCATTCAGCAAACATCTCTAGTGGCAGCGTCAGGGATTAACAAAGTTAAGCATTAGCAAATCCTTAACAAAGAGTTCTAAGTAAAGACCAGCCTCTCAGTTTGTCTCCAGTGCAGAGATAAGTGGCTTCTCGTAACTGCTGGAACAGTTTGAAAATACTCCTTCAGAAGTGAGAACAAACACTGTGGTCATAACGCACTGTCCAGCTGTTTGCCAAATAAAATAAGAAAAATCTCATACTCCTGCTATAATAAAGCCTATTTTTAACCTTACAAGGTTTATTTGTTCATATGTATTTTGATATTTCTTTGTAACTACAAAGCAAGAGGAGACACTGTGTAAGTATTTTATATCCTGTCAGTCCAACGGAGACTATGCTTCAATAGTATGTTTGATGGTCTACATGATACACACTGCAATATTATATAAGATACAAAGATGAAGAAAAAGTAGACTCAGCATTAGTTACTGATAAAGATGGTAAGATTTTGCATTGGTTGTTCTCTGAAGCATAATCAAGGTTAGAAACCAACTATGAACATTTCAGTGACAGCTGGGAAGATGGTCTGATTTGGATCCCTCATAGGTAATTTCTGACTATTGTGATATTAAGAATTTCTAGACATTTGGAAAAGGGTGTTGACTAGTGCTGGTCAGCTACCCAGTATCTCTGGGTTGAAAAAGGTTGCCATTTAACCTTGAAATATAGGTTAAAATAGTGTTGACAGGTTCAAAAGATTATATTAATGAGTGAAGAGACCTGTGCCAATATTCTCTCCTGTGGATTTCTGCAATAAATGATTGAGAAGGTGGACAAAGCAAAAGGAGGTATTACCAATGCAAGGATAATGCCAATACTTGAGAATCCATGCGTTATGTTCCTTCTATTTTTTTAACAGAATGCAGTGCTGTGCTGAGAACAGTCCCATTATAGATGATCTGCACCCGTACTGAGCAGTACGATCATACTTCCCTACTTTTCGCACTATCTTAAAATTAATAGGCAATCTGTAGAGTACAGTATTTTGGTGTTGTCTGTCATCTCCATTTATATCACTATCAGGTAGGTATCCACATGACTATTTGAAAGCATCCAGCTGCATTTATTACTACCTCCAGGCATCCTCTCATGCCTCCACTAAACACACTGATCACCCTCTGCAAGAAATCATGCTTTCATCTCTCAATATTGTCCAAACTGCAAAGCAGCTTTTAAACATTCACTGTCACATATATATGCTTTCACCAGAGAACAGTCTTCTCGCCCTACTCCCAAGCATAGGTTTTCCTTTACAAAATATAATTAGGTTAAGGCCCATCATTAGTAATATTAAGACTCATATTTCTGTCATATTTAAGGCCCCACAACCTACCCATTATAGTCAGGCACCGTTAGAAAGCTGGTACCACTACTTTTTTAACAGCTTATATTTGCTTCGAGTAATTTGAGAGATATTGGATTGCAATTTCTATATATGAGTAGTTATTTGGGTTAAGAAACTCTTTTAGGCACTTTTTAGACGTTTTTAAAATGTATCAGTGTCTCTCCTAATTGTAGCCATTAAAAATTCTTGCCTACCTCCATAACTGGTAGAGAGGTATAGGCATTTCCAGGGGCTGTTTCACTGCATTTAAGACAGGTGTTTGTCTTAAAAAAATGTTAAAATAAATGTTTGGTTGTGTTTTTTTTTTTTTCCCCCCCCTGAGATATTGTGCTTTCTCCACTGCCCGTAGAAAGAAAATAGGCAACTATCTTATAGTGGAGGCTTACCTTTTAGACTGCTGCACTTAGGGAAAACCTGCCATTAGGGTCCACCTTGCTCTCTCTCTGACTTCTTGGTGAGTCCTATAGAGGACAAGACACATTTAACTGACTCACAGTCAGAAAATAAGGCATTCATACACATTTTAAAACTCTAGGATACAAGTCAACAGTTCCCGAGGAAGCTCATTTCTCATTAGGAAATGTGTGAGAAGCGCAGTATTTGTAGGTAGTGTGATGAGATACAGAGTTTATTGGCACTTCTCTGAGAAAAGCTATGCAACCTTGACTCCTGATTGCACCAGCACTCAACAGCACATAACCGTCAGATCTTTGTAGTAAATCGCCATTCTCTGAACGTTGAATATTCCAAAGTGTATCAGCAAACCTCATCTGCCATGGAGTATGCATTCTGATTTGCAAAGATACTCTCTCTACCCACTCCACAGATAGGCATCTACTCAGGCTAGATAAATACGTAAATATTTGTGGTTTGAAAAATAAATCACAGCAAAATACCTTTTCTTCTTCTCTGCCAGGTACTCCTTGACTAGAAATTACCTTCAGATGTTCATAATGTTAATGTTCTTCTCTAATACAATACCTGTTTCTTGAACAAAGAGCAGTCCAGGATAGTGGTCAGAGCTCCTGTGCTATAATCCAAAACGATGATTTAAAAGCTTCACATTATATCAGCTTCTCTGGAAGCTAATCAATGTAATGAATTTAACCACAAAGCAATTTATTACGCAGGTTCCAAAAGCTTCCTTCTTTAACAAGCTAAAGATTTAGTTGTCTGTTAATGCACAAACTGAAGATGTTTCACAGCCTGTATGGGAAATAGTTCTCGTATTTGGGCACTGTTAAAGGGACATTTTTTTTATTGCAATATAAAAAGTGGGGATTGATCTGCATATCATATTTTGGTTCACCACGGCAAAGAGATATTCTATATTTTGCAGGGAAAGTAAGTATGAAGTGTTATGGTGAAAATTGTGTATGTACAAAGATGGCTAATCCTGCAAAACACTTAAACAGAGGTGTGGTTTTACTCATGAAATTCCTGTTTATCATGTGCTTAAGTGTTTGCAAAAGTTAGATCTTCAGATAACAAACGTTGAATTTTCAGTCCTTAACAGATGTGGGAACCCATGCTTGTATGTTTTTTGAAATCTGTAGCCCAGTTCCCACAAATATTTTCCCCTGCTGTTGGAACAAGGCACTAAGGCAGGACATTTTTCCAAATGTTCTTATTTGCTGGAGTACTGAAGAAAGTCCCAATGCTAAATGCCACACTGGACATCTTGAAAGTTGTCACAACTTTTGTAATACTAACAGAAAAAAATCTTAATACCTTGCACTGACTGGAGAAAAAACTTTCTCCTGATGTTTTCTTCAGTTCTCTTTCTCTTTTGCCTTGTTCGTTTATTGATTCTGTTTTTAAGAACCAGAAACCAATGAACTGGTTTCCCTGATAAGGTGATGCTCCTGCAGCCATAGTCATCTGGGCTGGAGAAAATCAGCTGTCATATATACTGTGAAATGAAGCAAGGGTTTAAAAAGGCCTTATAAATAGATCCACTCCTCACTAACATTGAAATGGATTCCTCCCCTTCTCTGACTTAATATAACCTGAATTTGACCTGCAGGGCATATTGCAAAGCTCATCTTTTCTCACTCTATTTGAGAATGGGGGTATAAAATAGCTATTGTAAAAGCAAGGCATTGATCGAGCAGGGAGGGAGGATCAGTGTGTGAAGAGATGCTTCTTAAATTGCTGTATCAGGAGGTATTTTCAGATTACATCGATGGCATTTAGGCCATATGGAGAAGTTACTTTTTCACATTTGCAGGAATCTAAATAAATAAATAACCCTGTTGCATGAACTACGAGCTATGACTATTATTTTTTCTGCTGCCTGTTACTAGCCTCTACAATCCTCCTCCTACAGCAGAGATTTCTGGGGTCAGGCAGTGAACCTGGCAGGGAGGGTAAAACACTTAGTTTGCCAAGGAATATAAACAGGACTAATTTACCAGTATACTGTCCTTGCTTACAACTAAACTTATTTCTCCTTTTTCTTTCTGAGCTGTCAGAGAGCATATCCGTCTACAACAGTGAGTTTCTCTTCACTGTGTGATGCACACCTCTTATGACTGCTATTTGCATGGCTCTGCCTGTTGAGAGGGTCAGGCAAGGCTCTCACTGTCCACCCTGGAACTGGCAGTGGCATCCCAGCATCATCTTAGTGATGCTAACTTGTAGCATCACCCCTGTTATTTTGTTCTTGCAAAACAATCATGATAAGCTGCTAATTAATGAGGGGTTGATGTTGATCGCATAGTCAGCATGAATCAGAGTACCATGCACAAGGTTTAGTAATGCCTGGGCCATAAGTCACAATGGCATATCCCACGAGAAAATCTGGCAGTCCTTTCCCCTCGAAAATCAAGATGTTCCATCAGTTGCATTGAACTGAACTATTGTTGTGGTTTAACCCCAGCCAGCAACTAAGCCTCACACAGCCGCTCTCTCACTCCCCGCCTGGTGGGATGGGAGAGAGAATCAGAAGAGTAAAAGTGAGAAAACTCATGGGTTGAGACAAAGACAGTTTAATAGTCAAAGCAAAAGCTGCGCACACAAGCAAAGCAAAGCAAGGAATTCATTCACTACTTTCCATCGGCAGGCAGGTGTTCAGCCATCTCCACGAAAGCAGGGCTCCATCACGCATAATGGTTACTTGGGAAGACAAACGCCATTGTGCCGAACATTCCCCCCTTCCTTCTTCTTCCCCCAGTTTATATACTGGGCATGACGGCATATGGTATGCAATAGCCCTTTGGCCGGTCTGGGTCAGCCCCCCTGGCTGTGCCCCCTCCCAGCTTCTTGTGCCCCTGGCAGAGCATGGGAAGCTGAAAAGTCCTTGGCTAGTATAAACTCTACTTAGCAACAACTAAAACATCAATGTGTTATCAACATTATTCTCATCCTAAATCCAAACCACGGCACTATACCAGCTACTAAGAAGAAAATTAACTCTATCCCAGCTGAAACCAGGGCACCTATGAACGCTCAGGTACTGCGTGTGCCAGTAACAGTACTAATCAGTCTCATTTCAGTGTTGGTATTAAAGACTCTATTCATGCCCAAAGGAGTGTTATGCAGCTGCTCAGTGCTTTCTTTTAGAACATGCATGTGGGAGGTAGGTTGCATAATGAGACATAGCCCTATATTATGTCCTCATCTGTATGTGGGAGGGTTTGAGCAAGCAGAAGCACATCTCAGTTTAAAAAAGGCCTTGAAGAAACACCTCTTTTGGCTGATAGAACAGATCACATGATAATTTCAAGATGTTTCTACAGCACCTCCAGAACAGCAAAACCCTTGATTTTCTTTCTAACAAAATGGAAGAAAGTTGCTTCCTGGAATTCTGTGCTCTGAAGCAGAGGTCTTGCTGGGAACACACACTGCTGCTGCTGAACAGTAGCCATTTGTCACCTGGGCTTGTGCTGAGAACTTACCAATGATTTTGGTGAGATCAGTACATCTAAGGGAAAAACTGAGCCTAGTTTCTGTAAGAGTATATCTGCTGGCTCCAAATTGTAGAGCTAATAAGATATCAGTGGGCATCAGAATTGAATTTTTTAATAGAAATAAATTCTTATGGTGGATCAAATGCACAAAAGCTGCTCTTTCATTCCTTGCAGAGTGCCTTTTTGGGTGTCTTGTTCCTAGTGACCTCTTGGGCGATGCCTGTGCCTCAGTCTTGCAGTTTCAGTGCATTTGCTCTGTTTCTCAGATTCCTTTTTTTTTTTTCAGTTTGTTACATCTTTTCCCCTTTATACTCACAAACCAAACAGCTCTCTTCTAGACCTCTTTCAACTTTATGCTAAGAACGAAGCACCATGCTTAAAGCAGCTTTTGCAGGGTGATCACCTTGTAAGTCCAGGATTAGTATGGAGCTGTACTCACCATCTTTTTGCTCACCATCACTATTGTGCTAGCTCCTGCCTAGTTCTCAAAACCAGCCACCAAAATTTCATAAAAACCCGAGAGAATTTTTTAAAGTATTTCAAGAAACTTTTACTCACACTTCCTTATAATACTTCTGTTCTTATTTTCTCAGTCCAGGTATCTTTGTGGGATATACAACTGACATATTAAGTATGTTATTTTATTATAAGCAAGGATTTTTGAAAATGTAAAGAATTAAGTTTCTGAACACTGAGACTACCAAATAGCTTGATTTTTTAAAATTTATGGGGTGTTTCCACTAATATTAGGAGAAGAAATAGGACAAAATAATTTCTGATTTTGATAAACATAATTACAGAGTTTAATGTGATGTCTTCTATTTAATATAGGACCAGATTTGTATCTCATAGTTTCTGAGAGTTTTTCATAGCGATGGTAGGGGCTTTATGTAGCGAAAAGTGAACTTCCAGAAAAATTGAAGTTTCTGTATGAGAATTCTTATTTCTCTGAAAATTACCATTTTCACCTTTGACAAAAATCAAGCTTCTTCACCTTCTGAATCTGATGAACTTTATGACCCAAGTCAAAAAAACACTAAGTGATCTTGTTAAAAACATTCAGTATTTTAAAGACATGTCTGTTCTTACCTTGGCCCAAGAAGTTTGGGATTCCAGAAAAAGGTGCTTCTCCGAAAGAGGAAGAAAGGGAGAAACTTATGATTTTCAAGAGGTTTCAATGCCTTCTTTATTCCTCTCAGAGCCATATTAAGCACAGGATTTGAACACACAAGAACTACCACCTTCATGATTTTGGGTGATAATTTTTGATACTTCCCTCTCATTAGTTTCCTCGAGACCATCATGCTGTCCCAAGAAATGCCTTTCCATATGGACTGAACATCTACACCTTCCCTCATGCAAAACATTCTGTTATGTGCCCATCACCCTGGCAGTGGGCACAAAGATATTCCATGCTTCAAGGTCCCCTGATGAAGGACATGATTCATGTCTACGAAATACAGCTTTCAGTGCCAGGGCAGAGATATGGGGAAAACACCAGACACCTGTATGCAACTTCAGAGCCAAAGTCTGTGACTGAGGCATCTGGGTACTGTCTGGTAAATATATAAAAAACACTCAGTGGATATATAGCTCTATTATCTGTTTTTATAACATTGTGTGTCAATTTCTGAATTAGTAAAAATGTCATCAGTATTTATATATTTTTCATGCTGATAGTTTTACATACAGTTGGCATAGACTGACTAGATAATTTTAATTATTGCTATTTAATGACTAACAAGGCTATTTATCCAATATACATATGCCATTAGTATAAGCTTATTTAAATAACATTGTCTGGTTTTGCAGGTATTCATAAAATTGGAAAATTATCTACATTGAAGAGACAACCTCTCGGCTGTCACATTATCAATACATCAAGTTCTTTATGAATAATTTTCTATTTATCTCTTCTAGAAGTAATCAGAAAGGAGTCACTTTAAATAAACTTCTCTTCACAGATGATTGATTGATTATAGAAAATGTAATTTCCTATCCTTTCCAAAGATCTAGTTTCATATATAACTAAACATTTAACTATATTGGAAGCAAGTTGATTTTACTTTTCTCATGACAGAAAGGTTAAATCAATGACTTATAGCTGAACATTGAAGCCTCTCGTACTTCAGGTAGAGTTCCCTTCACAAGGACTGAGCAGAAAAGAAACCATCTGAATACATGGCAATTTCAGTCAAAAATATTTGAATGGAGAAAGCATGCAAGTGTGTGCATGTATGTGTCTCTACATACAAGGATTTGTTATTTGTATCATGACTTTTCTAGCCCAAAGCAATAAAATGTTGCATAAAAATAAAATATACTTATATTGGACATAAAATGCTCTCAGCTACCCTGGTGCAATCCATGGAAAACAGTGAGGCATCACCTAAGCAAATAATAAAAACATGGCCCATTACTGCTTACTCCTTAAGAAGAAAACATATAGATATTCAGCAGTTTTCAACAGGGGAAAGGCACAGAGGTCCCCCTGAGCTGAATGGGCCGACCAGCAGGGGAGGCTCCAGGGGTGAAGCTGGCAGCTCCTCCTCGTCCCTGCTCCCTGAACCATCCCCAAAGCAGGACGTGCAGGCCCGGGGAAGCTGGCCATGGACACCCTGCAGATGGTGGGCTGGACAGCCACTGCAGCCATGGGGACAGCACGTCTTATCTGGGCTTGTCTGGCCTTGTTGTGGTTTTCCTGCTGGGACAGCAGAGAACCTACCCTGCATCCCTTTCACTGACCCATATACAGTGTTCCCTTCTGTTTTTTAAATATTTCTTGGGTTGCTGAGCACTGAAAAAATTTACAAATATAATGGTCATATCTTGATCATTGTCAAATGTGCTGAGGCATAACTTCATCTCGCAGCCTAAAATGGTTATGACTGCAGGTTTCTATCCACAGAAGTTTTCCTGCCAAAACTGAGTAGATTGTAGCTTGGACATTTAGAGAAGGGGAGGGATAAGCCATGTCATGTGATAAAATAGCTTTTCATTGTCAAACATAGTTGGTTTCAGTTATGACTCAATATGAAAAGACAGGTTCCTAAAGAAAGTTTCCACATTTTAGTGCCATTCATAAATATTTTAACGTGCTTTTACTTAATGCACAAATGAAAAAACCATAAAGAGGATTTGACCTTAAACCCTTAATTGACAAAGACTAGTTTAAATCCTCTGCAATAGCCGACTAATGCAGTACCATTATGAATCATAAGGAATCTTAGCATGATGCATTCCCATTGTCACTGAACTAGTTAGAGCCAGTGAAGCATGACTAAATTGTTGTGACATTTTCCCAGCCCTACTATTACCTGTCAGATGGGAAAAAATCAAGGCGTCAGGACAAGCTTCCATATTGATGTGCTTGCTGTTGATATTAATTGATGTAAATGGATAAGCTTGTCCATCAACAGTAACAAGCACATCTGCTCATTGTAAAAAAAAATCTTCTTAACCTTCTGTTCTTTTCAGACTTCTTTGATATGAAAAAATACTCAGTTCTATACTCAGCAAATATGATGTCTATTGTGTTTGTTTTTATATGTTTTTCTAATTTGCTGACAAAATGAAATATGAACTATTCTGGTATTTCATGTTTTTACTCACAATGGATTGAGTTATATAAAGTAGGACATGGACAAATTACAAAAGCCAGAACAAGCAGGGTACCTAATAGTCTTATATAACTGCAAACAGTCTGCATCTGCTTTAATCCATCATCTTCCTTACTGCTCTTTGGAAAAAAAAAATTTCTTTTTCTTTCTTTCTTTCTCTTTGTTCATTTTAAGTACAAAGAAGTTTTCCATAGACTAAAAGAGCAAAACTTTTCCTGATACATGCTACAAAGATCTATTGCAAAGAATCCTTTGGGTTCTTTCCTGGGTGAATTTACTAATTCCTGAGGAATACTACATGTTGTGGTACAAACAGAGCTCTCCTAAAGATCTTATTGTCAGTATAGTACTTCTGACAACAAAGCCTGCTTATAGAGAGAATACATTTTTTCCAAATGTCATCCTCTGCCCCATGATTATTTTTTCTTCTGCCTGGTAAAAGAAAAGTAATAACAATTAAAACTACAATGTAAATAATCATGCTGAATTCCATGTATTTTCATTCAGTTATGATTTGAGTTTAATTAGAAATGTGATGTCTCCTAGCAGAAATAAAGTATGCATTGAGCATCGTGTTTGTTTTTTTGAAATCATATTAATGAAGGCAGCCACTGCTGCAGACTATATTTAGCATTTCTGTTGATAGAAACAGAGAATAATTCAGAAATATCTTCATGTTGGTGAAATATTTACTGGAAAATAAAACCAAACACACTGAGAGAAAGGTAAATGGAAATGTAATCAAGGTAAACAGAAATACTTTCAATACAGTACATAAGAAAATTTGACATACCTTGAAGAGAAGTAAACTTAGATGTTTTTGAATACCTGAATATTGCCATCATCTGATAAAAAACTTTTACTTATTTTCTTATGTTTTACCTAACATAGCTATACTATGAAGTTCAACTAATCTGAAAGTAACACTGATGTCTGAAACAGGCATGAATACTGATGAGGGGTAAAAAAATGCCAAATTAAACCTCAACTCATATCCTCTTTCTTATAAACTATGTTGGCATATGTCTTTTTTCCAGAAAGGTCTTCCAGTCCTTCTGAGACTGTGGCTACAAATCCAGACTGTATGCACCTCCTGGGAATAGTTTAAACAAAGAGAACCAGTTAGGCTATTGTTAAATTATCTTAGTTTTTCTTTGCGCCTCTGTATGAACACTACTCCCACACCATTCCCCAGCAAATGAAATCTTGCTCTGAAGTCTGAAAGTTCCAGTTAGTCACTATTTATAACATTCACACTCAAGGGAAAATGTAGAGGATTCAGTACTGTCCAGATTACAGCCTGGCAAGCTATTGTCTTCCAAGCACAGATGATACAAGCAAGTTACTGGAAGGCTCTTTTCAGCTGTTTAAGAGTTATTTAAAACAGCCAGGAAAATGTCAGCTAACACAAACACATGACGATGCTTGATGTGCTACTTACCTTCGTTTGAATCATTCTTCCATTTCAAAACAGAAAACCAAAAACATGTTGAAAATTCATTTCAGTGTAATACGTCTTTTGACCATTTGTTTCACCTGGGTCCAATGGGAGTAATTATTTGTGAGGCCAAAATTTTCTGCTGATGTAAACAAATGAAAGAACATTGAGGAACTTCATTGAGCTGTAGCCATTTACCAGAGCAGAGACTATGGCCCAAAGCCTTTATAAGATAGAAAGTTCATTTTCTACTATTAAACTGTTACATTTTAAGCAATTATGATTGAAATAAAAACTGTCTTTATACCAAACCCAAAGAGACATAACATTCACTACAGCGGTATAATTCATTTTGAACATAAATAAATAATGTAGTATTAGTTCTGCTTTCTCTTTCTAATGGTTTTAAAGGATCAAAAGTTTTCCTTGTAATTTAAAACTGCATTAGTCAGTAACCCTTCCCAACATTTGATCTAAAGTAAGTTTGGAAATAGTGAAAATAAATATCATTTATAGGAAAGAATGGAAAAAATGTATAACAGGAAAGAATTAAAAAGAATAAATACTTTTTATAACCAGAAGAGGAGATAACACTTTATATTCTCTGTATTTACTTCTTGTACAGAGACAAAGGAAGGTATTTTGTTATGACTCGTCTGTAGGATGTTAACTACCACTTGGCCAAATTTCAAGAATTAGCAGCAATTGCATTAAATCCCCCACAGATACTAAATAACAGATATGATTTAATCAGAAATTATTCCTCTCAGGATTTGATTTTACCTAAATATAAATCAGATAAATTAAGAAGTATAGGAGGAAATAGCAGGTTCAAGCTCAGTAATGATTTTCAGTAATTACCGATCTCAATTGTATTTTAACTTAAAACCTAAAATTGAATGCTACCTCATTTCCCTAGCTGTCCAAACAACTCTTTGAAAACAGAAATAACATTATGACAATATTTAATTTCCACCATGGAAGCTATATCATACAACACAGTACAGACAACATTGCAATAATCATTGCAGTAATTATGCAGATGTTGTTGAGCACCCAATAGGTCATGCCATGATTTATAACAGCTTTCTCAATAACTACCAGCACAGTGGTCTAATCCTTTTATCATTTTGATTCTGAAGTAACTCAATTTAATTTAGAATAATTATTCAGTTCTAAACTATTATAACTCAGAGCGGAAATTGTCCTGCTCTTTGTGTGTGTTTGCGTGTGTGTGTTTAAGTGTATATGAATGTGTCAGATCTACTCTTAACACAACGGTAGAGTTCAAGTCTTTGAAATTTATGATAGCTATATATGTTAAATGTCAAACAAATTAAAAGACAAAAACTGTGGAAAAAAACTTGCTTACTTAGACCAGAGACATGAGGAAAAAAACTATGAAGGGAGCTGTAACTTTCTTTTAACTAAAATGAATATTTCAGATGCTGAAACAATTCACAAAATCATGTATAATTTATCATTTTTCAGTATAAACATTTTAAAAAGTCAAAAAAACTTCACTCTGACATTTTCAAGTGGAATGTTTTGATTTTTTTCATTTCAAAACACTTTCCATTTAGAAAAATTACCAGTTTTTAAGATGATTCCCTGAATATTTAATGTTTTAGTCAATCTGATAATAAAGTCTCAGATTGCATTTCTTTGGGAATATTAAAAATGTTCAAATTATTTTTTCTAATTGATTATTCTTTATCCACTTGATCAAAAAAATCAGTTATTCACACAGCTCTGCCCTAGCACTCCTGTAAGACTACTATGATAGGCTCAATAGCCATCTCAGCTCCATTAAATGCACCTGAGTGAAGTGTTTAAGCTTTCATCATTAGTGCTACTGTTCTGTAAACGTTAATGCAGCTTTGGCTAAGAAAAGATGTCCTATCTGAGGAGGAATGCTACATCAGCAGTAGCAGCAGATGTAAGACTGACTGTTTGGTTCCACATCCCGCAAAAGAGATCAGCTTTGTATTTTAAGAGTGATATGCAAGCGGAGCTGAATTGCTCAGGGAGCAACCAAGCTGATACTTTCATGGGGATTCATCAGATGGACCTTGGACTTAGGGCTTATTCAAGGGTAAAATTTATATCTGCTGGGTGGACAGGTAGTGGCACTGAAACTGTGGAAGTTGGCACCACAAGATTTAACTCTTTGGTCTTACTTTTTTTAGAGTGCATGCTGAAAGAAATTGGCAAAGCAGATCCCACATATTTCAGCTAGCTGTGACTGCAAGTCACTGAACTAGGTAAATCTATTGTCATTCTCCAAGTCATTGAAAGAGTCAACAGCAAAGAAACCAGAAGCCTTGCTCTTGTTACAGTTGAGCTTGAAGCACCACATGTGTCATGGCATGAACTAGATGGTTCTCTGCTCTGAAACAACTCTGTAGAGAAGGACAGCTCTGCTGGACTTGGGCCTGTGGTCAAAAAGCTGAGAAGCAGCCTTGTGTGTTAGCAATATCCCTGCATCCTAAATGCTCTCCAGATTTCCCCTCTTGGTTTTCTGGTAAAACTGCTGAAACTGTTATAAAGTATAAAAAGCAGAAGCCAGAAACTTTTGCAGAGGGGAGAGCTGCAAGAGACAATGGGTTAAATCTTGACCAAGTGAATCAAATGCACAGGGAATCATCCACCTGCACAGGCTAGAAATAAGATCATTTCAAAGCTTATAAGTGAACTCCATGCTGTCCTTTAATGTGCCACTAAACAATTCATAAAGTTCATGGTTGGAGTTGACCCCTGTTATTGTGCTCCTTCTTGGCAGTGTTTCTAGGAAAAAGCTATTGCACAGCTGTAGGAAGCTCAGCACAGGAGAACAGAGGTTTATTTGAAACAAACCAAGGATTATCATGATCAGATCCCTACAGACATCCTGACTGTGAGCCCAACAATATATTACTTATCAAACTGTACATACCTGGGATCTTTTAGACTGGGAGATATTCAGACTTCTATATTCCCTATAATCAGATTCTTCACATGATTATTTTTTAAGTTTGTTATGTAAAAGGCTTTAAAATTACTTGAAATTATACTCATTGTAGCAATTGCAAAAATGGGTTTCTCTGTAATTTATCCTAGTGTTTTGAAACCAGATTTAGTTTATGCCAGGGAGCATATTGCTATAATACATATGCTAGAGCAGTTAGGAGTTACCAGATTTAGTGATCAATCTGCCTTTTAATGTTCTTTATGCAGATCCCACTTGCTAATCAATTATATTTTATTTGATTACTGGGGTGTTTGCAGTTGTTAAGGAAAACATATAAGACACACTTTCATTATGTCGAGAATACTCCAAGCTACAAGAGATAGCAGAGCTCCCCAAGTACTTTCAGATACCTAAGCATACTGAAAAACACAAAATCAGTCAGGAGAAGGCTCTCTCTCTTGCACTTATCGAAGTACTTATGCTATGCTAATGAAGAAACATGAGTAATTTCAATGACCGTTCCTGAACTTAATGGTTCAAATGATGCAGATATGTGCCTTGTGCACTCAGCCAGGATAGTATCTGCCAATACAAAAACTGAAATCAGGTTTGAAATCAAAGAAGTAGCATGCTCATATGTAGCACAAACTTTGCTCCTAACCTGCTCTCTGGTCTGGGAGGGTATTTGAAAGGGTCAAATAGTCTGAACAATCAATGATCCTTTGTCAAAGTTTGCTTTTAAGACTGCCTAGCTTTAGGCATTGAACTGATGTGATTCTTCAAAATAAGAAGTTCAACCTTCTAATCTCTCTTTAGAACAGCTGGAAGAGGTAGGTTTTTATGAGGGGTGATTAATCTAAGATATTCGGCACTCTAGAGTCAGGTAAAGTTAGTCAGTGTGAATATGCTTCCAAGGAACTGCACTGATAATAAGGATAATTAGATCTTTAAAATAATATTTTCTTAAACAAGGTGGCAAACATCCTGTTTTCATCTGTACTTCGAAACATGCACTCGTATTCACATCCTTTCTTTTAAAGAGTTTTCTTACCTTATAAAGTAGAATCCTTCGATAATAAATTATAAGAATCAAAAACCAAATAGCAGCAAACATCACTAAGATCACCATCAGGACCAACAAAAATAGTAAAATGCAAACGAATAACTTCTGAATGTGAAGAGCACATAGTATCCGAAACTTTTCTCATTGCTTGTGTGAGACAGGATTATCAGTTTTAAATTAACTTGTCTCTATAACCATGAAAATGTATTTCTGTTTTGTCATATAGACACAACAAACTCTTCAGGATAGGAATAACTGAAGTTACAGAGGCCATTAGGTACATATAAAGTTCCTTTTTCAGTATAACCATACATAGTAGTGCACTGTACCCATGGTTCTTGGCAGTATCGTGGGATTCAGTGGTGTTATTGTAAGCAGAACTGCTCAGTGAAGTCCAGTGTGCAATGATCTGCTGGAGAAAAAAAATCAATCCAGAAGCTTTCCTAAGATGTATTTGAACTCATGCCATTTACTTGATGAAGAACAGAAAGCACTGTAGTATCAATAAGGGCAGGTAAAACTGAATTTGTTGTGCCAGCAGCTCTCTTTCTGACCTACCCTGCAGTGAGCGGTTGCCACTGGATGAATGCATGGCACATGCCTGCTGGAAGTGAAGTATCACAGGGCCAGGTCTGGACTGTGAATGCTACTGCAGCTCCAGCCATACCAATCTCTCCTGGCATGGTTAGGATTATTTCAGAGGCAGTCAAAGGCAAAAACATCTGTAGGGCAGTTAAAAGGAACACTACTCTCTCTCTTTTTCCTGCTAGCCGATTGATTTTTTCTTCTCATTTTCTTCTTTTTCTTGCCTTTGTTCATACAGAAGTAGTAGCATGGTAGCAATATCAATAATGATGCTGTTGCTATGACAAAATATGCTGTAAGTCTGTGCATTTTTAGATTGACTTCAAATGTTTGTTCTGTTCTTTTTTGGATATGAGGATACTTTGGCAGAACACTTGTCCACTTAGTTTTAGGTACTACTCAGCTGTCAGCCCCCCATATGGTCAATAGGAAAAATAAGTACCTCCAAGAAGTAATTTAGATTTTAGGTGGCTGAATTGTTCTCTACGTGAGCTTCCCCCTTCTTGCTGAATACTGAAGAAGCCAAGGAGAGGTATTCTCTCAGCTTGCCTTGCTAGATTGGATCAATTCAGGATTACTGGACATAAATGCTCAGTTGAGAGCAAATTACCCAGTACATAATCTCCACTGAATGTATGGCAATAATACAGAATAGTAAACTTCTTGAGCAATGGAATATCACTGTCACATTTAGTTTAAACATCATAATATTTGCATACATTTGTTTATTTTTATATAATTAGTGGTATAATTCACCATCTTGTAGTGAAATAACAAGTCATGGGCAACCAGTAAAGGTCTATACCCTAAACTACAAAGATACTGTGTTAGGTGATGATAAAGGTGACTGAATTTGAAATGTAATGCAAATAGTGAGAATGTGGCTGTGTACATCATCTATTTTCTGTCCTCTCACATGAGATGTATTTTGGTACTAGACATTTCAGCTGCTACCTGATCTTTTTTGTTCTCCTAGAGATGGAGTTTCAGGCTAGGTTAGTATTATCCAGCTAAAGCTTTTTCTGATGTCTGGACTAAAGAGAATTGTAACTCCAGCTGTCAGCTTCCAGCAGCC
This sequence comes from Theristicus caerulescens, assembly GCA_020745775.1. Lineage (NCBI taxonomy): Eukaryota > Metazoa > Chordata > Aves > Pelecaniformes > Threskiornithidae > Theristicus > Theristicus caerulescens. Next base: position 127,166,093 of record CM036558.1, on the reverse strand, counting down.
AATAACAAACCTATTTACTTGGAAATTTTGCCAATTTTAATTAACTATTGTGTATACTAGTACGTGCAAGTGCTGCACTTAACTAGTGCTATGTCTGGGTATGTGTTCTTTACCTTAAAAGGTTGGTGCAGTCCTATGCTTTTATAATAGAAGATAGAAAACAAAGCTATTTGTGGTGTGTCCCGTCCCCCCCCCTCCCATTTTTCCAATATATCAAGATTTGTTTACTCACTTGTTTTTTCCCAAACATACATCTACTCAGGAAGATATCTAATTGACTCTGGAAAAGCTTTTTGGAAACTTTCCTGCAATGTTAATCTACTATTGTTACTTTATGTTTGTGTGTATGTGAGTATACATATATACTCACACATATGGCTGAACATATGCTTAGGACAATTAAAAGACAATATCAAGCAAAACCAAAAATCAAGACACCTCTCCCTTTTTTATGTTTATTTTAACACGTACCTTTGATTTGAGAGGGAGTGTTTTAAGGGCATTTTGCAGGTAGGGTAACCAAGTAACTTTCCAGTGAGGCAGTGGTCTTTGTCATGCCATTTTAATTACCTGCGGTGGTTCATTTGTGTCATGGTTAACACTTGCAAAGCCAGAAAGGTCAAGGAGTGCAAGTTTATAAAAGCTTGAACACTTTGCCCTTAGAGCCTTCTCAGGTTAGCATTTCTACTTTGTCATTGCCCATTCTTTATTTTTTTACAGCTACAGCCAGTAAGCTGGCAGTAGGCAACTTCTTCCGTAAGTATGTCTTAACCCTGACCTGTGTGAAACGTATCAGAACAACAGTGGGTATTTCTAATCACACTATAGGAAACAGCTCTCTGAAAGTGGCTGTCGCAGCATGTCACTTTGTCATATTTACAGGCACACAGGTATTTGAAACACCCCAAGGTATCTGTAAGTAATTGGCATGATGATTCCAATCCATTGCTAGCTATGAATTAAATATCTAAACAGTTTTGGTTAACGAACTAATTATCCTAGTGGAAAATTGTATCTTTAGTTTATTCAGTGAGCTGGAAATAGAACAGAGGCTAGACATTGCTGTTCCCAGAGTAACTATGATTTTTGATGTGAAAGGAGAAGGCAAACAAGTTACGATATATCTTACTGATGTACGTCGTAGACGGTTTAAGACCCCTCACCTAATCCAAGTCTGTCAAAAGAAACTATGCATTCAATAAGCAGTTTGTAGCAAGAGGGGTGTAGTAGTGAATAAAGAGGGCAGTACGAAGAGTCTGACACTTGAAAGATCTTTGACAGCCTGTGGCCGACTGCTGATAGTGTTTATAATAGACTTATTATCAGCCCTGGTGTATCTTATCAGAATGAACAGGGTTGTTCGAAAATTAAGCAGTATTAAAAAAAAAAGTCTTACACTCAGTATTTGTGATTCTTTTGCAATAAAATATGCATTTCCAAAAATAAAAAAAAAAACTACCTTCTTCTACTGTAAATTTTTTTTATCATTTTCTGCACAGAACTGGCACAATCAAACCACAGCATTATTTAAGTGTATTGTTATAGTACTATTTAAGCTTATACTTATAAAACCAGAATAAAGTATTTTTATTTAAAATAAGGAGTTTTGTAAATGGAAAGAAAAATACAAACATCTTTTTTTAACCTCCTTTTGTTTGTTCCTTTGTTAATATCTTGCTCTGCTAGGTTTACAAATCCTAAATAAATAGAAATTAGTGCTCCTTACTTTGCAGTCCATTTGCTTTAGATGTTTGCCTTGAGGGACATTTGTGTATTCTACTAATGGCTGCAGCAGAGTGCTGTCTCATTTTCATTCTGGCAAAAAAAGGCCGTTTCCATGGTTACAGTTTCATTTGCTAGAGAGAAACTGATGGCTGTTAGTGATCCCATCATAAGCAACTTCTGTCAGATTTCTTATCAAGTAGACATATTTTGACAAAGTGAAAGATAACACCACAATAAGAGAACTAAGTTGCTACTCTATGTAATGAACCATTTAGCATTAAATGAAATGTGAAACCACATTCTTAAGACTGAAGGTGGAGAGGAAAAAGTAATATTTATAATTTACGAAAATAAAAATATTCAGTGCTGGAATAATGATAGCCTGCTTGCTTCCTGTTGTCAAGGTAAATCTAGTAGCATAACATTGATTTATATTTTAGGGTCAGATACAAACCTTTGCCATCATCTATTTCACAGAAAGGCTGCATGGAGCTATAATAACTTTTAGGTTTTCTTGTGTTAGCCCATTTGGCTAGCTATGGCCCAAGGCTGAGTTAAGGGCTAAATGCATGGCTGGTAGGTCAACCCCTCCCCAGCCCCAGCTCAGCATATAAGACTTAGTCTAGCATTTTGCCCCACAAAATGCATACCATCTCTATTCAGAAGAAATACTGCAGACTTAGAAACCTGGGAGAAACTGACTCAACCCCTTGTTCCTGTGAACTGGGGCAGGACACTAGACCACAGACAAGATTTGCCCCAAAATATGCTGTTGTGGAGAAAGTGTTTGTTTGAGCCTTGCGTAACCTGGGGGCTGAAGTTAAATATGCTTATTGAAAGGAAGAGAAGACAGTATACTGCTTAATTTTAGAGTGTTGCCTTGTGTTTCGAGTCTTGAAGGTATCATATGGATGCTACATCACCAGGTCTCCAGGCTTTCCCGGTTCATTATCTCAGGAAAGTCTAAAAAAACCTCCAAAAACTATCCAACTGAAGAGCAGAAGAATAGAGGGAGACAAATAAAACACACTGAAATATTAGGATAAAACAAAATACCATGAAAAATACATCCCAAGAGCTTGTGGAAGAGGACTGAAATATCAAAGAAAGGAATTCTCAGGTAAAATTAAATACTAATACACTGTACCTAAGGTGGATACCCTGGGGTTAAGTTGAAGATTTGTCAAGTATACTTGTATTAATGCATGTCAAGCTTTTTCTCCTTAGACTCCTCTATAAATCTTCATCTATATACAGATATTTGTTTAAAATTTAATCTTACTTGAAGCAGAGTATCAGTTCATTATTGCCCTTCACTTTGTGTAGCCATTCAGCTTTACAAGTGATGTGAAATGCTATCAGACTAAAATGATAGTGCCTGATTCTTATCTAAATTAAAATTTTTTTATATTTCTCCAACACATTTGGAAATGGGATGTAACTCTTTAATCATTTTTAAGTCATTCTTTATTACCTTGCTTTGGAAAGGCACTTTAGAATAGCTAAGAAAGAGGCCAGTGTTGGTGTAGATCTACTTTGCACTCAAGATGCACTCTGGGATCAGGGCTATGTGTGAATTTGAATCACCTCCAAAAAGCCTACAATCCCCCAAAGGCTTTTCTGAGACACAAAACCAGTTGATGTCCTGTAGATTCATCTTTAATTCTTTGTTATTATAAATGCTGTATACTCCATGGAGGTTTGCAAGTGTTCATTTGCCTGCCCTGACTTGTGTTATTGTTTAGCAGAATCTTGGCTTTAAGGTACCCCTGCAGTACTTCAGGTTGCTTTTGCCATTTCAAATATTACTTGCAACCACAGTGTGTAATATTGTCTGGAAATGCAGGCACTAGAACTCAAAATGAACGGCACTAAGCTCATTCTTATAAAGTCCTTCAGAACTTGATCCTGCAGCAGGACTGTTAATGCACCAGCACGTATGCTCCTGGAAACTGTTTGAACTGAGGAACCTATGTCAACATGTCTAGATGCATGGCTGAAGCCAAAGTCATTCTCTGAAGTCATATTGCTGAGCTTCTGTTTCTTTCACAAGAGCAGCCATTACTTTCTTTCATATCCAAAGATCCCATTGACTTGAATCTAAAATGAGTCCCTCTGTAATCTTTCTTTCAATAATCATAAAGGATTGGATCTTCTATAGCGGTTGATGCTGCCCTACTTCAGGTTCCACTGAAGTTAATGATAAAACTCTCTGGTTTGAACTCGAGCAGAGTTAGGTCTGTGGTACATGCTTTTGAAAAATCCCACTCCATATGGTTTCTAAAGAGTTAGTGACGAACAAAAGGCACTGAAGTAATCTGTACCTTTCAGATGGGATTTCTAACATACATATAATAACATCAGTGACACAGGAATTGAATGCGTGGCACTCTATTAAATTCCACGAGCTGTAATACCATATTTCTAAAGCTGTGGGAATGTTAGTATCTATGTTTGCACTGCAGCTGTGCTTTGCCACAACCTTGGGAATCTATCTGTTTATGAATTGGAGTTAGATAGAGGCAGGGTGAGTGTATCCATAACCTGAATAGGGGCTGAGTGAGAAAGGTTGTGGGACCTGCATAACCCAAGAGCTGCAACTTCAACAGGCAGTGCTCCTTGAAAGAGATAGAGCTTCCTTAATGCCTCTAATAAATCTAAATTGGACAGACAGAGAAACAACAGATAAGTTAGCATAGTTACTCCAGAAAGGCCTCCACAGAACACCAAGTTTTGGAAATTCTTTTTTCCTTTACCTTTTTCCGTAAACACAAACCTCAGATGATCATGCTTCTGCATTTACTGAAGCTGCTGTTGTGAGAAGCACAGATGGATCTTTCCTTTTTCTTTTCATCCTATACATGATATTTACCACAATCTACTCAAGGATTGAAATAGTCCTTTTTCTGAAAGATGACTTAACTGCATTGCCAAGATTACCAGAAATGTAAATTTAAGATGAGCCTTTTTGGTAGCATGATCAAAATACCTAAGTGATTTGTCGTCAGAGTCGCCACTGCAGTTCAGTCCTTCCTTGAGTACCTAAATAAGCAGCCTAATTTTCAGCAACGCTTCACTCTTACATGGTTTCTAATTTGAACAACAGTTGTTATGTTGTCAAGTCCTAGGAACAAGCAGTCCTAACATTTAAGTGCCTAAGAATTTTATATGTTTGACTTTCAGTGGGATCTAAGCACTTCATTCCCATAGCTCCTTCTAAAAATCACAGATGAGGAATTTAACCATTACTCATTCTTTTAAGGAAGAAAAATTCTTGTGTAGATATATTTATTTCTTAGTGCCTCAGTGAAAGATGCCATGTCACCTTTTGGTGCCAAGGATCTGCTTGGGAAAAATGACAACTGTGAGCAACAACTAAAACTGACAACTTCATAACCTTGCCAAGCATTAGGAAAAAATGGCTGTTCATTCTGCCTGTGGTGCATAAAGGACTTTTCATGTCCCGGTGTCCAGGATGCTGCTCTGTGGGAAGAGGAAAGGTCCTGACTCAAGTTGTTTCCTGTTCAAATAAGAAATAGTAAAAGCAAACCTTGTAGCATTAGCAGTATCTTAACAAACCCTGGGTCTGACACATGTAAGTCATGAAAACAGAAGCAGAGAACCTCCTTCTAGTTTATAAGGTAAACACCAAGGTGCAGTTTGAATGCTTTCATTGGTGGCAGGGTATATCACAGTCCAGGAATCTCTTAAGAGGCATGTCTCATCCTACGTAAAAGAAAGAAACAACTTTTATGAAATCCATGTTTAAGTCACTCTTGGTGCATTGATATAACATATTTCCAAAACAATTTGCCATTTGGCAAAGGCAGTGACATCAGTTTTCACAGGCCATATCTCAGCATTCATGTGACAAATGGAAGGGAAGACCAAATGTAGCAAAATTCACCATTTCCAATAAAGCTAAGCTCATACCTTATACCTTATACCTCATACCTTATACCTTATACCTTATAATACTACATAAGGTATTCTACTGAAAAGGTATTCTCAATTTCATGATGTCACCTGAATTTTCAACGTATAAATTTCATTTTTCCATTCCAAACTGATCCCAGAACTGATGTCTTCAGAAATGTTAAGAATGGATAACTTAAAAAAATAGACAGACAAATAGACAGATATCAGTGCATACTGTTTTAATAATGTTAAGATCAAAGGCAACACATATTTTGTCCAGAAGGATGCACAGAAGATCTGTTCATGCCACATATACCACAAGTTGCAAATGTTTCCCAGCAGTAGAGAGCAGATTAGGCCAGAAGCCAGGAGTCTGAAAGATTTCAAAAGGTTCCTGCAAAAGGGGGCATGTAAGATGTGTTTCTTTTTTATTTAGTATACAGAAACCAAACTTTTGGAGCAAAAAGACTTTCCAAAATATTTTTTATTGAAAATACCATATGTAACATTTCCACATTGTACAAAGAAACCACCCATTTTTTTTTCTATTCGGGAGCTTCAGCAAAACTGACTCTTTCCTTCAAGTAAACTGCAAGCTTAGAATTTTCCAATGAGAAAATGAAATTTCCCAGGCAGCTTTCATGTATTTTTTTTCCTTCTCCTTCAATCATTCCTGGAGTGGAAAGAAACCATTTAGCAAGGTAAAACAATACTACACAATAGTTCAGTGACAGGAAGTGAAAAATAATGTATCTTGTGGGGAAATTACTCAGTTATCTAATTAGACAGGATATTGTGACATATAATTAGTTTATGTTTGCTGAGTACTTAAAAAAAATGCAAAGCTCTTTATAAATGCTAACCATTAATATTTAACCTAGGCATATGTAATTAACAAAACCCTGTTCTAGTCAAAGCATTAGAGCTAATTAACAACCCTACTTTCATGAGAAATACTATCATATTCCATATTGTCCTAAGATGCTACAACCTTGCTTTTAAGAACGAAATACAGAACCTGTACAGTGCTCTTAAATATTAAAATAGGAACTCAAGTTGTTGCTTTTTTGTTTGTTTGTTTGGTTGGTTGGTTTTTCATAAAAACATATCCCACAGAATATCATATAGTTACTCTTTTCCTAAGCACTTGTGGAGTTGTTTTTGGAAGGATTCCACCTAACCAAGTCTTACTTGGCTTCTGGAAATTAATGAGATTACATTACAGAAGAGTTTGGCAGCAGACTGAGCAGCCATCATTCCCATTTCACTGCAACAGATAAAAGCTGGAAGTAATTCCACAATGTCAGTGTGGTCATATCAGCATGAACCATGGCAAATGAGAACTGAACCAGGCCTATCATATCCAGGGGAAAGGTAAAAATTGGGATCCAAATTAGGTAGAGAAATGTGACGGGAGCTAGTAACAATCTTTGCTGATTGTGAGGAAAGTACGTTTTTTTGCATTCAAACAACTAGACTTCAATTCAAAAGGCAGGAAAAACTAAATCCTGAATTGCAAAAATGAAGTGGCAAAGGTTTGATACATAGCAGCCCTATATTTAAGCCAAAACAAACTTTTGTGACATATGGTGTTTATACAAAGAATAATGACTTCTGCTATTTCCATCCAGCTACTCTATGTAGCTTTGTACCGTCGTAAATTTTGCTTGTTACATGAACTTTAGCACCACATTTTAACAGTAAAAATGTTGTGCACTGATATTTTTGTTTTGCTTCAGTTCTTCAGGCAAAGTTTAAAATTTTTGTTTTCTGTGAAGGAAATAGAATCTGATGTTCAAATACAAAACACTAGTCACAACCAAACTTTATTTTTGTGGTCTATATGGTATAAATTTTCTTCAAATAGAAAGGTATTACTCTGCTGGCCAAAATGTCTCTTAGTCCACATAAGATGAGCAATACCTGCATATTTATTAAATACTGAACTGATGAAAAAACAAGTTAGAAAAGTCTTCTTAATCAGCAGGATTAAAACAGAGACAGTCTCCAAGGATTTACTAGCATGTTGTTTTACTGAGAGATTGCACAAAACACACTCAAAGTGGGACAGAAACAGAAGGAAAAACATAGGGTGAGTGGCAAAAAAATCTAGCCATGACACATATTAGTGCAATGTGAGAAAATAAAAAAGTAGTAAACAAAAATGGATATTGAATGAAATCAGTGCCTGGAAAGCTAAAGGAACAAAATGTGCCTAATGACTGTCCTGCAGACCTTTACTTAGGCAAATGTTCTGTGCTCATGCAAACAGCTCTATTTTTGTTAGCTGGACTGTCCATGTAAGGATAAAATTTTGCAGCTGAGTTCCTAAAAGACTTAAGTATACTTATTTGCTTGCTCATGTCTCATTAATATAACGTAATCTGCTCTCTCCAGTTCCTCATCCTGGGAGACTCAAGTAAATCTTAACATTAATTTCTGAGATGCATCAGCAAAATATATTTACTATATATGTACCGAGACAGAATCCTCAGCTTGTTTTGAATGAGCACTTATCCTGTGATCTTTTTTTTTTCCTTGAAGCTAGTAATTGAGAACATGACCCTTTAAATTTCTATCCATTGGGTCTAAGAATCAGAGCAATAGTATAAATCATTTCACAAAAAGACTCCAGCTAATATCAAAGAAACCCTCAATATATTCAAAGTTCCAGCTTGATCTCTACAAGATTTCCACCCCGAGCCCTGAGGATTACATACCGATGTTATTTTTCAAATTACTGTTTCAGTTTTCTGGACTCATGGTAACTTTAGATACATGCATACTTTCATTCCAGCTGATACATGATCTTCTTTTAGTCTGAAGCTGAATTCATTAGAAACTATAGAAATATGCAGAAAATGGAGACACAAACCAAGTGGTCTTAACAGATGTGATCTCATCAGGGTTCCATTTGTTAAAGGAAATCATTGAATATTAACTAAAAGTTAATTAGACCTAATTGCTAATTAGAAAGAAAAAGTAATTTGAAACTATCCCCTGCCAGTGTCTTATTATTACCTTTAAGAAACCTAAATCTTGAAGAGGGTCCTTAAGTGTGTTACCTGTCTATATATCAGTTCCAGTGTGCTAAGTCCATTGCTAAATTCTGGTTCATTAAAGGAAGTCTCACAGGCCTCAAAAGATCCAAAGGAAAAGATAAACAATTTGTCTTGAAGTACTGGAAATACTGAAGGACTCACTAACTTGCTCTTTTTAGAAAAACATATACTTTAGTTTTGTTTTCCAAAGTTATTCATTTTCAAAAATAGGTGAAAGGACACAAGACTATATTGGGGAGCAGAGATTATGCTGAAAGTGAAGGGACTTGCATCTGCCCAAATGATGTACATTTGGTAAGAAGAGAGTGGATCACGATGTGTAAGTGTAACCCACTCCCAACAGCCTTTGCCTCCCAGACCATTAGCTGTACAGTCAAGATGACTTCTACCCATTGAAGAAAACCCATGGGAATTCAATGTACTCTGTCTAGTGAGTATCCTGGTAAAATAAAGGCCTGGAGGGACAAGAACTAGAGTTTTCCACAGATCATACTCTTTGAACATAAGTAGGAAAATAAAAGAATACTGTGACATCCACTGTAGCTGAGAAAGAAGGTAAGGATGGATGGCTGACAAGAATGCAAGTGAAGACCATGAGGTGGTGAGGTCAATCAGCAACTATTTTCCACATTGAGCGGTTCTGATCTCAGTGGTGTGAGAGAGTTGCAGAAGTACTTCCATGTATCTCCTCAGCCTCTCTTCTCCCCTATCTTAAAGGAAACTCAATATATGGTGTAGTTGACACAGTCACAGGGAAAATAGTGCAAAATGTCAGATTTCGAAACTTACTTCAGGGCCTGTTTTTTTAATATCTTGACCCTTTTCAAATAAAATATTATTTTTGTGAGAAGTAACTATAGACAGCACAAGAAACTGCAACTTAACTTTGAACCCAGCTCATAAAAAACCAGCACCTGTGCCTACCTAATCATTCCAATTCTTGAAGGGCCACCACTATTGTTAATTAACCAGGTTGCTTCAGCTAGCCTCTAAAATGCAGAAAGAAGAGATAGGCAGGATATCCAGCTAATTCAAGTGCTTAAGAGGATAATACTGCAATAACAGCAGGGGGAGTGGAATTGGATGATTTTTAAGGTCCCTTCCAACCCAAACCATTCTATGATTCTATGAATTCTTGGTGTAGCCTTCTCCAAGAAAGGTTCCCCATCACACCAGAAAAATCCCATAATAATTCCAGTCTTGCTGCTTGACACCAAAAAAATGCCCAACATAGTAATAATTTGAGCCTTTCTGCTTGAGATTTTCTATTGCCTTACAGGTTTTATAAAGTGGGATCAGTAGAAGTTGTCCTGGAGTTTCTTGATTTGAAGGGATCTTCTGCAAGTTAATATGAACTGCACTTTATTTTGCAATTAAAATTTATATGTCAACTTCTACCTGTCAGTTGCCATACGTAGCCACTCAGCAGAGTCTACTGACACCTTTCAGTGCAAAATCCATATGATCAACTGGATCCTCTTTTCCAAAACCAGTCCCAACACAGCAAATTTGTCACTACTTCAGTGAAACATCGGTTGTTATCCCAACCCACTGGGCTGGTTTTGTGAAGATCTATAAATAAGATAACATTACATTGCTTGAAGTAAGAATTGATGGATGTCTCCAGGCACTTTTCACTAAGTTTATGTTCTGGATTCACGTTACAGTGTGCACTTTTATTAAAAGAATTATTAGACCCAGCCTTAAGGCTGCTATGGGAAAGTTTTGCAAGAAGGAATAGAAATACACATCTCAGTTCTCATTATGAAATGAAAGACCTGCCGAGACAAAGGTGGCATGTAAGGTCTTTTCCATACTTCTACACATTAATAGTATTTTTGCCTTAAGAATTTGGGGAAATATTTAATATTGCTCTTTAGGATCACAAAGAATTTTTTTTTTTTTTTTGAGATCTCTTCTTAAACTGATTGTCTATAATCTGGACTTTTTCCAGTTCCACAATGAGTATTTTTGTAGCATAATGTTTATTCTTAATGGACAATTATTGTCAGAGGCCCGTGCAATTCCTTAGTAACCAGAAAGACATTCTGTGGCAAAGAATCTAGCCACTTCTGTATTTGTTTATAGCTTCTGAGTATAAATACAAATAAACCAGCCAAGAATCAGTAAGAATGAAAGCAACAGCAGAAATAATATTTAGTGAAATTGCAGGAGAAAAGTAGGGGCAGCAAAAATTCGTCTATCAATACATTGCAGGAGATTGCCTTACTGAATCTGTCTGGTTCCATAAATACCAGAAATACAGAGACATATTTAGTTTCTTTTTTTTTTACTTTTGTTTCATGCTCTATACTCTCATTCAGCACATATTTACTTATCTTAGGTTGAGCAGTTACATTGCGCTGTTGATTAAAAATATCTCAAGAAATCATAAAGCATATTCTGATAAAATCTTTTCATATTATGAAAGTATCTTCCAATTTATTTATTTTTAATTTTTTTTTCAAATGACATGTACATTCACTAAAAGGTGGGATGGAAAATGAGAATCCAGGATACATCTGCTTTATAACAATAATTTTCATTGCAGAAGAAAAACTTACCTCTTTGTCTCTTGTTTCCAGGAAAGTAAGTGACAAATTTTATTGCTTAACAGATTTACACAGAAGATGCTATTTAGAGCACAGAAAGTATACCTCAGTACCTATGATAGTAATCCTAACAGATAGCTAACAAAGTCACCTACCAAATGACCTTATGAGGAACTTTGTAGCTTGTCTATACTATCAATACTAAATTTTTGTTTGTATTGTGCACGTTAAACTTCACAGATATTTTCCAATCTCAAAAACCATAAGGAAATTCTTAACCACTCGAAATTTCACAAATACTGTTTTGTCACACTTGATAGGAAAAAACAACCTTTTTGTTGTCGCTGTACAAACCTCTCCCTTGTCAGCAAAAAAAAATCCATTTTTTGTTAGTAATATACGGCCTATGGCACAGAGACATGACTACTACTAACCCTTCTGTCTTGGTCCTGCATCCAGCCCAGGTCAAGCTTAAAACGTGACTGTTAAATTCCTCTGCACACATCTTTTTTTGTGCAAATAGTCATGACAAGTTGGTTAGGACAAATTATATATAATAGTAGAAGAAGCAAGAGAAGGCAGATATGAAGTATTAATCAATTAATTAATTTTATTTCTTCTAGCTAAATTTCTATTAGCAGCGATTGCATGCTTACCTGGAATTTGTGATATTATTTAGCAGTGGAAGTTAGGCTTCCCAATCCATCAGTGGCTCACACAAAGCAGAGCAAAGACTTAGGATATGCCCCCGCCCCCCATCAGCTATTTTGTTTCTCAGGCTGTTGTTAATTCATAAAATAAAATCATAATGTTTGCATTCCTTATGCTGGGGTTTCCAGTCTGTGAGGCCAAAATCAATTTTAAAAGTCATAGGCAAGTGTACCAGACAGAGAGAGGAATGCGAGTTCTTGGGTTTGCAGATCACTGACAGCCATCATGCGGAGCAGGAGACCGCAGCCAGGCTGTGGCATGGGTGGGGAAGCTACACACTGGGTGACACTAACTAAAGGTGTGGCAGATTCAGACAGTGGTAATCTCAATGGAGGCTCCACCTGAAGGCACAGCTACTGAGATGAGCAGTCAAAAAGGACCAAAGGACACCAGGCAGAGTTGTTAGTGTCTAAGGTGCAGGCAGTAGAACCCTGAATGAACATCTAGTTAAAGAAAATTCAGAACAAAGGCAGGGTTTTATGGCCTGATACAAAGCCCATTAAAGTCAATGGAAAGATGCCTATCTGGAAGCATTTGAAAACCCCAGATGACATTAAGAAATGGGAAGGCTCTAGGGTTCCTAAAAATAAAAGAGCAATATCCATAACTTAATGGACCTTACTGTTGGCAATAAACTTGAAGAGGTTCCACTGAGAAAGTTGATGTAGAAATTAATAGAGGACGAATGACAGAACCTTATCCAAGTCTAGGATGGAAAACTGAGGACAGTCACCAGAAAAAATATATTTCACTTGAAGCTCATTGTGCATTTTTCCGTCTTCTTACTTTGTCCCAATGACTCATAAGACAGTAAGTTCAACAGGGGCAGAAATTTGGTACAGGGTGAATGCTGAGCCATATTTTAGCTCTTTGGGATCTGACCCATTTTTACTGTTTCACCGACTGAGTAGCATGTGGCTTTTGTGCTTTAAAATCTGATATTTGCATTTCGTGGACAATTTCAAATTGCTACAGTTATTTGTACAGTGGGTAAATTTCTCTTTTGTTTTGTGGCTAGTTTTCCATTTTTTTTATTTTTTTTATTTGGTTTCTTTTTCCTACAGTAATGGGGCTTGACAGCATGATTCCCTCTTGGGGAAATTGGACATATGTAGCTTTTAATTTCTTCTGGAGAAAGGAACAGCTAAATTAAAAGTAGCAGGATGTTTCTCACAAAAGGACAAATTTTCTACCCAGCTTGAGTTGTGGCTCAACTTGAGTAATTTTGTGGGAGAAATCATGCTCCCTACTGGGGAATAATTGCCAGTGGCTCAGCACATTCCCAGTTGGCATGTCATTTTAGTGCAGTTTCCCTAAACCTTAATTCCACGCATAGTAGAGTTACCATGGAGTTGCAAGAGGATTCACGTAAGAGGGAAGGTCCCAATCATTCCAATGAGAATGTTTTTCGGGTGAATAGTTCATGATCTGGCCTTCAAACAAGAATGATCTTTTAGGTAAGACCTCCCTCAATGAAAATCTGGGTTTGATTGCAGGGTGTCTCATAACTTCTTGTGTGGCCATAAATAAGGCTCCTTATTTCCCTGTGTCTCGGTTACCTATCAGCAATAGTTCCTTCTCTCACAGAAGTGTTCTGAAGAGTTCATTAATATCTGTGAAGTGTTTAAATGAAGCACTTACTGAAGTAGAAATAATTCAGGGCTGGGCACCTGGGTGCACACTATTATTCCCAGCAAAAAACAAAACAAAACAAATCCCTAATTGATTCGGAGTGTTGAGGAAATGTTCTTCCATGTTCCCCAGATGGCAAAAAAATCTCAATGTGTACAAAATATCAATAGGACAAGCAACCATGCTTGAAGCTGCAGCTTTGACGCTGTGCCTCAACTTAACTAGAACCATCTGCTTGTGCATGAACAGTAGTAAAAGACTTGAAAAACCACGAAGCTGAGCACATACCTATTCCAGGTAATAAGTGATAATGATTAAGTATCAGTAGAGTTCGTTTCATTGCAAAGCGATGAGAAGTTTATCAGACATAGTCAAGAATAGGCAAAGAGGTCCAATTAAAAAAAAAAATCCTCAGCAAACCTGACCCTGCAATTAACCACGATAGCTTACTGAAGTAACAATTACCTTCAGCTTAAATAATAGTCTGAAGAGCAAGTGGCTTTCTGGGAGACAAAATGTGTGAGCTGGGAAATGAGACTTATGGATTTGATCATTTGTACCTGCAACTGGTACCTCATAAGATAATGTTCCCAATGTATTGCAGAACCAACATGGCTGGCCCAATTATCAGGCTGGACTGAGATCCCTTTGAAAATTTGGTTTACAGTCAGTTTGAAAAGATGCACAGCACATTACCAGAGGGAAAAGCAAGAGATTTGAATTTTAATGTAATGCTCAAAATTTTGATGTGTTTATTACTATTTTCCCTTAGATTGTCTTCAGTGTTTTAAATTTTCAGCCTTGCATTTACAGAAAAAAAGGTGTGAGGTGAGGGAACAGTCAATGAATATAACAAAAAAAGTATTTTAAGTTTTAGGTGGATACTCTTGAGATGTAAGTGGCAAGTGGGCTCGAATGAAATGAATACAGAATCTGAATCACATGCAATTTACCTCTAGATTCTAGCAATATTGTCAATGTTCTCTGGCACATGTGATTTCAAGTAATATGTTTTATATTTCATCATTCTATCACATTAGAACAGTTACTCTACAATTAATAAGAACTGATTACTTTCTCTAATGAGTCATTGTTTACCATTGTAGACTATTAGTTTAGCTTAGGGTCTTGAGCCTAAAAGCACAATTTTTGCAAAACACTTAAGGCAATCATAAGTCCATAGAAGCCTTGTGTATAACCTATTTTACTGACAAACAATTACATTTTAGATTGAAGAGGTGAAATGATTAAGAATATTTGACTTAGTTGCCATGACAGCATGCATTTTTCATCAGGCAGAGTGTAATTACTACAATTTCAATGATGTAAAATCAAGAAAGATGATAACAAACAGCAGAACCATGGAGATATTGCCATTGCAACCAGGTTGCCATGGCAACAGTGATAATAATCTCAGTGATAGATGTTTTCTCTTGCTCTTTCCATTTTGTACGGTTATAACATTCAGAGCCAGTTTTTACCACAGCTTTTTATAGTTTATTAGACTGTCAAAATAGTTTATGAGATGTTGTTGCAAAGGAAATGACTGAGTTCCGCAGCCTAATAAAAATGCCAAATACTCTGTTTACATACTGCTCCAGCATTTAACAAACATTAAAAAATTGTATGAAAAATGATTTGATATTGTATCTGTATTAATCAATTTGCAAGGCATAAGCTCTGTCACTGAAGGTCAAATGAATACCTTCCAAGCATTACTTTTAGAGAGCCCTTTTAAAGTTTATTCTTGACACCATGCTGCCAACTCCTTTTACCTGAGCTGTTGCAAAACACGCAGCTCGCAGAAAATACTTCATAAGACTAGTAGATAGTTAGCTAGAAAAAATCGTGTTAACAATTTTTAAATAATATGGGAACATTTAATAACAACATCAAAGAACTGGTCAATGCAGATTAAAGAATGCTTTATTTACTGACAGTCTACTATAGACATGAGAGAGCACAAAAAGATGTAAGATAATTTCTGCATGTTTTTTATATACATGTACACATACACATATACACAAACTATTAGATGCATATGCTATTTTATGCAGTATGTTTGTAGTGTATATATGAAGACAAAGAATAAATAATGTCTTCACAATGTTACCTCCTATGTTATAGAGGTATGAGAAGCGATTGATTAGTAGAGGAAGCGTTGAGATTTATTTCTGAAGCAGAAATAAACCCCCTTTTTATAGTTTTAAAGACTGACTTTCTAAATCTGAAACAATAACTCTTTAGGGAGCAATGTAATTTTAATGGGAATTTTTAGAATTGCTTGCAAAGGAAATATTTAAATATCCTTTTCTATTTTTCCCTATCTTTTTCTCCCTAAGCTTAGCAACAGTCACCATCCATCTTAAAAAAAAAATGTAGACATACTCTGAGAAACAAACACATTTAAAATATGAATATTGACTACAACAAATTATTGTTTTTCATTGGAGTTACCTCAAATTTATTTACATAACTGAAAGTATTGCTAGAGCTGCAGCTTTTCCTACTATCCAGTTTGGCCAGCTGCCTTATACATTGGCTCAGCACTGAGACCTTCAATAGAGAACAAAACCCATAGAGAGGAAGGGAGGGACTCCTGAAATGTCGTCGTTAAACAGGTGAGTAATGGGTCAGGAAGATTCAGAAAGAGCATGAATGATTATGCACTGCTTTGAGGTGTTAATGTGGATTTGAAGACCGACATGGGAGACTATTGCCATCATACCAAGACAGTGGTGACTGATGGCATCAGTTTCTGTCATGCTGCTCCCCAAAACAGTTGTGTCAAGGAGCACAGCTCCTTCATCATAGGGACTTGACTCTGCTTATCCCATAACACAGAGGCAAATGTACATACTGTAACTCCTCCAAGAAAATGAATAAATTTGCAGTTTGGAGAACTGTTAATAGGTCCTAAAGTTTTTCTTAAGTGTTGTAGATAACTGTAACCCACAGTTACCAGTCACTGCTCAATCTAGGTTATCTTTCTTGAAAATAAATAAAATAAAATAAAATAAAGCAAAAGTACTGAAAAAAGCCAAACATTTAGTTTGTTAATAGAACACTACTAAGTGCTACTGACAGCTTATTCCTTTGGTGTTTATACTTTTGACAAACTAGAGGTTTTCAAATTTTAACTCATGCTTGGGAAAAAAAAAATTAATAGATATCTATCTATCCCAAACCAAATAAGAATTTAAATGTGTATGCCTCATTACAGTTAATGGATAACATATGTTTACATTTTCTGTGTTGCTTGGAAAACTTTTCTTTGTTGTATATGTTCAATGTGTATAGAGTATGTACATGTAGGTGAGAGAGAGGAAGAGAAGGAAGTCTGGTCTCCAAGAAGATCCGCTGTAAAAGTTGACAAATGATACACAGCAGCTGAGATTACATAATCATAGACAAAATCAGAGATGTTTTAAGACCTCATAACTTTGTTGACACTACAGAACTGATCCTAACAGTACATTTGGTAAAATTTCTTTAGTTTAATTTTATCAGATTCTGAGAGTGGACCACTTATTTTTTTATATCAAAATGGCTTGTGCTGTGAGAATGGGGTCCTGGTATTCAAATGTAATTTCCTTCTCTCAATTTCACATCATTACTCTTAGTTATGCTTCCTTATAGTTAAATAATTTGCTATAAAGTCTTGTTGAGGATCAAATATTTGTACTTCCATCTTCATTTTTATTTACAGTTTAACTAAACTATATTATATCTGGATATTAGGAGAAATTTCTTCACTGAAAGGGTTGTCAAGCACTGGAACAGGCTGCCCAGGGAAGTGGTTGAGTCCCCATCCCTGGAGGTATTTAAAAGACGGGTAGATGTGGTGCTCAGGGACATGGTTTAGTGGTGGACTTGGCAGTGCTAGGTTAATGGTTGGACTTGGTGTTAAAGGTCTTTTCCAACCTGAATGATTCTATGATTCTATATGTACTAAGTGACACTGTCAGTTTAATAGAAACATGCTTTTCCCTGAATGTCCTTTTGCTTTGTATTCTTATTCATACTATGCATAATTCTACAAAAAACATAACTGAAAGAAATTCAAAGAAAAAAGAATCTGATTGGCAGGGGGAGTCAAGGAAAAGAGTGAGAGTACTTTAAGCTACTTTAATTCTTTATTTGAAACTAAGCAGTTTTCAGGATGGTGGCATCTCTTTAAATAAGCTTTTCTTCCCAAGGATATCCATCCCTCCAGCCAACTCACCATTTCTGTTGCTGTTCTTTAAAACTCTTTCCAGATTCACAGTATCTTTTTTTGATAATGTGCAGCCAAAAAAACCCCTCACCATGCAATAGTCTAACTGGGATGACATAGGAGCGGTAGAGATACTGTTACTTGCCTCCTCACCATATGATGTCTTTGTGCATGCAGCCTAAAATTGCACTGCCCTTTTTCTGGCATCTGTTACACATTGCAAATTGATGAATACTTCGCTGTCCACAGTTAATCCCATGTGTTTCTTGCACCATTATTACTTCCCAGGTTTGTCTCCTTCATCAAATGAACATCCTTGCATTATGTCTGCCAAATATTGTTATACATTATGCCAAATTTAATTTTTCTTTTTTTGTTTATACAGTTACAGAACACAGTCCTTTTCATCTATTTCTCCTTGGCCTCCAAGGTGTTTAAACTTCTTCCAGTCTTTGAATTTCACTAATAGACCTGACTACTAATGACTTAACAAAAATTATAAATAACTTCCACCGACCATCAATTCTGCTTGTGCCTCGCTAGACTTTCTCCAACTCAGTGCATTCCATTTATCATTACTTTGTGTTTATTGTTTTTCTGGTCACTTTTCAGATCTCAGATCAGTCTTTCTTTTCCAGCTTAACTACATTCTCAATTCTTATTTGTATCAAACGCTAGGTAGAAATACTAGCTATCACTCATCCACCAATTTTGCAATTTGAAGGAAAGAAGGAAAGAATGAAAGCAAAAAAAAAAAAAAAAAAAAAAAGAAGTCGTTCATCTGGAAAGCCATATGCTTGAGACTTGCCTAGTTTTTAAAGTCTAATTTCTTATGCATTGGTATTATGTTGGAGATTCTCATATTTTTTGTTTGGAATATATATAAAACTTCCACTAATTTCAATGAACATTAATTACGGCCTTTAAGGGTCCATCCCTGCTTTCTGACATGGTGTTCAGCACATACTGCCTATCATTTTATAGACAGCCTCTTGTAAGGGATGTCCTTGGAGATTTTAAATGGCGAGGGGGCCCTTTGCTGGTTTTGCAGACGACACATGAATTGCACTAGCATGTGAATAAACAGAAGGAAATTTAAATACAGAAACAGAAATTACCACTTTGCAACTTTATTTTGTGCACTTAATTGAAAACACAGAGACACTCTGTAAGCTCTAAGAGTTTCTCAGTGCACAGATAGTAAATTGGATTGATAGCCTACAAAAGAAGCTGCAAGAGATTTACCAAGAACGACCTGCCTGCCAGGGAATGGGCTAACCCTCTCCCTCCACCCCTCAGTTTTCAGTGCTGATTATCAGTTTTGGAGTGGAGCTGAAACAATTCCTTTTGCTGGATGTCTAAGCACATGCTGCTTTCAAATGGAATTACATTATAGAGTATGGGATTATCATTCCCAACTTCCCTCGAAAAGGGGGGGAATTGGAAGCACTGAGTCTCAAGAAGCAGTTCCCTTCTTCAAACAGAGAAAATGCAGGTGCCTGAAAAAATAGCATAAACCACTGACAAAGAGTTGTATCCACACCAAAATGGTGATACAAATTTGAAAGTCTGCAGTCTGCTCTGAGCTGCTGATACCCTGGAAGACTACGTCCTTGCCAGTGACGGCCCCTCAGAAATGCTGATGTTGTTTTGCAGAGTATCTCACTCCTAAAGAACACTGTGAAGGAGAGATGCTGTTTTGTCCAGGGCAGTAAGTGATCCCCCGGACTTGGTCGCATGCTGACAACTGATACACCTTGAGGCATTTTAATCTGCTGGCTGTGTGCCAACACCTTCTTCTATCTAAATGCAGGATGCATCTGCTTATGGGTGGGTATGTGACAAAAACCTGAGTCGCAGTAATCGAGTAAGATAGTGTTGCTAAAGAGCTTATAATGGAATTTCTTTTTAGAGAGAATTTCATCAATAATTAAAGTTTCCACCTGTCCACTGTTCCTTCTTTTAATTATACCTGATGTCTCTTGTCCCACAAAACGCTGATATATGGAACCGCCGCTTGTCCCTTAATTTCAAGATTAATTAATTGTTGCCATTGTGTGCGATCTCATTAGGAACACTGTAGAAAAAAAATCATAACTAAGTATGGCTAGGAATTCTAAAATGTTATAGGTGAAGTTCTCAGCTGATATTGAGCACAGTGCTATTCAGCAAAGCATCATTGATGTCACCTACTACAACAGCAATAATTACTTTGGAACAATATGCAGACCAAGTACATTCAGAAACAAGGATCCAATATGTTGCAATGTGTTTCAAAGCTTGAGCAGATGCTTTGCTATCGTTTTCCTAGATGAAATTCTTCTTCCCACCTGTCTTTTCCTGCACCACTTAAAACACATGAAGGGTGGATGTTGGCATGAATGATAGAAAGACCTTGTGATGACCCTCTGCACCTGAGAGAATTTTCCTCCAAACAATATTTGGATGATTTTTAAAACAGATGTGCAAGCCTTAAAACCCTCATCCCAATTGCCCGAGATATCGAAGAAAACTGAATTAAAATATAGATTGAAAATGTCTTTTGATATTAAAAATCATTTTCTGAGGAACATTTTAGAGCAATTTTCTGTCTTATGCATTTTATCTTGCCACTTTTCCCATTGACTATTATTTCCCTTGCTCTCATGTGGATATATCCTGAATAACATTCTGGAGGATATAAAGCCATGCAACAGTAAGAAAGAGCTCAAGAAAACTATTGCAGCTTAGCCTGCCTCTCATTCTACTTTAGATTTACATGGCCATGGTATTTAATTTTCAGGGATCATAGCTCAAATTTCTTCTTCCAACTTATACAAACTTTCTGTGCTTTCCATCCGGTAACCTCTATAAAATCATGCATACCACTGCTAGTTGCCAGCATTTTTTCCAGACACCCTGTCTTTACTTGTTAATATTTCTGGATTTTTTTTTTTTTTTGCCCTTTGCCTTTCTACCAGAGAAAAGGAAATGCATTTAATGATACAGCCCACAGAAAGTCCTCTGCTTTAGAATTAAATGCAGTCTGTTCCCTTTTGTGATCCTAAAAACCCTGAATGCTTGATCAGATCTTTCAGTTATACAATATGTACATTTTTTATAATGTTAAAAATCCAAATCCTAAATTCTAACAGATCTAGCTGAACTGTTCTTTTAAAAGACACCGAATTATTAAAACTGCTTGCTGTGCATTTTTATAGGAAGGTTTTAAATTTTCCATTACTGGTTTTGCAAATGATATATCTCTTAAAACTCTATAACGTAGCATGATAGCTTTGGTATGATTCGATGTGTTTTTCACTGTCACAGGTTACCTAGGAGAACATACATATTGCAAAGTCTAAATTATTTTTATTTCAAATGATGTAAAACAACAAAGAAAGAACAAATGGATATCATGCAGGACAGAGCAATCAGCCTTTTCATAGCACTGCATGGGTCACATTTGAATTTATTTCAGTGGCTGTTTTTCCTGTTGCTGCTATACATACATTTAGAGATCACTTGTGCTGTGTGCCAGTAGACCATGGACATAAGTATGCCAAGGACATCTAGGGAGTAATTTTCAGTGATCATATACCCTTTGCTCTATCTCAGCAATCTGGGATTTCTGTGACATCTTGTATTCTCATCCTGGATATTTCTGTGGGGAAAAGTGAGCACTTCTGTACTTCCTAACTAGGATCCACAGCTGACTGAGCAGTCATCTCTGCCCTGTTTCTATAGCAAGCTTCAGAGCAGGTACACTGAGGAAAAAGACAAAATGAATAGCAGATGAGAAGAAAGAGAGAGGAGAAGAAAGAGAAGAAAAAAAATGGGTGTGCGCCTTTCTGATAGAGTCATTTGCAACATAGCACACACTACAGAAATACTATAGTAGTAATCAGTTGGCCATGCAGCCTCTGAATTGCAGGGATGCAAATTGCTGTGACTATTGCTGGTCCCTGGCTATTTCTGGAAGACAAAACATTTCTGAAATGATTCTGAACATTTCTTCTGCCTCTGAGACACTCAAAAGTCTGTACTCGTCCAACTGAATGGTACACACTGAAACGTACACACAAATCAGTATTTTCCTACCTTTAGGCTGCCACTAGAGAAAATGGAGCGAGATGGATACATCCAGGAAGCAAATCAGCTCACCTCAGACTTAAACTGTCATTTCAAAGGTCTTGATTTTTCTTTAGACAGGAGGTTGGGTGAAACCATACTAGGTTGTTTGGTTTTTGCTTCATCGAGGGTTTTTTTGGGGAGTTGGTTCCTTTTTTTTTTTTTTTTTGCTTAGGTAAGCACTGTTACTGAGGAAACACTTTGGTACACATTTGCTTCCAGATTTTGTCATAACTTAAAGTCTTGGAAACTCTGTAGGCACAGAGTTAAAATATCAGCACTGCCTAAAGAGAAAACCATTGCAATACAATGGAGAAAGGTTAAAAAGGGGCTGTTCATCAAAGGAGCTTCTGTTAGCAACAAACCTTGCAAAACAATACTGCATGCAAACATTTTGCCTCAGTCATATCTCCTTATGCAAGCATGATGGATAAGAAACCATTGCTCCTTATCACAGTCATAGCATCTTTCTTTCTCACAACCTGTTCCTTTGTCATTCACACTTCCTAGTGGAAGCTGCCTCTTAAATTGTGCTTAAGACTTTGCCCAAAATGATCCTAAATTATTTGACCTGGAGAAGGATCAGCTCTCTTCAAAACTGCTAATGATTTTGTAAACACTTTAATGTTATTTGCTTGAAGGTGGAACTATCTGACTTTGGCTTTAAAGCCATTTGCTCCTGATAAATTAAAATAATGCACCTAAAGGACCTCTTCATTAAAGTACTGGAGAGTAAAAGCTCCATTTAAGTGACGTGTTTGACTCTCCCTCTCTTTTAAAGCTTCTATTTGTTGCTGATCTTTTCCCAACTCCCACTGTTTATTCTACTAAATATGGTATAGAGATAAAACCATATTCCACTCCATAGGCTTTTTCTAAGATTTCCACATGCAGCAGGAGGTAAACAGAAGAGTCAGATAAAAAGAATTACAATAGGATGTTATTTATGCATTAGAATATGTGGAAGAACAGGGGAACAAGAAGAATACACTTAAAAGAAATGAAAATTGAGCTTGACAAGAAATACATGATTCTTTAAATGCTTTTGCCAATCTAAATGTTGGAGATAAGCCTCCCTTTCAAAGAAAAATGACACTTAGAAACATTTTTCTTTCACAATAAAATAAAATAACCTGTGGGAAGTGAAAAGTTATTGTGGAAAAGCAGAACTCAGAGTTTGTGAAACACTATCCCACTCAGGAAAGGAAGAGGAAAGGGGTTTATGAGACACTAGGTGGGAGGAAGCATGTAGAAGCCTCATCACACAAATATCATAGAATCATAGAATGATTTGGGTTAGAAGGGACCTTTAAAGGTCATCTAGTCCAAATATTGCAGTTTCCATTCCGATGTTCCACAGCTTTCAGGATTTCATGCAAAATGCTTCTGCCCTTTTCCCAAGGTGCTGTATCTCTACATTATGCCCTTACAATCTAGTTTGCCAACCTAAGGCACTAGAAGTTATAGAACAGGATAGTCAAAAGTGAACAGCAGGAAAGAGGGTCTTCATTTTATGTGCTCTTACTTTTATTTTACTTTATTCAGTCCTAATACCTCAGACTTTCCCAATTAGCCAAATCCTCTCCACAGGTTCAAGGAAGGCCTTTTGCTGCCTCCCCAGGTTGCTTATAATTGTTTTCATCTTTTCTAAGCCACTCAGTACCAAAATGAAAACCACTCAGTGTTGTCTTTTTTTACAAAACTGTGTTCAAAAGGTCCTATACAAAGCACAGTTTATTGGCCAATGAACAATTTCTGAAAATTCTATTTTGCAGAATTTTTCTAAATGTTATTAATTGTTCCATTTACAGCAAGAAAGTGCTCAGATCCTGGAAAAGGAGTACTGAAGTCCATAAAACCCACAGTCTGACAAAAACAGAACTGTTTTTCCAACAGAACAAAATAACATTGTTTTTCTTCTAGGATGGATTATAAAGAGGTTGCAGTTGGGCTTGCTAGCATTCAGAATACATTGAAGCACACATATGCTTGTTTGGAAGATGAGCTTAGCTGTCTGTGTTTTTTGCACTTGCCTCTACCTACTTCATCTGTCTTTGCGGCGTTGTGGCTCTGTTTTCTCCAAGGCTGCTCAGGACTCCCTCAAACAGCCCTGGTGCTACTTGCGGATTTCCTAAGAAGCTGTAGAGATCCAGGCACAGGCACCCACTTGCTTCAGGATCTTCCTGGGATCCCCACAGTTCAGGTAGGGGTATGCACAGCTAGAAAAGATTTAAGCAAAAATTCCACCTATTTGCATCTCTAAATGAGTTTGAAAACCCGATTGCACATTATAGGAGAAGAGAGGCTTGATCTCAGATGCTTTGATTCCTTCTCCAGTATCCCACTTACTGGAACACAGCAATTCTGAGCTCAGTAACATCTCTGAGGAGACCTTAAATCTTAAGGTCTTAAATCTATTACAGCTTTCTTCTGGTTAGGTATTGTTACATTTATGCTGTTATTATTCCTGCAAAAGGGCTTTGGCACTGACTTCAAGGATTCCTGCTGTTCGTTGGGGTGCAGAAGCCAGTAGCTGTATATCTTTGCCTTGCCTGATCCATAAAAGTATGCATCATAACACCACATTAGAAGAACAGAGGTCAGAATATTTTGATAAGGAAGGTAACTGAGTGAGTTTCTTAAATAAGTAGTGGCTTGTGCTGTTTCCCTTTGTTGGCTACACATAGTATGGGTGTGATCTGTCATAGATAGTGCCATCTAAAAATTAGAAATGGACATAAATAACTAATGTCATTTATCTGCCTGGAACTGCAGTTATAAGGCAGCATATAGCACTAGTACAGTTACTGAGAGAATGTGGGACAATTAATGTTTAAGTAATGTCTACTGAAATTAATTATTACACAATTTAAAAATCATTTTTATGTATTGATCCGTTTTATGTATGAATTGGAACTTCTTCAGAGTAAAGATGAGCTTTACAATTAAAATTCAGCCACATTAAGAATCAAAAAATTTCTTGTTTTATGGAACTTCTAGAGAATCAGTTTTTTAAAACATAAGGCTGCTCTGCACCCTCCTCTTTTTTTTTTTCTTTCATTTAGTAGAGATGAGATTTTTGAAAGTCGGACATATATATCTGATTTTGATACCTTCATGTCTTTCTTGAATCTAAAATTCTGGTGTGGGAATCCTGGTATCTGTGAGGCCAATGGGGAAAAATGTCTTTATTTTCCCTGGGGTTCAGTTTTCATATGATGTCTTCTGCCATGATGCAGCTTTTTAATATAAACAAGTAAATGCCTTGTTAAGTAAATGAAAGAGAAGTTAAGCAATTATAAAAACTCTATTGCCAGCATCAACAATTTTTTTAAAATTTTATTTCAGTATTAGATTACATATGAGAAGCTTATTAAAAGAACATTACATTTGCAAAGTCAATTTCTGGAAAGTTGCTCAGTACCAGGACGAGGGCTGCATAAACAGATTCAGTCATAAGTAATACTATGTTTTAATGCTGCTTTAACTGGGAAATGTTTATAACTATTGGAATTCCAAGCCCAGTACAATCTTGTTTTATGCAGGCCTATTTCTCTATAGAGGCAACTTTAAAATCTCAAAAAATTATTCAAGTACTTACTGTTTCTAGCCTGAATTTAAATACTTTCCCAGAGTGATGTCTATGCCTCAATTCCTTGACAAAAAAATGATAATGCCATTTTTTACTGTAATTTTCCTTTCTCTCATACATGGTTTATTGAAATTGCAAACTGTGTGGCAAGAACTGTATTTTATTGGGTAGGTGCAGACTGTCTAGTAAACTGGTACCCATAATTTGGGAGACATTTCTAGGTACTGCTGTAATACAGATGAATGAATAAAGAGCAACTTGTTACAGCAACACAATTCTTCAAGATAAGAAAAATATGTCTTGGACCTCAAGAACTATGCTCCAATTCATACAGCTATATGTGGCACATGTTTAAGGATCTTATGACTTTTTAATGACTTTCGTAGAAGTCACTAGGTACACAAAAAACCTGAAGGTCTGCTTACTGCATTAATGGACAAGGGTGCCATCAACATTTGCTGTTAACAGCATTATAAAGTCTACTTCTGTGTGAAATCTCATAAGCCAGAGACTTAATCAAAGCAAGTGTACTAAACAACTATTCATTATTTTAATTTAGTTGGAAATATCTCAAAAGCCAGTAATGACAGAGTACATGCCTTTTTATGCTAAAATAAATTGTTGGATATTTTGCTATATTTTTCTGCATTTACTTTTCTTAAAAAGAGGATTTCCATGCAAAACTTCTTAAAAACAAATTAAAATCCAAGACAGATTCAATAAGCAATTTAATTATCAATGTTCTGTTCAACTAATTGTTTCATGGAGACAGCGTGCTTGGTAAGAGGAGACTGCAAACAAATGAGTACACAAATAACTGTGTAAATACATTCTACCAGATCAGCACCTTGCCCAGATTTTTGGCAGTTAACCCAGATTTTACTCAGAGTGGATCCCTTTGCAAAATCTGAGAATCAGAATTAGGCCTGAAACACGTCTCTGAAAATTCAGAAAGGGAAATACTTGTGTTTAATGGGCATTTATGAAATGTTCGTTACACTACTTTTTCTAGAACAGTCTAGAGGAAGAAAATAATGACCTGAGAATTTGCCTAGAAATAGGGTCTTTCAAGTTCATTTCTCTTTGCACGGTGTCTGAACAAGGATGTGAAGCATCTGAACGGGTCAGGTCCCAGGTCCTTTCTGGGCACATGCCTGTGGACTAGATCCTGGCTGGTTTGAGCAGATAAACAAGCAAGCAAGGAGAGTGCTCAAGAGTTAAGGTAATTTTCCTGAGCCACCCTGTGTCTGACAAAATACAGAGTCTGACAAAACCTGTTTGAGGGCATTAGCAGATGGGAGCCTATAAGCCATCACTGGAACTGTTTGACCTGATTCTGCCACCAGATGAAAGAACCAAACAAAAGAACAAACTTCCTCAGAGATCGCTCCATTGAAAGCACCAGAGAGATATGATGGATACACTTCTCAGGGAGAACGGGAGTACTGATAAGGCTAGGAGGACCTGAGTGACAGAGAAGGAAACCTTCAGCATTTTTACAACATGAGAAGTGTTGATTTCTTAAGAGTAGTATCTCCGGAGAAAGACTTGTCAGTAGCCAATTTTCTGCTTGGTAAAAAGAACAGGAAAAGTTTGAAATTGTCAAAATGTCCCATCTGAATTATTTATAAAGGTTTTTTTTTTTTTTTTGGTTAAAAAGCAAGCTTTAATTCACACTTTAAACACCTCGAAGGAGAAAGAAAACAATATAAAAATCCAAATGATTTTTTTTAAATACACAGGAAAATACTTTCACTGATATGACCCAGTAGGGTGCGGCTTCTTTTGTTTTCATTCCACAGAAACATTGAGTATTCTTCTTTATTTTATCCCTAGTGAGCTTGGAAAAACATTTGGCCTTATGAATTCTCACAGGATCAGAAAATTCCTTGTCCTAGAAACCTGCAGATTAGAAGACAGACAGGCTGAGGATGCTCTGTGAGAGGAGGCAGTGATATTTTTCAGTGTCAGAGTTTATTTGTAACAAGGCAGTAGATATGATAACAGCTGTATTTATTGGGCTTTCAGGCAGAGAGATAGATGTAGATAGATACAGGTAGTTATCACATTATTTTGCAACTTTTACAAAAATGGGATATATTTTATAGAGCTTTACAAATAGCACAGAGAAAATATGGTTCATACCCTGAAGAACTGGGACATTCATTTCAAAATACACTGAACAGGAAATTTTACATAAAGTAGCTCCAAGAGTTCAATCTCAAAGCAGCCTTGAGTGTTTTTGTTTGCTTGTTTGCACATATTATTGGAAGGGAGGTTTTCATCATCATCTTCTTTCTTAGGCTGGCAGTCACTGACAAAGCTTCACAGAAGGGTTTGTTAGGGGGGATTTGCCTCACGGGGATGCATGCTGGTAAGAAAACAAGGGAATGAGTACATACAGGGTTGCACAGCCCTAATCCCTCAATCCTAAAACTAAAAAAAAGGACTGAAACAAATTATTTTTCTAGGAAGGGGAGAGGAGAGAAGGTGGCAGGACATGGGGCACACTGCATAGGTGCTAACAGAGGATGGTATTTAGGAGCCAGAAAGCTATTTTTATTTTTATTTGTCTGCTCCTCCCCCACTCTTTACCGGAGCGGCTTTTCATACAACTGGTTTCTTGAACTATAAAATCCCATACTCTTCTTATCCCCAAGAACATTATTTAATCAACTCTTTACAGCAACAAACGCATACATTCCTTCAGGATAATTCAAACAGACATTTTGTAATCCAAAACACACCAGAAATAACGCTGCTTGTTCCCTTACATTCAGGAGTCATCTTTTGTGTAATTATGAAGAAAAACTGCTGGAAACAAATTGAAAAATGTAATAACCAGTTTGCTGCCTGTGATTTACATGAAGGGTACCCTGACAGCACAACACCATTACTAATTATGATGATCCAAATCAAATTCCCTTTGAGGCTGGTCCCTATCTCACTGCACTCACCTGTAAGAGAGATATCTAAGAAAATCACCTATTACTTGTCACTTCAGAGCAACCACAGCCAGCATCCTACATTGGGCTAGTGGTATCTCTCTGACAACCTCCCAGACTGCACAAATTGTTGGTGAGCACTGCGTTAATTCAGCCTGTCATCAGCTCTCCATTCTACCACTGTAATTCAAAAAGATGGAGTACCTGTGATCTCTTACAGGAAAACGCTACTCTGGGAAAGCATCTCTCCAGGTAGATGTTACAAACTACCATGCAGTCTCCCTTCTAGATCTGCTGTAATTGACAGGTGCTGTGGCGAGCGTGCAGGAGCCCTCCTGGCTCCAGTGAAATTGAGCCTCTGTACCAATGTGCACACCCGAAACGCAGCAGCAAAGGTTGGGCTGGCACCGGGATGCAATTCAAAACCACATCAGGCCTGTTGTCAAGGCAGGGAGAGCAGCGACTGCAGACATCAGCTCCCAGTTCTGACATTGTCTCTCAAGACCATTTGCTCCTCGGATTTCTTACTCCAGCTTCTCCTCTGGAGTGCTGCAAAACATATCCTTTATCCACTGTCCTCAACATACGCACTTTAGGCTCAATTCTCAAGCTTTTATTTAGGAATACTATTCACAGAAGAATTTCTTTTTAAAGAATAAAGGTTGCAAGACTGGGCCCAAAATGTTTGTTCCTGATGTAGGGGATTGCAAAGCATGCACAGCACTGCAAACACATTTGCCAGCAGGCCATCATGGACTCAGGGTATGCTCATGCTAAAGTGACACAAAATTACCATTATTCTAGAAGAAGATTTTTTTTCCCAGGTTATTTCATATCCATACATTTGTTCATATCTATGCAATGCAAAGTAACAGGATGACTAGCATTTGAGGAAAAATACACTATTTTCAGACCAGATACCAGCTGTCAAGTTAGATAGAGAATACTGCATCAGAAATTTTACAGCCCAGTTCACAAAAATTTTATGTGTCTGTAATTCACGGTTTTGTGTGAAATAGTTGTTCAAATATGCCACGCACAGCGTGCCCGATAAGTACGTGCATAAAGACCAGTCAAGGATTGTCTTGGGTCAGAGAATGGTCAAATGCATTCGAAAAAGAAGAAATACACGATGGTAAAACACTCCTTATTGCACTGGTGAAAATCTGTATGCAAGTTCTTAAATGGAATTTAACTTGGTTTCCCTTATTTATTAAAAAACAAGCCACACACACATAAACACTTTTTTTTTTTTAAATTTCATTAAGTACCCCAGAGATAAGTGAAATGGAACAACAGACAGAAAAGTTAATCAATTTTAAGATTGATTTTAGGACTAGATCTTTTGTTTCTCCCATGTCGTCTCTGGGACTCTCCAGGTCAAAGTCCCTCACCTAACAAGCTTCCCTATTAAGCCCCAAACACAGTCTAAACTCCGTGGTAAATTTTAGGAAGCTGTTGTTTAATGTAGGCCATAGTTATTTCTTAGTCAAACTGTTAAAGAAGTGGCTGGCACAAAACCAAAGATGCCAGCCTCAGAAAACCTGAGTCACTTTCCATTTTTTTTTGGTGAAAAGACATTCACATTATAACATAAAACACGTATAACAAGTATTCAACAGGCTCTGATCCAGGAAATTATATATTACTTCCGCTGACCTCCAAGGTTAGATGAGTCCTTGAATTCACATCACAAATAGGTTGAACTTAATATCACAAAGACATTTTGAATGCAGTGGACAGGAAGTAAATTAATAATAGAGATTTTATGCTGAATGTGGTCTTTTTACTATAACTGTAGCATACACTCAGAGCTACAATAAAAATGCTGTACCAACCTATTTTTTTCATTTGCAACTGAATAATATTAATCTCATCTGAAAAGTAATGGTTCTAACAAAACTGACTATAGTGCAAGCAGTCAGCATTTTCAAGTCTAACAGTTCCCAGAAGCACTGTATTTTGGAGGCAGTTTTTGTAGAATAAGATCAAAAATGCAGACATATCTTCTGATTTCTGATAAAGGTAGGGCTAACAGATTTTGTGGGTGTTGATCACCTACCAGCTTAGCTTCACTGAAGATAAAACTGTAAACTTGCATTCAAGTAAACTTGACACTGGCATCTCAAAAAGCCACTCAACTTCTTAGGCATCAATATGCCTATGTGCATTTTAATTTCAGTCCCTCCAGCATGCAAATGCCGGTTTACTAGACTCGTTCAAGTTTCTGTGTCACTGCCATGGGCGAGCCTTTGTCCCCTGGGAACTTTGCTTTTGGCCCAATACCCTTGAATTTTCAGTCAGCTGCTCAGAAAAATCAACCTGCTATTCAACCCTCAGTTATGCAATTAAGAAACATCAGCATGATTAGAAAATATTGTATGAAAGACTAAAGGAAACATATATCTGGGAAAAGAAATGTTCTGCTCTTTATTGTAATGTTAAGGTTGCATATCCCTAATGACATTTTTGCTTTTTTAAAGTTTATTTTTAATTTGAGTAGCTGAACAAGACAAAGCAAGACAACTGGCAATTTATTAACTTAGTCTTGATAGAGATAACTCAGCTCAAACAGTCTCAATGTGTAAATGGAGGCAGCTACATGCTCAAACCTGCTGAGCACTGAGAATTGTGGGTCCAGTCCAGCAAAACACATTTTTTTACACTGGGAGAGGAGGCCTACTGACTTCTGTGAGAACACGCATGTGTTTAAAGTGCTTTCCTGGAGAGCAGCCATAGTGCTTAGTATCTTACAGGAGTAGCATGCTCTTCTTTTCAGGAAGAGAATAACAGACAAAAGCTTCTTAATATGAATCTTAATATTAGCTGGTGTCAAATCAGAGCAGCCCCACTGATATGAACAGAACTGTCCTGATTTTTGTTTTACCAGCTGAGGGACTAGCTCATTGCATCAGTCCACTTGATGCTAAAAACCTACCCATTGCTAAGCTCAGTTAATTGAATGCAGAATACTCCACGCATTTTCTCTCCTTTTTCCTTTTTTTTTTTTTTTTTTTTTTTTGGCCAAGTGCCCTTATTATTTTGTCTCCTAAAGCATTAGAGGCTAATAAAGACAGCAAATGGAGAAGGAGATGGAAAAGGAGTTTGTTTGTACTTCACTCTCCATTGGCCCATTATGTTTAAATCCATTATGTAGTTTACCTGATGCTGTGTTCAGAGCAACTGAATGCTGTAGTTCTTTGTAGTATTGACATTTTCTTAACACAATTTAAATTTAAACCCTTTATTAGTCCAGAGAAGGCTGAGCACGAAACAATAGTAGCTCTGGGAGAGTAATTATTTCTGTTCCATTGTCTGGGATGTTAGAGCTTTTGATTAGTTACACTATACAGTACTTAACAGCTAACCAGCCTCACCATGGTTAACAATACATGAGATTTTCCCTGTCCCAGCAGCACTCCAAGTACTCCTGAAATGTTGGCTCTGTCTTCAATCTTGTTATTCACAAATACCTCTAATTTTCTGGGGCGTGTGTGAAAACTACTGTACTGCCAGCAGCATAGAACACCATGCGGCAGGCTCTGTTGGGAAGGGATCTCTGTAAAATGGATGCATGAAGCTGTGGGTTGTAAGCCATTAAGCTTTCTCAGTACGCTTCTAATGAGCTTATGATAGCCTCACAAAATGACTGTTTTTACTGCAGCCTAGTAAATTACAGTATGTACAAATTAAATCAGTGGGACCCAATGCAAGCTGTTCCTCATCAGGTTCAACACTTCTTTTAAGAAGTGAAAAATTATGACATACTAGAACAGCTATATGTTTCAGTCATGTCATATGCTGGAAGTGTAGTGTACTTAGCTAATTTCTACAATTATCTGTATAACACTTCTCATTGTGTCCCGCAGAAACCAAGTACTTCCTCTCTTGTGCTGTTCCTTCATGTTTCAAAACTGGTGTTGTAATGCATGTGAATAATAAATTTGTCTCAGCTGTTAAAAGTTAAATGCCAACAAAATAGTTCTCTGAGGCCTTGATCCTTCTCCTGTGGAGGCCAGTGGCAAAATCCCAACTGATTTTTTTGATCACTTGTAACCTTCTGCATTACATTAAAACTACTTTTCATATATTACCTCCTTGGCAGTCACCGGGCACCATTAAAAATGCTTATAGATGTTATTTCTACATCTTCACATATTGCCTCAATTCCTTCCTCCACCGGTTTTATTTTGGTGTGACCTGAGTGGATTAGTTCCTGGTGTTCATCACTCTAAGTGACACCACTATGAAAGAAACCTTTTTGGGAATTGGTGTATATATTACACAAAAACATGTCTCTCTGTCTCTGGCTTTCTCTCTACTTCTCTTTTAATACTCCGACATCTGAATAATATTAATTACAGTTTGCTAAACAGCCTGAACTGTTTTAAAATTACTACTTAAGCACCACTGGAACTGGAACTGACTTGGCCCCACTGAACCCAGTAGGGCCATGACAATTTACCTCACCTGAAGACAGTTTTGTGTATATTTTTAACTGAGCAGTCCATGGCATCAAGATGTAAATTCCTCAGAAAGTGTCTTAAGGTAAGTGTTGACATTAATAAACTTGTTGTACCGTTGTTAAGACTGTGCAGAAAGCATTCTGCAAGATGACTTTTACTACAGGGGCTTGAAGCTGGGCAATAACCACCAGATGTCCTGCAGGAGGTGGTACAGCGCAGACAAACTGGTGATTCAGAAAGGTTTTCCACAGGGTGGCCCTCAGAAGCATTTCGCAGGTCCTGGGCTTGGGTCTGTGCTTCAGCTCTGTCCCAGTGTACGCAGGGAGATGGACTGGCTGTAGGGCTTCTCACTGCTCCCCTCATCAATGCCAGCACCCCTCAGAGGGGTCTTCCATCTGGTCACTCCTTGGCACTCCCAGCTCTGCTGGAGTTTAGCTGGATGGCTGTGTATGGACAGGGCAGATGGAAACTAGGTGAGTTTCTAACAGAAGCCTCATCCTCAGGAAGTCCTCTGTGTGTGCCTGGATTCCTATTGAAGGTTATAAAAATCAGCAAATATCCCCAAAGCAAAAAGTTTTACAGGTATTGATGACCATTTTTAATGACAACATGAGGGGATGAGGTTGTGGAACAAGGGCAGCATTAGCAACTTCAAGCATCTGAGAGGCAGTAACATATCCCTTTACCTACCTGAAGTCATGAAATTTCAACACTCATAAAGAGAATAATGCTTTTTGCCTTCCAGTTTTCAAGTCTTCTGCTTCCCATTTTCAAGATTTCCCTAAAATCTCCAGAGTTAGAACTCGCCTTTTAAAAGCTGACGTATTCACACAGTCTTCTTATTCAAGCATCAAGAAAAACAACAAACATCACAAGTTACACAAATTATCCTTAAACCTGTCTGAAATGAAAATCAAAATACATTGGAAAGAGAAAGAACTAGACTGTAAATGCTTGATTAAAGCAATACTGGCTGCAATGAAAGGGAAGATAAACTGAAAATGGTTGCTACATTGCCATGTCCCTGCAACGCTCAAAATTAAAATATGCATGCCAAGCTGGAAACCTGTTAAGAAAGCCATTTAATTCTGTAAACAAAAAAACCCAAACTAATTCTAATAATATATAAAAGCTAGATTAACTAGTGAAATGAAGATGAACTTGAGGTGATTTTATGAACAGTTAGGAAAACTTGGCATATCACTTCCCCCTCCTATTGAAATGCAACACTTTGGGCAACTGTATTGCCACTGGCAGCAGTATTTGGAGCAGCCTTCTAGCATTCACAGTATTAAGGCAGTAGGATATATTAGGTCTGTTCATTTATCATTTACATATTGATGTGAATACAAGTAACAATATTGGCATATCGACTACTGCATGACTATTTATGTATTTATGCAAATACTTACACATATACACGTATATGCAGAAAATAAGGCAGTTTCTTTCCTCATTTTGTTCCTATACATGTCTGTCTATCACTACTGGGCTGCGCTTGCCATTAATTGACCTCTGAGAGATCCTGTCCACCACCACATATAATAGGATGTTATGTAGTAACAAATAGATAATTCAGCCTGCCCGTCTACCTTCCTGCCTTTTCCTTCCTTTCTTTCTTCTTACCTTCTTTCCTTTCCTTTTCTTTCCTTGCCTTTCCTCCTTCCTTCCTTCCTTCTTTCCCTCCTCAGCCATGTTTTAAAACCTGGCATCGATACCATGCATATGTGAAACATCAGAGATGATTAGTACAGACAGGAGATCGGAAAACCATGAAGCACTTTTGAAACTCTGATAGGAAGTGACTCTTCCTGGTTGTTGATTTATTGATGCTGACAACATTAGTTTTTTTCTCATTTTTAAAAAACTGAAAGTACCTTAGTACTTGGAAAAATACTGAAGCCAAGTAAATAATGGAAAAAAACCACCTCTGTAGGACTGAATGTCCCTGCTCCTGAAAGCACCTGCATGTGTAGCTTGAAGAAAAAAAGAAAAAGAAAAAAGAAAAGGTTAAAAATGAAAGGCTTTCAGGGATGCTTCTTTACAAGCATCCAATATAATTTTCAGATGCTTACAAAGATCCAGCCCAGAAGCTATTTTGTTTCTTTAGAACTAGAGCCAGTATTATTCAACCTCTGTCAAGTCAAGGTCTGGGAATAACACCACCTTTTCAAAGGCTGTCTTCCAATAGCCATACACCAATAAACTGACTAATGAGTGCATTTGACTTTAAAGTGTCCGGAGAAGGTGGAACACATGAAGTAGTAATTTTAAAGGTGAAATTCTCTTAGATATTTTCTTTTAAAGGGCATAAGATAATTGCCTTTTTTTTTTACTAGCCCTTTAAAAATAACTTGCAGGCCTGTTTTAAGTCCTGTTAACACACAAAAAGATGCAACTGATGTGTCAGTGGATTGTGAAAGCCACCGAGAAACCAGAAGATTTCCACACCCTCAGTTTACTCTGGGAACCAACTGCATTCATGATAACAACAAAGAGAGAAAAAATATGTTATTTTAGCCTATAAAAAAGACTAAGAATGAATGCTGCAGATTAAAGGATTAAAGAAAAAAATCAAATAAAATGGACCCCCCAGCTTTCATAGTATGTAAGCCAAGCATATGATTTTTGAGCACTTAAACTTGCTCACAGACAGCATGTTTTCAAAGGGAGTTGCTCTGGCTTCACGTTGGTGACCACACATGCCTTCCCGCTATTTCACCTCTGGTGGGCTTGAAGCCTCAGCCTTTGACTACACCAATAAATTAAGGAGTTCCTGAGCACTGGAGTGCAGTGAACATTGCTGAATTTTTAGAGTCCTGGCACTGTTTTGGCCCTGGTCAACTGAGCAGTCCCCCAAACACTTCTCAGGCACATCCTGGGAGTTAGCATGTTCAGGGCAGATTGTGTGCACCCTGCTCTGGTGCATGAGATTTGGTGCATGAGGTTTTGCTCTCTGGCATGAGATTTGCACAGAGTGGAGGTAAGCCTTTGAATAGGCAGGCCTTTGAATAGTACAGAGGCAGCCAGCTGGCCTCCTTGAGAAGAAATATTTGATTTAGTATCATCACAGACAGACACTGTGAATAGCTGCCGTATACTCAGGCTTGAATATGGCACCAGTTCACCAGCTCTTTGGACCTCATGAGTCTTATGGGTAGAAGAAATGTAAGAGACATCATAGTGAAGTATATTGTTTGTCTAGGTTTCCGTTATATTCTCCATAAGGCATTTCTAATGATAATACACATTTTGCCTTTTTATGTTCAGGTGTCTAATGAACATGTCCAGATATTTAGCATAGCTGAGGGACTCAGCTAAGGCCATGTTTACTCAAGCACATATATATCCTTTACATAGTTATTGTACTATAACCTGATTCTGTGGACAGCTACAGCAGCAAAGCTCTATAGCTCCTGATTCTTCCAAAATATTTTCCCTAAAGGTGAAAGCCAAGAGAAATTTCTGATGTGTTTTCTACTTTGCTGCTAAAGAATCCAGAAAAAATTCCACTGAAATCAGTGGCTGAATTCCAGTTGTCTCCACTGGGTCGATGATTTTGTGCACACAGCCAAAGTTACTGAGAGCACCAGATTCTCAGCTGGTGTCCATTGACTTTCATGGAGATAGGCCAGGTCACATCGGCTGGGGATTTTGCCAGAAATGTTGACAAAAAGGCGCAGATGAAAAGAGTCAGCTATGTGAGGCTTATAGTTAACTTGGCACATCTAAAAGTAGCCGAAGCACCACTACAAGGGATGCATTTACTGCAAAGTACAACAGGGAAAAAAAGTATATTCAGAAGATGAACGTTTCTAACCATCTTAGAAACCATAATGATACATCAGGCCAAGATTTCCCCACGTGGAAGGCATGGTGAGGATGACTTAGTTCTGTCCTAACAGGCTGTCTTTAAATTGCCCCCTTTCTTTCTGCTCTAAGATTAATAACCATAGCAGCCAAACCAAGCAAACCACACACTCTTTGAGACAAACCACACTCTCAACAGCACAGTAGACCACTTCAGCGATAAGAAATTCATGTCCCAAACTATGGCTTATGACTTCTTGTTGGCTGCTGGGGAGCAGAGCAGGGCCCTAGGGCTCCCTGCCCTCCTTTGTGCTGGGAGTTCCAGCTGCAGAGCTTCCACGTACACTGTACCTCTGTGTTTAGCCTAATGAAGGAAGCCTTGAAATGAAATAAGACAAAAGCCATGTACTACATAGGTAATAGGTAGTCAGGTGAACATGCAGATGAACAGCTCATGTCGGCCTGAATCAACTGCCGTCATCCCAAGTCTGATTCCTCGGTGGTGTTTCCAGTAACACAGGTATTGATGCTATCATGAGACCTAATCCTTCAGCTATTTTGTATCAGCTACTTACTCTTTTCCCTCTAAAATGACTGCTGTACAAAACATATCAGTAAATATCAGAAAAGGTCTGAGAGTCTGTAATGAATTATGTCCAGAGAAAAAAATCCTATATTTTTGAGAGGAAAAAAAAAATTAGATTAAGTGATGTACACATGAATCTGACTATGGTATAAAATTTCCCAAACCATAAGCATACATGCATCTTCTGATTTTTCATTGATCCTTTTCAAATGAAGACAAACTGAAAATTGCATAGGATAAAATTAGTCATACTATAGAGCATATGACAGCCTATGTGTTGGGAGTGGAAAGGGAACTTCTCTGAAAGTAAAAACTGACTGTGGCATAATTTCTGGAAGTTTCTAGTGAGACAGCTGATACTGACAACTGTTGGAAACACAGTACTGGAGAGAATGGATATTGGTCTCATCCAATGTGGTAGGCACCTTGGTCTTGAGAAGCTTAATGTAAAGAAAAAATGTATGAGTGCACTGCTTTGTCTTTTACCAGTGAAATGGTGGGTTTTAATAATCTAACCATTTAATATAGTGCTCTATTTATTACTGCGTATTTAATGAAGCATAAATCATTAAAATTATCCTTCAGTGCAAACGGAGAGGAGGGACTTGGAAGTGCCATGCCACGTGATCCATGGGACTGGGCTGAGGCATTTACCCCCCTCTCCTTTTCCATTCATTACATGTCTGATGCTGCTTATGGATTAAGTGGAGTTCCTGCTATAAACAAAAAGTAGCTATATGTAAAGGTTTTGTGCCTCTGCTACAAATCACAGTTGGAGATAAGCTGGCCCTGTTAAACGTACAAGTAGTGCTTTATCGTGTTGAACCTTCAACACCCTCAAAGAGCTAATAAATAGAATATTAATACTAAGTCTATTTAAACCCCTTCTGCTCCCTTCATGCCCTGTATGCTATGATGTGCTACTTAGGCTTTAACGCAGGTCTTTCACAGACATTTTCCCCTTTGTGTCTGCTCTTCCCTAACTTGCATTAAAGCTGTGGCATTATGAACTATATGACAGTTCATGATACATAAAATCGATCTGCCTCTTCTCCTTGCCAGACAGCCAAAGAAGGAATCAGGAGCCACAAGCATGTATTTGAAGTGTACCCTTGGATAATGGTTCGGGATCATTCTTGAACTCAGCATACTGTAAATATTCAACACTTCTGAAAGTCTATATTCATCATTTTAGGCAGCCAAAATATAGATTCATGTGCTTGGTTTAAGGACATGTGTTTTGTTCAAGGTCACATCAGCAACTGGTTATAGAATGTATCAGAAGTCAAAAAAGCAGTGAAGTTGACTTTGTAGATTGTAATATGGGCTATATAGATTTTTTATTTTTTTGTGTTTGCTCTCTGAAGATACTTGCATAAATCTCACAGTGGTTTGTACAGATGAAATATTCTCTGTGTATAATATTTCTGATGGATCCACTCCCCCACCTAGTTCAGCTTGACTTTAGTTATAACCTTTCTCCATTGTGTTGTTTACTTAATTTGAAAACCAATTAATTTTTTAAAAAGTGAATATCAAAGCTCACTAGAAGAGAAAGTCACTCCCAAAACAACATTGGTCTCCACTGCTGTCAAATGTCTTTGGAAAATATGCTGTCCTGAGCCCTCTTAATTTGACAATAATCATATAGCAGCCACCTTCAATCAAACCTTAAAGGATAAACAGAAATGTCGATCCTTTCAAACCTTTCTCTCTGATCTTCCTTTTAATTATTATAGCGATAGGACAAGGGGTAATGGATTTAAACTAAAAGAGGGTAGAGTCACACTAGATATAAGGAAGAAATCTTTTACAATGAAGGTGGTGAAACACTGGAACAGGTTGCCCAGAGAGGTGGCAGATGCCCCATCCCTGGAACCATTCAAGGTCAGGCTGGATGGGGCTCTGAGCAACCTGATCTAGTTGAAGATGCCGTGGCTCATTGCAGGGTGGTTGGACTAGGTGACCTTTAAAGGTCCCTTCTGACCCAAACTATTCTGTGATTCTATTCTATGATTCTATTATTATTACTTATGAAGAATTTAACCTGTATTGTAAATACACTGTGAAATAACCAAGCCACCCGTAGTACATGATACAAATGTTGCTTGTGAACATTCTTAGTAATGCTTTATAGTTTCTGAGAAATACGTAAGTAAAAATATGGGCTGATGTGAACTACTGAGATCATATAATTATTGCAGAACAACAATCCCTCTTAGCTGCAATTAATTGCCATGTTACCAATCTCAAAACCTTCACTTTTTTAACTGCAAGACAATGCTTTGTAATGGTCAAAGTATTAGGCTAAGAAGCAGGAATCACTAACTTTTCTGGATAGCTTTGGAGCTGACTCCTTCCTTTAGGAAAACATTTAGATCCTTTATAACATTTTCCCTATATCTGATACCAATTTCATGTTGATTTCCCAGCAGTGTAATTCTATTCACTTCAGTAGAAGGCTTCATGATTTACACCAGCATAAATGAAAATACAATCAGGTTCCTCATTTTAAAGATGGAAATCATAGTTATCATTCTCCCTTTGGGTAATGTAAGGATTAATTAGTATTAGTCTGTGCTCATGATGTGTTTTAAAAAAATACAGTGGTAACTATGATAAATATTATTCTTTTTGTGCTGAAAGTTCATGCTGACTTGCAAAAATGTTTCTAGGTTAGGTCAATGTAGCAGTAATTTGAGAAGGTGAAGGTCTAACTTCTTGATAATGGAGATTTACAACCTTGTGAGTTTTCCAACCTTGAAATAATATTAATTATAATAATTCATTCTTTACATCATACTCATTCCTTCTTCCTCTTTAAGGAATTAATAATAAATCTATTTTAAACATTTGAAATACATCCGAATAAGAAATAACCATATACGTTAAGGTAACCTTCTCTTCCCAAATTCAAAGGCAGTTTTTATTCCATTCTGGCAAAGTAAAGAGGCCTAAAATTATGAATTATTAATGCCTGCATCCATTTTAAAGTCTCTTTAGAAAAGAGATAAAAGAGGCCTTATTGTAAATGACAATTAGATCTACCATACACGTAAGATCATAACACTATCAAGTGGTAATAATCTTACAGAGGAAAAAGAAAGCAATTAACAATTTTGAAAAGAGATAGTTAAAATAGACACAGATGTTACCAATGAATTTTCTATGTTCCTTTAATGAAAGAATTGTCTGTGTACATAAATTTGGAGCCTGGGTGAGCTGAGAACATGAAAACCTATCAGGGTGGCACACAAAATACTGAAAAGAAGGGCTTTTACTGTGAGGGGTCTTTATAAAACCTGACTATCCCAATTTAACATAAATCTTCCGTATTGCAAGTGAATATTAAAAGTCATGAATGACAAGACACAACAAACTTGGTGGTGTTCAAACAAGATTGCAAATAAGCCATAAACATCTGCAGATTACCTGCTCAAAATGAAACTCAGCCCAGTATACATCATTCATCTGCCCACTTTAATTAACTTTTTCCTAAGTTAAACCAATCAGAGAAGCAATATGCAACTGTGCATGAGGAACATGCTAGAAGCAATGAATATTTGAATGTAAAGCCTTGTAGGAGTCAGATAAACAGAAATGACTGTTTTGCGTAAAGACTTTGGAAACTATAGGACATGCTTGTAAAAAATCCAGTTCCGATATGCTCCTTTTTGTCAGCTTCTGCCCTGTTATGTACCATATGTTTATGAAAGTCACCGCTTTCTTGCATAATCAAAATACACATCTGAAAGAAATAAACTGAACTTTGATATTGTTTGTACCAATACAGAAAGTTTGTATTCAGTTGTCTGGCTTTTGTCCAGGAAAGTGTCAACTGATGATCAGATATGTGCTATTTTTCAAGTCTGCCCTTATGAAATGGGAACGTCACATACCACCGCAGCTTTATATTAGTAAGGATTTTGCATATGTCTCATGAAGATTTGTATCCACAAATAGATCTCAAGCCAGGATTCATGCTCTGAGCTACATCCTGCAAAGTTCCCAAGTTATGAGCCATTCATTGCCTGTCGGTGGAGAGCTATAAAGGCAAATGCTGAATCCTTTCCTAGTTTCTGTGTCACTGAAAGAAGCTAGAGCACACTTGTATAGTTTTGCTTATTTCTCAGCTGAATGAAGCTAGAAAGCTGCACCTGGAGTTTATAGTATTTAAACTGGTTTACATATCAATCATCTCATTCATGTTAAGTTCATATTTTTGCAACATTTTTTAGTTTAAAAGGTCCTGCAGGTTTTTTATATGCTTCATTATCTAAGGCACGGTTTAGACAAACTTATTTTAAATTTTGCAGGCATGCCTACAAAAATATGATATTGATGCATAAACACACTTGATATATAAATGACATTGGTTCTCTCAAGTAACATGTATATGTCTATTGTGAGTGGAATTAAAGTTGGATTGGGATAGATTTCTTTAATGTACACTGATAAGCCTGGGCACTAATGAAGCCTGACCATTTACTAGAG
Organism: Theristicus caerulescens; assembly: GCA_020745775.1. Taxonomy (NCBI): domain Eukaryota; kingdom Metazoa; phylum Chordata; class Aves; order Pelecaniformes; family Threskiornithidae; genus Theristicus; species Theristicus caerulescens. The sequence continues at coordinate 127,124,274 of CM036558.1, read as the reverse complement.
TGCACAGACAATAAAAAGATGTGCAAAACCAGTTACTGTGTGATGTCTGAACCTTGATCCAGTTCATCCAAGAAACTCCTCCTCTGTTTGTATCCTGCCAACAAGAAACAAACAAATAACTCCACTAATATGGTACAGCATCATGAGGAAATCAAACATCATCCCCCACCCTGTGGGAACAGATCTATAGAAGACAGACTGATGAAAGAAAGAATAAAAATTCTACCAACACTCAGAAAAGTGAATGTGGTTAATGACCCCACTGAGGATAGGCACAGACTTTGCATTTTTTATTCACAGAGTATTTCTGTTACATAACTGATTTTTTCCTCTCCAAGTTTAAAAACAAATATATATGACAAAAATAAAACACTGATATGTCTACATTTTATTATCTACAATTTTTTTCCTAGGAAATGTTTAGCTGAAAAAAACATTTTAATTACAAAATATGATCATAGAACCTCGTGAGGAAGGTAATTCACAAGTTGAACACTTTTGTTTTCTTCCATGGCCGAGTTCATCATCTGGACTATTTCTCCCATGAGCCACTTTTTAAGGTTGTGAATGGAACAGTGTAGGCATCAGAACTTGTGCCTACAAGTTACCTGCAGTGGGTAAAATCAAGCACCTGAGATGCTGCAGTAGAGAGAAATCTTAAACCCTAGTGTCTCAGAGATACAACTGCTGATACGTCAGCAGGGAGTTTTTACTGTTAGAATCTAGGTCTGTATACCTGTAATAGCAAACTACATGGATATTTGGGAAGCTATTGACAGACCCTGTGCTGTTCTGTACTGTACTGTTGCCAGGGCTCTGCTTGTTGCTGGGAAGGCACTTATGTGATTAGGTAACTGCATGTTCTTTCAGGGTTGTCACATATGGGTTTCATCATATAAGAGTGCAAATTGACCACCAGCTATGGCTGACAGGACAGCAGCAGACAAGCAAGAGAGAGTGGCAGATCTATGAAATAAGAAAACTTCAACAGAATATTGTGTTAAATCATAAAAAATATATATGTATCTTTAAGAACGGGCCATAAACCTCTTCTGAGTTGCTGAATGCAATTATTCATTATTGTTGTTATTATTATCACTTACCCTGTTCTTAAGATGATAAAATTTTATTAAATGGTAGTTCAATCTTTATTAGTAGGTATTTAATTAAGTGAATAGATTCATTGCACACATTTTTATTAATTGACCTGTGTCAGGTAGCTATAAGGAAAAGGCAGATCTAACATACAGCTCTTAAGCTTTTAAATGTCAGCAATAGAATGATACAGCATTACAACACTTAGCAATTTTCTTATTAACTTCTATACTGAACTCTACCCTAGCCCATAAATAAAACAGGAGTTACCCCTAATACATGAGAGAATTGAGTCGAACAGTATTATCAAAACGAGTAAGGATAAAAACTAAGAATAAGGAAAGAAAAAGAAGAAAAAGCAAACAAATTAAAATAACATGATACACTGATTTATATGACATGCTAATCATCTATTATTTATCCTAAGTGCTTTTTGAGTTCTCATCTAATTTCACTATAACTTCACAGATAGACTGTAGTCACCTTTTCCTGAATGTTAATAATTGATAAGCAATATTTAGCTTGCAAATAGGAAGCTGATGCATACTCTTTGGAAAGCCATGCATTGCACTGGCTTCTCCCCTTGGGTGAAATCTGCTCCATCTGCATAAAATCATTCTATAAAGCACTGAGGGCTTTGGGAAGCAGAATCCTTCCAGCCAATATCTACAGTCCTCACAGCTGATCCTTACATTTTGTTCCTGGCTTACCTTCTTCACAGCTTTCGACACCCACTTACAGAAAAAGAGCCTTTTTTCTGTGCGCATTGCTGTTTTGGCTCATCCTTTTTGCTTCCAAGGCCCTAGACAGACACTGAACACTGCAAAGGAGAGTGTGCTGGATGTTTACACTAGGATAAATTTCACTACAAGTGCTGGTGAAAAAGGATGCCTGTAGCACTGCCTATTGTGCTGGGAATCACACTGGAAATTTCTGATGAGGATTCTGGAGTATCTAATGAGGAGAACTTGGAGTCAACAAAGCACTATGCAGATTCACATCAGCTGAGAATGCACCCCGGGGAGATTAGGCAACACAGGGTGAATATTCACACTGTGTAGATCTTAGCAGTACATTTTATGCTTACTTTTGCCTTTACAGACTCACAGTTCCTTGATTGAACAGCAAGGATGAAGTACATTATAACTTCTATGTTTCTCATGAGACAAATTTTCACACTTTTGACAAACTGGATTTCATTAATTTTCACCTTTCCACTCAGAGGTGTTTTTGTTTTCTTTGCTATCATATTCTAGGTATCAAGGAGAGTATAATTGCAAAAGTCTTTATAATAATATATCATGGTTACCTGCTGCTAAAGTTCTGGATAATTATATGGCTAGTTCTGTCCTGGCTATATTTCAACAACTATATGGACAAAAATCACTCCCAGGAATAAAATTTGCAACGCACCAAACCTTTCTGACTTCCCAGCTGAGCTATAACCATTTATGCTACACAATCCCATTTGTGATACATGTATACAAGTACATTTTTTTGCTTGAATTCCATTTGCCATGTATGACAATGACAACTTAGCCTTATACATTTGCCTTCTTTTTCTAAGTCTTTTAATTCATCTGACTTGTTGGCAAAAATGTATACAGATTTTGTTTCTATTTCTCAGTAAAGAACAAACACTTGATTATAAATCTTGCTTTTTTTTTCTCTCTGTGTGGATTTGCCTTTAGAGCTTTCCATGTTGCCTGAGTTTTACTTGAGTCATACATTTACTGGCATTTACTGGCATACTGGCAATACATAGATCAGCTGGCAAAGATATTAATACCATGTACTTTTCGCAAAGAGGGGGAATGGTTCCCTAATTCTGAAGTAGTTGCCTTAATTTGGGAAGCTTATTTTGATATTTTACTGACACCATTAGAATGGCTGTCAATTAGTCTTTCATCACAGTTGCTCCTACTAAATAGTCAGTTAGCATATTTAGTAATCATGTGTCCAAACAATTTGATTCAAAATGTTCATTGTTGCCTTCAAATATGAAAATAACATAATTTCCCAACACTTGAACTGCTATCACAATGGACCAAAATCAGCTTAATTTAGTTGTGTAAGTATTCCCATTCAAATAATTTTATCAGTAACGGCTGCAAATGAACCATGAAATTTAGCTGTTTTCTAGTCAAGTATAATCTAGTGGAATATCTCATGTAGCTTTAGATCTTGATACAGAATTTTCTGATCCAGTTTGTTAAGTTGATTCAGAATGTACGTGCTAACCTGACAAAAGGATTTGGAGTTGATTCCTATTAATATAGACTAAAATTAGGACAGGAAATGTCACCCAGCTGTGTGGAGACTCAGAATGGTTGCCAGAGGACTTAAATGCTTTCCTTTTTTCACACAGACTCTTAAAAAGTTTATTTGCGTTTTATAAAATAATTAATTTAGAAAGTTGAAAGGTAATGGTGAGAAATAATAGAGTATTCTAGGCCACATAAAAATTCTAATCACTATTTCTGAGCAGTTAATAAAAGTGGTTTGTTCTTTAAATTTTATGGAGCTTAGTAAGGATGTGATTCATTGATCATGCATTTTTGGTCTCATTTATATATATAAAAATACAGTATCTGCTGTTTACAAGTTTATATAGGCCAGCAATTACTACACATGTTAACAACAAAAATACCATAATATGTACAATTTGATTATACAAATTTGATTAATTCGCATAAACAGATGGATGGTAGAGCGGGGGAAGCCAGAACTAGTCACTGACAAAATGACAATGCAGCTTGAATCAATTTCTTCAAGAGGTATTAACTTCAATTGCAATATTAAAAGAAGTTACTTTAACATTATTTTTATAGTCTACCATGGGACGTTTTTTTATTAGTGTCATCATGGATTATTAACAGACCAACTCTGCATGAGGAAAACCAGCCCTCTTCATGCCATTTATATATTTCTGATATTTTACACAAAACCCATGTTAAAACAACTTTACCATGGTTTTAAATCGTGCCTCTTTACATTAGGAAATGACACAGTTACATTGGCCTGGACAGTCTCAGTTCAGTTCCCAGTGTTATTAGTTTTCTTCATTACCATATCCTGTATTTTATTCCATGACCAACCACTATCTGAACTTTCCATGAGACCCTTGCTCTCTTTTGTACATAGGCTGGACAGTGCTGATTTAATGAGTACGCATTCAATATTTGTTTATTTTTCTGTTTGTTTCTCACTTTTCACCATATGGCCCTAGGCTATGTATATACTGAACAAACCAAGCACTAAGAAATAATTATCCTTTCCCTTGAGAGCATTACTATAGCAATCCTTCCTGTACCATTGAAATACCTCACAAATATGAATCCATTTATCTGCACAAAAGCATTGTTCAGAAGAGAGAGGTTATGCAACAAGCAGTTTACAGATGGGAATTTGAGGCACACAAGGTTAAAGTCAACAGTTTGACTTAAATTTGGACTAATTTTTCAATGACCTGTTTTTCATAATGCGTAACAACGCGTAGAACCGTACACAGCTGGTCACAGCTTCTGTCAACTTCATTCACGGGTGTGAGTATAACATAGATTTTGAAGCAAATATTTGCATTGGAGAGGTCAGATTTCTGGCATCCACATGCAGCTCCCGAGATTGCAGAAAGACAGGTCTGAAAGGGAGGTTCATACAAGGGGCAGATGATTCTTGTTTCTTGGGAGTGTGGCTGAGCAAAAGAAAGAGGCATAACTCTAGTGGAAGGTCTCCAAATGGCAGCTCACCAAGAGAGTGATCAACATGAAGATTGCCACAACAGGGTGTAGAACAGGGTAATGTCAATGAAAGCCAGAAATGGAACAGAGGCAAACTGACAACAAATGGCTCAGCACACGTACCCCTAACTACCAGACAAAAAGCATGAGATGTGTGAGAAACAGAACCACAGTCCCAACACTGCAGCTACTCAAGGTGGAAAAGGAATAAACATGCATGTATGTGTAGAAGAGCTTTCCAGCAAGGAGGGGAGAGGCTACCATGTGACTTTAGATGATCCAGACTCTCAAGACAGAAATTGCAGAAGAGTGGCAGGCAATTATGTTATTTCAATTTAATTTAAGCATTTTATATTGCAACAGATGGGTAGAGCTCTCTCATTTAGGTATTTATATTATATTGTGTTAAAAAGGTCATGCAGGGGATCAGGAAAGTGTTATGTTTACCTTGTTGTAGCTACCACACTTCGTGAAATATTCTTTTCTCCTGGAAAGCAGGAGAAAGAGAAAGATTACTCCCACAGTAGCCCAAGTGAACATGATTGGTTCTGGAAAACTTTGTGTACAGTGGAGCAGGTAGTGACAGAGAGAAAATGGGAGACTCCAAAAAAGTGACTTGTCCAATAAGGGAAGCAGTCCCAAATTAGGTCTTAGGAGTGTCAGGTAAGAGACTTTCCTGAAAAGTCATGAGGAAGGTCTGTAGTGAGAGAGACTGGAGTTTTCCTTGAACTAAAAAGGTGCTGAAGGTTAGACTTACAACACAGTATGGAAAAAAGGTATAAACACTGCAAAGACACAGTGGTTAGGAAGTTGATTTGTTTCCAAACATCTTGTTTAATCTGTCTCACCCAGTGCTTCTGAGGCTTCCCTTGTTTAGTTAGTTATCTTGCTGTAGTTTAGTTGGTTTTGTTGTTCTTTAATTAAAACATTAGTTTTAGAGATTGGATGTCATTACTGTTTTTTGCCATGCTCACATCAAGAATAAGAAGATGGGAAAGTGGTTTCACTTGGCCAAAGATGGGCCCCTGGAGCTAGCCAGAAAGTGATTGTCTCCAACCTGATATGAGCAATAGCAGGCTAGAAAACTCTGCTGAAGTGCACAGTGAAGCTGTGGCAAATGCACATTTCAAATAGGAAAGCCACAAAACAACAGATAGTTCAGTTTACCCTTTATGGTAATTTACACCCTGGAGGTCTGGTCATGGCTGCAGAGGAGTGTGTATTTGGAATTTATTTTTTATTGAATGCCATATTCTAGTAGAGTATTCTGACAGAGTTTAATATCATATAAGGAGATGATAGGCTAAGGAAAGGTAAAAAGGGTTTATCTTCTAATAGAGTTTATTAGGCACAATACAGATTCCCACACATCAAGCCAGTAAGCAGTTATGGTCTTGCAGTATAAGAAGGAGAAACAAAGGAGAAGACAATTGGGAACAACACGAAATTGTGATGACTCCTTGGTACCACCAGGATGGCAAACAAGCTAACACTAAAGAGAATAGGTGTTGGTCCATTGGGTATTTGAGGACTTTAGATGGGGTACAGCCAGACGCAGAGAAACTGAGAACCAGTAAGGAAATACCAAGCCCATGAAGGGGTCTAGTAATTGTTAGTAGAGGCTGACTATCTTCGAAAATGTGCATACTTATTAGAAACTTACAAACTCCAAATGATGAGGCATGGGGAAAGAGGGAATTCTAAGAATGGACTTTGGAAAAGGAGAAATGATCATAAACAAGGCAAAAATCCTGAAGTCTTAAGACTGGGCAGAACCAACCACAGCTATGTTGCAGTAGATCAAAGTGGACACTGACTGATGTAGGCATTGAGGAGACTGTGTTCAGATGGGTTGTACTGAGGATGTAAGTGGTTGTCCTGAAAGGTTGTCCTTCACTGCTCCTGCAGTGAAGCCTGCATGCACAATTTGTCTGCAGACCGTCATAAGCCATTGCTATGTAAGCTAACAAATACTCTCCCAACAATAAAGGAAATCTTTGTTACAATCAAAGCCTTTATTTGACTCTTCTACCACCTGAGTAGTTGTCACTGCTGGGATCTTGCAGAGAGGCTTCCCACTAGAGGAGAAATGAGAACTGCAGGACTAGTATTTGCTTTATACACCCTGTTTTCTTTTAGTTATACAAAACAGTCATTAAACCAAGTACAATACCAGCATGACACAAGAAAGTGCTCTTATCATTTCAGAGCCCAATGCCAAGTCTCCAGAAAATTACCTTTTCTTCAAGAAGTGGCTCTGTTTAGAGAACTGTCCGAAAAAATATTCTTATTTTTTTTCCAAAAGCCCTTCTCAGAAATTATGTCAAACCCCGCCTCCTCCCTAAACCCAACCCTCAAACCACTGAACAATGCAGCATTTCCTCAAAGTCAATATGCTATTCGCAGATACAAAAAAGTCAGGTGACTATGTATAATGATGCCATCCAGTAATGCTTGCTTTAAAAACATATTTCCAGCAGAGACACAACTCCTAAAGATGAGACAATTTAATCACCTATCTCAGACTGAGTATACAATTTTTTTCTTACACACTGTCTTCTATCTCAAGCTTTAGTTTGAAGGTAGCAAATTGATTTAGTCTGAAAGAGATTAATTAATATTTTGTAGAATTTCACAAATCTTGAGAAGAATCAGAAGAGGTTCTCTGGTGTTTGAATAGTTTATTACCCCACTGCAATCTCCAGTCTCCTTCTTACCGACAAACCCCTGAAAGAGTTCCATTCTTTCTGTGTTTATAGGATTTTAGTACTCAGGTTTGGATATGGAGCACTTGCTTATCTTGATTTCCAGGCTTTTGTGATTCTTGCCCCATGTCAGCATTACCTGATTTGATTAACATAACCTTTATCTTGGAATCTCAACACTATTGTCAGGTATCAGAGGAACTCAGATTTAGTCCTTTGGACTATGTGATGAGGCTTTTTTATTATGCTCAAAAATCTAATTGAACAAGTTTTGAACACAGAGCATCACATTGTCCAATTCTATACCTACTATTCCAGCAAGAGTACAATGGCTTCTGTTTTCTAATTTTCCTGCTTTGTTCAACATAAAAAAACAACACTCTGTCTCAGTTCATAGATCTCTTTGTTTCAGCTTTCCTTTCTTCGGTGTTGCTTATTCCTTCCTCTGTTGCATGCACACGTTTGGTTAATTTATCCAATTTAGCATCCATTGCATCCCCCTTTCATTTAAGTCTCTCCCATGCTGTGAAGAATGACTGTCCAGGTCCATTTTATTTCTCTAAATATTGCTGCAATATCTGCAGGATCTTCTTTTTCCCTAAAGGGCACTAAGACAGATGCTGCGTTTTCCATAATGTCTGTGAATTCTCTTGAGCAGCCTTCACTGGGCTTCTGTGGACTATATGACACTCCTAAACTGTTGTTGCTCTTAATGATCTGTTGCTCTACAGTGATCTTTTGTTCATCTTTCTCCAATGCTGGCAAAAAGTTAAGAGCCAGAGAGAAAGGATTAAAAATGTGAATACTTGACCAGTTTGCAATTGGACTAAAGCAATGGGGGACAGGCTTAGGAAAGTATTTTGGCACCTACCTCCAACGCAATTCACAACCAAGCCTGCAGGGGTAACGTATTGAGTTTGGTGGGCACCTAGCCTTCGGAGGACTTTAAAAATGGGACACATTTTTCAGAGGCAAGGTGAATCATTTTTTTGTCAGTCTCATTGAGCAGAAAGCGGTATCCTGCTCATTCCTTTTGCCAGGCAGCCAAGCACTGTATGCCGTATTTACAGCTGAGTGGATGAGGAGGCAGGAGGATGGCTCCTGAATTCCTTTGGAGAGGCAGGCTAGGACAATGGCAAAGTCCAGATCAAATTTTTTAGCAACGCATGTCTGGCTTGGAATTTGCCTTTTTAGTAGCCTTCCATTAAAGCACGTTTAGTGTGTCCCTATACCTAATATTGAAACTGACAGAACAGACAATAATAGCTTCTTTTATTTTATTTTGAGTTGGTAAAACTCAAACCAGAAAGAATTGAGAATTTTCATAATCAGGAATTTTTTTCCATTAGCAGCTTGAATTAAAAATACTTTAAAAGTATTTATCCCAGGCAATGGTAGTGGTTGGATATTTTTGTCGCTTTGTCTTTGAGAAGTTTCTGGTCCAATTCCCAGTGGGTCAGTTTCTACTTCAAATGTGATGCTTTTGCTACAATTGCAGAAGAAAGTCAGAAGATGATTAAATATGCAGAGCTGCAGATAGTAATGGTCAAGGTTGAGTCTGCAAAAGAGAGGAAAATGCGAAATAGTAATACATGTCCTCAATCTGTTTTTATTACTGATGATTTGGGATTTTAGGGCATTTATCTACCACCTTTCAAGTATCAGATTCTCTTCAGGAAACATATATCATTTACTTTCCGTACTCATTTTTCTTAAAATATTCCACTGCTTATTTCTTGGATTTGTGGCTTGACCTTGAACTCAAACTTCAGCAAAATAAGTAGATTATTATCAAGATTAAAAAACAAATGGTACGCTATGCTGGCCATACACATTTCAGGATGCCTGTTCTAAGAGTTCTGAAAGAGGCTTTGAATATACTAAATATTTATCCTGTGAAATGAGGTCAAGTTTTAGTGTCTTTCAAAAACTGAGACATGCAAAATCATTGGACACTGTCGTAAATTTTGGCCATAGGTGCATGCGTGTATTTATCTGCATGTATGAGTATGTTATTGTAAAAGTTTTAATTTTCTCTAACTTCCCTGAATAATTCTCTGGAAAGTCTTCCCTTGTCACATATAGTAATATGGACTTACCAGGTAATTAAACATAGGGTGACATATTTAGTTATACAAAATATTGTTTGTCAAATAATGTATCCACTGAGTTTCAATAAATGTTTACTATATGCCTAGGTATCTAATTAAATAGGTGATAAATTTAATTAGAGAGATTCTTGAAACAATTTGTTTTTTCTAAAACCCGGTCACTTTTAACACTTTTAAATTAAATCCTTATTTCAGTGACTATATTTAAAGTGTGACTTGAATTCCCTGTAGTTCACCTCAGAGGTTTTTTATTTTTACTCCTGGCTAATAAATTAAGAGGCATACCAGTCATACCAGTAAAACCCCAAGCAAGCTGCCCTGTATCATACTTCACACTTCATCAAGATTCTTCCCTGTGTAGTAATACTATTCATAGGGTTTTATATTTGTTTGTTTTGTTTCTATGGTTATTTTTCCACTTACCTTAGGAAGTGTGATTGGTTTTTCTCAGCTTCCAATCTCCACTAGAACATTTTGAGTTGTCCAGAAAATCACTTAAAGCTCTTACTGGTCAAATAGAGCTGAGTGAACAGACACGTGATTTATCTACATCTGCCTGAATGAGGTGAAAACAGTCTTTCAGACACAGGGAGAAAAACAGAGACATGTTTCACCTCCTAAAACTTTTTTTTTAAATGGCTTGGTTATTTCCTTTATAAATGGCATACATCTAGCATTGTAGGCACCACAACTGTCCTTAAAAATATATTAACTCACATAATTTTCTAGAAAATAACTACATAGAAAATCTCAAATTTAAGAAGTAACTTATTCTTTCTCACCCATCCCACACCCCAATTCAAGCTATACTTTGTTAGGAAAAACCTACAAAGCCAGAGGGGTCTCACAGCACTGTAGGACTCCGACAAATAAGCAGTAAATCGAGTTCCAAAAGCATGATCTCAGCACGATGGTTGAGAACATGCCTTCACAGCTGTGTCCCTTTCATAGCTTCACAGAAAGACTGGAAACTTGAATTATTCCAATCACCATAGCATAATCTCTGCTCACACAAGGATCATGACAATTACTCAAGTAACAAGGATGCATTAAGGATGTGAAGGACAAAACAACTGGATCTTGCCTTTTAGAATTTAACGAGGAATTCATGTGCCTCACAGACAAGCTTGGATTTTCCTCTTCAGTGTACCACCAAATAAGGCCTATACCCATAGATAAAACATGGTGAAGGCTGTTCAGTCACAGTGAAGTGGCGGACGCTGTTTCAACCACCATCTTACAGTTTTCCCAAGTGTTTAATCGTTAGCATACCTCCTGGCATGCTTTTGGACTGTGCCAACTGCTGCTTCCCGAGAGGATGTTTTGTGCAATGCCACAGGTCTGTGTTCTGCCTTGGCAGCTGTGCAGTCTCTTCAGATGAGGCTGCCCTGTTTGGGAAGGAAGACAACTAAGCACAAGGAAGCATGCAGTGCCACACCACGTGGCTGCAGAGCAAGGGAGCAGTCATTGCCTACACTGCTGAGTAACAGCTATGAAGGCATGTGTACCAAAGTTTTCTCTTGGTTTTGCCAAGAGTCACTTATTTCTCAGTGGGTTATTTTGTCCATTCCTGAATTGATAAGGAATCAAATCCTTATTAAAAATGAATTAAAATCTTCCTGCCAAGTAGAGATGAAATATACTTTGACACTGCCACCACATGGACAATCAGAAAGATACAGAGAAGTTAACAAGCTCCTCAGGAAGTAAAGAGAATGCAGATAGACAAGCTTCTTCAGATCATGGGAGAGAGATGTCCTCTGATTTCACTACCTACCAGCTTATCAAGCCTATCTTAGGCATGAGTAGAGTAAGTTTCAGGTAGCTCACCTAAGTCCAAATCCTCCACCCTTTTCACTCGGGGTGAAAATAAGTCTCACTAACCTAGAAGATCTGAGGAAATGGTGGTAGAGGTGGTTACATTCAACACCACAGATCCTAGAGTTGGAGTCTTCTCTCTGCCTCCTCTAGTGGCCTCCTCTATATCCTGAACATGTAAACAACAGCTGCAGGATGTTAAGAGCCACTAAAAGCTCAGTCCTGTGTTTCAGGTATTAAATTACTCAAGCCCATGGAGGCTTATTTTTGTTCTGATTTTAGACATGTTGACTAAGTAAATCTCATGTTGACAAGAGTGAGACCAAATTGGAAGCTAATTTGTTGCTGCCTGATGTCAGGAACAATATAACTTGCCCACTGATGCCACACAAAGAACTTTCTTCCTAAATAAAGCACTTTTTGATAAAAAGCCACCCTCCTCATGTAATTAGGAAATACAAAGGGCAATGCGAGAATTTGAGTTTTAATAGTGAAAGATAATAAATCCTGTTTACAACCCTTACGACAAAAGGCTTACTATAACACAAAAGAGATGGAGAATTCAGTTTCAGAAGTATTCTGAAAGCATGTCATCTCAGAGCTATAAATAATGAATTGTTTCTATATGCTAAGGAAGTAAAAAAATGACAACATAGTTTGGCAATTTCAGACAATGTGCAAGCCTTTATCCTTCACTGAAAATGCATAATTAATAATACCACAAAACATGACCTACTACCATAACATATTTCAACTACAGAAAATCCCAGACTGGTGTCTTTAAATAAAAGAATGTTATTTCTTGGGTTAAAATCTTTAAACAGGTCATTGGCTGTCCTTGGCCTCAGCACAGGAAAGCATTCACATTTCTACCTGTCTGTAAGTGTGGAAGTCACCCTTTTTGTATAGAGCTGAATAACAGTTGGCACTGTAGCATATATGGAATATCTTAAGGGATATTAGAACAAGTATCAGATCAGGTATTAATTGTGGAAAATTTCAATTATCTAAATATTGATTGGATCAATGCCTCATTAGGATGAGATGTAGAGATAATATTTTTGAATGTGGTAAGTAGCTACTCCCAAGAAATATAAGCCTTAGAATCCAAGAAAAGATACTGTTCTGAATTTGGTCATCAGTAGTGCACCCAACATATAGCTCAAAAAGTACTAGTGGGATAGCCTTTCTGTAATAGCAACCACAATACAATTAGCTTTAACATTGTAGGATAGAGAACAGGCTAAGTAAATCCCGTATGTGGCTATGGAATTTCAAGAAAGAAGATCATGTAAAAAAAGACAAAATTAGGAAAAAAACCCAAAACAACAAACCCAAAATAAAAAAAAAGCAAACCCCAAAAATTCAAAAAGGAACATTCCAAAAAGCAAGATGCTTAAAGCAGCCTGGAGTCTGTAAAAAATACTGCAGTGGAAAAATGGTGAAATGCATGCCACCACTCAAAGAGAAAGAAAAGCAGCCCAAGAAAGCTGCCATGGGATCAATAGGAAAGCTTAGAAGGCTATCACAGGGAAAGGCTTAGCATTTAGAAAATGGAAAGCTTGCCAAAATGAGGAGAACCCCATAAGAAAATGATAGGTTATACATAAGCAGGAAATTGAGAGGTCTAAAAATAATTTGAAGTATACCTTGCAAAGGATTTTGAAATTGATAACAAAAAGTTCTTTAAATACTTCAGACTGTGGAATTGGTGGGAATATTGATGACAAGTGTGTAAAAGCAGCACTCAGGGCTGACAAAGGCCACAGCAGAAAAGCTCAGTGAATTCCTTGATGAAGGCAACCCCACATTGGAAATACTCTTGCAGCAGATAAGTCAGAGAAGGTAGATCCATTTGAAATAAATATAATTGAAGTGCAAGACCAAACGGACAAGCTGGAAGTTAGCAAGTCACCCAGTCCAGGTAGCATTCACCCAAGGTTGATCTCCATGTGAAACTGCAGAAGTGCCACCCCAGGTGTGTGACCATAGGGTTACAAAGAGCCCCTGTACCAGGTGGCAGGTGGACTGCCAACATAAGTTCTTTATAGAATGAGGGCCCAGAAGGGGATCCTGGAAACTATAAACTGCAGTGGTATCCACCCTAGTGAAGATGGTGGAGTATATATTAAAGAATGGGATTGATGGAGTCTATATGAAAGAATAGGATCGTTGAACAGGCCAGACATGGTCAGCTGGGCAAAAATCAGTGTGGCTTCTGTGAAGGGAAATCCTGTCTCCCTGACGTGCCGGAGATCCATAAGGATGTCAATAAGCACACAGATAAAGGACACCCAGGGGAAGTAACGTGCCTGGAGCTTCAAAAAACCTTTGAAAAAGTCTCCAAAGGTTATTTAAGAAACAAGGTTACAAGACACAACAAAAAACTTGAGACTGAAGGACAGGAAGCAAAAGGTAGGACTTACTGACACTTTCCAGGATGTAGCAGAGTCAAGTGGGATCCCTTAAGGATCAGTGCCACCACAGTTTTTGTCTTTCATCATTTTCCCCAAGGCACCTAAAGAAAAGGGTGTGTGAATGTGAAATCTCTGTATTTCCAGATGAGCCTAAGGTCTTCTGGGAAGTCAGGTGTTGTGACAATGCCAAGAAATTCCAGAAGGACTTCATAAAACTGAGTGAGTGAGCAAAAACATGGCAGATGAGCTTCAATGTAGATAAAAACACCTAGAAAAAATAATCTAAACCATTCCTCCCACAATGCAGTACTCAGAACTTCAAATGGGGAAAGAGATCTCATAGTCATTACTGACAGGTCCCTGAAATAATTGGCTTAATGGGCAGGACTAGCCAAAGGAGACAACAAAGTGTTTAGCATCATCCAGAAGGATCTTGAGAAGAGAGAACATAATTTTGCTACTATATAAAAATTTGATGAGCTCATAACATGAGTTCAGTGGGCACTTCTGGTTCTTGAATCTCAGGAAGGAAGCACTTGAAGAAAGTAGAGAAGGTGGCAAATAAAATGACCAAGGGTGCACAGCAGCCTCCCTTGTGCACAGAGGCCAGGGCTCTTCAGTTTGAAGACAAGATGGAGGGACATGAATGAGGTTTACAAAATCATGAACGCAGTGGATAAACTGAATGTGGAACTATTGTTCTCGAAGTCCTGCAATAGGAGAACAAGAGAACACAATTAAACCAGCAGAAGCTCTATTTAAAGCAGTTTCTAAAAGAGCTTCCTTACACAGGAGGTGTGGAATTTACTACTAGAGAATGTTGTGGAAACAGAAGGTGTTTCAGCAGGATCAAAAGGGGATTAGAAAAAGTAATAGACAACAGCTTCAGGATTTGTTGGAGTATGCTGTGGCACGAGGACAAGGAGGAAGGAGCAATGCTGTGCACCTACATTTCATTTCAATATTAAAGCAAAATAATGTCAAGGTCCACAATCACATGCATATATGCACACTTGGGAACAAGAAAATGCTCCCAGCTTCCCTTCCCCACAGGGAGCTTAAGTAACTTTCTCTTAGATGTTCAAGAGCCTTGCAGCAGATTTAATCAAAAAAATCTCCTGTATGTGAACACATGAAGGTTTGCTTAAATCAGTTATCCACCAGGGACTTTTAAGCTTGGGCCATGCCTACATTTTCTCTGTCTTGAGAAAGGAATAAAGTTAATTCTGAAAGAAACTCTTTACCACAATCGTTTCTATACAAGTGGCAGGCAGTATAATGTTAAGTATAAATATTATTGCATAGAGTACGTTTCCATTACTCTTGAGCAGTACTTTTACTGATCATTATTCATTCATTGACTAATAGCATTTCCAACATGCCAGCCATTGCATCAAGAGGACATTTTTAATAAACTTTCCATTCTTTCCCTATAAACAAATTTTAAAAGTTGTAATAAACCAAGAATTATGGCTACTTTGGTGTTTATAATGTGAAGCTCAGAATTTCCATAGATGTTCGATGGTGCCCAAAATAAAACCACATTATAATGCCCACGGGGGAGTCAGAGATCAAACAGTCTGTGACTCTGACAACTCTATGCCATGTACCTATTTCATGTATCAAATTCCTTTCAAGTTCCTCTAACACTAGCCTTTTATGAAACCATCCCTAACTCTGTCTTATTGCTAGATTCAGACAAAATGGGAAAGAAACTGCCTCTATACCCAGTACTATTTTCAAGACGTTTTCAGCCAAAAAGCAGGTGTTTTGCTAGAGGTAAAATAAAGTAGAAAATCAAGCACCACAGAGAGGACCTGTGAGGTTGATGTTCACTTTGAGATTGCAGTGATGTTTTTCTCCCATCAGATGCTACCCACATAATTAGTACTGTTGACTCTTTCCAGTGGAAGACTTTGGAAGAAGGGACAGAGTATGAACTTTGGAGAAGGATATTTGTATATTCAACCTCATCAAAAGCCTGCTTGTTGCACAGTTGTTGGGTTGGGTTTTTTTTTGCCTGAAGTGTTTATGTTCTTAGTCAGAATGATGACTTTCATACACTCTTTATGGTGAGCGATGATAATGATAATCTAAAAAACCTAGAGAGGACTGAGGGCTCCAGTGTGCCCAATGATGTGCAAACAAACACAGTATAGTCCATGCCTTGAAGAATTAGGTCATGTAGAACAGGTGGATAAGATAATTTATGCTACACAAAATTACCTAAAACAAAGAAAGAAAATTAATAAGCCCATGCTGTAAAATTCAGTGTTTCTTACATACAATTACATCAATTGACAGAACAGAACTGGCTAGTAGAGGCTCCAGAATTTCCTTGATAGCAAGTTGGCATTCATGGATTTGTCAGTGCACGTTCATGGATATGCAAGAGGAGCTTGCCTTGAATTCCCTGCATTGGAAAACTATGATATAAGAGGTTACATCAAAGTAAAGGCAATCTGCAGCTGTCCTCTGTTTACTGCTTACCCCAGGCTGCTACAGGTCTGCTGTAAATCATTCCAGTTTCAGCAGAGCATCTGCTAGTGTTATGATAATGTGGAGTGGCAAAGAAAGCCAGCTCCACTATGTCTCACCTTCCAGACAGCAGCGTATTTGGTGGTGGGCATTTTCCATTTTGTTTGACTGATCTGGACTGAACTGTATTGAAACAGTGACACACATATAAAGGAAGTGGTATGCTGAGAAAGACTATGAAGCAAACCCCAGCTTTTTGCTATTCAGAGAGTGAATCTATGACAAGGAACTATGAGAAACAAAACAGAAGACCCTGGTACATGTACTTTTGCTTCCTTCATAGCGCAGAACTCAGAAAAGGTTTTTTATGGGTTTTTTAGCCAAGCATACCAACAAATTTAATGCCGACTCACAGGGCATTAACAGTGGGCAATGCTGAGAATTAAGCTAGAGTAAAGTGCACTCATACCCTAAGCATACTTCAGCAGGGATAACACATTGCCTGTAAACATGCAAGCTTTGTTAAGTTATGCCTCCCTGTCAACTTTCTTACATGTGTTTTAGTGAGACAGGGAGAACCACGGCAAAATGTCTAGCCCCCAAAACTGCACTGCTGCTTCTTCATCTACATGTTCACAAATGAATGTTGCTTGGGAGAAAGCTCGCTCTTTAAGGAATAACTTGAAGCAACATCTGTCAATACACTGTAGTTGATGACACTGTTATACTCTGTTGTTATATGTCTCCATTATAACTTCACTTTCTCTAATCTATTTAGAAACCGAATCCCACCTGAGAAAGAGGAATTTCCCTGTTGATTATGATCTTACACATCATATGTCAGCCATGTTCTGAGCCAGAAAACATTGCAGCTAGGTAAGCCTTGAAGCTTTGTGCAGGTCAGCTCTGCTTGTTCACTTGGGATGATTTAATTCACATATGGTATCAACAGCCATATGTGGCCTTTTGTCAGAAGATGTTGGTATATTTGATGTCCAAAACTGGGCCAATATAGTGATGAGAATAAAACTGTTTTGGTTTGATGTAGTTTAAAGGCTAGATGTTTTTGCAGCATGCTGTTTGCTTTAGGACTATGGACAACAACAACAAATGTGGAATAAAACCAGCAATATAATTGACAATAATTTATTTATTAATAAATAATATATAATAATATATTAATAATTTAATAATTATAGAATAACTGATATTTTATAGTTATACTATTTTTTTTTCTTCAGAAAAGCTTTTTGTTCATATATGACTGTGCACTGGAACATCAGAAATGCCAGCTAAGAAAAATACTTTTCTGAAACTAATTCGTTTTGCATATACAGTAGTGCAAACAGACTGAAAAGTGCTTTCCTTCCTGGTGAACATTCATATTATAGCCTTGAGCAAACAGGGATAGTTTTCTTTTCAACTTCATTTTTTGGCACAATGTCCTCACCAAACTGCACTAGGCTTACAGGCTTATAAATCCTGACTACCTCTCTTAACTACACACAAGCTTATTGTACATGTATTTCAGAGACTGTGCCTAGTGCACTCCAAGAAGCTCATAATTAGAGTCATTTTCTGAGATCTTTTCTTCTATTATATCTGATAAATGAAAGATTAGATATTTTGCACATTCCTGGGGAACAAACTTTTTACTCTGAACTTAAAATCTTCAGAAAGTTGAGGAACAATGAAGAAAAAATAATAACAGCTAACTAAGATGAGGGGAAATAATTGAAATGCTAAACATCTGGCTTTGTCAGAAAATAGATATGTTACAACTAGAAACAATTTCAGATATCTTATGATAATTACTATAAAAATCTGAACAGAAAAAGTCAGTGGAGTCAACTTTTCTGGGAACTTCAAACACGCTTTGAAGGAAGTCTGTTTTCAGCCTTGATCTGAGCCAGAAGAAAATCTAGTAATTGCATTTAAGATTAGAAATGAGCATTACATTTAAAAATATTTAAATGTGTAAATTGTCTCTGGGTAATGAAACTTGCTTGGTAATATAAAACAAGATTTTTTTTTCTTTTAATATCGGATCTTCCT
Source organism: Theristicus caerulescens (assembly GCA_020745775.1). Classification (NCBI taxonomy): domain Eukaryota; kingdom Metazoa; phylum Chordata; class Aves; order Pelecaniformes; family Threskiornithidae; genus Theristicus; species Theristicus caerulescens. The sequence goes on along the minus strand of CM036558.1, from coordinate 127,105,855 downwards.
TCAACCTAGTCCCTAATGATTCTGCTCAGTGTGCCCACACGGAATTGCTATATCATCATTCATGGTTTAGCAATAATAAAAATCAAGTTAAAACAATGCCAGAATTTTATTTCTTTTTTTTTTTCCCCTGAAAGGCAAGCAATAACATTTGTAGCTGATCAGAGGTCCTTCCCTTCCCCTGTTCTGTTTCTCTTCTTTTTCCAGCATGAAGCACGTAAGCTGTAGCCATCTTAACTGCTTCAAGAAGTATCTCGCCAACTCACACAAAGGGGCTTCCTCATCACTTATCCTTCTATAGCATAAACTGTATTTTTTTTCCTGAGAATTGCAGATGTAAAATCTTTTTTTTGCTGACATATAAAATTCCAGAATATGGAACTAGCTTCTTGATATAAAACTGCTGATTGATATAAAGTTTTGATCTAAAACTAGGATGAATTCTCCATCTTACCAAATATATACATATCCTGGCAAGGCCAAGTACACCAGCAACATGTGGAAGCAGAGTTAATGCATAGGTAGCAAACCACTCACATTATGGAAAAAAAAAAAGCAGAAACAAAAACAGAGAGAGAAAAATTGAGAAGAAACATCCAACAAGATCCCACATCCCCACTGAACAGGAGAGCACCTGGGCAGTAATTTAATTTGGGAGTGTCACCAGGAAATTCAGTGGGGTGGGATGGCTTCAAGAATGCACCCACAACACCCAGGGACATATAATTGAAAAAGTATTTACTTAGCATGACAAGTATAGCAGATGGATGGCAATTTTTATTCTACAACACATAGTACAGGCCCACATAAACCAGGGCTTCAGCCCCTCTGCCCAGTTTAGACCAGCACAGCAGGGACCCATGGGAGCAGAACCCTCTCCCCAACTGGTCAACATGCCAGGTCCATGGCCTACTGTTTGGCTCGTACACGTGCCGGTGTCTCCTTGTCTCTAGTTTCCATACAGTCTTGGATATCCGTGTATGGCATTCCCCCAACAAGGGACATTTTTTTAACTGTTTTTTCCCTTCTAAATTAGATTGTTGTCATAGGCCACCAATGGCCTTGCTAATCATGTAGCCTTGCAACAATCTCTTTGACTTTCTCCATACCTAAGGCCAAGCAGCAGTTGCCACTGTCTTTTCTCTCACTCTCTGGCCTCCTGCCCCAAATGTGATGCAAAAGCTGTGAACCCAGCAATAGTTGCCAAGTCAAGTTTTGTCTACTGCTTCTGTATTTCCAACTCATCTAGAACTAATCCGGTCAACTGGAGCTGGGCCAGAGTAGTCAAGGAGGTGTATCTGGGGGCACCATTTTCAGGGTAGGCTTCATCCCATGACAGGGTGACTCAGTGAGCAGATGTAGAAGTGTAAGGTCCTAAATGAGTTAGGCTGCTTATGCTTGCTGTATCTGTGTACTACATATGCATTTAGAAAAGACTCTCAGTGTCCTTGTGTCCAACCTCCACAGTCATCTTGAGCTCTCATAATAAAATGATTTCTGTTGCAACTGGAATTAGCTCTACAGTGTGGGAGAACCTCTTGTACTGGAGGAAAACTCTTCTTAAGGTGGTTTGGATCTATAGGAATTGCATATTGGCTATTTATCTGCTCAGTCATTCAAAACACTAGTCATAATGCACAAAGAGAGAAATGACATGGCAGGAAGTAACAACAACTACTGACTCAATTCAAAGTTAATTTTTTTTTTAGTATATTGCATCGAATTAACAACGTTGTGCTAATGTTAGCATACTTTCTAACTTGGTCAGATACCTTCTGCGTAGCATCATCTTAATCCTAAAAACAGAGAAGGATATGGCCATACCAAGGTGCAAATTTACCACATTACAGATACTCTTTTCCTATCTACCTGCAATATAGAAAACTAGTGGAATTTAGAATGCCTGAAGACTTCTCAGAGATTTGTAGAGAATGAAGGAGACTGAGGGTAGTCTCTGGTATTAGTACTACTAATTCATTATGCTTCATTCTCCTTTCTTCTCCTTTCTTCTCTTTGGATTGCCAATATGGCAGGTCTTTAGAAAAAATCCTTTCTGACTAGCTATGTGTATTACAAATATTTCTATGTACTTTTATGTACACAAATACTTCTTTGTCCATGACTCTCCTCATATATCCTGACTCATTCCCCTAAAGCCTTTTCTTGCTTTACATTTCATTAATTTTGATGTAGTAAGAAAAGTAAAAGGAACAGTGTTTTTGTGGTCTATAAAACTAGTGGGTTGTTGGAGATCAGAAGATGGTCTAAATACACATGGGATTGGCCAGAGTAGGTCAGGTCAAAAGTCCATCTAGTCCCACATCCTGTTTCCAATTTAGGAAAAACAGTAAGAGCGTAAGAGTGGTGTAGGCAGATATGATTCACTAATACACTTCAACCTTCTTAAAGTTAGGACTTTCAGAGCTCAATGCTATTTATAACATATATCTAATAACACTAAATTGATCCATTCTTTTCTTAAAGCCACATAAGCTTTTAAATCAAATTAACTGAGAGAATATTTTTTAAAATGTACTCAGACATCCATGCATACAAAGAAGCAAGCAACCAAGTGGGAAAAATATCACTATAAATGAATATTCAAAGTTTGATTTATGAAATGAAAACACCTTTCAACAATGCACAAAATAAGTCACAACATTTTTTATCAAATCAGTTTACAATATATTGATAAACTGCACCAGTGAGTTTCTTTATGTTTTATGCGATACTCTTTTGGCTCTGGTACTTCCAAAGAAATTGTCCCATAATCTGAAATTAGCACCAAGTGATACTTAGAAGTAACAAACAAAACCCAAAACATCCCTTCTCCTAGCACGTTCAGAGATTTACATCTTAGAAACATGTACGTATCTAGTATATAGCATTAAAGTATTATAATAGGCAGCTTTACTTTAGAAGTAATTGCAAGCAGGACCCATCCAGAGCTGATGCTGCATGGAGCTGGAACTAATGAGAAACAAGGTAAGAGCCAGTGCTTGCTCTACACGAGTAGGATGTTAGGGATTAAATGATGCTACACATAACATGAGAAAATATTTGATAATAAGGGTGCCAATGAACAACTTCTGCTAAAACCTTAAAGGGTCTATTCACAGATGAACTGAAAATCTCAGCTCCTTACAAACACTTGTTTCTCTCCAGTTTATAAAACTTTTGAACTTGAATGTCTCACAGCTGTTACAGTCATTCGTTTTGATTAATGTATCCTCCTTTGGGACAGCATATAAAACATTGCAAAAACACCACAGTGTTCAGGAACACAAGGAGCTCTTCAGACAGACAAAATTTACTGTACCTTCTTATCATCTTCATGAAGTGGCAGAAATTGTCTCTTACTGACCATGCTGTTGTATATAATATACTATCAGCTAGAAAATAATTTTATGTACTTATACGTTAGTACAAATGATAGTTTTTGTTGTTGTTTTTGCAAATTACTGAGGCCTGGTACCACTGTGACCCAGACTTTTCCACATGACTTTACAAATCACAATAAAGGCCCCACTACTTTATGCTGGAGACTTTCCACAAGATCTCAAAGCAAGCAGTATTAACCCTTCAGTTTAAAAACAAAACTCCTCACCTATGGATAAAAATGTTGCATGAGTGAAATGACTAGAAATCCCAGTAGTAGCCAAAAATATCTGAACGTGATGTTAAGAAACAGAGAACTCCATTTAGCACCTGCTAGTCATCAAGTCACCAGCAAAAATAAACCACAGGTCCCATAAACTGGAGATGTACTGTAAGAAACACAGTGAAAATATCAGTTTAAACGTCTTCCAGCTCTTTAAAGAAGAATTGTTCTTGGTATGAAAAGGGTAAAAAAATTACTAGACTGCAATAAATTTCATCTCAGTACAGCTGACTAGTCCATAACTCAGTTAAGTGCAGGGAATGTTGGCAGGCTCTTTTCTGGCACCAGTCTTCGAAGGATTGAAGAACCTCCCCCAAAATACCTTCCAAAGGTGACCTCTGTGTGTCCCCTGCCACTCCTCATTGTTCCTTAGTGGTCCAATCACCCTTGTCCTACGTGTACGAAACTGAGTCCCTTTCCTAGAAATCTTAGGGGTTTGCTGTTCAAGGCAGAACTGATCAGTTTGGCCCTTTGTTTTCTGTCTCAGCCCACATCACACTCATCTCTACGGGAGGAAAAGGAGATAGTCAAAGAAGTGAAGTGCGTTGTCTGGGTATTCAGCTTCACATTCCTCCTCTGGTCCATTCAAGCTGTCTGTTTCAGGGAAGTTTTGAAGGGCTTCAGATGTGCAATGTATTCAGGATGAGATTGCAGCACAGTCTGATCTCTTTCTCAGTATTATCTTTTGATCTCAGCCCCTGCATTGTCTCCAACTTTGGAGCAGCGTAATTTTTCTGATGACATTTTGTATAATTTTTAGAGATTTTTAGAATCCATGTGTTTATTGCCTGTACACAAAAAGGAGAATGTTGGCCTTGCAATGGGGAAAATGGCAAAAAGGCAAGCTATTTGTGAATTTGTCAGGGTTTTCCAGTCAGGATGGTGTGTCTTGGGTGAACAGCCATCTGGAAACCTTGAGCTCAGAAGATGGAAGATGAGGCACTTGCAAAGAGTGGATTAGGAGCTTTTATAAATATAAAAAATGCAGGATTTTTACTGTTTGGTTGGGTGCTATTTTCAAAGGCTTAGTTCTATTGAAAAGAAACAACATCTCTTGTGCAAATTTTCATGCATAGTAAGATTATTATAGGGTGCTGAATATATTAGGACTCTGCGGAAGACAGTATTGGATTGATTTATGTTGTGTGGGCTAAACATACATTAGAAAAATGCAGTGAAGTTGTTATGTGAGATTCTGTGCTGAAATTGCCTCATGTACACATATAGTAAAGGTATCTTAAATGGAAGTTTGCTACAAGTCATTTATGGTCAAAAATAAAAGAAGTAAATAAGATAATATATATGGCATATTATGCAAAATGAAGTAAAAACAAATTCAGTTTCTATCTTTTGGCTCAGTACTTAGCCATATGTTGTCTGAAACCTGTTGAGATTTGAGTGCTACAAGTCATGTGAAGAGAACATGAATTCACCAGAGACACTGACAAGTGAGTTTGGCCCTGCATTGCTGATCTATAGTATCTGTCCCTCCCAAACTCTCTCTGAAACTATGGGTGCTTCAAAATATTACCTTAGGAAAGAGTGAACTCATCGACTTCAGTGAATTTGTCTTTTTCTACTAAAAACAAGCATAAAATACTTGTGTTGAATGTACGTTACCTTTTAGAAAATCCTATCTTCATTAATTGTGAACACAAAAAAAGATTTTACTATGGACATGCATCAATGTTTTATGCTGTCTGATTGTTCAATATTCAAAGCATTTAAAATAACATCTCATGTAGCTTTTTCATTTACTAACCTCAAGATGTAATACACTTCTATTTTTAATGAATTTGTAAAGCTAGGCTAGTATACAATATTTGAAGTCCAGTGTACAGAAACAATAAGCTGTAACACGAAACCTATAATGTTCATAAATGTTTGAAGGAATCAAGAAGTCCAAAATATATGGACTGGCTGAAGCCTCTTCTCTTAGCTTTAACCAGTCATTATTTCTCAGTAGCAATTACTCAACATGTCATTCTATACTGAATGAATTCCAATCAATTACAAGTGATTGCACATCACTGTGCATCAATCAGAGGATAATTCTTGATTCGATGAGATGCAATGGGTGATGTCAATTATACTTTGTTGATGCTCTTTGATTGCATATTCTTTTGCAAATACTATTGCACCTGAATTGTACCACACTGACTAACCTGGCTATTCTACATTTCACAGGTTATGTCTAAAGTCATGAACATGAACAGAAATGGTAAAATATAGCCTGTACAGTGCATAAACATCTATTAGCAATAATACCAGTGCATAATATGACAGATGGCATTGTGACATAGAGGGATGAAAGGATCCACTGGAATATAGCCTGGGGAAAAAGGAAGGAGATATCATCTCTGTTTTTTTCTTTTGTTTTTCTTTTTCTTTAAACTTGAGCTGTAAGCCAGTTTCTTGGCTTCTTTTTTGGTGTCATCTGGTTGTATAGGCATGTGCAGGCATTAAGTTTGTACAAGCCTATCCTAAAGGGGTGTGTGTGTGTAGTTCATTGAATCCTCACATGTACACATCTAATACACTTAAAGCTGTGATGTTCATCAGGTGGTCTTGTGCCAGTGGAGGGCAGGCTCAAGCTATGCCAGCCTTATGGGAACAGCCCAAGCATATTACCCACAGTTCCTGACAAGGCAAGGCCTAAGTGGAGGAGGTGCCGCAGTCTTCTCTCACTTAGCAACAGACTGAAGGGTGCTTGAGCTAAGCGAAGGCTACTTATGAGGCCAAGGAGTAGTACTACAATGTAGTACGTGCACAGATGTTTTTTCTTTATTTATTTTCTTCTCTGAATTTTATGTGTTTTGGGGACAAGTAATAACAAGCTTAACCTAGAGAATTTCTTTGGGCTTGCTCTAAGTAGCTTCCTTTGCCTGGATGAAAAGGAACCACAAACATCGCACCCTGTTATGGGTTTACTGGTTTAGTATGAGTCATGAGCAACAGAACTGCAATCCAGGATCACAGTCAAAGAGAAGAACGATTATGTACATTCATCCAGAGAGAAGTGAACATAATCTGTGTGCTTGAATAGCAGTCATAGCAGCCTAAATTACTACTGTCTTTCTACTCATAACTGAAGGGTAGAAGCAATGCATAGAACCCAGTGAGATCTACTTCAGTGCTTATTCAAAGATAAACAGCCTTAAATTGGCATTGTACATAAGAGAGTGCCCTTATAACCAAACTGTAGGGCTACCACCAGTAATGCTCAAATGAATATAACTTCCTTCTCATAGCAGGATTTATTCAGAAATTATTCTTTTTAGTGGGTTAAATTTGTGGTTTTTTCCAATTTGAGAAAAAATAATCACTTTACAGAGAAAAGCCAAATCAAGTAGATTTTAAACTGAGGGAAAAAGGAGAGGCATACAGAAAAGACTGACATGTCAAATTCTGGCGTAAAATCTGTGCCTTTATATAGATTAAACATTCTGTAAAGAGACAGTAAATTATAAAATGAAATGGGAGATGAGGATGATCAGCAGATGTACAGGCTTAAGTCCAGGGTGTTCCTAGAAACACAAAACTGACACCTTCTTGCCAGCACAGTTGGTACAGTTTGTACTTCTGTCATTCTGGGACAGGGGAACATCACCACAGGCCTTTCCAGATGACTGAAACACAAACAAATTATATAACATAATGATGTAATATTAACATGACGTAAAGGTTAATGCAAGCAAAGAGAAGACCTCTTCAGATGACTCTGGTTTCCAAAAAATAATCTCTTGCTGAATAATGAGAGACAGCTCGAGCAGTCACACTGATGTTCTTACTCTTGTTTCCATTGTGGAGGGATCCAATGAACCTTCAGTACCAAGGAGAAAATTTGAGACAGGTGCCACAGAACCTGTGAGCACAAAATATTCCCAGCTACCAGGAGACGCCCAGTATTTAAGTCTCTAACCAATACCCTCTATGATGCACAAAAAGTAGGAGATCAAAATAGTAAAAACATTCTGAAATTTCTGACACAAGAAGCTCTGAACCAGCTTCTACAGCTGTGTCTAATTGACCTTGAAGTCCTGGAATAAGCCAGACTGGGAGACCCACTGCAGCACAGCCGAGTGTAGAGTGAGTTAAGTGAAAGCAAACCAGGTCTCTTCTTAACTATATTTTTGGAGCTGCCACTTTTGGCATCTACAAATGTTAATTTATTTCTGCCAGAAACCATCCATTCAACAGATTAAAATCTCTTTGTGACAATAGAGTCAGAGCTAAGTGAGGAAAATTTTTTGAGGGTCAGTGTGGAACCTGTACTGAAAGCAGGAGGTTTAAGCACACAAAAGTAGCCAAATATCTGTTGAACCAGCGCTAACCTGCAATGTCTGAGTGTTCTTAACTAAATGGCTTGTCACTCTCTCAACCTATTGCTCTTTCCACTGGTGAATTATACAACATCAAAAAGCAAGAGGAAAAACTGACACCCGCAAACAGTGAAAGAAGTCTTTTGTGCCTGTCGACATCCAGCCTCAAGCTTTTGATCTGGATCAGGCATGTCTTGTCCTGTATATCTCATAAGTTATAGGATAGTCTGGCGCGGCTTAGTCTCCTTTCCCGTCATTTGCCATTTTGGAAAATATCTTCATGTTTTTTTCCTCATTTCAAGCCTTATCATAGATCCTTGACCAGGAAGCAGCTATGAAAGATGATTTTACAACCTTCTAAATACTGCCATGTATGCTATTTGGCCATGGAGCATGTCTGTAGACTATACTGATTATGGCTTCTGCAAAAGGTCTAAGGAGTACGATCTGGGAAAATGCAATTAGTCCTTCTGTTCTCTAGCACAGTTCTTATCAGATCTGAATCACTTGCTTTTTTGGCATCGAAGGGATGGAGAGTCCCTAGATAGAAGTGAAAGTTATTGTTATAAAATGGATTAGAAAAACCTAGCAACCACTTGGTTCATCTCCATATTATTAAGAGATTAAAACAGCAGGGCAGGAAAGTTTTCCTCATTTGCCAGTAGCCAAACTGTGGCCAATTTGGATTCTCTTCTTCTCTGATGGAATCTCTGCAGCCACATTTCAGGCTTAAAAATCACTTAATTTTTGTTTTGTAAATGCTTATTTGTGTCTTAAACGTGCTAAATGAAGCATTTTAAAACTAAAGAGAAGATTTACAAGCCTTAGAGATGATCACAATGACTGGTGCCTTGCCCAGGAGAGCTGGCAATTTAAATAAGTTACTGGAAACATCAGTTATTGGACATGACCAAAGACAGCATAGCAGACGGAGTAGCTCCAAATCCTGTTGCATAATGGAAAATTTTGCACAGCCAATTCCAACTGTGAAAAGGGTAAAAGAAAAAGTCAGACTAGGCTCACAAGCATGTTAAAACCAACCTGCTTGCTTTGAGTTTTGTGTTTCAGAAATGAAACACTGACATGTTGACTATAATAACAACTAGAGGGTAAAAATCACCACGTTCCTTTGAAAATAGCTCAGAATTTTTTATATGTATTTGATCTACGGTGAAACTCCTCTATGTTTGTGTAAAGACACGAGTACCATTTTCTCCGGAAAACAGAGAGCAAATTTAAAATAGATTTTCTCCAGAAGAAAATGTCTTACATTTAAAAGCCAAAGTAGGACTTCTGACTTGTGATACCTGTAATTCATACAAAAACTAACTAAATCAAAATCATTAACAAAACATGTCAAATCGTGCATTTTCAAGGCAATATGATTTTCCACAGATCTCTTAGCAGTATATTAAATATATCATTTGTCCCTACCAGCCTCATATGCTAGAAGATGTAGTAACTGGCTCAAGCATCTTGAACATTTTGCATTTAGAGTACGAGCAGCATATAATTAAACAAGTGTCTATGTCAGCAGGGAAATCTCCATTGAAGTGAGGATCTGATCACACTAGCAGTTAATTTTGCAACTGTTTTCATGAATAGAAATGCTTCTGGTTATGCAAGCCTCAAAGCTGCTTCTATTCAAGTCACTGGGACTATTGGAATCATTGAGACTTCAGCAGAAATAGAATCTAAGTCATTATTATTTGAGCCGCCGGCAATTCTTGAAATGCTAGTGACTTTTTCCTTTCTGTAAAATGAAATTTTTGGAGGAGTGGAAAGTGAGTCATTTGGACACACAAATTGGACAAAGTCTTTTGTAATACAAGGAGCTGTCCTAATGGGATATCATGCCCTTGCTGACCCACAGAGATATAGCAGACAGTATATTTATTTGTTCAAAAAGAACGTTGATTTTAAGAAGGCAGTACATGATTTTATCAAACATTCACATCAGAGATTCTCTTTACTTTATAAGGATCAGTTGGCTTGAGATTGTAATGCCAACTGTAAATGTTGATCTCAAATGGAAAACAACAATACTTTAAAATGGCTGAGGGAGGTAGTTTTTGATGGGGCACCAATGAGTTGAAAAAGCAGACTAACAATGCTCCCCCCATCATTTCATCCTAGGCAAGTGAGCTAAATTTAGCAAATAAGCTGGATACAAGGTTCTCCATGCTTGTCAAAATATGATGGCAATTAAACTGGCATCTATTCTGTACTGCATTTTTTTAAGGAATATATTTTTCAAGGCTTTGACAGTTAAAAACTATTTAGATTATTTATGACATTTCCAATGAGTTAGTAACATTTTTTTTATTGCATTGCATTTTGCATAATATAATTTGTCACTACTTCTTTATTAAGCTTGTTTTATATTCATAGTTGTCCCACAACACTATATTTTCCTCTTTGTCAGCTCAGAACTTCATTATGAAGGATGAGGTTTTATCGTTTCCTAGTGATGCAAATGTCTACAGTGAATAAGTGTCATTATGCAGGAACAGGAATTTAGTTTTCCTCCATTAAGCAGCCAGGCTAATGACTCAACAAGTTTATAGCCCACCACAAAATTTGATAGCTTGGTGTGAGTTAAACAAATGATGGTTACATATTTATATGAAAATGAAAGTGGCTTTTTGGGGCTGGATGTTGTACTTCTTTCATTTAAAGCCTAGACTTCCATTTTTAATTTAAAGAATGGACTTTCTCAGTTATACGTTAAGATGAGTATGCCTTCTATTTCTATATGCCTGACATGACTCCTATATGACAACACCATCACAGGGAAACAAAAAAAATATATATTTCATGGCCAACTTTCAAATCCCATTGACACCCATGGAAACACCCGCATTTAATGGCTTTGAATTCTCAATATTTTTCATTATATGCAGAAAAAAGGCTATTCATAACAAACATTAGATCCAGCTGAAGATGATATATACCATGTTTTCAGCAATGGAGTATTTCCATCTGGGTACGATACCCACTCAACACCGTTTCAGGGCCAGTGGACAATTATATAGGCAAAAACACTGCCAAGCTCTTTCTTTATACAGACAGTTTTAAGTAATTAAAAGAATGTGTGAAAAAGACCTATTTGACTGTCTAATTCATCTCCCCTCCAGTACAAATTTGTCCCCGTGGTATATTTTTTCAAATGCTTTGCCTAATCTAATTCCAAATATGTCCAGGCTTAAAGCTTTCAGCATTTCCCTTGGGAGACTGTTTCTCAATTTAAGGGATCATGCTGTCAGGATTCTTATTCAGATATTTAGCTAAAGTTTAATTTTTTTCCTTAATTTCAGTCTATTTCTCCTGGGGACAGATTCCTAGCTGTCATAAACTGTCAGAGCTTCCCTAATTTCCTTTGGGTTTGGACAGTGTACATCAACTGAGAATCTGGTCAGGATTTTCCCTTCCTACTATGCTAACAATTCTTCTCTCCTCTGATACATTATACAATTAATCATCACGCTCACACTTAGTCATTGCATTCTGTACTTAATAACGCTTTCAAATCCCACTTTCTAATACCATATTGCTGACTGTGTCAATCATTCCATCCCATAATTCACTTTTTAACCCATACTTCATGTAGAGATTAAAATCAGCTCCTGAACTAGATGGAACTTCTCCATAGTGATGGTAGAATAGCTGCCATGATCATAAAAGAGGATTGTACTGAGGGCAATGAAGTAAGATCCTGCTTTTGATAAACTTTGTGTTTGATATTTCTGTTTTCAGATAAAAGCAAACAGAACCAATAATATGATGTGTGTTTGTTGAGAATTTTTTTAAAAAGGACAAAAACTCCTCTGCTTTACATCTCAGTATTTGTAAAGGAAAGCTGGCTATTTCAGAACAACTCCACACTTCCAGTGATGCTTCCTACCTATAATCTGCTGTGTGCCCCCAACATGGGCTCATATTACTTGATGATATAAAATTACCACCTCTCCACTGCCTTGTAAATCCACTACTTCCACAACAGATGGATATTTTTAAAATAGCATGGGAATACGTTGGCACAAACAAGTTTCATGACTGAACTGTCCCTAGCTCATCACTCACATTTTCTTCTTTTGTGGGTGCTTTTGTTAATTTCTGGACTAGCCTCCCACTGCAGCAAGCTCCAGAAGACCAAAACAAAACAAAAGAATCTTTTCCATTGGCAGAGTTCCCTGGTAATGAGGTTATGTTTAAGAGATATTTTAAAAGTAACCAATGTTTCCTATTTTAAATGAAATCCCAGCTCTCCTGTGCCTTTAGACATGATAAATTGAGCTCCCTGAAACCAACAGTTCTTGGGATTTCCAAATCCAAATCAAAACAGTAAATCAGCTAAATTTTGCTTCACCAGTTCTCAGCTCATTTGGACCAGTAAATAAGGGTGTTTTTCTTTTCTTTCCAACTTTTCTTAGAAAGTGACAAAACAAGAAAGCTTTTGAGTATTGTTGAGCACATATTTACTTTTGGCAGTTTCTTGTTCATGTCACTTAACATTCTGCCATGGCCCAGGCCTGCCTGATCTATTATTGCTCATGAAATCTATCATATTTTATAGTGGGGACTTAAGAAGATGACACCTATTTATGTAGAAGTGTCTATGAGGCTGTCTTATTGAAGACCTCCTACTGTGTTGCTAAGTGCCCACTGTCAAATTGTGACTCATACAAGAGTCTTGAGCCCAGCACTTAGCCACTAGTAATATGTTGAAGCCTGGCAAAGTGGGATCCCTGTTATGATGTGGCCAGCCTCTTTTGAAAGTTGGAGACATTCACTTTTTGAACAAAGCACTGGTGCATCATAGAACAACCTGTGATGAACTTTTTTGTATGTGATAAGTAAGGTTATCACTAGCAGGAGCTTGGTGGCTATCTTACTTACTAGAAATACTGCAAAAGCAAGGTCTGTAAATGCTAACACTGTACAATTCAATGGTACTTGAATGCCCTGACCTTGCTTATCTCTAACCTAATACTTACAGAGGTTCATCTATAACAGGAGTTACAGTGACAGTATCAAGGCAGTACACATTTTTGAGCAATGTTCACGGTGAGAGCACACAGAAGTTTCTCTTTGGTTCTGTGAACTTCTTCAGCCATGTACCATTTAGTGCTGGGATCCCAAACAGTATTTCAAGGGCTTGAGCGATGTGCCCTTAATGCATACGCATGGCATTGAGAAGTACATTAGATAAAATTTTGAACTATTTCTTCACTAGCTTCTTGTGGGTGGTAGATCATTTGATCATGTTCCAGACTGTAGGCTTAGATTGGTGGCATTCTTTTTGCTACAGTAGAAGTAAATCTCCCAGGTAGAATGTATAATGTTAGCTTTTATAGAAAGAGAAAAAAAGCATGAACTAGTTCACAAGTTGGCTTTCAGTTAGTTCTACATATTAGCAGTCACAAAAACGAGGTTTGTGGCCTCAGGCACTGAATTCAATCACTTAATCTTTCCAAGTAGCAATCCTATTTTTGCTTCCCTCCAGGCACACACTCACAGGGCAATCATGTTGAATTCTCAATTCAAGTATGAACGGTTAGCTAAGCTTTTCTCTCAACAAACCACATTATAGAAAATTTAGGGAAAATCAGGCAGTTACAGAAAATCACAAAAGCTAGATTTTGGCAACGTGATAGCTCTAGGGTTTGAAATAAGAAAATCAAACAGCTGATCAAGACTAATCCATGCTACAGAAGTCATGTTTGATGCCATCTTCTCATAGATGTTACAGACCCTGTGTGAAGTGAGATAATGGTCCCAGCTCTGTAGTTAAAGGTCAGGGGTCCAAATAAGCAAGTCACAAATGCAATAAGACTTTTTTTATAGGTTTTAGCAGATAAATGATGGATTTGCTAGAACCGATGTTCTGGAGGAGGTACCTCCAATTCAGGTTGAAATATTAGTGAAACATTCCCACTGATTATACTGTCCTGGGCTGGCAAAGATTTCAGTATCTTTTTTCAGAGAGTTGGATTTGTTTTTCATAAGAATAAAGGCCACATATATTATTTTGTATCACAGAGAGTTATCACCTACTGTTGATGCAAAATAGAAAATAAACAATACTGTTATGTTGTGTGTCAGACAGGTAGGCAGGGACAGCATGTTCAGAGCCCCGTAAAAAACTCCAGCAAGGACCAAAAAAATATCCTCAGCAGCTTTTGGGCCTGGGCCAGACTCACTTAAGCAGTAACATAATTCTTTTGATTTTCTAGTATTTCATTTAACCATACTATATTGTCAGGCAAGAATAACTGTAAAACAAATCCTTGGTGTAATAATGTGACAACAAAATATAACCTTAATAACACATTCTGTGCTGTTATTACTTAACTTCAGTGATTTTTTTGTGTTACAGAATTATTGTTTCCATTTTATTGATTGAGAAATCAAGGCCCAGAAAGACTATGTGATATTTTTCAGACATGTAGAACTTCCTCATCTGAGTGAATTGTTGTCAGTCCTGTTCCCACAGGTCAAGTGTTCAGCTCATTAAAAAGTTCCACCATCACAATTCAATGACCTTGTGGGCAATCTTTGCAGAGGCTAATGACTTATTTAACATTGGCATTGATCTGCCAGGTATGATCTCTTTGAGTTAGAAGATCTATAAATACAGCTTAATCATTCAAAGGACTTAATTAGCTACTGCATTACTGAAGTTTTATGTTGATGTAACATTACTGGGTTTATATGAGATTCCTGAAGAACCACACTGTGGTTTAATATTTACTAGTTAGTCTTTCAAGCACCTCAGGCTCATCAGACCCTGTTTTCAGAGGTGCTGCTATCTAGTGCCCATTGGCTGCATGAACGTTATCTTGGGCTGGTGGCTAGTCAGAATTTCTGCATCTCAGCATGCTGTTGTGAAGACTGCATGCACAACAGGTCTAGACCAGCATATATGTACATAGATATTAAGGTGCAAAAATAAATCCACACACAAAACTTGGTATTTGCATACACACATACTCACATCTCTGGACAACTGACATACAATGATGGCTTTTCTTTTCAAAATCTTTCGTCAACAGTAAGTATGTTCGGGAGACTGCTGTTCTTTTCCTTAAAGACTGCTGTCTCCTATGTGAATAGCCATAAAAACATTCTCCCATTTACCTTTGGCAAAACTAAAGCTATGTGATTGTGTTCATAATCCTTATACTTCAATTATATTTCATGGTAATATTTGCTACTTAAATATTATGCAAGCTGTTCCTAGTTTAATGACTGTTTGCTCCTGTTCACAAAATTTCAAGGTTAGTGCAAGGTCAAGCTGCACTTTGCTGAAGAAGCCAGTTATAAATTTCACTAATGTATTTCATCATGTGATGTTTTTTTGGTCATACTGGTGATTGTTCTGGAGTAGCAAAAGGTTAGGGGAGCACACATGATACATTGATTACTCCTGAATTCACTATCTTCACAGATAAAATATAGATAATGTTACTCCTGCATCTCTCTTTCCTATTGCTATGTTTGAACTAAGAACTGAGATCTTGCTTAAACATAATGAAACTGCTTTAGCCTGATGGCAATTAAATAAAGTAGGTTTCCTTATGAGAACTTTAGTTGCTTCTGGTAGTTTCTAGGGACATCTGTGGCGAACAGCTTCTGTTAGCTGTTTGCTAATTGATGGGCTCTTGATTATTAGCTGTTTCCTGATTAAAAAGGATCCACACCTTTAGTGTCTAGCTGCCTGCCAAGTAGAGGGTAGCTGAGTTGGGGACACTTGTTTACTTAGTAAGTGGGCATACAGCAAACCAAGGTTTTGGAGTTTGCATGGAACGGAGCAGAAATGCCTCAAGACAGTGTGGGAGCAGCACTGGTGATTATGGGCCACAGGACTCAGTCCCCAGCCTTGACTGGAGAAATCAGCCCTGGAAAAAAAAAAAAAAAACAAACCAGAAACCATGACCCAGATGGAGCTCTGGAGGGAGGCTGCTGCTGCGCATGTCTCGGGCAGCATCAGTCTCAAGTATCTTTAGATCTTTGTTATGAAAACTGAGAAAAATGAATGCACGATTCTCCCTTTCCATTTCATAGAGTGGAGGGTATCCAAGAAAAAAAAACACAGCCCCTAAAATGAGCAAAGGGTGAGCCGGCAAAGATTAAATCTGTTAACTCTGTCTTCATATCCAGAGAAGCTCTCCCAGACCTTGCATTTTTTGTCTGAAATGTCACTTTTCCCCATGGATGTGCCAAGCAAAAAGAAATACAGCATTGCAAAGTACAGTATGCTGTCATGCCTGCATCTTGCAAAGCTAATTCTGAACTAATGGTTGCTCATCCCCTCATCTGGACATGATGAAGACAGAACAGAGAGAGGTAGCCAAGATGAAAAGTATCCCTGAGGCAGATGTTCTGTGAGTGACAGAGCATGGACAGACTGACCTTTCTGCTAGATTCTCCATTTGCACTAGATTTCAGGGAGCTCAGTCCCTAAGAGAAGCAGGCAACATTAATTCGCTGAGTGGCCCTTTGGCTTGCCAGTTTTCTATCTCTGATTGTTGTTCAATGGTTCAGGACCAAATTAATTATTTTAGACAAATGGTTACTTTATATGCATGGTAAACTACTTTAAAACATTCTGCAGGCATTTTTGGATGCTAATGGTCATGCATTTTCCCACTAGCAATGTTGATTCAACTGACCATAGTGATAATAAAGAGCCAAAATAGTTGATTGAGTTAATAATACACAGGTTGAAGTATTTCTAGGTAATATTCACAAAATAACCGATGTCACATTATGACCTGTCTGGTCAATTACCCATGAATTATGAAGAATTAAAATAAGCCTTGATAGGGTAGGCTGTACACACCAACACAAGCAGCAATGTGGCAATTGGTTTTATGATGATATCCATAGAACAAGAAACAAGTCAAGCATGAGTAGAAGTGTCCAAAGTTTTTCATTATATTCCTGTCTTTTAAATATTTACCTGAAATGCTGCCATCATTTTCACAAAAGGGTTTGCAGGATCTTTGTCTTTATAATTCGTATTAGATGTTCCAGCAGTAGGAAGAAAAAGTTGACTGAACTTGTTTAGGAGGAAGAAAGGAGCATGTAAAGTTTAAAAAAGTGGCAGTGCCTTCCAGGAAGACACATGCTAGAAGCAGCCAAGTATGAGGCCAGATCAGTGATCCCCCAGAAGAGATGCTGGCAGAGCAGCATATGCCTACATACTCACTGCCACGGCTCTATGCAGCAAGTGCCTATTTATATAATAAAAGTTCTAACCCCAATGTTCACTGGAAGAGCTCTGTGAATTTTTTCCCCAGTCACATGCAATATACGCTCCTGATCAAATGGCGTACAGCTGGCCTTGCGCCTGTGAGCCAGTGGAGTCAGGTTGTGAGAAGGTTCCCTTAGAACATTTCACTGACAAGGGCTTGCACTGCCTCAAGCAGAAAATCACTTGCCTAACTACTGGCTTTCTGTCATCATCACTAAGCAAACCCTGGGAGAGCATTTTAGGTTTGTGTTTAAGGAAAAAATATGTTAGCCTTGATGTGAAATGTTGAGCTGTATTCTCTAAAACAGAGTGTAATCTTGATCCACCAGAAAAAAAAATCTCAAGGTCATAAAATCCAATAGATTACAATTAGAAATTGTAATCTAAATAACTTACTGGAAATCACTATACAGCACAGAAGTAGCTGAAATATCGCTTATAGGCAGGTTGTAATCTATGCTAGTTTGTCTCAGATTAATAGCACCTTCACCTCTGAAAGAATATTAATCATCATTAATGGGCTGGATTCCAGGCTTCTGCCGTCATTGCATTTCTGATTATTGAGGACTCACAGGGATAAGATATATGTGCTGTGAATAATGAACCTAACTAGTCTTCAGCCAAAGTTACAAAGATCTGAAGGTGCAGACTTGGGTGGTCTGCACAAGTCTCAGTTATCTGAGATTTGAATGGATTATTTAAATTTTGATGTCTTTAACTTAATTGACAACAGAAATCACTACACAGTAAAATACATAAAAAATGTATGTATGTTATGGAGTATAGATATTTATATTTATTAACTAGTCATTAAGACTTCAGTGTGGTGTTTTACTTTGCAGTCCAAGGCCTTCTGCAACTGGACAGCTAGAAGCAGAGAAGACCACAAGTTGTATTTCTCTGTGCATCAAGATAACGTTAGCTAAATAAATAGTTATTTGTACTGAGATTTTGTTTAACCAATTCCATGGAGGATTCAGTTGTGAAATTTAGATTAGGCTTCAAAGCAAACTTTAACTCATCTCCAGGCAGAGTAATTTCCTCTAGTGCTCTAGGCTACATCTATATGCAGTTAGAAGTATCCAATAACTATGGCGTTTCTTATCCATGTAAACATAGTCTTCTTTTATAGAAAACAAGAGAAACTGATGGGCATTGACTGTTCATATTTTCTTTCCTATTACCTGAGAACTGCAAGTCTTTAGTGACTTCTAAAACTAGGTTGTTAAATTTCTCTTAAGTCTAAAATAAATAAGAATTTACTATCTTCAGTGTATGCATTTTAAAGAATTAATGAGGATTTAATAAATTAATTGCATATGTCATTCGCATAAAAATGTACTATATATTACACATAGCTATGTTAAAAAACACTTTTACAAAGTAAAGTAGTTAAAGCTGTAAGTTAGCTGAATACAAAGCTTTCACTTATCTCCCTTGTGTATATGACACAGTATTTAATTACAAGATCACCTGTAATGTTTTGCACAGAATAGATGATGCTGTCTGACTAAGGAACTATTCAGCTCTGTTTGCCTTTTTTCAGTGTGGCTCTGTTGCCATCCCCAGCAATGTCCCAGGATCTCAGTTGCCAGAGAAAGCCTTGACAGCAGTGAAAAGCCATGTCTTTTCCCCAGTCACAGCTTCAGAAATGGAACAGTTGTTCTGGCTGTAGTTTAAGAAAAACACATAAGGGGCTGATACCTGTCATGAATAATATTAACCAGAATGCATAAAAGTTGGCAAATAAATAAGCAACAAGGTCTTATGACTGTATCCAGTACTTTAAAAACAAACAGGACTATGAGTCCTGACTGCAGTCTAGTCTCTGTACACAATTTTTTGGCTCAGAACCAGCAGGGCCTGCAGTGAGGATGTGGTTTTCTAAGTTCAGAGCAGGAAGCCAAGTAATGGCTGAGATAATTAAGGGAAGCTCCTGAGTAAGGGAGTAGGCCAAGGTAAAGGACGGGGGTCTTTACCTTACTTTAATACAAGTATCCTTTCTGGTAGAGAAAAAGACTGAACCCTAAGTTTTGCCACAGAGCATGCACTGGTCAATGTTTAAATGAGATCATAGAATCATAGAATCATAGAATTGTTAAGGGTGGAAAAGACCCTTAAGATCATCAGGTCCAACCGTTAACCTACCACCGCCAAGTCCACCACTAAACCATGTCCTCAAGCACCACATCTACCCATCTTTTAAATACCTCCAGGGATGAGGATTCAACCACTTCCCTGGGCAGCCTGTTCCAGTGCCTGACTACTCTTTCAGTGAAGAAGTTTTTCCTAATATCCAACCTAAACTTCCCCTGGTGCAGCTTGAGGCCATTTCCTCTCGTCCTATCGCTTGTTACTGGGGTGAAGAGACCGACCCCCACCTCGCTACAACCTCCTTTCAGGTAGTTGTAGAGAGCAATAAGGTCTCCCCTCAGCCTCCTCTTCTCCAAACTAAACAACCCCAGCTCCCTCAGCCGCTCCTCATAAGACTTGTGCTCTAGACCCTTCACCAACCTCGTTGCCCTTCTCTGGACATGCTCCAGCACCTCCATGTCCTTCTTGAAGTGAGGGGCCCAAAACTGAACACAGTATTCGAGGTGCGGCCTCACCAGTGCCGAATACAGGGGCACTATCACCTCCCTGGTCCTGCTGGCCACACTATTCCTGATACAAGCCAGGATGCCATTGGCCCTCTTGGCCCCCTGGGCACACTGCTGGCTCATGTTCAGCCGGCTGTCAACCAACACCCCCAGGTCCTTTTCAGCCAGGCTGCTTTCCAGCCACTCCTCCCCAAGCCTGTAGTGTTGCCTGGGGTTGTTGTGACCCAAGTGCAGGACCCGGCACTTGGTCTTGTTGAACCTCATACAGTTGGCCCCGGCCCAACAATCCAGCCTGTCCAGGTCCCTCTGCAGGGCCTTCCTACCCTCCAGCAGATTGACACTCCCACCCAACTTGGTGTCATAGGCAAACTTACTGAGGGTGTTTACTGAGATCTAGAGCATTAAGCAGCTTGCACCTTTGAAAGTCAGTTGGAAACTGCAGCTGCCTGGGCACTATGGGAGGAACACCACCTACCAGGGGAATCTTCTCTGTTTGCCTTCAAGGGTATCGCTACTCAAGTGGAATGAAAAGTGTGCAGAGCAAAATGCTCAGGAAATGAAGGACCTTACTGTTGTAGCTCAGTCAATCAGAAATGCTGTTTCCTGGAGAAGAAACAGGTTTTCTTCTGATAAAGCATTCTTACAACGGAACTAGAAACAATGTCAATATCGTAAAGACTGGGAAGCTATAAATAGAAAGAACTCTTGTGTCAAAAATGCATCTACACATAAGAAAGACAGAAATAAAAGTATTTTTTACCTCCCAAATACAGCACAAATGGGCAAGTTGCTGTGTTCTGTTTGAACAAGTGAGACCCAGATCTTAGGTGATATTTGTCAACATGGCAAAATTATCTTCACATGGAGGAACATATGAACCATTTATTTCTCAATCAAAAAACAAGACTGTGTTTCTTTGGGGTCTTGGGGAAAAAAAGAAAAATAGAAATGGGAAAAATAATCAGACAATCACTAAGAGCTATAGACAGAATCAAGATGGAAGTTAGGTCAGTGCTGCTGAGTATTACCAGAAAATCAGTCAGTAGGCCACTTGGCTTTTTTAAATAAGTGAAGATCATGAGCCATGGGAACAGCAATTTGCAATCACTGCATGAGGAGCATGCCTGATGCCTCCCAGTCTCAGCTTCAGGGTGCACGCATAGATGCAGTGTTTGTACTCCGTGCACATGCAGGTAGGCCAAGATGTGTTCAAGTCTTCCACAGACGGAAGCAGGCTCAGGTCAGTTGAAATGTCTCAAGAGACTTGAACCTAGTCCAGAGGCCAAAATGTCCAAATTAGTCTGTTAAAAGGTAAAATTATTGGAAAAACATGATGGGGGAAGAAAGAAACAGTGGAACAAGGAAGCAAAGAGTACTTACAATCCTAATTTAAAGAAAAAAAAAAGTAGAGTTTAAACCTTATTTTGGTGTATATTTCTAAGCACTTTAACTTTCCCATGGTGGCAGAGCAACTCATGTATTTTCACTGTTGTATATGCACAGAATACCTCCCTTCCCTTCCTTGTCTACATTCTGGCTCCCCACTAACAAAAACTACCAGAAGTGATTTATTTCCTGTGCCAGTCCTCCCTTTTTCTCTTTTCTTTCTGACAGTCTTTTGTAGATTTTACCGGCTGTGGCTATATTTGTCTATATTTGTCATTTGTCTCAAGGCTTCAACATTACAGACCCTTCTCATAATATCAGATTCAATCACACTGCTTTTCAGCAAGAGAGAACTCTAACAATCCCATATGCCTTTGTGCTCTACTATCATCATCACGGAGAGCTCTTTTGGTCTCCATGGCTGTCGATTTGAGCAAAGGAAACACCCACGCCCTATATTTGATCTTTTACTTAACTCTTTGTACCAGTCTTGACAAAAAATGTTTTATCAGACAGCATTAGGATAATGCAATCTGTCCTGAGCTAACTTGCAAGTATAAGAGCTTTTGATGACCTGGAATTTGCTGAGTGATTGTTCAGGTGATGCAGCTGTGCCTGTCAATATATGAAAAAATATTAATATCTGTATAAACTATTTTTGAAAATCCCACACAGTCTAAGTACATGCAAGGAGATAAGAGAATGCCCTCCAAAACTGGCTTTGCTTGTCTTCAGGTGAACAATTTCTTCAGTCAGCTCAAACATACATGAATTGTTCTGGAGATGTAAAACTCCAGCACAGGCCTTGAATAGGTATTCTTGAAAACCCCAACATATTTCCACAAAATGTTGAAAAGTTGGCTGACGGTCTAAGAAGGACTGAAATAAGATGTTAATCCTGTGATTCCTCTGTCAGCTATAGTGTTGATCTGAAATTTATTTCCTCTTTTTTCTGGTACTAACAACATGTCAAGCTTTGTGCAGAATAACCCCCACAAAACTGTTGCATATGATTTCCAGTTCACATATCAAGTTTTGCAGACTTTCCACTTCTGCATCACCACTTTTTCTTGAATTATTCAGTTCCTTCAATTAATGGCTACCAGAGTGCTGTACATGCAAGAGAGTATGTGTTATAGCTTCATTTACTTCATGCCATGTCTTAGTCATTTTTAAATTTAGATTTTTCTAAATGCTTTTCTAAATTTGTGTTGATGCCTGGTAAACAAGCTGTGAAGGATCAGTCACTATTAACACAATCTGTCTATCCTGCACCAGAGAGCCCTTGAAGGGAATTTCCAGCATGACGCTGCAGGGTGCCTTGGCTTTTTGGAATGCTACAAAGCAAATTGTAAACAGTCTTCACTATGCCAGCACAAGCAACAGCTTTGGTACTGCTTTCTGCTGAATGTGCTTCCCAAAGATTTAGTGAATGACTGTTGTTTAGGAATAGTAGGCACTGTTTACCTTCTTGATATAACACACTGTAGTTTCCCCCAAAACTTATATACCATATTAGCTGTGTTAATCACTTTTTATTCTATTTTACAGCCTTATGATAAGAATCATTCAAAAAATCATCAAGTCTGTTTTAACTCTTGTCTTTCCATTCCAACTTCAATAGTTCAGAGAATGCTCCTAAGCAGCATACCTTTTCTAGGTACAAATGATTCATCATTGCCCTCAAAGGCAACACGCTTTATGTCTGATCCACCTTCATACAAATATGGTATACCATATTTCTGGTGAATTCTATCTTGGCACACTTTCTGTTCAGGAGCTGGCACTGATGAGTCAACCTCACAGTCACTTCTTGGCTTCACAGATAATCATCTTAACCACCTTCAAGGAAACTGTGTGAACATTTGCATATCTGCTTTTGTATTGTTCTCCATCGGTGCATGTGGTACGTCTCTGTTATAATAACTCTCAAGGATCAGGTGAGTCAGGTTTCTGAAGACAGATTTTTCTCTAGATATTTTTATCAGCCTAAGGAGTAATGGGAAGTTCCTAATTAAAATTGTCATAGTCATAAGAGGGCCATACACCCCAAGGAAGAGGATTGTCATCTTGACATATATTTTGTATGGGACAACATGGGACTGGGACCATCCTATTCTTTCATTTCATCACCATCTGAACAGGATGATTCAATAATTGAAATCAGTTTTTTCACATGCCATGTTTGAACACATAATGGCTGTGTCTCAGCTGCAGGACCCAGAACTGCTTCCGATGTTTCAGGTCTGTGCATATGGGAGCTTCAGCTCCACTCCTGCTCCATCTTGTGATGGAGACCAAGACATTCACCACCCTTTCGCTGAGCTTTGATTTTGTGGGGAGGGAAGCTGGGTGTTCAGGCAGCAGAAGTGTCTTGATACAATCTAGTCAACCTCTCAGTCTATATGATTGATATGTGGAAGGTGCATACCTGGCCACCCATCTTCTGCACAGCTTAAACAGAGGCCATCTGCCGCCTTCTGTTGTAGTACTAGAATATGTCACAATTCAGATATTAAAGCTGAAGTGGCAAGTATTATTTTGCAACATGAGCACTCTTACCTTTCACAGTATTTGTTTCCTGCTGAGTTACCAAAACAAGTTCAATACTTAAAAAACAACCCTAGAATTCATTATGTCCTTTTTTTTTTTTCACTTGGATCTCTGTCTAGAATATTTGTCACCAAAAATCAATGATGTCACAGGTTGTAGCAAACTTTTGTTGATTTGGAGAAGACTAGGATATTTGGGGGATTTTTACATGAATAATTTAGTCTGACTTCATCATTCTCTTAATGAGAGAATGCCTATTTTCAATATTTGGTAATCTAATTTATTTTACAGTACATTATCACATGGACATTACAA
This sequence comes from Theristicus caerulescens, assembly GCA_020745775.1. Lineage (NCBI taxonomy): Eukaryota > Metazoa > Chordata > Aves > Pelecaniformes > Threskiornithidae > Theristicus > Theristicus caerulescens. The sequence goes on along the minus strand of CM036558.1, from coordinate 127,081,762 downwards.
ATGTGTTAACCAATCTCTTAATGCCATCATATTCAGGAATTATTAATTGTTTTTTGCCTCCAGACTTCTTCAGATTTTAGAGTTTCAGCTTCCACAGAGGGATGGTGGTTTGAAATTTGCAGCTGGTACCTAGTTTTCTAAAGAATCAACTCAAATCCTTAATTCTAGCACAGCTATTATGTACAAATCCAGAGATGTTAGGTTGGTCCTTTGTTGGAGAGAAAGAGAATGTCTGAAACTGCTGAACAGAGTTTCCCCAAACTGTGGCTCAGTGCACAGTTTCAATTTCACCGAGAAAATTTTGATAAGGAATAAGAATGGGATACCAGTAACCCAGCCTGAGCCAAAGCAAAATTTTCATTCTTCATACTCTTCAAAAGTTCAAAGTTGGAACCCAGTTTTACAGCTTTTGTTTGATTCTGCAGACAGGGATAACACCTGAACACCATGAATTTTATAAACCGTTCTCTCTTCACCTTGGCTCCTACTCCTTTCCCTCATCTTGGCTTCAGAACACAAAGCCTTTAACACAGCCCTGGAAATATTTTGTTGTCTGTTTTCAAGTAGCCAGTAAAACACATACTAATATTTGTCAACTATCATCTTTCATCTAAAAAACTCAAAGCACTTAAGAAAATTTATTAGATTAAATATACAGAAAGAATTAATTGTTGAGAATTATTTGCATCTTATTAATGGATAAATCGAGACACAGGTACCTTCAGTAAGCCACTGGGAGACCATTCTGCCCTCCATCCTCTGTTCTAACTGCACAATATACATAAACTATGACATTATGAAGTATGAGAAGCTTCAGACAAGGAGGAGAATGCTTTTTGGGAAGAGTGAACTTCTTTCATTCTAGTATGCACGTGTTTGGCTAACAATAATTTTAACTATGGAACAGCGAACACCAAACTTATGCTCACATTTTATTGCTTGCTTTGCAGTTGCATAGGTTTTATGGTGCTATTATTCAACAGCCTAATATAAGTTTCAAATGCATAGCTTACATGTGATTTTGTTTTAAATTAAATATAGGCATTCAATATTTGTTTCTAGCTTCTCATTTTTCATTAAATCCATGCAATTCTTTAAAATTTAATAATGTGAGCTTTTTGCAACCATTTGAGAATTTGGGTCATGTAGTTAAAACACTGTGCAAATAATTCATATGATCAGACTAATATAACTTTAGTGTTATAGTCACTTTTAAAATTTTGAGATTGTAATTACACTACCAGGAATTCATAACCAATTGTCTTCACATAGTCCTGGGTGACTATTCCTTATACAATGAATGAATCCAGAAACCTCTTGTTCTCAGAATACATTATATGTATAAAATAAATTAAGTTGCAGTTTTAGCTGACAATTTTCTTACTACAGTGTCTCTTGGAATGTGGATTCTAGGTTATGTTTGTATTACTGCATGTGTTGTTTACAGTGCAGAGAGAGGACTCAATAGCTCAGTTACATGTGAAATATCTTTCTGAGAGAGACAAATATGTGGAATTTCTCTCACTGATATAGGATTTACCTCATCACTCATGAGCAGAGCTGCCCCTAATGGGTAATGGGACCATTGTTATCAGGCAAAGATTTACCCTGAGGGCAATATCCTGCCATTGATTTTCAGGCACCATTTATTGATTCCAGAGGATATTTTGTGTAATATCTGATAGTCCTATACAGTCCCTACTTTAATGTACAATTGGCAACTTAGTGGTATTGTACAAATTAGTTTTCTTATGAAAAAAATAAGTACAGTCCTTTCAGTAAAGTTTTGGCTATTATCTTTCATAGGAAATTGTACCTTATACTGTCTATTTAAAATACTCTTATATTGTTTTACACATATATACATTAGAAACAGAGAAGCACAGAAGGCACCCATGGGACAATGCTGCTTTTTAAGTACATACATAAATACCTAGATACACATGCAGTTGTTGCCACATGTGCTTTGATGACCTGCTCATCCTAATTGAGTAGGTAATACTAAGGAACAGGACAGGGAAAAAGAGAAGGAAAAAAAAGAAGAGTGGAGTGGGGTGTGGGTGTGAAGAGGAAGGAAGCATCATGGTCTGGCCAGGTAACCCTCATGGCTTTCCCAGCGAACGAGGACCTCTCTGTAGAGCCACTTGGAACCAAAAAGTCCTTTAATAAAATGGCAGCCACATCACTGTGATAGTGTGCAGTATCATGCAACCAAGGACAATAAGATCAGAACTCCCGTGACAGGTCTGCAGGTCAATTGCCCAAAATTTCCAGTAATAAGTGAATATTGGATGGCTTAGGCTTTGAGGACAGATTTTAAGCCCCATCCTTTAAAAAAAGTCCATTTCAAAGTGAGGTAACACCCAGATATAGTGATAATTGATGCTTTTGCTCACCCTTGAAAATCTTTGCCATAACATCTCTGCCTCATTTTCTTCTGTAAAACAGAGATAACAATTATTTTATTGGGTTATTCTGAAGATTGCCTAATTCCTTGAAGGTGCTAAAACCCTTGTAAATGAGAAGCAACCCAACTTGACAACCAGCAATCAGTGGTGTGCCCACATTTTTGTCTGTAACTTACTGTTTACAAGTCTGATGATCATGGAATTTTCTGAAATGCTTACTGTTGTGGGTTAACCCCAGTAGGCAGCTAAACACCACACAACTGTTCCCTCTCTCCCTCTGCAGTGGGATGGGAGAGAGAATCAGAAGGGCAAAAGTGAGAAAACTCAAGGGTTGAGTTAAAGATGTTTTAATAAGTAAAAGAGGAAAAGACAAAACAAAACAAAACAAAACAAGTGATGCAAAAATCAGTTGCTCACCACCAGTAGACCAACCCCCAGCCAATCCCAGAGCAACAGTAACCCTAGCAAAACTCTTCCTTGCCATAGGAGCTACTATGAAGAAAATTATCACAGCTGAAAACAGTACACTTATCGAAACAGAATTACAAAACACCTGCCTTTATAATAACCTGAATAAAAATCCATGCAGTATTTGCAAATAAAAATCATGCTTTTTCAGTTAAAGTTGACCATATGGATTATTTTATTATTAAATTATTATTTTTTAAAAAATTTATTTACATAGTAAAGCATAGACTTCTGGGCATTAATTAGGTTTTTAAGGAAATCAACCATTAGGTAATTAGGCAAATCTTGCTTTGGCTAAAGGATGTAAACCAAAAATTTAAGACAAATGTTCTATTTGGAACACTTAAAATATATTTCTGAGTTAAGAGGGAAAAAGAAAGGCAGAAAAGAAGATGGGGTCATGGTCCCCAAATAAACACAGAAAACTTCAGAAAAATATACTAATGTTGGGGCAGCAGGTATTAACTCATGCTAATTTTGAGAAATGCAAAATTATGTTTAGTGGAAGGGATTGTTTACCTTACTTGTACTCACAGATGGGTTCTAAAAATAACCTAAAAGGGATGGTGAAACTTAATGACAATTTCTTGCACCTGAAAAGGAATAAAGGCCTCAGAAATGGGATGGAAGAAAGTCCTAGAAGATGTTATAATGCCACAAATAGTGGCTTCTTACTTGTCCCACTGGCTGAAATTTGGCCTTAAAGATGAAGTGTCAAGAACCTATGTTGAGTTTAATGATACCAGTACCTTGCTCAATGCATTAAGTTTCTAGAAGAAATAAAAAGTATTCAAATATAGGTGATGAAAATGACTACAGACTACAAGCAATTTCTAAGTGGCTGAAGAAACCGAGATGATTGGGGCTGCTTAATTTAAAAAAAAAAAAGAAAAAAGACAAATAGACACTCGGAGGGAATATATTTGATTCAGATAAAACAACAAAAGTTGCTGAGAGGGTCAATAAGGAACTCCTGTTTACCCTCTAACAATACAAGAACAAAAACTTTTGATGAAATAGGAAAGCAATATACATTTACACAGTTTGTAATTAACCTGTGGAACTGGCTGTCATGAAATATCAGTGCGCACAAGAGTTTAAGAGCTTTTGAAAAAGAGATGACATTTTATCTGAGTAATGAGAACATTCACAGTTAATTTAGTAAAAAATTAATATTTTGGACAGGATGCAAACTTTCATACTTTGGGATATTAACCAATTTCCATTTAAAAGATTGAAAGAATTTTTCTCTGGAAAGATCTTTTAAAAATTCTCTGTGCATTTCGCAGTTAATTTTGTAGTGCCCGCAGCCAGACAGAGACTGTGACGACAATTGTGCAGTGTTGCATAGCGACTAGATGGTCCAGGGGCAGCCTCTTGGACATATTGTATCCAGAGATACAAGATTCCCACACTGTGTAAGATTATACTCTTTATATTACTGTAAAGCACACAGATTCCTTCTGGAAGACTTTCCAGGCTCTAATTTACTATTGGTTTTACATTTCTATTATTTTCTGGATTTCAGAATTTAATTAGACTTCTAAATGGTAGAATTAGTCTCCAAAAGCTGGAAGGCTCTATTCTAAAGTCTTAATACATGCAAGATTTTGGTCTCGGTCTTGCTTGCTGCTTACTACAGGGAAAATAATATTTCACTTTTTCTTATCAATACAATTCACTATTTTACCTATTGTGTCTCTTACATTCTTTGACGTGACTTTCTCCTGTGACTATTCTTACTCTAAACTTTTTGTTACTGAACACAATGGAAGCTTTATTCAGTCCACTCTCTCTTCCATGGTGTTTCATTGTCTGCTTGTTTTGTAAAGAATTGTAAATGCAAGAAACTGTTCATTAAAATAATCCTTTCAGTTCCTACATCCTTCAGTTCTACAGATACACATACACACACACACACACACACATATACAGAGTCATCCATTGTACCTGCTGTTATCAAGCTAAAAAATAAACTTTTGGAAGTCTGCTGTATCCCTACATAGAGATGTTATGCTTTTTGCATTTTTTTTTCTTAGTAAAAACTAAGGGTAGACAGGAAAGGTGAGCAGGGAAAAAAATATTTACTACAAAATTTCAATATTTTTCCTTGTTGAGCAGAAGGGAAAGGGTTTCAAAAGTCATTTCAGAAGGTGAAACGCTTGAACAACCAGCCAAAATTACTGTTGTCACACCGCTTTTCCTTGTTGAAGCCAAAGGCTTGACCCTTAGCCTTTCATTTCCCAAGCAACTGACTTAACTCCAACCTATTGAACTGTTCTGGAAATGGTTGTCTAACAATTTAATCCAGTAAAATAATTTGAATAACTAACTAGGAACTGGGCACAGAATGGGACTGACCCCATAAGCAGGGTTAGGATACTTGCCTGTTGCACAGGATGACTGGAGGCTTCTGACTATGACTCCAACTTTGCCTTTTTCTCTGGTTTGTTGGTTATTCTGTTCTTGGGAAAGAGATGCTGGGGTCTTCAAAGCACATGTGCTAAGCTGTTGCTCTGACTTACCCTTTTAAAAAGTTCATCTCCAATGACATTTTACTGAGAGCAGACTCCTAAGACTAAATGACTATCTTTGTTGTTGTTTCTTAACATCACATTTATTCTGAATGTAAATGAGGGTGTCTGAGTATTTGATGAAATTATCATTGAAACAACATGTTCTGTAACCCCATTAAATCTGCATTTTCAGATAAAAATATTCTGTTGGAAAATTCCCAAATGACTTTTATAGTCAATACATCCTGTTTTCTTGTTTTGTCTTAGAACACCTAAAATAACAAGAAATTGTGCTCTGTATTTTATAGACTGAAGAGCTCTACCCCAGCATTCACGAGTGCATATATTCATGTCCTTCTCCTATTTGTAGTATATACCATTTGATTAATATTATATAGAATAACCTTCAAACATAGCATCCAGATAGCAAATACCGTGGTCAGATTCTACAAGAAGTTTTAGTGCATTGATGGTCTCAATACAATTAAGATACAATGAGTTGGTTGAAAAAACAGAATGTGTTCATGCAAGTGATTGCTAAGGACCCAAACTCTTAACATGTCCAGGCAAATACTGTGTTAATGTGGAAGCTAGATGGTTACAAAAAGGCATGAGCTGTCTGTAGCATAACACCTCCCCCATACAGGATGTTCTCAACATTCAGTTACAATTTGGACAGTAAGGGAGGTACATTAATATATTAATATACATTAATATATTTCTGCCACAGGTGATGGCAGAAATACCTCTTTCAGCAAGAGCTAGTTTTCTATTTTGCAATATTTCGGCTAACTGTTATCTCACTGTATGCAAAATTCCATTGGTTTGCAGGAGTTAAGTACTACTGAACATGAATAAAGTGGTAAGGTTGTGTCTGCTATGAATTTTGAAAAAAATTAGATGTTTTGTTCTGGGCTCTGCCATTTCCTTTGGAATAAAATCGAGTCTATATGATCATATGTAGAACTAAGACCACATAATTGGTCAAAAGCATCCTTCTTCAGCTTATCATCAAACCATCTATCATGTAAACCCAGCTGTGTATGGGGAGATGGACAGAGATTCTCCCCATCCCTGCTGCTGCCTCTATGGGGAGTCTATTTAGAACAAGCTTCCTGGGGATGCTGCATTAGCTTAAAACATATTGTATAGCTCTTCTTTTTTTGTTGTTGCTTTTGTTTTGTTTTCCAGCCAAAAATCTTCAAAAGCTTTTAAACAACAATGGAGACAGGAGAGATTGTTGTCTGAATTTAAAAAGCAGAAAAATCAGCAGAGAGTCTCCTGTACACATGATTTCTTTCATTCTCTATTTCTTGCATTAAGCCAATTACTTAATGGACAGAAAGTTATTTTAAAATCCTTCAGTGTGTGAGGCAGATTACAGAAAAATCTCCCTAAGCAATGGAAAACAATGTATAAATAATAAGAACCTAATCATTCCCTTTAATGAAAAACTGCTCACAAGGGAGGAAAGATACGCATGCATATGCACTAAAATTAAGTCATCCTACTTACATGCTCGTGTCCCCGTGAAGCATGCTCTTCAAGCACCATTCTGAAGCTTAAATGCTGCTATGCTTCATGATCCAAGACATATGCAGGGAGAAGACAGTGCTGTACTTGTGTCAGATCATTTTTGGCAGCTTTCCTGACTATGGAAAACAGGAGGAAACTTTATCGTGCTGTTTCTGTTTTGACAAATTCTACAGAAACCAGACATTTCTCCCTGCCACCCCCCAAAAAAACCCCCAAAAAACCCACAAACAAACAACCCCAAACCCAAGCAAAGAAGACCCAAACCAGCTGAGGAAGCCTCATAGTCACTTACTTGGGTACAGGTGTAGAGAAGGCCAAAAGAGTTTAAGTCTTCTCCAGTAGCCTGAATTTGGGTCCTTTGGTATGCAGCCCTCTGTACCATTTAAGGCAGATACAGGCTCTGGCTACTCATCTCAGATATGAAAAGTCCAGCTTCAAAGCCTCTTCATATCAGATGGAGGAGATTCAAACACTCAGCAGCTTTTGTCCATGCAGTATTAATAACTAGTTTCTGGCTGTAGGTAGACAGGAACCAAGAGACAATAAAAACTGTTTATATGCTTACCAAATGACACTTCTTTCCATCTACCTACCTACCTACCTATCTATCTTCCTTCTAGCTTCTTCTAACCATAGTAATAGTTTCTACTGTTATGAAAAATCATTTAATGAAAAAATCATCCAACATTGGCAATCAGAAGTGACAAAAACCTGGGATGGACCTGACAAAAGCTAGCTGCCTATCTTCTAGCCAGAAAGTCTGGATGATGGTTTCAGAAGTCATTTTGTAGTTTCAGTTATTTGTTAGAACAGTATGAGGGGGCAAAAAGTTACCTTTATGACAAAACACTGATCTAAACCTCCACAAATATTCAGAAAGTAAAGCTCAACCTCCTCTCCTCCCCATCCCCCCAAATTATCCTTTTTTATTCACATAAAATTTATAACAAGTTTCAGAATATTTCAGTCAATTCTATTTCAGCAACAGCTCTTGTCATTCTGCTTATGTTTCTTGGTGTCCAACAGCAGCAGCTATTTTCTTGGCAGAGTCATAGGTTATACCCTAACACCTCATTGAGCTGCAGTTCCTTCCTGCACAGAATGGGCAGGTACTTTCCAAAACAACTTTATGCAGATCGGTTAAATTCAGTCCACATCTTGGTTGATGAGGTGAATGCTTGACAGAAATACCTTCTCAATTACCACATTTTGAACTATTCTTACCTCTTCCAGGAATTGCATCAGTGGGTTCACCTTAACAGTAGAAAAAGCATGACTAGTGAGCCATGGAGTGCAACTAGGGCAGAACATTTTGGTTTTAACAGGTTTAAACCCATTACAGAAAATATTGGCTTAAACAATTGATCTTTTTACTACAAAAAAGTGAGGATTGCAGGTGGGGCAGTGGGGGTTGAGGCAGCAAAACTGGCATTTGTAGATGAAAGAAGGTGGTGGAAAGTAATATTCTTCAAAAGCATGATGTCCACGAAGGAGTGGAGGTGTGTGGGAGCTGAAGTTCACACTTCAAAAATGTTAATTAAGTGTCTGCTTGTCTTGAGTCCTTTCAAGCAAACAGGGGAGCTTCCACTGACGTCAGTAAGTTTTTACCCCTATCGTCCTTCTGTATTTCTAAAATGTGTAATTATTTAGTGCTGAAGATCTAAGGCAAGTAATATTTGACTCAAAACTGTTTTCATTAGGGTATTTTGGGGCTATAAAATGAGTGTTTGGGAGAAAAAAAGGAGTCTCTGTTTCCTACCATCATACCTAGTTATGCAGTGAAATGATTTCTATGTTCAAAAGACCTGTTGAACACACCAGTCTTGTATTTATTTTGCACAGAATGTCTGGAGGTGTTTTGTTTTTCTCTCACTTAATCTATTTGTGCTATATAAGTATATTGCATCCTCCACAACCCTCTTTTCAGGAATGTGAATACAGCACTTCATTATTAGGTTTGCAATTCTCAGAAATTATCCTTTGTGGAAGAAAGGAGAAACACCCCCAACTAATTAACTAATGTGTTATTTTGTTCCCTAAATTCTCCTTTAATAGTTAGTGCACATAGATGAAAAGGAGTCAAAGGTGCTATAAGGTTTAGTACATTTCATTTGTACACTCTCTGTGAATTTATCACATGATAAAGAAAACTTTTCCATTCTGAACACAGCTGTTACAATCCCCTCAGTTGTTATAGTTGCCCAAAACACTGTTTAGCCTAAGTTTCCCCTACAGCTAGGCTGGTTACTTGTGATATTCTCCTGGCTGTTTGTTTTACTAGCAGGCATCCCACTGTTGGGACCATATTCCCTGTTTGCTCATTTGATCATGTATAGTGTGTATAACATATTGTATTTAGTTAAGGGAACTTTTTTGTTATTAGAAAAAGCACAATTTCTTATATTATCCTCTGTCAGATGCATTGACTATACAGTCAGCTAAGCCTATGTTTGCAATATATATAATGAACATTTATGGAGCCTAGATAAGAAAATTGCCTTTTTTCCACTATTGCATCTGCTTTACAAAATGGTATTAAGATAAACAATAAATCAAAGACAGCCCTGACATAATTCTAATTGTTATTTGATTCTCTTGAAGCATTTTCATATAAGCTGAATTTAGAAGATTTTCTCACAGCCCCTTTCAGATCGTTCTAAAAGACAGTTAAGCAGATGTTTTTACTGAAGACCAAAGGCAAATGCAACGTTACTCAGGAATTCACATGCCCTGTGAAGAGGGGCTTTTCCTGAGCACTGCTTTAGGTATGAGACCAGAGGTGGAGAGACAGAGAAAGTCAGAGAAGAAAGCCTTTTTCCAGGGTCATTTCTATCAGCATCAACACCACCTTAGCAGATCCCAGTTCACTCCCCCGTTTCAGCTGCTCGTTTCTGCCCCCACATGCCTCCTCAGTTGTGTCAGAACAACAATTTATGGGGCTCTGCAGTGAACCAGACTGGAGAACTGGTGTCTGTTAAAAATAATTAACCTGTTTCAGTTTCTTGATTGGCTCACCACATGGCCTCCCAGCTATGCTCCCCTAACGGAGGGGGCAGTGCGGGACAGAAGATGAGAGGCAGGGGGACAAGAGTGGGCCCAAAGAGCTTAAGCTGGTGCTGCTGCTGAAGTCTGTGGAAGCTTGGACTAAGCCAGCCCCAAAGAAAATGCTGTCATAACCCTGAACTTCCAACAAAAATGAGGTATTGTCCAGAAGAGGTTTGGATTCTGAATATGAAAACTGAAACAGGATTTCTACTTTGGCAAAAGATTCCGATTTTTGATCATTTTTGTAAAGGAGCAGACCTGCATCAGAGACATTTCTCTCTGCTGTCAATTTCTGCTCATTTTAATAAATGGAAAACTAGATTGGTGAAAAATGGCTGAAAAAGAGTTGAAATAGGTACAAAGGTGAGAAGCCTGAAACATTGCTTTGTCCACTTCTATGCTTTCCTTCATAAAATAACATGAATCAGAAAATCAGTTCAGCAAATTATGTAATTGCAAACAGTCCTCCCTACCCATCTTGTTTGGTAAGCTAGGCCACCATCGTACTTGCTTATGGGAAAACTTCCAGTAGATTAATTCAATTATACAGTGTATTGGCAGTTATATTGGCCAGTCTTTCAATATTAAATTGTCCAGTTGTCCAATCCATGTAACAGGTGACATTGATAGTAGCAAAAAGTATGCTTATGGAGCAAAGCTACATGCATTGGTAGGTAGTTTCTGCTTTGTGAACTTTAGATTCTCTTTCTTCCAAAATCAAAATCAAGAGCTTTATTTCAGGCATCAAACAAAAACATTATGGCAGCTTAACACAGGGCTGTGCAGCAGCGCAGTGTTGGCAATTGTTGGTTCAGTTTTAACAAAAAAGCAAATGCAAAGTGATGTAACATATCTTTGCACTATTTAATTACCTGCAAAATAATGTCAAATCATCTGACATTTTTCATGCCCCACCAACAACCTAACTTCACTGGGAATCTGAGGCCTCTGTATTGATCTATTCATTACTCCTGCCTGGTAACCCCTTCCTCTTCTGTCAAAATATTGCTTGATTGTTGTTCTTTTACACAGCTGTTACATCTATTATACAGCTTAAACAAAGGCACATTCTGGTTCTACAAACAGTGATGCACATGCTTAGCTTTCAGTTTGCAACTAGGCCATGGAAGTCAAAGTTGTTTCAGTTTAAGGACCCACATAACTATCAAAAGGATTGGGTCCAAAGCCATGTAAAGATAAATAACAGAAACACAAATGAAAATACTTGAGCATATGCACAGCTTACTGTGGCATTACTAAGTCATTAGGGGTGATTGCTTGTGCCAGCAACCTAATATAAACATTAGATGATTTTGCATCTCCCTGATTGATCATACATTTGTTAGAGATGATGAGATGAATTTCATATTTCCATACAGCCTGAAAAAACTAATAAAATGGAACAGGACAGTATAAAACAGAGAAGACCTTCTTCCGAATCCTGAAGGTCATTTCTTCATGAATACAGAAATATACCATCTCTTGGTAAAAATGTACAAATATATTCTGTAACATAATGCTCTGTATTTATATTTTAAACATTTTAATGAAATATTAAACAGATTCAGTTTGAGATCCTGTTATTAAGCTATAGGAAAGGTCATGACAGTAGAGAGACTGCAATAGCTACTCTGAACAAAGTAGCTTGTTATTCAGTAACAACATGAAGTTTTAACCTAGAGCTGATATGCAATAACTAAAAATTATAAAACTGTAACTTTCTTGTTTCTTAATTTTTGTAAGTAATCTTTTTTTTCCAGGGTGTGTGTGTGGGTGTGTGTGTTGTTTCTTTAAAATGTATGTTCTCAAACTCATCTCTTTCTTATCCTTTCCATTATTCTTCCTTTCTAGCCCCTGCTTTTTCCTCCGCATTCTCCCCTCCCCCCAGTTCTCTTCAATTTGATCTCATCCATATGGTCTTAGACAAATTGGCTGCAAAAGATCTGGGTAAGGTGAGCAGATGTCCTGTGAAAAAAAGTCATCAGGGTGTCCATTTTTTCCCCATTTCTTCATATTACACTACTCAGTTGCACAGTAGGGGAAAAATAATAGGCAATTTACATAGAGAAATCCTTGGATAGACCTGTGTTAAAACACTGGAAAAGAAACTTTTGCAATAGTTTGTCAAAATTAAAAAAGAAAAACAAAAAACATTGTTCATTCTTTGCAGTTATGCCAGCAGGTTGTCTAAAACATCTGCTCTGGTAATATGTCACAAGAAATAGCCTGTGCAGGTTAGGCCAGTACATAATAGAAGTAAATGTATTTTTAAATGCCAGGTTTTAAAAGAAGACAGATCTGCTTGGTATCTCATTATAAGGGAAATGGCTTTTCATGTCACCCCATCAGTAGTTGTGCAGCTTTGGGGAAAGTTTCAAAGGTTACGATCTATACCTTTTAACTCTTAACTAGCTTACAATTTTTCCCATGAAGCAACTCTAGATGGTTTTAATTCTAAAATAATAAAAATGACTCTTTTTTTTGTCTTTAAAAGGGAATTTGCTTTATATCTGTATATGGCAAATATTCTTCCTATTTCTGGCCAGGAAAACTCCTTAGGAACATCACATGTGGTTCATACTGTAGATGTTTGCTTCTCTGCATGTTCATGTGCATATACATACATGAATCTCAAAAATATTTTGGGGCTGATGCTGACTTAATGGCAGTATAACAGTGAAGCAAAATCACTGATTTCCCCAGAAGTGCCTAGTCACATCAGTGAAGCATAAATTCAGCTATCAGAAAGCTTCAGCTTTCTCTGAAGACAGCAGAATAGACCCGTCTTAAGTTAAAAAATCCTTGCCTAAATCTGCATGGTTTAGACCCAAATTCAATAAGTCACCAAAATGTGTACTGAATTTAAGTATGCTTGCACATGTTTGCACAATTTGACCAAAAATTGATATTTAAGCATGCACTCATGTAATTTACTAAATAATGGATTATCCAGCAAAGTACAAAAACCTTTCAGGTGATACAAGGTTCCTGAATGAATTCAACATTAAATACATGGATTCCCTTGGAACTACTTATGATCTTGCAGTTATGCAAGTACTTAAAGATTTTGGTGAGTTAGACCTACATCATTAAGTATACAACACCAACAGGCATTAATTTCCTTTTGCTTACACTGGTTGTAAGCATGTTAAAAAAAATAAAATAAAAATTACACTGACCTCAGTAAGAAAGCAATATCTTTCTGGATGCGCTATGATTATCTCTGAAGTCAAAGTGTTATTAAGTCAAACTAGCTCATCAGAAAACAAACAGATACATACCAGTTTTGACTAAATTTTCACTAGGAATTCAAGTATATATATATTTGTGGTTAAAAGCTTAGAGAAAGCAGGCCCAGAATAGAAGTAACCTGCACAATTTTTCATTTACTACAGAAAAGTCCTTGCTCTGCCCATTTTGGAGAAGGGTTTTAAAGACATCCCAGTGCGTTCTTACTGACTCTTCTGGAATGGCTCCAACTCTGTTTTTTCACAGGCAAAAATCCTATATTGTGAAAGCTTTTGAGTCTATTCCCTTGTGGTTACGTACAAAATAGTGAAACTCAAAATATTTTGTTAGAATAAGATGACTATTTCTTCCTTGCTTGAATTATCTCTTGATTGAAACTGAACAGAAAAAGCTTCCACATCTTTCCTTTGTATAGGCTAATGCCTTATACTTCACCTTTTTTTTTTTTAAATAAAGTACCATTTCCTATGTTGAAAAGTTGAACATATTTTAAAACCACAATTAAGAAGTGTGAGAAATAAGGAAAATGAATGATGAAGTATAAAAATGTGTGAGAAAAAAAGGACCTGATTATCTAGGGAGGGTTCTGCTTTGCATTGATATTACATAATAGTACTCTGGTCTGAACTACTCTCAATTTCTTAACCAAATTACCCTTTAAATTACCAAGCAAGGGCCATATGCTTCCCTCATTTATGCTGCGCATATCTCAGATTTTCACTTAATTTAAACAAGAGAGACATGATAAGTGTCTCTTTAGTTTAAAGGAAACCTGTGTGCACTTCTTTTAGTGCAATTTTCTGAAAGTTACCATGGTGAGAAACGCTTTTTCACAGAGTCCTCCTGATCTCTGACTCAGTCTAGAAGTTCTCCCTTTTTAACTTCTTTACACCATCATCTTTGTGGTCAAGGACTAGTCAAGACTCTTCTTCAGTGCTTCACAATGGCTACTGTATTTTCCTAAGGAGAGTTATGGTAGGATGAATAGCATTTGAGACAGGAAAAAGACTAAGATTTAGAAATGAACTTAAATTTGCTCCTAAATTTAAATTCATTCATAACTCAGCAAGACCACAAAGATCAATAAAGTGCCTAAAGTTATGCATAATGTTTAGGTAACTCACTAAATCTGGGTTCACTTTCTTGGAAACAGAGTAACTGGATAGGTTTCAGAACGCACAAGTTAAGACTGCTTATGTCCATATGTCCGCAATTTGATTAAATGATTTTTTTCGTGGTGGACTTGTACATGCATTGTGGTATTGAAGCATTTGCTTCACTGTTTCATATGGTGCTGAGATTGTTTTCCTAGTGGTGCTGTGCTGCATGATAGAACCAAAATGGTAGAACCTTTAACAGGAACTGAGGTTAGCCAGTTACATAAATAATATTAAAGTGCTGGGCAACATTAGGCTTGTTATGCTCCATTTCTTGCCTTCACAATATCACTTCCTACTTGCATTTCCTTAAAAGGTTAATAGATGTAGTATAAAAGGAGGATGAATAGGCTGAATTGGGATTTAGCTGCAATGGTTTATGGACAGCTAGAGGTTGGTCACAACTAAGTAGACATCTTGATGAAATAATTACTGCAGATGTGGGAAGAGGGAAACAACAGCATCTACTTCTTGATTTCCAAAATTTCTCATAGAACAATATACGAATACTGTTAAATCATCCAAAATGGTGACATGGAGTACACCTATTTCCATGCCTGTGCCTCTCTTATGCTACGTCAGAGAAAACAGAAGGCCATTAAATCTTGATGATTTCCATTTGAATGTGAATGTAGGATGGTCGTGTTGTAGGTGAGATCAAATTCTCCAAATCTTTCTGCAGGGAGCTGACCTGAAACTCTCTTATCAGGAGAACGGGATCAATACGTACTAAATAATGCAGATTTTATAAGACACAAAGTGTCTACAAGTACATCAAGAGCAAGTCCTCACAATTTCCCCTCTAGTATGCACATCCATCACTCATTTGTAGCAGTATACCAGATATCCCTCTTGCTCTATAAACACCACATGCAACTGTGCCCTAGGATCTGCCACCCAGCTGGACCTAGTGTCTTGGTGTAATTGTTTTACTGTTAGGAATACACTCCCTAGTCGAAACATTTCAAAGGATTCCTGCCACCCAGTCCTTCCCTACTGTTGCAGCCAAGCCTGGCAGCCTCCTTCATGGGCAGCGCTGACATAGAATCATAGAATCATAGAATGCTTTGGGATGGAAGAGACCTCTAAAGGTCAACTAGTCCAACCCCCGTGCCATTGGCAGGGACATCTACAACTAGATCAGGTTGCTCAGAGCCCCATCCAGCCTGTCCTTGAACGTTTCCAAGGATGGGGCATCTACCATCTCTCTGGGCAACCCATTCCAGTGTTTCACCACCCTCATTGTGAAAAAATTTTCCTTATATCTAGTCTGAATCTACTCTCTTTTAGTTTAAAACCATTACCCCTTGTCCTGTCACAGCAGGCCTTGCTAAAAAGACTATCCCCATGTTTCCTGTAGGCCCCTTTTAAGTAGTGAAAGGCTGCAATAAGGTCTCCCCGCAGCCTTCTCTTCTCCAGGCTGAACAACCCCAGCTCTTTCAGCCTTTCCTCAGAGGAGACATGCCCATTTAGTAATGAGGAAATCCAACTCTCGGCTTCTCACACACTGGAAAGGAGAATATTGCACTCAGGGACAGACAGCGAGAGGACAGAGAGAGAGAGAAAGATGCTTTTTTAGTTCATTGGCTCTCTCTAATTTGAGGACTAGCCAAACACAGAGCAGACTGCAAAATCAAAAAAGAGACACTGAGATTTGGAGGACGAGGGATTCAGGTGGTTGGATTTGCAGGTTTCTTTTTTTCTGGATCAATGTAATTTTTCAGTTAGCTAAAACAGAAGGATACTTTTTGATGACACTTTTAAAGCTTCTGTTTCCCTGACTTTTAGCCATCCTTGAGAAATAGAGTGTAAGTATATGGAACTGCCAATAACCCTGATGTCACGAGTGATGTTTTTAGGCTTGTGGGGTTTTGTTTGTATGTGGTGGGGTGAGGGTGGGGGGTTGTGTGTGGTTTTAGGCTCCGGGCTATTAGCACTGCCCTGTGGGCCTGAAGCAGCTGGGTCCCCCATCTTATAACAGACTTCAGGAAGACAGTCTATGCTTGTAAATATATGGCAGAGGTCAAGGGATACCAGTGTTGAATACTACTCAGCAAAAGCCTAAGTAAATCTTAAAACATACAACATTTTGTTGGCACCCAAACTCAATCCACATGGGGAAGGAGATAAGGGATTGTGCCATATCTGTGTGACGAGCAACTTAAATTGTATTAAAGCTATAGCTAGCAAGGCAAATCAGCAGCAGAAGTCTGAATTTCAATACATCCAACAACAGGTTTTTACACACAATTTTTTCTCTGCCACTTTCGCGAATTACCCATCATTTACTATTTTTCTATTTTTTCACAGTATACAGAATCAATGCTTTGTGCCCACTGTGGAAATCTGATAGTAAAAAGGCCAGTTCAGTGAAACACCATAAAAATACCAGCAATAACTTAGTATTTTATCTTAAATTATTTTTCTTGCCCTGGTTTACCAGATTCAGTCACCTTGAGTGACACTTTGGTAGATAGAGATCTCCATGCCAAATCTAGAGAGACAATCAGGTTGCCCTTCTCATTTTCTTTCTCAACAGACCTTCAACCTTCCTTTTTCATCATCTGTGTTCGGTGCATGTATTAGGATAACACTGTTTGTGGCAGTTTTTGTGTAGTGATGTGTGTGTGTTTGTGCCCTTCATATGACATCTCTTAAATGCAGCTGCCATAGTTATTTCAACACAACTCACACAAAATAGTTCAGTTGTGAACTTTGAGTTTCATGGGCTACTAGGGGACAATGGCATTGGGAAGGTTCAAAAAGTGTGAAAGGCAGTTTAAAAGGATTTATATGCTTTATTTGGTCTAATTTAAGTTTCAACACTTACCAGGTTCATTCAGTGTGGATTTGTGGTACTGCTGCAGCACCTATGCAAATCACTTGGTCTGTCTTTGGGGCTTTTCACTTTCTTTTCTACCATGACACAACAGTCTTCACCTAATGTACAACAGGCCCTAAGTTTTAGTTTTGCAAACTAGTTTAGTTTAGTCAAAAGGAGATAAACTCCTTTCACTCTTTGTGCAAATCAATATTATGGCAGGTAAGATGTCATCTTGTGGCTATTCTGTATTCTGTATACTATTCTGTATAGTATTTCTATAGTCATTCTTTTGCTGCCTTCTGACTGTTTCTAGTATGACATATATAAACCACTGGATGGGGACCTATGAACCTCCATCACGTGCATGTTATACATGCACAGATGACAGGATTATCAACCTCTGATGGCAGAATTAATTTTGTTAACCTTATCTGTAGCGGAAGTGGAAAATATGCAGGTGGTGAATAAATAGTATGAAGAGATAATAGAATTACTCAGCCTCATTAAATGGCTACACATTGTGCTATTTAGGAATGCACTCAATAGCCAGGTGTCTTGAAGAGCAGGTACAATAGATTATTAACTGTAGGGGGACTGCACACATAAAGACATAACTGTTAAGGGGATTCAATGCATTCTGCTCAGCACCATATGCATAGAGACATAAAACAGTTATTACGACATTATCTCAGCTTGTCTAACACAGCTATCCCTATCCTTTCACTTGGTCCTCTTTTCTCTGCTTTCCTCCCTTTTCTTTTTGCAGACTCTAAATCTATAAAGGAACATAACAAAATCTTTCAAATTGAAATCTCACACCTCTCCACCCTCCTTAAGAAAGGAACGCATGCTATCAACAATACACATTAATCAGTTATAAATGAAAGTAATAATCTGCCGTGCTCTTCTGCCTATTATCATAAGTAGCATGAAATGATAATTTAATAGTATACAGTACTTCACTTCATCAATAAAAGTATCCAAGCAGCAAAGCACAAACACTAACAAGTGTGCAGCACAGTCAATTCTCATCACATCTCCAGGACCTGATTCATTTTTCATCAGCTGTAATGCCAGCTTGCCAAGTCACAGAAGGGAGGAATGAAAGCTGCTACTTCAGCCTCACTAATGTGTGAGAGGGAAGAGGGCTGCCACTCCCTTAGCACTGCCTGCCTGAAAAGCCGTAATGACCTCGTGGCGTCACCAGCAGGGCCCCAGTATCATCTTCTGCTGCTACTGTTGTGGTTTTTTCCAGTCCTATACAGCTGCTGAGAACAGCTGGCTCTTCCTATTCTCATCATCTTATCTCACCTTGGAAATGAAGATTGTCTCACGTTTGGCTCTTAAAATGGAAAGTACCGCAACTGCACAGCAGAGCAGTACACTGTAGCCAGTGGCTGGCTGACAAACAAGCACTGCTTTGCTGGGACCCCATTTGGAGCTTGGCTGTCCCTCTGCCAGGTTATTATCATAGTTCCCACTCACACAGGCCTTTCTCCTTACATATACTGGGTCACCAGGTGAAAACTTTCATCCTGACGAAGCTGGTTGGAAATTCTACATCAAAATGTTCTATGGAAAATGCAGTTTCCACAACATAAATATTTACTGTGGGAAAAGATCTATTTTGCCCAAAGCGAAACAAAATGGAAGTGTTTTCTTACAAGGAAGCTGTGACTTGTATCTCATCCACCTGTGTCCTCAGGGAAGACTCTGTCCTTCAAGGGTTATTGCTGTCTTTCCTCAGCTTTGACTGACAGTGCCCTTATTGGAGGTACAGCCCAGCTCACAGAGCCACAGAGGAGAAGGCAGTGCTTGGCATGCAGCTTCTGTGTGGCATCCTAGCATCTGCATTAACACTCCATCAGGTGAAAATGTAAATGTTTCCACATTCCCAAACAGATATTTTTTTAAAGCTGACAGCGCTGCAAATGATTTTTCAGCACGTTTTCATTTTTAAAGGTTGGCAATACACTTGAAACAATAACACAGGAAGACAAAAAACTTGACGCCAGAGTCCTGTGTTTATTTTAACTTTGATGAATAAAACCATGCCGACATGTCCACCCCTGTAGCAGTTTATAAGTATGCCAGTAGACACATACAGTTCCTACACACACAGTAACATTGTGGTAACCAGCTCAGAAGAACAGTACTGGTGTTATATTTAAGTGTTGGGATTTTGACTGCATATAACCTTTTTCAAATAAGGCTGCACACCACCTCAGACTGAGTTCATGTCTCCCCTGCCATTTACATGTGCCTGTAATTGAGCCATCTAGGAAATTCCAGGCAGAGATCTTTCTCATAGTCCTACAAAAGGATTGAATGCCAGATGCAATAATAAAAGTAAGAAAAGTCAGGAAGACACACCCATAACCCAACAAAAGTTACAGTAAAGTGGATGAAAATATTAAAGAAAATTTCCTTCAGAGAAGTTCAAGGTTTGTCCTTCCCACAGTACTATAACAGGCCCATGTCAGCTGTCAATCATAATGATAATTAAAATTTATGTCGCAGTGGTTAGAAGATGCTGTTTCCTCACTAGCTTTTAGTGACTAAAAAATGGAAAAAATAATACAATTAAAAAATTGGAAGGTCAAAAAAGCTAAATTGTGTCCTTTTTTAATTTTCAGTAAAAAGGCAAAATTTCTTGTATATAGATAAAGGTGCTAGTTCAGTTCTGGTAAGACTGAAAAATAATATTATCCTCTAGACAAGTACTAACAACATTATATGTTCTCAAGTTACATTAAGAGTCAGACAAGCTACAGCTGCTTACATATTCAGTTAAAAGTTGTCACGTAGAAAATTAGACACAGTCTATGCTATGTTCACATCATGGCTGTGACATGATTTCTAATTGTGTTGAGTTGTTCCATGCTTGGTTTTTGGTTCTGATGCTCAGCACAGACTTGCAACACCTAGAGCTCAATGATACTTTCTCAAAACCTCTGTTGTCCTCTTGCTGTATGACTACTAATAGCTGTGAGGTGTCAAGTCACCACGCTACCTTGTCATTCAGCCAGTTAGGAGAGCTTATTTTGTATTTTCTGCTTGAAAGGAAATTTCCAGAGGATTTTAGTCTGCGAAAGGCTGGGCAACAGTGCTCAAAAATATAAGAATTGGTTTAATATGCTTGAAAAAGGGCAGATGTTACTATATTATTCCACTACACATGGAAGAAAACTAAGGCATAAAAATATAAAATGACTTCATAAACCCAGAAATTAGTACTATGAACATTTCTCTCTTTTTTGTTTATCACTCCAACCACCTGGTAATCCCAGCAGCTAACCCAAACTTTTGGCTAGATGAGGAAAAAGTATTTCTTCTGGAAAGCTATCCTTGCATTACATGCTCAATATGTAACCAAGTGGTTGTGTCAAACGGAAAATAGCAATTTTATGACAACTTTTTCTGTTCTAGTCTCTCATAGTGCTCCAAACTTTATTATAGAATCACAGGATTATACATATAGAATTATATGTAATGACATATTATTGAAACAACAAACTGCTTTCAGTAGTTACCACAGTTCCTTTTTTACTTCCCATCTCCATCATATGACTCTGATTTTAAAAGGAGAATTTATAACAGACACTTCCTTTTTTCACGATGTCAGTCCTGCCTTGGTGACTTCAACATGAAGCATTCTTAGCTAATTATATTACCATATTCATAGCTAATACTTAATGTTGTTGTTTCATATTATTTTTAGATTTCTTTATAAAGAAATTGGTTCAAACTAAAATAGTTACTGGTTGCCAGATTCCACTGGGAAGAACAACTCAGCATTTAGTGCTGATTTTAATGCTTGGGTTTTGGATGAAGCCCATCTGTGGTTTACTGCAGAGGTACCTTGCCAACATCACTGTTATCAGAGTATTATGAGAAATAGCACACCAATGTACCAACTCTACTTGATGTTGTTCTGTGACACAATTCTACAAAAATTCCCTCTAAAGCTGTCTCTTATCCTGTTAATAATTTGGTCATTAGCCTTAGTTGTTCACCTCAAGGAAATTTTCTGCCCATTAAAGCATTTCTTTTTCAAACAGATTTCATTGAAGAAATCTACCAATGTGCTATTGAACCCAATATATAACATTGATAATTTTCTAACTGTATTTTGTGCATACATAGACATAGCTAATTTGTGGAGATTTTGACACCAACTAAGGAAGTGACACAGAAACATAAGTCTGAAATAGCATGTCCATGACACATAGAAAAGTAAACCTAATGATGTGCTAGTATTCAGCTGGGATCCGCCCATTTTGTGTGGAATATGCTGCTGATGATAAAATTGGCACCTTAACGTTGTGTTCCCTCTCCAATATGTAAAAAGAAAGCAAAAAATACATATGTTGCAGAAGCTGCTAAGGAAATCTAGGCAAGTTGAATTGTAACAGAGGTACTGTTATGTTTATCTTGGTTCCTGCTCTTATGAGAATTGCAATGTGCCTGCGTGTGTTATAGCGTACACAAAGAGAAAAAGTTACCATGTACTCTGACAAAAGGAAAAACTACAGAACACCTCCTCTACTGTCTCCTGCAATGCCATTCTCATGGGCTAGAAGAATCATTTAAAATCATAGAATCATAGAATTGTTAAGGTTGGAAAAGACCCTTAAGATCATCAGGTCCAACCGTTAACCTACTGCCACCAAGTCCACCACTAAACCATGTCCTCAAGTACTGCATCTACCCGTCTTTTAAATACCTCCAGGGATGAGGATTCAACCACTTCCCTGGGCAGCCTGTTCCAGTGCCTGACTACTCTTTCAGTGAAGAAGTTTTTCCTAATATCCAACCTAAACTTTCCTGGTGCAGCTTGAGGCCATTTCCTCTCGTTCTATTACTTGTTACTGGGGTGAAGAGACCAACCCCCACCTCGCTACAACCTCCTTTCAGGAAGTTGTAGAGAGCAACAAGGTCTCCCCTCAGCCTCCTCTTCTCCAGACTAAACAACCCCAGCTCCCTCAGCCGCTCCTCGTAACACTTATTCTCTAGACCCTTCACCAACCTAGTTGCCCTTCTTTGGACACGCTCCAGCACCTCGATGTCCTTCTTGAATTGAGGGGCCCAAAACTGGACACAGTATTCGAGGTGCGGCCTCACCAGTGCCGAATATAGGGGCACAATCAATAGTAGTAGGTTAATTCCCTGTATCGAGATCAATGGGCAAAAAGATTGTGTAAGTCGGTTTATATAGATCTAAGAATTTATATAATATCTGTGTGGCCTCCAGTGGTCTTTCTGGATGAATGAGAGTGATTGGTGTAACCTCTGAGAATAAGTCAGGGCATGTGAGCATGTACAAGTGACTATGTGTGTTCAGGTTAGACGGTTTTCGCACTAACCATCAACCTTTGCTGTCCTGCTTCCACTTCATGATCTTGCTTTGCTCTGAATGTTTGTCTTCTTCCAAGACAATCAGTTGTTTCCCCATGAAGACCCATTTTAAAAGTCTATATTCTCATGTACACACGTTGCCTGATGCTTAAACAAAAGTGTTATTTAATGCACATATACCCAGGACAGCTATTGAAAGCCATGTAGTTATTTAGTCATTTTGATGTTTTTAATTAATTTAATTTGTATTCTTGCTAGCTCTTCATGGTGGAATGTACTCCTTCACATGTGTGTCGTTGCAACCACAGGAAAAAGTTAATAGAAGTACTGAAGTAAGTGGAATTGCCCACCATGAAATACAAAACTGAATGCTTTGGCGTCTCACTTGAGTTCCTTATTGCACATAATGCTGGCTGCTTTGCTAAGCTTTCAGTCTAAGTTTTTTAATGCTTCCCTGAAAAACATGTTGTCATTTTCAGCTAGACAACAGTTTTCAGTAGAAAGGATCCCTCCGTGTCTTTCTGGGTTACTTAGACTACTTTGATTTTCTGCTTCTTTCCTTGTTTTCCTGGAGTACCATCAGGGGATGGCAGTGATAAATGTAATGCCTGGTTCTTTTGTGACATTAACACCGTTAAAAATAAGTTCTCATGAGCAACTCATTGCTTTCTCCCAGGGAGCCAAGTAAGTTGTGCCACAATACAGACTCTCTCGGCTTGTGAAACAATGATTTTCAGACTCTCTGCAGAAAGTAGAACCAGTAGAAAAAGAAATCAGCAACAAAATAAAGACTCAAGGGAAACATTGGGGGCAAACAGGGACTTTCATTCACAACTGTTCTAGTGTTGTAAAGGGGCTTCATTGCAAAGAAAAAAACAGGTCTATAAGTAAATGGAGGGGAGTCCGCTGTAGAGTAATGCCTTTTTATCACTCCCAGCTGTCCTTGTAACACCAAAAAATAAAGATAAAAATCTCCAAAGAATGAAAGCTTTACCAAGTTTGGATAGACAGCAAAAGTAGGTTCAGTGATAAGGTCACAGCTTCTGCCCTGCCCTATTCTAGCTGACAGAGCAGCAATAGAAAAAATAGCCACCTCTGTGCTAGACTAATGGGAAGACTGATCGTGTTAAAAATCTGAGCCCAAGTGCGAGAAGAAAAATAGCTGTTAGTTTTATAAAATAAAGTCAGCGCTTTATTATTTTTTTCATCAGTCTTGCTTTTGACAGAACTCCTGTCAATAAAACACTGTGAGCACTCTGAACAAAAGCTATTTCTTGAAGAATGTTGGTCAAACTTTTTTTTTTTAAAAGGAAAATATTATATCTCCAAAGAATAAAAGAAACAGTTTAAGTAATATGATGGCAGGCTGGCAAGCAGTGCAAGGTTCATCATTCCCAAACAAGCTCTGTGCTATTGCTTTTTAGCTTTGATGTCACATTTCTGCTTCTTTGTTACAAGGACTCTTTTCTATCACATGCGGACATACTGAATAGTAGGGTAGTATAAAGATGTTCAAAATGGTTTTCACCAAGGGCTAGTGTTGCCTTTCATTTTTAAATCTCACACTGAAAGCTAGTTATAGACCACCTGGCTAGCCCAAGTAATCAGCACCTTTTCTGAGGAATACTGTCTCCAAAGGAGTTCAATCTGCATTGCTGTGCACTCCTTTTTGCATTTACTCATGTATGTCTGGGGACATGGTTCTCAGCTCCTTACACAGAGATGCTCAAGAATTTCTAATCGATAAATTCATTGCTGCAAAGCTGTTGCCCTACCATGAGAAACACAGAAATACCTTTGGGAGACTACCTGCACATGAGTGTTTTTTTACTGTGAGGATCATCACAGTCAGGATTAGAATGTAGTTCAATGACGTGAGAATAAAAGCATGCTTAAAACAACTCTAAACACTTATAGCCTTTCCTCTGTGTATGTAAAATGGGTCTGGACTGAAAATCCCGTTCAATTTGGATTGACTGGGTAGTATAGACTTACACTTAAGTCATAGCTTGCTTTTAACTTGCAAGCTTGCATATGGGTGGCAGGCAAGCCACAATCTGACCACCTGGAACTTGGTATCACGTGTAACATCTTTCCAAGAAGAGTTAAATACTGCCTCTGCTGAACTCTGGCTATCTCATCTAGATTGGAGCAAGCATGTTAATTAGTTCTAAAGCTGGAACTAACATACTTCTATATTACACTTCAATCACTGTGACTTCTGCAGAAAGTATCTTGAGTCAGTACTTGCACATGAATCATTTTATAAGGGAAGTACAAGCAATGTAAGATCATTAGCTTCTAGCATAAGAACGCATTGGATTCAGCAGTATCTGTATAGTGAACAACATTCAAAAATCTGTAGTGTTGAAACTAGTTTGCTCAGAACCATATTTGCAAAACTGAGTGCTCCATCCAATGCAATTCATAAACCTCCATTTACATGAAAAAAAAGAAATAAAAAGAAAGAAGTAATTACATGTAAGCACTCATTCACATGTATTACTAAATATTTGTACTTTTAATTTTTTTCTGCAAATTCTCAGATTAAAGAAAAAAATCTGCATCTGCTATTGCAGCAGTCAGTTTTGAACCTGTGACTTTGATGGTTTATTTCAGTGATTCTCAAATTCTTCGAACTACGCATGCTTGCCATCATATTTTTAATTCAAAACTATACAAAGGTGGTATTGTTCTGCAACCCACTGAAGATCATTTGTGGCTACAGACCACAATTTGGGAACTGATGGTTTATTCTCCTGAAAATAACTTTGTTGTACTAATGTAGTCTGCTGGGATATGGAATTGATGGCTTCGTTAATGGCTGTTGCCAGATGTTTAGTCTCTGTATCTTCATACATTTCATTTTGGAGCTAATTACCTACAAGATAGTTCAGTTTTACAAGGCCGCTGCCAGCCAACAAAGAAGAGCATGCAAGTGATGGCATGGCAAAAGACGCTATGCTGGTTGGAGCTCAAGATCAGGCTTTTAATGAGTGAAGCCCCTGGACTCTTGGAGCAGCAGCCCGACACAACTGCTCATTTCCAGAAACACTCCTCTTCAGTTCAACATATGATACTCCTCAAAAGTTAAATTTCTAGCGAAATTCCTACTCTGTTCTAGAAAATAATTCTTCTGGAGATACATAGCAGAACACTTATTGAGCAAGCAGTAGAAAATGTGCTTTTGGTTGTTAGTGCATTTTGTACTTGGAAACCTAAGTTTTGGTTAAGAGAAGAAGGAAATGAACTCTCTTATTCTTTGTCTGACCGTTTAAAATGAAATGTACAGATAGTTGCACCTTTGATGTGCAACTTACTCTTGTATTTATTCTATGTTTTAAAAGGTTCCAAAATAAAGGACTACACATTAATTTCGTTTGTCTTCATTATTTATTTTTGTAAGCTGCTAAGGCTGTGCTTTATTTATTGCAAGTCATCCATACATAATTCTCTGTAGTTTAGAAAACTGCATCTAACATTTTCACCCCAACTTTATAAATTGCATTGATTTATTTCTGTCTCTGAGGCCTACAACCATTTATTACAACAACAAAACATCCCCCAATTCTGGTGATCAAGGAACAAAGTCTACTCATTTACTGTGTAGTGAGAATTGACAGATGGCCAAATGGGGTGATAGATTTGATTTTAATGTGTCTTAAGAGAGTAAATGAACCAAAGGCAATCTTCATCTCATGTGAAAAGTTGGATTTTTGTGTGGCTTTTCTGCAACAGTGAGGTGCAATTCTCACAGCACTTCATTGATTTTCCAATCAACCATGACCACTCAGATGGTAAAAACCAGGGTCAAAGAATTTTTATAAAGGATTTTTTTTTTTTACTGTTTGTCTAGAACTGCACAAACAAGCCTGAATGTACATAACATAAAATACTCTTCAGTCTTTTGTGGCTTTTTTCCTCCTGTAAAATCTTTACAGGTTTCACAGGTTATGCATTTTTAATTTTGCATCAATTGAAGAGGTTTTGTCAGAGAATAATTTACATCATAAAGATAATGAGGATAAAATTTCCTCACATCTCCCCACCTGTTATTTTAGCATATATCACTGATAACAAAGCACTTTGCATTTCTTACTTTAAACTTTGTGTAGGGATAGATTCCCTATTTCAGGACATGAAATAACACATGGAGCAATGCAATAAAGCCAAAATGCAGTAGATTACAGTAGTTTTCCATGCACTAGGCTCAGACAGCAATATATTTGTAGGTCCTTACACATCATTAGAGACACAAAAAGTAATTGTACAGTGTGTGTCAAATAGTGTTAGTATGTTTGTTAGACCTCAGTGTTTGGGGACTGGTGAAGAGTCTCTAAGGCATGCTTGAAAGTTATCGTATGGGAGTGTAAACACTTCTAACCACAGGCAACAAAGTCTCAGAACCAGTGGATATAACAGCAATTTAGGATTTGAGTGTTTAGCCGAAGTAAAAATATTTACAAACTGCTCTTGAACTGGTTGGTCTTTTTGTAACATTGTTGCAGGTTCAATGAAATAGAGATAGTGCTCTATAAGAGGTATTACTTTTCAGTCAGATGACGTGTCACATGGTACCTTTTTGGGTGTATAATGCCACCCAAAATGGCGAATGATGAGTAGGTGGGCATGTGCCTACCCTCTACTCTGCCTGAAAACTGAAACCTTCTCTCTTTTCTGTTTTGTACACAGAGCACTTCAAAGTGTCTTCGTATCATGCCTTACAGCATGTCATACACATTCGCTGCTTATTTAGTAAATGGTTAGTATTTTGCTTGCGTTTGATATAACCCAGTACTTTGGCATGGCTTGAGCAGCTAACATAAAATCCGCCCATTTTCAGTGAGAAATTATGATCTTTTGACCAACTGGAGAAGTGGGCTAACTATTTTTCTCTCGGTCTGTGGAAGAAATTTAGACATCTCACGTTTCATATATGCAAAACTTGATTTTTAAAATTACTTCACATTTCAAAATTGAGGGCTGCAATTTGAACTTTGGAGATGAGAATTGATATTCAGAAATAAATTTGTCCCTAATTATCCACCTGCAAATCAGGTCAAGACAATTGAAGGACAGTCCATCATATTTTCTAATTACCAGTCAGAAGACTACAGCTATCAAAGTGTACTATTGGTCCATTAAAATTACTGTACTTTTTTCTTCTGATCCTCATTTTTCTGCTCACCTCTATACAGTAATATGCTTTTTAATTCCTCTGGATTTTTAAAGTAAATTATGTGTGCAAAAAAAATTCTCTTTGCATTGAACTTTTTAGAAAAAAAGACTTTAGGAGAACTTTGGATCAGGTTCTAAGTGGTTCCAGTGAGAGACTGAAAGAAAGCATGAAAAGTTTGAGATTAAAATCCTAAGGAATCTATTATCATGGAAAATAACAGAAAGGAAGTTTGTTCTTTTCCTTAAATGCAGTTTCGCTATTGCAAAAATTATAATCACTCCAAAAATAAATATCACTAAAATCTAGTAAGGACTATTCTTCCTCAAACAAAACTTAAATATTCCAAACCTGTCATACATCCAAAATATTTCTTATATGGATACTCTGAATACAAAGAAATGAAAGTTGTTGGTAGAACAGGCAGCTGCTCTGTCTTCCTTTCATGTACTTTTGATGGCACAGATGATGTATTAGACATAAGTGTGTTCTTGGTTTTTTGCAAATACAATGTGTGTTAGACATGTGGAACGGTCTCTTTTACATGGAATGTTTAGTTTATTTTATTCTATTCTAAAACTATTTTAAAAGAGAATTAATTTTTTTTTAAAAAAATCAAATACTGCCTTTTGGGGGGGGGAATTCACATAACTGCACTTCATGGGATCAGAATTCTTGCCTTGACTGCAGTGGGACCATGATCCTCACTAACAGGTGGCACCACATGCAACCTGAGTTGAGAAAAAGTACATCGTAACTTTGATACGGTTTTGTGATAATACCTCAAATATGCTGTCAATGAAGGCCAATAGTGAAAAAAAGCTGTATTTCCTCAATATGAGTGATACTCACATTGTTCAAATGCACCATATCTGTTGGGAAAGCTCCTGAGTTACGATAATGAGACATTTACTCTATCATACTGGTTCCTTGAGGACACTGTAAATAAAATCTGATTTTTTTTTTTTCTGAAATATCCTGCTTCTCAATGGAAACAAAATTAAAAGCAATAAAGGAAGCAAGGAAGAAAGGCAGGTGGGGTAGAAGGTAGGAAGGCAGGAAGGTAGGGAGGAAGGGATTATGCAGCTTTTGAATAACTGAACTTTGTGAATGACATTTTCATTCCCAGGTTCACAGAACTTGTGGTAAGTCTGGAGGCTATGAGTGCAGGACCCACTATGACCAACTTTCAGTCTTAAAAGGCACAGAAAAGAATGATTCTGAGATTTCAAAGCTACAGCAATGTAGATATTGCATGTCCAGTTCCCTAAATTTTTGTCACTTTGGTAGATAACAGAATCTAAAGTCCTAGAACACGTACACTGGATACCCATATATTCTAAAAAAAGGAGTATGCTAGCCGTAGGAAGTCCTCAGCTACTCATGCACATCAATGCTCCTGCCTAAATTTTTTTTTCTAAAATCTAGTGCCTACATCAGCCCCTTCAGGTATGGAAGCAGAGTAGCTGAGATTACCTACCAGCCCATGCTTAGAGTTCTCATACAGGATGTAAGAGATCTGCATTCAGTTTCCTCTTCTGTCTCAGGGGATTTGAGCCCACATGTCCCACAGAACGGTTGTAGCCAGAGGCTGTTAAAGTATTAAATACGAGTAAAAGTAATCAAAGGTGGGGTTTCTCCATATGTCCTACTGAAACTTCTGTTTTGTGTAGAATAATCATCACTGAGCCAACTGAGGGTGAAAAGTGACATTATAGCCCAGTTTTTCCCACCTCTGCGTTCAACCTTCTGTACTTAACAGTAATTAATAACAAAGAGACAAAAATTAATGGAAGCAGAAACCAGAGTCCAGAATCCAGAGCTCCATTGTCTCAAGCAAACCCTTTATTTCATCCCTAGGAAAAACTGCTTTGAGTATGCCCACCAGATCAGGTTCCATAAGCAAGACAGGGCCAGCAAATAAGGCAAGTTTGTACAGAATTTGGACTAGTATTGGCATGTCAACAATATTAGATGAATAGAAAGAAACTATGACAGGAATCAGGAAGAAACTGTAGGAGGTTCTAGTCTTCAAGGATCACATGGCAACTCCTCCTCCCCAGCGGTGTCTGTTTTGTCCCTGGTAAATCAGAGCAAGCAGCTCTTTGAAAGGAAAAAATGCATAAAACTGGGTGAATTAGATGAAATAATAATGTCTCAACAAGTCAGCTGAAGCATGAGAAAAGATACTTAGGACTGGATTTAGCTGACCAAACATAGACATAACCATAGACATAGGTAGCGTAGATACCTTCAGACATTTTAGTCTTCTAGACTCATTTTATCAACAATGGAGAAAAATAGCCTCCTTTACTGAGTAGTTTATTTCATCAACTCAGTGTTTTATATAGGTGAAACTAATCATGCCCTAAAACAACTCTCCTACCTAAAAGATAGCCTGGGTTCATGAGCTTACGTGCGACATTAGTGAGTTGCCAAGATGGAAATCTGGTCAAATCCAGTGGGGGCTTCTGGATTATAGGGCCTCAGGTAATCAATTGCACTTACTATATCTGCCTATATCTCTCTAAAGTCAGCTTTGCTTAGATTGTGAAGTTTTATGGCGATTAAACAGGGATTCAATAACTAGGCTCAAGTCAAGTCTTACTGTGCAGAAATTTAGATACCATGCAACCAATGAAGTGTCAATATTTTTGCTATAACTACTTAGCTATGTCAGAACCATCTACCAGTTTAAAGACTATGCTGTAATTGTGGTTTGTTATAATTTTGTGAGGTTGCCTTGGAGCAGGGATGATCTAGCGTCATGGAGGAAATGTTTTCATTCTGTCCAACTTGTATCCACAATCATGATATTTTATTATTATTACTGGCATGAAAATATGCACCAGGTTTTCAGTTAAGGTATGCAAAGTTCTCTTTCTCTCCTCCTTGAAAAATTTCTGAGAACCTACTCATTCTTGAGGCATTGGCACGGTGAAGACAACATGCTGTTTTGTTCTGTAGTGTAATGTATAGTTACCTGCTCATGCCTTTCAATTTGTCTTGGAGCAAGGTTTTGTTATTTGTTTGGCAGAATTCACATATTGTTTGGAACGATGCACACTAATGCCATGACATTCAGACTAAACAAATGGCAATAATTTTCAACCTCACTAGTTATTTGGATATATCCAATTATTTGCATGGGCAAATGTGTCTGCATGTATGTGTAATAGTGACTAATAATCCCTATCTTATTATTGACCCATCATCTACACTCTGATTGAACTCAATTGGAAATGTTCATTCAGAATAATTGTGAAATCAGACTAAGCATATAATTAAAAGATAATCTGTAAAAATTAGAAATTTAAATACAGAAACACACGCACAAGTTATATTTCCTGAAATATCTGTGCTGTTGACAGGAAGAGGAATGTTGGTTCCAGGTTCTTCATTTTGAAAAGTCTCATATGTGCCCATCTTTCTCAGTTCTGTGCTTCTGTCTGTTGCTGTTTAGTGCCTTGAATCACATAAAAATAACTTTCAGATCATATTCTAAGCAATACTGTTCTTCCTTAGAACATAGTTTATGTCACAATGCATTTGTATCCCAGATAAACTTTCCCCAAATATTTTGGAGACATTGACATGGTTGCTGTTAATGTTTATTTACTCAACAATAATCTTTACAAATCCTTAACAAGCGAGATGTTACCAGTGTGTAATTTCTCATTTGTTAGTTAATCATCCTGATAAAATGCCTAGCCCAGAGAAGCTCCAATAAATCAGTTATTAGCCACAGTAAATACTGGCTTAGAAGGAAACATCCTGATAATAAATGGAAAATAACACCATGCTGATAAATTGTAAACAACAAAATTATTCTTATTTTCTAAAAAGGGAAAGGAAAAAAGGAGCAGCCTCATGAATCTGTGATGCCTGTGTGTTGCACTCAGCAGTTCTCCTGGTCCAGGTTTCAAGAGAGAAGAGCCTACAAAGGGGAAACTAAACCAGAGTTACAAAATCATTTTAGGCTGGTGGGATGCCACTGTTCCTCTGTTGGTTGATTACAGCCTTTACATTCATATTAAAGGTTTTGGTTATGCTTAACCCACATCTTCACCAACCCTGTTTCTCTTCAAAGACAAAAAGCTATAGAAGAGTTTGCTGCTGCCAGTGCTGGAGGAATTTCATGATCCTTACTTAGAAAAGTGAAAATTCAAGAGGTGGACGATAACAGGCCTTAAATGACAATGAGATAATATTATGAGCAAAGGAAACAGATTAATCAAATAAGAGCCAAAGGACTGACAGTAGGGAAGAAAAATATTTAATAGGAATTGAGAAAATATCCTGATGATAAAGTTGGGAATGGGGCACATGCACTGAAGGACTGCAACCCTGTTTAGGTAAGTCATTAGTGGCCTTACCATAATGAGCCAGTCCTGCAGAATGCAAAGGAGGAATCAGTCACATGTATGCAAAAGGGGGTTTTTTTTGCCTCTTTAAGCTGATGACAATAGTTCCCTGATATTTTACAGAAAAAGGAACAGAAAATATTAGTGTAAATTCTACTCCATCTACTTTTGTAAAATGGCACTTACCAAGGCTTTCCAGCATGAGCCAATATAAATGAAGTCTACCCACCCAAAAATTCCCTGGGATGCATAAACAGATGAGAGAACCACATTAAAATACTGGACTCATTATTATACCTTTGCATGAGAAGGTGATGTTATATATTTCTTAAACTGCAAGGGTTTGAAAAATTGAATTAAGTATAGGTTTAAGTTATAAACTAATTTTCTATGTACTTCTTTCATTCACAATATTAACTTTGCTGGAATACATAAATATATATAGAAGGAAAGAGAATGTTTTTAGTAGCTAAATCATTTGAAAAAGCATCTGAAAAATATAGGAATGCATCAGGAACAGAGCAGCTTTTCGTTAACCTCTCCCACAAACACAAACGTCTGATACAGTATGCATAAATTTGTAAAGAGGATAATTTTAAATTTGCATATTATTTGCTCAGCATAACCACTCCTTTGGAAACATTAGGATTTCTCTTGTATATAAGAATTTACATCATTTAAAAAATGTGTATTATTTACCCAATAGACCATAAAGGCTACATGCAGAGCAGTTACAGAGATCCAGAACATAATAACGTCTTGGATAAATCTAGTTTGGAGCCATCTGAGTGCATTAGATGATTAAAAAATTATGTACACATGTGCATTGGTTTGGTTTTTAAATAGTAATAGGGGAACCATTTTCTTCACCCTTCATAGCTACCTCAAAATAACAGAACAGACTTTGTGCTATATTATCCCAACATTTGATTATGGGAGTTCCACATGTAGCACGGGGAAAATGTTATTCTTCATTTACATGGTAGATTTATGCCCCGAACATTAAAGACCATTTTCAGTTATAGAGACAAAAAGCCTCTAGAACTACTGTCTTTCTTTTGGCCCCTGTTTTTGCTCACTAGTCCTAAGTACGAATTTCTGCATAGTATGCAGTGACTGATGAAGACTTGATGATTCACTAGGCACTGTTCAAAGGTTCCACAAGATGCAGGGCTATCTATTCTTGACTCACTTGGGGTGAAAAGTTGCTGCAGATGACTGTTAAGAGAGCTGAATTTCAGCTATTAAATATTCACAGCAAACTACTCTCTGATAATTAAAAGAAGTAGAAATCATCTGCAGAAATTTGGTAAATAATATACAGTTAAATTACAGTTGGCTTATGTTTTATCACAAACGAAGAATGAAATAAGAGAAAAAAACCAAGTCCAAATATGCAAATAAACCATGAAGATTAATTTTCTCAATTCTGATTAAAGTCACTGAGGTACAAAAAAGCTCATCAATAACTGTACCCAATGCATGTTATCTTAAATGCAGAAAATTGCTAAATGCATTGTATTCCCACAAACTGATGTTTTCTACCCAGTTCTCATATGATGAATTCATATGATGACTTCATGTTGGTTTTGGTGGGATTTCTTTAAGGCTTTATATTCTTAAGGCATGAGATTCAAACAGACTTTTTACTTTAATATTTTTTTAGTTGCTATCCCAAAAAGGTGCTTACTTACCACGGCAAAATAGCAACATTAGCAACACAGTGATGTGAGATCAATTTACTTCTTTCACAGTAAGAAAGAACAGTTCAGAGCATCTTTATTAAAACACAGCTGAGATATGGGTACCTTGTTCAGTAATCTCTGTCACAGCACATGCAGGTCTACATTCAGAAAATGAATAATGATCTATGTTCACTGGTAGAAAGTCCTTCTCAGCAAATCAGAACAGACTGCATTGTGCCTCTTAAAAAAAAAAAAAAAAGCAAACCACAAAAAAACAGGAAAACATCAGAAGCATAGTCTTTTGGCAGCATAGCCAGAGAAATGTGAGATTGGCCCTTAGGGGAATTCTTATTCTCAAGTGGATGTAAATGTATTCATCAATGCAAAGAAATGCATAGTGTGTTATATACACAATACATTAATAAATAGCCATGCATTAAAAAATAATGAGGTTTTCTACGAAACAACATCCTGTGGTGTTTAGGGTCATAAAAAAGACAGTAAAGGAAGGTGGGGGGGAAGATTACGTGGAAAATCTGATTAAAATACTGAAATCCCATCCTATATGTAAGATACAATAAATATTTCATTGGCTAACTGTAAACAAAAGAACAAGTGCAGTAAAATGTAATTAAAAATGTAAAAGTGTGGGGAGTGATTTATTTTACCACAGTGATATTAATATTAGAAATGGTATGTAAATAGATATCAAGGTTCTGCTGCAGAAACAGTGGAAAATGGCTGTTCATTTTCTATAATGAGCTTTCATCTTTTTGACTTTCACTTTAAGTACTTCCAATGATTTATGAATAATGATGCTCTTAGCTGTTGGAAAGCTCTAGCAAAGCTTCAAATTCCTAACAGATATTACTTACAGTTTTTATAATTTTTTTAAGCCTGGTAAATAGGTTTAACACAGAGTATTTTGGCAGAAATATAGATTGTTTCACACTTCTGGCTTGTCACGTAAAGAGCATGAGGCTTCCTTGTGGTTTGTGAGCCACAGGCCGTGATATGAGAAGACAGAGAGGTGTTCTGGCTCAGCAGCAGCTGGCACTCCACAGGCACAACAACTTTTAACGTGCGAAGCATGCTGCCACCACATGCACGGCTTTTCTACTTTTATTTCATCATGCTTAGGTCTATCAAACAATTTCCTAGTGAAGAATCCTCTCCATGTAGCCTTTACCTTTGAAACATGTGGTAATACTAGAGAGACTGAGCTCTGGTTTTGCATCTGGGCTGGCATTGTTGCTGCTACAAAGTACCCTGGGCCTTTCCTGACAATTAACGACAAGCTGGCTTAATGAGTTAGAGAATATCATAGGAAATCATGGCTCATGGTAAAATAATTGCACTTCTGCTAGCCCAAGTGTCAAGCTGTAAGTTCCACTTATTCAAGGCTTTGGGCTTGGATAATGCTGCAGAAATTCAGCGCTTGGCCCCTGTTTTCTGAGATGGTGGAACACAGATCCAGCAGACTGGGATGTGGTGGGAACAAACAAGTGTTATCTGTTTGTTTAGATATTATAGTTATACAAATACTGGAAAGGATTCGTAATTCCTCTGACTGCACATATTAGATTTAAGTTAAAAACATATCACAAATAAAGCCATAAGTATAGAAATGCAATTTCAGTAAAACCACCACTGCTGATAACACAGACAATTTAGCATCATAGAATCACAGAATCATTTAGGTTGGCAAAGACCTTTAAGATCATCAAGTGCAACCGTTAACGTAGCACTGCCATGTCCACTACTAAACCATGTCGCTGAGCACCACATCTACACGTTTTTAAAACACCTCCAGGGATGGGGATTCAACCACTTCCCTGGGCAGCCTGTTCCAATGCTTGACAACCCTGTCGGTGAAGAAATTTTTCCTAATATCCAACCTAAACCTGTCCTGGTGCAACTTGAGGCCATTTCCTCTCGTCCTGTTGCTTGTTACA
Organism: Theristicus caerulescens; assembly: GCA_020745775.1. NCBI lineage: Eukaryota > Metazoa > Chordata > Aves > Pelecaniformes > Threskiornithidae > Theristicus > Theristicus caerulescens. Next base: position 127,046,021 of record CM036558.1, on the reverse strand, counting down.
TGGGAGAAGAGACCAACCCCCACCTCACTACAACCTCCTTTCAGATAGCTGTAGAGAGCAATAAGGTCTCCCCTCAGCCTCCTCTTCTCCAGACTAAACAACCCCAGCTCCCTCAGCCACTCCTCACAAGACTTGTGCTCTACTCTCTTCCCCAGCTTTGTTGCCCTTCTTTGGTCACGCTCCAGCACGTCAATATCTTTCTTGTAGTGAGGGGCCCAAAACTGGACACAGTATTCGAGGTGCAGCCTCACCAGTCCCAAGTACAGGGGAACAATCACTTCCCTGATCCTGCTGGCCACACTATTTCTCATGCAAGCCAGGATGCTATTGGCCTTCTTAGCCAACTGGGCACATTGCTGGCTCATATTCAGCCAGCTGTTGACCAACACGCCCAGGTCCTTTTCAGCCAGGCAGCTCTCCAGCCACTCTTCCCCAAGCCTGTAGTGTTGCATGGGGTTGCTGTGACCCAAGTGCAGGCCCTCATACAATTGGCATTGGCCCATCAATCCAGCCTGTCCAGATCCCTCTGTAGAGCCTTCCTACCCTCCAGCAGATCAACACTTCTGGCCAACTTGGTGTCATCTGCAAACTTACTTAGGGTGTACTCGATCCCCTCGTCCTGATCATTGATAAAGATATTGAACAGAACTGGCCCCAATACCGAGCCCTGGGGAACACCACTCATGACTGGCTGCCAACTGGATTTAACTCCATTCACCACAACTCTTTGGGCCTGGCCATCCAGCCAGTTTTTTTACCCAGAGAAGAGTACATCTGTGCAAGCCATGAGCAGCCAGTTTCTCCAGGAGAATGCTGTGGGAAACGGTGTCAAAGGCTTTACCAAAGTCTAGGTAGACAACATCCACAGCCTTGCCCTCATCCACTAAGCAGGTCACCTTGTCATAGAAGGAGATCAGGTTAGTCAAGCAGGACGTTCCTTTCATAAACCCATGCTGACTGGGCCTGATCACCTGCTTGTCCTGTACGATTTAATAAATCAAATTCCTTCTTCTTCCAATAACTTCTTATCCTTTCAGTTCCAACTCATTTTCAAACACCCAAGGGAAAAAAAAGACTACACAGCATGACCTGGAAGGCTACAAATCTGGGCTATTTTAGAACAAAGTAAGGTGAGAGGAACAGTACATTTTCTATGAAAATCTAGTTTTATTGAAATCAAAGTGCTGGAAGGGAAATGTGTCAATGGGAAAGAGCTGAACTAAATAATTTAAGCTTTCTCACTTCATTATCTAATTCTTTGACATTACTGAAATAAAATAACTCAACATGACAAATATGCATTCTATTGATTCCTGATTGAATTGTTTTAAATTTTGTATTCTATAAGAGGAAACATATTAACTTTTCTTCCAAATCATTTTATTTTGCTGTTCTAAAACTCTTCTTCCAGCTACTCCTTCCTTCTTTCAAAACATTTGATAATTTTCTGCTCTACCTTCTCTCTTGATACCACGTACAAGTTAGTTGTATATTGCAGTTACCTCCTCAATCCCAAGATAAGCAGAGTCAACCATGATGATATAATTCTCCTAGTTGTTGTTAGGAAGGAATACAGAGTTTGACCCTCAGACTTCTACACATTTACTAGAACTCCCTGGAACTCAAACGCAGAGACTTTTCAAGTTTAGTAAGGCCGTATATGAAGGTCACTGAGTCACAGTAACAGGTCACATAATGGGACCAGGGCTCTGACAGTGGTAACAAAAGTGTATTCTGTTCTGGTTGGGTAAGAAAAGATTAAAATTTCAAACTCTTCGAAAGACTCTGATTACCAGAAGTCACTTTAACATTTTCTCTAAAGAACCGGGAGCAGCTTATTGCTTTAAATAACTTTACAGGCTTCACAGTAGAAGTTGGTAGAGAAGCAAATTTCTATTAAAGATACCTTTTTTGGTGGTTTTGGTACTTTCAAGTATGAAACATAATAGTTGCTCTGAAGTTTTACAAATCAAGGAATAAAGAGCAAGAGCAAGAGTGGGAGGAAGGAAGAAGGAAGGAAGGAAGGAAGGAAGGAAGGAAGGAAGGAAGGAAGGAAGGAAGGAAAGGAGGGAGGGCGGGAGGGAGGGAGGGAGGGAGGGAGGGAAGGAGGGAGGGAAGGATGGAAAGAGGGAGGGAGAGAGGGAGAGAGGAAGGGAGGGAGGGAGGGAGGGAGGAAGGAAGGAAGGATGAAAAAAAGAGAAAGAAAAAGAAAGAAAGAAAGAAAGAAAGAAAGAAAGAAAGAAAGAAAGAAAGAAAGAAAAAAGAAAAAGAAAGAAAGAAAGAAAGAAAGAAAAAGAAAAAAGAAAGAAAGGAAGGAAGAAAAAAGGAAAGAAAGAAAAGGAAAGAGGAAAAGGAAGGAAGGGAGGAAGGGGGAAGGATGAAAAAGAAAGAAAGAAAAAGAAAAAGAAAGAAAGAAAAAGAAAGAAAGGAAGGAAGGAAGGAGGGAAAGAAAGAAAAAGAAGGAAAGAAAGAAAGAAAAGGAAAGAAGAAAAGGAAGGGAGGGAGGGAGGAAGGGAGGAAGGGAGGGAGGGAGGGAGGGAGGAAGGAAGGAAGGAAAGAGGAGGGGCAAAAAGAAAAATGTTAGTAACATTTAAGACACAGATCTTAAATTTCTTTTTGTTGGGCCAAAGAAAGAAAAAAAAGCTTGTCCAAGCAATTTCCTATAACATTTTCTTCAAAATAAGTAGTACCAGATAAATATTTATCAATGTTTATGATCCTGATGAAGCCAATAGAGGGTATGCTCGTGAGTACTAGCATGAGATAGTATGCATAACTGATATGGGCAGTTTGCAAAAACATGATAAATATAGTGCAACATCTGATATTATAAATTGCTTATCAGTAGGCATTTCATGGCTAAAAGCAGAAGACACCAGAATATTTTTCAGGAACAAAATAAATTTCTTAGAATATGCTCAATGCCTGGTAAAGTTTACTAGGTTGTTTCAGTTGTACCACCTAAGATACTGATCAACCAAATGATTGCTCCAATGAAAAAGACAGTGGAATCACTTTCTTCCATGTGTGTTTTAATATTATAGTGCTTTATCACTTTCCAGGAGGTGCATTCCAGGGCATTGAGCTCAGTACTGTCTGTGAGGGTCCTTCTCCCTCTCGTTCTCTTGCCATGACAAAATAATACATTCAGTGTGGTATTTTGGTTTGGTAAGATTCTTATTCTTATTGTTTTGTTTTCAATATGTACTTACTGCTATATGTTTATACTAGAAAAAGTAAGATCTAACACAAGTTCCTGGAACTTGTTGAGACTGATGATAATACTCAGCCTTCTGGACTTCAAACCCAATGTCAAGGGTTAGCCTCCAAGACAGTTCTAAGGTGTCAGCCATTGTATTCCTCCCAGGCTCTAGGTCACTTTTTTCAGATTTGTAAGGCTGAGGCAACTGAGTGTCTTTGAAGCAAAAACCACAATCTCAAATGTAACTAATTTTTTTTTTAAAGTTAGAAGCAATGCAAGTTTGGTTTCCAGGGTTTGGACTTAGCAGTATTGAGGAGAGATGTTCAAAATCACAAAAGATAACATTCGTAAATATGAGTATTTAACTCCCCTGCAATTCTTTTTATTCTGTCCTCCCACAACATCACCTTCCCAGAATTGCAAAAGATTTAGCTCTTTTCCCAAAACCTATCTACATGCAGAAAAGAGAACTTTATTTGAAATATCTAGACTGACATGTAGGCCAGCTGAGGGAAGACTTTTTATGAGGAAAGATTATGCTTAGTTATTTCAATGTAATTGCAAAAATAAATGGATAGTAGTTAAATTGGTAAATTTACAATTGCGTTTTGAGTTTGTTATTGCTTCATCTCACTCCCACCACTAGCAAGGCAAATCTGTTGGATGTCACCAGTGATACTATGTTGTTGTGCTAATATGAAAAGAATTGGTTAGTACGTTAAGTTTGTATTACATAACAAATATCTCCCTAGAGCAGAAACTCAACATTAAAAATGCTATAGTATAAACTAGATGTTTTGATGTTATATTTCAGAGAAAGCATTTCGGGGGGGGGAAGGAGGCAGGAAGAAAGAAAGGTCATTCATGATATATTTACATTAAATTAGACAGAAAGGAAAAACACATAGAGAAACTCTCTGCTAAAGAAAAAAAAGACTTTTAAGTACAATTCATTCAGTCTCTTTACTTATTAGATGGGTGTTTTGATTTGGTACGTGGCATAGCAATGTATTTCAGACTCTTTCGCAGTCATGTTGTGGTGCTCTTACCAATTTGCAGTATTTTCAGAATCTAATCTGTGTTACTGTTCTGTTTCTTAAGAGATTTTGTGTATTTGCAGTATTTAAAAAGATACCAAACTTTCTCATTTGTAGAGGTTAATATGGCAGAAAGAAATTGATAACTCTCCATTGAAGAACAAATACAATTATAAAGAACAGAAACACTGAATATTTGATCTTTCACATATTCCTGGAATGACCCTTTTTATGCTTGAAATGCTTATGCACGTATTCTCGTGCTTATAACTTTGTCCTCGTAGAGTCTGAACCTAGGTTTACTTGCAAGGTTGCAGCAATGAGCAGCCATAAGTATTTACAGCATCAGAGCTTAGTGATAAGTGGCTGAATTGCTAAGAAATGCCATTTTATTGTCTTTAAAGAGTGCTTCTAGTTCACTCTACCAGAAACTTCAATTTTTTTCAAAGGAGACATAGGGTTTCCTTCCCTGAGAACTCATCAAACAAGGCATACCTCAGCTACCACCCTCCATCAGGATGGAAGAAAGGCAAATTCTGAAGTTATCCCAGTCTGATGGAGGTTCCATACAGTTCCATTTCTTTAAAGGGAGAAGACGTGAAGTAAGTAATTATTTCTGTGCTTAAGTCAATTGTAAATCAAATTTCATATATGGACATATTTTATCATTTCTAGCACATCCTGTTTCACAATGGACTAAGATATCTGTCTTAGCTGGGGCTTCCCAAGTGCCTGAATTGTGCACTTCTGATGAGTGAAAAGATATTTGAAAGCAGCAGTGCCCTGGTAGCCATTCTCCTTGTAATTCCTCATAATTTCTACTGCAGTATTCTACAATGCTGCAATTCCTTGTAATTTCTACTGCAATATGCAGTAAGCAACTGAGGTCATTGTTCCTGCAAAGCTTTTTATTTGGTGTATATTCTGTAATTATGCTATTAAGTATGTAATACCATGGATTATAAAGCCCAAAAAACCCCCAAGATGGTGGCCAAGCTACCCAATCACCTTGAACTGAATTCAACAGGCAAAATTTGAGGAAAGTAGATAAGTCATGGAGGAATAGAGTTCAAAACTGTTAAATCTGGATCAGCATCATGGATGCAGAGCAAGACTTGGAAATTGAAAGATGTGGAAATGAAGTTTGCTTAGATAGAAATCTTTTTGGTTTCAAAGCTGACCTATCCCTGAAGGGAGAAATTTTAAAAAATGTCACAAAAGCATGTATATTTGGGAGCACAGAAAACAAGACATTCATGAAGCTGGCTGTATTACAAAAAAAAAAAAATGTGAATCCTGTAGAAACAATATTTGGATAGCTTTGCTGGACAGGTTCTGTCCTGAAATATGGCATGAAATAAGCATCACCGAGCTTCTTATATTAAAAGTAGACAATTTAAAGAGGTGCCTGAGGCTTATGATAATTTTCACTGTTATCATAATTGATCTAATATCCTCATGTCCTGATATGCTTTTAGCTCTGCAACCTTTGCCTTAGTAGGCTGGAAATGTGAAAAGTCCCATACTTGCAGCAAAAGACTGCAATAAATTTCACTACCTTTGCCCTTTACTGTGCTTTGCCATTTGATTATCTGGCATTCTTCAACTCCCCTGTACAGGTCCAACAACTTTGGGGAAGGAGGAGGAATGCCTACCAGGATGCCTCGTCAGTCACAGTACTGAGTATATAAAAGGTTAAAGAAGAACAACATTCAACTGTCTTCCATGGGCAAGGGCAGGTATTCAGACTTTCATGTTTCGTTCTTGTGACAGAGTCTGCAAGGAGAACATAAAATGCCACAACATGACTCCGTTCTTATGACAGCAGCTGTAACAAAAATGGGAAATAACACAAACAACCCATTCTAGACTTGCAATTTTTAGATGGTGATCACTTCACCCTTTTTGGATTCTGTAGTCAAGAGCTGTCTGGCCTGTTCTCTTAAAAAGAAAGAATTAATTAAAACAAAACAATCACAGTTCAGTCTGTTCTCTCAGGTTATGTGGTTTCATCAAATCTGGTCTATAAAAGGTGACTGCCTTCTAGGAGAAAAAGATGCAATGCAAGTCTTTCAATTTACATTTTTCTTGGCCTACCCTGCAGATAAATAAAATAACAGTAGTTGTCCAAAAAAGAAAGGAACAAAATTTGCAATTCACATTATGAGTTACCATTACTTATTGAGTCAGTATTGTTATAGAGAAGACTAGGAATTGCTACTTTTTTTCAATTGTTGTTATCCAGTACAGTATACAGTATATAATAATACTTTTAATGGCAGAGGAAAACATTTCAAATTTAAAAAAAAATTAAATGCTCAGTTAAGTCACTGAGCTGCTTCTGTGCCTTTGAAAACTTTAAGATACACCTTCAGTCTGTATGCTAAAGATTCACCCATCTTTACCTCTGGACAGTACCTGCCTCTTATGTCAATATTCGGTAATGGTATCCATACATTCCCAGTAGTGCATTAAGCAATGTGCCTAACACTTGTGAAAGTGAATTCATCTCTCTCTTGTATTCTTCTGTGTAACAGAGTGTTTTACAGATGGGTTTTAGAGATCATGTTTTAGCAAGAGACAGGGACTTTATTAGTCTGTTGTTAGCAATACTCAAATTTTCATAAGTTCATTTTAAGGTTTGAAAGCAAACCAGACAATTTAACTTAAACTCCATATTCAAAAAGTCCATCTTCATAGATCTATTGCCTAACATCCAGTCAAAGATATAAAATGTTACCAAATCAGGCTTATTAGGTATTATAAAGACAGTGATGCCTGCTTGTACTTTGTGGGGGATAACTGATTGTCCAAAGTGCAAAGCAATGGACAGCTACACCATAGGCAACCTAGTTATAGGGGTATACTACCACAGGGAGCAGCACTTAGGAGGCAAGGAAAAGCATACTTGCAAAGCTTCTTGAACATCCATTAGGGTGACATGATAAAGAAAGAAGAAAAAAAAAAGCCAAACCAGAACCGAAATGGAACTGAGTGATGTCTAGATCAGATAAATTAGGGCAACATTTATCATGTTTGGTTGGATAACAATAATAAGATGTAGCCTTGAGAAAAGAGCTCTTAAAGTTGCAGTAAACAAAAGGTCTGTAAATGAAGGAATATATGACCTGAAGTAATTTTCTCAGTATCATTTACAACTCATTATATGTCTTAGACCTAAATTTTTGTCTGTATATGAATTCAAGCAGGCAAATACAATCATATACTTTCTCATATTAGTAGAAAAGGAAGAAAGGAAAAGCAGTTGGAGGTATCAAATCAGCAAGCATTTTTCAGTTTAATATTATGCAGAGGAGCCTGATTCATTTGCCTGTAAGACATAAAAGCAGCTGCATTATGGATATACTGAGGGACACTGATTGACCTCTGACATTATATAGCATGTTTTTTGAGACCTGCTGATGACAAACAAAATCTATCTGTGAACACTTTACTACAGAACTTTCTATCCGTCCTGCTTCAGTACTGCTGGGGAAAAGCTTTTCTTTGACTAACAATATTTATTTCACTCCCTGGTATATTTGAAACCAGTCTTACTTCATGGCCTTATGTAGAGTTCAGTCAAGGAAATAAGTCTGTCCAATAAGGTAAATGCACATAGAGTATACCCAGGATGACCTGCCTTCAGAGTAGCCATATATTTAGAAACATGAAGTGTTTTTCTCAAACTTGATTGCTCTGTGATTTACTGAGCTTTAAAATATAGCTCAAGAAACGTGTAGAGTACTTTTGAAGTTATGGCTTTTATTAATTTCTAACATTCAAAATCAAAGTTCTAAAAGGCATTAGTTTTTACAAAAATGAACTGGATTTGGATAGTACTTTTCTTCAAAATATGCTTTATTTATGAAAGAAGAAAGAATCTATAGGAAGGCATATACTACCTGTGTTGTCACTGATATAACAACATATTTTCAGAAACTAATGCAATACGTGGGAAGAGAGGAAATCGTTACGACACAAGTGTTGGCAAATGTACAAAATAAGCAAAGATGTATTGCTAAATTATTCATGGATACACAGACTTTAAGGCCAGAAGGTCAACTGTACCAGTAGCTTGACCTCGTATGTAACATGAGCAATCAAATTTCATACTTACACCAAAGTGAACTCAAAAGCTTGTGTTTGCTAAAGCATTCCTTTCAGAAAGACACCTAGTTTTGATTTATAAAGACTTCAGAAGTGGAAGAATTAAAATTTTCCTTGTTAGTTTGTTCCAATATTTAGTTATCCTTGCTGTCAAAAATGAGTCCTGAATTTTTTATTTTAATTTGAGTGTCTTTAAGAACTACCAATTCGTTCTTGTTATGCTGGTTCTTTTCTGTCCCAGATTGAAGAGCCTTTAGTATCAGTTATTTTTCCTCATGTAGGTACTTATACATCATAATCAAATCATGTCTTGATCTTCTTTCTGATAATCTAAGCAAGTTAAACTTCATAAATATTATGTTGCAACACATTATTTTCAACTCACAATCATTTTAGAATATCCTTTGGCAGTTATAGGAATCTTACATATCACTGGGCAAAAATTTCTGAGCTATTATACTTCAAATAGGAGAAATAGGATTTGGACAATTCAATCTGTTGACTTAGGAAGATTTCAACTATGCAACATAAAATAGCATAAGGGGGTGTCGTGTTGAATACATTGACCCAGAATTACATGCCTATTCTGAAAAATATTCTGCATGTGTGTTAGTACAAGTCAGAAAATGAAATTACAACCAGACTTTTAAAGAGAATAAAATTCACAGTGTGACAAAGGAAGAGACAACAGCTGACTGCACAAGTTAACAGGTAACCAATAAATGCTAGCTGTTTCATGTTATCTAATTCCATGATGAATTTTCAGACAACACAATAGGTCCAAACAGATCTAATTCAGGATCATTTCCATGTAGTCTGTTCCAGGACTAGTGAAGCAGGCATTCTGCTGCATATTCTCATCAGTCATAGATTTTTTTTGTGAGCTGTTGGGAACAAATGTTTGTCAGGGAAGTACAGTAAACTGAAGTGGCTTAGCAATCTCCAAGACTGATGTTTGATTAACAAAAGCATTGTCCTCACTTGTTGATGGCTACTCTGTTCCCTTACTGAGTCTCACACAAGTCAGCCAGAGGAAAAGAGGCCTCTGAAGGCAGGGCACTACAGCTGTAAAGTAGCGAAGCACAAAAAAATTGTCTCCTTTTGTTTTCTCTCTATTATTATTTTTCTTTTTAAGAGTTTCCTCTCCATTAATGATCGAGATTGGAAATTTTCCCATCAGTCATAGAGGTGCCAGAGCACAGTGCCTCACTGACTATTCAGCTAAAAGAACACTAACTAAAAAAGTTTTGCTGATGATGTAATTCTGATTGGAGAAGAATCACAATGGATCAAGAAAGCTTTTATTTTTTAAAGCAGGAGGAGGTGTGCCAATAAACTTGTGAATCCTCTAAATAATATAGTACTGACTTTACACCTGCAATTCCACTACAGATGTGTAAGAGTTTTGAATAAGGAAAATTTCCAAAGTGGAGGGGAAAAATTACAAATTAATTGTCTGCCATGCATTCACTAGAAGCAAATTCTTTCAATTCACAAACGCAAGCCATATCTTTCAGTGGTTAATCTACATTCTTGCTTTTTTGCTCCTATTTTCTCTCACGGGATTACTGAACCATAAACTATTCTTGATATTGAGCTTCTAACAGTCTAAGAACTGGATAATTTTCCCAGTGTGTAGGAACATGGGACTGACACAAAGAAAGATAAGGATCACTCAGTCATATACCCAGAAATTATATCTAGCCATACAATTTTGTCTTAAAATGTAGTTGCTTGCCCCCAAAACTGATTCCTCTGATAGACTTTCAAATGATTTTGAACCTATATTCATTCTTGAGCAATTTTGTGTTTATTCCTATGCCTGAACTATCCCTTAGTTAAAATACCTCTTCCCATAGTGAAAAAAAATTAACCTTTCTGTAGGGCATCATAAAGTTAAAATTCTTGTGTTAACACCTTCGTGCATCTCTGAACAATGACTGTCGAACTCCTCTTTTGGATTGTTTTAACAGAAATTTGCTAATGAGATATTGTAATTTTAATTTCTGCTAGAACAGCACATAGAGAACTCAAAGCCCCACAGTTCTAACTGGGCAGTACACACAAAGGAAAAAAGAGCTTTTATTAAAATGTTTTAACCATTGTTTCAGCAATTTTAAAAGGACTGTGTTAAAGCTGTTGATACGATTGTAGCAGAGTTAAAGATCCCCTAGCTTCTACAATATACATTTTCTAGAAACTGTCTCATGCTATATATTATTTTTCTTATACCACTAAATGTAGAGTTGCACTGTTTTTTACCTTTAACACTACTTGAATAGCCTGTATATATAATGTAGCATGTTGGTAATTTATAATATTATAGGATACCTTGGCTCTGGCACAACTTATATATCGCAGTGTTTAAAATTAATCCAGTACATATTTCTATATGCTTGGGATATATATCAACTTCTACATAGCTAAGGCATCTGAGTTTCCCTTCCCCTGCCAGGAGATGAAATGTAACCACCAAATTCTGCTCTGAGTTATATCTATGAAAATCCATTAGTTTCAAGGGACATGCATATGTCAGAGCAGAACTTAATAGGCTATCTTCTACTTACACTTACTGTCATTTTCCCAATTTTTAAAAAAATAACAAAGTCAATAAAAGCCACAGTTAGTTAACAAAATGGATTTGGGACATAATACCCATTCCCTCAACACAAACAATAAACATTTTAACAAAGTTCATTAACTCCAAGAGGAAAGTATCCTATGCTAGACATCCTGTCCTAAAGGAAGAAAAAAAAAATAATACAAAAGACTGCTATGCCATGACAAATGAAAGTAGCTACAGCAACAGCACTGGTAAGAGGTGCTTTCCTCGTCTCTCACTAAGCACAATCAACAGCAGGGGTTTCTGGATAATCTCTTGGTTTTAGAAAAACAGATTCTTAGTCCATTAATCTACTGTCATCATTATTGGCAGAAAATTATTTCAGTCCCTACTTGAGAGCGGGAGGGAGAGATTACCAAGAAAATACCTCTGCATACAGGTCTTCTTAAACTGGTGATATGATATTTGAAGTAAATAACTTGTGTGCCTTTTAGCTGAAAGGTGTGACATGAGTGACATTGATACTTTAAGTTCTTTGGGGCTAGTAGTTTTGTAACTGGCGGTATTTACAAAGGGTCCCCCTTCTCATTGAAGTATTTTGAGTGGCTTCTTTTAGAAGCAGTTGCACTGATTAAGAGTTATCAGGGTGACCAGATCTGAAGTATTAGGTGGAAACTTGATTTCTTTTATAAGAAAAATATGGGGAACCATGGTGGTTATAGAGTTGCAAGGGTAATTACTGGAAAGATAATCTATCCAGACAGAAAAGTGCCCAAATCACATACTGAGTGTAATATTCCAGTTCCTCTATTATCTGTTTCACAAATAATGAGTCACTGGAGCACACTCGATGTGGTCAACCCCGAGGAGACTGCAGAACTCAGCAGGGATAAGTCAGGTTTCATAAGATATCTTTTTAGACCACATGGTGGGGGAAACAGTAAATAGCTCAGAGAGGAGAAATACAAGTAGAATTGTACATGGACAACTAGACTGCCTGAAGACACTCAAAAGTCTGTCACCACCAGGTCTTTCTTCTGGCTAACACTGCAGTATATTATGACTTGTTACTGGCATGACTTGTAATGTGTATTCTTCATAATAAACATTTCATCCTGAGGTGGCACCCTAGACTCCAAGAAGCTGACTGAACACCAGAAAAAATACAACAGAGTGGCAAACTCAGTCAATGCAAAGAGTATTTACTATTGTATTTAATGATGTTGTCAAAATATTTCAGGACACAGTAGTGCTTTCATTCAGTTAGTCTAGAAGTGAGAAAAAAACTTCCAAATGTCTATAAGCTTATTAAATTAAATGGGAGTTCCTTATATTTGTATGAAGCATTTGAGGATTTACTAAGCATGTCCTCAGTATATATACATATATAAATATATACGCTACCTATGTAAATATATATGTACTCATATATAGTATATAGTTTACTTCATGTATCGAGAAATAAGTGCGTCTAACACTTTTGTTAGATCCCTATGAATCTCATAGAGATGTTAGTATTATTTTCCTAGAAAGTTATAATAGCCAAGAAAAATAGAACTATCCAGGAGATTTTTTTTAATAAATTTTATCACAGAATAAATTTAAAATGTCTAAATAAGTCTTAGCATTAGTATCTCCCAAAAAAAGAGAACTACAAATCAAACTACAAGCTGGAACAGGGTATGTAGAAGATGAACTGCTTTTCTCAGCACTGACCTTTACATTTAGGTCATAATTATGGCTATGATTTTGACAGGATACTGTCAAAGAATTTCATGGTAGAGGTCAAAATTCTTCACCGTTAACACCCAAGGCTACTATTTCATGTAGTCTTGACTTCGACCAACAAATAGAGGAGATCCTACTAGCAAAGCACACATTAGTAATGGCATCAGTACTAACAGGTGCAATTAAAATAGCTATGGAAAAGAATAGCTCTAAATCTATTTAGCAGGGAAAAAATAGTTTGCACAGGCACTTTGGTCTGAAATGAAACTCTACTGAGGTTGTCTTTCCCAATTGTTTGGCATGTCATTCTGAAAGACATCCTTGTTAAGAAAAAAACTTATTACAGCGCTACTAGGCACCACTACACTTCTCAAAGCAATAATAGCACTGGAAAGCAATCTCAGTGTTTAAGTATCTCACCAGAAATCACATTGGACTTCATCCTTATGGATAAATTGTCTTTAAAATGGGAATCATATCCAAAAAATTAATTGATACAAAGCATATTTGGCTTGGCTGTGTTCAAAGTATTCAATATAATCTGAGTAAGTTAGCACTGGAATAACAAAACATGCAGCCCCATGCACAAAGGTCTCAAATTTCAGGAGGGGTTTCTCATAGCTACATCCCACCCCCCACCACCTCCCTTGTTTGATATTTTCTGAAAAAGCAAAACCTACTGGAAGAGATTTAAGAGCTAGGGTCCTTTGCCAAAGCTGTCATTCTTTTTTTCCCACAGGACTAAAATGGTGCTGCTATGAAAGGTGTTGATGAACATAGGTATCGGCACTTGTGCGTCAGTCTACAATACACAAAACCCATGACAGTCCCTCAATAGTTTTTTCAAGTAATTTACGTCACAAATATCAGCAGATGTTCCCCAAAATGACTGAGGGAAAAAACCTAGAAAATACACTTAAATATTTTCTGTACACATAACCACATGAAAACAAACTATGTAAAACAAGAAGTAGCATTCTAAGTTTAACTTAATTTTTATTTGATTGTACATGAGAAACATCCTGGGAGAAATAGATTGTCCATGCGTGGGGTTTTTTTTCAAAAAGGTCAAGTGGTCTTTGAATGGAAACAGTGCAGAAACAGTTTCCACATGACTTTCAAGAAGCTTTGGTAAGTAATTTTTTTCCCAGTTGATCTAAACAAGCTATGGCACCAGCATAAGGTATGTTTTTCCCAAGAAGCTTTCAAGTAGCTTTTCATAGCAGGGCTGTGCAGAACATGAAATGAAGCATTAGCAGTGCAAAAAGCCTCTGTTAAGTCAGTAAACTTATTTTCTATGATGTATTTGTTCTTCTCACAGAAAATAGCTCATTAACCATTTTTTGTACTTTAGTTGTCTTTCCTACTGTAGACTCAACTGCTTGCAGTCTCCACTTACACGAATATCTCTCATGATGTTTGTCACAGCTTACTTTTTGTTTGAAATCAATGGCATCATTACTGCTGTACAAAATAAATAAATAAATAAATAAAAATAAAAAGGAACATCACTTCCATGAAATGTTCCCTCTGGATACTTTTCACTTCTCTGCTAACTTTTGTAGATGCCACTTTGTTCACACTTGCTGAAGTTATTTTTTACCTCTTTTTCAGCTTAACAGCATTTTCCCACCTTCAACATTCAAACATCATTGGCTGGTTTGCCTTCCACACATACAAGCTTCTAACAGCTAAATTCCTATGTTACCAGCTGAGAAACCTGCTGATTTGATTTGTCATGAGCACATGCCACATATTCATTTGTATTGAATGCAAATTAAATATATTCTTATACACACTGGCAAGATTTCAGTTTTAATTCAAAAGCGCTATGACTATCAGGGTAAGACTGTAGCTTTAGTTATAAACATGTCTCTGTAAAATACATTGGATTTGTCCTTAATTCCTCAACTAATGTATTCACAATTAACAATTATCCAATTAAGTGTACTGATGTCTTTACCCAAACATTTCTTGTCTTTTAAGTATTCCCAATTCAGACTTCCAAATGACAATTTCTTATATTGACACAATCTTTAAAAATTCCAAATACAAGGGAAAAAAAAATCAAGGAGTGTTACCAATGTTATACTTAATGCTACTTAATAATCTTGACTTCGTAAATTACAACTTCCCAACCTTCCTGAGCTTCATCCAGTATCAGAACTGCTTTAGCAGGTGGTTTCACAGCTCTTTTGTACATCTCACTATGAAACAGTGACTAGCAGTCACTTTGTCTCATACTGTAAAGTACAGCAGCACTACATTCCTCCATAACTGCTCCAAACCATTCACTCACCTAATAAATTACCCTGCCAAGCTTGTGTTTCAGAGTGAGCTTCTAGGGACTTTGTATAGAGGTACCCTGTCTAATCAGTTGTACTTTGTCTATGAAAGCTCATTGTAGAAAGAATCTGAATGGGAACCTCTGCAGTGTTTATTTAGGCTTTTTATACTGTGAGGCATGAATACTGTACTTTTTGGTTTTTGGACTGAAGAGATGAGTGTTAATGTTCATGAAAAGAGGAGGCTGCTACCATGTAGGACAGTACCTCTACTTCCATGACACTAAAATATGAAGAATTGTAAACCTGGTATTGGTGTGCATCAGATTTGTTTCTATTTTAGTATGACAGAAAGCCCAATTTGATTTTACAGGGATCAAAGGGTGGTGTAAGAAAGAATTAGCAAGTCTGCTTCCCCGCTTTGTGGAGACATTTAAACCACAAGCCTTCAAACTTTCCCTGATCCTTCTGAAAAGTTTTATGGAAAATCAGCTTGATGCACGCTCACTTTATTATATCATCTGCTATAGTCTAGCTCAGAATGTCTCTTTCTAAATATTTAGTGGGACACCTGATGTGGAAATCTTAATACAAAGCAGACCACGTACATGTTACAGTGTCACACACAGCAGAAGGACTAAGAATTACTATTGTTTCTTTTTAAAAGAAAAGAATAGTGAGACTTCGGTGCATATCTTCACAGCTGCACACAGCTTTGCAGTGCTTTGTTTCACTTTCATAGGTTAAGAGAGTTGAACTGTTTTTATTTCTTGAGGCTTTCCTACTTCATACGTAGGCTAGAATTTACTGCTGTACATCCACCAAACTGTTTGTCATTAGACATGTTAAACTGCTTCTTCTAAAGTGGAAGCTCTCATAATTTTCTTTGAAAAAAACAGGTCTAAGCTTCTGCATAGGTCATCATTTGTGTTAGTCACACTTGCTAAAACTCAGTATTGTAGAATCACTTCTTTATCTTTCTTCCTGAGAGTTCTTTATTGGCAAGTCACAACAAACTGTAAAATTTGCTACATTTACCATGAACAGCTTGTGAAACATGTCAACTTTCTCTATAATTTTCACAGGGCTTTAATTATGAATCAATGTGATGTTATGAATAGGGGTATCAGAGCTAATGCTTTCAGCATGCAGTAAGCAATATTTCTATTACTTAAACGTTGCTCGTATTCACAGGCACTTCATTCTGGATTACTTCTTTTGTGAATACCCAGGCATATGCATTTTACTCAATCTAATGGTCAAGTTAAAAAGGAAATGATGCATTTCCGTGGAATTTTACATTGCAAATAAGGATGAATTTTTCTAACTGGAGAGTTGCAATTCTCCTGGGACTGTTTGTGACTGACACTATATTTATCTGCAACATTGAAACAACACACTTATCAAATGGAAAAGAAGAAGAAAAATTACAAGAGATTTGATCTTCTTTACAGCTTCTAATAGTAAAATACACTGTATGATTAATGAACCTGTCAACTGTAATGGGAAAAATATGTAACAAGTAACTGTGCATTACTTGTTTGCGATTTTTATCTTTTATAAATGCAACCATGTGTAGGATGATAAGATTAACTCTTTGTGCTTTTAAGTGAACATTATATGCAAGAATAATACAATCTCCACTGTTTCTTGTCTTTCTGTCAGTACTCAGTCTTAAGAATTGGAATTTTCCCTAATTCCAAAATAACTATATTATTATTTCATTTGGCATATCTACACATCTACCGCTGGATAAATTATTCACAGGGATGAAAGACAAAAAAGCCCACATAGCTCACCTGTCTCTTTCCATTTAGTTCCTTATGCTTTGTACCCTCCAGATTTTCTGTGTCAAACAAAAGGGTTTTTATAATTTCTTCAGAAATTTTGTAAGGCCTACCAGAGGAGAGCCCTTGGCACACACTGGAACTGGCCTGGCATCGAAGTGGCATGGTATGAGAGATGTATGTCCTACAGATCTATATCATCTTTGAGTTGCCCTCTATGTCATTTTGTATCCTTATGTCCTATGCTGGAGGAATAACATTGGGAAAAGCATCTTTCATGTCCCACTGACTCAAAATTTAAGGAATCCTAATGGTGTTTAAACTTCATTGCAGTGGTAGGGCCTTGGCATAGAGCCAAATCAGGGATTTCTGGCGTTTTTCTCACCAGCTATTGGGAGTGAATAGGAAGGGCAGAGGTTTTGCATCTAAAACTCACTCAGAAACTTCATCATACAATAGTAGCCAGATCTCTCTAAGGAGAACATTAAAAGTAAATGCTTATGAAATTTCCCTGTCCTCAGAACAATGTCCAGTGGCATTAAAATAAGAGGAAATTATTTATTGCCCTTAATTCTCTATTTATTTCTTGACATCCAACTATCTCATTGCCTTTAATTGCCTTGAATAACTTGTGCCACTGAAAGTAATACACACACATTCCACATGTACAGAGATTCTGAATTAGCAATATGGGAAGTGTTTGCAATTGGAATCAAATCTGTCTGTCACTTTGTTATTCACAAAACAAAATTTTCTAATTATCGGATCAGAAAGAAAGAATTTAATAAGATTTTAATGTACTTGAAAATGGGCACACAATGTATGAAAACAGTCCATTTCCCTTTAGCATTTGAGAACTTGAAGTTTTAAGTTTAAAATAAAGTTCTGAACTAAAATACACGGTGAAGTCAGACATGGGGATGGGGGAAAGCATTTCATGTGGTGTGGAAACTGGAAAAATTACCTGCGATTAAATTGTATGGTATTATGAAAATAAATTTCCCACAATATACACCATTTGTTGCAATGTGTTATTTATTGTAATGTCACTTCATCAAGTTAACCTAGTAACAGGCTACAACATCCATATTAACTATGCAAAACATTATTTAAAATCAGTCCTTATTGTTCACTGTCTTTATATGTTATTGGAGAAAAGTCCTATAAACCGAATCACATGTTCAAGGTACAGTAATACTTATCCAGAGAAATGGTGAAATTTGCCTACTTCATGATACCTCCATGATATGCCTTTAGGAAACCTTCAGCAGTGCAAACTAATTGTGCTATTTTCTGTACAGCTATCCCACGTCTCTTGAATTCAGGCAAAATGCTAAACAGAAGGCTATAATCAAATATGATTTCTATTGGCTCTACTTACAGTATTGCATATCCAAGAAGATTTTACAGTCCTTTAGAAGTCAAAGAAAAACACAGGCAAATTAGGTCCATTACTTAATAGAAAATTAACCATATGATGCAGTGCAGACTGAACTATATAATGCCATTTTGCCCAAATGAGGTCAAATATGAAAAGAGGCTTAACACAGTTAGTTTCAACAAGAGAATAGGTACCAGGACAGAAAAGGAAATTGGTAAGTTAAAAAAGACAAGTTTATGCTAAGTAAATGCACTGAAGTTCTACACTTAGAATACTAAAGAATTGTAAGAAAAAAAAATAACTATTAGAGATGCAGAGAGAACTCACAGGGGAGGAACTGTGGACAGTAAAATAAAGTACTCATCTTGAAAAGGGAATAAAAGCAGTTTTAGGGTGTTGGACATGAGATAAGCTAATGTCTACAATCATTAGAACATACTACACACTATAGTTTGCCGTCATTATTCTTAAACAATCTACCTATAAGTGTTGAAAGGATAAGTTGACAAGAAACAATCAACACAGATTTTGAGGACATACCATGTCAAGCCTGTATAATTTTCTACTGTGAGAGAAAAATTGTTCTTTCGGTTGGTGGAAAGTAATAGATCTAAATTAGTTTGACATTACTAAAGCTTTTAAACCTGTCTAAACAATATATTAATAAACAAACTAGAGAAAAGATAGCCCAGCTGAAAAGACTACAAGAGAAAGTAAAAAAAAAAAATGGACTCAACAAATTAAACTGGGAGGACAGACCAAAGATAACTCAGCAATCACATTACCCTTTTAGAAGAGAAAATTAGTAAAATTTGAACCAGTAACAAAGAATTATAAGAGATTTAGAAAGCATAATGTAATGAAAAGTTGAAAAAAATTATGATTGCTTAGCGTGAAAAATTACTTTTCTTGTAATACATATGAAAAAGACAATGTCAATGTTCTCTGTATCCAGTGAGGGCAGGAGAGGAAGTAACTATCTTAATTTGTAACAGGAGACATTTATGCTAGCTATTAGGAAAACCCAATAACAACTAGTGTTAAAATAGTTCTCCAGTCTTTAGTAGTGAAACACAGTGATTTTAAGAGACCCCCCATTCAAAGTTTTTTTAAAAATAGTATAAGTAAACATCTGGCAGGGATGGTCTAGGTTTGAGTCCTCAGCCTGGTAGCAGGAGAAGGAACTAGATGATCTCTTCAAGGCAGCTTCCGGGCACAGTTTTTTATATTCTCTGTAACTTCAGATTTATCTTCTAAGGCTGGCTTCTAACAGGCTTTACATGGCTTCAAAGGAGAGGAAAGTGATCAGAGAGACCGTGAGTCCATGTACCAAAAGGGAGAGCATATGTCCTCTCTTGATACTGTGTCTTAAGAAGCAGCAGCTGGAGGATTAGGAGAGTCTTGGACAACCTTGAACAATGAGTACCCTGTGGTACTGGTACACCAAAGAGGGCAAAATAGCATAATTCTTCCCAGAACAAAGACTAGTAATGGAAAATTTTAATTGACCTTTACCAGTCTACTCTTATGTTCAATTCTTAATTCAAAACAAATTGTCAAGTGCTCATCTAGCCCATAGTTTTTGTTGCAGAGTTACATTTATATACCACTTCATGCTGACATAGTGACCTCTTGGTACCAATTGTAGTCTGCAGTAAAGGTATTATGTACGCCAGTACCGCTAAAAGCAGATCCCATAGACTAACATAAGATACGAAAAATTTTGTCTGTGCCCAATGGCCAATACGCAGCAGCTCCAGAGGCTGCTCTTACAGTCGTCCTCTGCTTTCAGCAGAACATACTGATGCCAGTTGGCTTCACAGGATGTTAGACTTGACAAGATATCACTGACATAATTTGTCTGCTGTAAATGTCCTGTAGCCAAACTGTCCTCTTCTATGTAAATGCTTACTGAAAGAAATGTCTTAAACTCTAGACTAAGTGTGGATGTAGCACTTCAAAGGCTGGAGAAATCAGACATTTACCAAGTTGTCTGAGTTGGTAAGTAGCAGTTTATTTTTAGTGCCTTCAGAATTGGTGTGAAATGCCTTCCCTGGCTAGTATTTCTGCTCTGACTATACGAGCAGTCAGTTAATATGTTAACATATTATACTTGCCAAAATAAAACTCCTAAACCGCACCCACTGACATTAATGATAGACTGTGGAAAGGTTATTAATAATCTGAGTTCAAGTTTTGCTACCAACTGTCAAATAAAGTGTTATGCTACTGAATTCATAATACAACACTGGAGTGAGGGAATTCTCTGCATTTAAAAGATTTATTGATGTAACTATATTAGTTTTCCATTGTGTATTTTATGTCAAACAGCATAAAGTTCTATTCTCATTTGTACCATTATTTGCTGTTCTGTCTATTATCCCTGGAGAAAAAAAAAAAAAGGACTATGAACAACATCTAGTTATTCTTTTGGCGTTTACACTTCAATATGTAAAGAAAATTTTTTTTCCAAGGTCCTCAATTTACATGACCATTTTTCAAGCACTAGCATGTATAGTGCTGACTTTTTTTTTTCTGTGCTTGTTCATAATAAAGTTTACCCCTTTATTCCCAAGTAAAGCTGGCTGGGATTTTTTTGATGAATGTTGTTTAGCTAGAAAATATGATTTTATAAAAAATGAAGAATTGGTGCAGAAATGCACCAGTTACCAAACATTTAGTTGGGAAATTCTGCAGTGGAATGCTTGACTTCTTAGCCTGGTCACTGAAAGATGAATTTGAATTTTCCATGTGTACCACCAGTCCTCAGACACTAGCTTGTTCTGAAGCTGATAGTTAATTCTTCTCCAACTCTCCTCTCCTCCACTTTAGAGACCACTGACCAAAGTGATCGTCGTTACAATTCAGGGGTCACTATGGCACTGAAAGTTTGTCTTCATAGTTTGGTTTCCTATGCACCAACTCTTCCATCCATCTCTGGGACAAAGCATACAACCACTACTCTGTTGGGAACTGGTTATCTTTTTGATGATCTGACAGTGTCAGTAAACAGGTTTATTTCTAGTTAGCAAAAGGCTTCAACATTCCTATGATGACTTGATATATTCCTCTGGGAATAAAGCATGATGTTTAAAGAAATAGCAAGCCATTTTGCAGGTTACAGGAAGGCTACAACATATATTTTAAGACCTTTGGATTCTATTGGTTCATTCTTCTGTTGCATCAAACACTTTGGCACTGTATGTTTGTTTTTTTATAGAAGATGTACACTAATTAATTGAGTGAAGGCATCCTCTTCATTTTTCTCTGCAATTTACAGCTCGTGTCTCTGAGAAACTCCTTTGAGGAAGCAACAGTAGATCTCTGTTGCAATTCTAGCTACTGAGGCTATTCCAACCTATTTTTCTTATAAACACTCTTGGAAAATCCACCATTGCCTGTCAGAGAGCTGAAGTGCACCAGTTCCAACAATGTCTTGGGTTTGTTTCTTACATGAAACAAAACCGAGCAGCCCATCCCATCTCCACAGTACCTGGGGACCTGCCAGCTAAAAGAAATCTGTGAAGACATTTGTAAACCAGAACAAAATTAACAGAACATTAGCTAGAACAATGAGGATTCAAAATACTGTAATTCTGCAAAATTTGCCACCACTAAATCACTTTCAAGAGTGCAGGCCAGATGCAATAGGTGAAGGAGAAACCAGGGAAATGCAGGGAAATGTCAAGCTTTCTAGTTTGAAATGAACCACTATTGCAGAAGATAATCATCATTAAAAGTCTGCCACAGCATTCTTCACCTACTGCACTACAGACATTGTTAGTGCTGGTGGATATTGGCAATTGTTACATGCAATTACTCATATTACTTTATAAAGTGCTCTGTAACTGCACTCTAGTGATTCTGACAGTGTTTCTGTGTCCCTTGGCTGTTTGAGTGTCTCATTGTATAACCTCATGATGTTGTTCTTGGAGCAAAGCTGTAAAACTGCAAAATGCGCCAGAAATGTTCATGTACTTAAGGTGACTCTGATGAGTTTGTTTAACTTTCAACGCATTTCTCTGAATACAAAACTCAGGTCCCATCCACAGCTGTTATAAATTAATTTATGCCCCTGATGATGGTCAAGGCTACAAATTAAAGCATCAGTGAAACAAATTATTTACTAATTTTCTTAGGCGACTTTTAACTCCTCATTGTCATCTTATTTTCATATTTATAAAAACATGGGATAGAGTGGATGCAACTTCGTCATAGACCCATTCAAGAGCAGAACATTGGCATTCAAATGCCAAAAGCCATACCACTGGAAATGAATAAACATATTGTTAATATAGAACAAGTATTGCTTTCACACCTTTGAAGGGATAAAACCATAAAATGTGAATTTGAACAAATGGGCAATAAAACACTTCTGAAAAAATGCATGTATAGGCTATATATTGCATATGATGAAGAGATGAGAGCATTCTGGTGGATGAAAATCTCCAGGTGTTTCCTAATTCTCTAAGTGGGCATTTTTGGAGCTTAAGAATTTCACACTTGACAGATGCAACTTCCTGAACCTTCTGCTAACACTGTAGATACATTAGGGAACCCCAAGAGGCAACACTGGCTTTGGTTTTTCTTCTTTGCACTTCATGCAGGGTCTTTCAGGTCAGCTGCCTGCTAAGTGCCTCCTCCAGACAGCCTACCAGGTCCGACGTTCTGTACATGCAAAATACAAAAATTATCTGGGGGTGGAAAACACTGTAAAATTGTAAAGGATCATTATAGTTTGGGAGACATCAACTTTGAATGCCAGGTTTTTGGTACAAAATACTGATTAGTTTAATGGCAGTGACTGCTGATAATTGGTACCTAATTAAAGCAGTATTACCATAATTTTTTGCCCTGCAATGAAGATGCACTTTTCTGGAGATTTGATGTTCCAAGAACTGTAAACATTTTTGAGTAAAAATAAGGATCATCAGTGATATTCAGCCTACCTAGTAGAAGCTCCTGGAAGCATCAAGCATTTCTTTACTCCACCAATCCATGCTGTTACTCTTTCTTGCTAATGTAAAGAGATAATTTGTAGAAGAAAAATCTGTAATTTTTTGGACCTCAGTTTTGCTGGTACAGCAAACAGACTTACAGGTTTGCATTTAAACTAGGGTTTATTTTGATCCCAAATTTGTCCCTCAGTGGCACAGACATCAGGGGCACAACAGGAGAGTAATTTTTCTACGCTCTTCAGCTGAGAGAATATATGTTCCTTAATAAAGCAGAGCCTCATCTCTCCTGCCATTGCTTTCTGCCTTACAGGCCAAGATGGGCATACAATCCAGATTTGTCACTTAGGCACATTCCTTCACCTTCTTTTTCCAATTGTATCACCTTCTCCTTTGCTTGTATGGATCCATTTCCTATCCTCTAGTAACTTCTTTCAGTTTTTAGGGGGGGGTTGTGGGTCAGAATTAATTTTGTTTTCTGCTTAGTAAACATAGCAGTCTAGGAATCGAGCAGCAAAAAGCATTGAGTTCAGTCATAATTGAACCAAAGTAATAAAAATGTGATCTTTCCAAAACTGTGCTTGGGAATATTGAAAATGCTCACACTCTGTAGGAGCTATAGCAAACAGAGGGCAGCACTTTCGTGACTGTCATAGCTTTCAACAGAACTGCATTCTAGCAATAGGCCAAACCCAGATAACTGCTGCCTGAGTACATTGAAAATATGATATCCTCACACTAGTGCATAAACTGTTAATAATTCAAATAGAAATGGTGGCTGAATAATAAAACTTTATGCCACACCCTCTTCATTTCTGAAAGTCTTACTCATGGTAGCTGTATTGGGGAAGCAGGGAGTATGCACTGAGAGCTCTCCCCTTTGTAATGCAGATGTCTTTTTAAAGAAGGTGTGATTATATTCTGAATAGGTCAGCCTCTGTGCCTGGCATTTCTTCTCTCTTTCCTATGACCTTTTACTAAGTGGGGGTTTTGCACTCTTTTTGGAACTGTCCATCCATTTGAGGCAGTGCATATGAGAGGCACAGTTTGACCATATCAGAATTACTGCACTGGGTTATTGCAAGGGCAGTAACCACCTACTGTGGGTGGAACTGTTTCTTCCTTAACAGCATGTCTCCAATTCAGGTTTAACTTTACTTTGTCTTCTGTTTGTTCATCCACATTTCTAAAGATTTAAATAAATGTGCAGTCACATTTGTTCATGGAAAGTAACAAATGAATAAAACTGCACTGGACAGATTTGAGTTTCACAATGTATGCTGAAACAGATGTCTTCTTTTGAATGGCTCTGCAAAGAATTATTAATATGGACCTTCCTTGGTTATGAAAGAGACAATTAGGAGCTTTAATCCAATATCTAATATTTCAAAAATGTTATTTTTTATTAGATTTCAGCAGCAAAGAATACCATTAGATAGATCACCAGAGTAATAAGCAACATGATGCTGGGTTCCACCCCATCTGTGGTATTTTAAAAATACAGTCTACCAGTGCCAACCTTCAGATTTCCCATGGGAACATTTATAAGAATACAAAGCTCAATAGGCAGCCCTGATGCTGTATTAAGGATTTGTGTCATTTTCACTACAGAATAAACATGCGCTCTAAAGTGGCATGTAGGATTTTATTAGTAGAGAACTGAAGTTTAGCTTATATGAAGGATTTGATTCTGGTCAACACAGTACAAAGCATCACATTTTCAGAACTTTTTCTGCTGTACCGACGTAGAGGAGTGGCAAACATTTAAATCTTTTGTTAATGAACCAGCTTTTAACCCATGGAGAAATAGCTTTAAATATGGTTTATAATCTGTTCAATGAATATGATAGCTTTAGTTTGGCCCCTACTGGATACTTTTCCATTTTTCAAAAACCACTCTGCTTCCCAAATTTGGCACAGCTAGCAATTTTTGGTGATACAAAGCCAAGAACTGAAATCATAGGGTGTTGGAGATTGGGTTTACGGACTATTGGAGAAGCTGTGAAGAGGAGAATATACAAGGTCTGTCACAGCCATCTGTCCCCACCCAAACAATTTAAGGAACAGAAATGCTAAGTGATTTGCTCAAAAGGAGCAGGCTGCCATATAGGGATGCTAGAACTAATCCTGACCTGAGAACATGCACTCAGATAATTCAGTGTAGGACCATAATACAGCTGAAGATAATCCCATATAAACAAGATTACTTACTCATTCTCTCATCAACAGGTCCAAATGCTTTACATTCAGTTCTTCATTGACGTGTACCATATAGCTACAGTTAAGCCAAGTGTTAGGGGCTGATACTAGAGTTGTGGTTCAAGAGTTATGTTGAAGTCTTACTCCTCAAAGCTATAGATCTAACTGCCAGCAGAGTAACACACTTCATGACTTTTCTGTGGCTGCTTTGGATCAGTGAGTATTAGAAAATGCTATAGCTTGGTCTGTGGTGAAGAGAGTGCCAAATACGATGTGGTGTGTGGACAAATCCTGAGAAATCTTTAATGCTAGAATCAGTGCTGCTCCTGATGGGAAACATCACTTGAAAAGTTCTCTGGCAGAAGAGTCATCCTAGTCCCTCATGCGGCTAAAATGGAATGAGGACAAGGTTTTGAGACAGTAGAGATTACAGTCACTTTAATTACTTCCACTGTTACTTTTTAATGGTTGCATCACAGTTACAAACATGGGCCTTAACTAAACTCTAGCTACTCGTAACAGCCCTGGCTCCAGCTCTCATCCTAGCCTCTTGGCTCATGAATACAAGGAGCTAAATCTCTTAAATTTCTTGTTTTCCTGAAAGCTGAGTCTAGTACAACTATAGACAATGAGACATACATATCACTCATTTGAACACAGGTTCTGAGCAATGGCCACTACCAGTCAGGTTTCCTGTTCAGAACACCAGACATTAAAGACTTTAGCTTACAGATGGATGGATGGATGGATGGATGGATGGATGGGCTGGGACTGGGTCTGCGGTTAGTTTTCAGGAGGCCAGAGACTAGAGAACTGGGTCTACTATTAGGTCTTCAAAAGACTAAAAGCTTGAATGCAGGCTAGAAAAATAGCATATTGATGAGTGCTTTGACAGGTGTGGGTGACTCTAGCTTGTAAAGTAGTTAAATTAGGTGAGCGTTTGTGGCAAGATGGATTGGAGAACCGAGTTTGTAGCTGGATTCTTTCAACAGAGCTACAAATATTTCTGATGACGACTGAGGAAAACCTGTTCATACAATATCTGCAGCAAGGAGGATTTTCTAGATCAAGGTAGGATTTGATTAGGATGCAAAAAAAAGTTGAAGACCTTGGTTTTCTAGGGCTCTTGTGGGCTAGGAAGAGGGCTGAGCTTAGTAAGGCTGAATAGTTTATCTAGGACAGAGCAAGTATCATGCAATATAAGACCAGGATTAGGCTGGGGTTCAGGCAGGTGCCAAATAGCTCTGAAATGCGTCACTGGATCTTGAAAATACACTATGTTTAAGAGGATCATTCTTACTAGCAAATGAAGATCATTAATTCTAAGAGGCACATAGATCACAGGGCTACACTTTAATCTAGGACGAAGTTGATATCAGGGTGAGTGTTTGGGACACCATGTGAGAAGAACTATATTTATTGCTATAAATCAATGTGAACTATGTAGAAATTCAGTTAGAAGGAAATGCTTACAAAGAGGTATGAAGTATGGTTTTCTTAGATCACTGATAATGCACCCTTGACATAACTACCAAATTTGGCATCACCAGTGGCCTAGACTTATCCCAGCTAGTCAGAACTGCCCCTTTACTCCTTTTATTGGTTGGTCAATGCTATCTCCACATATACACATAAAGAAATTTGATGGCGGTATGTACAGTGCCTTCCTGGAACAGCAACAACAGCAAAACATCATCTGATCAGAAAAATAGTCACCCAGGGGTTAGATTAGGTCTGCCTTTCCCTCTTTACAAGATGTTACGTTATAACTTCCTCCCCCTCCCCCCAAAAGGCTGTATACATCATTAATGTCGCAATAAAATTATATAAGGTTAACAAAAGTAATCTGCCACCATGCACCAATATGCAGATATAATAAAAGACAAAATCACTTCTCACAGCTATCTGGCCTGCTAATTATCCTTGAATATGTGTATTAGGCATGTTTCCATTTTGAAATCCCATTTTATGTTTGCAAGCTTTTTTTTCAATGCACAATAGAAAATTGGCTATGTGTGCTGGGCTCATAAAGTAATTTTCTGTGTACTTAGGACAACTGTAGTTTAAGTCTGCCTGCCTGTTGCTTCTCTTCTTGCTTCTATTTAGTCTACAGCCAGATTTACTCTTTTTCTTCATATGCAAGTTATAGTGCTTTCTGTGCACTGCTGAATGTGTAACGTCCTGCAGGTTGGCTGCCAGAGTGAAGGCATTTCCCTGGAACATGTCTGGTGAAACTAGCTGGGGGCGATTGTAACAGGGAAGGGTCTAAAGGCCGTGGTCAGACCCAGGCTTCTGGTAGGCTCAGTCCTCTGCAACCTTGCCCTTTATCCCACACTGCACACAAATGGAGCTAAATTCTCTTTCCTAAAGCCGGTTTAAGGATTTGTGCAAAATATTATAGACCCAGAAGAAGTACCAGAGTTGGAAGGCCTCCAAAATATGAATTTTTGCCAGGACTGATCTATGGCAAAGATTATCAACTGTTCTGACTCTACCAGTCACCTCCCAAAGCTCACAAATAGAAAAGAGCCATATCATGCATTTATAACATCACAAAAGTCAAGAGAACAGAGGGAACTCCAGATGTAGCGAATTGCCATAAAAAGACAATTACAGCAGTTCCTTAAGGAGTTTAGGGCTCCTCTCAAAGTGTCAGTCAGCGGCAGACACAGCAATAGTACCAATATCAGCCTCGGCCTCCCCCGTGCAGGAGGAATGTGCGTTACACACACACACCTACGCACAGCTAGGTGTACATCATATGCCTATGACACAGTCCCAGTTTGGGAACTGTGCTTGGTCTGGGCCACACTCACTTTTTGAAAAGTAACTGATCTATCAGGGCAGAGCAGTATACAACAGTGCTTGCTAGAAAACACAAAACTGGAGGACAAAGTGAAACTATTTCTTTTTTAAATCTCACTCTAGCAAGACTCACTGTCCCTGAGCATGGGGAATTATGTGTGACTATGTGAAAAGCTGCACAAAAAGCACAGTGAGGAACACAGAAACACACAGAAGCCACTTGTAATTTGGTCTAAAAAGACAAGATTTTACTACACCAAGAAGGACTTAGACTCTTGGCCACAGTATCCAGCAGGGAAGTGTATGCAAGGACTGAGTTGTGGTTTGAAACTAGTAAGTATGCTGTTACTTAAAGGGAAGAAGCTTCTTACATCCAAAGTGAAACTGGTCAGGTCCCAATTAAAACTAAACGCACTCAATGAATCAATAACATTAGATTAAGATTTTGCTCCGTTCTATATTTCAAACCACATACACAATTAGTATATGGTTTAGGTACAGGGAGTATAGGTAGTTTCTGGTCTCTATTTTGCTGTTATTAAATGGTTCTAAGACAGACATTGATTTATACTGGTATGATAGATGCAGCTCCTGATGAAACTTAGACATATCATCCACTAATGAAGTATTTTTTTTAAGTATATATTTTAACCTACTCAGATTTCTATCTGAAATTTTTTTCAGAGGAGTACATTATACTCATCACTTTACAGCAAAGTTATAGTTCAGTAGACACAACCTTCAACATGGAGGTAAGTATTCAAAAGTAAACTAAGCTTTAAGAACATCTTTTCAACAGTTGCAAGCTGTTTATTGAAAATTTCTAGAATATGCAGCTATGTTTTCTCCTAATCTCCATTTTCCCTTGCCTGACGCTTGACTCAGAAGGGAGTTGTGGGTGTTTGGTGTTCCAGGAAAGAGCAACTGACAGGCTCTTGACTTTTGTAGCAAGAAAACAAAATTGAATGAACTATTTTGAAACACTTGAATGCTTTTAAAGTGTCAATCTGTAGATAAAAACCCTATATATTACAGAATGTGTGTTGTGTTGATTTCAATACTATGCACACATTTTGGATGACCTTAATAATCTACCGGTGATTTAAGTTCTTAGGAGTGACCCTCTTTTTCAGAGTCAGGCTACTCAAACTTTTCAAATCAGACCCAGTAAAGAAAAAGCAGAAAAGGTATCAAAGGATATCCTTAGCTTGAAACTTATGTTAAAGCACTTTCCTGAATAGAATGAACCTAAAGACATGCTTGAAGTCTTTCTTGAAATAGGACTTATAACACACCATGCGATCGTGGAATCATGGTAAAAGGGTAGAGATATACAAAAAGAGACAGATAAATTTCTACATTATTAAAATTAATGTAATAACCATATCAGCGCTTTAGAAGCATTGAACATTTCACTATGTTTCAGACTTTCAGTCCATGAGTTTCATTTCTAAGCATATAATTGCACCTCTTTTCTTCATGGCCATCAGCTTATAAAGATTCCATGCCTTTATGAATTTAAAAAAAGAAAGTAATGCACTGAAAGGAAGAAGAAATATGCTACATTCCACACAGAACCTCATGTGTTTTCTACTATAAAACAAATAAGAACTTTATGGTAAACTGAAAGGAAGAGAAAGTGATGATGTCATGGAGAACCTATAGTTGTGCCCAGTGAGAAGAGTGGAGCAGGGCCAGTGATGATGACTGAGGTCAGGAGATCACCAGACAGATCCGTGGTGATGAGACAGGCCCAAGGTGGAGCTGGGAAGTCGTGTCAGCAAGCAGGGGCTGGGGTCAGAGGTCCCTGGCCAGGCACAGACACGGCCACAGCACAGCTCAGGTGAGTACCATGGTCTAGGGTCTGAGTTTAAATGCAGTTAAATGCAGTTCCTGAGCAAAGTAGGGGAGGGTCCCAAGGACGTTTCTGAGGGCTGCTTCCCAGCAGGCTGCTGCAGGTCACAGAGCCCAGGAGCAGGAGCTGGTCCTCACACGGGCAACCAGTCTCCTGCCTGCAGGAGAGGCTGCTGGGCCTGCGGGGCACTCAGGTTCCTTGCTGGGTTGATAAGGATGGTTTGGTGCCAAGGGGTGGGATTCACCTAACTACACCAGGTGCCTCATCTAATCAAAAGGAAATGCCAATGACTGGATGAGCGAGGCTGAAATCATGCAGAATAGGCATGTCTCTGTAGCTCTGAATTAAGACTGCTGTATAAAATTGGGACCCATAGCCAGCCCCATGTCTTCTTTTCCTCGAAGGACCCACTTATGTTACTTTATAGCATGGTGGCAGTGGTGCAACCTATCTCATATCACATTCTGCCTCACATCCTGATATTTCTTATTTCATCAGTTTAAATTGTAGGCTATATCCCAATGGTACCTTTACTGCTGGTTTAACAGTACATTCCCTCTGCAGTCTAACTCTGGATTCTTGGACCTTGCAGTTTTGTGAGAAACTCTTCAATTTTGGCTGAAGGTCTTCCATTTGGACTGAAGAGATATGGTAGACTATCCTTTCACCTCTACTGCCTTTCTGATGGCCCAGGAGATAGCAGTGCAAGGTTTGAACTCCAGCAGGACACTCTTCCCAGTGAGGGGCAAGGATAAATGAACACCGGCATGTCCCCTTCTAAAGCAAGTGCTGGAACCACAAAGAAACTGTATAAGTGGTCACCACTATCATGGTTGTGTTTGGAAAAATAAAGAGACAGTTCAGTGGCAGGGGTTGGGAAATCAAAAGCAACAAAGGCACCTAACTGAGCTGCAAGAAATGATGACTTCCAGTTGCCAGCTTAGCTGCTCTCTTTACTGAAAAAGTCCAGGAAAACACAATCAGATGGCTGAATTCCCCAGTGACTTAAATCTTGTGCAGTGTCCCTGACTCAGTGGCTTCCCTTCAAGTATAAATCTTTTACACAACTTTTAGATTATATGTCATTATAAGAACAGAGAAAAAGAAACCTCTTTATGTTACAAACAACTGCTAGGAAAAAAGCCACAAACAAATGTTTCGTAATTAATGATTCATGATGAAGCTGATGTAATGAATATATGAGTATATGGAGAATGAACTGGGACACCAGCAGAAAGGCTTTGGTAGGCCACTTAAAACAAAAGACAACATGTTCCCGAATGCAGGAGCTCATTGGAGACCATCTGAGATGGGCCGCACTAATGCTGTCACAAGTGCAGAATGAAAGGAGTCAGGCACAGCTGGCAGAAATACACAGTAACATTTCTTGAGGATAATTTTTAATTATATTATGATGGTCACAAGAGAGAGGCCAAACTCGTGTCCTGATGGAAATTGATTACCCTCCACAAGGTGTCCCTAGGAGAGCCTCCAAACTGAGCCAATGTTTCCAAAAGACAGTCTGGCTTCTAGTCATAGCAGGTTAGCAATGTCCTGTCCTTCTAGCAGTGCAAAAGCCAATCTAATCAGGTGTGAAGCATTTGATGTATGGAAAAATTAACCAGCATCTAGAGAGAAAACCTGGCAGAAGATGAAGAAACCTGGCAACTGAGACAATAGACCTGGCAAAATTTACAGGAGTTTCATTCCAGTTTTGTTGAAGGTAATTCTTTTCTGCTTTCTATTCTACATAGCCTTTCTTTTATTTTCATTCTAGGCTGTAAATCCAAATAAGTAAGCAAGCTAGTCTACTGTGTGCCATGACACCAATCTGCAGGAAAACACAAAAAGAACTTTCCATTTATTTCTCTCTAAGCTCTTTGTTTTAAAACATGCTCCTAAAATTAACTTTACAAGCATCTTTTTATGGAATACAGATAATATTACAGTTAAAATATCTGAGAGTATACGAATTACAAAGTAAAGGTAAAGTAAAGTCTTACTATAATCAGTAAGTGGTCTCACAAACCAACGGAAAATAGTATTATTTTTTAATAAAGCACTTAGCTAAAATCAGTGTCTTGCAGATTCGAGAATTGCTGATGGAGTCTGGCAGCTCTTTCTTAGAATTATTTGTCTAGACAAAGAACATATGCAATGTTTTGTTTCAAAACAAAAGCATAAACAAAACCAAGTATCCACACTTAAGATTTATCTAGCACAGTGTTTCACCCAAAGACACTCTCTCTTAGCTCTTTCTGAAGACCACCCTTTTCTGGCTGTCCTTGGATTTCTTCTGCCTTCTTCCTTGAAATGTCTGTTGCTTTTTTTTTTTTTTATTTTTCCTGTCTGCACACAGCTCCCTCAGAAAAAAGGAAAAGAAATTACACCTATCTCTCTCTCATCTCAAACTCTTCTCATACATTTCACCTTCCTGCATGTGGCCAGAGTTTTGGGAAAGGGTTCCTATTGTTTTATCTACTTTCCCAAAAAAAATGTAATTATATTTTTCCTTACTGACTAGTGGCTGTACCATAGCTCGGCCTTACTGAGATTTTCACATAACTCCTATAATAACAAGACATATTTAGAAAAAATCACCAATTGTTTCTTCATTGCAAAGCTTACCTAGACCAAGGCACTCAGTGATGAGCAGTTCAGTTTTCCAAACACACAACTGAATATTCACACTGTAGACCAGCTTGATTTGTATCCATGTATTTTCCTCCTAGAACAATGTGGTAACCTGCACTAGTAATTAACATCTTTAGCAGGATGGTTAGAGCTTCACTAGCATCATTTTTCACACTGTCCTCTAGAAGAAGCTGATGTCCTTTCTACAAAAGCAATAATATCAACTCCAAACTTAATTTGCTCAGGTACTGCTATCACAGAAAGAGAATTGTGTTGTACTGTATTGATCCTACACTGGCAGTAATTACAGCAGCTGGAGCAGCTGCTCCTACATGTGGTAGATGCGCGTCCATGTGTGCACGTCATCAACTTCTATTACAGAGGAAATGTGGCGGCATATTTACATTTATATATTGAAGATGTACAGTAATTTGAAGTAGCTTGCTTGTCCCTGAGGATATATGTATGCCACTATCACTGGACACTTCTAGTATAAGAATGCCAAGGCATGGATCCAGCATGGGGCAAAAGTGCACTAGAGCAGATAAATATGTGGTAGACAAAAGATGTGGGACAGATGGGAGGATATTCCAGTAGAGACCCTCTACAAGGAGCGTGGCTCTTATACAAACTGAGTGCTGAGAAAGCTGAGTATATTGCAATCTCTGCAGTTTCTCTATTCATAAGCTGGGAAAAAGTTGAGGCAGGACAATTAACAGTGTCAAGCTATCACAACATCATTATGACTAATAAGCAGTAATAAGAAACACTTCCAAAACTGCTGTGAGACAATTTTAATGAAGTTGTGTGAACAGCTGGCTCTGATCCTCTAGCATACTGGCATGTGAATACACAAGGATATGTGCACCTACTCACAAGCTAGGGACTACTGACATCTGGAAGCAAACTTCCAAACCACTACAAGTCAGTGGCTAACAAATTCTATATTGACAAGCAAACTGTCAATATTGAGGTAACAGAGGTTTGAAGACAATTGTTGATGTGATTTAATTATGAATGCTGAATTTAGCTTACTGTGCCCAAATTAAGAAACAAACATCGTATTGCTGGGGTGAGGTTCAAAGGCAGGAAATAAGAACTAAGTACATTTCCTTTACTGAACTACACAGTCATGGGCATGGAGATGTGTGATGTTCTGATGGGGGAAAATGATGGTATGCTCTGTTTCAGTACGCATTGTCATTAAACTACGTGCTTGCAATGATTTGGAGAAGAAACTCTTTTACGATTTATACGTTTTCACTGATGTCATGGAATCCTTCTGCTTTTTCCGC
Source organism: Theristicus caerulescens (assembly GCA_020745775.1). Classification (NCBI taxonomy): domain Eukaryota; kingdom Metazoa; phylum Chordata; class Aves; order Pelecaniformes; family Threskiornithidae; genus Theristicus; species Theristicus caerulescens. Next base: position 127,012,185 of record CM036558.1, on the reverse strand, counting down.
CCCTCCTGATTCTGATACATAGATCTGTGATCTGAACTTCATTGAAATCACAGAATATTTTTGTGAATCTTTTATTTCTTTCTGCCTGGACCACTATTCCCTTACATTATTGGCTGAGACAGAATGCCCTACCAAAGGTATAGTAATTTCTTCCACAGAAGAAAGAAAATTTCCTCCTTAAGCTCTTCATCTTGACGAAGGCAGACACTGATACTTTTTTTCCTTTGGTGTGCTTCTATTTCATCCTTGTACAGCAACCTTCTCAGATATCACCCTACAAAGAAGTGTGGTAGATGTCATTTAAAAGACACTGGGACCTGCTGCATTTGGGGGGGCTGGGTGTCAGGACAATGAGTCTGAGTCTGCTACACTGGTTACATTGATTTAGTTATTTCAGGCTTGGGATGCTTCGTGAAGTGTTAAATAAGCTGGAGAACCCTGATCAGGTCAGGCAGCAATTTCCAAGGCCTTTAATAAGAAACTATACAGCCAGACTGTGAATGAATGACTGAGAAAGACAGCTGTAGGAACAGCGGTAGGGAGTCTGCAAGAATCTCAGAAATCTTGACTTTAACCTGTAGGAAAATCCTGAGATTTGACAGCCAGGAGAAAAGACATTTTGTGGTGAAAAGAAATAGGGTATTGAACCAGCATATGGGACTTGTGGATAATAATGCTTTCTCTTGCTTGTGCTCCGTATCCTGGACAATGTCATGAAATACAGCTATTGTGTTACCAACAGAAAGTGCCAAGAGGCCCTGAAAGGACATTTTCACTTGATACTGCCACTGGGATTTATAAATCAATCCCTTATCCCACCTGCACAAGCAAACCCAAATTCCAAGCACACATAAGCCCAATTTTAAGGAGTGTGTGCCTGACAGGTACAATCCAAGGAAGATTCCAAGAGAAGAATGAAAGGAAGTCATAACTGAACAAACCTTCCTTTCTTTCAAATTTCACCTTTGAATACACTTCTTTAACATATATTTTCCTTGTTTATGAGTTTCTCTGCCTGTATCATCCTTTCTACTCCTTCCTCTCCTAAGACTAGATGGGAATCTGAAGCATACCTGAACAAAAGACAGTAAAATTACATCATACATAAGATTGGTGTGAAAGTGTTTTAAAACTCTATGCACATCTGTGACAGTACTTAATTAACATAAATTATACTTTATTACTGACTACAATGTCTATCCTAAATTTAGTAACAATAACATAATGATATCTTCACAACTGCATTCATGTGAAGATCAGTGTGTGTTAGGCACATACCACACCGTGAAGCTCACCAACAAGGGAAGAAAGTAAATGTCAGTAAATACCTTTTATGAAAGAAGTCAAAAGAAGCAAATGCAAAGGTATAGGGTTGGTTTTTGTTTTGTTTTATTTTGTTTAAATTTTCTGGGGAGTCAGTTTATGGGTGGAAACTCCTGGCATTTGAAACCTCACTTTCAGAATATTGGAAGTGTCGCTGAGGTAAAATGAAATTGTAGCTCCATGGAGGCCTAAATGTGTCAGTCTGTATAAAGTAAAGCTGAGTGTTGCTACATTCTTGATGGAGAGGACTGCTGAATAGCACAACCACTCCCCGTTGCTAGGATGGGTGCTGTGTACAGCTATGTGGGCAGGACATGGAGAGAAGAAGGTGGTGCTGTTCCCCTTGTTAATTTTTCACCTGGATTGTTTGGATCTGAAGGTGTCCTCTGTGCATATTACATGTTTGAACTTTTTGTCAGATAGCCGCAATTCCTTCAGGCTCTTGCAGAGCCCCAGAAGAGATAGGGAGCATCTCAGAGCCCCTGTCTTTGCCATACTCCTGCAACAAGGGTACAGCAGGGTGGGCCAAACAGGGGCATGCAGCCCCACAGAGCTGAGGAATTATGTGTAAGGAAGCTTGGGCTTACACTGGGTTTATGCTCTCCAGTCTCCTGCTGTGCGAGCTCCAGAGTGATTTTTAAGGGCTGCTTCATGGGAATTGTGTTGTCATGGCTGAAGTCAAGGTATGCAGCACTCATCTGTTCGAAGAAACAACGGGGGAGAAATCTCTAGTAGATGAAGCCCTTGAGAGAGTTTCTTTTGACTCTTCCTAGGCTTTTTAGAACTGAGAAATCAACCTTAATTGGAATTTAAAGATATTATATGGTAGGAATGACCAATGACACTTGATAGTTGAACCTGAATCAAAAGGACAAAACAAGTCATTTATAGGAAATATTTCAAAACGAGGCATTTAAATATCTTTAAATATTTTCTGTAAAGTCCCTTGGCTCTTTAGATCATTATTCAGAATTCATAAATAATAGAGCAATGCCCATTTAAAAGATATAACAAAAAGTGCTTTCCCATGAAGTTGTAAAAGCTGATGCACTTTTACATCCAAGTACATTCCTAAAGTTAATCAAATGTTGCAAAATGCCCTTTAGTTTAATTGCATGTACAAACAAAAAGAGAAAACAACTGAGTTTATTCATTATCTTTTTCTTCATTATCTTCATCATGGCAGCTGTAGGCAAAAAGATCATATGAGGGAAAAGGGAGCCTGACTTTCTTGATCCTTACTAGTTTCTCTTACCATGTATAAACTCTCTCTTAAACTATAAACAAGTAACTTAATAATAATACTTTTTTATTATTATTATTTTAAGCCAGCTAGGCAATTTCTGGCAAGTAGTCTAAACACAGAAAACTGTTCTGTAAACTCAGAAAGAGCCATACTAATAAAGTACAGTCATGGTCTACAACTTACATCAGACTTCAGCTGACAAAACTCACTTTCAAAAGGCTTAAACAATCATTACAACCTCGATGAGGTACTGACAAAAAGGTAAATAAAAAAAAGCATCTCCACTGTGGATTATTTCATAAATTCTGTCAGTCCACTATGTATTGTATGTTCTTTACAGATTATGACTGATCCATGACAGTCCTGAGACAGGCCATTGCAGTTGCAGTATTATGGCTTTAAATGTAATATCAGACATCACCATGAGAAAAGAATACCCCCAGGAGTTGAGGACAGAAGGTAATACAGTGGCTCTTTCAGTGGTGTGGGAGACATGGCAAACTGCTGCATAGCTGAACAGTTCCCCTTTGTTCTCTGTTCAGCTATGGATCCGATTTCTCTGAATTGGGCTTATTACAATAAATATAGATGCACAACATGATTATTTATGGGAAGAAAACAGACAAAAGAGGTTGAGTTGCTGGTACCTAAAACCTCATTTTCTGAGCTTCTCCCCTTGAGGCCCTTTTCATTTGTTGCACCATTGTATTCTCATTGTTGCTCAATGATACAAGCCTAAGCTGTTCATCAATTTACCCACTCCCCCAATCTCTTTCTCTCTCCTGTGCGCTTCCTCTCTCTTCCCATGTTAATAGTTCCCCTGAAATCCTATCACTTTGCTGGAGGATTGATGTAAGTCTCCAGCAATTAACATAATTACAAGCCTGATTATCTTCTAATTGCATTATGAGTATTTGGTTATTCACTACACAAATTAGAGAAAATTAAAGAGGAGCAAGATCCTGTGGTGTGGGCGGTATGCTTTCTAAACTGTTATGAGCATGTGAATGCTGTGAGATAACAAGAAGGTGAAGACGTTTTATATTCCTATTGGCTCACAGTTGTTCGTGTCATTGTATAATTTTTTTTCTTCTTTCAATGATGTTTCATGTCACTGAAAGAAGCGGTACTATTTCCTTTGTTCATGTAAGTTGACTGACAACATATAGTAAACTAAAGTAAATGCCATATTTTTCTATATAGATTTGGTAGAGTAAAATGATAGTTAGAAATTTGAACAAAAGGCACCTAGACGATAGGCTTCTGTACTACTGAGAAACATCAATAATTCAAATACATAATTGAGGGATACAGTTTGTGGTGACAGGGGAACGTAACAGTAAACAAATATCAAGAATTACAAGTCCTTGCCTGTCTCTTTCTAGTGTTTTTGAGGTTACTGCATTATTACTTAAATAAGCAGGGATAAGTTTAAATAGCGAGTAATTACAAGAGGGCAGTTTTAAACCTGAATAGCACTTTGATGGGGCATAACCAATATAGAACAGGAATCACTTTACTGGCAGCAATGCCAGCAATGAAAAGGAGTGTTTGAAATGTACAGAATGGAAATTCGTGGAAAGAAAATTAAGTAACTGGATACATTTGAAAATTATATTTTTAAAAGGAAATATATGGAGTTTGCCCAAAATATGGAGAGAAAAACTTTCAACAGGGAAAGGGAACAAAGACTTACAGAAAGGATTGTAGCTTCTGCTGTTGGGGTTAAAGACTATGACTGCTGCTGGAAAAACAGCCATCTCATGCCTCATGCAGGACCAACCATCCTGTTACATACACTAGACAGCCAGTGAGGTAGGAGGTGGGGAGGTCTGTTCAAAGCAAACCAGCTGAACTCCCCTGAGCAGTGCTGTGAGCACCCTTTGCTGACTTCCACCCTAAGTAACTGCCAACTCTTCCTGTGTTTTGGGATAACTCAGTACCTCTCTTGTTATGAGCCAAATCCTGCTAATGTTCTTCATGGGAGCCTTTTTAATCTTATCGACAGGTTTTTAATAGAAGTTAACCTGCCAACACTCAAAACTGGTGTCCCTGAATGAATTTACAGGATACAGCAACAGTCTAACATCAGTGAATATAACTTTGGCTTCTGTACCAAGGGACCTCTGGTCCCCTCCTGGTCTCAAGATTTCCAGTTAGTGGTACTGGCACCCAGCCATAAGGGAATAAATTGATGACATTTGCTTATTTCAAAAGGGTCAGCAAACAGCCTTTGGTCAGGAATTTTGCCTTCTGACCTAGGAATTGGATAGTGTGGAATTCAAATGTGTGACATAAGGCTTTGCAGCTGTAAAGCATCCACTATAGAAAACCATTTCCACTCACAACATTTCCTTGTACCTGCCTGGTGCATTCAGCTGCATTCCGCCCCCCTCCCAGTTTGTTTGGAGACAGAAGCTAATGAACATAACTTTCTCAGGCAAGCAAAACATATACTGCAAATCTCAGTGCTATTCACATGCAAGGAGAAAGTGTAGCTGCAATCTCTTGTCTGTATTTCCTTACACAGCACCATATGATTTGCTGTCCAGAATTTTCCGAAAGACCTTCCACCAAAAAAATTCACTAATAACACTTCTTGTCTCCAAATACCTCCTATTGCTTGAGCTAGTAGTTGCATAAATAAAAGTGTGGATCCTAAATAGGGCCACAATCCTGCAAGTAGGTCTCACCTAAACAGGCTTACTTTTGATGGCTGGGGTATCCACTCTAAATGTCCCAAGGGCATCCATGGGAACAGGCTCTAAACTCAAATTGAAGTGATGATATCGAAATATAGTCATTCTCTTTTCTGTTCTTTTGAATAGTGCATCCCTTATTTAGCACTCTGGTCCTAATTGTAAAGGAGGTTGCAACATCTCAAAGAGTTTTTGATTCACGTCATATCTTAGAGCAAAGTGAATTTCAAGCTGTGGATACAACTTCTGTTGAGTTCTCTAACCTTGTCTCCCATTCAATACTGTAATTCACAACTGAAGAAACATGCTGCTTCTCATTAGAGAGGACCAAAAGGAGTACCATTATTTTACACAAAGAAGACAACAGCACACATTTTGAAACAATGGCAGCAAATCTCCTGGATGTTACAGGCAGTAGGGCGCATTCCAGGCTTCCTGCTGGACAAGATAACACGTACTGCAAACTAAAGCAAGACAATGTTCAGTCAAGCATCAGTCTCCTATGCAGAATTCGACTGGCCTTGTTACTACCTACCTGCCCCAAAGTTTCCCTTAAAACAAAATGAGATCTGTTTTATCCAAACTTCTCTATTCATACCCCCTTAGGATGGGCAGGAAAGGAATGCCTTTTTTCCCATAGAAGTATGTGTTGCTCAGTAGAGCTCTCAAGGTCCATGACTCCTGGACATTTACTGATGAAAGAAGTTGGCCATTATTAAAAAATCAATTTAATACAAATTTAAAGGGGAAAGGTGAGAACAATCTTAATTATGTACCATTCTAGCATAGCCATAAAAAATCCCTCATCAACAGAAGAATTTTCTTAAATGCAAATGAACCATGTTTACATATTTTCATTTGCTGCTGCCAAGTGTGTGTATAGAACTATCTGGGAACACATCAGTATGTGCTTCAACTGATCCATCTAGACACAAAATAAAAAGAGAAGCCATACACCATATGACTCCTTAACAGATAATTTTAAAGTATTTTTTGAGTGGGTTTAAAATAGATTCAACATGAAATTGAATTTTTGCAAGTAGGTAAAATTTCATGTAACTTTTTAAAGCTGTATAACTTTAATAGCTGTAGACAGTGGGCCAAATTCAGCTTTAATGTAAAACACTCTGAATTTAATGAAAAGCTTCATTGAATTTACTGGCAATTTGCCCAGTTGCCACAGGATTCAGTTTTGCACAGTCTTTCACTTTCCTCCCACTGCTTCTCAAAGCTGTCAGATGTACATATTACAGAAGTTTTCAGAAGTCCAGGACTGGTAGTGCAAGTGGGTTTAATAGTCTAATATCGAAGAGCCCGTGGAGTAAAGCCACCCTGCAATTCTGTCAGGGGAAGTAAACAACAGATCACCATTTTCACTGCTGCCTTTGTAAAAGGCCATTTTTTAAATTCTACAAATACTTTGTTCTGTATGGCACCCCTGAAATTTAAACTGAAGCCTGGACTCCCAAGTGAAAGAATGAATTAGAAGCAAATAAGCGTGGATTTTTTCTTTTGCACTAGCACTTTACAGTCCCACTTTGCAAGCAGGTAAGAATTATGAGCATCTGTTTATCAACAGAAAACAAATATCCTTCCTTTGAAAAAATGTACTGGTACATCGGTAAAATTTCCACAACACGGTGTCTCTGAGATGAAAATAAGTTGCCTATGTGTGTTCTTTACAAGTTATGTTAACAAGTTCTAGGGGGCAATATTCATGACAGAATAGTCTAGAGCCATCTCAGATTGTTTTAAAACAGAAAGCAGTACACTTAGCAGGCAGGCCATAATACCGTGCTATAGCTATCCTTAAATTTGAAGTGTTATCTTCCTTTTTGATGTGAACCTCCTCCACCACCGTGAAAAGCAAACAAAATATTGTTTCTCTGCTTCATTACTTTAGTAAGAAGGATTGACGACATGCTTAGCTGGCAGGAAAAAATAATTTATTTCACTGTCACCTTATTTGTTCACCTGCTGCAAGGTAAATAGAAGCTAAGTCACTTTTTATTTATTTAGCTTTTGCAAGACACCCGTACTGACATAGCTAGCATTATCTATTATATACAACCACTCTATTATACTGATCACAGAAAACAAAAACAGTGAGAGACCATCTATAACCAACTTCACTCTTAATAGTTAATATTTGTTGAAAACAACACTGCACCTTTTAGATTTTTGAACACAATACGTTAATTTTTTTTCACTCATCACTTTTCCAATTTAAAATGTGTTTTGAAAATAACAGCAATTTAACTTATTTCATGTTCAAAATCTACTAGGAAAGTAAACGGTCCACATGTAGGAGTTTTCCGTGTCTGGGTTTCATCTGGTATCAAAGATCTATTACTATTATTAGTAAAATCTCTTTGTCATAACAGTACAAAAAATTTACCCGATAAATATATTTGAAAATGCAGTTAAGAGCCAATTCACATGTTAATTTCTCAGAGAAATTTCCCGCTAGGGTGTGGCTGAAAGCAGAGAAAGTGAGTAGGGATTGTACAGAGATTACTATGTATTAGCGTAAAGCATATCTTTTCCTGTGAAGTGAAGAATGGTATAAGCTCCACACTCAAAATGAGAGTATAAATTTGACTCAACAAAGCAGCCTGCCTGCAGGAGCTTGCTCCACTCTCTCATTTCATAGCACAAATAAAATGCTTTTTTATCCTGCCTTTGCAAATAGAGTCAAACATTCTAAGTAAAGTAAAATCTTATATCAAGGGGACAAGCAAAGAATTTATGTTTCAGGAGATTGCCCGATAGCGAAATGAGATGCGGGGTAAGAAGGTATTATGGCAAACATATAAGGCCACAGAAGTGAATGTAGTGAGGGTTTGGCTTCATTTTTTTCTGTTTCATGTTGGCTTCAGCACATGCAGGACTGAGCTCTTCGTTGTCACTTCGGTGGATTGGCAGTTGGCTCTGACACTCAGCTGGCCTCTGCATGGGTGGTCCTGCTGCAGCCTAGAGCCTACCTGCAGCTGGCTTAGTGGGGTGTGCTTTTCCAGAAGTCTATAAGAATTGAATTCATACCTTTCTTAGCCGTAACAAGAAGCTGTCACTGTCTCCACAGATTACAAGTACATGCAACATTTCTCTCTCTGCCACATGAATTCTGGTATGCACCGTTACTTTGCTTACAGTAAATAAAGAGGTTGCTTACTGCTGCAGTGTTTACCTATTGAAATATTACTATTTATTTCAAGAATACATTAATATCTTTGAAATGTTGTCCTTTTTGTTACTTTCAAATTTGTCAGAACTCTGTTTTCTAATGACGACTTCGGAAATATGCAAAAGTTTTCTGAGAACATGAACATCTTTTACTCCCCTTGAGTTCTCAGGTGGCTGTGCTAGAGCCGGTCTGACGCTCCATCTTCCAAATGGTCACTTACTCACACATGTAAACTGATGGGAGCACATTCAGTGGGGGAAACTGAAACTACCAGCAAGAGGGAACCTAAGTGGAAAATACAGGTTCAAGCCTCTCATGTGAAGCAGACAGAAGAACAAACTGACCTTTGTGCTCACTTGGTTCACACACATCCATTGGCCGGTTGGGTATGCTAAGTTTTATTCAGTTTTAACCAGAAAATCCTTCTTGGAACCGAAGTGTTGTTGAAATTGGTACATTTCTGGGAAAAGAAATAAACCTTCTCATTTCAGCTAACCAACATTTTCACTGAGAGATTCTGACACAGTTCTCATGGTAAATAGATATTTTTAAATTTTTATTATGATTCAGTAGTGCTATATTTATGTAGAGTACATTACGTTCTGTGTTTACTTAATCTCAGAAGATATAACAGTAATATATGGAACAGTTATGTACAGTGGGAAGACTTTATGTATACGTTTGATATATTAACCTGCTATTGTTGTATGTTTATGGAACACCAATGAAAAAAATATAAGATATTATAACACTTGATCTTCGATGACAATATTATGCTAATACATCATATTTTATATATTCTGAAGAGACTTTTCCTTTCCACTGTAAAAAATCACCACCTCCCAGTATTTTTTCAAGATTGTTGCACACTCATTTGCCGATAGCAGATACTTCATTTTCCTCACAATTCTGGGACCAAAAAGGCAAGATATGTTCTGAGGTATGCTTCACATCATACTAGGCCATGCTTACATGTACACTGTGGAGAGATCTTAGCATCCTCCGCTTTTACCATCCACGTTTGAATGCTGGCCTTGCTATTATTTTGCAGCACCTGACCAGCAGCCATGACTTTGGTCTCCGCTTTCAAGCTAAACCAAAAATGTAGACAGCTGTCTCCAATGTTTCTGTTGGATAAGTATATAAGCTCATTTTCAACTTTTTTTAAGACACATTGGATTTTAATATATCACAGTTCTGGACTTGCTGTGCTCTTTGGGGCTAATAGCAGAGGACAAAAGTAGAGAAAGTAAAGAGCTAGTCTAACATTCTGGTAGGAGGTCCTTGCACAAGACACCAGGGACTTTAAGTGAGAATTTGATGTTTTCCTCACACTCATATCTTCTTTTCTTGTCAGCAGCTGAAGATCTGGCTAGCAGTCTCCAGAACAGTTCACTTGGAGAACATTTACAGTGAGCCACCAATGAGCTAATAACGGCTGGGAAATAATATCCTGGCACCCACACTTTATCTCAGGATTGCAGCAGGTGGCAGTCACTGTTGTTCCATAGTTTTCTCTATTTGCTGGAGAGGGTTTCTCCAGCAATCTGGGCAGAATTCAACTTTAACATCAGTAGTAGTGAGTTGAAATTTATTTTCTCTGTCCACTGCATGCTGCTGTTACCAAGTAATTTCCTACAGACTCAACCATGCATCTTGCATTAATGTAAGTTCTAAACCTCTTCAGGCACCTCCTTTGTCCACATTTTCCTCACCTCCAGCATCTGGTTGGCCTGCAAGTGAAAGCCTGGGAAAAGAACTATTGACCCCTTTAAACTGTTTTCTAAATTTATGAGTTATTTTAACATAAAGGATAGCTGCAACTTTTTCCATGTTTAGATTTTCTGCCTTTTGTTTGTTTTTATGCTGCTTACAGCCTCACTTTGGGTACTTTAGTTGATTTTTGTCACCTTAGTTGAGGATGTTTAGAGCTGCCAAAACCCTGCAGAAAAGGCTTACGTAATCACGGCTGATTCTTTACAGTTTGGTGAACAAAGCAAAAAAAGTTCTCACTTGTGAGATTCTGTTTTTCCGTTCCACCACTTCAGTGGACAAACATTCTTGCTGTGACACACTTGATCTTTAAGATGTTGAAAGAGATTAGATGAACTCATGGAGGTTAGGGCTACCAGAAGCTACTGCTGAGCATACGTGGGTATATAAAATGAAAGACCATGCCATACTTGCACTGTTTGCTATAACCTACTCATACCCTTCATGGGTTATTTTCAGAGATAAGAGGAAGTGTGTCCCAGTATAGTAATTCTTACAAACTATATTTAATCTCCAGAAATTTCTTTTCTGTATTTTGAAATTAACCAGCATACTTTCTGTCTGACTAGTTAGGCCAACACTCTTTTAAAGGGCATCAGTTTGCTTCACTTTCAAATTTACTTATGGAGAATTATCAATGCAACTACTCCAGTACATTTAGGTGTCTGTTCCCTATCATTTCTTTCAAGTTATTTTGATAAATGGACATACTGATGTTTGCTAACCACGGAACATGATTTTAGAGAACATCTTTGAGACATAGACCAGGAGTTTTCACATATGCTACAATTAAAGTGAAAAACATCGTGTGGAATTCATTCACCCTCTGGAGAATACAACCTACAGGGACTCCGGGCTACAAAAATATGTTATATGGAAACACAAGTCACTAGCCCACCTTGTACCTGCCCCACTCTGGTAAAACACATCCTTTTAACAAGAATAAAACTTCATGGATTTTGCATTTACTGACAACAGCCAGTGATAATGATTTCCATGTATTTCTTTTTTTGTCCTCTAAATTTCAAGGCAATTTTAAAACTGTATTGCTGCATTCTTCTAAGTACTGTAGACCCAAGGGAAACTTTAATAATGTCATTGAAAAGTAAATAAGTAAATAGAAAGATGCAATGTACCCTCCACCATCACACACTCATTCTTATGCCTTTTCTTCCTCTTCAAGTCAATCTTTCATAAGACTCACTAAATTCACTGGAGTCCATATTTTACTCAGATGTCTTTAAAGCATCTGTCTCTTCTCTCCTTCCCCCCCCAGATTAGGTTTGTCTCTAAAATGTTTTTCATAGGTCTGTATTTTTAAAATCTATCAGTTGGCCTCATTTATCATAGTAATATGACTAATAGTAATCATAATAATATTTTAATAATTAATAAGAATTAATTATATTATTTTACTATCCCTGCTGATCATCCGCTTTAATTTGTCTGACAAAGAACTGCTGTAATGAAATATGTGAACTTAGTGACTAAGAATGAGGCATTGTGACATGGTGTAGTCACCAATTTGTCTAGATGAAATGGCATTGGAGGGTATCTTGTGTCTTTCCCATTTCATTTGAGATAACAATGATGGTTTTGTTAACACAAGACCTTAGGCTCCTTAGATGGCTGCTGGACCATTACATTTGGAAGTACTGCCTAAATAGGGTATGAAATCATATATTCATTTTTTACAGAGACACTAATGAGGGCAAAAAATAAAAGCTGAACTTAACCCTACCCAACAGTTAAATTTAGCAGTGGAGTTTCCATCCTAAACACAGAAAATACCATCCTAAAGATAAACACTGAAATATGTTGAAGATGCATATTATACATGAAGTATTTTATTATTAACCTTGCTTGACATCTAGTACACACTTCAGAAAAGCTCTTTTGGGCTCTACTTCATTGATTTTAATGGAAACCAAAGGCCTATTCTATAAAGTACATATAGAAGGCCATATACCACAATGCAAGTAATTTGGCATACATCCATAAGTCTTGAAAGGAGAGGCACTTAGAAGTGTGAATGTGAATTGCTTCGCAATCTGCAGTGTGGTAATATAGCTGTCAACCATATTTCATGTTGTGCAGGACTATGGATAGAAAGCATCTCTGGAAAGACGTGCTTTTTAACTAGCAGAGACTGAATGACTGACATCCAAATACCCTCTTTTCTATTGGGGTCTAAAAAGTCCTATTAAGAAGTGCAATAGAGAAGACTACCTTTCATAGAACATGAGAAACTTACCTAAAATGTGGCTGAAAAAAAAATCCTTCTACAGACTGTGCATGTAATATTAAGAGAGAGAATTCATGTAATTGCATGCAGCTAGAAGTGTGAAAGTTGGTGGTTTTGGTTTGGAGGGTCTGTGAATCCTTATAAGGTTTCAATTCCTCCTGAGTTTGCACCCTTGAGTTTTACTTTGGGTTATGGGGTGAAAAAAATAATAATCAAAACAATACCCATCAAGTTACCAAGATGCTCCTTTCTTCAAGATGAAATCATTAAAAACCACGAAGTCTTGGCAGCATTTCTACCTGAAATTATCTGTTTTCTAATATTCTCTGGCTATCTAGCTTCACTGAAAAGTTTACAAATTTTGGCAAAACTCGTCTGAGTTCTAGTTTTGTAGCCGATCATGAAGACATGAAAGTGTCTACTTGCTTCTGCTTTCATTATGAAAGCTCCCCACCATTTAGACGTGGCCATCTAAATCAGATAGTGGCTGAATTCATGCATTAGAGTCATCTGGGATCTAAAAAAGATGAATTTGATTTCTGTAGCACAGCAACATGATTTATGTTAAACCCTTTATATTCTTGCTCAATTGGGTATCTCACTTTCAACTACTCTTTGATGTGTTATGTGTTCTGAGCAAGCCACCAGATTTCTCTATGGTGCAGTTTCTTCCTATTCTGTAATATCAGGATAACATTTACTCAGCTTTGTAAAGGTGCTTAGACAGTTTAGGATGAATGACTAAAAAACAATTACTACTATTATGTTCTAGCAACTGTATGAGCCATATATAGAAAAAAAGGTATAGCATTGACAGAGCAGGCATTTTAAAATGAAACAGGTTTTAAGCATTCAGATTCTGGGGTGAGGGGAGGATTTGAATTATATACCCAGTAATATTGCATTCAATGCAATATTGCTGCTTAGATGGAATTAATCTTTTAAAAACCTCTTCACCTCTAGAATAAGACTTAGAATTCAATAATCAGTTCAAATTGGTCCAATTAGGGATGTAATCCACATAACTTTTCTCAAGAAATCATTAAAGAAAATATCCCTGCATGCTTGGTGTCCTGTAGCCTCTACACACGCAGTACATGTTTCACTTTAATACCTCTCTGCTTTTCAGAAGCTGACTATAATTAAAAAAAAAAGAAAAGTTTAAGATTGTTAAGAAGGAAAACAAAGCGTTTGATAACAGATAAAACCAGGGTCAGTGTCTGATTCACTAGCTTTTTCCCAGGCACGAGACATGTTTTCCCCAGGGGTCATCAGGTCCAGGCAAGCTGCATTCTTTCTGCCAGGCACTTTGTAATGTGCAATGAACAGTGTCATTTATTTTCATTTCCTCATACTTAATTGCATGCTTCTTGCTTCCAATATTAAGCCAGAAGGCAGGTGGTAGAAGCAGTAAACTAAACTACTACTAGCTGTCGGAGTTACGGACCATGCTACTCTCCTCCTGAAACAACCCAATTGTTTACAATTCAGCAGAAACTGCTGAACTGGAAAAACACTTGCTACCATTGCACATTCAAAAGAGATTTTTTCTTTTATTCTGAAAAAAAGAAAACCAAAAAAATGATATTCTGTGCTTAGCAAACACAAGCTACTTAAATTTATCAACATTTTATCACAGTAATAGGAAGCAATATATGAAGTTATTGTTTTGGTAAATGTACCAAAAATATTTTTAAGGTGTAGTGGGATGACTGCTTTAGCCAAGTAAAATGTCAGTAATGCTGCTCTGGCATTAATGACTTCAGTACTAAGCTATTTAAAAATTTAATGATTGTGCCTGAATATAGAAATAAGACATTTATCAGGTATGCAAAATTTAAGATTATCATATTTGGAATTCAATGAGTTCATTCATTGCAGAAGTTAGCATTTATTTTGTTTTCCCCTGTTATAATAGATAAAATAAAGCTTTATCAAAGACCTCCTTAAAGAACTTACTTAACTTCAACTTCATGGTGCACCCAGGCTTTATTTCTGGTGTATTTTGCTGACAGGTATGTCACTTTTACAGAAAAATCAGGATTTATTGGCATATTTATATGTAATGCAAAGTTCTCATGCCACTGTTACATTCATGGATAGCACTTTACAATGTATAAGAATTTTTTCAATAGTAACGCTGTTGTGCCACAGATTTGTGTTATTGTTGAAATATCCTGCTGAAACAGATACTGGAAATCATACCATATTGCTGTTAAAAAATGACAAAGGGGAAAAAATAGAGTAACAGTAAATATATTCATGATCATTTAAAAAATATCAGTTCTCACTCCAGTGACTTCTAACTCTGCCCAACTGTTTTTAGATATAAAAGTGCTAGTTATTCCTGCTGAAATTATCTAATAGTCATAAGTAAAAAAACCATGATTTCTACAAATATTATTTGCTTATTTGCATAATAATACAAATGTTAGTAACATACCTAGCAAAAAATCACTATATCAGAACACGCTCTTCACTTTAGTTCATAAGTTTTCCATGTACATATTCTAATATGTTAATTAATAACTACAAGAGTATACAATTTCCTGTGTATCACGAACATATTGCTGTTCACTTTCCATAATACCCTACTAAAAGATTACTGGTGCTGTTATTTCAGGATAAATAGCATATTTCAACTGCAAGAAAGACAAATACATGCAAGTTCAGGCTGAATCTTGCAAATTCCTCTACATGGAAGCCTTTACACTTTGGCACTACACCCTCTTGATGTCAGCGGAGCTCTGAGCAAAGGAAGGATCACTTTGCTTGCGCAATAAAATGGAATTGTGGAGCTTCATATTAGGAGGAGTGAGGCATCCCATTTAGAAATAGCAGTAATGTAAAAGCAGGCATACTTTATTAAACAAAAATCCAGTCCTAATCTCTTGTGTCTGAAGAAAGAATATAGATTAAGAAAAGAATATAAGCAGCTGGGCAAAAATTAAGTTACATTTGTAACCTTTCCCAGTTCCAGCAATCAGGTGTTGAGGAATTTCTTAGCTGAATATGAATCTCTGTTCTTGTAGGTAATGCTCACCTGCACTTCTATCATTGATGAATTTGTTTATTTTGATAAGTGATTTTTTTCTTCATAAAATCCTATGGTGCATCCAAAGCATCCTAATTAAACTAAAGATCCAATCACCTTAAGAAGTGAGTGGGCAAAGGTTAAAATTTGGAAAGGTACTGAACTGTCTAAAGCATCAAATTTTGATTTTCTTGTACGACTTTTAGCTTTTAATACACTAAATTCTATTTGTTTTCAGTGACGCTTAGGTTTGCAGACCTAGTTTCCAAAGGTACTCAGGAACCTCATTAGATTTCAAAGTATTGATATAGTCCCAGTAAAATCAGTGGAGAATAAATGTCTTTTAGAAATCCCAATAGGTACTTTTTTCTCCATTCTTCGGCACTAAAATCTCTGAGGAAATAGGATTTTTAAGGCTAGAGTTTTAATCTCATTAGAATACCTGATTCCTAAGTGACAATCTAATTTGTTCTGGCTATCCTTACAATCAGTGGGGGGAGGACCAAGAAAACCAGAGGTGGTGTGGGCAATTTGGAGTTGCCTGTCACTTTCCACATGCAACTGGAAGAATTTAGAGTAACAACTGACTCCTTTTTTTGCCCCTCACCTAGGTACCTGAAATTAGGTGAGATGCATCAGACCTTATAGACTAAAAATAAGTTCTTTTGGATGTATTTTCAAAAAAATGGAATGCCTTTTCACCATGACTCTGCCCAATGTTTTTTGCTCCAACTCCCAACCTTCCTTGTTATCTGTTTTTTTGAGACAGATTAGAGGCAATTCCAGAAAAACAGAGAATCCCAAATGAATATACAGAAAGCTTTTAAATTCTGAAGAAGAAAGGGTTTAAGACGTGCCTCTGCCCTCAGGATTCCCTATTGCTGAGTTCTCGGTAACAGTACTTTTGAATCATTTTGAGTTACCAAAGTCCACCCACATACTGAAAAATGAGCATAAGGAGCAATTTCAGTCCTTCCCCACTCCAGTACTGTACTGTATAATCACTTTTTGAATTAATACAACAAAATTTCTTTTTTTGGGGGGTGAGCCCACCACTTAATAGAATTTCTGGCATCCAACTTAGCAAAATTTCTTCACAAGTCCTGGGGAGAGCTGGGAATGGCAAATGGAAAGTCAGTGCACTTAGGAGAAAATGAAATTTCAAAGGGAGGGGAATATTCGAAGTCCTTTAATCTATACAATTACGCCATATTAGCATGCATAGGGGGAGATACCCGCTTCCACCCAAGAGTCACAACATACAGTCTTCTTCTAAGCACTTTTTTCATGAACCAAAGGGGAATGAGTCTTTCCTCACATACTTTTTCCTCCCAAAGATAGCCAGATGCAGAAGTATTTTCCAGCTCCTGCCCTGCCAAAAATTCCCTTTAGGAGAGACACAGAAAGCAAGACGGTAGCGAGGTGGATTACAACCTGCAGCAGGAAAGACCCAGAATTCATCACCTGATTAAAAAACCAGAAAATTTTTAAAAATTAAATACCTAATTGAGCCCAAAAGACAACTAAGCCTCCCTTTCTGTAGGAGAAGCCTCTAGTTACTAAGCCCTTAGCAGTCCCTTATCCCTGGATACTCAGGAAACCATTAGTTGGGAAACTTTTTGAAGTGGGAGGGCTAGAGGGCAAAATCTACACACATATACTTGACAGACCAGTAACGGCTACCAGGCTAGGTTACATAGGTTAGTTAAGGAAAAGAATACTTACTTTGTGAATTCCAGTAGTGCTTGGATATGACGTAAGAGACCATGCTGCTCTGCATGGTTAATGCATGGTTAAGATTGCATTTCTCCTGGCAATGTCCAAAAAAGACGTCTCCCTACTGCAAACATTGATAACTCAAGATGCAAGTGCTCCTGGCCTTATCCTGTAGCTGATCTGGGGTATTTTGAAATTAGGCAAGATAGGTACTTACAGTACTAAGCGTAAAAGTCTGTCTGTGGACTCCAGCCTGACATGCTTTTGGAAATTACAGGCCTTTCCCATTGGACTCCACTATTCATATTTTTAAAGCCAATCAAAAGTGTTGATTTTTGCAGACTCAAGAACAAAGTCCTCACTGGAAAAATCATACCATTTAGAAAAATGATGATCCCCCAAAGATATCTTTATTGGACTTCAGCCAAGAAGACTGCTGAACGTGAGTACATTACAGCATTAGCAAAGACAGACTGGCCTGCCTGCAACACAGATTGCTATGGGCTAATAAAACAATACCCTCCTAATGGCAAAATCCACTTCCTTATTCCTTGGTGGACTCACTCCATGTTTTTTTTACTTCCACAGTGATACTGCATTATGGAAGCATCCAGAAGTGTTTGAGGGCTCGATAGAACTGTAAGGATCTCAAACTTAAAAAGAGACATCTAATATTTATATACTGAAATGCCTTTTATGTTGCCATTTGAAGCACATTCGGTGCGTAATCTTCCAGATCACTCATTCACAGGTCATGACTATATATCTATAAATTCCCAAACTGCAATGTTTGTTTTTCATCTATCCAGATGAATACCCCAAAAAATATCACTTACCCTTTGACATGATAAATGACTCTGTGGGGATTTTATTGCTGAGATGCAATACTCTGGAGAGTCATGCAATCGTGCAATCCAATTAGTGTTTTAGATGGTGCAACATCATTCAGGGAATGAATGGGTAGAGATACTTTACAAATAATATTGTTGGGATTGTCTTTTCCCTACCTCTTCCCTAAATCGTTTCCACAGACATGGATGTGCACACATACACTGATATATACTATGCAAATGACTGTCCTGGATAAGATCATTTCTGTTTAGAGAGATCATTGTTTTTGTTGAATTTCATTTATAAAGGCTTTTCGAATTGTAGACAAAATCTATACATAGAGTACACATTGATGAGTACCTGTTGAAAATGAAGAGAAAAATATTTGTAAGCTGTGTCAGTCCCTATATTCCATTTCAATTTCATTTTTACAAAGGCATTTGAAAGCAGTGGAGAATCTAGTTTGAACTTTTATTTTTATTTCAGTTTTGTCATGTCTAAATTATAAAAGGCAGATCCCCATTCTGTGGGTACTGCAATTTAATTTACCTCCAAAGATGTATTTTTTTTTTCTACTTTTTGCTATATGGTTGCTCACAGCTGAAATTGCTCAGTCATAATGAAAACACACTTACTGCATTCCAAATGCCTGCATAAGTATGCATTTGGGGGCTAGTTTCCTTTTATTTAAAGTTATCTGGGAGGAAAAATATTGGCAAAATATACCATTCTTGAAAGAGTTTTCAGTAAAAGTTAAGGAGAGAAAAAAAAAATCCAGGTGCCTATTCCATTTAGCCCTAATTTGATTAACTCTAGTGTAATTCTGATGTCTAATTTTGCTATCATTTCTGCTCAGGGTTTTCCCCATGCCTCCTATGGAAGCTTACAAGAGTACCAGGCAGTTTCATAAGAGGGGTGGATATGTTAAGTTATTCTTAAATTTCTCACCCTTGCCTCCAGTAAATGGATTACAAATCAGATAAAGTAACTAGTCTTGACATACTGTGATGCAGAACACCACTTTTCAAGCCATTCACCCATTAGAAAAGAGTATGACTTCCTTGAGCAGCATTATCAGAGCCATATGCTTTATAAACTGCAAAATGGCATGTTTATTCTGTTTGGGGTACTTACTTAATTCTCAAATTTGCTCATTCATTCATGCCTAACAGAAAAAAATAGGTTATTGCCTCCTCAGTCAGGAGTATCAGTTCAAAATAATTACACTGTAGCAAAGGCACAAAATTCTTAGACCTTGATGCACCTTCCAAAAAGTTATCATGAAGTTGTCAATTTTCTTTTTTCTTTATCGCCCCTAAAACCTTTTTCAGTATTGCAATCTCATTTACTAGCAAAATAAATATGGCTGAATGGAAGCAAGCACTTATTTTTTATCAATACTTTTGCAGCTAAATTATGCTGAGGGAAATAGTACTTATTAAAACATATATATCGAATAAAATTTGGAGTATTTTTCTGTGATCTTTAAAGTTATATAACTACAAAAGATAATGTCAGTAAATGAAATGTATACTTGGCTAATTAATTCACCCAATTAAAACAAGGCACATAATTCTCTTTTCATTCCCATTTAGGCCCCTATTCAAAAAAGCACTTAAGAATATCCTGCTCTTTAATGTGCCTACCGTACTCCTTTAGGCGTATGCCCAAAAAAATGTTTAAGGATGCACTTAGGCATGTGTTTAAGTGGTCTGCTGAAACCAGATGTTAGTTTAGAAGAGCATGCAAGGGAAAGCATTCATCACCCTTGGGTTGAAGAATCTATTTAAAAATGCTTCTGTCTCAAAAAGAAGCAGAGTAAAACAGGAAAAATGTTCATCCTGACTGAAAGAAAAAGCAAAAAATGCTCTCAGAGGCTGACGAAACCTGCTCTTTCTATCACCAAGTCCAAAGCAGTAAGACAAAAGTAAAGCTTATTCATCAGAGTAAATACACAGCACTTGCTGCACAATCCTCTTCAGAGCTTCTTGAAATCAATGGTTAAAAACTGCTTTATAAGCTCAGAGGACAGGAAAGGCTGTCATTACACTAGCTAATATCACATCTAACCTCTACATAATTAAAGCATTTTTTCATATTCACTTTGTTACTTAGAAGACATTGTCCAGTTAGTAAACTCATGATGTAGCTTAGACTATTTGTTCATAGTTTTGGTTTTTTCACTACCACAACACCATAGCAACCTAAACATCAAATATTTCTTTTCTTTCTCAAACACTGCAAGTTATTTTATGAAAATTTTTATGCAAATTGGGCAATGCGTTGACTCATTCTGTTTGTCTCTCTTGTATTTATCTCTAAGGCATCTATCACCATGGTGCCTAAATGCTGTGGTATCTTAGTGTTTGCCAGCTCTGTATATCATAAGAGTGGTATCATCAGTTTTGTCCATTTTTACATAGCCTTTTTATATAAACTGTAAGGAAGTATTAGCTAGGACAGAACAGTCATGGATTAAATGCAAAAAGATGTTTTCTATGCTAATATACACAAATCAGTAGTAAAATTAAAAGTCCTTACTGTTTCCGTCAGTCTTCATTTAGTCTGAAAATACAGCCCCTACTAGTAGAAGGCGTTCGGTTGATGAAGGCTTCTTTGATTTAAAAAACCCTGGGCTCTACTTAAAATCACTTGCATTCTACCTCCTAACCAGCTCAGATAACCACACCTGCCCACACAACACCATACTGTCCTAACGATTTTTTGTAGTACTTAATTCAATTCACTTCCCACCTTAGAACTCGTTCGGATTGCATCTTCCCCTAAAACATACTCATGACACCATTTTAGATCCAGGACAATGTCTTCCCACAAACAATTTGTGCTGTGGTGAGACCTGGGTTGTGTAAGCAAGCCTGCAGAGCTTCCAAGCTGCTGCAAACTAGACGAGGGACGAGTAACAGCGACAGTTGTAAAAATACACCTGCTGCTGATGGTAAAAGTTAAGACCTTTTTTTCCCCTCCTCCTACTTTAATAACAGTCAAATGGAAAGCACAGGAAACTGTAAGTAAACTTTATATTTGAAAATACTAACTTGGACCAAAACATTGTGATGGTGTATTTGGCTCACCTTTAAATAGAACAATTTTTCTCCCCAAATATTAAATGGAAAAAGTATAACGAGAAAGAAGTGAAATGGAAAATTGCTAAAGCTGAAGAACATCGCACACAAAAAGGCAGTATTTTTTCTAACAGCTCTGAGATGATATGAGACAGAGAGAAAGGGTGTGGAGGAGGGGGAGAAGGAGGGAGAGGCAAGACAAGGGAACATGAAGCAGACTGAAAACAGAATGTGAAATAATTGATATTGTTATGGAAAGACTAAAAAAAATTAAGAGGGGGGGCAAAATCTACAGAGGTGCTTTGAATACCGTAAATATCATCTTGTAGAGTAGATTTTCCATAAAATGCTTAAATGTAATTGGACTGGTCATCATTCAGAAAGCCAGAGTTTTCGTAGTTCATCTTGCCAAGGGCCAAACTGCTTCTACTTTTTTTCCCCTATAGCATGTTTTACTCTGTGGGGGTTATCTTACTCCCTGCAATGTTACATCATAGTTAAAATATAATTCTTAGCTGATGTTTCCATTTAAAACCTGTTTTTTAAACCATTGATAAGATAGGATTATTATTGGAATGTTAGCCCCTCCAAACGTAGAAAAATGGGAAAATGTCTTACTTTGCAGCCGTTACTAAGGATGGCAACAAAGTTTGACAGCTGACATTTGAGGAAGTGAAAAAGCTTAAAAAATTACATGAATAAAGCATACTTTGTCTTTCTTAATGGAACATATATAGTAAAATACTCTTCTCAATTTAATATTCAGATACTTCACCTTTATGTTGATCAATGAAATGCAAGGCATTTTTAGCACATCCAAAGCCATAGAAAAGTGATGATTTCTAGATATACAGCACCTTACATCTTCAAAGAGTTTGTAAATAGCAGCACCTTCATTTTCATCCTATTTCACTAATGCAAAACCCAAGACTCCTGACATCAGAAATATGTAGAACAAGAGAATTTAGATTTTTCAAAGTTCAACTGATGAGATCTAAAATTTCCACTTACTATACGGGAAGCTTTGCCTAGATAAAAACTAGGTCCCTGTGAATTTCCACTCTGTGGAGGTGGGCACAGGCATGAAACCTCTTCCTTTGCAGTAAATAAATGAACATCGCCATTTCTTTTCAGGATTAAGAAATTCTTTGTTGACTAAAGTGTTCACAACCTCTGACACCCAAGATATCAAATAACAACGCTGATCAGCTATAAAGGAACTAGCCAAATCTGTCCAGCTCATACCTGACCCTTTTTTCTATATTTTAAAGGACTCGACAAGAAATTGGTGGTTGTACTCCTGTGTAGCCTATTGTTATGGCATAGTTTAAAATCCTTCCATGTCATATAGGTTCATATGACTGTATATGTTATATTTCAACACAGTTTTGAAATTACTTAATTTGACGTACCATCTTGCAGCTGACCTACTGAAGTCCAGGACTGCTAGCATGGCCAGCTGCTATGCGAGTTCAACCCGTTTGTACAAATGACTGATAACACAGTGACTGGTGTTAAACTCCTGGACAGATTAAATGAAGCTCATACCCCCAGATCCAAAACCTCTTCAAGCTGCTTTTTTATAGCCACATAACAAGTCTTTACTCCTTATATTACTGTTCCACTTTTTGTTCCCTGTCTTAAAGGAATTTTCATCCTTCTAGTTCTCATGGGAAATTGTGTTAAAATTCAAGAACCTGACCTTAGGTTGCATTGAATATTCCCATTGACTTCAGGCCATAAAAAAGGAAAACTGTGGAGAAGAGTTATATTCTGTCAGAAAGAATATGGCTCCAAATGCTGGAATCATCCTGACAGCTCTATTTCAGAAGTTAGCCAAGGAGAAAAAAGGGGCCAGGCATCTTGAAAATTACATACACATACCTCACACACATGTATACACATACAAAGCATGAAGGAGAATAGAGGAGAGAACCTGGAAAGAAACCCTGCCAATTTATCAAGTGGCAGATGAATTATCCCCAAGAGTTTCATAGAAGCAGCAGCCACCCCATTTTAAGGTGAAATTTTATTTCAATCTCAGCTGCAGCATAATCTAGGATCCATCTGTTTCCCCCATTCCCCCTCCCTTCCCCTCACAGTCCCCCTGCTCCCTTCCCAACTCACATGCCGATATAACTCAGAGGAGTCACTTCATCTCCAGTACCACAGGTTTCACGGGCCCTACTGCGTAGGTATGAATTGCAGGAAGAGGGATGGGATCGATAAAAAAAAAGGGGGGGGAAGTCACAAATTTATTTCTATGAGTTTTCATCCCAATCAAAGCTTAGAAACTGTGCATACCTTTTTGATAATTTTTGGTGTGTTTAAGAGTATTTTCAACATTCTCCCCACCAATAATGTTTTAGGGAAAACTAGTGACCGGTGACTGGATCTAAGTGAGCTGTCTAGCTCTTACCATTTTTCCACTCAATATCCACTCCTATTTATTTTTCCTGTATGATGGCCCTGCTTCAAGTCTTCAGGATATTACACTACACAGAAAGTAAGTCTTAAAAAAAAAAAAAAAGGAAAGAAAAAAGCATTGGAATTTTCCGATGTTGGTCTTCCTTAATACCAGAAGCACGTTTCACCTCTGAGTTTAGCAAGAGGACTCCTAGGTGCAGTTTCATTATTGGCTTAAGCTAACCTAAGTATGGAGTGTGCCAAGAGGCAGGCCCACTCTTTCCACCCTCCCCTCCCTCCTTGCCTCAGACCTAGGTAAATACTCTTCTCTCATTTCATCACCAGTTCTCATGCTGCCACAGAGTCAGCCGGATCAAAAAACCCAAAACGATCCAGCTGAGACCTGAGCCACGCACTAATTTTCAGACAGCTCCTGACACAGCTGACCATGCAGCCATGAGCATCCTCATCCTCCCCAGGGAGGAAACGGAAAGATGCAGCTGGAGGAGGGAGGAAAGGAGAGCAGTACCACCATTTTCAGCAGCAGCACGCATTTAAATTTGCTGAAGCTGGCTGCAAAATCACACCTTTGTTATGCTAGGAACAAAAACTCCCAAATGAATCAAACTGTACAAAAGAAAAAAGCAGACCTGGACACTTGATTTTGAGTGTTCAAGGAAGACAAACAAATACAGAGATTCTCCTGAATCAGAAACACCAGATGGCACACAGGCATATGTTGAGTACGTTGCCAAAGCAGAACTAGCAATAATACCCTACACCTGGATGCTGTGCCCACACTAACTTCTGACTTACAAGCAGTGCTAATAATTATGGGAGTATATCCCTTAATTTGTGCGTGATATCATGTGCAGTTCTACAAATTTCTTCCTATTAGGTTAAGGGAGAATTTGACTGGCCTTTTCGGATGTGCATGGAGAGTACTTTGGGAAGCTGCCAGAAGATACAGTGTTACACGTGCGCTACAGCCCACCTTTCAGCAATAGTGATCCCATGAGATTGATTGCATTAACACTGCTAGTTTATACCTTTCGATGGCCAGTCAACTCAAGCTTACCATGCTCAGATGTTTGTGTCGGAGTGTTAGGAAACTTCTGCTATTAAAATCTGAATAACCTTTGCAGCACAGTCAAAGCTAGGAGATGCCTTTATAGCACCTAAGACAGGCAAAAGGCTGGGGAAGCAGGGCAAACACATGCCTTACAGGCCCAGCCTGATTTCGTTGCTGTAAGTTGTGCCAGTGGGCTAGTTTGCTTCTGAGGTGGGAGAAAAATAGTTAACTGCCCTTGTGCAATCCCACTCCCCAAGAACACCTTAGTCTGATGCAAAGCTATTCAGAGAATGTGAAATGCTGCAGAAATATTTCTATTTTTAATAGTTGACAACAGCAACATTAAGTATTCGATTTATATTTCTGCTATACTTCAGAAGATCTTATCGTGGAACACTTGTGTCTGCTGACTAATTACATAAGTATTGTTCATTTTGTGTCCTTATTACCCTAAGAGTGTATTCACAAAGTTAGTTCTTTATCTGTGACGCACATCTGAAAAACAAAAAGGCACAGAAGCCTGGGGATTTGATTAGTTTCTTCCAAGATATTTAATTGGTATTAGAGCCAGAAATATGTAATACACTAGAATATAATTTCCTTTTTTGAGGGAAAAACTTCGGTTAAACACTAGCGCAAATTCCACGTGATAGCAGGCAGTCTCAGGAGTTTTAAAAAGCAGAAGATGGCAAGATAGACTTTCACTGGTTATTTGTAGTTCCTGTTATAAATTTTGGGCACAGAATCAAACTTTAACATTCTGCATAGAAAGACAGAATCTTTCTGAAAGATCTTTTACAAATCAGCAAGACTGCAAATTTGATAGAAGACTTACCGTGTATGCTCTTTCAGCCATTTCACTAGAAACTCATTTTGGCTTTCTCTGAGGTAGAGATAAACCACAGCTAAGAGACAGTTATTAAATCTTCTTTATGCATTCTGTATGAAATATATTAAACTACAAAAATACTATATTCAAATAAGGTTAAGGGTCTGACTTAAACCCACAAAGACATGGAAATACAGAAATATTGTGTCTCCCTACCCTTTACTCTCCTCAGTGTGGCTAGGCATTATAGCACAAATGACTTGTGCTCAGATTCCTTAAACCTCTTCTTTATGGTACATTTCTCCTTAAAAGTACTTTCTACTTTAAGGTTCTTTCAGTTTGCATCGTCTCCACAGGCCCAGGTTAAATCCTGCCCTGGACAGTTTGGGTTTTTTTAAAATTTCATTTTTTTAATGTTTATAGAAACATAAAAATGAGAAAAATAAACCAAAGCTACATAATTGTTAGTCTCGGCAAGTGGCTATTTTTATTTCTAAACATATAACTGACAAACCCCATGTTAATGAGAGACAGGCAGGCAGATGTAGGACACGCATGACTCTCAGCAAGTGTAAACACATGCTTCAGCTCTCTCCCCCCGCTACAGTTCTACTTATACATATGTAAATATTCATTACGTATTTCTCCAGTGAACTAAAAAGGAACCTTGGAGTTGACACTGAACTAAGATTTTCTCCCACAAAATGGCATGGGACTTTCTTCCACGATGGACTTTTTCGCCTTTTCCTGAATACAACAATGACCAGTGGAGGTCACACTTTATTCAAAAGAAAGACAGGCATTTGCAGACCATTCTTCCGGAGGGGCTCACAGCTTTGAAACCACCTCCTACCCTGTGGTACAGTAGTTTGGGCCTGCTGACCGCTTGGGCAAATTGCAAATTGTGTCTTCTCAAGATAACTTCAAAGCAGGGAAATTCCACTGTGGGGAGGGGGAAGGGTATCTTAGGAGTATGGGTATTTTTTTTTCTATGTTCTACAACTGTGACCGAGTCTGAGTTTCTCCTTATTCTCTTCTATTTCTAGTTATTCTTTGTTTTTACTTAATTATTGCCAGTGCATTACGCAGTCAGGCAACTGTCTCCATGCAGCTCTTATAAATCTATATGCATTCAACAAATAGTTAGAAACTTGATCATTTCAAATGTGGCTTGAGGCTTCCCCTCCTCGTGCTTCATAGTATCTGATCAACATGCATATTCAACTCTGCTGTACTTACACATGCTACCGAAGCATCTGTTTTTAAAGATGAACAATCAATACTGACTATTCATTCCCTTCAAATGGTACTCCTGTAAACCGCTAGAAAAACAGAACAAGGGCCATTCCAGTAAGAAAACATTGTTGATTATACTCTGGTAGCCAGAGCAAAGGCAGATGATTTGGAGGACATCCACATACATTAATCTTTGCAGTTTGTGATAAGAAGTAAAACATACAAAATCCTCAAACAAATAATCCTCAACAAAATACTATAAGACTTTAAAATAACAACTATGATGTATTTTTATCTTAAGATATCATAGAACAAGACACAGGATTTCAGGAATTAATAGAAATGAAGATATTCCTTAAATAGACAATATTAAACATGTCCCTATAACAGACAATCTCTGTTAAAGAGTAAGAGAAGCAGGAAGTAGCAGCCTTGATCCAGAAAAGGCATTTCTGCCTTATACAGCATAAGAGACAGACATTCAGGAATAGCTCATCCATGAGAAATGGTGATCTCCTATTGCTGCCAAGGTCAGTCAGACCTGTTGTGATATGTACTGTAAATGCTGACTCTATCACTTATAGTTTTCCAAGGACTTCTTTAACACCGAGAGATTTTTTATTTTTATTGTGGAACAAAGGTATGACATGAAACTGTCAAACTAGAAAGCCCAGAAAAGGATGACAGAGAGTTTTTATTAGATTTGAGGGTGACAGCTCCATTGAGAAAAGAACCATGTAGTTAGAAGAAAGGTGGTCTGAAGTTCCTGGAGATCCAGCAGGAAAATGCTGAAATCTCAGCAAAGAAGGAAATTTTGTTCTCAAGCCAGCAGTCCAACAATTTATCACACCCCTTAAAAACTGATGGTGGATGACATGTGGATGATGTATCTGTATCAGCCTATCAAGTGTGAATGGGACTGGATTTATTTGCTACAACAGGAAGCTTTAATGGAAACTCCCAACATAGTTTTACTATGCCTCAGTCCTGACCTTCTGCACTTCAAATGCCAACTGTGCCCCCTTGTGTGGTACTTTTCTGATGGTAACCATAAGTCCCTAGGGAAGTAGATTAAATTCAACCATGCCATTTTGCTTTTTACTTTCTCTAGTTAAAAAATAAAATGGAAAAAAGAAGATAAGCTGTAATACCTTCTAGCCCTAAAAATAAATTTTTACTCTGTGAACTCTCTGCTATATTTATATGTACTCAGAGAGAACAGAGTTTGGATCTCTCTCTCTCTATTAGCGTCTATAATTCTAGGCTTGAAGTACTAATTAAAAGCACATAAAAGAAGGCACATAGACTGCTTTTTTACATAGTGGGGTGGGAGTCTCCTGTTGAAAGACCCACCTTGCTTGGAGCTTTAAGAAACATCCAAGGTATTGCTTCACAGAGACCTTGTGAATATAAAGGACAATGAAAACTGTTCTCTAGCAAAAGACATCTGAGCCAGATGAGACAGCAGAGTATAGAAAAAAGAGGTTTTCAGTAAGCCTGTAAAGATCTCCTCATGCCAGGAGAGCTCATGCAGGGGCAATTCAGCTCTATTTGGGAGTTTTATCAAAAAGGAGAATGATGACATCATTGTTCTGAACTGAAAACTGATTAATCATCTGCTTGGCATCTGTCTCGGCAGATGAGAAATGCCTTTTCAATGCTATGGAAAAACTGGTGATACAGACTAGTCCTCATGTTGTCACCTGCCTCTGCTTGTGACCAGTCCTCTGTTCGGTCTTTCCTTTTTCCTGGCTATTCAGCTGACGCTGACGCATTCAGCTGATAATATGTACATTTGTAAAATATCCGCAAATATAGATGGGTATTTTTAATGGTATCAAACATTTGTACAGATTTGTTCTCAAGACATCTGTATATGATGCAGTCCCCAGACAACATTTATATAACTTTCATGGATCCTCACTTTTTGGAGAAAAAACCAAAATGCCTTTAGACAGGCTTTTTAAATTATAAAATAAATTGTTGAAAACACAATTTTCCTTCAAAAAAACTAAGTCTCTGAAACCTCAGTACAGTCCTCCAGTACACTTCAGAAAAAAAATAGCATGAAACCAAAAATTCCTGATCCCTTATACTTCTAGATGTTTCATGATTGATTTAACAAGATAAGTGCAAGAGTGGAAAATTGGCAACCTTAACACTTGGGTATATCTTGCAATTGAGAACTATCATATACCATACTGTGATGTATTTTTGAGCCTTCCTGCATACCATGTGGACAGTGTATCTCATATAAAATCACTTGATAAGATAGGAAATACAGGAAGAGGAAAAAAGGAACTTCATGTTTCCCATTGTTTCTCTGACCATGAGAAATAATTTGATTCTAAGGCCCAGTGAAATGTTTTCTTTCAAGACTGGCCTACCTTTTGTATGTCTGCAAGGCCACATTCAATTTGGTAACTTGAATTGAACCAGCTGGCAGTGTCTTTGAAGCATATGGGAATGGATCAAAGCTGCAAATATGTAAGGTGAATTTTACATTTTCATATTTCTCTCATGGTTATTTAAGATCTTGATTCTGTGAGAATTACAGAGATGAGAACAATTTATTTCCATGCAAGTGTGATAATTTGGGGCTGGTCATTTTCACCACAAACAAATTAAACAAGACAGAAGCAGTGGCTAAAATAATAAAATAGCTACCTCTTTCACTACATGTTTGACAACACTTGATTTGACACACTATTAGGTAGCATTACAAACTGTTTAAATACTCTGAAACATATATCACCACTACTAAGCTTTGATACCATATTGCAAATGCTTCTGTTTAAATACACTGATTTGTGCTCACTTATGAGTGCACACCCAGAATGTCAACAACACTTAAAATGAACGGATTTCTTAAAGGATTTGAGTTCATTCTGATAAAAGACCAGATTAATTACTTTGGTTTAAATATTCTGTAATCTTAATATCATTATCTTTTGCATCTTCCCAGATCCAAGTGTCATACCGAGTTTAAGGACATGAAACAGGACATCCACACAAAAGGGATAGACCCTTCAACCTATTAGTATTTAATTAACTATTCTCTAGAAATTGATGAGCATTGAGCTTTGTTCTGAAAGGTAAATAGTCCTGTGCCCAGTAAGTAAAGCAAAAAGTTCAGCAGGAGGGATTTTCTCAGCAAAATCTCATGGCTCCTCTTTTAGCTTATCTAGCCTTCTGGCTCCCAAAGTACAGCCCACAAAATAAGAAGCAAAATGATTTTCCAATCCAGCTGTTCTTAACAATGTAGGAGAAAACTTTTCTTTAAAGAAGAGCCAACCTCATGGAAAGGGTCTTGTGGCACCTATGTACAATTAATAATAAGCTATCATCACAGTCTCGCATTTCCTTCTTCCTAGGAAAATCAAGAAATCTTCTCTTTATAATAGATGATCAGACATCTTTGTCTGGAGATCCCAAATAAAACCGGCTGTAGACATGTGAGATTAAAACAAAAAGATGTTGGGCTAGATTCTTTTTTAAAATAAGATACTTTTATTTCTCTTTGGCTGAGAACATGATTTATGCCTACTGATGGCCCCCCAATATACTAGACGGAGCAGCTGGGTGAGACGTTAGGGCAGACAAGAAAATGACCTGTCATCTCGGACATACTTACTTGTTTCTTTTAATTCTGATGGTCTGACCATTGCAGAGCCTCCATGAGAACATGCGAATGGCTGGACCGGTTCAGACCGAGGGTCTGTCCTGCCAGGACTCTGACTCCAATGACGGCTCTAGGTGTGACAGCCCAAACGGAGGACAAGCGTGTACGATACTTCTCCCCATACCCTACCCCCATGTCTCTACCTCCAGCTATTCTCAGTTCAAAGGAGTTGCTGATCCATTTATGGTTTGTCTAGCTAATGACCTCCTCAGGTCTCCAGTCTGCTATGTAAACTTCTTGCATCCACAACGCTGTTTGGCAAGGAATGCCATATGAGTTCTCCATTGCATGGAGAATATTCATACTACATAGTCTCACTCCAGCAGACAGCATTTAAAAGAATAACAACTTTTTTAGTATCAGCAGATAGAGATCATGTTTCTCAAGGCATTTGTTCCTATTTATATGAGAAAAGCAATGACACTCTTCTCATATACTGGTATAGGAACCTCTTTCAAGCCTATTTTGGAGACACTCACTTGAATGTTGAATGGCTTTAAAAACTCAGTGCCCTTCTGAACAAATGTTCGTTCCTTTTAAGCTTCTAAAAACTGATTCATGCTTTTTAATCTGTTGCAACTTTTTTCTAGAAAATGCACTTACATGAGCTAAAGTGGCCAAGTTTGATATACCATTGAATTATCCTGGGGAAGGCCTTGCTTTCTCAGTCCATAGAGGCAAAACCTACAATAGTATTAACATTTTCAGTTCCAGTCTCCACAAATGCATTGTTCTGAAAACCCCAGAGAAAATGTCGCCTAGAAAACAAAAGAACACTTAATGGATTAATATATATAGCCTTTTAATTTTTACAAACTGTACAGGTAACTGCCACAAATCTCAGGTGTTTTTACCATCTCAGTGATTAACCATCTCTGTAAGTAGCAGCAAAAATTTTATAACCTCTCAGGGCCTGCATCATTAAGTACTGAAAATAACTTGAAGTGCTGTGCAAAGCAAACAGTATAGTTGTAAACTCCTACAGACTCCTAGGAACTTGAAGCCTTTCTTAAGGCAATAGTCAGTAATATTTCATTTCTCTACTTTTTATCATTGGATGTTCTAGTCATTCTGGTATTGACATCTCTGGCTCTGCATTAGCATCGCTGTACCTGCATACACCCGTATGCACCTGCATACACTGGTTGCCTAGATCAGCTCTTCTAGAATCAGTATATCTCTACCACCTTTCTCCACAACAGGCTGAAAACTAATCCATGGTCCATGAATAACAAGTTTCTCAACAGCAGCTTTTCAATACAGAGCTTGCAATCTGTCTCCCATTCACTTTGTCAAATTATGGTCCACATATCAGCCATTTGCAGCAGTGATATATCTGTCAAGCGTCAAGTACATTTCTTGCAAAGGAAAGTCTTTTTTAGGATTTTTAACTTTCAAAATGTCTAATCCCAAGCATGCAAAATAATGAGTCAGACGCCAAAAAATCATGAGATTTAAAAAAAAAAAAAAAGTTAATGTCTTTTCCTTTGCTTTCTGGAGCTTTTTCTGGGTCATGTTTTCAAGCTTTTCTCCAAGGCCATAAGGGTTTCAAACATTATTAAAAAGAAAGCAACTGAGATCCTTTTGTAATTGCATGTTTAAGGAATACATTTATTGCCATCAGACTTCAATTGTGTTGAACAGACAACCAAGAATCTTCAGTGATATTTTTTATCAAATAATCCTGAAAAAGGAATATTGCTTCAAACTTGTTTTCTCTAGAGTTTTGTTTACATTACTTATGTATTTTTTCCAGATAATTAAGCTTTACTGAAAGCAGGTTGTTAGACACGGAGGAAAGTCATGACTTAACACTATCTTGAAGGACTCTTTACAATATCAAAATATCTGAGGTACAGATTATAGATCCTCACACAAACAGTGATTTCATCACCTGAAATTTGTGATTTGCTCCCCCTCAATACTGAGTCCCCTTGAAATCTTTACTCTGGGTTTTTTTTTCAGTAGCGAGAAGACAGTTTTGTATGACAAATCTTTACAAATCTTCTTACAAGTTCTTCACATTCCAACTGTTTTGTGACGGAAATGTTCATGAGTATTTGATAAATGTAACCATTCCTCTTAATTGTCATAATCTCCGCTTATTTTTGTAGCACTTACTAATTTGTTTTTATTTAAAGAGGGAAAGGCATTCCTTTCTTTTCATAATACAATTCCTCTGCAGGGCATTATCTAAGCTCAGGATAGTGTCCTTCCTGTATCCTTTCTCTTCCATCCTTTCTGTCCTGATTAAAACTAGCAGAGACTCAGCAGGAAACCCAGTGGGATTGCTCATGGTGTCTTGAAGTCACCCTTTCTTTCATTGTTTTTGCC
The DNA here is from genome assembly GCA_020745775.1 of Theristicus caerulescens. NCBI lineage: Eukaryota > Metazoa > Chordata > Aves > Pelecaniformes > Threskiornithidae > Theristicus > Theristicus caerulescens. The sequence continues at coordinate 126,979,492 of CM036558.1, read as the reverse complement.
TGTTAAACCTTGTTTTGCTCATCAATCCCTCTCCCGCATCCCACTGGATTCCCAACTTTCCTTTGTCAGCACACTTGTTTGCAGCTAATTGTGCTCCTCTTCATTTTCCTTACCCCATTCTCTCTTCTTCTTCCTTCCTCCCCTCTCCGTTTGCCCATCTCCTCAAGTTTCCCTCCTCCATGCTGCTGTGAGGAAGACCGTGCCTGGTGTCAGTGCTGCCCACAGCACGGCCAGGCCCAAGCACTGCGAGCTAACGAGGGAGACCCCGGCTGATGAGGTATTTCATGGGTGGTTCTTTTGACTTTGTTACTTGCTTCCCGGTTTCTGAGGCGGGCACATGGGTCACAGTTTATTTCTGCCACCACAAACTCTGGGTGATGGCTTCCACTCTGCTGGGACAGAAAACGAAGGGCTCACCTCGCCCACCGGGCCCTGCTTGCAGCTCGACCCCAGTCACCCTCACAGGACTGCCAGGGGAGCCGGGGCACGGCGCGCCTCGTCCGACCTTTGCAAAACGGTTGTGGAGGAGATGGGCCGGGGTCTCCCACAGGCACCTCAAGGGACCTGCCCGCGGCCACACTGGCAGCCTGTGGCCGACCCATCGCGGAGCCCAGGGCCCGGGCCCAACCCCTCGCTCCCCTGCCGCCGCTGCCACCCTGCCCTCCCGCCTCCCCTCGGCCCCCGGGCCGGGCCGAGGCCGGCGCGGCGGCAGGCCGCGGAGGGGATGCCATAGTAACCGGCGGGGGGCCGGGCGGCGCCGGGAGGCCGGGCGGGGAAGGCGGGTGGGAGAGGGCGGGGACGGCGGCGGGATGGCGGGCGCGGCAGCGCCCCCTCTCCGCGACTCCCAGCCCCGTCCCCGGCGGCCGCGAGTGGCTCTTCCCCCGCCGGCCCCTTTGTGTGAAGCACACTCGGAGCAGCGACAGTGTCCCCTGCCGCCCCCCGCCGAGCCGTGCCGAGCCGTGCCGTGCCGCGCCGAGGCGAGAGAGCCGGGCGGCGCGGGGCGGCCACTCCGGCGCGGGCGGGCTGCCTCGCCGCTCCCCCCGGGGCTGCGCGGGGGCCCCGGCTGCCGCCGCCGCCGCCTCACCGCCACCCCCCCCGCCCCGGCCCCGCTCCTCACGGTGGAGGGCAACTAAAATACACCGCCACCAAAACCAACCAAATAAATAACAACAATAATAATAACAACAAGAACAACAACAAAAAAAAAGAACGGGGAAAGAACAGAGGGAGCGAGCGAGAGGGAGGGAGGGAGGGAGAAGCGAACCAACTCCGAGACTTCCATAAAGAGAGGCACACACGGAGCTAGCGCCCCGGTGCCGATGCGCGGGGGAAACAATAAGTACTCGAAGTTACCTGCCCTGCCGTAGAAGAAGGAGGGATTGTTGATTCTCTCGCAGACATCTGCAGACCGGTGCTTTTTTGGAAGAGATTTTTTTTTTTTCCCCTCTCCTCTCTCTCTCTTTACAAACCACAAACGGATGTGAGGCAGGGAAGGTGTTTCTTTGACTACTGAAGTCAGGCACCTCTTTTTTATTCTTCTCAGTCTTGTTGTGTGTCCCCCCTCCCCTCACACACACACACACACACACTCTCACACACCCCCCTTTTTGCACCAACATTAACGACCAAAAGGAAAGGAAAGGAGTTTTGCTGGATGTTTTAGTGAAATGGACGTAAGATTTTATTCACCACCTCCTCAGCCTGCAGCCGCTCCTGATACGCCTTGTTTGGGACCTTCCCCCTGCCTGGACCCCTACTATTGCAACAAGGTGACTCGTGTTTTGTGTCGTCCGAGGTGTTTTATCTGTGCTGTCGATTGTGCTGTTGCCGCGGCGCGTTGCATGAGCGGGCGCTGCGCCTTGGCGAGCCGCGCACCAAGTTCAGCGGGCGGGCAGAGGGCAGCGGCACTTGCCGGGGTTTGGGGTCTGGGCAGCGCCGCGCCGCGCCGCCGAGAGCTGCCGCCGGGACACGGAGCGGCTCCCCTGCAGGCACCCCAAATTAAAACCCCGCAGTAGTTTGGGGGCGGGCGGCTGGAGCGGTGGGGGGGTGGGGGTGGGTGGGGGAGGCATTTTCCGTAACATCTTCCCTTTCGGAGAAACGGCGTGGACAAGGATGTTGATGCGGAGGACTTGAATTGCTAGGGCTCCTCTTAATGAGAGGGATCGCGCCCGCCACAGACCGGCAGAAGCTCTCTGCCCCGCCGCGTACCCTGCAGTTCATGTGTCAAAGCGGTACTTGGCCGTGCCGGGAGCACGTTTGTGTGTGTGTGTGACATGTGTATATACATATATACACGTGTATATATGTATATACACACACAGCTCTCTATCTCTGCACAATAAGGATGTATAAGGGTGACAAGTCGGTTCAGAACATGAGCTCGACTTTGTCCCGCCTGTGCAACTGCCTTACCCATTTCTCTGTAACTTGATTAAACCCCTGCAAATAGGGTCAGTGCCTGAGGAGAGCTAAGTTGTAGGTCCCCGAGCCCTGGGGAAGGGGGAACTGCAGAGGAGGCTCCCGCCGGCCCAAAGCCTGGGTTGGTTACGAGAGTTCGGTGCCGCGATCCCGGCCCACTTCGCGTTACTTTTGCTGCCGAGCAAGGGGGCCGGGGTTCCCGCATTGTCACCCCTTCCGTGGCCTGAGCCAGCTGGTGCTTCGTGCATGAGCGGCACTTTCGCTGCTGCTACGGAATGGGCTTTGCACACGAATAAAACGCTGGCCACAGGAAATAATCAGGAAGTGCGAGCTTCCCGGAGCACTTTCTTGCGCACACCCCCCGCCCGGGGAGAAAGCCGTGAGCGAGCGCTCCCCGAAAGATGTGTTTAAACCTGCGCGCTTAGGCGTTTGTTCAGAAAGCCGGCGTGGAAGTCTGTGGCAGGCTTTTCGCGGCGTAAAACTCCGCCGTGCGCAGCGTCCGCGGGGTTGGCCGCGAGTGCGGGGGGGTGGCGGCGGCGGGGCGCGGCGGCGGCGGGGCGCTGCCGCCGAGGGGGGCTCCCCGCCCGGCCCGGCCCGGCCTGGTTCCGCGCTCGGCCATTGTCACGCCGGTCTCACGTGTCAGAGCGATGCTCAGAGCCGTCGCTTTCATTCCGGGCAGCTGCCGCGATTCAGAGATAAACAGGCAAATCGCGTGTATCTGTGCTCAAGCGCGGAGGCTGCAGCGCCGGGGTGAAGCCCTCTCAGTTTTCAGGAAAGATTTCCCACATGGTCTCATCTACCAATCACAACAGAAAGGACCAAATTCATCCTGGCTGCATTTCACATATACTCAATGGAGTTATAGAATTCAGGGATAAATCTGGCCCTTTGTGGTGGATGCCTAAGGATATTTCAAGAGAGATCCCAGAGGTATGACTGTTAGCCGTGTTTTGAGTAACTGTGTTCTGCAGCGTCTGGCAAACCTGCCCTATAGATCGGAAGTTTGTGCCAGGAGCGAACTTTGTTCAGCAGGAAGAGTCCAGATGCGTAGGAGCCTGTATGCGTGCATTAATTTTTTGTGAAGTGCTCTGAGTAATCACGAGGCTGCTGCTACCTTTGATCTGTGGCTTGCCGTTATTTTCTCTATTGTCTGTTTTTGTAAATTGTAACCATAAAGTGTCGCCAAGTGAGAGACTCGGGCTCATATTAATGACATAAGCACCAAAGTGTCTGAAGACCCATTTGGCAATGAAACTGGACAAACGTTATTAAACCTATCAGTGATTTAAAGCTTCAAAAAGAAGGTAATGACTTGAATACACATTTCACTCATCATTCTTGAGATAGTGGACCAGATTTAATTTAAAAGTTAAATGCTTTGGAAAATCAGGAATTACTTTAATATATTAAATCATTTTCCAATTAAGTTCCTTAAATCATTTTTGGTGGGTTGCACTGCAAATCGAATAAATTAATTTAGAAAGTCGTTTTCAGAATTTCTTTACTAGCTGGTTAAAGCTTCTTTTAAGTCATGCCATGTATGAGGGAGCAAACTGTTCTTTTTAAATGCAAATGAGACACTTATTCTGTAGACAAGTTGCAACTCTTCTATTTCACTTTGCCTGAACTGATAATGTGCTTAAAAGTGCACAGTCATAAGACATATGTTTTATGCTTGAAAAAGACTTACCAGGAAGTAATATGTTTCAATATCAGATACCGAGTATAGGACGAATGTCTTTTTCAGATGTCTTTGCCACTGACCAGTGATTACATTAAATGGACAGAGTAGCTTTGCCAGGCCCCTTGGAGGCGTACATTTACTGAACATTTCATTTTTCACCCCCTTCACTCTCTCACTTTGCCCAGCATGATTAACATTGCTGTGAAAACTTATCTGACTTGTTCTAAACATGTCGTCATGTTACAGTATTGCTCTGTCACTCATTTTTGTGCTGTGTGTGTTTAGGGAGTTTGAAGGGTGGGAGGCCTACAAATTTTGTGTTCAGTAACTTTGGTGAAGTGTTTGCTCTTGATCTCTCCCAGGGAAGGAGATGGTGGCTGGAGTGTGATGGATCCGTGTTCTGGGTTGGAATGGTGGTCTTGATTAGGTCTTTACCTGCAAAACTCTGGATCTTGTTTCTTGTAAAGTTAGTTAAAACTTGCTTTGGGCACTTACTAGTGGATTTGGCCCTTGTTTTCATACCTGGGTTTTGCGTTTTTTTGTTTTGTTTTGTTTTTTTTACAAATATGGAAGACTTTGATTCTTTACATTTTAAGTCTGCTTGAGCTGCTGGTAATTTAGAATGTATTCCGCAAATACTTACGCTTTTAAGTTTTCTAATTGTTCTGCTAGCACAAGTTTTTTTCCTGATCAGATGATTGTTCATAGCGTATGAGTGAGTCCCCAGGCATATGCATGGGAGGTATTGACAGTGCATTTTTCTGTAGCCAAAGGAAAATGCAATAATGTAGATTCAGACAGTCGCTTCTTATCTTACAATTTTCAGTTGGCAGGCTTTGTTTCAGAAGACTGCTTAGATCTTTATTTTATAAAGCTAAAATAGCATTCTAAGCATCTTAGTCTAATATTTCTCTATCTGCTGTGAAAGCTCATTATGCTCTGCATATATTGTTATGCAGGCTTTTCCTTGTTTCTCTCGCATTACCCATAGAGAGAGAAAAGTGAAAGAACAATGCAAACAATGTTGGTTATGACAACTGTGTGAGGTATCTCTTACACAAACAGACAGAATGGACGGTATGCTGCGGTATATAGGTCAGCCTTTGAAATAACATAGTGGAGCTCTTACGCTGGACAGACAGATTTAGAGTTGGGGTTGTACTGTTCGCCTCTTGAAACTTGAAGCATAATTGCATTTCAGACGTTTACAGGCTAATACGAGTAGTCTGTTCGGTTGAAGTTTATTTTAGGAAGCATCATGTTCCTTAATTGAATGCTGCAAAAGAAATAACGTTGATAATCCGAGTGTCTTAATTTGATAGAAGAATATGGTCAGGGATTTCAAGCTGCTTGAAGACATCGGATGATAAGTTTAAATGTTTATGTAGAGAGCAATAAATAACATCCTGGTGGCTTTCCATATTGAAATGTCACCTCCAAAGACCGCTTCGATCAGTACTGTAAGAAGGATTGGTATATTTTCATACTTGCAACTTTACAGTGTTTTCAGATATCTACTCACATAAAGTGCAGTTATATAATTAGAGTTTGACACAGCTAATGGCAGGGATGCTGACCCCTGCCAACAGTAGGGAGAAAATAATGGTCTTTACAGCTCCCAATGGTTAGCCTTGCAGAATTATGCACTAGATTCTTCTGTGATTTGCTACCTGGTTCAAAAATACAGGAGCCTACAACTCATCTTTCTTGTATTCAGTGGTAGTTGTCAGTGCAGTGGAAAAATACAGCCAGACAGCAGAGGTAGAATGATAGACTGTAGTTGTTTTTAAAAAGAGGAATACAGAGAGAAAAAAGAGAGAGAGGGAAGCAAAACCCTTCAAAATGAAAACAGCGGCGTGACATTGGGTGGAAGTGGATAAGGAGATATAATACAGTACTTTGTAAGCAGGTAACAATCCCGCTCGTAATCAGAATTCCATGGAGCAAAAGTGCATATATTTATATACAGTGTTTAAAATAATTTATTGTGTAAGCTTAACCCCACCATAGAGACTACTCTAAGTAAAATGTTCCATGGCTGTTTACAAAGTGTACATTATTTCCAGTGGCTTGCTTCTATCCACTCTCTCTCTGAAGCTCAGAAACAGAATTGTGGAAGGCCAGGGCTGTGAAGGACAGCTCTAAAGCTGAAATGCTGTGTTAGTGTTTTGGCAGAATTTTAGATTATGCTCATCTAATAGATCACCATTTGTTTATTCCGGGCATATTTTTTTTCCTCAGACACCTACCTTGTCCCCTATGGCACTGGAATCATACTTGAAATTTGTTGGTGCCTCCTAAAGAAAAGATTAAAACAGTTACATTGGTGTTGGCCGTTGATTTTTAAGTGTTAAGTGTTTTAGTTAGTTTCAAAAAATACCACATAGGAAAAAGGGAAATGGACTTTTTTCCTGGGTTCCTAGACCTTAGAATGTAGTCTCAGAGTTACAAGCAAGTCTGAAGTGTGCCTCCTTAAATTCCAGTGTTTCAGAAAAGAAGTGGTCCCAATTTTAGTGGAATACAGAAAATGATTTATGTTTGTGCTTTTGAGAAATCTTTCTCAAAGATGTTTTATAAACCAAAGCATTCACAGTCATTCTTTTTTTTTTTTTTTCTTTCTGCCAAACATCAGTACCTTGAGAGAAATTATGTTTTATTCTCTTACCAGGGTAATGTGTTTCATCTCTAAGGCATTACCCTCAATCAGCCTATCATGAGGTCTTCTGAAAAATGTGAAAACTGTAAAATATTAAGAATGCTGAATTAGCTAAACACTACAGTGCATGCAGTACCTTTGGTGTTTATATTAAACCAAAGAGCAGCTGGAGCTGCATTTAAGGACTTAAGGAGCTGATACTGTGGAGGACTGGGCAGTCCCAACTCCTGTTGAATTCGGTGCATGCTGGGGCCGATCACACTTTACCAGGAAGAACTGTGCACCCTCCTGTCCTCCGATTCACATCTTAGCAGGACTTTCTCGTCTTGCTAACACTGTACAGAAGCATTGGAAAATGGACTATGTTTTAACCACAACTTTATATTATGCAGAGAAATGTCCTAATCACGGTAGGATTTAGATCAAAATTCTTGGATATTTAAATCTTGTATTGATGGCAGATACAACAAAACTTAGACTGTGGAAGTAAAAAGCTTCCTTTGACTGCTCTCAGCACGGCTCAAGAGTGACCTGAAAGCACCACTTCTTGTGGTGAGAGGGTGGTCCCTGGATCTATGCAGACCTTGGCTTCTGGAACTGACAGCGGTGGCAATTAGTGGCAGCTTTGTTTATCTTTTTGAAGTGGACACATGCTTTGTGGATGTCTAGCATGGGCTGCATATGCTAAAATACTTATTTTAAATATAGCCTAACCAAATTTAAATGTTTTGTTGTCGCAGTTGGACTAGGTGATCATTGTAGGTCCCTTCCACCTGAAATAGTCTATTCTATTCTACTGTTTTAGTTATGCAATTAGGTACCCATTTTCTGCCCAAGGAGTGATTTCTCATTAAAAATGCCGAGTTATATACCACTCCAAAACATGGTTTATAGCGGAAGAGCCAAATGAGTGTTAATTATAGCAGTGCTTCCAAAATACTTTCAGACATGGAATTCACATCAACCTGAATCAGATTTTCTTGGTTGTAACATTTTTCCCTACAGCATTCAGTTGGAAAATGGCAACATTGCATTATTCTATGGTTAGGCACAGATTACATAGTGTTAGCAGCAGCAACAAGCATTGCCCTTCCACAGCAGCAAGTGCACAGAAGAAAATCTCATCTCCCCTTCCCCTGGAATATCTGCATTTTATGTTCACTGGTTGTGATCAGTTTTAGGTTAGTAAGTCAGGGCATCAAATAAAATGTTTAGCTCTGGACTTAGATCTTCAAAGTTAAACTCGTTTTTCAGCAGAGATCTTGGTGCAACCGACATTTGTAATGTCTGTGGTTTTCTTTTGCTTCTTCTGTTTGCAGTAAGTAGTTTATTTTTAACATTTGAATTTCATATGGCTCTACTAATATTTATATCTTATCTTTCAATTGCACATATGCTAACACTGTTTTTGAACTGTTCATTTAGTATTTCTCACTTGATTTGCTACAGACCCTCATAGTATGGTTTCTTCCCAAGAAACACACTGCTTTCTAAGTTGCAAAACATACTTGAGTTACATGAGCATCTGACAAATCCAGGTTAGTGGAAATGTCAGAATGTTTTAGCATTCACATTCTTGACGGTTAAACCGCTCTCTACCAATCAAAAGTGGCACGAGTGGCTTTTTTCAAAGGTACTGCTGGCTAAGCATGGAAATTGAGCTGCTGTGGTAGTACTTTTGTCTCCTGCTATTGTTGTTGATGATTACATGGTCTTAAAGGTTAAATGGAAGTTACTGTAGCTGGTATGTATTTTTGTTATATTAAGAAAATATGCACTGAACTCCAGTTACTTATTCTATATGCAAGAAGAAATCAGAACTCTGAAATCAGACAGTGATAACCTGTACTTAGGGAAATGGGTCAGTAAGGGAAGTATGAAGTCTGCAATGTGAAGCAAAAGATTTATCTAGACAGTTCCTGTCAGAAGAGTGAGAAGATTATGCATACGTATAAATTCCTATTGTATCAGTGCTACTCTATATGTATACACACACATATATTTCTGCTTCGTTATATATTGCTCACTTTGAAGAAAATGAACTCTACTCTGAAAATCCGTCATTTCTGTCCTGTATTATAAGTAAGTAGCTGGCTTCGAAGTCATATTCTGGTTGCAGTTACCAAAAGTGTGTAGGTTTGTGTTCATGAATAAGAGAAAACATTTGTTTCTTATGCAATCCTTGTGTTTGCATCAACCCAAAATAATAATAAATATTAAAAGGAAAAATCGTGGTGAAAAGGGACTATAACCTTTCAAAAAAGTATAATTTATCATTTGGCAGATACAGTTGTGAACATTAGTCATAGAAACCTGCAGATAGTAGAGGCTTAATATCAAAGCTAATGATTTATTTTATGTTAATGACTTTCTGCTGGGGCATAAAAGACTGCTCATAATGGACTCTCAGTGCTGTGTTCAGTTGCGAAGGCTAATGGGATAATCTTACCCAAAATTAAGCTTTTTGAAGTAAACCATGGTGTTATTTTTTCAAGTTAAGTCAGTCTTGAAAATGTATTGGCAAACTGCCTTTTTTAAGAACTGTAATCTTTATAGGAAAATATAAGGCAAGTTTTTTTCTTCATTAGCAGTTTTCTTAATTGTGTTGGAAATGTCTGTTTATGTTTTTTTACAGTTCTGAAGAATAATATTCATGATGTGGAAGTCATTCACTTCAGTGGTTTTATCATAGTGCAATAAGTTTTTGTGAGGCACAGTTGTTTTTGCAGGTTGAACAAAGGAAAAGAAGAATTATTTTTTTAGGGGCCTAGCCAGTAATTTGCTAAATGGTAGTAAAACTCTTAGTTTTGCATTGAGAAGTTTTTAAAATCATGTTTACAATTAGTTATAACCAACATTATATTTCAATAAGAGATAATTTGCCTACTAAAGTTCACATAATGTGCTAATCATGTCTAGTGGTTAATAAAGGCCTCCTATCTCACTCCCCTGATGGCTATAAAAGGCTATTATGTTCATGGCAGCAGTTCAGGTACAGCTGCTGTGTGTTAATAATGCATCATTGTCCCACTAATAAACACAGCAAAGGTCAGCAACCCTGAGCACCTAAAACACCTATTCTCTTTCCAAAATATTTATTAACACCTTAATGGCGTATCTATTCATTTTGGTTAGGATTATAGCAGTTAATGACCTTCATGGAATCCCGTGTGTTCAGATTTGCAACCTACATGCTGTTGTGGGCTGTTGCACTCATCTTCCCTCCTAAACATTTCTTTTTCTTTGCAACTATGTGTTGTTTCTTTAATTTAAGATTAGCATTCCATGGTCATTTTATGAGTAACTTACTTTGTTACTTAGGTTGGCAATTTTCATTTTTTTCCTCAGCTAATTTAAGATTGTATTTAGAGAGTGAATTTTCATTAGTTAGGACACTTTATAGAAATTGTAACTATATGTGCTAAAAAACTATGTGATGATTGTGTAACATGCATTCACACATACATGCATGCATGCACTGAGAGATGCGTGTACACATGTGTGTATATATGAGCAGTACTTCCTCTAGGTTCCATACGTAATTTTATACTAGTGACTTATGTTTTCCTTTTTACCATAGATTGCTGTATTCATAAAGGTTTTTTAAAATGCATTTTCTACAGACAAAGAACATACTCACATGGGATTTCCATTTTGCCAGGGAAACATGCAAATCAATAGGCCAGCACTTATCTGCATTAAAATTAGGTATACTGTAATTTATGGGCGCAGTGATATTGTATTTGTCTTGCATAGCCTCAGATATTCTTTAAGGTAGCCTGGCTATGTGTCCTTAGAGAAAAGCAAAAGTGTTAATTGAACAAAATCTCATTTTCTCATCTTGTAGTATTGCCTTTTGTTTTCTGTTACTCATTTTGAAAACCTGATTTTTTTTTTTTTTTGGTGCTGTGTGATTTACAAACAAATGTTCAGAGGGCAGAAAAACACCACTACACTTCCATCAAGAGAAATGAAAAAGCTTAACTAGCTGACGGGTTTCTATTTGGTGTAGCACATAGCTTCAATGACACATTTGTCATGCTTTAAATATATAATACATACAATAAAATATGTACAGGCACAGTTGTGATATATGTAGTGTCTGGCTCCATTGCTATTGTTTGTAGTCTCTACGGTTGTCATACGTTGTTCTTTGCACATCATACCCTTACAGCAGAATTTGACACAATTTCTAGCTTTCAGTCCTGCACCATTTTCATTGCACAATATACATGAGTTTGACAGGGTGTGTTGAGGACAACTCTGGCAAGCAATTGATATTTTGAAGTGGCAAGCGTTTCAGCAGCTGCCTGCTTGTGAAAAAGGAATGATAAGATATACTGTATTGTTAGTTTCAGCAAAGCATTAAGGTTTAAGCTCTGTAAAAATGTACACATTATTCGTCAGTGGTGAAGCAAGCCTTTTATGTTTTTTAGAGCTTAGCTCTCTGGCTGATGTGAACTAGAATGACATTGGTTTAATGGTCAGTAAATGAATAGGAGTACTTTGAATTTGAACCGCTGCCAATTTTGCACCGACAAAGAGACTGACAAAAGAAAGATTTTATGTGAAAGCAAAGCACAAGCAATGTTTGGGGAGGTGGGGAGAGGGGTAGAGGAACCCAACAGAAATATTCTCCAATGCAGCCTTGTAATGATACTAAAATTGTTAAAACACATCCATTTTATATGGCTCATTGGCTACGAACCTAAGCTGTTTCATCTAATGTTCTTTAAAACCTGTTGTATACACATAGTCTTTTAGAATATATTCATATGGAATTTACAGTGTGTTTTTCTAAATACCACACTGTGCCCTGAAGGCCTGTTGGCAGAACATCAGAGTTGTCCACTGCTGGAGTTCCCAAGTCTCTATCTGGTAGTGGGAAATTGTAGTTTAATCAGTTATGGCACTTTCAGTGTGTAACATTCATTAGTAAGGCAATTTGTCATGACTGTTAATAGTCAGGATGCATCTGCTCTCTCTTCAGTTATGGAGCGTGATAAGCAAGAGGGCAAATATTTCAATATCTAATAATATTAGCATGTTTGAAAACTGTAGTTCAAGGTTAGTGCTCAAAACTCAAACAACAGATTAATAACGACCTATTTATTTTACTGGTTTTACCTTTACAGAATTGATTTTTAAGTACCCTAATGCTCTTATGAGTTGTACATTATCTATCTGGGTATTAGAAAGTAAGTGTTAGCATCTTCAGTGTTTATCAAAGACTTTTCCTCTATTGTCATAAGTTCGAAGTTAGGGTATTTTCAAAGAGTTGCAAATACTTATAATTAGGCCACATCATTTTCCAGTGTGTCAGTAATAAATTGTTCACAGTATCATTTTTGGCAGTAGCAGACCTTTTACAGTATTAGTTTTGTGGCTGTTATAAAAGATATTTGGTGCCTACCAATGGGACAACCTGGAATTAGAAAAATGGTCTCTTCTAGCTAAAAACTGAGTTGTAATCATTGCTCATTGTTCTAAATATGAAAGGTTAAATTGTTTCCTACAGCCAAGAAAGGTTAGAGGTTTTTTTCACATATATCTGATAACCCTCATGTATTACATAATATGATAGCTTCAAACACAATAGCTTTGTGACACATTTTAATTTTTAATGAAAAGCCCCCCAAATTTTAACATAATGATTTCTTTAGAAACTGAGCCCAATCTTGGTAAAATCCATTCTTGCTAGTAACAAAAGCTGTTACTGTTTAAGTTCCTGTTCAGCAGTTAGTTGGTACGCTTCACTGAATGTTGTCAAAAAGGCTTTTCTCTTGATTGACAACCCTGTAGGAATGTGAATGGAGATTTTAATTGCATATCATGTGTCCATATCAGAGTGAGTGGATTCACTGACTCTGCTTAGCTCTGTATCTCTACAAGTCAGCCATGCCAAAACACTTCTTTTTTTTAATAAGCAATTGATACATTTTCCAAAGAGAGAGAAAAAGGGCATGCAAGAGAAGAATGGACTGTAAAGCAAAAGATTCCTGTGAATTTTGGAAGAGTAGTGTGTGCAAGAAGTTTTCTGAATGTTTTAACACAATTAAGAGGTATTTTGGTGATGTAAATTCATTTCAAGACTAAGTTAGCCAAAGACCACTAGAATATATTTTTATTCTGGCATTTGCTAGCAGAAGTGTGTTTATCTTTCTTTTTTTTTTTCCCCAAGAGTACTTTGAACAAAATCAGTCAAAAAAAAAGTAAAGCGGGTGGAAAAATTTACTGAGGCAGGCTGCCCATACGTCTTGCACCTTTATAGAAGACATGGGGAAATGGTGGGGATTTCTTCGTATGCGTGGGAGATAGTGGGCTTTCTCATTTGTACTGGATTTGATCCACACTCTTTGGCCGACACTGTTACTTTAGGGGGAGATTTACCTAGATAAGGACTGGCAGAGACTTCAGTTTTGAGTCTGATAATAAAACCAAGTTTTTATATCAACTGTAATGCAACTTAAATATTTTTTTCTTAAGAACAGTAAATGATACATCACTGCAAAATGACACTGATAAATAGACCTCAACATTTTCCATAGCCAAGAACATTGCAGGTGAAAATGACAAAGCCAGAGATTCGTTATTATGAATAGTAATTAGATTTTGATATCTCAAATTAGATTCCAGGTTTCATTTTACATCAGAAACCACAACATTGACTGTATTTTTTTTAAAGCTCATAAAGCATCATTAACTGAAAGCACAGCTACAACACACTTGTGGGGAACTTAGTAGCTGAGTTAGTGTTTTGTGCCTGTACAGGGACATTGAAATCTAAAGGGGGATGACAGTTGCATTTTTCTGGGAGGACCCCTGGGAAGGAATTGTTACTTAGTCAAAAAGTTTCTTTCCTGGTTTGTCAGTGCTCTCGGATGAAAAGCAAAGTGACTGACTTTTGCCCTTTTACCCTTTGTGTAGGGCCAACTCGCACTTTCAGGTTATATTTGTGTAAAGTGTGGGAATGGAGGATGCAAGCCACTTGTTGAATCTTAACACTACAACAGCAAGGCACATCACCTTGTCTGACAACGTGCAGTTTAACGTTGGCACCTGTACAGAGCCTATTAACTCCTGTATTGGACTAACATGTATCTCACCCAATTATGTCTTGAACATCAGTAAACCCTTAGGAGTGCTTAAAAGCTATGAATACTTTAAGAAGAAAACCATCAAGACTTTGCTTTACTTCTGATGAAGCAACCCCCTTCTCACTTAATATATGACATCAATGGATGGTTGGATCTATTAGGAATTGACACTTCCAGGGATTTTGGGGATTTATGAGTAGAAAACAGAGGGAAATGGGAAATGGCAAAGATAGTAATCTGAACGTACGATTCCCTCTGTACAGTGCACATTCAATTCCTATGAGCAAATGCATCAATAAGGAGCCATAGCATTCTGGACACCCAAAGGTGCTTGTGTTTAGATTTGTCTGGGCTCACAGCTGTGCAAGTTTCAGACCTTGGGCACTTTCACTTCTGATAAAGCTTTTTTTTCTGAGACAATTTCTAAAATTATTTCTTACAGCTTTCCATCATAGCTACCAGGCCCACAAGGCTCCCAAAGCCAGGAAAAATTGTAGACTTTGGAAGTCAAAACCTATAAGAAATGAAGAATTTTTAATTTTTTTTTACATTGTTGAGGAAAGAAAATATTTAGATTTTGCAACATGGTAAAGCTTGTAACTAAAGTTTTGATAAAAATGAGAGTGGACCCTGAAGCTGTAATGTTGGATTAACACCAGGGCCATTTTTGTAAATCACCATAGTAGCTTTTGTAATAATGTTGAAAAGATTACAACATTGCTGTCATGAGGACTTAATTTGTTCAGTACTTTGTTAGGTTATGAAGTCAAACACTTTAAGGCTGGGAATGCCAGATTTAAGGATGTCTTGATTTTGCTCTTTAGTATGTTATCATTGGCAGGAACTGATGGAGTGAAACAGCGGATGTGGAATAAGTGATTATGCCATTGCAACTTTATCATTAATGCAGTTACAAATGGCACCTGAGTTAGGCTTTCAGGCAGCCTTAAATCTGGCATTTTCCACATTTTGGTCTCTTGACTTTGTAACCCAAATAATATTCTTTCAAAAATATCTTTTTTTGTGTGTAACTGATTCATTGGATCGTATCTGTGACATTCCTTGCTGTCGTCTGTCAGGAGTGTTTGAGTCTTTTCAACATTGCTGCACAGATTTTTCTGCTGCAGAGTTAACTTTCATTAGCAGCAGGGAGAGTTTTGTCATGAGGGGTGGACCAAGTCTTGCTGTGGCTAGGAAAGTTTTGGGCTCTCTCTTACCCGTCCTTTCTTTCTGTGGATACTTTCACACAGGCTGTCATGAGGCATGCTTGCATTCTAAAGATTTGGGATCCAACATGAGAATACTTGTGTTATTATTTTGTCACAATGCCCACATTTTGGGCTGAGGAGCTCAAGCGTAAGTTAAGGCTTTAGTGATTTCAACAGTTTACCTCTGAACAAAAGGCACTTTTCTATCTCAATATCTCTTCTGCTGAATTTGAAAGATGTGCTGCAAATAATGGAGCTGGTTGAGGTTCCTTAAGGTTAAAAATACCACTTGAACTCCAAATACAGGTATTGTGACCAAAATTACAGTAATAGGTACTATAGTTAAACCTGCAATTGTGAAATAAGAGAAACCCTATTGTATGTATCTTTATTATCATATATAGATACTATGCTTATAGAAATAATTAAAGTAGCATCTGTTAAAAGTATGTTTATATTAAACTCTAAATTGTTATAAATTATTTTAGTTCTAGTAAAACCAAAGGATTTAGTGTAAAAATCCTTAGGGTTTCTCCTATAGTATTTTTCTTTGGAGCTATGAGGGAGTCCATGTACATAATAATGAAAGATTAGAGAAAAAAAAATTTTTAAATGGAAAAATACATTATTTCACTGAATCCATTGCCCTTTTAAGAGTTCTCTGATTCCAGAGGACTTTCTCAAACAGAATATTACAGTGGAAATACTAAAGCAGCCTTCTCTAACTCGGCTTTGGTTTTCTTCACTCTTTTCAGAAATTCAAAATATAAATGTTAATATTTACTGCAGAAAAAAATAGGTAAAGTTCTGAATTTACAATTTTTTGGTTGGAGGAGAAGACTGCAGACTTTCTAGGAACAAGTTAATTACAACAGAGACAGCCCTTAACCTGCTGCTTCCTACATGGTTGCCTGGGTTTCTAGCAATGCTGGAAGCTCTTTGCTTATATTAGAGCTGTAAGCATATTCTGAAGCAATGGGGCACAGGGATGTACCAGACCTGGAAGTTAATTTTCTGCCATTCACTCATCAGAATCTTCCCTTATTCTTACTACTGAGCTTGCAATGGACCCGTACAAAGCTGAAAAATAACAGTACTGGAATGCGTATTTCCCTATTTATTAGGAGTTGAAAACAGAAGAGTATCATAATCATCAAGTCTTGTTATCCTGGGTTACGATGAAACATGGGGTGAAGGAACGTGGGCTTTCCATCCACTCTGGTAGCTGAGCATTGTTCAGTCAAGCATGGGAGAGGAGAGCAGGGAAAGGGGACACTGAGTGTTTAAGAAACTCATCTAAGGAAAAAAGCTGGGGCTGTGGTCTCTCAGTGCTGGTTTGAGCGTGTGTTTGCATTTTACCATAACTGAACATTAGTCTCCTTTCTGCCAGAAGACTCCTTTCTCCCTTTGCGTTTCAAGTATTCTCCCCATACAGATGCTGAGCTTTGAAAAGACAGAAGAATTGCAACCTTACTCAGAGTACCTATTACCTGGTGATTAGGAAATTGTGCTAGAACAGAAAAAACCATGAAGATATCCTGTAGGAAATAGATTTTCTGGCTGGTCCTGGCCAAAGCTGGACACCATTTCCACCCCCATGAACACCTAAGCTATCTCCAGGGAAAAGCTGACCAGCTCACTAGGTGAGAAGGGACACAGAACAAACTCCCCGACCTGCAGGGGCTTCTCTGAGGAGTACTTTCTGTCTTCAGTCGATGAAATGTCAAGTTAGCTATTCTGTTGCTGCCTTCATCTGCTACTTTCCTCGCTCATGTTCCATAGAAGTCCTGACATCCTGCAACAGAGGTTGCCTCTTCAGGAGCTGATTTGCCATCTCCTGCCAGGGAGTGTCTTTTAAGAAGTTAGAGTCCAAAAATATCAGGAAAAGCTTTTGTGACCATTGCATTGATGAGGTCACATAAGAAGAATTGGGAAAAGTGGTCTCTCCAAAAATAGATCCTGGTGAGAAAAAGAGCAGTCTCCAGCAATGGAGGGAAAGGTCCTTCAACACAAACTTAACTGTGGAGGAGGTCTAGAGAAACACTATGAGATGCTATGCCATCTTGTATCCCATTCTCTGCCTCCCCTCTCTCCCCCTGTCTCTGATAAAATCACTCTTCTCCACATCCCAATTTTTTATCTCCTAACTTGGATGAGAACCTTGTTCTTCCTCAACAGCAGGTCTTATTTCAGCCCTTACCTGGTGGTTCAATAACTTATGCCTGTAGCTCTCAAAAAAAAAAAAAAATAGAAGTCGACAAGTTTGGAGTACAAGGAACGGACCACTCAGTTATGTGAGTTCTTTTTCCTTTAGGGCCACTCCACGGTACGCTGTAAAGAGAATTTTACTACTTGGTTTTTGGTTTTTCCCCTTCTTCTTCGCCTTTACAAAACGGTACAGTTGACTGCGTAGCTGAGAAGCTGGCAAATGAATTCTGCTGCACAGAAATAGTTAAAAAATATTACCTTAAGATTATTAACCACACTAGTGGTGGAGTAATGAAAGGACTTGCTTATACCCACAAAAGTGGGGAAGAGAAAGGTCAGAATTAGAGCTGGAATTCCACGCTTAGTTTGAAAAGTCTAGTTATGGCAGCATATTTTGTATATAGGATTATTACTGTTTGGCAAGCCCTGCTGTGTCTAAACACTTTTGGGTGGGCTAAGGATGAAGTTTCAGTTTAACTCAGAATTTTCTTGCTTTGTGGTTTTAAACTTTAGATTATAATAACATTTCATGAGCATCAATTTTTATGGTACAGTTCATTTGTAGAAGATGCTATTTTTACACAGTCCTAGTGGTAATAGAAGTCTGTTGCATTACATTTTAAAAGGTGAACTTCATTATGTTTTTCCTGACAAAGAAATGTATCATCTAGGATACAGAACTGTGACAAGCTGTTTGTGAAATAATTCAACAAATCTTGTATTTTCTTACCATTTTTTCCCATTATCCTAAAAAGGAATGCAGCCATGACCAAAAGTTTACCCTCTCGATGCTTTAGTATATGGGCTGAAATATACTCCTGAATATCTTACTACATTCTACACACACTGCTTGTATAGGACTGCCAATGTCTGTCACCAGTCCTGCCTTAATACAGTCTCCTGTTCTTAGTATCTTGTGTTTAGACTCAGTGCAGCACAAGTACAAAGCTGCTGTCTTTTTAGTATTGAATTTTTAATATGTTTCAGCATTTGTAATGATTTCATTGCAATACTGAACAGAATTGGACTTTTTTTTTTGCAGATACCACTGTATTTGAAAAAGGAACCATTATTTCCTCCCTTGTAAAAGTGTGTACAGTACATTGCGTACTCTGTTCTGTATGTATCTATGTCTCCAAATTAGTTTGTATCACCTCTGTTATAAAACTCCTTTTCTTCCACCACTACTCTGAAATTGCCTTTCATACTCAGTGTAACCTATGAATTGGTCCTGCGAGTGAGTCATTCCACGGTTGTTGTTCTTCCCTTATAACTATATTTAATATAAAATACTGTGCTTTATGTTATGTCCATCTTGTTCAGATGGAACAGTGTCTGCTGAGATGGAAAAGCAGAATGCAATATCAGAATACATTTAAATGTAATAACGTCTCTAGAATCTTTCTTTTTATGGTACAGAAATAACAGCTCTCCCGCCCTTATCACTGCTTTGTGCCTTGTGGTACCAGAGTATTTCAATCACAGGCTTGGCCTTGCAGCTCTTACCCTAGGAAAAATGCCACTGATGTCCAGAGGAGTTTTGCTTTCTTCAAGGACTGTGATTGGGCCTCAAGTCAGCTACATAACCCTATCTTAGGTACCCCTTTTTCTACCTAAAGCTTTACATAAGCTTTATTGTTCTAGATATCCTGCACATTTCTTTTATTAACAAAATGATACACCTGGGGTTAATTTTCAGGACTATTGCGTTTTATACATACTGGCCCTAAAACC
This sequence comes from Theristicus caerulescens, assembly GCA_020745775.1. NCBI lineage: Eukaryota > Metazoa > Chordata > Aves > Pelecaniformes > Threskiornithidae > Theristicus > Theristicus caerulescens. The sequence continues at coordinate 126,960,487 of CM036558.1, read as the reverse complement.
TTACCAAGAACATTAAATTCTTTTTCTATTGAGTGTTGTTTTTCCTATAAGTGCATGTGCATTCCAAGGTCCATCAAACACAAAGATTTTAAAGTATTAAACCAGTATTAGCTATCACAGTTACAACATCACATTTTACCTGTCCCTCCTGCAGTTGCAAAACTGTGGCTGAGGTTCATTTGAATTGCGCTTTCCCCAAAAAATAATTGGTTAGTTTTATTTTTCCCTGTGTAGTGAACCAATCCAAAAGGTATTTCATTAGCAAGACAGAGGCACATGCAAGCTGCGAATCTGGGTTAAGAGACAAATGCTCAAACCCACTGATACCCTGCCTCTCTGCAATACTGCCTGCAAGATTCCCTGCAGGTCTTTTTCCCAGTTAGTAGGATAGGTAGTGCTGATAGTTGGAAGGGATCTTCAGTGGCTGAGGGAGACTGTCATGTCAGGAAACTTGTTTTTGTTGTAAAACAATCGCATGGCTTTCCATCCACATTATCTCACTCAGGGCTTTCAGAAAGATGTGACTCATGTGAAGCCATGATGCTCTCACGGTGTTATTCAGGCTGCCATGTACATGGGACATCTCTGTAGTTCCTTGAGGACCAACTGTTACTACTTAAAAAAATTGCCATGTTTCCTTTAAACCACCATTTCAAATTCAAAATCCTTGCATAAGTAGATACACGTAACGAAAGAATCAGTGTGTTTTCCTGATACAGGGAGGTTGCCCACTTCTTGACCCAGTTCTATGTTACAGTTTTCTTGCTGTGATCCACAACAGGCTGTGTGTGTGGTTGAGTGCTGTGGGCCTGGGTGATGGGAGTTTATGGCACACTGGCTGTTGTACAGTAGCGTCCTGTGCCGACACTTCCATGCCCACACAGGATGCCTTTGTGTACAGATACTCTGCTTTGAAAGCAGGCTTCCTAGTCCTTCAGAATAAGTTTTCGTCTCAATCTCTGAGCTGGTTTGCCGTGTGACTGTAGGAGGGCTACCAAGCAAAAAGGGGACAGACTTCACGTTTTAGTTACGAATTTTAAATGAATTTTAACCAATTCTGAAACTGTGGCCTAAAATTACATGGGGATTTTGCAAAATGGTGAATATACTTCAAATTGATAATCTGTCCAGGTATGCAAACCCCATGTATACATCTACCTTAGGCATCTTTGGGAAACAGCCTATAGGTGCACTGTTAGTGCAGGTAATTCAAGAATGAAACATGTCCTAAAACTCACCAGTGGATGTGATTCTGGTGGCAAACAGTTCTATTTAAAAAGAGATTGAATACGATTTGGCATTGGCAGCCCTGGCTAACTGAAGTATATAACAACCATTCTAGTTTGCAGTAGTTTTAAGTCTGTCTTTGAAAGTGTTTCAGGAATGATTTTGAAGTAGAAATCTGAGAATATGAGATACACAGAAGGAAATGTTTCTGTCTGTCATGAAAAATCTGTATCTAGCTAGAGGCTGCAGTGACTGTGAAGAAGAATGATAGTATCTCAGCTATGCAGTATGCATTTTTGACTGCCAAAATTTGCATGTATTTAATGCATTGAACTGTTTTAAAAACACTGTTCTTAGGATACATGTCAAAATATTTTCTATAATGGGTGAATTTAAATCTAATTAACATATTCATGTTTTAAACTTATGGGCATTTTTTTGTCCAAAGACGTGCATAATTTATATTCATATATAAATACCTGATATGTACTATATTCCATTGTGGTGTATAGCTCAGGTTTAAATTGAACTTCGATGATGTTCAGTCGTAATACATCTTACTCATCAATACAACTTTACATAGTTGTTCATTAATATTGTCTTAAAGGAGTGGATAAATATTTTATACCTACAACCTATCTCTTATAGTTGTTTTTTTTTAGTGGTGGAATAACAAAATGGAGATAAAGCTACATCAGATATTTGTTTTGTGCAAAACTTGGTCTGTGTGTGTAATACTTACTTATAAATAAAGGTGCAAGAGCAAATAGCCAACATGTCAGGTAAGATGACATCTATATAAGCTCTCTGCTGAGTTCTGAGTAATCTTTTGTTAGTTCCTCCAATAGCTCAGTCTAATCAAATACAGGGACGTAAGTGATATCATGTAATAGCTTTTTGGAATCAATAAATATGCCATGGTTTTGAATTACTGGCAGTGTAGATGTGGCTGATAAGCTCAATTGTTGGAAAACTGATCCCATAAAAGTGAAAAGTGAGATCTTTTAAAAAAATCAGATGAAAGCCAAATCTTTTATGAAACAGAAATAAAGTGTGTCCAAGTTCTACTTTGTACAAATTTGGACAAATAATTAATGATATGATAGAAATAAATATGCAATTTTAGCAGCAATATCTTTCAGGATCCAGGTTGTTGACCATGGATAAACGAGAATTGTGGGTTAAAGAAATGGGACAGCAGTTTTCTTAATCTTCAGAACATGTTTAGAAAACTGCCTTGATATCAGTATTTAAATTAGAAACGTAGGTGTGATTGTGACAGAGGTCTATACTGGTTGCTTTCTAAAGCTTAAATACAGGTAAAGCTTTGGGATAGGAATCCTCTATAAAACTGACATGGCCAGTTTAGAAGTAGAGACAGGTAACAGAGATGATTCCTCAAAGTATCCTTTTCTTTGTTCATCCTGCTTGCCAGTGTGCCTTAGTTTGTGACTCCCAAGCATCTAAAATTAATGTAACATCTTATTAAAAAGATGGTGAAGCTTATGCATGGTATGCCAAGCTGGTGCATAACCACTGGTACATAAAACCCATGTTGAAGGCATCCCTAGGTAGGAAAGGGTTTTCTAATGTTGAACAGCAAGAATTGCTAGTGTTTGCTACTGGTCTTCCTTGACTGAGGTTCCTCCTGTAAGTGTTAGCCATCCTGTTCTTCACTGGGTATAGGTTGAACCGTGGTTTCTTTGCCCCACTGTTCACTAATGAGTTTCAGACTTCTTGATGGACTTTGGTGGCATGGGAAATCTTGTTCAGTTTGCATGGCCAAAGTACACTGAATTTCTATATAACATATCCAGCATATTTCAGATGGTATGTGGGTTTATTGAATAAGTTTTGTGGTAGCTGGTCTTACGTGAGAAGTTTGTGTAATTGAGATCTATTCATCTGAGACCCACCTGTGCAATGGGTGCTGATATTTCTGTGTTGGTGACATTATGTGTACCAGTGCACAGTGTGGAGGCTGACTGGGAGGGGAACTGTTGGGATTGAGAGGCTGGTGTGTAGTCAGCGCACTTGTTATGGAGAATGGCTCACAGTTTGATGCTTCCTCCCCCACAGTATATATTTTAATGGAAACTCTATGGATGGTAGCATTTGTAGGGCTGAGATATAGTTAATGAAGATAATATGTTTTGTAACTTGGGCTGTTTTGGTTCAGTACTCATCATTTATTTATATGCTGGTAGCATCCATATTTAGTGCTGTATAAATTAATAACACTATAGTTAGTAAATATGAACCATAATCATTGTGCTATTTAATTTGGGTCTAATAAGTACTTGCCAGACTAATGTGTAGTCATGTAGTTGGGCAGATGTACAAAAATGTCATTAACTTGTTTTGATTTGTGGACAGTGATGTATGTGGCAATGTCTGTGAATACTCCTGCTTTTCTTACACCACAGCTACCTCATTTGCTAAATATGGCTATGATCCTTTGTCCATGTTAATTGGGAATGGCATCCTTATTCATCATGTGCAGGGTTTTTTTCAGCCATTAAAATGCTGTCCAAAGACTACTCAACTGAGGAAAACTACAGAATAATACAGAGTCCTTGTTTATCTGTTGTTGTAAGCCTTCTGTTTTATCCCATTGTAATGAATGGGAAAAGGAACTCTCACATCTGAATGCCGTGCTGTTGCTAAAGAGCGCAAATTCCTTTTGGAGCATCAGCATTAATAATTGGACCGGGACTTGCCTGAAATATTTTCATCAGCAAAGTCTCTGTTCAATGTTTCTTCTTTTCTTTGACCTTCTGAAAAATAAGTGAAAAATGCATTAAGATTATTTACATTAGTTGTCAAAAACTGTGTTTATTTCTTTGATAATAAAGGTTTCCATTCCTTGATTAAATTTATGTTTACATTTGACATTTTCCAGGGATGCATAAATTCGTATGACAGTTAAAGTCTACATACTTTCAGTACCTAGTGCTAGGTTGAGTTGAATTTGGACACATCACATAAATAAAAGTGGTTTTATGTTTCACCTTCATCTGGTAGGTGAGCACTCCACCTTTTCTTGTGAAACATAATCGGTTTTGACATGGCAAAATTAGATCCTGGCTATTTATTATCTGCTGAAATCAAAAACCATAACTGGGAAAGCATGTGGTAAGTCCATTGGAGCAGCTTGCATGCAGAGAAGAAAAGGGGAGGCATTCCAATTTTATAAGCTCAAGGTGATTTTCTCTAACACCTAGACCGTTTTAATTAATTACCCTGAAAGACTGAGTAAATTATTATTTGAATACTTTATGGCATTACATGTTAACATTTCAAGGACAAAGTGCTGTACTTAGCTTTTCAACAATGCTTCATCTGTCAGGATATATCTTCTGAATTTATGTAGTATACTGCAGTGTAAAGGGTAGTCAGAACTTGAGTACTATGAATTATTACAAGGAACCTGAGTCAAATATGATCTACTGAAATGGGAGCCCTAATATTTATGGACACCTGGTAGGGACCTACAAATTAAGAAAACCACAGATCTTGCTTCTCAAGAATTAAGATTTTTTTAATCTTTTCCTTACATGATTTTTTCTTCTTTTTTTCTGACATGAAAGTATTAGCTGAATGCCGTTAAAATGTTGGTTGTAATGGGGGTATAGGCTTTGCTGCTAATGGCATGTCTGTGAAGTACAGCACTGCATATTTGCAGGGTGAGATGCTGCTTCACTTGCACTGCTTACACAATATGCAGAGCATCTCCGTTTTCTCTTCCTTTATGACTTTCGGTTTTGACACTTTAGCTTCTTTTTTCTTAAGAAGACTTAAGATATGAAACAGGTACCTGCTTGGTGGACATACCTGTATGTCTCATATAACCTGTTTAAGTCAGCAGTGTATGTGAAATGTGATAGGTTGTTTAGATGGTGTTTGTAACCAAAACATCAGCTGTACTCCAGCTTTACTGGAGCTGTACTCCAGCTTTACTGGAGCTGTACTCCACAGACATAATCTTTCTTCCACTGGATGAGCATACAACCTTTTAGTAACTTCATCCGACCATCAGTAGATTAGATTAAATCCCCATTTACTGCATTATATTAATATTTTCAATGGCACACTAATCCAAGAAATAAATGTGTCAGTTTCTATGGCTACCCTGTAATGGGCACAGCCATAAGACAGTGCCTTAAGGCCACATAAAAGACTTAATGTACAGATTGAATAGAAGCACATTATTTATTACTAAGCTATCAAGCTGAGAAAATTTAGTGATCTCATTTTTTAGATTTGCTCATTTGACCTGGGCCAATTTGCTTGGCTGATAATATTGAGTATTTAATACCACAATGTTTTCTCAGTTTTAAGGATAAAGTGATTCATACTAATTTCTTTCAGAACAGTTTTGTGGAATGAATGATTTTTATACTTCTGTGATACTTATTGATAGTTCTTTGCATTTTTTTGTGGCTTGAAAATTATCTAAGACTCTTTCAGCCTCTGAACGCATTAGAATTCAAGTGTATGGCTATACAAAATGAGAGAGACACTCCTTTCTTCCTCCTCTCATATCTTCTCCTCAAACCCCAAGGTAAGTTGAGGCATTGTGAGCTGTAAATAACTTGCCATGAAGTAAGATGGGGTGACCAACATGAGCCTCAGGGACTCCTCTAACTCTGGAGAGTCTTTGGGGATGATGCCAGTTGATCATTCAAAGACGGAGCTCATCAGCCTTGTCCGTGGTGGGTCCCCTCCCAGTGGAGCACTGGAACTGTAACGTGCCATTATAGTTTCTTACCTGGGGACCCACACGTGAAGCTTAGTCCTTTGAGGTGTGTGATACATATCTCTTCACCCTCTGCGCTGTGATGACTTTAGTATGTTGCTCATGGGGTAAGAAAACCAGTCACCTGTGATATAGATTAATCCCCACCACAACTTGGCTTCCAGCAGCAGTGATGGTGTTTGCAAGCGATGAGCTGGTGCACTCCAGGGCATTTCTTTGCTCATTCATAGTAGAAGAAGGATCAGTGTCCTTAGAGATGAATTACAGAAGTAAAACACTCAGGAGACCTGTTTGGCTGCAAGCTAACATAAAATGACTGGAGGGCCTGTTGATTAGAAAAGGTCTGGGGTCAGACGCATCAAATACTTACCTACCAGATGAGAGATGGTGAGAGCAAGGAAGCAGCGTACTGTGAGAGCAGGTTTCTTTTCACAGTGTTTCTCCTCCTTTTGAGAACCTAACAGTACTTTGGGAAGTGGTGATTATATCATGACTTGAATGCAGAGTAGTGAGTCACCAAATAATGTAATTTTGCTAAAAATTTGTTTCTTGAATACGATTTGAGGAATCTGCAGGTTATTTTCTTTCCTGTGCAGAACTTGTGGTTATCACATCATTTTCAAAAGGTTTGTTGAAAGACAAAATTGTTCCTACAAAATATTCTTTTACACTTCATAAGAGAACTACTAATAACACTTTCAGACTGCAACACTTGCCAAGAGCTGACATTTTCAGAATTTCAAATGTCAGTAAAACTGCTTAAAACGTTGTAAGGAGACAGAGTGAAGACAAGAGAGACTTAGCAGAACATTTTAGTGGTTTTAATGTGGGTCTACTTAAGCCTTAAAATTTATGTTCTGGAAAAGCCCATTTCCAGTAAATCAAAATAACCTTCATGACAAGTTTTATCAACATAAATGCTAAAAGCAAGTGACAGATATGTATAGTATATAGCTCATGTGGAATGCAAACATAAAGTTTTAACCTATGAGCTGGTTACAAAGAACCATAATGTGTCTGTGAAGTAATATAGAGCTAGGAGAGCGGAGGGTAACATCTTTGTCACCTCATAATGACTAGCATTTACATGGTTTTTTTGGTATATATTTGCCATTACTAGCACTACATTTAGTCCTAAGCATGTTTGTCCATTCAGGCACATCTAGCATAACTAAGAAATGGTTATTACTCAGTCTCACTTGAGGTCAGAATAGCTGATAGGAAAATGTCTAGAACTATTTACAGTGTAAATGTTAGAGGAAAGAGGAAGTTTGAGACTTCTGGGCCTGTATGTGTTCAGCAAAAAACCTGGTAACATAGATAGTTTGTGTTATAAACTGCCCCTGCACTGTGTGAGATTTAGTGTTTCCAAACACTAAATTTACTAGAGACATATGTTTTGTCCCTCCCAAGCAGCACCTTTATGCAATGTGTTCTGGTACATGGAAAGCACCTGATGTGCTGAGCACGTGGTTACATTAAGGACAAAGGCTTACGCAGCAATGCGGTTAAACTGCTGTCGCTTCTCAAAGTTTGTTTGCTGTCTCAAGAGGAAAAAAATTCAAGATTTCATCTGCTGCCTGTAAAGAACTAGTCTTTACATTCAGTCCCAGCAGAGTGCTATTATCAGGACAGCCTTTCTGAGAGAGCTCAGGGTACTGTACGAGTCATGCGGTCACAGTCATTCTGGCAGCACTTTTCACAATTAGTTCAGATGCAGTCTTGTACTTTCTAGGTTAGCAATGTTGGTAGGGGAATGAATGGCAAAGAAAACAATCCCTGTTTAAGCCTTTTGTTTGAAAGAAATGTAATGTTGCTAGCAACAAAATTATTTTCCATGTGGACTAAGGCATCTTGTTGTGTTTATTGTATTCTGCAAAATACTGTGCATAGCATTATTATAAGCAAATGAGACTTTCCAAGTAACAAGTACCCTCTGTTTAAACAAACAATTTTCTATGCAAAGGTTAAACACTGAGAGATTTTTCTTGTTCGAGTCGTGCTCATGACTTTGGAAAGTCACCAAGCAAGTATGCTTAAGAAAGAAAATGTGAATGGAAAATTCTGAAGCATTTTGCCCTTTTGGTTCCTAACAGTGAGCTATCGTTTCTCTCCACCGTGGTCATTAATAATGACAGATGTATGTGGTGCAGAGTTCACCTACATTATTGTCAGTAACAGGGACGAGAGAGAATATTTATTACAGCAGAAGGAGGGAGGGGAAAGACATGATGTTGAACCAGAAGACAAGAGCAGAGTTCAGTGTTTTTCGTTTGGGTGGGGAGGAGGGTTAGCAGAGAGCATGCATTAAGATTTCTTAGAGACTGATGCAGCTCTCATTGAAATCAGTTGAAATACTGCTACAGGCTGCTGTGAGAGGTGGATTGATTGGATCTTTAATATATTGTTCTTTACAGTACTTCAGTAATGCAGATTTATTTCACCTCAGCAAAAGCTCTTATTGGTTTGGATTTGCAAACAAGCATGGTAACAATCTCATTTTATTTATTTATTTTCATGAACCAGTCAAGCATTAAATCATGTTCATGAAATGATAAAAAGACACTCCCAGCTTAACACCTATTCATTTTGAAAATATGAGCAAGTATAGCTTTAGGTTGTGCACCTGTCTTGTAGCACAACTTGTCAGTTTTTCTGATTTTTATTATTACATTGTCCTTTAAAAAAAAAACAAACCAAAAATATAATTTTTCTCTCTTATTTTGCTGTGTGAAAAACAAACACAGCATCCCCAGACTAGTAGGGAGACCGATGAACTGACAGTATGTGGGCATCACTGGAGATTGTGTACCTGTTGGCCCACATTTCCCACCTGTCTTTAGTCATTTAACTCTGTCTTCAAGAATACTCTGAAGTCAAGGAAGAGAGGTAGCATCTCCAAAGGGTCCATTTACATTTTAGGAGCCTGAGCCAGTGACTGAGCTTGGAAGAATTCAGGCCTTCAGGTCATCATTCAGTTTAAAAATGGATTTGAGGAGAGGGGCAATAAGTCCAAAATTTTATTTGGTAGTGAATGATGTCTGGATAGAAAGTTTGGGAATATGAAAACATGGTGTAATTTATTTATCGCCTGAAAAATTATGTTCTACTTAAGAAATTTTTCCCAGATGAACTTACATAGCATGAAAGACAAATAGATGGAACTGGGAAGCCTGACTTTTTGCACAGGATTAGACCATTGTACGTCTGCCCCCACCCTTTCACCAATGTCAGGTGATTTGTAAATTGCCCACTTTAAATATAGCCTTCAGCTAGTCCCTTTGTCACAGAGTTTCGTTATAATAAGTAGAAATATTAAGTTACATTGGGTCTGGTATTTTTTTTTTTGATCTACTGACATAGATTTTTGGACCCATGAAGTATCCCGTTGATTCCTGTGAGACCTATGGGCTAGCACAGAAGTATGAGAAAGTGGAATGTATTGCAATATTTGGGACCGTTATTTAAAAACTGTTGAAGTATCTGGATAAAGAGGTTCTCATTTGTACACCTGGGTTCCTGTACTAAGCTACAAAGATCCCTTATCATTTGGGAGTGTATCATTGTGCTAAAAATCATCACTACATATTTTTAATCATTAAGTTAATTATTGACTGTTCTGGAAGGAGAATGTATGAATACACCAAACCATCTCATTCCAGTTGGTGTTCACAGTCTCATTACCTAAAGGTTATAGAAAAAAAGAGGCTTCATAAAATGCCTTGAGAAGTTAATAAGTCCAGGTCTTGAAGGGGAAAAGAATTAGTACATTACTAAGGGGAAAAAAAATCCTTAGGAGCTGTTTACGTGGTGCTAGTTCTAGCTCGACGTGTGATTGCCTCATCAGAATTAAAGCAGTGAGGCGTTGGTGGCCAGGTCATTGAACAAGGGCCTGACTTTCACCATGAGGTTAGCTGATACCTGAAGCGTCCATGCCAGACGTCCTTTGCATAATAGCCTGCTCAGCAAGAGAAAAAGTTCAATTCTCTGCTAGATTTTTCTCCAAAGGCACAGTCCTAGTGATACTGGAGGACCCTTTTGGGGAACTGACAATAGAAACAAGAGCCACCTTGTAAAGGGAAACTCTTTTTGCTAATGAAAAAATTTACCAGCATAATTTCAGTGCTTTTCCCACTGTTATCTCCTAGTGTTTGCATAGCGGAGGCCCCTGGTGACATTGGCACAGATGTTTGTTCTTCAGCTGTTAACAAAAGGTATAACTATTTTGTTGTGTTTTAGAAATATAGAAGTGTCTCTAAAGGGAACGTGTACCACGGGCCTGATCTTCACCTGCTGTAAGTCAGGAGGCCCACTGGCTAGGTGGTGTTGAGCCGTCACATGCAAGTCTAAAACTTCCACCATCCTTTCTTTGGGCAATGGATTCTAACTTTTAAAAATCCTATTTCAACAGGGTTCTATTAGCTTTATTGGATTTTAGGGGGTGTTGTTTCTAGAATAACTGTAATCAAGAAAAGAAATAAGTAACTAAACACCAGCAGGTTTATAACATCGTTGTGTGTCTTACTTTCTGTGATAAAATGATAGGACTCATCCTTGTAGACAGAAGGCGCTTCATTTTCTGTGTAAGGTAACCTGTCAGATAAAAACCTGTCCTGTTTCAACTTCTGTATATCTTGTTATTTTGGGTTTTTTTGACTTGACTTTTATAACAGTACATTAACCTTTTACACAGGAGTCTGGGACGTGCTTCAGATATTTTTTTCCCCTTTCTCTAGGAAAATAACTAACATGCTAGTGATCCTTTCCCATGTGGGACTGTCAATTGAGGTGAATTTTATGTAGCAGCTGTCATTAATGTAAGTACTTCAGTTTGAGTATTTTTGCAAACTGTTGTAATACATAATTTCTGCCAAAATGAATGAATTTTGAATTTTCTAGTGACTATTTAACAGAGAATAACATAAGAAAAGAAAATTAAATAATTATAGTGCTTCATGCTTTATTAATGACAGTGTAAACAACATTATAATGAAAACAACATTCAGAATAAATACTAGAAAGGGTCTGCACAGAAAAAATAAGTAGGTTTATTATGTAAGATCTTTCTGAAAAAAACTTTTGAGCAATCATGAAATGTTGCTTATACTTCACGGCTTTTGAAAGAACTGTGAGTAGTTCTAGAAGTGGAAGAAGAAGAGCAGAGAAATGAGCCATGCACTGCAAAGATTGAATTGTACTCTGGTATGTAAGGAAGCAGCAAGAGGAGATCTTGCCTGTGGGACAGGTGAGGAGAGTTGGAGGGCTCGAGTCCCCCAAGGTAGATAGATGGACGCATCCTAAAACCTGTCGCTGACACCGCTGTAGACCTTCTCCCTGTGAAGTGTCTCACTAAAAAAAGGCCGGCAAGTGTGTGGGCTGGCAGACGGATTTGTGTTTCCATACCCAACAGGGGCCCCGTCGGGTCTGAGTGGCAAATGTTAATCTCTTCCTCCCCATGTCACTATCTGATATGTGGCTTGAGAAAGGACTTCTGCATTCAGTTCTGTAACTTGGTGCCGTATCAACTCTATCTTCAGGTACCAGGGCAGCAATGAATCTCTGTCGTCTTTTGTGCCTTTTAGCCTGTGTTCAGTGTGCAGCTGAGCCCACCACTTTTCATTTATCTCAGTTGTGTTTTACAATTTGAAATGTTTGCTTTTCTCTGCTGTTGCTTGACAATCAGAAGGTTATTTTCCAAGCTAAGTGAATAACAAAATACTGAGTTGAGAGTTATGGTGGTGATATGAGCAAAGTTAGCAGAAGATCTACAGTCATTACAGCATCAGCTTTGATATACTGAGTTTTGTCATTTGCATAGTCCTGATAATTCTGGAAACACATGAATCATAATTTCTTTTATTTTTGGAGAAAGATCTAACATTCAGATAAGTTATCCTCTTTATATTGAAGAGGCACTACAGAGGCCAAGTAATTCTTCATCTGCATGAAGTGTGTACGTATTTGTCTGAAGTAAAGAGCAGTCATTTTCTTTAATTGTTGAGTTAAAACCTACTCTGAGCTGTGTTGCCAGATCCTACCAACTTTGCTTCTAGTTCTAAAAGACTGTCACAGTGTTTTGCCAAGAGTAGGCATAGTAGGCATAGGACAAGTCCAAAGTAGCAAGCAGATCTTGTCTTTGGGAACTTATAGATCAGTATAGATACAGAAGAAGAGGAAAGAGTTTGACCTTTTTTACATTTACTTCATTAAATTTGTGTACTGACATACATGTACATTGCCTTCAATAGGAAGCATCTCCATAGTAATTTAATACACAGAAACACATATAAACTGTAACCAAACATTGTGTTACATTATATCTACAAGGGAAAAGTAGTGAGTTCCAATTCTGCAGGAGTCACCTTCTATTAGGGTTTCTTTCTATCCTTATTCTGTATGTCAGATGGATCGCTACATTTAATTAAGCAGTAACAATTGAGGTGCAGATTATTTCCTGGGGATTAATGACCAGCTGGACAGAGTTGATAGCCCAAGGTATTGGATAGATTATGCTGCATAGCCTCATGGATTAAGTATGAGCCCTATATTGTAGAGGTAGTCACTCAGAATAGTGTAAGAGAAAGCATCACATTGAAGATAAAGTCTATATTTTTTATCTTTTGTTCTTTCAGGACCAAGTAGATCAGTACATATCCAGTTCTCAATCATCCCTTTTTCCTGAAATAACCTGTGTGTAAAATGACTCTTTGTTCAGGAAGACAGACCACTCCTTGTTTTAGTTCCGTGTTGTCCTGTTGTAGCTGCAGTGGACTAAGGAAATGACATAGAGGTACATCTTTTTTCAAAACATCACACAAGCTTTTCGGTGCAAAAGTTATTTTCCAGGTTTATTACAGTTTTCAGGTGGCTTATGAATAATTTTGTCCTTGTTCTGCACTAGGTAATGAATTTAATTTAAGCTTTGTAGACTTTATTTCATTGCTTCTTCCAGTACATTTTGACATGGCTGTTTTTCATAATGATGTTGCATCTCAACTGGAACTATAGAATCTAGATCCCTTTTACTGGCCACCAATGTTTGAGGGTCAAATTTTATACTGAGTCCTTCCATTTTTTTTCATGTTTTTACTTTGCCTGGAGTTTCGGAGAGGGGTCATTTTGAGCATATAAGCTGGAGAACCAATGGCAAAATCACTACAAGCTGTTTTGAGCCTGTACACGCTAAACAAGAGAGCATGTCTAAGGAGGGCCCAAAGACCCAGTTTAGACTCTAGGTACCTGTTGGAGGATCCACTCCCCACTTTCCAGTGGATTTCCCTACAAGATTATCTCCATGAGCTGGGGGTTGGTCACACTCAGCTGTCTTTTCATCTTGAAGTCAGGACACGCTCATGGGCCAGCACTAGGGTGCACGCTGAAGCACACCTTTTTTTGTGTTGTACTGTATGCAGCCCAAATCAGCCTTCTCCTGTTTGCAGTTGAGTGTATCCCAGATAAAACTGCTCAGCTTTGGGAGTTTCTTCTGGACTATTTGTTCTCCATTCTGGGCTCATTCATCATCACTTGTCCTGAACCATACTTTCTTATTTACGTCCATAGTTAGTTGATTTTATTGTATTATTTATTGCTATAGAGAGCTAGCTGAGGTCTAAGGTTCATGCATATCATAGTGCATGTAATTTTGTGTCTGCTTTCTTGGTACAATTAACAGAAATGGGGGATATAATAAAATGTCAGAATGTTAATAAATACAATTTTTCCATGAGTGCTTCCCTCTCATTCTTTTCATATTGCAGGTGTACCGTCACCACAATATCTAGGCTCAAAATGCAATATGTAAGAGAAGCACATCAGTCGCTGTCTGTAAATTAATGATTTTCTTCACCCGTTCCTTGATAGAAAATGAAAAATTAATAATGTCCTAAATATGCCATGAAATATTTGCAGCATTTTTCTGGCTTGAAAGAAGGAATATAGTATGTAGCAGTCCTTGTGGGCTGGGGTCTGTCCTGGCCCTATGCATTTGTGTTACTGTGGTAGCACTGGCATAAAGGTCTTACACAGTCCAAGGCGGGATCGGCTGTGATTCTGGCTCTTCCTCTTGCAGGATGCCTGGGACATCTCACATCCAGGGAGCTCTGGAGCCACTGCCATGGCCAGGACCCTTGGTTCATACCTCCCTCCCCAACCTACCACATTGCCATGAAACAGGGAGCGCCTTGTGCCCCATGCGTCTCGGTCTCTGAGTGCCCAAGAGCAGCTGAGAATACTCAGTCTCAGGGCATAAGGCAGTTTATCTTTTATTGTGCTTTCTGTAGAAAGCACACTTGAGCCTATGTTACATTTGAGGAACTGGCTGCAAAGTGCAGGCTTCTAAATTGTGAAAACGTGAGAGCCTCCATCTTGCCAAGCAGTAGGGGTTGAATTGCAGGCTGCCAGAGCTGAAAACAAAATACAGCTTGAGTGAATCAGCCAGGATTCTATACCACGCATAGACCAGTGTTCAGAAGAAAATTTCATTAAAGAAAAAATTTTAAAAAGGAAGGGAAAAGGCTTTATGTGGCTATAGCTTGAATGATTTTCCCCTGTGCTTTCTTCTTTCCCATACAGTAGATTGTGAACCATTCTTTTTTTCTTGAACACATGGTAGTTTCATTAGCTAAAATCTTAATTTTAGTATGTTAAGTGCATACCTGTTGGAAAAAACATTTTTTTTAAAATAAAAATATTTCTGTTTTCTATATTAAGTAAACATGGGAGCTTGCATTATTTACTTTAGTATAATGATAATTCAAATAAATAAAAGGAGCAACTGAGCACATTATTTCTCTGGATAGAAATGAGAGGCAATTTGCTGTACACAGAGTCTGAAGTATGCTCGTTCAGGAATTAAGAGACCTTATGCAATCATATTTCATTTTCTATGTGAATTTGTGTAATTTGTCTTTTCTTTGTAATTTATACTATACATTTCAACGTCTGAAACACATTAGACAAATATCAGATGAATGTATTGACTAATTAAAACATTTCTCTGTCTGAACATTTGAATATTCAGGAATGTTTTAGTTTAACAATGAATAAATTAAACATAGCATTGTGAAAAGCAAGGTCCAAAGGAATGAAAACTCCTATTTGTAAAACCTGTGGAAGAAAAGAGCTGAGGAATGGAAGTGTGTGCCTGAGTGGCATGGCAGTTCAGGTGAGGATGTGAAGGTGCGATGGAAAAAAAGGGAGAGAGTAAGTTGCATGGGTATCTCTAGATCTGCACATGTCTAATGGGCAAAAGAGGGACCAGATTTTCTGGCTACAAAGAGTGACCCACTAGCAAAGCAGAGGAAGAAATCTAATAATTGGGAAGAAATAAAACTAAGATAGGGACTTGGTGTACAGAAAAAAAAGAACAGAAATGCACAGTCAGAAGATAGCTACTCTGCAGCAATTTTTTTATATACTATCTCCACAAAGCAAGACAGAGATAATAGAGGGGCCAGGAGCCAGAAACAGCTAGAAATTGCTGAAGATAGGAAACTGTGAGAAGATACAGACTGCTGGATGATCTGCACCAGCATCTGACAAAGGCATGACATGCAGTTGGGTGTTTCTTGTTGAAAAGAATCAATGCACTTGGCACCAGAGGAGCTAAAAGCAATCCACGGACTAGAGTTCATTTTGGGACAGGTAATGTTGCCATCTGCCATAGATCCCTGTCAAGGTCTGGGAAAAAACTCAGAGAAGAGAAGGACATTTCAGTAGAACAGCAGTATTGACTGGGTGATCATAAATGGAGTCAATTTAAAATTCATTGAGAGATGAGCAAAAGAAGACAGTGGTGTTTTTTTTTAAGGAAACTGAAAAACCCAGCAAACCAATGAAATTTTATTACTGCAGAATGAGATTAAACTACAAAGAAACTACATATATTTGTGCACACATAGTCATATATATGTACACCTCTGTACACTTATTTTCAAGTCTTATTCCTGAATTTCATTTTTCCGATTTGTAAATGAGAAGATCAATAAGAAAAGAAATCAAACCATGGTTAGAGAACAGTTACAGCCAGGACCAATAAGGAAAATCCAGAGAAGCAGAAAGGAAAGCAGTATGTTGAGCTGTTATAAGCTGGTAAATTGAATTGCTTGGCTTTTTTTCTAAAGTAAGAAAAATATTGTGTTGCTACAAGTAAGCATATATTTGAATAAAAGAGAAGCGTGTGTGGACGGGAATTCTCATTTCCCATTTTGATAGGAGGAGGAAAGTCTTTTGCAGTCTCTTTAAAAGAGATCTCAGAATAAAGGCCTGTGGATTGAAGAATTAAATATAAGAGAAATTGGGAAATTTTTGCAGTCAAAGGTGCAGACATTGAACTTCATTTCTAAAGCAGCAGCTAAAAAAGTTTTTAAGTCCTGAGGGACTCCAGGCCTGAGTGAAGAACCAACTCAAGAAGAGCATTGAGACTAAGCGGAGAAGCTATAAGGAATAAAGTCTTATCAGGGAAGCGAAAATGACAGAAAAGTAAAGCATGTTAGACTTTGCAAATGATAGTAAGACAAGCAGTCAAGGTTTTTCAACTTTATAAATAAAAACAGAACAAGGAAAGAAGTATAGCAGCTGTGCAGTACAGATAGGTAGAGACTACAAATTGTCTATAAGCATCTTAATAGTTGAATTGGACTTATATTCAGTCAAGATAAATTATGTTGAGTAGTTGGGAAGAGGAGTATGAATATGGACACTGATCTGGAAAATAATCTTAAGAGAGCTAAAGGTATCACAGTCAAGGCAATAGGATTCTGAAAGGACTGGTGAAAGAAATCACAGGAACTGTTGGACTGGTTTTGAGATCTTATTTAATGTTTTCTTAGTGAATGCTATGATCAGCCATACAAATAAGAGTGCATTAATTTGCTGATAACCAGAAATGGAGAGGGACTGTTGCCACAAAGAGTCACAGCATATCAAGACAAGGTATGCGACCCTGATGGTTGAAGTGTCAGGGGTGCTGTAGGAGGATGAATGCATGAAGTCTCTTGCACACAGCTGAACAGCAGAGCTTGCTGCTGTAAGCAGGGAGGGGAGCTTATCAGCTGCTGAAGAATAAGTATGAACTGCCAAGATGAGTTGTGACTATAATGACAGCAAACGTCCACAGGTTTTTGCAGGGGGAGATTTCTGTAGACATGGCTAAAGTGCTGTGTTAGACACTGGTGAGATCACCTGTGTCTGATCACCTGTATTCTAGGGAGACAAATTCAGAATAAACCAGGTATGAGGAAGGGCTGTTAGGATGATCACGGGACAGGACAGCCTATTGTAAAAGGAACAAACGATAGCTATTTTTATGTCGACTTGAGTGCAAAGACACCCCAGCTGTCTCTAACAAGCGTGTTTTGGTCCAGTCCTCCAAAGCAGGGGATGTGCCCTGGTATTCACAAGCAAGGCAGGGTAGCCCACACAGAAGGTGACTGAGGTGCTACTGTGCCTAGACTGAGCCTGATAGCCCAGCGTGTGGGGCATGCAGGAAATGTCTTGGTTTGTTTAGTCTGCTAAAAAGAAGGATGAGAGAGGAGATTATTTCTCTTTATAACTATCTGATGGAGAAAAACCCTAGGGAGAAAAAAAAAAAGAGTGATTTCAGTCAAAGGACAATGTTGGTATAAGAGCAAATGGTTATCAGCCGCTGGTGAATAAATTTCCAGCCGTCAGAACAAGGACTTTCCAGTACGCCCAACCAACAGGAGTAATGGTGAGCAAATGGGACAGGCCTTGACAGCTGAAACCGAGGATATTTTCTTCTGTGCCTCTGTGTTTCCCTGAGTTTTGCCATGCCTCCTCTTCCTTTCTGCAAGCAGTGAACTAGTTAAATTGCTGAGTAACTCTAGAAACAGTGCAAACAAGCAGCAGCTGCACTATTGTTTCCAAATAAACATATATTTAAATGACCTGGTGAAGGATAAGATTGAAGTGATAAAGCAGTTGAATGTTGAAGGTGTACAATAGAAAGTGTTACTGTAGACTGTGTCATTTTTTCCATTCCAAAAGTGTTCTTAATAAGTATTAAAACTAATCAACTGACACATGCCTAAAACTGATCTGAAACGTTTTATCCCCATGATGAGGACCTCAGGAATGTAGGCATGGATTTTAAACTAAGGTAGTTTGCCAGCACATGGATTGAATGATCATGACCATTTCATGGAGGGATAATTAGCTTTTTGTTCTCTTTTGGTTTTGGCTGCTTTTATTATTTTAAGTGTATGTCCTCACCCTTGTGTTCACAGTGAAACCATTTCCTTGTCTCTGACCTCATGGCTACACAAAATGCTAAGTGAAAACCTTCATAGTCATTCTTTGATTTCTAGGATGTAGTGGTGAGTGGCAGGGCCTTCCAGGAAAGTATCTTCCCATTCTTTATATTGATCACTTTGAACAGCAGAATGAGATAAAACTTAATTTCTAAAGATATTCCAGCACTTTCCATGAGTGGTGGACATAAAGAAAAAGCAATGTATGATGACAGCAAGTAGCTTCATTCAGAAGGAAAAAAATGCACCAAACACAACCACATTTTTAAGTTGCATACTGGTTACAATGATTCCCAAACAGACAGAAGTTAATTTCTTTGGGTTACTGTGGCTGCATTGCATAGGCTTGCCCAGCACAAAAAATAGACTATCATTTTTTCCTGACTCA
Organism: Theristicus caerulescens; assembly: GCA_020745775.1. Classification (NCBI taxonomy): domain Eukaryota; kingdom Metazoa; phylum Chordata; class Aves; order Pelecaniformes; family Threskiornithidae; genus Theristicus; species Theristicus caerulescens. Next base: position 126,941,844 of record CM036558.1, on the reverse strand, counting down.
TGTCCCAAGTTAGTCAGACAGATTTATTCTCACAATTATATGTTTTCTCCATATATTTTAGGTTTCTGTGATTTTCATAGGTCTTTAAAAAGAATTGGTTATTTTTTCTTAATTATGAAAATGTTATTTCAGTAAATGCAATTTAATTAAAATGAGAATTTCTGCAAAAGCGTTTAAATAAATACAGTATTCTTTTACAAGTATGAAAGGAGTTACTATTTGCTGTTTCATTTCCTCACTAATATGCTGGCATGTTTGGTTTGAACCTGAGCTTGTGGAAGTTTATTCTTAACCAAAGCAGTTCCTTTTTCATGTAAGTAGGTTAAATGTGAGTTGTAGAGCCCTAGGGCTCTTTTTGTTCAGTTTTAAAGCCCCCTCAAGTGGGCCTCTTTTAGAAACCTGGAATCATATGTTTGTAAGGTTGATCCAAATTACCATTAGAATAGCTCTTTTCAACTTTTTATTTATACAAAGAATCATAAAAAATGCACCAAACTGACAAGGTATTAAATCAAACTGAATGAAGACAGTTAATTTTCTTTTTGCTCAACAACTATTTTTTTAAATGGAAACTCTCAAATTGAAAAAATTGTCTGTAGAGTATGTTAAGGTGCCATGCAGTATAATAAAATGCTATTACTGTCAAAAAGGTACATGATAAAGTGCATTTGCACAAAAGGCACATATTAATGTCAATCATTTTCGGGTGATCTATATACTAACTGCAGTGTTTTAAGAAGATCAATATTCTTTGTTTTGACAACATTTCAGAGCCTTGTACTTTCCTGACAGTATTAATCTTTCTACAACAGTATGGTAGAATAATTTTAGTAATTCGTGAGTGGTCAGTTGAGTGAAAAGATATGCAGTAATAGTACATTTGAATGTTACCAAGTAAAAAACATAATGCATCTTTGAGTAAGATAAACACAGTAATAATTCTAATTTTTAGTGGAATATGATGTTATGTAATTAGTACAAAGTTCCTAAAGCGGTGATGTTTTCACATCCCCTAAAATGCATTTTCTATGTATGTATAATAATTACTCCCATCACAATACTATCAAAATGCCCCCTGAGATATAATAATAGACAGAATTACAATAGGTTTGACACATAATTTTCTGATCTACTTCTCAGAGGGCATCAGAAATACTTTAATATTTTTCTTTATTTTCTCTTTTTCTCTTCTTCCTTTTCAACTTCTGTATGTTTTTCTCTTTCTATCCTTGTTTTACCCTCTTGTTTGTCATCCATTTGTTTTCCTTAAGGTTCTTATGTTATTTTTTTTAGTGGTAGAGTGGCTAAGCAAAAAAATATTATGTTCTTCCTTGTCTCCTCTTGTGAAGAATTATTAGCTTTTTCCTCTACTTGTAAAAACTCATCTCTCATTCTTACTTGTTTAAGAAGTTCCTGAGCTCCTGGAGAGCTCACCTCTGAGAAAGCTGCTTCCACAAAAGAAGAAATCTCAGAGGTATTTTTGGAGACCTTCTGGAGAGGTACTGAAGAGTTAGGCTTTTACTACAATCTGATTTTACCATTGCTTACCTGTAAGGGCCTGGGTCAGCGGTCTTTTACATCCTATACTTCTAGTTTCTGTAGGATGCTCAGTATCTATACCACTAGGGCCATAACTTCAAAAGTCATTAACAGAGCAGTAGTTTTCAAGGCTTTTCATGACTTTTAGTCTTGCTCTATTTTAAAAATAACTGAGACACTGTTTGGAAAGCATCTCCAGTACTACAATTATTTCCTTATCTAAATAACTGAAATATAGTGTAAGAGGTAGCTGCTGTCCAGTGATTCGGTGTTCATGATAATGGCTGTAACAGCTTTGCAAAGGCAGGTCTGTATTCTCTATTGCATAACTTATCTTTCACTTTCAGCATCCTAGTTACCTTGTAAATTTTTAGTCCAATAAAACTCATCATAAACTATAATAAGACCTATAGAGTTAATTACAGTGAACGATTATGCATTTCTCCCTCACACATCTCCTCCTATTAAAAATATTTGCAAAGTAGATATTAAAAATGCCAAAATATACATACACAGGCTTTCATCAGAACCCTGGTGGCCAGGCTCAGGTCACCTACCCTAGGTGTCCTGATGCCTGAAGAACAGGCTAACTCTTTTGTAGTTTGCAGCTGTATAGCTGCATAAAAAGGGAAACGAATGGCTTATTTTAGGTCTTATCTTCAGCATGTGAGTTCCCCACGTTTAGGGACCCTCGCTGTAAGCACTCTGCCCCAGGCTTGGTCACAGTGCGACTCGCTGCCTCTGCTGCAGCAACTGAGCCATGATGTGGAAGAGAGACAGAGGCACCAGAGAGAGCAAAGGGAGTCTGCGTTTTGGGAAGAAATGGGCTCCCGTGAGCAGAACTTAAGTTCATGCTCAACAGCAATTTGTGTATTTGATTAGTGACTTGTGAATGCAACTTCTGCCCATGATGGAAACTTCATAGATGGAAAATTCATAGAGGAGAGTAACCACTCATTGTGTATTAAATGTGAGCAAAGTGTTGCTTTTGCAGCCCTAAGAACATAGCACAGCTTTCGTGAAGTGATGAATATTGTAGATTCCTACCACCAGCCATTGACTTAGGATGGGGACAACAAAGGCAGCCGAGTTTGTCTGTAGCGTAGTGCTGTTCAGGAATACTCATGGGTTCTGCAATTTGTACCTAGCTTGCTCATGGCTGTGCCTAATAGCCTGATCTAACTCTATCCTATCAGGCTATTTTCTAAGGTTTTATTTCTCAACCTGAAGGGAAGGATAGTTGTAGGACAATCTGTTCATTGTTCACAGTGAGTTTTATAGTGCTTCATATGATACAATGAACTGGTGGTAGTAATTCAAACTTTCAAAATGATTGGGGGAAAAAAGGAAATACGAATGCTTTCAACTGGCAACTAATGCTCTATCTCAAATAATTCACTTTTATGTAACAAAACTGGAAAAATATCATGAACCATTAAACAACGGCATGCCTTTATAATTTTTCTTAAAATTCTGCTCATCAACTTTCATGTGGCTGTGAACAAATGAAAGTTGATGAGGGTATTGCATTGCTAAATGTACTGGATAATATTCTTTTTAAACATCTGATCTGATAAGCAAGAATTCACTACATGGTAAAAGTCAATCACTGTAAATATGTCTGGTTAGAGTTAAAATCTCTATTTTAAATATAGTTTATTTATTTAGCTAAAGAAGATTAAAGGTTAAGTTTTCGACATTTTTATGACTGCATTCATGGAAGTTTTTTTCTTCTTTCTGTTTGCCGTTCTGGCAAACAGAGTACTTCCCTAAGAGCACTTACACAACCCTGCACCTGTTCATTTGTATGGTTGTTAGGAAAAAAATGGTTAAATTAGCATCAAACTCTTTGGGAGAGGGTTTTATTTTTAATTTGAGATTGTTCTCTTATGTATAGCAGTCATATTACTTAGATTTTCATATCGGTTATAGCTGGCAAATTATTTCTCAAGGTTATCTGCTGTCTTCTAGCACTGCTTATGTCAACCTATTCAGTAATTCCAGAAGATGCTGTGATTTTATTGGATTCTGTAAAAAGAGCTTCCTAATCTCATTATGATTCCTGGGTGCTAGAGAAGATCCCTGATTTTCTAGTTAGGCTTGTATCTTCTGTGCTTCAGATGTTCTCCTATTTCAGTCCTTTGCAGGAAATGAGCATTAAATTCTTTTCTTTTAGATAGGTATAAACACAGTGCCTTATTTTTACCTAGGTTGCAAGTCTTGGCTCTTTTTCTTTAAGGTTGCTACTGATTTTATCTGCATCGAAGCCAGTGCTGATGGTGAACAAGTGATTCATTAGGTCGACTTGGCTGATACGATCAGCAGAATTGAAGACAAAAGTCCTTGTGTTCTAGGTTGAGTACAGTCTAAAAGAACATTTTAAGTTCAGGTTGCTTTTGTGGGAAGGAAAGCAGTGCTGGAAATTACCTGTAGGAATCATTGTACTACCACTGAACTGTATATGATGTTAGTACTGTATAATAATCTCACATAAAGACATGGATACAGTCATGTGCATTTGAAGCTAACAGTTTGCAGTACCAAAGCTGAAATTTGTCTGCAATAATATGGACTGTTCGCTTTACTAAAATTACTCATGTGAAGGAGTCTGGCTTAGCCCTTGGATTACAAGCTTTGTTAAGTCATACTTTGACAGTATCAGTTTAGCACTGCTTAAGTAATAAATACATGAGTTGATGTTTCAGTGGTTTTCTTTGTTGAGCAGGAAATTAAATCACAATGTTCTGGTGAATTTAGAAAATTTAATTCTGTATTTCTAAAACAATCAATATGTCTTCAAGTGAAGATGAAATTCGTTTTCATATTCATATAGATGAATTTCATATTCATATGAAAATTCATATGCATTCACATTATTCAAGCTTGACAAAACACACACGAGTCCAAGGATCTGCTGTAAGACTTGAAAAGTAGCTTGCCCAGATAATATCAAGCCCCTGTCTCCCTCCTATCTGCAGTTTACTTCATTTGCAGAAACACTAGTTAGTACACTATTTGAAACCTACTTGCATGAGAAGAGGTTGTAAGATTGAGGCCCCAAACAAATCACCTTCAGCTGTTAAAAGTTATCACCAATTCAAGCATCAGAGCCTTCATAACCCACTACCTTGCCATCAGGGCAACCATCAATGAAGGATGAAGTCTTGAACAAAAAGGAAGAATGTCACCATTTGAATCATTATTTCATGTAGCTCTGGCGTTTTCCTGAGAAGTTATGCAAATTACAAAGGCCTGATTAAGTTTGTATGATTTGAAAGTTAATGTTGTGAAAGGTAAATGTATTTAGATTGGTTTCATATTACTCGTTCGTATTAGACTTTTTTTTAGAGTAAGCCTTATCAGAAATTAGCTGCCTGGAGAGATATGCAGGCACAGAAGAAATTAGTCATCAAAGACAAATGCCAGCCTGAAGCTGACCAGACCTGAGTCTCCATTATCAGGTTTAAAAGGGGCAGCAGACAACTAGAGAAAAAGTCCTTTGAAATGGAGCCCAGGTTCAGCCCGTCAGGGACCACATTTAGATTTCCTGCATTTTCTGAAGCATTCTAATTTGACATACTCTTAAAGATGACATGAGGGTGTGATTATATGTAATTCAGCTTCTGTTTTCTTCCTCTGCTTAAGTTTCTAAAAATTTCTCACACTAATTTAATTCTATGTATCCTAAATACATCCTCACATATATAGGTAATTTGCAGTGAGTAGTTCTTAAGTTTAATTTAATTTGAGGCATTCTGTTTACCTTTTTTTTTTTTGCCTATTTTTTTGTTCACATGATACTTCACTTTGGGATATTTTATAGCCTGAAGAAGGATGTTTTTGCTTGGGAGCAAACTGGGACTGCATGCAAGAAGAAAGAGATGCAATGTATTCCCTCCCCTTTCACGGCATGACTAAAAGAAGCAGGGCACGTATAGGTGTTTATCCATTGCACAAGGGTGTATGTGAAAGCAACCGAAATATGTGAAAGCAACCAAAATATGTGAAAGCAAGCTTACAGGAGCCATTGTTTCCCCCCATCCTGTTGGAAGGAACCAGAGCTGCCCTGTTGCGGGGAGGGAGAGCATAGTACAAATCACTGATTTCTGTGCCACTCACAAACTGTGGGAGAAGCAGAAAGGAGCTGCGATTCTTGAGTGAGCATTTCTTTCCTGGGCTTCTCACAGCTATACACTACCCTTCACTGAGTGGAGAGAGGCTGAGTGTATTTCTAGCCTTTATTTGAATTCATTAGTCATAAATTGCAGCAAATGTCAAATTCATAAAAATACTTGGCAAACTTGGGAAAAAAAGAATAACAATGTCTCTGGTGTGTATTCACATTTTGTAATGAACAGGGGTGTTGATCGCCGTAGGTCTATTTGCTCCATTTGCTACTATAATTATGCATATTTTAAAAAGACCCAATGTTTTTTCATGAAATACATGCTAATACGTTAAGGTGCTAGATCTCTTATGTGTGGAATCACTAACTGTGGAAGACAGAAGAAGACAATTAGGTAGGTGAAGTATCACCAATGTTTTGAAGTCAGTGTAAAGACTCCAGCTCAGTTCAGAAACCTAGACTCAAATTTTCCAGCCTCCTGTGCGTGCTGCCAGTGGTAATCAGTGGATACAGATGGGTTAGTTGGTTTTTTAGATATCACAACTGATAACAGTAAAATTCTCATGCTTATACTTAATATGTTATGTTGCACGTAATTCTTGCCTTAGAGAGCAATGTCATGGATGCTATTTTTTTTTCAAAATTTAAAGCCATTTATAGTATCCAATACTAACAGACTGGAAACCTGAACTCCATATGTTTTTAAAATAAAATACGGTGTGAGTGAGCAGTTTTCATTATGCCTTTCATTTGCTGTGCACAGTCCAACATTGCTCTTCTTCTTGTGCTATCATATTTTTGAAACTATTTTTTGGTTTTGTGGTCATGGTGCTTCTTCCATTTTTAACGTGCATCTCTTACTACTTTTTTCTAAACTTTTTCTTTTCTTAGAAATGACTCTCTTCCTCCCCTCCCTCTCCTGAAAATATTACAGAGGTCTTTTACTGGAACAATAAGTCTTGCGGTGTCCTCCACTTAGCATAAAGAACTTAATCAACTTTAGTTTTAGGCGATAAAACTTTGTAATAAATATGTTGATCTTATACTTGCCTGAATTGCACTATGTAAACCAGAGAAACTTTGAAGTCAACAGAAATATTATCTGAGACAGTGGTAGCTGGGCTTTTTGAGATAACTTGAGACTGAAAATAGCTCATAGTATATCAAAGCAGGAATTATATCAGCTATAATGATAAGATTGCTAGTTGGGAAGCAAGACTATGTGAAACTGAAGGAATATCCTGATATCATTGTATTAGCTTTCATGAATTCTGGATGATATTGTGCATTTTGGTTTCAGCAGTTAAAAGTCTTGTTTGAGTGTATTTATAGACCAAAACTTGTAATAGTTTTAATATGCTAATGAATTTCAATCATTTATGTGTTCATAAGAAATGTTTACAATTGAGTTAATTACATCTTAAATTATTTATTGCTATTATAATACAGCTATTTGATTAATTATTAAAATAAGCTTTTTGAATACTCAGTTTAAAATAACACTGGTATATCTGTAGAAGTCTTTGTATTTTTATCTACTTTTTTGACATTCTTTTCAATACTTTGATCTGTAATCATGATGAATAGGCTATTATGCAATATTCTAATAACCCAAAGACTATGGAAGTAGAGTTTTTATTTTGTATACTCCTGTTTCAAAGGAGGATAAAGAAATAATGTCCAAAGTAAGAGACATAAGATTAAAAATGTTGGACTTGTTCTTTCAGGGTCCTTTATGTAAGACTCAGTAACTGTTAGAAAATGCTCAAAAGCAGTGATTGTTGGCGTATAGCATTTCTTGTAGCTGAGCCCAAGATCATTTGTTTCTCTATCTTTGGGAACATTTAGAAGTTCAGACCTGCAGAAATGCTTCTAATACATGTGAGTAAAGACTGTATGCTTGGGACCTACATCATGCTCTTAAGGCTTGAGTTAGAGAGGTCTCAGAGCACACTCGATAAGGTGATATTGTGTTGTTACAGATTTTATCCTTCATATAAACGATTATGCTGGGGTTTTCTTTCAGTTGGTGGTTGTTGAGTTCCATATCTGAAAACTCCAAAGGTTAATCCACAAATACGAACAATCGTGTTCCTTCTCTTATTACTACCTACAGATTGATCCATGTGCTTCATATCATACTGAGGAAGTGCTTGTTCGAACACAGTAATTCATTCTGTAAAGCTGTTTGAGATACATGACACTTAAAAGAAAAATGGTCTAAAAATGCCAGTACAAAGCAAACCACGTTATAAAGGCTGCATTGCCAGATATAAGAAAACTGAGTTATTGGTCAGTATGAAAGGAATGAAAACAACAGCCAAAATTATGGTTTATATTTTTTCTAGTCAGGACAGGCCAATATATTTCCTAGACAAACCTGCTGAGATTCTGCAGGCAGTGCAGCAAGGCTGAGAGAATGGTTATTTTAGAGTGTGTGCAAACCTATACCATGTGCTTCATCAGTTTGTTAGGCTAATGAAGGGAACTTTCAGACAAAAGATGCCTTGTTATCTTCATTAATCAAACATATTAAGAAATGAGGAGGAACAGGAGAATGCCCCAGTTTATACAGAGAGTAGGTGACTGAATATTATTGAGTCTACATTTCAGTAGAATTAATGTTACTCAGTATCAGAGTATTATGTGCTTTAATTTAAACACTGTGGATAAATCCTCTTCAGTCTATAAAGCATTTTTCTTCAAGGCTTTTCTGTGTTTTATTTTCTAACATCAATAGCAGTTATGTGTATGCAGCAAGAGCAAAACTTGTATCATTAAAATCCTGTTTGCTCTTTATTCAGAAAAATATTGGTCTTTATATGGAAATACTATATTTGTGCATATGAAACAATTTAAACATGTTTCTTACACATACGTCCTATGCAGAAGTATCTTGCATCATACTCAGTGGCGGAAGAACTAGTAAAATGTTCAGTAGAGTTACTTGAAAAAGAAAAATGTTGGTTATTGCAGTGTTGTGTTTTATATATATTAATGGGATATAAAACGTAGAATTCAAGTCATGTAGCAAAGGTAGGTAGGAAACATTTTAATTCCTGGAGTTTCTCTGAAACTTTTGCTAAAGTTGTCCTTTTCTGTCTATTTAAAGTTTTTCATGTAAACATATAAAAAAGAAAATTTATTTTCTGTGATGATGAAATAAAAAGCAAACCAAGATAGAATATCAGTTGTTATGTGCTATATAACATTTAATTTTAGATTTAAACAGCTGATATAGATTCTATTTTGAAAGGTTGACATCCTTCTTGGAACAGGTTATGGAATGTTCACATCATACAAAAACATATATATAACCTTCAGATTCACTGAGGGCTCCCTTACACCTATATAATATTTTTTGTTATGACTGTATCCATTGTAAGTTGGGAAAGTTACATTAAGTATCACTATAAGTATGGGAAATTCTGAATACCTCTTTGTTTTTTGTAAATATTTTGACAGAATTTAATAGTGAAGGAGGGAATTATTGCAAAGCAAACCAGTTGTAAAATATTTAGAAATAAGGGAAAGGTTAAAAATTGTAACATAAGTTTCTTGATTTAGTAAGCTACGTCTCATTTTGTAGTCAATTTAGCACACTTTTGTGTTTTCATACATGGAAACGTGCGTGTATGTGTCCATGCATGTATATGTAAAATTGAGGCAGTACTGCACATTAATGACTTGCTTGTGACTTGGCAGATCAGTTCCATGTACGACACGAGAGTTTTAATGGGAATCAGAAACACTTTTGTAAGTTTTTTAAAACTGTCGTATAAAGTACATCAGAAATGCTTCAATGTGATCTCTGCAATAATGTATAGATTAAAGACACTGATAACTGAGTATGTTCCATTGCTCTGCTTCTTTCAGTCAGCGCCAGGATTGCTTGGATACCAGTCTGCTTTGGTCATGTTACTCAGATTTTATCTAGGATAGGGTACAATGTCTAATAGAGGTTTTCGCTCTTAAATTTAAATGCAGTGTGAATGTCATGGAGTGCTCTACTCCATGTCAAAAAGGGAGAAGAACAAATTTTTGAGCATTACACTGAAGAGAAAAGAGTTTTCAGTGATGAAGTTTTCACTCCTTGTGTTTAGTTTTAGCAACTGGACTGGTATTTTGGAGCTTTGTACACATTGCAAAGGTGCCAGCATTGATCAGCTACTTAATTACCATTGATTCTCAGTGTGAGTACATAATCTCATGGCACAGCCTGGGTAACAATTGTTAACATTTGACTAATCAATTAACTATTTCAGTATTCATGAAGGCAACAGATAAGACTGATCCTTGTTCATTAGCACTGCAGAAGAAATGCCAGTTTTCCTAATTTAATAGTAAACATTTAATTTTCTTTAACTGCAATATATGAGACATTTTGATTTTCTATGTCCTGTATATAAATGTATCAAATACTCAAATCCTCCCAGGGAGACTGTGGCTCAGAGCAAATGTTAAACAGCAACATGTGCTTACTGTGGTCTTTCTACATGTGTATAATCTTCATTATTTCACCCTTGTGTTTAAATCTTGCATCAGTTCAGCATTTCTGATGAAGTAAATTTAGGACTCATAAAAAATACCACATTGACAGAAATGGAAATTTAGTCTTCGTACTTATCTGCTAAATGCATGACCAGGGGCAGACACAGACGAGAACATCAACACGTTTCTTCCAGTAGTGTGCTGGCTCTGGAGGAACTCTGCAAAGGTCTAGATCATAATTCAGCTGCTTGGCCAACTGCTTCTTGACATGCGTTTAGGGCAGATGACAGATGCTGTTCAGGATGAGTGTTTCTGCAGCTTTGTTGTCTGTCTCTGCGAAGAGCTTTTCTGGACAGTGTGTATTTCACACATCTGTTTCTGCACCGTGGAATGGGAGAAGAGCCACAGCTGAGGTCTAGCTTGGGATGCCGCAGTGATCCTACTGGGGGGCCTGGTACCACTTTAATGGTGTGAGCTGCACAGTTGCACAACACTGGCTTTGATAAGAGAGCTCGTGCTGGCTGGCGCTAATGGGGGCAAAAGCCTCTTACTCCCCTGTCAATTCACAGTAAAACTTCCCTTTCATCTGTTAACCTTTTGGGACTGATGACCTAGAGATGGGTATGCCTGCAGTTTGTTACCAGGTTCTTTGTTCATTTAGTTTTTCTTATTAACGAGGTCTGTAATCATGCATTGTGAAAATACTACTACACTTCAATAACATTACCCATCCTGAAAGAGTTGCTGAGAAATAGGATTTCAGTGAATTACTAAAAAATATTTTTCTGTTTAACATAACAATACCTATACTTTGTAGTAAAGTGTAGATACTGGGGAATTATCAGTGCATATAATTTTATCAGTGCATACAGCTTGTTTTCCTGAGTATGCTTTAAGAAGTTTTAAATTTCTGAAGTTAAGACTTTAACCATTGTTCAGATTGCCTTGTATCCTCCAGAGTTACCTTCTATTTAACCAGTTCATGATTTAAGGGAGAGGGATTTTTAAAAAAAAACAACAAAAACACCCAACCAACAAAATTTCTGCAGAGGAACTGAAGTCAGATTTTTTTTGAGCAGAATAAAATGTATTTTTTTGTTTTCACTGGTTAACAGTTCTTTAGTTTTCTTGGTAAATATTGCATCTAATGTGTTCATCTTCAATTTAATATTTCAGTGTGTTAAAGTTTCTGATGACATAAACATTTTCCTGTCAGATAGTCCCTGTGTGACTGAGGTCACTAAAAACAAGGGTCCTGATCTCCTTCACAGTTTTGTAAATCAAGGGAATTCTGTTCACGTCAGTGGAATTAAAGTTGCGTGAGATCACAGTAAAGTCCAGGGATATTACTTGTGATCATTAACCTGAATATAGGCTGCAGAACTAGATCCGTCCGTGCGCAGAAGAGCCATATGCTGAGAGTAATACTCAGAAAGCTCATAGAAGTGATGGATGAATTCTTCAAACTTTAGCATGTAATAACTAGTACGCACTTAGATGTCAGTGGATGTAGCAGAATATGAGCGGGAATGGCAGACATAGCCAGCTGTTTCATATCCATGCTATATTTGGCCCAGTAGATTTATAATATGTTCTCGTTCCCTGGCATGTCTTCATTCAGCTTCATCAAGTATGAGACACATTGTTCCTGCCTTTACTCATTGGCTTCCTCTTCGTCCAAAAATGAAGAATTTCTGCAGGTGCAGAAATCCTTTCAAAGGTGATCTTATAGCAAAGAAATAGGTTGTGAGAGTTGGTATCTAAGAAAGTCCAAGCATTTGCAGTAAGTTTTGCCCATCACAGTTTCTAATCCTAAACTAATTGATTTAAATAGCAGTGAAAGTTTTGAAACATAGCATCCACAATACATAGACTATGTTCCCCCTCAGATAAGGTTCTTTTCTACGTCATTAAATAATAATTTAGTACAAATCAAAGCTTTTTTGTGAGATGAAAGATATGATGAAGTAACCAGCTATGGAGAAACACCACCAACAAAAATATAGTTGTTTTTTTTCCCAAGAATAGTAAACCTGATCTTGAACCACGTTATATTCTAATTCAAAGATCAGGTTCCCAGGGATGTTGGAAAAATGTTAATTACTTTTCTTTTTGTTCTCCCTGTAGTGGATTTATCAAGGAAGCTTTTTTAACAAAATAATTTTAGGCCTCCATTTTACATTTTATTTTGTGAAACTTTATGGATGAAAGTACTTCTTAAGCCTGATCTTGTACATTTATTACTTTTTAACTGATGAGCAAAAATGACTGGAATACTTCTATCAGGCTATATTTCTGAAAAATAGCTTGGACAAATTTCTACAGTAGGATTGCTAGTTACCATAACACACTAGAGAAAACATGATTTTGAATTTGCTTTAGACCTTAACCTTTTGGCAGTTCCTGAACTGGGTAAGACAGAAGTGTAATCTGTCAGATATTTGTGTTCTTCATTCAAAGTATTGCTGCAAGCACTTACATTTATTTTCTGCATGCTGTCAAGCTGTGATTTCTTTTTGCAATGACACTTTTATCTGTTTATTTTGGAATGCTCAGACTTGAAGTGACTAACTCTTCAAAATTCTCAGTTTTACATTTTAAAATAATTTCTATATCAATGTAGCTGCAGATGCGAAGTGAGTGTTTTTCTTCTTCAGAATATAAATCTGAATCTCCAGTAATGCTTTCTAAGCATTATTTCTGTTGTCCATCTACACATTATGTGTAAATATGAAGTAAATAAAAAGGTGTTATTTAGAGTGATTCACCCACTGTAAACAGAAATGAGAGTATGGTGAAAAAGAACATAGAGTGGTACCTGTTACTTCTCTTCGTGTAATGAGAGTGCACTTTGATGAGGAGTGGGACATGGAGATGGATGCAAAAATGCTGCAAATTGCTCCAACCAGGGGCTGTTCAGGTCTCGTTCCCAGGGATCTGACAATGGCTCTCTTGCTGGCTTCTTCACTAGACCACATCACCTCTGTGCATCAGGCTGGCAAATCCAGGACTGGGGAGCATGTCCCAGGATTGCAACAGGGCAGCTTCTTCAACGCCCACAGCTATGTTACTCTCCCAGTGGAAGCTAGGCCTTGTAGACCCCCATCCCATCGCTCTGGGGGATGGAGATTACATTATTTGCAGTCTGCTTTTATAATTCTGCTCCTGGAGCCAGAGTAATTTTTTTCTGATTGAACTTCTCTCTTCTGTAATTCAGAAATGAAACTGCAGGCTCAAAATAATAGAACTCGGTAGCTGCTTCCACTTCATGTTGTTCTTTGAGCTGTTGCCTTGTATTTCAGAGATGGCACACATTTCTTTCAGAGGTTTTCAAACTAAGGCAATGTCTAAATGGAGAGTTGGCCACACTTTGCATGGGTAGATTGATGAAATAATGGTTAGTCTCCATTTATGGGGAAGAAGCAGTGGGCTTATAAATATTTAGTTAAGGAAATCGTCTAAGTTTTTCTTTCCCAAAAGGGAATGTTCTCATTTGTGGTCCAGATCCCCTCCAATGTGGTGCCAGCAATATCAGTGTAATTGAGGGAAAGAAAGGAGGTGGTATAAGGAGTCCTCTGAAACTTTTGACAGGAATGTGTGTTGTCCTGCTGCCCATCTGGATGCTCTGACTTGCCCTTCATTCATGGCATTAGCAGAGGTCAAAGCTGCCTTTTCTGGCCAAAGTGGAGCACTGAGTGAGGATGTAGTAGCCAGGTAACACATGCAACTGCCAAATGTATGGCTGCCAAATGTGTGTGATTGGCATAAGCTACTTATATTTTCAAATCTGTTAATTATTTTCAGTTCTTGCAGCGTTGATGGCTGCTGTCCATCTTTTTTGATAAGTGTTATGTAAAAATAATGGATTTTTGCTTTCTGTAGCTTAAGACTCTGCCATGGTATTTTTAATACATTTAACTCATTTTTTTATAATCCCTTTGAAATTTGCACTGAAATAATTAAATCTGTTTTATTTTCCCAACATGCTACTTATATATTTCCTTACGGTATAAAGAATTGTTTGCTAATGCTGCACTGTGAGCAACTGAGTCATAGAAAATAGAAAAAAAGGGAAAACTCTCCCCTCTTGGAAGAGGGAGCGTTTATTTACAAAATTTATTTGGACTCAGGAAACAGAGGAGGAGGAAGTATAATATAGTCCCAAAACAAAGTAGTGTTGTGTAAACTCTATGACTTACTCATAGGTGTCATAGATCCCAAAACAAGTTTGGCACAGGAGAGAGGAGGTAGGAATACAGGAATACGGGCTGAAATCTAACCCACAATGCCATTGCTTTTGAAACAGTCACACAGTATCCAGTATGTGCACTTTGGTAAATGTGTATTTTGGTAAAAACAGTGCTTTTAAAATTTAAAACTGCTCTGAAAATTAATTAAAATAAAATATATTTATTCCTGTTTTAAATTTTGCTCTAGTGTTGCAGTGGGTGTTTTGCTGTTGTTTGTTTATTGGATATTTATTATTCCATTTTAAATGTATTGGTACACATGTAAACAACAGTGCATACTTGAAAGTAGAAGTCTGTTTAAAGTTAAGTCAAACATGCTCCACTTTTAACTGCCTCTCCAGTTTAGTGATAGAAGATTTATTAGGAGTCTAAAATAAATGCAAACCTCTTTCTGCACATCCAGTTATATTATTCCTTGAGAGGTCTCAGTTAATAAGTAAAAGTGGAGTCAGGTCAGCTGTAGGAACTGGGTGGTATAAAGTCCATCCTATTACTGAACAAGTTCCAGATGGAGCTCATGGAACAGCCATTAAGTCTGGAACTGGAGATGCAATAGCCACCATAATAAAAGTTTTTAAAATTATCTGGATAATAAATCCGATAAATGGGTATATATACTCAGAGGATACTAAGGTTTCTTCCTGAGTTATCTCAGTCAGTTATTCAGTCTTTCAGCTGAATGCATTCACCTTAGCTATATCATTCAAAGGTGCAACTCATTGATCTGCTTTTATGATTTCTTTACAAAGTGAGAATTTTCTCATTATTCCCTCTGAAAAATAGATCTACAAGGATGAAGTTTCATGGACCCAGCAAGATTCCTAAGTGTCCAGTGCTAGCAATAAATCTCACCCAAGCACAGACTCACCCCATGGACTATCTGATTAAACACTACAGTCTTCATTCTTCACAGCAGTGGCTGCCTGTCACCTCCTTTTTCTGAATACCTCTATAGATAGGGATGAGTTGTGCCAGATGAAGCATGAAGGCAGAAAACAGCCAACTGAATGATACAAGACACACTTGGATGTCAACTATCAGCAGCACAAGAAACTCTTTTATGAGTCTGTTACATCTTTGATGTAACCCAGAGATCTTTCACTCTTTACAAGAGTAGTCACAGAATAGTCAGTGACAATATATCTTAAACAGATTCATAAAGGATAACACCAAAACAGAGCATTGCAGTCAGCTGACATGCATTCATAGGTGCAGTGCAATAGCTTCTAATTATTAAATGAGACAATTTCAGCAACTAGATATCTGCGTAGTCCAGAGAAAGCTGTATGTGAATAACAATTCTCGGTATGCAAGAACTGTGTACTAACCGTGATGTTTTGTCCTTGACCATAGACCCTAGCAAAGCATATTATGAAGGGCTTTAGCCCTAGTTCTCAGTGTTTTGCTCAGTTTCAGAGAATGAAGCTCTGGAAGCTTGCAGGAATGATCATGCTGGCCCTGTGAGGGAAACTCAAATCCCTCATGTATGTTCATATCATTACTGCCTGAGTCCCCAGCATCCCCCCAACAGGGGGTAAGGCGGGGGCAGGGGGGGAATCTAGGAACACCCTCTGGGCAAGCAAAAATAGCACAAATAGGACATTACTCAAAAGGATACTTTAACGTTCAAAAACTTAATTTTCCCATCTCCAGTACTGTAGGCTGCATCCAGGATAATTTTTGATGGTAAAATGTGACATTATAGAACTCTTTTAGTTCTGGCTAGGCAATGGCAAAGGCAATAGCTATACAAAGTGGAGGCTTCTTCATATTCATGTTAAAGACTTGATAGTCATCCTACTTACAGATCTTTCAGCTCAGAAATAACTGAGAGCAATATATTATTTATTGGCTGTCTACCACATATGGTTGGTGTAGGCGACAAACTGACTACTGCATCCTTTCAGACAGATCTAAAATAATGAGTTTTTTGCAACTAAAAGAGTTATAATTCTACTACATGAGTATTTTCTGATTCTTTACCCTTTAACAGTGAAGGAAACAAAATGCAATGGTCCAGTATATCCAATAATGTATAGATAATGTGACCTGCAAAAGTCTCTTATACTTTTGGATCCTTCTTAAGAGGGTATTATTCATATTATTAAAAGGGAAACATCAGAATTTGCTGTGTTTAAGTTACCTTAAAGAAATAGAAACTGATTTGAAAAGATTTGCCAAAGTTCAGACAGATAAAGGCAGTGGTGGATGAAAAGATAATTTTAAAGAACTTGAATAATTCTTGATTACTGGGAAATGGATCACAAGCTGGAGGCCTTCCTTACCTTATCTATAAAGGTAAATGCCTTGAAGTATGGAGATCTACATGTCTAATTGGAGCAAATGGTGATATGGAGTACTCAAAACTTGCTAAAATTAACTCCAAGATGCGCAGTGGAGAACGGAAATCAATGTCTCATGATTTTTGCAAATAAACAAAGATCCTTCCTATGCTCGGACATAGTGTTTACTTAGGTTTAGTGAACTTTCACATTCAGGTCAAGATTATATTCCACATACTTCCAGATTTCTACCTTTACTTGTCCATGTGTTCATATAGAATCTATATCATTTGTATCAACAGCAGATCTTAAGTAGTCTTTAAGACATTTGTGGCCTTTTTCAAAAAAGACAGAAAGAAACGAATGTAGCAGAGAAACATCTGTGATGTAGTATAGTTTCCACGTAGTGAAAGTCTGAGTACAGGCATATGAAAGTTGCTTAAAATATCTTCGTTTCTGTGTATCCACATCAGAGAGTTATCTGGGTTAAGCCCAGTCCCCAGGGATGGCTATGGTTCAATTTACATACAACACAAGTTTGTTCTGGCTCAAATGGGCCTCTAGAGACAGCTCCACTAGACAAAGATTGCTAGAAAGCTGATCATTCTTCCTTTGCTCCCTTTGGCTTGTAGTCATCTCCTCCCAGATGTCCCCTCTAGACTTTGGTGGGTAGAAAACCCACAGCAACAACAGAATGCCCATGTTTCTTTTTCGGGGCAGTTTTCATCAATGCTGCTATAATTATGTAGGCCCAGTGATCAGTCCTGAGGCTTTAATCCATTTCTGAAGTAAACATGGCTTTTAAGATCAGGTTGTCTCTTTGCCTGATTGACAGTCTTTTCCAGTGAGACTGTTTCAAATACAACAAAGTTTCAAAATCATTAAGTTACTACAAAGTTTCGTAAAAGTACACACTGCATTTGAGAAGAGATTTGTTAGCAGTCCCACAACTATTAACAAATGCGCTGATGAGGGTGCAAACATGCTACTAGGCACATGAGAATCCACACAGAGCTGAGCTGCAAGAAAAGGTGTTTCACAAGTTCACAATTGCTGTGACTTAATTTTTGGGTTTTGTACCATGGTCTCTTACAGTAAATTGTTGACATTTAACAGAGTGATGACATTTCCTTTTTTGTAGTCACATATTCAGCAGAGTGTATTTATACAAGAAAAAGCAAAATACCGAATCTTTAACAGGTCGTGTGTACTAATATTTTGACTTTAAAAAAACACAAGTTTTATGGCTCAGTCAATACTTAATCATGAACTTTTAAAATTTACAGGGGAGTGAAAATGAAGCAAGTGGTCTGATCTTCTGTGTTTCACTGCTGTTTTTTCACACTAAGGACTTTTCTTTCATGATGAAGTCAGGATCTGATATCTCAGTCACATGGGTTTTGACTACAGGTTACCTAGGAACAGTAGAGCAATTCTAAACATAAGAAAGATGAACTTCGACCTTCTTTGTAGCAGATGGAACATTTTGTGAGCAACTGGTCATGTGTAAATGTTAACTTGTTTGCCTTTCTTAGTAACCAACAAATGAACAACATATGCCTTTATTTTTCATTTTGCAAAGAGTACAGTTCTTGGGGGGGGGGGCTGTTTTGAAAAGTGTGTTCTTCAAGTACTGTGCACAAAATACTATGTTCATTAGAACAGAGTAAAATCTGTCTGTGTTGCCTCTGTATCAACTGCACAGCATGTTTGGAAAATTAACATTAACAAACATTACTTATATCTGAGGTTGTCAACATTTAATTAAGAGGGCCCTCTACATTTTAGGAAGACACTGTTTGCATATATGTAATAAAAGGTTCAAAATTAAATACTGTACAATTAGTTTCCATGAAAAAAATGACTTTTGCAGACCCCTACAATAGACAGTTTAAAGAAATAACTATTCTGTGTTTAAATTGTGCTCCTTAGTATTTTAAACAGATGGCAATGGCTTTCCTCTTGATTATAACTTTGAGGCATGCTTTACTAAATGGAATCAGCGGGGTTCATTAAGGTCCCATTTGATGTATCAGTATTATAAAAATACCATGTTAATTATCCTCAAACGTTGCAAGTTACCTCCATTTTCCTGCAATCAGAAGATGAGAGAAACCCTGTGAAGCAAATTAGTCCTAATTGAAAGAGGACTGATTAATATTTAAATAAGGCATTGTGTGAGGGATTCTGCCATGAGAAAAATAGGCTGAACATCTGAATTAATTGCATAGCAGGTTAAATTAAATTTCATATAATGGGTTGGAAGATGAGTTGGCACAGTGCTTTAGCAGGGAGCACAATGGCTGAAATACCAGTCTTTTCTTTTGCTCTTGGCTGGATTCCACTGAGGTCCTTGTAGCCCTTACCTCTTTGTTGTCTTTCTTTCAATACAAACAAAGGTACTAACAGAAAATTGCAACCACATTTTAAAAAATGTTAATCCATTTTGGGAGACAGCACCTGTCTACATTTTCTCCATTTCTCTTCCACCTTGGCTGCAAAACTGGGAAACATTAGTATCTTTTTCCTTGCCAGGTTTAATGAGGATTGATGTCATAAAATGCTAATGGCTGGAATATAGTTAGAACTGTGCTATTAGTGGGTTATCACTGTCTGACATTTTCACTGCACAGGAGCATACATGTGGAGCCTATTTAAAGTGATTGGGTTACTTAAGGGTCCCTGTTAGGGATATTTAATCCAACATAAATTACTTATGCACTTTGTTAGTGTTCAAAGGAAGAGTGTCACGTTGTACATGTTGGCAGTTTTCCAGTCAAGAGCTGTTAATTACTGTACAGCTAGTGAATACATTTTGTGGCAATGGAAGCCAAAGGGGGAAAAAACTATATCTATATTCCATCTAACTAAAAATGAATAGATGGGAGTGCAGGGGAAAAAGTAGACTGAAGTCATTTTCACCCTTAGGAGTTACAATGCCATTTGTTTTCATTTTGAAAATAAAAACAAATGACAGTATGATTCCCTGAGGGGGAAGTACTTTAGCTATAAAGAATCCCTGCCAAAAACAAGCTATTATCTATTTGTATGCTGATAAGAAAAAAGCATGTTCTCCAAAGCTCTAATTCATCTACATCTCTGCAGAGTTCAAGGTTCACTAAGATACTCTTTGCTTATCATATTAAATGCATGTGATAACCAGGAAAATGGCTGATAACTATAGTACTCATTTCTTTTTGACATGCAGTTTAGTATAGTCCAATTACTTTATATTGCCACTCTTATATTAACAAATACTGTTCTTGCCAAGGCTTGTGGGGTTTTAGTGGTGGAGAGGCCCAGTAAATAACAAGTATCTTTTGATAATATCATGTGGTTCAACTTTGGGAACTAGCCATAAGAAATAACTTTGAAGAGCTAAACACATTTTTTATATGGAAGCTCATGGATCATGTAACTGTGCTAGGGGAAAAATGCATCGTTCTGTTAGCAAACTTACTGTATGGTCTACAAATAAAGAGCCTGTTATACCCTTGATCTCTACAAAATGGAAATAAGGTTTGAATATGGCCTAAAGTGATATCTTTATTTCATTTTATTATCTAACTGCAGTGCTACTTATGAAGTTGTCCATATGAAGTTCATAACGAAGATAACTCCATTTTCTGTCTATATTATTGAAATTGCTAAAGGCACAATATATGCATGCTTGTAGTTATGTAAACACTCCATTTCTCAAATGCATCATTTATGAAGCAGCAGGGGAAAAGTGGAATATCTTGCCTTTGCATAATAATCCATCCTACCAAACTTTTTTTTTGGAGCTAAACCCAAAAGTTTTCTTTTAAAGTGTTCTGCTGCACTGTCATTACCATTATGCATTTCACTAAAATTCTCTTTCCTTCTTGGACATCATCAGACTTTGAGTTTGTGATCTTTACATATGTACTGAAATACACAACTGTCCTTGGGTCTCACCTTTTCCTGGTGAGAGCTGATCCTCAGGATGAAGAGGTAGATTTGGAGACTGAAGTGTGTTTTGTGTTTGAGAAGATGGTCAAAGCTATATATTATTTTCTGTATGAGGACTCTAGATGGCTTCATTTTTTGTTCGTGTTTGATGCAGATTGTTATCATCGTAAGTCCTAGATATATATAAATATGAAAACATGCATTATATATGCAGCTAGTTTATGTAATCAATGGTTCTGACTAGTGCCCTCTGCTCTTCCTCAACTCTTTTGTTAATTTGCAACACCAGCTCCTTGTAGTTAGTCTTCATATATACTGTAGATCTTCAGGTCAGGGACTTTCTTCAGTGTTTGCACCACACCTTGAATAACTGAATTGATTTGGCTTACTGATAGGGTTTACTAGAGTAAAACCACTCAATAATGTGTTTTGTGCAATGCTTATGCCCATAGTCATGCAGAGATTTAAGTAACTAAATTTTCTGTTAAGAATCCCTGAATTGCCACCCAGCCAGTTTGCATCTTTAGCATCTGAAAATATCCACACAGGGAGATGCTCAGTTCTTGTACTGCTTGTAACCGTAAGAGCAGCTATTTCAGTGAAAAACTCAAATTCATCCTACGTAAGGCTGTTCAGGGTTTACAAACTAGGCATATTTAATTCCTTTTTAGGCAGAACAAATGTACACTTACTGAGCAGGGGCCAGAGCCCAAGACTCCTTCCTGGTTAAGGGCTGTAACCATTAGGAAATGGAACCTAAACATTTGCATTTATGATGATCATTTTGGGTGTTATATCCCATTTTCTTTTGTGCATCATGACTTCTGCTTTGGAAAGCTCTACTGTAGGGTGTGATACAAAAAGCTGGTATAGCCACACCATTACCTTAAATGTACTCAGAAGGAAAAGTTGATGCCTGTCCATGGGTGGGACTTTTGAGCTGTACACAGGACTTCAAGAGAGATTAATTTTGATTTAATCTCTCAAAATGTTGGTTTTTCTGAATTTCATTCTTGGGTTCCTGACTTTCACCATTTATGGGACTGAATAGGCTAACTCAGGTTTTGGGATTTCGCTTTGGGACCTGTATACCCGTCTTTTTCAATACTCGGTTACATTTCCTAAGCATAAACGTGAAAGCATTAAAACCTAGAATAGGTCCATTTAAAAATGAATAATTAGATGATTTATTTTTATTAAAAGCAGACTTTTTTGTTATATAGTTCTAATTTCTTTATTAAAAAGTCAATCTTTGTAAACAATATAAAATAATCTAGTGAAATAAATATGACAATGTTCAATAACTCTACTAATTAAAGAAATCATCTGAATATGAATCACTGTTCCAAATCATTGATACAGATTATTTGCCTGGCTGTGAAAACTGAATGATGTTTTATGTTTGTACTGTTAGTTAATCTGATTATCAAAATATTTCCTCAAACAAAGAATTGGAACATTAATATTGTTTCTTTAAACACAAAATTAATAGTCATTCTTATTATCTCAAAATCAAATACTTATTTTACAGTGTTTATTGATATTTTTCTCAAATCAATGATTACATAGAAGCAAATTATCTACTTTGGGTTTATAATTCTTTCAAATAATCTTTTACTTCTGGTGAAGATTTTTGGTATAGTGAAATACATTAATTGAATAACAGTTTTTCATTAAAGCCTGTCTTGCCAACAAATGTTGTTACTTGTAATCCTGTGCCTAATAATTTTCAGTTTAAGGAAATGTGTTAAGATGGGCTTCATATTTCAGTTTTGGTTTTCCAGGGCCTCTCTCTTCTGTATATTTTCATGTGGCTGTGTGTCCTGGCTGTCTCTGGCAAGGAGGAAGCAGTAGGCATGGTGGTAGCCAGGTCACATTTGGACCTTAGATGTGAATGAGCTGTTGAAACTTAGGCAAGACCCAGCTGAACCTGAAAGAATGAAGGGTCTTGCAAAAGTCTTTCCCTAGTCTACTGTGCATGCAACATTTACATAAATTAGGCAGAACCTGCAACATCTAGGAAAGCCTTTTCCTATTTAGGCTATTGCTGTTCTTTCAGAACATGATCGCAAAAACTAACTCCTTCTGGAGTTCAAATGACAAGACAGGATATTTTTAATCATTGATTCTATGTAACTGACTCGTATAGTAGGCTCATATCTCTTGTCAAATACAGATGGTCATTAATGACTGTATGCTAGTAGAGAAATAAGGAATGGCAGCTTAGTAGTGTTTTTTTCTATAACAAAAATTGTGCTTGGCTTAATCCAGGAAAAAAGTGAAATAGTGTTAAGCAGAGGGACTGCTGATTGTTGAATTCTTCTTGGAGCTACATGTGAATTATCAGATAAGCTATTCTCCTTTATGAAACTTAAGAAACTCTGGGTGTGTTCAGAGATGAAGCACTAGACATCTGGGCAATAAGGTATTAACAGAAAATAAAGAGACACCTAAAGTCTCTCATTGTTAGGCATGAACCGAGTAGGCATTTTCACATTTGGATCTCTGTTCTGAAATCTCTGCAAGTACCATTGTAGACACTTGAGTCCTGAGCTTCCAGCTCTCAGAGCAGTTTTTCTCAGATTTTTTTTAAGGAGCAGAGTGGAGACCTAGCGTGGAAAGTCTTAGAGAAAAGAGCATATGGTATCAAAGATGAGGGTGAAGGTCTATGCGTGTGTTTCAGTATCTGGAAATTAATAAATCATCACTCCTCAAAAGGCATCTCTAGAAAGAAGTGGAGCTTTTACCAGGAGCAGGTGGACTGAGCTTGTGTAGAATTAAGCAATGCTTTTTTAATTACCCCAAAATTTAGAGTGGTGTTTCAAGTTTACATAAAACTAAAACTCAAAGCAAAGGTTTTTCACTGGACTTAAATGAACTACATGATCCTTGACATATATTTCCTGCCAACAAAATACACCCATGGGGTGTTGCCGTAAGTTTAAACCAGGGTTGTGTAGCACAGCCCTTAACCATGATCAAGCTACTTATCCTCAAAATCTCATTTCTCACTGTCTTTTTCCTGCCATATAGAATTGCAAGGAAAGCACAGTTGACAATTACATCATTAAAATATTATCTAGAGTTGATTTAAGGATAACATGTCATTTGGACAAAGCAATGTAAATATCTCATATTTCAAGAATACATAGGGGAAATTTTTTTTGCTAAGCGTGCTTGAATCTCCTGATGCCATTCTAATTTTTTCATGGATGACAACACATCAGATTATAAAAAAAGTTTTGATATCTGCATTTTTAATCCCAGAAAACATGAAATCAGCTAAATATGTATGTTACACCAGTCTTAAAGAGTATTTACACTGTTGTGATTAGTGTATTTTAGAAGTGTTACTATGCAGTTTAAAATAAATTAACAATCTGTTCAAAATCTTTTGGTATGTAGATCAGATGCTCCAATCTGTCATTCATATTGTATATATACACATATATACACACATTTATTTACATATAGGCTTACATACCTTCAGCAACTTTTTTGTTTCAGAATTTGAGCTATAATTTGTCAAACAATATTTCTACAGGTTTTTTTATTCCATAGTATCTTTTTATAGCATTTTAATACTAGCAATTTCTTTTCAAACTTCAGCTTTGAAGGCACTTCCACCAAATGTGTGAATCTCTCTATCTGCAGGATGTCCATGTTTGTTTCTGAGAGGCTCCAAATTGGTAGCAATCAACTTGAAAGTGTGTAGTAGCTGTCAAATCTCAGAACAGGCTGCGGATGATCTTATGACTGATTTAGCATGTACTGGGAGCCAAAGTAATACAAAATAATTGGCTGTTTTCCCCTTCCATGTTTGATGGCTAGGAACCTGATCCTCAAAGGCGGTGTCTCAACTAGGGGAATCTGTAAACACTTCCAAACACCCAGAACTGCGTGTGTGCTGGGGCTGGTCCCAACTCCATTTCAGAACAGGTTTGGGGAGCTCACCCTTTTGTCTCGCATGCTGCACTCACACAGGAAGGAGTCAGTGCACACTCTGGCCACGTCTCTGGTCTGAAGAGTTTGGTAATCAAGACCACAGTCTAGGCTGGGGGGAATGTCTGGGTGTCAGTTGCTTATTCTTGACCTGACCTAGCTTGCCCTAAAAACACTGTGGAATGCATGAGGTCTCTGTGATTAAGAGTCAGCCCTTGACTGCCACGCAACCACCATGGTTTTCCCCATCCTGGTTCAGCAAGCAAGGGAGAGAAAGGGTAGGCACGGGGAGCACCGGGCTATGCCGAAGAAGACCCATGAGTGCCCAGCTGGCAGGAGAGGCGGCTCCGGGCATGTTGCTGCTTGCTGTCTGAAGGAAGAGAAACTGAGCTGGAATCTGTCATCTTAGTGAGCTCCAGCTAGGCTGTACGGCATGTGGCAGCCCTCCAGCCTAATTCTGGGGTAGCTCTGCTAAAATCAGTGGAGTTACAGGTGGAGGTGGAGGTCCAGGCTTCACCTACACTTTCCATGATGAGTGGCTTGTGTCTTGCTCTTTCAGCACAGTGTTAAATGACAAAATGAAACTAGATAGATCATAGACAAATCAGGAAAACCTTAAGAGAATAATGGTCTCTGCACTAACTTTTACCTGCTGTGTTAGTCTTGGGTGATGGCTTATAAGCTGTGACAGTTTTCTAAGGGGTTTTACTACAAGAAGAGTTATGTGTGAAGGAACATCGTACAGTTCTTCTGCAAAGATATTGCTAATGAAGGTGTGTTAGAATACCTGAAGTTTTGACCTGATCAAAAATTATCCAGTGTATGTTCCAGTCTCTGTTGGAACAAAGTCATCATTTATAGCAATTTATTTTGGCTGATGGTGCTTCTGAGGCTCTCCTGTCTTAAGAGGCCTATGCTTTCGATGTGCGGGAGCTGGCCTAACGAAACTTAGTAAACTGTGTATGATTAATTGCGTGACAATGATGTTAGAGCAAGGCCTACATCCTGCAAAGTGCAGGGCATCTGATGGAAGGTAGGAAAGGGTAGAAATGGCCAAGGCACCTTGCTGGTGCTTCCAGAGATGGATGGTGCAGCCTACAGAGTGAGTAGTTGTGTCTGGGGAGGGAGTGTGGGACGGGAACCAGGTGTGGGTTTGTTCCATGCTTCTGTGGAGCATTTGCCGCCACTTTAAAATCCCGTTCCCTGGCAGATGATCGTCCCCCATCAGGTTTGAACAGAAACTCCCTGACTAGAGAAAGCTAAGCCTATAATAATATGTAAATATTTGCCTTGTTGTTAGTGCATATCTGGAGACTGGACTGTCTTCCAAACAGAAACAAATCCCTAATTTTTGATTAAGGAGCACAGCAGAAATTCTGCTACCCTTATGCAGCACAGAGAAATGTCTAAAACATTCAGCAAAGCGTTTTCTTTGTTAAATCAAAGTGCACAATGATGTTGACCCTTTGTAAGAACACTGTTATGCATTTTTAATAGGAGTATTGTGAGCAGTTGAGAAGCTGCATAATGAATTGCAAGCATTTCACTATGTGTTTGTTCTGGTTTGTGCCCTCACAGTCAAAAGAGGGGAATAATATACCTTGAAAACAATGTTAGTAAGTGGTAAGAAACTTCAGAGTGCATCAAGTCACCATCTTTAGAGCAAATACATGCTATATTCTAATTATAGCACATAATATTAGCATTTAATTTCTGCTAAAGGGCTCTGAATATACCATAGAATTTTATAGTGAAAACATGTTCCGATCACTGACATAAATTTAAAGACATCTACAGAGAACATTAAGATTTGGAATATCACCATAAAGAAAGAAAAGTTAATTTTAAGATGTCATGTAGCTAGGTGATACATAATGTTCATTTCCCATTCATTGCTTTCGTATCCTCTCCAAATAAGTAACTTATGCTAATTGTTCTTTGGCATTTCACAATAAATAGCAAAACCACCTCTCCCCCTCCTTTTCCCCTGCCAAGGTGTAGTGTGACTTGGTTACCTCATTACTACAGGGAGGGGCAGTTTATGCCCTGCAGAAGCAAAGTTGGATGTATACCTTCCATGGAACTCTGCTGCACAGCCAGAGAAGGGTAAAGGAGCCACAGTACAAATGACAACCTGGCCAGCAGGTACATCAGGATGAGAGAAGTGGTTATGGCTCTGGTAGCTCACAGGAAGTACCGTAGTTCCTGGAACAGGAAGATGTGAGCCTCTAGAACACTAGTCCTGCTCATAATAATCTTAAAACCCCCTCTTTTTTAGTATAAAGTAACAGTTCTTAATCTCTAGACAACCGTAAGTGTTGTTATTGAAACTTGCAATATGTAGAGATAGTTGAAATTATTTTGAAAAGAAAAGTACTTTTCATATTTAAAAAAAGTCTAAATGGTTAAAGATATTAAAGCAAGCAGGGCTGGAATTTGAAACTGGCATTTGGCATAGATAGACACCTCCTTAAGGAGTTGCAGCTTTACTTACTGTGCAGAGAAACAATTAAAAAATATCCCTGGGATCTTTGTTATCTCAGCCTGGTAGAATTAGGAGAGTGTAATGAAGCCCTTTCCTTTGCAAATTTATATCACAATGAATTTTTTTTTTATCCCACTATGACAAGAATGTGACTTACTTCCTTTCCCCCTGGGAAAAGTAAAGGGAATGGCAGCTGTCCTGAAAATATTTCTTGGTCAGCTTTTATGTGTGAGATTGTTAATATTTCCTCCCAACTGGAGGGAAAAAAAGGGGATGGATAGCACGATGCATGAAATGTGGAAGATGTAAGTCAAAGATTGTAGTGTTTCTGAAGTGTTTTTACAATTGCATTATGCTGTGAAGCATTCTATATAATTTAGCTGTTCCCTCACAACAGTAATTACACTCCCTATCTGTTGAGAAGATATTTCTATTAAAATGCCATCCAGGAATCTGAGTTCTGTAAACTGAGAGTTGCTTTCAATAGCTTTCAGTAGCTCCCCACAGTGGGCAGTGAGGTTAGAAACATAACTTACCTTTATCTCGTTCACTTTAGTAAAACACATTTTACGGATTTCCTTGTGTGGATGAAGAAGGCTCATCATAGGTTAATGGCAAAGCATTGTTGAGGTCATTTGATTAAAGGAAAATCACGAAGCTAATTTTAGCACATATAGGGGGAGACAGGAAAGGGGAAATAACTAGTTTATTTTAGGGTTGCATAGTATCTTGTTTTTCCTGGAAGAAAGGAAGGATGAGGAAGCTGGCTTCCTGTTCTTTAGACCAAAAGCTCAGTGCATATTTTGCAGCATGTGGCAAGCAGCTTGTACAAAGCTTCTACGCCCCCTCCATGTTCAGGTTAAAGGGAGGGACAAGAAGAGGCTGAGATCTTGGCTCTGTCTTCCAGAGAAGTGGTTGCTGTGTGTACCCAGAACAGCTACGTCTTACTGGGGCTACAGGAATTATAGAGACACAGAATCACAGAATGGTTTGGGTTGGAAGGGACCTTTAAAGATCATTTACTCCAACCCCCCTGCCATGGGCAGGGACATATTTCACTAGACCAGGTTGCTCAAAGCCCCATCCATTCTGGCCTTGAACACTACCAGGGATGGGGCATCCACAACTTCTCTGGGCAACCTGTTCCAGTGTCTCACCACCCTCATAGTGAAGAATTTCTTCCTTATATCTAATCTAAATCTACCCTCTTTCAGTTTAAAACTGTTGCCCCTTGTACTGTCACTACAGGCCCTGGTAAAAAGGCTTTCTCCATCTCTCTTATAAGCCCCCTTTATATACGGAAAGGTTGCAAAAAGGTATCACCAGGGCCTTCTCTTCTCCAGGCTGAACAACCCCAACTCCCTCAGCCCATCCTGGGGGCAGAGGGAAGAGGGTGAAGGAGCCACATTCTGCTTTCCAGTCTGCTCCAAGGAAGCACAGCAGCATGATGCTCCTTGCTTTGGCTTGTGACAAAGTCCCTCTGTGCCATTAAGTTTTGTAGTCAAGGCCAAATAAATTTTAAAGAAAATGCAAAAGAGAATGTTGCTGCAGGATCGCCAACTTGGACATATTGTTCTGCCTACTGTAGCAAGGCAGATCATCTGATCTGTTGCTTTCATTGTGATATCTGAATATATCTATGTGTTTTCTCTTCATCTGATTAAATTTTACAAACTATATTCATGTGTTCTTTAAATCTATAATTGATATAATATGGGCAACATACAGAACAGTTAAATGGTGAGATTCTTCTGATTTTAAGTGAGTACTCTTCAAGTAGATTTACATAAACTTTGCAATGTTACACAGATTTACTAAGAAGTGCCAATTACACATGCAGATAAATGAAAAAAATATTTGCTTGTCAGGAATGTGAGTTTTGATTTTAATTTTGTCCCACACATTCCTAAGATTTAGTACTGCAAAAGAAATTTTGACTGGTTTTTGGTCAGTAATCATTTTTGTGTTGTCTTATACTTTTGACAGTGGTTTGTATGCACTAAGTGAAAGGTAGGATGAATGGCCTATTTCTGTCTGTTTTCATTACTGTGCTCTTTCTGTGTGCTCCATCTTATTCTCCGTATATGCCTACTGGGACATTAAAGATTCTGTAATTATTTCAATAAGATCAGGGTTATAGATTTTTTGTTCCACTTAGTTGTTTGCTAATAAACCTGCCTCTGTGCTGAAGGCTAACAAATTTCTTATTTAATACTGTACTTTTTTTTTACATGATATATTAGAGAACATTTTAAAAGGTCAAGATTGTGCAACCTATTGTTTTTCTTTGCTGTTGTAACAGTCTCAAGGTAGCTCCTTAACTGAAAACTCCAAAGTCATCATCATCCTTTTGAAAATATAAATATTAAAGCTGTTTTGTTTCTTATTTCAGAATTTGAAGGAAATTGGAACAATTTGAGATATTGCAGTGCTTAAAGTCTAGAATGGTTTTAGCTCGAGTAGGAAGTATGTTTGTGGTCTCACAAATAAGAATATGCTAAAGGAGCAACATAAACTGAACATAAACTGAAGCAGCGCAATAATATACTCTTCACATATGTGCACAGGGTTTTCCCTAATAACAAGTTCTTTGATATCTATGGTGTGAACCAATATTTTTTAACCATTTTCACCACACTGTTTCAGTCCAGGGTAGGATGGAGGACTACGTAGGACGGATGCATTATGTCTTGCCCCCTAACACTTCAGACCCATGCCCAAAGCTGGGACCCAGCTCAACAGTGCTGCCATTTTCAAAGCACTTTTCAACATACTTTTCAACATAAGTTCCATGGTGCCTAAAATTATACTTATTCTTACACCCAGAAGTGCTGAGTAAATCATTGTCTTTCTCAGGCCTAACTACTATGAAATTATTCTCGGAAAAGACTGCCTTTTCCTGATGTCACTTGTATGTTGAAGAGGGATCCAAGGTATTGAATCCATCTCTGGATTGTGCAGAGGCATTGATTTTCATGTTTTTTCCGTAGTTGTGCAGCACTTGTCTTAGGAGGCAATTGACAGTTACTCAGTCCATGCAAGACTCTGATTTATTATTTCTTTATTGCCTGCACAAAGCAAAACAATTAACATTAGATCTGTCAGTTGCACAGGGCTAAACCCTTTATTTCTCAAGCTCTCTAACTGGACATTTTCTCTCATGTTTTTGCCTGCTCATGGTGACAGTGTGGCAATTACCTTCTTAAAAGACTGTTTTATCTTATGTACCTATGTAGAAGGCTGTTGCCAATATTGGCCTTATAATTCTCCTGTGTGTATTTTTACTTAAAGTTTGAATGAACAGAGGACCTTGTGAACTGGCCTTGTCAAATCTTTTGGAGATTTGTGGTGGGTTTAGCATGCAATGTATGCTTTATAGTGTAAGCTGCTATTAGCTCTACTCAGCAGCTGAAGCAATTTAGCCAACTGCTCTACAGATAAATGGCATCTTTGCACTCTGGTCTTTCCTGAGACCAGATGGAGTTCTGGGACTTGACCTCAAAAGGAATTTTTTTACTGCTTCTTGAGGCCAAACTTCATATACCCTCGATCTTCAAATTATTAGATGTCCAGTGCCAGCAGACTTCAGGAAATGCTAAGTTTCTTTTGAGGATTCAAGACTCCACATGTTTCTATAACTCTTAAGATGTTTCCCATCAAAAACTATGCACCTCTAGTTAGCACTCATCCATACAGGGCTGGAGTACTTCTGGGAAGGATGAAGACAATCTGGACATAATCCAGAAAAAAAGGCAACAAGAATGAAAGATCTAGAATATTAACTCATGAAGATGAGAGATAATAACCACTCTCAGCTTGTAAAACGGATGGAGATGAAATGCTGGAACAGGATACATAGAAATATTGTGGCAACTCCCTCATTGGAGGGCTTTTTCTTTAAGAATAGATTTGGTGGTAACCAGTTGGGAGCTGTCTACATGTACTTAGCTCTGCATCAGTGAAAGAGGTTGGAGATCATTTAAGACCTGTATTGCCATTACTTATGAGCAAACAGTTAAAGGACTGGGGTATTATGAGCGGTCATATATTCATCTCCTCTATAATAACATAGGTATTTAAATCAGGCACTTACTAGACTCACTGATTTCCCCCCTACACATGCTCACAGGGGAAAGGCAGATGTTAGAGCTTTTTAGGATGACCCACTGCTAGATAATAGCAGGGCTTTTATGAGCAGTCTCCAAGGATGCAAATTGCAACTTTTAACACTTGGCTTTCTAACCCTGGCTAAGGTTTTGTCTACTTGACAAAACTCCTGTCGTCTTGAATTTGTTACACTCAGCAGTACAGATGAGCTGCCACATATCATCTTGGATAATAGATCAGCTTTTGTTGCTAACTTTAATAAAGGTCTGTGGCTTAGACATAGTTTTTTAGAATTATAAGGTGCTGTTCTCATACATAGACTGAACTCATGTGCACACAAGGGCCAAGAAATCAATCACGCTGAGAAACTTCTGCATCAGAACCTACTTCTGTTTTGTTCATATAGTCTTAGTTTAAAGATTTCATTTATGGAAAATACTTCATGTTCCTATGTAAATTGCTTCCATGGGATATTATTCTCAATCAAATATGTGTGCTTTCTGTTTGACATGAATAACCTGTTCCGAATTTTAAAGTTTTGCTCTTTCTGTGTTTATTTATTGATAAAGAACTCCTCAGTAGCACAGATTTCTTTCCTTGAGTTGATATTTGCAGTTTGTGTTGAAAGCATCTCATAACCTTATTTTCAGTAAATCATTGAAAATGGGATTTACGTAGTCTGACACTCTGAATCATTCCTTTGGCCCCTGATTGTTTCTTAATGCTTCAGGATATTACTTGAAGTGTAGACCTGTCAGAATTGGACATGATATTTCAGTACTGGTCTTACTGGTGACTTGTTGCAGAGCTGCTAGCATTCCTTACGCCCTCGCTTATAGTAGAGCATTCCCTTGCTCTTGCCTGCATGGTTCTTACCTACATTATTCTGGCAGTTCATGTGCAGGTGACTTTACATCATGATTGTTTTCCAGCCTGCCATTGTTCATTTATAAAAGCGACATGTACAAAACTGTGTTCAAATGCAGTTCAAATGAGTACTCTTCCCAGATGCTTTTCTATAGCTCATCTTCCCTATTTGCTATTTACGACTTCATCAGCTCTTTACATTTCCTCCAAATTTTACTGTGTGTGTGATAGAGATACTGCGTAGCATCGGGTTGAGAACATCATGCCTCGAAGCATTTCTCTGAATGATATTTCCCATTTGCAATTTTTTTTAGTGATTTGTCAGTAGGGTTTTGTTGTGTATTATGGACTACATTGTTTGTACACTCTTTAAAAAAATGTGGACTGAAATCTAAAGGATAAGAGAAATACAACTATATTATGTCAATTCAGTCTTTGCTAGCCAGGCTTGTGATGTCATGAAAAAAATAAGATTTTGGGGGAAGATCCTTTTTTCTATAAA
Source organism: Theristicus caerulescens (assembly GCA_020745775.1). Lineage (NCBI taxonomy): Eukaryota > Metazoa > Chordata > Aves > Pelecaniformes > Threskiornithidae > Theristicus > Theristicus caerulescens. The sequence goes on along the minus strand of CM036558.1, from coordinate 126,909,320 downwards.
ATCAAATTCAATGCCATTAATTCAGCTGCCCTTCTAGTATTTATTGTTGCATCATTTAACAGGCTTTGATGATTTCAGATGCAGGCTAAGGTGAGTCTTGTCTGATCTCATCCTATTTTTGCTTCTGAAATATTGATATGCTATGGTTTTTGTCCCCAGTCCACTGGAACTTCTCCAGTGTTTCAAAATTTAGTTAAAAAAAAAGTCAGGGGAGGGCTCCAAGATCTTCTGAGCCAATCCTTTCTGAACCCTTGCCTATAAGCTCTCTGATCCAGTGAATTTAACGTGTTTTACTTGACTTGACTTTACTTGTTTAGTAACCTACATAGTTACAAAGGAAATCACAACTGTTTGGTTGTCACAGCAAATGCTGAATATATCACTTTCTGAAATATGTATTAGGTTCACTTATCTTCAGTATCATAACTGATAATCTCATTATCAACTTTTGCGACCAGAGCTGTGCCATTGCCCAGATTTCATTGGTTCATGACTCTATTTAACCATACCAGAAATTATTTTTTCCTTCAGACTGCTGCCTTCTGTAGTCAATGGTCTGCATTTCTAAACTGCTGATTTGCATTTAATTCTGTAAGCTTCCACATTTTCACTTTTACCATATATGAAAGAAAAAATTGCTCCAACTACTTTTCCTCTCAGTTCGGATCATTTTTCACAAAAAAATCCTTCTTTCATGTCTGCAGGATTGTGTGGTTTTTATATTCTGATTGTCAGTATTCTTTTGCAATAAAATATCTTCTTTGCTCAGTTTTGTTTGTGTCTTTAAAATTATTTGGGAACACTGACTTTTTAGAGAGAAAAAAATATACGTCATACTTCTTGCACATTGTAATTGAAATCCATTTGTGAATGCTCTAACGCAGGCAATCGCCAGTTTTAGGCAATGATCAAGTTATTTTTATCTGTCACACTGAGATCTAGTACAGAATGATTTTAAGTTGCTTGACTTACTTTTTATGTTGGGAATAGATCTGTAATTTTTAGACATTTCAAAAATAATTTACCATCAGTAGCATCAGAAGTCTACCAGCTTATGTATTCAGAAACCTGTGTGATTTTCTACATATCTACACATACTTCTAAGTAATTTTTAGAGGCCTGCTCATTTTCTCATCTGTGTTGGCAACTATAAAAGACCTGATATTGTTGTCAATCAGATACAACTACCCTGAAGTCTTAAGTATGTAAATGATACCTTTAATATGGAGTCCCACGTTCTTGGTCCTCCTGTCTGTCTTTCCTATTTAAGTTTTACCCATAGGTTTTAGTCACGTGAATTGTCATGCCAGGTTTTAGTCCTACCAAATCATGTCAAATTTTCTTTCACCAACACATAACTGTAGTTTTTAATTTCTCTCTGTTGCTCACAGAGTAATTCATAGCTCTCCTTCGTTTTGTTTGTTTCTTTACTGTGATTTTACTTTAAGTCTACACTTCATGGCTATGTATTAAGTAGTCCTTTAGCATTGCTTTTATTTGCTAAGTTAAAGCTCTTCAGTCTCTTTATTTTGAGGTGCAAAGAGAATTACTTAGAAAAATCAGAACTGTAGAAGTTCAATCATGAGAACAAAACAGTATTTTACAGGGTTTTTTTTGTTTAACTTGTGGTTGTTATGTAATGAAGAATATATACAGACTGTCTCTCTTTCTCTTCTCTTTGCTTAAAACAGATCAAGGTAAACAGTTGAAGCAGAAGGAAACCAACTGTTTTTCCATTCACCTTATTATTGAGCTGTGGTTAAAAGAACTTCCTTTTTGGTACTATCAAAAGATCTCAACTAAAACTTCAGTTGAACATGGAGAAGAAATAGACCCTTTCAGGGATGGGAAAATGTATAGAGACACTTGCCTTTGCCTAATGAAGGCTAAAAAGTATCATGTTATTTGTGATTTGATAATTTCTCTAAATTATACTTTGTAGTATGCATGGCAGAAAATAGAAATGTTTATTTTTGTTCTTAGCTTGTGATTTAATGCTGAAATTTTGATCTTACAAAATACTTTGCATCATTGGTTATCACAGTTTGCAATTTTAGCAATAGTAGTATAGAACAGAAATACTAAAGGAACTGAAAACAGGGAGTATTTTAGAAACATGAAGTGTGAAGCCCTGCCCCGTTTTAGTTGAGAACAAAACTTCTGCTGACTTCAGAGAGGCCAAAATTTCACACAAAGATTGTAACCAAATAAGAAAGCACAGCCAGCAGAGTATTTCTGGGTGATTGTTACATGCCTCAGGAAGTATTACAAGGCATGAAACTAAAGGATGCATGAATTTAACCACCCGAGAAGTGTAATAATCACCCAGGGTGGGAGGAAGGGGAGCTAACTTCAGTTACAAAATTGATTTTTTTTCCCCTAAAACAAACATCCATTTGCTGACAAATGTGGAGATGGAAAGGACATCACATAAATCATAGATTTTCACTGGTGCTTGGAGTTCCTGAGTTATTCTAGAATGCAGGAGGCACTGGATAAAGTAAATAAAGAGGTGGGAGAGTGGGACCTGGGCCCCAAGTCCTCTGCTTCTAGGTGCAGAGTCACCCTTTTTCTGGGCCATCCATCTTTGGCCTAATTCATCTTGGTGATTTTTTGTTTTCTTTTTTTTTCTGTGCACAGCTTAAGCAGGGAGGGAGGAAAGTCCCTTGTCCTTTCTTCCCTCTTCCTCCATCCCCAGGAGCTGAGTAACAATTTCAGAGGTCAGTTGGAAATTATTTCTTGTTGTCAATCCTGCCTAATTTCACACACTTATTCACACAGCAAGATTAGGAGCTGAGGTGTCCTGATTCCCTTTTTTCTTGGTGGAGAAAGACATACATTTGTAGAAGAGCTGGGGTGGAGCCAGTGGTGCAAGGGAGGCCAGGTATCTAACGTTCGTTGTGACAAAAATAGGCTTAAAACACCCACTTTCAATCTGACTGCTGAAGTTCATTTGTATAGATAGCTGCCAGTATCAACAGGCATTGGTGTGTGTGGAGAGCATGCGGTTAATCTGAGTTGGTGCATCCAAATGTAGTCATGGTTGCGTAATTTTCTTGTCAGGTTCAAGTGTTACATTTGTAGAACATCTCTGCAACCACTCCATCATAAGCCATATTCTGCATTATACTTTAAAATGTGCATAATCCTTTCATTATTGAGAAAAAACGCCACATTGGTTCAGAAATAGAGGAAAGCAAATGCTTAATTTTGAGATGTGCTTGATTTATTGTTATTCAGGAAAGCCTCACATAATATACATAATATGCAGTATTTAATATCCATAAGTGCTTTCTTGAATAGAGGTGTTTTAAGCACTTGCTTAACAATAAGCACCTGCTTACACACTTAGAAGTGTTTCATACATATATGCATATATGCATATATACATATATACATATATACTTAATTTTTATTCTGTAAGCAGCCCTGGGAGCGGCATAAAACTGTTTACAGATTTAAAGTCAAGCACATGCATAAGGGATTTTAGGTTTAGGGTTTAATTTGAAAAATATAAACGTAAGTCTAAATTAAATTAAAGAAGTACTGCATTCACATCATCCTAAGTCATTTGTATGTCTTCACTACTAAGAATGTATCTGAAGCTGTAATTATAGTATCTTATACAAGCATTTATCAACAATGATGCTAGCATGTTCATTTGCCACTTGGTGGCCTTTGGTCAAAAAAATGTTGCAAAGAAAATATGATTAAAATAATGTCCAATACATAACTTTTAACATATTCTCTACAAAAGAGGGTTGTTGTGGGTTTTTTTTATTTGTTTTAGGTTTTAGTATAGAAAGAAAACAGCTTTCGTGTTTAGCAAAGAGCAGCCCAAGACTGGCATGTTTGATTGTTATGGTTACACTACATCAACTAAAGCTATGCAGAGAATTGCCTCTGTATTTCCATACAGATCTCCTCTGATTTCTGCTTTCCCTCTCATAAACAGTCATTTTTAGAAATTACCACTAACAAATCTCAAAATGTGTTTGCCTGGAGTATTTGAGCAGAATGGTTGGTAAGTCCCAAGATGAAATGACACAAATTTGTCAACAATTTCCACAAAACCCAGCACGGTTACTTTATGGGTATGGAAGTAATTAATTAGTAGGTCATCAGAATGAAATGGTTCAGAAAAGACTGTTGTAATTTTTGAAAAAAGCTATCATCAAGCTGAGAAATAGCAATGCTCAGCTGTAATCAGCATTTTCGGTATTGTCCTTAGTAGTAGCATTGAGAGTGCGGGGGCTGGTTTGAAGTTAAATGACTAAACCCTTTATCCTCACCCTAGTTTTGGTCATGTTTCTGTGTTCTGGTAATTCTCTTGTCTGAAGTCACATATTTGCTGCTCAGGTTAGATTTTCAAATGATTTCATGTTAGACATCTCCCCAGTTTTCGTATTTCTACACATTTTCTACAATGCAGTTTTATAACGTCGGTTTTTATTTAAGAGTTAGTTGGCTATTTGCTTCATTAGTACAGGGCAAATGAAAGCAGTAGGTAAAGAGCTGCCCCTTTACATCTATGCCTTTTGTTGTCATTTTTTTCTTTAAAGTAATACATTTACATTTTATAATCATAAACATGAAATTGAAGATGAAATCAGTTTTCGAAAGATTAATTCAGCCCTGCTCACAGCTGCGAAGACTGTGGAAATAAATATCATTTTGCAGTAACGTATTCCTGACAAAGGGCATAACAAAAGACTGATTTCTATTCAGAGATAGTGGGTATATTTATTTTGCATGTTGGGGGGAGGGGCTGTGGTCGACTGCTTGCGACCCTGACCTAGTTTTGTAGCTGCTTATTATTCAGCTATATGTTTGAGAAATCTCTGTAATTTAATTTGGCAACCTCTTCTGCATGTCTGCACCTAGCAGTAGGTGCTCTTAATATTAGTTGTGTCCCATGCTGAATCATATTTATTTAGAAAAAGGAAAATCCTAATGCACTCATAACTCAGAAAGAAACTGTTAATTGTTAGCAGAGAACTGCCTGATTACAGACTGGATGTCTCGTCCAGGGCCCTGCCATAATTAGTAACCACTGTTGACATTTAGATTTAAATTGAATTTTCTTCTAATTAAACCCAGAGGGGGTTGATCCTCTCAGATGTACAGGTTAATAAAATTAGTCAGAAACTGTTAAACAGTAAACTGAATTCTCCAAGAGAGCTTTCCCAGTGTATTGTTAGGAATTCTGTAATTAATATTCAAAGGATTCATTAGATTTGGAGTTGTCCTTTTTTGTTTTGGGTTGCATCTGGGTTTGTTGCAGTTATTTCTTTAATTAGGTCTGTTTGCTTTTGATATCTACAGTAATACTAATTTCCATCATGTTTGTGCATGTGTAATTATAAGTGCTGTAGCACCATTCATCCATACTGTGCAACCGTTATGTGTAATAACAAGCTGCTTTTTTTTCTGGGCACATTCAGTGAATAGTAATCCTAAAAACTAAAAGCAAATGTGAAATGAATTTTAGGAATATAGCCTAGACTGACTGGTGTCTATTTGTCATTGTCATACAAATGTTAAAGCTGCCACAGAGTCGTCTACTTCTTTATTCACCATTGTTTTTTGCTGATCCTTCCCAAGGTTTTTGTTTAAATAGGATTATTTTTCTGATGAAATCTAGATGTTTGTATTTTTCCTATTGCTTTTTCGAGTACCATCAATTGGATTTAGATCTTAGCCTACATGAAATTAATCTGTGTTTTTGCTTTCTTGTCCTGCTGAAAGATTAAGAAGTTAAGAGTATGAAAACTATTAAGCATGTGTGCCAGGAAATAGCAAGCATATCAGTGATGTGAGAAAAAGCAGTCAGAAGTGCTATAATGAGATATTTGAACATTAAACCTTGAGAATATCAGAATTTTTGCAAAACTGCTCTGTGGGAGTAAAGTTTCTCTAACAAAGATCTCATAGCTGAACTCACTTGTGGTTTTTCATAGCTCATATACAGAGGAAATCCAGTAAAATATTGTTGGGCACTGAGAACAATTTAGTACCAGTACTAAAAGCTTAATGTCAGTTTTACAAACAAAAGTGAAGAATGTATTTTACCATTTAATGAGCCTCATGAAAGTTATGGTTGTGGCCTAAATCAATGTGTGGGACACTGTAACTTAAAAATAGAGGTTTTAGAGCACACAAAATGATAAACAAAAATGTATAAAGAATGCTTTCATGAAAGATATCTTGAAATTCATAAAAGTTGTTCAAGACTATTGAATTGAATTTACTCCCAAAAGGAATATCATTTATGTCCCTTTCTCCTTAATCATGTAAGCCAAACAAACAAACAAAAATCTAGATGACTTCATTTTTCTTGCTTAGTCTGACTAAATAAATTGGATTAGGTAAAGAATGCTTCTCACTCAGAATTGGCTTCAGATGGTACAAAACCACCAAAAATGTATGGAACAATTCACTGCACTGGTGTACAGCACCGGGTGAATTCCTCGCTCTTGCAGGTTTGTTGTGCGGAAATCTCAAGGCAGATCAAACCAGAAGTGGCTGAAATTGCCAGGTCCAGAACTGCAGATTTTAAACCATTTAGAACTGTTGTTCATCTAAATGAGGCTTTAATAGGAACAGTTTGTATGGATAACAGCTTCTGGATTCAGGTGCGGTTCTCAAGGAAACACCCAGCTGAAAAAATCTGAGTAACAAAAATAAAACGGAAAACAAACCTCTTTAGCCCACAGTCCAGTCAGAGTCTTTACACTGAAAAGAGACTTAATATTGCTATTGATTTTTCACAAAAGGTGTCTACTATGGTGATGGGCAGCAGTTCAGCTGAGATCAATAGGTAATTAAACCCCCTATGAGAATGCAGTCTCAAACTGAATTAAACTAAACTTTTGCAGCGGCCAAATCACATTATCATGAAAATATACCCCAAAGTCTCAAAAATCATCTGTAATCATCTCCAAGCAGCCATAAACTCGGTCTTAAGTTTGACAATGTAGTAGCCGTATTACATGGAAGCTTCCATGTATGGATGAGAATATGCTGACCATGATCCTTTTATAAGACTGGGAGTGTCATTGATAGAGCCTAGTAAGTGATCTTAGATTTTCCCTCAGAATCAAGTACAAGCTTAACCACTGGCAACAATACCCATATGGAACTAAAATTTGTTTCTTATATAATTTTTAGATAATGAATTAGGAATAACAGGTTTTCAATATCTTGACAGCTAGGCAGAGCTGTTAATGCAAGCGAAAGCAGATGTGTGATCACCGTGCTTTTATTAAACTATGTGCGTCTCATTGGTGCCAGCAGGACATCAATAGAGAAAGGAAAGAAAACAGCAGTAGCCGAAGAAGCCAACAGCGTGCCCATCAAGTTTGGCATGAAATACTTCAGGTCAACCAACAGTAGTCAGGAAACGTAAAACTGTCCACGTTTCCTAGTTTACAGACCGTTTCAGCAAAATGCAGAATTAGTAAAGAGCAGCAGGCTTGCAATGTATAAAAGGTCATCGCCCGCAGGGACTGGGCAGCCTGGAACAGGCATCCAATGTGGGGTACTATGACATGGCCTAGCACAGGGCATGGCAGCCCATTTGCACACAACTCAGCTACAGGGAAGTCAAGGGTGGGTTAACTGGGCTGGATTGTGAAAACCCTACATCTTTGCTCACACAGTCACAGCAAATTGCAGATTTCAAGGAGAGAAATATTCTGTTTGTATGGCCATATGTGATTGCATGAGGAAATGTGAGACGATGCCAAGGCTTTTTGGAGAAAAATGGGCTAGAAATTGCTAAAGACAAATAGCTGAGGTTCTTTGATGAGTCTTTCACTGGAAACCATCCTTTCTTATTGCTGCCTGTATATGTAGAGTTTTGAACCTGTTGCAGTAATATAAAGAACAAAGAATCGGTTTTCTTACCATTACTCGTTCTTACTGTCTAACAATATAACTTTTTCCTTCTTTCATTTTTCCACATGGTTTTGACAGATGGAAAATTAAATAAGTATTCAGTGCATAAACTTGTTAGATATAGGACTGTTTTCAAAATAAGCTTTTTTTTTCTTTGACATACCTTTTGAGATACTTAAGTTCTGAAGGAAGTTGTTTTTTTCTGGAAAGTACACAACTACTGCCATGTAAACATAAAATACAAACCTCCTTCACTTTATCTGATTCAGTCAAAAAAACACATTCTAAATCATCTGCCCAAGGATTTTTATTGTGAAAAAATAATCAGTACTGGCAGTATTCTTTATCATTCAAATAAGGGGGTGAACAAATGTAGAAGAAACATTGAAGTCACTGAAATTCATTTTTAAATTACAGTTAACCTATTAGTAATGCTTCTTAGTGTAAATAGTGCCTATGTTAATGCTTATATTGTGAACTGGCAAAGGACAGGCATTATGTTGCATACCAGCTCTTGTATTTCAGATGTGAGTTGTCTGTTCCCCAGGTGCTCCCAGTCAGCTAGTATTTTCTATGTTAGGTAAAATATTTCCTCAACTGCAGATTTTTGCATGAAAACTGAGGAACATATTCTATATTTACTCTTTGTGTAAAGCTTTCATTTATGTCAGCAGGAGTTCAGTGTATAGCATGAGGACTGTATATTTCTCTAAGTACTTGTAAGAAACATCTCCTTTTATACACTAATAGATTTGTCACATAGTAATTTGTTTTTCCTGTTATATGATAGTTCTACCAATGCAGCAACAAAATGGAAATAATAAAGATAACCTGTAATGCTAGATAAATTACATTTGATATACCTCTTGCTTTATATCCTCAATTTCCCATCACCTGTACATGATGGCTCACTGTTCAGCCTTTATTTTGTCATTGAAAAAATTACTTGTGCAAGTAAGTGCATTGGTCACAATAGGATTACTTGCATCGGTTAGTTTTCACAGGTAGAAGAGGGCTGTCCAGTGTCGCTGTTGGCCTGTTGTCACAAGGTGCCGAGTTCTCCTATTGAAGGTGGTGGGGAGATTTTCCTGCATAACTGGGCGCCAGACTTCATGCGGGAGAAAAGGTAGCGAGTCTGTTCATTCAGTTTTTCTCTGACACAGTTGTGCCCCCTTGTCCAAATAAGTTTTTGTTCAAAACTAGCTGCAAATGAAACAATGTGTAGAAGAATTGCTCTTCCACTTTATGGACAGGAGGATTTGCCATGGAACTAAGTCTGCAAGCAATGAGGGACTCAATAATGCAAAGTACCTTTGCCTTACTCTATGAATTCAGAGATAATTCTTAGCATTGCATATTAGGAAGGAACTATGGAAGCTGATGACACTACAGGATTTATTTTTTGTAGCCTAAGCAGGTGAATTCTTTGATGCTTTTGCATTTTCACAGATCCAGTGTTAGATGGAGATTTCCAGAATCACTGGGTTGTCTCAAAGACTGATGTTTCTACATTCATTCAGCCCCCATCAAAGATATTTACCAGCCTGTTACAGTCTGAAGCATCTAAATTTGGGGAAATTCTGGATATTTATGGAAATTGTTAGAGCAGACCTATAAAATCTTTTGAAAGTCATCCATCTAGGAAAACTTTCTGGAACTACAAAGTGGAAAAGACACAGGTATTTTACTTTAAGAATGCCATTAGGACTGTCCCTCATGAAAGCGTGTGATTAATATGCATTTGTGCCGTCCAGTCAAATATAGAAACAAATATCCAGACATATGGTAAATTTTTCCAATGAAAGTAAAAGAAGTTTTACAATACTCCTACTAGTTCTGATAATGCTAAAGTTAGTATTTGAATGTTTTAAAATATCTAATTACAATATATAAGACATCTCTTTATTCTTAGCAGATAGACAAGAAGAGGCAAGGTGTATATGGAGGGGCAATATATGTTATTGGAATGAATTATATAATTAGATTAGCTTTCAAAAAAGCAGGCTATTCATCAGGTTAATAAATATTTTCAGGTACAGACCTACCCTATTATACAATCATAAATAAAATGGTGCTTTCTCTTCTGTGTAGTTACACGTGTGTGTGTGCATCAGATATTTTGAACCTGTTGAGTGTCCCCCCCGTTTTTACTGAGTTTCAGTGGGAACTGAGAACACTTTGCATGTCCTCAAGAAGCATTCAGCAGAGGAGCAGTTGGAAAGAAAAGAGACACTTCAGTGGAGAGAGATAAGATCTGCTTATCTGCTTTTATGTGCGTGTGTGCGCACACACACACGCCTTCATTTCCTTTATGGTTATGTATGTGTATGTGCACATGCACATGACAAATCAAGGTTTTATGTGGAAATGTGTGAAAAAATGTTGCCTTTCTAATCTTGCTATGAACTAGACCATATGACTATGTTAGAGAGTTGGAAAGAACCTCTGGTGCAAATGTCTGAAATCTGATTTAGCTTTCTAGGCTTCTTGGCTGACAGCACACTGTATTTTGGGAATTTACAAGCAAGCATTTAGTAAGAAAGACATACTAAATGGGAGAAGTTTTGGACACCACTGCAGCTGAATCCCTAAAGTATATATCTGAGAGCTGGGATTTATAAAACCGAAGTTCAATGGCTGTATCATGCAAAGGCTGTAGAAGTTACATGGGTAGGGAAGCAAAATTGTGGGGCAGTATAAACGATAGCGTGTGCAGGCAATATTGTGCTATAGTGCATAAGAGTTTGCTATCAGATGTGGATCACTAATGCAGCAGAATATGCCCTACGGCCACCAGTATATGGTCTGAAGGATAGATAGGACATTTCGCCACAAAACACAGTGACTGTCCCTGGGGTCAGTTACAGGTAGAGCGAACAAAACAGGGTGTTTCTGACAGCAGATCAGGGTAGGCAGTACTGCTCATGCTGGACTGGCTTTTGGACATATTTCCAGGAGCACTCCTGAAGTGAACTGTTAAGGGCTGTGTTTCTGCAAGTTCACAGATGGATGTATCTGACATGTAACTATTCAATTTGCAGCTTGGGGATGAATTCCCCACTCTGTTAGAAGGTCTGTACACCTGTCTGGTGAATGAGTGAGAGCTGATGTTAACATTTAGAAAATGGCTTAAGGAAGTAAAATTCAAGAAACAGTCAATCACAGGGGAAGCGAGGATGACAAAACCTCTTGTAACATTCATACTAAACTCACAGTGGGACCTATGCGTTTAGACTGTTCTAAGAACTGGTTTTCATTGGAAAACTGTTAACTAATTCAATGGTAAAACTTTTTTTGCATTAGTATCATTGTTTGAGTGAAATTCTGCGTGAGAAGGCTTCTTTGATACTTTTGGTGAGTGCATGTTTGTGAAATCAGTTCTAGGCTGTCTAATAGTCTAATGGTGAGAGCCTGGACACTGGTCTTCCAAGTGCAAGGCTGATGTCCTTCCCAGCAAAGGGGGCAAGCTCAGAGAACTTCATACAAGTCTCACAGTAAAGTAAGACAAAATTGAAGGGAATGTGATTTTGTCTTTATGCACGTTAGGAGGATTATACAACCTGGAAATGGGAAAAAACTATTTCCTGCTCAGCCTGGGCTTTGGCTCTTTAATGTATTGCTCTGTTGTCGCTTTCTGCTTGCTAGCAGTTACCCATGTGTAGTATATTGCAAGATCATTACGTCACTTGTCATGGTGATGTGTGTATTCCTTACATTTTCATTAGACATATAAATGTTTTATTTCTACTGCAAAAGCTAATACCAAATACTAGTGGTTAAGATAATTCACCTCTTTGGGCTTTATCATGTACAAAAAATATTGAAATCCTAATGCATGTTGTGATCTCTTAGGTGCTAATAATAACAAAATATGCCACTTGTGATAGTCATGTTCTCACTTCATAATTAAATGAAGAAAATCACTGAAGATCTGAAAAACTGTTTTAGTACTTTATGCAAATTGAATATTGGTTTGAATACTAATTAAGTTGTCAAAGTAGCTATAGGAGGCAATTTTGCATTTCTTTCGAGGAAGGATCAAGATACTTGATACTGTTTTCTTTGGTGAGGAATGATGCATGGAAAAAATACCTAGTACAGTGATTCCTGATATCAGTGTTGAGAAATGCATATATACATTCTTCATTAGTGTGAATGCAGATATGGTGATACTCAAAAAGGATTTTGCAAGTATTTGGAAACCATTAAATATAAATTATGTCTTTTTCTTGTATTGTCACAATTGAAAATGACAAATTTAAGTCCTCAGAGTCTCCACAAAACACTATGTGGGAAAGGGTGGATTTGGGAGAGCACTTAAAAGTCAGTGCAGTGAGGGGGAAAAAAGATAAAGCTGGAGAAAATTGCTGTTGACTGGAATCAAACTACACTAGTTGCTTACAATTGATTGTGTGTTGTTCAACCACAAAGATAAATTAGAACATAGAATACTGCAATAGAAAAGTGGTTTAGATGTCATAGAGACAGTATGACTATTTTTATCTCTCAGTTGTAAACCATAGCTTACAGTGGCTGAAATGACATTGAACTGTTTTTCTCTTTGATGATTTACAGCCTGTGTAGTGCGTTTGTAGGAGCAGATGTCACGTTTTATGTATTTGAAAGTGTCAACACTGATGACTTATGTCTGAAGATTCTGTGCATGAATCAATAGAATGTAGTGATTTCCATTTCTTAAAAGAGTTTTTTCCGACATAATAAAAAACACATACTGAATTTTGGTCATTATAATGCTACTCTTGAACTCTCATTTTTTCCCCCCCCTGTATTTTACACTGCCAGGAGATCGTTATTTTGCAAAATCCACTTCCCTTCTCACCCCATAAGCACAAATAGCTATGGGTAAACTGTCTTCTTTTTTACTTAAACTGTTTAATTTGGAAGGTGTACAACACTTCATTTTCTTTTCAGAAATGAATGATCAAAAAACTTGGATGAATTGATAAAAGAAAGTGCATCAAGGTTATCTTACGAAGAATTATACCAAGCAAATCTAGACAGATCTCATCCCCCCAACCTCCTCCCATACTTCAGAATGATACTGTCAGAAAAATTTGGGAAAAAGTAGTTGTCATCCCATTAAAAAAAAAAGTCAAATTTGCATTTAAACGGACAATGTGTCAATAATTTAGCATCTGCAAACCTGGAAGTTTTATTTTATTCTTAAAAAAAATAAAGCCACATAAGACTGTAGTTTGCATATGTGCAATATTCCATGTGTGTGGAGGGGTTTCTTTATGTAGTCATACACTTGCAAAAGCATGTAAGAAAGTACTAGTTTAATTTAACATTTTTAATTCTGTATGTGGAAAGTCTACCAGTATAAGTAGGAATTTGTGTGTAAATAAAGGACAGAAAATTGCTTTTTAGAATTTTATTAATACTTCTTTATTAAAAACAATGAGCCAGATTTGATCTGTGCAGGTGTTGGGACACATATCAAAGTTTTGATTGGAAAATGTCCTTAAAAAAAAGGACTTTTCTACATCTTCCTAATTCCACCTGTTCCACCTAGAAAAACCTAAGTTGGAGGGTAACAGAGCCTGAGGTTCAAAAAGATCTTTGAGTTTCTGCAGCAGGATTCCTTTTCCTTATTTTGCACCTCAAGTACTTCCATCAGAGCAGTGTCTTCACAGTGAGTATAAGTTTCTTACTTCATACATGTAAGAAGGGCTATTATGGGCCCTGACCTTTGGGTTTGACTCCATCTGCTCAGCCAGTCTGCTCCACAGCCACATGTGGGTTTGCAGACTGCAGAGAGAGCTTAGGGATGCTTCTGGAAAGGCAGTATGCTTCTCTGCTTTCTATACACAGAGTAAAAGTCTGAATATAAAGGAGATATTTCATGTCTAGATCTCAGCTGGTGACTCCTACCTATATTAGTTCATCAAAGAGTTGTCTTCCACAAGGGAGAAATGGAGCATGGAATTGTGATTTCAGTTTGAACTGAAGATGGTTAAATTGCATGAGGAAAGATCTGGTGCTTTTAATTTTGGGAGCAAATGTGTTTGCCTTTCAGTCATTGTCCTAATACGCACGAAAGCTAAGAGTTTTCCTGATGGGTGATTACCATATGATGTCACATCTTAATTGCAAGAACACATTTTCTCATTCTCAGCAGCAGCGTGGCCATGGATTATTGGTGTCAAAAGTGCTGCCGAGCACTGCAGGAGATCAGGGAAACTGATAGAGCATTTCCTCACATTTCCCCAAACCTCTCTATTGCAATTCAGTATCACATTATTATACTGACAGCCTTACAGAAATACGAGTTACAGTAAGGATACTGAAACAGCTATGCCACAGTGCATTTAATAGCAGTGGTAATTATTACCATGGAGCTCCTGTGTTGTGCTAAGTGTTTAACAGGTTCCTGCCCTGAGGAACTTGCAGCCTTCATGGTGCTCATGACAGACGGGCAAAAATGTGATGCAGCTTTACACAGAAAGTGTCAAATCCCTACAAGCAGAACATATAAATTGTTTCCTCCGCTATGCTAGGCATTCCCCAGTCTGCCTAAGGTGTCTGTCATTAGCTGGGGCTTGATCCTGGCCAAGCTGAGCTTGCACAGTAGCAAGGCCTGAAATAAGATCTAGCTGAAGAATTATCCTTCTGATTCTAGACCCATATTTCCCAACTTCAGTGCCATAACACAGATGCTCTTTCCTGATTTTAATATTAACCATTATAGACATAACTAACTGTGGATTCGCATAATTTTCTTCAACACAAGCTTGTCCTTTTTAATCAAAAATGTCTGCAAAAAAGTTGAATGCCTGGAAACCCAAATATGGTGCTCTAGGGATATTTGGAAGTTAAAAATAATGTACTTTGCATCCTTGTTTTTATTTGTGCATTAATCTCAGAACTCTGAAGTCCAAAGTTATCATCATACAGTTTCTGTTATCACCAACCTTGGCTCATACTGGGAGATGTCTTTCACCTAAGAAAGTCAGTTGCTGTACTGGAGTTGTGAAACAGCATCTCTGACAATCACTGTAGTGATTTTTCCAGTTAGGAACACATAGGGTTTTTTGCTACTGGTTGAAGTTTTCTAAAGGAAGAAATTATGAAAAAATAGGTAGTTTGGACAACGATTTCTTTTTCCTTAAGTATTTTTATGAGAAGATCTGCTCTAGCTTCACACAATCCCCAGTAAAACCATTCAGATTTTTGCATTAAAATATTTCAAAAAAAATTGTTTAGTGTAGTTCAATAGGGGGTGTTGGAGATTGGAGGGGGACAGAATTTACTCTGATTCTGAATAGTCCTTTTTCACTGAGCATGCTCCATCCTCAGGAAGCTGTTCCACATGCCAATTAAATTGAAATCGTACTGGTCAGTCACATACTAGCTGATGCCAGAGCTAAAGGTTCACATTCAAAGTCGGCATGGTCTCCCTTCTTTGCCAAGGAGAGAGGAGACCTTCCAGTGACTCTTGCTAATAAAGCTGAGCATTTAACGATGTTTATTATTACTGTAGAAAGCAGAAAAGTGTAATCTCACCAGCTTAATGTATGCGATAACTCAGTATTTGTGCAATCTGATTTTTAGCAGAGCTAGGACTACAACTCAGATGTCAGCCACTTAGGCACAGAGGGCTCACAAAGGTATCATTAACATGATCACACTAAATTTGTTTCAGACTCACTACCCCCCACAAATTCTTGTCTTCATTGTTTGGCACATAGTCATATAAAGTTTTAAAATGTAGATTTCATCTCCCTCTATAGGTTGATCTGCACAGAAAATAAGAGCTATTACTTTTTTGCAAGGTAAAAGTTCACTCGGTTTTACTATGTTTTTCAAGTTTCTACTATGGTGAGAACTGTGGTTCTAGATTCAGACAAGGCTTGTTTACTATTAGGTCTTGAAGGTGGTTATAAATAATTTCCTCTTCTTTGCCCTGGTTTTATTCATTAATGTATCATAGCTAAGTAACTGAGTAGTGTTTTTCTACCAGGCTTCTGCCTTGCACACTGATGAGCTGTTCAATGAACACAACAAAAACGTTCATGAAAGCTGAATCCTGTCTTGGGGTCTGCCAGAACGCGCCCCGCGAGTATGCTAACAAGATTACAGAATTCACAAAAGGGGATCATCATGGCTAGCCTTTCCAACACTGTTTATTTACTTCTCAGGGCTTGTCAATGACATTATTCTCATATAATTTAAACAAATATTGTGATACCAGCTTTTAAGTGGGCTATTGGTGATTCTCTTTCTGTAGCATGCTGAATAACATCACCAACAAATATGTATTTTTTCTCCTTGACAGCTTTGGGTGGTCTGCCTTGTGGTGAGACTAAACCAATAAATTAATTCTCAGAAGGTGCAGAGGCTGTTTAGAAATGAGGATCAAACCATTACATGGGTCTCGTTCAGAGTAGCTGTAGCAGCAAGCATGTGTGTTAAGCTGGGGAAGTGCATGGTTAATTCTACCTAATTCTAACTAGAAAGCAAATGTGTGGCACTGGCAAAAGTACAAAGATACTGCTGCAAATGAGTTGATGATTGAATGAGCATGCTGAATTTAGCCAAACTGTAATTTATTCCTCATGGTCCATTTTGTTTTGCGTCCAGTTTCCACTTTCAGTGGAAAGTTTTTTCATGGAAAGAAAGTACCATCTTTTCAACACTGTACTTGTATATTCTTGTCATTCCACAGACTCATTATTAAAAAAATATCTTTTTCACTCTTTCAGAAAAATAGAGCTGCAAAACCAAAACCTACGTACCTTACAGTACATAATCAGTTAATTTCAGTTTAAATTAAAAATGTATTAAAAGTGATAAAGAAATCAATTGCATATTTTTCAAATTGCTTAAATACAATTTTTCTGTACAAAAAAGGAATGGAAAAGACTATAATAGTTAATGCAAATTTAGAAATCCATAAAATTTGTCGAGAGTATGTTCATAAGAAGTTTTTGTTATGGAGGCAAGTGCTTCCCATATTTTCATTGGCATAATTATGTGAAAAGTTTAAAACTTTGTTATTCAGGATTGAATGTATAGTGTCAAATCCAAGAGTTATTCTGTATTATTGAGTCCCAACATATCAAATTCATGAAATCTTGGTGATGTGAAATGAGCTGATTTACAGGGTTCTGGATCTTATTAAATTTATGCGCACTATTCTGTTTTTCAGCATGTTTTATTTATACAGGAGAGACCCACTGTCACATTGCTATTTCTAAAACTTAACACGAAAGCCTGTATTTTCATGATTCAAACAGAAAAAGTATGTAATATTTTTAAATAATTAAATATTTTCGTCCCTAGCAGTCTTGTGTTTCTGAACAATGAAACTATCCATTTTCATTGCCTAAACTGCAATTTAGCAGAGAATATTAAGAGGAAAGCAGATTTAGGTTTTGAAAACCTACTTCAAAAACTTGATGTTAAAACATTTGTCTAATTACATCATGATGCATATTTCCTGGGCGTAATCTTGAGCGGTGAGATGGTATAAGGAAAAATCCATATTTCTGTGGTAGCCTATAGCACTGTAGAGCCACCCAGGGTGGGTGGCAAGAGGGTGCCTTAACTTTACTGCTCTTAGTCTAGAGCAGTAGGCTAAGCTACCAGAGCTACACTAACAAAACTGCAGCATCAGGTGAACAGGTCTGTGGAATGAAACAGATGGTGCCAACGACCAGGCATGGGCTTGCTGCATTTTGTTGGTGTGTTTGCTTTTTGGAGGTGTATGACTTTCTATCAGCTCAAATTTGGCTGGTCCCAGGGACCTAACACTCATTAACTGTTGCAGTACATCTGGCAATTTTGTTTCATCCAAAAGTAATCTGTTTGTGTGCTTCACAATACCTTTATGCTGAGAAATTGCTATGAAAATACACTTCTCATCAGAGTTAAACACCAAAGTAAACAAATCCAGTGCCAGCCTGTGGAGAAGAGCAATGAAGATGAAGTAGGAGCTAAGGGGAATGGCATAATTAATGTACCATTTCTTTATTTGTGCTCAAAAGGTTTGGGAGAAATTCCTGATGTTTTTTTCTGGAATTGCAGCAGACTGCCTTACTTTGTAACCTGTCTTGTAACACTAAGTTTTGAGTCAGTGCTCTCATGTACAACGACAAGAGAAAAACAGAGAGTAACAAAAATTTTGATTCAGCAGTTTTATGATAAGCCTTTTGGAATTGTCTAAGCTCTAGTCATTGACTTTCCAAATAAATATTTTATTGATTATTAATGGTTCCTAGAATATCTCTAGCATTTGGTGGATACCTTTGGTAGCTTATGCTGCACAATCTCAAGAGAGGTGTTAAGTGTGAGGTGTTGAGAAAACCAAAGCTTACCTAGAGTTTAAAGTGGCAAGGAGTGACAGCAAGAAGAGCTTCTGTCATTATAAGAGCAATAAAAAAATAAACAAGAAAAATGTGAGGTAGCTGCTGAATCGTGATTTAGTGAAAGTGGATGCAGATAAGCCTGAGATCAATGCTACCTTTGCCTCACTCTTCACTGACAAAATCTCCTGGGCCTTTGAGCCTAGAGACAGGATTCAAGGAAGAGAGGATTTACCAGCAGCAGAAGAGGATTAAGTTAGGGATCTCTTGAGAAATTTTGACACATACAAGTCCATGGGATTGGATAGGGACATCCAGGACACAGAGACCTGGCTGATATCGTTGTGAGGCCACTCTCCATTGTTGTTGAAGGGTTGTGGAGATCATGAGAGATTCCCAACGACTGGAGACAGACGATGTTGCACTCATCTTCAAAAAGGGCGAGAAGGACCATCCAAGGGACTACACGCTGGTTAAAGTCATTTTGGTTCCTGAGAGAATCATGGAGCGTGTCCTCTCGGAAGCTGTTTCTGCACACATGAAAGAGAAGAAGGTGCCTGGGAATAGCAGCATGGCTCTCCCAAGGGTTAATCACACCTGACAATCTGTTTGCCATCTGTGGTGAAATGACTGAATCTGTGCATGAGAGGAGAGCAGTGGATCTTTGACCTTGACTTCAGGAAGGCTTTGACATGATCTCCCTCAGCATCCTTGTATTCAAGTTGGGACATTACAGCCTAGATGGGTGTACTGCTAGATGTGTGAGAAACTGGCTGACTCGTCAGTCTCTGAGTGTAGCAGTTAATGGTTCATACGCTGTCTTGAAGCTGATTACAAGCAGAGTTCTTCAGGGGTCTGTCCTGGTACCTAGCCCATTTAGCATCTGTATCAAAGATCTAGAGGAGATGACAGAGTACACTCTTGTCAAGAGACAGATGACACCAAATTGGGAAGGCCAGTCGATATACTTGGAGGCAGCAGCATCATCCAGAGGCACCTAGACAGGTTGCAGGAATCGTCCAACAAGAACTTCATGAATTCAACAAATTCAAAATGCAAAGTCCTGTACCTGGGCTGGACCAACCCCTGCACTGGTACAGGCTTGGGACTCACTGACTAGGGTCTGATTGACTGGGATGCTGCTGAAAACAATCTGAGGATCCTGATGGGTGGTGGGCTGAATGTAAGCCAGCAATGAGGCCTGGCAATTGGAGAGGCTAACGGCATCCTGGGCTGTATCAGCAGGCCTGTAGCCAGTAGATCAAAGGATGTTATTATTCCATTTTTCTTCACACTCATTAGAGCACAGAATAATTTGGAATAACTTATCCAGTTTTGGGCTTCACAGTACAGAAATAGTTTTTAAACTGGAACAATTTGAGTGAAAGGCCACCAAGGTGGTCAGGGAGAGATCTAGGGACCAAGATTCATTCAGCCCAAATAAGAGGCAGCTTGGGGGTATCTAAGAGCAGCCCCCTAGAATCTACAAGGGAGTTTCTGAGAAGGCAGAGCCATGTTTTTAGTGAGGTGCACAATGATTGGTAGACAGAAATTGCTTATAAATTGAAACATGGGATGTTCTTACTGGATGGACAGAAAAGAAAATTCTCTGTGGGGATAATTAAGCCCATGCAACCAGTTACCTGGAGATACTGTGGAATCTCCACCCCTGGAGGTTTTCAAGACTGAACTGATTAAAGTCCTGAGCAACTTGATCTGAGTACAGTGTTGACCCTACGTTGGGCAGGAGGTTGGACAGGTGCCCTACTGGGGTCCCTTCCAACCTGAATGTGTCTGTGATACTAACCCAGACAAGTCTGTACAGGTTCTGGGAGCCTGCCACCCTCATTTTATATTGCCAAGGCTTCATCAATCTTATGTTAGCCTCAATAGTTGGAATAATTAAATATAGTAATGAGAATTTCCAAGAGCCAGTGTGGACATTTGTGAGACTAGTGAAAAGAAAATACAGTGGATTTAGGTGTCTCACAGATGTCTTGCTTCAATCAAGTAGTCAAGTCAGTAGATTTTCCAACTGAAGAGGTGAGTGACAGCTAGAAATCCAGAGATTCCTGGAACATTTTTTGGAGTGATTATTACTAAAGGAAGCTATTGCAGCCTTATTCAGTATATGACATGAGTAAACTGCTGAATAAAGAATTGCTCTGGACATTCTTCAAGTGAAACTTATGTCTGGATCAATAATTTAGTTAATAACTTAACTCCATATAAGTTAGGTTTGTAAATATGGCTTTTTAAAAAAGTGTTTAATTTTTGTGTTCATTCTTCAAATTATTTTCTGTTCTTTATAACTGTCAGAGGTGATTAGTGAGGGTGCTTTTGCTAAAGCATTATATTAAATGGGCACCTTACAGTTATGCAGTTTACCTCAAAAATGTTATGCAAAAGAGAATCTGACCCTCCATGTCTGTCTTGGAGGTGGAGAATGACCTGTTCAGGCAGCAAGCAAGGTCTGAACTACTAAACAGTCCTTCAAATGTCTACTGTGATTGCCACTGTTGTGTGTGCATTGTAAAAGGAGGTGGTGGGATGGGAAGCAAAGCTCTTCTTACTGCAGCTGGAGGTGAATGGGAGCTGCAGTGATGTTAAGTTGAATACTGTGGGTCTATTTGCATTGCTGCAAAATAGTATTTAATATTACCCGTTGTTCTGGTAGACATTAGAAAGCTTGGAAATGGCACAAACTTTCAGCTCTACACTTTCTTGCTCTTTTTAGTTTTAGTTCTATTTTGAACATTGTTATTTCTCTTTTAAAAAAACATGTGGAATGATTGTCATTGGTGGTGATGCAGGAAGACAAAAGACAGTTTTCATTGACTCTGTTAACCCTACAGGCTCGAAATAGTAGAGATGTTTTGATTGGTAAATTGAGTAAATTTGACAGAAAAGTGTGTACAACTAGCTTTTTTAGTGGATATGTACATATATACACACTAGAGAGCATATATGTATTAGCTCTTTGTGGCCTGTATTCTTAAAAACTAAGGGTGTTTTGATTTATGGCCAGTTGCCTGCTTAACAACATCTGTAAGCTTTTGACAGAGTTAATTGTACAAATCTGTGACTGAAGTGGATGGTGGTAAAATGCATGATCCTGCCTGAACTTGACAACATTGAAATCTGTAATTTGAAGCTGAATGTTATAACAGAACCCATTGGAAGAGTAAATCGATCTTGATTCCTTACTTCTTATGAGTTAGCAGTTACATCACAAATATTTTCCCTTTATATACTTGTCAGTATAATTCCCTAGTGAATTTAACTTATTTCCCCTGGTCTTCACTGCTTAACTATAAATTCTCACCCCAGTCATTTGAGTTTAGTTTCTTATGCCATCCTTTTCATCTGAACAAACTATTTGTACACAGTCCATTCTCCATGAGTATTCATTTATATTTCTTCCCCTGCAAATCTGGTTAATCTCTTTTCCATTCGAGGTCTTATCTGAAGTCCATAGAAGTAAATGTGGGAGTCTTTCCAGTCATTTAGCATACGCACAAGATGCAGAGATATTTTCTTCTCACTGCAGTAGCATTGAACAGATTCATGATCTAAGAGTACCCTGGTAGCATTTGGCAGCAGATTTGAACACTTCTTGCTAAAAAAAAGTTAAAATATTTTTGTAGATTGGGTGATCTAGATCTCAGGGGCTTTGTCTGCAATCATGCCAACAAAGTTATGCTTGACAAAGTCGGAGCTGACTTTTCTTCCGTTTTAGCCAATGTTACGTCTTCAAACGCAAGAGGTAAAGGAGCACTTCTAGCTATGATCTGTAGAATAAATTATTTGTAACTGAAGTCAAACAGAAAGGCTCAGGGGCCATTTTGGAATCAGCTGTCAAAGGGCATGATGCCAGCTGCTTTCCAGGAGCCATTATTATTCCTTTGTTCAGGAGACAATCCTTGACGTTGTCAAGTCTCTCCAATCTTTGCTCTGACTTTAATGTTCCTTTTTTTGGAGACTATACTCTGGCTGGCTGTGTTTAATTTAGAGAGCACTAGTCTTGCAAACCCAGAGTGAAGCTGGCCTAAATCTAAGTGTTGTGTGAGGACATATGCAAGGTGATGGAGACCTCTTCTTTTTTGTTTGCTAAAATGCTCATGGTATTTTGTATGGAATGGTCAACTACTTTCACAGTCTCTGGCTATGCTACACTCATGACTGGTCCTTGCTCGAGTGACTCCATTGCTTGTTTGCCCACTCTGTACTGTAGAGGAAAGACACCCACGAGAAAAGGCCCGAGTTTCACCTTTTGAGTGACTTGCTCCTTATGTGGGTGATACTGCTTTTCTTTTTATGTCCACTGTAGTTTTACTGCTCTGTCTTTTAGATTACATGTTCCAGTCTCTCGCTGAATGTTGTTTTGGTTCACCACTTAAACATGAGTTTGTCCAGCTTTAATTGAACAACCTGAATTCTCAAACATTAGCTGTAATGCACTCACCTGTAATACTTTACAGATGTTCCTAAATATTAGTAGAATAGATAAATACACCCATTTTAGATACTGCTAACACCAAAGTAAAAGTAGTAATAGGGGTTTTTTTGCATTTGTTTGGCTTCTTTTTCTGACGGCTTGGCACCAGAGATCAAAGAGCTTTCAAAAGACATTTAAAAATAAGTCTTCCACAAAACACTCAACATAGGGATTGATGTTGTATCTTTATATTATTTTGCTGACATTGCCATAAAAAAGTATTTAACATAAGTCCATACAGGGAAATCAAAGCCAGGTCCAAGAATGGAATTTCCAAATTTTTCACTGGCTGTCCAGTGGCAATATTTATCTCTTTAGGAAGAAGGAGCTGAGGTGCTTTTTAAAGCAACCAGAACCAGGTATACAGCAGTGTAACTCAACAGATCACCAGTGCTTCTGCTGAAATATTTAAAATTCTGATATATACAAACAGTTTTCTGTAAAATATTTGACAGCTTGTAATTTATTCTTAAATTTAAAGTGCACTTACATTTATTGCAGAATATCTAAACTGCATTAGAGGTGATCCATGGCAGAGGTTCAAACCAAAATTGACCAGATCAAACTATGGCTTTCATATAATCTCTCAGTGAACAACAACGACAAAAGAGAATATTTCCTCATTATTTTATTCTGAAAGAGGCTTTTTATAGTTGTTGTTTCATATCAGAACTTTGGCTCCTTTGATGTATTTTTCAAATTCACACACCTAGTAGACCAGAAAATCCTCACTCACTCACTTGTGCTATATTGTGAGTAATAAGAGATCTTATTAAGTTGTAATAAGTACATATTATGTATACATTGTGCAAATGGACATTTTAGTGTCCATTTTATATTTTGTTATCTTTTGTAGATATGACACATAGATCATGTGTCTCTTTTACACTTGGATAGCTTTTGGCTGTTTTCTTTAGAAAGAATTTTAAAGGAAATTCAAAGCTAATGATCTGTTGTTGTGGGGAACTCTACTACCACATTGGAAATCTGCTCTTACAAAATCAAACATATGGTAACATTGCACCATATGTTGATTTTTATATTTAGTAAATGCATAAATATGATATAACCTTTAAAAATTTCATTTTACTTTATTTTGACTGATAGGGTTTCATTTTCAAATGGAACTAAATGCACTCCTTCCAAAATGTGTCATATTGTTGTATTTCCTGAAAAATCAATGGAAGTTATTAGTACAATGTGAAGAATATTTCCTGTAATTTGTGTGTGTGTGCATACACGAACTAAGCTTATGCAGTGATGCGTAGAAGGAGAAATGCAGCAGATACTACAGCTGCTGAAATGTATACCTCTAGTATGTATCTCTTTCTAACTGTAGAATCTTAATGACTGTATGGCAGAGATTTACGTGAGAAGTACAGTATGTGAAAGCTCAATTTGAATGTCTGGTCTCCTTTTTTCTATATTTTTGAACTTCTGAACCCATTAAATCATACTAACATTTGCCTTACTGTTACCCTTTATTATTAACCTTTCCACTACCCATGAGCTTTGTTTGGATTTTTTTCTCCTCCCTCTATAGAACTTATGGAGACACTTTGGCCATGTCATACTAGTCCATTTTCGGTGCTGTGTTAAGACTTCAAGAGCCAAATACAACTAAATGTATTTCAGTTTTAACTCCTTCTCTGCATACTTTCTTGTGGAAATTAGTTTTCCAAGGAAATGCAGAGAGTAACGCGCCCTCCATTGAGGAATGAAGCATCAAGACCAGTCAAGGACAAATTGATTAAAAACAATAGCTTAGATACATCAAGCAAAATAATTCTCATTCCTACCATAAAACCACACAATGATTCCTTACTCATTTGCTTTACTTTACTTGTGTAATGGTTCGCACAAGGATAAATGCTGTAGCAGATACCACAATTCTTATTGTGCAAATTCCAAACATAAGCACTCCCTGTGGCTTTCATCAGAAAATGTTAACCAAATTAGAAGAGGAAAAATTTCATCTCCTCTCTAACAAGCTCTTATCACATCCTTCAGAATATTTTGCTTAAAATGATAAGAGTTTTTTTATCTTTTTTAGTAACTATCTTTCTTTGCAACAATTTCTAAGCTATCTCCTGCTTTGAACTTTCTTCTACCTAAAGTGTACTCACTGCTTGATTTCTTTTTTTACCTGAATATTGGAACAAGTATGGAACGTAAGTATATATTGCTGGAGAACAGTGGGATGTTCTCCATGCTGATGGGAAGTGGAATGACCAAAAAGGCACATGCAACCTTCATAGCAGCCTTTAGATTTGGTTAAAGAGGTAACAGATAAACTACAGAACAGTTAAATATGAATACAGTGCTTCCTTATAGTTAGGCTGAAAATTTTGTAATCAGATGATTATAATTCACTGACTGCAAAGTCATAAATAGTTGTTTGTTATCTGTTTGATATGAAATAATGTAATTTCCAAGTGAATCTTCCTTATGAAGACCATCTTTCAACATCTTTTTACAAGTTTTCATGACAAGATTATTTTCTTATTTAAGTAATTCTGCATGTTCTGGGGCAACAGGGAAAAAGCAGTTCTTTGGCCTCACGTGACTTTCCAAGGCTGTACCTTCTCTTTTTGCATGGCTTTCCTTTTGCTTTAAGGACTCAGGATGTGAGCTGGCACAAACAGATAGAAGTATGAATGATGCACTAACTTCAGGTAAGCCGGTAGGGCTGTGAATGTCTATCTGTTTTACACATGCAATTTGGGCAAGCAGTGGTTTGTGCTTGCAGAAGGTGATCCTGAATACATAAACTGTGGGGATGGGTTTCATTTTTTTTCCTAGTAGAGATGGAAAATGGATGAGCTCAGTTAAATACTCTGATTTTTTAAACATGTATTTTCAAATCAGGAAGCTCTGTCAGTCATTAGATACGCTGTGCTTACTGTAGTAATCATTGTCTGTAGGTAGAGAGAGATAATAGGCAGGAACTAGTCAATCAGCTGGGATTGTAATTTAATTGTAAAGATCTGAGAGACAAATTTTTTTTCTTGGACTCAGGTAACATAATTCTAACGTAACCTGTGCTTGTCAAATTCTGCTTCACTTTCATTTTACTTCTGCAAACAACTATTTCTACATACCTTCAGTGAGCCACATCCACTAGCCTGAGCAGCAGAGATGAATAGCCTGAGGTTGTCCTGCGAGTTTTCGTTTTATCATTGTACAGGCACAGCACGGTATGCCAGGTACAACCAGCGTAAGAAGGATTCCAGCATCTCCATCATACAGTAAGCTCCTGTCAGCGAAAAGATCTTATGCAGTGATACACTAGTTAAATTTGACAAAGAACACAGATTGTGTAAATCATGCTGTTTTCATTGATTATAGTCTGAGAGTGCATTAACCCTCCTTAAGGCTCCAGAAATCACTTTCATAAATGTGAGTAGTACAAGAAAATGTTTAGTGAAGCTTTTCATGGATTAATTCATTGTTAGAGGATAAAGTATTTTCAAACATACAGATATTAAAGTGATAGTCATACTTGGAGATTTTTTTTTTTTTTTTTACCTCCACTGAGCATTTGTTTACTATAACCCTTGAAAGGTTAATTTTCACTTACGTTTTACATGGACATACTGACAAGAAGCTTTGAAACACGTCTTGTGTTATGCCAACCGTATTAATTAAAGCAGTACTCTGTCTGGGGTGAATTTTCTGCATAGAAAAGAGAGGTCCAAGTTTAGAATTAGAAAGTGATTCCCACAATTACTTTAGGCTTATCATTGCAAGGGCTGTAAGGAAAGTTGTTTACCATTTAGGGGGTTTTGAAACTGGTTTTGTTCACTTTTAATCTATATGTTCTGATTAGGTAGTTGGACTTTGGTGTTTTAACATTATTGTGAGAGTTTTTTCCCCCTGAAAAATGAGACTCCCTTTCTGCTTGAGGAAATATGTGATTTACCCTGTTTTTGAGCTTCAGGGCCAGTGCCTAATTTTCTTTTTATCGCATTCTTAGTTCCAGTAAGCAATTTCCTTTGGCTTCACTGAACAGAAATTCTTTGGATATCGTAATTATAAACTATACATTATGACTTCCTACAGTTGTTTTTAAAGAGAGAGATTATAGCATGTAGTTTTAGACTGCTTTTATTTTATTGTCTGTGAGTTTATTAATGTTTGTATATGTAGAGACTTCAGCTGATAGACTATCAACTAAAAAAGGGCCAAGCATTATATATACTGGAATTCAAAAGCACAGCATAAAGTTGCCAAAATAAAATTGCCAGCACACCTTAATCACATTTTTATCACCTCATACTTCACTCTAAGAAACATATTTTCAACCAAGTTTTATATGAAACAAATCAAGGCATCTCATGGCTCTGCAAAAACTCATAAATTGGGTGCAAATTATCCTATAGCAATTCAGAAGTCTATTTTGCTTCTTAAACATTGTGCTAAATTGTTTCTTCTTTCACTAACAGTCTGCACTAATAAATAATAGGTTGGATTTGTGGGCAGGGGTGCAATACTTTCATGCTGCAGTGTCATCAGCCTGTCCACAGATTGACTGCAACCATGGAAATTCTTCACTGGGAAGACCCTTCATGACTGGTTTTGCCAGTTTGATTCTGCAGGTAGTGCTGTATAAGACGCCTGCATCCATACTGCACAATCCAACCTACTCTTTAGTATTTCCTACTGTTGGGAAAAGCGTCACGTGCACAAAACTGTTTCCCTCAGGCAAAGGAATCCTTTAATACATCAGGTAAAGCCATCCCTGGGCTGTTTCATAATCCCTACCACTGATCTTCAGGAGAAGCAGAAAATGGGGATTCTGCTGGAGCTTCCCAATGCCTCAGTGGTGCCATTTACAGCACCTCAGGGATGGGGAGCAGAGAGGACACCCGGTCCTGGAGAAAGGTTGTGTACACTTTACACTGTCTCACTCACTTCATGGTGTGCAATGGTGGGGATTTGACTCACAACTTTTACACATCTTAAGTTTGATACATTTGTCCTAGAGTCCCTTTATAGTCAGCGGGAAAAAATAGGTACATCATATAGACAGTTCAGCTGGCCTGTCATAGAAACCTGCTTCCACAGTCGAAAGTTCAGCTTTGACACCTGTCTTCCCTCTGTTTACAACCTTTTGTTTCGCTCCCCCAGCAAGACACAGTCTTTCCCACTCAGGTCTGCTCCTCCTTTAATCCAGATTGCCCCCTAGTCTTTCTTTAGGTGCTGTGCTTGCATTAGCTGTCATCTGCCTGCTTTGGGGAGGCCCAGCATGAACATGACAGGGGGTTCAGGAAGCTGTTGGGGTGACTTTCTGGGTCTGAGAAGCAGTTTCCCCTGTAAGTGGCAGGGGAACATTACTCTTCAGGCAATGCCTGTCTTTGGACGAGACATAAAAGTGCATTTTCAAAGGTACTCAGATGTGAAGTGGAAGGACTGTTCACTAAAACAAGACTAGAGTAAAACAAAAACAAAAAAGTGAGTAGTCTTAAAATCGCCCATCTTGTTTAGAATCATAGAATCATAGAATCGTTAAGGTTGGAAAAGACCCTTAAGATCATCGAGTCCAACCATTAACCTAGCACTGCCAAGTCCACCACTAAACCATGTCCTCAAGCACCACATCTACCCGTCTTTTAAATACCTCCAGGGATGGAGACTCAACCACTTCCCTGGGCAGCCTGTTCCAGTGCCTGACTGCCCTTTCGGTGAAGAAGTTTTTCCTAATATCCAACCTAAACTTCCCCTGGCGCACCTTGAGGCCGTTTCCTCTCATCCTATCACTTGTTACTTGGGAGAAGAGACCGACCCCCACCTCTCTACAACCTCCTTTCAGGTAGTTGTAGAGAGCAATAAGGTCTCCCCTCAGCCTCCTCTTCTCCAAACTAAACAACCCCAGCTCCCTCAGCCCCTCCTCATAAGACTTGTTCTCTAGACCCTTCACCAGCTTCGTTGCCCTTTGGACACACTCTAGTACCTCGATGTCCTTCTTGTAGTGTGGGTCCAAAAACTGAACACAGTACTTGAGGTGCGGCAACTTAACTGAGGTATGATGACTGTGCAGTGAAGTCACTGCAAGCCTCTTCAGTTCATCCACATTACTTGTCCATCTGGCAAGGATATTTATAAATTCCTGAATTTGATGCTGCACTGAAAGGTATTTCTGAGCAATGTCTCCTTTTCACTGCAGAAGTGGCTGTGTTTCACTGGTAATTTACATTTCCATTAGCAAAATGTGCAAGGCCTCAAGTCATCTTTCGTGTATACCCCTTAAAATGGCTACTGGAGTCAAGGGGTGCTGATCACAGATTAAGGGCAGAATTTAGTCAATATTTGCAAAGCACTTTGGAGTACTTGGGCATGAAAGACATCACATTAGGTAAATATTATTTTCATTCTGAGTTAAATCCTGAAATCTGTACCTCAAATGTTTGCAATTTCTGAGCTGAGGTAGATACGTGCATATGAAAAGATTTTATTTGGACTAGGTTTGCTTGCTTACTTGTTGATCCTAAATTAAATGGAGATGTTTTTTGTTTTGCTTGGCTGAGGGGAAAAATAGCAACAGCCTTTCCTACCTCTAGTCTCCTTGTTTTCTGTCTGAAAAGTGCAGGCCAGCACAGAAAAGAAAATCAAATTTGTTTGTTGATAGTTAGTAAAGAAGGACCAAATGTCTCATATTTTGACACTTACTAACATAGATTTGCCTTTCAAGACATGGTGGTGTTGTGCAAGCCAGATGTAAGCCTGACTGCTTTCATCCACCCGTTCCTAGGAAGTGGTGCATCTCAGTAGTCAGGCCGTATTATAGCAATGCCGAGTGGTGACATTACACAATGGAGATGACTGTTCATTTATGTAAAACTTGCATATTAAACAGTTGAAGTTGATGCTGGTAGTAGCTGTCTACTAGAAATGTGGAGTATATTCTTCCTCAGACCACTGATTAAAAAGCAAAGGCATGAATTTGTGTTCAGCTATCAGAAAAAAAGCCAAGTGATTTCTAGTAGAGAAGTGTTGGTGAACCACCTTTGTCTAGACATCATAGCTCTCAGCTTGGTCTGGAGAGTTGGAGAGAATCACCAAGTCCACAAACACGCTAAAGAGCACAGTACTTTCCTCTCTCTTTTCAGGTCTTCTTTTCCTGTCTTTACATATCTTCCCGTTTTACACTGTCTGCAGTGAGTATATCATTTATCAGTTAATAAGTTGTCTGACAAGATAGCCACTTTGTACCTAATTGTTCAGTTTATTTATGTATTATTGATGAGCCCAGACTTGAACTCTGCTTTCCTTAGAGGCTGCTTGATAAATCTTTTGGCTAATCCTATCTAAGACACTGAATTACCTGCTGTAGCATAATACATGACATTGCTTTTGCTTTGTATTCTTAAAAGGAGCTGGTTATACATTTCCAATGAGCTGTATTTAACAGTAAGAAATAAAATCAGATGCATAATTCACATTGCTCTCTGTGTTAACAAAAGATCTTCAGTGATGCACTGTAATGCATAAAATACTTCCTCAGCTTTTAAATCAATGCTCTGACTATTTTAGCTGTAAGGGCTCATGTAGCTAAAAGAACTTCTGAACTGCAAAATTGTGATTATGAGTAAAACTATTAGACATGTCAAAACACTTATGTTGTGTATTACTAATATGATCTGAAAATATTGGAAAATTAATCACCTTATACTTTCCAAGGCAGTAGTTACTATTTCAAATGAATGAATAAAACACCAAATTAATTTTCTATCAAAACATGGATCTAATGACGGCACATTTTTGTACTCTGTTATTATTTCTGAACTTTTGACTTGTAGGCGCTGACATAAGGGAAAGTTGGGAGTATTACAAGAACTGTAGAGCACAGGAAGAAACTGATACTGTATGACTAGCTATTTATGAATTCAGCTATTAAGACTCTGGAACCTCTGCAAAACCCCAAAGCCTCTTAATACTTCTCTTAGAAAAATTTCACAAAACAGATTGTTGCTGACACCAAAAGAGACTGTGTGCTGAATGTGTGAGCCCATTTAATGGTTTCCCTAAAAAATGAGAAGAAAGCAAACTGCACCTGAAGTAGAGCTTCATTTGCTGGGCCTGATCAATGGATGTTCTACTCAATGATGTTAGTTTTGAAACCAATTAAATTATACCAGCATAGACCCAGACCACTACCCTGGTACAGGACCTGTCTGTGAAAAGGTGTTTCATTCTGAATTGCATTCAAATCAAGGACATTTTAGTCCATCAGCAAATATCATTATTTCAACTGGTGCTTTGTGTGCCTTTTAATGTGGGAGGGAAGGAGCCAAATATGGTTTTGGTAATGTTTATGGAGCTGTTGTGTTTCTGCTGGAGTTGTATATCTGCAAATCAGAGCATAATTTGCCCATTTGATTTTCTCTCTTCCCTCTTTACTTTTTTTTTTCCACCACCTAACAAACACAGAAATAAGTTATTCTAGACTGGGAAAGTTTAGTTTGGAAATGAGTGTGACTATGTGAAGAAAGTTTATTCTGAATATGTACAGTAGAGACATAATCTTAGGTATGACCATTGAAGCCATAGTTTTCAGTGGGTTGTTCCATAACTTTAAAACTGTTAATATGCATTTCAGTCTTCCAAACACAAAAAACATTTTAAAACAAAAATTATGCAAGCCATTTATTTCAAGCTTAATGCGCACTCATTTAATGGTCTTTAGGCATAGAAGATTATGATAATTTTCATCACAGATTTTATCAAATCCAGAGGACAGTGTATTAATAATTCAGTAGCTTATACAGAGAGGTGAGAGAGTATAATATGGGGCACTAAAATGATAGTGCATATTTTCCATGACATTACTGTTATAGAGTACTTTCATTGATTAATAAAATAGCTAAGGAGTCTGACTAGGCTATGAGATTGCTGAAGTTAAACAACAATTATTGTACAATTGAGTAAAACAGAAGCAGATATTGTGATGCTGTGGGGGAAATGGAACATCAAAAGCTAATAAGAAGCCATTTTTATATCATAAAAGCATAAGAACAGCTCCATCAAGCTTTAATCACATTGTTATATTATACATTTATTTAAAAATTACGTTAGCTTATTAACAGTGGTTATAACATAGAATGTTATAATTATAGTAAGATTAGCAAATACTAAGTTTTGCTTCTATTTCAGTGCATTGAATGCACAGGCTGCACTGTGAGTCATAGGATTATCTGTCTAAAAAGCAGCACTTCTGTATTTCAAGGGTTTTGTTACATTGGTGTCACGGTCCTGTTCAAAAATGCTGACACCCACTTTGCAGGGACTGGTAGTTTAATGCCAGCCAAGGTGAGGGGAGCCCATGGCTACCTTGTCTGTAACTGCTCTCCTAGCCATGGGGTGCAGATTACCTATGTCCCTCTGAGCAGCTGCACGTGGGGAATGACTGCCAGTGAATCGCAGCCCTGCTGCAACCTGGCCCGCCAGCAAGGAGCCTGCACTGCTGCTCCTTTGATGGTAAGTGGTGCAAATGAACTCATGTCTATGCATGGCCCTTTTCAGCGTAAGAGAGCTCCGCTTGTTTCACTGCATTCAGGGACTTCAGAAGTACATCAGGCTGGAAATTTTGAAGTGACATAGTCTTGCCAATATTCATTTGACAAAACCATAATGGCCAGTTTTTTTCAGTTCTTCCTTAAGAAGAATTTCTCAGGGCTGGGATGTGATTTCTGTTCAAAACTGGAAAGACCAACACCAGAAAATAATGTACTGTGAGGGAGAGTTCTGTGAGAGAGACAAATTCAAGTCTACATCATTGAGTACTTTTAGAAAGTTAACTGCCACAAGGAGTGATATGGGAAGACTATCCCATAGCCTGTGGCTGTGGTGCACAACTGGTATATGAGGGAATAGCAGAGTAGGACTAAACCAGGGTTTCCCACAGTGCTGCTGTGTGCTTGAGAAGCCACATTCTTCTGGTGAGTCTTTTTCATTTTTCATGTAAAAATGTTTCAAACATAGTTTCATCACAAGTTTCACCTTGGAAATGCTTGATTTGAAAAAAACGTACAGCTCTGACTTGGGCCAAAAGCCGTGGAGCTTAGATCTTCACCATTTGTCATAGATCCTGTTATCTACCCTAACTATATGGCAACTTTCCATGCTACTGTATAGGTCAGGAGAAGCTTTCAGAGGTTTCACTTATTAAGGGCTGGGAAAAAACCAAAACATTTTCTAAATAAAGTGTGCAGGGAGGAAGAGGCTGATGCATACCCACACTCTGGAGGAACCCTGGGAACAGAGAACCTGTTCACATTTGACCACAGCTAGCTAGAGCACTACATTCATTTTGGACAGCACGTGACATGGTGAAAAGGACATCAGTAAAGGGAAGCACTCAAGTGGTTACAAATGAGGAAATGTTTGGAAAAAAACATGTTGTCAGAGAAGGTTAAAGGAATTTAAAATCGGCTTCCTGAAGAAGACAGAGTATCTGTCTTTAAGTGTGTTCACGAGTGTTATTAAGAGGCAGGAATCGTTAGTCTCAGCAGGCTGGAAGGATGGAAAAAGGTCTTAAGATAAAATAGTAAAATTGCTGAAGAGTTTGAACAGAAAGGGGAAAATGCATGGAAACACCATTGCTGGAGTTGTATGCAAGGCAGGACTTGACAATAAGCTTTTGCGGATGCTGTGTGAAACCTATTCTGCTATTATTCAGGGGATGGATTTGCCTGCCCAGGGAGCTTCCTCCCAGCACTAACGTGACTGCCTCATGCTGATATGCATGGCTTCTTGGAAAGACAACAGCCATGGTGCTGATAACGCCAGGTTTGAGTAACTTTTGCTATCTGATTTGCTGTGAGGAATGTACAACAGTAATAGATTCAGAGTGTATTGATGAGAAAAGCAGCAGCCAGCGCTGAGGGTAGCACTCTTTCTTCAAGCAGGAGGGAGGAGGAGGCAGAACATTTTTCGTCTTTAAAGGGTTTTGGTAAAAGAGTGGCAGATACAACTGTAACTTGATATTTTAGCTCTTTGCCTTCAAAACTAAGAAAAAATTGAAATATGTTTGCGCAGACTTATCTTTCTGTTAAAAGAAAATATATCAACTGTATGAAGGAAACACTGTTGCAGACTAACAAAAAAAGTTGTTATGAGTGCTACTTGACAAAAAGAAACAAAAGATGAAAACAGTCATGGAATAATTTAGTCATAAAATGAACTGTAATCTTGAAGGTCAAATTTTATCTTAAAAGGTGTAGAGAGAACATTTAGAATTTTTGAGAACTGATAAGTGATTTCATTACATCAAGGACACATCTTCACTGAAGTAGATAAGAAAAAAAAAGTAAAACAACTTTTCCTCTTCTGCTTTTGAGTAATATTTTGAAGATTTCTAACCACATCTACTCTTGAATGACCTATTTCGGGATAGAATGCTGCAAACTTCTCTACATTGCTCTGTCAGTGTATCTCAGCTTGATCTGTAGACCATCCTAGCAAAGGAATAAGTCAAGCTGCAAGTCTTGTCAAGCTTTTGAATCTTTGTTGCAGCTGTAAACATAAAACCTCATCTTGCTTCAGATTCCTCTTTTGAACATGCATGGGGCTTCAGCTTCTTGTTTGATGCAGGCAGGGAAATAAACGTATGTGACATTCTTCATTAAAATAATCCTGTTGAAATTAACGGAGCTTCTCATATACCAGAGTAACTGTGGGTGGAAGTAGGATAGTCCACATGGCTGCCGTGGTAGCTGTTGGTAAACTACGATTGTGTATCAACCCTACAACACCCTTGTCATTTAACAGATGTCCGTGCTTTGTTAAATCCTTGCAATTAGTCATTTTTGTTATCACCCTCTCCAGGTCTGAATTAGTTGTACCTAATGAGATCCCATCAGACTGTGCTAAATAATTTAGTTTACCAGAAATTTAAGCTGGTTTGTCCCATTTGAGTTTGGCACATACTTCAATATTTTATGCCTCTTCCTGTAAATTTCTGAGCTCTTGGGTCCTATCTCATCACGTATTTGAATGGGTGCTTGATTTTAAATACTCTCACACTGTCATCCCCTTCAAAGGGATAATTTTAATGCATGTTATGCATGTGCCTAAATGATCTGCTGCATTGGTCTAGAGTGCTTAAGTTATTAGACGATCAGGCCTTTCAATAACTTCTTAAAATTGGTTTCTAAGTATACCATGGATTTCTAAGTATGCCATGGGGGTTTTTTTCCTTACTCTTTTAAACATGAGCCATAGCAGTATGCAGGCAAGATTTTTTTAGTTACCTGGCAATTGTTACCTTTGGTTTACTTCTCAAGACCCTCTGTCATAGGATATTTAGAATAGTAGTGGAATTTTGCTTGTGCTTTTGTTGTTAATGTTGTTCTGGCCCATTTTATTTCGAAGATTCTGCTGTGTAGAAGCAGATGTACTTTCTCACGGGAACTATATATAACCCATTCACTCTATAAATAACATAGTGGGTCAAATTCTGTCCATGGGTCCCTGCACACAGCTCCCACTGTAGTCATGCAAGGGAATGGTTTGGTCCCAGTTGTGCAAAACTCATTCACTAAGGTCTGTGGAGCCTCTCTTCTGCCATACTGCAACATGGTGGGGGAGCTCTGTACGTGGATATACAAAAAATGCGCTTTTTTCAGTCATCTGTCTGCTCTCTGTAGATACTTTTTATTAAGCTTTCCTGTGTTTTATTACATAATCTACCATTTGAAATGATGAGGCAGAGATGAATATTGACAAAAATTACTCTGAAACTCAAAGGAAGAAGGGCCCCATTACCTTACCATTCTACCTGTTCCAGTTCCTGTCCAAATGGCCATGGCACAATTCCCTTCAGCTTTCATGATGCAGGATCAGACCTTGTCATGAAACTGGCCAGGTGTGTTGGGGTTGGAAAATAATACAAGCCTACCAGGTTAAACAGATTTCCTCAGCTACTGTAGGCAGAAAAAGAAAGGTCTAATCTTAGTTGTTCAAACCTTTCCACCTTATCACCCAATTTTCCCAGTGGGTGGCTACATCTATAATTTAGTGTGGATTGAGTAAAATAATAACAAAAGCACTTGCCACTTTGATCTCAGTATGTTTATTTAATGAGTGTTCAATATGCAAGAGATAGTTTAGCATAGTAGTCCAGACCACAGTGCATTGATTTAGTTTTTTTGTTTTTTTTTTTTTCATTTTATTTTATTTTATTTAACACCCAAGGTTAAAAGGAGCAGGAGCCCAGCTGAGAGAGTTCAGAGTTCGTCTCTGCACGCTCACTGTCTTCCATTTAAATGTACACAAAGGACTAATACAGTACCCGCTCTCCCCTGGGCTGTCTTTGATACACTCCGCTGTGCCTGGACTCTGCCACTCCTCCTATCAGTCTGATCCTACTTCTATTAGCCCGCTGTGCTCAGCACTGTAACCTCATTCAGCTAGCACTCTGCATGCAGGCTAACAACTTCAAGGCTCTGTCAGGCATTGACACATGCAGGCTCCAAGCGAGAAGCTAAACACCCCCCTTCACCTCCTCTCCGGTTACACATTAACCTCTATTAAGTGCAGGAAAAACACAAATGTTCTAGTGCCATCATTCAGGTTTTAACTACCAGCGTATATTTAGATATTCAGCCAGCTTGCTACCGTTGAGAACATACTCAGCAAACCCTCTGGTTCCTCCCCTTTCTCGCAACGAGAGCGGTAGTGAGTTAGCTTGGGGAACGCAATGGTAGAAGGTCTGGGTTGGATATTTATGGCACAGGCATAAAAATCTGAGAGAAGACTGTGACAGCATTGCCTATACTTTTTGAGGCGATAGTATGTGTTATAAACGAGACAAAAATGGTCTCATTCTAGGAGAATGAAGCAGGGTATTTTCAAAACATGCCCTCTTAGAAAGCCAGGCTGTAGAAAAGACACAATGCGGTGCTAGTCTGCAAGCCCTATCACGCTTTGATCCAAGCACTGAATGTATCAAAGTTCGTTGGGTGCTATGTGCAGAGAGTTTCATCACCGTTTCTGGCTCTTTCCAAGGATAGGAAATGTCTGACAGCATTCCCTTGAGAAGCAGCACCCTCGCTTCCCGCCCTGGGGCTCGCTGCCAGTGCCCACCCACCTCGTGGCTTGCTCCCACTCAGCGGGGAGCCATCGAGACTGGGGCAGATTCCTTCCCAACTCCAATATGCCTAGCCTACACATCACTATACTTGGATTAATTAAACACATGATATCCCATATTCCTGGTTTAGACTCTTTGGACAACATCTAAGGAAAGAAAGCACAGGAGACATGAAGGATTTTTCTAATACTTTACTCCTGAAAATGAGTTACAGAATTAAAATTAATAACAATAATAATTTTGAGACATGCCATCTCCTCTCTAATACTTGGCACATCAAACTTTCTGTGACCTGGAGGCCTTTTAGTGTTCCAGGTGGGACAGGACTTCTCCATGTCCTGCCAGTCTGCAGTAATCACCTTCCTTTGGCCATACAGGGACATCCTGCTCTGCAAAGAAATTGGATTTCTTTTGGCCATGGTGCTCCGTTCGGGCATTTTCACCCAATCTCATAGTCTTCCAGTACTCTCCTCTTTTGAAAACCAATCCTGGAAGGAGGGAGGGAAGACGGCAGAACAGAGACAAAGTTGATAGTACTGGATTGTTTTTTGACAATTTTCCTGTGATAGTCCTTCAGCGAGGTGTCAAGCTCCTTTCCCAGGAAAGACGCCTGTCTGGAATGCATTACTGTAACCTGTCTTGGGCAAATTTAAACATGTGTTCAGTACAGCATACAAAATGGAGTTCAGGAGACAAAATGGAGTTTCAATTTAATAGACATACCGCTCTGCCAAACTGTGTCAAGAAAGGGATTTTCCATCTTGTAATAATGTTTACAGAGTATCTCTGTTTTTATCTTTAATGGTTGCCGTAACAAGATCAACTGTTTCTTTAGCATAGCCATTTGATGATTTATGTTGTATCCCTTCATTATTTTAGTCTCATTTCAGCAGCTCTGAGTAAAATAAAATATCACTCTGTTTGTCATCTAGCAACCTGAGACAATGTCCACTCTTGGCATTTGATTTAAAACAAACAAAATTACCTAGTTTTAAAGCTTTTTCAGGATTAGTGGCTTTTAGATAATGTAAGTTACAAATGATATCTATAAGCTGTAAGCACTAAAATCACTAAATCACTAGAAATAAATAATCTTTTTACAAAATGTTATTGCAACATTTTCTTAAAATGAAACACAACGAATTGTGTTGGGGTGCCATCAGAGCAAGGTGAACTATGGTTAAAAGGTATAGCTAAAGTTTAAATTTAAATCTAGCTTCCAGTTCCAATCTAAGGTGGGAGAAATTTTATTTATATTAAGTGATTAATAACACAGGCTTTGAAGATCTGTAACGTCCTTTGAAGAAATCGAGATGTTGAGTCCAAGTGGCTTTACCCAGAAGCTGAACTTATTAAATCAGCAACTTTCACCAATTTGATCATCTCTCCCCTTGCTTCTTCTCCTTTAATCTCCTCATTTCTGGATATCGCTGTTGAGATACATTTGTGCACAAAACAGTGTCCAAAGTTGCTCCCCCTCCACACCCCAGGCCCAAGCTTGTTTTGGCATCAAAAGCCATACGGGCTAGTATTCATCATGCTTCCCTGCCTACACTGCAGTTGGACGAGATGTAGTACTATCATACTGTGCTGCAGTTCAGTATGAACTAGAAGAAGCTCAAAGATCCATGTGCTTGATTTTTTTTTCTTTTAGCTAATCTAACTATTCCTGCAGAACTTAGGGCACATATGTGCATACAAAGAGAAAGCAAATATGCAATTTGCTCAGAAGTTGAACACTGTGGGTGAAAAAGGAGCAAAAGAAACCCTCGCTTCTCTCAACAACAGCAAAGAACTGTGAGGTAGCAAGGAGACAGACATAGAGAGAGGGGTGAAAATTCGTTGTTGCTGTAATCCAGATAGGACAGGTGACCCTGGCAGTGAAGATAGAGTGACTTGGCATGGAAGAAGGTAGCCTGCGGGGAGGGGAGGACATATAGTTAGGCTGGAAGCCTCTGTTGAACCTGCGCATCCCTGTGGCATTTGTCATCTGAACTAGCTACATGAAGCTAATGCAGGTATGTCTCTGCATTTATAATCAATGCACATACAGTTAGCAGTATATAAATACATTTTGTTTCCCATTATCCTCTTCGGCTTTCAACCCCTTCTAGGTTTTTCTGCCCTATTGCACCTTCCTTTTTTCTTCCAAATTCTTCTGTGTATGTAAGCTATAATAAAGATTCTTTAAGTTGGTGTCACCATGAGAAATTTTATTCTCTATTTGTGCAACCTGATTATAATGTCTTTGTGACATAGTCCACACAGGGTGTTTTCCATTTAAAGAATCACATAAAGAATTAATAAAAAAATACCATTCTTATAAGCTTTGCTACTTCATAATCATTATTAAAAATGCTGGCAGAGTTGGCTGCAGCCTAAGTGGGAAGATGAAAACAGGCTTCCTGGCCATGACTACATCATATGACTCTGATGCGATGCCATGCTAATGAGAGACAAAAAGCAGCTTTGGATTCCTTGGTAAATCCGTGCCTGATAAAATAGCCTTACCACTCTGGACACTTGCTGAACTCTGTCATAGCTCTTGGATCAGTAACAGTCAGCCAGTGTTTATGTAATTATGTTCCTAACTTATATGAGTAAACTGCATTTAATAACAGCACTTGGGTATTTTGTGCATGTTGGTTGCTGAACATTATAACTTGTCTTACAAAGGGTTATTCTAGCGGACATTCGGACATTCTAGCTGGCCATGCCATAGCGTTGCCTTTGTGTTTTATTTATAGTAATCATTTAAATAAAAATATGATGCAATTCTGAATATATATTAAAACCAGCTCCCAGTTATATAGCTTTTGATATTACAATGCAGTCATATTCTTAGTTTGCTCTCACCCAAACTTCTCATGCAGTTACACTTTAATATGAAAAGAAATGTTGTCAAGAGTAGTTATTATCACACATCAGAATATTGTATTAGCATTCACTTTTAATAGATTAAAATGAAAGATTTTGAAATCTGCCCTTACTGAATGATCTTGGAGACACATTGGGAAAGCTTTAGATGAAATGTCATATGATATATATACATCATACATAGGTTCATAAAAGACAGTTCATTTAACTGCCTGCCTTTGTGTTTTGTCTGTTCTGTTTGGATGAATCATCCACAGGTTAAGTGATGCTTGTGCGGTTTCTTTGCTTGAAATCAAGCACAGTGAGTGGCAGGGAAATTTAGGGAATACAAAGTTCTTGTAGACCTAGGATGATGAGTAAAATAAGACAATTTTGGAGGCATGGAGTGTAACCTGGAAGAAAAATCTGGTGGTTGGAGGTATCTTTGGGTCGTACCTGTTGATCTTTTGACTCACTGTCTGATCCAGATAGGTTGTTTGAACCGCTGTTGCATAAATCACCTCACTTGTAAAGCTGAATTCAAGGTGAGCGTAGTATGAGTTAGCTGTCCTGGAGGAGAGCTGTTGAGAGATGCCATGCTGCAGAGCCTGCATGTTACAAAGCAGTGTATAAAAAGGTGAAATGATTCAGTGTTCATTTGTGGGGTTTAGGGACTTGTTTTGGAAGCTTCTGGTACGCACGGGAAAAAACAGCAGTAGGACCTTCCAGTTGATCTAATCGTTGGCATTTTTTTCTCAGTTTATTTTTTCGAT
The DNA here is from genome assembly GCA_020745775.1 of Theristicus caerulescens. Taxonomy (NCBI): domain Eukaryota; kingdom Metazoa; phylum Chordata; class Aves; order Pelecaniformes; family Threskiornithidae; genus Theristicus; species Theristicus caerulescens. The sequence goes on along the minus strand of CM036558.1, from coordinate 126,868,874 downwards.
GTGGGATAGTCACATTTGGGCAAGGTAGGCACAGAAACAATGTGCTGCATCAGTGTCTCTGAGCTTCTTGATATTGAAGGCTTGTGTACCCTTTTTTTGGCTGGGATGGGATGTGTAGGTCATCTGTATTCCACACTTCTTTGGTAGCTGGGAAAGGGGATGATGAATAAACAATTCAGCATTGAAATAAACTTTTTATTTTGGTATACAAAAATCATAATTTCTCTTTTTTATAAATATTTTAGTAAACATTGAGAACTTAAAGGAGGCATCTGACAATACCTGCTGTAGGAAGTGCATGTGTATATGCTTCATCATTTGAGTTTATGGGTATTTTTCAGGCTCACATCTGAAGCCTTAGGAACTGCCAAGACGCCATGCACTAGACTGAGGGCAGATAGTAATTTATATAGCTGCAAATGTAGTACAAATACTAACATGGCAACAGTGTTAGTGTCAGCTAATACATTACAGTCTGCATCCTGCAAATATAAACACTACAAAAAATACACATTGCATCAAATCTTATTGAACTGTACAACCTATTACACAACATCTTACACATACTTCTAACAAGCAGATGCTAAATATTGCAGTGACTAAACTCCATGTTTGAATATTGAAGAAATTAAGTAATAAATCAAACAGAATCATGGAATCATGGGGTCCAGGGCAGATAGGACTACCATAACCAGCTAGTGTAACTATCCTGTCCATAGGATTTCTCATAAATACGATATGGAATGCATCTTTTCCGAAAAAGATATCTGACTTCATTTTAAAATGTCCAAGAAATGATGAGTTTGCTGTTGACATAATGCTTAATTACCTTCTAAAGTAGGAACTTGTATCTTATTTCAGAACTGAATTTCTCTAACTCCCATTTCTCAGCACTAGATCTCATTATACCACTGTCAGGAAGGCTGACATCTTGCTATCAGACATCTTTCCAGGGTGTAAGTACCAATTGCAGTGATCAAGGCACCTTTCAGCCTTTCGTCTGACAAGCAGAATAAGTTGAGCTCCTGTAGGCCTTGCGCTGGAGCACTTGGTTTCCAACCGCAGGCTGTGAAATCTCTCTTCAGAATTTCACCTGTCCATCTGAGTAGAAGAAACAATGCATTTTTTCCAGTGTGCAAACAACCCAGGAGCTAAAGACTTTCTCCAAAACTACTTTGAATGCTAATAAGAACATTCTTGAATGAGAAAGCTGAAAGAAATGGCAAGTGTAAACAAGAAAAAATAAAGGAACTACCATCCGTCCCTATTTTTAAGATCTAATTCAACTATCTCTGTTCCATCAAACTTTGGAAATACTCTATTCCCTATGGCAGATCTGTTCCTGTGGCATAATCCTTTCCCTCCCATGAAACTAGGACTTCTGACAGATAGGCTGTGACTATCTATTAAATAGCTCTGGCCAGGAAGGGCAGACTATCAGCTGCTGTGCCAGGAGCTGGCACTTGTTCATTTCTACTGCTGCTGTTACAAGCCTTGTAGCCTCTGGCAGAGAAAGAGGATGAACAGCTGGAAGCCGAAACCTTTTCAGCCGCCTCAGCAAAAATTGGTAGAGCTATCTGCCAAAGCCACAGTTTGACTTTGCCACCTTGGTATAGTTGAATATACTGTACCTTGCAGGTAGAATATTCCAAGAAGCTCAGCACAGATCGAGAAATGTTCATGGGATATTTCACTGCCACCTTCTGTAGGAGTGGAGCAAGCTCAGTAGCGGAGACTTTAAAAATGCCGCCGTGTCATCAAAAATAATGGCTCGTTTCCAAAATATGTCACTCTAAGCATTCACAGAAGGGGTCAGGTGAAAGTTATTTCAAACAGACCTCATAACAGCTGGAAATTTGTGGTTGATGACTGGGGATGGGGATTCCTGCTGTTGTTCATTTCTACTTGAAAGGTCTGAAAAGATTTTCCCTACCTCCTGAGCGGACACTGGGACTATAGTTGCCTTGTTGGCACTGCCACTTGAGTGGGCATGACAAGATTTCTGTGGGGACATTTTCCAGATTACGTAAGAAATAGTAGTTTTATACTTCTTTGTGTTGGTATAGGATGAGGCTTCAGTTCTGAGAGTTTTTCTCCATCTAGACCTTCAGATTTTAATCAACTCCTTTCTATCACATTTCTGTTACTTCTTAACTACAGCTAAGGGGAGAAAAAGAACAACAAAAAAAAAGCTTTTTATACATTTCCAGGAATGGTATTTATCATTTACGGGTATTTAAGGGTATTTTTGCAGTTCTGATTATGAATGTTTACTTTATTCGCACATCGAGCAAACTATCCTCTTACACCATACGGTCAGGAGGTATACTGCTTCGTACATTCAGATGTCTGAAAGCTGTCTGGAAATGTATTTCCTACTTTCTGATATGGGAACGTTTCAATAGGAAGGGGTTTAATTTGTTTTGAAATTTCAACTCTTGTTCTGCTCAGAAGCTAAAGTTGGAATCCATTAAGAAGCATTTTAGTGCAGTTTCTATTCTCATCTTCCTTTTCTCAGTAACTGTGCAATTCACTTAGTACTTCATTACAACCAACAGCAATATGTATACATGGTGCACAAAATGAGCCATTTTGTTTTAAAACAGATTGCAGATGAAAGGAAACCATTCATTTCTTGCTTGCTAGCTGTAATTACTAGAGCGCTAATTACTCCAAATCACTGACATCCAGGGTCAATAAGGATGACAACAGGAACATCAAAGACAAGATGCACACACGCAATTACAAGTCTCTAAAACCAGGCTGTAATATTATTTTATAGCTACTGTTTTTTTCAGTCAATGCTGAAAAATATTCAAGTTTGCTGAACGTTTACTATTATTTCCTTTGCAGTTTGACGGTGAGAACATGTATATGAGTATGACAGAGCCGAGCCAGGACTATGTGCCAGCCAGCCAGGTGGGTTAATTAATCTTCTCTGCCTTGTTTCAAATTGTAATTAAACAAATTCAAAGAGTTGCATTGCAAATGAGTGGCACTATCAGTAACTGCTGCAATCAGGAATAATCATAATTTATAAACAAAGCATTTAAGCCTTGTTTCCAGTTAATGAGATAGAGCTGATAAAACACCAGAGTTGGCGTTTGTTGAAAGATACTACCTTGTTTCCTCTCCAGAATGCAAGCAGCTGTTTTGCCAGCATGATCTTTCCTAAACAGTTGTTTTACCTTCAGGAAATAAAGTCTTTACAGGTGCAGGTTATTTGTTTATCTGACTGCAGACAAGTTAATCATTATAAGCTACACATGTCACAAATAGCTTTAATTATCACTCATAGGCCAGTTGTAGTTGACAAATTGCATTTTTAACACTAATCTTATGGCTGAGGAATGTTGCCAATGTTAGACGATTAGCAGAGGGGTTAAGGCAATGACTTGGTCTTCTGTAGCTTGCAGCCCAAAAGGTTTAATGTAATGGGGATTCTTTACAGGTATTTTTGAGTCCTTTCCCTTTGGGGAACCCTACACACTAAATTCTGATATTAGGTGTATATTTAAAAATCTTTCACCTGTCCACTTGAACCCTAAGATACTATAGATTTCTAAGAATGAAAGATTTTAATTACTTCTTAAAAAGCAAAAATGATTTTGAAATTTTTAGTTTGTCTACCTGTAGCTACATATATATGTAGGGGAGAAATTTTCATTTACTTCACATGTTTCAGTCAGTTTAATTCCACATTAGTAAGTCATGATGATAGTGGTGCAGGTCAGTTAGATTGTGTCAGAAATTTCCCTGAATAATCAGACTTGTGCTCTAGGTCATGCAATAACTCCAGCCCAGCAGTGGCTAGTCTGATATACCTCTTTCTGACAGGACCAGTAAGATTATATGAAGAGCTCTCATTAGGTGGAAAATAAGTTTGCATGCATAGTAAATGTGTGTAGATGAGCAGGATGCCATTTAGGAATCAACAGCTTTGGAAAGTGACAGTACATTCAAAGCTAAATGTCCTCATGAAGTAGGGTTTTTCAGATAACCATGTTGGTCTAACTGTCATGATGTGTAGTACACGGGTTCATTTGGGGGCAGGGAAGCAGGAGGTTGTGTGAGATGAGCTGCATTGTTCAATCCAAAAGACCATCTCTAAAATGTTCCACCATGTTGCTTCCCAGCCTTCTGTTGAAGTTATTCTGAAATACCTTTAGAGACCAACTGTACTTTGTGTTTAGGATTTGTGCGTGATTGAACTTATTCAGCTAAGAACCCTCCAAGATCCAGAGGTAGTTTAGAATAGAACTGTTTGATTAAAAAATGAAAAATTATATTATTAATTTTTCTCTAACCATTAATCCAAAAACTGTACTGACAAGTTTTAGTATTACTATTAGATTAAAGCAGCCTAGTATCATCTCATTTATGCCTTAAGGGTTTTGAAGTGCAAGGGCTAATTGAATTTGTTTGAAACAGTAGAAATACAAACTCTGTGAATGATTGCTGTTATAAGGCAGCTGCTACCTTTCAGAGAATCATTATGTCTGTCTTAAAGAGTTTTGAATAAAGAATTGCAAATCCACATTATACATCAGAATTATTTTTCTTCTGTTGATATTTTTGTACTGTGTATGCATGTAGTTTAAATAATTTAAATGGCATGTTGAAAAATTAAGAGTATAAGTTTTAATCTTTTATGCAGTTTCTACATGTGCTAACAAGACCCAGAATCTCAGAGATATTTATGCATCTAACACTCACTGGTTTCAGTGGAAGTAAGGTGCTTGAAGTACCTTTAGAGATCCAGGCCTAGATACTTTAAGTGCAAATGATTTTGTCTTCAAGGAAAAAATCTATCAAATGTGACATTTCCAAATTCAAAGATGACAGAAAACCCTGAATGCTTACTAAAGGCTGGAACCAAGAAAGGGCTTACAGACTTAAAATCTCACTATGGCAAAGCCGAGCTCTTGGGTGTTTGGCTTCCAGGTGGAGTTCAAAACCCAGAGGCAGGTGTCGAAATTCTGTCCTTTGCTGGGGGGTCTGGGTGGCATGAGCTAGCTCAACTGCCAGGCACAGTATTTTAAGTTATTACCAAATGCATTCTGGTCAAACAGCCTCCCGTGCCTGTTTGAGAGAAGCCATCAGCCTTGGGCTGTTGCACCCTGCTCTCCCTTACTGTGATTCTCTCCTGCTGCTTACAGAGTTGCAGCATTTTTTAAGTGAATATAGCTGAAACCCTGTAATAATAACAATATTTTAAAAAGGAGGCAAAAACCACACTAGAAGCAGGAAGCCGGGGGTGTTTTGGAAATCCTGCCTCTCTCCTATTTAGGTAAGAACTAGGACTGTGAGAGAAACCTTCCTGAACCTGTTCCTGATGTAGATAGCAGCTAGTCATTCCTCAAAGGAGCTAAGCATCCCTCCATTGACAGTATTGGTGAGGTCTTCACCGACTGTAATGGGGTGCTGTTCCTATCTCAGGCGTAAACATTTGGTGGTCACTCAAAATTGCTGAACTGACTACCATTCGAACAGCCAATCTGCTTGTTAAAACTGGACAGAGTACGATATTCACTGCTCTGAAAACAAAGCAGGCCAGATTATGTGGCTTACTGGGGAGGGAGAGGAAGAGGAAAGGATGCAACTGTATTTTCTGGTCCCTATTTTCAGGACTGTTTGTTCATTTCCCACTCACTGTTACCGGGTATAAAACAAATAATCTCATAAGAAGAGATGAGAAAATGTTGTCTCCCAGGTGAAAGCCTAGTCACGTAAAGCACAGAGTTTTCTCCTGTGTCCATTTTGCATCTGTCCTCACGAGCCTTGCTGTTGCATGACTTCAGCGAGAGGAGTGCAAGCTCCCTCCCATCCCCAATAACTTGACTGTTCCTTTGCAAGATCAGGGATGAGGGTTTGAATCCTGTCAGAATGAGGAGTGAATTCATTTCTCCACTTTCCTTCATGGATGCACATCTGTTAACTAAAATATGAATCCCACATATTAGGAGATACACAGTCCTATCAGAAACTTTTATTCGAGCTCTGATCATGCCGACTGAGTCAGATGCAAGCATCATTTTCTAATTTCAGAGTCTGACACAGCTTATTTGGGAGGTAGGTTGGCAGACTGAGTCATGGTATACAAGACCAAAGACCAAGGGCTTTCCACTAGGCTGTCTTTAGGATTATGTGACTCTAGAGGCAGGATTTTTGGGGTCCTGATGCACACTGGCATGCTCACATCCTTGCTTTGGATCTAACCCTGAGAAGTTAGTTTTGCTTGTTTTGCCTTTTCCCTCTAACTTTTCCTAGAATCCAGCATTTCAAGAAATTTGGGGGCTATAAAATAAACTGTCTTGCAGAAGAAAATAAAATTTAGACATCAGAAATGTTTCAATTGCCCTGGAAAAGCTGAACTTTGCACTTCAGTTCTTTCTGTTTACTGCAAAGTGTTCATATCCAGAAAAACATCACCTTGCATTATTTTAAGGGTTTTAATCAATTTATCCCCTTTAGGCTAACATAAATAAAAGCTCAGCCATTGGACAGGAAAAATATAGTTTTGTTCCTTTTGCTATATAACATCAAACATCTGCATAGCTTGGTAATCCAAGACAAGTTGCCTCACAGCATCCCTCAACAATTATCATTTCTGTTCAATTTTCAAATCAGTACATGCTTTGGGACTTATAGACTAAGTTGCTAAGTAGCAACATATGGCTCACTACTGTTCCTGTGATGTTGCTGCAAGCAAATAGCATAATTCTATACTTGAAATGATTTTTACAGAAAGCCAGTGCTGGAACTGAGCCAGAAGTGTAAGTATACAGTAAAAATTAATGATATTCTTTTAGACTGTCCCAAAAGGCTGTTTGGCAATGTTGTCTCTGTGTACATTTTATATATACATGTAAGTACTGTATTTTTGGTTATGATATATGTAGTACAGGACTCTGCACTGCAGGCGTCTCCTAAATGAGTTATGCCAGCCATATTAACAAACATACATAGTAAAACTACATGACATTTTCACTACTAATTGCACTTCGATCTGAAAATATTTATCATTTTAAAATAAAACTACGCCAACTGCTCTGCATTTCAAATTCTCACAAATACATTGTTTTCTCCCCACACCTATAATTGGAATTTCGGAGATGAATTGTTCTTCATGTAATTCCTCCTCCTGTAATTTGTGGGCCATGCACAGCACAGTATAAAATTATATTGTTTATTTTACATTTCTTCCTAGTCACAATACAGAATGTAATTCAGGACTGTGTTGCACAGAGGAGTATTGCATACTTTTGTAGCCTTCCTGAGGCCTGATAAATGTTAAGGGTAATGAATCCAGCTGCCAAATCCCCTGCACAATCCAAAGGGAAGGGAGAACTGGCCTGGAGCTGCTGGTTTGGGGCAGTACCCCCATTGCCCCAGTGGGAAGAAAAGAGATACCCAAGGCAGAGGAAGGAATACTGCTTGCACAGAGATGGTATTTTCTTCCCTCCCAGAGCTATGCCAGGGGAATCTGTATAAGATACGTATGCATGCTCTTTGATACAGTGGGCACCATGGGTGTCAAAACTGTTTTGTCCTGTACAGCTCCAGGGTAAAATGGGATAGAATGACATTCAACAGAGACATTTTTCATGTTAATAGGAAAGTAAAGGGTTCCCCTGCCTTTTGTTTCCATATGCACATGGTCCTAGATATATCCCTAACTTTATATTTCATGTTTATACCGTAATTTCTTAGAGTATTAATGTGATAGCTATTACTCATGTGAAGTAAGGATGGATAAATGCTACATAATAGCTGCCCTCCCTTGCTCTGTATTGGTCCTTCCCTGTAGGTAGACTAGAATTTCAGGGTACTGTATCCCATTCCTGCCAGAAGATGTGGCTCTTCTCTCTTGTCATTCTTCTAGAGCCAGAGTTAGCAGAGCAAGGCTTCTGGCTGCCCTGGAAAGCATTCAGGAAGAGCAGTAGTATTAGAGAATCACTAAGTGGTTCAGTATGTATAGAATCATAGAATGGTTTGGGTTGGAATGCACCTTTGCAGATTGTCTAGTCCATCCCCCACCATGGGCAGGGACATCTTTCACTACATCAGGTTGCTCAAAGCCCCATCCAACCTGATCTCGAACACTTCCAGGCATGGGGCATCCACAGCTTCTCTGGGCAACCTGTCCCAGTGTCTCACCACCTGCATTGTAAGAAATTTTTTCCTTATATCCAGTCTAAATCTACCCTCTCTCAGTTTAAAACTGTTGCCCCTTGTACAGTCACGACAGGCTTTGGTAAAAAGTCTCTGTATTTCTTATAAGCCCACTTTAAGTACTGAAAGGCCACAATAAGGTCTCCCCAGAGCCTTCTCTTCTCCAGGCTGAACAACCCCAACTCTCTCAGCCTTTCCTCGTAGCAGAGGTGTTCCATCCCTCTGATCATTTTTGTGGCCCTCCTCTGGACCCGCTCCAACTGGTCCATGTTGTTCCTGTGCTGAGGGCTCCAGAGCCGGATGCAGTACTCCAGGTGGGGTCTCACCAGAGCGGAGCAGAGGGGAAGAATCGCCTCCCTGAACCTGCTGGCCACGCTTCTTTTGATGCAGCCCAGGATACAGTTGGCTTTCTGGGCTGCAAGTACACTTTGCCAGCTCATGTCCCATTTGTCATCCACCAGTACCCCCAAGTCCTCTGCAGGCATGTATTATATAAGTATGGATGAATGTCTTTAGCTTTAATGCAAAATGTATGCACATG